>CM061063.1:185078468-187596449 GCA_030762895.1 Sophora flavescens | reverse complement strand
TTTATACTCTTAATAAGTAAAATTATTTACACAATTCTATGTAAATAACTAAATATTAACTAAATCTGGATTTTATTTATTAAGACTTTTTTAGTGATCGATTTCACCCAATATGGAACATTTTTACATGTGGATACGCATGAAACATTACTTGAAAATATGGATTAAACAACTAGATTTAACGTCTGTTATTTAAAAATTGACGTTAAAAAAGATACGGTGGCAGAAACGTAAATATGAGGTTCATTTAAATCACTTTTAACGTCTGTTTTTTAAATAACAAACGTTAAAAGGTTTGAATATCACTTTTAAACAACAGACGTTAAAAGTAGTACTCAAATTTTTTAGTAAGTATAACGTTATGTCTCCTTCCTTGCTTCATCACTCTCTGCCCTAACCCTCTCTCTCTCTCCGGTAAGCCACCGCAAGCCCACCGCATGAGCTCCTTCTTTCCCTCATCGTCGCGACCGTATTCTCAGGTAACCCTCTGTCTCTCTGGTGAGTTCTCTTCTCTCTACTCTTCTCTTCTCTCTTCTCTCTACTATGTCACAATCATTAATCTCGTTTTCTGTCTCATTGAAGCTTCGTCCACTTCTCTTCACTTCTCTACTCCACTCTTAGCATGGTTCTCCATTAAACCACCCCACGCGCAAGGAAAGAACAGGTACTGAACTCTAATCTATTATTGTTATCTCTTTAGCTTCTCTCTCTGAGGTAATACCTTTCTTTATCACTTCACACAGTCCCCTTACCCCTTTCTTGTGCAGCTCGAGTGAATAGCAGGAGTCCACCTTCCGCATCCATGTCCTCCGTCTTTGCTGTTGTGTTGTTTTCTGACAAGGTTTTTTTTCCCTTTCCCTGAACCCTATTCTTTGTTGTGTTAATAATTCTTTCTTTAAATTTTTTACTATCATTACTCTTTATGAAACAATATGATTAGCAGTAAATGGTTTAAAATGAATATGGTTATAACTATAATGGAATATAGCCTAAGGATCCTATCTTTGGAGCTTGAGAACTGTAATGAAATGTAAATGGTTTAGTTAGATTGTATTTAGTATGTACTTCCTGAAATTTTAAAATATCCCGGGATTGGCTACTTCCATGAAATTTTAAATTTAACTTTTCACCACATTGGTTTGAGGATCCGGTGAGATAGTTGTAGGTATTAAAGCATTAGGTACGAGAATAACAAAAAGGACCTAATGAGTGAGACTTAAATATGTTAGGAGTGTCAATAACAATAGGCAGTTATGTTAGTTGAGTAGAATGTAACATTAGGCAGTTACAGTGGTTCAAAAGATTGTAATAAGAGTTCTGTATAAAATAAGGAGGAGATGACGGAGGAAGATATGAAAAGCATTGTGAAGTGAGTGGTAGGGTATATATGATTGTTAGGTTTAGGATAACAATATTGCCAGGAAATTGTCTTGATTTATAGGGTATATATACGTTTGTTAGGTTTTCAAATACTAGTGCTTTTCCAATCTCCCCTATTATGCTTATATTGGATATATGTGTGTATATCTACATAATCTATCTAGCTATGGATCGTAGTTGGATGGTTTGTAAATGCACAAGTGATGAGTATCTGAAGGGAGTGGAAGAGTTTATAGAATTTGCTCAAAGAAATGTTCCAAATATCAATGGAATGTTCTGTTGTCCTTGTGTCAAATGTTTGAATACAAGGAAATGTGTGGTCAAAGATATACGTACTCATCTTATTTGTTTTGGGATTTGCTTGAATTATTCAAGATGGATATGGCATGGTGAGGTGTTGTTAAATAACAAGCCAAGTGTCTCCCAAAGTGAGGAAGTTGACATAAATATGCAGGATGATCGAATAAAGGACATGATCCGTGATATTGGACAAGAATCTTTTCAGCGAGTACATGTGTAAGAAAGATTGTGCAGTGATGCGGATAAGCCTTTGTATCCGGGGTGTACTACTCATACACGGTTGTCGGCGATATTAAAATTGGTCAGTGTGAGGGTGATAAATGGTTGGAACGATAAAAGCTTCACCGAATTACTTGAATTGTTGAAAAACTTGCTTCCAGAGGGCAACACATTGCCTGGCCGTAACTATGAGGCGAAGAAGGTATTGTGTCCAATGGGTATGGAGTATAAGAAGATACACGCTTGCCCCAATGATTGCATATTGTACACGAGTGATTATGAAAAGATGCACGATTGCCCCAAGTGTGGGTTATCACGCTACAAAGTGAAGGATGGTGATGATTGTGATGATTCTAGTTGTGATGTGAAAAAAAGGGTCCTCCTGCGAAGGTGTTCTGGTATCTTCCAATAATTCCAAGGTTCAAGCGATTGTTTGCTAATGTAAAAGATGCAAAGAACCTTAGATGGCATGATGATGAGAGGAAACGTGATGGACAGGTTCGCCATCCGGATGATTCTGTGCAATGGAAGAAAATTGATACTTTGTTTCCAGATTTCGCCAATGATCCAAGAAATCTTAGGCTTGGACTTACTACGGATGGAATGAATCCATACGGTAACTTAAGTAGTATTCATAGTTCATGGCATATTCTTCTGATAATTTACAACCTACCTCATTGGCTGAGCATGAAGCGTGAATACATGATGTTATCTATGATGATTTTGGGCCCAAAACAATCGGGAAATGACTTAGATGTTTATCTAAGTCCCTTGATTGAAGACTTGAAAAAGCTGTGGGTGGAAGGTGTTGATGTAGTTGATGGGTATTCTCACGAGACTTTCAAGATGCGTGCCATGTTATTTTGCACCATCAATGACTTTCCAGCATACGGGAACTTGTCCGGGTATAGTGTTAAGGGGAATAAAGCATGTCCTATATGTGAAGAAGTCACCTGCTTCACTCAGTTACATCATGGAAGGAAGACGTTTACCTTGGGCATCGGAGATTTCTTAGATGTGACCACCCATATCGTAAGTTGAAAAAAGCTTTTAACAAATGCCAAGAGAGTGAAAATGCTCCGACGGTCTTAAATGGAGAGCAAGTTTATCAACGGGTTAAGCGCATCAATGTTAGCTTTGGAAAGTCCAAAAAGAAGTCTAAGGCTACTGAGAAAAACATATGGAAAAAGAAGTCGATATTCTTTTATCTTCCATACTGGTATAAGCTTGATGTCAGACATTGTATTGATGTGATGCATGTGGAGAAAAATGTGTGTGATAGTGTAATCGGAATGCTTCTCAACATTTAGGGCAAGACAAAGGATGGCGTGAGTGCTCGTCTCGATCTCATTGCGATGGGTATACTAGAGCAATTTGCTCCAGTTATTGAGGATGGTAAGCGGACATATTTGCCTCTAGCATGTCATACTTTGTCAAAAAAATGAGACAAAGTTTTTGTGAGTGTCTTCAGGGCATCAAAGTTCCACATAGTTACTCTTCAAATGTCAAGAAGCTTGTCACAAGTGATCTCAAATTAGTTGGCTTAAAGTCTCATGATTTCCACGTCTTGATGCAACAACTACTGCCCGTGGCTATTCGTGGTATTGCTCCTAAAAATGTTAGACATGCCATAACTAGGTTGTGCTCATTCTTCAATTCTATATATAACAAAGTCATTGACCCTCATAAGTTGGATGAGTTGGAGTTGAGGCTGCTATAATCTTGTGCCAATTGGAGATGTATTTTCCTCCTTCATTTTTCGACATCATGGTTCACTTAATTGTTCATTTAGTGAGGGAGATTAGATTATGTGGCCTCATTTTTTTGAGGTGGATGTACCCAGTTGAGCGATACATGAAGATCTTGAAAGGGTATGTGTTGACGGTCTTGGCAAGTATACCAAGTCGTACAAGTAGTAAAGAGGTAAGAGGGATATCGTTCCCACGAGGACTGAGACAAGTAATAGCACGTAACAAATCAACTACTATCTAAGCGGATATTTGGAAGGAAGGGAGCTCAATATTAAATACCAAGCCCAACAAGAGTTACAATTTAAAATAGACAAAATAAAAGGAACAAGTTCTTTTAGGATTTTTATCAAACACTTGGAATGCAAAAAGGGGATTCTTCGAATATGATGAAAGATGTTGGGATTAAACTTCACTAAACCTGTGCCTCATGCAATACTAAGACCACCAATCCAATTTATGCTTCAAATATAAAAATCAACCCAAAAGATTACTCAAGTCCTAATTCCTTAGATGACAAGAGCCTAAATCCCCTAATTAGACCCTAATTCCTTAGGTGGCTTAATTAACGAATTTGCATTAAGAGAAGGGATTACACGATTACTAATAAACCAAAATCCATTCCTAGATACAAGGTTTACTAGGTGATTAATTTCAGATCAGGAAATGATAAGAACTTCCCAATTGCAAATCAAATCTCAGAACAATTCATGGATGATCAGACCACAAAAAGCATTAAGCATAGGAATCAAACACTAATAAAGAAGCATAAACATAGATTAATAAATCAAGGCAAATACATGAGATTCGGTTTAGCTACATCTAATCCCAACAAAAAGGGAATTTAGCTACTCATAGTCATAGAGAAAGCCAAAATAACAACAATAGGAACAAAGAAGAGAAGAAACTCCATGGAAGCTTTCCACAGCAGTCACAGCAGCCCCTGGTTCAGAGAAAACGTCCTTGTAGGGTAAAAGTCTCTCTATGTTCTGCCCAGATGCCTTATTTATAGATTAGGGAAGTTTGAATCCCAATCTAACACAAATTCAGATCCAAATAATGCGCGTCACGGCCGTGATGGCCATCACGGCCAGGCCATGACTGGTTCTGCCATGGGCGTTTCTTTAATTTTTGGTCTGTCACGGCTGTGATGCTCATCACGGCTAGGTCGTGACCAGTTCTGACTTTTGCCTTCTTTTCTTTTCAATTTTACTTGATCATGGCCGTGATGGGCTCTGTTTGGCTCATTTTCTTCACTTTTCAAGTCCCATCTTCATGCAAGCTCCATCATGGTTGATCTTGAGCATTTAATCCTTAATTTCTGCAAAACAACACCACAAAACCGCCTTACCCGTTCCAAGGTAAAAACTAACAAAAATCAAATTAAAATTGCCTAAACTATATGAAAATGCATGCAAAAATGTAAATGAAATATGAGGTGAAATCACACTCATCAAATCACCCCAAGCTTAAGACTTTGCTTATCCTCAAGCAATCACCAAGGCCAGAAGATATAAATAATCAGAGCATGGATAGTGAACCAAGAACCCGAGTAACTAATCCAAGTAACAGGCATTTTCAAATAATTCACCAAGAGACAATCAATTTCAAGTCCAATTAGAAGCTTAGGTTTCCTAGACTCATATTCTCACTGATTCGGGCACTCTTTCTCACCTCACTCAAGTGTTTAAGGATATATGACAACTCGCTCAATTTCCTCAAGGAATGAATTCTACCATAAGCTTGACTATTAACCAAATCTCTACTTTATTAATTAAAACACATAAGAATCAAGAGGTCTTTTACTTTGGTTGTAACAGGGCCATGGGATTAATCGTTAGGTGGGGAAATCAAGAAAATGAAATTTCAAGAAGGCTAAACAAAATATCAAGCATTACAAAGCATGATACCTTCTAAATTACCTTTTTGGGTTTTGATTCATTTTCCACCTTTCTTTCTTTCTTTCTTTCTTTTTATTTTATTTCTCACTTCCTTTTGTCATCCCCTTCTCTCTCTCTCTCTCTATATATATATATATATATATATATATATATATATATATATATATTTTGGAGAAGGGGAGATTTTCAATTCAAGAGAAATATTTTTCTAACTTTCTCATCCCATACTTTTTCAAACTACCTTTTTACCCTTTTGTGCAATACTTTAGAAGGTCTTCTACCAAGCATCATTCATCAAAATATTTCAAGGTACCAAGGAAAGTATTTTATTCTTATAGGCTCAAAATCAGGCAACTAAGGGGGTAGCATTTAATCAATCAAAACTCAGACGACCGGAAAAATACCTAGTGCCTCAATCATTTTCAAAAATGTTTTCAAAAATTTTTAAGCTTCAAAACGGTTTCAAGTCAAGTTCTAGAGAATACAATCCAAGAGGAATAAAACACTCTATCACAAAGAATGGGGTAGATTTAGTGAGTACCCCTTTTTGGCTCAAAAATCTCACATTTAGTAGTTCAAAAATCAATGAGAAACACAAATCTACGGAACCACATGCTAATTATCAACTATCAAAGATCATCTCAAGCATTTTTATTTGTAGCCTTATCATAAGAATAAAAAAATTGGGTTAAAAAATTCACTATCTCAATTTATTTGGCACTAAGTTCTCACAATTGGATGCATAATCTAAGCAAGGGGTAATCTAATCATGTGATCATGCAAAACTATGCCTATATGAATGCAACATGAAAAATGCAAAAATTCAAAAATTTGCAAAAATACCCCTACCCCTAGCTGAAAAACTTACATTGTCCCCAATGTAAATAATCAAGTCGGAGAGAGGAGAAAAAATGGAACAACTCACCGAGGTGGTAGCGGGTGCTGGCTCACATGCCTAGTCAAAGAGATGCTGGAAAATGTGTCACGGCCATGATGCTCATCACGGGCAGGCCGTGATCAATTCTGGTCCATAGGAGCTGGCCTGTCACGACCGTGATACTCTCTGATCTTCAGGGTCCTTCTCATCACGCCCGTGATGGATATCACGACTGGGTTGTGATCCGTTCTGATCTTCTCATTAAGCTGATCACGACCGTGACCACTATCACGGCCTGGGCGTGATGACTTCTGCTTTATTTGTCCTTGCCTTTTTGCTCTTCCTTCCTTCAGAACCTGAAAATACTTGGCAAAGCCATCAATTAGTGATCGTTCTTTTCTTATCTTCTCAATTTATTCAAAAACAAAATTTCAAAAAAACAAATGGAAAAGGGAAAGAAAACTTGGGTTGCCTCCCAAGAAGCGCTTCTTTAACGTCACTAGCTTGACGGGCCGGTGATCTCAAGGATCATGAAGGTGCATAGCTGTGGTCAATCTCTCGATGTCACCACCCAAGTAGGCCTTGAGCCTTTGGCCATTGACTTTGAAGGTCCTTTTTGAAGTAGGATCCTCCATTTCTATAGCTCCATGAGATGAGACTTCTTTGACAATGAACGGTCGCGACCACTTAGACTTCAACTTGCCCGGAAGCAATCTCAGTCGGGAATTGAATAATAAAACTTGTTGTCCTAGCTGAAATGCTTTCATCACGATCTTCTTGTCATGATAAGTCTTGACTCGCTGCTTGTAAATAGCTGCATTCTCATATGCATTAAGGCGCATCTCCTCTAATTCATGTAGCTGATGGACTCTTTTCTCGCCCGCCAAAGTGGCATCAAAATTCAAGAACTTCAATGCCCAAAAGGCTCGATGCTCCAACTCTACGGGTAAATGACATGTCTTCCCATAGACCATCTGAAGTGGAGATAACCCCAAAGAAGTTTTTAATGCAATCCGGTGAGCCCACAAGGCATCGTCAAGCTTCTTTGCCCAATCTTTTCTTGAAGTGGCCACAGTTTTTTCCAGAATTCGCTTAATCTCCCGGTTAGAGACCTCCGCCTGCCCATTTGTTTGCGGATGATATGGAGATGCCACCTTATGCCTCACATCATACTTGGTCAACACATTTTTCAGTTGTGAGTTGCAGAAGTGAGATCCCCCATCACTTATAAGGACCCTTGGGACACCGAACCAGGCAAAAATATTCTTTTTGATGAACTTAATCACTGTTTGTGCATCATTCTTCGGTGTTGCAACGGTCTCCACCCATTTAGAAACATAGTCCACCGCCACCAAGATATATTGATTGGAGAATGAAGGTGGAAGTGGACCCATAAAATCTATGCCCCAACAATCAAATACTTCAACCTCCAATATGTTTTGAAGTGGCATCTCATCCCTTTTAGATATGTTCCCGGTCCTTTGGCACTTGTCACAACTTTTCACATGATTGTAAGAGTCCTTGAAGATTGAGGGCCAAAAGAGCCCAGATTGGAGGACCTTTGCAGCTGTCCTCTCCCCATTGTAATGTCCACCATATGGAGAATTATGGCAATGCCACAAAATACTCTTCGCTTCCTCTTGACTAACACACCTCCTCCATAAGCCATCCGGTCCAACCTTGAACAAAAATGGGTCATCCCACATGAAATGGTTGGCATCCCGGAAGAATTTTTTCTTTTGTTGCCAAGTGAGGTGCTCTGGAACAATGTTGGCTGCCTTGAAATTTGCCATGTCGGCAAACCATGGTCTTTCATGCACTAGAAATAAAGCCTCATCCGGGAATTCATCCCGAATGTCCTTCTCTTTTGCAGTAATCTCTTCATTCACTAACCGAGATAAGTGGTCAGCCACCATATTTTCGCTGCCCTTTTTGTCCTTAATGACTAAGTCAAATTCCTGCAACAATAACATCCACCTTATGAGTCTTGGTTTTGAATCTAACTTAGTCAACAAATATTTAATTGCAGCATGATCAGTAAAAATAGTGACTTGGGACCCAATCAAGTATGAGCGAAATTTTTCCAATGCAAACACTATGGCTAGCAACTCTTTTTCAGTTGTTGCATAATTTATTTGGTTCTCATTGAGAACCTTGCTAGCATAGTGAATGGCATGGAAAAACTTTTCCCTTCGCTGTCCCAAAACTGCCCCAACTGCGTAGTCACTGGCATCACACATTAATTCAAATGGTGACTCCCAGTTGGGTGCTACAAGAATGGGAGCGGTGATCAACTTTTCTTTCAAAATCTGAAAAGAAGTAAGACAAGCAGTATCAAACACAAATGGTGTGTCCTTATTCAAAAGGCTACACAACGGCTTGGCTATCTTTGAGAAGTCTTTGATGAACCGCCGGTAAAAGCCTGCATGACCAAGAAAACTCCTCACACCCCTGACATTCACTGGTGGAGGTAGTTTCTCAATTACATCAATCTTGGATCTATCCACTTCGATCCCCTTAGCTGAAATCTTGTGCCCAAGCACAATGCCCTCCTGCACCATAAAATGACACTTCTCCCAATTTAAGACTAAATTGGTGTCCATGCACCTCTTTAACACAGCAGCAAGGTTAGACAAGCAATTATCATTAGAGGAACCGAAAACAGAAAAATCATCCATAAAAACTTCAATGTATTTTTCTACCATATCAGAGAAAATGGAAAGCATGCACCTTTGAAATGTTGCAGGCGAATTACAAAGACCGAAAGGCATCTTCCGATAGGCAAAAACTCCAAAAGGACATGTGAAGGCAGTTTTCTCTTGGTCTTCCGGGTTAACCGCAATTTGGTTATAACCCGAATAACCATCCAAGAAACAATAATAAGATTCCCCGGCCAACCTCTCCAATATTTGGTCCATAAATGGAAGTGGGAAGTGATCCTTCCTAGTAGCTTGATTTAGCTTCCGGTAATCTATACACATTCGCCAACCGGTGATCGTTCTAGTTGGGATTAACTCATTCTTCTCACTTTTCACAACGGTCACGCCACCTTTCTTGGGAACCACTTGTATCGGACTCACCCAAGCACTATCGAAAATCGGATAGATCATTCCGGCTTTAAGGAGTTTCAGCACCTCCTTCCTTATCACTTCTTTCATTGTAGGATTGAGCCTCCTTTGCGGTTGGACCACCGGTTTAAATTCAGCCTCCATCATAATCTTGTGCATACAAAATGTAGGGCTAATACCTTTCAAATCTAAGATGGACCATCCAACAGCTGTTTTATGCTCTCTAAGCATCCTTACAAGTTTCTCCTCTTCCAATTTGGACAATACATTGCTCACTATGACAGGATTTTCATCATTATCACCAAGAAACACATATTTCAAGTGGGGAGGTAGAGGTTTAAGCTCTAACCTGAGCTTCTCTTGGACTTCATCCTTTTTGAGCTCTTCTTTCTTAGTATTGACAGCAAGTTGATTGGGTTGAGCTTCCAAATCACACAAACACTCCTTTATTTCCTTCTCCTCTTTCTCATCAAGATTTTCAATAGAATTCATAATTACCTTCTCAAGAGTAGAGGAGTGGTGCTGATGTGCAAAGACTTCTTTAGCCACTACATCCACAATGTCCATGCGGAAACAATTTTCTTCATCACTCGGGCGATGCATAGCTTCAAATACATTGAAAATAACCTCTTCATCTTGCACTCTGAGTCGAAGTTGGCCTTTTTGTACATCTATCAAAGCACGACCAGTTGCTAGAAAAGGTCTCCCTAATATAAGTGGAACTTCTGCATCCTCCTCCATGTCTAATATCACAAAATCCGCTGGGAAGATAAACTTATCCACTTTAACCAAAACATCTTCCATAATACGAAGAGGACGCTTGATTGATCTATCGGCTAGTTGCAATGCCATCCTTGTTGGTTTCACTTCACCACCTCCAAGCTTGTTCAAGATTGAAAGCGGCATCAAATTGATACTCGCCCCCAAGTCACACAAGGCCTTCCCAATAGCCACACTCCCAATTGTGCAAGAGATTGTAAAACTACCAGGATCTTTAAGCTTTGGAGGTAGCTTCCTTTGAAGTATCGCACTACATTCTTCCGTCAAAGCAACAGTCTCATCTTCTTTAAACCTCATTTTCTTCATAAGTAACTCCTTCATGAACTTTGCATAAGGTGGCATTTGCTCTAGTGCTTCAGCAAAGGGTATGTTGATTTGTAACCTCTTAAAGATGTCAAGAAATTTGGCAAATTGCTCTTCCATCTCCTTCTTCTTGCTTAAGTGAGGATATGACAATTTTACATAAGAAGGGACCTCTTGAGGCTTGTCCCCATCTTTCAAAATCTGATTTTTACTCTTCCTCAAAATTGAATCTTCATCCACTAACTTTTCTCTCTTGTCTTTTTCACTATCTTTTTCTTCTTCCTCTATTACAACCTCTTTGCCTTTTTCCTCATTTTCCGCTCTTTTTTCAGCACTCAACTCAGTTTTTTCAGCAACTTTCTTATTTTTCAACAAAGGCTCACTGCTCACTTTCTCAAGACTTTTACCACTCCTCAAAACAACAACCTTACAATGCTCTTTAGGATTTATTTGAGTATTACCTGAAAAACTGCCACTAGATTGTTCCTCTAGGTGCTTTGCAATTTGTCCAACTTGAACCTCCAAGTTTTTTATGGAAGCATCGGTGTTTTTCTGGTTTGACATGGACATTTGCATGAATTGATTGAGGGTGTTCTCCAAGATAGAAGTCCGGTCTTGAGGCGATTGTGTGGGATGAGGCTTACTTGCTTGTCCGGCATCTTGTTTCCAACCAAAACTTGTTTGATTCCTCCACCCTTGGTTGTAATTGTTAGAATATTGGTTGTTACCTTGCCGCCCATAGTTCCCCATATAATTAGCTTCCTCATGGGAACTAGGTGTGGCCTCACAATTTCCATTATTATGATCTCCTCCACAAAAATCACATATCATTACCTGTTGAGGTGGCATGGTTGTCCCTTGCATGGCTGGGAGTTGTTGTGGGAGTTGAACTAGTTACTTGGTAATGAACTCAAGTTGTTGTGACATAAGCTTATTTCGAGCCAAAAGTGCAGTTTGTGAGTCTAACTCCAACACTCCCTTTCTTGATGTGGTACCTCTGTCATGATGCATCAGATAGTCATTAGATGACATAGCTTCTATCAAAGTCAATGCTTCCTCCGGTGTCTTTGTGTTCATGGAACCTCCAGCTGAGGCATCCAACATAAGCTTGGTTGACGGCCTCAATCCATTGCAAAATGTTTGCATTTGGACAAGATCATCAAACCCATGATTTGGACATTTTCGGAGCAAGTCTTTGAACCTTTCCCATGTGTCATGAAGAGTTTCGCCCTCTTATTGGACAAAGCTTGTGATATCACCCCGTGTCTTCACAAATCTTGACGCGGGAAAGAACCTTGCAAGAAATTTAGCCTCTAAGTCATCCCATGTAGTGATGCTCCCCCTTGGTTGAGATTGGAGCCAAGCATTGGCTCTATCTCTTAGAGAGAAAGGAAACAACCTTAGGCGAATTGCATCATCGGTAGCACCATTTATCTTCGCCGTATCACATAACTCAATGAAGTTGGAGACATGATTATTAGGATCCTCCTTCTCCATCCCGACAAATTGATTTTGTTGCATAATATTCCAGAGAGCCGACTTGATCTCAAAATTGTTGGAATTCACTGGAGGCCTCACTATGCTAGTGACATGCCGATTGACATTTGTATTGGCATAATCTCGAAGTGTCCTCCGTGGAACACCCTCACCATTGACTGCCATCTCAAGTGGTTCTTGATGAACTCGTGAAGTGGAGGTCTCTTGTTCTCTTTCTTGTCGTGCTAACAACTTCCGTTGTCTTTCTTGACTCCGATTCTCCCTAGCCGATTTTTCTATTTCAGGATCGTAGAGAAGTTGGTCAACTGGGATAGTACCTCGCATGCACAAAAGCCTAGAGACCAAGAATGTTAGCACTAAATGATAGCAAAGAGAAACAGATAATAAAACAGAAAAAATAAAATTGTGCTTAAATCAGTAATCGAAATGGGTATGCTAGTATTGAAACACAAGTCCCCGGCAACGGCGCCAAAAACTTTTTGAGGGTCTTGGCAAGTATACCAAGTCGTACAAGTAGTAAAGAGGTAAGAGGGATATCGTTCCCACGAGGACTGAGACAAGTACTAGCACGTAACAAATCAACTACTATCTAAGCGGATATTTGGAAGGAAGGGAGCTCAATATTAAATACCAAGCCCAACAAGAGTTACAATTTAAAATAGACAAAATAAAAGGAACAAGTTCTTTTAGGATTTTTATCAAACATTTGGAATGCAAAAGGGGATTCTTCGAATATGATGAAAGATGTTGGGATTAAACTTCACTAAACCTGTGCCACATGCAATACTAAGACCACCAATCCAATTTATGCTTCAAATATAAAAATCAACCCACAAGATTACTCAAGTCCTGATTCCTTAGATGACAAGATCCTAAATCTCCTAATTAGACCCTAATTCCTTAGGTGGCTTAATTAACGAATTTTCATTAAGAGAAGGGATTACACGATTACTAATAAACCAAAATCCATTCCTTGATGCAAGGTTTACTAGGTGATTAATTTCAGATCAAGAAATGATAAGAACTTCCCAATTGCAAATCAAATCTCAGAACAATTCATGGATGATCAGACCACAAAAAGCATTAAGCATAGGAATCAAACACTAATAAAGAAGCATAAACATAGATTAAGAAATCAAGGCAAATACATGAGATTCGGTTTAGCTACATCTAATCCCAACAAAAAGGGAATTTAGCTACTCATAGTCATAGAGAAAGCCAAAATAACATCAATAGGAACAAAGGAGAGAAGAAACTCCATGGAAGCTTTCCACAGCAGTCACAGTAGCCCCTGGTTCAGAGAAAACGTCCTTGTAGGGTAAAAGTCTCTCTATGTTCTGCCCAGATGCCTTATTTATAGATTAGGGGAGTTTGAATCCCAATCTAACACAAATTCAGATCCAAATAATATATGCGCGTCACGGCTGTGATGGCCATCACGACGTGACTAGTTCTGACTTTTGCCTTCTTTTCTTTTCAGTTTTGCTTAATCATGGCCGTGATGGTCATCACGGCTAGGCCGTGATGGGCTCTGTTTGGCTCATTATCTTCAATTTTCAATCCCCATCTTCATGCAAACTCCATCATGGTTGATCTTGAGCATTTAATCCTTAATTTCTGCAAAACAACACCACAAAACCGCCTTACCCGTTCCAAGGTAAAAACTAACAAAAATCAAATTAAAATTGCCTAAACTATATGAAAATTCATGCAAAAATGTAAATGAAATATGAGGTGAAATCACACTCATCAGTATGTGAAGAATCCACACCGTCCCGAAGCATCTATTATTCAAAGGTACGTTGCAGAAGAAGCTATTGAGTTTTGTTCACACTACCTTCCTAAGACGGATCCTATAGGGGTTCCTAAGCATCGTCTTGATGAAAAAAGATGTGAAGGCAATGGTACACATGTATCTATTGAATAACATTGATGAAGTTCAACCTTACTTTTGTGATCACAAAAGAAAAGTCAAGGAAGAAAACCCTCGAATGAACGAAGAGTGGTTGTTGAACATTCATAACAAGATTTTCTTATAATGGTTTAAAAAAGAAATTATGGAGGATGGTAGTATTGCTTCTGATACATTAAAATGGATAGTGCGACACCCTAAAACCCGACATCAGATGGTTACCCGTTTGCGGAAAAGAAACTTATTTAAAACGCTGATCGTCTTCGGAAAAATAACCTTTTATATAAGGTTACTGAAAAAGGGTACTCATTTTTTTTATAATAGTAACAGGTAGTTAATAAAAGTTGATGAACACTCAGAACATGAGAATAAACGTCATACATATAGATATAACTGTCCAACTTGGGATCTTAGGATTGATTACAATACAGGCCTTGTCGAACTGACCAACATACACTGAAACAACTACTGAAGAAATAGGTAAAAAGATAACATTAAACTGGGAATAGGGAATCGGGTACACGACTCAAAAGATGGCTCTAAAAGCCTAGGGACTATCGGGACAACTCCAAAAGGCAACAAACGATCTACCCTTGCCTCCTGCACGCAGAGTGACCACAGACACTACCCTCGTGTATAGTCCAATTCCCCGCCGACCCAGCGTGATCAAATACCTCGCTCCTCGAGCTCGTCAGTGCCAAGGGAACGTCCGGATCCATCTAAGAGCACGCGTACTCCTGATACAAGAAGAAAAGAACAGAACATACAGTTGTGAAAGAGTGAGATACCGTCATAAGATATATCCCACAACAACCATATACATGATACATACATCACAGAATCATATAAGCAGTTAAATCATGCATATACATAGCATAACAGTGTTATATCAAAGGGTCTCAAACCCGCACAGTCAACCTTTGAAAATATGCATGGCACTTCAATATCAGGCTCTAACTTAATCTCATGAGATATCAACACCGTTTTCCACTGGAGAAGAATTAGAGTTGTTCAATCTCTAGCCCACCGGGCAGTTGCCTCCATACCCTCATGCATTTAAGGTCTCAGGACGAGCAACGTCACATGTACCTCTGAACTCGGTTTACATGGACAGACTCCCAGATACCACCTTGTATCTGATATATAAGAAAGCAAGTCTGCTTGGGGAAATGCACACGAGAAAATATTCTATTTAAAAGGTTTTCTTTGTGTTCATTCTTTTTTGCTGTCGCAGCTCAAAGCTGACGACTTAATCATCATTTCCCCATCACTTGAAAACTTAGAAGCATAGGACACTGATAAGCCTCGGGCTTATCTAGTCTTATAACTAGATAGACTGTGGTTTTTGTGCAAATTATTCGAGTTCAATCTCATTTTCGCCCAAATTTGGCTTTGTTTTGTTCCTAAGTAGACTTTGACTCGTTCTAGGCATTTTTAGTAGTTTTTAGTCTATTTTGAATAGAATTACGCCTTTTGTTTCTTTTTTATTGTTTCAGGTTAGAAGTGAAACTCCGAGAGTCAAGGAAAGTCAAGGAACAGTGGAAATTGTCATTCTGGAAATACTCGCCCCGCGAGTGGAGGCTCGCCCCGTGAGCCTGAAGATCAGCAAAGCAGCAACAATCATCAATTCTGTCTCGCCTCGCGAGTCACATGCTCGCCTCGCGAACCTGAAGACCTGACTGTGCCAGAGAAGTCATCCTTTCGGGATCGCCACGCTAATCACAGTTCGCCTCACGAGCATTCAAACTCAGGATGGAGCCAAAATGAAATTCGCCCAGCGAGAGTATGCTCGCCTCGCGAGAGTCCAAGTTGAATGCGCGCCAATTTTAATGTTCGCCTCGCGAGAGGCTGTTCGCCTCGCGAGCGAGCGCAGAATCAAAACTCTATATATTGCTGTTTTAGAATCAGAACAGGGGATCCGAATCCTAGTTTTAGCCACTGTTTTAGATCAGTTTTGTTACGAGTTCTTGTTACTCTGGAGCTGCGTCTCCCTTTTTTATTTTCTTATTTTACAATGGTGATTATGTCGGATTGTTTGTGTGTCGTCACGGGCATGAGGAACTAATCCCCTCGTCTAGGGAATCAATGAAGCCACCCATGGCGGTATAGTGTTCATGTGATGTATGTTTTTCTCCCCTTTTCTCAATTGATGTTTTCCAATTATGATTTGATTGCGTTGATCATATGCATGCGTGATTGACTTGTTAACGTTGATGAGGCTTAGTCGACAATTCGCGTTTAGAACTTGAATTGGGATCACTAATTGAATATTGCACGAGAGTGAGTAGGAGATTAGTGCAACCTATAGGGAACAAGAATTAATAGAGTTTGATGATTAGGGTTATGAGACCTAGTAAGTAATTAATCCAATCATCGAATACGTCCTATTGAGCACGACAGTGGATATAGGAGAATTTGGGGGTCCCGGTTGACATTGTAATTGAACTTAGGGAGGAATTCATCATCACTTGGGTACTATGCATGATTGGGTAGGTGGATTTGATACCCTAGATGTTTTAATTTCAGATTTTAATACCTTAGCTTATTTGATTTGTTACTTGAATTGCGATCTTAATCTCTCTCTCACAACCACTTTCCTCGCTTGACCAAACGTATCGGATTTCCCGCAAATTAGAAAAATTGGTAGCCCAATCCTTGTGTTCGACCTCGGTAATTACTTACCGTGTTATTTTATTACTTGCGACGACCCGGTACACTTGCCGGTGACTCATCAAGTTTTTGGCGCCGTTGCCGGGGATTGGCACAACCAATTTTCCTAATTTTTAGGGAATTTGATTAGTTGGTTAAGTGATTTTTTATTTTTATTTTTATTTTTATTTTTATTTTTACTATTATCTCTCTCTCTACTTCTTTGATTCCACTTGGTCTTGCCTTGTTTTGTATGCGAGGTACCCTTTCACAAGAGGACCTGCTATTTGATTCGGAGATCACTAGGACCGAGAGGCGATTAAGGAAGGAAGCCAGAGAACGAAAGAGGGTTGAAGCGATTAATCTTGAGAGGATGGCCGAAGAAAATCCTCCTCCCCCTCCTCCTCCTCGTTACAAGCCTCTCTTCGAGTACAGTCTACCCAACTTGGGTGATTGTGATTCTTCCATCGTGAGAGGCAACCTCAATACAGACTCCTTCAGAGTGGAAGGATGTGTCACAGCCTATATCCGTGAGAATCAATTTGATGGGAGTGGCATACAAGACCCTCACAGGCACATCACCCACTTCCTTGAAGCTTGTGACTTGCAGAGGACAAGAGGTGTTTCTCAGGATGAGTTTCGCTTGCGGCTATTCCCTCTCTCTCTTAGGGATGTCGCTCGCGATTGGTTTGACAGCTTGGATAGGAACAGTATCAGAACTTGGGAGCAAATGGCACAAAAGTTCCTAACCAAGTATTTTCCTCCTCAGAAAGCGGCACAAGCAAGAGTAGCCGTTACATCTTTCAGACAGACAGAGGATGAAACTTTTAATGAAGCTTGGGAGAGGTACAATGTGCTCTTGAGAAGATGTCCTTCAGATTTCTTTGACCCGGTCTCCAAAGTTCAACATTTCTTTAACGGGTTAAGGGGACGCTACCAGATGAATTGTGATGCCGCAGCTGGCGGTTCCTTTTCTTATTTATCAGCTGAGGATGGATGGGCATTATTGGAGAAGATGTCATATAATGATTACAACCGTGGAAGGGAAACCTCAAGTGGAATCAGTTCTGCGACAATGGAAGCCATTCTAGAGCAAAACAGACTTTTGAAGATGCAGAATGAGGCTTTGACTGGAAACAAGAAGGTTAATGCGATACACGAGGGAATGCCTCCAGGTTGTGAAAATTGTAATGGAGATCATGACACTCGGAGCTGTCCGTTCAACTCGTCTCAGGAACATGTGGACTCATGCCACAATTTCTATGACAGTGTGCCCCAGAACAACTATCAGAGGAACAGACAGAATGACTACAGTCAGAATTAGAATAGGGGGTATATGAGGAGAGACCATCCGGGTTTCGCTTGGAGTAATGCTAGTGGTGGTCTAACCGGGCAACAACAACCTCAAGCGTGGTGCGAGGCCAAACATTGGAATCCATCAGCACAATACTCAGCAGGCTCTTCCAGGAACTAATCGGTTGCAAATAGCAGACAGTGGAAGGCAACCTTGGGAGTTGGCTATAGAGAAGGTGAATGCGGCAATTGAGAAGTTGGCAATCAACACAAGCACAGCCATTGATAATTTGGCAACTCACACGGGGTCAGTAATTCAGAATCTAGAGACGCAGATTGCTCAGCTCGCAAAGCAACTAAATGAGCGTCCCCCAGGCACTTTCCCAGGTGATACCGAGAACAACCCTAAGAACCATTGCAATGCCATAACAACTAGAAGCGGTATGGTGTTGGGATCTAACAGGGGTGCAACCAGTTTAGAGGAAGACAAGGCCCCGGAAAAACCACATGTTGAGGAAGAGCAACCTGAGAAAGAGGAGTTAGAAGGTGACAAGGCACCGGAGCAAGGGGGAAGGCTGAAACTTGTAGATGAAGGGTTCAGAAAAAAGAAGTGGGTTGAACCCCAAGACCTCCCGCCCTACATGAAGGTACCATATCCTGAAAGATTGAAGCAGCCCCAACAAGATAAGCAATTCAATAAGTTCCTTGATGTCTTCCGCAAACTTCAAATTAACATTCCATTTGCGGAAGCCTTGGAACAAATGCCATCGTATGCCCGGTTTATGAAGGAGCTTCTCTCCAAGAAGCGAAGAATAGTGGATGAGGAAACAGTTGCTTTGACCGAGGAGTGTAGTGCCATTCTTCAAAGAAAACTTCCTCCAAAGTTAAAGGACCCCGGTTCTTTCTCTATACCATGCACCATTGGGGGGATGAATCTAGGGAAGGCATTGTGTGATTTAGGGGCAAGCATCAACTTGATGCCCCTCTCTATGATGAAGAGGTTGGGGATCAAAGAAGTCAAGGACACACGGATGTCACTCCAACTCGCCGATCGTTCTATAAAATATCCTTATGGAGTGGTCGAAGACTTGCTAGTGAAGGTGGACAAGCTCATATTTCCGGTGGACTTTGTAGTGCTTGATATGGATGAAGACGTCGAAATCCCTCTCATATTGGGTAGGCCTTTCTTGGCCACTGGGGGTGCCTTGATAGATGTGCGACAAGGGAAACTCACTCTAAGGGTGCAAGATGATGAGGTAGTCTTCAATGTCTTTGGAGCAATGAAGCACCCTACTGAGAGGTCGGATGTGTATCGAGTGGATATGGTGGAATCAATGGTCAAGGAAAAGGCAAATAGAGAAGTCCATGGTTCTTCACTTGCACAAGTGTTGGTAAAATCCCATGATGATGATAGTGAGGAAAAAGACGCTTTGGGGGATGAGGTCTATCTTGAGTGGTTAAAAGACATGGAAGCCTTACCGAGTCTCCCAAGGGATGAATGTGCAAAGGAAGAGCTCAACAACAAAGGCATGGAAAAGGATGATAAAGCACCGAAGTTGAAAGGTGGCACAACCGTGGTGGTCAATGAAAACAATGAGTTGATCCCAAAAAGGACCATCACGGAGTGGAGAGTATGTGCAGATTATAGAGGGCTTGTGGATTTAAATGAGTTGTCCGGGATCCGCAAGCAAGCAATCTACAAAAAAAGGACTAAGGAAAGGCATGACAAGCACATCTTGCCTAGGAAGTTTGAGCCCGGACAAGTGGTACTTCTTGACAATTCAAGGTTGAAACTCTTTCCGGGAAAGCTAAGATCAAGGTGGTCGGGACCATTCAAGGTCCTCCAAGCTTGTCCTCACGGAACAGTAGAGTTAGAAGGGGCCTCTGGTAACTTCAAGGTGAATGGGCAAATGATAAGGCATTACCATGGGGAATCAGTCCCAAATTACAAGCAGTTTCTTCCTCCGGATTAACCCTTAGGGGTGACTTGAGTCAGGCTCGGGACATTAAACAAGCGCTACTTGGGAGGCAACCTAAGCTAGGTATCCTTTATTTTTAGTTTCTGTCATTTTAATTTATATAAAAAAAAGGCTTGATTCGCCACGCGAATCCACAGTGGCCGCGCGAGACAGAAGCCCTGAATCTCAGAGGCTTGCTCATGCTTCTGTATCGCGTCGCGAGGTATACTTTCGCCTCGCGATTCTGGGCATCATCATCTGTTGGAATTCCAGATTCGCCTCGCGAGATACTACTCGCCTCGCTATTCTGGAAAGTGTGAGAACAATTTTTTCCAGATTCACCTCGCGAGTTATCTCTCGCCTCGCGAATCTGCAATTAAGGTTTTAATTTGCAGGAGTTCTTCCAGGATGCTATGCAACAGAAGGGAGCCCGTGAGACCAATTGGATGAGGAGGCAACCATGGAAACTTGATCAGGGAGCACCCTCTCATTTCCTCACTTTTGTTTTTGTTTTTATTTTGTTTTTGTTTGTCGCTCTTGAATAATTTGAGAAGATCAAGAGTATGTGTATGAATGTGTGTCGGCAAGCTTGTTGGATTTTAATTAAATTGAGCATAGATTGATTGCATGAATTATGTTGACCATCGATGATTTCCCCCTAGGTTCTGAAAATAGAAAAGTTGATCCCCATGTGAAAAATTGAAAACTGAACTTTGAGAATTTGATTGTGATTGCTTGATTTATGATAAGTTTGGGGTGAGGGGGTGCACACACTAGGAATCGTATCTCGGTCAAATAATTTGCAAAATGTCCAGGTGAGGATTTGAGCCTCCAACTTTGTTTTTGATTGTGTGAATCACTTTTAAGTTGCACTTTCCCGAATTTGCTTGAATCTCTTTATGGTTTGCATGTCTATGTGTTGCATCAAATGATTTAGGCAATTATCTTTGAAATAACTACTTGGCCTTAAAAGAACCATCCCTAACGCATGTTCCCTAGTTAGCCCCGTTGAGCCTAATTAGCCTATTGTTTCTTGATGACCCTATACTATAAGCCAAAATCTGAAGAAAAAAAAAACCCATGTTAACCCAATCTGAGGATTAGGAGAGCATGGAAGCTTAGCAAGAGAAGGATTGTGAGAAACTAAGTTTGGAGTGGCTACAAGGTGATGTGTCATATTGGGGTGAGAAAAATAAAAATAGAGGTTGAAACCCAAGGCAAAAAAAAAAAAAAGAAAAAAAAAAGAAAAAGAAAAATATTGCCAAAAGAAAAGGGGCAAAACAAAAAAAATAGCAAGGAAAAGGCTGTAGTCACCCGAGGCAAAAAGAAAAATGGAAAAAGGAATTTGAGTGGAAGATGTGTCAAATGCTCATGCTCACTTAGTTCCTAGGGACTTAAGCCTAGTATCCTTGAATATCCTACCCTCAGCCAGGCCCCATTACAACCTTTATAAGACCTTCTGATGTTGCATGCATGTTTTCGTGGGAACCATTTTTGAGATGAAAATCAAATTCATGGGAAGTGCTCTTGATATTTGAAATTGAGTGAAAAGTTGATAGCCTAGACGAGTTTGAGCGAATGAGTGAAATTTTACATACCCTTGTGAGGAAGGCAATTGTTTGAAATTGATGATCTTCCTTTTGTGTGTGACTCTGATCCTCAACTTAGATTAATGATTGCATGAATGATGAAGTTCTCAATTGTTTAAAGTAAATGAATGTGGGGATTACATTGATGCAAGGGGGGAATTCATTGAAGGAAAAACTGTTTTGTCAAGATTGCATGAAATTTGTACGAAATCGATTGAATCCCTTAAGCTTGCCAAGTCTTGAGTCCTTTTTGAGTTTTAGCTTGCTTGGGGACAAGCAAGGTTTAAGTTTGGGGTGTTTTGATAAGCCTCTGGCTTATCTAGTCTTATAACTAGATAGACTCTGGTTTTTGTGCAAATTATTCGAGTTCAATCTCGTTTTCGCCCAAATTTGGCTTTGTTTTGTTCCTAAGTAGACTTTGACTCGTTCTAGACATTTTTAGTAGTTTTTAGTCTATTTTGAATAGAATTACGCCTTTTGTTTCTTTTTTATTGTTTCAGGTTAGAAGTGAAGCTCCGAGAGTCAAGGAAAGTCAAGGAACAGTGGAAATTGTCATTCTGGAAATACTCGCCCCGCGAGTGGAGGCTCGCCCCGCGAGCCTGAAGATCAGCAAAGTAGCAACAGTCATCAATTATGTCTCGCCTCGCGAGTCACATGCTCGCCTCGCGAACCTGAAGACCTGACTGTGCCAGAGAAGTCATCCTTTCGGGATCGCCTCGCTAATCACAGTTCGCCTCGCGAGCATTCAAACTCAGGATGGAGCCAAAACTGAAATTCGCCCCGCGAGAGTATGCTCGCCTCGCGAGAGTCCAAGTTGAGTGTGCGCCAATTTTAATGTTTGCCTCGCGAGCGAGCGCAGAATCAGAACTCTATATATTGCTGTTTTAGAATCAGAACAGGGGATCCGAATCCTAGTTTTAGCCACTGTTTTAGATCAGTTTTGTTACGAGTTCTTGTTACTCTGGAGCTGCGTCTCCCTTTTTTATTTTCTTATTTTACAATGGTGATTATGTCGGATTGTTTGTGTGTCGTCACGGGCATGAGGAACTAATCCCCTCGTCTAGGGAATCAATGAGGCCACCCATGGCGGTATAGTGTTCATGTGATGTATGTTGTTCTCCCCTTTTCTCAATTGATGTTTTCCAATTATGATTTGATTGTGTTGATCATATGCATGCGTGATTGACTTGTTAACGTTGATGAGGCTTAGTCGGCAATTCGCGTTTAGAACTTGAATTGGGATCACTAATTGAATATTGCACGAGAGTGAGTAGGAGATTAGTGCAACCTATAGGGAACAAGAATTAATAGAGTTTGATGATTAGGGTTATGAGACCTAGTAAGTAATTAATCCAATCATCGAATACGTCCTATTGAGCACGACAGTGGATATAGGAGAATTTGGGGGTCCCGGTTGACATTGTAATTGAACTTAGGGAGGAATTCATCATCACTTGGGTACTATGCATGATTGGGTAGGTGGATTTGAGACCCTAGATGTTTTAATTTCAGATTTTAATACCTTAGCTTATTTGATTTGTTACTTGAATTGCGATCTTAATCTCTCTCTCACAACCACTTTCCTCGCTTGACCAAACGTATCGTATTTCCCGCAAATTAGACAAATTGGTAGCCCAATCCTTGTGTTCGACCTCGGTAATTACTTACCGTGTTATTTTATTACTTGCGACGACCCGGTACACTTGCCGGTGACTCATCACACACACAGTCCGAATGCTCAATCACAACGCCCGAGACCGATGCCGCAGTCAAGGGTTGTGGTCGTAGAAAACAACATTCACCTTTAACAATGTTCATCACAATGTGGTTAGGACACACAGTCCACAACAACGTAATTAGGACACATAGTCCACCACAACGAAATCAAAACGCACTGTCCTCAATTTCGAGAGTTAGACCCTCAGTCCAGAACATCATGAATAGGACTCATAGCCCCGAATTAACACTGATCCAAGATCACGTGCGTGTAACTGAATACTAGAGGCGACGTCTCGCGTACTAGATTCTCTTTCTTAAGTACTTTATTTTTCGATCAGTGAAAAACAAATTCAAAACCGAATCCTCAATAACCTATCCAGGCTATCGGAAAGTTTCTAAAACCTTTAGAAGAAAACCTTTTCTTTGAAAATCTTTTATAAAACATCTTTGAAATACTTTTATCTTTGTAAATCCCCAATAGGATATTGCCAAATAATATTGAAGTTTTCACTTGAAGACACATAGTTTGAAAAGGATATTTGTCTTGTATAACAATAGTTCACCGAAACCATTTCAACATTTAAAACAAGTACTTTAAGTTAATGAGCTTTTGGAAAAGAACACCAATCCCTTCATCTTCAAAGCTTATTAAGGTTTTTAATCCTTATAACAGTTGAGCACAGACACAAGTCTGGCTTAGCAAACTTTCAATCAACAGCAGTATATATTATCAGTTCAATGCTAATATCACAGTTGAAAGCAATTCATCACAGATATGCATTATGACATTTAGAACAAGTACAGTTCAACATCAGATAATAGCATAACAGTTCAAGTACATTAGATAACCAAGTAAGCTCAATCAAATTTTAAATATCCAGTTAAACACTTACACACATGCATACAGTTATTGAATATCTTTAGGAAATCCCCTCTTACCTTCCGTGAAGGTAAGGAGATTAAATGCTTGGAGAGGTAAACCACGAACGTCCTTGTTTCCTTCGAGATGAAAGTCTAAGGTTATGAACACAAAATCACAAAGATAAAATCAAACAAGAACACTAAACCACAAGGTATAGGTTCAGCCAAGACTAGTTCTTAGGGTTAGAGATTCCCGAAAATTATACAACTCATGGATTTATGATCCTTAAGTGTTAGGAGTTCATAAACAATGATATTTTAACAAAGTTGAATTAAAAATCCCACTAAGTACTTGACTTAAGGTTTCGGCCAAGCATAGATAAATAGGCTAGGAATTTCTAAACTTTCCAATCTCTTTAGGTTAGCATCCATACATAGTAAGGAGCTTGAAACCATGATCATTTTGGAAAATGGAAAAATCAAATGTCTTAGACCATGAACTCTTAGGTTCGGTCTTAACAAGTTTGTGAGGTTAGAGATCTTTAAATCATCCAATATTTTGGACATAGCATCCTTTAACATAAAGGAGCTTTAATCCATAATCATCTTGGAAAACAAAATAAAATAACACATCCTAGGTCAAATGTTACATTCGGCCATCATAGGAAAATAAAGCAAGAAAATATTTTAACTTTCTAATCACTTAGACATAGCATCCTTTAACATAAGGAGCTTTTTAGTCCATGATCACTTTGGAAAACAAAACTCAACATCTTTGCCATAACCATTGAAGGTTTCGGCCTTAACAAGAAATAGGGGTTAGAAATCTTCAAACTTTCCAATCTCTTGGACCTAGCATCCTCCTATATCAAGGAGTCTTAATCCATGATCATGTTGGAAAAACAAAACTTAAACGCCATTGCATTAAAACACATTGGTTTTGATCTTTACATAAAAATAGAGTAAAAGTCTTTAAACTTTCCAATCACTTAGACATAGCATCCTTTAACATAAAGGAAATTTGGTCCATGATCATTTTGGAAAACAAATCTTTAAACTTTCCAATCACTTAGACATAGCATCCTTTAATATGAAGGAGACTTGGTCCATGATCATTTTGGAAAACAAATCTTTAAATACAAACTCATACTTGTAAAAGTTGAAACAAGATCCTTCTAAACCATATACATGGTTTCGGCCTCCTTAGAAAGAAGAGGTTAGGAAACTTTGTTTTACACAACCTTTTAGTATGTGACAGTATGAGTAAATACAAGAATATATAAAGTCGTTTCAACTCAAAAGGAGTTTTCTTCCATTTTTAAGAGATTTTAGAAGTTTGAAAGGTTAAAGGAAACTTAAAGCAAAACTATGAACATAAAGACAATAACTTGAAAAATAAACAACGTAGGATCATTACCTTCAACAATATGAAGAACTTTGATGAAGAACTTAAATTAAAAAGCTTGATAAAAATGTAAACTTTGTAAGAAAGAAGAAGAAGAAGAAGAAAGGTAGTAAAGTGAAAATGTGAGAAAATGGAGGAAAGTGGTGAATGGTGGAAATGAATGGTATTTATAGAGAATGGGGGAGGGGGTCACGATTTTGAGGAGAAAGAAGAAGAAAGAAGAGAAGAAAGAAGAAGAAAGAAGGTGGGTTGCTTGTAGAGAGGATAAGGAGTTAAGGT
Source organism: Sophora flavescens (assembly GCA_030762895.1). Lineage (NCBI taxonomy): Eukaryota > Viridiplantae > Streptophyta > Magnoliopsida > Fabales > Fabaceae > Sophora > Sophora flavescens. The sequence continues at coordinate 187,570,711 of CM061063.1, read as the reverse complement.
GATGTGATGTGATTGGAGAGAGAAAGATGAAAAAGTTAGATTTTGAAATAAAGTCAAGATTCACTTTTTCTTAGGTGTGTCATAGTCTTCACATCAAGTCACTCCATGTCACTCCTTGTCACTTCATCCTCTTGATACTCTGCTCCATTGCGTATCAGATGACTTCCCCGATCGTATTTCCCGACGATTTCGCCCGGGAAATCCCTAAGATTTTGGCTCCGAACAAGATTTTTCAAAAAACTCCAAACCCACACAAAACATCATAAAAACACTAACCATCTCATTCACGAATTAAAATTTTGTCTCTAGCTCAGTAAACTTGTACTGGCAGTGAGAACCCAGACCGGTTTTCGTCTGAATTTTCGATCGAAAATTTTACTGTCACTTCATACGGTAAAACAACACAAGAAAATGATTTTATTTTAAATAAAATCATCCTCTGGAATTTATCAAAAATAAGTACATTAAAGCATGTATTTACTGATAAAGAAGCATACGAAAAACAGGGTGTTACAACTCTACCCCTCTAAAAAGAATTTCGTCCTCGAAATTACGTACCTTGAAATATCTCAGGGTACTGCAACTTCATCTTGTCCTCAGCTTCCCACGTTGCTTCTCCGGTTGTCTCATTCCAGATGACTTTGACTAAAGGATTTTGCTTACCTCTGAGCTGCTTTGTCATCCTATCCGTGATTCGTGCCGGCGAAGTCACAAAGGACAGGTTCTCTTTTAACTGTACTTTATCAGGCTTTATGATATGTGATGGATCAGGAATGTATTTTCTCAATTGAGAGACATGAAAAACATCATGAATATTGGAAAGAAAGGGTGGTAAAGATATTTTATAAGCTACTGGACCTACACGACGAAGAATTTGGTAGGGTCCAATGAACTTGGGTGTAAGCTTTCTGGACTTTAGTACTCTGCCAATCCTAGTCGTTGGCTGACTCTCAAGAATACATGTTCGCCTTCCTCAAACTCTAGAGGTCATCGTCTCTTATCCGCGTAGCTCTTCCGTCAGCTCTGAGTTGTCCTCATTTTCTCCTGGATCATCTTCTCCTTTTCTGTTGTTTGTTGCACGAAGTCTGGACCCAACAGCAAACTCTCACCATCCTGGTACCAACACAAAGGCGTTCGACATCGTCGACCATACAGGGCTTCATAAGGTGTCATTCCAATGCTTGAATGGAAACTATTATTGTAGGTGAATTCTATCAACGGTAGGGACTCGTCCCAACCCCCGACATCCTCCAAAACACAAGCTCTCAGCAAGTCCTCTAGTGACTGGATTGTCCTTTCCGTTTGTCAATCCGTCTGTGGATGATATGCGGAACTCAATCTGAGTTTCGTTCTAATCGATTTTTTCAAACTCTGCCAAAACCTCGATGTAAATCGCAGGTCTCGGTCTGAAACAATGCGTGAAGGAACACCATGCAGTCTAACAATCTCTCCGATGTACAGTTGGGTTAACTTCTCCATAGAGTATCATATTGATTGGCAAAAAGTGAGCTGACTTAGTCAGTCGGTCCACTATTACCCATATAGCCTCATACCCCTTCTTAGTCCTTAGTAAACTGGTCACGAAATCCATTGAGATTCCATCCCATTTCCATTCTAGAATATCTAAAGACTGTAACATTCTTGCTGGTCTCTGGTGATCCACTTTGGCTTTCTGACATATCAAACAAGAAGCGACGTATTCCATTACATCTCTCTTCATCCCATACCACCAATACAACTTCTTAAGATCTTGATACATCTTCGTGGCCCCTGGGTGCATACTCAACCTACTCTTATGAGCCTCTTCTAAAATCAACTTCCTTAGCTCAGCATCATCAGGTACACAAATTCTCTCACCAAACCTCAAGATTCCATCTGTTCCTTCTCTAAATTCTGACAGAGCTCCTTGACTTAACAAGTCTTTTTCTGTCTGTAGATACTGATCAGTCTCTTGCTTCTCCTTTATCTGTTCCATTAATCCATTTGACACGGTGGTCCTGTTCAGACACAGTTTTCTTGGTGTACTCTCAACTGACAAACTTAGATCTCGGAATTGTTCCAGCAATTCATGCCCTTTAACCATCATCACTGATGCATGAATTGTCTTCCTGCTCAAGGCATCGGCCACTACATTCGCCTTACCAGGGTGATACTGTAGTTGAAAGTCATAATCCTTCAGCAATTCTAAACAACGTCTCTGACACATATTCAACTCCTTCTGATTAAACAGGTACTTCAAGCTCTTATGGTCACTGAAAACATTAAACGTAGCCCCGTACAAGTAATGTCTCCAGATTTTTAAAGCAAAGACCACAGCACCAGTTCTAAATCGTGCGTCGGATAGTTCCTCTCATGAATCTTCAACTGCCCTGAAGCATAAGCTACAACTTTCCGCTTTTGCATTAGCACACAGCCCAAACCTTGATACGAAGCATCACAGTAAACCTCAAAAGATTCCTTGGGATCAGGTAGGATCAATACCGGTGAGGTTGTCAATCTCCTTTTCAGCTCTTGGAAGCTTCTCTCACAAGCTTCTGTCCACACGAACGCTTGGTCCTTACGCGTCAACTGGGTGAGAGGTCCTACAATCTTGGAAAATCCTTCAATGAACCTCCGGTAGTATCCAGCTAAACCCACAAAACTACGGATTTCTATTGCCGTTGTCGGCCTTTCCCATTCCAAAACAGCCTCGACCTTCGTCGGATCCACAACGATTCCTTCACGGGATATTACGTGCCCCAAGAATTGAACTTGATCCAACCAAAATTCACACTTCTCTGGTTTCGCATAGAGATGTTTCTCTCTCAGGATCTGAAGAACAATGCTAAGATGTTCAGCGTGAGTCTCCTTGTCCAGAGAATAGATCAGAATGTCATCAATGAAGACGACTATGAATTGATCCAAAAAGGGACGAAAGATCCTATTCATATAGTCCATGAATATAGCAGGTGCATTTGTCACTCCAAATGGCATCACTAAATACTCATAATGCCCATAGTGTGTTCGAAACGCTGTCTTAGGAACATCTTCTACTTTCACTCGTATCTAGTGGTATCCTGACCATAGATCTATCTTTGAAAACACTGCCACGCCACGTAACTGATCCATCAGATCATCTATCCTTGGAAGAGGATATCTGTTTTTAATCGTGACTTTTGTTTAACAGACGAAAGTCCACACACAGCCTAGCAGTTCCATCTTTCTTCTTTACTAGCAGGACTGGAGCTCCCCACGGTGACACACTAGGTCGTATAAACTCTTTCCTCATCAGCTCCTCAAGTTGGTCCTTCAAGGTTTCTAACTCTGATGGCGACATGCGATATGGTTCCATGGATATTGGTCCAGTGCCTGGAGTCAGATCAATCGCGAACTCGATCTCTCGAATAGGTGGCAATCCAGGCACATCCTTAGGGAAAACCTCCAGAAACTCTCGAACGACAGGTACGAATTCCAAGTCAAACTCGCTCTCGATGTCCAAGGAAAACAGCAGCATGTAACCTTGAGCTCCTTCTTTTAAAGAAGCTCTTACCTGACTAGCAGATAAAAATCCAGAAATCTCCTCCCTAAAGATTAAGGTTTTCTGAGCACAATCTATTAGGATATGGTTGAAAGATAACCAATCCATGCCTAAGATTACATCTAACTGTACTAAAGGCAAACAGATCAAGTCGACAAGGAAATGTCTATTCTGAATGATGACAGGACAGTTTAAGCAAACAGAATTAATAGTCACAGGTTCAACAGTTGGGGTAGAGACAATCATATTATATGGCAAGGAAGAAACAAGCAAGTCTAGAATTTTCACACGATCCATCGAAATAAAAGAATGAGTTGCACCTGAATCGAAAAGTACAGACAAGAGATTACCAGCAATGTCGCACTTACCTTGCACAAGATCAGCGGAGTTCGATGCCTCAGCACCACTCATGGTATACACTCTTCCCTTAACGGTTGGCTTGTTTACTTTGGCATGGTTGACAGAATGCTCCCTCTTCGGTGCACGACACTCTTTTGCCAAGTGTCCCACGCGGTCACAGTTGTTACATTTGTAATCCTTCTTCGGGCAAGCATTGGCCAGGTGGCTCCTCGGATCTCCACACCAGAAACATCTCCTTCCTTGGCCTTGATCGTTGTTTCTCTGGCCTCCACTTCCTGTCCCCGAAACACTGGGACGAGTTTGTTGTCTCTGGTTGTAACTAGATGCCTGGTGATACGGCTTCCTCTGGTTCTGCTTCCATTTTGAATTCTGGCCTTGATTCTGGCTCTTAGGACGAACAGGTCCTCCTGCACTTCCCTTGTTATCCCTTCCTCTGCGCATCATCTCAATTTTCCGGCACTTCTCCACTAGTGCTTGGAAGTTCCTGATCTCCAACGGCAATACCGATTCTTTAATCTCGAACCGCAGACCGGCTTCAAACTGCTCACACTTCCATTCCTCACTGGGATTGTCTTGAAAGAAACGGATATACTTGGCAAGGGATTCAAACCTCGCCGCATACTCCCCTACTGTCAGGTCCCGCTGACTCAGCCTCTTGAACTCCTGCTCCTTCTCTTTTCGGGCACTCTGAGGAAAGTATTTGTCTAGAAACTTGCCACGAAATACTCCCCAGGTGATCGCCTGGTGCTCAGCCTCCAACAACTGCCTGGTACCTTTCCACCAGTACTCAGCATCGCCCACTAGCTGGAACACGGAATAGGGTACCTTAGATTCCTCTAGAGTGTGTACCAGATCGAAGATCTTCTCTAGCTCCTGAATCCAAAGATCAGCCTTTATTGGATCCACGTCTCCATCAAACTGCGATGGATTCTGACGTCGGAAAGCATCCAGATGCCTTCCCTCTGCAGCTTGTTCTACCCTCTGTTGCTCCTGTTGGTTTTGGGCAGCAGCATTAGCTGTCTGAAGAGCTATGGCGGCAGCCACGTCATCCAGCGCTTGGGCAGCAAAACCCATTCCTCCGTAGCCTCGTCCACGTCCACGAGCACCTCTCTGGTTCATACTGACCTATACCACACAAGCAGTCAGATAACAGCCAGAAAAGGGATGTGAACCACGTGTTATCACACATTACCTCAAAGAAGTAATTCAAACAACATCCAGACAGAGAAAACACAACTTCAACACAACAGACCTAAACCCAAACATTCCCGAAAGACTCAACTAGCTATGATACCAACTAATGCGACACCCTAAAACCCGGCATCACATGGTTACCCGTTTGCGGAAAAGAAACTTATTTAAAACGTTGGTCGTCTTCGAAAAAATAACCTTTTATATAAGGTTACTGAAAAAGGGTACTCATTTTTTTTATAATAGTAAGAGGTAGTTAAGAAAAGTTGATGAACACTCAAAACATGAGAATAAACATCATACATATAGATATAACTGTCCAACTTGGGATCTTAGGTTTGATTACAATACAGGCCTTGTCGAACTGGCCAACATACACTGAAACAGCTACTGAAGAAATAGGTAAAAAGATAATATCAAACTGGGAATAGGGAATCGGGTACACGACTCAAAAGATGGCTCTAAAAGCCTAGGGACTATCGGGACAACTCCAAAAGCCAACAAACGATCTACCCATGCCTCCTGCATGCAGAGTGACCACAGACACTACCCTCGTGTATAGTCCAATTCCCCGCCGACCCAGCGTGATCAAATACCTCGCTCCTCGAGCTCGTCAGTGCCAAGGGAACGTCCGAATCCATCTAAGAGCACGCGCATTCCCGATACAAGAAGAAAAGAACAGAACATACAGTTGTGCAAGAGTGAGATACCGTCATAAGATATATCCCACAACAACCATATACATGATACATACATCACAGAATCATATAAGCAGCTAAATCATGCATATATATAGCATAACAGTATTATATCAAAGGGTCTCAAACCCGCACAGTCAACCTTTGAAAATATGCATGGCAATTCAATATCAGGCTTGATGAGCCTCTGTTTGACTGGTTTTATAACTAGTAAAGACCTTGGCTTTGTGCTTATTTTATATCATTTTTACCCAAATTAGACTTGATTGTCCTTAAGTAGTGTTTTGAGTCTGTAAATTGTTTTTATGTTAATTTAGTTGTTTTAGAGTTGAATAATTATTTACTTTTATTTTCTATTTTCAGGTTAATAAAATGTAATAAATCTGGAGCCACTCGCCCGCGATAATAATCTCGCCCGCGAGTATTGCAACCATGAAAAAGTCAGAGACGATCACGGCTTGCCCGTGTTGAAGATCACAGCCGTGGCAATTCTGAAGTTGAAGAGTTCGCCCCGCGAGCATTCCTTCGCCTCGCGAGTCTTGGAAGATCAGAAGCCATCACGGTTTGGGCATGTTGAAGGCCACGGACGTAACAGTTAGGAATTTGAAGAGTTCGCCTCGCGAAGATATGCTCGCCTCGCGAGAAGACCAAGAGTTGCAGATTTTTCATGTTATTCGCCTCGCGATCAGTGCTTCGCCTCGCGAGGCCATGGACTCCAGAAACGTGTATATAAGCAGTCTTAGGCAGAAATGAAGGAATAGTCAGAATTAGCCAGTTTTGGCTAGTTTCGAGTTTGTAGTCTTTTGTTTTCTTTTAGTTTAGATAGTTGTTTCACTTTTGTAATGGAGAATTAGTCTCCTAGATTAATCTACTGTAATTGGTTTCTGTTAACACTTGAGGTTCTGTGATTCCTCTTTCATTTCCTTTTCTCTTTTCAATGCAATGCTTGTATGTTTCATTTTGTTATTTCGGGAATATATAGTGTTGTATTGTTTCATTTCGGTGATGCTATGTTCCTATATATAATCGCGTTTGTTATTTCGCGTGTGTTCATTCATGTTCGTTTGTTCATGAGAGCTTAACCCCGTTTGTTATTTCGGGAATAGGAACATACATCTGTAGTAGCGGTTTTCGTTTGTTAATTGTTGCTGCAACCGGGAGGGATTAGTATCTCGCTTAGGATTTGCATGAACCAATGATAGTGGGAAAGCGAGAACGATGAGGTTAATCGCTTTTGTCTATTTGCTATTTTCTTTAATCGCTTTGTTTTTATTGTTTTGTTTTCTTAATTTAGTTTCAAATCTCAAAACCCCCATTTCTAACTTTTACTAATTTTCGTTAATAATAACAAACACCTAAAGAGTCCTTGAGAGACGATCCGAGTTGTCGCACTATACTACATTATTTTATAATCGCTCGTTCTTTTTTGGCGCGTGGCGGCAATGTGGTCAAAAATTGGCGCCGTTGCCGGGGACTCTTGTTTGTTGTTATTAGCAGAAAGTTACATTTAAAAAAAAAAAAAAAAAAAACTTTTTGCTTTGATAATTATTGTTTTCTGCTTTTTCTGGTTGTTTGATTGCCATGGATAATTACATGTATGGATATTTTCCTAATGTTTATTATGAGCAACCTTGCATGTATTATCCTAATTTTAGTGAGCCACCACCATACTATCCTAGCCATGTGACCACCTCTGCACCTTCCGAACCTTCACAGAGCACCTTGAATGAGATTGCTTCAATGCTACAACAAATGGAAGCGAACAATCAACGGATGGCACAACAAGATCTTGAATATCAACAGAGGATGGAGGCTGAATACCAAAGGAGCCAAGCTGAATCTCGGAAATTGTGGGCTCTAATTGATCAAGTTACCACCAACTCAGCTGCAATGCTAGCTCCACAGCCCATTGAAGAACCTACAGAGGCACAATTTATTCTTGAAAATACCTCTGAGGATGAGTCTGATCATCGATACTACATTCATCAATTGTGTGTTGAATCCCCTGATGATTGTTATTGTGATGGCAATGCTTTGTGTGTAGATTGCTATTTTGAAAGGTATGTTAAGCAAAGCATCCATATGGATCAGGAGAACGTCTGCTTCCCCGTGCCTGAAGATAAAGAAGAACCTTTGGGAGTAGATGATGCAAGTAAAACAATTGAATGTGTTGAGAGTAATGGGGTGGATGAACTGATTGAAGAATTTCCAGACATTGTAGATTTTTCTGATTCATTTTCTTGTAATATATGTACTAACTCTAACCTTTGCCTGGTGTGTGCTGAAATTTCTGCGTGTATAGCAGGTGAAAAATTTGTTAGTGCAGTGGATGATGACATTGCAGAAGTCGAAGCAGCACCAGTAAAACTTTCTAACTGTTTGCCACTTTCCCCTGAGGAACCAGCTCTGGATCTTGCACCCTTGGATCTTGCACCATGGCCGGTCCAAGAGGTTGAGCCCCACTTCTATTGGGGAGACTTTATTGAGAAGGAGGTCATCTGTGACCCGAAGGGGAGTGAGAAGTCCGCCGCACTGGGTGGAGTTATTATAATTGTCAAGTGCTCACCTCCGCATCAAAGCTGCAAGTCATGGAAGCATGAAATGAACTTCAGTCCTTTGGCCACCATGTGGGACTTATGCTACAAGCAATGGGATCCTGGTGGAACCGCCCTTCAATGAGTTTTCTTACCCTTTCTTCTTTTTAATTTTCTTTTGCTTTACTTTAATTCTGTTTTGTTTTGAAAAAATGCTCCTGAATAATTTGAGAAGCTCAGGAGTTGTGTGTTGAGTCTAGTAGTGGCAAGTTTATTGGATTTTATTAATTTTTGCATAGATTGATGGCATAATATGTGTTGACTGTTTTCCCCCTAGGATTTGAAATTTTTTTTGAAAAATGGTGCCCATATGATTGAAACTGAACTTTGAGATTTTGTTATGATGGGATGATTTAGGATAAGTTTGGGGTGATAGGAAGCACACACTAGGGATAGAATCTCTGTCAAGCAATTTGCAAAAAAAATGTCCAGGTGAGGTTTTGAGCCTCCAACATGTTTTTGACTGTGAGAATCTCTTTTAAGTTGCACTTTCCTGAATTTGATTGAATCTCTTTTTGGTTTGCATGATTATGTGTTTGCTTCAAATGATTTAGGCATTTTCTTTGTAAATAGCTACTTAGCCTAAAAATAACCAATTCCTAATGCATGTTCCCTAGTTAGCCCCATTGAGCCTATTAGCCTGTTAATTCTTGATAACCTAATGTTATAAGCCCAAAAATCTGGAAAACCATGTTAACCCGATCTTAGGATTAGGAGAGCATGTAATCTTAGAATGGGTGCAAGAAACAAAAGTTTGGGGTGGCTACCCGGTGCAATGTGTTGTTTGGGATTGGGAAAAAGAAAAAAAAATGTAAAAATGAAAAAAAAAAGAAAAGAAAAGAAAAGTGTAAAAATTGAAAAAAATAAAAATGAAAAAATGCCAAAAAGAAATAAAAAGGTTGTAGTCACCCAAGGTAAAAAGAAAAAAATGGAAAAGGAACTTGAGTGAATTTCAAAGTGTAAATAATGTTCATGCTCTCTTAGTTCCTAGGGTCTTCAGCCTAGTACCTTTGTATATCCTACCCTTAGCCAGGCCCCATTACAACCCATAAAAGACCTTCTGATGTTGTTTGCATGTTTTCTGTGGGAATCATTTAGAGATGAAAATCAAATTTATGGGAAGTGTTCTTAAAAGTGAAAATGAGTGAAATGTTGATAGCCTGACAAACACAAATTGAGCGATTGAGTGAACATAAATACCCCTTGTGAGGAAGGCAGTTGTTTGATTTTGGTGATCTCCTTTTTGTGTGTGACTTGGATCCCCTGCTTTGATTAATAATTGTTTGAATTATGAAACTCTCAATTGTTTGGAATAAAAGATTTTGGGGATTACTTTGCTTGAAAGGGGGGAACATTGAAAGGAAAATTGTTTTGTTAAATTGCTTGAAATTTGTGTGAAAGTTAATTGAGTCCTTAAGCTTGCCATGTTTTGCCAGGTCTTGAGTCTTTTTATGTTTTTGAGTTGTAGTTTGCTTGGGGACAAGCAAAGTTTAAGTTTGGGGTATTTTGATGAGCCTCTGTTTGACTGGTTTTATAACTAGTAAAGACCTTGGCTTTGTGCTTATTTTATATCATTTTTACCCAAATTAGACTTGATTGTCCTTAAGTAGTGTTTTGAGTCTGTAAATTGTTTTTATGTTAATTTAGTTGTTTTAGAGTTGAATAATTATTTACTTTTATTTTCTATTTTCAGGTTAATAAAATGTAATAAATCTGGAGCCACTCGCCCCGCGAATAATCTCTCGCCCCGCGAGTATTGCAACCATGAAAAAGTCAGAGACGATCACGGCTTGCCCGTGTTGAAGATCACAGCCGTGGCAATTCTGAAGTTGAAGAGTTCGCCCCGCGAGCATTCCTTCGCCTCGCGAGTCTTGGAAGATCAGAAGCCATCACGGTTTGGGCATGTTGAAGGCCACGGACGTAACAGTTAGGAATTTGAAGAGTTCGCCTCGCGAAGATATGCTCGCCTCGCGAGAAGACCAAGAGTTGCAGATTTTTCATGTTATTCGCCTCGCGATCAGTGCTTCGCCTCGCGAGGCCATGGACTCCAGAAACGTGTATATAAGCAGTCTTAGGCAGAAATGAAGGAATAGTCAGAATTAGCCAGTTTTGGCTAGTTTCTGAGTTTGTAGTCTTTTGTTTTCTTTTAGTTTAGATAGTTGTTTCACTTTTGTAATGGAGAATTAGTCTCCTAGATTAATCTACTGTAATTGGTTTCTGTTAACACTTGAGGTTCTGTGATTCCTCTTTCATTTCCTTTTCTCTTTTCAATGCAATGCTGTATGTTTCTGTTTGTTATTTCAGGAATATATAGTGTTGTATTGTTTCATTTCGGTGATGCTATGTTCCTATATATAATCGCGTTTGTTATTTCGCGTGTGTTTGACGCGCTGTCGCGCACGCGTCAAAAGATGAGCGGTTAGTAAAAATGTAGTTTAGTGTGCGACAACTCGGGTGTCGTATCGCAAGGACTCTCGTAGTGCTATTATCGCAGAAAATAAGTTTCTTGGGGGGGGTGTTTGGTTTGAAATTGATTGGAAAAACAGAGTGAAAACAGAACGTAAAAACAGAGCAAAATACGTGATTATCAAATAAGACTAAGACGATCAATCTGCTGTTTCGTTTCCCACTATCATCGGTTCATGTAATTCCATGCCCTAAGCAGAGTCTAATCCCTTTTCGATTGTAGCATCGATTAACAAGCGAAACCGACGCTACGGGACATATATTCCTAATTCCGAATTAAGCAAACGGATGAAGCCCTTTCGTGAATTAAGCAAACACGAATTGAACGCACGCGAATTAAGCAAACGCGATTAAGTTTAGGAACATACAATCATCGAAACAAATCAATACCCATTCGATACAAACTGAATTAAGCAAACAGAGAATATAGAATAGATATTGAAAGAGAGAAGAGAATTAAATCAGGAATTACAAGACCTCAAGTGTTGGTGGAAGACGAGTACAGCAGATCAACCTAGGGAGATTAGTTCTCCATCAAAAACGCAATACAAACAGAGAAAATTCGAAAACAAGGATTGGCAAAAGATAAGAGATGTTCTGCCCTAAACAGATATTTATAACTTTCAGAAACTGCGCAGACTCGCGAGGCGAGTGGCCTCTCGCGAGGCGAATATTAAAATGGCGCCTTCTTGAATTTGTATTCTCGCGAGGCGAGCGTGATTCTCGCGAGGCGAGTCTTCAAAACCTGGGTTGTCACAGCCGTGATGCCTATCACGGCCAGACCGTGATGGTCTCTGTCTTCGGGTGCTTATCTGTCATGGCCGTGACCTTCATCACGGCCAGGCCGTGATGGTCTCTGTCTTCCAGGGGTTTCTCTTCACGCCCGTGATGGGTGTCACGGGATGACCGTGATGCTTGCTGACTTCTGGCTCGCGAGGCGAGCAATAGCTCGCGGGGCGAGGCAGAGAACATGACTTTTCTGGCACTGGCTGGTCCTCACTCTCGCGGGGCGAGTATCGGCTCGCGTGGCGAGTGTTTCCAGATTGCAATTTCCATTGTTTCCTTCATTCCTTGGACTCTAAGTCAACCTGAAAACATGAAATAGCCATAAGTGCTTTATTTGACTCAAAAACTGACTAAATAACCCTAAAACTACTTAAGGGACTCAAAACCTTGCTTGAGGACAATCAAGCCTAATTTGGGTGAAAACGAGATATAATTGGCACAAAACCATGGTCTTTACTAGTCAAAAACTAGTCGAGCCAGAGGCTGATCAAAATACCCCAAACTTGAACTTTGCTTGTCCCCAAGCAAACTAAAACTCAAAACGACTCAAGACTTGGCAAGCTAGAAGGATTTCAACCAATTCCGCACAAATTTCAAGCAATTCATCAAAACAATTTCCCTTCAATGTTTCCCCCTTTTCAACAATGTAATCCCCACAATCATTTATTCTGGACATCTGAGAATTTCATCATTCAAACAATCATTAATCTAAACAGGGGATCTAAGTTACACACAAGAGGGAGATCACCAAATTCAAACAATCGCCTTCCTCACAAAGGGGTTTAGTGGTCACTCAATCTCTCAGTTTGTCTAGGCTAACAACATTTCACTCAGTTTCACTTTTAAGAGCACTTCCCATGAACTTGATTTTCATCTCAAAATGGTTCCCACAGAAAACATGCATGCAACATCAAAAGGTCTTTCAAGGTTGTAATGGGGCCTGGCTAAGGGAAGGATATGCAAAGGTACTGGGCTGAAATCCCTAGGAACTAGGAGAGCATGAAGCTGTTTACACATTGAATTTCCTACTCAAGTTCCTATTCTTATTCTTCTTTTTGCCTTGGGTGGCTACAGCCCTTTTCTTCTAATACCCTTCTTGACATTTTGCTTCTTTTTTTTTTTTTTTTTTTTTTTTTCGAGAGATTTATTTTTGCCCTTTGGCTCCAACCTTTATTTTTTTTCTTTTTCTCAATCCCCAACAACACATCATATCACTGTAGCCACCCCAAACTTAGTTTCTTGCAACCATTCTCTAGCTAAGCTTCCATGCTCTCCTAATCCTAAGATCGGGTTAACATGGTTTTTCCAGATTGAGGCTCATAACATAAGGTCAACATGAAACAATAGGCTAATTAGGCTCAAAGGGGCTAACTAGGGAACATGCATTAGGGACTGGTTCAATTTAGGTCAAGTAGTTAATTCAAAGAAAATTGCCTAAGATCATTTGATGCAAACACATAGACATGCAAACCATGAAGAGATTCAAGCAAATTCGGGAAAGTGCAACTCGAAAGTGATTCACACAATCAAAAACATGTTGGAGGCTCAAATCCTCACCCGGACATTCATGCAAATTGTTTGACCGAGATTCTATCCCTAGTGTGTGCACCCTATCACCCCAAACTTATCATAAATCATGCTCTCACAACAAAATATCTCAAAGTTCAGTTTTCAATTTTTCAAATGGGGATCACAATTTCCAAATTTCAAAAACCTAGGGGGAATCATCAACATAAATCATGCCATCAATCTGTGCTAAATCAACCAAAACCTACAAAGCTTGCCGACACAAGACTCACACACATGCTCTTGAGCTTCTCAAATTATTCAAGAGCGAAAAGAAAACACAACAAAACACAAAACACAACAAAACAAATGGTTCCCTCCCCCACACTTAAAACATACATTGTCCTCAATGAACAACACAAATATCAAAACAGAGTGAGGGAAAGGAAAGGGTGCTCCCTGATAAAGTTCAGTGTATGCGGAAGCTGCCACCTGGATCCCATTGCTCGTAACATAAGGCCAAAGAAGGAGAGTTCATTCCATGGTCCCATAACTTGCAGCCTTGATAGATGAGTAAACACTTGACACTGTTGGTGACATTGCTCAATGCGGCGGACCCATCACCTCCTCTTGGGTCAAAGACGGCCGCTTCCTCAACAGAGTCCTCCCAATAAAATTTGGCTTCAATCCCTTGAACTATCCATGGTGCACAATCCATTTCCTCTGGTGGCTTTGCAGGAGGAGGTGGCAGATAGGTAGGGAGGGTTTCCGGCGCTGCTTCATCTTCTGCATGTTTCTCACCCACCGTCTTCGACAAATTTATCACCTGCTAAACATGCAACAATCTCAGCACAAACCACACAATGGTTAGTGTTAGTACAATCAGGACATGCAAAAATATCATCAAAGCCAGAAATAGATGGAAAATTAGAAAACAAGTCCTCATGGGTGTCCTCAATAGTCTCAGAAAGCAGCTCTATGTGGAAAACGGAGTGCCCTTCCACTGGATGTTTCCCTGCATCAAAGATGTTAAACTTTGCAACGATATCTCCAAACTTCATAGACATGGTCCCTTCATCAACATCAATATTGGCTTTAGCTGTCTTCATGAATGGTCGGCCCAGGATGATTGGTGATCTACTTGAATGTGTCTCTCCTGCCATGTCCAGGATGTAGAAGTCGGCTGGGAAGATTAAATCATCGACTTGCACTAGCACATCTTCTACCATTCCCATGGGGCGGGCACTGGTCCCGTTGGCCAACTGAATGGTGAGACCTGTATACTGTAATGGCCCAAGATCAAGGTTGTTAAAGATGGAGGTGGGCATGACATTTATGGATGCTCCCAAGTCCAACATGCAGTTTTCAAACTTCCTGTCCCCAATAGTACATGGAATGGTGAATGTGCCTGGATCCTTGCACTTCTGTGGTAGTGCACGAGTAGGGGTTAAAGCAAGCAACTTTTTCTCAGTGTGCAGGCCTAGACTGGATAAAAGCTGAACCATTTCTTCCCAAGTCAACTTTCTCATTATTCTTCAACTTCCTCTTGTTGGTGCATAGATCCTTGAGAAATTTGGCATATTTAGGCATCTGCTTGATCACATCTAGAAGAGGAATATTTACAGCCACCTTTCTGAACACATCAAGAATTTCCTTCTCCTTGTCTTCCCCATCAACCTTCTTATTTTTCTGCACTCTTTGTGGGAAGGGAATCGGGGGTACATACACCCTCTCAGTTTCAACAACAACAGAGGGCTCAGGAGTTGCCTCAACAGTTTCTTCATCTTTCTCGGGGGCTCCCTCTACTACTTTCCCGGATCTCAAAGAAATGGCACTCACATTGGCATTGGGGGCATTGGGATTCACCACTGTCTGTGCAGGTAGTTGGCTCGATCCCTGAGCTTGCTGTAAGTTGTTTATGGATGTGGCAAGCTGTCCAATCTGTGTCCTCAAATCTTGAATGCTAGCATCTGTTCGCTGCTGAGACTGCACAACTTGATGCTGAAACTGGAGATTTTGTGCAGCCATTTGCTTGACCAAGTCTTCTAATGAAGGTCCGGAGGGTGTAGAAGTGGTCACTTGAGGAGGATTCGGTGGTGGTGCCACTGGTTGTTGTTGGGATGAGTTCCCATACCGCAGATTAGGGTGATTCCTCCAGTTGGGATGGTACCTATTTGTAGAGAGGTCAGGAGTACCATACCGGTTCTGATTATTGCCTTGATTGTATAGATTAGCTGCATAAGCTTGAGGCATATCGGTGATCGACCCATCCTTCAGAATAGGGCACGTGTCGGTCAGATGCTCAGGAGAACTACACATGCCACACAACCTCGCCGGCTGCACCTTATCCATTGCCAGTTGCTTCACCAAACAAGTGAGCTCATCAATTCTGGTTTCGAGTGCCTTGTTGGAAGATGAACCTTGAATCTCATTTACACCCCTTGTCTCGACAGAGTTGCTCCTGGTTGTGAACTGCTGGGAGTTTAATGACATATTCTCAATCAATTGCTTCGCAGCAGCTGGAGTTTTATCGACGAGTGCTCCTCCACTAGCGGCATCCAAAATATTTCTGTCCATTGGGAGCAATCCCTCATAAAAATACTGAATTAGGAGCTGCTCAGAAATCTGGTGTTGAGGGCAGCTAGATACCAACTTTTTGAACCTCTCCCGATGACTCAACCAATGACTCATTGCTTTGCCTGATGCCACATATCTCCTTTCTGATGGAAGCAGCTCTGGAGGCAGGGAAGTATCTTTCCAAGAAAACCTTTTTCAGATCATTCCAAGTTGTGACAGAATTTGGCTCCAAATAATATAGCCAATCCTTTGCAGCGCCTTCAAGGGAGAAAGGGAAGGCTCGCAATTTGATATGGTCTTCAGTAATGCCTTTAGGCCTCAAGGGTGTAGAGACAGACCACCTGAAATTCCTTCAAATGCTTATGTGGATCCTCACCGCAAGACCACTAAATCTTGGCAACAAGTGTATTAAACCAGATTTAAGTTCAAAAGGAGCAACCACACCAGCATACTCAATACACAGCCCATTGTAGTTAACATCTGGGGCAGCAAGCTGCCTCAATGTCCTTTGGTCACCCATGTTATTAAAAACAGGTTCGAAATCGAATTACCACTAGTGCTTGCCCGTATTGCCCTAAGGCGTGTGTGCAGTGTTCTTTCAATTTCGTGGTCAAAATCACACAAGTCGGGACAAGTAGACCTAGTGGCGGTCTAATTCAAAACAGAAACAAAAACAAAAAGCGAGAACAACAAACAAGAGTCCCCAACAACGGCGCCAATTTTAATTTGACGCCATCTGCCGCGCACGCGTCAAAAGATGAGCGGTTAGTAAAAATGTAGTTTAGTGTGCGACAACTCGGGTGTCGTATCGCAAGGACTCTCGTAGTGCTATTATCGCAGAAAATAAGTTTCTTGGGGGGGGTGTTTGGTTTGAAATTGATTGGAAAAACAGAGTGAAAACAGAGCGTAAAAACAGAGCAAAATACGTGATTATCAAATAAGACTAAGACGATCAATCTGCTGTTTCGTTTCCCACTATCATCGGTTCATGTAATTCCATGCCCTAAGCAGAGTCTAATCCCTTTTCGATTGTAGCATCGATTAACAAGCGAAACCGACGCTACGGGACATATATTCCTAATTCCGAATTAAGCAAACGGATGAAGCCCTTTCGTGAATTAAGCAAACACGAATTGAACGCACGCGAATTAAGCAAACGCGATTAAGTTTAGGAACATACAATCATCGAAACAAATCAATACCCATTCGATACAAACTGAATTAAGCAAACAGAGAATATAGAATAGATATTGAAAGAGAGAAGAGAATTAAATCAGGAATTACAAGACCTCAAGTGTTGGTGGAAGACGAGTACAGCAGATCAACCTAGGGAGATTAGTTCTCCATCAAAAACGCAATACAAACAGAGAAAATTCGAAAACAAGGATTGGCAAAAGATAAGAGATGTTCTGCCCTAAACAGATATTTATAACTTTCGAAAGCTGCCTGAGACTCGCGAGGCGAGTGGCCTCTCGCGAGGCGAATATTAAAATGGCGCCTTCTTGAATTTGTATTCTCGCGAGGCGAGCGTGATTCTCGCGAGGCGAGTCTTCAAAACCTGGGTTGTCACAGCCGTGATGCCTATCACGGCCAGACCGTGATGGTCTCTGTCTTCGGGTGCTTATCTGTCATGGCCGTGACCTTCATCACGGCCAGGCCGTGATGGTCTCTGTCTTCCAGGGGTTTCTCTTCACGCCCGTGATGGGTGTCACGGGATGACCGTGATGCTTGCTGACTTCTGGCTCGCGAGGCGAGCAATAGCTCGCGGGGCGAGGCAGAGAACATGACTTTTCTGGCACTGGCTGGTCCTCACTCTCGCGGGGCGAGTATCGGCTCGCGTGGCGAGTGTTTCCAGATTGCAATTTCCATTGTTTCCTTCATTCCTTGGACTCTAAGTCAACCTGAAAACATGAAATAGCCATAAGTGCTTTATTTGACTCAAAAACTGACTAAATAACCCTAAAACTACTTAAGGGACTCAAAACCTTGCTTGAGGACAATCAAGCCTAATTTGGGTGAAAACGAGATATAATTGGCACAAAACCATGGTCTTTACTAGTCAAAAACTAGTAGAGCCAGAGGCTGATCAGTGTTCATTCATGTTCGTTTGTTCATGAGAGCTTAACCCCGTTTGTTATTTCGGGAATAGGAACATACATCTGTAGTAGCGGTTTTCGTTTGTTAATTGTTGCTGCAACCGGGAGGGGATTAGTATCTGCTTAGGATTTGCATGAACCAATGATAGTGGGAAACTGAGAACAGTAGGTTAATCGCTTTTGTCTATTTGCTATTTTCTTTAACTGCTTTGTTTTTATTGTTTTGTTTTCTTAATTTAGTTTCAAATCTCAAAACCCCCATTTCTAACTTTTACTAATTTTCTGTTAATAATAACAAACACCTAAAGAGTCCTTGAGAGACGATCCGAGTTGTCGCACTATACTACATTATTTTATAATCGTTCGTTCTTTTTGGCGCGTGGCGACAGCGCGGTCAAAAATTGGCGCCGTTGCCGGGGACTCTTGTTTGTTGTTATTAGCAGAAAGTTACATTTAAAAAAAAAAAAAAAAAAAACTTTTTGCTTTGCTAATTAGTGTTGTCTGCTTTGTCTGGTTGTTTGATTGCCATGGATAATTACATGTATGGATATTTTCCTAATGTTTATTATGAGCAACCTTGCATGTATTATCCTAATTTTAGTGAGCCACCACCATACTATCCTAGCCATGTGACCACCTCTGCACCTTCCGAACCTTCACAGAGCACCTTGAATGAGATTGCTTCAATGCTACAACAAATGGAAGCGAACAATCAACGGATGGCACAACAAGATCTTGAATATCAACAGAGGATGGAGGCTGAATACCAAAGGAGCCAAGCTGAATCTCGGAAATTGTGGGCTCTCATTGATCAAGTTACCACCAACTCAGCTGCAATGCTAGCTCCACAGCCCATTGAAGAACCTATAGAGGCACAATTTATTCTTGAAAATACCTCTGAGGATGAGTCCGATCATCGATATCATTCTTTCAATTGTGTGTTGAATCCCCTGATGATTGTTATTGTGATGGCAATGCTTTGTGTGTAGATTGCTATTTTGAAAGGTATGTTAAGCAAATCATCCATATGGATCAGGAGAACGTCTGCTTCCCCGTGCCTGAAGATAAAGAAGAACCTTTGGGAGTAGATGATGCAAGTAAAACAATTGAATGTGTTGAGAGTAATGGGGTGGATGAACTGATTGAAGAATTTCCAGACATTGTAGATTTTTCTGATTCATTTTCTTGTAATATATGTACTAACTCTAACCTTTGCCTGGTGTGTGCTGAAATTTCTGCGTGTATAGCAGGTGAAAAATTTGTTAGTGCAGTGGATGATGACATTGCAGAAGTCGAAGCAGCACCAAGAAACTTTCTAACTGTTTGCCACTTTCCCCTGAGGAACCAGCTCTGGATTTTGCACCCTTGGATCTTGCACCATGGCCGGTCCAAGAGGTTGAGCCCCACTTCTATTGGGGAGACTTTATTGAGAAGGAGGTCATCTGTGACCCGAAGGGGAGTGAGAAGTCCGCCGCACTGGGTGGAGTTATTATAATTGTCAAGTGCTCACCTCCGCATCAAAGCTGCAAGTCATGGAAGCATGAAATGAACTTCAGTCCTTTGGCCACCATGTGGGACTTATGC
The DNA here is from genome assembly GCA_030762895.1 of Sophora flavescens. Classification (NCBI taxonomy): domain Eukaryota; kingdom Viridiplantae; phylum Streptophyta; class Magnoliopsida; order Fabales; family Fabaceae; genus Sophora; species Sophora flavescens. The sequence continues at coordinate 187,551,336 of CM061063.1, read as the reverse complement.
TACAAGCAATGGGATCCTGGTGGAACCGCCCTTCAATGAGTTTTCTTACCCTTTCTTCTTTTTAATTTTCTTTTGCTTTACTTTAATTCTGTTTTGTTTTGAATAAATGCTACTGAATAATTTAAGAAGCTCAGGAGTTGTGTGTTGAGTCTAGTAGTGGCAAGTTTATTGGATTTTATTAATTTTTGCATAGATTGATGGCATAATATGTGTTGACTGTTTTCCCCCTAGGATTTGAAAAATTTTTTGAAAAATGGTCCCCATATGATTGAAACTGAACTTTGAGATTTTGTTATGATGGCATGATTTAGGATAAGTTTGGGGTGATAGGAAGCACACACCAGGGATAGAATCTCTGTCAAGCAATTTGCAAAAAAATGTCCAGGTGAGGTTTTGAGCCTCCAACATGTTTTTGACTGTGAGAATCTCTTTTAAGTTGCACTTTCCTGAATTTGATTGAATCTCTTTTTGGTTTGCATGATTATGTGTTTGCTTCAAATGATTTAGGCATTTTCTTTGTAAATAGCTACTTAGCCTAAAAATAACCAATTCCTAATGCATGTTCCCTAGTTAGCCCCATTGAGCCTATTAGCCTGTTAATTCTTGATAACCTAATGTTATAAGCCCAAAAATCTGGAAAACCATGTTAACCCGATCTTAGGATTAGGAGAGCATGTAATCTTAGAATGGGTGCAAGAAACAAAAGTTTGGGGTGGCTACCCGGTGCAATGTGTTGTTTGGGATTGGGAAAAAGAAAAAAAAAATGTACAAATGAAAAAAAAAAGAAAAGAAAAGAAAAGTGTAAAAATTGAAAAAAATAAAAATGAAAAAATGCCAAAAAGAAATAAAAAGGTTGTAGTCACCCAAGGTAAAAAGAAAAAAATGGAAAAGGAACTTGAGTGAATTTCAAAGTGTAAATAATGTTCATGCTCTCTTAGTTCCTAGGGTCTTCAGCCTAGTACCTTTGTATATCCTACCCTTAGCCAGGCCCCATTACAACCCATAAAAGACCTTCTGATGTTGTTTGCATGTTTTCTGTGGGAATCATTTAGAGATGAAAATCAAATTTATGGGAAGTGTTCTTAAAAGTGAAAATGAGTGAAATGTTGATAGCCTGACAAACACAAATTGAGCGATTGAGTGAACATAAATACCCCTTGTGAGGAAGGCAGTTGTTTGATTTTGGTGATCTCCTTTTTGTGTGTGACTTGGATCCCCTGCTTTGATTAATAATTGTTTGAATTATGAAACTCTCAATTGTTTGGAATAAAAGATTTTGGGGATTACTTTGCTTGAAAGGGGGGAACATTGAAAGGAAAATTGTTTTGTTAAATTGCTTGAAATTTGTGTGAAAGTTAATTGAGTCCTTAAGCTTGCCATGTTTTGCCAGGTCTTGAGTCTTTTTATGTTTTTGAGTTGTAGTTTGCTTGGGGACAAGCAAAGTTTAAGTTTGGGGTATTTTGATGAGCCTCTGTTTGACTGGTGTTATAACTAGTAAAGACCTTGGCTTTGTGCTTATTTTATATCATTTTTACCCAAATTAGACTTGATTGTCCTTAAGTAGTGTTTTGAGTCTGTAAATTGTTTTTATGTTAATTTAGTTGTTTTAGAGTTGAATAATTATTTACTTTTATTTTCTATTTTCAGGTTAATAAAATGTAATAAATCTGGAGCCACTCGCCCCGCGAATAATCTCTCGCCCCGCGAGTATTGCAACCATGAAAAAGTCAGAGACGATCACGGCTTGCCCGTGTTGAAGATCACAGCCGTGGCAATTCTGAAGTTGAAGAGTTCGCCCCGCGAGCATTCCTTCGCCTCGCGAGTCTTGGAAGATCAGAAGCCATCACGGTTTGGGCATGTTGAAGGCCACAGACGTAACAATTGGGAATTTGAAGAGTTCGCCTCGCGAAGATATGCTCGCCTCGCGAGAAGACCAAGAGTTGCAGATTTTTCATGTTATTCGCCTCGCGATCAGTGCTTCGCCTCGCGAGGCCATGGACTCCAGAAACGTGTATATAAGCAGTCTTAGGCAGAAATGAAGGAATAGTCAGAATTAGCCAGTTTTGGCTAGTTTCTGAGTTTGTAGTCTTTTGTTTTCTTTTAGTTTAGATAGTTGTTTCACTTTTGTAATGGAGAATTAGTCTCCTAGATTAATCTACTGTAATTGGTTTCTGTTAACACTTGAGGTTCTGTGATTCCTCTTTCATTTCCTTTTCTCTTTTCAATGCAATGCTGTATGTTTCTGTTTGTTATTTCAGGAATATATAGTGTTGTATTGTTTCATTTCGGTGATGCTATGTTCCTATATATAATCGCGTTTGTTATTTCGCGTGTGTTCATTCATGTTCGTTTGTTCATGAGAGCTTAACCCCGTTTGTTATTTCGGGAATAGGAACATACATCTGTAGTAGCGGTTTTCGTTTGTTAATTGTTGCTGCAACCGGGAGGGGATTAGTATCTGCTTAGGATTTGCATGAACCAATGATAGTGGGAAGCGAGAACAGAGGGTTAATCGCTTTTGTCTATTTGCTATTTTCTTTAATCGCTTTGTTTTTATTGTTTTGTTTTCTTAATTTAGTTTCAAATCTCAAAACCCCCATTTCTAACTTTTACTAATTTTTCGTTAATAATAACAAACACCTAAAGAGTCCTTGAGAGACGATCCGAGTTGTCGCACTATACTACATTATTTTATAATCGTTCGTTCTTTTTTGGCGCGTGGCGGCAATGGTCAAAAATTGGCGCCGTTGCCGGGGACTCTTGTTTGTTGTTATTAGCAGAAAGTTACATTTAAAAAAAAAAAAAAAAAAAAACTTTTTGCTTTGCTAATTAGTGTTGTCTGCTTTGTCTGGTTGTTTGATTGCCATGGATAATTACATGTATGGATATTTTCCTAATGTTTATTATGAGCAACCTTGCATGTATTATCCTAATTTTAGTGAGCCACCACCATACTATCCTAGCCATGTGACCACCTCTGCACCTTCCGAACCTTCACAGAGCACCTTGAATGAGATTGCTTCAATGCTACAACAAATGGAAGCGAACAATCAACGGATGGCACAACAAGATCTTGAATATCAACAGAGGATGGAGGCTGAATACCAAAGGAGCCAAGCTGAATCTCGGAAATTGTGGGCTCTAATTGATCAAGTTACCACCAACTCAGCTGCAATGCTAGCTCCACAGCCCATTGAAGAACCTACAGAGGCACAATTTATTCTTGAAAATACCTCTGAGGATGAGTCTGATACTGATACTTCTGTTACTGAATTGTGTGTTGAATCCCCTGATGATTGTTATTGTGATGGCAATGCTTTGTGTGTAGATTGCTATTTTGAAAGGTATGTTAAGCAAAGCATCCATATGGATCAGGAGAACGTCTGCTTCCCCGTGCCTGAAGATAAAGAAGAACCTTTGGGAGTAGATGATGCAAGTAAAACAATTGAATGTGTTGAGAGTAATGGGGTGGATGAACTGATTGAAGAATTTCCAGACATTGTAGATTTTTCTGATTCATTTTCTTGTAATATATGTACTAACTCTAACCTTTGCCTGGTGTGTGCTGAAATTTCTGCGTGTATAGCAGGTGAAAAATTTGTTAGTGCAGTGGATGATGACATTGCAGAAGTTGAAGCAGCACCAGTAAAACTTTCTAACTGTTTACCACTTTCCCCTGAGGAACCAGCTCTGGATTTTGCACCCTTGGATCTTGCACCATGGCCGGTCCAAGAGGTTGAGCCCCACTTCTATTGGGGAGATTTTATTGAGAAAGAGGTCATCTGTGACCCGAAGGGGAGTGAGAAGTCCGCCGCACTGGGTGGAGTTATTATAATTGTCAAGTGCTCACCTCCGCATCAAAGCTGCAAGTCATGGAAGCATGAAATGAACTTCAGTCCTTTGGCCACCATGTGGGACTTATGCTACAAGCAATGGGATCCTGGTGGAACCGCCCTTCAATGAGTTTTCTTACCCTTTCTTCTTTTTAATTTTCTTTTGCTTTACTTTAATTCTGTTTTGTTTTGAATAAATGCTCCTGAATAATTTGAGAAGCTCAGGAGTTGTGTGTTGAGTCTAGTAGTGGCAAGTTTATTGGATTTTATTAATTTTTGCATAGATTGATGGCATAATATGTGTTGACTGTTTTCCCCCTAGGATTTGAAATTTTTTTTGAAAAATGGTCCCCATATGATTGAAACTGAACTTTGAGATTTTGTTATGATGGCATGATTTAGGATAAGTTTGGGGTGATAGGAAGCACACACTAGGGATAGAATCTCTGTCAAGCAATTTGCAAAAAAATGTCCAGGTGAGGTTTTGAGCCTCCAACATGTTTTTGACTGTGAGAATCTCTTTTAAGTTGCACTTTCCTGAATTTGATTGAATCTCTTTTTGGTTTGCATGATTATGTGTTTGCTTCAAATGATTTAGGCATTTTCTTTGTAAATAGCTACTTAGCCTAAAAATAACCAATTCCTAATGCATGTTCCCTAGTTAGCCCCATTGAGCCTATTAGCCTGTTAATTCTTGATAACCTAATGTTATAAGCCCAAAAATCTGGAAAACCATGTTAACCCGATCTTAGGATTAGGAGAGCATGTAATCTTAGAATGGGTGCAAGAAACAAAAGTTTGGGGTGGCTACCCGGTGCAATGTGTTGTTTGGGATTGGGAAAAAGAAAAAAAAATGTAAAAATGAAAAAAAAAAGAAAAGAAAAGAAAAGTGTAAAAATTGAAAAAAATAAAAATGAAAAAATGCCAAAAAGAAATAAAAAGGTTGTAGTCACCCAAGGTAAAAAGAAAAAAATGGAAAAGGAACTTGAGTGAATTTCAAAGTGTAAATAATGTTCATGCTCTCTTAGTTCCTAGGGTCTTCAGCCTAGTACCTTTGTATATCCTACCCTTAGCCAGGCCCCATTACAACCCATAAAAGACCTTCTGATGTTGTTTGCATGTTTTCTGTGGGAATCATTTAGAGATGAAAATCAAATTTATGGGAAGTGTTCTTAAAAGTGAAAATGAGTGAAATGTTGATAGCCTGACAAACACAAATTGAGCGATTGAGTGAACATAAATACCCCTTGTGAGGAAGGCAGTTGTTTGATTTTGGTGATCTCCTTTTTGTGTGTGACTTGGATCCCCTGCTTTGATTAATAATTGTTTGAATTATGAAACTCTCAATTGTTTGGAATAAAAGATTTTGGGGATTACTTTGCTTGAAAGGGGGGAACATTGAAAGGAAAATTGTTTTGTTAAATTGCTTGAAATTTGTGTGAAAGTTAATTGAGTCCTTAAGCTTGCCATGTTTTGCCAGGTCTTGAGTCTTTTTATGTTTTTGAGTTGTAGTTTGCTTGGGGACAAGCAAAGTTTAAGTTTGGGGTATTTTGATGAGCCTCTGTTTGACTGGTTTTATAACTAGTAAAGACCTTGGCTTTGTGCTTATTTTATATCATTTTTACCCAAATTAGACTTGATTGTCCTTAAGTAGTGTTTTGAGTCTGTAAATTGTTTTTATGTTAATTTAGTTGTTTTAGAGTTGAATAATTATTTACTTTTATTTTCTATTTTCAGGTTAATAAAATGTAATAAATCTGGAGCCACTCGCCCCGCGAGTATTGCAACCATGAAAAAGTCAGAGACGATCACGGCTTGCCCGTGTTGAAGATCACAGCCGTGGCAATTCTGAAGTTGAAGAGTTCGCCCCGCGAGCATTCCTTCGCCTCGCGAGTCTTGGAAGATCAGAAGCCATCACGGTTTGGGCATGTTGAAGGCCACGGACGTAACAGTTGGGAATTTGAAGAGTTCGCCTCGCGAAGATATGCTCGCCTCGCGAGAAGACCAAGAGTTGCAGATTTTTCATGTTATTCGCCTCGCGATCAGTGCTTCGCCTCGCGAGGCCATGGACTCCAGAAACGTGTATATAAGCAGTCTTAGGCAGAAATGAAGGGAATAGTCAGAATTAGCCAGTTTTGGCTAATTTCTGAGTTTGTAGTCTTTTGTTTTCTTTTAGTTTAGATAGTTGTTTCACTTTTGTAATGGAGAATTAGTCTCCTAGATTAATCTACTGCAATTGGTTTCTGTTAACACTTGAGGTTCTGTGATTCCTCTTTCATTTCCTTTTCTCTTTTCAATGCAATGCTGTATGTTTCTGTTTGTTATTTCAGGAATATATAGTGTTGTATTGTTTCATTTCGGTGATGCTATGTTCCTATATATAATCGCGTTTGTTATTTCGCGTGTGTTCATTCATGTTCGTTTGTTCATGAGAGCTTAACCCCGTTTGTTATTTCGGGAATAGGAACATACATCTGTAGTAGCGGTTTTCGTTTGTTAATTGTTGCTGCAACCGGGAGGGGATTAGTATCTGCTTAGGATTTGCATGAACCAATGATAGTGGGAAACTGAGAACAGTAGGTTAATCGCTTTTGTCTATTTGCTATTTTCTTTAACTGCTTTGTTTTTATTGTTTTGTTTTCTTAATTTAGTTTCAAATCTCAAAACCCCCATTTCTAACTTTTACTAATTTTCTGTTAATAATAACAAACACCTAAAGAGTCCTTGAGAGACGATCCGAGTTGTCGCACTATACTACATTATTTTATAATCGCTCGTTCTTTTTGGCGCGTGGCGACAGCGCGGTCAAGGCTCTAACTTAATCTCATGAGATATCAACACCGTTTTCCACTGGAGAAGAATTAGAGTTGGTTAATCTCTAGCCCACCGGGCAGTTACCTCCACTCCCTCATGCATTTAAGGTCTCAGGACGAGCAACGTCACATGTGCCTCTGAACTCGGTTTACATGGACAGACTCCCAGATACCACCTTGTATCTGATATATAAGAAGCACGTCTGCTTGGGGAAATGCACATGAGAAAATATTTTATTTAAAAGGTTTTCTTTGTGTTCATTCTTTTTTGCTGTCGCAGCTCAAAGCTGACGACTTAATCATCATTTCCCCATCACTTGAAAACTTAGAAGCAAAGGACACACAGTCCGAATGCTCAATCACAACACCCGAGACCGATGCTGCAGTCAAGGGTTATGGTCGTAGAAAACAGCATTCACCTTTAACAATGTTCATCACAACGTGGTTAGGACACACAGTCCACAACAACGTGATTATGACACACATTCCACAACAACATGATTAGGACACACAGTCCACCACAACGAAATCTGTAACACCCCGACTTTTCGCTGTTTTCTAATATCAGAAATTTATATAATTATGTTTATATTTTTATCTGAGACTTATAAAACCATTTTAAATAAACGGAGTTTACCACTCAATCCTACTTGAATGTAGGAAGCTACAATTAAAATTTAGGTTGGAAAGTCAGGCGAAACCCTACTGCGAATTCCATCATGGTATAATAATACTGCTAAAAAGACCTAATTTTAATTCGTGAACGAAAGACTTAAGTTTAGTATTTTATTTTCTACAATTCTGTATTTTTAGAATTTTTTTCATAAAAAAATAAAATAATTTACGTATTACGGGCGGAAAGCGTAATCGGGTAGACGACGGAAGGGAAATTAGAGTTTCTAAGAGTAGATAGAGGGTTTATCTAAGGATTTTGAGATGATTCAAGGGGATGAATCATATTTTTAAGTCTAGAAGGTTTTTCAGGGTTAAATAGAAAATTTAGAAATTTTACGGTTAAGTCCCTGAACTTTCTGTAAATTACCCTTTTGTCCCTAAATTAGTTTTTTAAGTTTTTTCAAGTGGATTGGGATAGAATCCTTGTTTCCAATCTCAAATGGTCGTGGCTTAGAAGCCCAAAATTTTCTAGTTCATGGTTTGGTCCCATAAAGCCATTTAAGTTTCCTATCTTAAGCTTAATGCTTAAATTTTCAAGTGGGCCCCAGAAGAATGAATCCAAGCCCAAAATAACCCAGCCCATGCGCAAGCCCATGTGAATTGTGGCTGCCTCATTGTTGTTGGATTCATCATGTTGATTCTAGAGTTTTCTATAAGTTTCTACAAGATCCTACTTTATCCTTGATTTTTCCACAATATTCTTGATTCTTCCTAAGTGCATGAATCATCCTAATCTATTTTTGACTCATAAATTCAGCCAACAAAGTCAAGATAAGCTAGCATTTAATGTGGCAAAATCATCATCACGACACTTTATTGATAATTTGCAAACTAGTCCTTCAACTATTGGAATCTTTGCAATTTGGTCCTTAGAACTTAATTGCATTTTGATCCTTGAACATGACAACTCACCATCATCTAGAGTCTTCCTAATATGGCGCCACTCTCACTATAAATACCCTACTCTCACTTTTCATTTAGTTTCTTTTGTCATTTGCTTCCAAAACTCTAAAGTTTACAAGTTCCTTAGTTCTAAGTTGTAAAGCAAGTTCTTGGATTTCCTTTGTCATTGATTTTCAAGAGGTAAATCCTAATCTTCATTCTTAATCATGTCTATGTTCTTTAGTAAGTTTCTTGATTCAAGGCTTGTATCATAGTTGTTTATCACTTTAAAGTTTCTAACCCTAGAACTTTGAAAAGTCATAATAAATTCTAGAAAAATCTAATAAGGATGAAACCACTTTATATCTTCTTGATATCATGCATATTATCTAAATCCAATATCATGATGTAATCAAAAATTTCTTTCTTGAAAACCTAGCTTTGGCCGAACCTATCACCTTAGGGTTGGTAGAGTTTTGTTCATGTGTTTTCATGTATGATCATGTATTCTATATGGCATGTATGACTACACACTCTAATCCATGTTAGTCTCTTAAAATGAATATTTTACTCAAAAATATTTGTTTTGACCGAACCCTAAGTGGGTAAGTTTTGTTGAGTTTTGTTCATGGTTTTCATAAATGATCTTAGAAATCAATCTCTTAGTATGTATGCTTTATAAATCCAAGTTGATTTGTTAAACTAAGAACCCTAGCTCTATGAACCTATTAAGGCCGAATCTATGTATAAAAGAGTTAGGAAGTTTTGAGTTTTAAACTTAGTTAGTTAGTCACTAATCTATGATTTAGGTTAATCAAGGATCATTAATCCATAACTTAATCATGATTAGAAGTTTTAGTCATTCAAAAACCCTAGAGGCCGTGACTATGTATTAGGGTTTAGAATGTTTTAGTTTCTTGAGTTGTAACTATTTGGTTGTAATGGTTGAAGGTTAGTTGAGTACGACGTTTACGAGGTAACTGAAATTTCGAAGGAATCTGTAAGTTCATCAAGGAGTCTTCAAGAGGTAAGGGGAGCTTACCTGAGGGATTTTTCTTAATAACTATTTGCTTGTGGTGTGGTTTATATGATTTATATGTGGTTGTGGTTATTGGTTTTGTTAGTGGTGTGGTTTATATGATTTATATGTGGTTGTGGTTATTGGTTTTGTTATTTACATGGTGTGGTTTATCTATGTATTGGTGTGGAGTTGTGATTAATTTATTTAATTATTTGCAATTGTATATTATACTGCTATGATGCATGATCTGCATGGGAAATATCTGTGATATAACTGTTGGTTGATGTGTGAGAAGCCTGACAGTGGTCAGTGCTCAATTAAAGTTAATCGGATAAATGCTTTAAGAAGCTACGCAAATTATATTCAATGTTTTAACGGCAAAATATTGATAGATAGTATTAAAGGAATTTTATTTTGAGGAAAATGAGGAGTTTTGGAAAATATTTTAGCACTGCTAGATTTTATATAAGAAAACCCGGAATATTACAAAATATTATTTTATGAAATTAATTGGTGAAAATAAGTTAATCATGATTTTAGAAAATTAATTAAGTGGAAAAAGTTAAGTTTTGGCTTAAAAAGCCTTAAAAATAATATTTGACGGCAAATTTGGAAAAGTGTAGACGGCAAGTATTTTTGAAACGGCAGTGCATATTTTGAGGAGAATAAACCTCAAGTGACTCATTGGTTTGTGAGAAACTAAGTTTTATGATTTAAGGATTTTATAATGAATTTCTACCTTGGCAAAAGAATTTCTGAAAAATCAAAAGTGGATTCAACCGTGTTGAAAGTACAGTTGGACTTAGTAACCGAGATGTCGGGGTACTAATGTTCTTATGACGTTATCCTATTTTGGATTTGTTTTTCACAGACGACGTAAACGACGATATGGAACTTAGTAACCGAGACGTCGGGGTACTAGTGTTCTTACGATGTTATAGACTTGGTGTCTAGTTGGTAGACAGTGTGTCTACTTTACGACGTAATAATCGACGGTAAAAGATTTATGATGTTTTCTATCACCACGAACCTAAGACTGATTGCAAGGTCTAGGGGCTTCGTGATTGAGCACTCGGACTTTGAGGTCCTGTGTTGTTAATAAAAGTTGTAAAGATGCTTAAAATGATGATGGGTCATAAGCTTTTGAGAGCTTTGACAAATAAAGATTGAACACAAATAAAACGACGAGAACAAAGTGTTTTTCTTGCATGCATTTTGGCAGACGTGCCTACGAGGTTAATCATGATATCTTGGTGATATTCATGTCTCGACGTATTTGTTAATCATGGTATCTTTATGATATTCCTGAAATCGACGTGTTCATTGTGCCTTTGGGCAATCGACGTACAATGAAATCAGGGTATTTTATGATATTCATGTAATCGACGTATTCATTACGCCTTTAGGCAATCGACGTATAATGAAATTCATTACGCCTTGGGCAATCGATGTGCAATGGAAAAAAAAATCCATAAATCGACGTTCTCACTGTTCCGGACAGTGGGCTATGGTAAAATCGACGTGCCTCTGTTGGCAAAAATCGACGTGCCTCTGTTGGAAATCGAGCTTGATCAGCTCATTTTGAAATGACGTTGGGGGTCTCCGGAGATTAAGTGTGAATGTGTAGATGATATATTGAAGTGTTCATGCATAGTTTTCCAACGTTGATGTTTGGGGTGTGGAACCCATTGATAAATCTGTATCTTTGTAGTCTGGATTGCTTAGGATGTTATAAACATGTATATGTGTATGTGTCTTCTTTTGTGTCGTGCATTTAGTTATTTTGTTAAATCCATATATTGGTGTCTCACCCTTACAAACATATCAGTGCCGCACAAGGGATGAGATCTCTACAAAAGGAGAAGGCTGACTAGTTCGAGACATCTTTGTCTTTGCTCGAAGTTGTTGGTAGTGTCAGTTAGTTACGACCAGCTTAGGTCCTATTGAGTTATGTTATGTTTTGAAAGTCACTAAACTGATAATGATCTAGATGTTAAAACATATGAGGCATATAGTTGTATAACTTATATACAGTATGTACTTATGTGTGGTTTGATTTCGTTGTTATTGTCTTGAGGAAGAAAAAAATTTATCACCATATTTTGAACGTTGAGAAAACATTATTTTCCGAAAGCAACCAGCAGCAAATTAAATTTTATTTCCGTAAACGGGTAGAAATGTGATGACCTGAGTTAGGGTGTCACAAAATCAGAACGCACTGTCCTCAATTTCGAGAATTGGACCCTCAGTCCAGAACATCATGAATAGGACTCATAGCCCCGAATTAACACTGGTCCAAGATCACGTGCGTGTAACTGAATACTAGAGACGACGTCTCGCGTACTAGATTCTCTTTCTTAAGTACTTTATTTTTCGATCAGTGAAAAACAAATTCAAAATCGAATCCTCCATAACCTATCCAGGCTATCGGAAAGTTTCTAAAACCTTTAGGAGAAAACCTTTTCTTTGAAAATCTTTTGTAAAACATCTTTGAAATACTTTTATCTTTGTAAATCCCCAATAGGATATTGCCAAATAATCTTGAAGTTTTCACTTGAAGACACATAGTTTGAAAAGGATTTTTCTCTTGCATAACAATAGTTCACCAAAACCATTTCAACATTTAAAAAAAGTACTTTAAGTTAATGAGCTTTTGGAAAAGAACACCAATCCCTTCATCTTCAAAGCTTATTAAGGTTTTTAATCCTTATAACAGTTGAGCACAGACACAAGTCTGGCTTTGCAAACTTTCAATCAACAGCAGTATATATTATCAGTTCATTGCTAATATCACAGTTGAAAGCAGTTCATCACAGATATACATTATGACCTTTAGAACAGGTACAGTTCAATATCAGATAATAGCATAACAGTTCAAGTACATTAGATAACCAAGTAAGCTCAATCAACATTTAAATATCCAGTTAAACACCTACACTCATGCATACAGTTATTGAATATCTTTAGGAAATCCCCTCTTACCTTCCGTGAAGGTAAGGAGATTAAATGCTTGGAGAGGTAAACCACGAACATCCTTGTTTCCTCCGAGATGAAAGTCTAAGGTTATGAACACAAAATCACAAGTTAAAATCAAACAAGAACACTAAACCACAAGGTATTGGTTCGGCCAAGACTAGTTATTAGGGTTAGAGATTCCCGAAAATTATACAACTCATGGATTTATGATCCTTAAGTGTTAGGAGTTCATAAACAATGATCTTTTAACAAAGTTGAATTAAAAATCACACTAAGTACTTGACTTAGGGTTTTGGCCAAGCATAGATAAATAGGCTAGGAATTTCTAAACTTTCCAATCTCTTTAGGTTAGCATCCATACATAGTAAGGAGCTTGAAACCATGATCATTTTGGAAAATGGAAAAATCAAATGTCTTAGACCATGAACTCTTAGGTTCGGCCTTAAAAAGTTTGTGAGGTTAGAGATCTTTAAATCATACAATCTTTTGGACATAGCATCCTTTAACATAAAGGAGCTTTAGTCCATAATCATCTTGGAAAACAAAATAAAATAACACATCCTAGGTCAAATGTTACATTCGGCCATCATAGGAAAATAAAGCAAGAAAATATTTTAACTTTCCAATCACTTAGACATAGCATCCTTTAACATAAGGAGCTTTTTAGTCCATGATCACTTTGGAAAACAAAACTCAACATCTTTGCCATAACCATTGAAGGTTTCAGTCTTAACAAGAAATAGGGGTTAGAAATCTTCAAACTTTCCAATCTCTTGGACCTAGCATCCTCCTATATCAAGGAGTCTTAATACATGATCATGTTGGAAAAACAAAACTTAAACACCACTGCATTAAAACTCATTGGTTTTGATCTTTACATAAAAATAGAGTAAAAGTCTTTAAACTTTCCAATCACTTAGACATAGCATCCTTTAACATAAAGGAGCTTTGGTCCATGATCATTTTGGAAAAAAAATCTTTAAACTTTCCAATCACTTAGACATAGCATCCTTTAACATAAAGGATCCTTGGTCCATGATCATTTTGGAAAACAAATCTTTAAATACAAACTCATACTTGTAAAAGTTGAAACAAGATCCATCTAAACCATATACATGGTTTCGGCCTCCTTAGAAAGAAGAGGTTAGGAAACTTTGTTTTACACAACCTTTTAGTATGTGATAGTATGAGTAAATAAAAGAATATTGAAAGTGGTTTCAACTCAAAAGGAGTTTTATACCATTTTTAAGAGATTTTAGAAGTTTGAAAGCTTAAAGGAAACTTAAAGCAAAACTATGAACATAAAGACAATAACTTGAAAAATAAACAACATAGGATCATTACCCTCAACAATATGAAGAACTTTGATGAAGAACTTAAAGTAAAAAGCTTGATAAAAATGTAAACTTTGTAAGAAAGAAGAAGAAGAAGAAAGGTAGTAAAGTGAAAATGTGAGAAAATGGAGGAAAGTGATGAATGGTGGAAATGAATGGTATTTATAGAGAATGGGGGAGGGGGTCATGGTTTTGAGGAGAAAGAAGAAGAAAGAAGAGAATAAAGAAGAAGAAAGAAGGTGGGTTGCTTGTAGAGAGGATAAGGAGTTAAGGTGATGTGATGTGATTGGAAAGAGAAAGATGAAAAAGTAAAATTTTGAAATAAAGTCAAGATTCACTTTTTCTTAGGTGTGTCATAGTCTTCACATCAATTCACTCCATGTCACTTCATCCTCTTGATACTCTGCTCCATTGCGTATCAGATGACTTCCCCGATCGTATTTCCCGACAATTTCACCCGGGAAATCCCTAAGATTTTGGCCCCGAACAAGATTTTTCGAAAAACTCCAAACCCACACAAAACATCATAAAAACACTAACCGTCTCATTCACGAATTAAAATTTTGTCTCTAGCTCAGTAAACTTGTACTGGCAGTGAGAATCCAGACCGGTTTTCGTCTGCATTTTTGATCGAAAATTTTACTGTGACTTCATACGGTAAAACAACACAAGAAAATGATTTTATTTTAAATAAAATCATCCTCTGGATTTTATCAAAAATAAATACATTAAAGCATGTATTTACTTATAAAGAAGCATACGAAAAATAGGGTGTTACAACTCTACCCCTCTAAAAAGAATTTCGTCCTCGAAATTACGTACCTTGAAATAAATCAGGGTACTGCAACTTCATCTTGTCCTCAGCTTTCCACGTTGCTTCTCCGGTTGTCTCATTCCAGATGACTTTGACTAAAGGAATTTGCTTACCTCTGAGCTGCTTTGTCATCCTATCCGTGATTCGTGCCGGTGAAGTCACAAAGGACATGTTCTCTTTTAACTGTACTTTATCAGGGTTTATGATATGTGAGATCAGGAATGTATTTTCTCAATTGAGAGACATGAAAAACATCATGAATATTGGAAAGAAAGGGTGGTAAAGATATTTTATAAGCTACTGGACCTACACGACGAAGAATTTGGTAGGGTCCAATGAGACACCCCGTTGTGCCACATTGTATTATTACGTTAAATCCTTAATTATTTATTTACTTAATCACGCGCTTAACGTTGAAAATACGTAAAAATTAAAAACTTTAGTTAAACAATCATGTAACTTCTACAAATATAATACGCACCAAACTATATTACATAAATACACACATAAGTATCCTTTATTTTATACAACTTGCTTATAACTAACGGAAAACAAAACATCTTATGTGACTCACTGGCCTTAACTAACTACGCCACATTATTAGGATCAGTAGGTTGTTCTTCAGCGTCAACTTCATACGGAACGTCGTTCAACTCTTCAACAATCTCCGTCTCGTATGGGGTTCCATCCACCTCTTCCGTAACATAGTCGTCCATATGGTCTTTTAACGTAACAAAGTAGACATACACCAAAAATACAGAAATAGGGAGATAAGAAACAGTTCTATCATCATAAGTGGAAAAGATTCATAGCATATAATACAATAACAGTCACAGACATGCATCACTCACAATTTGCAATCATCCATACTTTATAACATCATCCTCTACCCTTCAACTCATGCAACTAGACCTTTATGCTGACGTGGCCACTACTACTCCTGTCACACATCCCTCGTTAGGGATAACAGTCAGTCGTCCAAGTTACACGTTCCCCACGCCGGTGCACATTCTCATCCATGGTAGGAATGCTCATGCAAAGCAATGACACTATAGCTGCACAGTACCGTCGGTGCACACCCTGGTTATCTCTCTCAACTCTATCAAGGGTGCTCATGCATAGCAATGACACTATAGTTGCACAAGTTAAATTCTAATTTGGAACGGTCTACAAGAACTTCGGACCTCGTGTATCTCAAATACACGGTTATGAACAACAATGCAACACATGATTCTCACTAACTTTTATCAATAACAACCTAGTACCTCAAGCTTTTCCTCATAACCTCCACTTACACTCTATGTCACATCACTTCTATAAAATAATAGAGAGGCACTTCTAATTCATATTCAAAACTCTCACCCAAACAAAATACCTCCGAGCAATATATATCTTTCCTTAAAATTATCTAAGCATATAATTAAACCCAGGCAGATCATGCATAACACATTAATCAACAGAATATTCCAACATCTCAATATCATATAAGGCAATTTATCACAACCAAATAATTAACAAAGTCAGACTCTGTCACGGCTTGTCCGTGATAGCCATCACGGCCGTGACAGGCAACCAAGGCAAGTCAGATTCTGTCACGGCCTGGCCGTGATAGCCATCACGGCCGTAACAGACAGCAAACATTCTCACTATCATAATTATTCAAACACCGAAACAATACGTCACATGCAGAAGGAATACCTCAACCAGCTTATCACAAACAGTCAAAAGTAAATAATTCAAACATCCTCAAATATGAATAATTTACCTAAGGCGATAAACCTACAATTCCCAAATCGTCATTGGTATTACGGAAAAGATTTCAATACGATTTTGGTATTGTCGATTACTCGACCACTAGTAGGGTTTAGGTCGCCCTACACCATTATTATAAATTATATACTACTTATCGGTTCCGACGATGGAATGGTTCTTTCTCCCACCTGAGTTTGCACCGGAAACACGTACACGACGATCCTCGTTATCCCGCCACGAGTTAACACAACCACCTTCAACCAAACAACATAATTATAATTAATCAACTAACACCCATCTATGACACTTTAGGGCTAGGTTCGGCCAAGACTTAGAAAATAGGTTTAGGATTATCTTCTTAATGCCATCTTTTGGATCCTAGTTAATAGAGTCTTAACTAACATAGATTACTTATTACAAGGATAAAATTTGAAACAAAATCCTCTAACCTTTAGGGTTAGGGTTTCGGCCAAGGACTGACTTTTAGGGTTCAAAATCCTTAAAATTCCTAATCATGATTAAGTCATAGATTAATGATCCTTGATTAACCTAAATCTTGGATTAGTGACTAAACAACTAAAGTTGAAACTCAAAACTTCCTATCTCTTTTATAAAAGGATTCGGCCTCAACATGTTCATAGGGTTAGGGTTCTTAGTTTAATAAACCAAATTGGATTTATTAAGCATACATACTAATAGCTTGATTAACAAGATCATTAATGAAAACCATGAACAAAAACTCTACCAAACCTACTTTGATAGATTCGGCCAAGGCTAGGTTTTTAGGAAAGAAATTTTTTGATTACATCATGCTCTTAGATTTAGATAATATACATGATATCAAGAAGATAGAAAGTAGTTTCATCATCATTAGATTTTTCTAGAATTTATTATGACTTTTCAAAGTTCTAGGGTTAGAAACTTTAAAGTGATGAACAACTATGATATAAGCCTTGAATAAAGAAACTTGCTAAAGAACATAGGCATGATTAAGTAAGAAGATTTGGATTTACCTCTTGAAAATCAGTGACAAAGGAAATCCAAGAACTTGTTTTACAAACTTAGCACTAAGAGACTTATGAACTTTTAGGGTTTTGGAACAAATGGCAAAAGAAACTAAGTGAAAAGTGAGAGTATGGTATTTATAGAGATAGTGGCGCCATCTTGGGAAGGATCTAGTTGATGATGAGTTGTCTTGCTAAAAGGATTCAAATGCAATTAAGTTCTAAGGACCAATTTGCAAAGATTCCAAAAGTTGAAGGACTAGTTTGCAAATTGTCAATAAAGTGTCATGATGATGATTTTGCCACATTTAATGCAAGCTTATCTTGACCAAAGTTGGATGATTTTTGAGTCAAAGATATTTTAAGAAGAATCAAGAAACTTGAAGAAGATTTGAGAACATTAGAGAAGGTTGAAGAAAAATCAAGAATGTTGAAGAACAAAGTGGAAGAATGTAGAACATTCTAGAAAATCTTGGCTCATCCAAAAATAAATGAGGGCATCCTTCAATCCCTCATGGTCTTGCGCATGGGCTTGCTCAATTTGGGCTTGGTTTCATTTTTGCGGGGCCCACTTGAAGATTTAAACATAAATCTTGACATAGGAAACTTGTATAGTTTCAAATGGGCTTTATGGAATCAATTCATGAACTAGACAATTTGGGCTTCATAGCCACGTCCATTAAGAGATTGGGAACAAGGATTCTAGCCCAATTCACTTGAAAAAAACTTAGAAACTAATTTAGGGACAAAAGGGTAATTTACAGAAAGTTCGGGACTTAAGCATAAAATTCATAAATTTTCACTTTAACCCTGAAGAACCCTCTAGACTTAGAAATATGATTCATCCCCTTGAATCATCTCAAAATCCTAATATAAACCCTCTATCGGCTCTTAGAAACTCCGAAATCCCCTCCGTCGTCTACCCGATTACGTGTTTCGCCCGAAAAACATAAATTATTTTATTTTTTTCCAAAATAATTCTAAAAATACAGAATTTTAGGAAATAAAATACTAAACTTAAGTCTTTAGTTCACGAATTAAAATTAGGTCTTTTGAGCAGTATAATTATACTGTCAATGGAATTCGCGGGCCGGGTTTCGCCTGACTTTCCAACCTAATTTTCAATCGTAGCTTCCTACATTCAAGTAGGATTGAGTAGTAAACTCCGTGTATTTAAAATAATTTTCTAAAACTCAAATAACTTTATAAACATATTTATATGTATTACTGTTATTTAAAACAGTGAAATACAGGGTGTTACATTACTACCCCACTTAAAAAAAATTTCGTCCTCGAAATTTACATACTTCAGAAAAGATGTGGATATCGTTGTTGCATATCTGCTTCACGCTCCCAAGTAGCATCTCCAGTAGTATCATCCCATATGACCTTAACCAAAGGAATTTGTCTACCACGAAGCTCCTTAATCTCTTTATCTGCTATCCTTACAGGTAGAGCCTCATACTCTAGATTCTCTCGCAGTTGTATAGACTCAGACTCAATAACATGTGAAGGATCAGGATAATATTTTCTCAACTGAGACACGTGAAAGACGTCATGATGGTTAGCAAGGTTAGGTGGTAAAGCAATATGATAAGCTACTGGACCAATCCTTCAAATAATCTGGAAAGGTCCGATGAACCTAGGAGTAAGTTTTCTAGTTTTGTTAGCCTTGCCAATTCCGGTCTTCGGAGTGACTCTCAAAAACACGTGATCGCCCTCCTGGAATTCTAAAGGTATCCTTCTCTTGTTACTGTAGCTCCTTTGCCTATCCTGTGCTTCCTTCATCTTTTCCCTTATTTTCCTAACTTGTTCCGTAGTCTGTTGCACCACATCTGGATCCAAGACTTGATTTTCACCAATCTTATACCAACATAACGGTGTCCTACACTTCCTACCATACAAAGCCTCATATGGTGCCATCCCTATACTACTGTGAAAGCTATTGTTGTAAGTAAATTCAATCAATGGCAAGAAATCATCCCAACTGTCAGTGTGTTCCAAAACACAAGCTCTTAAAAGGTCCTCCAATGATTGAATCGTCCTTTCTGACTGTCCATCCGTTTGGGGATGATAAGCAGAACTCATTCTCAACTTGGTCCCTAAAGCATGGTGCAATTGTTTCCAAAATCTAGATGTAAATCTAGGATCTCGGTCTGAGACAATGCTCGATGGCACACCATGCAACCTAACAACTTCTTTGATGTAGATTTGGGTCAACTTCTCCAAACTATAGCTTTCCCCCATAGGTAAGAAGTGAGCACACTTCGTCAACCTATCAATGATAGCCCAAATCGCATCATGTCTCTTAGGAGTTCGTGGTAGTCCAACCACAAAATCCATGGCTATACTATCCCATTTCCATTCTGGGATATCTAATGATTGCAATAAACCAGCTGGCTTTTGATGCTCTATCTTAGCCTTCTGACACACCAGGCAAGATAAAACATACTCTTCTACCTCTTTCTTCATCCTCGTCCACCAAAAAAATTTCTTTAAATCCTGATACATTTTAGTGGATCCAGGATGAATACTCAACTTACTCTTATGTGCTTCTTCTAATATCAACTTCCTAAGTTCTAAATCCTCGGGCACACATATTCTATCCCTAAACCCCAGTACACCATTTGTTCCTCTACTAAACTCAGAAATTTTACCCTTATCTATACCTCTACTTATCTCCTGTAAATATGGATCCTGAGCTTGTTTATCCTTAAGATCTCTCATAAAATCACTACTAATAGTGATCATACCTAAGCAAATTTTATCCTCAACCAACTCCATTCCTAAGTTCAAATCTCTGAACTGTTCCAGTAATTCCAACTCTTTAACCATCATTGCGGACACATGCAATGATTTCCTACTCAAGGCATCCGCTACTACATTCGCCTTCCCAGGATCGTATAGTAAATCAAACTCATAATATTTGATAAACTCCATCCATCTTCGTTGTCTCATATTCAACTCCTTTTGGTTGAACAGATATTTCAGACTTTTATGGTCACTATAAACATTAAATTTTGCCCCATATAGAAAGTGTCGCCATATTTTTAATGCAAACACTATGGCTGCTAATTCCAAATCATGATTAGGATAGTTCCTCTCATGAATTCTCAATTGTCGGGAAACATAAGCCACCACTCTTCCCTCTTGCATTAGAACACAACCTAAACCTTGGTATGACGCATCACAGTATACGTCAAACGGTCCTAATGGATCCGGTAAAGTCAACACCGGTGATGTAGTCAACCTTTCCTTCAGCTTTTGGAAACTCTGCTCACAATTGTCCGTCCATACAAAAGCTGTATTTTTCCTCGTCAACTGCATCATAGATAACGCAATCTTCGAGAAACCCTCTATAAACCTCCGATAATATCCAGCTAACCCTAGAAAGCTTCGTACTTCACTTACTGACTTAGGACGTTCCCATTTAAGAACTGCCTCAACCTTTGCTGGATCTACTGCTATACCTTCCTTGGTGATCACATGTCCTAGAAATTGGACTTCTTCCATCCAAAACTCACACTTGGAAAGTTTAGCATAAAGCTGCCTATCCTTCAAAACTTGCAGCACCATCCTTAAATGTTTCTCATGATCTTCCCAGGTACGAGAATAAATAAGGATGTCGTCGATGAATACAACCACAAACTTATCAAGAAACGGTCTAAATATCCGGTTCATATAATCCATGAACACTGTTGTCGCGTTAGTCACACCGAACGACATAACTAAATACTCGTAATGTCCATACCTTGTTCTAAAAGCCGTTTTTAGTATATCTTCCTTCTTTACTCTAATATGATGGTATCCAGATCTCAAATCAATCTTGGAAAATACCACAGCTCCTTTCAATTGATTCATCAGATCATCTATCCCAGGCAACGTATACTTATTCCTAATTGTTACCTTGTTTAACTGTCTATAATCTGTGCACAACCTAGCACTTCCATCTTTCTTCTTAACAAACAACACTGGAGCTCCCCATGGTGAAACACTCGGCCTTATGAACTCTTTTCCCAACATATCATCCAACTGTTTCTTCAACTCCTCCAATTCTATAGGTGACATCCGATAAGGCGCCATAGATATAGGTCCTGTCCCTGGTACAAGATCTATGGTGAATTCCACTTCTCGTTCTGGTGGTAAGCCTGGAACGTCGGGAGGGAAAACTTCAGGAAACTCTCTCACGATAGGCATAGAATATATACTAGGGGTCTCAATAGTTTCCACTGCGAACATCATCACGTACTGCCGAGAATCGTCACTCCTCATGGATACTCCTTCATTGGCAGTGACTATACTAGAAGACTCAAGAAATGATAAGGTCTTACTAGAACAGTCTAGCATTACATGGTTAGCCGAAATCCAATCCATGCCAAGAATAACATCTATCTGTTGCATAGGCAAACAGACAAGGTCTACAATAAATGTCCTATTCTCAACCACTATAGGACACTGTAAACAAATAGACATAGTAGTCAAAGGATTACTAGTTGGAGTAGATATTGTAAGGGTATAAGGTAATTGAGAAACAGTTAATTTTAATTGATCCACACACTCATACAAAATAAATGAATGTGTAGCACATGAGTCAAATAACACGTACGAGAGTCTACCAGCTATCAAACACATACCTTGTATAAGATCAGCAGATTGAGAGGATTCGGCTCCCTTCACGGTAAACACTCTTCCAGTGGCCTGAGGTCTTGCTCCCTGTTGCCCTGCTGATATGACTCCTCTCCCAGCTCCTCCCCCATTGCCTCCATTTCCTCTTCCTGCAACTATCGGCGGTCGCTTAACCTGTTGTTTGCAATCTAGGGCCATATGACCTATTTTCCCACAGTGAAAACAACCAGGTCGCTCCATGCAGTCTATAAGATAATGCGGTCCTCCACATCTGAAACAAGATAAGCCTTGCTGCTGTTGACCAGCTCTAACCACTGGTGCTGGTGTTGGTGTCTGCACTGGTCGGGCATACGGTCTCTGTCTCCACTGATAGTTACTACCTCCTCGCCTCTGAAAACCCGGTCGAGTAGACCCCCACTCCTTAATTGTTTCTGCTCATTAGCCAGCCTCTGATCTAGACTTTCGATCGCACTGCATCGTTCCACTAGCTTTGGAAAACTCTGGATATCAAGAGATACTATAGCCCTCTGGAGTTCATGTCGGAGTCGTTCCTCAAACCTTCTACATTGCCAATCTTCATCTGGAAATCTCTGATAAAATTCGTAATACTTAATCAGAGCCTCGAATCGTGATGCATAATCACCAACAGTCATGTTGCCCTGTTTGAGACTCATGAATTCCCTTTCTTTCTCGCGTCGAATTAGATGCGGAAAATACTTCTCAAAGAAGCAGTCACTAAACAGATGCCAGTTGATAACTCTGCCTTCGGCATCCAACAGTCTTCGCTTGCCTCTCCACCAAGACTCTGCTCCTCCAGTTAGCATGAAGGCAGCATACGTCACTTTCCTATCCTCTCTGCAGCGCATGGTATCGAATATCTTCTCGATCTCTTGTATCCACCATTCTGCCTTCTCTGGATCATAGTCTCCTCGGAATTGGGGTGGCTTCCCTTTCAGGAAAGTAGCCATTCCGGCATCTTCAGCTGCAGCAGCTCTCCTTTGATTCTGTTGTTCCTGCTGTTCTTTGTTCATCTGTAGCATCTCAGCATTCTGCTGTGTTTGTAACAACAGAGCAGTAACTATGTTTTTCATGGTATCTTGAGTCTCAAATGACTCTCCTCCACTTCCGGTCTGATTATTTTCCACATTGTTATCTCCAACAATTCTTTTAGGAGTTCTGTCATCACTGATGATCGGACGTCCTCTTCCACGAGCCATGATTCTGTAAAAGAAATCATTTGCTCTTATCAGTATGACATATAATACCACATAGACAAGTATATAAATACCATATGCCACACTAATGTTATTTATCGCGTCGGATTCAGACACACTACCCATCTTCTAAGCATAGTTGAAATCCGATGTGGATTCAACTAGACACGGCCAGTAACAACTTCCTAGACCTCACAGTCCGATTAGAATCGAACTGCTCTGATACCACCAAATGAGACACCCCGTTGTGCCTCATTGTATTATTACGTTAAATCCTTAATTATTTATTTACTTAATCGCACGCTTAACGTTGAAAATACGTAAAAATTAAAAACTTTAGTTAAACAATCATATAACTTCTACAAATATAAAACGCACCAAACTATATTACATAAATACACACATAAGTATCCTTTATTTTACACAACTTGCTTATAACTAACGGAAAACAAAACATCTTATGTGACTCACCGGCCTTAAACTAACTACGCCACATTATTAGGATCAGTAGGTTGTTCTTCAGCGTCAACTTCATACGTAACGTCGTTCAACTCTTCAACAATCTCCGTCTCGTATGGGGTTCCATCCACCTCTTCCATAACATAGTCGTCCATATGGTCTTTTAACGTAACAAAGTAGACATACACCAAAAATACAGAAATAGGGAGATAAGAAACAGTTCTATCATCATAAGTGGAAAAGATTCATAGCATATAATACAATAACAGTCACAGACATGCATCACTCACAATTTGCAATCATCCATACTTTATAACATCATCCTCTACCCTTCAACTCATGCAACTAGACCTTTATGCTGACGTGGCCACTACTACTCCTGTCACACATCCCTCGTTAGGGATGCCAGTCAGTCGTCCAAGTGACACGTTCCCCACGTCGGTGCACATTCTCATCCATGGTAGGAATGATCATGCAAAGCAATGACACTATAGCTGCACAGTACCGTCGGTGCACACCCTGGTTTTCTCTCTCAACTCTATCAAGGGTGCTCATGCATAGCAATGACACTATAGTTGCACAAATTAAATTCTAATTTGGAACGGTCTACAAGAACTTCGGACCTCGTGTATCTCAAATACACGGTTATGAACAACAATGCAACACATGATTCTCACTAACTTTTATCAATAACAACCTAGTACCTCAAGCTTTTCCTCATAACCTCCACTTACACTCTATGTCACATCACTTCTATAAAATAATAGCGAGGAACTTCTAGTTCATATTCAAAACTCTCACCCAAACAAAATACCTCCGAGCAATATATATCTTTCCTTAAAATTATCTAAGCATAGAATTAAACCCAGGCAGATCATGCATAACACATTAATCAACATAATATTCCAACATCTCAATATCATATAAGGCAATTTATCACAACCAAATAATTAACAAAGTCAGACTCTGTCACGACCTGGCCGTGATAGCCATCACGGCCGTGACAGGCAACCAAGGCAAGTCAGATTCTGTCACGGCCTGGCCGTGATAGCCATCACGACCGTGACAGACAGAAAACATTCTCACTATCATAATTATTCAAACACCGAAACAATACGTCACATGCAGAAGGAATACCTCAACCAGCTTATCACAAACAGTCAAAAGTAAATAATTCAAACATCCTCAAATATGAATAATTTACCTAAGGCGATAAACCTACAATTCCCAAATCGTCATTGGTATTACGAAAAAGATTTCAATACGATTTTGGTATTGTCGATTACTCGACCACTAGTAGGGTTTAGGTCGCCCTACACCATTATTATAAATTATTTACTACTTATCGGTTCTGACGATGGAATGGTTCTTTCTCCCACCTGAGTTTGCACCGGAAACACGTACACGACGATCCTCGTTATCCCGCCATGAGTTAACACAACCACCTTCAACCAAACAACATAATTATAATTAATCAACTAACACCCATCTATGACACTTTAGGGCTAGGTTCGGCCAAGACTTAGAAAATAGGTTTAGGATTATCTTCTTAATGCCATCTTTTGGATCCTAGTTAATAGAGTCTTAACTAACATAGATTACTTATTACAAAGCTAAAATTTGAAACAAAATCCTCTAACCTTTAGGGTTAGGGTTTCGGCCAAGGGATGACTTTTAGGGTTCAAAATCCTTAAAATTCCTAATCATGATTAAGTCATAGATTAATGATCCTTGATTAACCTAAATCATGGATTAGTGACTAAACAACTAAAGTTGAAACTCAAAACTTCCTATCTCTTTTATACAAGGATTCGGCCTCAACATGTTCATAGGGTTAGGGTTCTCAGTTTAATAAACCAACTTGGATTTATTAAGCATACATACTAATAGCTTGATTAACAAGATCATTAATGAAAACCGTGAACAAAAACTCTACAAAACCTACTTTGATAGATTCGGCCAAGGCTAGGTTTTTAGGAAAGAAATTTTTTGATTACATCATGCTCTTAGATTTAGATAATATACATGATATCAAGAAGATAGAAAGTAGTTTCATCATCATTAGATTTTTCTAGAATTTATTATGACTTTTCAAAGTTCTAGGGTTAGAAACTTTAAAGTGATGAACAACTATGATATAAGCCTTGAATCAAGAAACTTGCTAAAGAACATAGGCATGATTAAGTTAGAAGATTAGTATTTACCTCTTGAAAATCAATGACAAAGGAAATCCAAGAACTTGTTTTACAAACTTAGCACTTAGAGACTTATGAACTTTTAGGGTTTTGGAACAAATGGCAAAAGAAACTAAGTGAAAAGTGAGAGTATGGTATTTATAGAGATAGTGGCGCCATCTTGGGAAGGATCTAGATGATGATGAGTTGTCTTTCTAAAAGGATTCAAATGCAATTAAGTTCTAAGGACCAATTTGCAAAGATTCCAAAAGTTGAAGGACTAGTTTGCAAATTGTCAACAAAGTGTCATGATGATGATTTTGCCACATTTAATGCAAGCTTATCTTGACCAAAGTTGGCTGATTTTTGAGTCAAAGATATTTTAAGAAGAATCAAGAAACTTGAAGAAGATTTGAGAACATTAGAGAAGGTTGAAGAAAAATCAAGAATGTTGAAGAACAAAGTGGAAGAATGTAGAACATTCTAGAAAATCTTGGCTCATCCAAAAATAAATGAGGGCAGCCTTCAATCCCTCATGGGCTTGCGCATGGGCTTGCTCAATTTGGGCTTGGTTTCATTTTTGTGGGGCCCACTTGAAGATTTAAACATAAATCTTGACATAGGAAACTTGTATAGTTTCAAATGGGCTTTATGGAATCAATTCATGAACTAGACAATTTGGGCTTCATAGCCACGTCCATTAAGAGATTGGGAACAAGGATTCTAGCCCAATTCACTTGAAAAAAACTTAGAAACTAATTTAGGGACAAAAGGGTAATTTACAGAAAGTTCAGGGACTTAAGCGTAAAATTCATAAATTTTCACTTTAACCCTGAAGAACCCTCTAGACTTAGAAATATGATTCATCCCCTTGAATCATCTCAAAATCCTAATATAAACCCTCTATCGGCTCTTAGAAACTCCGAAATCCCCTCCGCCGTCTACCCGATTACGTGTTTCGCCCGAAAAACATAAATTATTTTATTTTTTTCCAAAATAATTCTAAAAATACAGAATTGTAGGAAATAAAATACTAAACTTAAGTCTTTAGTTCACGAATTAAAATTAGGACTTTTGAGCAGTATAATTATACTGTCAATGGAATTCGCGGGCCGGGTTTCGCCTGACTTTCCAACCTAATTTTCAATCGTAGCTTCCTACATTCAAGTAGGATTGAGTAGTAAACTCCGTGTATTTAAAATAATTTTCTAAAACTCAAATAACTTTATAAACATATTTATATGTATTACTGTTATTTAAAACACTGAAATACAGGGTGTTACATCCAATGAACTTGGGTGTAAGCTTTCTGGACTTTAGTACTCTGCCAATCCCCGTCGTTGGCGTGACTCTCAAGAATACATGTTCGCCTTCTTCAAACTCTAGAGGTCATCGTCTCTTGTCCGCCTAGCTCTTCCGTCGGATCTGAGTTGTCCTCATTTTCTCCTGGATCATCTTCACCTTTTCTGTTGTTTGTTGCATGAAGTCTGGACCCAACAACAAACTCTCACCATCCTGGTACCAACACAAAGGCGTCCGACATCGTCGACCATACAAGGCTTTATAAGGTGCCATTCCAATGCTTGAATGGATACTATTATTGTAGGTGAATTCTATTAACGGTAGGGACTCGTCCCAACCCCCGACATCCTCTAAAACACAAGCTCTCAGCAAGTCCTCTAGTGACTGGATTGTCCTTTTCGTTTGTCAATCCGTCTGTGGATGATATGCGGAACTCAATCTGAGTTTCGATCCAAACGATTTTTGCAAACTCTGCCAAAACCTCGATGTAAATCGCGGGTCTCGGTCTGAAACAATGCTTGAAGGCACACCATGCAGTCTAACAATCTCTCCGATGTACAGTTGGGTTAACTTCTCCATAGAGTATCTCATATCGATTGGCCAAAAGTGAGTTGACTTAGCCAGTCGGTCCACTATTACCCATATAGCCTCATACCCCTTCTTAGTCCATGGTAAACTGGTCACGAAATCCATTGAGATTCCATCCCATTTCCATTCTGGAATATCTAAAGACTGTAACATTCCTGCTGGTCTCTGGTGTTCCACTTTGGCTTTCTGACAAATCAAACAAGAAGCGATGTATTCCATTACATCTCTCTTCATCCCATACCACCAATACAACTTCTTAAGATCTTGATACATCTTCGTGGCCCCTGGGTGCATACTCAACCTACTCTTATGAGCCTCTTCTAAAATCAACTTCCTTAGCTCAGCATCATCAGGTACACAGATTCATTCGCCAAACCTCAAGATTCCATCTGTTCCTTCTCTAAATTCTGATAGAGCTCCTTGACTTAACAAGTCTTTTTCTGTCTGTAGATACTAATCAGTCTCTTGCTTCTCCTTTATCTGTTCCATTAATCCATTTGACACGGTGGTCCTGTTCAGACACAGTTTTCTTGGTGTACTCTCAACTGACAAACTTAGATCTCGGAATTGTTCCAGCAATTCCTTCTCTTTAACCATCATCACTGATGCGTGAATTGTCTTCCTGCTCAAGGCATCAGCCACTACATTCGCCTTACCAGGGTGATACTGTAGTTGAAAGTCATAATCCTTCAGGAATTCTAACCAACGTCTCTGACGCATATTCAACTCCTTCTGATTAAACAGGTACTTGAAGATCTTATGGTCACTGAAAACATTAAAAGTAGCCCCGTACAAGTAATGTCTCCAGATTTTTAAAGCAAATACCACATCATCCAGTTCTAAATCGTGCGTCGGATAGTTCCTCTCATGAATCTTCAACTGCCCTGAAGCATAAGCTACAACTTTCCGCTTTTGCATTAGCACACACCCCAAACCTTGATGCGAAGCATCACAGTAAACCTCCAAAGATTCCTTGGGATCAGGTAGGATCAATACTGGTGAGGTTGTCAATCTCCTTTTCAGCTCTTGGAAGCTTCTCTCACAAGCTTATGTCCACACGAACGCTTGGTCCTTACACGTCAACTGGGTGAGAGGTCCTACAATATTGTAAAATCTTTCAATGAACCTCTGGTAGTAGCCAGCTAAACCCACAAAACTATGGATTTCTGTTGCCGTCGTTGGCCTTTCCCATTCCAAAACAGCCTCGACCTTCGTCGGATCCACAACGATTCCTTCTCGGGATATTACGTGCCCCATGAATTGAACTTGATCCAACCAAAATTCACACTTCTCTGGTTTCGCATAGAGATGTTTCTCTCTCAGGATCTTAAGAACAATGCTAAGATGTTCAGCGTGAGTCTCCTTGTCCGGAGAATAGATCAGAATGTCATCAAGGAAGACGACTACGAACTGATCCAAAAAGGGACGAAAGATCCTATTCATATAGTCCATGAATATAGCAGGTGCATTTGTCACTCCAAACGGCATCACTAAATACTCATAATGCCCATAGTGTGTTCGAAACACTGTCTTAGGAACATCTTCTGCTTTCACTCGTATCTGGTGGTATCCTGACCGCAGATCTATCTTTGAAAACACTGCCACACCACGTAACTGATCCATCAGATCATCTATCCTTGGAAGAGGATATCTGTTTTTAATTGTGACTTTGTTTAACTGACGAAAGTCCACACACAGCCTAGCAGTTCCATCTTTCTTCTTTACTAGCAGGACTGGAGCTCCCCACGATGACACACTAGGTCGTCTAAACTCTTTCCTCATTAGCTCCTCAAGTTGGTCCTTTAAGGTTTCTAACTCTGATGGCGACATGCGATATGGTGCCATGGATATTGGTCCAGTGCCTGGAGTTAGATCAATCGTGAACTCGATCTCTCAAACAAGTGGCAATCCAGGTACATCCTTAGGGAAAACCTCTGGAAACTCTCGAACGACAGGTACGGATTCCAAGTCAAACTCGCTCTCTGCATCCAAGGAAAACATCAGCATGTAACCTTGAGCTCCTTCTTTTAAAGAAGCTCTTACCTGACTAGCAGATAAAAATCCAAAAATCTCCTCCCTAAAGATTAAGGTTTTCTGAGCACAATCTATTAGGATATGGTTGGAAGATAACCAATCCATGCCTAAGATTACATCTAACTGTACTAAAGGCAAACCGATCAAGTCGATAAGGAAATGTCTGTTCTGAACGATGACAGGACAGTTTAAGCAAACAGAATTAACAGTCACAGGTTCAGCAGTTGGGGTAGAAACAATCAGATTATATGGCAAGGAAGAAACAGGCAAGTCTAGAATTTTCACACGATCCATCGAAATAAAAGAATGAGTTGCACCTGAATCGAAAAGTACAGACAAGAGATTACCAGCAATGTCGCACTTACCTTTCACAAGATCAGTGGAGTTCGATGCCTCAACACCACTCATGGTATACACTCTTCCCTTAACGGTTGGCTTGTTTACTCTGGCATGGTTGACAGAATGCTCCCTCTTTGGTGCACGACACTCTTTTGCCAAGTGTCCCACGCGGTCACAGTTGTTACACTTGTAATCCTTCTTCGGGCAAGCATTGGCCAGGTGGCTCGGATCTCCACACCTGAAACATCTCCTTTCTTGACCTTGATCGTTGTTTCTCTGGCCTTCACTTCCTGTCCCCGAAACACTGGGACGAGTTTGTTGTCTCTGGTTGTACTAGATGCCTGGTGATACGGTTTCCTCTGGTTCTGCTTCCATTTTGAATTCTGGCCTTGATTCTGGCTCTTAGGACGAACAGGTCCTCCTGCGCTTCCCTTGTTATCCCTTCCTCTGCACATCATCTCAATTTTCCAGCACTTCTCCACTAGTGCTTGGAAGTTCCTGATCTCCAACGGCAATACCGATTCTTTAATCTCGAAGCGTAGACCGGCTTCAAACTGCTCACACTTCCATTCCTCACTGGGATTGTCTTGAAAGAAACAGAAATACTTGGCAAGGGATTCAAACCTAGCCGCATACTCCCCTACTGTCAGGTCCCGCTGACTCAGCCTCATGAACTCCTGCTCCTTCTCTTTTCGGGAACTCTGAGGAAAATATTTGTCTAGAAACTTGCCACGAAATACTCCCCAGGTGATCGCCTGGTGCTCAGCCTCCAACAACTGCCTTGTGCCTTTCCACCAGTACTCAGCATTACCCACTAGCTGGAACACGGAATAGGGTACCTTAGATTCCTCTGGAGTGTGTACCAGATCGAAGATCTTCTCTAGCTCATGAATCCAAAGATCAACCTTTATTGGATCCACGTCTCCATCAAACTGCGATGGATTCTGACGTCGGAAAGCGTCCAGATGCCTTCCCTCTGCAGCTTGTTCTGCCCTCTGTTGCTCCTGTTGGTTCTGGGCAGCAACATTAGCTGTCTGAAGAGCTATGGCAGCAGCCTCGTCAGCCAGCGCTTGGGCAGCAAAATCCAATCCTCCGTAGCCTCGTCCACGTCCACGAGCACCTCTCTGGTTCATACTAACCTATACCACACAAGCAGTCAGATAACAGCCAGAAAAGGGATGTGAACCACGGGTTATCACACATTACCTCAAAGAAGTAATTCAAACAACATCCAAACAGAGAAAACACAACTTCAACACAACAGACCTAAACCCAAACATTCCCAAAAGACTCAACTAGCTCTGATACCAACTAATACGACACCCTAAAACCCGACATCACATGGTTACCCGTTTACGGAAAAGAAACTTATTTAAAACGCTGGTCGTCTTCGGAAAAATAACCTTTTATATAAGGTTACTGAAAAAGGGTACTCATTTTTTTTTATAATAGTAAGAGGTAGTTAAGAAAAGTTGATGAACACTCAGAACATGAGAATAAACATCATACATATAGATATAACTGTCCAACTTGGGATCTTAGGTTTGATTACAATACAGGCATTGTCGAACTGGCCAACATACACTGAAACAACTAATCAACAAATAGGTAAAAGGATAACATCAAACTGGGAATAGGGAATCGGGTACACGACTCAAAAGATGGCTCTAAAAGCCTAGATACTATCGGGACAACTCCAAAAGGCTACAAACGATCTACCCATGCCTCCTGCATGCAAAGTGACCACAGACACTACCCTCGTGTATAGTCCAATTCCCCGACGACCCAGCGTGATCAAATACCTCGCTCCTCGAGCTCGTCAGTGCCAAGGGAACGTCCGGATCCATCTAAGAGCACGCGCATTCCCGATACAAGAAGAAAAGAACAGAACATACAGTTGTGCAAGAGTGAGATACCGTCATAAGATATATCCCACAACAACAATATACATGATACATACATCACAGAATCATATAAGCAGTTAAATCATGCATATACATAGCATAACAGTGTTATATCATAGGGTCTCAAACCCGTACAGTCAACCTTTGAAAATATGCATGGCACTTCAATATCAGGCTCTAACGTAATCTCATGAGATATCAACACCGTTTTCCACTGGATAAGAATTAGAGTTGGTCAATCTCTAGCCCACCGGGCAGTTGCCTCCATACCCTCATACATTTAAGGTCTCAGGACGAGCAACGTCACATGTGCCTCTGAACTCGGTTAACATGGACAGACTCCCAGATACCACCTTGTATCTGATATATAAGAAAGCACGTCTGCTTGGGGAAATGCACATGAGAAAATATTTTATTTAAAAGGTTTTCTTTGTGTTCATTCTTTTTCGCTGTCGCAGGTCAAAGCTGACGACTTAATCATCATTTCCCCATCACTTGAAAACTTAGAAGCATAGGACACACAGTCCGAATGCTCAATCACAACGCCCGAGACCGATGCCGCAGTCAAGGGTTGTGGTCGTAGAAAACAACATTCACCTTTAACAATGTTCATCACAACGTGGTTAGGACACATAGTCCACAACAACGTGATTAGGACACACAATCCACAACAACGTGATTAGGACACACAGTCCACCACAATGAAATCAGAACGCACTGTCCTCAATTTCGAGAATTGGACCCTCAGTCCAAAACATCATGAATAGGACTCATAGCCCCAAATTAACACTGATCCAAGATCACGTGCGTGTAACTGAATACTAGAGGTGACGTCTCGCGTACTAGATTCTCTTTCTTAAGTACTTTATTTTTCGATCAGTGAAAAACAAATTCAAAATCGAATCCTCGATAACCTATCCAGGCTATCAGAAAGTTTCTAAAACCTTTAGGAGAAAACATTTTCTTTGAAAATCTTTTGTAAAACATCTTTGAAATACTTTTATATTTGTAAATCCCCAATAGGATATTGCCAAATAATCTTGAAGTTTTCACTTGAAGACACATAGTTTGAAAAGGATTTTTCTCTTGTATAACAATAGTTCACCAAAACCATTTCAACATTTAAAACAAGTACTTTAAGTTAATGAGCTTTTGGAAAAGAACACCAATCCCTTCATCTTCAAAGCTTATTAAGGTTTTTAATCCTTATAACAGTTGAGCACAAACACAAGTCTGGCTTCGCAAACTTTCAATCAACAGCAGTATATATTATCAGTTCAATGCTAATATCATAGTTGAAAGCAGTTCATCACAGATATGCATTATGACCTTTAGAACAGGTACAGTTCAATATCAGATAATAGCATAACAGTTCAAGTACATTAGATAACCAAGTAAGCTCAATCAACATTTAAATATCCAGTTAAACACCTACACTCATGCATACAGTTATTGAATATCTTTAGGAAATCCCCTCTTACCTTCCGTGAAGGTAAGGAGATTAAATGCTTGGAGAGGTAAACCACGAACGTCCTTGTTTCCTCTGAGATGAAAGTCTAAGGTTATGAACACAAAATCACAAGTTAAAATCAAACAAGAACACTAAACCACAAGGTATAGGTTCGGCCAAGACTAGTTATTAGGGTTAGAGATTCCCGAAAATTATACAACTCATGGATTTATGATCCTTAAGTGTTAGGAGTTCATAAACAATGATCTTTTAACAAAGTTGAATTAAAAATCACACTAAGTACTTGACTTAGGGTTTCGGCCAAGCATAGATAAATAGGCTAGGAATTTCTAAACTTTCCAATCTCTTTAGGTTAGCATCCATACATAGTAAGGAGGTTGAAACCATGATCATTTTGGAAAATGGAAAAATCAAATATCTTAGACCATGAACTCTTAGGTTCGGTCTTAACAAGTTTGTGAGGTTAGAGATCTTTAAATTATACAATATTTTGGACATAGAATCCTTTAACATAAAGGAACTTTAATCCATAATCATCTTGGAAAACAAAATAAAATAACACATCCTAGGTCAAATGTTACATTCGGTCATCATAGGAAAATAAAGCAAGAAAATATTTTAACTTTCCAATCACTTAGACATAGCATCCTTTAACATAAGGAGATTTTTAGTCCATGATCACTTTGGAAAACAAAACTCAACATCTTTGCCATAACCATTGAAGGTTTTGGCCTTAACAAGAAATAGGGGTTAGAAATCTTCAAACTTTCCAATCTCTTGGACCTAGCATCCTCCTATATCAAGGAGTCTTAATACATGATCATGTTGGAAAAACAAAACTTAAACACCATTGCATTAAAACTCATTGGTTTTGATCTTTACATAAAAATAGAGTAAAAGTCTTTAAACTTTCCAATCACTTAGACATAGCATCCTTTAACATAAAGGAGCTTTGGTCCATGATCATTTTGGAAAACAAATCTTTAAACTTTCCAATCACTTAGACATAGCATCCTTTAACATAAAGGAGCCTTGGTCCATGATCATTTTGGAAAACAAATCTTTAAATACAAACTCATACTTGTAAAAGTTGAAACAAGATCCATCTAAACCATATACATGGTTTCGACCTCCTTAGAAAGAAGAGGTTAGGAAACTTTGTTTTACACAAACTGTTAGTATGTGATAGTATGAGTAAATACAAGAATATAGAAAGTGGTTTCAACTCAAAAGGAGTTTTCTACCATTTTTAAGAGATTTTAGAAGTTTGAAAGCTTAAAGGAAACTTAAAGCAAAACTATGAACATAAAGACAATAACTTGAAAAATAAACAACATAGGATCATTACCCTCAATAATATGAAGAACTTTGATGAAGAACTTAAAGTCAAAATCTTGATAAAAATGTAAACTTTGTAAGAAAGAAGAAGAAGAAGAAAGGTAGTAAAGTGAAAATGTGAGAAAATGGAGGAAAGTGATGAATGGTGGAAATGAATGGTATTTATAGAGAATGGGGGAGGGGGTCACGGTTTTGAGGAGAAAGAAGAAGAAATAAGAGAAGAAAGAAGAAGAAAGATGGTGGGTTGCTTGTAGAGAGTATAAGGAGTTAAGGTGATGTGATGTGATTGGAGAGAGAAAGATGAAAAAGAAAGATTTTGAAATAAAGTCAAGATTCACTTTTTCTTAGGTGTGTCATAGCCTTCACATAAAGTCACTCCATGTCACTTCATCCTCTTGATACTCTTCTCCATTGCGTATCAGATGACTTCCCCGATCGTATTTCCCGACGATTTCACCCGGGAAATCCCTAAGATTTTGGCTCCGAACAAGATTTTTCGAAAAACTCCAAACCCACACAAAACATCATAAAAACACTAACCGTCTCGTTCACGAATTAAAATTTTGTCTCTAGCTCAGTAAACTTGTACTGGCAGTGAGAACCCAGACCGGTTTTCGTCTGAATTTTTGATCGAAAATTTTACCGTGACTTCATACGGTAAAACAACACAAGAAAATGATTTTATTTTAAATAAAATCATCCTCTGGATTTTATAAAAAATAAATACATTAAAGCATGTATTTATTGATAAAGAAGCATACGAAAAACAGGGTGTTACAGCTAGCAAGTGGGACTAGCTTGAAGAGTACCATGCAGAATAGTGAGGTTATGATCGTGGTTGAATTCATGCACTTCTCTAGTTCAAAAGATACAAATCCCGTTATTGCACCGATACCTTACTTTGGAGTCATTGAAGAGATTTGGGTGGTCGATTACACTAAGCTTACGGTGTCGATTTTTAAATATAAGTGGGTTGACAGTAAAAGTGGTGTACAAACCGACGAACGGGGATTTACATTGGTAGACCTTGGCAAGATAGGTAATACGGAAGAGCTTTTCATTAGGGATTCCCAAGAAAAACAAGTGTTTTACATCAGTGATCCTTCTAACAAAAGGTTGTCTGTGGTTCTCCAAGGAAAAAGCATGCATAATGGTAGTGATGAAAATCAAGATTCAACTCTTTATATTCTTTAGACTCCTGCTTTCTCAACACACATGCCTACTATCATTGAGGAAAATGATCGTGGTTAAAGGTTGTTTTGAATTTTTTTAGCAAGTATATGTTAACCCGCACTCCTCTTCATCACTCTTACTCTGCCCTAACCCTTTCTCTCTTCATCACTCTCACCGAGCGTGAGCTCCTCTCTCCACCACCAGCCGTGAGCTCCTCTCACCACCGCGAGATACTCTCATCTCCTCTTTCTCTCTGTCTCACTGAACCGTTACTCTCTGCCCTAACTCTCTGCCCTTTACTCTCTGCCCTAACTCTCTTTGTCAATCTCAATCTCAGCCACCGACACCAAGACGTCGCACCACCACCATTGAGCACTCACTCTCTCATTATCCTCTTTGTGAACGCCCTTTGAACTCTGTGGTAAGCTTAACCATGACAAAACTCTCATTCTTTCTTTTTCATATATGTTTGTTGTTGTTAGTTTTACTCTGTGGTAAGAGGCTTTTGCTCACAATGGATTGTTCTTTCGGTTTCTGGGAAGGGTGGGAGGCTTGGAAAGGGAAGCAATTTGTTCTGGAAAAGTGTCCTAATAGGTTTGTGTCTTTCTTCAATATGGAATAAATGCCTATGTTCTACATGCCTCTGTTCTTTTCTTTATATTATAGGTTGAAACTTTTTCCTGAAATTTATGAAAATTTTCTTGATGCATTATCTTGCTATGTGTTTTTGGGCTATGCTTGTTTGAATCTTTGTGTATATGCTTGTTTAAATCTTTAAGTTATGCTTGTTTGAATATTTTGTTTTTTTTTGGGTTATGCTTGTTTGAAGCCACTATATTGGTTTTTTTTTTTTTTAAAACATGATATATTTTGATAGGTTTTGTTAAGGATGGCCATAGGTTGGGTTGGGTTGGGTTAGGTGGGTTCAGAGAGAAAAAGATAGTAATTGACCGGGTGAGCTAAGTTTTGTGATATTGGTTATCAATGTGGCATGGTGTGAATAAGTAATGACACAAACTAGGGTTAAGGGTGCATCATATCCTCAGCTTAATTTCTTGAGAATGAATGGTAAATGAAATTATATTTTAACCTAACGATTAATATCTCCATTTTGATTGAGGTTATGTGACTGACGTAGTGGTGTATATATATCTATAGAACCTATCTAGCTATGGATCATAGTTGGATGATCTGTAAACACACAAGTGATGAGTATTTGAAGGGAGTGGAAGAGTTTATAGAATTTGCTCAAAGGAATATTCCTAATAGTAAAGGAATGTTCTGTTGTCCTTGTGTCAAATGTTTGAATATGAGGAAATGTACGGTCAAGGATATACGTACTCATCTTATTTGTTTTGGGATTTTCTTGAATTATACAAGATGGATATGGCATGGTGATGTGTTGTTAAGTACTAAGCCAAGTGTCTTCCAAAGTGAGGACGTTTACATAGATATGGAGGATGATCGAGTAGAGGACATGATCCTTGATATTGGACTAGAATATTTTCAACGAGAACATGTGTATAAAAGGTTGTGCAGTGAGGCGGATAAGCCTTTGTATCCGGGGTGTACTACTCATACACGGATGTCGGCGGTGTTAAAATTGGTTTGTGTGAAGGCGAGAAATGGTTGGAGCGATAAAAGCGCCACTGAATTGCTTGAATTTTTGAAAGACTTGCTTCCAGAGGGCAATACATTGCCAAACCGTAACTATAAGGCCAAGAAGGTATTGTGTCCGATGGGTATGGAGTATTAGAAGATACATGCATGCCCCAATGATTGCATATTATACACGGGTGATTATGAAGAGAATCACGATCGCCCCAAGTGTGGGTTATCACGCTACAAAGTAAAGGATGATGATGATTGTGATGATCTTGATGATTCGATTTGTGATGTGAAAAAAGGGTCCTCCTGCGAAGGTGTTGTGGAATCTTCCAATAATTCCAAGGTTCAAGCGATTGTTTGCTAACGTGAAAGATGCAAAGAATCTTAGATGGCATCATGATGAGAGGAAACATGATGGACAGGTTCGTGATGAGTGTGATTCCACCTCATCATTGCTTATCATTTTGCATGCATTTTCATATAGTTTAGGCATATTTAATTTGATTTTTTGTTAATTTTACCTTGGAACGGGTAAGGCGGTTTTTGTGGTGTTGTTTTGCAGGAATTAAGGATAAAATGCTCAGGATTGACCATGATGGAGCTTGGATGAAGATGGAGCTTTAAAAGTGAAGAAAATGAGCCAAACAGAGCCCATCACGGCCTAGCCGTGATGACCATCACGGCCATGATCGAGCAAAACTGAAAAGAAAGAAGGCAAAAGTTAGAACTGGTCACGGCCTGGCCGTGATGGCCATCACGGCCGTGACCTGTCAGCTGAGCCAGACCCCCAAAAGTCAGAATCTGTCACGGCCTGCCCGTGATGAGCATCACGGCCGTGACAGACCAAAAACTGAAGAAGCGCCCAAGGCAGAATCCATCACGACCTGGCCGTGATGGCCATCACGGCCGTGACGCGCGTTACTTGGATCAAAAGCAACTGATTTGGATCTAATTTGAGTTAGATTGGGATTCAAACTTCCCAAACCTATAAATAAGGCATCTGATCAGAGGCAAAGGAGGACTTTTTTGGGGCTGCTACTCTTAGGCTATATTTTAGGATCTCTCTTCTTCTCCTCCTCTCTTCTTTGATTTTTATTTTCATGATGTTGTTAACCAAGCTTGTCAACATCATGGCAAGGCTTGAGTAGTAGCTTAGTTTCTAGGGATTGGGGCTATGCCCAAGGTTTGCTTTTATGGTATGAATTGATGTTATATCTTTGTTAATTGCGAATTTTCTTTAGATCTGATTTCTAGTGTTTTAATTACTTGTAAATCTGGTGCGCACTTATTTGCATGTCGTAGACATTCTAAGGAGGAATCTAGCGGTGAACTTAGGTGTCGGATCTATAGAGTCAGACTTAGGACTGAAATCACGAGAGTTAGAAGCCGTCCTTCGAGGATTAACGAATTGTCACAAAACGTAAAGGGTTCAATCTAAATTCGACTACCATGAGAGTAGGGGTTGGTTTAATTGGGCACGGTTTTTGTAACCCGAGAGGGAGCTTAAACTATTTGAGGATAAATTCGCCTTCAAGGCAATTTCGATAATTAACAAGGGTTAATCAATTTAGTAACATAAACGATCTTGTTGGTAACCCAAATTCCTAGGAATCCATTTAAATCCGAAAAACCATAAATAGATTTACTTCCTGTTTATTTGATTCTGATTTTGAGTTATCTCTTATTTCAAATATCAAAACTTTTTCAAAATCTTCCTTTATAGTCCATTTTTACCGATTTGGTAATTAGTTGTGATTCGAGATCACAGTCTCTGTGGGATCGATAACTTTTTATTACTTGGCGACAATCCGGTACACTTGCCGGAATCGCACGTGTTTGCATCGCACACACAACATCAAGTTTTTGGCGCCATTTCCGGGGAACTGTGCTTTCTCGAATCTCAATTTAATTTTTAAATTGATTTTTCTGGACCTTTTCTTTTTATTTAATTTCTGATTTTTGTTATTATAAAAAAAAATATTTTCTCTTTCCTTCTAGAGTATCTATCTCTCTGTGTTGTTTTCTCTTTTATGCAACGATCACTAAGTCTTGGAAACCTTAGTGAAGTCGACCCCGAAGTCGAAAGGACCTTTCACAGACGTAGGAGACTACAAAGAGAGAGAGAGGTTGAGTCCCATTCCACTAATGGTGAATCAACCAGATACGAAACCTCTGAAGGATTACGCAGCCCCAAATGCTAGGGGTTTACGAATGGGATTGCTAGGCCAGATATTGAGGCGGAGAACTACACTATACCGCCTATGCTAATCAACATGATTAGGCAGCATCAATTCAGAGGATTGCCCTCAGAGGACCCGACTGACCACATAGAGACATTCTTGGAGTTCACCGATGCAGTTAGAATTCATGGTGCCCCGGTTGATGCTATTCGTTTGAGGTTGTTCCCCTCATCTCTTACTGGAAAGGCGAAAGTTTGGCTAAAGCAAATACCCGCTAATACCTTGTCGACTTGGGACCAACTAGAGCAGGCGTTCTTGGAGAAATTCTTCCCTCCATACAAGACGGCCTACATACGAACCCAGATCACCGGCTTCTTTCAAAAGGATGGAAAATGCTTATCAGAAGCATGGGATCGGTACAAGGGATTGCTGGAGTCTTGCCCACATCATGGACTTGAGAGGTGGTTATTAGTGCACACCTTCTACAACGGATTGGACTACTCTTCGAAGGTGTCACTCGATTTCGCAGCTGGCGGAGCCTTTATGAATAGACCTCTGACTGAGGCATTCAACATCATTGAAAACGTGGCCACCAACTACCACCAATGGGGTTCATAAAGAGGTAATAACCCGAAAAAGATTTCGGGGGTAAGTTCGAAATGAATAGCACTGATCATATTATGTCTAAAATAGACTCACTTAATAAACGTTTTGATCAGCTTGAAAGGTCTAATGTGAGTGCAATAGGTGCTACTAACATTGTTTGTGAGATTTGTGGAATGCAGGGACATGACATCATGGAGTGCCCACATGGTATTGCTCATGGATCCGGCGCTTCGGGGGAACAAGTGAACTCTTGTCACAACTTCTACGACACGAACCCGAAGTTGCCAAACTATGCTCCTCCAAATACTTACAATCAAGGAAGGAAGAACAGCCCTTACCTCTCGTACGGGAACTACAGCAACACGCTGAACCATGAGTTCCAAGAAGGCCAAGGTAATAGGAAACCCGCAGCGGGGTATCCTCTGGTACAGAAGTCTAAACTCGAGTCTTTATTGGAAAGTTTCTTGAAACACAAACAAAACAAAATGAAGAGTTTAGACAACAAGGTAGGGCAGTAAACGAGGCAATAAAAGAGCTAGCATCTAAGGTAGATAACTTAGCCATCCACAACAAGATGCTAGAAACTCAGATTTCCCAACAAGCCAGCATATACTCTAGACCAAAGGGTACGTTCCTGGGCCAACCCGAAGTTAATCCCAATGAACATTGTAATGCCATATACTTGAGGGATAATAAGCTTGGGGTGGTTGAAAAGGATGTGGAATGTGAGGAGGACATGAGCGAGGATGAAGAGCCAGAACCAAAGTATGTCCCTCCACCACCGTACCAACCCCCGATACCTTTCCCAAAAAGGTTGGTCAAGAGAAAGCAAGTAGATATAGAAGCTAATATGCCTCATAAACTGAAAGACCCAGGTAGTTTCTCTATCGCTTGCTCAATTGAAAAGGTACAAATAGACCAAGTCTTATGTGACTTAGGGGCTAGTGCGAGCTTGATGCCGCTCACTATCTTGGAAAGGTTGGGAGCCAAAGAGTTGAGTCCATTCAAATTCTCCTTAAAATTTGCGGATGGCTCTACTAGAACTCCTCTAGGCATACTAGAGAATGTTCCTGTAAAGGTAGGGAAATTTTTCATCCCTACCGATTTCCTGGTATTGGATATGAAAGGGAATTCTGAATTCCCCATCATTTTAGGAAGGCCATTCTTGGCCACCGCTGGAGCAATAATAGACGTAAGGAATGGTAAACTCTCTCTGAATGTAGAGGAAGGTAGGGTAAATTTTAAATTGACTAACTCATATAACAACCCTCCTTTTGTGAGTCATGTGTGCAGGATCGATATAACGTCTCCATGTGGGAATTTGCGTATAAAAAAAAATTAAAATAACGTAGCGGAAAAATTCCCATCGAAGGATCCTTGCAAATGGTCATGATTCATGGTTAGAAGATTTACCTCTTGAAGAGATGACAGTGAATTAAAATCGTCTATCACGAACACCGCACGAACGATGTCTCTAAGGTATCCACACGAGCAGATTCCGTGAACGTCCAACGTCACGAACCCGAAGCGTCTCTGTCTCACAGTGCTAGCTTCGAAAACCGAGAACTACTGCTCACTGTCACTCTCTATGTGCGGCTAGGGTAAAACAAAACCGTGTAGGCACAATAGCTTAAGTGGTCTACTTATAGCAGCACCTCCTTAAGTGAGTTAGTGAGCAGCGTTTGACCTAAGCCCCATGTACTATGCGCCAGGCCCAATAGAAAAGTCCAACTCTCCTTTTAATGCTTCTTTTAATCCACTCTTATGTGTGTGACCTATAGGTTCCCAAAATGTTAGTAGTAATATTAAATCCAATTTAATATTACAAACAGTGAGCAGTATCTAGCAATACATCACTGCTACCTAAGTAGTGAGAAAGTCAGTGATTTGACGAAACCTTTCTGTGACAAATATTCATGTGCATTATTATCCCTTTGTCCATATATCTATATTGAACACAAGACATGGAATGTGTCACCCTTGTATGGTTCAATATCATGTTCCCTGATACCCGAGTAGACTTAACAACAAATTAGGTCAATATCTCATATTGACTCATTTCAGCACGGCCATGCATTTTACAGTCTCACTCTATCAGGGGGCCCACAGATATTACTCCTGTTATGTAGGAGGGACAAATTCCATCTAGGTCACTCACATCCCTCTACATGGCTTGTGGTATGCCCAATGATCGTCTTTATAATCATCCTATTACAGATGACGTTTGACGATATTAAAGCACACGACTCCTCATGTAGGGATCGTAGCGATTTCAGGTCGAAGGATTGCATACACCATTGTCACTATGAGAACTACTTATGACACTCACACAACGCTCCATGTAGTGTTCTCATGGTGGGTCAATCCAGTACATCATTACTCTAATGTGTACCTATGTGGCGACTCGATATCTCATATCCATGACTCGTGAGATATGGTCATCAGTCTGCACACATAATAGTCTCAATGTATTATTATTGTCCTTATTAATAAAATACTTGACTACGGATATTTAAGAATAGGATTTCATTGTTCAATAGTGTCTCACGATCAAGTCATATACTTGATATTCTATTAAACTGAAATTTCTATTCTAAGGACTTTATTATGTTTAAACAAGTAACACAATAAACTGGAATGCCTCATATATATATATATATATATATATATATATATATATATATATATATATATATATAATAGTAAGATACAAATGTAAGTCTAAGAAATACACTGGCCTCTAGGGCTTACACCAACAATCTCCCACTAGCACTAGAGCCAATCAGGCATAAATCTAATGCCCATCGATCTAGTGTGACCTTCATGCTTCTGTTGAGCAAGAGGTTTCGTAAGTGGGTCAGCAACGTTATCAAGTGTTGGTACTCTGCATATTTTCACATCTCCTCTATCGATAATCTCTCGAATGAGATGGAAGCGCCTAAGTATATGTTTGGATCGCTGATGAAATCTAGGTTCCTTAGCTTGTGCAATGGCCCCATTGTTATCACAATAGAGATCAATGGGGTCCACAATACTAGGAACCGTACCAAGCTCAGCAATGAACTTCCTGATCCAAACAGCCTCCTTTGCTGCATTGGAGGCGGCAATATACTCAGCCTCTGTAGTAGAATCGGCGACTGTCTCCTGCTTTGAACTCTTCCATCTCACCGCCCCACCATTCAGGAAGAACACATAACCATATTGCGATCTGGAATCATCCTTATCGGTCTGGAAGCTAGCATCGGTGTAACCTATTATAGCAAGCTCTTCCTCGCCTTCATATACCAAGAACGAATCCTTAGTTCTTCTCAAGTACTTAAGGATGTTCTTGATAGCAGACCAGTGACTTTCACCGGGATCAGACTGGTACTTGCTCGTTATGCTTAAAGCATACGATACATCTGGTCGAGTACATAACATGGCATACATGACAGATCCAATTGCGGATGCATATGGAATCTTACTCATGCGATCCCTTTCTTCTTGAGTGGAAGGGGATTGTGCCTTTGATAGGCATATACCATGTGACATAGGCAAGAGTCCTTTCTTGGATTCATGCATGTTAAAGCGTCTCAACACTTTGTCTATGTATGTACTCTGACTTAGGCCAAGCAATTTCAGCGAGCTATCCCTATAGATCCTGATTCCCAATACATAGGCAGCTTCACCAAAATCTTTCATAGAGAAGCAATTCCCTAACCATGTCTTTACATTTTGTAGTGTAGGGATGTCATTTCCAATGAGTAATATGTCATCTACATATAACACCAGAAAAACAACAATGCTCCCACTAACCTTCTTGTAGACACAAGGTTCATCTTCATTATTGATGAATCCGTACTGTCTTACAGCATCATCAAAACGAAGGTTCCAACTTCTGGAAGCTTGCTTCAATCCATAGATTGATCGCTGCAATTTACAAACCTTTCCGGCATTCTCTGAAATGTCAAAGCCTTCAGGTTGTGTCATGTACACATCCTCAAGAAGCTTTCCATTAAGGAAAGCAGTTTTGACATCCACCTGCCATATCTCATAATCATGGTATGCAGCGATAGCAAGTAACATCCGGACGGATTTAAGCATCGCAACAGGTGAAAAGGTCTCATCATAGTCGACACCATGAATTTGCTTGAAACCCTTAGCCACCCATCGTGCCTTAAAGGTGTGTACTTTACCATCCATGTCAGTTTTATTTTTGAAAACCCACTTGCACCCTATGGGTTTTACCCCTTCAGGTGGCTCTACCAAGGTCCATACCTGGTTGGTGTACATGGAATCCATCTCAGATTTCATGGCCTCAAGCCACTTCTCAGATTCTGGGCCAGTGATGGCCTCCTGGTAAGTCACAGGCTCATCTTGTTCCATGAGCAATACATCACCTTGTGGAGTCATGAGAAATCCATATCTCTCAGGCTGGTGACGTATCCTGTTAGACCTACGCTGGTCTTGTGCTACTGGAGCAGGTTGTTCCTCCACAACAATTTGTGAAGGTCGCTCCTGTTCTACCAATGGTAGGTCATTACTTTGTGATTCTTGAATTTCTTCAAGTTCTATCTTCCTCCCACTGGTTCCTATGGAGATAAACTCCTTTTCTAGGAATACACCAGTCCGTGCGACAAACACTTTGCCTTCGGAAGGATTATAGAAATAGTATCCCTTGGTTTCTTTGGGATACCCCACAAAGAAGCATTTATCAGATTTGGGAT
The DNA here is from genome assembly GCA_030762895.1 of Sophora flavescens. Lineage (NCBI taxonomy): Eukaryota > Viridiplantae > Streptophyta > Magnoliopsida > Fabales > Fabaceae > Sophora > Sophora flavescens. Next base: position 187,506,510 of record CM061063.1, on the reverse strand, counting down.
CAAGCTTATTAGAAACTTGACGTTTTACATATGCTTCACAACCCCAAATCTTCATAAAAGACATGCTGGGTCGTCTACCACTCCATATCTCATATGGTGTCTTTTCTACCGTTTTGGATGGAACACGGTTTAGTGTAAAAGCTGCTGTTAATAGAGCATGTCCCCAGAAAGAGTTTGGAAGGTTTGCATGACTCATCATAGACCGAACCATGTCCAACAAGGTTCGATTTCTCCTCTCAGAAACACTATTCCATTGTGGTGTTCCAGGTGGAGTGAGTTGAGATAAAATTCCACACTCTCTCAAATGATCATCAAACTCTAGGCTCAAATATTCACCACCTCGATCTGATCGAAGAGTTTTAATATTTTTACCAAGTTGGTTTTGTACCTCATTTTTGAATTCCTTGAACTTTTCAAAGGATTCCGATTTATGTTTCATAAGATACACAAATCCATATCTACTGAAATCATCAGTAAATGTGATGAAGTACTGAAAACCACCTCTAGCTAATGTGTTTAGGGGTCCGCATACATCGCTATGTATAAGACCCAAAAGATCGTTAGCCCTTTCACCTTTTCCGGTAAATGGAGCTTTGGTCATCTTTCCCAATAAACAAGACTCACGTATCTCATATGATTCATAATCAAATGAGTCCAAGAGTCCATCTTTATGGAGCTTCGAAATGCACTTCTCATTTATATGGCCTAAACGACAATGCCAAAGATAAGACAGGTTCAACTCATTTGGTTTGAACCTCTTAGTATTTATGTTATAGATGGGCATTTCGAGATCAAGGACATAAAGCCCATTACTCATGTGTGCACTAGCATAGAAAATATCATCCAAATAAATTGAACAACTTTTGATCTTTATTATAAAAGAAAAACCAATCTTGTCCAAACAAGAAACGGAAATGATATTCCTGCTAATTGCAGGCACAAAATAACAGTTCTCTAACTGAATAGTAAGCCCAGTGGGCAAAGTCAATACATAAGTCCCCACAGCTAAAGCAGCAACCTTTGCTCCATTTCCAACTCGTAGGTCGACTTCGCCCTTTGCCAATGGTCTACTCCTGTTTAGATCCTGCAAATTTGTACAAATGTGAGAACCACATCCAGTATCTAAAACCCATGATGCAGAAGTAGATAAATTGACTTCTATAACAAACACACCTGAAGTGGAAGTCTCACTTCCCTTCTTCTTCTTGATTTCTTCCAGGTATTTTGGGCAGTTCCTCTTCCAATGTCTGGTCCAACCACAGTGGAAGCAATTGCCTTCCTTAGCCACACCACCCACAGGCTTCAAGCCAGAAGTACTGGGCTTGAGCTTGTTGATGGCCTTGCCCTTGCCCTTTTGTTTGTACTTGGGCTTCTTGGGCTGCTTCTTGCTATTTCCAGCCTGGACCTTCAAAATGGCCTTCCCCTTTCCTTTGTTAATATTTTGTTCAGCAGTTCTTAACATGCTCAACAATTCTGGCAAAGGTTTGTCAAGATCATTCATATTATAGTTCATGACAAACTGACTATAGCTTTCAGGCAACGATTGCAGAACTAAGTCGGTGGCCAACTCTTGGCATAAAGGAAATCCCAGTCTCTCGATATTCTCAATGTAGCCGATCATCTGGAGTACATGAGGACTCACAGGGCTTCCTTCTGCCAATTTAGACTGGAAAAGGGCTCTGGAAACTTCGAACCGCTCATGCCTTGCTTGCTCTTGGTAGAGCAGCTTGAGGTGCACGATCATATCGTACGCCTCCATGGTCTCATGTTGCTTTTGCAGCTCAGAGGTCATGGTAGCAAGCATAAGACAGCCGACGTCTAAGTCGTCATCCTGATGCTTCTTATAAACATCCTTGTCAGCCCTAGGAGCATTTGAAGCCGGTGGCTCAGGAATAGGCTCCTCAAGAACATACAGCCTTTTCTCATGTTTGAGGACAATCCTCAAGTTTCTGTACCAGTCCAGAAAATTTGTTCCGGATAGTTTATCCTTCTCAAGGACGGATCGCAATGACAGGTTACTTGATGTGTTTGATGCCATGGTAATCTACAGAAATAAATATGCAAAATATAAGTATCATGCCATAAAGTTATTTAATAAGGTCTTTAATTAAATACGCCTCCCACTATTTTATTCAAAACAATGACCCTCATCATTGATTCGGAAAATCCCGTTGGAAGATTTTCTAGTGGGCCAAGATCCATATTTCACCTAGCTTTAAGTCAACTTTGGCTGATCACTCAAAATTCGGTTATATAGGTAGGAAACACTTTCCGATTGCATCTCATGCAACTCTTGGACAGTTGGGTGAATAACTCTTATTCTAATCCATCACATGGACTAAAGCCCATCTTATAAGCCTCTAAGCCTTTCAATCCTATTGAAGTTGGCTTAGTTAAGTCAGACCCACTGGATAGCAGTTGAACATTACATTTGTCCCATCACGTCTTACTAGTATAGATAAAGGTACCCCGCTTTGGCGGACCCATACTTAATCGATCATTGGAAGGCCTTTAAATGTGACTTAATATTTCCTTTTGAGGGATTTGATTAAAATTTGATCTCATCATTTGTTAAACTCTTTAACTTACTATTTACATACATGCATCTCATACATATATTAGTTAAACTCCTTTTAACATACTATATACATACATGCATCTCATACATATATAAGGCAAAAAAAAAAATGTGATATGGTTATGGCCCCTAACGCATTGATTCTCCCAAGCCAAAGAGAGAATCTAAACTGAAACCTAGGAGCGTCCAAGCTTCTCCAAGCATGATCTCCCACAGGATAACGCCTTCTTGTCTCCATCATTACATTATACAAACAGAAACCTCATTTTACATATGAGGGGAATGAGATGAGAAAAGAATATACACATGGAATATAAGAGAAAGGCACGGCACACAGGCCGTATTTCAAAATAAACCAAAAGACTAAGGCCATAACCATCCACCATGCATCACAACGCAAATAATAGCAAACAATAATAATACCTCCTTTATTATTATTAATATTATTGTTAAGTGATACAAAAGATTTCAAAATTTTGAATTTTGAAATAACACACTACGCAGAGGTCAACCTCAGTCGCAAGAACATGAACTCTTCATGTCTGAAACCCCTTAACGCCGCCAACAGAGAACTGAAACCGATCATGTTTAACATCAACACTTGACGCCATCGCAGAACATAATAAGGATTCCAGAACCAACGTACATATCGCATATATACATAAACATGCAATAGACGCATATCATATACATACGAAAATTACAGAAACAAGGTTTCGCAAAACGGATGCAAATGTTTTTCAGAAAACAATTTTCAGAAAAACGATTCACATTATAAACATGTTATCATACATAACAGGTAAATCACGTAACAGAATCATGGTTTCACAAGCGGCTCTGATACCACTGTGGGAATTTGCGTATAAAAAAATAATAATAACGCAACGGAAAAATTCCCATCGAAGGATCCTTGCGAATGGTCATGATTCATGGTTAGAAGATTTACCTCTTGAAGAGATGACAGTGAATTAAAATCGTCTATCACGAACACCGCACGAACGATGTCTCTAAGGTATCCACACGAGCAGATTCCGTGAACGTCCAACGTCACGAACCCGAAGCGTCTCTGTCTCACAGTGCTAGCTTCGAAAACCGAGAACTACTGCTCACTGTCACTCTCTATGTGCGGCTAGGGTAAAACAAAACCGTGTAGGCACAATAGCTTAAGTGGTCTACTTATAGCAGCACCTCCTTAAGTGAGTTAGTGAGCAACGTTTGACCTAAGCCCCATGTACTATGCGCTAGGCCCAATAGAAAAGTCCAACTCTCCTTTTAATGCTTCTTTTAATCCGCTCTTATGTGTGTGACCCTATAGGTTCCCAAAACGTTAGTAGTAATATTAAATCCCATTTAATATTACAAACAGTGAGCGGTATCTAGCAACACATCACTGCTACCTAAGTAGTGAGAAAGTCAGTGATTTGACTAAACCTTTCTGTGACAAATATTCATGTGCATTATTATCCCTTTGTCCATATATCTATATTGAACACAAGACATGGAATGTGTCACCCTTGTATGGTTCAATATCATGTTCCCTGATACCCGAGTAAACTTAACAACAAATGAGGTCAATATCTCATATTGACTCATTTCAGCACGGCCATGCATTTTACAGTCTCACTCTATCAGGGGGCCCACAGATATTACTCCTGTTATGTAGGAGGGACAAATTCCATACAGGTCACTCACATCCCTCTACATGGCTCGTGGTATGCCCAATGACCGTCTTTATAATCATCCTATTACAGATGACGTTTGACGATATTAAAGCACACGACTCCTCATGTAGGGATCGTAGCGATTTCAGGTCGAAGGATTGCATACACCATTGTCACTATGAGAACTACTTATGACACTCACACAACGCTCCATGTAGTGTTCTCATGGTGGGTCAATCCAGTACATCATTACTCTAATGTGTACCTATGTGGCGACTCGATATCTCATATCCATGACCCGTGAGATATGGTCATCAGTCTGCACACATAATAGTCTCAATGTATTATTATTGTCCTTATTAATAAAATACTTGACTACGGATATTTAAGAATAGGATTTCATTGTTCAATAGTGTCTCACGATCAAGTCATATACTTGATATTCTATTAAACTGAAATTTCTATTCTAAGGACTTTATTATGTTTAAACAAGTAACACAATAAACTGGAATGCCTCATATCATATATATATATATATATATATATATATATATATATATATATATATATATAAAATAGCAAGATACAAATGTAAGTCTAAGAAATACACTGGCCTCTAAGGCTTATACCAACACTCCAGTGGTAAAGGAAGAGGTCAACATGGAAGCAACTCCGAAGATTTGCATGGCGAATGATGCACCCAGTGGTGATGGAGTTGTTGATCATGTGGAAACAAAACTTCCGTCGGGAGGGAGTAAGGTCATGAAGCTTAGAGTGAAAAGAGTGAAGCGGAAGCGCAATTGGCAATATGAGCAGAATCAGCTCTTTGAAGGACTCCCATGGAAGAGAAGTGTTCCTGCACTTCTACGCCCAGCCGACCCCGGTTGATTGAAGGTAGTATGGTCAAGCTTAAGACCGTAAATAAGCGCTTCTTGGGAGGCAACCCAAGTTTTCTTTCCCTTTATCATTTGTTTTTGAATTTAACTCTTGAATAATTTGAGAAGATCAAGAGGAAAAAAAAATCATAAATTAATAAATTTGTCAAGTGTTTTCAGGTTAAGAAGGAAGGAAGAGCAAAAAGGGCAGGGACTAACAAAGTCAGAAGTAATCACGCACAGGCCGTGACAGCCATCACGGCCGTGATGAGCTAACCAAGAGGACCAGAAAGGACCACGTCCCAATCGTGACACCCATCACGGGCGTGATGAGTAGGACCCTAAGATCAGAGAGCATCACGGCCTAGCCGTGATGCAGGTCACGGCCGTGACAGGCCAGCTCCTGAAGACAGAATTGATCACGGCCTGCCCGTGATACCCATCACGGCCGTGATACAATTTCCAACAATCTTTGACTAGGCATGTGAGCCAACACCCGCTACCACCTCGGTGAGTTGTTCCATTTTTCTCCTCTCTCCGAGTTGATTATTTACATTGGGAACAATGTAAGTTTTTAAGCTTGGGGTATGGGTATTTGTGCATTTTTTGCATTTTTCTTGTTGCATTCATATTGGCATAGTTTTGCATGATCACATGATTAGATTGCCCTTTGCTTAGAGTATGCATCCGATTGTGAGAACTTGGTGCCAAATAAATTGAGATGGTGAATTTTTGAACCCAATTTTTTTATTCTTGTGATAAGGCTACAAATAAAAAATGCTTGATATAATCTTTTGATAGTTGATAATTAGCATGTGGTTACTTAGATTTGTGTTCCTCACTGATTTTTGAACTACTAAATGTAAGATTTTGAGCCAAAAAGGGGTACTCACTAAATCTACCCCATTCTTTGTGATTGAGTGTTTATTCCTCTTGGATTGTATTCTCTAGAACTTGACTTGAAACCGTTTTGAAACTTAGAAATTTTTGAAAACATTTTTGAAAATGATTGAGGCACTAGGTATTTTTCCGGCCTTCCGAGCTTCGATTGATTAAATGCTACCCCTTAGTTGCCCAATTTTGAGCCTAAAAGAATAAAATACTTTTCTTGGTACCTTGAATTATTTTAATGAATGATGCTTGGTATGGCACCTTTTAAAGTATTACAAAAAGGGTAAAAATGTAGTTTGAAAAAAAATTTGGGATGAGAAAGAAAAAAAATATTTCTCTTGAATTGAAAAATATCCCCTTCCCCAAATAAATAAAATAGAATAAATAAACAAACAAAAAAAAAATGGAGAAGGGGATGACAAAAAAGAAAGTGAGAAATAAAGTAAAGAAGAAAAGAAAGGTGGAAAAATGAATCAAAGCCCAAAAAGGGTATTTTAGAAGGTGTCATGATTTGCAATGTTTGATATTTTGTTTAACCCTCTTGAATTTCCTTTTCTTGATTTCCTCACCTAACGATTAATCCCATGACCCCATTACAACCAAAGTAAAAGACCTCTTGATTCTTTTGTGTTTTCATTAATAAAGTGGAGATTTGGTTAATAGTCAAGCTTATGGTAGAATACCATCCTTGAGGAAATTGAGCGAATTGTCATATTCCCTTAAACACTTGAGTGAGGTGAGAAGAGTGCTCGAATCAATGAGAATATGAATTTAGGAAACCTAAGCTTCTAATTGGACTTGAAATTGATTGTCTCTAGGTTTCTTATTTGAATAAGCCTGTTACTTAGATTAGCTACTCGGGTTCTTGGTTCACCATTCACGCTCTAATTATTTATATCTTCTGGCCTTGGTAATTGCTTGAGGACAACCAAAATCTTAAGCTTGGGATGATTTGATGAGCGTGATTCCACCTCATCTTTGCTTATCATTTTGCATGCATTTTCTTATAGTTTAGGCATATTTAATTTTATTTTTTGTTAATTTTACCTTGGAACGAGTAAGGCGGTTTTTGTGGTGTTGTTTTACAGGAATTAAGGATAAAATGCTCAGGATTGACCATGATGGAGCTTGGATGAAGATGGAGCTTTAAAAGTGAAGAAAATGAGCCAAACAGAGCCCATCACGGCCTAGCCGTGATGACCATCACGGCCTAGCCGTGATGACCATCACGGCCTAGCCGTGATGACCATCACGGCCATGATCGAGCAAAACTGAAAAGAAAGAAGGCAAAAGTCAGAACTGGTCACGGCCTAGCCGTGATGGCCATCACGGTCGTGACCTGTCAGCTGAGCCAGACCCCCACATGTCAGAATCTGTCACGGCTTGCCCGTGATGAGCATCACGGCCGTGACAGACCAAAAACTGAAGAAGCGCCCAAGGCAGAATCCATCACGGCCTGGCCGTGATGGCCATCACGGCCGTGACACGCGTTACTTGGATCAGAAGCAACTGATTTGGATCTAATTTGAGTTAGATTGGGATTCAAACTTCCCAAACCTATAAATAAGGCATCTGATCAGAGGCAAATGAGGACTTTTTTGGGGCTGCTACTCTTAGGCTATGTAACACCCCTCCTTGGGGCATTACTGCGTAACCCATGCGGAAGTAAATTTAAAAGATAATTTGCTGGTTGCTTTCGGAAAATTTGTTTTCTCTTAAGTCAAAACTGGGGCATAAAATTTTCTTCTATAAGGATAACTCTGAAATCCATCATACATACATTTAAAATGTAAAGTCACGTTCGTAACAAAGTTACCATGACATACAACATTTCTCTAAGTTTCCACTTTCGGAAGAAAAGTTCAAACTACAGATGGATGTATATAACACTACATTTACCGACCTCTCTAGATATACAACCCAACTCAAAACTCCTAAGCTGATCATTCTATCAAATATTCATTGGAGAGACCCCCAATCGGAATACTTTCCCAACCTCTAACACTAGGTCTTCAATTGACTTAGAAAGACTCCTCTGCAACATCGGTACTAGAGTACCAAGGTACTACAGCAAAACCCGAAGAGACCTGATATAATTGTAAGAGTGAGATACCATCATAAGATATATCCCACAACAACCATATACATGATACATACATCACATAATCATATAAGCAGTTAACTCATGCATATACACAATATAATAGTGTTATATCAAAGGGTCTCAAACCCGCACGGTCAATCTTTTGAAAATATGCATGGCACTTCAATATCAGGCTCTAACTTAATCTCATGAGATATCAACACCGTTTTCCACTGGAGAAGAATTAGAGTTGGTCAATCTCTAGCCCACCGGGCAGTTGTCTCCATACCCTCATGCATATAAGGTCTCAGGACGAGCAACGCCACATGTGCCTCTGAACTCGGTTTACATGGACAGACTCCCAGATACCACCTTGTATCTGATGTATATAAAAAGCACGTCTGCTTGGGGGAAATGCACATGAGAAAATATTTTATTTAAAAGGTTTTCTTTGTGTTCATTCTTTTCACTGTCGCAGCTCAAAGCTAACGACTTAATCATCATTTCCCCATCACTTGAAAACTCAGAAGCATAGGACACACAGTCCGAATGCTCAATCACAACGCCCAAGACCGATGCCGCAGTCAAGGGTTGTGGTCGTAGAAAACAACATTCACCTTTAACAATGTTCATCACAACGTGGTTAGGACATACAGTCCAAAACAACGTGATTAGGACATACAGTCCACAACAACGTAATTAGGACACACGGTCCATCATAGCGAAATCAGAACGCACTGTCCTCAATTTTGAGAATTGGACTCTCAGTCCATAACATCATGAATAGGACTCATAGTCCCGAATTAACACTGATCCAAGATCACGTGCGCATAACTGAATACTAGAGGCGACGTCTCGCGCACTAGATTCTCTTTCTTAAGTACTTATTTTTCGTTCAGTGAAAAACAAATTCAAAACCGAATCCTTGATAACCTATCCAGGCTATCGGAAAGTTTCTAAAATATTTAGGAAAAACCTTTTCTTTGAAAATCTTTTATAAAGCATCTTTGAAATACTTTTATCTTTGAAATATTTCCCCCAATAGGATATTGCCAAATAATCTTGAAAGTTTTAACTTGAAGACACATAGTTCGAAAATGATTTTTCTCTTGTATAACAATAGTTCACCAAACCATTTCAAAATTAAAACAAGTACTTTAAGTTAATGAGCTTTTGGAAAAGAACACCAATCCCTTAATCTTCAAAGCTTATTAAGGTTTTTAATCCTTATAACAGTTGAACACAGACGCAAGTCTGGGTTAGCAAACTTTCAATCAACAGCAGTATATATTATCAGTTCAATGCTAATATCACAGTTGAAAGCAGTTCATCACATATATGCATTATAACATTTAGAACAAGTACAGTTCAACATCAGATAATAGCATAACAGTTCAAGTACATTAGGTAATCAAGTAAGCTCAATCAACATATAAATATCCAGTTAAACACCTACACACATGCATACAGTTATTGAATATCTTTAGGAAATCCCCTCTTACCTCAAGAAGGTAAGAGAATGCGAGAAAATAGACGGTTTCACGAACGTTCTTCAAAGTCGGTTAGGATGCAAGTCTAGGTTTTAAGACACAAGGTTCAAAGGATTAGAACTCAATCAAGAACTTAGGGCTAGAAGTTTCCAAAACACATGCAACTTAGGGATTTATGATCCTTAAGTGCTAGGAGTTTAAAACATGATTACTTTAAACAAAGTTTGAACAAAAATCCCACCAAGTTACACTTGATGGAGATTCGGCCTTGACCAATAAGATAGGATAGGAACATTTAAACTTTCCAATCTCTTTGGTTTAGCATCCATTAATAGTAAGGAGTTCAAAACCATAATCACTTTGGAAAATGAAAAACGAAACACCCTAGGTCCATAACCTTTAAGATTCGGCCATCCTTGGGTTTTCATGATAGAAATCTTTAAATTCTTCCAATCTCTTAGACCTTTTAGCATCCAATAACTTATGGAGCTCAAGTCTATGATCATCTTGAAAGCAACATAGGACTTTAAATAACAAAGCTCATAAGCACATAAAGTAAGAACAACATAAGACTATAAGTAATTAAAGCATAATGACATAAGTAAATGAATCATAAATGACATAAAAGTAAATGACATAATGTAAATGACATAAAGTAAATGGCATAAATATAAATGACATAAAAGTAAATGACATAATGTAAATGACATAAATTAAATGGCATTAATATAAATGACATAAAGGTAAATGACATAATGTAAATGACATAAAGTAAATGGGATAGCATCCTTTAACATAAAGGAGCCTTGGTCCATGATCATTTTGGGAAACAAATCTTTAAACTTTACAATCACTTAGACATAGCATCCCTTAACATAAAGGAGCCTTGGTCCATGATCATTTTGGAAAACAAATCTTAAATACAAACTCATACTTGTAAAAGTTGAAACAAGATCCATCTAAACCATATGCATGGTTTCGGCCTCATTAGAAAGAAGAGGTTAGGAAACTTTGTTTTACACAACCTTTTAGTATGTTAAACTACAAGTAAATACAAGACCATAGAAATGGGTTTCAACTCAAAAGGAGTTTTCTACCATTTTTGAGAGATTTTTGAAGATAAAAGCTCATAAATGACATAAAGAAGAAACTTTAGAAAAAGATGAAGTTTTTAAAGAAAAGAATACATGAGAGTATTACCCTAAACAAGAGGAACAACTTTTATGAAGAACACTTAGTGAAAAGAAGAAGAAAAACTAAAGCTTTGGAAGCTTGAAGTTAAGAAAAGATGAAAGCTTAAGAGTTTTAATGGAGTAGGAGAAAGGAAAGTGATGAAGTGAAGATGAAGAGTGGTATTTATAGAGGAAAGGGGGAGGGTGCACGGTTTTGAGAAGAGGAAGCAAGGCTTGGAGAGGAAGTTTTGGTTTAAGTCATTGTTTGGATCATTTAAGGAAGGTTTAATGGGTTTTTGGAATAAAATAGATTATAATTTGAAAAGGTAATCATGATTACTTTAAAGTGTGTCATAAGCATTTAAAGTATGTCATAAGCATTTAATTAGGCATCCCATCAAGCCTTCTCTCATCCTTTAGGGTTCTTTTGACTGCTTAAATACGTAACCGATTGCACATCCGATCGTATTTTCTGAAGGTTTCGTCCGGATAAAATATTATATTTTATTCCCGGACAACAAAATTCGAAAATTTACCAAACCCACACAAAACATCATAAAAACACTAACCGTCTCGTTCACGAATTAAAATTTTGTCTCTAGCTCAGTAAACTTGTACTGGCAGTGAGAACGCAGACCGGTTTTTGTCTAAATTTTCAATCGAAAATTTTACTGTGACTTCATATGGTAAAACAACACAAGAAAATGATTTTATTTTAAATAAAATCATCCTCTGGATTTTGATAAAAAATAAATACATTAAAGCATGTATTTACTGATAAAGAAGCATACGAGAAACAGGGTGTTACAGGCTATATTTTTGGATCTCTCTTCTCCTCCTCCTCTCTTCTTTGATTTTTATTTTCATGATATTGTTAACCAAGCTTGTCATCATCATGGCAAGGCTTGAGTAGTAGCTTAGTTTCTAGGGATTGGGGCTATGCCCAAGGTTTGCTTTTATGGTATGAATTGATGTTATATCTTTGTTAATTGCGAATTTGCTTTAGATCTGATTTCTAGTGTTTTAATTACTTGTTAATCTGGTGCGCACTTATTTGCATGTCGTAGACATTCTAAGAAGGAACCTAGCGGCGAACTTAGGTGTCGGATCTATAGAGTCAGACTTAGGACTGAAATCACGAGAGTTAGAAGCCGTCCTTCGAGGATTAACGAATTGTCACAAAACGTAAAGGGTTCAATCTAAATTCGACTACCATGAGAGTAGGGGTTGGTTTAATTGGGCACAGTTTTTGTAACCCGAGAGGGAGCTTAAACTATTTGAGGATAAATTCGCCTTCAAGGCATTTTCGATAATTAACAAGGGTTAATCAATTTAGTAACATAAACGATCTTTTGGTAACCCAAATTCCTAGGAATCCATTTAAATCTGAAAAACCATAAATAGATTCACTTCATATTTATTTGATTCTGATTTTGAGTTATCTCTTATTTCAAATATCAAAACTTTTTCAAAATCTTCCTTGATAGTCCAGTTTTACCGATTTGGTAATTAGTTGTGATTCGAGATCACAGTCTCTATGGGGTCGATAACTTTTTATTACTTGGCAACAATCCGGTACACTTGCCGGAATCGCACGTGTTTGCATCGCACATACGACATCAGTTCGCCATCCGGCTGATTCTGTACAATGAAAGAAGATTGATACCTTATTTCCATATTTCACTGATGAGCCAAGAAACCTAAGGCTTGGACTTGTTACCGATGGAATGAATGCATATGGTAACTTAAGTAGTATTCATAGTTCATGGCCTATTCTCTTGACAATTTACAACCTACCTCCTTGGTTGTGCATGAAGCGCAAATACATGATGTTATCTATGATGATTTCGGGCCCAATGCAACCAGGAAATGACTTAGATGTTTATCTAAGTCCCTTGATTGAAGACTTGAAAAAGTTGTGGGTCGAAGGTGTTGATGTAGTTGATGGGTATTCTCACGAGACTCTCAAGCTGCGTGCCATGTTATTTTGTACCATCAATGACTTTCCAGCATACGAGAACTTGTCCGGGTACAGTGTTAAGAGGCATAAATCATGCCCTATATGTGAAGAAGGCACATGCTATAGTCAGTTGCATCATGGAAGGAAGACGGTTTACCTTGGGCATCGAAGATTTCTTAGACGTGGTCACCCATATCGTAAGATGAAAAAAGCTTTTAATGGATGCCAAGAGACTGAAAATGCTCTGACGGCCTTAAATGGAGAGCAAGTTTATCAACGGGTGAAGCACATCAATGTTATCTTCGGCAAGGCCAAAAAGAAGGCTAAGGCTGCTGAGAAAAACATATGGAAGAAGAGGTTAATATTCTTTGATCTTCCATACTGGTGCATGCTTGATGTCAGACACTATTGATGTGATGCATGTGGAGAAAAATGTGTGTGATATTGTGATCAGGACGCTTCTCAACATTCAGGGCAAGACAAAGGATGGTGTGAATGCTCGTCTTGATCTTGTTACGATGGGTATACGAGAGCAGTTAGCTCCAGTTGTTGAGGATGGTAAGCGGACATATTTGCCTCCATCATGTCATACTTTGTCAAAAAAAAAGAGACAAAAGTTTTTGTGAGTGTCTTCAGGGCATCAAAGTTCCACATGGTTACTCTTCAAATGTCAAGAGGCTTGTCTCAAGTGATCTCAAATTAGTTGGCTTAAAGTCTCATGATTGCCACGTCTTGATGCAACAACTACTACCTGTGGCTATTCGTGGTATTGCTCCTAAAAATGTGAGACATGCCATAACTAGGTTGTGCTCATTCTTCAATGCTATATATAGCAAAGTCATTGACCCTCACAAGTTGGATGAGTTGGAGTTGAGGCTGCTATAATCTTGTACCAAAAGGAGATGTATTTTCCTCCTTCATTTTTCGACATCATGGTTCACTTAATTGTTCATTTAGTGGGGGAGAATAGATTATGTGGCCTCATTTTTTTGAGGAGGATGTACCCAGTTGAGCGATACATGAAGATCTTGAAAGGGTATGTTAATAATCCACACCGTCCCGAAGCATCTATTGTTCAAAGGTATGTTGCAGAAGAAGCTATTGAGTTTTGTTCAGACTACCTTCCTAAGACGAATCCTATAGGGGTTCCTAAGCATCATCTTGATGAGAGAAGATGTGAAGGCAATGGTACACATGTATATATTGAATAACATTGATGAAGTTCAACCTTACTTTTGTGATCACAAAAGAAAAGTCAAGGAAGAAAATCCTCGAATGAACGAAGAGTGGTTGTTGAACAAGCATAACAAGATTTTCTTATAATGGTTTCAAAAAGAAATTATGGAGGATGGTAGTACTGTTTCTGATACATTAAAATGGCTAGCAAGTGGGCCTAGCTTTAAGAGTACCATGCAGAATAGTGGGGTTATGATCGTGGTTGAATCCATGCACTTCTCTAGTTCAAAAGATACAAACCCCGTTATTGCACCGATACCTTACTTTGGAGTCATTGAAGAGATTTGGGTGGTCGATTACACTAAGCTTACGGTGTCAGTTTTTAAATATAAGTGGGTTGACAAGAAAAGTGGTGTACAAATCGACGAATGGGGATTTACATTGGTAGACCTTGGCAAGATAGGTAATACGGAAGAGCTTTTTATTAGGGATTCCCAAGCAAAACAAGTGTTTTACATCAGCGATCCTTCTAACAAAAGGTTGTCTGTGGTTCTCCAAGGAAAAAGCATGCATAATGGTAGTGATGAAAATCAAGATTCAACTCTTTATATTCCTTAGACTCCTGCTTTCTCAACACACATGCCTACTATCATTAAGGAAAATGAGGTGGATGATGTACATGCCACTCGTGATGATCATCACGAAGGGATATTGATCTAGCTCCATAGTGCATGTTATGTTTATCCATAGTGTGGGTTTTGTTCTTTTAGGGCAAATATTTTATTTATCCATGTTAGTTTAAATTTATTTTAATTTATCCATGTTGATTTAGATTTATTTTTATTTATCCGTGATTATTTATATTTATTTTTATTTATCCTTGTTAAGCTAACCTAATTTATTATTATTTTTTATCTAAACAGGCATACACATGGTACAGATGGTGAGAGGGTAGCAAACACGGTTCCAAGTCTTTGGTGCACGTAAGTACATTTTAATTTTATAATTTATTTCAATTTTATAATTTATTTCAATATATTACATAATTAACATCCACTTATTTAATATCTTAGGTATCTACATCGCCTTCAAATTGACAAGGGCTGCAATGTTTACGGATTCTTTGACCCCACCGTTATGCTATGTGATTTCTTGTCCGATCCCAGTAAACTCAGTCCATACTTGCAGAACTTAATGGGAGGAGGTGATCGGAAAGAGATGTATATGGCACCTTTCGTACGTGAAGGGCATTGGCAGTTGATTCTACTTCATCCTTCTAGGCATACTATTGTCTTCTTATGCTCGCTGCACAAGGACCCGTTGAAGGAGGTGGTGGCCTCATTCAATACATACGTAAACTTCTATTTAATTTAATTTGTAACATTTGCTTTTATTTTATTACACATGAACATATAATTGACATGAATATTTTTTTTTCTGATAGCGCTATGAAGGCATGTAGCATATTATCTTATGCCAATGGGAAAAATAGGATTTCAAAGTCAAAAACAAATCCTGAATGTTATCAGCTATATATATATATATATATATATATATATATATATATATATATATATATATATATATATATATATATATATATAGACACACACATTTAATTGACATTAAATTTCATTTCTTTTGTAGTCTTGTTATCAGCTAGATAGTTGGTCGTTTGCGTATTATGTGATGTTTCATATGTTAAACATCGTCTCCACGTCTATTACCGAGGGATGGAAGAAGGTAATTAATTAAACAATTTATTTAATTATATTTTATTTTTAATGATGACTTAATTTAATGTTGATTTTATTTGAACTTGTACAGTCTTTCAGCGATCAATCTCTTCTTGAGAAAGAAGATTTTAAAGACTCGAGGATGCGATTTGATGACTTCTTTTTTAAGTATGCTGCAGAAGAATGAGTACAAAAGATACCTCCTGCATATTTAGAGGATAATGTGTAGTTTTATGAATTTACACTTTATATATATATATATATATATATATATATATATATATATTGCACTTGTGTTAGCTAATATAGAATATATTATGAATTTTTCATATATAGTGGTTTAGCTAGTGTAGAATATATTCTGAATTGTGTTAAGGAAAATTTTGTACAATTGTGACTAGCTAGTTCTGAATATATTGGAATGCAAATGCATGAGTTAATTTATGTGAAAAATTCTCCATGGACTTGTTAGTGGCTGTGTGCAAATTCTGTAATCTGTGCAAATTCTGTTGAATTATGTATTCTGGACTGTTCATGTATGCAGGGAGCTGGGAAAGGGATATTGCCTAACCAGATTTTTTTTTTTTTTTTACTTTTAACGTCTGTTGTTACTCAGAATTCTACAGTGTTACTTTTAACGTCTGCTGTCTAATAGACGGTAAAAGTAAACTTTTATGTCGGTTCACAACAGATGTTAAAAGTGTGACTTTTAACGTCGACTGTATTAACGTCTGGTATTTTTTTGACGTTAAAAGTCACTTTTAACAGATGTTAAAAGTGCTTCATGCACTAGTGAATTAGTGAGTCCTCTTAATTTGGGTCTACAGATTTAAGGAGGGGGGGACGACGAGAGGGATGGATGGAGAGTCGGCTTTGCGTTGGCTTCGTGGTCGATGGCAAAGTTTTCGACGCTAATTTTAGAATCGGCCATAATGGAATCGATGCTAATTAGTGTCGGCTTAACCGACGCTAATGACACTACATTGCTCTGATAACATGGCCGATGCTAAGGTTAGCGTAGGCCTGCTTGACACTAATTAGCATCAGCTAGGCCCAACCGACGCAAGTTAGCGTCGGTAGACTTTCTACAGATCGATTTCACCCAATATGAGACATTTTTACATGTGGATACGCATGAAATAGTGAGGTCTCTTAATATGGGTGTACAAATTGAAGAGGGAGCGAGAGAGAGGGAGGGAGGGAGACGGAGTCGGCTTTGCATTGGCTTCGTGGCTGGCGCTAAAGTTCTCGATGCTGATTTTAGAGTCGACCATAATGGAATCAACGCTAATTAGTATCGGCTTAACCGATGCTACATTGCTCTGATAACATGGCCGACGCTAAAGTTAGCGTAGGCCTGATTGATGCTAATTAGCAGCAGTTAGGACCAACCGATGCAAGTTAGCGTCGGTTTGGCCTATGCTAACTATTTTTTTTAAAAAAAACTTTGTTACTATTGACTAAACAACCTAGACATATAAGATAAAAATCTAGATATAAACCATAACCAAGTCATAAATATCAAAATCAATATAAAATAAGCATCATAGTGTTCAATAAAAAAGTACATATGAATAGAAAAATAGGAAAAACTAGATTAAAATAAAGAAAAAGAGATAGATTACAAGAATAATTTAAGATCTTAAAGGTAGTGGGGTTCCCACTGTCCACACGGTTTGGTGATATTCGAATTCCACCTTGATATAGTCCACTTTTTTATCTGCATAGATTTTTTGAAAAGGAAAAATAAATAGACAAAAAAAAAACCATAATCTAAAACAAATATGATCAAACCTACCAACACTGAAGCACACCCATGAAATCACACAATCACCAAAAATACTGGGGAGCCAAGTTCAATCATACCTATATAATATTGGGTAGCATTGATATGTGTCCATTTCACCAAGCGGTCTTTGACCACTAACAATTAATTCACTCGTTAATTCACTCGTTATAGTGGGGTTATGATCGTGGTTGAATCCATGCACTTCTCTAGTTCAAAAGATACAAACCTCGTTATTGCACCGATACCTTACTTTGGAGTCATTGAAGAGATTTGGGTGGTCGATTACAATAACCTTACGGTGTCGGTTTTTAAATATAAGTGGGTTGACAGTAAAAGTGGTGTACAAACCGACGAATGGGGATTTACATTGGTAGACCATGGCAAGATAGGTAATATGGAAGAGCTTTTCATCAGGGATTCCCAAGCAAAACAAGTGTTTTACATAAGCGATCCTTCTAACAAAAGGTTGTCTGGGGTCCTCCAAGGAAAAAGCATGCATAATGGTAGTGATGAAAATCAAGATTCAACTCTTTATGTTCCTTAGACTCCTGCTTTCTCAACACACATGCCTACTATCATTGAGGAAAATGAGGTGGATGATGTACATGCCACACGTGATGATCATCACGATGGGATATTGATCTAGCTCCATAGTGTATGTTATGTTTATCCATAGTGTGGATTTTGTTATTTTAGGGGAAGTATTTTATTTATCCATGTTAGTTTAGATTTATTTATCCATGTTGATTTAGATTTATTTTTATTTATCCCTGATTATTTAGATTTATTTTTATTTATCCATGTTAAACAAACCTAATTTATTAATTTTTTTTTATCTAAATAGGCATACACATGGCACAGATGATGAGTGGGTAGCCAACACGGTTCCAAGTCTTTGGTGCACGTAAGTACATTTAATTTTATAATTTATTTCAATATATTACATAATTAACATCCACTTATTTAATATCTTAGGTATCTACATCGCCTTCAAATTGACAAGGGTTGCAATGTTTACGGATTTTTTGACCCCACCGTCATGCTACGTGATTTCTTGTCCGATCCCAGTAAACTCAGTCCATACTTGCAGAACTTAATGTGAGGAAGTGATCGGAAAGAGATGTATATGGCACCTTTCGTATGTGAAGGGCATTGACAGTTGATCCTACTTCATCCTTCTAGGCATACTATTGTCTTCTTATGCTCTCTGCATAAGGACCCGTTGAAGGAGGTGGTGGCCTCATTCAATACATACGTAAACTTCTATTTAATTTAATTTGTAACATTTGCTTTTATTTTATTACACATGAACATATAATTGACTTCAATATTTTTTTTTCTGATAGTTCTATGAAGGCATGTAGCATATCTTGTGCCTATGAGAAAAGTAGGACTTCAAAGTCAAAAACAAATCCTGAATGTATTATCCTAATGTAAGTAGTTTATTAAATAGTAATTAATATTATAATTACTATACACACACACACACACACACATTTAATTGACATTAAATTTCATTTCTTTTGTAGTCTCGTTATCAGCTAGATAGTTGGTCGTTTGCGTATTATGAGATGTTTCATATGTTAAACATCGTCTCCACATCTATTACCGAGGGATGGAAGAAGGTAATTAATTAAAAAAGTTATTTAATTATATTTTATTTTTGGTGATGACTTAATTTAATGTTGATTTTATTTGAACTTGTGCAGTCTTTCAGTGATCAATCTCTTCTTAAGAAAGAAGATTTTAAAGACTCGAGGATGCGATTTGATGACTTCTTTTTAAGTATGCTGCAGAAGAATGAGTACAAAAGATACCTCCTGCATACTTAGAGGATAATGTATAGTTGTATGAATTTACACTTTATATATATATATATATATATATATATATATATATATATATATATATATATATATATATATATATATATATATATATATATATATATATATAGGACTTGTGTTAGCTAATATAGAATATATTATGAATTTTTCATGTATAGTGGTTTAGCTAGTGTAGAATATATTCTTAATTGTGTTAAGGAAAATTTTGTATAATTGTGACTAGCCAGTTCTAAATATATTGGAATGCAAATGCATGAGTTAATTTATGTGCAAAGTTCTCCATGGACTTGTTAGTGGCTGTGTGCAAATTCTGTAATCTGTGCAAATTATGTTGAATTCTGGACTGTTAATGTATGCAGGGAGCTGGGAAAGGGATATTGCCTAACCAGAATTTAAATTTTTTTTAATTTTAACGTCTGTTGTTACTCAGAATTCAACAGCGTTACTTTTAACGTCTGCTCTCTAACAGATGTTAAAAGTAAACTTTTATGTCGGTTCACAACAGACGTTAAAAGTGTGACTTTTAACGTCGGCTGTAATAACGTCTGGTATATTTTGACGTTAAAAGTCACTTGTAACTTGTGTTAAAAGTGCTTCATGCACTAGTGAAATAGTGAGTCCTCTTAATTTGGGTCTATAGACTGAAGAGGGGGGGGCTTTGCGTTGGCTTCGTGGTCGATGTTAAAGTTCTCTATGCTAATTTTAGTGTCGGCCATAATGGAATCAATACTAATTAGTGTCG
Organism: Sophora flavescens; assembly: GCA_030762895.1. Classification (NCBI taxonomy): domain Eukaryota; kingdom Viridiplantae; phylum Streptophyta; class Magnoliopsida; order Fabales; family Fabaceae; genus Sophora; species Sophora flavescens. The sequence continues at coordinate 187,486,510 of CM061063.1, read as the reverse complement.
TCTTAACCAACGCTAATGACACTACATTGCTCCGATAGCATGGCCGATGCTAAAGTTAGCGTAGGCCTGCTTGACACTAATTAGCATCAGCTAGACCCAACCAACGCAAGTTAGCATCGGCAGACTTTTTACAGATCGATTTCACCCAATATGAGACATTTTTACATGTGGATATGCATGAAATAGTGAGGTCTCTTAATATGGGTGTACAATTTGAGGGGGGAGCAAGAGAGAGGGAGGGAGGGAGACGGAGTCGGCTTTGCGTTGGCTTCGTGACTAACACTAAAGTTCTCGACGCTAATTTTAGAGTCGACCATAATGGAATCAACGCTAATTAGTATCGGCTTAACCGATGCTATATTGCTCTGATAACATGACTGACGCTAAAGTTAGCGTAGGCCTGATTGATGCTAATTAGTAGCAGTTAGGCCAAACCGATGCAAGTTAGCGTCGGTTTGGCCTACGCTAACTATTTTTAAAAAATAAACTTTGTTACTATTGACTAAACAACCTAGACATATAAGATAAAAATCTAGATATAAACCATAACCAAGTCATAAATATCAAAATCAATATAAAATAAGCATCATAGTGTTCAATAAAAAAGTACATATGAATAGAAAAATTGGAAAAACTAGATTAAAATAAAGAAAAAGAGATAGATTACAAGAATAAGTTGAGATCTTAAAGGTAGTGGGGTTCCCACTGACCACAGGGCTTGGTGATATTCTAATTCCACCTTGATATAGTCCACTTTTTTATCTGCATAGATTTTTTGAATAGGAAAAATAAATAGACAAAAAAAAAACCATAATCTAAAACAAATATGATCAAACCTACCAACACTGAAGCACACCCATGAAATCACACAATCACCAAAAATACTGGGGAGCCAAGTTCAATCATACCTATATAATATTGGGTAGCATTGATATGTGTCCATTTCATCAAGCGGTCTTTGACCACAAACAATTAATTCACTCGTTATACTTATTTGAAACAGGTAACTAGTTCTTTCACAACTAACTACCACCTGAAAACATTACGATTTCTTACTATCACAGCTTGTGCCACACAACAACTATAAACCTATATATGTAAAAACACACCCTAAAGAAAATGAAGAAATAAGATTATATTCAAACCATCAAAGTATCAATATGGTTGAGATGAACTCCTTTTAAATTTTAAACTACAACATGAACTAGATTCAGGTTTGTGCGTCATATTTAGCTACCAAGATATCGATAAATGAAAATTGCGGGAGGAGACCCTAAGATATTGATACTTGGCTTTTGGTCATAGTAAAAGATATATATTGATTCTGTGGTAGGGAGGAAAGTAGAAATATATAAATGTACCTGATTAGCAAAGTAAATATGATTTCTATTTTTTTCAGACGACAATCAATCAAACCCATAGAACCACAATTACTTAGCATACAACTATTATATACCATAGGAGACTCATTTCCAATAGACATGCATCTTTTCAATGATTCAATATGCCTCAACTGCTTGATTTCTTAATTGAGATGGTTTTGACATAAAGGTGGTGACTGAAGACATTTACGTTGCTTTCTAAAGCGTGTAATACTCTCTAATCTATTGGTAATAAACCCCAGCAACAATTAAATGTGTATTTTCAAACAAATTCCAATTTATCATAGATTCTATCAAACTGACTAATACAATCATCAAATTCAAATTCAAACATTTTGTCAAACATGTATCATGCATTGTATATCTGAATTATGTTTGAGCCCCCAAATTGAACCAAAGCATCCAAAATTAATTCACTTTGTACCATTACAATCCAAACCATATTCTAGCATCAAAATTCTAGCAAGATTAAACAAAATCACATATCAAAATTGTTCAAAAAGTTGTATTATAGCTAAAAAATGAATGAAAATGAGGAAGCAATGAAACACTGAATTGAATGTTTTAGAAAGGAAAATCATCATCGAGTGGCATAAACATATCTGTTAAAGAGTTGATTGAGAAGTGACATGCACTAGTACAAAATTTGTAATAAACGGGAAAGGTTAACGTCTGTTAACCAAAACTTAGACGTTAAAAAGGAGGCGGTGGCATAACTGTAATTATCAGGGTCATTTAAATCACTTTTAACATCAGTTGTTCAAACAACTAAAGTTAAAAGTGTATCTTTTACGTCAGATATTTACACAACAAACGTAAAAGATGACTTTTAACGTTTGTTGTTTTAACAACTGACGTTAAAGGTTGTTTTGAATTTTTTTTAGCAAGTATAAATTAACCCGCGCTCCTCTTCATCACTCTTACTCTGCCCTAACCCTTTCTCTCTTCATCACTCTCACCGAGCGTGAGCTCCTCTCTCCACCACCAGCCGCGAGCTCCTCTCACCACCGTGAGGTACTCTCCTCTCCTCTTTCTCTCTCTCTCTCTGAACCGTTACTATCTGCCCTAACTCTCTTTGTCCATCTGAATCTCCGCCTCCGGCAATAAGACGTCGCACCACCACCATTGAGCACTCACTCTCTCATTCTCCTATTTGTGAACGCCCTTTGAACTCTGGTGTAAGCTTAACCATAACAAAACTCTGTCATTCTTTCTTTTTCATATATGTTTGTTGTTGTTAGTTTTACTCTGTGGTAAGAGGCTTTTGCTCACAATGGATTTTACTTTCGGTTTCTGGGAAGGGTGGGAGGCTTGGAAAGGGAAGCAATTTGTTCTGGAAAAGTGTCCTAACAGGTTTGTGTCTTTCTTCAATATGGAATAAATGCCTATGTTCTAAATGCCTCTGTTCTTTTCTTTATATTATAGGTTGAAACTTTTCCTGAAAATTTTCTTGCTGCATTATCTTGCTATGTGTTTTTGGGTTTTGCTTGTTTGAATCTTTGTGTATATGCTTGTTTGAATCTTTGAGTTATGCTTGTTTGAATATTTTGTTTTTTTTTAAACATGATAGATTTTGAAACCACTATATTGGTTTTTAAAAAAAAAAATAAAATGATAGATTTTGATAGGTTTTGTTAAGGATGGCCATAGGTTGGGTTGGGTTGGGTTAGGTGGGTTCAGAGAGAAAAAGATAGTAATTGACCAGGTGAGCTAAGTTTTGTGATATTGGTTATCAATGTGGCATGGTGTGAATAAGTAATGACACAACCTAGGGTTAAGGGTGCATCATATCCTCATCTTAATTTCTTGAGAATGAATGCTAAATGAAATTATATTTTAACTTAACGACTAATATCTTCATTTTGACTGAGGTTATGTGACTGACGTAGTGGTGTATATATATCTATGGAACCTATCTAGCTATGGATCGTAGTTGGATGATCTGTAAATGCACAAGTGATGAGTATTTGAAGGGAGTGGAAGGGTTTATAGTATTTGCTCAAAGGAATGTTCCTAATAGTAAAGGAATGTTCTGTTGTCCTTGTGTTAAATGTTTGAATATGAGGAAATGTACGATCAAGGATATACGTACTCATCTTATTTGTTTTGGGATTTTCTTGAATTATACAAGATGGATATGGCATGGTGATGTGTTGTTAAGTACTAAGCCAAGTGTCTCCCAAAGTGCGGACATTTACGTAGATATAGAGGATGATCGAGTAGAGGACATGATCCATGATATTGGACTAGAATATTTTTAGCGAGCACATGTGTATGAAAGGTTGTGCAGTGAGGCGGATAAGCCTTTGTATCCTGGGTGTACTACTCATACACGGATGCCGGCGATGTTAAAATTGGTTTGTGTGAAGGCGAGAAATAGTTGGAGCGATGAAAGGGTCACTGAATTGATTGAATTATTGAAAGACTTTCTTCCAGAGGGCAACACATTGCCTAACCGTAACTATAAGGCCAATAAGGTATTGTGTACAATGGGTATGGAGTATAAGAAGATACACGCATGCCCCAATGATTGCATATTGTACATGGGTGATTATGAAGAGAATCACGATCGCCCCAAGTGTGGGTTATCACGCAACAAAGTGAAGGATGATGATGATTGTGATGATCTTGATGATTCGATTTGTGATGTGAAAAAAGGGTCCTCCTGCGAAGGTGTTTTGGAATCTTCCATTAATTCCAAGGTTCAACCGATTGTTTGCTAATGTGAAAGATGCAAAGAATCGTAGATGGCATCATGATGAGAGGAAACATGATGGACAGGTTCGCCATCCGGCTGATTCTGTACAATGGAAGAAGATTGATACCTTGTTTCCATATTTCGCCGATGAGCCGAGAAACCTAAGGCTTGGACTTGCTACAGATGGAATGAATGCATATGGTAACTTAAGTAGTATTCATAGTTCATGGCCTGTTCTCTTGTCAATTTACAACCTACCTCCTTGGTTGTGCATGAAGCGCAAACACATGATGTTATCTATGATGATTTCAAGCCCAAAGCAACAAGGAAATGACTTATATGTTTATCTAAGTCCCTTGATTGAAGACTTGAAAAAGCTGTGGGTCGAAGGTGTTGATGTAGTTGATGGGAACTTGTCCATCAATGACTTTCCAGCATACGGGAACTTGTCCGGGTACAGTGTTAAGAGGCATAAATCATGCCCGATATGTGAAGAAGCCACATGCTACAGTCATTTGCATCATGGAAGGAAGACGGTTTACCTTGGGCATCGAAGATTTCTTAGACGTGCTCACTCATATCGTAAGATGAAAAAAGCTTTTAATGGATGCCAAGAGACTGAAAATGCTCCGACGGCCTTAAATGGAGAGCAAGTTTATCAGCGGGTGAAGCACATCAATGTTATCTTCGGCAAGGCCAAAAAGAAGGCTAAGGCTGCTGAGAAAAACATATGGAAGAAGAGGTCGATATTATTTGATCTTCCATACTGGTGCATGCTTGATGTCAGACACTATATTGATGTGATGCATGTGGTGAAAAATGTGTGTGATATTGTGATCAGGACGCTTCTCAACATTTAGAGCAAGAAAAAGGATGGTGTGAATGCTCATCTTGATCTTGTTGCGATGAGTATATGAGAGCAGTTAACTCCAGTTGTTGAGGATGGTAAGCGGACATATTTGCCTCCAGCATGTCATACTTTGTCAAAAAAAGAGAGACAAAGTTTTTATGAGTGTCTTCAGGGCATCAAAGTTCCACATGGTTACTCTTCAAATGTCAAGAGGCTTGTCTCAAGTGATCTCAAATTAGTTGGCTTAAAATCTCATGATTGCCACATCTTGATGCAACAACTTCTGCCCGTGGCTATTCGTGGTATTGCTCCTAAAAATGTGAGACATGCCATTACTAGGTTGTGCTCATTGTTCAATGCTATATGCAGCAAAGTCGTTGACCCCCATAAGTTGGATGAGTTGGAAGTTGAGGCTGCTACAATCTTGTGCCAATTAGAGATGTATTTTCCTCCTTCGTTTTTCGACATCATGGTTCACTTAATTGTTCATTTAGTGACGGAGATTAGATTATGTGGCCCCGTTTTTTTGAGGTGGATGTACCTAGTTGAGCGATACATGAAGATCCTGAAAGGGTAAGTGAAGAATCCACACCGTCATGATGCATCTATTGTTCAAAGGTACGTTGCAGAAGAAGCTATTCAGTTTTGTTCATACTACCTTCCTAACACAGATCCTATAGGGGTTCCTAAGTCTCGTCATGATGAGAGAAGATGTGAAGGTAAGGGTAGACATGGTGTAATGATTAATAGCAAGGGTCGGGAGGAAGTGCTTCATGCACATTTGTATATATTGAATAACATCGAAATGTTTTAACCTTACTTTCGTGATCACAAAAGAAAAGTCATGGAAGAAAACCCTCGAATGAACGAAAAGTTGTTGTTGAACAAGCATAACAAGACTTTCTTACAATGGTTTAAAGATGAAATCCTAGGGGATGGTAGTACTGCTTCTGACGAATTAAAATGGATAGCACGTGGGCCTAGCTATAATGTCATATGTTGGAGCGGATACGACATCAATAACTTTTCCTTTTATATAAAGGAACGAGATAACAAGAGTATCATGTAAAATAGTAGGGTTATGATCGTGGTCGAATCAATGCACTTCTCTAGTTCAAAAGATACAAACCCCATTATTGCACCAATACCTTACTTTGGAGTCATTGAAGAGATTTGGGTGCTTGATTACACTAAGCTTACGGTGCCGGTTTTTAAATGTAAGTGGGTTGATAGTAAAGGTGGTGTACAAACCGATGAATGGGGGTTTACATTGGTTGACCTTTGCAAGTTAGGTCATAAAAATGAGCCTTTCATCATGGTTTCCCAAGCAAAACAAGTGTTTTACATCACTGATCCTTCTAACAAAAGGTTGTCCGTGGTTCTCCAAGGAAAAAGCATGAATAATGGTAGTGATGAAAATCAAGATTCAACTCTTGATATTCCCGAGTCTCCTTCTTTCTCAACAAACACGCCTACTATCATTGAGGAAACACAGGTGGACGATGTACATGCCACTCGTGATGATTATCACGAAGGGATATTGATATAGCTGAATTAAACTTGAACATAGTGTAAGTTTAGATTTATTTGTATTTATCCATGTTAGTTTAGATTTATTTTTATTTATCCATCTGTATTTATCTTTATCTTTATTTATCCATGTTAAAATAACCTAATTTATTAATTTTTGTTTCTGAACAAGCATACACATGGATAAAGCTGACATCCCACATGCACGGGAGGGGTCGGTGGTGCCTACGCCTGTTGATAGTGTAAGTTTTATTTATACATATAATTTAATTAATTAGTCTCATATTCTTTATTTATCCATGTTATACATAATGCTCTAATTTAATATTTATTTGTCCAAAAAAGCATCACAAAGTAAGAAAAAACGGGGTAGAGCAGCCATTAGTCTGAAAAAGTTAGAAAAGGCTAGGTTATGAATGTGCAATATATGTTAGTTTGGAAGTGTAAATAAGAATAAGTTTGTAAAAAATCTTAGGATTTGTGAATGAAAGGGATTAGAAAACGTGCACAATCATTTGATTAGAGTTTTAATTTTTTATATGAAAAATATACTCAAATAGATGTTGAAAATATGTAGGATAGAAGGCAGAGAGCTCAGCTCTAGAACCAGGTGCTCAACCCGAACATAAACAGAAGAAAATAGCAGGAGCAGGACCAGTGCCCAGCGTGGACAGAGAGTCCTACAGCCAGCGCCCAGAGTTGAGGTTTGGGCGCCCAGCGTCAGTGTTGACAGCAAGTTGTGTTTTCTCGCAGAAGCCAGCGCCCAGCGTTGGCCCGGGGCACTCAGCGCTGGGTGACGCACAGAACTTGTATAAATTCACATTTGAGCAGAGTTTGAAGGATCTTTGGATCATTTTAGTCGTGATTTCACCTTGGTTCACCTCATTCTCTCTGGATTCTTTGGAGATTCAATCTTGGGAACAAGATTTGAAGCTTCCATGGCCTCCTCCATTCATTCCTACTCAAGTTCTTCATTCTTTTCCCTTTCTACCATGAATTTCTAGATATTTTAGGTTAGGTTAGGATGAACTTGATTGAACCTTGATGTAATGAAGTTTGATTTGCGATTTCAATGCAATTTTGTTAAGTTTGATTAATCTCTTCTATGCTTAATGCTTTTCTTGGAGTGATCAACCTTGAAATGATGTTAGATTCAATTTCACAATTGGAAAATTGGTTATTGAATTGGAAATGAAGTTGATTACTATTGTGATGTTGATTCTAGGAATTGAATTTCATTGCAATACATTCTTGTGAATCTAATGCTTAATGTTTGTTCTAATCTTGCATCACCTAAGGAATTAGGGTTCTTGATTGGTAACAAAAGGATTATCACCTAAGGAATTAGGGATAAATCTAGGTTAGTGATTTGAATGTCAATTGAATGAATTTTATTGAGATTAAGATTGAACAAAGTTACATTAGGTGAAAATTGAGGGATTCCGATACCTAACCGCTTTTACCTATATTGAATTCATTCTTTACTTTTGCTTTATTCATTCATTTTGTTGTGACAACTTGTAATAAAAGATTCATAAAAACTCTTGGAACTATGAAATTCATTCGATCAAATAGCTATTTTCTAGGCTACGTTGATACTTGATCACAATCCTCGTTAGGAACAATACTTTACTTTCACTTCATTACTTGTACGATTTGGTACACTTGCCAATATCTCAACACTAGGCTCAGTGGTCAGAAGCTTGAGGTGTGGTTTGATGATAAACTGACTCTCCAGGGACCCTGTGCTAAGCAATTTACAACTTGGGTGTCTAAGGAAGCTAAGGAGCACACTAGCATCCTACATAAGCTTTGGGAAGAAGTGCCACAGAACGTAAAGGATCAAATTTGGGAGGCTATCACGGTATCTTACTTTTACACTCTTTTGATGTACATTATTAAAGAATTATTTGAGTTCTAATTCCTCCTCTTTGTTATGTATTTAATGTGTAGATAGCATGGACCATGCTGAATACGGAAGTGTATAGGGCGAAATGGCTCTCACTGGCGGCAAAGCATTGGAATGGGTTTAAGCACGATCTTTGTGACACCCTTAACCCGAGCATCACATTAACTACTTTGTTTTGCGGAAAAAAAATAAAACATTTAGCAAGTTGTCGATTTACTTTCGGAAACATAAGATTGTTATAAATAATTTACATTCTTAACATCTCATGACATTCTTATTATTATGATAATTCCGTTCTTATTAATTATAAAACTTTTCCTTTCATGCATCAATAAAATGAATGACTGAAACATAAATAACACAAAAGTCACAAAACACCTTTATACATTACACATAAGGTCTTCTTACAGACAGGCCATTTGACAGAACTTTACATGAGTGAAAAGTTGATTAATACAGTAACAGGATTAATAGTCTGACTTATTAGCAGAGTTAAAGTAAGCTTAAAGAGTCATAGGTCAAAAGAACTACGGTTTTCAGAAATCAGAAACAACTACCCAGACATCATTACCCCAAAACAAAAGAAAAGTCCTACAGCTGGTCAGACACTAGTGATACCCATTAGGGAAACCATGACGGTCATCCCCACCCTCTGAAGGTAAATCTGATGGAGACCTATCCACTCCGACTCCCACGTCTAGAGAATCATCATCATCATCACTATGAGAATGGTACTAAGGGTCCTCCTCCATTACCTCAACCGGGTCCTCCTCGATAACCTCCTGAGGATCCTACTCATCTATCTCCTGCGGGTCCTCATCAACCGGTGAAGCGGGTGCTACCGCTGGCTGGTGCGGGTTCTGTGGAGGATCTAGAACCACTAGTCCCTAGGCTGCCAGATGCTGCAAGTAGAAGTCTACTGGCGGTAATTAAATCTGAACCGTCTTCGTAGTATATGACCTCCGTGTGGGTCCTTCCAACTCTGATCCATCAACAATACACACTGGAGTATAGAATGCAAGCTGGGATCCTGGCTGAAAACCCCATGCTGCAGGATCTTGGGCGTTTTCAAATATGATGGCCCTCACCCGGGAGTGAGCTAACGGCATGTTCGGATCCAGCTATAACCCCAAACAGATATATATACCACATAGAAAGAGAAAACAACAAAAAGAAGTGCAAGGGTGAGATACCAATATATAGATCAATTATGACAACTACATGCACCACCAACACAAAAACAATATATACCAATAAATATACATATTCAACATGAAATTTCCAGATAAAAACATAATATAAAGAATTCATCATCGTTTTTGAAAACATATGGCACTTCTATATTTCAACCATCTATCCTAATTTCCGAAAATCCCAACTCCATTTGTTTTAGTAGAGTGAGTTGATCAGGCTCGATTGCCAAAAGGCACAACATGTTTTCCACAGCACTGGCCAAAACACCTGGCACAGTGATCAATGTGTGTGGATATCCATAACATACTGTCCAACACAAGGCACAGTAAACAAGGCATATGGATTTCATTGTCCATCAAGGCACAATGATACAATGTAGCATGAAATACCTTACCCTTCAAGGTATTCATACAAAACAACATGGGCACGTCTGCCAAATGCATGTAAAAACATTTTATTTTCGCAGCTTTCTTTGTGTTTCATTCTTTCCTTTGACAGGCCACTAGTGCAGAAAAGGGATTTCACATCGATTTTTTTTGGCTTTTCACATCGGTTTTCAAACGGATGTTGAAACGACCGATGTGGTTTATTGCCACTTTTCACATCGGTTTTAAAACCGATGTCAAAAATTTTATTTCAGCAAGACAATAATTCTTGTTCAGCACTTTCCACATCGGTTATTTTAAAAACCGATGTGATAACCCAACTATTCACATCGGTTTTAAAAATAACCGATGTGTAAAGTGGGGTTACCACATCAGTTTTTCAAGAAACCGATGTGAAATGTTGGGTTATCACATCGGTTATTTCAGAAACCGATGTGAAAGAGTTTTTTTTTTATTTAAAAAAACACTCCTTCACAGTAGTGACAGTCCTTTCCCTTGTTTCAATAATCCATTAATCCACAGATCAATACAGAATCTAAATATTCTCAATACAATCACTTTTGTACAACCAAAACACACTAAATTAAAAGATTACAAACAATAAATATATTCAATTACATTCAGACAACAAAGATAATTAGAAACCAAAAGGCTACATATGATATATTATAGATTTCATGTCAAAACATATATCAGTCAAAAGTACACTATAGCTAGTACAAGATGCATTTATTATAAACTAACTACATACAAACTATGGTAATTGGTACTCAAGAAAAAAAGTTTCCCAGTGCATCCTTATGTTATTGATGTCGGCATCAGAGAGTGGAGTCGGATTGTTGAATATCTGCAAGTTTAATTGGACATAAGATTATATCTTTTACGTAATAAACTAAAATAAAACATATAACGAGTCTATAACTATTAGAACTAATTGTGTTACCAATTAGCATTTACCTCCTGCCATCTTTCAGTGATACTGAAGGAGATAATTTCGACCATCTACTTCATCACATAATATCCACATTCCCATGATCCACATTGTCTACGGGACTACGTACAAATGAAACCCAATTAGAATATAAGGAATTAAATAGAAATCAATAATTATACCCACAACGCTTGAAGCATTTGTAATAAATATCTTACGTTAGGGATAATCCATCTAATAGCCCGATGCCTTTCACCACGCAGCATGTGGATTGCATCAATAGAACTATCATAAGAAAATAAACATTAATTAAAGTATATCTTATAGATTTCAGATGATTAAAACAACTTCATTACTGATTATAAATTATTTTAATGCTTAAATTTCCATGATGATCTTCAGTTACTTCGCCGGCTTATTTCCCATCGAGCAGAAGAAGGCCACGAGATTCAACCGAGGGCACAAGATCAACGATTGCCAATGTTTACTACATTTGTGGAACAATTAGTAACTAAGTCGTATATAGTACGTTATAATTAAATAACTGGTACTTACTTATTGAGATAAGGCGCAAGGTAGAACTGATGATCATCTCGGGTAAGTATATCACGTATGGTGACGATCGGGTCTTATGATGTTAGGAGAACATCACCCTGAATGAGCATGGGGTCAATGAACCCATAAAGGGTGAGGTTGCCCTGATCAACTAACATGCAATGCAGATACCTAATATATTGATAAAACATGTTAGTTATCATAGTATTTAAAATTTAATTACTTAACTTACAAATAAAATGCACTTACGTGCACCATAACGAGATGTGTGCAGCACTAGCCATTTCACGATCGAGTACCATCTCCATAAGCTCCTTCTTTGGGATATACAGATCGTCACCTGGCTTGGCATCATGTTCCAACCTTACCAAAGCTGCGTCAGTCTCCATGTTCACAACCTGTATAGCCAGACGTGTAAAAACACCACCAGGATCCCCTTTGTCAATCCCTTAAACAACAAAGATATACATTAGTAATCACAGTTAAGTTATTTCATTCGTAATTAATTGAATGGTCAAATGAATACCTTGGCAGGAGCAGACTTCTCTGGTCTTCCTGGATCCGACTTTTTAGGCAGAATATCATTTCCAACATCCTAAAAAAAACATTATCTTTAAACAATAATAAATAATTGCAACTATAAATATAGAAAAACACAACTAATTGAATACCTCAGATGCAACAAGAAACCTGACCAGTCTTCTTGGCCAGGGGATGAAGTTACCAGTGACCTGGCCCACTGTTTGAACCTCCTCAGTGGGCACAGGGACTCGAGCATCAGCATCTCGAATAATCTCAACCACGACCCTCACCCGATCATCCGGTAATAAACGGTGGTGTATGATATTACCTAAGTTATGTGCCCTCCCCAGTGCCACTAAGCGGCGATCATGATGATCATCAACATACAGCTCACACCTATCAGGGTCGTCATCATCATCATCATCATCATTTTCAGGCCGATGAGGAGGATCACATGAGCCCTTAGTGCTCACATGGACAGAGGGTTGGACACCTGTGTTTTGCTGGGACATAGCAGCCATTATTGCCAACTACTGGGCCATCTCCTGTCTAAGCTCATTTACAATCTCCCGTTTTAGCCGTTCTCTATCTGCGTCAACATCTCTATGGCATTGGTGTGAAGATGAACCATGGTATTGGCGAATGCCAATGCCCCATCCAACACCAATGACACGGCCCGGGTGGTCTGGTTTACCGATGGCAGCACCTAAGATATCCTTGCGTCCTCTAAGAACAAAGGTTCCTTGAGTGGCCAGCTCATCCAAGGCATCCTACAACATATAAAATATTAGGTCACATTACAATTCAATAACATTGTCAAAATCACAATTACAATTCAAACTATACTTACAATCTTCTTAGCTACTTGACGGGCATCCTCAGATGTATATTGTCCTGTACTTCTTTGTCGGGCCCTCTTCCATTTACGATAGCGTGGGGGTGGAGGTGGATCAACAACTTCTGGATGATTATCAGCTGTAGGATCTGCCTGAGATGCTTCTTGCTGAAGTCTTTTCTTTTCCTCTTCCACCATTGTCAGGTCAAGTTTTTTATATCCCTCACAAGACAGTATATGGGGGTAAACATTCTTGCTTTGGTTTTCCTGCCCCTTTTTCCTCTTCTCCTGTTATAAATAGAAGACAATTAAATTACATAAGTAAATTAAGAAAATTAATGAAATTACATAAATTTAGAGACAACTCAAATAAGTTAACCTGAAAGTTGTGATCATGTCGGCTCTGAACAAAGCGATCCCACGTCACCTGGTCAAGAAACGGGTACACCTCAAGTGGGTTCTTTTCACAGCTTTGCTTGAATACATAATATTTGCCAGGTCCACCTTAAAAGCCCTCCAACGCTCACCAGCATACTTTATCAAATGCTTCTTCATATCCGTCGTATCCGGCAGGTCAAAGGTGAGCTACATTAATACCAAAAGAATCAACGAATTACTGTATGATATTAATAAGATTAAAATAAAGTAGATACAAAAACATGACGTAAAAGTATAGATACCATAATACTCTCCTATATCTGATCCTTCACGCCCTGCGGTACATCTTTCCAACGCTCAATAAGTATACTAGGCTTGCTTCGAGCAAGGGTCCCCATAAAACAGATAAACTGCTCTACCATTGACCCAATAGGATTGATATTAGCATCAAAGTCGATTCTTATCCTTTGATTTGAGCCACGGTTGGCAGTCAAATTCCTCATTCGTGTGGCACGTGTACCCTTTCTACTCATAGACGGGGTCTCCGACCCGCTGCATGAAGGAGGGATATCCTCAGGATCAGCCATGTATACCTGTTTAGACAAAAAATAAATAAATTGCCAGTATGTCTGGATAAATTATTAACAAACATAACTTATAAATATCGATCAACATAAGCATAACTTATAAATATCAACGTAAACATATAATATGACTTTAAACATAACTCAAACTAAACTTACACTATGGTCAAGTAGTAAAGTTCTCCCATAACCATTCTTGGTGATCATTACGAGTAGCATGTACATCATCCACTTCATTTTCCTCATTGAAATTAGGCACCCGTGTTGAGAAAGAAGGAGTATCAGAAATATCAAGAGTTGAATCTTGATTTCCCTCATTACCATTATACATGTTTTTTCCCTGGAGAACCACTGACCACCTTTTGTTAGAAGGATCACGGATATAAAACACTTGTTTTCCTTGGGATGCCATGATGAAAGGCTCTTCTTTATTACCTTCCTTATTAAGGTCCACCAATTAGAATCCTAACTCATCGGTTTGCACACCGTTGTTACTGTCGACCCACTGACATTTAAAAACAAGCACTCTAAACTTCGTGTAATCAACCTCCCAGATCTCTTCAATGATTCCAAAGTATGAAACGGATGCCATAACATGGTTTTTATCTTTCAAACTAGAGAAATTCATGGACTTAGCGACGACCATAACCCCACTGTTTTGCATAGTACTTTTGTCATCTTGGGACTTTGTATAGAAGGAAAACTTATTGGTATCGGACCCACTCCAGCATATGACATCAAAGTTAGGCCCCTGTGCTAGCCATTTTAATGTATCAGAAGCAGTACCATCCTTTGCAATTTTTTCTTTAAACCAGTTCAAGAAAGTCTTATTATGCTTGTTCAAACACCATTTTTCTTTCATTATAAGGTAAGTTTCGTTGATGATGCTTTTGTGCTCACATAAGTATGGTTCAACCTCATCAATGTTATTCAATATATACAAATGTTCTTAAAGAACTTCCTCCCGATCCATGCTCTTAACAGTGATACCTCGTGTACCCTTACCATCATATCTTCCTTCATGACGAGACTTCGGAAGCCCTACAGGTTCCGCTTCTGACATGTAGTCTGTTCAAAACTCAATAGCTTCTTCTGCAATATACCTTTCAACAATAGATGCTTCGGGACGGTGTGGATTATTCATATATCCTTTCAAGATCTTCATGTATCGCTCAATCGGGTACATCCACCTTAAATAAACGGGGTCACACAATTTAATCTCCCTCACTAGATGAACAATCAAATGAACCATGATGTCAAAAAATGAATGTGGAAAATACATCTCCAATTGGCACAAGATAATGGCTGCCTCATTTTCCAAGTCATCCAAATTTTTAGAGTCAATGACCTTGCTACATATAGCATTGAAGAATAAGCATAACCTAGCAATGGCATGTCTAACTTTTTTAGGCAAGATGTCACGAATGGCCACCGGTAGTAGTTGTTGTATCAAGACATGGCAATCATAAGACTTTAAGCCAACTAATTTGAGATCTTTGATTGAGACAAGTCTCTTGATATTTGAAGAGTAACCTTGTGGCACTTTGACTCCACGTAGACATTCACAGAAACTTCTTTTCTCTTTTTTTGATAAAGTATGACATGCTGGGGGCAAATAAGTCTTCTTATCCCCCACTTTATGTGGAGCTAACTGCTTTCGTATACCCATCGCAACTAGATCCAGACGAGCATTCACGTCGTCCTTTGTCTTGCCTTGAATGTTGAGAAGCGTTCCGATTAAACTATCACACATTTTTCTCCACATGCATCACATCAATACAATGTCTTGCATCAAGCTTGCACCAGTTTGGAAGATCAAAGAAGATTGACCTCTTCTTCCATATATTCTTATCAGTAGCCTTCTTCTGGGTCTTCCCATAGATAACATTAGTGTTCTTCACCCGTTCATAAACTTGGTCTCCAGTCAAGGCCACAGGAGCAATTTCATTCTCCGGAAGTCCATTAAAAGCTTTCCTCAATCTACGATAAGGATGATTATGCTGGAGAAATATCCGATGCCCAAGGTGAAATGTCTTCCTTCCATGTTTCAGTTGATGGTGAAATGTGCCTTCTTCACATATTGGACATGCATTATGCCCCTTAACACTATACCCGCACAGGTTCCCGTATGCTGGAAAGTCATTGATGGTGCAAAATAACATGGCACACAATCTGAAAGTCTCATGGCAATACCCGTCGATCACATCAATGCCTTCTTCCCACAACATTCTCAAGTCTTCAATCAAGGGACTCAGATAAACATCAATATCATTTCCTGGCTGTTTTGGACTCGAAATCATCATACTTAACATAATGTATTTATGCTTCATGCACAACCAAGGAGATAGGTTGTAAATTACCAGGAGAATAGGCCATGAACTATGAATACTACTTAAGTTTCCATATGGATTCATTCCATCGGTAGCAAGTCCAAGCCAGAGGTTTCTGGGCTCATTGCCAAACTCCGGAAACAAACTATCAATTCTCTTCCATTGCAAAGAATCAGTCGGATGATGAAGCTGTCCATCACATTTCCTCTCATCTGCATGCCATCTAATATTCTTTGCATCCTTTTCATTAGCAAACAATTTCTTGAACCGTGGAATTACTGGAAGATACCACAACACCTTCGTTGGAGGACCCTTGGTGACCGCATCACAACTAGAATCACCATCCTTTACTTTGTAGCGTGATACCCCACACCTAGGGCACTCGTGCATCTCTTCAAACTCTTTCCTGTACAATATGCAATCATTGGGGCAAGCGTGCATTTTCTTATACTCCATACCCATCGGACACAATATCTTCTTCGCCTCATAGTTTCGGGACGGTAATGTGCTACCTTCTGGAAGCATGTCTTTCAACAACTCAAGCAATTCGGTAAAGCTTTTATCGCTCCACCCATTTCTCGCCTTCACATTGAACAATCTTAACACCGCTGACAATCGTGTGAAATTAGTGCACCCCGGATACAAAGAAACTTCTGCACCACTGCACAAAGTATCATACACATGTGCTCGCCGAAAAGATTGTTGCCCAACATCACGGGTCATGTCCTCTAGTCCATCGTCCATATCCACGTCATCAACTTCCTCTCTATGCGACACCCTCGTCCTATCTAACGATTCACCATGACATATCCATATTGTATAACTCTTGCAAATCCTCTCACAAATAAGATGCTCCCGTATCTCCTCAACTTCTAGTCGTCTCTCATTTAAACAGTTAACACAAGGAATTTAAAACCATCCATTACCACTATTAGGAGCATTTCTTTTTACAAATTGTAGAAAATCTTTCAATCCATTCGCATACTCATCACTTGTTCGTCTAGCATTCATCCAACCGCGATCCATGACTAAAACCAATAACTCCATACTTAGTCCAAGATCTTCATCAACTACTTCTTATGACAGGGTATGGACCTATCCCATTCGAGAAGAAACTTTTTCAACATTCGGTTAACATTTAGTCCGTAACTCTCATGCTCATACTTGACAAAATTTCGGCAGCATTTCCCTTCGGTCTCCGACGTACACTACTTGAACGCGATGACATCCACCATGATAAAGTATGCACCTGGAGAACGAAAGGAAATGTATCAATCCGAACTTTCATCAAGTATTTAACATGAGAATCAATGAATAACTATTTTAACTGAATGAAGAATTTTTTTTTTCCCAAACTGTCCAACTTTGGACAATTCAAGATCCAATACAATGAGCGGTACCTTAAGCACGTACACGTGTGCTCATTAGTATTGCATCTCAAACGGGAAACTAAGGCGCTTTAATAATTAATTAACATTAAGAAAAATAATAAAACACTCCAATCCCCAAGTACAATGCAAACAAAAACCAAACGAGAAAAATGGAGAGGAGAAAGCTTACCGGGTGTGGGAAGAACACTCAGCCGGAAACCGTATTGAATAATGAATATTCTGCTTAATATTCTGCTCGGAACTTGTACCGTAATAGTTTCAATAACAGCAAGTGTACCTATACAAAAAGAGAAGCACTTTGTGAATATTTTCGTAACAAGATCAGAATAACAAGTTCACAACAACAATTATGTAGCTTGATCAGTATAGAAGCATAAATATAGAAGAACTTTGATAAAGATAAAGCACAGACATACACATAAGAAATAGCTGAGCTTACAGTAGAAAATCCAAGTTGATGAACACATATAAGGCTACACATATAAATGATTTAGCAGGTAGAATGATAAATGAAATCTGGAGCTCAAAATTTGATGGGGAAGATGATCAAAATGAAGTCTAGAATGGTTGATCGAGTTAGGTGTGTCAGTATTGCTCTCACTCTCATGCATTTAAATCTATAACTCTTGAAAAATAAATCGGAATTGTAAGTTTTAGTCTCATGATATTTAACATGGCAGGCAAGCAAAACATATAGACTAATCACCTAGTACCTGGCTAAAGTTAAATTATACCATTTTCGTTGAAAACCCAGAAAGAAACACAAAAATGTGCAGATAGTCCATCACAGCTTATGAATGAAAATGCAAGCAAAGCAAAAACAAACTCTCTATGCAATGTGGCAATTATTCAACACATAAAATAAATGGAAAGGGTATGAGAAGACCTCACACTTCAAGTAGAGGATACAACCTAGGGTCACGGCAGCGACATGGAGGAGCAAGTGGAGAACAGCAAACTTCGTGACTGAGGTGACGCAGTGGTCCTCCCAAGCAGTAGATGGTGACGCGGCAGAGCGAGCAAGGAACAGAGGTTATGAGGGTGTGATCATTACGGTTTCCATATCGTTTGAGCTTTTGAAGGTGTTGGGGTTGTTGGGGGGGGGGGGGGTAATGGGAGGAGAAGAAAACCCAAACCCACTGCCTCACGCAGGTCAGGCGAGAGTATAGGGTTCGCGGCGGCTGGAGTAGTGGCCACTAGATAGTGACGGAGGTTTAGTGGCGGAGTATCACGAACAGAGAGCGGAAGAGGATGAGTTGTGTGGCAGAGGCAAGGTAGGGCACGAAATCTTTGTGTGGAGCGCGCAAAGAGAAATGAGGGAACTGAAAAGAAAAACAAACCCTTTGTTTCCACATCGGCTTTAATAATAAACGATGTGTCAAATTACGGGTACCACATCGGTTTTACTAAAAACCGATGTGTAATAGTCATCACATCGGTTTTCAACCAAACCGATGTTTAAAGTGGTTCTTTAAATTTCAGTAATAATTTTTTCCTTTAGATTTTAGACATCGGTTTACATAAATAACCGATGTGGAAATATTTTAACATCGGATAGAAAAAAAACCGATGTTAAAGGTGCTGAAGATAATTTCAAAAATGCCACCGCCTCATTTTACACATTTCTTTTATAGAACCGATGTTAAATCTCCGACGGTGAAAGCATAATTTGCACTAGTGGGCTCAAGGCTCCCGACCATCCATAAATTTTCAAAATTTTAAAACTTTCATTATCAACATAGAACGTTTAAGTTCGAGTGTCCAATCACAACAGTCCTAAGCCGATGCACCAGTCTAGGACTTTATGGTCGTAGAAAACAACTTTTACCTTTTACTTAATTTCACCACGTTGAATACAATGTGTGTAGGACACATAATCCACAACAACGTATATAGGACACACAGTCCACAACATCCCGACGTCTCGGTTACTAGGTTCACTTTTCAACGTTATTTTTCGTTCATTGAAATACAAATACAAAACCAAAACTTTCTGTAACTTATCCAAGTTATCGGATACTTTTTTTTGGATAAAACTTTTCAAAAACTTTTCCTTTGAAATTCATTTGTTTTAAAACTTCAAGTTATGGAAAAATTTCATTCTTTTCAAAAATTCATTTTATTTCAAAATCTTCTTTTCTAAAAATATTTGAAACTTCCAAATAAAATCCTTTTAAAGTAAAAATAAATTTGTTTTCTTCATGAGTTCTAGTCATAAAATATTTTCAAAAGAAAATTGATTTTTTTCTAAGTGTAAAAGCATTTAAATTTTTCAAATAAAATTTCCTTCATAAAATTTTTATTTTGATACTAATATTCTCATAAGTTTTAAAAAAAGATAAATCTATTTTCTATTTTTCCAAAACATTTCTTCAAGTAAATATTTATTTTCAATACTCTTCTCATGGTTTTCTTAAGACTTTTATCTTCAGAATTTAATTGAGTTCTAACCAATAGTAAGGCTTTCCATGCAACAACCAAAATAATATCATATAACAAGCACATATTCATGGCTAATCATCCAATCATAAAACACATATTCAACCAATCAACAAATAAAACTCAGTTAAACATTTAACAAGCACCACATCAAAATTCTAACAAACACATTAAATCGTACAAGTACTTATAGTTATCATAAATAATTTTCCCTCGGGCTTTCTCCCCTTACCTTAACTTGACGAAAAAAGTGTGATCTTTTTCCTCGTTTAACTAAAACAAGCTTTACGTCTTCCTCACATTAGTAAATCTAAATAAAACCATGTATAAAATATAAGTTAAAATTCACAAAACATCCCATTTTCTCATGCATGCATTCGGCCCTACCAAGAAATTGGTGATAAAAATTTCAAATTTTCCCAAGCTTTTGGATCAATGATCCTTAAGCATCATAGGGACAAAATAAAGATCTAATACCAAAAAATAAAAACTCAAACCATCTACTCCACAAAGAGTAGGTTTCGACCTACCCATAACAATAGGCTACAAATTTATTTTCAACTTTATAAATACATGCATGCAAATAAAATAGTGATTTCAATTAAGTGTTCTTCTTAAAAAAATAAAACAAAATCTCTTCAACTCTCACAATTAGGATTTGGCCATAGTAAGTCAAATAGAATTAAAAACGCATTTTGTTCATGAACACAAAATGCATCAATCAAATATCTTTAAGTCATGCATGTAGGATTTGAACCAAAAACACCAACTTGGTACCACTTAGGGTTTCAGCCATATCAACATCAATAGGAAAGAAAACTTATTTTTGGATGAATCTTATAAGCTTAAAAATACATGCATCAAAGATTTTAAGACATGCATGTGAAATCTTTTAATAAAAACATTAATTTTCCTCTACTAGGGTTTTCGGCCACCCCTAAAAAAATGCTTTGGGAAATTTGTTTGTGACATGCAATTACATAGGATGATAGTATAGATGAGTATGAGTTACTAGAAATTGATTTAATGAAAAAAATGACATGCATGTTAGTAATAATAAGTAGATATTTGAAGGAACGAACAGTAAAGGAGAGAAAGTATACCCTTGTGATGAGGTGAGGTTGAAGATGGGTGAAGTTCCAAGCCTGCAAGAGTGAAAATGGAGGAAGAACTACAAGAGAGGAAGTGAGTGTGTGTGAGGAAACTAAGGGAGAGGAAGTAAAAGTGAAGTAAGGAATTGAAGAGTGGTTTTTATAGAGGAATGGGGAAGGGGCGCTGCTGCTGCAGAAAATGGGAAGGGAAATTTGAAAAAAAAAATCTAAATAAAAATGGTTATATTTGACATGCAAATGATGTTTTCTTGCAAACCATAAAACAATGATGTTTTGTAATGAAAGGAGTTCCTATTCAAGTCCCATCAAATATGCATCAAATCTACTTTAATAAATTTTGCTTCCTTCTGGTTCCATCGTTTTCCCGATTGTGAAAACTGGTCGTATTTTCCTTCGTAAATTTTCTACCCAAGAAATTGATATTGAAACATTTATAAATGAAAATTTTGAAAATCATGAAAATTGTTATAAACATGTCAGGAAAATATATAATTTTATTTTACGAGTTGATAAACATTTTCCTGATCAGTAAAATCTTACTGACAGTGAAAACGCAGATCGGCTTCGTCTGAATTTTCAACTGAAATTTCAACTGTAGTTTCCTAGAATAAAATAAATTATGAAAATCATTTAATTTATAAAAATATTTTTCTCATATTTAAAACATTAATCACACATACATAAATATAGATTATTAAGGAACAGAAAAATCGGGGTGTCACATTACTACCCCACTAAAAAAAATCGTCCTCGAAATTACGCACATGAAAACAGATCAGGGTACTGTAATCTCATCTTGTCTTTAGTCTCCGACGTTGCTTCTCCAGTTGTCTCATCCCAAATAACCTTAACTAAGGGAATTTGTTTTCCCTTGAGTTGCTTAATCCTCCTATCCTCGATCTGTACAGGTGAGGTCTCATAAGATATGTTTTCTTTTAACTGTACTATATCTGACTCGATTACATGTGAAGGGTCAAGAATGTACTTTCTCGGCTGGGAGACATGAAAGACATCATGGATATTTTAAAGAAAAGGTGGCAAAAAGATTTGATAGGCTACTCGACCGATACGTCGAAGAATTTGGAAATGTCCAATGAATTTAGGAGTGAGCTTTCTGGACTTTATAACCCTACCTACCATGGTCGTAGGTGTGAATCTCAGAAATACGTGTTCGCCTTCTTGGAATTCGAGAGGTCGTCTTCTCCGGTCGGCGTAACTCTTCTGTCTACTTTGCGAAGCCTTCATTCTTTCGCAGATTTGTTTCACATTTTCCGTTGTTTGTTGCACAATTTCAGGTCCTAAAATTGCTTTTTCTTCATCCCGGTACCAACACGGCGTGTTTGACATTTTCTCCCATACAGAGCCTCGTAGGGTGCCATCCCTATACTTGAATGAAAGCTATTGTTGTATGTGAACTCAATGAACGGCAAAAGATCATCCCAACTTCCGCGATTATCTAGGACACACGCCTTTAGCAAGTCTTCTAACATTTGTATTGTCCTTTCCGTTTGTCCATAAGTTTGCGGATCATAAGCCGAACTTAACCTCAACTTGGTTCCCAGAGCTTTCTACAAACTTCCCCAGAAACGTGAACCGAACTTTCGATCTCAATCCTAGACAATACTAGAAGGTACTCCGTGAAGTCTGATCACCTCCCTGATATAAACCTCGGTTAGCTTCTCCACCGTATAATTGGTCTTAACAGTAAGAAGTCGGCCGACTTCGTTAGCCTGTCAACGATTACCCAAATTGAGTCAAAGCCTTTGAAAGTCCTTGGTAATCATACCACGAAATCCATGGATATACTATCCCACTTCCATTCAGGTACATCCAGAGATTGTAACATTCCACCGGGTCGTTGATGTTCCACTTTTGCCTTCTGACAAGTCAGACAAGATGCCACATATTCTGCTACTTGCTTCTTCATGCCTGGCCACCAAAATCTTTGTTTTAGATCTTGGTACATCTTAGTTGATCCATGATGAATACTCAGTTTGCTCTTGTGTGATTCTTAGAGAATTATCTTCCTCATTTCAGGATTGTCAGGCACGCAGATTTGTCCATTGCACCTTAGGATGTTATCCGATCCCAAACTGAATTCTGGGGCCTTTCCTTGCTCCATGAGTTCTTTCTTCTCTTGAAGGTACACATCGGTAGTTTGTTGCTCTATGATTTCTTCCATCAATCCACTTGAGATCATAAGCATCCCCACACTGATTCTCTTTGAGCTTATCTCCATCATCAAATCGAGATCGCGGAACTTCTCGATCAACTCTAACTCTTTCACCATCATTGCTGAAACATGTATGGCCTTCTGACTCAAGGCATCTGCTACAATGTTCCCCTTCCCCGGATGATACTGTAAAGCAAAGTCATAAACTTTCAAAAATTCCATCCACCGTCTTTGTCTCATATTGAGTTCTTTCTGGTCAAACGGGTACTTCAGACTTTTGTGAACGTTCAAAACATTGAACTTAGCTCCATACAAATGATTCCTCCATATTTTCAGTGCAAAGACCACAGTAGCTAACTCCAGATCATGTGTCGGATAATTTTTCTCATGAGCCTTCAGCTGACGTGACGCATACGCTACAACCTTCCTATGTTGCATTAATATACAGCCTAAACCTTGATATGAAGCATCACAATACACCTCGTAAGGTTCATTGGGTTCAGGAAGTATTAACACTGGTGAAGTTGTCAAATGTTCCTTTATCGTCTGGAAGCTTTCTTCACATTTCGTAGTCTACATAAAAGGTTGTTCCTTCCTTGTAAGTGGAGTCAATGACGCGACAATCTTGGAGAAACCTTCGATAAACCTTCGGTAATATCCAGCCAAGCCGACAAAGCTTCGAATCTCTATTACTGTCTTCGGTCTCTCCCAAGAAAGTACTGCCTTCACTTTAGTAGGATCAACAACTATTCCTTCTTTGGAAATCACATGTCCCAAGAACTTCACTTCTTCAAGTCAAAACTCACACTTGGAGAGCTTTTCATACATCTCCTACTCACGTAAGATCTATAGAACTTGTCGCAGATGTACTTCATGTTCCTAATGACTCTTAGGGTAAATGAGGATGTCATCGATGAACACGACAATCAGACTTATCAAGAAACGGTCGAAAAACCCGATTCATATAGCCAATGAAGACAGCAGGTGCATTCGTCACTCCAAATGGCATCATAAGATACTCATAATGCCCATAACGGGGTCGGAACGCCGTCTTTGGTATATCTTCTGGCTTCACTCTAATCTGGTGATAACCCGTCCTCAGGTCGATCTTTGAGAAAACAGCAACTCCTTGCAGTTGATCCATCAGATCATCTATGCACGGCAACGGGTACTTGTTCTTGATCATCACTTTGTTAAGTTGTCTATAATCCACGTAGAGTCTTGAACCTCCGTCATTCTTTCAAACTAAGAGAACAGGTGCTCCCCACAGAGAAACACTCGGTCTTATGAATTGCTTTGACAACAGATCTCCTAACTGAGCCTTCAACTCTACGAGTTCTGTAGGTGACATCCGATACGGAGCAATCGATATCGGACCGATTCCTGGAACAAGATCAATGGAGAATTCGATATCCCTTACTGGTGGTAACCATGGTACATCATTCGGAAATAGCTCCGGAAAGTCCTTCACAACAGGTACGGTACCCAAATCGACTTCCTCCTCGACTTCTAAGTTAGTCAAAAACAGGTATCTCTGATCTTCTTTTTTCGAAAAAGTCTTTACTTGGTTGGTGGATAAAAATCCAGAAGTCTCAGGATCAGGAAAAACTAAGGTTTTGTGAGCACAATCTAGAAGAACATGATTGGAAGATAACCAATCCATGCCTAAAATTACATCTAGCTTCACTAAGGGTAAACAAATCAGATCAACAAGGAAGTGTCGATCTAGAATGACAATAGGACAGTTCAAGCTCACCGTATTAACAGTAATAGTTCAACAGTAGGAGTTGAAACAATCAAATCATACAGCAAAGAAGAAATAGGTAACTCTAACAATTTCACACAATCCACTGTGATAAATGAATGTGTCGCACCCGAATCGAAAATCACAGTTAAGAGGTTATCGGCTATGTTACAACTACCTTGTATCAGATCTTTGGAGTTCGAGGCTTCGATACCACTCATGGTAAAAACTCTCCCTCTAGTCGTTGGTTTATTAACTCTGGCACTGTTGACGGTAGGTTCCCGCTTTGGTGCCTTACAATCTCTTGCGAAGTTCCCCAATCGATCACAGTTGAAGCACTTCATTCCTCTTACTGGGCAAACATTAACCAAATGGTTTGGGTCTCCACATTTATAGAACTTCCTCCCTTGACCATGGCCTTGACTTCTCTGGCTCCCACTTCCAGTTGCTGAAGCAACGGGACGATACGGTTGTTGATTCTGGTTGTTTCCAACTGGTCTAGCGTATGGCTGCTTCCCTGCATTTTTCCACCAGAGTCTGGAAATTCTTAATCTCCAGTGGCAGCACTGATTCCTTGATCTCCTACCGCAGTCCTCCTTCAAACCTTTCACACTTCCACCCCTCATCTGGGTTGTCTTGGAAAAAGCAAAAATACTTGGCAAGTGATTCGAACCTTGCCGCGTATTCCCCAACTAACATATCTCCTTGTCGCAGACACAAATTCCTGCTCTTTCTCAGCTCGAGCACTCTGGGGAAAGTATTTGTCCAGAAATACAGTACGGAAAACCTCCCAATTAATTTCTTGTTGATTCGCCTCTAGCAGTTGTCTGGTGCCTCTCCATCAGTATTCAACATCTCCCATTAACATGAAAGTAGCATAAGGTACTCTTACCCCTTCAAGACTGTGAATCAACTCGAAAATATTTTCCAGTTCTTGAATCTAAAAGTCAGCCTTTGTAGGGTCAGCATCCCTATGAAATTGTTGTGGGTTTTGACGTCGAAAAGGTTTCAGACCACGACTTTCGGCGGCTTGTTCAGCACATGCTTGCTCCTGTTGATGTTGAGCAGCCATAGTAGCAGTTTGTTGAGCAATGGCAACTGCAACGTCTTCCATAGCTTGTGCTGCGAAGTCCATTCCCCCACCAACATGTACACCGCCACCAACAAAACCACCCCTACGACCTCTTCCGCAGCCACGTCCACGTAATGCATCTAGTTCCATAACTGACGAACAAGATAAAATCAGTTAAATGGTAGCCAGAGATTTAAAACACTTATCTACTCACTAACACTCATTACTTTTAAGAAGTAATTTAAATAAGCCTACTCAGAGATCACACAACACAAATACAACAGACCTATTCCCAAGGATTCTCGAAAGACTCGACCAGCTCCGATACCACCCTTAATGTGACACCCTTAACCCGAGCATCGTATTAACTACTTTGTTTTGCGGAAAAAAATAAAACATTCAGCAAGTTGTTGATTTAATTTCGGAAACATAAGATTGTTGTAAATAATTAACATTCTTAACATCTCATTACATTCTTATTGTTATGATAATTCCGTTCTTATTAATTATAAAACATTTCCCTTCATGCATCAATAAAATGAATGACTGAAACATAAATAACATTAAAGTCACAAAACACCTTTATACATTACACATATGGTCTTCTTGGAGATAGGCTATTTGACAGAACTTTAAATGAGTGAAAAGTTGATTTGTACACTAACAGGATTAATAGTCAGACTTACATTAGCAGAGTTAAAGTAAGCTTAAAGAGTCATAGGTCAAAAGAACTATGGTTTTCAGAAATCAGAAACAACTACCCAGACATCATCACCCCGAAACAAAAGAAAAGTCCTACAGCTGGTTAGACACTATTGTTGATGGTGGTTACGATCTCAAGAGGTGGGGGTGAATTGAGATATTGAAAATTTATTCAACAATTTAAAGCAAAACAGTGTTTCTTTAAAGAAAATTAGTTTTTACTCAATTTTAATTCCCAAGAATTAGGTTATGGAATAAGTGATGATGACAAGAAGAATTATAAGTAGTAACAATAGATTTTAACACAGATTGCGGATTTAAAGATTCAAGTTTAAACAAGTATATGGATTTTAGGGATTAGAAGAACACGCAAACCGATTTATCCTGGTTCGGCTACCTCCTCTGGTAAGCCTACATCCAATCCCACACCTTTGTGGATTTCTTCACTATAATCAGCAATTACACAATTCTAATTACAGCAACACAAGGATACCCTCCTTGCTTGAAAAATCTCCAGAAAGCACACTAGCTTTCTTTACCCAAGGATCCCTTCTATCCTTGTTGAACCCTAAGAGATACCCTCTCTTAGTCACTCTAATTCACAAAAAGAATTGAGTAGAAGCAAGACTCTAAAAGCCTGATAAAACAAATTGAAGTTCTAACTATCACACTTTTCTCAGAGATAAAGTACTTTGTTTCACAATCAATATGAGTTGCGTTGTTGTTGTTGTGTTGTTTTTTTGTGTAAAGTGTTCCTTTGATCCCTCTTTATATAGAAGACAAATTATAGCCGTTGGGATCATTAAAGACGGATTTGGATCTGATTTAACAAAATCTGTTTTCTTGATTCTTGATCTCAAATCGTGATTCTGTTTGATCTTTGTAGAGATTGCGTCCTTCTTGAGATATAATTGTTTTCATCTGAAAGGATAGCCAAGTCTATTTGAAGAGTAATTAATTCGTGTTTATTTGAAGGGAAAAATATCCGCGTTTATTTGCCACGTCAGCAGACGGGAGTATTAGCTCAAGGTTATTGGACGGGATCCAACTGGTAGACGAGCTTTATATACCATGTAGGTGGACGGAGCTTCTAGCGTGTATTATTAGTAGACGAGCTCCAAGTGTTACTATCAGTAGACGCGCGATCTTGTTACTTTCAGTGGACGAGCTCTCCTTTTTCCATCAGTAGACGAGCTCTCCAAGTGTTACCAACAGTAGACGCGAGCTCCTTTTTACATCAGTGGATGCGTGCTTCTGTTATATCCGTGGACGTGTGCTTCTTTTATATCAGTGGACGCGTGCTTCTGTTATATCAGTGGACGCGCTTTTCTTTTACATCAGTAGACGAGCTCTCCTGTTTTCATCAGTGGACGAGCTCTCCTGTTTTCATCAGTGGACGTGCTTCATGTGCCACGTCAGCAGATGAGATCTTCTGTTTCTTTTAGTGGACGCGCATCATGTGCCACGTCAGCAGACAAGATCTTCTTTTTTCTTCAGTGGACGCGCATCATGTGTCACGTCAGCAGACGAGATCTTCTGTTTCTTTCGTGGACGCGCATCATGTGCCACGTCAGCAGACGAGCTCTTCTGTTTCTTTTAGTGGACGCGCTTCCGTGCTCTTTCAGTGGACGACAGCTTTTTACTTTGTTCTTTTAGTGGACGCGCTTTCTTTGTTCTTTCAGTGGACGTCAGCTTTTTACTTTGTTGTTCCTTTAGTGGACGAGCTCTTCTTTAATTGTTCATTGGACTTCAGCTCTTTACTTTGTTGGACGTCATTTTTGGTTCACTTCATTGGTCGAGCGCTTATATTTTCCCTGTGTTGGACGTGCGCTAGTTTTTCTTTGTTGGACGAGTGATCTTGCATGCAACTTAACACGTAATGAGTACGTAGTCAGAATTAAAAATCTTATGCAAAATACACTTTGTTTGTCATATATCAAAACATGAATGAGGGCTTGGTCTTACAAGTGATACCCATTAGGGAAACCATGACGGTCATCCCCACCCTCGGAAGGTAAATCTGATGGAGACCTATCCACTCCGACTCCCGCGTCTAGAGAATCATCATCATCATCACTGAGTGGATGGTACTGCGGATCCTCCTCCATTACCTCAATCGGGTCCTCCTCGATAACCTCATGAGGATCCACCTCATCTATCTCCTGTGGGTCCTCCTCAATCAGTGAAGCGGGTGCTACCGCCGACTAATGCGGGTTCTGTGGAGGATCTAGAACAACTAGTCCCTGGACCGCCAGATGTTGCAAGTAGAAGTCTACTGGAGGTAATGAAATCTGAATCATCTCCGTAGTATATGTCCTCCATGTGGGTCTTTCCAACTCTGATCCATCAACCATACACGCTGAGCCAATATAGAACGTAAGCTGGGATCCTGGCTGAAAACCCCATGCTACGGGATCTTGGGCGTTTTCAAATATGATGCCACTCACCCGGGAATGAGCTAACGGCATGTTCGGATCCAGCTATAACCCCAAACAGATGTATATACCACATAGAAAGAGAAAACAACAAAAAGAAGTACAAGGGTGAGATACCAATATATGGATCAATTATGACAATTACATGCACCACCAACACAAAAACAACATATACTAATAAATATACATATTCAACATTAAAATTCCAAATAGAAGCATAGCACCATGTAAATCATCGTCGTTTTTGAAAACATATGGCACTTCTACATTTCAACCATCTATCCTAATTTCCGGAAATCCCGACTCCATTTGTTTTAGTAGAGTGAGTTGATCAAGCTCGATTGCCAAAAGGCACAACGTGTTTTCCACAGTACTGCCCAAAACTCTTGGCACAGTAATCAATGTGTGAGGATATCCATAGCATACTGTCCAACACAAGGCACGGTAAACAAGGCATGTGGATTTCATTGTCCATCAAGGAACAATGATACAACATAGCATGAAATACCTTACCCTTCAAGGCATTCATACAAAACAACGTGGGCACGTCTGCCAAATGCATGTAAAAACATTTTAATTTCGCAGCTTTTCTGTGTTTCATTCTTTCCTTTGTCGGGCTCAAGACTCACGACCATCTATAAATTTTCAACATTTTAAAACTTTCATTATCAACACAGGACGTTTAAGTCCGAGTGTCCAATCACAATAGTCCTAAGCCGATGCACCAGTCTAGGACTTTGTGGTCTTAGAAAACAACTTTTACCTTTTACTTCGTTTCACCACGTTGAATACAACGTGTGTAGGACATACAATCCACAACAACGTATATAGGACACACAGTCCACAACATCATGACACGGATTGTTGGTCAACGTGCTTAAAAACTCTAGTATCCTGACGTCTCGGTTACTAGGTTTATTTTTCAACGTTATTTTCGTTCATTGAAATACAAATACAAAACCAAAACTTTCCGTAACTTATCCAAGTTATCGGATACTTTTTTTTTGGATAAAACTTTTCAAAAACTTTTCCTTTGAAATTCATTTGTTTTAGAACTTCAAGTTATGGAAAAATTTCATTCTTTTCAAAAATTCATTTTATTTCAAAATCTTCTTTTTAAAAATATTTGAAACTTCCAAATAAAATCCTTTTAAAATAAAAATAAATTTGTTTTCTTCATGATTTCTAGTCATAAAATATTTTCAAAAAGAAAATTGATTTTTTCTTAGTGTAAAAGCATTTAAATTTTTCAAATAAAATTTCTTCATAAAAATTTTATTTTGATACTAATATTCTCATAAATTTTAAAAAAAGACAAATTTATTTTCTCTTTTTCCAAAACATTTCTTCAAGTAAATATTTATTTTCAATACTCCTCATGATTTTCTTAAGACTTTTATCTTGAGAATTTAATTGAGCTCTAACCAATAGTTAGGCTTTCCATGCAACCACCCAAATAATATCATATAACAAGTATAACATGCATCAAGTAATTTTAAGTCTATCAACTACAAGCACATATTCATGGGTAATCATCCAATCATAAAACACATATATTCAACCAATCAACAAATCAAACTCAGTTAAACATTTAACAAAGCACCACATCAAAATTCTAACAAACACATTAAATAATTATCATAAATAATTATTTAACAAACACATTAAAGCACACAAGTACACATAGTTATCATAAATAATTATCCCTCAGGCTTTTCCCCTTACCTTAACTTGATGAATAAAAGTGTGATCTTTTTCCTCGTTTAACTAAAAAGCTTTATGTCTTCCTCACGTTTGTAAATCTTAACAAAACCAGGTATAAAATATAACTTAAAATTCACAAAAACATCCCATTTCCTCATGCATGCATTCGACCCTACCAAGAAATTGGTGATAAAAATTTCAAATTTTCCCAAGCTTTTGGATCAATGATCCTTAAACATCATAGAGACAAAATCAAGGTCTAATACCTAAAAAAAAAACTCAAACCATCTACTCCAAAAAGAGTAGGTTTCGGCCTACCCATAAAAATAGGCTAGAAATTTATTTTCAACTTTATAAATACATGCATGCAAATAAAATAGTGATTTCAATTAAGTGTTCTTCTTAAAAAAATAAAACAAAATCTCTTCAACTCTCACAATTAGGATTTGGCCATAGTAAGTCAAATAGAATTAAAACCTCATTTTGTTCATGAACTCAAAATGCATCAATCAAAGATCTTTAAGTCATGCATGTAGGATTTGAACCAAAAACACCAACTTGGTACCACTTAGGGTTTCGGCCATATCGACATCAATAGGAAAGAAAACTTTATTTTGTATGAAGCTTATAAGCTTAAAAATACATGCATCAAAGATTTTAAGACATGAATGTGAAATTTTTTAACAAAAACATTGATTTTCCTCTGCTAGGGTTTTCGGCCACCCCTAAAGAAATGCTTTGGGAAATTTTTTTGTGACATGAAATTACATAGGATGATAGTAGAGATGAGTATGAGTTACTAGAAATCGATTTCATGCAAAAAAAAGATTTTTCTAAGTATTTTTCTTGAAAGTTTTAGTTACAGTCATAAACATGCAACATGAAAAAAATGACATGCATGTTAATAATAATTAGATATTTGAAGAAATAAAGAGTAGAGGAGAGAATGTATACCCTTGTGATGAGGTGAGGTTGAAGATGGATGGAATTCCAAGCTTGCAAGAGTGAAAATGGAGGAAGAATTACAAGAGAGGAAGTGAGTCTGTGTGAGGAAACTTAGCAAGAGGAAGAAAAAGTGAAGTAAGGAGTTGAAGAGTGGTTTTTATAGAGGAATGGGGGAGGGGCGCTGCCGGTGCAGAAAATGGGAAGGGAAATTTGAAAAAAATAAAAATAAAAATGGTTATATTTGACATGCAAATGATGTTTTCTTGCAAACCATAAAACAATGATGTTGTGTAATGAATAGAGTTATTATTCAAGTCCCATAAAATCTGCATCAAATCTACTTTAAATAAATTTTGCTTCCTTCCGGTTCCATCGATTTCCCGATTGTGAAAATCGGTCGTATTTTCCTTCGTAATTTTTCTACCCGAGAAATTGAAATTGAAATATTTATAAATGAAAATTTTAAAAATCATAAAAATTGTTATAAACATGTCAGGAAAATCTATAATTTTATTTTACGAATTGAAATTCATTTTCCTGATCAGTAACATCTTACTGACAGTGAAAACACAGACCGACTTCGTCTGAATTTTAAACCGAAATTTCAACTGCAGTTTCCTAGAATAAAATAAATTATGAAAATAATTTTAATTTATAAAAATATTTTTCTCAAATTTAAAACATTAATCACACATACACATACATAAACACAGATTATTAAGGAACAGAAAAATCGAGGTGTTACAATCTTACTAGGCACAACGTATTCGGACCGAGGGACCACGAAGAACTTTTATAAACTATTCGTACGTTGTTAGGGAGATGTGGGATAGTTTTGTTAGGAGCCGACATACAGCTTCATTTCTGGTTAGTTGAAGTT
Organism: Sophora flavescens; assembly: GCA_030762895.1. Classification (NCBI taxonomy): domain Eukaryota; kingdom Viridiplantae; phylum Streptophyta; class Magnoliopsida; order Fabales; family Fabaceae; genus Sophora; species Sophora flavescens. The sequence goes on along the minus strand of CM061063.1, from coordinate 187,453,829 downwards.
AATTTACTTATCCATTTTAGAGTACATTTAAGTAAATAAAATTTATTTAACCAAATTTATTATGTGTTTTTGTTTTAACAAGCTAAAAGGGAAAGAGGTAAGAGGAATCAAGCAAATAACATTCACACCCACACATTGTCTCAGGGTGGGTACTCCACTAAGATTAAGGAGATGTTGGCTTATAAGTTGAGGGACTTACAGGAGAAACTGAATAAGAGGATGGCAGCTGGAGAGGTGACCGAGGGCACAATTGTTGATCCTCCATCTCCTATCTCCAGCGAGGATGTTTAGTTGGAGGGCCGAAGGACAAAAAAGGAGATTTTAAAGCTGAAGCCACACGCACTGTGGCAGAAAAGATTGTAAGTAACATATTAACCGTATTTGTAGTTGATATTAGTATTTATTGATATTTTTAACACATTGTCTTACACGTTTTAAAGTTCTTCATTTTAGGAGGAGCTTAAGGAAGAATACTCCCATTGCTCATTCATCCCACATGGATGCCGAGATATCTTGATCACTGCCTAGGCAAAGACGACCACCCTGGTTGGGTGATTGGTGTTCTAGGGACGGTGGGCATCAAAAATTTTTATGGCACAAGCGCTTCACATAGGCGGGTCGATAATGAGGAGTGCCTTAGAGAAGATGTTAAACAACAGCTAATTGCCGACCCGACCTTTACAGATCAGCTGATGAGTCGCTTCCTATCAAACCCATCCTTCAAGCAGATGCTTATAAAGGAGCTTTCGTCCACGGGTTCCCAGGACACAGTGGGAGTTGCCCAACCTTCACATGTGAGTACAAAAGAGAGTTGTCAAAAGACACATGTGGAGGTGGATAACTTGTCACAAAGGGAGCGGGAGTTGGAGGTGAAATGGCAAGAGCTTGAGTTGGCGCAATGGGAGCTTGAGTTGTCCCAGCAGGTATATTCATAATGATCATATTTCTCAATTATACGTACGAGGTGTTTGAATGCCCGTTGGAACACGATGGATGGGTGGCACGCCCAAATAAAGAAATAGAATTTATGCTCTCTCCACCAGAAACCGCCACGGGAGGCGGTGGAACCTATCAATACGTAAGTAACTAATCTTATATTTTATTACACATATGATTAATTGGTTAATTGACATGAATATTTTGTATATGATAGCGCACTGAAGGCATGTATCATAAGTTGCGCCAAAGGGAGAAGTAGGACTACTAAGGCAAAAGGAAATCCTGACTGGAATATCCTCAAGGTTTCTAGTTTATTAAATAGTTATTAATATTATAATTACTTATATATATATATATATAACTGATATTAAATTTCATTTCCTTTGTAGTCTCGTCATCAGCCAGACGGTTGGTCGTGTGACTATTATGTGATGCATCATATGAACATAGTCTCCGCATCTATTACAGAGGGATGGAGTAAGGTAATCACTTAAACAACTTATTTAATTATATATTTTAGTTTTGGTGATGACTTGATTTAATGTTATGGTTAATTATTTGAACTTGTGCAGGCTTTTAGCGATCATTCTCCTCTTAAAAATGGAAAGTTTACAGACTTGAGGATGCGATTTTCAGAATTCTTCTTTCAGTATGCTGAAGAAAAAGGAGTAGAAAAAATACCTCCTGCATACTTAGAAGATGTTTAGTTAATTATATTTGTATATGAATTTACATTTATATACTTAGAAGCTAATAGTTATGTTTTTTCTATTAATGGGTTTTGGTTTTTTGTCCCCCAATTGATTCTTTGTATTTCTTTTCTTTAAATAAAATTGAAGGGTACTCTTTTTCCTTAATGATGTTTTTATCCCTGAGGGTTTTGCATCATAAGATTTTAATGAGGCCCTTTTTTGATAAATTTGAGTGTGTACAAATTCTGTATTCTGGATTGTTTACTGAATGCAGGGATAGCTGGGGGAAGGGATATATTGTAACAGAAATATAAAAAAATAATACTTTTAACTTCAGTTCTCTACTTAAATGACGTTAAAAGTAATTTATTAAATAAAAAAATACTTATAACGTCTGTTATTTAAACAACAGACATTATAAGTATTACTTTTAACGTCAGTTAAATTAAATAACTGTCGTTAAAAGTATCACATTTAACCTCTGTTAACTTAAACAACAGACGTTAAATGTGATCTTTTACGTCAGTTGTTAACAGACGTTAAGACGTCAAAAAGCACTTTTAACTGACGTAAAAAGTGCTTCATGCACTAGTGATGATGATGATGATTTAGATGAAGATTACATTTAGAGTAACAATTGAATATAGGGGGGGGGGGGGGGGGGACCTGTGAGAAGGGTGGAGATGCCAGCGACCTGCAACTGCGAGAGAGTGAAACGGAGACGAGGGATGGTGGTGAGAGGAACTTTCCGGCAGAGGGAAGCTGTAACACCCTTCGTTACATTAATAACTGTAAGAGTTTGATGCTTAACACCTTAATGAATGAACAAAGAATGCAAACCAAGATCAAAAGGAACAGAGCATAAAATGTAAAACAGAAAAGAGTAAGAAGAATAACATCAGTAATTTGATGGTTCAACTATATTTTCATATAGCCTACATCCATGTGATGGGATAAGTCTTTCCACTATGATCAACAAAACAAGAACCAGAGTTCTTTTACAAACAGAGCCACACCCTTGAGAATCCTACCCTCAGCCCCTTTTACAACCGAGATTTCACCCCCAATCTCATTTCACACTCTCTATTTGTTTACAAGAACACTTTCAAATTCTCTCTGCTATTCTATCACTGATTTAGGCAAGTTACAGAATTGTATCAAAAGACAAAATTGTACCTATACAGCTAGTCGACATCATTATATATAGGTAGTGATAAGCCTCTGGCTCATCTAGTTTTATGACTAGTATGACCGTGGTTTTGTGCCAATTTTATCTCGTTTTCGCCCAAATTAGACTTGATTGTCCTCAAGCAAGGTTTTGAGTCCCTTAAGTAGTTTTAGGGTAATTTAGCCAGTTTTGAGTCAAATAAAGCACTTATGGCTATTTCATGTTTTCAGGTTAACTTAGAGTTCAAGGAATGAAGGAAACAGTGGAAATTGCAACCCTGGAAGTACTCGCCCTGCGAGAATGAAGACCAGCATGTGCCAGAAAGTCATCTTCTCTGCCTCGCCTCGCGAGCCTGGAAGTCAGAAAGAATCACTGTCAGCCCGTGATCCGCATCACGGGCGTGAAGAGAAGACCCTGGAGGACAGAGACCATCACGGCCTAGCCGTGATGAAGGTCACGGCCATGACGGATAAGCACCCAAAGTCAGAAGTAATCACGGCCTAGCCGTGATAGGCATCACGGCTGTGACAAACCAGATTTTGAAGTCTCGCCTCGCGAAGCATAATCTCGCCTCGCGAAAGCCCAAATTTGAACTGGTGCCATTTTAATATTCGCCTGGCGAGAGGCTACTCGCCTCGCGAGCGTGCGCAGTTTCTGAAAGTTATAAATAGCTGTTTTGGGCAGAACAAAAGGATCTTTTTGTTAATCCTTGTTTTCGAATTTCTCTGATTGTATTGCGTTTTTTATGGAGAACTAATCTCCCTAGGTTAATCTGCTGTAATCGGCTTCCTCCGACACTTGAGGTCTTGTAATTCCCGATTTAATTTTCTTCTCTCTTTCAATTCTATTTGTTATTCTCTGTTTGCTTAATTCAGTTTGTATCGAATTAGTGTTGATTTATTTTCGATGATTTTATGTTCCTAAACTTAGTCGCGTTTGCTTAATTCGCGTGCGTTCAATTCGTGTTTGCTTAATTCACGAAGGGCTTCATCCGTTTACTTAATTCGGAATTAGGAATATATGTCCCGTAGCGTCGATTTCGCTTGTTAATCGATGCTACAATCGAAAAGGGATTAGAATCCGCTTAGGGCATGGAATTACATGAACCGATGATAGTGGGAAACCGAACAGCAGATTGATCGTCTTAGTCTTATTCGATAATCACTTAAATTGCTTTGTTTTCATTCTGTTTTCTAATCAATTTCAAACCAAACCCCCCCCCCCCCCAAGAAAACTGATTTTCTGTGATAATAACATTACGAGAGTCCTTGTGATACGATACCTGAGTTGTCGCCTTCTAAACTACATTTTTACAAACCGCTCTTCTTTTGACGCGTGCGCGACAGCGCGTCAAATTAACGCCGTTGCCGGGGACTCTTGTTTGTTGTTCTCGCATTTTTTTCGTTTTTGTTTTGAATTAGACTGGATACTAGGTCTACTTGTTCTGACTTGTGTGATTTTGATCCTGAAATTGAAAGAACACTGCACACACGCCGTAGAGCAATTCGGGCTAGCACTAGTGGTAATTCTGATTCGGAACCTGTTTTTGATAACATGGGTGACCAAAGGACAATAAGGCAGCTTGCTGCCCCTGATGTTAACTATAATGGGTTGTGTATTGAGTATGCCGGTGTGGTTGCTCCTTTTGAACTTAAATCTGGTTTAATACATTTGTTGCCAAGATTTAGTGGTCTTGCAGGTGAGGATCCACATAAGCATTTGAAGGAATTCCAGGTTGTCTGCTCTACACCCTTGAGACCGGAAGGCATTACTGAAGACTATATCAAATTACGAGCCTTCCCATTCTCCCTTGAAGGCGCTGCAAAGGATTGGCTATATTATTTTGAGCCAAATTCTGTTACAACTTGGAATGATCTGAAGAAGGTTTTCCTAGAAAGATACTTCCCTGCCTCCAGAGTTGCATCCATCAGAAAGGAGATATGTGGCATCATACAAAGCAATGAGTCATTGGCTGAGTACTGGGAGAGATTCAAGAAGTTGGTATCTAGCTGCCCTCAACACCATATTTCTGAGAAGCTCCTTATTCAGTATTTTTATGAGGGGTTGCTCCCAATGGACAGAAATATTTTGGATGCCACTAGTGGGGGAGCACTCGTTGATAAAACTCCAGCTTCTGCTAAGCAATTGATTGAAAATATGTCATTAAACTCCCAGCAGTTCACAACCAGAAGCAACTCTGTCGAGACAAGGGGTGTAAATGAGATCCAAGGTTCTTCTTCCAACAAGGCCCTTGAAACCAGGATTGATGAGCTCACTTCTTTGGTGAAGCAACTGGCAATGGATAAGGTTCAGCCGACAAGGTTGTGTGGCATGTGTAGTTCTCCTGAGCACCTGGCCGATGCATGCCCTATTCTGAAGGATGAGCCAGAGGTTTATGCAGCTAATCTCTACAATCAAGGCAACAATCAGAACCGGTACAGCATTCCTGACCTCTCCACAAATAAGTACCACCCCAACTGGAGGAATCATCCAAACCTTCGGTATGGGAATTCATCACAACAACAGTTGATGGCACCACCACAGAATCCTCCTCAGGTGACCACCCCTGCACCTTCCGGACCTTCACTAGAGGACATGTTCAAGCAAATGACTGCGCAAATGACTGCACAAATGACTACACTTTTTCAGCAGCAAGTTGGACAGTTTCAGGCCTCACAGGCACAGTTTCAGCAGCGAACGGATGCTAGCATTCACAATTTGCAGACACAGATCGGACAGCTCTCCACTTCGATGAATGCCATGCAGCAAGCTCAGGATTGAACCAACTACCTGCACAGACAGTGGTGAATCCCAATGCCCCCAATCCTAATGTGAGTGCCATTTCTTTGAGATCCGGGAAATTTGTAGAGGCAGCCCCTGAAAAAAATGAAGAAATTGTTGAGGTAACTCCTGAGCCTTCTGTTGTTGTTGAAGCTGAGAGAGTATATGTGCCACCGATTCCCTTCCCGCAAAGAGTGCAGAAAAATAAGAAGATTGATGGGGAAGACAAGGAGAGGGAGATTCTAGATGTGTTCAGAAAGGTGGCGGTAAACATTCCGCTCCTAGATGTGATTAAGCAAGTTCCAAAGTATGCAAAGTTTCTGAAGGATTTGTGCACCCACAAGAGAAGGTTGAAGGGTAATGAGAGAGTGAATTTGGGGCGAAATGTTTCAGCCCTCATTCAACCTAAACTTGCTCCTGAGAAGGTTATAGTTTCAGCCCTCACTCAGGCACTGCCACAGAAGTGCAAGGATCCGGGCACTTTCGCTATTCCATGCACCATTTGGGACAGTAAATTTGACAATTGCATGTTGGATTTGGGAGCCTCCATAAATGTCATGCCCACCTCTGTTTTCAACAACCTTGATCTGGGTCCTTTGCAACACACAGGTCTTACCATTCAGTTGGCCAACAGGACCAATGCTCGCCCCATGGGAGTGGTAGAAGATGTGCTGGTACAAGTTGATGATTTGATTTTCCCTGCCGACTTCTACATCCTGGACATGGCAGGGGAAACCAATTCAAGCAGATCACCAATCATCCTGGGCAGACCGTTCAAGAAGACGGTAAAGACTAAGATTGATTTTGATGATGGAACCATGTCCATGGAGTTCGGTGACATTATTGCAAGGTTCAACATCTTCGATGCTATGAAGCATCCATTGGAAGAGCACTCTGTTTTCCAAATAGAGTTGCTCTCTGAAATTGTTGATGACACCTATGATGACTTGGTTGCTGATTTTCCATCCATTTCTGATTTTAATGATGTTTATTCATGTACTGACTGTACTAACACTAACCCTTGTGTTGTTTGTGCTGAGATTGATTCTACTTTGCAGGGTGATAGTGTAAGTGAAGCTGTCTGTTCGGCTGAAGTTCTTGATAGCCCGGTTGCCCCAAATATACCATCTGTTGAGAAGCCACCCTCCTTAGAGCTCAAGCCACTTCCTGGAAATCTGAAGTATGCTTATTTGGAGAGGAATGAAAAACTTCCAGTTATCATTTCCTCCAACCTTGACTCTGACCAGGAAGCTAAACTCTTGGAGGTTTTGAAGAGGCACAAGAAGGCGATTGGTTGGACCTTGGCTGACATCCCAGGAATTAGCCCCTCTAGATGTATGCATAGGATTCTATTGGAGGATGGGGCTAAACCAGTTAGGCAGTGCCAAAGGCGGCTAAATCCATTGATTCTGGATGTTGTAAAGAAGGAGGTAACAAAACTCCTGCATGCGGGTATCATATACCCCATCTCTGATAGTACTTGGGTGAGCCCAGTGCAAGTTGTGCCCAAGAAATCTGGCCTCGCAGTGGTAAGAAATGAGAACAATGAGCTTGTCCCCACTAAAGTCCAGAATAGCTGAAGAGTCTGTATTGATTATAGGAGGTTGAACCAGGCCACTCGAAAGGATCACTTTCCTTTGTCGTTCATCGATCAGATGCTCGAACGGCTGGCTGGTAAATCCCACTACTGTTTTCTTGATGGATTTTCCGGATACTTCCAGATCCACATTGCACCAGAGGATCAGGAAAAGACCACTTTTACATGCCCCTTCGGCACGTTTGCTTACAGGAGGATGCCATTTGGCCTTTGCAATGCTCCTGGCACTTTCCATAGATGCATGATTAGCATTTTTACTAAATTTATTGAAAATTGCATGGAAGTGTTCATGGATGATTTCACTGTATATGGCTCCTCATTTGATGCATGCTTGCATAGTCTGAATTTGCTTTTAGAAAGATGCATTGAAACTGACCTTGTTTTGAACTATGAAAAGTGTCATTTTATGGTTGAACAGGGGATTGTTTTGGGGCATATTATTTCTAAGGAGGGTATTTCAGTAGATCCTGCTAAAATTGATGTGATTTCTACATTGCCTTACCCATCTTGCGTTCGCGAGATTCGTTCTTTTCTTGGTCATGCAGGTTTCTACAGGCGCTTCATTAAGGACTTCAGTAAGATAGCTCTTCCTCTGTCAAACTTGCTGAAGAATGATGCCGTATTCAAATTTGATGATAACTGCAAGAAGGAGTTCGACTTCTTGAAAAAGGCATTGACCTCTACCCCCATCATTCAGCCCCCTGACTGGACCCTCCCTTTTGAGCTCATGTGTGATGCTTCTAACTATGCTGTGGGGGAGGTCCTGGCACAAAGGGTGGGCAAGGCTGCACATGTCATTTATTATGCTTCTAGGGCTTTAGACGCTGCACAATCTAATTACACCACCACTAAAAAGGAACTTCTAGCTGTTTTTTTGCTCTTGATAAGTTTAGATCATATTTGCTAGGTTCCAAGGTTATTGTTTTCACTGACCATGCAGCTCTGAAATACTTGTTGAAGAAGCCGGAAGCGAAGCCGAGGTTGATTCGGTGGATGTTATTGCTCCAGGAGTTTAATGTGGAGATAAAAGACAAGAGTGGAGCGGAAAATTTAGTGGTTGATCACTTGAGTAGGATAGAGAGGGATAAGGATCTTTCCCCCATTCAGGATGACTTTCGTGATGAGCAGCTTTTACAATTGCATGGCGTTACTCCTTGGTTTGCCGACATTGTTAATTACCTAGTTGATGGTGTCTTTCCAACAGAAGCAACTGAGTCCCAAATCCATAAACTAAAGAGTGACGCCAAGTACTATGTTTGGGATGATCCATTTCTTTGGAAGTTTTGTAGTGATCAGGTGATTAGGAGATGTGTCCCCGACTATGAGATTGAGTCTATTTTGCATTTTTCTCATGTCTATCAAGTAAGGGGACACTTTGGGCCACAGAGGACTGCAAGAAAAGTCCTAGATTCTGGTTTTTACTGGACCACTATCTTTAGAGATGCTTATGAGGTATACCGGACTTGTAAGGAGTGTCAGACAGCAGGTACAGTCATCACTCGCAAGAGTGAAATGCCTCAGCAACCCATGCTCTTCTGTGAGGTGTTTGATGTGTGGGGAATCGACTTTATGGGTCCTTTCCCTGCATAATTTGGCCTTCTATACATTCTTTTGGCTGTTGACTATGTTTCAAAGTAGGTGGAAGCTATCCCCACCAGGACTAACGATTCTAAAGTTGTTGTAAATTTTGTTAGGTCCAATATTTTTTGCAGGTTCGGCATACCTCTTGCCATCATCAGTGACCAGGGCACTCACTTCTGCAACCGCACCATGGAAGCTCTACTCCGAAAGTATGGAGTTGTGCATAGAGTCTCCACTGCTTACCATCCCCAGACCAATGGGCAGGCTGAGATCTCCAACAGAGAGATCAAACAGATCCTAGAGAAAGTTGTGCAGCCGAATAGGAAGGACTGGAGCCGCCGTCTAGAAGACGCACTTTGGGCTCAGAGGACCGCTTTCAAGACGCCAATAGGGATGTCCCCCTTTAGGCTTGTATTCGGTAAGGCTTGTCATCTCCCTGTGGAAGTTGAGCACCGTGCTTATTGGGCAGTCAAGTACTGTAATCTGGAAATGCGAAATGCTGGTATTGAAAGGAAACTCCAATTGCAACAGCTTGAAGAGCTTAGGCTAGAAGCCTATGAAAGCTCCCGGATTTATAAGGAGAAAACCAAGCATTTTCATGATAGGATGATTGATAGGAAGGAATTCTCTATGGGTCAGCGGGTCTTACTGTTTAACTCCCGCCTGAAATTGATGGCTGGGAAACTTCGGTCCAAGTGGATTGGACCATTTGTTGTTACTAATGTTTTTCCTCATGGTGCAGTAGAGATTAAAAGTGCAGGTAGCAACAAGGCATTCAAGGTTAACGGGCAGCGGCTGAAGCTATTCCATGAGAGCTCGGGACCTGAGGATGCTACTGTTGAGGAGCTCTCCTTGGGGGAGCCCACCTACACTGCAACTTGATCAGGGAGCACCCTTTCCTTTCCCTCACTCTGTTTTGATATTTATGTTGTTTCATTGAGGACAATGTATGTTTTAAGTGTGGGGGAGGGAACCATTTGTTGTGTTTTGTTTTGTGTTTTTGTTGTGTTTTCTTTTCGCTCTTGAATAATTTGAGAAGCTCAAGAGCATGTGTGTGAGTCTTGTGTCGGCAAGCTTGGTGGGTTTTGTTGATTTAGCACAGATTGATGGCATGATTTATGTTGATGATTTCCCCCTAGATTTTAAAAATTGAAAATTTGATCCCCATCTGAAAAAATTTAAAGATTGAACTTTGAGATATTTCATTGTGATTGCATGATTTATGATAAGTTTGGGGTGATAGGGTGCCCACACTAGGGATAGAATCTCGGTCAAACAATTTGCGGAAAATGTCCAGGTGAGGATTTGAGCCTCCAACATGTTTTTAACTGTGTGAATCACTTTCAAGTTGCACTTTCCCGAATTTGCTTGAGTCTCTACTTGGTTTGCATGTTTATGTGATTGCATCAATTGATTTTGGCAATTCTCTTTGAATTAGCTACTTGGCCTAAATTGAACCAGTCCCTAATGCATGTTCCTTTGTTAGCCCCTTTGAGCCTAATTAGCCTATCATTTCTTGATGACCTTATGTTATGAGCCTAAATCTGGAAAAACCATGTTAACCCGATCTTAGGATTAGGAGAGCATGGAAGCTTAGCAAGAGAGTGGTTGCAAGAAACTAAGTTTGGGGTGGCTACAAGAATATAATGTGTTGTTTGGGATTGAGAAAAAGAAAAAAATAAAGGTTGGAGCCAAAGGGCAAAAAGAAAAAAAAAAGAAAAAAATGCAAAAAAGTCAAAAGGGGTATTAGAAGAGATAGGCTGTAGTCACCTAAGGCAAAAGGAAAAATGGAAAAAAGGAACTTGAGTGGAAATTCAGTATGTTGAAAAGCTTCATGCTCTCTTAGTTTCTCGGGACTTAAGCCTAGTACCTTTGTATATCCTACCCTTAGCCAGGCCCCATTATAACCTTAAAAGACCTTTTGATGTTGCATGCATGTTTTCGTGGGAACCTTGTCTGAGATGAAAATCAAATTCAGGGGAAGTGCTCTTACAAGTGAAATTGAGTGAAATGTTGATGGCCTAGACAAACTGAGCGAATGAGCGAAACACTACATGCCCTTGTGAGGAAGGTGATTGTTTGAATTTGGTGATCTCCCTTTTGTGTGTAACTTGGATCCCCTGTTTAGATTAATGATTGTTTGGATGATGAAATTCTCAAATGTTCAGAATAAATGATTGTGGGGATTACATTGTTGAAAAGGGGGAACATTGAAGGAAAATTGTTTTGATGAATTACTTGAAATTTGTGAGGAATTGGTTGAAATCCTTTAAGTTTGCCAAGTCTTGAGTCGTTTCGAGTTTTAGTTTGCTTGGGGACAAGCAAAGTTCAAGTTTGGGGTATTTTGATAAGCCTCTGGCTCATCTAGTTTTATGACTAGTATGACCGTGGTTTTGTGCCAATTTTATCTCGTTTTCGCCCAAATTAGACTTGATTGTCCTCAAGCAAGGTTTTGAGTCCCTTAAGTAGTTTTAGGGTAATTTAGCCAGTTTTGAGTCAAATAAAGCACTTATGGCTATTTCATGTTTTCAGGTTAACTTAGAGTTCAAGGAATGAAGGAAACAGTGGAAATTGCAACCTTGGAAGTACTCGCCCCGCGAAAGGTTACTCGCCCCACGAGACTGAAGACCAGCATGTGCCAGAAAGTCATCTTCTCTGCCTCGCCTCGCGAACCATGTCTCGCCTCGCGAGCCTGGAAGTCAGAAAGAATCACTGTCAGCCCATGATCCGTATCACGGGCGTGAAGAGAAGACCCTGGAGGACAGAGACCATCACGGCCTAGCCGTGATGAAGGTCACGGCCATGACGGATAAGCACCCAAAGTCAGAAGTAATCACGGCCTAGCCGTGATAGGCATCACGGCTGTGACAAACCAGATTTTGAAGTCTCGCCTCGCGAAGCATAATCTCGCCTCGCGAAAGCCCAAATTTGAACTGGCGCCATTTTAATATTCGCCTCGCGAGTGTGCGCAGTTTCTGAAAGTTATAAATAGTTGTTTAGGGCAGAACAGAAGGATCTTTTTGCTAATCCTTGTTTTCGAATTTCTCTGATTGTATTGCATTTTTGATGGAGAACTAATCTCCCTAGGTTAATCTGCTGTAATCGGCTTCCGCCGACACTTGAGGTCTTGTAATTCCTGATTTAATTTTCTTTTCTCTTTCAATGCTATTCGTTATTCTCTGTTTGCTTAATTCAGTTTGTATCGAATTAGCGTTGATTTATTTTCGATGATTTTATGTTCCTAAACTTAATCTCGTTTGCATAATTCGCGTGCGTTCAATTCGTGTTTGCTTAATTCACGAAGGGCTTCATCCGTTTGCTTAATTCGGAATTAGGAATATATGTTCCGTAGCGTCGATTTCACTTGTTAATCGATGCTACAATCGAAAAGGGATTAGAATCCGCTTAGGGCATGGAATTACATGAACTGATGATAGTGGGAAACCGAACAGCAGATTGATCGTCTTAGTTTTATTCGATAATCACTTAAATTGCTCTGTTTTCATTCTGTTTTCTAATCAATTTTAAACCAACCCCCCCCCCCCCCCCCCCCAAGAAAACTGATTTTCTGTGATAATAACATTACGAGAGTCCTTGTGATACGATACCTGAGTTGTCGCCTTCTAAACTACATTTTTACAAACCGCTCTTCTTTTGACGCGTGCGCGACAGCGCGTCAGTAGCCTCTCCAAAACTCAATTAGCATAGGAGTTAGTTAAATTAGTTTTTATCCCTTAGGTGTTATTTGTGTTCAGTAACTAACCATGTACCAGAAAAAACTAATTTACCTAACTTAACTAATAAATGATTTTGAAGACATTTTCTCAATTCTCCACCTTGTCTCATAAATCAGTTCAGCCTTGATCATAGTCCAACCCTGCTCACCTCCATGTCCCTCACTTCTCTTCAAAACCAATCAAGTCCAAGCAATGCTTGAACTTTCCAAGAGGTAGTGACTTTGTCAAAGCATCAGCAGGATTATCTTCTAAAGCAATTTTCTCCACCTTCTAAATTTCTTGCATAATCCAAGTCTAAATACCCTTTGATTGCCTCTTCAGTTTGTTTCCTCTTCTTGAACTTTGAACCAGTTGCCAAGGTACCACTTAGATACCTTAGAACCCATTTCAGAGTCTTCCAATGAGATAGCCCTGGATCTGCCATGAATCTACTAATGACACTTACAACATGAGCCAAGTCAGGCCTGCTGCAGACCATTCCATACATTATGCTACCAACACCACTAACATAAGTGATTGAAGCCATTTCTTCCATCTCTTCATCTCTCCTAGGACTTTGCTGCATAGATAACTTGTCATGCTGTCGTAGAGGAGTAGAGACAGACTTTGATTCATGCATCCTGAACCTTTGAACCACTTTCTTCATATAACATTCCTATGATAAGAACAATTCTCCCTTTGTTCAGTCTCTAACAATGTCCATTCCTAAAATTCTCTTAGCTTCACCCAGGTTTTTCATTTCAAATTCAGTGTTCAATCTTGCTTTAAGATTGTTCATTTCTTCATTACTTGAACAAGCTATTAGTATATCATCAACATACAGCAGTAGGTATAGGATAAGTTCACCATGCCTTCTTAATGTATAAACACAACTATCATAGTTGCACCTTTGAAAACTTAGATTCATTAAGAAGTCATCAAACCTCTTATACCACTGTCTAGGGCTTTGTTTGAAGCCATATAAGGATTTCTTGAGAAGGCAAACCTTATCTTTGTCTTCTACAAGGAATTCAGTTTTGACATCTAATTGTTCTAGGTTCAAATCAAACTGAGTAGCTATAGAAAGTAGGATTATAATGAAACAATGTTTGACCACTGGAGAGAATATCTCATGGAAATCTACTCCTTCAACTTGTGTGAACCCATTTGCTACAAGTCTAGCTTTATATCTTGGTTTTTCAACTCCTGGAATTCCATCCTTTCTTTTATAGACCTATTTACAGCCAACTATTCTTTGGTTTTGTGGTGGATCTACTAGTATCCAAGTCTTGTTCCTTTCCAGTGATTGCATTTCCTTAGTCATAGCATCCAGCCAGTCCTTACTGTGTGTGCTATTCAGAGCTTCCTTGTAGCAGCTAGGCTCAGCATCCTATAGTACTTCTACCACATTCAGATCATAGTATATCAAATCAGCATCACCAAACCTCTTAGGTAGGACTATGGTTCTTCTGGCCATGTCCCATACCAAGTTGTAGTCATTCACATCAGGTTGAGCTTGTTGATTTTCAACTGCTACTTCAAATTGAATTCTTTCATCATTTGTGTTTTGACAGCAGCTCCACCTCAACTTATGCATCATGAGTAACTTTAGTTGTCAGATCCTGATTCTTGCCTGCCTTCCGTTGCCATTCTTGATTCATCAAAAATAACATCTCTACTAATTATACACTTTGGCTCTCTTGGTTCCATCCTCCACAGTTTGTAGCCTTTAACACCATGAGGATAGCCAATGAAGGCACATATGATTGCTTTAGCTTCTAGTTTGTCCTGTTTGATGTGAACAAAGGCTAGAGCACCAAAGATCTTCAGATTTGAGTAGTGCAGCTTTGCCACTCCAGAGTTCAATTGGAGTTTTGAATCCCACTGCAGAAGAGGGACACCTGTTTATAAGATACACTGCAGTGGTTGCAGCCTCTCCCCAGAAGCTTTTAGGCAGGCCTGAGCTCAAAAGCATGCACCTTACTCTCTCAAGTATCCTCTCAGTAATGCCATTTTGCTGAGGTGTTCCAGCAACTGTCTTGTGTCTAAAGATTCCATGTTTCCTGCAGAAGCTATTAAATTGCTCTGAAACAAATTCCAGGCCATTGTCCGTCCTTAAGTATTTTAGGTTAGTTCCCAGCTGATTACTTATTAAAGCATGCCATTCTTTAAACTTATCAAAAGTATCACTTTTATGTTTAAGAATATATATCCATACTTTTCTAGAGTAGTCATCAATGAAAGTAAGGAAATAGAAACCCCCTCATGTGTCATTGTCCTAGCAGGACCCCATACATCAGAGTATGCATACTCAAAAGGTTTGTTAGTATTATGAAAGGCAGAACCAAACTTGATCCTTTTAGCATTTCCTACTATACAATAATCACACATTTCTAGTTTTCATATTTGATCGCCATTCAACAAATTTTGTTTATCTAAATGAACTAAACCTTTCTCACTAACATGCCTAAATCTCATATGCCATAATTTGGTCTTATCACTTTGTGTTTGGCTAGCCACAGTTGCTTGAGCTATAACTATGGAACCATTTAGGATATACAAACCATTTCTTAAATTTCCTTTAGCAATAGTCAAGTTACCATTAAAAATGTTTAAGACTCCATGTTCTATCTTAGTAACATAGCCTAAGCTATCAAACATACTCAAAGATATGAGATTTCTTTTAAGATCAGGCACATACCTCACTCCTTGCATTACAGTTTCTTGTCCATTAAACATTTTAAGTCTAATTGAACCAATTCCTTGTACCTTGCATGGTTTGTTGTTGCCAAGAAGCACTACTCCACCTTCTTTGATGCACAAGGACTTAAAATAATCCTTTCCTGGACACATGTGATAGGTGCAGCCTGAGTCCATCACCCAATCCTTCTCTATCTCATTGTTGGAGACTACCAAGCTCTCTATTGTTTCATAGCCATCAGATGCAATTGCTGCATCACCGGTTTCTTGTGGTTTCTTGAAACTTTTATTTTTTCTTTCTGGAAAAATCTTTTTGAAATGCCCCTTTTGATGACAATGAAAACACTTGAACTTGCCTTGACTCCTTGATTTTGATTTGTGCTCAGCTCCCTTGCCATTCTTCTTCTCATGCCTTCCTCTTGACACATTGAGGCTTTCTGCATTGCTGTCAGTTTTAGCTTCTTCCCTTCTCTGCAGCTCCTTAGTTCTAATTGAGGATTGCACCTCTTCAAGTGTGATGGTCTGGTCCTTATCCCTTCCAAACAAGATTGCATCTTTAAAATGCTCATAACTGTTTGGCAATGCACTGAGCAGTATGAGTGCCTTCTCTTCATCATCCAATTTCACAACAAGATTTTCCAGGTCATCTAAGATCTTATTGAAATTAGATATCTATTCTGATAGAGACAAATCATCAGTCATCTTGAATGAATACAACTGCTACTTCAAGAACAACCGGTTGGCCACTGATTTTGTCATATATAAGGACTCCAGTTTCAGGCACAAAGCAACAGTTGGTTACCTGGTAACTTCTCTCAAGACTTTATCACCAAGGCATAAGATTATTGCACTCCTAGTATTTTCAATCACATCTTTCTTGTCTTTCTCGGACATGGTCTTTGGAAGAGCATCATCTCCCTTTAGAGCATCGACTAATCCATGATGAACTAGAATAGCCTGCATCTTGATCCACCATAGTCCAAAATCATTGGATCCCGAGAACTTTTCAATGTCAAACTTTGTTGAACCCATGGCTAAGATTCCTCTTTCAATTCTTTCTTCCCACAGACGGCGCCAATTGTAAGAGTTTGATGCTTAACACCTTAATGAATGAACAAAAAATGTAAACCAAGATCAAAGATCAAAAGGAACAGAACATAAAATGTAAAACAGAACAGTGTAGGAAGAATGACACCAATAATTTGATGGTTCAGCTATATTTTCATATAGCCTACGTCCATGTGAGGGGAGCAGTCTTTCCACTCAGCCTTGAGAATCCTACCCTCAGCCCCTTTTACAGCCGAGATTTCACCCCAAGCTCACTTCACACTCTCTATTTGTTTACAAGAACACTTTCTAATTCTCTCTGCTATTCTATCACTTATTTAGGCAAGTTACAGAGTTGAATCAAAAGCCAAAAATTGTACCTATACAACTAGTCAACATCATATATATAGGTAGCCTCTCCAAAACTCAACTAGCATAGGAGTTAGTTAAATTAGTTTTTATCCCTTAGGTGTTAGTTGTGATCAGCAACTAACCATGTACCAGAAAAAACTAATTTACCTAACTTAACTAATAACTGATTTTGAAGACACTTTCACAGTAACCCAACAAAAAAATGTAATAAAATTCTTCAAAATATTTAATAAGGCATAAAACTCCAATAAATTTTTCACAAATTATATATGTCTGAAAATACCTCAATAATTTTAAAATAAACATTGGTAAGATAATCCTTACATAAATAACATTAAATGCCTCAAAACTCGGGCGTCTAGTAACAATAACCCAACGATAAAATAAAATAATATGGTTCTAGTCACAGACGACTCCTTATTGAACGTAATACTAACCAAAAATAATAAATATCTAAACTCAAGTACTAAGTCTTCAAGTCTCCTCAATCTCAATGATAATGTCCTCATGCTCTGAAAACAACACTTTTAATGAGATTTATAATCCCAGTGAATAAAAACAATTTAATAAAAAGTTCGTAAATAGTGTTGCCCTTAGTCGGCGCAGTAACCGGAAGAACATCCATGATGTCTGCTTATTTTCAAAATAATATAACTCAAAATAATTTCTATAAATTAAGGACAATTAATCTAATATTTTGAAATTCATGCACAAGTCATAACATCATTAAATAGAAACAATCCATCACTAACAATACATATAGCATAAATAAAATCATACAAAGGACATCTCTCGTGTCCAAATAATCTCAACCTATCATCCAAATCTCTTTTGTTTAATTACCCAATTTTAAGTCTATGAGCTTATGACAAATGCAATGACGTCCAACTGCCTTCCCCTTCTCAGAAGGAGGTATTTCCCCTCTAACGAGGTATCTGTCTTCCCATCTAATGAGGAGATATCTGTCATCCCCTTCCTAGAAGGAGGTATCTCATCATGCATCAATAATAATTCTAAATAATATCTGGGCATATGTCATGACCCCAAGACATGACATATGGCTCCTTGCATTATTAACAAACTAAAATATCATGTAACGACACACTATAACATCATATAACATGACAGAGCATGTCATAGCAACACTATAACATCATATAACAAAGCAGAGCATGTCACAACAACACTATAACTTTATATAACTTAACAGAGCATGTCACAGTAACACTATAACATCATATTACATAGCAGCATGTCACAACAACCATAACTTGTACCAAAACAACTCATAGGCATTCCAAATCATGTCTAGCATATATATTATGATTGAAAATCATCAAACAAGTCTTAGAACATATGACCAAATCATGAAGACAACCATTATTATATCAATTTATCAATTACCGAAAACCCCCCAATTCAATTTAACGTTCTTGGTCCCTATTATGTCAAAAATCCAATTTTTCCCAATCAAATCACCCCAGATCTCAATATCAGTTAAAAGAACACAAAATCCCTTTTCAAATATCATGGAAAGGTGAGGAAAAATGTTTTTACTCACCTCTTGAAGTCCTTCATGTAGCTGCAAGAGATTCCTACAGCGAATCCTAGCGTATACCAAGAGTTCTCCTCACCTCCCTCTTCATAAACTCATTCTTCCACCATTCTTTCTTCTCTAACCATCAAATCTCTCTTCTCTAGTATTTTTTTGAGTTTCTAATGTAATTAAGGTTCCAAAAATGCTACTAATGAACATTAGATTCGTATTTATAGGTCTCCCAAAGCCTAAAACCCATTAAACGCGTCATGGCCCACTTATCCAGCGTCTAGCATAGTATTTTGCACATATCATAGGTTATAGACATCCAAAAATTATGAATTTTATAGCGTTGGAAAGCTAACAAACATATATACAACTTTTATGAAAATCACAAAATCTGAAACAGACGTTTAAAGGGTCAAAAATGTGCTATAAGTTAGAAAAGCGGTGCTGGCGCTGGAACCTGAACATCATGTATGAATTTGGTCATAAATTAAGTTACAAGAATCCAATCTAGACGAATTTCGTGTCTACGGAAATATAAGAGACAGAGCTACATTTCTTACGATGCCATCAAGTCTAAAAGATTTTGTTTTGACTACAAAATATCCATTTTAAATGGATGTTGGGTAATATAAAGTCTATTATGCAAAATTGGTCGAAAAACACTCAAAATTATCTATTTAACTTCTTTCGAGCCACTTATGAGATTTTAACCACATCAAACTTTAAATATAATAATTCTAATAATCTAATTCCTATCAAATTAACTAGATAGCCAATTTTTAGGATGTTACAGATGCGACGCCGGTGACCAATGTGATGAACGACGACAATGTACATACTGTGCTAGGGTTCACAGGTCAGTGATGAACGACTATGGTAGAATAATGTCCTTTTTTATTATTATCAAACAATATAGGTAGCATAGTGTTAGAAAATCTGACACTAAACATAAATTTAACGTAGTATCAGTAAAATAGTGTCGGCCAGCCGACACAAATTTAAATTCATAATAAAAAATTAATAAAAATAATGATCATTGTTGTTGCGACGGTCTAGCGTCAGCAAACCGATGTTAACTAGCGTCGGTGTCATGACTCACTCTAAAAGTTGGATGCTAAATGGTGTTTTTCTTGTAGTGTCGGGCTCGTGGCTCTCGTGGATCTGGTTCCCCTTGCAGTGGTTGTGTGAGGGGTCATGGTGGGAGAGGTAATTCCACTAGTGCATCAACTTCTGACTAGGCCCCGATGAGTCTTGTTGGCTCTCATGGGTCACATCCCGAAGATCTCCACCCTCATCAGCAGTAGCAGCCTCACTATCTACTGTGGAGGCCTCACAACCTTCATCATCTGCTGTGGCAGCCACACGGGCCACACCATCCACACCAGTCACACCGGCCACATAGGTATCCACTGTTCAGTCTGAGATTCCTGGTGAGCCCGAGATGAGAGATCCTATGGATATGAGGATATGGATTCACCCTAGGGCGAACTTAGAGAACTTATTTATTAATTATTGTTGTTTTTATCATTATAATTATAAATATTTATTAATTACATTTATTTATAAATTTATCATTATTTGTTGTCAATAGCTTTAACCCTCCAAAAAAGCCTCAAAAGCATATCTCTGCGTGTATCGGGGGCATGTATATTGTGCCTTGACCCAGTGAAATAAGATTGATCAATATTTTCATGATATTTGGTATAGGGACGACTTCGGGGTGACTTTTAATTTTATTCTTCATTTACATATATGTCAAATAAATTATTATCTATTAATTTTGTTTCCTGATATTTTACCATTTCTTGTTAGGAAAGCTATAAGTGGTTGCTAGCAGACGGCGATCAGATATGTCGAGCCTTTGAGTCGAGAGTGTAACAGCCTGTTTTTAAATACGCTGTATTAACGGTAAATATATATTTATTTATATTTTTATCCGAGAGATAGGAAATGATTCTGGAGAAAACAAAATCATATCTAGAACATATTCTATGGTAGGAAGCTTTGATTAAAATTTGGGTTTAAAACTCAGACGGAAACCGGTCTACGTTTTTACTGACAGTATAATTTTATACCGGCAGAAAACCCTAATTTGACCCGAAACTGAAATTTTTTTGATTTTTTATATTTTTATGTGAGGAATTATATTTTCCAAATTTCTGATCAGAAATAAAATATTATATTTATTCGGACGAATTTTGGTAAAAGTTCGAACGGAAAATGGTCGATGTTTTCACTGACAGTAAGATTTTAATGATCAAAAAACCTAATTTTGACTCGCGAACCAAATGATTTATGTTTAAATCATATTTCCAACGAGTTGAATTATTTTGAAAATTTTCAATCGAAAACGAAATATTTTGTTTTTATAGGGTGTAAAACCCTAATCGGGAAACCGACAGGATTGAAAACGGAGCTGCAGAGATGGAACCGAACATTTGAGGAGTTGAGCTATGGGAGGACTCATCAAGAATTTATGAAGCAATTAATGTTAGGAATTATGAGTTTTGAGGTGAAATGACCAAAATACTCCTAAGCTTAACCTAACCTATTCTAGTTAGATTTTAACCATGGTTAAGGCAAGTTAGGTTAATTCTTGTGGTCTAAAATCAGCCACACCTTCCATGAATTCTTGACCAAATTTTTTTAACCATGATTACTAATTAACCCTAGTTAAGTTATTATTAACTATAGTTAAGTTATTATATTATTTTCTAACTTAACCTTGATCAAATAAACCTAACTATGGTTCATTTTAACCAATTAAAACACTCCTCACTCACTTAATCCCTCACTTGCACGCAGCCCTCCCCACTCACACACTTCACCACTTTGTTCTTCATCTTCTCCATTTTCTCTCACTTTTCTCAAGAACACTTTAAGTAAATTTGTGAAGGACTTCATCCATTCTTGTCAATTTTCCAACATCTAAGAGGTATATCTTACTCTTCTTGATCAATAAACATCATGTTCTTCATTGATTTCCTTGTTTCCAAGCCATGATCATCAAGTTTTCATGAAGTTCCATTCTTAGATCTAAAACTTCAAATAATTCTAGAAAATTGTAGAAAAATCATTTTAATGTGAAACCAATTGCTATGATCCCTATATGACTTCTACTTTCATCATCTAGGAGCATGTCATCAAAAGAATTTTCTTCCCCTATTTTCTTAGCATGACCGAAACCCCCTTTGAAAATGGGTTTGGTGTTTTTATTCAATCTTTGAAATCTAATACTTGATTTGAACTCTCTAATACCTTTATGATCTAAATCTAAGAGCTTGAATCCAACTCAATTTTCTAACCGAATTTTCTCTATGTGGGCCGAATCTATGTCTATGTAGGCTAGATGAGTTTTTCTTCAATTTTTACTTGAATAATGACTTGTCTAAGCTAGCTAAGATCTCTAGGCTATAGATAGGGATGGCAAAATTACCCCCACCCGCGGGTATCCGCATAAATTGCCCGCAATGGGTAGTAAATGGATACCTACTAAATGGGGATAATGGTACCCGCGCTGCGGATACCCGCATATTTATAATAAATATTTTTAATTAAATATATAATATATATTATGACAATTTTTATCATTTTGAGATGAAATAAATTTTATTTTCTATCTTATTTGATACTTTTTAGTAGTTAAACCCTTAATAATAAATCTTTTAAAATATATATAGTATACTATATAATGTTAATATAGTATATTGTTATATTATATTGTATAATTTTATTTTATTTCATTTTATTTTAGACTCTTAAATACCCATGGATATCCATGAATATCCGCTACCCACATAAATATCCATGGATATTGACGGGGATGGATACGGGGGAAGCACTACCCGCACCCGCCCCGCCCCGTTGCAATCCCTAGCTATAGATCCAAGAGCTTGTAATCAAAAGCAATTTCTAGCCTATTTTTAACCCTTGTGGCCAAAACCCTAACCTAGTTGGTTAAAAGAATTTGTTTCATAATTTTAAACTATTAACACTTAACTTATGTTAGTTAAAACTCTAGGATTTAGTATCTAAAAGATTGGATTAAGAAAATAACCCTAGCCTTATTTTTATGACTTGACCGAACCTAACCAAGAATGGTTAAGGGTGGGTTTGTTGATTAATCTGTTGATTATGTTGTTTGGTTTAAGGTGAAACTGTTAAGCTGTGGTGTGATAACGAGGAACGTCAGATTCGGGATTCCGGTGATAACTCGGGTGGGGGAAAGAATCATTCTACCATCGGAATCGATAAGTAGTATATTCTATAATAATTCTGTAGGACGACCTAAACCCTACTAGTAGTCGAGTAATCGACAAGACCAAAATCGCATTGTAAACCTTTTATGTAAAACCAATGGTGATTCGGGGATTGTAGGTTTATCGACATTATGTTAATTTTAAGTATTTGATGATGTCTGACTTTATGTTATTGAATTTATTATGATATGTTGGTTGAGGTATTCCATTGCATATGACTTATTATTTTTGGTGTTTGAATATTTCCTGATATTGTGTTATGCATGATCTGCCTGGTTTTTAATTTCGTGCTTAGTTGATTCTTAAGCGAAAATATGTATAGTTCAGGTGTTGTTAGTTTAAGTGTGAGAATAATGGTGACTTAGAGGTGCCTAACCTAAATGATTTATTTTAAAGAGGAGGTGTGACATAGAACAAGTGTTGAGGTTATGATGGAAGGTTAAGCACTAGGTTGTTATTAATGTGAGTCGGTGAGATTCATAGGTATGCATTGTTGTTCACAGCCGTGCGAGTGGAACACACGAGATCAGGATATCCTATTTTGGATATCGAATATTGCGGGTAAGTGACCTACGGATATTGATGCCGAGGTAGACTACCGTAATACTCTTTTAGTCCTTAACGTGTTGTTCTAATTATCCTATCGAGGATAGAGACACTATGTATTTTGTGCTTACGCGCTATTTCTAATGGAGGAAATAGTGGCGCACCGTGCTTAAAGCACTATTTCCTACTAGAGATTAGGGAATAGGGGAGCACTGAGTTAATAGGTATTTTGTGCTTACGCGCTATTTCCAATGGAGGAAATAGTATTGTATCGTGCTTAAAGCACTATTTCCTAGTAGAGATTAGGGAATAGGGGCGCACTAAGTTAATAAGTATTTTGTGCTTATGTGCTATTTCCAATGTGGGATTGGTGACGCACACTGTGCTTAATGCTTTATTCCCTACGAGAGATAAGGGAATAGGGGCGCATCGAGTTCTTGACCTCAGACCATTCTAGACTACTGACTAATGTGACAGGAGTAAAGATGGCCACGTTATCATAAAGGTATAGATTGCATGAGTTGAGGGTAGAGGATGATATATATTGAATTATGGATGATGGTTGATTTAGAGTGATGTTCGTCTGTGAATTTTGTTAAATTATATACTATGACTCTTTTCCGCTTTTGATGATAGAACTGCTTCTTATCTCCTATGTTTTCTGTATGTTATGTTTTATCTTTTATGGAATCGTTCGAGAAGACCCTGTGGATGATTTGATCGAGGAGAAGTTGGATGGAACACCCTATGAACCTGAAGCCGGAGGACGAGTTGTGAACCGCGGTGATAGAATTTAGGATGTATGGCCGGTGCGTCTACTGAGAGGATACCCTTAACGTAAAGAACGCGATTAGGAATTTAATTAATAAGATTTTAATCTAATAACACAGCGTGGCAGAATGGGGTGTCTCGAAGAGGCGCAAAGCTGGTTAAGAATGCATTCAGTAAGATTAAGGACGGTTCAGATAATGGGAGCTGGCTTCGCCCTGATGTGCTGGAACGCCTGCATCACTATTGGGTCACTGATGAAAAGTTCCATAAGAGGAGCGAAGTCGGCAGTTAGAATCAGGCTGTGGACAATGGCACTCCTCTATTCACCAATGTCTCTGTATCCATTCCAGAGCATTTTGATAGGCTAGTAAGAACTCAACATGAAATTTAATATTTTAATTTACTAGTTTATGTCCATATTAATAAAAATAGTATTTTCTACTCTTATATATGCAGAAGAAACATAAGCAGGGAGATCCCACAATGTTTGAGGTCTTGTAGAAGACCAAGATAAATCGTGGGGAGTGGATTAGCTTGAAGGTTCGGGACCTTGCTGTAAGTAATCTTTAATCATTAAATTGCATTTTCAATTTATTTAACTATTTTTTATTTTTAACATATAATTACAAATGATAATGTCTGACATATTATGCAAGATGACTTCCACCGCTTCAAAGACAATGGTATTAGTCAGGGGCAGGAGCACTATGCTGTCTCTGACAATGCCATTATCCTAGAGGTGGTTGACGGGAAAAATAAGAAGGGACATGTATTTGGCTCCAGTCACCTAGGGGATCAGTTTGTGGCCTTAGCAGTGCCACGTGGACATTTTGATCCTGGTCCCAACCTAGATGTCTGAGAGATCTTCTTGAACATGAATGTTGAACTTGCGGTGAAGGATAATGAAATCTGGGAGTTACGGAGCACGCATGACGGTAGGATAGTGGCATGCGAGAGGAGGATAGTTGCATGGAGGAGCTGTATAGGTTACTTAGGTTTCCGGCCCGACATTTATGGAGCCGACGACACAAATGACGATGTCGCTACTGCTGATGTCGCTGCTTCTATTGATGCCACTATTGTTGCTGATGATGATGATGTCGCGAATGACGATGACCTTACCACTCTCCCGTCACCCCCTCCTCACATTGATTAGGTTTTCTATTGGGTATAATACATGTATACTGTTGGATTACATTGCACTTATTGATTTTTAATTATTTCTTATTAGAATTTTATTTATTTTAATTATATGCTTTAATATGAATTTATTTTAATATTATTTAATTTCATTTAATTTAATTTTTTGTTTTAAATTTTTCAAAAATAAATAAAATTAATTTAGGGACCGAATTAATATTCAGTCGCTAAATACAAATGGGACCAAATAGCGGCCGAAAAAAATAAGTCGCCAAAATATGACCATTGGGGAAGTTAGCGACTGTATAATTCAGTCGCTAAATTTTAAAATTTCGTCGTTAAAGTTGGTCCCTTTAATGGTGCAGGTGACCATTTTTAGCGACGGAACTTTGATATTTCGATAGCTAATTAGCGACTAACATGAAATCAGTTGCTATAGAAATTAGCGATCAGGGTTTCAGCAACCGCTGACTGTTGGTAACTAATTCGGTAGCTAATTAACTAATTTAGCGACCGAAAATCTTTAAATAGCTACCGATTTCGTCAGTCGCTAAATGCCTTTTTTCTTGTAGTGAATTCTACAAGGTGTTTGCGGACACTAGGCTTTAGGTTCAACTCACCCACATTGGCCTATGTCTTAATTGGATGCAAGAGATGTAACAATGAATTCCCTTTAGGATACATTGGAAATACCTTGACTTGGTTTTCACCTTGACAATCAGGGATATCGTAAAGACAATTTACAGAATATTAGTGTCCTCAATTCTCTCCGCGCACAAGGGAATAGAGGAAGTGATTTGGAGTGCAAAAACTTGACAAATTCCGTAAGCATTTTTGCATGGTTGGTTCTATATATTTATAAACTAACTCATGCACTTGATGAAGGAAAACAACATTTCATTGGTTTGAAAGAAGGAATGCAACCATTCATAAATGTACCACTTAATGTATGAAAACATGTAATCATGATAGAACATGCGATCATGAAAATTTTGAAAGTCATGAAAAACACACTTTGAAATGTTAAAATACTATTTCTGTAGAATTAATTCATGCATGTTGCACTCAGCGTTGAGGAGGAGCACAGACTAGGGGTGGACAAAGATCGGTCCGACACCCGATCCGAATCCGAAATACCCGAGTAAACAAACAAGTAAACGAGTGGGTTGGGTTGGGCCGTCGGGTGAGAAAATTGGTTCCAAGTGGTAACAGTCGGGCGGGTGCGAGTCTTCAAAATTTTCACCGTCACCAACTGAACTCGACCGTCTATAAGCAAGCAGATGCACGACTTTTTGTTCACTACTAGAAATCCATCTTTTTCGGACGGATTTTCGGACGGATTTCGGACGAAATTGGACAAATTTCGAACGGATTTCGGACGGATAATTCATTTCGGACGGATTTCGGACGGAATGGCACCCGTGCGAAAAAGCCTGGTGGAAAATTATAAAATCCGTCCCAAATTCCGTCCGAAAATATTTACGGACGGATTTCAGACGGAATATGGACAACGTGGAAATCCGGATTGTGGTTATTTTTCAGACGGATTTGTTTTTATTTTCGGACAGATTTGGGAATGATGCTGTGATTTTGTTGGTTATTTTTCGGACGGATTTATTTTTGTTTTCGGACGGATTTGGAACGGATGCTGTGATTTTGTTGGTTATTTTTCGGACGGACGGATGTTGTGATTTTGTTTGGGAACACGGATTTAAGACAAACGTTTATCCTTTTGAGACGGATTTTGAACAAATTTAATAAAAAAAAATTTTTATAAAGGAAACTGACTCAAATTTATAAATTGACTTAATTTACTTTTGAAACAACACTGAGATGAAATATCAAAATCATTAATCAAGTTTTAGTTTCACACAGATTGAGATAAAACTGAATTGAAAATTGACATATTTGAACAAATCACCAAACAAGACATTAACCTGTGAAGAACAATCAAGTATACCTGTTAATATTTTTACCTAACAGTCAAGATCAATCACATAAACTAAATTCATATAAGTGTTTCATCATTCTAGTTCTAGCACAATAAAACAAACCACTATGATCAAAGTACTCATTAGTCAAACAAAGTAACACATTCTAATCTATGCTACAACACTATATACCTCACTAACCACTCAAATGTAGCATTGGTCAGGAAAATAGGAGGATATTGCACAAAATCAGCCATGTACCCATTAGCAGTCTTAAACCAAAAAAGAACCATGTTTTCTCCCCATTTCAATTGAGAGCTTTGATTTCCACAGTTTTTGCTAACAAAGTTCTTTGAACCTTATGTCATGTTGAGTCCATCCATTGACTTTGGCTAATCCACACGACAGGCTTCTTCAATACCTTGTCACCATGTTCAATGTGAGAAAGCATCCACTTGGAGACAAATTTCAGATAATCTTCAAATACTTGCTCATGAAACCTAACAGAAGTTATATATTAAAAAAAAAGAAGGAATTAAAAAAAGGTAGAGTATAGAAGAATAAGATATGAAATTATCATAAGATTTTGGATGTGTACTTCTGAATACAAATCAGAAGAACATCAATTAAGTTAAACATGAGAAACAAATTTCAAAAACAAATTTTTGTCCAGACAGTTGATCAATTAAGTTAAACATGAGAAACTCAAAGCATTTCTATTAAGTTCAATTCATTTTCTTAAGACTCCAAAAGAATCCAAAACTACATGAGAAACAAATCAGAAGAACATCAATTAAGTTAAACATGAGAAGCAAATTTCAAAAACGAATTTTTGTCCAGACAGTTGATCAATTAAGTTAAACATGAGAAACTCAAAGCATTTCTATTAAGTTCAATTCATTTTCTTAAGACTCCAAAAGAATCCAAAACTACATGAGAAACAAATCAGAAGAACATCAATTAAGTTAAACATGAGAAACAAATTTCAAAAACGAATTTTTGTCCAGATAGTTGATCAATTAAGTTAAACATGAGAAACTCAAAGCATTTCTATTAAGTTCAATTCATTTTCTTAAGACTCCAAAAGAATCCAAAACTACAGGAATAGCAGTCATGTAATGCTTACCAATGGTCAGGATAGATATGAACAGAGGTAAAATCAATATTTGAGACTTTGGAGTTCCTAATAAAATCATATCCAAGTCTGGATGCCCACTCCTCAGGGTTGACTGTCAATCTTTTTGGATCATTAGGACCATAAAATCCTTCAAGCCCAACAGTCACTAGATGGTTCTTGTCGATCAATTTTACAAAAGCTGACATTTCTTCTATCCAATCCTGCAATTCTATACCTCCCCACTCTTGACATAACAAAACTGACAAACTTTAAAATAGATACCACTAAGACATGCCTTGCTGAGTGGTTCTTCTATATATCTAACTCTCTATAATGGAAAAAGCCGGAGCCTATAAGTATCAAAATCAATATCCAAAAACATCATTCATCACCACCAAGAATTTTTGCCAGCACAAATGTCATATAATAATGTTCTCATAATGATTGTTTAAAGAGGCCGGATATTAACAGATATTGTTCTGAAAATTCAACCCCTAGATTTGGTTTATATTAATCAACTAGCAAAGTTAATGATATCCATCAAGAGCAGAAAAACAGATATGAGTGAGGGTAAAAGTAATTTCTTCTTCTTGCAAGCAAGCACGCACATGAAAAACATCCCAGAGAGTCGATCCAAGCATAGAAACAGCCAGACAAATCACTGAATTAATTTCTCAACTATCACAATATAAATATAATTCAATAATATATTTAATTTCATAAAAACCTCATTCATTTAAAATTAAAACAGATTTGAGGTTTTTGGGCTCAAGATGAAAATTGAGAAAAAAAAAACAGTTTAACAAGAGATTGACAAAATTGATTTAGGGAGACACTTAATCATGCTCCCAATTTCAGAAAACACCAATTAATTTCATAAACTGAGAACTAAAAATCAAAACCTAGGGTTAGGGTTTGAGGAGAAATTGAGGCTCTTGAATCTGAACAAAGGAAGTGAGAAAACCACTTACCCAAGGAAGAAGGCAAGCTTATGGTGGTGCTGCGGTGGTTGACGCGGCGGCGGACGGTGGCCGTGGCGCCGGTTCGCTTTTTGTGAACACCAAAAAAGGGAGAGAGATAGAGTAAGACCAAAGGAAATAAGAAGAAGGGGTTGGAAGGAACTCACATGGTGGAAACCACCACAAAAAACCGGCGGCTCGCGGTGTTTACCACGATGGAGGGCGCGGCTTCGCGGCGGAGCTTGGCCAGATCGGGCGGCTGTGACGCGTCTCCTCCCGGAAGCTTCCGGCGGTTCGATGGGTGGAGGGTGTGGGGCGGTGGCTGGTTGGAGGAAGAAGAAGAAGGGAGAATAGAGAAGAAAAAGAAAGAAGGAAGAAATAAATGAAGAAAAGGTGCAGAGAAGAAAAGAGAGTAGGCGTCGAGAGAGAGAGAAAAAAAAGAGAACTTAGGTTTTTAAGTTAATTATTTAGTAATAGGTACAAAATGAGTGAAAAATATTAAGTCTAAAATAAACATGTTTTTATTTTTTGGACTCTAAAAATAAAGATTGATAACTATAAGTTTTCGAAATTCAAATTAGAGTAAAGATTAATAGTTGGACTGATCAACTAAGAAAATACTCAGTCCAAAATTTAATCTCCGATAAATGTCAAACCAGTTTATTTTCAACTCTAAAATTAAATAGAATGAAAATATGAAAATGCTTTTCTCTTAAACATATTATTTAAAATAATTTTCTGTACTGGTAATAATAGTGACAATAACGTAAATTGCAACACTCATTACATGTAATTGAAAATAAACAAACAAGTAAAGGATCCTCGTCTTAATGCTCACGTTAGCTCCAAGAGTGTAATTATCTACTCCATCAAGCAAGCATAGCCGTGTCAAACGTCTCAGAGAGGGAATCAAACAACGCGCAACAATCAGAAATCAAGAAATCAATTACGCATGACCAAACACACATTCTAATTTGATCTAAACACTTAATCTTATTACCAAACAAGGTTATTTTCAAAGAAAATCATGTTTGGAGCTTACGCTTAGGTCCTAACAAGTCGATTTGGGCTCTATTAGGATCAAACAAATCCATTTAGGCTTCATTAGGTCCTACCAAATCGATTTGGGCTCAATTAGGATCGAACAAGTCCATTGGGGCTCCTTTATGCCCGAAAAAGTACACATTGGCCTAGTTAGGTCGTATATGACCTAAACAGTCCATTTGGATTCTATTAGGATCAAACAATTGTGCTACTTGTTTAATTCACTTCATAAATCTTGTAAGATATATAAATCTTGTTTAATTCACTTCATAAATCTTGTTTACTTTTAAATTTATTAAGATAAATTATTTAATCTTTTTTCAAGGAAAATATAAAAAATAACAAATTCCGTGTGAAATCCGTCCAAAATTTCGGACGGATGTAAGAAAAATAAACAAAACAAAACAATCCGTCTGAAATCCGTCCGAAATTTTCGGACGGATTTCGGACGGATCAAGGGAAAAATAAAAAATTACGTATCCATCCGAAAATTTCGGACGGATTTCGGACGGATCAAGGAAAATATAAAAATTAACACAATCCGTCCGAAATCCGTCCGAACTTAAAATAACACAATCCGTCCGAAAATTTCGGACGGATCAAGGAAAATATAAAAATTAACACAATCCGTCCGAAATCCGTCCGAATTTTTCGGACGGATCAAGGAAAATATAAGAATTAACGCAATCCGTCCGAAATTTCGGTCGGATTTCGGACGGATCATGGAAAATATAAGAATTAACGCAATCCGTCAGAAATCCGTCCGAAATTTTCGGAAATTTTCGGACCGAAACATTTCCGTCCGAAAATTCAATTTTTCTAGTAGTGGTTACTATTCTCTATCTCTGTGTACTTTTCTTCTCAATTTAATCTCATTCTTAATTTTCATTTACTTACTCTCTCCGTCTCCCACTCGCGAAACCCACTCTCCCCCCTCACTTCGCTGCCACGTCTTCAACCCCTCACCGTCGTCGCGTCTCCAAACCCTCACCGCCCCCGCATCTCCAACCGCTGGCCGTCGTCACGTCTCCAACCTCTCGCATCTCCCTCTCATAATCACTACCCCTCCAGAATAGTGTCGTGCGCTAGCTCCTTGAGATCTGCCGCCACGCCACGCGACGTCCCTTTCAGATCCGGTCCGCTGCTATGTTCTTGTTGCTGCTTGGTTTGTCCTCTCTGCCAGATATGCTATGCCGCTTGGATGCCTAGTTCTTGTCGCTCGGGGGTTTCAGATCTATCAATTGTTTTTTATTTGATTAGGAATCTGGTTGGAGATAAACATTTAAACAATGCCTGTATGCAAGCATGTACCAATATCTGTTCCTTCCATAAGAAAACTGCAAACCCCTTCTTCTCAGATCTGCTTGTGTTTAATTTTAGGGTTCTTGTTGTTAGTGGTTGCATATCTGGGGTACATCTACCCAATCGGGTCGGGTTTGGACGAATCCCGTTTTCTTCTACTCTGGCATGTCTTTGCTTCTCTTCTTCCCCTTCTTCTTTGTTATAATCCGTGCGTATCCGATCGACAACCCACCGACCCGCCACCCGACTAATCCGATGATACCGACGAGCGGTAATGGGTCAAGTATTTCCGTTGTCGGTTTGGTTCGGATCGACCTGTTTGGGCCCGAATCCGACCAAACCCGACCATTGTCCTGCCCTAACACAGACTCATTCGTAGAAAATCCTATTGTCTTTGTATCTGGTGGTGAGCGACCAATCTCTAACACTGGGTGTTGGACCATGATAAAAACGATGCTCTCTACCACTCCAGCCGTCTTCCTACGTTGAGCACAACATTCTTTTATAAACTTTGTGTTCTTTGGACTACACTATTTTGGAAATCCCTCACATAAGGGTTGAAGGATGATATCTAAAATAGTGGATTGGATCTAACCCACAAATAAGGGACCCATTCTCAAGTGGTCCATTACTTATGTTCCGATTATATATTTAAATTATTGGATCAACAATGTGTGAAAGTATAGTTAGCTATACGTAAAGTATTAGTCCAAATTAAGATTCTCGAGAAATATATAATCGACTTGGGGTGCGTTTGGGTAAATAACTTAACTAAGCACTTATAGCATAAGGCCTTATTGTACAAGAGCTTATGCCATAAGAGCTTGAATTCAATAAGTCATGTGCGTTTGGATGCATATTTCCAAAAGCACTTATACAAAATTAAGGCGTTTGGATACATTATAAGTGCTTAATTGAGCGTTGGGCGCTACATCACCAGCGCTGGGCGCTGGCTTCCGGTTTCCACACTCGCGAGGCGAGCCAAGGTTCGCGGGGCGAATCTCCAAAATCACTTCCCGCAGAGGACCAGCGCTGGGCGCTGCACTGTTCCCAGCGCTGGTCCGCATAAGAGCTTATGAAATGCCATAAGTTAGTTTTCCTAACTTATGAGAATAAGTTAAAAGCAACTTATGAAATGCCATAAGTTCTTTTCATAAGTTGTGGCAAACACGTGGCATAAGAACTTATGGCATCAGATAAGTTATAAGGAGCTTATTTAAGCTCTCACAAACGGGGCCTTGGTTATCTTCGATAGCACCTTCCATATTTCTAATTACATGTACTGATGTACATACACACCATCTTAATTCAAGAAAGAAAAAGAATCCCCGCAACCCTAGATTCAAAGTTTGCATGCTCAAACTCCAGAAGCAGCCATATTTACGTAACGGGTGAAATTCATTTTTTTGACTTTAAAAAGTAATATCCATTCTTTATAACTTTCAAATTTTTTATTCCTACGATTTTCATACCTTAGAACAGTTTTTATTTACATACACATTACTGTTTTGTTACCGTTTGTTTAAATTTATAAATAATTTTGGAATATTAGTAAAAATATTTTTGTTGTCTTTATGTAAATTAAAAATTATTTTGTATTTGATTACAATTATAAAAATACTTTTTTTACTTCTCTCTCCTCTTTTGAGAATGGATGTTGAGAATAAAAAAAATATAGTTTATCAAAGAAGTTGATTTCAGGTTTCAGCCTGTTTTTTGTAAGCCTAAACAAAAAAAAATGTACTTGTCAGCAATTATTTTTTATTAAATAGGTTTTTTTTGTTGTTGAGAAAACTGAAACAAAAGGTCCTAAATTTATGATCTATTCTATATTATATATGTACTTTGTTTTTCAAAAACCATTCTGAAAATAGAAATAAAAAGGTTTTACATTAACTTTTGTTTACCTTTTCACTTTTCAGGAATTAGGGTCAACTGTAATAGTGTCATGTGATATAATTACAAGATTTTCTTATCTGAAAATTGAACTTTAAATAAATGTTAAACCTCTTTGGCAACAAATAATAAAATATGATTGAGGTGTGCCTAGGAGCATTCGATTCAAAGGATTCAAATGCAAACTATTGAACAGACATTTTGTTGTCAACTGAGACATGTGCCTTATTGTTCATATTTTCATGTAAGTTTTTATTGAGGCCAGTTTTTTTGTTTTTTGTTTTTTTTTTTTTGCTTTGAAGATCGAGCAATTAAATTTTTTCCTTATAACTCGTTTGATGGTCAGGATATGATATGAGTGGATAGGATAATAGCATATGACAGGAATATGATAGGACATGAGTAGGATAAGCTGTTATTATATCCGACGTTTGGTGTTCACCAGATAACCAACTGGATAGCATTATGATTTTAGTATGAATTTTAATATTTTCGTTTTTATTCTAAATGTTTTCATATTTTATTAGATTTTAGTATTTTTATAATTTTTATTTTTTTAAATTATAGAAAATGACAAAAATTACAAAAATATCCTTGTGATAAAATTACATATAAATTCTTAAATTTTTAAAATATTGTTTAACTTAAATTAATTTTTTCATAATTTTAAATATTCATTTTTAGTTTTTACTTTACATATAGGTAAATTATTAGAATAATATTTATATTTTTAAATTTTTAAAAATAATATAAAATAACAAAATTAGCCTTGTGGCAAAATTAAAAAATTTAAATTAATTATTAATATTTTATTGTTTTAAATATTTTATTTTTTAATATACATTTTTTTGTAACAATGTTATATATTTTATTATATTTTAAATTATTATTTTATTATACTTTAATTATTTTATATAAAAATTATTTTTATATTTTGTTATACCTTAAATCTCCCTATCCTATCCTGTTGAGTTCTAACTCAACCCTTCCCTCAGGATAGAATTATAACTAGATGGATAGGATAATATAGGTAACATGACTGATTTATCCTATCATGCCGGCTCACCAAACAATAGTTTCAGACATGATATGATAGTTTATTCTATCATGTCTCGCTTATCCTGACCACCAAACGAGCCCTAAAGTTTGCAAATAACCTATACCTAAAGTCCATTCCATTCTTATTACTCGAGCCAAATTCCGATGATTTAATTTTATACAAGTTGAAACAATTTCTTATAATTGTATATTTTAACTCAGGAGCAGATTAATATTTATCTTTCGAAAAATTAATATTCGTAATCACCCAAATTATCCCAGTAAAAAAATAAATAATAAAAATTCTAAGGTTCACGAATCCCCTTATGCATTACCGTTGTTGCTCATTGGAGCTCACATTCAATTAACTCAAGTTAACATTTGTCTATAAAAAAAATTAAAAAAAAATTAACTCAATTACTCAAGTATTTACTATTTAGAAGAAATACTATTTAGAAGAAAAATACGTGTAAATATAATTCGTCATCTTAAATAAATTATTTAAAACCTTCATACTTTCTAACCTAACTCTTTTTTTTTTTTTTACAAAACCTACTCACTTAATTCAGTTATTTTTAAAAGATGAATACAAATATAAATTTGATGATATGTATTACTTTTCATCTTTTTAAGAATTTGAATGAAAATGATTCGGTTGAGACCATTTATGATAAGTCCCTTGGTCATGTCTCAAATTTCATTCTAAAG
The DNA here is from genome assembly GCA_030762895.1 of Sophora flavescens. Classification (NCBI taxonomy): domain Eukaryota; kingdom Viridiplantae; phylum Streptophyta; class Magnoliopsida; order Fabales; family Fabaceae; genus Sophora; species Sophora flavescens. Next base: position 187,418,979 of record CM061063.1, on the reverse strand, counting down.
ATCTCAACTTTTGTTGCAACTAATTCTGACTCTTACAATCAAGGATACTCTGACTCCAGTGCTCGAGCATTTTAGAGTTACCCGTGATTTAACAGTTAGTGATATGAATCTTGAGACTCTTGAGAGTAATTCGACCTCTATACATCATAATATTGCTCATGATATGAAAATACTTGCCAATTTTTTGGGAAATAGAAATGATGATGACCTAGAGAATGACCTTATTTACGCAGAGCAGTTGAAACCTGTGGTTATGGTTATGTCTAAATCTCAGAAGTATAATCTAAGAAAAAATAGAAAACGTAATATTAGATTTAAATAACTCTTAATTTATTTTAATTTTTTACATTAGTTTTGGTTTAAGTACTCCATGATTTTGTTTTTTTTTTTTCTTTTTCTCAATAAATTATGGTGAGATAGTATCATATTCCCTAAAAAAAAAAGTCCTTTAATTTATTTATTAAATTTATTGGCAAGAAATCAATAGTACCTATCTAGTAATCTGTGTTTGCATTGATATTGACCACGTACGAGGATCAGAAACAGGACAACCGTGATTTGAGGCTTTGCCGCTTTGACGTAAAACGTGACTGAAACGGAACAATTACGCTTACCGAATTCTGGAGAAAAGTACCCAACTACCCATGTCATCATCATATGGTTAACACACATTCCAAACTTGAAGCTTTAGGCATGTGTGATTATAATCAATCTTGATTTTTTCTAATCCAGTATTCTTTCCATCATTCACTAGTGCAATTTTCTTTTGTGTAACCTGCCACAAAAGTTGAAAGCTTAAAATTTCTATAAGGTATCTGAATCTTTTCATCACTAATTCACACGTATACAGCATCAATTAGATTTGATAGTGAAGTTTTGTAAAGAGCCTTGGTGCAATATTTTGCTGCTCTTTTGCTAAGATATATCAACATTTGCTTGTCAACTAAAATTTGAAAACTAATACTTTAAAAGAATACAAAACCAATAAAAAAAATTGAAGTAGCTAAAACTCCACTTTTTGGAGAGCCAGATATTACAAGTAATACATGGAATAATTGATGTCATTTTTCTAATTAATTACTTTTTATCTAGCTTTGTTTAGGCCAAAGTCGACATAATTACTAGATATGTTTACAAAAATAGCTCCTCTAAACTTTTCAGTTTTAAGCTTCATACCCGTTATGCTCTTGATAAGTTTTTCAAGACAACTTAACTCCTTTAGCTCCATTTCTAGTTCAGATAGTTGTTTTAAAAAGCATTAGAAGCTTATAATTATGCCCTTTAAGAAAATATGAAACGTAAATAAATATATTTCTTGCAATTTCCCTCAGATGTGTCTTAGACATGTTTTGGAAGAATTTTACAAATTAATGAACTCTTAATATATAAAATATTAAAACAAAAAGAGTAAATATAATGGATTTGCACAATACTAATTAAAAATTTGTTAACAGTGATGTATATATAATAATAGGTTAAAGTAATATTTTGGTTCCTATACTTGACACGAATTCTCGATTTAGTCCCTATTCATAAAAAATTATTAAAATGGTGCATATACGTATAAAAAGTACCCGTTTGGTTTCTATACAAAGAAAAAAATTATTAAATCAGTCCTTAAATTAATATACGGCAGGGACCAAACGGATACTTTTGGTACGTATAGGTACCATTTTAATAATTTTTTTATGTATAGGGACCAAATCGAGAATTCATGTCAAGTATATGGACCAGAATAATAATATATAGGTTTCAAAGGTCAGAATCCGACAAAAGAAGCACTGGTTATTGTAACACCTTGCTTTTTGTTTAAGTGCTTTTATAAAGCATGTTTGGTTGTTTAAGTTAGTTTTGTTAAGTTAAAATAGTTGCCTAAGGGCTTAGTGAGATTTTTGGCTTCAAAGTCCCTTTCTGGTGCATGAGCACGCCCGTGCTTAAAGTCTGTAGTGTGTTGCAGGTTTTAAGTTGAGCACGCCCGTGCTCAACAGTGAGCACACCCGTGCTCAATGTGCGGACCGCGTCTCGTTGACGCTAAGTCCAGCACGTCCGTGCTCAAAGGGGTGCACGGTCGTGCTTCGTGTGCAGCCTTTATAAATTGGTACAGAAACCGAGGGTTTACGTGAAACCCTATTTTTAGTAGCAGCAGCCACCATATTGGGGCTACCTGTGCCTTTTTCCCTATTTCCTCTTTGTCCATTGCTATAGTGGAGTTTTGGAGGCCTTTTGGGAAGCTTGGTTGATCTGTGTCAGTGTTAGAGGTAATAGTCCCTTCCCCTTTTCGGTTTCTTTTCGTTTATGGTGTGAGAAACTGATCGGTTGTGTTTCTATTTAAGCAAGGCTTAGCATTGGACTGAGCCGCTTGTGGGGGACGTGATCTTTCGCTGTTTAAGGAGCTAACGGTTGAAACCTTCAATCCAGGTATGGGGAGAAGGGTAGTGTATTCATTAGGCAGTGTGGGTAGTGTAAGGTAAAGGGGTTCCCATGACCCCGATTTGTTATATATGAATGTATGATTTAATATGCTAAATTTGGTTGTTTGTGATAACACATCCTTGGCTGTTTTTAGTATGTTATTTCATATGCCTTATGTTCATGATATGTTCTTGATGTTTATGTTGGTTATTTTGGGGTGGACATGATGTTATGTTGACGGTTGTAATTGGCATGATGATGTTAAATGATTGATTGATGACTGGTTGAGTTTTGATGATGAGTTTTAAACCTTAATGTATGTTGTTAACTAACCTAAAGATTAATGGATTAAAAACCCTAAATTTTGGCTAAGAACTCGGTACCAAATTCTTCCCAGAACAGTGCTGTTGTGCATTAAGCACGACCGTGCTGAACAGGGAGCACACCAGTGCTCCCAGTTTGAATTCTGAAAATGGCCGCGCATTAAGCACAACCATGCAGGACAAGGAGCACGACCATGCAGCTGTGCACGGCCGTGCCTAATAGGAAGCACGATCATGCTTCACTTATGTGACCAGCACGACCGTGCAGGGGATAAGCACGCCCGTGATTCCCCTCAGGATAGAGAACATAATTAAGGACTTAAAGGGGGTTTTAACCCCAATCTTCCGCAATAACGCTATGTTGACATGATTAATTAATGTTAAAGATTAGATAACTCGGTTAATGGTTAATAAAGATAATTAATGATGATAAGATGTTTAAGTCGGTAACCGTTGGGTTATCGCACGTTGATAACTTTGCTGCTTAATGGCCAAAAGGGCCTCGATGCTTATTGGTCGAGGTGTTGATGATGTTAAGTCTTGGGTGCTTGTTGGCCCAAGCATGATGATGTTGATGATGAAGTCTCGGGGGCTTTTTGGCCCGAGCAAAGGAGGTGATTGTTGTTGTTTGTTGTTGTGCCATGCATAGAGCATTGGAGTTGATGGTTGTGGGGGAGGTTCGACATAGGGGAGATCACCCGAGAGTACGGTGATCTGGCCATCCACGGTAGGCCACCCGAGGTTTGGTGACAGCGGCCCCCCATGATGCGGCATCCACGGTTTGATGCGTTGGCTATCCATGGGGTTCACTCGAGGTTCGGAGAACTGATGGTGTTGGTGCTTCTATGGCCAATACGAATATGTAACTCCAAAGTCGTTCATCCTGAGTTAGTTTACATTGATTCTTACTCCCTATTTTCTGTTTTCTTGTTTGGCATGTTTGCTTTCATGCAGAGGATGGCGAGCAGCCCGGAGAGGAGTGACTCTGAGGAGCCACCACTCATAGTTAGGGTCTTTCTTTTGTTAGTCTAGTTTTCAGTTGTATTCCGAGGTTTTTCTGGAACGGTTATACCAGCTCTGTTGTGACATCGGGTTGGGACGTATGTTATTGTTTTATTTGTTTTTTTGTTTTAAACTTGATTTTATTTCTGTGTTTTATGAACTCGTTCATGTGGGACCTTTCTACCCATGGACAAATGTTTTATTTATTTCAGTAAATACATGATTTATTTTTTCAACTTTGTCCTTTTATTATTTTTTAACATGCGGGGTAGTAGGGTATCACAGTTATTGACCATAAGAATGATAAAAAAACACTTATGTTTTTTGGACACCTCAATTAATGTGAGGGTGGGTGGGATGACGGTGTATCATATTCCGAAATAGTGTCGATGTATTGTATACAATTATGAGTGTGGGTGTCACTTAGGTGTCCAAAGTAGTTGTACAAATTACATAGCTCAAAAAAATTAAAAATCAAAATGTCAGTTTCCTAGCTACTTTGGTTGTTAATTACTTCAGAGGAATAATTTGACCTAAAAGAAAGGATGATTGAGAAACTTGAGTGTTGTGTCGACAATAGCTAAAATAGCTTACAAAGTGAATATTCTCCAGAGGGACAAGATGAAAATGCGACAGTAATATGTTTGTATTTTTCTTCAAAATCCAAATCAGGGTGTCAAGAAAATGCAGTTTGTCATGGATATTTGAAACGTGGCATTGAGGACTCAGCCTAAGACCAGAGGCAAGAGATCAGGTGGCTCTCACATGGAGGTGCTAATGAATTGCAGACTAAAGACTGAAGAATTTGTTCCCTCCCGAGAATCGCATAGAATTTCATTACTCTTATGATATTAAGAATATGAAACACAAACTTTAGTACTTGATATGAGATATAAATGAGTGTGTGAAATTAAGAAACAAGTTCATCAGTTGTTAGTTTGCCATATGTTTACTTCAGTATCCCAAGTTTGAATGTGCTTAGAATAAACTACCTTTTTGGTAGTTTTCGTGTAGTACTGTAGTTCGAATAACATTATTTTATTGTGTTATCACCTAAAAAAAAACTTCAGCTGATAGCCAAAGACGGCTGATGGTTGTTTAGCTGAGTGAGATAGCCGATGAGGAATGATGAAAATTCGACTGGATGTATATCGGGCCTTGGGTTAATGGGCTTTTTTGAAGACAAAGTCCTTGTGGTCAGCTGAAGGTTGGAAATCAGCCTATGGATTGCCACGCATTGCTTACTAAAGTTGCGGGTAATGGATGAAAGTAGTTGCAAGCACACATTTGGAGTCTTCGGGAGAGTAAAGAAGAGGCTCAGTGATAGTGTAATTTTACATGATGTTTGCTGTACACTTTTGCATGCATATTTCATATAGATTAGGCATTATTTATTTGATTTTTGTTAGATTTTCTCTTGGAACGGGTGAAGCGGTTTCTTGATGTTGTTTTGCAGGAATCGCTGAAAAATCTGGTTAACTTAGAGCCAAGGGAATGAAGAAACAGTGGAGAATGAAATTCTGGGAATGATCGCCCCGCGAGAGGGTACTCGCCCCGCGAGACTGCAGACAGCCAGAAACAGCAGAATGTCATCCTTTCTGTCTCGCCCCGCGAAGCCCACCTCGCCTCGCAACCCTGAAAGATGACCGTGCCAGGAAAATGCAACCTGTTCTGTATCGCCACGCGAACAGTGTCTCACCTCGCGAGAGATCAAATCACTGAAGTCCAGAAGTTTAATATTCGCCTCGCGAGAAACATCTCGCCCCGCGAGTGCGCGAAAACCAGAACCCCTGTTATAAGTTGTTTAAGGCAGAATGGGAAGAGACCTGGGGAGACATTGGAGGCTACGAGTTTGGAAACCCAAAAGGCTCTCTGAATCAGAGGCAGCTTCTGGAGGATTGCCCCCATGGAATCCCTTCTCTCCTTCATCTATGTTTCTTTGGTTGTGACTATTATTATGAGTAGCTAAACCTCCATTGTTGAGGTTAGGGTAGTTATTTCTGAATTCTCATGTATTTGATTTAATCTTGCAATACAGTTTCTCCTTTGTTATTGAGTGATTGATTTCTGTGCTTAATGCTTGTTGTGGCTAGCATCCCCATGACTCGATTTGTGTTTTAATATGCAATTGGAAAATTTGTGTTAAAACCAGAATTGAGATTAATCACCTAGTAAGCCTTGTATCTAGGAATGGAACTAGGTTTATTAGCAATCGCATGATCCCTAATCTTAATGCAAATTCACTAATCTAGGCCACCTAAGGAATTAGGGTCTATTAGTGGATTTAGGCTCTTGTCATCCGAGGGATCGGGACTTGAGTAATTTAGTGGATTGATTATCATAATTAAAGTAGAAACTGTTTGTTAGTTGTTTCATTGCATGAGGATGAAGTGTAGTAAACCTAATCCCAACATCTTTTATCATATTTGAAAACCTTCTTTTATTGCCTTCCAAGTGTTTGAGAAAATTACAAAAAGAGTTTGTTTTTCTTATTTTGTTTATTTTTACTTTTGTGGGCTTGTTAATTAGTATAGAACTCTCTTCAATCCAAGAATCGCTTAGATAGTAGTTGAAGTGGTACGTGCTTGTACTTGTCATGATCCTCGTGGGAACGATAAAAGCGGTCTCACCACCGTATTACTTGCACGATGGGTATACTTGCCCAGATTCGTCAACAAGTTTTTGGCGCCGTTGCGGGTTTGTGTTTCAATATTAGCATATCTATTTCGGTTACTAATTTAAGCAAAAATAAAAATAAAAACAAAAATAAAAATTTCTGTTATAAACGGTTTGCTGTCATTTTTCTGGTGTGTTGCTTTTGTGTACTAACCTTTACTACTAACACTCTTGTTGCTAGACTGTTTGTGTATGCGAGGTACTATTCCAGCTGACCAACTCCTCTACGATCCAGAAATTGAAAGAACAGCTAGGAAGAATAGGAAGCAAGCAAGACAGCAGAATTTGTTAAGACAACAGGGAGAAGAACAAGAGACTTCCACCTCTCAAGTTTGTCAAGAAGAACTCAAGATGGCAGGCAATGGTGAAGATACTCCACCACCACGGAGGACACATGGTGACTATGCCATTACAAATGTCAACCGGCATGTCACTAGCATAGTGAGGCCTCCAGTGAACTCCAACAATTTTGAAATCAAGCCAAATCTCATCAATATGGTTTCACAGAATCAGTTTGCTGGGTTGGAGAAGGAAGATCCTAATGATCATGTTTCCACTTTCCTAGAATTGTGTGATACAGTGAAGATAAATGGTGCCTCCGATGATGCAATTCGCCTGAGATTGTTTCCTTTCTCTATAAGAGATAGAGCCAAGTCTTGGCTCCAATCACAACCAAGGGGGAGCTTCACTACATGGGATAACTTAGAGGAAAATTTTCTGGCAAGGTTCTTCCCCACCTCGAGATTTGTAAAGGCAAGGGGTGAGATCATAAGCTTTGCTCAACAACAAGGTGAGACTCTTCATGAAGCCTGGGAAAGGTTCAAGGAATTACTCAGAAGTTGTCCAAATCATGGTTTTGATGATCTTACTCGGATGCAAACATTCTCAGAATGGATTGAGGCTGTCAACCAGGTACATGTTGGATGCCTGATTGGAGGTTCCATGAATACAAAGACAACAGAGGAAGCATTGGTTTTGATAGAGGCTATGGCATCGAATGACTACTTGATGCATCATGATCGAGGTCCCACACAAAGAAGGGGAGTGTTGGAGTTAGATTCACAAACTGCATTGTTGGCTCAGAACAAGCTCATGACACAACAATTAGAGTCTCTTACCAAGCAACTAGCTCAACTCCCACAACAACTCCAAACTGTTCAAGGGACAACCATGCCACACCAATAGGTAATGCGATGTGATTTTTGTGGAGGTGATCATGATAATGGAAGATGTGAGGCGCCACCTAGTTCCCATGAGGAAGCCAATTATATGGGGAACTATGGGCGACAAAGCAACAACCAAGGGTGGAGGAATCAACCAAATTTTGGTTGGAATCAAGATGCCGGGCAAACAAGCAAACCTCCTCCTACACAACCGCCTCAAGACCGGGTTTCTATCTTGGAAAACACCCTCAATCAGTTCATGCAATTAACCATGGCAAACCAGAAAAATACAGATGCTTTGCTATAAAAAATTTGGAGGTTCAAGTTGGCCAAATTACAAAGCACCTAGCGGAGCAATCTAGCAGCGGTTTTTCAGGTAACACTCAAACTAATACTAAGGAGCATTGCAATGCTATTGTTTTGAGGAGTGGTAAAAGTCTTGAGAATGTGGGCGGTGAGCCTTTGGTAAAGAATCAGAGAGTTGATGAAGAAACAGAAGTGAGTGCTGAGGAAAAAGAGGAAGAAGGCAAGGAGGTTGTAGTTGAGGAAGAGGAAAAGGACAATGAAAAAGACAAGAGGGAGAAGCTAGTGGATGAAAATTCAATTCTGAGGAGGACTAAAAGTCAAATTTTAAAAGATGGAGACAAGCCTCAAGTGATTCCCTCTTATGTGAAGTTGCCCTATCCTCATTTGAGCAAGAAAAAGGAGAAAGAAGAACAGTTTACCAAGTTCCATGACATTTTCAAGAGGCTACAGATCAACATACCATTTGCTGAAGCACTAGAGCAAATGCCCACTTATGCAAAATTTATGAAGGAACTGCTCACGAAGAAAAGAAAGTTTAAAGAAGGCGAAACTGTTGCCTTAACTGAAGAGTGCAGTGCGGCGACATCGCAAAGGAAGCTACCTCCGAAGTTGAAAGATCCTGGTAGTTTTACAATCCTTTGCACTATTGGGAATGTTGCTATCAGAAAAGCCATATGTGACTTGGGAGCGAGTATCAATTTGATGCTGCTTTCAATTTTGAACAAGCTTGGAGGAGGAGAGGTGAAACCAACAAGGATGGCGTTGCAACTAGCTGACAGATCAATCAAGCATCCTTATGGTATTCTGGAAGATGTTCTGGTAAAGGTGGACAGGTTTATCTTCCCAGCAGATTTTGTGATTTTAGACATGGAGGAGGATGCAGAAGTCCCGCTCATACTGGGGAGACCTTTTCTAGCGATCGGTCGCGCTTTGATAGACGTACAAAAAGGCCAGCTGCAATTGAGTGCAAGACGAAGAAGTCACTTTCAATGTGTTTGAAGCTATGCATCGGCCGAGCGATGAAGAAGATTGTTTCCTCATGGACATTGTGGATACAGTAGCTAAAGGAGTCGTTGCACATCAACACCGTCCCTCTACTCCTGAGAAGAAGGAAAAGCTCAACATGAAAGCAAATCTGAAGCTCTTCAAGACAAATGATGTAACAGTTGGTGATGAAGTTGGATCTGCTCATCTTGTGAAAACAGAACCTCCACCGGGAAGGAGTAAGAAAAAGGGCAAGAGGCTCAGAGCGAAAAAGGCAAAGCGGAAGCACAATTGTTGGCCTTATAAGCAAAATCAGTTCTTTAAAGGAGTTCCATTGAAGAAAAGTTCTCTTGCATTTCTATGCCCAGTCAACCCTGGTTAATTGAAAGAAGCCCGTCAAGCTAGTGACGTTAAAGAAGCGCTTATTGGGAGGCAACCCAACTTTTCTTAACCCTTCTCTTTAGTTGTTTTCATTTTCTTAATAATTTTGTTTTTGATTTTAACCTCTTGAATAATTTGAGAAGATCAAGAGGAAAAATAATAAATTGAGAATTGCCAAGTGTTTGCAGGGTAAGAAGGAAGGAGGGAAGAGCAAGAAGATAAGAAAAAGCAAAGTCAGCACCCGTCACCGCTTCGGTAAGTCGTTCCAATTTTTCTTTCCTCTCTCCATCTTGATTGTTTACATTGGGGACAATGTAAATTTTTAAGCTTGGGGTAGGGGTATTTTGTATTTACATGTTTCATGTTGCATTCATATAGTTTTGCATGATAGCTTTCCATGATCACACAATTAGATTGCCCTTGTCTGAAATTTGCATCCAATTGTGAGAACTAAGTGCCAAATAAATTGTGATAGTGAATTATTGAACCTAATTATGTTTATTCTTGTGATATGGCTACAAATGAAAAATGCTTGAGATAATATTGGATGGTTGATAATTAGCATATGGTTCTGTAGATTTGTGTTTTTCATTGATTTCTGAACTACTAAAATGTGAGATTTTGAGCCAAAAGGGGTACTCACTATATCTACCCATTCTTTGTGTTAGAGTGTTATTCCTCTTGGATGATTTTCTCTAGAACTTGACTTAAAACCATTTTGAAGCTTAAAAATTTTTTAAAACATTTTTGAAAATGATTGAGGCAATAGGTAATTTTTCTGGCCTTCTGAGCTTTGAATGATGAAATGCTACCCCTTAGTTGCCCAATTTTGAGCCTGAAAGAATAAAATATTTTTCTTGGTACCTTGAAATATATTGTTGAATGATGTTTGATAGGACCTTCTAAAGTATTACAAAAAGGGTAAAAAGGTAGTTGAAAAAAAAAGTTTGGGATGAAAGAATCAGAAAAAAAAATCTCTTGAGTTGAAAAATCTCCCCTTCTCCAAGTTAAAAAAAAAACTAGAGAAGGGGATGACAAAAAGAAATGAGAAATAAAAGAAAAAGAAAGAAAATAAAGGTGGAAAAAGGAATCAAAACCCATAAGGGTATTTTAGAAGGTCATGTGTGCAATGCTATATTTTGTTAGCCCTTTTGGAAATATCCTTTTATTGATTTCCCCACCTAACGATTAATCCCACGGCCCCGTTACAACCAAGTGAAAGACCTCTTGATTATAAATTGTTTTCATTAATAAAGTAGAGATGTGGTTGATAGTCAAGCCTATGGTAGATGTCATTCCTTCAGGAAAATGGAGCGAATTGTCTTATATCCCTAACACTTGAGTGAGGTTAGAAAGAGAGCCAAGCAAATGAACAAGCTTGGGGTGAGCTTCACGTGAGAAAGAGTACCCAAATCAGTGAGAACATGAGTCTAAGGAACCTAAGCCTCTAATTGGACTTGAATTGATTGTCTCTTACTGAATTGTTTGAATTGCCTATTACTTGGATCAGTTACTCGGGTTCTTAGGTCACTATCCATGTTCTGTTTTCTTCTACTGGCCTTGGTGATTGCTTGAGGACAAGCAATTGAATAAGCTTGGGGTGATTTGATAGTGTGATTTTACATGATGTTTGCTGTACACTTTTGCATGCATATTTCATATAGATTAGGCATTATTTATTTGATTTTTGTTAGATTTTCTCTTGGAACGGGTGAAGCGGTTTCTTGATGTTGTTTTGCAGTAATCACTGAAAAATCTGGTTAACTTAGAGCCAAGGGAATGAAGAAACAGTGGAGAATGAAATTCTGGGAATGATCGCCCCGCAAGAGGGTACTCGCCCGCGAGCTGCAGAGAGCCGCCGAAGCAATGAGAATGTCATCCTTTCTGTCTCGCCCCGTGAAGCCCACCTCGCCTCGCGACCTTGAAAGATGACTGTGCTAGGAAAATGCAACATGTTCTGTATCGCCACGCGAACAGTGTCTCGCCTCGCGAGAGATCAAATCACTGAAGACCAGAAGTTTAATATTCGCCTCACGAGATACATCTCGCCCCGCGAGTGCGCGAAACCAGAACCCCGTTATAAGTCGTTTAAGGCGAATGGGAAGAGACCGGGGAGACATTGGAGGCTACGAGTTTGGAAAACCAAAAGGCTCTCGAATCAGAGGCAGCTTCTAGAGGATTGCCCCCATGGAATCCCTTCTCTCCTTCATCTATGTTTCTTTGGTTGTGGCTATTATTATGAGTAGCTAAACCTCCATTGTCGGGATTAGGGTAGCTATTTCTGAATTCTCATGTATTTGATTTAATCTTGCAATACAGTTTCTGCTTTGTTATTGAGTGATTGATTTCTGTGCTTAATGCTTGTTGTGGCTAGCACCCTCATGACTCGATTTGTGTTTTAATATGCAATTGGAAAATTCGTGTTAAAAACGGAATTGAGATTAATCACCTAGTAAGCCTTGTATCTAGGAATGGAACTAGGTTTATTAGCAATCGCATGATCCCTAATCTTAATGCAAATTCACTAATCTAGGCCACCTAAGGAATTAGGGTCTATTAGTGGATTTAGGCTCTTGTCATCCGGGGGATCGGGACTTGAGTAATTTAGTGGATTGATTATCATAATTAAAGTAGAAACTGTTTGTTAGTTGTTTCATTGCATGAGGATGAAGTGTAGTGAACCTAATCCCAACATCTTTTATCATATTTGAAAACCTTCTTTTATTGCCTTCCAAGTGTTTGAGAAAATTACAAAAAGAGTTTGTTTTTCTTATTTTGTTTATTTTTACTTTTGTGGGCTTGTTAATTAGTATAGAACTCTCTTCAATCCAAGAATCGCTTAGATAGTAGTTGAAGTGGTACGTGCTTGTACTTGTCGCATCCTCGTGGGAACGATAAAAGCGGTCTCACCACCGTATTACTTGCACGACCGGGTATACTTGCCCAGATTCGTCCAACAAGTTTTTGGCGCCGTTGTCGGGACTGTGTTTCAATATTAGCATATCTATTTCGGTTACTAATTTAAGCAAAAATAAAAATAAAAACAAAAATAAAAATTTCTGTTATAAACGGTTTCTTTGTCATTTTTCTGGTGTGTTGCTTTTGTGTACTAACCTTTACTACTAACACTCTTGTTGCTAGACTGTTTGTGTATGCGAGGTACTATTCCAGCTGACCAACTCCTCTACGATCCAGAAATTGAAAGAACAGCTAGGAAGAATAGGAAGCAAGCAAGACAGCAGAATTTGTTAAGACAACAGGGAGAAGAACAAGAGACTTCCACCTCTCAAGTTTGTCAAGAAGAACTCAAGATGGCAGGCAATGGTGAAGATACTCCACCACCACGGAGGACACATGGTGACTATGCCATTACAAATGTCAACCGGCATGTCACTAGCATAGTGAGGCCTCCAGTGAACTCCAACAATTTTGAAATCAAGCCAAATCTCATCAATATGGTTTCACAGAATCAGTTTGCTGGGTTGGAGAAGGAAGATCCTAACAGTCATGTTTCCACTTTCCTAGAATTGTGTGATACAGTGAAGATAAATGGTGCCTCCGATGATGCAATTCGCCTGAGATTGTTTCCTTTCTCTATAAGAGATAGAGCCAAGTCTTGGCTCCAATCACAACCAAGGGGGAGCTTCACTACATGGGATAACTTAGAGGAAAATTTTCTGGCAAGGTTCTTCCCCACCTCGAGATTTGTAAAGGCAAGGGGTGAGATCATAAGCTTTGCTCAACAAGAAGGTGAGACTCTTCATGACGCCTGGGAAAGGTTCAAGGAATTACTCCGAAGATGTCCAAATCATGGTTTTGATGATCTTACTCAGATGCAAACATTCTGTAATGGATTGAGGCTGTCAACCAGGTACATGTTGGATGCCTCAGCTGGAGGTTCCATGAATACAAAGACAGCAGAGGAAGCACTGGTTTTGATAGAGGCTATGGCATCGAATGACTACTTGATGCATCATGATCGAGGTCCCACACAAAGAAGGGGAGTGTTGGAGTTAGATTCACAAACTGCATTGTTGGCTCAGAACAAGCTCATGACACAACAATTAGAGTCTCTTACCAAGCAACTAGCTCAACTCCCACAACAACTCCAAACTGTTCAAGGGACAACCATGCCACACCAATAGGTAATGCGATGTGATTTTTGTGGAGGTGATCATGATAATGGAAGATGTGAGGCGCCACCTAGTTCCCATGAGGAAGCCAATTATATGGGGAACTATGGGCGACAAAGCAACAACCAAGGGTGGAGGAATCAACCAAATTTTGGTTGGAATCAAGATGCCGGGCAAACAAGCAAACCTCCTCCTACACAACCGCCTCAAGACCGGGTTTCTATCTTGGAAAACACCCTTAATCAGTTCATGCAATTGACCATGGCAAACCAGAAAAATACAGATGCTTGCTATAAAAAATTTGGAGGTTCAAGTTGGCCAAATTACAAAGCACCTAGCGGAGCAATCTAGCAGCGGTTTTTCAGGTAACACTCAAACTAATACTAAGGAGCATTGCAATGCTATTGTTTTGAGGAGTGGTAAAAGTCTTGAGAATGTGGGCGGTGAGCCTTTGGTAAAGAATCAGAGAGTTGATGAAGAAACAGTGAGTCTTTGAGGAAAAAGAGGAAGAAGGCAAGGAGGTTGTAGTTGAGGAAGAGGAAAAGGACAATGAAAAAGACAAGAGGGAGAAGCTAGTGGATGAAAATTCAATTCTGAGGAGGACTAAAAGTCAAATTTTAAAAGATGGAGACAAGCCTCAAGTGATTCCCTCTTATGTGAAGTTGCCCTATCCTCATTTGAGCAAGAAAAAGGAGAAAGAAGAACAGTTTACCAAGTTCCATGACATTTTCAAGAGGCTACAGATCAACATACCATTTGCTGAAGCACTAGAGCAAATGCCCACTTATGCAAAATTTATGAAGGAACTGCTCACGAAGAAAAGAAAGTTTAAAGAAGGCGAAACTGTTGCCTTAACTGAAGAGTGCAGTGCGATACTGCAAAGGAAGCTACCTCCGAAGTTGAAAGATCCTGGTAGTTTTACAATCCTTTGCACTATTGGGAATGTTGCTATCAGAAAAGCCATATGTGACTTGGGAGCGAGTATCAATTTGATGCTGCTTTCAATTTTGAACAAGCTTGGAGGAGGAGAGGTGAAACCAACAAGGATGGCGTTGCAACTAGCTGACAGATCAATCAAGCATCCTTATGGTATTCTGGAAGATGTTCTGGTAAAGGTGGACAGGTTTATCTTCCCAGCAGATTTTGTGATTTTAGACATGGAGGAGGATGCAGAAGTCCCGCTCATACTGGGGAGACCTTTTCTAGCGACTGGTCGCGCTTTGATAGACGTACAAAAAGGCCAGCTGCAATTCAGAGTGCAAGACGAAGAAGTCACTTTCAATGTGTTTGAAGCTATGCATCGGCCGAGCGATGAAGAAGATTGTTTCCTCATGGACATTGTGGATACAGTAGCTAAAGGAGTCGTTGCACATCAACACCGTCCCTCTACTCCTGAGAAGAAGGAAAAGCTCAACATGAAAGCAAATCTGAAGCTCTTCAAGACAAATGATGTATCAGTTGGTGATGAAGTTGGATCTGCTCATCTTGTGAAAACAGAACCTCCACCGGGAAGGAGTAAGAAAAAGGGCAAGAGGCTCAGAGCGAAAAAGGCAAAGCGGAAGCACAATTGTTGGCCTTATAAGCAAAATCAGTTCTTTAAAGGAGTTCCATGGAAGAAAAGTTCTCTTGCATTTCTATGCCCAGTCAACCCCGGTTAATTGAAAGAAGCCCGTCAAGCTAGTGACGTTAAAGAAGCGCTTATTGGGAGGCAACCCAACTTTTCTTAACCCTTCTCTTTAGTTGTTTTCATTTTCTTAATAATTTTGTTTTTGATTTTAACCTCTTGAATAATTTGAGAAGATCAAGAGGAAAAATAATAAATTGATAATTGCCAAGTGTTTGCAGGGTAAGAAGGAAGGAGGGAAGAGCAAGAAGATAAGAAAAAGCAAAGTCAGCACCCGTCACCGCTTCGGTAAGTCGTTCCAATTTTTCTTTCCTCTCTCCATCTTGATTGTTTACATTGGGGACAATGTAAATTTTTAAGCTTGGGGTAGGGGTATTTTGCATTTACATGTTTCATGTTGCATTCATATAGTTTTGCATGATAGCTTTGCATGATCACACAATTAGATTGCCCTTGTCTGAAATTTGCATCCAATTGTGAGAACTAAGTGCCAAATAAATTGTGATAGTGAATTATTGAACCTAATTATGTTTATTCTTGTGATATGGCTACAAATGAAAAATGCTTGAGATAATCTTGGATGGTTGATAATTAGCATATGGTTCTGTAGATTTGTGTTTTTCATTGATTTCTGAACTACTAAAATGTGAGATTTTGAGCCAAAAGGGGTACTCACTATATCTACCCATTCTTTGTGTTAGAGTGTTATTCCTCTTGGATGATTTTCTCTAGAACTTGACTTAAAACCATTTTGAAGCTTAAAAATTTTTTAAAACATTTTTGAAAATGATTGAGGCAATAGGTAATTTTTCTGGCCTTCTGAGCTTTGAATGATGAAATGCTACCCCTTAGTTGCCCAATTTTGAGCCTGAAAGAATAAAATACTTTTCTTGGTACCTTGAAATATATTGTTGAATGATGTTTGATAGGACCTTCTAAAGTATTACAAAAAGGGTAAAAAGGTAGTTGAAAAAAAAAAGTTTGGGATGAAAGAATCAGAAAAAAAAAATCTCTTGAGTTGAAAAATCTCCCCTTCTCCAAGTTAAAAAAAAAACTAGAGAAGGGGATGACAAAAAGAAATGAGAAATAAAAGAAAAAGAAAGAAAATAAAGGTGGAAAAAGGAATCAAAACCCATAAGGGTATTTTAGAAGGTCATGTGTGCAATGCTATATTTTGTTAGCCCTTTTGGAAATATCCTTTTATTGATTTCCCCACCTAACGATTAATCCCACGGCCCCGTTACAACCAAGTGAAAGACCTCTTGATTATAAATTGTTTTCATTAATAAAGTAGAGATGTGGTTGATAGTCAAGCCTATGGTAGATGTCATTCCTTCAGGAAAATGGAGCGAATTGTCTTATATCCCTAACACTTGAGTGAGGTTAGAAAGAGAGCCAAGCAAATGAACAAGCTTGGGGTGAGCTTCACGTGAGAAAGAGTACCCAAATCAGTGAGAACATGAGTCTAAGGAACCTAAGCCTCTAATTGGACTTGAATTGATTGTCTCTTACTGAATTGTTTGAATTGCCTATTACTTGGATCAATTACTCGGGTTCTTAGGTCACTATCCATGTTCTGTTTTTCTTCTCGGCCTTGGTGATTGCTTGAGGACAAGCAATTGAATAAGCTTGGGGTGATTTGATAGTGTGATTTTACATGATGTTTGCTGTACACTTTTGCATGCATATTTCATATAGATTAGGCATTATTTATTTGATTTTTGTTAGATTTTCTCTTGGAACGGGTGAAGCGGTTTCTTGATGTTGTTTTGCAGTAATCACTGAAAAATCTGGTTAACTTAGAGCCAAGGGAATGAAGAAACAGTGGAGAATGAAATTCTGGGAATGATCGCCCCGCAAGAGGGTACTCGCCCCGCGAGACTGCAGACAGCCAGAAACAGCAGAATGTCATCCTTTCTGTCTCGCCCCGTGAAGCCCACCTCGCCTCGCGACCTTGAAAGATGACTGTGCTAGGAAAATGCAACATGTTCTGTATCGCCACGCGAACAGTGTCTCGCCTCGCGAGAGATCAAATCACTGAAGACCAGAAGTTTAATATTCGCCTCACGAGATACATCTCGCCCCGCGAGTGCGCGAAAACCAGAACCCCTGTTATAAGCTGTTTAAGGCAGAATGGGAAGAGACCTGGGGAGACATTGGAGGCTACGAGTTTGGAAAACCAAAAGGCTCTCTGAATCAGAGGCAGCTTCTAGAGGATTGCCCCCATGGAATCCCTTCTCTCCTTCATCTATGTTTCTTTGGTTGTGGCTATTATTATGAGTAGCTAAACCTCCATTGTCGGGATTAGGGTAGCTATTTCTGAATTCTCATGTATTTGATTTAATCTTGCAATACAGTTTCTGCTTTGTTATTGAGTGATTGATTTTTGTGCTTAATGCTTGTTGTGGCTAGCACCCTCATGACTCGATTTGTGTTTTAATATGCAATTGGAAAATTCGTGTTAAAAACGGAATTGAGATTAATCACCTAGTAAGCCTTGTATCTAGGAATGGAACTAGGTTTATTAGCAATCGCATGATCCCTAATCTTAATGCAAATTCACTAATCTAGGCCACCTAAGGAATTAGGGTCTATTAGTGGATTTAGGCTCTTGTCATCCGGGGGATCGGGACTTGAGTAATTTAGTGGATTGATTATCATAATTAAAGTAGAAACTGTTTGTTAGTTGTTTCATTGCATGAGGATGAAGTGTAGTGAACCTAATCCCAACATCTTTTATCATATTTGAAAACCTTCTTTTATTGCCTTCCAAGTGTTTGAGAAAATTACAAAAAGAGTTTGTTTTTCTTATTTTGTTTATTTTTACTTTTGTGGGCTTGTTAATTAGTATAGAACTCTCTTCAATCCAAGAATCGCTTAGATAGTAGTTGAAGTGGTACGTGCTTGTACTTGTCGCAGTCCTCGTGGGAACGATAAAACGGTCTCACCACCGTATTACTTGCACGACTGGGTATACTTGCCCAGATTCGTCAACAAGTTTTTGGCGCCGTTGCCGGGGACTGTGTTTCAATATTAGCATATCTATTTCGGTTACTAATTTAAGCAAAAATAAAAATAAAAACAAAAATAAAAATTTCTGTTATAAACGGTTTGCTGTCATTTTTCTGGTGTGTTGCTTTTGTGTACTAACCTTTACTACTAACACTCTTGTTGCTAGACTGTTTGTGTATGCGAGGTACTATTCCAGCTGACCAACTCCTCTACGATCCAGAAATTGAAAGAACAGCTAGGAAGAATAGGAAGCAAGCAAGACAGCAGAATTTGTTAAGACAACAGAGAGAAGAACAAGAGACTTCCACCTCTCAAGTTTGTCAAGAAGAACTCAAGATGGCCGGCAATGGTGAAGATACTCCACCACCACGGAGGACACATGGTGACTATGCCAATACAAATGTCAACCGGCATGTCACTAGCATAGTGAGGCCTCCAGTGAACTCCAACAATTTTGAAATCAAGCCAAATCTCATCAATATGGTTTCACAGAATCAGTTTGCTGGGTTGGAGAAGGAAGATCCTAACAGTCATGTTTCCACTTTCCTAGAATTGTGTGATACAGTGAAGATAAATGGTGCCTCCGATGATGCAATTCGCCTGAGATTGTTTCCTTTCTCTATAAGAGATAGAGCCAAGTCTTGGCTCCAATCACAACCAAGGGGGAGCTTCACTACATGGGATAACTTAGAGGAAAATTTTCTGGCAAGGTTCTTCCCCACCTCGAGATTTGTAAAGGCAAGGGGTGAGATCATAAGCTTTGCTCAACAAGAAGGTGAGACTCTTCATGACGCCTGGGAAAGGTTCAAGGAATTACTCCGAAGATGTCCAAATCATGGTTTTGATGATCTTACTCAGATGCAAACATTCTGTAATGGATTGAGGCTGTCAACCAGGTACATGTTGGATGCCTCAGCTGGAGGTTCCATGAATACAAAGACAGCAGAGGAAGCACTGGTTTTGATAGAGGCTATGGCATCGAATGACTACTTGATGCATCATGATCGAGGTCCCACACAAAGAAGGGGAGTGTTGGAGTTAGATTCACAAACTGCATTGTTGGCTCAGAACAAGCTCATGACACAACAATTAGAGTCTCTTACCAAGCAACTAGCTCAACTCCCACAACAACTCCAAACTGTTCAAGGGACAACCATGCCACACCAATAGGTAATGCGATGTGATTTTTGTGGAGGTGATCATGATAATGGAAGATGTGAGGCGCCACCTAGTTCCCATGAGGAAGCCAATTATATGGGGAACTATGGGCGACAAAGCAACAACCAAGGGTGGAGGAATCAACCAAATTTTGGTTGGAATCAAGATGCCGGGCAAACAAGCAAACCTCCTCCTACACAACCGCCTCAAGACCGGGTTTCTATCTTGGAAAACACCCTCAATCAGTTCATGCAATTGACCATGGCAAACCAGAAAAATACAGATGCTGCTATAAAAAATTTGGAGGTTCAAGTTGGCCAAATTACAAAGCACCTAGCGGAGCAATCTAGCAGCGGTTTTTCAGGTAACACTCAAACTAATACTAAGGAGCATTGCAATGCTATTGTTTTGAGGAGTGGTAAAAGTCTTGAGAATGTGGGCGGTGAGCCTTTGGTAAAGAATCAGAGAGTTGATGAAGAAACAGAAGTGAGTGCTGAGGAAAAAGAGGAAGAAGGCAAGGAGGTTGTAGTTGAGGAAGAGGAAAAAGACAATGAAAAAGACAAGAGGGAGAAGCTAGTGGATGAAAATTCAATTCTGAGGAGGACTAAAAGTCAAATTTTAAAAGATGGAGACAAGCCTCAAGTGATTCCCTCTTATGTGAAGTTGCCCTATCCTCATTTGAGCAAGAAAAAGGAGAAAGAAGAACAGTTTACCAAGTTCCATGACATTTTCAAGAGGCTACAGATCAACATACCCTTTGCTGAAGCACTAGAGCAAATGCCCACTTATGCAAAATTTATGAAGGAACTGCTCACGAAGAAAAGAAAGTTTAAAGAAGGCGAAACTGTTGCCTTAACTGAAGAGTGCAGTGCGATACTGCAAAGGAAGCTACCTCCGAAGTTGAAAGATCCTGGTAGTTTTACAATCCTTTGCACTATTGGGAATGTTGCTATCAGAAAAGCCATATGTGACTTGGGAGCGAGTATCAATTTGATGCTGCTTTCAATTTTGAACAAGCTTGGAGGAGGAGAGGTGAAACCAACAAGGATGGCGTTGCAACTAGCTGACAGATCAATCAAGCATCCTTATGGTATTCTGGAAGATGTTCTCGTAAAGATGGACAGGTTTATCTTCCCAGCAGATTTTGTGATTTTAGACATGGAGGAGGATGCAGAAGTCCCGCTCATACTGGGGAGACCTTTTCTAGCGACTGGTCGTGCTTTGATAGACGTACAAAAAGGCCAGCTGCAATTCAGAGTGCAAGACGAAGAAGTCACTTTCAATGTGTTTGAAGCTATGCATCGGCCGAGCGATGAAGAAGATTGTTTCCTCATGGACATTGTGGATACAGTAGCTAAAGGAGTCGTTGCACATCAACACCGTCCCTCTACTCCTGAGAAGAAGGAAAAGCTCAACATGAAAGCAAATCTGAAGCTCTTCAAGACAAATGATGTATCAGTTGGTGATGAAGTTGGATCTGCTCATCTTGTGAAAACAGAACCTCCACCGGGAAGGAGTAAGAAAAAGGGCAAGAGGCTCAGAGCGAAAAAGGCAAAGCGGAAGCACAATTGTTGGCCTTATAAGCAAAATCAGTTCTTTAAAGGAGTTCCATGGAAGAAAAGTTCTCTTGCATTTCTATGCCCAGTCAACCCCGGTTAATTGAAAGAAGCCCGTCAAGCTAGTGACGTTAAAGAAGCGCTTATTGGGAGGCAACCCAACTTTTCTTAACCCTTCTCTTTAGTTGTTTTCATTTTCTTAATAATTTTGTTTTTGATTTTAACCTCTTGAATAATTTGAGAAGATCAAGAGGAAAAATAATAAATTGAGAATTGCCAAGTGTTTGCAGGGTAAGAAGGAAGGAGGGAAGAGCAAGAAGATAAGAAAAAG
Organism: Sophora flavescens; assembly: GCA_030762895.1. Classification (NCBI taxonomy): domain Eukaryota; kingdom Viridiplantae; phylum Streptophyta; class Magnoliopsida; order Fabales; family Fabaceae; genus Sophora; species Sophora flavescens. The sequence continues at coordinate 187,397,918 of CM061063.1, read as the reverse complement.
CAAAGTCAGCACCCGTCACCGCTTCGGTAAGTCGTTCCAATTTTTCTTTCCTCTCTCCATCTTGATTGTTTACATTGGGGACAATGTAAATTTTTAAGCTTGGGGTAGGGGTATTTTGCATTTACATGTTTCATGTTGCATTCATATAGTTTTGCATGATAGCTTTGCATGATCACACAATTAGATTGCCCTTGTCTGAAATTTGCATCCAATTGTGAGAACTAAGTGCCAAATAAATTGTGATAGTGAATTATTGAACCTAATTATGTTTATTCTTGTGATATGGCTACAAATGAAAAATGCTTGAGATAATCTTGGATGGTTGATAATTAGCATATGGTTCTGTAGATTTGTGTTTTTCATTGATTTCTGAACTACTAAAATGTGAGATTTTGAGCCAAAAGGGGTACTCACTATATCTACCCATTCTTTGTGTTAGAGTGTTATTCCTCTTGGATGATTTTCTCTAGAACTTGACTTAAAACCATTTTGAAGCTTAAAAATTTTTTAAAACATTTTTGAAAATGATTGAGGCAATAGGTAATTTTTCTGGCCTTCTGAGCTTTGAATGATGAAATGCTACCCCTTAGTTGCCCAATTTTGAGCCTGAAAGAATAAAATACTTTTCTTGGTACCTTGAAATATATTTTTGAATGATGTTTGATAGGACCTTCTAAAGTATTACAAAAAGGGTAAAAAGGTAGTTGAAAAAAAAAGTTTGGGATGAAAGAATCAGAAAAAAAAAATCTCTTGAGTTGAAAAATCTCCCCTTCTCCAAGTTAAAAAAAAAACTAGAGAAGGGGATGACAAAAAGAAATGAGAAATAAAAGAAAAAGAAAGAAAATAAAGGTGGAAAAAGGAATCAAAACCCATAAGGGTATTTTAGAAGGTCATGTGTGCAATGCTATATTTTGTTAGCCCTTTTGGAAATATCCTTTTATTGATTTCCCCACCTAACGATTAATCCCACGGCCCCGTTACAACCAAGTGAAAGACCTCTTGATTATAAATTGTTTTCATTAATAAAGTAGAGATGTGGTTGATAGTCAAGCCTATGGTAGATGTCATTCCTTCAGGAAAATGGAGCGAATTGTCTTATATCCCTAACACTTGAGTGAGGTTAGAAAGAGAGCCAAGCAAATGAAAAAGCTTGGGGTGAGCTTCACGTGAGAAAGAGTACCCAAATCAGTGAGAACATGAGTCTAAGGAACCTAAGCCTCTAATTGGACTTGAATTGATTGTCTCTTACTGAATTGTTTGAATTGCCTATTACTTGGATCAATTACTCGGGTTCTTAGGTCACTATCCATGTTCTGTTTTCTTCTACTGGCCTTGGTGATTGCTTGAGGACAAGCAATTGAATAAGCTTGGGGTGATTTGATAGTGTGATTTTACATGATGTTTGCTGTACACTTTTGCATGCATATTTCATATAGATTAGGCATTATTTATTTGATTTTTGTTAGATTTTCTCTTGGAACGGGTGAAGCGGTTTCTTGATGTTGTTTTGCAGTAATCACTGAAAAATCTGGTTAACTTAGAGCCAAGGGAATGAAGAAACAGTGGAGAATGAAATTCTGGGAATGATCGCCCCGCAAGAGGGTACTCGCCCCGCGAGACTGCAGACAACCAGAAACAGCAGAATGTCATCCTTTCTGTCTCGCCCCGCGAAGCCCACCTCGCCTCGCGACCTTGAAAGATGACTGTGCCAGGAAAATGCAACATGTTCTGTATCGCCACGCGAACAGTGTCTCGCCTCGCGAGAGATCAAATCACTGAAGACCAGAAGTTTAATATTCGCCTCACGAGATACATATCGCCCCGCGAGTGCGCGAAAACCAGAACCCCTGTTATAAGCTGTTTAAGGCAGAATGGGAAGAGACCTGGGGAGACATTGGAGGCTACGAGTTTGGAAAACCAAAAGGCTCTCTGAATCAGAGGCAGCTTCTGGAGGATTGCCCCCATGGAATCCCTTCTCTCCTTCATCTATGTTTCTTTGGTTGTGGCTATTATTATGAGTAGCTAAACCTCCATTGTCGGGATTAGGGTAGCTATTTCTGAATTCTCATGTATTTGATTTAATCTTGCAATACAGTTTCTGCTTTGTTATTGAGTGATTGATTTCTGTGCTTAATGCTTGTTGTGGCTAGCACCCTCATGACTCGATTTGTGTTTTAATATGCAATTGGAAAATTCGTGTTAAAAACGGAATTGAGATTAATCACCTAGTAAGCCTTGTATCTAGGAATGGAACTAGGTTTATTAGCAATCGCATGATCCCTAATCTTAATGCAAATTCACTAATCTAGGCCACCTAAGGAATTAGGGTCTATTAGTGGATTTAGGCTCTTGTCATCCGAGGGATAGGGACTTGAGTAATTTAGTGGATTGATTGTCATAATTAAAGTAGAAACTGTTTGTTAGTTGTTTCATTGCATGAGGATGAAGTGTAGTGAACCTAATCCCAACATCTTTTATCATATTTGAAAACCTTCTTTTATTGCCTTCCAAGTGTTTGAGAAAATTACAAAAAGAGTTTGTTTTTCTTATTTTGTTTATTTTTACTTTTGTGGGCTTGTTAATTAGTATAGAACTCTCTTCAATCCAAGAATCTCTTAGATGATAGTTGAAGTGGTACGTGCTAGTACTTGTCGCAGTCCTCGTGGGAACGATAAAACGGTCTCACCACCGTATTACTTGCACGACTGGGTATACTTGCCCAGATTCGTCAACACTCAGGTTGGAGAATTAGTTGTCAATGGATGCGAAGGGAAGTGCATGAAAAATAGGGATATGGTTCTTTGAAGCTAGCAGTTGTGGCAAAGGTGGTTTGAGCAGTTGAAGATCATGATTAGGCTAGACATGGGTAGTTACATAAGTTTAGGAGCATCAGCCAATAGGATTGGCTATAGTGCGGGTTAATTTTTTCCTATAAATACCCTTTATAAAGAGTCGTAAAGGATCAACACACAATCAATACAACATAAGCTTTTTACGCTTAGATTTCCTGCATGTTTCTTGTTTTCCAATTGATTTCTTTTACTTTACTTTCAAGTTATTTTTGCTTTACTTCGTTTAGTTCTAAATACTTAGCCATTTGCTCTTTTATCTTCTTAACCTTTAGCTTTTAAGTTCACCCTTCAACCAAACACTTTGTTTAGTAGTCTGGGAACCTTTTGCCAATGGAGAAATTTTCCCCCTTGGTGCTTTTCGCTTGACTATTAGGAAAATCAAAATGTGCAGCTCGACTAGTTTTACTACTCGGCTGAGTCACAATTTTGCACGATAACAAATTTGGCACGACTAGTGGGACCAACGAAGGTGAACAAATTGATAAGTTTCCTTCTCCTAGTCACGATCACAGTTGGTGTATGCACCTGAGATCCGCAAAAAAAAATCTTTGCAGTATGGATACATCACAAGCTAGCAAGAAGAATGGGGGCGTAAGCTTGCTGAAAGGGCTCCACAAGCCACTTTGGTGATGCCATCATCGCCCCAACCAGCTGGGACATCTACCCCTTCTAGCGCGACTTCAACTGCCACTGTGGACCTCACTAATCAGTCTCAGTCAACTGTGGTTACCACATCTTTCATTCGGTTGTAGATTGATCTGGGGATCAATGAGCTAATGTACCAGGTGTTGAAGCAATCATTCGAGATTGCCAAACTCAAGGTACAAAATGAAGTTCACTATGTAATGGAATTGGAAAAGAAACAAGCTAATGTGGGTGAAACTTCGACTTACTCCATGGTGGCTGGGAAAACAGGGCCCTCAACTGGCAGCCAGGTTCAGGCAAGACCACAGCCATTGGTTCAGCTGAATCAAAGCGTGCCATAGGTCGCTCCCATATTCCAGCCCACTGTCAATGAAGGCTTTCTACAGCCGAGTGTGCAGTTGGGCCAAGTACAGATTCCTCGAAGACTTCCTAATTTTGTAGGGTCAATCAGTATGTAGTATCTGACACCTAATACTTTGGTTATAACCGAGCTTGGAGGCCTAACATACTCGGCTACTGGAGCACCTGTCAGGATGACTGGTGATTATGTTGGGGAATTGTCGTGGACCAATATCCCACCTACCCCAATAGGTACTCCTGAAGTGTTTCCCTATGGAAAAACTGTAACATCACTGGCAGCTCTCTGGATTGACAGCTGATGCCAAACACCAACATGGGTCTTTTCAGTGTACTTTGTCCTCACTCACACACTTCCTGGGAAAACTTCTGAGGAGGTGACCCATCCCATAATTGCTCCAAGTCAAGCACGCTTAACAGTGGAGTTTTTAAGTGATGGGCTCCCCAAAAGAAGATGCATCTTATTGGTATATGTAGTATCAATCAATTCATGTAAGTCATCCTCATCGGTAAAGTCCTATACCTACATAGTCTTAGGATATCTCTCATTCTAGTATGTTATCGGTTCATTCATGTGTCCCTCCACCTAGAAGCCTGCCAGGAGCCGATCCTTGTCCCGCTCTCTTTGCTCCGGCGACCACTCCCGCCCTCGTCAACACCCGAGTGTCACATGGCCACCATCTTCCGCCTGGTTCGTCCCTGAACCACACCGTACTGGGAGAGGTACCGCTCTGATACCATTTGTAACATCCATGGCTGCTCTATGGATTGATGATTGACCCCACAGGCCAACATAGGTCTTTTCAACGTGCTTTGTCCTCACTCACACGCTCCCTAAGAAGTTTTCCTAGGAGATGACCTACCCCATAATTGCTCCAAGTCAAGCACGCTTAACTGTGGTATAGGTAGTACCAATTAATTCATATAAGTCATCCTCAACTGTATAGTCACATACTTACATAGTCTCATGATCCCTCTCATTCTGGTGTGTTATATGTCGGTTCATTCATGTGTCCCTCCTCCTAGAAGCCTGCCAGGAGCGGCTACTTGTCCATGCTCTCTTTGCCCCGGCGACCACTCCCCGCCCTCGTCAACATTCGGGTGTCATAAAAACTATTCCCATTAGAGGAAGTTCTTGCCGAGCTCCTGGAGATTACTTGGGAGACCAGTCATGTACTAACTTAAGACAAGTGGTGCCGATGCAGTCATTTGTGCAACCGTGGATGAATGTTCCACCTTACACTACAAATAACTCGGGGGCAATGCCAGTTTAGGAGCAACCACATCAGGTTCCATATCATGCTAGGGCTATACCTGCTAGGCCAGTCAGACCCATTCAGCTAAAAGTTCCCAATTATGTAACTGAGAGAGCCCCTGGACCGTAACTGATAGATCCAGAGATGATAGCCGATACAATGAGGAGGCACTTTGGCAATCAGTTGAAATTGCTGGACAGGCCTGTGTACAGGAAGCCCTACCCAGAGTGGGCGGATTGGGTGATGCCTCTGCCCAAAGGTTTTAAGACCCCGGATTGCACCACTTTCTCAAGAGAAGATGGGAAGTCCACTATGGAGCACATCGGCATATTTACTGCTCAATTTGGTGAAGCCAACTAGAACGAGCTCTATAAGCTCCAACTATTTCACTCATCTTTGATTGGGGTTACCTTTACCTGGTATTCGGCTCTTGCACCCAATTCTAGGCAGATTTGGATAGACATGGAACGATGCTTCCATGTCAAGTTCTACTTACCTCGGCCATATGTTTTTGTGGCTGACATGATGAACTTGAGACAACAGGTAGATGAGCCTTTGGGAGATTTTATAGAAAGATTCAGAAAGCTAAAAATTCGTTGCACTGTTAAGCTACCTGAGGCAGAATATTCTTCAATAGCTATCAGTAATATGCATCCTCAGCTCAGAGAAAGGCCGGTAAGTCAATACTGCACTAACTTGAGTCAGCTTGGCTCCAAGGCTTCCAGAATTGACCAATACATTCTGGAGAAAGAAAAGAAGAAAGGCGGCAAACGGAGAGGACCACACTTGATATCCATAGTGGATGTGGAGGATTCGGATAGTCTGTCTGATGAGTCAGACGATCAAATGACAGACATAATGGTAGCCGAGGTCCTCAGGGGCAAGCCCTATTCATGCCCTGCTTTGAGACCTCCTAAAGGAAAGGAGGTACAAACTTTTGAAAATATAATGAAGCATTCGTTTGATATCTCCAAGGCTGACCAGCTATTTGACCATTTGTTAAAAGATCAACAAATTCGTTTGATAGAGGGACATAAAATCCCCTCGACTAATGAGTTGAAAGGGAAGAAATATTGTAAGTGGCATAACTTTTACACAAATGATGCGGTCAATTGTATCGTGTTCTACAAAGCCATTCAGAAAGCTGTAAAGGAAGGGAGGTTCAAACTGGTTGTGAAGGAAATGACTGTAATCACGGATCCTTTCTATGCAACTGGGATCAACATGGTGTCATTCTCAAGGGAGTCGTTGTCAGGATTGCCATCTAAAAGATGGAAGCAGCTGATGCGACATCAATGGATACATAAAAGGGTTTTTGATGAGCTGAATGGTGTTGGGAGAACCTTAACTTTTTCAGTCAGTCGAGATCTATTGATCAGAAGCCTTTTGGTGTTTCAAAGGTTGGTGATGTTGAAGTCAGATAAGCCATACACTCCTTCTCATGACTTTCTTGAGAAGAGGGCAAATGGGTCTGAAGAAACGAAAGTATCTGCCTCTAATGGTAAGAAGCCAGTTGTGTTTTATAGGCTGGAACTTCCTCGGCATAGCGAGCAGGCTGAATCTTCACATAATTTAGTGGACATGAGATGGAACAATGGTTCATATGCCAAGAGGGGAAATAGGCCTGGTCGCTTGTTGGGGCCCTATGGCCTAGCCTATTTAAGGCCTAGCTCAGCCTAGCCTATTTAGTAAAAAGGTCGGGTCAAGGCTTTTCAAGAAGCCTATATAGCTAAAGAGGCCAGGTCTAAGGCTTTAAAAAAAGCCTACTGGACCTATCAGGTCGGCCTATTTAACACATACACACATAAATATATATGTATAATATAATATATTATAATAATATAGTATATTATTTACATTATTCATAATATTTGAAAGTAAAGGCCTATTGGCCATGTAGTGGCCTACTTGCTTATTTATTTATGAATACCTAATGACCTATTTGTTAGCATAGGTCTACCAACTTCTTTGTCATTAGAGACCTACGAACCTATTTACAAGTGAAGGACTGTGACCTATTTATAGATGGAGGCATATTTAAAGGTCTTGTTGACATGTAGGCTTTCAAGTAGGCTTTCATGCCAGGTCAGAGTTTAAAGTAGGTCAGGCTCAAGCCTTAGAACTTGGCCTATATCAGACTAATAGGCCATGCTCAGGCTTCAAGATAGAGGATTAGTTGCCAACATATGCTAAGGGAAGTGCCTAAAATATAGCGATATGGTTCTTTGAAGCTAGCCGTTGTGGAAAAGGGGGTTTGAGCAGTTGAAGATCATGGTTAGGCTAGACGTGGGTAGTTGCATAAGTTTAGGAGCTTCAGGTAATATGATTGGCTATAGTGGGGGTTAATTTTTGCCTATGAATACCCTTGTAACAAGTTGTAAAGGATCGACACACAATCAACACAACATAAGCTTTTTATACTTAGATTTCATGCGTGTTTCTTGCTTTCTCATTGGTTTCTTTTACTTTGCTTTCAAGTTATTTTTGCTTTCCTTTGTTTAGTTCTAAATACTTAGCCATTTGCTATTTTATCTTATTAACCTTTAGCTTTTAAGTTCACCCTTTAACCAAACGGTTTCTTTAGTAGTTTAGGAACACTTTGCCGAGGGACGGATTTTCCCCCTTGGTGATTTTCACTTGATTATTAGGAAAATCAAAACGTGCAACTCGACTAGTTTTACTACTCGGATGGGTCACAATTTTACACGACAACACATTGTCATTCGCAAATATTATTATTAGGTTTTGAGAATTCCTTTTTGTTGCAGTTTGTGAATTGCATTTTAGTAAATCAAAGGTACTTCGTTAGTCAAGTTAGTCCCTGCTGTCACCCCAGACACTTAACACCGTTTAAGAAGCTGACATGGCACGTTAAGTGACACATAGGACATCACCTTACATCCAACGTGGCTGCCAAATCACAAGGATCGATTTGAGGGTAAAATACACAAGTACTAAAATGGTTCCCTCCCTTTCAAAATTCTCGAAACATGTGTACCCTAACCCTAAGCTCCATTTCCCCCATGCGTGTTTTACCATCAAATTGGTCCCTGTGAGTTGGCAGCCATGTGGGATGTAAGGTGATGTCCTATATGTCATTAAACGTGTCATGTCAGCTTTTCAAATGATGCTAAGTGACTGGGGTGACGATATGGACTAACTTGACTAATAAAATTAACATTGAGGGATGATTTTATAATTTATTTACTTCCAGTGACTGAACTGACAACACCTCACACTTTCAGGGATTAAAATGATGGTTTACTCATAGATTTTTTATATGTCAGGAATCTTTAATGTTCTCTCAATAAAGATTTATTGAGTGCGGAATATTTATTGTTCATTGCATAGAGATTTATTGAATGGGGGAATCTTTACTATTCACTAAGCAAGAGATAATCTATTATTTATTGTTCACTATCCATAACTATCTACTTAGTGAGTCAACATATCCAGTTGCCCAATGGTAAATCAATAATTTTACATCAAATACACTCAATGTTGGAATTGATTATATGCTACAAATTACACTCAAGTAAAAAATGCTTTTACTAGATACAGTGACAGGGGCTGCAATAGACTAGAACTCCTCATAGTGATCTGGTCTGATAAAGATCACATATAAACCACATGCGAATTGATGAGGTTACACATCTCTTATAGTTACCTATACCTTATGTATGATGTATTGTTCACTAATTATGCTTCCTTTTCTAGTTTGTGTGGTTTCAATACAAAGATTTACAATATTACTTACCACAATATGCATCCTAAGATGAAAACATGTGGAATGGTTGTATCATTTTAACTTGTTTCTCATTTATTAAGTGTCATCCAACAAACAGCAGGCAAGGTCAAGTTCTGATTTGGGTTGGTGTAACATGTATCGAAACTACCTCTAAATTTGGATGATGTCTATAAAGTTCAGAAGCATGATAACCATTATATTTATTGGGCTGAGAAGCACACAGTGACCCCTAATTTGGAGGACAAGTCGACAAAAAAATTTAAAGGAACCACCTATTGAGGGTTATATACTGCCAAACCAAGAATATATGGCTTGATTTCTTAACAACTCAATACCTTGTCATCACCAGAACAATTACAAGACCCCCAAGGTCGACCTAACTCAAATGTTAGCCACTGTAAAAAATATAATTGAACAATTGCTTATATGATGACATGCATCCCATTCTATACCTCGTCAATCCACACCATATGATGCTGAGAGTGGCATGCAACGGGCCTTCAACCTCCTCAAATGTCATTTGCTCATACTTAATCATAACAAGAGGATTCTTAACAATATTTTTTTTGTTTCCCAAGGTATCTTCCGTGCGCAACTACGAAGGCTAATACCTCAAGGTACAGGACGACATTGAAGGTCTGGCTTCTCCCAACAAGATTTTCTCCATACGCAAGAGCTAGTGATTGAACCACTGACCACTTGCTTAAGGGGCCCGAGCCCTTTATCACTCAGACCAACCACATGTTGGTTTCTTAAAAGTATTGTGGCCTTCGTCATTACTCTTTCGCTATCAGTGAATATGATTTTATTAGTAATTCTTTTGTTTGGATGTAGGAATCCCTGAGTTGGCTTATGATTATTTGCATAACCTATACTCATTATGTTTTCCATCATTTTCCCACCAACTAATGTTCTTGTACTCCAAATATTGACAACTTTAGAAACACCAAATTACTAATTTTAACTTAAACGAAGCTATGGAGAAAGATGACTCACCCCTCAATGATGATGAATAAAAATGATGAGGTAGACGACGTCGTTAACTTCTTGCACGTAATTGACATTCACTATGGTTAAGGTGATCTAGAATGCAATGTCAGGAGATGCTACATGGGAGTTAGAGGAAAAGATGAGGGAACAACATCTGCATTTGTTCTGAGGTAAATTAATTTCGAGGACGAATTTCTTTTTAGAGGAGTAGTGTTGTAATGCCCCGAAAAATGCTTTATCTGTTAATTAATTTCTTTCGTAAATAAATTGTTAGAGAAATACAATTTGACAATTATAAATAATATTTGTGGTTTATGCCTAAGAATTCAATCGACTTCGAATTAAAAACTCAGATAAGAACCGGAGTGTGTTTTGGCACCCGATACGGATTTACACTGTAAATTGTAATCCCATGACCAGATATACCTCTGAGAAAGATAAATCATAAAATAATTGTTTGAGCCTCTCTATGTTATTTTTAGTCGGAGTTGGTGAAAATATTATTATTTTAGTTGGGTCTGCTAATTTATTTATTTCGGGATAATCTCGAAATACGTACAATACAGATGAAATTAGACTGTGTCATGACTAACTAAGTCATTACCTCACTTAGTTAGAATAACTATATCAATTAGATGACAACTTGTCAACTTTTCCAAAAATGGATAAAGCCCTTTTTCCTTAAATAGTTAATCATGCGCCTTTATGCTCTCCATTAGACAACACATTGTCCTTTTACATCATCCACCCTTCATTCTCTTACACCAAATTAAAGTTCACTTGGAATTAAATTTCCGTCCCTAAATTCTAGAAGTGCACAGCCAACTCCACCCCATAAACACACCACGACTTCTTTTCATTTCATTTTACAAGATCAAAGTTCAAAACTTCTAAGAGCATCCAAAAACACTCTCTTCTCTCTCTCTTCTTCTACAAATTTGGGCAAGCCCTTATCACCACCAACAAAATTATATTTTTAAGTTCTAACATCATTCTCCTGTTAGTTTTGTAAATCCTTCAAATGTTTTCCTAAAGTTTATTTTGAATGATTTGGTACCAAAGTACCCATGCCTTAAATCTATTTCAAAAATGGTTTAGTTTTGGTAAAAGGTTTTGGCTTTAGACAAGAGAATTTAGTCTCCAAGACTTGTGTTTCAAAACAAAACTGTAAAACATAAGTCAAAGTGGCTTAGAGAAAAGACGAGGACTTAATTAATTATGGCTCATGGTGAAACAAGACCATATGCCATATGCCAAGCAAAAGGCTCAATGTAGAAAAGTACAAAGAGAATGATTGTTGGACCCTTGGTCCGAACTCCCTAATATACTTATGGTGTGGAAAAGAAAACCTTAATACATCTTTACACAAACATGGAACAATTGTGTGAGAACTTTAGCTCAGTGTAAAGGGAGTCGATGATTCAGACCCGAGTACATCAAGCATTCGAAAAGCACATCGGGTGAATTCTTGCGGAATCACGAGGTTTATCCGGTGAATAGACAAAGTTAAACTTATCGGCATTATTGGCTAAACAAAGAGTTGATATTATGTTCCGTAAGACCTTTGTGCCTAGGAAGTTGAGATTACATGTATGTGTGCATGAAGATGTGATAGTGACGATCTTAAATGGTCTTGGGGTTGATCAGGGTAGGAAGGTCACAGATGGCCAGTTGGTGATTCTTCTTGATCGTGGCGTTCCATGCAATACACTAACATCTACGACTAAACGCTAGCCGCTCTAGGTTATCGATATTGTTTCAAAACCAGTTCTAATTTCCATACATGGCTATTATTATTGAACGCACATAATACCTAATATTGGCAGTTGTGAAACATGTGCTCTAACCACTCCTTCTGACATTCTATAAGCACCATGGTGTAGGGGTCTTAGTCTTCCCTGAGTACTAGATGTCTCTTATCTAGGATGACTTTGTCCTTTGAATGTTTATCAAGTGATTGTGAACATATATTTATTGATATGCCTTATGGATATAATTGTACTGGGTATATATGTGTCTATGCATGTGTGTCGTACCTCTTCATGTTTGGCATATGTTGTATGATAATGGGGATTTCACCTCATTTCTGTGTTATCTGTTTTGGTTTCTTTTATGTTCTGCGAAGACGATGGCAACGACTGACCTTCATTATTTTAGACTCCAGCTACTTGACGGTCCAGAGGCTAGGGCTAACCAGCCCGATGATAGACATAGGACTTATGTGGGGAGAGTTATGGTGGAGATATTTCGGTCCTCGGGAGAGTGAGCTTTGCTATCATTCTCCATTAGGGCCCGTGTTGATTTAATTCTCAAGGGGATTGGTTTCTGGGAACCCATTTGGAGGATGCCCATTATAGCCCCTGGTGCCCCGGTGACCCTAGGACCCTTTGCTCATGACGACCCCTGCTTTGCCGACGCACCATCCCCAGTACCTGCAGCAGAGATGTCACTAGTAGTAGTAGCAGCAGCAATAGCACTGGCAGTGATGGCACTAGTTGCAGTGCCTTCGGTGGTTTATGCTATACCGGCTGCGGCTTCTTAGGGAGCTTCTTCGGTTGCCCCTCCAGGTGCACCCTTTATTATTTCCCCTCTGATTTACCCGACTAATCGGCCTTCTCACTGGCGCTATAGGTAGACTCCTCGGAAAAGGACCCATTGCCCCGATGCGTTGGAGCGAATGCTGAAGCGTGATTGGGTGATTGAGATATCTTCTAACTCCGAGGTGGAAGAGGAGGAGGAGGAGATAGAGGATGGGAGGAGGATATGGAGGAGCCGGAGGAGGACCCTTTGGAGAACTTCACGTAGGACGAGGATGACACCTCGTAATAATTCTGTAGGCCAGCTTGGTTAGTCCTAGTGCCTGAGACTATGAGTTATTTTGTGGAGCTACGTCTCCAATTTATTATATTTATTTCCAGTTATGTTGTTTCAGTTAGGGATTGTATTTCTGTCGTTGTATTTTCATTTGTACCTCTCGAAGGATATAACTTTTGTTATGAAAGTACTATTTTGAAGTTGATGATGAAATATTTATAATTATGCCTTATCTTACTATTTGCAAAAAAAAAACCCCGTATTTTTCGATAACACTTATTTTCCTCCTTACTCGGTCTTATAAAGTGTCACAGACAATGTAGTGTCCGAAAAAGGTGTTACACCTTGTCTCTAACCAAATTGTAGTCATTGATCACTAGTTCAGGCTGCAGCTCCACATTTTTCTTCTTCTAATTGGTCTCTAACAATTCCCTAATTGAGTGGGTAACTCCACCTCAACTTGAAAATTCTCTGGTTCATTTGCTTTGTCATTAGTGTAAGACACAATGACTTAGAGATTTTGATAAATAGCAAATACAATTTAATGTGTATGCAAGTGTTTTAGTGTCAAATTGCAAAGACAGGTATCAAGCAGTGATCAACAAGTTCATTAAGCAAATTCAAGGAAAATATTCAAGGAAGAACTTGAAGGAATCAAGGAGCTGCAAGTAGAAATCAAAAGAGCAAAGTCAAAGATCAAAGGATCATCAAGACCAAGCTTAACGGAGAATTTTAGATTTAAGTCTTAGATGATTTGTAAGAGAAAAAAATCTCTTAGTCACAAAATAGCTCAATTAAAAAGATGCATGAAGAAAATCAATTTTCATAACCTGCATTAAAAGAAATAAGAAGTGCTCGTCCAACACTAAAGTAATAGAAGCGCTCGTCCAACACAAGTGATAGAAGCGCTCGTCCAACACAAGTGACAGAAGTGCTCGTCCACTAAAGTGACACAAGCGCTCGTCCACTAAAGTGACAGAAGTGCTCGTCCACTAAAGTGATACAAGCGCTCGTCCACTAAATTGACGGAAGTCCTCATCCACTAAAGTAACACAAGCGCTCGTCCACTAAAGTGACAAGTGTTTGTCCACTAAAGGGAAAGAAGCGCTCGTCCACTAAAGTGATATAAGCGCTCGTCCACTAAAGTGATACAAGCGCTCGTCCACTAAAGTGACAGAAGTGCTCGTCCACACAAGTGATAGAAGCGCTCGTCCACACAAGGTTTTGGACTTGCTAAGTCCTTAATATGGAGCTCGTCTACTAGGTTACGTTCAACCAGTTAAAGGAGTATCCGTCCAATGATGTAGCATATGGAGCTCGTCTACTATCAACCAAGAGCCCTGAGGATTGAAGAAGACGCCAATGTAGAATCTTATTTCAAGAACCAGAATCAAGAAAACAGATTTGGTTATCAAACTCAAATATGTTTTAATTGATCCCAACGACTATAACTTGTTTTCTATATATAGAGGGATCAAAGGAACACTTTTTAACGATAACAACATATTGAACACAATCAGAAAATTTACAAAATCATTCATCATCTTTCTTGAGCTTATTGTGAAAAGAGTGTTTCATTCTCATAAGTGCTTCAATTTGTATATCTGACTATTGAGAATTAGGAATCAATTTTTTGTTCTATTTGATTGTAAAGAGAAAGGGAATCTCTCTGTGTGATTAGGGTGGGGTATCCCTAAGGAAGAACATTGAGGCTCTTCACAAGAGTTTGGTATCTCGAGGTGAAGGAGTGCTCTATGGTGTAAAAGTTTTTCAAGCTACCTGGCTAAAGCTTGTTATGTTAGTGTGTGAAAACCCACAAGTGGAGTGGGGATTGGATGTAGGTCACAGTGGTGGTGACTGAACCAGGATAAATCTTGTTGTGTGGTATCTCTAAACTCAAACATTTTAATTTCTGTCTTGCACATATAAATGTGATCTTGATGTTTAAAGTTCAATATAATTTCTGTTCTTGATCTGTATAAACTGTATTGAAACCTGAGTCCGATTGTAATCAAGTCTGTGTTATCCGTGTTCAAAACTGAGTTGATCAAAACCATTCTTAATCACTGAAACTGAAACCTGCAAGTTTGTTCTTGATTGTTAATGCTTGTATCTGAAACTTGCATAACCTGTTCTTGATCTTTAAAGGCTTAACCAGTTTCTGTATCTTGTTATTGCTGAGTTTTGAAGCTGAACCTATTCTGTGATCTATTAATTCTGAATCAATCTTTCTTATCTTCATCGTCTTCCAATTCAAGATTTTATATAAACCCTTCATTGATTTTTTAAAAGATCCTGAGGTCACAAATCTGAAAAGTAAAGTTTTGTGAAAAGTTATTAAGAGGGAAAGATTTTAAGAAAACTCAATTCACCCCCCCCCCCCCCCCTATGTTGAGTCATTGAAGCCAAAACAAAAATTGGCATCAGAACTAAACTCTTAAGTTTGGCATAACAGCTATAAGAGTATGGCTTCCAATGATTGTTTGAATAAAGGGGCTTCCCTTGCACGCCCTCCTGCCTTCAATGGATCTGAGTATATCTATTGGAATTAAAGGATGATAATCTTTCTTGAGGCAGCAGGTGTTGACATGTGGGATGCAGTAGAAAATGGACCATTAGTTCCCTCTACTATAGATGCTAATGGTGCTCCAAGAAATAAGCCTAAAACTGAATGGAATGAGGATGATAAGAAAAGAGTTCAATATAATGCACGTGCTAAGAATATTATAACATCTACTTTAAGCCGTGATGAGCTTTTCAGGGTTTCAAATTGCAAATCAGTAAAGGAGATGTGGGATACATTGCAAGTAACTCATGAAGGAACCACAGATGTCAAAAGAGCAAGAATGAACACCCTCACACATGAGTATGAGTTATTTCACATGAATCGAGGAGAACCAATGGAGGTTATACAAAAGAGATTCACAAACATTGTAAAGCAATTGGCTGCACTTGGAAAGACAATCTCCAATGAAGATCAAGTTAACAAAGTCATGAGATGTCTAGGTACATAATGGCAACCTAAACTAACTGCAATTTCAGAATCCGAAGACCTTTCAACAATGTCAATTGCAGCGCTCTTTGGAAAGCTACAAGAACATGAAATGGAGTTGACTAGATTGATGCTAAGTGAAGAAGAAGACAAGAACAATAGAATCGTCACATTCAAAGCTGAAAGATCTACAAAGGTTAACAGAAAGCTTACGAAGGAAAAGAAACTTAAACGTGCATATATGGATTGTGAGGATAACAATCTTGGCTCAACGAATGATTCCAATGATGAAAAATAAAACTTGTGCTTAACTGCTCATCTTCATAAAGAAGATGATGAGGTAAATGATTCTAACCTTGCTTAACTGCTCATCTTCATAACCTAGATTGCTAATTAAGTCTAAGAAAACCATCACATGCCTGGAAGAGAAAAATTCTGTTTTAAACAAAGAGCTAGATGAATTAAAAACTGAAAATTGTGCTGTAAAAGAAAGGTTGGCTACTGTTTTGGAACCACCTATATGTGATAATTGTCCTAAGTTGGAGAAACAAATAAATGATTTGAATGGTGATCTATCAAGAATTACTAGTGATAAAGGCAACTTGAATGCATTACTTGGATAGCTAAAAGAAATAAAAAACCAAGTTGACATATTGTACAAAATTGAGAGAAAGAAAAAAACCTTTAGAAAATTTCATGTTTCTCATTATGCTAATGCATCACAATATGTTAGATGTCATTATTACAATAGAAAAGGTGCTTTCTGGAATTTGAGAAATAATTATTCATTGCAGATAGGGCAAATATGGGTTCTAAAAGGAACTTTATCATACTCTAACCATGAAGGACCCAAGAAGATTTGGGTACCTATAGCACAAACATGAAATTCTGTTTTGTAGGTGTGGTGGAAGGTCAAGAGCAAAAATTGAAATCATGACATAGAGCCTTCTTCAAACACAAAATGGGTAACAATAAAGAAATAATATTGATTGAATATGTTTTCTAACTATCATTATTAATGTGTGATTGATTGTGAATCTTTTTGTGTTGACTTATATATCATTGTATAGTACGTCTACTTTGTTGTATTAAAGTTATTTGATCAATCTTGGAATAATCATATGGTATTTGTGTCTCAAGTAGAACCTAAGAACATAGATGATGCTATAATTGATGAACATTGGATGATGGCTATGCAAGATGAGTTAAACCAGTTTGAAAGAAACAAGTTTGGAAACTAGTGCCTAAACCCAAGAACTGTCAAGTAATAGGTACAAAATGGGTTTTTATGAATAAACTAGATGAAAATGGTATAATTGTAAGAAACAAGGCTATATTGGTAGCCAAAGGGTATAACCAATAAGAAGGCATAGATTATGATGAAACATATGCACCAGTAGCAAGATTAGAAGCTATAAGAATGCTACTTGCTTATGCTTGCATAATGGGATTTAAACTGTATCAAATAGATGTTAAGAGTGCTTTCTAAAATGGATTTATACAAGAGGAAGCGAATGTTGGTCAACCACCTAGTTTTGAGAATAATGAATTGCCTAACCATGTTTATAAACTGTCTAAAGCACTATATGGCTTAAAGCAAGCTCCTAGAGCTTGGTATGAAAGGTTAAGTAATTTTCTCATTGAAAAATGATTTAAAAGAGGTAAATTTGACACAACTTTGTTCACTAAGAAAAAGGCACACAACATTTTACTTGTACAAATATATGTGGATGATATAATTTTTGGTGCCACTAATGAGCATTTGTGCAATGAGTTTGCAAGTCTTATGCAGAGTGAGTTTGAAATGTCAATGATGGGTGAGCTGAACTTTTTCCCTTGGACTGCAAATAAAGCAAACTAAAAATGGAATCTTTGTTAGCCAAACCTAGTACTGCAATGAGTTGATCAAGAAGTTTGGCATGGAAAATGCTAAGGAGATGGCTACTCCAATGAGTACCTCCTGTTATCTGGACAAAGATGAGCAAGGTAAACCTGTTGATGTTTCTAAATTCAGAGGTATGATAGGCTCACTACTTTATCTTACTGCTAGTAGGCCAGATATCATATTTAGTGTATGCATGTGTGCTAGGTATCATGCAAATCCAAAAGAATCACACTTAACATCAGTTAAAAGGATAATTAAGTATCTGTTAGGAACAAAAGACATGGGATTATGGTATCCCAAGGGAGTTACATGTACTTTAATTAGCTATTCAAACTCTGATTTTACATGTACTAGTGGAACTTGCCATTTACTAGGAAACTCATATGTATCATGGTTCAGTAAGAAACAATCTAGTGTGGCTTTATCCACTGTAGAGGCTGAATATGTAGCAGCTGGTAGCTGTTGTGCACAGGTTTTATGGATGAAACAACAATTAGTTGATTATGGTGTGCAACTAAACCAAGTTCCTATTAGATGTGACAATACAAGTGCAATTAACCTAACTAAGAATCCCATAATGCACTCTAGAACTAAACACATAGAAATCAGACATCATTTCATTAGAGATCATATTCAAAGTAGAGAAATTGAGATTGAATATGTTGATACAACTAAACAACTTGCTGATATTTTTACCAAGCCCTTGAACAAGGAAAGTTTCCTTTTCATTAGAAGAGAATTGGGCATAATTGATCAATCCTATATCTAATCTCTAAAGAAACAAAAGAAAATCAAAAAGGAATAATTTTAGATGGACGCGCTTACTTTCAAAAGGAACAATTTTAGATGGACGCGTTTTTTTTTTATTTAGCCCTGAACCTATCCCTCTATCATGAACAATTTTATATGCTATGCTTGAATGTTTAAATGCTTGCCTTCTCTATTGCTTTGAATGTTTCTTTTCTTTGCCTTTTTTATGATGCCAAAAGGGGGAGGAAAAAGTATGATATAGAGAAAGGGAAAATAACAAATTATACATGCATATGTTAAGGGGGAGCTTATAAGCTTATATGATTAATGGGGAGTAAATCAAATTCTGCTCTGATAATATTTTTTTTACTCTGATATACTTCTGCTGTGACTGTTCTGATACCATGATAAAAATCTGTCAAAATACTTAGCTTATGCTACACTTATACTCTGATCTTATAATTTGTTAGAAGATTTGTCATAATCAAAAAGGGGGAGTTTGTAAGACTCAATGACTTGGAGATTTTGATATATGACAAATACAATTTAATGTGGATGCAAGTGTTTTAATGTCAAATTGCAAAGACAGGTATCAAGCAGTGATCAACAAGTTCATTAAGAAAATTCAAGGAAAATATTCAAGGAAGAACTTGAAGGAATCAAGGAGCTGCAAGTAGAAATCAAAAGAGCAAAGTCAAAGATCAAAGGATCATTAAGACCAAGCTTAACGGAGAATTTTAGATTTAAGTCTTAGATGATTTGTAAGAGAAAGAAATCTCTTAGTCACAAAATAGCTAAATTAAAAAGATGCATGAAGAAAATCAATTTTCATAACCTGCATTAAAAGAAATATGAAGCTCTCGTCCAACACTAAAGTAATAGAAGCGCTCGTCCAACACAAGTGATAGAAGCACTCATCCAACACAAGTGACAGAAGTGCTCATCCACTAAAGTGACAAAAGTGCTCGTCCACTAAAGTGATACAAGCGCTCGTCCACTAAAGTGACGGAAGTGCTCGTCCACTAAAGTGACACAAGCGCTCCTCCACTAAAGCGACAGAAGTGCTTGTCCACTAAAGTGACAGAAGCACTCGTCCACTGAAGTGATACAAGCGCTCGTCTACTAAAGTGATACAAGCGCTCGTCCACTAAAGTGATAGAAGTGCTCGTCCACACATGTGACAGAAGCGCTCGTTCACACAAGGTTTTGGACTTACTAAGTCCTTAATATGGAGCTCTTCTACTAGGTTACGTTCAACCAGTTAAAGGAGTATCCGTCCAATGACGTAACATATGGATCTCGTCTACTATCAATTACGAGCCCTGAGGATTGAAGAAGACGCCAATGTAGAATCTTATTTCAAGAACCAGAATCAAGAAAACAGATTCGGTTATCAGACTCAAATCTGTTTTAATTGATCCCAATGACTATAACTTGTTTTCTATATATAGAGGGATCAAAGGAACACTTTTTAACGATAACGACATATTGAACACAATCAGAAAGTTTACAAAATCATTCATCATCTTTCTTGAGCTTATTGTGAAAAGAGTGTTTCATTCTCATAAGTGATTCAATTTGTATATCTGACTGTTGAGAGTTAGGAATCAATTTTTTGTTCTATTTGATTGTAAAGAGAGAGGGAGTCTCTCTGTGTGACTAGGGTGAGGTATCCCTAAGGAAGAACATTGAGGCTCTTCACAAGAGTTTGGTATCTCGAGGTGAAGAAGTGCTCTGTGGTGTAAAAGTTTTTCGAGCTACCTGGCTGAAGCTTGTTGTGTTAGTGTGTGAAAACCCAGAGGTGGAGTGGGGACTGGATGTAGGTCACAGTGGTGGTGACTGAACCAGAATAAATCTGGTTGTGTGGTATCTCTAAACTCAAACATTTTAATTTCTGTCTTGCGCATATAACTGTGATCTTGATGTTTAAAGTTTAATATAATTTCTGTTCTTGATCTATATAAACTGTATTGAAACCTGAGTCCGATTGTAATCAAGTCAGTGTTATCCGTGTTCAAAACTGAGTTGATCAAAACCATTCTTAATCACTGAAACCGAAACCTGCAAGTTTGTTCTTGATTGTTAATGCTTGTATCTGAAACTTGCATAACATGTTCTTAATCTTTAAAGGCTTAATCAGTTTCTATATTTTGTTATTACTGAGTTTTGAACTCAAACCTATTATGTGATCTATTAATTCTGAATCAATCTTTCTTATCTTCATCATCTTCCAATTCAAGATTTTATATAAACCCTTCATTGATTTAAAAGATCCTGAGGTCGCAAATCTGAAAAGTAAAGTTTTGTGAAAAGTTTTTAAGAGGGAAAGATTTTAAGAAAACTCAATTCACCCCCCCCCCCCCCCCCCTCTTTTTGAGTCGTTGAAGCCAAAACAACAATTAGCTTGCTGTTGATCCTTTGATAACATAGCCATTTTGGTTTCATCAAAGATGACATCTCTGTTGATGATGCATTTAGGTTCACCTGGTTCCATTCTCCATAGTTAATATTGAAGTTGACACAGGGAAACACAAGAAGGGGTGGTTGAATTGTGTTTCTTAACAGTTTTTTAAAAAAAAGTCTTTTCTCAAATCTTTTACAAGCAAAACAATAAAAGCAACACACAAACAGGAAAAACTTTTTAAAGAGTTAACAAACTCAGATCCAAAACCCCACAGTTATTATAATCAAAAAACTATAAAAGATAAGGGTTAGAAAATTCACACAAGTGTTTTATCTTGGTTCACTCTCTTCCAACCAAGAGCAACGTCCAGTCCCTTCTACCTGAAGGTTTTTCTCCACTATAAACCAATATATTTACAATTATTCAAAACCTCTTCAGGCTACAAGTATTCTTTCTCTACCAAGCATCTTCAGGCTCTAACTCTAACAAAGAGATTTAAGATTTTGTGTAACACCCCGTTTTCTCACGTCTTAACCGGTAATTATATTTTATATTGTTACCGGGGATATAGAAAATGATTTTTAGGAAAACAAAAACATAGTTGAGACCTTCTATATTGAAGGAAGTTACGGTTAAATTTATGGTTTATACTGTGTTGAGACCTTCTATAGTTGAGACCTTCTATACTGTGTTTTTACTGACAGTATAATTTTATACCGGCAGAAAACCCTAATTTCGGCCCGAAAACGAAAATTTTCAAAAATGTTGCCACTTGTTGGGGACAATATATATTTCAAAAATTTCTACCCAAAAATAAAATATTCTATTTTATCGAGTGAAATTTTAGCCAAAAACGGTCGAAACCCCTAATCGCGTAAATCGACGGAGCTGGAAACGGATCTGCAGAGGTGTGTCAGAGGATAGGAGTGGTGACTCAACTTGGACAACTTACCCTAGCGAGTAATCTAGTGAAGCACCATTTGTCATTATGACTTTAGATATTTTACAAAATATCTATACATGAAAAAGTCCATAATACCCATAAGTTCCTAACTAATTCCATGCAGCCCCTCCACTAAACGAAACTCATTTCATTTTTCTTTAATTTCATCATTTGCCTCTCAAAAACCCTAATCGGGTAAACAACGAAACCAGACACGAATGTGCAGGGATATACCAGGGGGACAGAACGACGAGTCATCCATGATGACCCAAGAGGAATGATTCACCATGGTGAGTCATGGTGGTGACTCACCCTAGCCATCATGACAACAAAGAAATATCTAGATGTTTTAAGCTTTAACCTAACCATCCTAATTAAATGACAACCATGATTAAGGCAAGACATTATCAAATTTGCTTCTTCTTCCTCACATGTGGTCACAAATCAGCCACATACTCCTACTCACCATCGCCACTCATTTGTCATTAAAATGACCAAATTACCCCTAAGTTAACCTAACCTATGTTTGGTTAATTCAACCATGGTTCACAAGACAAATTCAATATTACTTGCCTTCCTTTATATGGTGTAGAACACGGCCACATTACCCTAGGAGCACCTCCACCACACATTCATTTCATAGCCTAATGATTCATGAACCTAGCATTTATGGCAACCATGGTGAATAACCATTAACTTAACCAAGCTTTGGTTATTTTCCACCATAATTCATTTAACATTAACAAAACCAAATTCTCTCCTCATTTGAAAAGACCCACCCGGCCTCCTCACACCTTCACACAACTTCATTTCATTTCATCTAAGCTTCTAAGTTTAAGAATACCAAAGTTCTTCCTTGTTCTTCATCTTCCTAACACAAAGTTCTTTCTTCCTCTCCCTCTCAATTTCGTCCAACACCCTAAACTCCTCATCCATTTGCTTGATTGAAATCCTAAGACCGTGTTCACAGTCATCTTCACTTCATTTCATTTCATCTTCATGTGTTCATATTCCCTCACAAAACGCTAAGATCTTCATCAAGATTTTCAAAGGAACTCTAAGTTCTTGCTTGTTTCTTGAAATTCCAAAGGTATAGCCTTATGATCCATGATCATAACTTCGCTTCTCATCACAAGTTTTCTTCTTAAATCCATGTTTTCTTCAAGATCCAATTCTTAGTTCTAGTTTTTCAAATAATTCTGGAAAATCATAGAAAAATCATTTTAATGTGAGATCAATTTCTATGATCTCCATATGACTTCTATATTCTCCATCCAAGAGCTTGAAAAATTTAGAGATACCTAGCTATTTCTTTCCAACTTGGCCGAACCTATATCAAATGGGTTTAGAATGATTTTCTTCATTCTTTAACTTGTTTTCTTGTTGATTGATCATGGCTAGGTTTTTGTGGACAAAATCGTGGTCTACCTTAATGTAGATATGTTGATGGTTTATTTAGTGACTATATAGTCTTGTAATTCCTAAGTGTGAAATTTGTATATTTATTTGCATATGTGTGTGATCCTCTTGGAGGATTTGATTTGATGCTTAATTGTGGCATGATATGCCATATGACTATTTTGGTTCTAATGATCTATAGTGGGAACCTTGATTGTTATTTGCTTGATTTGTTAAGAAAAATACCTAATATAATTATTTGAGGCCTTTCGTTCATAACTGTTTGAGGGGGTTCCATGAGGGTTCAATTTGTTTGGATAATTTTTATAAGGATTGAATGAGTATATAAGAATATAGAAATTGGTTTGGATTGATTTGGATATGTATGATAAAAGATATGAATTTATGAGTCTTTAGGGACTTTTATGTAATTTCTGAAAAATTAAGGGACTGAAATATAAATGTGAAAATATGTCACGCAGTTGAAGTGAATGATGAGATAAGACCACAAAAATTGGTTTGAGGTTATTTGGATTAATACGTAAAAAGATATTAGATTTTTACTAAACAATGACCTTTTTGTAAATATTGTAAAATTTTGGGAAGAACTGTAATTTGTGGAATTTTTATGGTGACTGGAAAAATATTTCTATAGAAGTTGGTTTTGTGTGATTTGAAGTTATAAATAAAAAGTTATAAGGTTTTAAGTCAATAAGGATCTTTTTGTAATTAATGAAAGTTTAGGGGTTAAATTGCAATTTTAGAAAATATATTTAACTGGATAGTGAGAGACTGTTTTTCATACTTAACTAAGTGTTCTAAGACTCCAAAATGAGTTTTGGACCATTGGAGTTTAAAATCGTTGAAGAAGAAATACGCGATTTTCGAACATAACGATGCTCGGTCGATTTTTTGGAATTTCGTATACATGGAAAGGAAACTGCAAAATCAGTGTTTCAATATCTTAATATAAGTATTATAACCTAGGTGAGTAATAGATTTGAGGTGAAGAACCATATTTTCAAAAGCATGGCTTTTGGGCCTAAAACCAGTAATAAGCGGCGAAACCGTCGTCAAAAGTTTTTAAAGATTTTTGAGAAAACCATGATGTAAAGTTTGAAATCAATATTTTAATACTTTAACATAATTATGGTAACTTAGGAAAGTGAAGGATTTGAGAAAAATGATTATATTTGTGAAAATATGGAATTTAAGTTGAAATACAGTAAAAAGCGGTAAAACGCTATTTTAAGTGTTTCGACGTTTTCAAGAAACTGTTTTGAGGAATTTATTACTTATGTACTTGGATGGAATATGATTTCAAAATGGTTTGGTTTTGACCAAAGGTTTGGTTTTAAGACAAAAGAGGATTTTAGTCTTCAAAGACTAGTATTTACATTAAAGAGCAAAACCTAAGTCATGAATGACTTAGTGAAAATATGAACTTAATGGTTTATGACTTATGGTGAAGCAAGACCATTTGTCGAAAAGTGTGGATAATTCATTATCCATACCTCCATAAGATTTAATGGACTAAGAGTTATTTGATTTCTTGGAAGCCAAGAGAAAGGCTCCATTAGAAAAGTGTAAATGAATAAATGATTGGATTGTCGATCCAATTTCATAATGTGTTAGGGTTTGTAAGCAAGTGTCTTAAAACATATTTACACAACCATGACAAGTCTGTTTGAGAACTGTGGATTAGTGAAGAGCTAATGATTTGTACCCGAGAATATCGTTCGTCAGAGATTGACATCAAATGGATTCTGGTGGAATCACAAGGTTATCCGATGGATAAACCAATTGGACGTATTCCGGAAATTTTGCCCAAACATAAAGTTTATACTATGTTCTGAAAGGTCGTTGTGCCTGGGAAGCTAAGCTTCCCAGTAGTAGAGGTTTCATAAAGTGCCTGATGTTTCATTGAGAGAGAACATGTGATTATGATAGTACGTACATTATGATTATGATTTGAGCCTTGTGTGCCATGATAGCCACACATGATGCCTGAAGGTGGGTGTAGATGAAACCTGTACTAACCATTCCTTTCCAAAATATCAAATTAGCTCCGATGTTAGGATCAGATATTCCTTGAGGCTGTGTAGGTATGGGACTGTACAGTTTCAATCAGTTTCTCTCTATTCTTGTCCTTCAATGGACAAACCGTGTCCGGTATGCTTGATAAGCTTACCGTTGAGTTTGGTGTAGTATATTTTTGGAGTTTTGAGTTGCAGAATTAAAATGGGAGATAAAATGAATATATTACTGTTGTAATATGTACCTGTGAGTCGTACCACTGCATGTCTGCCTTATGTGTAAGATGAATGGAAACCTCACCTCCTTATTTTTGTATTGCCTATGTCGGCTGGCTATGTGCCTTCTGTATTATTTTGAGAAGATTGAGAGGTCAAGATGTCGCTTGGCTAAGGCATCGTAGAGGTTGAGGTTCGATCATGCGGACGATATGTCAGAGTTTTTAGTGGACGTCTTCCAGACTGTCGATGGTTCGTAGACTATGTTTTTCCTCTTGGAGATGGAAAGGGCTTAGTTCTAAAGTTACTATTGTAGTAGCTCCAGTAGTGTTTTTGTGACGACGTCGGTAGTGGACTCAAATAGAGTTTCCACTAGATCTCGTCGGTTGGGATTATCCTTCTCAATATGTACGAGAAAGGATTGTCTTTTCTGTTTTAGTTTGGCCAGTTGGGTAGGTTTGGGAGTTAATGTAACTGTCTATGGATCAGTGACTCCAAGTATCTTATATTTTAGGAGCTGTGTCTCCATATCTTTATGACTTATGTCTATGAGTCGGGTTGGATTTTTATGTAAGTGAATTTTGAATTAATAATATTATTATGATTATGAAACATGTTATTGAACTTTTACCTTATTCCAACTAAGTATAATTATGACTTATGAAAAATAAAAATTACCCCATTCGAATGTAGCCAATTTTAATAAACCTGCTTTTCGGCCTTAAAATGTCATGTATGATATAGCGCTCGAGTAGGGTGTTACATTTTGATCTATGTACTCACTATGTGTGAGGATATGAAAGTTTAAGATCAGTAAGGTTTACAAGTAAACTTGTTTAAAAAATTCAGCAGAGTTTTTGTACTTTGATATCAGAGCTTGTATATATTATCTATGTTCTGTTGAAGTTCTTCCAGTATTTATAGAATGAGTGCTTTTTGTCTTGAACTTCTTCAACGGTCTTCAAAATGTATCCATTTAGACATAGCATTAAATACTAGGATCCATTGAGACTGATAGCTTGATATGCTTCATGGAGAAGTGCTCTTGTTTATCAGATGAATGCTCAAATTAGAGTTGTCACTTCCCCGTTGTACCGAAGGTTGCTTTCTGACTTTCCATCTTTGTACTTGGTTTACACTTTACAGCAATATAGTTGAGAGAGTACAAAGGTTTATGTTTTCGATGGTACAATGTTTCTATTCTCAAGATACAAAGAGTTAACGATAAAAGCGGTATGAGAAAGAGACATATATTATCTTGAATTAAATATGCAATCATTTGAAATAAATACGTTTAAGCTTAGACGGGTTCACATTTAATAGCTAGTAGACGCGCAGGTCTTTGGACATGCAAAATTATCTTATCGGTAAGACGGGCTCGTCTACTGATACTGCGTCTATAGTGTAACATCCATTATTTTATGTATGGTTTGTGTGATGATTAGGTTTAGGGCTTGGATTCCATAGTTGAGATTTTGTTTGAGGCATGGAGATCCTTACATGGCAAGTACACCGTCTTATCGAGTGAGTTTGAACGTAAGAACAAAATTAGGGTTTCCCGATTAGTGTCTTTGAGACATCCGAGTGTGAAATAAGAATTTTTGAGTTAGAGATGAGATTAGGCATTTTTAATGGTTGGAGGTTGTTTATTAGGTCTTAATGAGCCTATATCTCAAATTTGAGGTCAATCGGAGGTCGAACGAGCTTAGAACGCGTCGAAAGGAGAAAGTCAAACTTCCTGGTCAGAAAGTCAACGTCCGAGCGTGGGTATATCCACGCTCAAGCGTTCTGGTCAAACAGACCAGCTCTGGCATGTGTGCCACTTGTTAAAAGGAGTACACGTGGCAGTCCAGGAATGGTTGCATGGCGCGGCAGCAACCAACGCTCGAGTGTGGAAAAACCAACACTCTAGCGTTGGAACGCTCGGACGTTGTTTTTCCAGTGCTAGCGCATGGGCAGACAAAAAATAAAAGGGGCTCAAGTGATTTCACTTGAGCCATTTTTAAAACAGAAATAGAGAGCAGACCCTTTGAAGAGAACCCAGAGTAGAAACCAGAGGTTCTAGAGGGAGAAAAGAGAGAGAACTAGAGAGAGAGATAGAGTTTGCAAGAGGAAAGCCACTAAAGAACCCTAAACCACCATTGTTGAGAGCTTTGAAGCTGGAACAACTTCTGTGAAATCATCACCTTACCTTCTTGCACCGTTGGATTGTGTTCAAATTTGAGATAGAGGTTCTGGACTAGCAATTCTTCATATCCAACGGTTGAAATTTCTGTATGTTCCTTGTAACAACCTGATTTTTAATTAGGTTTTTTAACCGGTTAAAATATAATTGATTCTATTTTAATCTAAGAGTTATAAAGTGATTTTAAATAAAATAAAATCATATTCATAGTCTCTCTTATGGTAGAAGGTTACGGTGAAATTTTGGGTTTAAAACTCAGACGGAAACCGGTCTGCATTTTTTTATTGACATTATAATTTTATACCAGCAGAAAACCCTAATCTAACCCATAACTGAAATTTGTAGTTTTTTTATATTTTGTCCGTGAAGAATTCTATTTTCCAAATTTCTGACGAATTTTGGTAAAAGTTCGGACGAAAAACTGGTAAAATTTGTAGTGTTTTCACTGGCAGTAAGATTTTAATGATCAGAAATCCTAATTTTGACTCGTGAATGAAATGGTTTATATTTAAATCATATTTCCAATGAGTTTGAAAATTTTCAACTAAAAGCGAAATATTACACTTTTGATTGGGCGTAAAACCCTAATCGGGAAACCGACGGAGTTGAGAAGGGAGGTGCAGAGACAAAATCGGACACCGGAGGAGCTGAGTCATGGGGTGAGTCACCACCATGACTCACCAAGCATTTATGAAGCATTAATTGTAAATTTAGGTGAAATGACCAAAATGCCCTTTTAGCTTAACCTAACCAAAGTTAAGTTAGATTTTAACTATGGTTAAGGAACCATGGTTAGTTTGTGTGATCTTAAACTAGTCACACCCTCCACTAAATGTGAGCCACATATTTATTAACCATAGTTAGCAAAGTAACCCTAGTTAAGTTAATTATTAACCATAGTTAACTATTATATTATTTAATATTCACAAAACCCATTAATTAAATTCCTTATAACCAAACAAAGCCTAAATCTAGCCTATAAATACTCCTAAAAACCATGGCCTCCCTCCACCTTCACTCACTTCTTCATCTCTTCCATTTCTTCTTCACTTTTTCTTCAAAAACTCCATTGTTGTTCTTGCACAACTTGATCATTCTTTCACTTTCTTTTATTATCTAGAGGTAAACCCTCACTTCTATGATCTTAGTTAGCTTCCTCGTCTCCTTATCTCTCTTTATCAACCACTACTTCGGATTAGAGGAGAAGAATTGAGAGATACATCTCAATAGTTGCAAGAAGCCTTTGTTGGAAGCTTTGAAACCAAGTTGGAGCAGTCGCAGTGAGGGAGTCGCCAAACTTCAACCGTTGGATCATTCCTAAATTTTAGACTAAGATTAAAGACTTGTGGTTCTTCATATCCAACGGTCAGAATTTGGAAATAACCTCCAGAGTGGGAGATATGAAGCTCGGACAGTAGGCCTAGGAGGTGAGAAACTCAACCCGGATACCATCTAAGATGTCACCAAAGAATTACGCTCTGAGATATTTTAACCGTTGGATCGGGCTGAAATATTGTGAGAAGGTTTATTAAGGATAGTTCTTGATTATCACCGTTCAGTTTTCTAAATAGATCTCTGTATCCAGAGGAATGGAGCTCTAACAGTAGCCCTGTTTTGGTAGCTTTTCCCTAGGATTCATGAGCTTATTTTGAATCCGATTTTCCCTAAGTCCAGCCGTTGTTCTCATAAGTTTTTCCATCGATTTTGTCTCTTGATTCAAATAGATTTATTTATTTGAAACCCTATTGTTGATTCGGTTGGTATTTAGTGTTTCCGGTGAATTGTGTTACTCGTACGTGTAATCGGGACAGAAAGCGGAAAGGTGGATGTGTAAGGATGGATGGTGGCAGATTTGTGGATGTTGTTGGACAGCGTGCTGAGGTTCTTGGCAGTATCGTGGATGCATTCAGAGCTTGTACGGGAAAGCGTGCATGTCAATCAGGTGGGGGAAAGAATCAACATATCGTCGGAATCCATAAGCAGTAGATTATATGATAATTGTGTAGGGCGACCTAAACCCTACTAATAGTCGAGTAATCGACAAAACCAAAATCCCATTGGAAACCTTTTCTGTTAAACCAATGGTGATTCAGGGATTGTAGGTTTGTCGACGTTAGAATGGAGTTTGTCTTATCTGAGGTTGATTGAATTTATGATTATTATTGAATTGCTTATGTGATATATTGTGGTGTTGGAATATTTTCTGATGTTATGTTATGCATGATCTGCCTGGTTGTTAATATTGTGCTTAGTGGAGTTTAAGCAAAGATATATATGTTGTTCGAGAGATAGTTTTTTATTGTGGGTGTGAGAATAATGGTGACTTAGAGGTGCCTAACCTAGATGATGTATTTTAATGCGGTATGGTGACCTAGAATATGTGTTGAGTTCTAGTGGAAGCTTAAGGTACTAGGATGTTGTTAAAATGGGTTGGTGAGATTCACGTGTATTGGTAGTATAATACACAAGGTCGGTATTGTTGTTCACAACCGTGTATTTGTAATATAATACACGAGGTCAAGAGTTCTCGCTAGAGCGTTCCACCTTAGAAATAGGTTGTGCAGCTATAGTGTCATTGAATATCATTGAGCACCCCGGGGAGTGGACGGGATGTGCACCAGGAGCATCGTGCAGCTATAGTGTCATGCTTTGCATGAGCGTTCTCACCATGGAAGAGAATGGGCACCGGGAATTTGGAACCCGTCGCTTGAACAATTAACTGACATTCCCCGAGAGGAATGCGTGAAAGAAATCAGTGGTGGCCACGTTAGTATGAAAGTTTAGTTGTACGAGTTTGGGGTAGAGGATGATACATTAAATTGAGGATGCTTTGTTAGTTAAATATTGGATAGTGTTATGTCCGTGACAATTACTGTATAATTTACTATTACTCTTTTCCACTTTTTGATGATAGAACTGCTTCTTATCCCCTGTGTCTCTGTATATTTGCGGGTTACTTTACTTACATTAGAAGACCCGATGGAGGATTATGTTGCTGAGGAGCTGGACGGAGCTCTGTACGAAACAGAGGTTGCTGAGGAGTTGGATGGACTCCTTACGAACCAGACGCTGGAGGTCGAGCTGTGATCCATGGCGAGTAGAGTATAGATAGTATGGCCAGTATGTCTAAGAAGGAGTATTTTTATATGTTTCCGCTAAGTATGGCTTTTATTTTA
Source organism: Sophora flavescens (assembly GCA_030762895.1). Taxonomy (NCBI): domain Eukaryota; kingdom Viridiplantae; phylum Streptophyta; class Magnoliopsida; order Fabales; family Fabaceae; genus Sophora; species Sophora flavescens. The sequence goes on along the minus strand of CM061063.1, from coordinate 187,367,271 downwards.
AGTTTATGCCTGTAAGGGATTCTACTGAGAGGATTCCCTCAACAGTGTTTTGGTAATGTAATAAATAAACAGGTGTGTATTTATATATTACAACCTTGGTGTGTTTAATTTGTAGAAGTTATATGATTGTTTAAATAAAGTTTTAATTTTTACGTACTTTTCACGCTAAGCACGCGATTAAGGAATTAATTAATAATGTTTTAAGCTAATAAAACACTGGGCACAACGAGGTGTCTCATTCCCCCGAGTGTGAATTATTCAGCTCAAAAGTTGGAGAGCAACTCAACCCGAGTAGCTACTGACCAGTCACTTTGGCAGGTTCATCCTATTGGAACCAAAGTGGTTCTGGTTTATTTAATCTCTAGGTTTTGATGTTAACAAAAGGATTAAATTTGCTTGGCAAAGTGTTAGTCGAGATCTAACAAGTGATTTCAGTTTGTGCAGGAATATCCAAAATAATATAAGGTATACAATGTTTGGACTCTTGCAAAGAGTTATCCATCCAAAGGTTATTTAAACTGTTTATGTTTTAATCGTTAAGTAGACGGCTAACTAAATCTCTGTAGACGTCCATAGTAGCCACGTCAGTAGATGAGTGCTCTCCTTAAAACTCAAGTAGACATCCATAGTTCCTAACTAAAATTCAGCAGACGTCCATAGTGCCACGTCATTGGATGGAGTTTCTCTAAAGACTTAGCAAGTCCAAAGACTTGTGTGGACGAACGCTTCTGCAACATCAGTGGACGAGCAGAATAAAACCTTGTGTAGATGCGTTCTAAAACCGAGTTCCTGTAGACGGTTCTATGATGAGTGTGATTACACCTTATATTTCTTTATCATATTGCATGCATTTTCATGTAGTTTAGGCATTTTTAATTTGATTTTTGTTATTTTTTACCTTGGAACGGGTAAGGCGGTTTTGTGTTGTTTGTGTGCAGGAATTGAGGATTAAAATACTCAAGATCATTTATGCTAGAGCTTGCATGAAGACGGAGCTTGAAAAGTAAGAAAAATGAGCCAAACAAAGCCCATCACGGCCTAGCCGTGACAGCCATCACTGCCATGATCGAGCAGGGCTGAAAAGAAAAGTACACAAAAGTCAGAACCTGTCACAGCAAGGTCGTGATGGCCATCACGGCCAGGTCGTGATGGCCATCACAGCCGTGACAGGCCAACCAATGCCAAGTTTTCCAAGACAGAATCTGTTACGGCCTGGCCGTGATAGGCATCACGGCCGTAACGCGCAATATCTAGAATTTTAATTGCTGATTTGATCTGATTTTGTAATAGCTTGGGATTCAAGTTAACCTACTCTATAAATAGGGCAATTAGGCTTGAAAATAGGGATCCCTTGGGCTGCTACCTTAGGCAAAAACTAGGATTTCTCTTCTTCTCAATTTCTTCTCTTCTCTTAGGTTTTTTTTATGCTTTTCTTAATCAAGCTTGCCATGACCATGGCAATGCTTGAGTAGTTGTTTTATTTCTAGAAATTGGGGCTATGCCCAAGATTTGTTTTATGTTATGAATTGACGTTTTACTTCTTGTTAATTTCAATTCGCTTTCGATTTAATTCCTATTGCATGAATTACTTGTAAATTTGGTGCGCACTTATTTGCATGTCATAGATACTCTAAGGAGGAACCTAGCGGTGAACTTATGTATCGGATCTATAGGAATCAAACTCAGGACTTAAATCACGAGAGTTAGAAGCAGTCCTTTGAGGGTTCACTGAGTTGTCACAAAGCTTAAAGGGTTCGATTTAAATTCAATTACCACGAGAGTAGGGGTTGGTTTAATCGGGCACGGTTCTTGTATCCCGAGAGGGAACATTAACTTATTTAGGATAAATTCACCTTCAAAGGAAATTTCGATAATTAACAAGAGGGGTAGTCAATTTAGTAACATGAGCAGTCTTGTTGGTAACCCAATTCCTGGGAATCTCTTTTGATTTAAAATCCCCAGATTTGATTTGATTGCAATTTTGTTTGATTGCGTTTTAGATATTTGATTTGTTAGTTAATCTTTTAAAAACCAAATCTTTTCCAAATCTTTTTCTAGTACAGTTTAATTGATTTAAAAATTGTTAGTTATTTAAGATCACGGTCCCTGTGGATTCGATCTTTTTATTACTTGACGACGAAGCCGTTCACTTGGGGATTCGAGCCCATCATTCTATATCTTCTATATCGTTACTACCTTGAATGTGATTTAATTCAATCTAGACCACATTGAATTTATTTCAAATGATTGATATTTATTTCAATGGAATATATGTTCTTTATAATTGTTTTATCTGGTTAATGCCTTGTTCCTTTGTGAGAAAATTCATGGTACTATCAAAGAAATACAAAAAGCAAATAGTACAATTGGAATTGCAAAACGATCTATACGATGACAACTTTATTGCTGGACAAAATCTGAGTTATACACAAAGGAGGAAATAAAGTTTTTAAGGTATGATTGCTCAGGACAGTGAGCCTCCATTTTGTGCTTTTCTGATAACCAAGGATGCTTTTCAACACAGCCAAAATCAAGCTGTTAGTCTCAACGGATATCATGCATTTAATGTTATCTCTAAACAGGATGATTAAAAATAACCGTTGAAAATTTGTAAGTGAAGTTGAAGACCACTATATATAGAAGGTCTCAAGCACTGAAGAATAACTTTTACCATTTGAACATTTGCAAGATATTCAAAGCTCATATTCCTTTTGTAAAGCAAAAGTCTGTAATTCTTAAGGTTGAATATTTCTAAAAATATTCAGTAGATCTTAAACCTTCATACCCTCAGATATAGTGAGTCAGAAAGATCTTAGAAAAATCTGTGATTGAATTAGAGCCTGAAGAGGCTTGGCAAGAAAGCAATACTTGTAGCCTGGAGAGGTGTAGAATACTTGTTGTAGAAGCTGTTTGGAAATAGTGGAGAGAATCATTCAAGTAGAAAGGACTGGACGTAGCTATTGGTTGGAAGAGAGTGAACCGGGATAAAATACCTAAGTGAATTTTCTATCCCTTATCTTTTACAGTTTTATTTATTTATACTAACTGTGGGATTTGATTTTGGTTTTGTTAATCTTTTAAAAAAAAGGATTTCTTGTGTGCATAAACTTTTTAACTTCTGCTTGTGAAAAGGTTTCTCAAAAAGGATTTTTGTGAAAATAATTAACAAACACAATTCAACCCCCCTTCTTGTGTTTGTCTGTGCCAACTTCACATCCTAGCCTCATCCACCGTGGATCGAGCTGAAATTTTTTGAGAAGGTAAAGGAAAGGTAGCTCTTTAATCTCACCGTTCACTTTTTTAAAAAAAGGTCTACATTGTGAGATATAGGGCCAAAACAGTGGCGGATTTTGTGGTGTTTGCTACAATTCTAGGTTCCTTACAATGTGCCTTTCACAATATGACTCTTAGGTGGAATTTTGGAGGCTCGGAGTCCCTGTTTCTAGGCGAGGTAGAATCGAGGAGTTCGAGGACGCTTCGTTTTAGTTCGTTTCATCTCGTTCCGTTTAGTGCGCAACTTTCAAGTGGGGGAAAGAAGCTTTCTATTGTCGGAATTGGCCAAGTAACATTTCATGCAATAATGGTGTGGGGCGACCTAAACCCTACTAGAGCGCGAGTAACGGACAATGTCAAAATCACATTGGGAACTATTTAGTGGTACCAATGATGATAGTGGAATTGTACGTTTATCGCCGTTACGTATAATATATATTATATTATATTATATTATTATTTAATGATTGTTTGCTTGGATTGTTTGACTGGTTGAATTTATATTGGTGATTGATGGATGATGATGTTATGAGTATTGGAATTATTTTGAATATGTTTATATTTATTATTATTATATTTTGGTAATGATTATTATCTTGGAAAATGATAACACGATTGCAATAATGGTATAATGACATGTGAACATGATGATATGATGGCATGATGAGATGAATGTTATGATGATGCTTAGAGGTTGAGTAAGTGATAAGTTATGTTGAGACATGATGATGTATTGGGAAATTCATACTATATGTACTAGTAGTGCCTAACCGAGATAATTACGGTGATATGATGATGATGAGACTGATGAGATGAGATTATTATTGAGGATATCTATGAGATTATGATGAGCGGTTAGGGCACTAGGGGGTGACCTGAAACATGGTCTGTGATATGGTTGACCTGGAACATGGTCTGGTGGACTTGAAACATGGTCGTGTGGGGTCTATTGCTCGGAGGGAGAATTCCCGGGGTTAAGGCTAACAACGGACCGTCCCATACATGATTTCATTTTAGTTGCATGAGCACCCTGACCGTGGTTCAAAGGTGTGCACCGGATTGTGTAGCTATAGTGTTATTGCTTTGCATGGGCATCCTCCATCCGCGGACGAGCGTGTTCACCGGGGCCTCTGGGACATATCATTGTGTTGGATATCCGGATATGGTCGATACCTGATGAGATGATTCATACAGCATTTGCATTGCATCATGATGGAGGTTAGACGAAAGATCCTAGATGTGGATTGAGGATGATTGTGTCATATATATATATATACACTTATACTTTTGGAGATGGATGTTAGTGTGCTGTTATATAATTAAATGTTGCTAAACCCTTTCCACGTTTGACGTTATATTGTTTCTTATCCTCTTTATTTCGTTTTGTGTTTTGTGTGTGTGTGTATATATATATATATATCTTGTACCTCAGACCCAGACAGAGCAAATGGCGCACTGGAACCACCCATGGATGACCCAGGATCTAGGGTTCCCCCTCTCGGGGACCTGTGAGGTGGAGTGTCTTAGAATTTGGATTTGGGCCTAACTCAACCCCAAAAGCTAGCTTGTAAGGTGAGGATTGCCCAAGCTTTATAAGCACTACTTTGGCCATATCTCTAGGCAATGTGGGACTAAATACACCCCTCACACTCAGCACAATGAAGGTGCTAGAGGTTGCAATGAAGGCAACCCAAACTTGACGCAATTAAGGCGGCTAGGGGCGAACCTCAATTAAGACGGCTTTCCAACACACCCCCTCACGCCCAAGCCCAATGGGCTTGGAGCGTGGGTGATGCGGGCAATCCAACAACGGATCTAGGATATACTCTGAACCATCTTAGAATTTGGATTTGGGTCTAACTCAACCCCAAAAGCTAGCTTGTAAGGTGAGGATTGCCCAAGCTTTATAAGCACTACTTTGGCCATAATAGGCGATGTGGTACTAAGCACACCCCTCACACTCATCACAGTGAAGGTGCTGGAGGTTGTAATGAAGGCAACCCAAACTTGCCGCAATTAAGGCGGCTAGGGGCGAACCGCAATTAAGGCGGCTTTCCAATAGAGTGCATAGAACCGAACGGGTGGCTAGTGGACCCAATCACTCGTTTCATGGTATTTACGGGTCCTATGTCCATCACTACGAGACTTGGGCAGGGAACGCCTATCGATTTTGTTGGCACATTTCGTTTAGGCACGACCTTTCCTTTCCCGATAGGACAGCCCGATGGACATGTACCATCGATGCCACCCATGTTCGAGATAGCCCCAGTACCCTTCATGGTACCTTTGGATGCCCTGGTACCAGGACTCATACCTGCACCTGCACCAGAGCCTGGACTTGCCCCAGTTCCGGAAGGAGTGGACCCCGCAGATCCAGTCTATGACCCGTTGCCCGTTCCTGAGGCCCCAGCACCACCCGAGATTAGGGCCACCAGGTCAGAGTCCTCTCGAGTATCCTCCCGAAGACGATCATCCCGAGATGTCAGAGAGTGCCGACGGATGTTTCAGAGATCCGCCACAGATAGGAGATCTTCTAGTGGCAATGGAGGCGAGACAGGTTCGCCGAGACCTCAGGGTTACAGCGGGGGTAGTAACCTGTGATAGCCTAGGCCAGGGTTATTCACATAGGTGCATGTGTGAGGCTGTTGATGTATTTTGAGAGGGGATAGGGTGCCGAGAGGTGGTGAGGTATCTTTTCTTTAGCCCTTTTTATGTATTTTGTTATCGGTCTGTATCTATGTTGGGATCCTACTGATAAGAATCCCTAGACAGCTCAGTATCAGGATATGATGTATGTGTAATTATGGTTATGCTTCTGTATGCATGTATCTATGTTGTTTATATTTTAAGTTTTAAATTTTCCACCGTTTTTAACATATACGCTTAACGATAATAACATGTTTAGGTTCTAAATATTATGGGTTTTCTTTAATGGGATGTAGGGGTGTCTCATTTGGTGGTATCAGAGCAGTTCGGTTCTGAAACAGACGGTGAGAACTGTGATTAGGGTGAACATGCCATTTGGTTGAATCCACATTGGATAACAGTTGCGCTTAGAAGTTGGGTTGAGAGTCCGACGTGACATCTCTATGGCATATAGTATTTATATTCTAGTTTTATGTAGTGTTATTTGTCATATTGATGTGGGCTAATGATTTCTTTTAACAGGATCATGGCTCGAGGCAGAGGTCGAGGACGTGATAGACGAGGTGGTAGAGCTACAGAGGGTGTTGAGGATGAGCATAATCAGCCAGAGGCAAGGATTAGAGGTGGAGGAAGGTCCACCGAGACTCTTCGGACTATCTGCGAGTTAGCATCTATTCTGTTGTAGCAGGCGCAACAAAATGCTCAAAGGGTACAGAGGGAGGAAGAGTTACAGGAGCAGCAAGATAGGAGGAGAGCCGCAGAGGCTGAGGATGCAGGACTTGCTACCTTTCTCAAAGGTAAGCCACCACAGTTTGGAGGAGAATATGATCCGGTGCAAGTAGAGTGGTGGATACAGGTGCTCGAGAAGATCTTTGACACCATGCGATGCAAAGATGACAGGAAGGTGACTTACGCTGCCTTCATGCTGACTGAAGGGGCTGAGTCATGGTGGAGAGGCAAGAGGAGATTGCTCGAGGATGAGGGCAGGTTGATCAGTTGGGAGCTGTTCAGAGAGTGTTTCTTCGAGAAGTACTTCCCGTGGTTAATCAGACGCGAGAAGAAGAGAGATTTCATGAGTCTTCAGCAGGGGGACAGGTCAGTTGGTGATTATGCAGTCAGATTTGAGGCCCTGATTCAGTTTTCGAAGTTCTATCAGAGGTTTCCATATGAGGATTGGATGTGCTGGAGGTTTGAGGAGGGTTTACGACACGAGCTGAGGAGGGCTATAGCGCCCTTGGATATTTTGAGCTTTCCAGAGATGGTGGAGAGGGCCAGTTCTATTGAGAGTATGCACAGGAGGCATGCTGCAGAGCAGAGACAGCAGCGTAGTGGGGGTCCTACCTGAGCAGGTCAGTAGAAGAGAGGGGACAGAGGTTCTCAGTGGAGGAGAGGACCATACACTAGACCTGGGCAAAGCGCTCAGACTTCTGCACCACCAGCACTAGTTACCAGAGAGGGCTAGCAACAGAGGGCCCCAATATATTTCAGATGCGGGGGTCCACAATATATCAGAGATTGCATAGATAGATCTGGTTGCTACGTTTGTGGCAAACCAGGTCATTATGCTAGGGATTTCCGACAGATGGTTGTACAGCAGCAGCCAGCTGCTGGTAGAAGAGCCAGTGGTTCTAGAGGAGGAGCTGGAAGAGGAGTTCCAGCATTAAGACGACAGACGACCAGACCTTAGGCCTCGGGGAGAGTGTTTACAGTGAGAGGATCTGAGTCCTCTCAATCTGCAGATCTTATTGAAGGTATGTGTTTACTATCTGGCAGACTCTCGTATGTGTTGTTTGACTCAGGCGCTATATATTCGTTTGTTTCACATGAGTGTGTGGATCATTTACATTTGCTTGTTTCTCAACTACCATTTACTTTGATAGTATCTACCTCTACCAGTGATCCTTTGATCACTATGTCTGTTTGCTTATAATGTCCTATAGTTGTTGAAAATATGGCATTTCTTGTAGATCTCATATGTTTGCCTATGCAGCAGATAGACTTTATCCTTGGCATGGATTGGCTTTCGGCTAACCATGTAGTGGTAGACTGTGCCCGAAATACCTTATCTTTTCTTGAGCCTTCGATCATAGTATCTTCCAATGAAGGAGCAGCTATGAGGAGTGACGATTCTCAGTAGTATGTGATTCTTTTCTCTTTGGAAGCTAAGAAGACTCCGAGTATAGATTCTTTGCCTATCGTGAGAGAGTTTCCTAAGGTTTTCCCTCCTGATGTTCCAGGTTTTCCACCAAAGAGGGAGGTGGAGTTCGCTATAGATCTCATACCAGGGACCGAACCTATATCAGTAGTTCCTTATCGGATGCCACCAATGGAGTTGGTAGAGTTAAAGAAACAACTGGATGATATGATGAAGAAGGAATTCATCAGACCGAGTGTTTCTCCTTGGGTAGCACGGGTGTTGTTTGTCAAGAAAAAGGACGGAACTTCTAGGTTGTGTACGGATTACAGGCAGTTGAATAAGGTTACAATCAAGAATAAGTATTCGTTGCCTAGGATAGATGATCCGACGGAGCAGTTGAAGGGAGCTTTAGTGTTTTCTAAGATAGATGTAAGATCTGGATACCATCAGATTAGGGTGAAGAAGGAGGATATACCTAAGACCGCTTTTAGGACGAGGTATGGAGACTACGAGTACCTAATTATGCCTTTTGGTGTAACTAATGCTCCAGCGGTGTTCATGGATTACATGAACATGATTTTTAGACCGTTCCTCGATAAGTATGTTATGGTGTTTATAGATGATATTCTCATCTATTCCCGTAGCCGGGAAGAACACGAGGAACATCTGAGAGTGGTGTTACAGGTGTTAAGAGATATGCAGTTGTATGCTAAGCTATCCAAGTGTGAGTTTTGGTTAGAGGAAGTACAGTTTCTACGACATATAATCAACAAGGAAGGGATAGTTGTTGATCCAGTTAAGGTAGAGGTGGTGATTAAGTGGGAGAGGCCTAAGTCAGTGAGTGAGGTGAGGATTTTCCTAGGTTAAGCTGGTTATTACAGAAGGTTCATCTAGGGTTTCTCGAAGACTGTGTTGCATATGACGCAGTTAACGAGGAAAGGTACGGCGTTTGTTTGGACTGAAAAGTGTGAAGAGAGCTTTCGGAAGCTAAAGGAGAAATTGACTACATCTCATGTGCTGACATTACCGGATCCATTAGGAGATTTGACGTGTACTGTGATGCGTCATATCAAGAATTGGGTTGTGTTTTGATGCAAGAGGGAAGAGTCGTGGCTTATACTTCCTGACAATTGAGGGTTCTTGAAAGAAATTACCCGACCCATGATCTGGAGTATGCAGCCATAGTGTTCGCATTGAAGATGTGGCGACACTATCTTTATGAAGCTAAGTTCAATGTGTTCAGCGATCATAAAAGTCTTAAGTATTTGTTTGATCAGAAGGAGCTGAACATGAGGCAACGTAGATGGATGGAGTTCATTAAGGACTATGAGTTTGACCTTCAATACCATCCAGGGAAGGCTAATGTTGTGGCGGATGCATTGAGTAGGAAATCTTTGCACGTGTCCACGATGATGATGAAAGAAAGGGAGTTGCTTGAACAGTTTCGAGATATGAACCTAGGTATGGATTTTCTTGAGGATAGAATATGCTTAGGTATGATCACCATCAGCAGTGAGTTTTTGAGAGATCTTAAGGCTAAACAGGTTCAGGATGAATATTTGCTAGAGGTGAGTTGAGGCATAGATGAGGGAAAGGTTTCAGAGTTTGGGAGGGGATCTAATGGGATGTTAAGGTTTAGAGATCGGATATGTGTGCCAGAGTGCTTAGAGATTAGGAAGATGGTCTTAGAGGAGGCACATAAAAGTAAGATGAGTTTTCACCTAGGAGCCACCAAGATGTATCAAGACTTAAAGAAGATGTTTTGGTGGCCAAATATGAAGAAATAAGTGGTGGAGTATGTTCTATCATGTTTGGTTTGTCATAAAACTAAGATAGAGCATCAAAAGCCCGCAGGGTTTTTGCAATCATTGGATATCCTAGAATGGAAATGGGATAGTATAGCGATGGACTTGGTGGTTGGATTACCATGAACTCCTAAGAGATTTGATGCGATTTGGGTTATCATTGATAGGTTGACGAAGTGTGCTCACTTCTTACCTATTGGTGAGAGTTATAGTCTTGAAAAGTTGACCCAGATCTACATCAAGGAAGTAGTGAGGATGCACGGAGTGCCTTCGAATATTGTCTCAGACCAAGATCCTAGATTTACATCTAGATTTTGGAGACAGTTACACAATGCTTTGGTAACAAAGTTGAGGATGAGTTCTGCTTATCATCCTCATACGAATTGACATTCAGAGAGAACAATTCAGTCATTAGAAGATCTTTTAAGTGCTTGTGTATTAGAACATGTAGGTATTTGGGATGAATTCCTACCTTTGATTGAATTCACATACAATAACAGTTTCCACAGCAGTATCGGGATGGCACCGTGTGAGGCTTTGTACGGGAGAAAGTGTAGGACTCCGTTGTGTTGGTATGAGACTGGTGAGAGCCAAGTGTTGGGTCCTGATATGGTACATCAAACAACGGAGCAAGTCAAGAAGATAAGAGAGAAAATGAAGGAAGTGTAGGATAGGCAAAGGAGCTACAGTAACAAGAGGAGGAGACCCTTAGAGTTCCAAGAAGGTGATCACAAGTTCTTGAGAGTCACTCCGCCGGAATTGGCAGAGCTATAAAGTCTAGAAAGCACACTCCCCGATTCATTGGACCATTTCAGATTCTTTGATGAATTGGTCCAGTAGATTATCATATAGCCTTACCGCCTAACCTTTCTAACCTACACGATGTCTTCCATGTATCCCAGTTGAGAAAATACTACCCAGATCCTTCTCATGTGATTGAGCCTGAATCAAAACAACTCCGAGAGAATCTTGAATATGAGGCTTTACAGTCTAAGATTACAGATAGATGGATTAAAGAACTCTGTGGTTAACGGATTCCCCTTGTCAAGGTCATATGGGATAGTGTTACCGGAAATGCTACTTAGGAACGTGAGACAAACATTCAACAGCAGTACCCCCATCTGTTTTCAGGTACGTAAATTCCAAGGACGGAATTTCTTTTAAAGGGGGGTATAAATGTAACATCCGCTATTTTATGTATGGTTAATTTGTGATGATGAGGTTTAGGGATTGGATTACATAGTTGAGATGTTGTTTGGGGCATAGAGACCCTTGCATGCCAAGTACGCCGTCTTATCGAGTGAGTTTGAACATAGGAACAAAATTAGGGTTTCTCAGTTAGCGTCTTTGAGACATCTAAGTGTGAAATAAGAATTTTGGAGTTAAAGATGAGATTAGGCATTTTTAATGGTTTGAGGTTGTTTATTAGGTCTTAATGAGCCTATATCTCAAATTTGAGGTCAACCGGAGGTCGAACGCATCGAAACGAGAAAGTCAAACTTCCTGGATAGAAAGTCAATGCCCGAGCGTGGATGTATCCACGCTCAAGCGTTCTGGTCAAACATACCAGCTCTGGTGTGCGTGCCACGTGTTAAAAGGAGTACACGTGGTAGTCCAAGAATGGATAGTGTTACCGGAAATGCTACTTGGGAACGTGAGACAGACATTCAACAGCAGTACCCCTATCTGTTTTCAGGTACGTAAATTCCAAGGACGGAATTTCTTTTAAAGGGGGGTATAAATGTAACATTCGCTATTTTATGTATGGTTAATTTGTGATGATGAGGTTTAGGGATTGGATTACATAGTTGAGATGTTGTTTGGGGCATAGAGACCCTTGCATGCCAAGTACGCCGTCTTATCGAGTGAGTTTGAACGTAGGAACAAAATTAGGGTTTCTCAGTTAGCGTCTTTGAGACATCTAAGTGTGAAATAAGAATTTTGGAGTTAAAGATGAGATTAGGCATTTTTAATGGTTTGAGGTTGTTTATTAGGTCTTAATGAGCCTATATCTCAAATTTGAGGTCAACCAGAGGTCGAACACGTCGAAACGAGAAAGTCAAACTTCCTGGACAGAAAGTCAATGCCCGAGCGTGGATGTATCCACGCTCAAGCGTTCTGGTCAAACATACCAGCTCTAGTGTGCGTGCCACGTGTTAAAAGGAGTACACGTGGTAGTCCAGGAATGGTTGTATGGTGCGGCAGCAACCAACGCTCGAGTGTGGAAAAACCAACGCTCTAGCAGTAGAACGCTCGGAAACTGTTTTTCCAGCACTCGAGCGCTAGCGCATGGGCAGACAAAAAATAAAAGGAGCTCAAGTGATTTCACTTGATCCATTTTTAAAACAGAAACAGAGAGCAGCTCTTTTAGATAAAAGCCAGAGCAGAAACCAGAGGTTCTAGAGGGAGAAAAGAGAGAGATATAGAGAGAGAGAGAGAGTTTGATAGAGGAAAGCCACTAAAGAACCCTAAACCACCATTGTAGAGAGCTTTGGAGCTGGAATAACTTCTGTGAAATCATCACCTCACCTTCTTGCACCGTTGGATTGTGTTCAAATTTGAGATAGGCGTTCTGGACTAGTAGTTCTTCAAATCCAACGGTTGAAATTGCTGCATGTTCCCTCGAGTGTGAATTATTCTTCTCAGAATTTGGAGAGAAATTCAACCCTAGTAGCTCCTGACCAGTCACTTTGGAAGGTTCATCCTAGGCTCATCCACCGTGGATCGAGCTAAAATTTTTGGAGAGGGTAAAGGAAAGGTAGCTCTTTAATCTTCTCGTTCACTTTTTTAAACAAAGGTCTAGATTGTGATATATAGGGCCAAAACAGTGGCGGATTTTGTGGTGTTTGCTACAATTCTAGGTTCCTTACAATGTGCCTTTCACAATGTGACTCTTAGGTGGAATTTTGGAGGTCGGAGGCCCTGTTTCTAGGCGAGGCAAATCGAGGAGTTCCAGGATGCTTCGTTTTAGTTCGTTTCGTTTAGTGCGCGACTTTCAGGTGGGGGAAAGAAGCTTTCTATTATCGGAATTGGCCAAGTAACATTTCTTGCAATAATGGTGTAGGGCTACCTAAACCCTGCTAGAGTGCGAGTAACGGACAATGTCAAAATCACATTGGGGACTATTTAGTAGTACCAATGATGATAGTGGAATTGTACGTTTATCGTCGTTACGTATAATATATATTATATTATATTATTATCTAATGATTGTTTACTTGGACTGTTTGACTGGTTGAATTGATATTGGTGATTGATGGATGATGATGTTATGAGTGTTGGAATTATTTTGAATATGTTTATATTTATTATTATTATTATCTTGGAAAGGATAACGTCTATCTGCTGCATAGGCAAATAGATGAGATCTACAAGAAATGTCCTATTTTCATCAACTATAGGATACTGTAAGCAAACAGACAAGGTGATCAAAGGATCACTGGTAGGGGTAGATAATGTCAAAGTATATGGTAGTTGAGAAACGAGTAAATGTAAATGATCCACACACTCTTGTGAAACAAATGAATGTGTAGCGCCTGAGTCAAACAACACAAACGAGAGTATGCTAAATAGTAAACACATACCTTGAATAAGATCTGCAGATTGAGAAGACTTAGATCCTCTCACTGTAAACACTCTCCCCGTGGCCTGAGGTCCGGTCGTCTGTCGTCCTGCTGCTGGAACTCCTCTTCCAGCTCCCCTTCTAGAACCACTGGCTCCTCTGTCGGCAGTTGGATGCTGCTGTACTGCCCTCTGTCGGCAATCCCTAGCATAATGACCTGATTTGCCACAGACGTAGCAACCATATATATCTATACAATCTCTGATATAATGCGGACCCCCGCATCTGAAACATACTAGGAATACATTTTTGAGAGATCTTAAGGCTAAACAGGTTCAGGATGAATATTTGCTAGAGGTCAATCGAGGCATAGATGAGGGAAAGGTTTCAGAGTTTGGGAGGGGATCAGATGGGGTGTTAAGGTTTAGAGATCGGATATGTGTGCCAGAGGACTTAGAGATTAGGAAGATGATCTTAAAGGAGGCACATAAAAGTAAGTTGAGTTTTAACCTTGGAGCCACCAAGATGTATCAAGACTTAAAGAAGATGTTTTGGTGGCCAAGTATGTAGAAAGAAGTGGCGCAGTATGTTCTATCACGTTTGGTTTGTCGGAAAGGTAAGATAGAGCATCATAATTTCACAGGGTTGTTGCAATCCTTAGATATCCCAAAATGGAAATGGGATAGTATAGCATGCGACTTTGTGGTTGGATTACCACGAACCCCAAAGAGATTTGATTCGATTTGGGTTATCATTGATAGGTTGACGAAGTGTACTCACTTCTTACCTATTGGTGAGAGTTATAGTCTTGAGAAGTTGACCCGGATCTACATCAAGGAAGTAGTGAGGTTGAACGGAGTGCCGTCGAGTATTGTCTCTGACCGAGATCATAGATTTACATCAAGATTTTGGAGACAGATACATAATGCTTTGGGAACAAAGTTGAGGATGAGTTCTTATCATCCTCAGACGGATGGACAGTCAAAGAGAATAATTCAGTCATTGGAAGATCTTTTAAGAGCTTGTGTATTGGAACATGTTGGTAGTTGGGATGAATTCCTACCTTTGATTGAATTCAGATACAATAACTGTTTACAAAGCAATATCGGGATGATACCATATGAGGCTCTGTATGGGAGAAAGTGTAGGATTCCGTTGTGTTGGTATGAGACTGGCGAGAGCCAAGTGTTGGGTCCTGATATGGTACAGCAAACAACAGAACAAGTCAGGAACATAAAAGAGAAAATGAAGGAAGCGCGGGATAGGCAAAGGAGATACAGTAACAAGATGAGGAGACCCTTAGAGTTCCAAGAAGGTGATCATGTGTTATTGAGAGTCACTCCGAAGACCGGAATTGACGGAGCTATAAATTCTAGAAAGCTCACTCCCTGATTCATTGGACCATTTCAGATTCTTCAACGAATTGGTCCAGTAGCTTACCATATAGCCTTACCGCCTAACCTTTCTAACCTACATGATGTCTTCCATGTGTCCCAGTTTGAGTAAATACTACCCAGATCCTCCTCATGTGATTGAGCCTGATTCAATACAACCTTGAGAGAATCTTGAATATGAGGATTTAACCGTCTAAGATTGCAGATAGAAGGATTAAAGAACTCCGTGGTAAACAGATTCCCCTTCTCAAGGTCATATGAGATAGTGTTACCGGAGATGCTACTTGGGAGCTTGAGGTAGACATTCAGCAGCAGTACCCCCATTTGTTTTCAGGTACATAAATTCCAAGGACGGAATTTCTTTTAAGGAGGGTATAAATGTAGCATCTGTTATTTTATGTATGGTTTATGTGTGATGATGAGGTTTAGGGCTTGTATTTCATAGTTGATATGTTGTTTGAGGCATAGAGACCCTTGCATGGCAAGTACTCCGTCTTATCGAGTGAGTTTCAACGTAGGAACAAAATTAGGGTTTCTCCATTAGCGTCTTTGAGACGTCTGAGTGTGAAAAAATAATTTTGGAGTTAGATATGAGATTAGGCATTTTTAATGGTTGGAGGTTGTTTATTAGGTCTTAATGAGCCTATATCTCAAATTAGAGGTCAGTCGAAGGTCGAACGCGTCGAAACAAGAAAGTCAAACTTCCCGGTCAGAAAGTCAACGCTCGAGCGTGGGTGTATCCACGCTCAAGCGTTCTGGTCAAACAGACCAGCTCTGGCATGCGTGCCACGTGTTAAAAGGAGTACACGTGGCAGTCCAGGAATGGTTGCATGGTGCGGTAGCAACCAACGCTCGAGTGTGGAAAAACCAACGCTCTAGCGGTGGAATGCTCGGACGCTGTTTTTCCAGTACTCGAGCGCTAGTGCATGGGCAGACAAAAAATAAAAGGAGCTCAAGTGATTTCACTTGATCCATTTTTAAAACAGAAACAGAGAGCAGCCCTTTTAGATAAAAGCTAGAGCAAAAACCAGAGGTTCTAGAGGGAGAAAAGATAGAGAACTAGAGAGAGAGAGAGAGTTTGAGAGAGGAAAGTCACTAAAGAACCCTAAACCACCATTGTAGAGAGCTTTGAAGCTGGAACAACTTCTGTGAAATCATCACATCACCTTCTTTCACCGTTGGATTATGTTCAAATTTGAGATAGAGGTTCTGGACTAGTAGTTCTTCAAATCCAACGGTTGAAATTACTGCATGTTCTCCCGAGTGTGAATTATTCAGCTCAGAAGTTGGAGAGAAACTCAACCCGAGTAGCTCCTGACCAGTCACTTTGGAAGGTTCATCCTAGGCTCATCCATCGTGGATCAAGCTAAAATTTTTGGAGAGGGTAAAGGAAAGGTAGCACTTCAATCTCCTCGTTCCTTTTTTTAAACAAAGGTCTAGATTGTGAGATATAGGACCAATACAGTGGTGGATTTTGTGATGTTTGCTTCAATTCTAGGTTCCTTACAATGTGCCTTTCACAATGTGACTCTTAGGTGGAATTTTGGAGGCTTAGAGGCCCTGTTTCTATGCGAGGCAAAATCGAGGAGTTCCAGGACGCTTCGTTTTAGTTCGTTTCGTCTCGTTCCGTTTAGTGCGCGACTTTCGGGTGGGGGAAAGAAGCTTTCTATTGTCAAAATTGGCCAAGTAACATTTCTTTCAATAATGGTGTAGGGCGACCTAAACCCTACTAGAGCGCGAGTAACGGACAATGTCAAAATCACATTGGGGACTATTTAGTGGTACCAATGATGATAGTGGAATTGTACGTTTATCTCCGTTACGTATAATATATATTATATTATATTATTATTTAATGATTGTGTACTTGGACTGTTTGACTGGTTGAATAGATATTGGTGATTGATGGATGACGATGTTATGAGTGTTGGAATTATTTTGAATATGTTTATATTTATTATTATTATATTTTGGTAATGATTATTATCTTGGAAAATGATAACATGATTGTAATAATGGTATGATGACATGTGAACATGATGATATGACGGTATGATGTGATGAATGTTTTGATAATGCTTAGAGGTTGAGTAAGTGATAACTTATGTTGAGACATGATGATGTATTGGGGAATTCATACTATATGTACTAGCAGTGCCTAACCGAGATAATTACTGTGATATGATGATGATAAGATTAATGAGATGAGATTATTATTGAGGATATCTATAAGATTATGATGAGCAGTTAGGGTACTAGGGGGTGACCAGAAACATGGTCTGTGATATGGTTGACCTGAAACATGGTCTGGTGGACTTGAAACATGGTAGTGTGGGGTCTATTCCTCGGAGGGAGAATTCCCGGGGTTTAGGCTAACGGCGGACCATCCCAGACATGATTTCATTTTAGTTGCAGATATAATTCATGTGTTGCATGAGCACCCTGGCTGTGGTTCAGAGGTGTGCACCGGATTGTGTAGCTATAGTGTCATTGCTTTGCATGGGTATCCTCCATCTGCGGACGAGGGTGTACGCTGGGGCCTCTGGGACATGTCATTTTGTTGGATATCCGGATATGGCCGATACCTGATGAGATGATTCATACAACATTTGCATTGCATCATGATGGAGGGTAGAGGAAAGATCCTAGATGTAGATTGAGGATGACTGTGTCATATATATATATATATATATATATATATATATATATATATATACACTTATACTTTTGGAGACGGATGTTGTTGTGCTATTATAGAATTAAATGTTGCTAAACCCTTTCCACGTTTGACGTTATATTGTTTCTTATCCCATTTCTTTTGTTGTGTGTTTTGTGTGTGTGTGTGTGTGTGTGTGTATATATATATCTTGTACCTCAGACCCAGACAGAGCAGATGGCGCAATGGACCACCCATGGATGACCCAGGATCTAAGGTTCCCCCTCCCAGGGACCTGTGAGGTGGAGTGCATAGATCCGAATGGGTGGCTAGTGGACCCGGTCACTAGTTTCGCTGTATATGTGGGTCCTATGTCCATCACTATGGAACTTGGGCAGGGAGCACCCATCGGTTTTGTTGGCATGTTTCGTTTTGGCATGACCTTTCCTTTCCCGATAGGACAGCCCGATGGACATGTACCACCGATGCCGCCCATGTTCGGGATGGTCCCGGTACCCTTCATGGTACCTTTGGATGCCCTTGTACCATGACCCACACCTGTACCTGCACCAGAGCTTGGACTTGCCCCAATTCCGGAGGGAGTGGACCCCACAGATCTAGTCTATGACCCGTTGCCAGTTCCTGAGGCCCCAGACAGCTCAGTATCAGGATATGATGTATGTGTATTTATGGTTATGTTTTTGTATGCCTGTATCTATGTGTTTATATTTTAAGTTTTAAATTTTTTGTTGTTTTTAACATATATGCTTAATGATAATAACATGTTTAGGTTCTAAATATTATGGGTTTTCTTTAATGGGACGTCAGGGCGTCTCATTTGGTGGTATGCAAGACTGGCTATCTTTCTCAAAGTTAAGCCACCACAGTTTGTAGGAGTGTATGATCCCAAGCGAGCAGAGTGGTGGATACAGGAGCTCGAGAAGATCTTTGACACCATGCGATGCAAAGATGACAGGAAGGTGACTTAAGCCGCCTTCATACTGACCGGAGGGGCTGAGTCATAGTGGAGAGGCAAGAGGAGATTGATCGAGTCTGAGGGCAGGTTGATCAGTCGGGAGCTGTTCAGAGAGTGTTTCTTCGAGATGTACTTCCCGCAGTTAGTCAGACACGAGAAGGAGAGAGATTTCATGAGTCTTATTGCTGCAGTATTATCACACATAAGTGGGATACTACTTACAAACACATTGTAGTCCTCCAATTGATGTTTGATCCATAGAAGTTGTGAGCAGCAACTAGCAGCTGAAATATACTCAGCTTCAGCAGTTGATAAGGCAATGGTACTTTGTCTTTTGCTTGACCATGATACTAGATTAGCTCCAATGAAATGTCATCCTCCACTTGTATTTATTCTTTCAATTCTATCTCCAGCATAGTTAGCATCACAAAATCCAACTAATCTGTAATCATCATTTTTCTTAAAGCACATTCCCAAATTAGTAGTACCTTTTAAGTATCTTAATATTCTTTTAACTGCTGATAAGTGAGATTCTTTAGGATCAGATTGAAATAGAGCACATAAGCATACACTGAACATAATATCAAGTCTGGACGCAGTAAGATATAGCAGAGATCCTATCATACCTCTATATACTTTTTGATCTACCTTTTTATCTTTATCATCTTTGTTCAGTATGGATGTGGGATGCATAGGAGTGTTCATAGGTTTGCAATCATCCATATTGAATTTCTTTAAAAGTTCCTTTGTGCACTTAGTCTGATGGATGTACACCTCGTCCACTGTTTTTTTAACTTGAAGTCCAAGGAAGAACTTGAGTTCTCCCATCATGCTCATTTCAAACTCTTTCTGCATAATCTTAGAGAATTCTTTGCACAGAGATTCATTAGTAGCACCAAATATAATATCATCAACATATATTTGCACAATTATGAAATTAGATTTACTGGACTTTCTAAACAAGGTTGTATCGACCTTTCCTCTACTGAATCCATTGTCCATTAAGAATGAACTTAACCTTTCATACCAAGCTCTAGGAGCTTGTTTAAGACCATATAATCCTTTCTTTAGCTTATATACATGTTCAGGTTGGGTTTCACTTTCAAAACTCGGAGGTTGCATAACGTACACTTCCTCATTAATAACACCATTTAGAAAAGCACTTTTTACATCCATTTGATATAGCATGATATTAAGATGCGCAGCAAATGATAATAAGATGCGAATAGCTTCTAGTCTAGAAACTGGTGCAAAAGTTTCAGTATAGTCTATACCTTCTTCCTGTGAGTAACCTTGTGCAACAAGTCTAGCTTTATTTCTTATCACCTTACCATTTCCATCAAGCTTGTTTCTGAAAACCCATTTGGTTCCAATAACTGATTTTTATTTTGATAAAGGCACAAGAGTCCATACTTCACTTCTTTTAAACTAGTTCAATTCTTCCTGCATTGCTAGAATCCAACCCTCGTCCAGTAGAGCCTCGTCTACTGTCTTTGGTTCTAACTCAAACTAATGCAGAAACCTCTTACTCTCTGAATGTAGATCTGGTTCTTAGCCTGTCATTAGGATTCCCAATGATTTGATCTTATGGATGATAATTCCTAAAGTACCAAGATATCTGAACATTTTCCTGTTGAGAAGTTGAAGTTTCTTACTCGTGTTGTTGAGGATCGTCCATTTGATCATCAGGTTTGACATTTGCTTGATTTTCAGAATCCTTGAGATTCAAATCTGCAATAGCTTCATCAAGCTCTGATAATTTCTTATCAGGCTGTTTGTCATCAAACTTAACATGTATACATTTTTCTACTACTAAGGTTCTAGAATTGTAAACTCTAAACCCTTTTGATGATTCTGAATACCCCAACAGAATTCCATTATCTATTTTAGCATCAAACTTACCAAGTTGATCTTTAGTATTCAATATAAAACATTTACAACCAAAAGGATGAAAGTGAGATATGTTGGGTTTTCGACCTTTCCACAATTCATAAGGAGTCTTATTCAAGATTGGTCTAATGTATATTCTGTTCTGAATGTAGAAGGCAGATGTAATGCCTTCGATCCATAAGTGTCTAGGGACAGAGTTGTCATTGAGCATTGTTCTAGTCATCTCTTGAAGAGATCTGTTCTTTCTCTCTACCACACCATTTTGTTGTGGTGTTCTAGGTATTGAGAAGTTGTGAAGTATACCACTTTCTTCACTTAACATTTGGAGTAGCTTATTTTCAAACTCTCTCCTATGGTCACTTCTAATTGAAGTGATACACATGCCTTTTTCATTCTGTACACGTTTGCAAAATACAGAGAAGACCTTGAATAATTTATCCTTGTGAGCTAGGAACATAACCCATGTCCATCTAGTGTAGTCGTCTACTATGACTAGACCATATTTCTTCCCACTGACAGAGGCAATCCTAGTTGGTCCAAACAGATCAAGGTGTAGCAGCTCTAGTAGTCTATTGGTACTAACAATATTCTTAGATTCAAAGGAACCTTTGACTTGTTTTCCCTTTTGACATGCATCACATAGAGCAACAGATTTGTACTTAAGGTTTGGTAATCCTCTCACGAGGTTATGCTTATTTAGCTTTGAAATTAATTTCAAGCGTGCATGACCTAGCCTTTTGTGCCAAATCCATCGGTCATCTTCAATGGACACTAGACATGAGACAGTTTGATTTGTGAGGTCCTCCAAGTCAATCTTATACAGATTGTTTTGCCTCTTGGTAGTGAATAAGAGTGATCCATCAGTCTTCATGACATTATACATGTTCTTATCAAAGGAAACAGCAAACCCACTATCACATAATTGACTTATGCTTAGCAGATTGTGTTTTAACCCATTAACTAAAATCACATTATCAATGGAGGGAAAAGGATGTTTACAAATTTTACCTATTCCAATGATCTTTCCTTTCTGATTACCTCCAAAGGTAACCCAGCCACCATCCTTATGTTTAAGGTCTTGGAACATACACCTTTCTCTCGTCATGTGACGTGAGCAACCACTGTCCAAGTACCAGGATGTGTGTTTATTTCCTGTTGTTAAGAAAATCTGCAACAGGTATAATCTTATCTTTAGGTACCCAGATTAACTTGGGTCCTTTTCTGTTAGTAGTCACTGGACTAGCATGTTTGGTATGCTTGAAATGTATGCATCTAGATGTTACATGACCACCTTTTCCACATACTTTACAGTAAGTGTTGGATGTGCTCAGTTTAGTTTTAACATGCTGTGTATGAGCTTTTGAAACTCTATTATACGTATGTGGTTTTGACTTTTTATGAGATGCTTCATGCTTCTCTTTGTCATAACAAAGGCCAGACTTATCATGAGGTGACCTAGAGTACCTTAAAATTAAACTTACCTTATATGAGCCACCTACAAATTTAGACAGAGTGTCTGTCAGGTATGTCACATCTTGTTTCAGTTTTGCAACTTCACAAGAAACATTGGGCTCACACTTGAGTTTTTCAGTTAGACTGACATTCTCAGATTTAAGGTTATTATTTTCATTTACAAGACTTAGTTTTTCCATGCAAACCCTATCATATTCTTTAGATAGTTTTGAAAATCTCTTTTTGAGACTTCTATACTCATGAGACATAATTGATGAGTTGTGCAAAAATTCATCAAATGCATCTTGAAGGATGGATAGGTCAGAATCCATTACCTCAGCATCAGTGTATTCACTCTCTGATGATGTATTAGCCATGAGACAGATATTTGTCTCTTCATCAGCTTCATTTTTTTCATCATATGAAGACAGATCCAGATCCTCCCAAGTAGCCATCAAGCCCTTCTTCTTTTTGAAGAACTTCTTTTTGTCCTTCAGATCTGGGCAGTCAGCTTTGAAGTGACCAGGCTTCTTTCATTCGAAGCACAGAGGTGGACCTTTTTATTTGGAGTCTGATTTCTCCTTGATGAAATTTTTGTTGAACTGCTTCCTTCTGAAACCACCTTTCTTTCTCCACATATGTTGAATCTTTCTAGCGATGAAAGACAGTTCATCCTTATCAGATCCTTCATCACTGTTAGAAGGGTCTGCTTCATCTGATGATTCCTCAGCTTTAAGAACTTTGGATGAGCTAGCCTTCTTTGCCTTTAGGGCAACAGACTTTCCTTTTCTGGAACTTTCTTCTTCATTGAGCTCAAGCTCATGAACTTTCAGAGATCCAAGAAGTTCTTCCAAAGTGAGAGTGTTGAGGTTCTTTGCCTCTTGAATAGCAGTGACCTTAGGTCTCCATTGTTTATGTAAGCTCCTCAAAATATTTCTGACACGATCTCTATTCTCAAAGGTTTTTCCAAGAGATCTAAAACTGTTGGTGATGGTTTGGAATCTTCCAAACATTTGATCTATGGTTTCATGTTCAGTCATTTTAAATAGTTCATATTGATGAACCAGCATGCTTATCTTTGACTCCTTGACTTGGGATGGCCCTTCATGAGCTAGGGCAAGAGTATCCCATATTTCCTTAGCAGTGTTACAGCCATGGACTTTGTCATGCTCAGATCTGGTGATACAACACATCAAATAATGCTTAGCTTTCAGATTGAGTTGATGTTGAGTTTTCTGCTGTGGAGTCCATTGAGCTATTGGAAATTGGAATAACAGCTCCAGCATCACCTCTTGGCTCAGTATAGCCAGTTTCAATCAGCTCCCATATATCCACATTTTGTGCATCAAGAAAAGCCATCATTCTCTTTTTCCAGTAGTCATAATCACTACCATCAAAGAGGGGAGGTCTGTTGATTGCTTGTCCGTCTGTAATCATGCCTGTTGAATCATACTCCCTCAGCACTTGTTAGATGCTCAACCCTTTCGAGGTTGAGCTCTGATGCCAACTGAAGTTGACACAGGGAAACACAAGAATGGGGGTTGAATTGTGTTTCTTAAAAGTTTTTCAAAAAAGTCTTTTCTCAAATCTTTTACAAGTAAAACAATAAAAACAACACACAAACAGGAAAACCTTTTTAAAGAGTTAACAAACTCATATCCAAAACCCCACAGTTAGTATAACCAAAAAGCTATAAAAGATAAGGGTTAGAAGATTCACACAAGTGTTTTATCCTGGTTCACTCTCTTCCAACCAAGAGCTACGTCCAGTCCCTTCTACCTGAAGGTTTTTCTCCACTATAAACCAATAGCTTTACAAGTATTCAACACCTCTTCAGGCTACAAGTATTCTTTCTCTACCAAGCCTCTTCAGGCTCTAACTCTAACAAATAGATTTAAGATTCTGATCTATGAACTCACTATGTGTGAGGATATGAAAGTTTAAGATCAGTAAGGTTTACAAGTAAACTTGTTTAACAATTTCAATGGAGTTTTTGTACTTTGATATCAGAGCTTGTATATATTATCTATGTTCTGCTGAGGTTCTTCCAATATTTATAGAATGAGTGCTTGTCTGTCTTGAACTTCTTCAACGGTCTTCAAAATGTATCTGTTTAGACATAGCAATAAATGCTGGGATCCGTTGAGACTGATAGCTTGATATGCTTCATGGAGAAGTGCTTTTGTTTATCAGAGGAATGCTCAAAGTAGAGCTGTCACTTCTCTGCTGTACCGAAGGTTGCTTTCTGACTTTCCGTCTTTGTACTAGGTTTACACTTTACAGCAATATAGTTGACAGTACAAAGGTTTATGTTATCGATGGTACTATGTTTCTATTCTCAAGAAACAAAGAGTTAACGATAGAAGCGGTAGGGGAAAAAGATATATATTCTCTTGAATTAAATATGCAATCATTTGAACTAAATACGTTTAAGCTTAGACAGGTTCACTTTTAATAGCTAGTAGACAAGCAGGTCTTTGGACGTGCAAAATTATCTTATCAGTAAGACGGGCTCATCTACTGATACTGCGTCTATAGACTCTCGTCTAGCTCCAGGTCATTGGACTTGCTATTCTCAATAGCTCGTCTGCTGACATGGCGTCTAGTGAGACTACTCGTCTATTATCAAGTCTTTGGACTTGTTATTTTCCTGAAGATTATTTTATTGGCTCATCTACTTGACTTTTGTTTGACTTAGATACTCGTCTACTGAATATTACCTTAGCCAATATTTTAAGACCTCGTCTAGCAATAACTTAACATACTCAGAATTTTACCACGAATTGCAGACTCGTCTAGAGGATCAAAATAGAATCAGATAAGATTCCATACTTTATTTTAAGTTTCCCTGACAAGTGTCATTCAAACAGTTCCTGCAATCTAAAATAAACAAGTTAGATTTTTGACAATACTTTACCAAACAAATTTAACATTTTTGTTAACATCAAAACTAAAGAGATTTTTTAATCCAAAACCACTTTGGTTCTAACATATATACCCTTTAGTACCAGTAGGGTATCCTATGAAGGCACACCTTATTGCATGAGCCTCAAGTTTATCTTTTTATATATGTAAAAAGGCTAATGCACCAAATATCCTTAAGTGAGAGTAATCTTCAAGTTTTCCATTCCATAGCTCTATAAGTGTTTTAAATCTTATTGCAAAAGAAGGGCATCTGTTGATTAGGTAAACATCAGTGGCTGCAGCATCACCCTAGAAGATTTTTGGCAGGCCAGCACTCTATAGCATGCATCTAACCCTTTCCAAGATTGTTCTATTCATCCTTTCTGTCAATCCATTATGTCGAGGAGTCATTGCAAGTGTCTTGTGTCTTTGGATACCTAATTGCCTGTAAAACTTGTTGAATTGCTCTGAAACAAACTCCAGGCTATTGTCGGTCCTTAAATATTTTAGCTTTGTTCCTATTTTATTTTCTGTTTGAGTATGTCAATCCTTAAATTTTGCAAAGGTGTCACTTTTGTTTTTAAGTATATAATTCCATACTCTCCTAGAATAATCATCAATGATTGCGAGAAAGTACGAACCATCTCCATGAGTCATGGTTTTTACAGGACCCGAAAGGTTTGAATGAGCATATTCAAAAGGTGTTTTTGAGATATGCATGCATGTTCCAAAACTCACTCCATGAGCCTTTCCTAATATGCAATGATCATATAATTCTAATTTCTTAACCTTATCACCATTTTATAGGTTCTGTTTGGCTAATTCTAATAACCCTCTTTTAGTCACATACCAAGTCTCATGTGCCACAATTTAGATTTATCATTGTACGTGTGACTAGCTACAGCATCTTGAGCAATAACAGTAGATCCTTCTACAATATACAGACTGGGGGTGGCAAAATGATCCATTTGTCCATCATCCATCCAGTCCATCCATGAGAAAATCCATCCAATCCATCCATTTATAAAAAAAATAATATAAATGGATTGGATGGATTGGATTATTTTTTTAGTGGATGGTTTATGATCCATCCAATATTTTTTAAAATCCATTGGACCAACAATCAAAAATGTAATGGATCAACTTTTATCCATTCCAAAACCAATTTATTTTTTTCATATTATTTTTCACCAATTAAAAAAACCTCCATTTGTAACAAAAAAAAAAACTCTCCATTTAATTTTCTCTTCCGTTTCCTATTATTTTTTCGTCACTATTTCTTTTTTTTTTCATGATAGAACATTATGGCGCCGTATGATCCATGTAGCCGACCCCACCTAGTGGGATAAGGCTTGGTTGTTGTTGTTGTTGTTGTATCTACATTTTTTTTTCTTTTTTTGTTACATTAAGTATTAACTAATTAATTGTTCTCAAGCACCAGTTGTAGTCCACGTTATCACGTACGTTTTCTTTTTTCGTTGCCTTTTTTTTTTGCTAAGAAACTTTTAAAAAAATATATTAACTAATTGAAAGCACAGAAAGTCGTAACAAGTTTCGTAAAACAATGTCATGGAATGTTGTGGCAAAACAACCTCTGTAGATGCACATAATCAATAACTCCCATATAATAATATAAAAATGGCCGTGATACAAAATGGTCGTGAGATAGAGTGGAGAGAGAGTAAAGATAGAGAGAGAGTAGGAAAAAAAGGGGGAGAGAGAAAGGGTAGAGAGAAGAAGAAAGAGGAGAGCGAGGGTGAGATAGAGATAATATTTTAATTTTTTTTACAAATTATTTTATTTTTAGAAATATTTTATGGATGGATAAAAGATATATAAAATTATTTAATTTCTTAAAATAAATTTTAGTGGATGGATTGGATATCCATCCATGAAAAGTTGTTAATGGATGGATCGGATGGATTTTATTTAAAGGATCATGGATGGATTGGATTTTTTTTAATGGATTATAATGGATTAATGGATTGTTTTTAATCCATCCGTTAAGATCCGAATAAAAATTTATCCGATCCATTCATTTGTCACCCTTAATACAGACCATTCCTTTTTATTCCTTTTGCTATCACTACATTATTATTGAATTAATATTTTCATCATGCCATCTGCAATTTGAGTTTTGTAACCTAAACTATCAAACATGTTAATAGATAACAAGTTCCTTTTTAGTTCAGTTACATACCTCACTCCTGAGATTAATTTCTCTTGGCCATTTTGTGTCAGTGCTTTGTACCTTACATGGCTTGTTGTTTCCCAACAACACCACTCCACCATCTTGTAGCTTTATAAACTCAAAATAGTATTTCCTTGGACACATGTGAAAGGTACAACCCGAGTCCATTACCCAATCTTTCTCAATTTTTGAATTTGACACAACCAATGCTTCTGTAGAATCATATCCATTAGATACAATGGCAGCATCTCTTGATTCATGGAATTTCTTTGAACCTTTATTCTTCCTTTCAGGGCATTCTTTCTTAAAGTGTCCTTTCTTGTGACAATGGAAGCATTTGTACTTGCTCTTTGACATGTTCTTTGACTTGGATCTATAATTCTTAGGCTTGCCATTTCTCTTCTCAGATCTGCCCCTCATCACATTTAAATCTTTTGCATTGCTTTTTGTCTTGCCTTCTTGCCTTTTCTGGAATTCATTTGTTCTTATGGATGACTGCACTTCATCAAGGGTGATGGTTTGGTCCCTTCCAAATAATATTGCATCCTTGAAATGCTTATATGTGCTTGGCAAGGCACTTAGCGGAATGAGTTCCTTATCTTCATCATCCAGCTTCACTTCAAGGTTTTCAAGATCATAGAGTATCTTGTTAAAATGATCAATATGTTCAGCCATCGATCTTTCTTCAGTCATCTTGAAAGAAAAATAGTTGTTGCTTCTGAGTAACCTGTTTGCCACTGACTTGGTCATGTATAGTGACTCGAGCTTCAATCATAAACTAGCTGCAGTTGGCTCCCTAGCTACTTCTCTGACTGGTTTATCTCTAAGGCATAAAATTATAATGTTTTCTGCCTTATCCATTAGATCTTTCTTCTCTGCTACAGAGAGGGTTGTAGGAAGTGCAGCTTCACCCTTTAGTGCATCTCCAAGCCCTTGTTGAACTAGAATTGCTTGCATCTTTATCCTCCATGGACCAAAATCATTTGTACCAGAGAATTTCTCTATGTCAAATTTTGTTGATCCCATACAACAACACTCAACAACAAGAACAAGAACAAAAACTAATATGCAATTAACAATTAAATAAAGGATAAGGGAGAATATTAACACCAAGCAATTAATATGGTCCAGCCGATGGAGCTTACATCCACGAGGAGGGAGCAAAGATATCCACTATGAAAAGAAACCGAGTACAAGTTTAAGCTATGAAACCAATAGAGTTTTCCTTGGCCCCTTGCTAATTACACTGTTGAGAAAACAGAACAAGAATCCCAAGCCTTGCCACACTCTATTTTCTCTCAACCTTTGATCCCTAGTCACTCTTTCTATTCTCACGAGTAGAAAGTAGAATTACAGGAATGTGAAACTATCAATCTATATATCTATTATATATACAAGTCCCTTTGCTAATATATATAGATCATCAATAGCAAGTATTGCACATGCTCCTTTCAGTTCAGCTGCATCAAGTTGTTGTAACCAACTCCAACTGAATTAACATAAAGCTTTGACCACTTGATAACTGATTTTGAGACACATATTCCACAATTCTCCACCTTGACTCTAAAGCAACCTTCCTATAGATATACTTGCTCCCTCATCAGACCTGAAACATTATTGAAAACCAATCAAGTCCAAGCTATGCTTGAAAAAATTGGATTGGATTGGATTTCGGATCCCTAGTGAAAACCGACTCAATGCAATCAAAACCGACCTACTATATACATATATTATTGTTTTTGAAATTATAGTGCTACTCATACTTAAGCATTATTTTTCATACTTTTATGAATTAACACCATCATTTTCTTTAATATTTTTATTGTATAATGTGGATTATATATGGTGTTCGAAATGTACTTTAATTATTTTTTATAAGCAAACTCACTTTATTTGTTATTTGAGAATTAGGATTCACAAACTTGTATTTTGTTGTGTACCTTGGTTCCAGTTAGCCAAGGGTAATTTGTGTACGTAACTGTTGAATAAGTTAATCGTACGTATGGAACGAAATTATATGTTTTATTTAAAATCAAAATAATCAATTTTACAAAAGTTGATAGACATGTAAATGGTGAACTAGAACGATATACTTAATACTTTATAACTTCTTTAGAAAAATCGAAAACCAATCCAATTCAAACCGAAATAAATCGAATCATATTTAATTGGATTTAATTTAAAAATCAAATCGATCGGACAAAGCTGTACGAAATGGATCCGATGATTTTCCACCTAAAACTAATCCAATCTGGAAACACCCCTAATTTTTTCCATATTTTTGGGTTGTTGCGACTTGATATGTAAAATAATAAACAAAATTGAATTTCTATATTAGTTTATAGGGTTGCCAAAAGGTCGTTTTCCTTTATAGCTTTACTCTAACTTTTAGTCTTTTAGCCCTTTCTCCGACCCCGACTTCACACATATCAACAAAGATAATTTGTTTAATTTTATAGGCTTTGTTGACAGGTTCTTTTCACTCTAAATTGTTATTCTACAAAATCTAACCGTGATTATATATGATTTATTCAATAACATTTGTTTAAGTGGAAATGCTCTAATGGACATAAGAAATCTTTTATACAAAGACAACGAAAGATAGCAAGCTGGTTCAACTCATAAGGAATCAATGACTTCTTTTATAATATATATAAGATTAGATTAGAGCTTGTAAGCACGGATAATATTAAGAGTTTAATTTGTATGTACGGTTAATGTAAAGATTTTTACGCTGACAATCAATCAGACATCATGGAAATTGTGACTTTTAAGGTGGTTAGGATAAGAGTCAAACATTTTTAATAATATGTCAATGTCAATTTCTGATTAGTTGACAATATAAAAAAAAAACTCTATACTCTCTGTATACCAATTAAATCCATATTAAAAATAAAAAATTATAAAATAATACAAGTATAATAAAATAAAAATTTAATGTTATTCAAATATTTTTCAATAATGATAGATTAAATAAAAATAAAAAATTAAGTTTATTATGGAAAAGAAACTTCTAAATTCAACTTCAAATTAGAATAAATAAAATAAATTTATGCCGAAACTGATGATGACTTAAAACACTACATATCATACTTGAATTAATTAAAATATATGAATTTAATTTCATATAATATGGCATTAATCTAGAGGAAACTGATTAATAATCTTTTATAGTAATAGCTGAAATACAATAAGAAGTGAATGCTGGACAATTAAAATGGGAGAACGGAGTATACGTGCGCAACCAGGTCGGTTCAAATCGGATTTGGGATATTTTAGCATCTGGTTCGATTAAATTTGATCCAATCAGATCGATTTTCACAAAAAAAAATTCTATGAATCTGAACTGAACCAATCCGACTAAAATCGGCTTGGTTCAGATCGGATCATCAAATTACTCGTTATTTATTTATTTTAATTTTGATTTCAAAAATTGTAAAAAATAGAAAAAATAGAAAAATAAATTAATATATTTCCAGAAAAATAAATTATTTAACATTTTAAATTTTTTGGTTAATTTTTAAATTTAATATATTATTAGAGTAATATATATTAATTTGTTAATTAAAAAATATTATAATAAATAATAATAATAATAATAATAATAATAATAATAATAATAATATATTATTTTTTAAAGGGATCGGTTCGGATTGGTTTCTATTTTTAAATCTGATCCAATGATCTAATCTAAACCACCAAAATCAGTTCAGATCCATCAGATTCGTTGATCCGATCTTATCCCGCTTACACCCCTAATGAAGTATTATGTATATATTTGCGCACACACACAAAAAAAAAATCGAGTTTAATGAGAAGATTCAGGCGGTCACTTTGAGAAGTGACAATAAAAGGGAGAAAACCATCGATCTAAAGGGGAAGCCATTCCTAGTGATGGAAACACAACTGAAGGAAAAGTTATGGTTATTGATGATAAGCCTTCTCAAAATAAATACGGTCCATTTATTTTAGATTTTGATAGAATTGATTTTGGTAAAATTAAGTTTGGAAAAATAGAATTGATTTTGTTTGGATGATAAAATAAAATCACTTTTGAAGTGTAAATATGTAGAATTTTGTGGGTCCTACATCTAGAATCAATTATTCTCAACGGAAATGCTAGAAATTTTTGCTTTCACAAAACTCAGTTTTGCCCACCAGGAATCAATTTTTCCAACTGAATTTTACACCCAAACACTCCTATTACTGTAGCAACTGTGATGTGGATGCCAAACTGGATTTTCCGACACTAAACAAACAGGCCCTCAGACTTCGAACCATACAAGCTAAATATCCCTTTTCCTCATTAAGGAGTAAATAGCCACAAGATAATCAGTTCACCATGTTTTTGGAGATGTTAAAAAAAAACTACATATTAATAACCTTTTTTGTCGAGATCATCTTCTAAATGTCTAGTTATGTAAAATTCTTGAAGGAGATATATAGGCTAGCAAGAAAAGGATGGAGGACTTGAGATAGTGGACTTGAACGAAGAGTGGTCCTCCATTCTTCTAAAGAAATTGTCACCTAATCTGAAAAATCCAGAGTTTACCATTCCTTGTAGAGTTTACCCTTCTTTTTTTTTTTTTTTGATAAGCCAAAGTATGTATAAATACGAGTACAAGGGATACTCGAATCCTTTTACAAGTAGTTAATAGAACTAACCCAAAAGAGAGAATGTAACTAGCGTTAATTTAATGTCATTGTACATTTTTAGGAAGTCTAGTAGGCACAAGCCATAGCCTACCAGTATCTCTTTGCAGCCGGCTTATGTTAGGCATGCAGAAAATGATATGAGCAATACAAATGAGTCATGTGAGTTTTGAAATAGACAACTATAAATACGAGAAGGGGTTGAATTATGTTTATCAGAATTTAAACAAAGTTGAAAACTTTTCACATACAGAAGCTTGGTTCAGACGAGTGGAAAGATACAGGACAGACGGGTAACCTGTCTGATGAAATTTTAACAGTGACTTAGGCAAATACACCACTTGATAGACAGATAAGAAAACTAAAGCAACTAGTGTGTGTTTGGATGAGCGTTTGATAAACGTGATTTTGGATGGAATTGATTTTGTAGAGTTGATTTCAATACAATTGAGTTTGAAGTAAAGTGATTTATGTTTGGATGTTTTTACTTTGAAAGCAAGTTTGATGTAAAACTTAGTATAATTTTTCAATCCAAAAGCAGAAGCTACTCCAAGCTGCTTCTGGTAGAATCAATTCGGGATGCAAAATTGCTTCCACAAATATGTTCTCAAACACCTCTTTTTTTACAAGAATCACGTTTGATAGGTACAGAAGCACTTCTGGTGCCTCCAGAAGTGAAACCAAACACACACTAAAGAGTTTATAAGGAAAGAGAGATTGACACAGTTATTTATCCTGGTTCACTCTTCAAAGCTACGTCCAGTCCTTGGCAGCACCAAGTTTTATCCACTATAACTGATCATGTTACAGACTCCAAGTATTGTTTGAACACTTAGCCTCTTCATGCTCCAAGACAAGTATTCTTTGCACACCTAGCCTCTTCAGGCTCACTCAGATTTGTTTGAGAAATTTGGTTTGTAATAAATACAACTTCAAACAGACAGATCTTTCACCAACACTCAGAGTGGTTTAAATGTAAAGCTTAGAAAAGTCTGCGTAATAACTTCAAATAATTGAAGAACACAGAATCAAAAAATGAAGATATTAATGTGCATAATAATGGCTCTTTTAAATGCTATGAGTGTTCTCTCTTCATCTTCAATGACTTCTGTATTTATGGTCTTCAAGCATTTAAGATCCGTTAGAGACATTCCTTCAGATGTTGGCTTCAAGCAGAACTTCATTAAATGCAATAGAGTCGTTCTGGGCAGCCATTAATGCAATAGGAACGTTGGTTGTACTCTAACTTGTAGGTTCATGGCTTTATGCATCGTGAATCAACCATATCAGAGTTTTGCAGAGAGCTTTTTGTACTTTGCTGAGTACAATTCCCTTTTTGTGTAAAGACCAGAGGTACTAGGGAATAAAGCACATTGGAAGCATTCTTTAACTAGTCTTTGGTTCTGATATCCTAGGTTGCTTGAGAGAGTGACTTCTGGTTTTTCTTGATAAGAATGAGACCAAATAGGAGAGAAGGCTTCGAGTCTCTTTCTGATAGGACAGCTCACAAAAGCTTGTTAGGTCCTTGGTTCTTCAACGAGTAACCTCGGACGAGTGTAGGAACTCGTGGAGAGATGGGTTGAAAACTTCTCTTGAAAGAAGTCAATAATCCTAGTCAGTAGACAGGTTGAATTTTGCTTATCCAGACAGGTAGTCATCTATATGAGCAGACAGATGATTCTTACTATTTTGATCTGCATATTAGATAGACAGGTTAGCAACCAATATGACGGTTAATTAAACCATTAACCAATGTTTAGTTCTCATCAAAACTTTAGGGAAATGCACATCAGACGTTTTAGAGACTTAACAATCTCCCCTTTTTTGATGATGACAAACATTGAGATGATTTAATGATCCTCGGAAAATATCAACAAATGAAAGTAGCATATATCAGACAGGTTGAAATTTTCTTAATCAGACGGGCTTGATCATATGTTCTAGTTAACTTAGTCACACATATATTTGACTTGTTTTAATTTGAAATTATCAGAGCAATCTTACTTGCGATTTATCAGAGCAATTATAGCAACTATCAGAACATACTTTGATCACATCATGTTCATATATTATTTTCTTATTAAGATCATATCATATATAATTTTCTTATTAAGATCATATCATATATCACATTTTCTTATTAAGATCATATCATATATCACATTTCTTCCATTCTCTCCCTTTTATCAACATCAAAAAGAAATAAACTTTGAAAGCATTAAAGAAATAAAGGAGAAATTTATTTTATTCATCATGAACGTTTACAAGTACAAGGTAGTCTATATACAAAGAAACCAAAAAACTACCTAGATTGACTAATTAACAAAAATAAAGCAGCAACCCTTTGCTCTAAGAGCAGCCTATCTCGCCTTTCTTTATCTAGCTGTCTTCTTGAGTCTTATACTTGTGTTTGAAGCAGATGAAAGTCTTATAAGGCCACTGTCTGAGAAATGGAGGCTTCTGTAGACAGACTTCAGACTTGAGGAAGAGACAAACAGAGAAGAGTGCCAGGGTAAGGCTAAAACTGGGGGTGCCTTAGTCACAACAGAAGTAGGATAGTGAGTTCCAGCTAATGTTCTAATGAAGACAACAATCGGTGGGTAGAAGAAAAGTTCTCTACAGGGGTTAAGAATATGAGGTGGAGGAGAAGGAATGACAGAGACATGTGAGATACCTGCAAATAAAAGAGATTGCAGATCAGACACAAAGAGTCTCGATGATATGTCAGTTTGTTCTTTGGGAGCAGAGTCCCTGTGAACAACTGTGTATTGACATTCATCAGGTACGACAGTGAAAGACGATTTTTGAGTTTGTAAAAAGGAGATGGGTGAGGGAGGAGGAGACGCTACAGAAAGGGGTTGGACAAGAAGGGCAGATGGAGAAGAGACATATGGGGGGGTGATACCTTGATGTAAGGGGGAAGGGAATGAAGGAGATGTCTGCTCTTCATATATATTCAACTTCTTGTGAGAATGAGACACTTGGTCATTCTCTGGTATAGCTGTCTGAGCTCCTCCAGACAGGACTTCTGCAGTGTTAGCTTCTGCAGGCACTTCGGTCTTTGCAGGCACTGGGTAACCAAATCTTCTCTTTTTGGGAATGATTCTCAAAATGAAAGTCTTCTTTGGTTCTTCCAGAACTTGTTCTGTCTGCTCCCCCTGAGCAGATGCTTCCTCTTTGCTAGGCTCAGACTCAACTTGTCTGACCTTGACAAAGGTCTTCACCAGCTTCCTTTTCTTGCTGGGCTGAGTTGGTACAGCAACGGGTTCTTCAGCTTCACTCACCTTCCTCATTGGAGAGGTTCTTCTCAGTTTGAACCTCAAGGGTTCAACTGTCTCAACAGTTTCTTCAGATGCTGAGGATTGTTGCAGCTCTGGAATTTGGTCTTATCTGGCCACCTTTCCAGACGACTTGAACAGTCTCTCGGAAAGAGGGACTTCAGATTCATCAGTGGAAACCACTGATTCTTTATCTTTCTGTTCAACAGCAGGTTTCTTCTTCTGCTTCTTCTTCTTGATGTCTTCCTCCTCATCAGCAAGAGGGATTCCCTTGATATCCATCATGGACAGTATCTTCCTGTCTATGGGCAGTGACATGTCCACAAAATGAACATCACTGGGAACAAACAGCTTGTTCCTAAAGACCCTTGTTAGCAACATCCCATAAGGATAGGTTTGCACATTAGTCCTCTTGATCAAAGTCTCCATGTACATATATATGAGGTCGCTGATGTCCACCTTGATTTTGTGGATCAAGTGGTACAGAGCATATCTGTCCATCTTGGTCACACTGTCTCATGAACCTTTCCTTGGCATCACGCACTCCAACATCAATTTGTGCAGGAATCTACACTTGGCCACCATGTTGATGGGTTTAGGGTTCACAGGTTAAGGAACACCATAGATGGCAATGTTGACATTGTCAACTCCCGCTTCAATTTCCCAGTTGGGTGTGAAGCCAGCTCTGATTCTCGAGCACTTTGTGACAAGCTCCAAAGAGCTAATGGGGAAGAGAAAGGTTCTATCCCCCATTTCAGTCTTAAAGCTCTTGGTTCCATTGAGCCTGTTGGTGACAACCACATCATTTCTCCAGAAGGTTTGAAGTAGCTTGGGGTGAACGAGCTCCTTGATGTCGAAGAAAGGAGTCCACTTGGAGTACTCCAACTCTTCGGTGACATCCATACCTAGCTTCTTCATCTTTTGAAGATCAACAATCTTTCCCGGAATAATCTTTTCTATCTCAGTAACCTTGAGATTGTATTTCCCAGCAATTTCCTTTGTAGAGAGATGCGTGGATGATGCCATTTTTGAGAGAATACGGTTCTAGGGTTTCTAAAGAGAAGAGGGTTTGAAAGATGAAAAGACAAAGAGATTATGGAATTTTGAAAGCATAAAGATTGAGCCTTTCTGATCCTCTGCCTTTTATAGACATAAAGGTAGGAGAGAGAAAAAAGAAATTTTAAATCAAAATGGCACGATTCGTATGGGGAATAGCAGCGCTTACTTAAGACATAATGAAAACATGGTTTCGAGATATATAAACTACTGTGCACATGATTAACTTCAGATAAGGTAATGGCATTAATTAATTAATAACCATTTCAACAAAACTGTTGAGTTATAGCATAGTGACTCAGCAGACTCGGACAGGTAAGCATAGACAGGTGATAAAGTACAGACAGGTTAACACTCAGACATGTCATTCAACAATGCAATGCATGTTTAAATTATCTCTAAAAAATAAAAACCTTTCTTCTGCTAGGGGTTTAGTGAAAATATCAGCCCATTGATTTTCAGTTTTGACAAACTTAATATCAAAGATGCCTTTTTGAACATAATCCCTAATAAAATGATATTTGATTTCAATATGCTTAGCCTTAGAATACTGGATTGGATTTTTAGATAAGAATATAGCACTAGAATTATCACACCATACAGATATGTTATGTTCATAAATAGAGTAATCCTCAAGTTGATGTTTTACCCATAAGAGTTGAGAGCAGCAACTAGCAGCTGAGATGTATTCTGCTTCAGTAGTAGACAGGGCAATAGTTGTCTGCCTCTTGCTTGCTCCAATGAAGTGACATCCTCCACTGGTGCTTTTTCTTTCTATTCTGTCTCCAGCAAAATCAGCATCACAATATCCCACTAATCTGTATTCTTTTGATCTTAAATACAGCAAACCAAGATTAGTAGTCCCAAGCAAATATCTAAATATTCTCTTAACAGCCTTTAGATGAGATTCTCTAGGATCAAATTGGAATCTAGCACACATACAGACACTAAATTGAATGTCAGGTATTCTTGAAGTTAAGTACAGTAGAGAGCCAATCATACCTCTGTAGACAGTTTGATCTACCTTTTTACCTTCATCATCTTTGCTTAGTTTTGCATTGGGTTGCATAGGGGTTTTCATGAGCTTAGAATTTTCCATTTTGTATTTCTTGAGTATTTCCTTGGTATACTTGTGTTGATGAATGTAAATTCCATCACTTGTCTGCTTGAATTGTAAGCCAATGAAGAACTTCAATTCTCCCATCATGCTCATCTCAAATTCAGCTTGTATTATATTTGAAAATTCCTTGCACAGCTTTTCATTGGTTGCTCCAAAAATAATATCATCAACATATATTTGAAATATAATAAAGTTCTCTTTAGAGCATTTCTTGAACAGAGTAGTGTCCACTTGTCCTCTAGAAAAACCGTTATGCATGAGACAGGAACTAAGCCTATCATACCATGCTCTAGGTGCTTGTTTCAAACCATATAATGCCTTTTTAAGTTTGAAAATGTGATCTGGTTTATCAGTATCCTCAAAACCAGGGGGTTGTTTAACATACACTTCTTCTTCAATTATACCATTTAGAAAAGCATTGTTTACATCCATTTGAAACAAAGTGATTTGGTGTTGTGCAGCATATGACATTAAGATGCGTATAGCTTCTATTCTAGCTACAGGTGCAAAAGTTTCAGTATAGTCAATACCTTATTGTTGGTTATAGCCTTGAGCTATTAACCTTGCCTTATTTCTGACAACTTTACCATCTTCATCCAATTTGTTTCTGAAGACCCATCTTGTTCCAATAACAGACTTGTTTTTAGGCTAAGAGACAAGAGTCTAGACATCATTTCTGGTGAACTGGTTGAGGTCTTCTTGCATTGCAAGAATCCTGCTTTCATCCTCAAGAGCTTCTTCAATGCGTTTTGGCTCTAATTCTAATATAAAAGCCACATTGCTTGATTCTCTTAACGCGGATCTAGTTCTTACTCCTTCAGAAGGATTTCCAATAATAATATCCTTAGGGTGATGAGTGATGAACTTCCAATCCCTTTCTAGATCATCATGAAGATGTTGACTTGTCTGTTGACTTGTCTGCTTCACTTGTCTGTCAGCCTCAAGCACAGGTTTTGTCTTGGTTAGATCGAGTTGTTGAATTTCTGGATTGTTTATATCAAGACCTGCAAGATCATCGTATAGATCTGATAGTTCTTTATCAGTCATTAGTCCATCATTGAATTTAACATGAATAGATTCTTCAATGACACAGGTTTTTGAATTATAAACTCTAAAAGCTTTAGACATTTCCGAATATCCTACGAAAATACCTTTATCTACCTTAGAATCAAACTTTCCAAGATTATATTTGGTATTGAGAATAAAACATTCACATCCAAAAGCATGAAAATAATATATGTTGGGGCTTTTTCTTTTCCACAATTCATAAGGAGTCTTCTTTAGAAAAGGACTAATAAGTATTCTGTTTTGTACATAACAAGCAGTGTTTACAGCTTCTGCCCAGAAGTACTTAGGGAGATTATTTTCATTGAGCATAGATCTAGTCATCTCTTGCAGAGATATGTTCTTTCTCTCAACCACTCCATTTTGATGTGGAGTTCTAGGTGCAGAGAAATTATGAGATATTCCATTCTCCTCACAGAACTATCTAAACTGCTCATTTTCAAATTCTCCCCCATTATCACTTCTAAGGGTAGAAATACAGAAACCCTTCTCATTTTGTACTCCTTTGCAGAATACCGAGAAAAGCCTTAAAAGACTCATCCTTGTGTGTTAGAAATAGTACCCATGTGAATCTAGAATAGTCATCAACTATGACAAATCCATATTTTCTTCCAGCCAAGCTGGCAACACTAACTGGTCCAAATAGATCCATGTGTACCAACTGAAGAGGTCGAGAGGTTGATACTTGGTGTTTAGATTTGAAACTTGATTTTATCTGTTTACCTCTCTGACATGCATCACATAAGACATCTTTCTTAAAACTAATATCAAGCAATCCTCTCACAAGGTTATTCCTTTTTAATTTAGAAATTAGTTTCATAATAGCATGTCCTAGTTTCTTTTGTCATAACCATCTCTCATCCTCTTTAGACATCAGACAGGTTACACTTTGATCTGAGAGATCAGACAGTCCAATCTTATAAAGATTTTGTTGCCTTTTAGCTGAAAAGAGGGTTTTTCCATAACAGTCTTTAACTATGCATACATCCTTGGTAAATGAAACATCAAATCCACTATCACATAATTGAATTATGCTAAGCAAATTGTGTCTTAATCCTTTAACCATAAGAACATTAGATATAGAGGGAAGAGGGGGTTTACCACCAATAGTATCAATTCCTATAACTTTTCCTTTCTGATTCCCTCCAAAGGCAACGTGTCCTCCTTTCTTTTGGAGGTCTAGGAACATAGACCTTTCTCCTGTCATATGACGCGAGCAACCACTGTCCAGGTACCAGCAATGGTGTTTTCTTTGTCCTGTTGAGGATATCTGCAACAAAAATTATTTGATCTTTAGGTACCCATATTTTTCTGGGTCCTTTTGTGTTAGTTCTAGGAGTCTGTGAAGACTTCTTTCTCTTCCTGTGAATACACTTGGACATAACATGTCCAATTTTCCCACAAAAGTTACAGACAGGTGTAGATTTGGTTACAGTTGACTTAACAGATACTGTAGAAGCTTTAGTTGATACTTTATGATGTGTCTGATGGACATATCCAATACCTTCTTTGTTAAGAGAGTGCCTCTGACAGTCAGTCAAGTAGCTTAGTCAGATTATCTCTACCATTTACAAATTTGGTAAGATCAGAAGTGAGCTCTTCCACTTTCTGTTGAAGTTTTTCAACTTCTTCAGATGGTAATGTTTCACTTGAGATCTTAGCTTCATTAGATTTTTCAGTCTTCAGCTCACTGTTCTCTTTAGCCAGCTTCTCACACTCTTGAGATTTCTGTTTATGCTCACTGGTGAGCTTTACATACTCTCTCTTAAGGGATTTGAAGGCCTTAGATAAGCAGTTGGATTCCTCCAGCAACTCCTCATAGGCATCAAGTAATTCCTCATAGTCAGGATGTACCTCATCGTCTGAGTCTGAGTCAGTGTTGGCCATCAAACAGAGATTGGCTTCTTCCTCTGTTTCTTCATCAGAAGATGTTGACTCCAGATCCTCCCAAGTAGCCATCATTCCTTTCTTCTTCTTCTTGAAGAATTTCTTAAAATGGGCCTTCTTGAGTTGAGGACATTCAGTCTTGATGTGACCAGGCTCCTTGCACTCATAGAAGACAATTGGACTTTTGTCTGTTGGAGTGGATTCTTTGAAGTTCTTGTCCTTGTTGAACCTTCTGAATGGCTTATCCATCTTGAACTTCTTTTTTTGTAAGAGAAGCTTTATCTTCCTGGTCGGGAGAGACAATTCTTCATCACTCTCAGAATCCTCGTGTTCAGACAGGTCAGTATCACTGGATGACTCGTCTGCCTTTAGAGCCTTGGAAGCTTTTGCTGACTTTTGATCAGCTTTCAGAGCAATTTACTTGCCCTTCTTTGGAGCAACTTCATCTCCAATTCCTTGCTCATGAACAGTGAGTGTTCCGAGAAGTTCATCCATAGTCAAGGTAGTGAGATCCTTGGCTTGAGAGATAGCAGTGTCCAAAGGTCTCCACTGTTTAGGCAGACTTCTCAGAATCTTTCCAACCTTCTCAGGATTGGTGTAGACTTTGCCAAGAGATTTTAAGCTGTTGACTATAGTTTGAAATCTTCCTTTCATTTAAGTAACAGATTCTCCTTCCTCCATGACAAATAGTTCATACTTTCTGACAAGTATGGCAATCTTTGACTTTGGCTGTTCCTTCATGTGTGACAGCTAAAGTGTCCCATATTTCTTTGGCAGAGTCACAAGCACATACCTTCTCGAACTCCTCAGGACTGAGAGCACAAATGATGTTATATCTAGCTTTGTGGTTCAGCTCCCATTTTGTCTTTTCTGCAGTAGTCCACTGAGCTTTTGGCTTGTCAGTGTCATCATCATTCTTGGGAATGAATGGACCATCTGTAATGACATCCCAGATATCAGAGTTTGTAGATAGAATGAACCATTGAAATCTATCTTTCCAATAGTTGTAGTTTTCTCCATTGAAGTAAGGAGGTCTGGTTAGGGAAGCTCCTTCAGTCTGGTGACTTCCACTTGAACTAGCTCCAGTCGTCATGTCTATTCTTCAGGACATTTTACCTCTACACTGTTAGATGCTCAACCTAGAGGCTGAGCTCTGATACCAACTGAAATAGACAACTATAAACACGAGAAGGGGGGTTGAATTGTGTTTATCAGAATTTAAAAAAAGTTGAAAACTTTTCCCATATAAAAGCTTGGTTTAGACGAATGGAAAGATACAGGACAAACAGGTGACCTGTCTGATGAAATTTTAACAGTGACTTAGTCAAACACACCACTTGATAGACGAATAAGAAAACTAAAGCAACTAAAGAGTTTATAAGGAAAGAGGGATTGACACGGTTATTTATCCTGATTCACTCTTCAAAGCAAAGAGTTGCGTCCAGTCCTTGGCAGCACCAAGTTTTATCCACTATAACTGATCAGGTTACAGACTCCAAGTATTGTTTGCACACCTAGCCTCTTCAGACTCCAAGACAAGTATTCTTTGCACACCTAGCATCTTCAGGCTCACTCAGATTTGTTTGAGAAATTTGGTTTGTAATAAATACAAC
Source organism: Sophora flavescens (assembly GCA_030762895.1). Lineage (NCBI taxonomy): Eukaryota > Viridiplantae > Streptophyta > Magnoliopsida > Fabales > Fabaceae > Sophora > Sophora flavescens. The sequence goes on along the minus strand of CM061063.1, from coordinate 187,325,713 downwards.
TTCAGACAGACAGATCTTTCACTAACACTCAGAGAGTGGTTTAAATGTAAGGCTTATGAAAGTCTACGTAATAACTTCAAATGATTGAAGAATACAAAATGCAAGAATGAAGATATTAATGCGCATAGTAATGGCTCTTTTAAATGCTATGAGTGTTCTATCTTCATCTTCAATGACTTCTGTATTTATAGTCTTCAAGCATTTAAGATCCGTTAGAGACATTCCTTCAGATGTTGGCTTCAAGCAGAACTTCATTAAATGCAATAGAGTCGTTCTGGGTAGTCATTAATGCAATAGGAACGTTGGTTGTCCTCTAACTTGTAGGGTCATGGTTTTATGCATCGTGAATCAGTCATATCAGAGTTTTGCATAGAGCTTTTTGTACTTTGTTGAGTACAATTCCCTTTTTTGTGTAAAGACCAGAGGTACTAGGGAATAAAGCATGTTGGAAGCATTCTTTAACTAGTCTTTGGTTCTGATATCCTAGGTTGCTTGAGAGAGTGACTTCTGATTTTTCTTGATAAGAGTGAGACCAAGTAGGAGAGAAGGCTTCGAGTCTCTTTCTGATAGGACAGCTCACAAAAGCTTGTTAGGTCCTTGGTTCTTCAACGAGTAACCTCGGACGAGTATAGGATCTCGTGGAGAGACAGGTTGAAAACGTCTCTTGAAAGAAGTCAATAATCCTAGTCAGCAGACAGGTTGACTTTTGCTTATCCAGACAGGTAGTCATTTATATGAGCAGACAGATGATTCTTACTATTTTGATCTGCATATTAGATAGACATGTTAGCAACCAATGTGATGGTTAATTAAATCATTAACCAATGTTTGGTTCTCATCAAAACTTTAGGGAAATGCACATCAGACATTTTAGAGACTTAACAAGTTTTTTACTAAAAATGGACACTTGGCAGATGATCAAACAATCCAGGAAATCAGGAAAAGTAGCAGAGGCAGGGTACCTAACAGATTCTATGAGGATTATGTGATATAAAAGATGAAAGAGAGTGACGAAAAGGGTATGAAAATTGTGATCAGTATTTTCCTCCTCTCTGACCCTCTTTTATTATGGTGTATCTCTCTTCTTTCAATGCTCTTAAGGGATCCAATGGAGTGGCCACCTTACGATTCAGTGGCTCTATGCTAGGGTACCAATAGCTGGTTCTACTCGACAGTGGGAGCTCGGATAATTTCATCCAACCCAATTTGGCACACTTCCTCAAACTACCAGTAGAGCCTGCGACTGGGTTCAAGGTTTTGGTGAGTAATGGCAACACCTTGACGAATGAAGAGTTTATTAGCAATCTCAAGGTGCATGTGCAAGGACATCTACTTCAGCTTCTGCTTTATCTCCTACCAATTTCCGGTGCTGATTTGGTTCTGGGTGTTGCATGGTTGGCAACCCTTGGCCCTCACATTGCCGATTATAGTGCTCTTTCAAGTTTTATCTCGACGATCAATTCATCATGCTTCATGGTGAAAATTTGGGTTCGAATTTTTTAGATTGTATAATATTTTAAATATTTTATGTTTATTTAAATTTACCAAAGGTAAAATATTTAATTTGAATGACTAAATTGCAATATCAAAAACTTTAAGTACTAACTAATAAAATAAAATAAAAAGAGATAGCGTCATTAAATGAAACCAAGCTCAACTATTGGCCCATTTAAAAACTGTTCTAAAACCCTTGTATTTTTCATTGATACTGTAGCACTTCCTTTCTTTATATGATATATATGATTTGATTCTTAAACTAAGCAAGCTTTCACCCCTTAATACTTTTTTTCTTCTTTTTCGGGGGGTATACAAGAGGGCCAGAGGCCCTTATTTTTTTTTCTTCAGAAAAGATTAGCATTGTGGATTTATTTCCAGCATGATTAAATTTTTTTTCACTATCAATTAATTATAAATTGATATCATTAAAAATATTTGACTTTTATAATAATCATCATAAAAGTAACACATATAATAATTTATAATTAATTGATAGTATAAGTAACAATGTATATCAAAATCAGACTTTATGAGCAAGTTTATGGTTTATTTTTAAAAATAAAAAAGTTAAATTTTGATATACTATCAGGATTTTTACATCATCAACTGTTAACAAATCATGTACCAAAAAAATTGCTCACAAATCATTCTATATGTAACTTTTAAAGTAGTTATTATAAGAGTATAATGATTTAAGAGTTAAATATGTTTTTGATTCCTATAAAATATTCTTTAGTTTTTATCCCTCCAAAATTTGAAATTGCTATTTTTGGTCTATACTGTCATGTGACATTCATTAACTACGTATGTGTCAAACAGAAGATCACACTGTCATCCCAAGTGACGCCTAATAATGTATATGGTGTCATGTTAGCATGTGACTTCCCTACAATTTTACTTAAACCCTAAAGTGAATCATATTTATCTGTCCTTAAATGAATGCTAGAGACTAAAAATAGTACATATATCAAATGTTTATGCTAAAACAATAAAATCCAAATAGGAAGAAGTGTTATTGTATTGATAGATGATTGATTACATAAGAGCGGGGATAGGCTAATTACCAATGACTTAGGTATGAGATACACCCTAGGCTAATATGTGTGTGAGGAAGAGAGTCCCCCTAATGAGGATGAAGGTCCTTTTTTTATAGCCCTCTTAATGGGCCTAACTTTAGGTTTAGCCCAATTTAATTTATTTGGACCGGGAATTACGCAAGGTCCAATTCTGGAAGGTCAAAATTTAGGGAGATGAAAATCAAAGAAAATTTTGTATTGGGACCAAAAAGAAAATTTTCTCATTTTATAAAGACCAAAGTCAGTAATTTTATATTTTAGATAGATGATAACTAGAGAAATTTTTACAGATATCAAAAATAAAATTCGTTCATTTTCTAAAAACTAAATACATATTTAATCCTAATTTCAATAATGCAGTAATTCATTTAATAATTTAATTGATAATGTAAAGATTTTTTACAATAAAAATACATACCAATTAAATTCAAAGCAGACGATAAGATAAACTTTTAACTCATTTATGTTATTTCGACGCAAATAATTTTGTCCCACAAAGCAACACTTTTTTTTTTAATGAAAAGATATAGCAAAATAACCTTAAAGAAATTTGCTTGATTGCATAATAGATAATAGTAATCTAATGGTGCGTTTGGATAAATAACTTAATTAAGAGCTTATCACATAAGACCTTATCGCATGAGAGCTTATGCCATAAGCGCTTGAAGAAAGAAAAAGAAAGAAAGGAGCATGAGAGGATTCGAATAATGAAAAACACATAGAGGATGTTTAGTGCATAAGCTCTTATGATAATTTCATAAGCTTCTCCCAGTGACTTATGAAAATAAGTCAAAAACTCCTTATGGAATGGCATAAGTTATTTTTATAAGCTCTGCCAAACACACTGCATAAGAGCTTATGTCATCAGATAAGTCAAAAGGAGCTTAAATAAGATCTTCCAAACGCAACCTAAGTCCTACTTAATCTTTGATTTCTTCAAACTAAGAAAGATGCAGAAACATCAAATCAGCAATAACTACATGTTATGTTGGACTTTTGGAAGAGAAGTTAGCAATTGATACATTATTAAAATAAAACTAAAATGACCCCATCTAAATCATTCCAATATAGGCCCTATTCTCAATATTATTATAATAAATAATGATGCAGGGAGAAGTATATGCATGACATGTAGCCCACATGACATAACTGTCCTTCAAGCTGTTGTTGGTCTTCTCCTTGTGTTACAATTAAATACTTTCCAATAGGCATACACGCTAAATCTCAATTTAAATAATGAATTTATTTCTCCTTCCGTTTTTTTTTTATATAATTTTAATTATTTGTTTTTATTCTAAAATAATATGTATTTTATAAACCTAAAATATATTTGATCATTTTTTTCATATAATATATCCTTATAATATAATTAAATTGAAAAACTTTAAAAATATATAAATGTAGTTGGAATTTATAAGATACATGACTGATTAATTGAGTATGATGTAAATTTAATTGTAATTTATAAATAATTAATAATAAAAATAATGATATTTTAATACAAATATAAATATATTAATAATTTCTTAATAATATTAAATTAACAAAGAAAAAGAACGGTGGAGTTATTAAGGACACATTAAATTTGTATCGTTTTTATCATTTGTCACAATTCGTTTCACTCTTTTGTTCCTGCCCACACTCTAACTTCTATAAAAGCAGGATGTGCCGGCGTGTGATACAGGTTAATTTTTTTAAATCAATTCCACCTTTGCGTAGAATCGCCGTAACACAAACGCATAAGACTGCATAGATGGTAACAAGAGTCGAATTTATACGAGACTCGTTAAACGCGTTACACAGCACACAAACACATGATATAGGCTATGTTGGGTATGTTCAATAAGTTAACTTATAATTTTTTTTGATTAATTTATAAGCTTGTTTGATAGAAGTAGATATGTTTGGTAAACAAGTTTATCTCATTAACTTATAGCGTTTTTTCATAAACTAATTTATTTAGCTTACGGCTAGTAGCTTATAGATTATTGTTTTTTCTTTCATTGTTACCCTCATTCATTTAATGAAATTCTCACCTAATCATGTCTATCATAAATATGTCATTTTATATCATTTTATATTTATAAGCTAATTCAACCGCTAAATTTACCAAACACTTCAAATTTAATCTGCTAGCTTTTCGGCTATCAGTTAAAAATTAGCTTATCAGCTATCAGATACCTTATCAATTATTTTTGCTAAATAAAACCATAATATATGAGTACTTGTTTTGACACTTTATTTAACTTATTATTTTTTATTGTTTGGTGTAATTCATGTGAAGCTTACACCATATGATTTTGTAGGTTACATGTGTGAATTAATTTATCCCATAATATTGGGTGGATATTGAAGAAACTTAAAAAAAAATTAATATATATTCTCACACTATTTTCTTATATTATTTTCATACTTATTAATGAAGGATCTCTCCTTGGTCAGGTATCCTACGGACAAAACTGTGAGACTAATCCTCGGATTAGAGTGGTGATTAGATACAGTCCTTCTCAAAATGATGACTCCAGGATTCAAACCAATGACTAACTAAAGTTCGCTAAGGTACAATCTGCTTAATTTGTGATTAATGACATATATTAGATGGTCGCTCTTTGGCCGAGCATTCCCACAAACAAAATTGTGTGGCTAACCCTTTAGTTAGGAGTTGTCGTTAGGTAAAACTCTCCTTAAAGTGATGACTTCGAGATTTAAACCCTTAACCATGTTGCTAAAGTTCACTCGGGGCACAACACACTTCCATTACGACCAGCTACATCGTTAATAAAAAAATATGAATTTAATTGATATGTACTGTCAATCAATATCATAAACTGAGATATCATTAAAAATATTTAACTCTTATAATAATTATATTAAAACTTATATACATGATAATTTATGATTGATTGATATTATAAAAGTAATTTATATTGATAGTATATCAAAATTAAATTCAATATATATATATATATAATGAATTTAGATCCTCTCCATTTTCTTACCTCTTTTTCCTATCATAATTCATAGTAAACAGTTTTTTTTTTTGTTGAGAAAATAGTAAACAGAGTTGTTTTTAAAAAATAAATTTATTTTAGTATATAGGATCTATTAAAGTTTATTTACATATATTTCTCTCATAACATGACTAAAAAAATTAAAGAAAAGGGAAAGATCTAAAATCTAAATCCTATAATAATAATAAAAAAATAGCCCGAAATGGTGATTTTTTCAAAGGAAATTATAATGTTAGGCATTTTCCCGTGACGATTCACACAACTCCGCCTCTTCCCCCTCCAAACTTTCCATGCACTCATCAGCTCCCGTGTATATACATGCTCCGTCGTGCGGAAATTATAAGTAAAGGTATTTAATTTTATATTTATTAAGAAAATTATTTAATTTTATTTAAAAGAGTTATTAATGATAAAAAATTGAATTTGTTACCTAAATTATCTTTCTTTTTATTAAGCTTGTGTTATTAAAAATAAAAGAAGTCATTCAAAAATAAAATTTATATTAAACGAAGAGTGTTTGAAGAATAATTTTATTAAATAAGTTGGAACTAATTGAAAAGTGATTATATTCTGTAAAAAAAAAAATTGCCAAATTTTTGCTTATATTAAGTTTCTGATGGAGTACATGCTTACTTGTTAGACTGATCATACAATTTCCCATTTTCTGCCAAATAATCTCTCTCTCTATGGAATTGGCAAAGTCAACATGCAAAATCTCCAGGAGGCTGCTGTGATTCTTCTTCTCATGGTCTGAGCAAATTTGAGTCTCAAAAGTATAATCTTTTTGTTGAATTGGATTCTGGGTCGGTACCCAATTTGAAGAAGAAGAAGAAGAACAAGGAAGAGGGTAAGATGAAGAACGAAGAGCAGGCTCGTAGTTTGTTTGGAATTTCACTCTCAGACAGACCCAGATGGCAACAATTCCTCATTTGTTCATCTGGGTTCTTCTTTGGGTACCTTGTTAATGGCATCTGTGAGGTAGAGATTTTATTAGATTATAATTGTATATATCATCACACACACACACACAGATATATATATATATATATATATATATATATATATATATATATATGCTTAATGCTCTGTTTCTCTTCTCTGTTTGGTTTTCTTGGATTCTTTTTTTGGTTTGTTTTGATGTGAAAATCACAATTCACAGTAGTTGCAGAAATATGGGCTGTATATGTGGAGAAAGAAAAACAAAATTTATGTTGCATGTTACTTTCTGTGTGTAGAAAGGGTTAAATTGGGTTCTGTTTTGTTTGAGCTGATATGTTTCTTCAACTTTTCTCTTTCTTTTTTTTTTTCTATGATCAGTGACCTAAAGATTAATTTTCCAGAATATAGTTTCCCAAAAGCCCAAGATTTTTCTGCCTTTTGTTATTGCTTCAGGAAATCTCATTGGGGGGTTTTTGGGGTTTAATTTTTTTTTTCACTTTTTTTTTTGTGTGGAGGGAGGGTGGTTTGCCTTGTTTTTTTTTTTTCTGCATCTTAATGATTGCAATTTTTTTATCTGAAGAAATCATGTTAATAACTTAGTATTTGCTACTAATTCTTTTTTTTTTCTTTTTCATTTGTCTGACTTTCAGGAATATGTGTATAACAGGCTCCATTTCAGGTAAATTTGATCACCTTGGTATACTGTTTTGTTTATTAATGATTTCTAGCTTTGAATAGGGACTTATAATAAAGTGGGTGATTGGTGTCTAATTTCAGCTATGGTTGGTACTTCACTTTTATTCAAGGATTTGTTTACCTGTTTCTGATTTACCTCCAAGGGTTCACTAGCAAGCAAATGGTGAATCCATGGAAAACTTATGTGAAGCTTTCTGCTGTACTTATGGGTTCTCATGGCCTAACAAAGGGGTCTTTGGCTTTTCTCAACTACCCTGCACAGATCATGTTCAAATCCACAAAGGTAAGTGACTAAAGCACAATGGAAGGGAACCATCTTTACTTTACCCATTTTTTAAGGATGGTGGTTATGGATCAGTTAAAGTTGAAGCACCTTGAATGTGGTTTATCTTATTCCTAAGTCTAGGTTACTTATCAGATTGTCCCAAGTGCTTACTTTATTGAATTTGTCACACCTTTTGCTTAGTGACTCCAAATTAGCTGACTTGTAAAAGAGAGTAGAACCTGTTTTTCCCCCTCAAATTGTGCCACCATATTATATAGCTAATTGCATATTTAGAATCCAAAATTCAAACATAATAGATCCTTTTTTGGTACAATAGGTGCTGCCGGTGATGATAATGGGTGCCTTCATACCGGGTCTGAGAAGGAAATATCCGGTGCATGAATATATATCTGCAGTACTTCTGGTAGTTGGCTTGATACTATTCACACTAGCAGATGCACAGACATCACCTAATTTCAGTGTCATTGGTGTTGTTATGATATCTGGTGCTTTGGTCATGGACTCCTTTCTGGGGAATCTGCAAGAAGCAATCTTTACTATGAACCCTGAGACCACACAGGTAAGTTCGCGTCTTCATCATCCTCTATGTTCTTTTTACAAGTGAAGAGAATGAATTTATGTCAAAATTGTAATTTAAAATTTTCATATATTAGTCTAAAGTTCTTTACTTTTTCATTGTTTACACAGATGGAGATGCTCTTCTGTTCTACTGTTGTGGGTTTACCTTTCTTAATCCCACCCATGCTTTTCACAGGAGAATTATTCAAAGCATGGACTTCATGCTCACAGGTAAATTTGGAATAAACATCTCTTTTTCCACACTACTCTATTATGCTTTCTTGTTAACAGAATCTCCTTTTCTTTTACTTGCAGCATCCCTATGTGTATGGAGTGTTGGTCTTTGAAGCAATGGCCACATTTATTGGCCAAATCTCTGTCCTCTCCCTTATTGCCATTTTTGGTGCCGCCACCACAGCCATGGTAAATTGCTCTCACGAGCTTTTCCTGCTTCCATTATGTCAATTGGGACCATTATGCAGCGCCTAACATTAATAGGTCTCATAAGTGAAAAAAATAAGCACCATAGGGGTCTTAAATTCTATTAAATGACCAAACACTTAACCTTTTGTTAATAAAAATTTGAATTTGAATTGAATTTTTTTTTTTTTTGTCATATCGGGTCTCCCATAAGCAAAGCTATGAGTCTAATCCTCGGGCCAGGGTGGTGGTTAGATAAAGTTTTTTGTAAAGTAGCATTTCCAAGATTCGAAATTCTGATTTTACAAGTAAAGTTTGCTTAGGGGCATAGTACTTTCATTGTGACCAACCACCATTGGGTAATTGAAAGTTGATTCGACATAATTCTAGAACTAATTTTTTATAAGTTAATCATTCGTTGTTGACATGAATATAAAAATGACCTGCATATATTGGATGATATTTAAACCTTTTAATAGCACTGTGAGGTGCTAACTTACTTTCCTACTTTGAATTTTATCACAGATAACAACAGCAAGAAAGGCAGTGACATTGCTACTATCATACTTGATATTTACAAAACCATTAACAGAACAGCATGGCAGTGGACTTATACTCATAGCCATGGGGATCACATTGAAGATGTTGCCTGATAGCAAACCCACCAGCACCAAAAGGGCATTAACCTCTTCTTCAAATGCCAATACTGCAAAATCTGCTGGTGATGAAGAGCTGAGGATCCAAACAGATTCTATAAGAGAAAATGAGGAAAGGAGGCCATTGGTCTAGCTCACAAATATTCTCATGACGAATTTTTATTTTTATTTTTATTTTTGAAGTCATTTATCTTTAGATATGATTTCTTGATATCATTTTCGTCTCATGCTAAAGGAAAAAGAAAATAATTTGATGTCCGATTAGCATTTTTATATTAATTTTGTTAATTGAATACATTTGTATTCATTTACTTTGAAAACCCATTTATATTTTGTAGTCTCTTTTTCCGAGTTCATTCATACGGTTGAACTAATAATTAAGACATAAATAAATTGGATGTTTAACCAACGAAAATTGGTCCAGTTGATAAGGATACGACTCATAACTCGTAAGGTTGTGAGTTCGAACCCACTATCGATGTGAGAACCTTGTTGGTGGATAATCTGTAAGTACCTCTGTAAGCGTTCTTTGAGTCGTGAGGTCTGTCCTGACTTTGGTGAGCCCTGAGACCCAGCTCACCTAAATTTTACTTCTATAAAAAAAAATAAAAAAAAATTGTATTTTCCCTTTTAAATAAAAACAAAATAAAATTTTCACGGAAAAGCTTCAAACCAGTAATATTCGTAAATCACACAATTCTCGTGATAATGGCATCAAGCCCTGCATACATTATGCTACGTATACACTATTCATAAAACTGTTATTTTAAAAAATAAAAAACCGAAATGGAAACATTTTATAATTATTTTTATTATAGTTATTTATAAAAATAAAAATGTAAGTAAAAGTTATCCAAATAATCCAGATTGAATATCGTATGATTTATTTATATTATATAAAAGTCTTGATTGAATATCACAAAATTTTTTTGTCATAGAAAAATACATTAAAATCTGTTGAAATCTCATTCCAATATACCCCTTAGATTTTAATGTCGATGGTTTTTTTCCGGTTAACTGTTGATGGCCATTTTTTTTATTAGACCCGTAAGTTAGAATGTGTTTTTTTTTTTAATAAGAAAAAATTTAGGGTGAGGGACGGTGCCGGCCCAAGACAGAGAAAACCTTCGAGCTTCATGATTACTTATAAAGAGATTTATATTTACCTCACCTCAAAGAGACTAGTAGAGGCTCGAACCTGTAACATATCATATGCGAGACCTTGTCATGCTTCGTTAGACCAACCCCTTGGAGTTACAAGTTAGAATGTTAAGTTGCTGCGATAAATAAATAAGAAAGATAAAACTTATGTATAATATCAAAGGCATTTGTGATGTTGTTATTCAATTAGAAGAATACATATGTAATAACTTATCAATAAAAATATAAAGCATATAAAAGTCGTTATATATGTTTTATTCCTATCGGAAAATAACACTAAAAGTATGGGTGGCCTTTGATTAAGGGAATATTTTATTGTCAAGTAAATTTATATACCCAAAAATCTTATTCTAAGAAATATTTCTTTCTTATTTTCACATATAGATTATAGAAATAGATTTTTCAGGTTTCATTAACAAAATTTATTCTTAGCCCTCTTTTATATTTAAGAATGGCTTTTATCTCTTTTATCAAATATAAGAAAGTTTTATTCTCATCTAGTTTTTTAAAATGTCAAAATATACCTTGTACCAAATACAAGGTAAAGAACAACATTGAAATTCTTTTTTAAAAAAAACCAAAAAAAAATTACATTGTATTTAATTGTGTGAATAACACCTTTTAGTAGGTCACTGCTAAGAACAGAGTAGTATTTTATACTCTTTCCAAGGGCATATGGTGGCCATGTGCTCATTCAGCAAAACGTGTCATTCCAATTGCCTTGAAAAAGTAAAAAAGTTGCACTCATTGCCTACGTGTTTTTGCAATCGCATGCAAAGTGACTACAATAACGTGATATAAATTCTGTGCATCACTGTAAAAACTGAAAAGTGATAAACACACACTAAATTCATTCTTGCACAATTTACCACTGCCACAAAATTTCTGAAAAATAAAAGAAAAAGTGAGAAAATTACTAAGTGATAATAATGGATGAGAGAGGTGGCAATAGCGGTGCCACCACAACAAGGCTGTTGGATTCATAATTATTTGTATCTAAACATATTTCTAATTCTTTAAACATCATGTAGACAAAATCAATATCAACAAGAAATATGTTCATCTTCAATCACAAATACAAAAGAAAATTTTATCTATAATCCCATGGCAATTCAAGATGACTAATGAATACGGAAGCGTACCCGGAGGATCCATGAAGTCTTGATGGAAATGATGATGTTCTTGATAGAGTAGTGATCTTCCAATTGTAGATTCTCCTTAGCCTTAGTTCCTCCTCTAATGGGATGAAGAGAATTGAAATTCCTTCCTTTTGATTATGTCTACAATTGGGGACCATAACCCTTTATTTATAAGAATTGCATGCCCTTTCATGAAGAGTGATGTCCCTTCGAATTCAAACTCTTTCATGAAGAGTCATGACTATCCACACATTTCTTATCTCTAATTTTGCCCATCATAAAAATAGAAATAAGACCTTATGGTATCTACACAATAATTTTCATAACAATTATGTCCATAGCCATAAACCTTACTTGAATTAGATCAATTTAATTTGACTAATTAAAAATAATGGCCCTAACACATTTAAACATTACAAGTGTGACCCAAAAAATTCTAACAATCTCCCACTGGTCACATATGTATGCTTATAAATGTGTTATACTTTATGAGCTCCAAATTTGCCATTATAAACCTTGGACATATCCCTATCCCGTCCATTAGTTATATCAATATATAGAACCAAAGCGGCTTTCGTTATATCAATCATAACTAAATCCATCAATGATCACTAATATTAACACAACCAAATGACATAGATTAATCATGAAATGTGCAGCATGAAAATCACATGAAGGTGATCTGTACATGTCGATTTTCAACTGGTCCTACTTTACTTTAGTGAGATCATTAAAGACATTATCGTACAAAGTGTAATAAATTAAATACCAAAATTTATTTCGATCGAATAAAGTATCCAAATATAATAGTATGCATACATAATTTCAAATATAGAACATGAATTACATCAATGACTAACTCCCACTAAACCAAAGAATCCTCAAACTGTATGACACCCATGTGAGCAGTGTGCTCATGAAAGACCTTGGGTGGAAGGCCCTTTGTTAGAGGGTCTGCTATCATGGAGTTTGTCCCTAAGTGTTCTATGGAAATCTGTCCACTCTGTACTCTCTCCTTGACAACTAGGAACTTGATGTCAATGTGTTTCGACTTTGTCGAGCTCCTATTGTTATTGGAGTATAAGACGGCTGATTTGTTGTCACAGTATAACTTAAGTGGTCTTTCAATCCCTTCCAAAATTCACAGCCCAGTGACAAAATTCCTCAGCCAAATCCCATGATTTGATGCCTCATAACATGCTACAAACTCTGCTGCCATGGTGGATGAAGCAATAAGCGTTTGCTTGGCACTGCGCCAAGAAACTACACCACCAGCCAACAAATAGATATAGCCCGAAGTGGATCTTCTACTATCTTGGCATCCGGCAAAATCGGAGTCAGAATACCCAATGATCTCCAAAGAGTCTGATCTCCTATATGTGAGCATTTGATCTTTTGTTCTCTTCAAATACCTCATAACTCTTTTGGCTGCTTTCCAATGATCCATTCCTGGATTGCTTAAGTATCTGCCTAAAACTCCAACAATGTACGCTATGTCCGGACGCGTACAAACCCTGGGCATACATTAGACTCCCTACAACTGATGCATAGGGAATCTTCTCGCATCTCCCGAATCTCAATATTTCCTTTTGGGCATTGGTCGAGACTAAATTTGTCTCCCTTAGCGACCAGGGTATCACCTGGTTTGCGATCCCGCATGCCAAATCTTTAGAGCACCTTATCGATATAGATGCTTTGTGATAATCCTAGAATACCTTGAGATCGATCTCGATGTATCTGGATCCCTAATACAAAGGAGGTGTCACCAAGATCTTTCATCTCGAAATTTCTTGATAGAAATCTCTTGGTTTCGTGCAACATGCCTATATTGTTAGTGGCAAGCAGTATGTCATCAACATACAATACCAGGAAAATATACTTGCTCCCACTGAATTTATGATACACACAATCGTCAACCGCATTCATCTCAAAACCAAATGAGAGAACTACCTGATGAAACTTGTGGTACCACTGACGAGACGCCTGTTTTAGTCCATAGATGGATTTTGTCAATTTGCAAACCATTTTCTTTGGGTCTCCTGACACAAAGTTTTCTGGTTGCACCATATAGATTGTTTCATCAATGTTGCCATTGAGAAACACCGTCTTAACATCCATCTGATGAAGCTCCAAATCATAATGTGCAACAAGAGTCATGATTGTCCTAAAAGAGTCCTTTTCGATGAAACTGGAGAGAAGGTCTCTTTAAAGTCAATCCCTTCCTTTTGAGTATAGCCCTTGGCTACAAGACGAGCCTTATACCTTTCCACATTACCTTTGGAATCCCTTTTGGTCTTAAATTTCCATTTGCAACCAATGGGTTTCGCACCTTCTGGTAATGGGACAAGTTCCCAAACCTTATTGTCTTGCATGGACTTATACTCCTCATTCATTGCTTCAATCCATTTTTCCGACTTGGAATCTTGCATGGCTTCACGGAAATTGATTGGATCATTTTCCATCATACCATCATTTTCCTCATGTTCTTGGAGAAATACTATTTAATCATCCGGAATAGCATTTCTTCTTTCTCTAGTGGATCGTCGCAACAAGCTTTGGTTCTTGAAGCACTGGTTCTTGAAGATCTTGAGTTTGTTCTTCTGGGACAACTAATTCATCTTGAATGGGAGTTTGAACAACAATGTCTTGGAGAGGTTCCGTACTTGCTTCATCAGAAGCAACTGTATGAACCGGTCCTGGAATTGAAACCGATTCTTCCTCAAAGACAAAGCCTCTAACCTTATTTCTCCCGCCAAACTCAATATCCTCAAAGAACGTGGCAGTTCCCGTCTCAAAAATTGTCTTTAATTTGGGATCGTAAAACTTATAGCCCCTGGATCATTCAGAATAGCCAATAAAGTAGCTGCTCACTGTTCGGGGATCCAATTTCCTTTCATTTGGCCTATAAGGCCTTGCCTCAGTTGGACATACCCATACATGAAGGTGATTTAGACTAGGCTTTCTACCTGTCCAAAGCTCATAGGGTGTTTTGGCAGCTGCCTTAGTTGGCACTCTGTTCAAAATGTAAGCTGCAGTCTTCAATGCCTCTCCCCAGAGTGACTCCGGTAAAGTAGAATGACATAGCATACTCCTTACCATATCCTTAAGAGTCCGGTTTCGTCTTTCAGCTACACCATTCATGCTAGGTGACCCCGGCATGGTGTACTGTGGGACGATCCCACATTCCTGAAGGTATTTGGCAAATGGTCCCGGACGTTGTTCACCTGAACCGTCATACCTACCATAATATTCACCTCCACGGTCAGATTTAACACACTTAATTCTTTTATCGAGTTGATTTTCAACTTCAGCCTTAAATGATTTGAACACTTCCAAAGATTGAGACTTTTCATGTATAAGAAATAGGTACGCATATCTGGAATAATCGTCTATGAATGATATAAAGTATTGTTGACCATTCCAAGATGGTGTTGGAAATGGCCCACAAATGTCCGTATGTATCAATTCTAAGACATCTGTAGCTCTATATGCTCCCAATTTCTTTTGTTTGGTCTGTTTGTCCTTAATGCACTCAACACAGACATTAAAGTCTGTAAAGTCAATGGTATCAAGGATCCCATTTGACACAAGTCGTTCAACTCTATTTCTAGAGATGTGACCTAGACGCTTGTGCCACAACGCTCCTGAATTTGCATTGTCAACTTTGCGCTTAGTACCACGTGATTCCACATTCAAGTTTTCATTATAGGAAGCAATAGTGTCAAGCAAATATAGATTGTCATACACCATAAGAGTACCAGTTTCAACAACATTTGAATTAATAGATAAACTGAATTGATTGTTTCCAAATGAACAATGATAACCAAATTTGTCCAAACAAGAAACAGAAACTAAATTCCGTCTAAAGGACGGTACAACAAAAGTATCCATTAAATCCAAATAATAACCAGTACTTAATAACAACCTAAAATGCCCTATTGCCTCTACTTCTACCGACTTGCCATCTCCCACATAAATGCGTCTTTCAGCATCAGTTGGCCTTCGGTAACTCGGGCAACCCTGCATTGAAACACTGATGTTAGTAGTAGCCCCAGAATCTAACCACCAAGTGTTTCTAGGTACTGAAGCTAAATTTACCTCAGAACAGACCAAAGTAAGGAACATACCTTTCTTTTCACGCCAGGCATGATACTTGGTACATTCCTTCTTGACATGTCCAGTCTTGCCACAAAAGAAGCAACCGTTGTCACCCTTATTTTGTTTCTTTTGTGTTGGACCCTTAGCAGCTTCATTCTTAGTATCCTTATGTTTCCTCTTTTTGCCCTTGTCTTTAGAGGTGCTTGCTAGGTGAGCACTTTCTGTCCTTTCTTGCTTCATCCTCTCTTCCTCTTGCACACAATATGAAATGAGCTCGTTAAGAGACCATTTCTCCTCCGACACGATTATAACTGATCTTAAATTGACTGAATTGTGCAGGAAGAGATATTAGCACCAAACATGCGAGTAAGTCATCTGATAACTCGAGCTTTAGAGCCTTAAGCTTGGAAGCAATATTAGACATTTCCATTATGTACTCCCTTACATTTCCTTTGCCCTTATACTTCATAGAAATCAAGCTTTGAAGGAGTGTGCTTGTTTCTGCCTTATCACTTTTGGCAAAGCGTTTCTCAATTTCGGCAAGGAATTCTATGGCACTTGTTATCTTTTCAGATATAGCACCCCTAAATGCCTCCGGAATGCCGCGCTTAATGATCATGAGACTCATACGATTGGAGCGTTCCCACTTCTCATAAGTTTTCCTCTCTTCAGAGGTACTGGAGTCCGTAAGAGAAGAGGGTTGCTCCATCCTTAGTGCAAGGTCAAGATCCATGCAGCCCAGAACAATTAAAATGTTCTCTTTCCAGTCCTTAAAGTTGGTACCATTAAGGACCGAAACCGAATTCATGTTAGCAGATACAGTAGCAATATTAGCTGGAAAGAGAACAAAACAAACAACATAAATATACTCACATCATAATTTAAATTCAAACATAAACAAATTCAAATAATGGCACAACTCATCTCAAGATACCTAGTGCAACATCAATATCAAGTCTTTGGACAGTAATATTAATTGCTAGTGGTACTCTTGTTGTAATGATCAAACACTGATAATAATGCATGTCAAATAATAAACCCTTCTTTGGACTGATTTATCATTCACATGTACAACCTTATAATCATCACATGTTTATCATCACATATGTGCATGTAATCCGGCCAAATATTAATCTTCCTTTGGGCCGATTAATACTCGTATGGATACACATACACATAAACATTCAACATTTCTCATGAGCATTCTACACAAGAGAGGTCACTTTGGCGACTTCTTGCTTTAATTGGTCCATTAAAAACGTCAAACAATTTTGTATTCCAAAATATAATCAATTATTTGAATTTTGATTGAAAACTTAATCCAAAATAAATTTTATTTATTTCCAGAAGAAGACTGTGTCCACACTGTGTTCATCATTGTTTCATCGAGAAAAAAAATATTTCTCTCCTTATTGAAAAAAAAAAAAGGCATCGGTCAACCAGTCTTTAAATAAAATGTTTGGATACTAAAGCACAATGTTATAGTGCTAGCCTAGTGGTGAGGGCTCCTTGACACAAAGTACAACCGCATGGTTTCAGGTTCAAATCCCACGTCCGCCACTTTTGTTATATTTTCCAATTTTCGGAAATCAACAAAAAAATATTACTCTGAATGCAGGAGCAAGATTCGAACATGGAACAATTCATATAAAAGCACTCGTTGAAACCACCAAGTCACACGACACTTCATTTAGAAACTGACACTTAAATGTATTTAAACATAACATGGCAACGTTTCATAATTTCAAATTCCCTGAACGAGAATCGAACCTGATTCCCAAATGGTATCAAAAAAAAAACAGGCAAGCAGCCATTACCCCCACCGAATTTACCAGTCCATAGACAATAACTCAATTATTTGAATGCAAAACCAAAAGTTCATGATGATCAATGCTCTCATGAAGAAAATTAACACCGAATTTCATAATAATTTAAAATATCAATTGAAACTAAAACTCACAGAACCAAATCTCTGACAATAACATGATACTTTAAACCAACATTTATGATTTGATATCATAAATAAAAAACAATCCGTGAATTCATAAAAATTAGTATGGATAAGACATGAATTCAATATTTAATAATCATGCATCTTTGTTGACACATTGAAATACCATAATCATGAAGTTTTTCTTCATGGAAGATCACAAATAAATACTTCAGGAAAAAAAAAAACTTTAAAACTCCATGAATCAAACTAAACCTTAGAATTCCTTGAATCATACATGAATTGATCATGGGTGGCTCTGATACCACTTGTTGGATTCATAATTATTTGTATCTAAACATGTTTCTAATTCTTTAAACATCATGTAGACAAAATCAATATCAACAAGAAACATGTTCATCTTCAAGCACAAATACAAAAGAAAATTTTATCTATAATCCCATGGCAATTCAAGATGACTAATGAATACGGAAGCGTACCCGGAGGATCCATGAAGTCTTGATGGAAATGATGATGTTCTTGATAGAGTAGTGATCTTCCAATTGTAGATTCTCCTTAGCCTTAGTTCCTCCTCTAATGGGATGAAGAGAATTGAAATTCCTTCCTTTTGATTATGTCTACAATTGGGGACCATAACCCTTTATTTATAAGAATTGCATGCCCTTTCATGAAGAGTGATGTCCCTTCGAATTCAAACTCTTTCATGAAGAGTCATGACTATCCACACATTTCTTATCTCTAATTTTGCCCATCATAAAAATAGAAATAAGACCTTATGGTATCTACACAATAATTTTCATAACAATTATGTCCATAGCCATAAACCTTACTTGAATTAGATCAATTTAATTTGACTAATTAAAAATAATGGCCCTAACACATTTAAACATTACAAGTGTGACCCAAAAAATTCTAACAAAGGCTCCTCAAGGCGGAGGAGAGTGGTGTAGAAAGTAACAGTGAGAGACCAAAAGAGCCTTGGAAAGGAGAATAAGCAAAGTGTGGAAAAACAGAAAAATATGCATTGCAGGCAGAATGCAACGAAGAAGGAGAAGAGAATTGCTTGAGAAGAAGAAATGATAATTCTTCATATGATTTCATTCAACTAACTTGAAAAAGCTACAGAACCTACTATTTATACATTGGATTGCTTAACTATAAATAATAGTGCAGAAACTAACTAACTAACCAAGTTAACTGAATTCTAACTAACCATCTAACCAAATAAACTAACTGTCTAACTGTCAATTGGATGTAAATCTGTGACACCCCCCTTCAAGCTGGAATGGATGTTGATCATGCCAAGCTTGGAGTGTATAGAATGGAAAGGACCAGGGGCTAGTGGTTTTGTAAGTATGTCTGCAACTTGCAATGTAGTAGAAATAGGCAATAAGTGCAGGACTCCTTCTTGAACTTTGTTGCGAACTAAGTGACAATCTATCTCAATGTGTTTCGTCCTTTCATGAAACACAGGATTTGCGGCTATATGAAGGGCGGAACGATTGTCACAATATAGGATAGCAGGTAGTGAGGACTTGACTCCAAAGTCATGTAGCAAATATATAAGCCATTGTGCTTCACAGCTAGCTTGTGACCGGGCTCGATATTCAGCTTCGGATGAAGACCTTGAAACAGTAGTTTGTTTCTTGCTTTTCCATGAAACCAGAGAGGAACCAAGAAAGAAACAGAAACCAGTAATCGACTTTCTAGTATCAGGGCAAGTTCCCCAATCTGAATCACTAAAGCCCTTAAGAGTAGTATCTGATGTAGATGGAAAGAACAGGCCTTGCCCCGGAGAGCCTTTGATGTATCTCACTATCCTCATTGCTGCTCGGTTGTGTTCAGTGGTTGGAGATTCCAGGAATTGACTCAGATTGCTTACAGCATATGAGATGTCGGGTCTCGTGTGAGTTAGATACAAGAGTCTTCCAACCAGTCTTCTATAACTTGTAGAATCAGCTAAGGGCTCACCTGACTGCCTGTGCAATTTTATTTTGCAGTCCATAGGTGTAGAGCATGGCTTAGCAGCCATCATGCCTGTGTCTGTGAGAAGATCCATTGCATACTTCCTTTGACATAAGCTAATTCCTTGCTTTGATCTAGCTATTTCAAATCCTAGAAAGTATCTGAGTTCCCCAAGATCCTTGATGCTAAACTTCCTGTTGAGTAAGTCCTTTATGCGACTGATTTCAGTAAGATTATTTCCTGTGTAACCAAATCATCTACATATACTAGAATAATGGTGATACTAGTTGAGTCTGATTTGGTAAACAAAGAGTAATCAGATTTCGATTGAGTATAGCCAGATTGTAATAAGACTTGAGTGAGCTTAGCATTCCACTGTCTGCTGGCTTGTTTGAGGCCATACAATGATTTTTCAAGCTTGCACACAAGTGATGCATCAGAAACAGATAGGCCTTGTGGGGTTTCCATGTATACTTCCTCTTCAAGATCACCATGAAGAAAAGCTGTGTTGACATCCAATTGATGCAGATGCCAGCTGAAAGTAGAGGCAAGTGACATTAGCACCCTGATTGTTGTCATTTTGACAACTGGACTGAAAGTTTCCATGTAGTCTATGCTCTTTGTTTGAGTGTAGCCCTTGGCTACAAGCCTTGCTTTGTGCCTCTCTATAGAGCCATCTGCCTTATGCTTCACTTTAAAGACCCATTTGCAACCTATGGTTTTCTTTCCAGGAGGAAGAGGTGTGAGAGTCCGGTGTTGTTCTTCTTCAAGGCCAACAGTTCTGCCTGAATAGCTTGGTTCCAACAGTCATGAGCCACAGCATCTTTATAGGTGGTTGGTTCAGTTATAGAAGAGATAGCTAAAGTATAATGTTTATATGGATTGGATAAATGATGAATGGAAAGATAATTTGAAATGGGATACCTGACTGTTGAAGATGATTGAGGAGTCTGTCTTTGTTTAGCAAACCGCAATGATAATCGATCAAGTATCTTTGGTGTCTTCTTTGTCCTTGTAGACTGTCTTACTGCAGGGTTATTTGTAGTCATGTCAGGGACATTGGAGGCTGCAGCAGCAGATTGTCTTGCTGCAGGGTTATTCGTGGTAATGACAGGAGCATTGGATCCTGCAGTGGCAGATTGGTGATCTGCTGTGTCATCAACATTTTGTATGATTGGAATATCAATGTGAGGATCAGGTGGAGACTGTGGAGACATATTTTGTGGTTCAGTGTTTTGTATCTGTTCATTTTGAAAAACCTGAGTTGCTGTAGGAAGATAAAAAAAATCCAAGTTGGTTGAACTTGGCAACAGGATAGGTTGATGACAGGACTGTGTCTCAATTGATTGATATGGAAATTGATCCTCATAGAAAACTACATTTCTTGATAAAAAGGTTTCTCTATTTTTCAAATCAAACAAGATGTAACCTTTTGTACCATTTTTGAATCCCAGAAAAATAGATTTTCTTGACCTAGGATCCAATTTCTTTCTTTGTGCTTGTAGTGTGTTAGCATAGCACAAACAACCAAAAACTCTAATATGAGAAAGCTCAGGGAGTTGTTTATGTAGCATGAAATGAGGAGTTTTATTGGACAAGAAAGAAGAGGGCTGTCTGTTAATGAGAAAAACAGCATGCACCATAGCAAAATTCCAAAAGATTTTAGGCAAGTTGGCTTGAAAAAGAAGTGCTCTAGCCACTGCCAAGATGTGTTGGTGTTTTCTTTCCACAATGCCATTTACACAAGTTGTTTGATGGATAATGCCTTTGGAAGCATAAAAATCAGTAAGGTAGAATTCTTTCCCATTATCTGACCTTATGCATTTTATTTTTGTATCAAATTGAGTTTCAACTAAAGCAGAAAAAGATTTTATATGATTAGCAACCTCAATTTTGGATTTCATTAGAAGTATCCATGTGTGTCGTGTGTAGTCATCTACAATTGTGAGAAAGTACTTATGGCCAAATAGAGAAGGGATGGAAATAGGGCCCCATATGTCAACATGTATTATTTCAAATGGAGACATAGTATGACTAGAACTATTACAAAAAGGAAGTCTTTTCTGTTTAGCTAGATGACACACCTCACAAGGAATTGTAGAATTTACAAGATCGATGAAAGAATAGGATTTTTGCAAAAAAACTAACTTCTCTTGAGAGAGATGGCCTAATCTTTGGTGCCAAATGTTACAAAATGATGCAGAGACATTGTTCACAGTAGCCAATGGAGAAAACAGCATACTTGAAGACTGCATAGCATATAGGCCAAACTTGAGCTCAGCTACACCAATCATCTTCAAAGTATTGATGTCCTGTATCATACAACCAGTATTAGAAAACAGAAACTGGCAATGTAAGGAAGCAGTGAGTTTGGAAATTGAAACAAGATTAAAATTGAAAGAAGGAATGTACAGAACATCAGTGAGGTAGAGTTTAGGAGAGAAAATTACTGTCCCAGCTATATTGGCATGAATCTGACTTCCATCAGGAAGTCTAACAAGAATAGGCCTAATCTTTTTGTAAGTTTGGAATTCAGATAAGGAGAAACAGACATGGTCCTAGTAGCTCCTGTGTCAAGAATCCAGTTTTGAACATGGCACAATTTGGACAAAGCACAAACTGTACCTGAGGGCTTATTAATAGAAGAATGGTTTGGGATTGTGGTTAACCGATTTGTGTGATGCTCGAGAATCGGATATTCATTAAAGCAAAGCTAGTAAGGCTTTGTGTTGATCTGGAGTAAAGCCAACACTTGGAGCTTCAAGCCTTTCCTTCTGAGAAGTGTGAGATATCATGCTTCTATCATCATCATAATCAGAAGCTGCATCATCATCTGTTGAGAGGTTATTCACTGCACTGTTCTTGAAGTAGTTTGGTGGATAGCCGTGTTTCTTGTAGCATACATCCACTGTGTGACCTGATTTGTGACAGAAGCTACACATTTTGGAATGGTGACTTTTCCCTTTACCATTTGGGAAGGATCTCCCTCCTCGTGCTTTGGATCTTCCTCGGGTCATTTGACCATGATCAGTAACATTCACAAGAATCTTGTGCTCATCAGAGGTGCCACCATTGAACTGTCTTTCTTGTTGAATGAGCATATTAAACACTTCATCAACATCAGGTAGGGGTTTCATTAGCATGATCTGTGATCTAACAGCAGCATATTGTTCATTTAGGTTCTTTAAGAAGCGAATTACATGATCAGCTTCTCTATAATTCTGAATAGTAGGAATCAAAGTGCAAGAACATTTAACCACACACAAACATTGGGGAATGGGTCTGAAATTAATCAATTCTTGCCACAAACCTTTCATATGAGTAAAGTAGGTTGTGATTGACCTATCTCCTTGCTTACACATATATATTTCCTCTTGTAAATCAGAAATCCTAAAAATGTCACCTTGAAAGTATCTTTTCTTGAGGTCATTCCAAATTTCATAACCAGTATCAATCCAAAGAACAGTTTCAAGAATGGAAGGTTCTATTGAGTTATGAAGCCAAGAAAGAACCTGAGTATTGCATCGATCCCAGGGTTTAAACATCAAATCATTGACATCGGGCTTCAGAATTGAGCCATCAACAAACGGAAGTTTGTTCTTGTTCTTGAGAGCAATGGTCATTGATCTTGACCATGTGTGATAGTTACTGCCTGATCCAAGAAGAACAGCCGAAACCAAGGAACAACCAGTGTTTTCATTTGGAGGCAGATAATAGGGGTTCGAAGGATCCATGATTGGAGTTGTCATGTGCTTCTAACCAAATCGAGGAATCTTCGAAGAAGAAGTGTTGAATCAAGAAGATTCGAAGGAAGGAAATGAACTTGCAATGGAAGCAAGTTGAGAAAGAAACAGAAGAAAGAAGATGGGAACAGAGTTTGCAGCGTGTAACTCAAACTGATACCATGTGGAAAAACAGAAAAATATGCATTGCAGGCAGAATGCAACGAAGAAGGAGAAGAGAATTGCTTGAGAAGAAGAAATGATAATTCTTCATATGATTTCATTCAACTAACTTGAAAAGGCTACAGAACCTACTATTTATACATTGGATTGCTTAACTATAAATAATAGTGCAGAAACTAACTAACTAACCAAGTTAACTGAATTCTAACTAACCATCTAACCAAATAAACTAACTGTCTAACTGTCAATTGGATGTAAATCTGTGACACAAAGAGCATAGTGTATGCAGGGCTTGATGCCATTATCACTTGCTTTTCTCTCATTTCCTCCATTTCAGCTAGCAGTAATTCTTCTGGTATTTGTGGCATTCCATTTGAGATTTTTCCTCTTTAAAAGATAAAAATTATTTGCTGATTAATTAGCTAGAGTCTATATTTTTGGGTTATGGGTACTTACATCTTCTCTTGAAAAATCATTACATTCTTTTTTTTTTTTCTTGATCAGGAGAATCCCGCAGAAGCGGGGATTAATCTCCTGCAAGAAAATGAAGGACACTTGAAGGCGGGAAATCTCTTACCAACGGAAATTTGCTCCGTACATTTTAATGTATGGAAGAAAAACAATAGCTAGCATCTATGTAGAATGCATGGAAAAATTAATTTATGTGACGTCTCTCTAATTATGTGACTGTAATGTTCTTAAAAAAAATGAGATAATCCAAATTCAATTCTTTACTTCACTATAGTTTTAGAATGCTGTAATTAATTTCAGCTTAAATATTTTATTCAAATCCTACACCTAAGTTAAATACCAAATGGCTTAAGGTCTCTCATTTTATTACTCTTCTTGCTTTCTTTCTAAAATTTTCTTTTTATTTATGAATTTAGATGAAGTTCTTTTTCTTTTAAATTTTATACTTAGAACGTGGATTGCTTTTAGTTGCTTCCTTCGTAGACAGGCATTGTAAACCTTGGACCTTTTCAATGGGTATGCATGTGCAAAATTGAAGAAACAAAACTATTAATAATTACTTGAAATCTCAATATATAGAGTGAGACTCTTTCTTGTGTAGTTATTTATTTTTTAAAAATATATTAATAATTATTTGAGTTATCGATATTAGTCATATTTAGTTTTTTATAAAATAAAATTGTATATAAGTTTGAGTGCACAATAACCAGAATGTTAATAATCGAACTTCGTTTTATATATAAAAAAGGCATGTATCAGAATATTACAGTGGTGGTGTGGTCCCTGTACTATACTTGAGCATAAAAGAACTTTTTTGGAGTTTTTGAGGGAATAAGGTTTTTCAGTGCTATAATAAGTCGTTGCAACCCCTTGTCCTTTCACAACCAAGTCACATTAATTTGTATTTTGTGTGTGCTGCCGAAAAAAAATCTTGGTGCAGATTGGAGTGGAGGTGCATTTTTAGTTTTTGCCATTCATCTCATTGGACAATTAGAAATGAAGATGATTATGTTAACAGAATAAGAGCTTTGTTTGGGCTAATAAACATGTAATGTAGATAATGACACTTGTTCCTGTCGGATTGGGAGGGGTCCAATTATATAAAGGATTGGGCCAAATCCAGATCCAAACCTCTGTCGGCCCATGCCCCACACTACTATATAAGGAGTGCTCCGCTACTATAGTTCCTTCTAGCCCTAAGTCCTAACTCTAGACCTTGCCATCCTATGGTTCGAGCCCATTATTGTGTTATATGGTTATGACTTTTCTTATTAGGTACGAGTAATGATATTATGACACTAAAAGTTGACACCAACTTTTGACACATTGGTTAATCGGTATAAATATTTGGTTAATTCAGTTCATTATATGGATAATCACGTGCAGATATTTGATTAATTCGTGATAACCCATTAATCATATAAAGAACTGAATTAACCAGATATTTGCATATGATTAATCAAATATTTACATGGTTATGGAAAATAAACTTCAGATGACCTATTAACCATATAATGAACTGCACGTGTCAATTTGGTGTCAAAAACCGGTGTCATAATATCATTACTCATTAGGTACTACTCTACTAGGCTAATCAAATACAAGGAAAATGGGAAGGATGACAAAAACGAAAATGAGAGGGTTTGAAAGAAATAATATAACAAAGGTAACTTAGCTTGAGTTATAGTGCCCTGCCTAGCCACTTGAGTGTAGCATCAGTGGTATGGGAGAAGCAGTTTTGGCCGAAGGAAAAATTCTTATTTTGGTACGGTCTATTGTATTATCTTTTATAACTTAAATTATAATTATATATCAAAATTATTGTTAAAAGATACGTGTTATTTTTGTCATGGTCTTATATATCAAAATTATTGTTAAAGATACGTGTTACTTCTGTCATGGTCTTCACAATTTTACATGTTTATGTAAATTGATTCAAGTGTTAATCATAGGCATGCTTAGCTTAACCAAGAATTTACTTTGGCTGGAAACCATGACTGAATTCCCAAACTTTAATTGTCCTTTAAAAATAGGAAGAAAAAAAATGTTTCATGGGTTTTTGACCAAACTGGGTTCCTTTTAGAAACTATTTACCAGTTTAGGATTATTCTGAAACTATTTACCAATTGGGGGTCGTTTTGGACACGTGGCATATTTTATTATTTTTCAATCTGACGGGTCAAAGGCGTCACTGTAGATAGCGTCTTTGAAGGCGCCACTGCAGATGGCGCCTACCTATAAACAAAACAAAAAAAAAGTCAAAAGGGGAGGCGCCACTGCAAATGGCGCCTTCCCCTGCAGTGGCACCTCCCCCTACAGTGTATCACGTGGCACTGCAGGGGGGCCCCCAAAAATTGGACGCCTGCAATTTTAAAGGAACAACGCTACAATTTTAAAGAAACAACGCTAAAAAAAATTATACTATAAGTATAGGGAGTAACGATGACATTAATGATAAAGTATCTATTTAAAACAACAAGAGGCAATAAAAAAAATCCCGTAATAATGAGTAGCAAATAATATCACAGGAGGCATAAAAAAATAATAGCAATAACAATTTACACCAATAAATATTCATCAATTATTACAGTAGTAAAAAAAATTATTTGGATCGGACTTTCCTCGGGCATCTACTGATCAGCATTCAGAGTGTGATACAATATTTATTGATACACAAGTCTGGTTCTTATTTGGAATTTTTAATTCGAATTCATTCAAGTTTAAATATAATTTGCTACTATCATTTTATAATTATCGCATTATACTTTCATTCAATTTATTTGCAAAATTAATTCACATAATTGGATGGTACAAATGCCAGAAAATTAATTCACATATTCTTGTTTTTACAGTTTGCTTGTTATTAGTTTAAAATTTTAAGGGAAATTCTCCTTCTGTCATCTTAACATAATGGAACTCTGGTGAGAGCATTGCAGAAAATCTCCGGAGTGAATTTAAGAAGATGGGTTTGTCTGAAAATGAAAAAAGTCATCCTGAAAATTAAAAAAACCATCCTTCAAACTAAGATAATCGTTAGTTATGTCTTAATCTAATTTTTAATATAAGGATTATTATTAAAATATTGAAAATATATATTAAAGTAATAATAAAATTAAAGTAATAATCGATGTGGTTAAATCATGGACATAATAAAATTGAAGTTTGCAGGTTTATAGCTGCAATGAGTCCATCCATGTCCCTTTTCACTCGTTTTAAACTAATAACAAGGAAACTGTAAAAACAAGAATATGTGAATTAATTTTCTGGCGTTTGTACCATCCAAGTATGTAAATTATTTTAATATATTATTTTTAATAAACTAAATTTATTTTGGTTTTAATTATAAATAATATATTATTTATAAATTATTAAAATAATGTGTACAGTAATAATTTATTTTTATATAGGTCTGTGTTATAAGTATTAAGTAATTTAAATAATAATTTAATATTATAAATTTTAATATAATAAATTATTAAAATAGATTATAAAAAAATAAATTATTGGTACCATAGTTTATTCATTGAAATTAAAATTATTAAAATACTAATCAATATATGAATTATAAAATTAAAATCGTTACTTTATTATTTAAAATTTAATAAACTAAAAAACTGATATTTTATATCGTGATGTCAAATGGGTTTACTATTTATGTGATTCATATAAATAGTAAAGTCATGGTTACGAACACGCTTTCCCGCTAGGTGTAAGGAATGATTATATATTGTGGTAAACCCAACACGACACATGGCCCAGGGAAAATAAATAATATTTGGCAATATGAAAGTTAATGTGGCAAAGGAAACGTAAATAATATTATTAACATAAAATTAGTGGATTTGTCACATCAGTCACACATATTACCACAATATATAATCATAAGTCTATTTTGTTGTTTTAAATAGATATTTTATCATTAATGCCTTCTGTGATATTATTTGCTACTCATTATTACGAGATTTTTTTTATTGCCTCTTGTTGTTTTAAATAGATACTTTATCATTAATATCATCGTTACTCCCTATACTTATAGTATACTTTTTTTGTAGCGTTGTTCCTTTAAAATTGCAGGCGTCCAATTTTTGGTTGGGGCCCCCCCTGCAATGCCACGTGATACACTGCAGGGGGAGGTGCCACTGCAGGGGAAGGCGCCATTTGCAGTGGCTCCTCCCCTTTTGACTTTTTTTTGTTTGTTTATAGGTAGGCGCCAACTGCAGTGGCGCCTTCAAAGGCACCATCTGCAGTGGCGCCTTTGACCCGTCAGATTGAAAAATAATAAAATATGTCATGTGTCCAAAACGACCCCCCATTGATAAATAGTTTTAGAATAACCCTAAACTGGTAAATAGTTTCTAAAAGGAACCCAGTTTGGTCAAAAACCCGTTGATTCATATTTGTCTGAAATGCTGATTTGCATGCAATTGATGCCAAGATATAGTTCTTATGTATGGAGGTGTGAATGCTATCTTTAACTGATGTGCTGCTATGGGAATGTAGTGGAAGTGCTGGTTCTTGGATTTGCAAATCTAGTGGCTGATGCAATATCAATGGGGTTTGGAGACTTTGTGTCTGGTAGCACAGAGCAGGATGTGATCAATGAGGAGAGGAGAGTGAGTGAATGGGATGTTATGAACCATATGGACAATGAGCAAACAGAGTTAGTCAGACACTATCAAGCTCTTGGGATGGACTACAATGATGCAATCATGGTATGTATGAGAAAAGCATAGCATTTGGATGTTATTTAGATAAAAACATCATTTTGTTTCAATCTTAATTTATTTGGCTTTTAGGGTTTCAAATTACTCCCCGAAATTTGATTTCTAAAAAATAAAAAATCTCAAATTGGTTCTCAAAAATGTTAAATGATGGTCAAAAGAGTTTGTGTTGTGTTCCTAAATTTTATCCTAAAGCATTTAATATTTTTAAGGAACAAATTGAGATTTTTATTTTTCAGTATGTGTCTTGTTATGTATTTATTTTTTAACCAATTTGAACCTTTACTCTCATTTAGATATGACAATCTAATTGAATTTGGTTACTTGGTGGAAAATTGTGAACATATTTACAAAATACAAGGACATCTTAGTGGACCAAAGAATGGTAGCTGACAGAGGAATGGTACCAACAGAGCATGAAGTGAAGCCATGGAAGAATGGCATTGTCACCTTTATATCCTTCATGCTGTTTGGTTTTGCTCCTTTGCTCTCTTTCATCATCCTCATACCTTTTACAGACAGTGACACAGTTAAGTTTGTTGGTGCTTGCCTTGTTTCTGCACTTGCCCTCACTCTTCTTGGGGTAGCTAAGGCAAGAATTGCTTGTCAAAACTACATGTTCTCTACGGCTATTACAATCTTCACTGGTGCAATAGCTGCAGCTGCTGCTTATTTTCTAGGATGGTTGCTTAAGCATGTGGCAGGTGTAGAAGGTTGACACAAAACTATAGGGTAGAGCTGAATTAGTAGCATTAAAAAAATAGGGAGTGATTATAATCGTTTCTAGTAATCAAAGATAGATGTATGTGAAACCATGCTACTTACTTGGCACAAAGTCTCAATTTTGGTCATTTGGTATATGTAAATATTTTACCTTTTGGGCAGGTTGCATGCATCTAAACTTATATGTAAATTTATTTTTTGATAGAGCTTAATTTTACTAATCTATATAAGGCATATAGTAACAGATGTCCCATAATGTCTTCAACCTCTCCTTTCAACATAAATAATTGGAGCTAAATAACACTTCCAAGATCTAATAATCATTTGAACATATTAGCATGATAAAGGTCTTTACAAGAAAATAACTAACAATGAGGAAACTCTTAACGTTGATTGCAATTGCACAAAGGACAGAGATTAGACTTAAAAGTCTCTAGTAACTATTGACTCAAACCTCTACCAGGACTGTGCAATAGCACAGTTATGATTGAGCAGTCATCAACTCTTCATTCAGTGATAACTCTAGAGCATGTTCTGCTTCTTTCAAGAATAATCGAGTTAGCTGCTTTTGGCCTCTCCGATATACTATAGCAGCCCACTTGTTTCTACTCATCAACTTGTGTTCCTCTGACTCATTTGCCATTGCACTGAAGTTTTCAAAAAGCAATAAATATTAGCTAGACAACAATATAGAAAAGGAAAACAATAAATATAAGATTTTTGTTATACCCTCTTAAAAGTTCCTCCTAATAGTATTAGTAAAGTATTAAATGAACAGATTCAATCTTTTCTATAACCAAATAAGAGTCTGCTTGGTTTGTATTTTCATTTTCTGTTTTCATTTCCTAAATTTAGAAATAATTACAATAAAAATAGTTATAAAATGTCACATTGTTTTCATTCTATTTCTTGTTTACAAAGATTTGTACAGGAAACAATGAAAACAAATAAAAATTGTTTTCGATGTTTCCTGTACAAATCTTTGGAAATAGGAAATAGAATGAAAACAATGTGACATTTTTATAACTATTTTTGTTGTAATTATTTCTAAATTTAGGAAATGAAAACAAGAAACGAAAAACAAATCAAACGGACCCTAAGAGTGCTGGGAATTTGAGGAAAATCAAGCATATTGGAAAATAATTGGAAATTGAGGACTTCCTGATGGGACCGGTGGAGAGAAAGCCCCAAATAAAGCATTGCATGGGCTGGCAGGTTCTGGAAAGAAAGGGAGGGGGGTCCAAGGAAGAGTTAGTTAGTGACATGGCATGTGGACCATGTAGGCACTGTGGCAGTGTAAAGTCCCTTCCACTGTATTTCCCTTATTTTCAGATTTTCAGAAATAACACTCATATTTCCTCTCTATTATTGAGCTGTTGGTTACTTAATTACTTGCTGTAATTTCTGGTTCCTATCACTCCCCAGTCCCAACTTGAATTGCAGCACTTCTAAACTAATGACAACATTCCTTTGCTTGTGACTGAGGCATGGAAATGGAATTGAAGCATATATAATTATGCTCCACTCTTTGTCAAAAAAGAAAAACATAACATCAAAGTATTATGTTTTACAGTGTGTCTAATCCTTTTGCAATGTTTCCCTTCATTTAGATGTTCTGTTTAATCCCAGAAGTGAGAAAGACTTAAATTAGCAGCAAATCAGAAAGAATTTAATAACCAATGTTGTGCTTTACTACCAAAGGACACAGTATCATTTTTCTACTTAAACAATTTATGGGTATAGAATAAGAATATTATGATGAAGGAAACTAGTTCCTACCCCATATTGTTCTTGTACTGTTTGTTATCTTCCTGGCTGTCAATAATAAGGGCCTTTTTGAGCAAATCAAGATCACTTTCCTCTGTTCCAGAACTCTCTTCAAGATCTGTCAACCTTGCATGCAGTGAAATTAATTAGGAACTGCACAATAAGATCTACCAATGCTGTGGATAATATTATGTTCTGTTTGATCCATAAATAGAATGACAAAGTATAACAAAGAAAAATTCAACATCATTTGCAAAAGTCAAGTTGCAAGCAGAAGCATGCAGATAAAGAGATAGGCACTGAACACATTCAGGTTATGATTAACAAAATCCTATGAGCAGTTATGGTTGTTATGCAAATGCTGGCACTCACTTCACTCGAAGAAGATCAACAAGCAATTGCAAAGCTCCAGAATCACCACAAACCTCCCATACTGCTGACTGGACATCTGTATCTGATAGTTCTCTCTCCCCTTCAGGTCCAACAAGCTTTATGAAAACATAAAAATTGTATCAATGTTGAGTTTGTATGAAGTTGAAACTAAACAATTCAGATTAATATTATGCTTATTATTTTTTTGCTAATGGGATCATGCTAGATGTAATATATTATTGCTTTCAGGTTTCATTTTATCGCCACTTTCAATCAGCCAGAATCAAAGGAAAATGTCAGGTAGGACTTGTGATTGATCTTAAATGCACTAATACTAATCATGCAACAAAATAAATGGTTTCTAAAATGAACAAATGAAGAAAAGGTTGTCAATGCATTAATCATGTTTTGTAGAACATAATAAAATGAAGAACATAAATGAGTATAGGATTTTGAAAAAGAATTGCCCTTACAATGGATTGATTCAGTATTTCAATATGGAACTATTGTCATCTATGTTACTGTTCTTTTTTACATAGACTGATACCTATGTTCAGCATTGATTTACAGAATAGAGTCGGTCTTTTCCATTTATTCTTTTCTATCTGAAAAATCATCTTAAGTTGTGTGCAATTTAACTGTAGAAAAGGCAAGTTCTGTTTTGTGTCTTTTAAAGATAAATGCATTCTACAATTTTCAGAGGCCGTCTCCATGATGAAAACCAGTGTTACATGTCAAGTAGCAGAGTCACTTCACTTGTAGTAGTTAAGTGATGGAAGGGGTAAAAAATATTGTAGATCTTGATAGAAAACTTAAGAAGCAAATGAAAATACAGTTTCAGTAAATAAGGCAGGAGCCAAATTCTGACATTCTTACAAGAAAATTAAAATTAAAATGCTGCATAGAAACTGCACCTCGTCCAGCATTGAGGAAACCTTGGAAAGCTCATCTTCTTGAAGGGCTATGGTCCTCAAGGTAGCCATAAACTGCTCAGGAAAAACCAGCTTGTTTGCATAAGAAGGCATCTTGCGCTGACCACTCCAACTATAGTTGCAAATTCGATCAACCTTGCCCTTGTTATTTTCTTTGTTTTGAGTGCTTAATGGAAAAAATCCATGACCCAGCAAAGTTTTAGGCAAAAGACATCTCATTTCAGTCTTCTGTAAACATAGACCGACAAACACAAAGTTTAGTTACGGAAAGGTGCTGAAGGGAGCGACTTAGAACAATAGATACTTTTAAAAACATGGCATAAAGTTGGAGACAAATTATTAGCATACCTGCACTTCAAGAAGCTGGATTTTGGACTGTGAAAAAGGAACGGTATTGATTGCTTCTGCTGGATAGTGGACCTAAGGACCCAACAACACTGATAAGTTAATAAGATGTCTATATCTGTATCAACCATGATCACATGAATCACACAGCCCGTGATACAGAAAAAACAGAAATAAAATGGCTTGGTCAAAGTATGAAATGCTATTATAGTTGCAAAACTAATTGTGTTACTACTGCATAGAAGTTGATAAACAACAGGTAGATAATACTAAATATTTTTAGGAACACTTCTCACCAATGCAAGCTGTCACATACTCACATTGCAACAAATAGAGGGGGTGAGGGGAGGGGTAGCCATAGTTGT
Source organism: Sophora flavescens (assembly GCA_030762895.1). Taxonomy (NCBI): domain Eukaryota; kingdom Viridiplantae; phylum Streptophyta; class Magnoliopsida; order Fabales; family Fabaceae; genus Sophora; species Sophora flavescens. The sequence goes on along the minus strand of CM061063.1, from coordinate 187,292,659 downwards.
AAAGATGAATGAACAGAGCCTTTTTTTTTAAGTGGAAACTGATTATGCCGATAATACAGTTGAGCGGAAGTAACATGTTAAAAGACAAATTTTACTCAGGGTGAAGCCATTACCATTAAATAGTCATCTGTATTATCCTCAATGACAAAACCATAAAGATATAGGAGTTCCTGCATCAAGTGAAAAATATTGGAAACCATGTAAATAAACTTGGTTAAAATAATCTTTTGGTCCCTATACGTGACACTGATTTTCAATTTGGTCCCTATACGTAAAAAGTTATCAATTTGGTCTATATACGTGACATTGGTTTTCAATTTGGTCCTCACACCTAATTGGTCCCTATATAAGAGGGACCAATTTACAAATTATTATCACATGTAGGGACCAAATTGAAAATAATTGTCACATGTAGGGACCGATTTCAAATTTTTTTTGTTAAATTGGTCCCTACATGTGATAATAATTTGCAATTTGGTCCTCTTATATGGGGACCAATTAGCGGTGAGGACCAAATTGAAAATCAGTGTCACGTATAAGGACCAAATTGATAACTTTTTACGTATAGGGACCAAAACATTACTTTAACCAATAAACTTTAAAGTAACTCATACATGAACTTTTAACTGTACAGAAGCTCCACTTACTGTGGCTCATGCATTCAGTAAAATATATAAGCAAGTGTGTAGTCAAATATATTCATAATGGTTCAAGTGAACTCCATTAAGTTAAAAGGCCAAGTGAGTGGTGCATCACCTTGATACCAGTTTACTGACAACTAAATTATGTATGTGGTTTTAGTTAACCTTTTTCAGTCAAATGGAATAAACTGCCAACAAGGCATTGCACCAGTATTTGCCCCTTGCATGCCTCTCTGCTAGCAGCATAAAAGATTGATGCTTAATTAAAAAAAAATGGAACAATGGAGAACAGAAAATTGACTCTATAATAATAAAAATATAGGGAAATGGTTATATTTTTTAATCTTTTTTTCAACTACGGGACAATATAAAGTACCTCATTTCCTTTGTTGCCATAACTAATGGAAATTTCTCGATCAATCTGCAAGGGACTTTGAGCAGCTTTGCAATCAAGAAAAAATTGAATTAAAGGGGAATAGTTTCATGACATATTAGATTATGAATTTATATGGAAAGAAAAGGGAAATGGAAATTAGGTTAGAAATTTGAAAGTAGCTACTAGAAATGTAGAGGTACATACGAGGAAAACACCTATTTTGGATATTAACAAGGACACTGAAAAGGCACAAAAAATGTTACCAGAAAGAAGGTACATGGAGGAAGGAACTCCAGTTGTTAAACCAGTTCCATCAACTTCCCATGTTGCTATTGGCTTGAGATCTGATTGACAATGTAATCAAGGTAAAAAACGATATTACAAGCATTTATGGCATGAAGATAACTCACCCTGGCACAAAGCCAGGCATACATGTATATGCATATAAAGAGCTCAGTTATCTTTTTTATTTATGTTGGAAATCCGTCTTAATTGCGGTACGCCCCTAGCAGCCTTAATTGCGGCAACTTTGTGCTGCCTTCATTGCAGCTATTAACACCTTCATTGTGTTTGGTATGAGGGGTGTGTTTAGTCTCACGTTGCCTAGAGATATGGCCTAAGCAGTGCTTATAAAGCTTGGGCAATCCTCACCTTACAAGCCGGTTTTGTGGGGTTGAGTTAGGCCCAATCCCAAATTTCAATATGGTATCAGAGCATATCCTAGATCCGTTGTTGGTTTGCCCGCATCATCCACATTCCAAGTCCATTGGGCCTGGGCATGAAGGGGTGTGTTGGAGCCGCCTTAATTGCGGCAACTTTGTGTTGCCTTCATTGCAGCCATTAGTACCTTCATTGTGCTGGGTATGAGAGGTATGTTTAGTCCCACGTCACCTGGAGATACGACCTAAGTAGTACTTATAAAGCTTGGACAATCCTCACCTTACAAGCCGGTTTTGTGGGGTTGAGTTAGGCCTAAGCCCAAATTTCAATAATTTATCAAAGAATCCATGACAAACTTTATATAGCACTATCACTATGAAAAGAACACCAATTATTTAAAAGTAATTTGGATGAGGGCTTACACGGAAAGGACAATAACCTTTTAACATCAAAGAAAGTCAAGACATATGGCGAGGGCTTTGTATTTTAGCTGATACGTATTTAAAAGTATATATGTCTTATCAATGAAATTTGCAAAAATGTATAGATATCTAATATGGCCTTCCTCACAAATCACAACAGTCCTTTGGGGGAAACAAGGATTGAAATCTAGGCTGTTTGATCATAGAGGCTTTTAATACCATGTCAATAAATTAAGTGACCGTGATTTATAAGCAGTTAGGTGAAGCTCTGAGTATGGGTTTCGTATCAAACAGTATCTAAAGGGGAAAAGTCAGAACCAATCAACCAAGTAACAAGAAACACAAAGGGAAGTACATCAAAAATATGAGTGAAATGTAAGGGGTTCAAGCAACAGCTTACCATGGTTGCAAAAGTCAATGCCAGGGACAAGACCCTCTACCCAAACAGTGCCATCTTGCGTTGAGTTACATGTCATTTCCTTGGTTTGATTATCAGATTTTTTAACCTGGCTGCCTGCAAGAAAACTTCCCTATTTTAGTATCATTTATAACTCTCAAATTCAAAGAAATACTAAATAGTAAGCTTTCAATTGGAGACAACGCAGAAGAGAGAATTATTATAGGAAACTAAAAACTAGGGGGAAAAGATAGACTCACTTTTTTCATCATCTTCACCATTCGTTGAAGTCTTGAAACTTCTGCTAACAGGCATGCAACAGTCATGAGCTACTTGCATTTCTGGAAATACATAAGAATGAGGCAATGGAATGTTCAAGGCACGGCTCCAAAATACTGAATTTGCCCTATCATGAAGGTAAGTGTGCTATCAGCCTCCAAGGATTCAAGCATGGAGAGTAAAACATATCAAACAAAAATTATTTGGAAATTGGAATCATATAAAGTTCAATAGAAGTACGTACCATAGGAAATCTTCAAAGCACACCTCACTGTCAGGCAGAAAGGAAGAAAAGTAAATTTATGTTTAAAATTCAGCTACGAAACAGCTGTTTGGAAAAAGAGTCTAGAAAGATCATTTTAATACAGCATTCTGAAGACAGTTGAGCAGGTATATATCGATAGTATATTTTAACGTAAATTGAGCTATATTTAATGCTAACTAATAAATTCCAAATAGAACACAGAATGGAAGTTATGTCTTGTACTTGCAATCAAATTCTATATTCTCTTACTTACAGCGGCAGACCATGACCAGAAAAGAAGACACTATTTTGAATGTGATCTTCTAACCAATTACATTTTTCTGACATACTGAAGAGGACTCTGTCCTAGGCATTCTCCTGTAAAACTTACCATAGCACACCAATGAACAGATTACTCATATCTGAATAAAATATTTTGAATAGGACTTATCAGATGCACAATGCAACACATTTTACACAATATAGCATATCCATTGAATTCCTAGTAGGCACATAATGGTTTTCATATATACGGTGAAGCAGTGATCTAGTAACTAGCAAATTATACTTCCACAATTGTTGTCTTTGATCCCAAAACCAAATTAACATCATTGACATAAAATCCTACATGAACTTGAACTATAATGCCTCAAAATTTCAACAGGTGTCAAAACTATGTGAACTATGAATCAATCAATCAAAACAGAGTTTTTTTTTTTTTTGGTAAAAACATCAAAACACAAACTAGTTAATAAAATTATAATTCTACCCAACACATACGTCTCCAAGTCTCCATCAAGAGTCAAAAGTTTCTTCACCAAATCCTTCACTTTAATTTCATACAAAGACAGCAGGCTTTTCTTCTGCAAGATAAGACAATTTTCAAATATGCTTAGGTAAGATGGACAAAACTTAATACCAGAATTGACATCTGATCCTTTTCTCAAACCACATAAAACAAATTAAACATGTTTACCTCGAAGGACAAATCAGTCAAAAGTGAATTATAGATCCCCATTACATCATGGTGAGCACATTAGAAAAGGTAGGTTTGGCTTTTAAGTGATTGTCATATTGTATGCAGTGCATGCTATTGGAAATTCAGGTCGGCATTTGAAGTCTGACATTGATAAGGAATTAATTAAGTGAGAACCATATAAGTGAGAATGACTCAAACTCATTGACTTGACATAAGGTTTTGGGTCAAGAAAAGGCATTAGGTCCACTATTGTGGTTTCTCTTAGCCCATTGATAGAGATCTCCATGGCTTTGGGTTCCTTCTATGGTCCAACAAGTGATATCAGAGCCAATGGTTCCACTAGGCTGAATATTTGGAGGTGGTGGTTGATGCTCATTGTGAAGCATTGGCCAAGTCTTGGTCTTGGTTGGTAACCCCATGAATACTTGGATTGGCTTCTTCTCGAGAGGGAGCATACTAATGTTGGAACTCACATTTCAAGGGAAGAATGTTGGAAATTCAAGCATGAATGTTGAAGTCCCACATTGGTGAGGAATGATTTAAGTTAGGACCATATAAGTGGGGAAGACCTATGAAATCATCACCTTAAAGTTTTGGGTCAAGATGTGGCGTCGGGCCCATTATTTTGGTTTCTTACTTACGTGATTTGATAAAGATCTTTTCGGCTTTTGAGCTACCCCTGAGTGCCTTACACATGCTCGTTCTACGCCATTCACGTAATAACCAAAAATATACTTCAGACTACTACTTCAAATGATTATTATTGCTCAAAGAACATAGATGGGGCCTTTAGAAAAAGGCATTCTCAATGACTACTTTATGAAAATTTTGCAAAACAAATAATACACATCAGCCACTCACATGAATAACCAATCTTGTTTTTATCATGCTTTCTTTAAAATGGCAAGAAAGCACAATTTTACTCAAATTGTATATATATCAAAAGATGAGTCCCATGATAAATTACCTGCAATTCAGTTGCACGATATAATGTTGTTCCTCTTAGCTCCTGAAGTTCATCATCACTAAACCAAAGTGAATTTCCAAAAGTGTTTGGAAGCATATCAAGGTACCTGATTTAATTTTAACCACTCCACAAGTGAAACTCACAACAAAGAGTAACACAACTCTGAATCACAGTCTAACACAATCAACCATACATACGGCTTCCATAGAGAATTCTTACGCAAATGCTCCACCGTCAGTAACAGCATCATTAAGAACCTATCGTCTACATCTCCTTCTTCAAACATTTTTCTACATTCTGGTCCTACAAGAGGATCTTGCAACACCCTCATTGGAGTAATTGCTAAATCTAGTGGAACAACCAACAGAACCCCTGTTTTGAATAGTATAAAAAGACTTTATTTCCAAGAGGATAAGGAATAGAGCTATAAATATTGGCAGTAAAAAAATCAGATATGAACATTTATAAAAAAATCCGATATAAACATTTACCACAAAATTTTCTAAACAATATCATGCCAATCTTTTAGCAGAAAATCCCTTGTATATCAAACCGCAAATTTAGTATGGCAGCATTTAAATAAATGCATTTGTTAGGTGGCATTCGTATAAGATGAGTTTGTATTTAATCATATCATATGCTATCTAAATTTGTAAATCACGTTTCCATCAAATGTTAGGCGGAGAATATTTCTAATACACCATTTTAATAATTTCTTCATACAATTTTCTTAAGAAAATAACATTAACACTTGTCATTGATTAGCACATCTCTTTCTCCCTTGCATGAATAAACCGTGTCAAAACTCAAATACATTTACCTATGACCAAATGAAACCTATGTCATTTGGGTCACAAAACATGTCTAGCTAAAATCATCAAGTGGCCAATTTTCTTAAGGTCCCTCAAATATAATAAACATTTTCATATAATTGGTTCTGTAATGTTATTTGAACATCAAAAATTTGACAACATAACGGTACCTGGTTAATGGCATTCAAAGTCATGGTTAATGCATGTTGCATGTTGGACTTAGTCAATGGTAGACCAAGATGGGTAATTTATTAACCATCCATTGAGCTTCATTAACCAAGATTTTGTACATCATAACGAGTTATCCATCTAGTATAGATGTACCCATTAACCAAGTCCAACACAGCACGCCACTAACCAGGTGTCATATGTAGTCAAATTTTGATGTCCAAATAACATTTTTGAATTGGTTTACATGTATTATTAAAACACCATTTGAGCCTAACATTACATTGTTGTCAGCTTGACATAAATATATGGCAGATTAAATATGAGAATGATGCACAGTTAGCATAGTAACATCTCAATTTTTATTTTTTATGTTTGCTTTTGATGAAGGCCCATTTTGCTTTAACGCAATGAGGATCAATAACTCCAACAGCTTCTATCAACTATATCCTACACTACCTAAGTTAGCCATCAGAGACAGTACCAATCAAAAACAAAACTTTTGTACTGTTTTTGTGTATGCAACGTTTGAGGATATTAGTAAGACTCATATTACCGTCAGAAACATCTTTGTCAGAAAAGATGCCAAACCCTTTTCTTGAATCGCAGTGCTTGATCTTGCAACCTCGTAGCTGAACCCCATTTGCCTGAATACGAAACCCGAGAAATAAAATTTCAAAAATAAGCAAAATAAAGAAGAATAACCATTGAATTGGATATACAACAAAAGAATCGTAACAGAGCTTATACGTGTTGCCCTTTGGTCACAAATCACAAAGCACGTTAACGAACCTGCAGCCACTGGAGGAAAGTTTCGAGCTTTGCTTCTTCTGGGCTCGCCATAACTAGGTACTTCGATACAGATTATGGTTTACAGGGTAGGAGTGGGAGGTTTAACATTACAATTGGTTAGAAAATAACAATAGTCAAAACTTAAATTAAGAGTTTTTTTTTTTTTTTTTTGAGTATGTACATAACAAATTAAAGTTTTTTTTATTTATGAAATAACAATTTTTTTTTTCTTTAAATTAAAAGTAAGGATTTAATTGATATAGACTGATAAATCAGAAATTGATAAATCATTAAAAATCTTCGACACTTATCCTAATCACCTTAGAAGTTATTCAAACCATGATTTGTTTGATTGACAGTGTAAAAAATTTTACATTGACAATGTACAGCAATTAAACTCTAAAAGTAAACACTTATTTTTTTTGTGGGCTTTTTAGCCCCTTTTAATACCAAAAAAATTATTATTTTTTATGAATCACTGTAATTAGGGGTCTTTTGTTTTCTAGTGGCATCCCGGGATATCCCCACAAGCTTTGACCATTTGGACCGGCTATGGGGACTAATCTTCGATTGGTTGCTTAGAGCAGGAATTTAACTATTGATTTTTACAACCTCTTAACTAAAGTGTCTCCATTAGAATTCCAAATTGTGTCAGTCTCCTTACGGGGTCAACAATATGCTTACCACGGGTAAAAATACTCTAAAATTATATAAATATTAAAGAATCAAACAAAAAATTGTATAAATATTAGTATATTTGATTAGTTATTTACATGTGATTATAGAGTCTTCAATTGTAGCTATGTTATCGAATACCAACAGAGGTTAGCGTGAGTGGTTAACGGCCTCTCGCCCCTTAACCAAGGTCTCGGGTTCGAGCCTTGGGTATGGAAAAAATCTCAGCTGGGAGGGATGTCACCCATCGAGGTGCCGAACAAACTCACGTGAGAGATTAGTCCCCGTCTCAGGTTGGCGGTGGGTTACTCCTCGAAGTAGGTCGAAAAAAAAACGATGTCATCGAATCAAATTAATCCTTAATCAAGTAACGTCACTTTTAAAATGATGAAACTTCTAACATTTATTTATAAGGACTAATTTGATGTTTTAGCTGGACAGATTCCAATGGAATTACATGCATTATTATGATGTATTTTCTAGAAAATTTATATCTTACTAATATTGGATCCTTTAAAATTCTCACTATTCACGTGTTTGGAAATGCGGTGCGACTCTATTAGAAGTAGGTAGTTTTGGAGAACCTACATCGTACGTGTAGCTTCTACTTACACGGTGCCGGTTAGGGTGAACCACCTGGTCTTATCTCTCATGGTGAGAGACCATTTTTAACCCTACGATTTATCACATGTCCACCATTATACCTTACACTTGCCACACTTAATCACCTCCCCTCAACTCAGTCCATAACCAAACACCACCCCACCGTCTGTCCCCCCACCCCAACCCGCCGTCCCCTACCCCCATTCCCACCATCCAGATTGGGTTCCTTCTGGAGATTTCCGACCACGAGAATTTCTGCAACAATATCGGTGCCACCCTCCATTACCCCACCCTGACCCCGACCTCCGTCACCTTGGTTAAAATACGAAACGAGTTTTGAACTACAACGTGATGGAGAAGAAGACCTTGGGCGTGGGGCTCGCGGCGGTGCTGCATACAATCAGCTGGAGGAAGACGGTGGTGGCACGACGGAGCGATGGTTCGGGTTGGCATTCTGGGAGGCGATTTGAGTCGCAGAAACGGAGGCGTGAAGGTACGCAGTGGGGCACTTCCTCCCTTTGGCTCCCTAACCTTCTAAACGACTCTGGCGCCATCATCGATGACGACTGGCCTGCGATTTTGCAGAAGTCGAGCAACCACCATCGATTGTGGAAGGAGGGGGGAAGTTATCGGCAAGGCTTGAAGACAATGACTGCGCTAAAGCAAAAAAAGGTTGGAAGTTTCCATATAGATCTACATAAACGATGTTGGGTGAGGGAGGAGAGCTGATCGGGTTTTCCAAAAACAGGTTCTTGTCGGAGCCTTTGGGGATGAGTGAAGACCGGCGGTGGGGATGGGGCGGCGGTGGTGATGGTGGTGGTGGGCTATGGTCGGTGGTCGGTGGTGGTGGGGCGAGATGGGCAGGGTGGGAGCAGCTGTGGAGGGAGATAAGAGAGGGATAATGTGTGGATGGTACAGGGTATGATCATGGGGATCACTTCAATCCAATGGTTGTGGTTAATTTTGTAAACTTGCTCATGGTGAGAGACTTAAACAAGTCTCTCACCCTAACCATACACCATAAAAACACAATTCTCAAGTTTCGTATGGTGGTTCCAAATAAGCGATGTGCCTTATAGGGGAGAACAATACCACTTACAATAACTCGTCATCATGGATTGTCATTAAATGTGCATTTGGTGTGTTGAAGAGATTTTCTATTATTATACCAACTAGAATAGATCTCATGTTTGCTATTATGGCCCAAAATAAATAATATTAATCGCCTATTGTTTCTTGCACAATTATTTGATGGGTACAGATCCCGACGAGAATATCATAGATGAGGTAGAGCATAAACTTGCAAATAAAAGGTATTTTCATGGGGAATGAATTCTCTCCCATATTTTATCATCCAGTCCACCATCCATCAAAAAGGAGAGTGAGAGAAAGTCTTTACAATATAATAAAGGGAAGTGAGAGGTTTAAGGGTGGGATTCCCCACATTATTTAGTTACTTTTCCATGGGAGAGAATTCATTCCCATTTTCATGAGAGGACATCATGCTCACAAGGAAGATGACAAGGATACAACTAGAGGAAAGTTAATTAAAGATAAAATTGTAGCCTCTATGTGTCTAAATTACTAAAGATCTCATTTTTTATTATGCACTAAACTCAATAGTAATGACACGGGCAGGGAGACTCCCGTGAAATCATCAAACAGTAACGGCTGGAGCTCGCGATCAGGCTGACCATGCACATGCAGCTGGAAATCAGAATATGAAAGGCTGTGGTTGGCTAGCCAGTCAGCACACTGATTACCTTCACAAAGGTATGGACAAAGGCAACACTCCAGTTCCTTTTGCTAAGCTTAAGGATCTGACGTAACAAATTGCACTGCCCCTTACCAGAATCCTTTTCCTACGTGATAGCTTGAATAAGCACTTGGGAGTCACTTTCGACCATAAGCTTCTTCATACCCTCATTCCAAGCTAAATTCTTCCTAAACCATATGCCCCATAGTTCCGCTTGGAAGGCGTCACACACTCCCAACCTGCGAGAGAACCTTTAATCCTTAAACAAAGATATTTTATGTCACCTTTATGGTTGCAACACAGAGTCTTTATTCCTGTCAAATCTGGAAATTGCACAAAAAGAGTAAATCACACTACAACAAGTACAAAAGCATTCTTGCCACATTCCTGAACTTGTTACTGCTCTAATAAAATACAAATCTTTTATGTTAGATAGCAACTAACGTTCTTAACGATTGCCTAAAACGATTCTATTGCATTTAATGGACACTAGTGGAAATAATGTAATATACGGCAACGTTTTGCGTCAGTTGACCATATGTTTGACGTTAAAAATGAGGCGGTGACAGTTTTGTAAATATCAAATCACTATTTACGTCAGTTGCATAATGAACTAACGTTAAAAATGATTTGCAAGAATTGTTAACACTTTTAACGTCAGTTGTTTATACGACTGACGGTAAAAGTGTGATTTTTACTTCAGTTAAATAAATAACCGACGTATATAATCCTATATCCCTAATTCATACCTATCTTTCTTTCGTTGTCATCTCCTTGTTGTCACTCTTAACACATATCACTCCATATAGTGCAGTTTATTTCTAAACTTTTTTTTTAAACAAGTTTATTTTTAATCTTAATTAATTAGCTTGAATTAGTAAACAAATTCTTGTTCAATTTAAAATAAATAAACACTTAACATAAAACAAGTTATATGTATAATCAAACCGTATCTCATTGAAGCGATTCATAAGTTACAATTACATGATTAAAAGATAAAAAAATTCTGCAACATAGCCCTAAAATATAAAAAAGTTTCTGCTTCAACATCATTTTCTTCTCAATCCTGTGTCCTCAGAAACTCAAATGGATGCATCTTCTCCCTCACTTGAATTCCTTGATGCTCCATCTGATCCACAGTCACTTGCTGCCAAAGTAGAGTGAAGGGGATGAAATAAAGTGAGGGAATCACATTACGTGATTCACCCAACCTTACCATCCATGTTACGTGATTTACTCAACCTCAGAAGTTTTTTGACCATTAAGACAGAGACCTTTAAGTCTAAGTATAGGAATAAATAACAAAATCTCAAATATGATAGAGGCATATTTGTGAAGGAATAGAAAACGCCCGAAATACAGAGGAAAAGAAGAGGGGGTGTAATACAGACTGATACAGAAGAATGATTCTTTATATAGAGAAGAGAGACTACCTGATTTTCTTGAAAACTGATCTATAAACTTAATGCTCATTAAGAGGATTAAGTTACAAGGTGCATGGGTAAGTAGCACAGTAGTCATGGGTAAGTAGCACAGTAGTCAAAGAAATGAATGTTTTTGCAGAAACTTATACACTTTTAACGTCAGTTGTCTTCAACAACTGACATTAAAAGTGTTTTTAAATAAAAAATATTTATTTTTAACGTCAGTTGTTTAATACAACTGATGTTAAACAATGACTTTTAACGTCAATTGTTAAAGACAACTGACGTTAAATAAATGACTTTTAAGGTCAGTTGTTACAAACAACTGACGTAAAATGTTGTTTTATTTTTGGTTTTTGATTATAACGTTTACACCCGCGCGCCTTCTTCACTTCGCTCTGTACGTCTCTGTTCTTCTGTTTTCATCACGCTCACTCTCACTCTCACTCTCACTCTCACTCTCACTCTCACTCTGCCCTAATCGCGAGCTCATCTCCACTGCAACCACCGCGAGGGCTTCTTCGCCACCACCGTGAGGTACACTCTTAACCCTAACTCTGTCTTTCCCGCTCATTCTTTGCAATAACTTGACATCTCTCTTTCCCCTTCCCGAGCACTAACTCTCATTGTCCCTCTGCTCTCAGTAACCACATCGAACGTTGGCCACCACTCGAGCTCCCCTCCCCACCACCAGCGAGCACCTATATCTGGTGAGTCTTAAGGGCACATTTTTTTATTTTTGGTTTTGAGTGATGTTGAAACTGTAGTCTCTGTAGTTGAAACTTGAAACTGTGAGTTTGAGTTGTTTGGAATGTCTCTATTTCTGGTCGTGGGTTTTGTGTTTTCTCTTGTTTTTCTTTTGCTATCATGACCTATTTCAAAATGGGAAGATATTTAGAGTTGCTTGTAGCATGTGACATCAACAATATATTGCTCATTGGAATTCTGTTTTGTTAATTTATCTTCATCTGCTTATTTCTTTTCTGTTTTTAGAAACCTGAAAATGGTGTAAATTTGAAATAATTTTTAAACGCCTTGGATATGTGTTTTGTATATCTACAGAACCTATCTAGTTATGGATCGTAGTTGGATGGTTTGTAAGCGCACTAGTGCTGAGTATTTGAAGGGGGTGGGAGAATTTATAGAATTTGCTCAAAGGAATGTTCCTAATAGTAATGGAATGTTCTGTTGTCCTTGTGTCAAGTGTTTGAATACGAGGAAATGTACGGTGAAAGATATACGTACTCATTTGATTTGTGAAGGGATTTGCTTGAGTTATACAAGATGGATATGGCATGGTGATGTGTTGTTGAGTAGTACGGCAAGTGTCTCCCAAAGTGAGGATGTTGATGTAGATATGGAGGATGATCGAGTAGAGGACATGATCCGTGATATTGGACAAGAATCTTTTCATCGAGCTCATGTGTATGATAGGTTGTGCGGTGATGCGGATAAGCCTTTATATCTAGGGTGTACTACTCATACACGGTTGTCGGTGGTGCTAAACTTGGTTTGTGTGAAGGCGAGAAATGGTTGGACCGATAAAAGCTTCACGGAATTGCTTGAAGTGTTGAAAGACTTGCTTCCGGAGGACAACACATTGCCTGACCGTAACTATGAGGCCAAGAAGGTATTGTGTCCGATGGGTATGGAGTATAAGAAGATACACGCATGCCCTAATGATTGCATATTGTACACCGGTGTTCATGAAGACAATCACGATTGCCCCAAATGTGGGTTATCACGATACAAAGTGAAGGGTGGTGATGATGATGATGATATTGATGATGTGAGAAAAAAGGATCCTCCTGCGAAGGTGTTGTGGTATCTTCCAATAATTCCAAGGTTCAAGCGATTGTTTGCCAATGTGAAAGATGGGAAGAATCTTAGATGGCATAATGATGAGAGGAAACATGATGGAAAGGTTCGTCATCCTGCTGATTCTATGCAATGGAAGAATATTGATACTATGTTTCCAGATTTCGCCGATGAGCCAAAAAACCTAAGGCTTGGACTTGCTACGGATGGATTGAATCCTTATGATAACATGAGTAGTATTCATAGTTCATGGCCTGTTCTGTTGATAATTTAAAACATGCCCCCTAGGTTGTGCATAAAGCGCAAATACATGATATTGTCTATGATGATTTCAGGCCCAAAGCAACCAGGAAATGACTTAGATGTTTATCTAAGTCCCTTGATTGAAGACTTGAAAACGCTGTGGGTGGAAGGTGTTGATGTAGTTGATGGGTATTCTCATCAGACTTTCAAGCTTCGTGCCATGTTATTTTGCACCATCAACGACTTTCCAGCATACGGTAACTTGTCCGGGTACAGTGTCAAGGGGCATAAAGCATGCCCTATATGTGAAGAAGGCACATGTTACACTCAGTTGCATCATGGAAAGAAGACGGTTTACCTTGGGCACCGGAGATTTCTTAGACGTGATCACCCATATCGTAAGATGAAAAAAGCTTTTAATGGATGCCAAGAGACAGAAGAAGCTCCGACGGTCTTAATTGGAGAGCAGGTTTATCAGAGAGTAAAGGGCATCGATTTTATATTCGGCAAGTCCAAAAAGAAAGGTAAAGCTGCTGAGAAAAACATATGGAAGAAGAGGTCGATATTCTTTGATCTTCCATACTGGCGCAAGCTTGATGTTAGACACTGCATTGATGTGATGCATGTGGAGAAAAATGTGTGTGATAGTGTGATCGGGACGCTTCTCAACATTCAGGGCAAGACAAATGATGGTGTGAATGCTCGTCTCGACCTCGTTGCTATGGGTATATGAGAGCAGTTAGCTCCAGTTGTTGAGGATGGTAAGCGAACTTATTTGCCGCCAGCATGTCATACTTTGTCAAAAAAAGAGAGACAAAGTTTCTGCGAGTGTCTTCAGGGCATCAAAGTTCCACATGGTTACTCTTCAAATATGAAGAGGCTTGTCTCTAATGATCTTAAATTGGTTGGCTTAAAGTCTCATGATTGTCATATCTTGATGCAACAACTTCTGTCCGTTGCTATTCGTGGTATTGCTCCAAAAAATGTGAGACAAACCATTACTCGGTTGTGCTCATTCTTCAATTCTATATGTAGCAAAGTCGTTGACCCCCGTATGTTGGATGACTTGGAAGTTGAGGCTGCTACAATCTTGTGCCAATTGGAGATGTATTTTCCTCCTTCCTTTTTCGACATAATGGTTCACTTAATTGTTCATTTGGTGAGGGAGATTAGATTATGTGGGCCGGTTTTTCTGAGATGGATGTACCCATTTGAGCGCTACATGAAGATCTTGAAAGGGTATGTGAAGAATCCTCATCGTCCGGAAGCATCTATTGTTCAAAGGTATGTTGCAGAAGAAGCTATTGAGTTTTGTTCGGACTACCTTCATAACACGGATCCTATAGGGGTTCCTAAGCCTCGGCATGATGAGATAAGATGTCAAGGTAAGGGTACACATGGCTTAAGAATTAATAGCAAGGGTCGGGAGGAAGTGCTTCAAGCACATTTGTATGTATTGAACAACATCGATTCTGTTCGACCTTTCTTATTTGAACATATAAGAAAAGTCAATCAAGAAAACTCTCGAATGAGCGAAAGGTGGTTGTTGAACAAGCATAACAAGATTTTCTTACCATGGTTCAAGGAAGAAATGCTTAAGGATGGTAGTACTGCTTCTGATGACGTAAGATGGCTAGCACATGGGCCTAGCTTCAACGTCATATGTTGAAGCGGATACGACATCAATAACTTTTCCTTTTATACAAAGGAACAAGATAACAAGAGTACCATGCAAAATAGTGGGGTTATGATCGTGGCCGAAGCAATGCACTTCTCTAGTGCAAAGGACACAAAACCCGTTAAAGCACCGACACCTTACTTTGGATATATTGAAGATATTTGGGTGGTCGATTACACTAAGCTTACGGTGCCGGTTTTTAAATGTAAGTGGGTTGATAGTAACGGTGGTGTACAAACCGACGAATTGGGGTTCACATTGGTAGACCTCAACAAGTTAGGTCATATAAATGAGCCTTTCATAATGGCTTCCCAAGCAAAACAAGTGTTCTACATCACCGATCATTCTAACAAAAGGTTGTCTGTGGTTCTCCAAGGAAAAAGCATGTATAATGGTAGTGATGAAAATCAAGATTCAAATCTTGATATTCCTGAGACTCCTTCTTTTTCAATAAACATGCCTACTATAATCGTGGAGACACAGGTGGACGATGTACATGCCACTCGTGATGATCATCACGAAGGGATATTGATATAGGTAGTTTAAACTTAGTATACATTTATTTTTATTTATACTTCTGTATTTATTTTTAGTTATAACCTATGTTAATAAATATATATTGTTTCTGAACAGGCATACATATGGATCAGTCGGATGGCCCACATGCACGGGAGGACACTGTGGGGCCTACGCAGGACCCGATCGCGCCTACGCCTGATTCTAGTGTAAGTTTACATGTTATATACTATCTTTAGTCATTCTTTTTAATGTAAGTTTATAATATTACAACCCTCTATTTTATCATTTTTTTTTGTCCATACAGACATCACAGGCTCATAGGAAACAGGGTAGAGGAGTCACCTCTTTGAAGAAACTAGAGAAGGCCAGGCAAAGCGGACAGAAGCTTGAGGTGTCCTTCGATGCTAATCTAAATCCCCAGGGACCCCGTGCTAAAGAAATTAAAAAGTGGGTGTTTCTACAAGCGAAGCAGCATGTTAGCATCAACTACATCCACTGGAATGACCTTCCACTGAACGTTAAGGATCAGATTTGGGAGGCTATCACGGTATTTTACCTTTACATTCTTTTGATTTACATTATTAGATAATTATTCGAGTTATAATCCATCCAGTTGTTATGTATTTAATGTGTAGGTAGCTTGGACTGTGCCAAATGACGAGGATCATCGTAAGAAATGTATGAAAATGGCATCAAAGCGTTGGAATGGGTTCAAGCATGATCTTACCAGGTATTATGTATCTGGGAAGAAGCGGCTTGATAAAATGTTCTCGGATTATCCCTGGATTGATCAGGATACTTGGGATATGTTTGTTAGGAGTCGACAGGATGGAGAATTTCAGGTTGGTTGATTAAGTTAATTTTTTATGCTTCTTATAGATCATTTAACTGTATTTAATTATGTGTTTTTGTTTGAATAAGCTAAGGCAGAGAAGGGTTGGCAGAATCAGGCGAAGAACGTCCACCGCCACACCATGTCTCAGGGTGGGTACGAGACTCGGATCGAGGAGATGATGGCGGATAGGCTGAGGGTGAAGCAGGAAGAGCACTCTGCTAGGATAGAAAGAGGAGAGGTGCCTGAGGGCACACCATTAAGTCCTCCGTTGGACATCGACCGCGAGGATGTCTGGTTAGCCGACCGCATGACAAAGACGGGATCTTTTAAAGTTGATGCCACTCGCGAAGTGGCAGATAAGATCGTAAGTAAATAATTAACTTTATTTCAATTGATATTTATATAGATATTTTTAACACTTTTCACTTGCACGTTTTTTTATTTTTTTCATTGTAGATGGATCTTAAAGCATAATCCTCCCAGGGCTCATTCGTCCATTTTGGACGGCGGGACGTCTTGATGACTGCTCTAGGCAAGAAAGACCATCCTGGTCGGGTTATCGGTGTTCCTGGGAATGTGACCATCAAAGAATATTATGGCAAGTCTGCTTCACGAAAGCGGGTGGTCGATGAGGCATCAATTTTGGATGACATGACTCAGCAGCTCATCTCCAACCCTGCTATTACAACGCATCTGATGCAAAGCTTACTATCCAACCCATAATTCAAGCAGGCACTTGCTAGAGAGCTTTCCTCCGTCGGTTCATCCCAGGACACCGCAGGGCATGCCAACCCTTCACATGTGAGCACAAAAGAGAGTTATAGTAGGGCACATGTGGAGGACGATGAGTTAGCTGCTAGGGAGCGGGAGTTGGAAGTCCAACGCCATGGGCTTGAGTTGGAAATGAAAAGGCGTGAGCTTGAGTTGGACTTCAAACGACGTGAGCTCGAAATGTTAACAAAGGTATGTATTCATTATTAATGTCCAAATTTGTCAAATAATTACTTGTGTTTTTTTTAATTATCAACAACTTATCTATTTTATTTTTCCTAAATTGAAGGCCAAGTCGATGTTGGTGTCGCTGTCACCTGTCACTCGTTTGTTCTCACTTGGTGAGGATTATGCGTTTGAGATTTTTGAATGTCCATTGGAGCACGATGGATGGGTGGCACGTCCAAATCAACAGAGGATATTTTCCTTCTGTGGTGAAGATCTCGGGCACGCCTGCAGAGATAACGTCTGGATGGCCAGCACGATTTTGAGTCTCTGGTGCACGTAAGTTAACTTATATATATATATATATATATATATAATATATATATATATATATATATATATATATATATATATATTATGTAATTAACATCCACACCTTTTCATATCTTAGGTATCTCCATCGTCTTTAGCTTGATAAGGGCGTTGCATCGATTCTGGCTTCTTAGATCCGTCAATCCTTCCGCCCCAAGTCTTTCTTTGGTGATGCATTTAGTAAATACATAGGGAACTTGATGGGAGACAATCGAAAAGAATTATATCCGGCTCCCACTTTGTATGAATAACCATTGGCAGTTATTCGTACTTCACCCGTCTAGGCATACTGTCATATTCTTATGCTCTCTCCACCAAAACCCGCTACAGGAGGTGGTGCAAACTGTAAATACGTAAGTTACTAATCTTAAATTTAATTTAAGTTTTAATATCAGTTGTTTTTAGTTTATTACACACATGATATACGAATTTGTTAATTGACATGATTATTTGTTTATGATAGCGCGCTGAAGGCGAGTAGCATAAGTTGCGCCAATGGGAGAAGTAGGACTTCTAAGGCTAAAGGAAATCCTGAATGGACCATCCTCAAGGTTTGGTAGTTTATTTATTAAATAATTAATATTATAATTACTAATTTATATGTATATTTAACTGACATTAATTGAAATTAATTTTGTTTGTAGTCTCGATTTCAACCTGAGGGGTGGTCGTGCGGCTATTATGTGATGCTTCATATGTTGAACATAGTCTCCGCATCTATTACGGATGGATGGAGGAAGGTAATATTTAAACAACTTGTTAAATTATATATTATAGTTTTGGTGATGACTTGCGTTAATGTTTTGTTATTATTTGAACATGTGTAGGCATTTAACAACCAATCGCATCTTCAAAAAGATGAGTTTAGACACTTGAGGATGCGCTTTACAGAATTCTTCTTCAAGTATGCGGCTGAAAAAGGAATTGACAAGATACCTCCGCAATACTTAGATGAATAGTTTTTTTGTTAGACTTTAGAAACTAATTAATAATATATATATATATATATATATATATATATATATATACACACACACACACACACACTTAGATTGGTAATTTTGTTTGTAGACATTAGAGACTAAAATTTATATATATATACTTGTAGATAGTTATGCTTTTCCTATACATGGGTTTTGGTTTTAAGTCCCCACATTGTTCCTTTGTATATTTCTTTTCTTTTTGTTAATATTGAAATTTAAGGGTAGTGTTTGCAATTCTGTAATGTGTGTGATATTCTGTGTTACTGGGATATTTGCTGAATGCAGGGATAGCTGAGGGGAGTGATATTTTAAAACTGAATTTTAAAAAAAAAATCTATTAACGTCAGTTGTATCAAACAACTAACGTTAATAGTATTTTATAAAATATACAGTACACTATTAACGTCAGTTGCAATAAACAATTGACGTTAAAATTAAAACATTTAACGTTAGTTCTTTAACACAACTGACGTTAGTTTTAACAACATTAACGTCAGTTGTGTTAAAGAACTGACGTTAATAGTTTTATATTTAACGTCAGTTGTTTAAACAACTGACGTTAAAATATTAACTATTAACGTTAGCTGTATTTACGTCAGTAATATTCTGACGTATAAAATCAATATTAATTGACGTAAAAAGCATTTATTGCACTAGTGGGAAATTAGAAGTTTCAAATGGGAAGAGTCAAGATTAAGGGAATGTCTCGCACATAATAAATTTGACCCAAGACCGTAAATAGAAAACATTGAAGAATCGCTACAATAGAAAAGACATTCAAAACTTGAGCAATTACTTTGTGCAATCAATTTGTCATTTTTTATTCTTTATTCATCGTCTTCAATCATTTGTATTTAATAGAGGAGTAATTACTCATTTGTTTTAATCTTCATATTTATTCATTCTGAGTGTTTTTAGAAGACCTACAATTTGTAATCAAAACATTTATTACTCTTTCTGTTTGAGTGATAGAGCATGAAAGGGTTAGGTGTGAAAATAATACTTGAGTTAAATGAGCCTGAAAAGGCTTGGTGTGCAAAGAATACTTGAGCCTATAAGTCGGACAGTGATAGAGAAAATCCGGGTAAAGTCAAAGATTGGACGCAACCCAAGGTTAATGGTGAATCGGGATAAATTTCCGATTGTGATTCTCTCTTCCCTAATCTCTTTAAATATTCATTATTTATATTGTAATTGTAACTAATAAATGATTAATTTGTTTTTTCCTAAACAAGTCTTAACAAAAAGGTTTTAAGCTTATGTTGTTTTAGTGCTTAAAAAATCGTTAATCGAGTCAATCATCCATGTATTTTTTTAAAGCATATGCTCTCCTCTATTTATATAAATTTTTTTTTACAAAAAACATTATTTGAACAACACAATTTGACATTCTGATACCTAGTTATTGACATTTAAAGTCGTGATTAATATCTCCAACGAAAAACTTTGAATTAAGTCAACACATCTATAATTCTCTCTCTGACTTCAAATTCTCTCCCTTCTCTCTACACACAGCCGCGTGCCACCATTAGAGGGGGTGGTTTTGAGCCATTTTTTGGCTTGGAATCACCCCTTTACTTCGTTTTTTCTCCCATTTTATCTAAATAAGTGGTTTTTCCACATAGATTTGGTTTTTTTTCTTCGTGTTTTCATGTTTTTCGTCTTTTGTGTGCGGTGGTATTGTCGTTCGTCGTCTTGGTGAGGCGTTGTTTGATTTCCCGTCTTGGTGCGGTGTTTGTTTGATTTCCCGTCTTGGTGCGGTGTTCGTTTGGTTCAAATTGGCAGATTTGCTTCGATCCATCACATATTTGATCAAGAATTGGGCGTCAATGTCACAGATCTGGAGACATGGGTATTCCGGTGACTTTGATTTTGTCACTTTTGTAGGCATTTTGATTTTGCCGTGTTACGCTATTAACCTGGGTGCTGTGAGTTTGTTCGCAGATTCATCTTTTTCAGTTTTTAGTGATGTTGGATTTGTGTTGTTCGATGTATTCTATCAATTTGAATGAATGAATATCTTTTTAGTAAAAAAAAAAAGTCGTGATTAATGACACATTATAGATGGTTAATGGGTACACCAGTAGTTGTAGTAGATGGTAACTCGTTAATCTATAACGTGGTTGATTACAAAATCTTGATTAATGAAGATATAAATTATTAAGGAGTTACTCATCTTATATATCCATTAACCAAGTTAACATGTTATTAACCACGATTTCGAAGATAAGTGAAATTTTGTTGTCAGAATAACATTAATGTTTTTTTTATGTAAATTCATCAAAAGTAATTTTGTTGAATTTTTAATTCCTATGATTTTCTTTGTTTTCCATTTTCGCCCCCTAAGAAGTGAAAAATGAAAAGGAGCACAGTAACGATTCAACAGTGTACAGTGAAATCAAAACGTGTCACCCTCTCTCTGCTGCAGAATTTAGAATTGTGAATGTTTTGCCAAACACTTAGAACATAGACAGAGACTGAGGCAGAGTGGCGGGTATAATAACAACTCTGCCACTGCCACGCTTTTGTTTTTCTCCAAACCTCATTGCCAACAATGCAAGCAAGCAACGTGCTTTGAGATTGACGCAATATATCATCATCATCGTCATTATCTCCTGTCATGTAGTTTCCCACAATTCTGGTCTCAGATCTGACTCAATCGCTGACCACAACAGGTAACTGATCCGATTCAATTCCCGTTTTTTTTGCACCCCAGAAGTTGATGATTGCAATTTCAGAGATAATATGGCTTTTTGAATGATGGGTTATTCTCAAGTTTTTTTTTTGTGACATGGGTTTTTGTCCCTGACTCTATTCTTGCACCGTTATGATGTGATGTATTTGAGAATGGCAGTTGAAACCGTGTTCATTTTGGTTTGAAATTTTGTTTGTTGTTTAGCTTAAAATTTTCTGAAGAATAAATTGTTAATGGATTTGCTCCTAATGCAGTGCATGTCAATTTTTTGATGTGTGTGTGTAGGATATAGGGAGTGGGTTGCATTTTGTATTACACAGTATAATGTAGGAGCCTTCTCTTTGGTAGCTCACTAATGTCATTTCCATGAGTTCCAGGATATGAACACTCCAGTTTAATTGTCCTAAGTAGGTTATTCCAATGAATTAGGAGTTTCTGATTGGATAATACTGCTGAATTTTTTATGACAAGTAGTAAATCATTAGCTATGAAGCACTGACTTTGACACGGACACCGCGACACGACACGGACACCGCGAAGCGGCTAACGTCCAAAACATAGGACACCGGGACACCTCTTATATATATATATATATATATATATATATATATATTGTTAAGCTTTACAATTTTCATAATGACCCCACAGAAAGAATACTAAGACTAAGGGGTCATTTCATAATGCAATTTTTACAAAAATAATATCAAGATAAGAAAATGAATCATGTTTTATAAAACAACTAGTTAGGTCCTATGGTAATGAGGCTTACAAAAAATGCTAAGAGGCATCATTTTGTTTTATGTCTCAAAAAGTAAAAGATATAATTTGGGGTTGGTGACCACCCATGACCTTTTTTAGTAAATATTTGTTTCAAAAATATTTAGGTTTGTGACCCATGATCTCAAAATTCTAAGTTGACTTTTTAAAAAAAAAAATATTTTTTATGATAGAAGTGTCCGAGAAGTGTCCAAGTCATGCCCGAGAAGTGTCTGAGAGGTGTCCGAGCCGAAAAAAATTATTTTTTAATTGAGACACCACAGAGGGATGTCCGACACGTGTCGGAGGCGTGTCCGTGAAGTGTCGGTGTCCGAGGCGTGTCCGACACGCGACACGACACTATCGAAGAGGTGTCCGTGCTTCATAGTCATTAGTGTTATTGAGGTGCGACCCTAGTGCACACGAGTGCACATGCTGTATACAAGAAAGTTAATACACTTCCTTGGTTGCAGAGAGACCATTGTTATGTTTCTGATCATAATTTAGTCGTAGAACCTTAACTAAGACGAATCATGACATGATATAAATGGAGATTTCATTTCTGCCTTGTGTTAATGTGTGTATCGGGATTTACACCGAGTTATATTAACACTAAAGTAACTCAGAAGCAAGGAATTATTGAACTTTTGAAGCAAATATAAAGAATTTTAGACTGAACTCTGAAGAAAAATTATAGAATTACAGATTGTTCCCCATGGAGAACTTCAACAGTGTTTTTTTAATTATCAACTCCAGTAGAGCATGGGATACTAAATGTATGTAGCAGACACAAAAAAAGTTTAAGCTCCACTAGTGGTGAGGAAGATGACCATGTTTCCCCCTTTTTTTTACTTAATAATATCCTTTATGGTTTTATCCAAAAACAATTATTCGTTTATGCTTGAAAGTGGAAACCGTCTTCGATGGGCTTAAATTCATTTTTTGTTTTCTGTTTAGCTTCCCCTTCCTGGGCCATGTCCCCATAATGTTGTTGTGGTTTCCTTTTATTCTCACACGCTCCTCTTGACTAATTATTTTGTTTTTGTTCTGCAGAAGCAGACTTAAAGACCCTACAATACTACAGTGCTGATAAAATGAAGAATATAATGTCTCCTATGCAAAGTGCTATGCCGTCTCCTACTTTTCTGTGGAGGTTCAAGGTCTGTTGAATATTATGCACAAATTGTAGTTCAGTGCTAGATACCATTCTCTTGAGGGGGATTTCTTTGTCTTGTTTGCAGAGGGACTGGGAGGCTCCTTTACGTTGGAGTGTCTTGTTTTGTTCTAAATATTATGCACAAATCCTACTAAATGTTATATTGATAATGTGCTCAGAAGCACACAAGGAAAAATAAAAGGGAGAAGAGTGAAAAAATAAAATAACGTGAACACATCCCTTTATGACAGTTGTAGCTGGCAAGTTTCTTTTTATTTGTATGGTTTTTGTTTATGTTAGACCTACTTGGATCTCTCAGAGTTAAACCATAAATACTTCCCCTCTTGAGGTTGCCATTTATATATTATGCTTGTGCTCAGTGTTTGTTACTCGCTTACATTGTGACTCTGATTATGGGGAACTTGCCACAGTATGTTTTATCTATGAGATTGTGTTTGTTGAACATTTATGTTATTACAATATTCTGTGGTAATGTTAGACGAACTCAATTTTAAAAAATATATTATTCAGGAAAAAAAATTCTTTTGTGCAGACTGAAGTTTAAATTTGTGGAAATCTCTGTCAATTTTACTGCATTTGTAATTTCCTATCGTAACTGGATGTCTTTCTTTAGTTTCTCTGATTTTTTTTTAACTCCTAATGTTTATAAAACCCTGCCTGATTTTTTTCCCAGGTGATACTTTTTCTGATGTGGGGCTTTACATGCTGCAAGGTTAGATCCATCTTTTCACTTTTATAATGTTTATGATTGTAGCAGTGAACTTCTCTTCAGAATGTCCCTTATAATTTATTTACCTATTTCACACCTAATATTCACTTTTTCCTGCTCTTAATCAGGTTGGTTGGGATTCTGTCATGAGAATGGATGCAAATTTGCGAGATCTGTTTTTATATGAGGCATTTTTGTATTATAATCCTCTCCTTCTTGTGGTGAGTTGGGGGTTAATTCTCTGCTGTTTATTTTGTACACTGAACAAAATTCCGTGGAACTTTACTTGATTGTTTTTATTGTTATTGTTACAGACTATGATGGTCTGGCTTTGGGGAGTGAATTTGTGGGTATTGCTACAATCAAGTGTAAGCTATGCCAAGATTTTTGATCTTGATCAAAACCATCTTACACAGAAAGAGATATGGAAGGTAATCAGGTTCTTTGCCTTCCTTATGGGGAAATATTATATAATGCAAAATGGAACCATTTTTTTTGTTTTTCTTGATTCTTGTTTTTGGAAATCAATATTTCAACCAGAGAGTTGTCCATATCTGATTCTTTGAAACATATTGGTAATAAAAGTAATAAATACTCAGGCACTTGAAAACAAATTATGCCATGTATGGGTTGTCGACAGTTGAGAAGACTATGAAACAGAATTTGTAGAGGGGCAGTAGAATGCTAGTCAGTGGGGGGAGGGGAGAGATAGATTGAAAGGCTATAGGTTGAAGCTCGTCTTGCTCCTGGCCTACAATTGAATTCATACTAGATGTGATGGCAAAGTGAATGACACAATTACAAATTGATAATATTCCATTAACATTGTAAACACTCTAAAATTAACTGTCAACATATGCCTAAAACATCAGCAATCAACAATCCCTCACAAGATGGTGCATTAACAGCTCTCGTGCCCGTCTTGCTAACATTTGAATAAGAAACCTTCTACCACGACCTTTTAGTAAAGACATTTGCAAGTTAGTCTTTAGATTTTTTTTAGGGTATTCAAACTAATGACATGTTGTAGAAGCACAGATCTCTTACGGCTTTGTCTCACAATATGTGTAATTTGCTGTTCTAGTTTGGATAATGCGGCTCATATGTTTTTGCATTGTACTGCATCAACTTCTCTTTGGAATAAGTTGCTTGGGATATTTGGAGAGTATTGGGTCTGCCCTATGGATTTGCACGCCTTTCCTTATTAATTTTAGAGGTTTGGCTCGCATAAAGAAGCTAAGATCTTGTGGCAGTGCTTTGCAGTTCTTTGGTGTTTATGGAGAAAGGAATGCTAAAATTTTTTAGGACACTTGTTTGAAACTAGACTTCATTTGGGATAAGGTTATTTTTTTTAGTTTGCCTTTGGTGTTCAGATCATGGTTCTTTTAGCAATGTCTTGGAGGTTAAAATTGGAGATACCATACCACAAGTCACACATTTTATGGTCTTTTTAGTAAGGTTACCTATTTTGATGAGCCAATACCACCTTGCACTAGGTGTCCTTATCATGGGGATTGTACCCTCAGAGCCATCAATATTTAAAAGTGCACTGCATCCTTTGCACCTTACTTTCAGAACAGCAAATGGTGGAATTTGTAAGATCATATTTCAAAAGGGTGATGATCTTCGGCAGGACCAGGTGGTTGTTCAAATGGTATCAGTCACTTATGGATTAGTTGCTTAAGTTATAAAATCTTGATATGCACTCAACACCGCACAAGGTGCTTGCAACTAGGCAAGATAAAGGCATGTTGGAATTCATTCCATCATGTTCGTTGGCACAAATTCTATCAAAGCATTAATTCATAGAGCATATGATGTTTGGTAAAAATTAGTGGATAAGCTTATAACGGATAGCGGATAAGCTAGCTGATTGGATTTGAAGTGTTTGATAAAATTAACAGTTGAACTTGCTGATACATATAAAATGACATAAAAGGACATGTTTATATTTTTTTTATAAATTATATATATATATATGTTATTTATTTTAAAATAATTATCACTTTAAATACTTTAAATTATTTTAAATTATTTTAAATTATTTATCATCTCAAAGATTAAAATATTTTTTTTATTAATTAAAATGAGATAATAAAAAATTAAAATAATATGTTGATATGATTTTTTGTATAATTTTTTTACAGACAAAAATATATTCTCTATTATTTTTATCCTAAATATATATCTAGTTAGTGAAATTAGTCCTAGATACATCTCGAGATATTAGTTCAAACGTTACTTCAAGTAGCATATGGAAAAAATGCTATAAACTAGTGGAAAAACGTTATAAGCTTGTGAGAAAAATGTTTACCAAACAAAGCTACAAACTCATCTGCTATAAGCTAGGGTTTGACCTTTCCAAACATAGCCATATGCATGTTATGAAAGGAGTTGGGGCTGGGGCATTGGATGAGTTTAATGACTTTGGAGTTCTTGTTGCAGCTTATGGTCAGAGTTTCATTCAACATTATGAATATGGTTTTGAACCTCTAACTGACCAATATGAGATCCAACCTCCTGCTGCTCTGTGGCTGAATTTTGGTTGTCCTTATGACACTTGCCTACCAAGAATGAAGATAGGCAAGAACCCGCTTACTGGGTGAGAGACATTCTTATCTTTTTGGAAGAGGGAACAAGAACCTCTCTCAGCAAATGTTGTTGGAAACCACAAGTTGGATGTTGTTATAGGATCATCATGCTTCAAGAAGGTTTCCAAGGAATTAGGAACTAAACCCTTAGGCTTCAAGCAATGGGACCTCTGTAGACGCTCTCTTTTTTTAGCTGCTACAAGTCCTTGCCTAACCCTTCACCTTGAGGACAATGTGAAATTCATTTGAGGAGGCGGGGGTATTGATGGGTGTCTAACCTAGGCATTCCACGAAAAGAAGTAGGAATATGAGAAGGGCAAGGATGGAATTTTAATCAGCGAAGGGAGCAAAGGAGGAGAGAGGGAAAATAACATAAAGGACAGCTAGCAACAGGGGAATTTGGGGTGAGGAATGATATATACAAGGGGTAGGGGGTATCGAAGAATTAGAATTGGATGTGGAAGGCCTTGTGTTATGAGTCCCAAATTGAGTAGATAAGGATGCTCAATGACAATGTGGTACTTAAGCCATGAAGCTCTCCCACCTAATAGACTAGTCTTTTGGGTTGGGCTCTCCTCATGAGCTTAAGTCATAACAATTGGTGCTGATTGTTCACTATTCCTAGTGTTCATTCTTGTATCTTTCTTTCTCTCTATTTTCTGGTTTATCCTCGTTGCTTTTTCTGCGTTTTCTAGAGGATTGCCCCTACTGTAAGGAGCTGAGCTCCCCATTTATTGTTCAATGCTATTCAGTTGCTATCTGATTTAAGAGAAAAAGTAGGAGTGATGTCTATTAAGGAAAAGATAACATAATCACACCTAAGATGGTTTGGACATGTCTTGTCCTCTTTCTTTGTACTTTTCTCTCCTCCTTAAATATCTGTGTTATCAAATAGGGCGTTATGTTACTGCTTTTGCACCGTCATGCAGCGTTGCGGTCTCCAGCCACTACAAAAATCAAATAGTGGAGTGTTTCAACTTGGATGTCATGCCCGCTACTACACTCCAAATTATGGCATTTTGCAGCATTAATGTGTATAGTATAAATTCTTTATATCGTTTCCTAATCCTGGGTGTAGCATCCATCCCACTATAGCATTTTTGTGGTTGGCCGCTATGCGCCACTATCCAGGATTTATATATATATATATAACCTTGATAAAATGCTTGTCATTCTCTATTTGCTTTATTCTACTAATTATAGCAGCCTTGTCATGTTGTTCTTGCATCAATTTTAAAATTGTTCCAAAAGCATCTAGAAGTTGTTTTGATAGCTTGGTCTGATGACGCTATCACAGATTCACAGTACTGCTAGACACATTATGCATGTTTATATATTAACTTTAACTTCTGTGTTATTTTCAGTGTAGCACATGGATGACAATCATTGTCCCTACTAGTATGACTGCTTACCTCTATCTTTATTCTAATGGAGAAGTATCATTGGCTGCATCTCAACCAGTTCAGTATCTGCTCTGCTGTTTCCTCTTAGCTTTCTATCCTCTCAACCAGTTGAATTTGACTGCTTCCTTAAGAATGACATTCATTGGCTTGTTTTGATATACCTTTTATTTCTTTTCATTGCATTAAGTGTAAGATGTAACTGTCATTTTTGTGTTGGTATTGGGGGGCTTCTTAGTTATGATTTCATGTAGAAGCAGCTGTCTTAAATTAATTTTTAACAAGGTCAGAACTCCGAAGTAACTTTTTCTGTATGCCAGCAAACAGATTGCTTCCTGTGATCCTGTCTATTAGAATAATTTTGTATACCATATATTCTAATCATCTTATATTCATATTGCAGGTGCTTCTCTACATTTTTGTTGCAGTAATTTTGATTTTTCCCTTTGATATTTTCTATTTGCCTTCTCGATACTTCTTTTTGAGGACATTATGGCGGATAGCTTTCCCGTTGCAGGCAAGATTCTTGACTATTATGCCAGAGATGGATTTTTAATGTGTACCTGTATTAGGCTCCTTTTATAAAGCACCTGCTAGATCCAATGTTTTTCTTTTCAGTTTATTGATATTTACTCGTCCAAGAGCTACTAGTTTGATTGGTTTTGATATTTTAGGCTGTAGTTAATTTTTCTATAAGTTTGTTACTTGATTTTCTCATGGATGACATTTATAAAGCATATAATTTTGTCTCACAACTGGTTATTTTCTTCATACAGCCAATATCGTTTCCTGACTTTTTCGTGGCTGATATTTTAACATCCATGGCAAAGGTACAGCACATAGCCTTATAGTAAATTTCTTTCTTGGTGCATTTTTATTTTTTCATTGTAAATCATGTTAATTTATCAATATTTATCTTTGTTAGCAAGTCACATCAAAAGTGCTTTGAAGTTCATTTCAGATTGTCACCTTACTGCTTTCATCTCTCTCTCTCTCTCTCACACTCACACACACACACACATATTGAGAAAAACTTATCCTGATGCTTTTTGCCTTAGTAATCTATTCCTCTTTCTAGTTGTTGCTCCTAAATTGTTTATTGCATACAGGTGTTTTCAGATTTGGAGCGTTCAGTTTGTAGAATGGTAAACAGACAGGTAATGTATAATTAAAATCAAAAATACCAATTTTTCTTCTTTTTATTGCTGGTAACTTGTCAATCTTTATTTTTTGTCTTTTATTAGATTTAATCTGTCTTTTGATTTGATATGATAATCTTATTGTAATATTGTTATAAAATATGACAAATACATAATTCATAGCATACAAAAGTTATTTCTGTATTCATATGCTTGCACTCATTATATCATTTTGAAGTACAAACTTTATTCCCCTTTCTTTATGCGCACTCTTTTTATCATCAATCTTCCTCTATGTTTATAATCTTCTCATTTTCATTTAGAACTTTGATATAATTAGTGCTAAGTTGGGTCGGTTCATCAAAACTTTGGTTTTCTTTTTCCATTTTCTATCATCTTTTGCCTGTAGAATTTGTGTTTCCTTCCTATATTTTACTATAGCAACTTGATTACAATATATATATATGTATATGTATATGTATATATATATATATATTTTTATATGCAGGTTGCCACAATTGCTTGGCTTGAAGCTGACTCAGTTTGTGGTAGTCACTCAATCGCAATACCAATAGTTCTTGTTATTCCTTATCTATGGCGTTTCTTACAATGTCTTCGTCAATACAAAGATACCAAAGAAAAAACATGTCTTTTCAATGGTAATTTCTCTTTGTAACTTTTCCCTTTGCTCTCCTGTAGGTGTAAGATGTCCTGATTGTCCTTTTCGTTATTGAATAAATTACTTGGTTAGTTAAATGGTCTATAATCACTTAAGCTTTTCGGTAAAAAGCAGGAGTAAGACCTTCCTAGCTTTTGAAATTCCTCATATCTCCTTTTCATGGACAAGGAATTCATTGTGTTCATTTTGACAAAAAATAGTTTCTATTTTAATATTTATGGTGTTGCATCTATGCCTTGGTTCTTGATAAGTTTTGAAACAGTTCCGTAATGACATAAATGTTGCATCTATGCTGGCTGTCATGAGTTGAGACAATATTTTTTGTCTGTGAAAATAATGTATTCTGAGAGAGTTAACTTACTCATGCATATTAACTGTGGTTTTCTTTTTAATTTTTTATTTTTATTTTCTTATGCATGAGGGCTTACAATCAGAAGTCAATCCAGCACACTAGTAATAGTTAGGGACCAAATAACCACTCTGAAACTTATGTGCTAGATTGGTCCTTGAGTGTAAGTTCTCAATTAAGGTGTTCAACACTGCTTGTGAAATAATGTCTATATTGCTGCAAGCACTCTTTTTTATCTAAGTCTTATTTACTTGAAATCTTAACATTCTAACTCCATTTGCACTTGTTTTCCAGCTTTAAAATATTCAACAGCAGTCCCAGTAATTTTTCTTTCAGCCCTTAAGTATCATGTTATTCCTGAGAAATGGACAACTCTTTATAGGCCACTGTGGCTTCTCTCCAGTGTCATTAATTCACTCTATTCATTTTACTGGGATATAACCAGAGATTGGGATTTAAGGTACCAAATCTATCATCTTTGCCTTTCAGATTATTAGTTGCAGCTTGCAGGACTTGCAATTTGCATAGATACGAGTATTACACCTACAAAATTTTAAAGTTTAAATCTATGATAAAAAAATAATAGTAAAGAAACAATTTGGCATGTACATGGGGTGTCCAGATGCTAGTTTTGTGGTACACTTTTTTGGCAAGTATTCACCCTGGTTTTGCATTATAATGAGATTTCTTTTTCTTTGCCTTACAGTGGCTTTTCCCGCATATTCAAGTTCAACAAACCAAGTGTAGTTTCTAACCTGCTTTATGGACGACAATGGGTAAGAAGCAATGCATCTTAGCGTTTGGTAGACGTGTTTTAACACGATGGAACAAAACATGTAGATTCTATTGTGTTTGGTGTATTTTATAAATAAAATAGAACAGGACATGGGATTAAGAGTGAGACATTTTGGTTCCATCAAAAGGGGTGGAATTGAAGAGAACCGAACAAAATATCCCGTTCCATCCTGTTTTGTCCGCACACCAAACACTACCTTATTGCAAAGACACAACATTTTTTCATTTGATTTGACAAATCTTCCTTCTGAGTGGCAGATATACTTTTGGGTAATTGGAAGCAACTTTATTCTGCGATGTTCATGGACATACAAACTATCTGCCCATCTCCGCCATAACTACCTGACAGTTTTCGCTATCACTCTTCTGGAGATGCTCCGACGCTTCCAGTGGGTATTTTTTAGGGTTGAAAATGAGTGGAACAAGATTACCCGATCCGGTATTCAACTCACCGAAATTCCAAGAGAGGAGGAGAAATTGCTAGGCTCCAACATTCATGATGTATAGAGAAACTCTGCCAACCAAATTTTGCCAATGTTAGGTGTAATTCATTTTTTAGGCTAATTAGTTCTAATCCAAAGCATTCTTCTTCGAGTGTCCCGGGCTTGCCAACATGAGGGTGTTTCTATGCATATGCATGGATGTCTGAGATTCATAGAGATAGCTTATTCTGTGATTCCATTATTGAAGCAGCCCATGGCTCTGTGCATGAGTGCATGCATGCAAATATGTTTTCTTGTGGAAAGATAGTGTGATCAGACTAGTTGTAATGAAAGGAAGTCTCAGCAGTTCAATGAAGATGAAGAAGCATACGATTGCTTGCACATGTTCACTGTTTTCATACCTGAATGGCTGCAAGAAGTAGTACTTGAGAACGTTGGCCATAGGGGAATGGTGCATTTTTTTCTTATTTATTTTTGGTTCTTTAAATTAGATCATCATTTGTAACAAGAAGAGTACACGAAAGCTTTGTTTCCTGGGTGCTACTGAGAGGAACTAGTTAGTAAACTTATTCATGGGCATTTCAACTATTTGTAGTGAACCTAAATTTACACAACTTATTGTACGTGATTGCTACAAAATGGAGGAGTTATATGAAAAGTGTAGAGACACATCTTTTTGTTTTTTTTGTCTTTGACCAGATATTCTTACAGGCAAAACTATGAGACTAACTCTCGGCCAGGTTAGATAAAACCTTCTTCAAAGCGGCAACTTCACACATCTAATTATGTGATAGAATCAAAGATAATACTACAATCTTTCTTCAACAGGAAAAAAAAAAAACTTTAACAACTTCTTATAAGGATGTGGGCTAAACTAACTATATCTATCACTTATGAGGAAGAGGACTAAATAATTGGCCAACAAACTAATAGGAAATATAGATAAGACTAATAAAAGATGAGGATAAAAGACTTCGTTTTGTACTGCACCTAATCCTACCATTCCCTGCCCTTGAAGAGACACCTTGTCTTCAAGGTGCATGTTTGGATAATGTCCTCTTCTATCTCATCATCATTCATCATATCCCTAATCTCTTTGTACAATTTAATGAGAAGTGTTCTTGCGACGGTGACTTGATCAAATTTTTTGTCACAATTAAAGCAAAGGTTTTTATCACGTCTTTGTTGTATTTCAGCTCTGTCGCGACCGTCTCGAAGGATGCCACGATAAAAAAGGAAAATGATTTGAGAGTCCACCAATCAATTTATCCATATAATGGAATGGTGCAATTGGGCACCAAAACATATATGGTCTATATTTTAGATATTAAATTCAGGGGTTGATTTCGAGTAGAGAATATATTAACACTTTACATCGTGCGTATAAAAAACGGTTACCTATTTGATCTAAGGTTATTTGCTAATTAATTTAGTTAAATTGATATTGTCTGTTCAATTTTTTTTTTTAATTTTAAATATCTCATTTTGTTGGCATATTATCAAAATTGATATATGACTATGACATGGAATGAGCAACTAAAAAGCCCTTTTTCTATGGAACAAACTTAAACCCCACAACTTATTTAATGTAATCGTGTATTAAAATTTTGAAAATTAGAAAACAAATATAGTAAAAATATGTTATTCCAATGAAAATGTATTTTTCCTAAAATAGTTTTTTGTTAAAAAAAAGTTTTGAAATAGAATACATCACTAGGGATGTAAATTTTACCCGCACACATGGATATCCGTGGATAATATCCGCAACAGGTAGAAAATGGTATCCATGAATAAATTAAATGGATATTTTCTCTACCCGCTTATTAATGGGGCGGGGGCGGATACTGTAGTATTCATACCCGTGGGTACCCATTAAGATGAAATTACTAAAAAACCTTTACATATATAAATCAAATGCCCTATTTTTTTTAACTATCCTTATTCTGTTTCTTAAATTTGACAGCCACAACACCTAAACCATATCATACCCAAGTCGTATGGATCATTGTGTTACGTATTATTGCTTTTGTTCAATTATTGTGTGATGAATTAATGCTTTGGGATTAATGTTTATGTGTGAATGATGTCAAGATAAGGGTGTTTGAATAAAAAATTTAGTCTAATATTCAATAATTTCGTGAGGTGTTTGAATATCCATGGATATCCATGGATACCTGCAAATATTGATAAATTTATTAAAAACCCGCAAGATGGATACCCGCATGGATATGAGGCGGGGACGAGTATGAAGTCCATCCAATGAGGCGGGTAGTGGGGGGCTACCACCCCACCCCACCTCATTTCATTTACATCCCTATACACCACCCTCACCAAAAAAGAAAAAAAGAAATAGAAGACACCACAATCACACAAAGTTGGGGATAAGCAAATTTGCTCACATCTATTTTTTAATTTTACTATTAAAAAATTCTTAATTATTTTTAGGCATAGAAATTGAACTCTGTTAGCGCTCTTGGTGAAATCCAATGAAGTAGTCTCAAGAAAATATGGTAGAATCCACATAATTGTCACTCAATCATCCCTAATTTATTTTTTTATTTTTGGAAGTCACACAAGTTGAAATCATCATCATCATCATCTTGAAATGTTTGGATTAAGACTATATTCGTATCTTTAAAGCCCTGTCGGTGCTCCTAGGGAAACATTAATGATGGTCCTCACCTCAAGAAAACCATAATGTTGTTGTCACTCCGGCTAGTTATGGATATTCCATCGTTGAACCTTATAATTATTCTTATGTTCTTCAAATATTCTTCAAATGAGGAGCTCCATAGTTGTTTGCCTTCATAATCAAAATCATTGAGTGTTGATAACTTTCGGAAGCATGATCATTGATATCTTCATTATGTCACAATATTAAGGGTTACCTCATGTCGTGGATTGACGATATTAATATGTGATGATAAAGGTCGCATTTTCGACACTACTTCAAATGTTGTTTATAAAGAAGTCTTTTGGAATTTAAACTAAGTAACTCATAAATTATTATATTTCTTGGTTCTTTTGGCCTATGTGACACCAGGGGCTGATGGTGCAAGAGAAATCATGGTCAAAGAGCGGTTCCCGGTAG
This sequence comes from Sophora flavescens, assembly GCA_030762895.1. NCBI lineage: Eukaryota > Viridiplantae > Streptophyta > Magnoliopsida > Fabales > Fabaceae > Sophora > Sophora flavescens. Next base: position 187,258,256 of record CM061063.1, on the reverse strand, counting down.
GCTTCTAGATGGAGAGACACATGAATGAACCGATTACATACCGGAACGAGGGATCCTAAAACTGTATGGATATGAGAATATACAATTGAGGACGACTTATAAGAATTGATTGATACTACCTATACTAATAAAATACATCTTTTTTTCAGAAGTTCATCACTTAAAGAACTCCAAAGTTGAGTTCCATAGAACTGTTATGGAAGTTACAACTTATTTATTGCTGTTATTAATTCTCTTTATTTTTTTATTAGGAACTTCAACGAGTTTTTTCACATTTAAATTTATTAATGTTATAGTTAAACATCTTCACAAGTACAAGTATATATATGTGCAGAATCTTGTCTTTTATTTTTTTTTAATCAAAACAATTGATTTAATACTACATGTAACTTATTTTTTAAATATATTTTCTGCTTCAAATAGAACTCACATGTAAAATCGTCTGTTTATCATGCATATATTTCAAACATAAGAGTATAAAATGTTTAATTATATTTTTGATACCTTAGATATGATATATGTATGATTTTGATCTGTAAATTTTAATTATGTCAATTGAATCCCTAAGTTTTTCAAATATTACAATTAAGTCATTCGTCCGATTTCCATCCATTTTTTAACGGGGTTGACCACATTGATAGTAGGTAGGTCCTACAAAGTTTGCTTTAAGTGGCCAATTTATTATTAAATTATTAATTTATTTAATAAAAAATAAAATTAAAAAAATTATCAAACCCTCCAGCCGCACTACCACCATCCTTCTCCTATCTCCGGCAGTACGGCCAGTTCAACAGCTATAATTAGTGCTCTCTCTTTCTCTCTCAACACTTGTTTGGTTATTTCTCAGACACAAAGTCATTCATTCATTTTTCTTACACAACTATCGAGTTTCTGAGCGCAGTAACCGATACCAACACCAAATGCTCGCTCCAACGTCGCATGGGATGTTCCCTTTCACTCCCATGGAGCTCCAAATCCTAATCATCATTGTTAGAAATTTTTGGGTCACACTTGTAATGTTTAAATGTGTTAGGGCCATTATTTTTAATTAGTCAAATTAAAGTGATCTAATTTAAGTAAGGTTTATGGCTAAGGACATAATTGTTATGAAAATTATTGTGTAGATATCATAAGGTCTTATTTCTATTTTTATGATGGGCAAAATTAGAAATAAGAAATGTATGGATAGTCATGACTCTTCATGAAAGAGTTTGAATCCGAAGGGACATCACTCTTCGTGAAAGGGCATGCAATTCCTATAAATAAAGGGTTATGGTCCCCAATTGTAGACATAATCAAAAGGAAAAGAATTTCAATTCTCTTCATCCCATTAGAGGGGGAATTAAGGCTAAGGAGAATCTACAATTGGAAGATCACCACTCTATCAAGAACATCATCATTTCCATCAAGACTTCATGGATCCTCCGGGTACGCTTCCGCATTCATTAGTCATCTTGAATTGCCATGGGATTATAGATAAAATTTTCTTTTGTATTTGTGCTTGAAGATGAACATGTTTCTTGTTGATATTGATTTTGTCTACATGATGTTTAAGGAATTAGAAACATGTCTAGGCATAAATAATTATGAATTCAACAAGTGGTATCAGAGACACCCATGATCAATTCATGTATGATTCAAGGAATTCTAAGGTTTAGTTTGATTCATGGAATTTTAAAGTTTTTTTTTTTTCTGAAGTATTTATTTGTGATCTTCCATGAAGAAAAACTTCATGATTCTGGTATTTCAATGTGTCAACAAAGATGCATGATTATTAAATATTGAATTCATGTCTTATCCATACTAATTTTTATGAATTCATGGATTGTTTTTTATTTATGATATCAAATCATAAATGTTGGTTTAAAGTATCATGTTATTGTCACAGATTTGGTTCTGTGAGTTTTAGTTTCAATTGGTATTTTAAATGATCATGAAATTCGGTGTTAATTTTCTTTATGAGAGCATTGATCATCATGAACTTTTGGTTTTGCATTCAAATAATTGAGTTATTGTCTATGGACCGGTAAATTCGGTGGGGGTAATGGCTGCTTGCCTGTTTTTGGGATACCATTTGGGAATCGGGTTCGATTCTCGTTCAGGGAATTTGAAATTATGAAACGATGCCATGTTATGTTTAATTACATTTAAGTACCAGTTTCTAAACAAAGCGTCGCGTGGCTTGGTGGTTTCAACGAGCGTCTTTATTTGAAATGTTCCGTGTTCGAATCTTCCTCCTGCACTTTTTGAGTTATACTTTATATCTTCTTTTCTGGAAAATAAGGCAAAAGGAGCAAAAGGAAGGTAGCAGGATTCGAACCTGGGAAAATGGAGTGAAAACCATGTTCGCTGACCACCAGGCCCACCACCTTGATATTGCAGTTTTATCTCCAAACAATATTCTTAAAGACTGTTTGAACGATGCACATGTGCACGCAATAAAGGGAGAATCAAATTCTCTCAGTAGCACAGTGGTTTTAACGGGTGTGACCCTTTGGATGGTACGGGTTCGAGTCTCAGGGAAAATTTTTGAAGCAATTAGTAATTTTTTTTTTTATAAAAAAAAAAACGAAAAAAAAATGAATAAAATGATCAGTTTGGCGTAGGCGGGAATCAAACCCAGAACATACTGGTTTGTAGGCAGAGGGCCAACCACTAGGCTACAGTTTAACTTCTGACAATTGGTGTTCAAACAATCTTGTTGAAGGAGATCTTAATGAATTCAAATTTTTTGCTCATAATTTTGAATTGTATAATTGTTTAACATTTTAAGTGAGCCAATTGAAACATGAAGTCGCCAAAGTGACCTCTCTGTGCAGATTGCTCATGAGAAATGTTAAATGTTAGTGTATACGTGTACCCATGCGAGTATTAATCGGCCCAAAGGAAGGTTAATATTTGGCCGGATTACGTAGACACCTGTGATGGTAAACATGTGATAATTATAATTTTGTACATGTGAATGATAAATCAATCCAAAGAGGGGTTTATTATTTGACATGCATTATTATCAATGTTTGATCATTACAACAAGAGTACCACTAGCAATTAATATTACTGTCCAAAGACTTGACATTAATGTTGCACTAGGTATCTTGAGATGAATTATACAATTATTTGAATTTGTTGACGATTGAATTTTAAATTATGATGTGAGTATATTTATGTTGTTTGTTTTGTTCTCTTTCCACTAATATTGCTATCAGATTCTGCTAACATGAATTCGGTTCCGGTCCTTAATGGTACCAACTTTAAGGACTGGAAAGAGAACATTTGAATTGTTCTGGGCTGCATGGATCTTGACCTTGCACTAAGGATGGAGCAACCCTCTTCTCTTACGGACTCGGTACCTCAAGAGAGGAAAACTTATGAGAAGTGGGAACGCCTCCAATCGTCTCGAGTCTCATGATCATTAAGCGCGGCATTCCCGAGGCATTTAGGGGTGCTATATCCGAAAAGATAACAAGTGCCATAGAATTCCTTCCGAAATTGAGAAACGCTTTGCCAAAAGTGATAAGGCAGAAACAAGCACACTCCTTCAAAGCTTGATTTCTATGAAGTATAAGGGCAAAGGAAATGTAAGGGAGTACATAATGGAAATGTCTAATATTGCTTCCAAGCTTAAGGCTCTAAAGCTCGAGTTATCAGATGACTTACTCGCATTTGGTGCTAATATCTCTTCCTGCACAATTCAGTCAATTTAAGATCAGTTATAATCAAGGAAGGAGAAATGGTCTCTTAACGAGCTCATTTCATATTGTGTGCAAGAGGAAGAGAGGATGAAGCAAGAAAGGACAGAAAGTGCTCACTTAGCAAGCACCTCTAAAGACAAGGGCAAAAAGAGGAAACATAAGGATACTAAGAATGAAGCTGCTAAGGGTCCAACACAAAAGAAGCAAAATAAGGGTAACAACGGTTGCTTCTTTTGTGGCAAGACTGGACATGTCAAGAAGGAATGTACCAAGTATCATGCCTGGCGTGAAAAGAAAGGTATGTTCCTTACTTTGGTCTGTTCTGAGGTAAATTTAGCTTCAGTACCTAGAAACACTTGGTGGTTAGATTCCGGGGCTACTACTAACATCAGTGTTTCAATGCAGGGTTGCCTGAGTTACCGAAGGCCAACTGATGCTGAAAAATGCATTTATGTGGGAGATGGCAAGTCGGTAGAAGTAGAGGCAATAGGTCATTTTAGGTTGTTATTAAGTACTGGTTATTATTTGGATTTAATGGATACTTTTGTTGTACCGTCCTTTAGACGGAATTTAGTTTCTGTTTCTTGTTTGGACAAATTTGGTTATCATTGTTCATTTGGAAACAATCAATTCAGTTTATCTATTAATTCAAATGTTGTTGGAACTGGTACTCTTGTGGTGTATGACAATCTATATTTGCTTGACACTATTGTTTCCTATAATGAAAACTTGAATGTGGAATCACGTGGTACTAAGCGCAAAGTTGACAATGCAAATTCAGGAGCGTTGTGGCACAAGCGTCTAGGTCACATCTCTAGAAATAGAGTTGAACGACTTGTGTCAAATGGGATCCTTGATTCCATTGACTTTATCGACTTTAATGTCTGTGTTGAGTGCATTAAGGGCAAACAGACCAAACAAAAGAAATTGGGAGCATATAGAGCTACAGATGTCTTAGAATTGATACATACGGACATTTGTGGGCCATTTCCAACACCATCTTGGAATGGTCAACAATACTTTATATCATTCATAGACGATTATTCCAGATATGCGTACCTATTTCTTATACATGAAAAGTCTCAATCTTTGGACGTGTTCAAATCATTTAAGGCTGAAGTTGAAAATCAACTCGATAAAAGAATTAAGAGTGTCAAATCTGACCGTGGAGGTGAATATTACGGTAGGTATGACGGTTCGGGTGAACAACGTCCGGGACCATTTGCCAAATACCTTCAGGAATGTGGGATCGCCCCACAATACACCATGCCGGGTCACCTAGCATGAATGGTGTAGCTGAAAGACGAAATCGGACTCTTAAGGATATGGTAAGGAGTATGCTATGTCATTCTACTTTACCGGAGTCACTCTGGGGAGAGGCATTGAAGACTGCAGCTTACATTTTGAACAGAGTGCCAACTAAGGCAGTTGCCAAAACACCCTATGAGCTTTGGACAGGTAGAAAGCCTAGTCTAAATCACCTTCATGTATGGGGATGTCCAGCTGAGGCAAGGCCTTATAGGCCAAATGAAAGGAAATTGGATCCCGAACAGGTGAGCAGCTACTTTATTGGCTATTCGAACGATCCAGGGGCTATAAATTTTACGATCCCAAATTAAAGACAATTTTTGAGACAGGAACTGCCACGTTCTTTGAGGATATTGAGTTTGGCGGGAGAAATAAGCTTAGAGACTTTGTCTTTGAGGAAGAATCAGTTTCAATTCCAGGACCGGTTCATACAGTTGCTTCTGATGAAACAAGTACGGAACCTCTCCAAGACATTGTTGTTCAAACTCCCATTCAAGATGAATTAGTTGTCCCAGAAGAACAAACTCAAGATCCTCAAGAACCAAAGTCTGCGTTATGGACGATCCACTAGAGAAAGAAGAAATGCTATTTCGGATGATTACATAGTATTTCTCCAAGAACATGAGGAAAATGATGGTATGATGGAAAATGATCCAATCAATTTCCGTGAAGCCATGCAAGATTCCAACTCGGAAAAATGGATTGAAGCAATGAATGAGGAGTATAAGTCCATGCAAGACAATAAGGTTTGGGAACTTGTCCCATTACCAGAAGGTGCGAAACCCATTGGTTGCAAATGGATATTTAAGACCAAAAGGGATTCCAAAGGTAATGTGGAAAGGTATAAGCCAAGGGCTATACTCAAAAGGAAGGGATTGACTTTAAAGAGACCTTCTCTCCGGTTTCATCGAAGGACTCTTTTAGGACAATCATGGCTCTTGTTGCACATTATGATTTGGAGCTTCATCAGATGGATGTTAAGACGGCGTTTCTCAATGGCAACATTGATGAAACAATCTATATGGTGCAACCAGAAAACTTTGTGTCGGGAGACCTAAAGAAAATGGTTTGCAAATTGACAAAATCCATCTATGGACTAAAACAGGCGTCTCGTCAGTGGTACCACAAGTTTCATCAGGTAGTTCTCTCATTTGGTTTTGAGATGAATGCGGTTGACGATTGTGTGTATCACAAATTCAGTGGGAGCAAGTATATTTACCTGGTATTGTATGTTGATGACATACTGCTTGCCACTAACAATAGAGGCAGGTTGCCCGCAACCAAGAGATGTCTATCAAGAAATTTCGAGATGAAAGATCTTGGTGACGCCTCCTTTGTATTAGGGATCCAGATACATCGAGATCGATCTCGTGGGATTCTAGGATTATCACAAAGCATCTATATCGATAAGGTGCTCAAAAGATTTGGCATGCGGGATCGCAAACCAGGTGATACCCGGTTGCTAAGGGAGACAAATTTAGTCTCGGTCAATGCCCAAAAGGAAATATTGAGATTCAGGGAGATGCGAAGATTCCCTATGCATCAGCTGTAGGGAGTCTAATGTATGCCCAGGTTTGTACGCGTCCCGGACATAGCGTACATTGTTGGAGTTTTTAGGCAGATACTTAAGCAATCCGAGAATGGATCATTGGAAAGCAACAAAAAGAGTTATGAGGTATTTGAAGAGAACAAAAGATCATATGCTCACATATAGGAGATCGACTCTTTGGAGATCATTGGGTATTCTCGACTCCGATTTTGCCGGATGCCAAGATAGTAGAAGATCCACTTCGGGCTATATCTATATCTGTTGGTGGTGGTGCAATTTCTTGGCGCATGCCAAGCAAACGCTTATTGCTTCATCCACCATGGCAGCAGAGTTTGTAGCATGTTATGAGGCATCAAATCATGGGATTTGGCCGAGGAATTTTGTCATTGGGCTGCGAATTTTGGAAGGGATTGAAAGACCACTTAAGTTATATCTTGTGACAACAAATCACCCGTCTTATACTCCAATAACAATAGGAGCTCGACAAAGTCGAAACACATCGACATCAAGTTCCTAGTTGTCAAGGAGAGAGTACAGAGTGGACAGATTTCCATAGAACACTTAGGGACAAACTCCATGATAGCGAGACCCTCTAACAAAGGGCCTTCCACCCAAGGTCTTTCATGAGCACACTTGCTCACATGGGTGTCATACTGATTTGAGGATTCTTTGGTTTAGTGGGAGTTAGTCATTGATGTAATTCATGTTCTATATTTGAAATTATGTATGCATACTATTATATTTGAATACTGTTCTGATCAGAAATAAATTTTGGTATTTAGTTTATTACACTTTGTACGATAATGTCTTTAATGATCTCACTAAAGTAAAGAAGGATCAGTTGAAAATCGACATGTACAGATCACCTTCATGTGATTTTCATGCTGCACATTTCATGATTAATCTATGTCATTTGGTTGTGTTAATATTAGTGATCATTGTTGGATTTAGTTATGATTGATATAACGAAAGCCGCTTTGGTTCTATATATTGATATAACTAACGGACGGGATAGGGATATGTCCAAGGTTTATAATGGCAAATTTGGAGCTCATAAAGTATAACACATTTATAAACATACATATGTGACCAGTGGGAGATTGTTAGAAATTTTTGGGTCACACTTGTAATGTTTAAATGTGTTAGGGCCATTATTTTTAATTAGTCAAATTAAAGTGATCTAATTTAAGTAAGGTTTATGGCTAAGGACATAATTGTTATGAAAATTATTGTGTAGATATCATAAGGTCTTATTTCTATTTTTATGATGGGCAAAATTAGAAATAAGAAATGTATGGATAGTCATGACTCTTCATGAAAGAGTTTGAATCCGAAGGGACATCACTCTTCGTGAAAGGGCATGCAATTCCTATAAATAAAGGGTTATGGTCCCCAATTGTAGACATAATCAAAAGGAAAAGAATTTCAATTCTCTTCATCCCATTAGAGGAGGAATTAAGGCTAAGGAGAATCTACAATTGGAAGATCACCACTCTATCAAGAACATCATCATTTCCATCAAGACTTCATGGATCCTCCGGGTACGCTTCCGCATTCATTAGTCATCTTGAATTGCCATGGGATTATAGATAAAATTTTCTTTTGTATTTGTGCTTGAAGATGAACATGTTTCTTGTTGATATTGATTTTGTCTACATGATGTTTAAGGAATTAGAAACATGTCTAGTCATAAATAATTATGAATTCAACAATCATCACTTCTTCAAACCCTTGTTACCATCTTTCACCACTCTTCTTTCAGTTTCCTTTTTTTTTTTTTTTTTAATCCATCATCATCATCTTCGTGCCTCGACTTCACTGTTTCCTTCTTTTTATGTTTCTGGGTTCTATTAAATTTTGAAACTTTTTCCATTTTTTGAACTTGGGGTCTTTTATTTTAATTTTTTGTGTGGGTTTTCACTTTCAGTTCTTGTTACTATTTTTGTTGCTGCTTCTTTCTCGGTGCGCACCTTTCTCACATGCTTGAGTAAAGTTTTTCCTTTTATTTTAGCTTTTGTTGGGGTGGATTATTATTTTTTAGCTTTTAAGTTTTATTTAAGCTTTTCTTGCCGCACTGGCAGTGATTGGAGAATGGTGGAGGTGGTGGTTGTGTGGCTGAAGGGTTTGACAGTGGGGTGGGGAGATAGGGGAAGAAGATGACATAAAATTTTTTAATTTTAAATTTTCTTAAATAAATTAATAATTTAATAAAAAACTGACCGCTTAAACTAAAGCAGGTTGATTAGGACCCGTCCACGGTCAACTCTTAAAAAATGGATAAAAATCTGAGAAAAGGACTTAATTGTAATATTTAAAAAACTTAAACACTCAATTGACATAATCAAAACCCGGGATCAAAATTGCATATATATATATATATATATATATATATATATATATATATATATATATATATATATATATATATATATATGTATGGGTGTGGCTAAGCTACACTACCCAGTATTTACATTGATCAATGCACTACCCACATGGCTGACTCACAGCCAATGAATATGACAAGCAGGCAACCATGACTTTTCAACGATTCAACATGGACACTTTTTGATGTATTTGTAAGAAGGTCCTTGGTATTTTGGTTATTTATATTTTACCCCCATAATTTAAAAATAAAATTAAATGATATTTATTAAAAAGTCCCCATCGTCTTCTTCCTTCTTCCCCGTCTTCTTCCTTCATCCCCCAGCTCAATCCTTTTCTGCATTTGCATTTGCAAAGCACCGACATGACCATTATTGTGCAGAACGCTTGTTCCTCGACCTTCAACCTCATTCCTGTTCCTCGACCTTCAACCTCCTCAGCGCGTTAGCAAGCTCAGGCAGCTGTTGCATTTCGTCGGTGGTTCGTTGTTTCGGGTCCGGAAGCTTCACTTAACAGAGCTTGTCGCCGGTGGTCGTTCTGTCGCCACCTCACCGTCGACCTCCGCCCGACCGTCGTTCTTGCCACCACCTCGGAAGTCGAAAACCCTAAATCCCCAGCCACAAAAACCTAATCTCGTACCAAACCCGACACCCAACCCTCGTCTCCCTTACCCGTTTCGGCCGCTCACGAGATCGGGAACGAAAACACAGGACAGAGAGACCATGATGACGACATCGTTCTTGCTCAAGGTCGGTATTTGTTGTCAACACCGGAACAATTAATGGCACGATCCCAAACGACGGAACCACTCTCAAAGCCGCACTGCCCCAGAACCGCCTCAGACCGTCGCTCACCACGGCCTTACCGTCAGTCCCGATGCAGATCTGCTCAGATCGGAACAACAAAACGCCATCAGACCACCGCCATCCCCATCCTCGTGCGTGAAACCCAGGATTGTTGCGCCACAACCGCCTCAGAGTGGCTGTGGAAAACGGCGACCACCACGCTATCACCGACGTCATCCAGCACCCCCGCCCCCCCAACAGCCCCGATCGATCTGCAACCATGTGATTCATGGGAGAAATCTGAATCTGGATAAACAAATATAATAAATTTAATATTTTTGGGCAAGAGTAATAAATACAAATAATACAAGGGGGTATACAGCAACAAACTGATTCACTACTAGTTGAATACAGTATCTATACATTGCCAAACTTTGAAAAATTGACCGACCAGCATGGCAAATTGATTGGAGCACACACCGCCATGTGGGTAGTGCATTGACCGGTGTAAATACTGGGTGGTGTAACTTAGCCACACCCATATATATATATATATATATATATATATATATATATATATATATATATATATATATATATATATAAGAGGATCAAACGTATAAATAAGTTAAATATAAATTATAAATAATATCATGTATACCCTATAAATACTCGTGCATCACACATGTATTAATACTTTTTTTTTTTGGACAAAACACATGTATTAATACTGGTCAGTGATAAAAGTAGGGGTTGTGTTATTTGAACATAAATTTTAGATATCGTATGTGACACCGAATATGTTTATTTCTATTCTTACTTACTCTTTATCTTTCTTATATACATACTTCTCAAAAATACCCTAAAAAAAAGAAAGAAAACACCTTGTGGTATCCTCATTTTATATATAAAAACCATTCCTCTAAAAGAAGTGTCCATGTATAAAAAATCATGTGTTAAAAAAAATATATAATCATGCGGTGAAATCTGTATAAATACGATATTATCCTTCAAGAATAGAACGCAATTATTTTTTGAGAAATGATAATTATACATATTTTTGGGATGTCATGTATAGATATCATATGGTAGTAGATTGTCTTGAAGTGCTAAATACATGTGATGAGAGAGAAAAAAATAATAAATAAATATAAATATGTATATATATACGATGTTGGACACCAAAAGTATGCACAACTATCATTACTCTTACTTTTCTGATCAGTAGTGATATTTTGACACCAGATTTGGGACACCTCCAGCGATACCTGCTCTGTAGCGAAGACATTTTTGCAATTTTAATTTTTTTTGAAATATTTAGTTTTTTTGAGTAGTAACATGTTTAGCCATTAACCATATAATGAACTGGATTAACCAAATATTTACATGGTTGTGGAAAATGATTGTAAGCTTCAAGATGACTCATTAACCATATATTGAACTGAATTAACCAAATATTTGCACGTGATTAACCAAATATTTATATGTTTGTGAAAAATGATTTTAAGCTTCAGGATGACCATTAACCGTATAATGAACTGAATTAACCAAATATTTACCCTGGATTAACCATATATTTACATGTTTGTGGAAAATGATTGTAAGCTTCAGAATGACCCATTAACCATATATTGAATTGAATTAACCAAATATTTGCACGTGATTAACCAAATATTTACATGGTTGTGGAAAATGATTGTATGCTTCAGGATGACTCATTAATCATATAATGAACTGAATTAACCAAATATTTACATGGTTGTGGAAAATGATTGCAAGTTTCAGGATGACCCATTAACCATATAATGAACTGAATTAACCAAATATTTATACGGAATTAACCAAATATTTACATGATTGTGAAAAATGATTACAAGTTTCAGGATGACCCATTAACCATATAATGAACTGAATTAACCAAATATTTGCACGTGATTAACCAAATATTTACACGCAATTAACTAAAAATGTTAGTACTAAAAAAAGCTAAATATTATAAATAAAAAAAAGTGTGCAAAATTATGAAAATGTCATCGCTACAGTGCGCTATAGTGTCGCTATAGTGCCGGTGTCAAAAGTGGGTGTCGCTATTTGGTGTCAAAATATCATTTGTTTCTGATTTTGATATGTAAATGTTTTGTTCCGTTAATATTTAATGCATGTTGACCTTTTTAATTTTCTTCATTAACCCAAAAAAAAGTGCAACACAAAAGCAGGGAACGAGATCCTCTCCATTACCTGGAGAAATGGAGGATTCCAGTCCTTGAAATCTCAGCCGTACACATGGCAAGGGGGAAATCAATGGCTATAAATTTTTGATTTATTTTAATATTTAATTTTCTTTCCTTCTCCCCAAACCCTTCGACATTTCCCTCTCCCCCTTTCAAATTTCCGCCGTCGACCACCACAACCCAGCCTCGACGTCATCTCCCGCCACTGCCGCTGTTCGAAGGTCTGGGTATCACCTCCTGGAACAGTGAAACGTCGACACTGACGCCACCGCCCGCCATAGTCTCGGCTGCCGCACCTCCATGACGGCCCAAAGCAGAACCGCCTCAACCCTCTCCGTTCGGTTACTCCGCTGTTGAGTTTTCCAATAAAAAACTCCACATTTCAAACTCTGCAGGTTGCTTGTTATGATTTCATGTCCTTTATGGGTGGGTGGATGGTGGTGCGCAACATCTGAGACGGTGGCAGGCTTGGTGGCGGCAGCCTCTTAGTGGCGAAAAAATGAGGCAGGTGGAGGGTCGAATGGGGGACGGCGGCGGAAGCGAGTGGTGCTGCGGAGGCTTGGGGGTAGGCGGCGGAAAAGGGCCGACCCGGACCGGAGGGAGGCGCAACAATTGCCGCTGGAGTTGGGTGTGTATTTTGAATGGGGGGAGGGAATGTCGAAGGTTTGGGGGAGAGGGATCCAGTTCCCAAAAGCAGGGTTATGCGTAAAAAATGCAGAGTCCAATCATCATCGCTCCTGCCAATTCTTTTATTACCATGACCAACCTCACAATTACCATGTTGAAGTTTAATAGCTTATTTACCCAAATCCTTCATAGCTACAGTAAAGATTATTTGTCTTTTGCACAGAACACAATTAAGGATATCAATCTCGACCTTAACAAAATCTCGGACCTACCACTTACGCGGTGATCACAAAATCTTAGCCTAACACTTGTGTATCAAGAAATAATGCCCACTACTAAGATCGCTAGAAACTGAAACACCCCGCTGTGCCTCTTTGTGTCATTAGATTAAAACATCATTATTTAATTACTTAATCGCACGCTTAACGTGAAAATACGTAAAAATTAAAACTTAACTTATAAAGTATACAACTTCATATAGAATGGCATATCACAATATAAGTATATTATGCATATTAAAAAACACTGTTGAGGATATCCTATCAATAGGATCTCTCACAGGCATATACTTAGACAAAAAGTTAAAAAGCGGAAAACATGATAAAAATACGCCACACGAGACGCACTGGCCATAACTAACTAGACCCTAATCGCCATGGGTCACAGCTCGTTCTCTAGCCTCCGGTTCAAAGGGAATTTCATCCAACGCCTCCTGGTTACGCTCATCCACACGGTCTTCTCGTATAATTCCACAAGGAGATAAAATACAACATACAAAAATATACAGGGGATAAGAAACAGTTCTATCATCAAAAAGCGAAAAAGAGTCATAGTAAATTATATAGTAATTGTCACAGACAATCAACACACATAACTAACGAATCATCCTCAAGTTAATATATATCATCCTCTGCCCTTATTCTCAGGCAACCTAACACGTAACCTCTAATCCTGTCACCATGTGTTTACGTTGTCGTGGTCACTACCACTCCTGTCACCATCCCTCATTTGCATCGGGGCACACCCTCATTCCCGTTAGGATGTTCCACCTAGTGCACGCCTCCATTCACGTTAAGGTGTTCCACCCTCATTCCCGTTAAGGTGTTCCACCCCCATTCCCTAAGGTGGAAGTGGTCTTGCGAGAACTCTTAATTTACGTTTATTATATTACCAATACACGGTGTATTATATTACCAATACACGGTGTATTATATTACCAATACACAAAAGTGTTTTACGTGTATTATATTACCAATGCACGGTGTATTATATTACCAATACACAAAAGTGTTTTTCGTGTATTATATTACCAATACACGGTGTATTATATTACCAATACACAGATGTCCTTGCGTATTATATTACCAATACACTTTTGTCTTTGTGTATTATATTACCAATACACTTTTGTCCTTGTGTATTATGTTACCAATGTACGGTTGTGGACAACAACACCTATACTTGAATCTCACCAACCCGTTTTAACAACATCTTAGTGCCTTAACCTTCCATTAGAACTTGACACATATTCTTTGCCATAACACCTCTTTATAATTCCTCATCTAAGTAGGAACTTCTAAATCATCATTATCCTCACCCCCAAAACAATCATCTCTTAGACAACATATATATCTTTGCTTAAAATCCACTAAGCATAATAATAAAAACCAGGCAGATCATGCATAACACAATATCAATCAAAATATTCCCATATTACCAACATAGGACAAAATCAATTCAATAAAGGTAATAAAATCAAATCAACTATCAACAATATAAAGATCAACCTAATGACAATAAACCTACAATTCCCGAATCACCATTGGTTTTTCAGAAAAGGTTTCCAATGTGATTTTGGTCTTGTCGATTACTCGACTACTAGTAGGGTTTAGGTCACCCTACACAATTATTATATAATCTACTACTTATCCATTCCGACGATAGGTTGGTTCTTTCCCCCACCTGGGTTATCACCGAACTCCTGAACTCGAAACTCCTCGTCGTCACACCACAAAGTATTAACTCTACCTTCTGTGAAGGTAAGGAGATTAGATGCTCGAAGAGGTATCCCACGAACGTCCTCGTTTCCTCCGTGATGGAAGTCTAAGGTTATGAACAAAAAAATAACAAGTTAAAATCAAATAAGAACACTAAACCACAAGGTATAGGTTCGGCCAAGACTAGTTCTTAGGGTTAGAGATTCCCAAAAATTATACAACTCATGGATTTATGATCCTTAAGTGTTAGGAGTTCATAAACAATGATCATTTAACAAAGTTGAATTAAAATCCCACTAAGTTATAAACTTAGGGTATTCGGCCAAGGCTAGTAAAATAGGCTAGCATTCACTAAACTTTCCAATCTCTTAGGTTTAGCATCCATATGTATTAAGGAGCTCAAAACCATGATCATTTTGGAAAAATAAGAACAAAGTATCCTAAGTCCATAACCTTCTAGGTTCGACCTTCATAGGATTTATAGGTTAGAAATATTTAAACTTTCCAATCTTTTAGACTTAGTATCCAGATATATTATGGAGCTCAACTCCATGATCATTTTGGAAACCAATGGAAACTTAAACATTACAATCTCTTAGACTTAGCATCCAAATATCTTATGGAGCTCAAGTCCATGATCATCTTGGAAAAATGAAAGTAATACATCCTAACTTTAATAACATAGAATAAACAAGTTAGAAATCCTTAAACTAGCCAATCTCTTAGACTTAGCATCCAAATATCTTATGGAGCTCAAGTCCATGATCATTTTGGAAAACAATGGAAACTTAAACATTCCAATCTCTTAGACTTAGCATCCAAATATCTTATGGAGCTCAAGTCCACGATCATCTTGGAAAAACACATCCTAGCTTTAATAACATTGAATAAACAAGTTAGAAATCTTAAACTTTCCAATCTCTTAGACTTAGAATCCAAATATCTTATAGAGCTTAAGTCCATGATCATTTTGGAAAAATAAAAACTCAAACATCCTAGCAGCCAAACACTAAGTTTCGGCCATCATAGGATGATTAGGAAAATATTCTTTGTTTAACAATAACTCTTACGTTTAGAATCGCAAGGTATTAAGAGTTCTAAATCCATTATCACACTTGGAAAGTTGAAACATAGTATCCTAGGCTTACTTATTCATATTTTCAGCCATCATAGGAACAAGCTATCAAAACTTCCAAGATTTATAGATTTAAGATCAATGGATAGTTAGAAACTCAAACACATGATCATATTCCAAAAGTTGAAACAAAAACTTCCTAGGTCACAAATGCAAGCATTCGGCCTTCATTGGAAGAGATAGGTAGAGATTTTTGTTTTACACAACCTCTTAGTATGTGAAAATATAAGTTAATACAAGACTATAAAAAGTGGTTTCAACTCAAAAGGAGTTTTCTACCATTTTAGAGAGATTTTAGAAGTTTAAAGCATATAAAGAACACATAAAGTAAACTAAGAAATAAAATATGAAACTTGCAAAAAGATTCATATGAGAGCATTACCCTTAGTATAAGGAAGAACTTTAATGAAGAACTCAAGTGGAAAACACTAATAAAAATGGAAGCTTTAAGTGTTTGAAAAAAAAGAAGAAATGGAAGAAGTATGAAGATGGAGAAATAAAATGAAAGAATGAAGATGAGTGATGATTATATAGAGTAGGGAGAGGGGAGCACAAAATTTTGGAAAGAGGATGAGCTTGGAGAGCAAGTTTTGTCTTTAAGACTTGTTTGGTTGAAGATGAAAGAGAAAATTAGGTTTTTAAAATATAATATGTTATAATTTGAAAAGTGTGATGATTAAACTTTTGGAGTGTGTCATAACCCATTTCCATCAAGTCCAATCAAGTTACTTCACTTCTTTTGTGCACCCTAATCTGCTCCATTTCGTACCCGGTTGTATTTTCCGATCGTAATTCTTCCGACGTTTTCACCAGAATAAAATATTATATTCCATTTTTGAACGAAAATTTTCAAAATAACCAAAGTTTAAGGAAACATATTAAAAACACTAACCGTCTTGTTCACGAGTCAAAATTAGGTTTTATGCACAATAAACTTGTACTGGCAGTGAAAACGCAGACCGGCTTCCGTCTGAATTTTCAACCGAAATTTTTACCGTAACCATCTACCATAAAGGAGACTATGAATATGATTTTATTTTAATCAAAAACGCTTTCTAACTCTCAAATTTAAATATTATTAATTATATTTTAACCGGTTGAACAACATAATTAAAATCATGATGTTACATTACTATCCCTCTAAAAAAAAAATTCCGTCCTCGAAATTTCTTAACTCAAAACTAGACCTCATCTTGTAATCGTATCTTAATCTAAAAATCCCATAGTATATTTCCCATCACTGTCTTTCCCCTAGGTGACAACAGTAACTTCATAACAGAATTCATTCTTATATTGTTCTATTTATCCTCAAAACAATCCATCACTACATTATATTCATTGTCCTTAACATGTCACCTTGATCTATCATCTTTGAAGGACATAATTAAAACTTAATCATTTCCTTCTTCTTACTGTTGATCCACTAGAGGACCTTATTTCAACATTTAACTCCCGCAATTAACACCACAATCTATTTCAACATCTAACTTCTACAATTAACACCGCAATCAATACTACCCTAACTTCCTACTTAATGTATCCATTCACAGTCTTAGATCCTTGTAGCGTATTCCATTATTCCAGATTATATCAAAATCACACATCTTAATCCTCAAAAGAACATTATTGCACCTCATAATGTAATTAAAACCAGAAGAAGTTATCTTTCCTGCTCATATTTATCTTAGGTAAAACTACTATATGTACTTTTCCTTTAATCTTCCAAATTCATACCATCCATACTAACCACGAGTATTTGATCATTACCTTAGATTCTCTTGGTAATACTATTCCTTGATCAACATTTGAAGTATAGTAATTGTCTCACTCACTGATATTGATCTTAAGGGTTCACATCCTACCAGTCACAACTATACCTCAACAAAACTCTCATCACTTTCTTGTCTATCATGCTACTTAGACAAACAAACAAACTCTACCAGATATCAAATACATACCTGTTATAAGATCCCCAGATTGAGAGGATTCAGCTCCCCTCACAGTAAACGCTCTCCCAGTGGCCTGAGGTCTGACCATCGACAGTCCTGCTGTTGGAACTCCTTTTTCCAGCTCCTCCTCTCTGAACTCTGGCTCCTCTATCATCAGCTAACGACTGCTGCATACCAATGTTAATTATCGCGTTCGGTCTCACTACCCAACTTCTAAGCATAGTCAATATCCGATGTGGATTCAACTAGACACGGCCAGTAACATCCTAAATCTCGCAGTCCTTGATTCTGATCGAACATAATCCCACAGTCCGTTTTAGAATCCAACTACTCTGATACCAAAATGAGACACCCCGCTGTGCCTCTTTATGTCATTAGATTAAAACCTCATTATTTAATTACTTAATCACATGCTTAATGTGAAAATACGTAAAAATTAAAACTTAACTTATAAAGTATACAACTTCATATAGAATGGCATATCACAATATAAATATATTATGCATATTATAAAACCTTATCAGTAGGATCCCTCACAGACATATACTTAGACAAAAAGTTAAACAGAATATAGGAAACAAAATAAACCGATCTAAGTCTTCCACTTAACTCAAAGTTAAATCTCTCGAGATCAAAGTTGTCTGATAAAACAAATGGTTCCGCCCACAGACAACGTTAGGCACGAAAGTGACAGATTTGCCTTTATATTGAAGAAGATCATGGGCCCTTTTGGCTCCAATAAGTGACCTTAATACTTGAAAAGTCACAATTAAATAAATAAAAAAAACTAAAATATGAATCCTTCATTATCTCAGTACTGATTCCAGGAAAAGAAAAGAAAAATTAAGATTAAAATCAGCTGCCTATGAATGAACTCAAGACAATTTACATGGCTTATATTTAATGCTTTCTTTACCACCGCATGCACTTGGAGTTTGGCACTTGCTTCTGCCAAAATTTTCTTTCACAAATCACTTCTATGTAACATCAGCTTGCACACTCTTATCCATGTAAGAGTTTTTTTTTTTTTTTGATAAGCTTATCTATGTAAGAGTGACCCACATCTATAGTTTAAAGAATACTTAAAGAAATTGTAGGAAAAAGGGAGACTAGGTATATTATTCGTCATTGTGATATGGATAGAGGGAGAATATATTCTGTGGACCATAACCATACTAATTATGGATTAAAAACTACAGTAGGCATGTGAAATGGAACAGGTGACACGGACACTACTAGACTATGTATCTTCCACTATATTGACATATTTAGTCATTAAATTTGACATCAAATTAAGTAGAAACATTTAGGTGATTTTATTCATTACTAATTTATAGATAAATATTATCACTTACTTAATTTATGTTAAATTAAGTATTGTATTTCTTTTTTGTACCCTAAAATAAGTATTATTATATGTGAAATCCGGATAAATCAACGGAAAAATCCAGAAAAATTATTCATTTTTTTAAGGAGGCCTTATAAGAAAAAGAGAACAGGCAAGAAGAGAATGAAAAAAGAAGAAGAAGATCATATTATGAGGGTTTAAACTTGTATACTCATAATTTATGTCTTATAGCTTAACCAATTAAGCTGATTGAAAGGATAAAATGCAGACAATTCCATTTATAGTTGATTTACACCAAAATCATTGATTATTAATTCGATATCCATATAAAAATTAAGCATCATATATGAATAAAGATCTGTTGTCTTATTTTAAGATACCACATTTTATCTCTATCAATAATATTTTATCATATATTTTACCTTATTAATATTTTATAAAATTATAATTTATATGATAAGATATTATTAACAAGAAGGTGATATACCAAGACGAGAGATCATAGTATGATATCCAAATTAAATGACTTGGGCCTACTATAAAAGTTGTGTTGTCCTTTTACGCTATTTAAGACAGCACTATACTATCAGATGTTGACATGAAAGTTCAACAAAAAAAAGATGTTGACATGAAAGTTGAAACACTAAAATTTTGTCAAAAACTTTTTCTTGTCTTTTAGGATAGTAGTGCTTATATTCAAAAGTTACTATATTTATTTGTTAAAATTTCACAATATAAAATAAATCAAGTTTCAATAAAAATTTTCTTATTTTATATTTATTTAATATTTTAAGGATATTCATTAATATTTTTCTATATAAAATAGCCGTGAGAGGGAGAAGGATATGTATGACTATTAGTTAATAGTTATTAATGTACAATTATGGAGAAAAATAATTAACAAAACTAAACTGCATGCCCCAATCATCTTAAAGTCACTTTAAAACTCAGGACAAAGCCCTCTACTGATCAAAAAGTTTGGTTATCTATTATTTACAAAAATCATCATGGTGGTTCTTGCCATGATGTAAATTCAATAGAGATTTTGGATAGCATGTGGCCTTTTGTTAATCTAAAAGCCAAGAGAGTGCAGCACAGTGAGTTTGGCTTCTAAACTTGCATTTGTTGGCTGTCATGTTATTCACTATATTATATATCTCAGAGCTTCATATATGTTTTTGAACATTACCACATCCATTTGGTAGTAGACATTAATTCTATATCTGTTTCCAACTAAAATTAATAAGGATTAACTGTTATGCACTGATAGTGTAAAGATTGTTTACACTATCAATCAAGTATAATATATACCTTTATACTTGTTCTACATATGTAGTAATTAGTTTGCAAACATAAGCTTAGGATCGGAAAGGAAAATAAGGGTCAGGGAAAGACAAAAGGCATAGGATTTTTTTTATTACAACGAAAATTACTATCCTATTTTTTTTAGGATCATGCTAACGAGTGCTCTTAGGACACTCTTTAAGGAACCAAGAAAAACATGTTTTCATTGAAAAACTAAGCATTTCACTTTTCTAAATATTAAATATATCAATTCCTATATAAACTTTCTTTTCTTGATGACTTAACAAGTGCTATTGGGATACTCATTAGCATTTTCCTCTTTTTTTTTTATATATATTATCATCAATAGATAAAATTTTCATTATTTAAAAGGATTTAATTGATATGTATATAATCAGTGTAAAGATTTTACACACTATTAATCAACTATAAATTGTTATATCATTAAAAGTGTTCGACTCTTATCATCACCAAGGACGGACTCAGGAATTCTAGCTAGTGGGGGCAAGATCATACGTACTGTAAATATTTTTATAAATAAATATATAAATGAGTAAGAGTTTAATTTGTATATGCACTATCAGTGTAAAGATTTTTATACTGACAACCAATCAGAAATCACAGAATTGATGACTTTTAAGGTGGTTAGGATAAGAATCAATCATTTATAATGTTATATCAATTTCTGATTGGTTGACAGTGTAAAAAACATTTACACTGTTAATGTATATCAATTAAATCCTATAAAATAATAAAATCTTTATCATTAAGCCAAAAATTGGAAATTACAAAAACTATATCATTGTATACCCAAAATTGTTGTACGGTGTAGTTAGGGGTGGGAATAAGCCAGGCCTCTAGTCGGGGGACCTATCTGGGGCTTAGCCTATTTAAGGCCTAACTCAGCCAAGCCTGTTTAATAAAAATGTAAGGTCAATGTTTTTTTAAAAACTCTATATAGCTAGCTAATGAGGTCAGACTTAAGGCTTTTAAAAAAAAGCATACTAAGCCTATCATGCCGACCTATTTAACACATACACACATATAAATATATATCTATATTATAATATATTATAATACTATAGTATATTTTTTATATCATCTATAGTATTCGCAAGTAAAGGTCTATTGACCATATATTGTGTAAATATTTTGTACAATATATAGCATAATATAATGAGTTCAGACTTAACTCTATATTGTACAAAATATTGACACCATGTAAGTACAAATTCACAAATTTTGATAGGCAAATATTAATGTGTTAATATTAAAGTTGTAACTTTGTTGGGTCTCTTCCAGCTTAAATAGAGGTTTTGAGTTTCAATCTAATTGGTCTTAAGAATGCAGCAGCGTTAAAACTCTTGAGGAAGAGTTTTGTTGCCCTTGTGGTCATACCCGGCTCGAGCGATTAGTCTCCGTAGTTGTGCGCCGAGGATACCCTGGAGAACAAAAAAAGTTATAACTTTGTAAAGAAAAAATGTTGACTCTAAGGTTGAGTATTTATCAATTTAAAAACTTTTTGACATTATAATTCAATATCTTAATTATCGCAACAAGAGTTTTTGGTTTCCCAAGATATCCTCACCGCGAAATTGCGGAGACAAATCCCTCAAGCCTGGTATGATTGCAAGGACGGTAAAATTCTGCCTCAAAAGTTAACGCTAGCTGCTGCATTATCGCAACAAGAGTTTAACAACAGTAATAATTATCCTGTCATTCTTAAGTATACGCGGCATCCATCTTAGTAATTAGATATCTGAAAACAATATTGGTTAGCAATAAGTTCAATGCAATTATTAAAGCAATAACGCAAATTTTGACACAATGTATGGATACCGTGTAGTTGAAAGGGTGTTTTGGGAGTGATAAAATACACGATGAGAGAGAAGGAAACAATAAATAAGTATTGAAGAGTATTTTTATATGGTGTTGGACACCACTTTTGTGTCCAAATACCATTTCTCAAATTCTAACTGTGTCAGTGGCATGGTAGTGAAAGAGCATTGTCTTTCATCAAGAATACCTATAACAAAGAGACTTAGGTACACATATCAATGTATAATAATTGTTACACGTACTATAATTTTATTGATTAGCTGCTACACATATCTTAATTGTCATTGAAAAAAATACTTATAAGAGGGGGACTCCAGTGATATGATTATACATGATTGAATAATACAGTAACGAATGGATGAAAATTAAATTAAAAAAATGTAAATAAAATTTTAGAGACTATTTTAATTTCTAACATTTTATCATAGGTTTTTTTTTGGGTGATAACATTTTATCATAGTTTATGACCGTATAAGTATTTTTATTTTTAATTTCACTCTAAATGTTACTAAATTATCTTATGTCAACATCATTTTTATACCATTAACGTCCAACCGATCAAGGGAAAGTAATGACCTAGATTCCAAGTGGGTGATTGGAATCACAATCGGATATCCCACATGTCTAGAGCTTGAGAATGAATGAACTCAAGATCTCCGGTTACCTCCTAAATGAAGAGGATATGAACTTTAGCTATCTGTCAACCTTATCGTGATTTCATGCTTTAGGTTGACATTATATCTTTTGTTTTCCCATTTATGTTTTCTACTCTAGTTACTTTGAATACGGGTTTGGGTACTACTCAAGTTAATATAAGTTTGCCTTATAAAAAAAAAATTCAGACTAAATCAAAACTTTAGCTCTAACTTTAAGGTTAAAAATAGAGTTTTCGTATTGTATTTATTTAATCAATTTGAATCTTTATCTTGGACTGCAGAAACTTAAGCACATTTCAAAATCATTGTCTAAAATTTAGAATTTAAACATCTTTGTATTCTCTCAACCTCAACAAGATATATATTCTACCCAATTCACTTCTTTTTTATAGGCTGATATTGGCCCATGGTCATGGGATTTTGGTAATTGTTCCTCTTTGGACCTAGCTGACCTTGTATCATAGGGCTCAAATCAATCAATTACCCTTTAGCTAAAAATAAAGAGAACCATCTTTTAGATAAAACAACTTTACTCTCCGTCGCCCATACGGAGTTCAAGTAATTTTTTTCCCCTCAAAAAAGTAAAGACAACAAAGGGGATGGTGGCGTTGGCTTGTTGGAGACTTGGACGTTTTGATAATTTATTGCTATTGGGAAGGTTTCTGTTTTGCATGTTGACATGGGGTGGAATGTAATATATGATCAGATAATGCAACGAATATAGATCAAATTAAAACCCTGAAGGTCGGTGTTCATATTCAAAACCAATTCAAAATAATCGAAAATCGATGTCTGTTGGATTTTTTTGGATCTTGTTTTGTGTAAACCGATCGGATCGGATTTTGAATCGTTTTTCTTAAACCGAATCAATCCAAACCAAAACGTATATATAAATTTAATATATATTTATTCTATTTTTTGTATTATTGATTTTTTTATTTGTTGGTTTTTTTCCTAATAATACTTACTAGTTTTATTTGACATAATTTTTTTAGTATTTCTAAGTTCCAAGCATAAAAAAAATGTTATAGAACTAGTTGATGATGGATATTTATTTATTTTGTACATATTTTATGAAATTATTACATGAATATATAAACAACTATATACATGTTCAAGATTTTATTCAATTTAGCTTGTAATTTTGATTTTTTGATGTAATATAAATATGTAACGATGTGTCGGTACAAACCGAATCAACCGAACCGATCCAAACCGCATTTAATTGGATCATATCGGATTGGATTTTCCTAAGGAAGCCATCCAAACCGAGCCGAACCGCATGCCCTTTTTATCTTTGGATCGAATGACTTTTTGTCTCAAAACCGATCCAAAGCGAACCGCGAACACCCCTACCTGAAGGGGTTGGTGTAGTGGAACATGATATAGGGTCTCCTATCTGACATTTTGTAGGTTCGAGCTCCTAGTGATCTCTTGGGGAGGTAAATATAAATTCCTTTGTAAGTACTCATAAAGCCTAAATTTTTCCTGTCTTGGAGTGGACCCCTCACCCTAAATTTTTCTCATAAAGAAAAGATAGATCAAATTAAACTAAAAAAAAGAAAGAAGAGAATTCACTAACCAGGATGGTAGGCTGTTTGCATGGAACAAGAAATGAAAAGAAAAAGAAATCGATAAATATATTTTTGTTCTAATATGTAGGCTGCCCCCATGGAAGTTGGTGTTGTGATATGTATGATGGACTAATTCTGGGTGTTTACGGATTGGATTGGATCGATTTTGAGTTAAAAAGTCATCCGATCCAATGATAAAAACATCGTGCGGTTTGGATTGGATCGGTTTGCTTCCTTCAAAAAAACCGATCCGATCCAATCAAATGCGGTTTGAATTGGATTGGATAATTCGGTTTTTGTCATACTTTATTTTTTTCTTCTAATGTCAAGTGTCCTTTCTACTTATTTAATAGTGGTAAAAGATAATCTTTGTTTTAATTTGGGAGTTTGAGAAGAAAAAAATTATTGATATTTTTTAATACGTTCTTTTATATTAATTCTCTATATCTACTCCCACTTATCATATTTTTTTTCCTTGAATCAGCTACAAATAAATCGTAGCTAATTATTTTTCAAATTTACTTAATTGTTTTCCTATTTTTCATGATTACTCAATCAAATATATATATGCTATGCATCAAAACTTTTAGTAAAATATAACTTCAAGACATTAATATTTATTCTAAATAGTCTTATATATGTCATTCCAACAAAAATATTAAAGAGAATGATGGATATAAACATATGTAGAATAATGTTTAAGTATGAGTAATAATATAATTTAAAAAAGAATAATATATGTATATAATAGATCGATTTGGATTGGATTGGATTTCACTATAGGATCCAAAATCCGATTCAATCCAATAAAAATTTGCGGTTTTTTCGGTTTTCAGTTTTTTCGGTTTTCGATTTTTCGGTTCGATTTTTACGGTTTGAATCGGTTTGGATCGGTTGATGAACACTCCTAATTCTAGCTATATTTTCACTTATGTTATCTCATATTTGTAGAATTTTCACCGTCTAATTTTATCTCATTATTTACAAATTACAATGCTATATATATATATACACACACACACGGGACGCTCTGCCACCTTGGAAGTTGGAGTTGGGTCGTGATATATAATGGTCTAATTTTAACTACATATTTTCCCCTTATATCATCTCATTTTTATAAAATTTTACTATTTAATTACATCTGATCCTATCCTTTTTCCCAACCCATACCATGTCATTCTACAATAGCACCTCTAATGGGAGTTGCATAAGCCGGTTTTAACATCATTAGAGTATTAATAACATGATATACATTTGTAAACATTGTTGCTTAATTATAGAATGAGTGTTGATATTTGGACAACAAATTGTTGTCTAACACCATATAATAACATTCGGTATAATGATTTATTCTATCGGACCCATTAAGATGTGAGAGACAAAATAATACGGTATCATGTATTATTGCCAGGGAACCATTGTCAAAATATCATTATTTTACAGCAGCAACATGTTATTGTAAAAGGAGTTTAACTTCTTAGAGTTATATATATTGCTTAAAATAATATAAAATAAACATGATAATATATAACAATAGATTTTGTCTTTACTTTGGTTGGTGCCTCGTGTCAGCTTGTAAGACAGTCCTTGCTCCTACTCAGCAGGATTGTTTAACGAGAACCCCTCATGAACAGAATATCACGTGTGCCTATATACCTGTTCTCTCGTAACTTGCTTACTCCTTCACACTTTCCCTCTAGCTAGTAGCTAGCTAGCTACATTCACCACCACGCACTCTCTTTTGTGATTCTCCTTTGTACCCTTTTCAGTGGCATGCAATTACCCTTCACCCATATTTTCTTACTTTGTCATGTGGCACTGTTAAGTGTTTAAGTTCGTGTGAGCCTAAAATCATTTATAATAATTTGGACATCTCTCTTTTTATGAGCTAATTTTTAGAGTAGAGTTAGACCCAATTATTGTAACAGGCACCTTAAAGTTTATGAATTTCCTATGCTGTACTATGTTGTTTTCGGTGTCGTTGTTGTTGTTGTTGAAGAAAGTGGAGTACCTATGATGAGAACCATGTCCATAATAGTTTGAAGAATTTGAACTTGGTAATGGTTTATTGGTTTCTTTAATTTGTTGGTTCTTTCTGTTTCTGGATTTCTTGGGGAATCATTTGGTTTTGGAAATTACCACCATGATCTCAACATGTTTTTTTATTCTTTTTTGTGTTTCACTATGTGCACTTTCCTTCTTTACCCTGACAATGATATTCATGGGAAGGAAATGTGTGTTATTAAAGAGAAAAAGAAGTTACTGTGATAGGAAAACAGTAATGCAGAAAATCAAACGTTTTAATTGAATTTGATCTCTTCATTCATGTTCTTTTTTCTTTTAATGAAGCTTTCCCTTGTTGCAAAGTACAACATGTTTCTTGTGTCCTTTTTTTTTTATAGAAGTTTCTTTTTCAAGTATTGTTAATAGAGCTAAACAATTTTGGTTTCAGATACCAAAATCCATGATATTGTTGCCTTTCTGGTTTGCCAATTGAAGTTTTGGTCTCTAAGAGGAAAGAGACTTACTACTGAAGATATTACCAGGTTTCTGCTTCTATTTCAACAGCTATAGAATGCTCTAATAGCTTGGTATGAGTCTTACCTCTTGTTTTTGGTCTGACTCAGTGAACTGATCTTTCTTACTGGAATATGGTTGGATTCGGCAAGAAGTTGAGAGAATCACAAATTCAAGAATGGAAAGGGTACATGTTACTTGACCAGATTCCATGCCTCCACTAGTTTGCACCATCTTGAGAGCACTCTATAACAATAAGTCTATTTTTTCCCTTTTCTTTTGTTTATTTCTTTGCTTTTGATTTTGAAAGTCCATGGAGAATTGAGTTCAATACTTCCTTGACTTTCTATGAGACCTCTACCACCTTATTAGTATTTCCGAATATAATATAACATATTTCATTGTAAGATTGGTGCTATGGCTCTGTTCATTGCATACATGTTTCTTTGTGACAATTTGGCTTGGCTGCACTTTACAGGACCAAGTTTGCAGCTATTTTCAAAAAAATATCTTGCTGTGTACAATTCTTGGAACTAGCACACAATAACAAGGATTGTTAGTTATGTATAGGATCCCAAGATGGATTAGGAAGTTAGTTATAAGGGCCAAGTCTGCCTGAATCCCCAAGCTGAGGTAGCTGGTGTTGAGACTAGATTTGGGATACTAGTCCTGAACACCTTCAGAATTCTTATTTTAAGTTAAGCAACTAAAATAGTGGGCTTTGGGGACTAAAAACAATATGTTTTTGCTTTGAAACAAACATTTTTTTTTTGTTTCCTAGAGTATCTTCTCATCTTATAGGTAGCAGTCTAATCTTCTGGGATATGGTCAGGCACCTAATTGAAAATGCCTCCCAACAATGTTTTTTCAATACACATGTAAAAACCAGGACCATATTCTTAAGGGATCCGAGCCCCTTTCACTTGGACCAGCACACATTGGTTAAAAAATCAGTTTTAATTTTAAATAAGTACGAAGGAAATACAAACTTTATATTATTCTTTGTTATTCTTTATTTTTAGAGCGCTATTATTTGAGCAACTGATTTGGACAATTTTTCGCGGCACATGATAGTTTATGAGCAAAGTAATCACATTTTTCATTTTTTTTTAAATTCTGGCGTGATTAATGAACTGTAGTTTTTAAATTTTAGTTTATAACTATAAATTTCATAGTTTTTTCTTTTTTCATCAGATTTTCAGGCAATACATGCTTTAAATTTTTCAGGTATTACATCAACTATAAGTTAATGAAGAAGAAAGTCAAGAGATATCTAGAACAAATTGAGGTTGGAGCACAAAATCACCATAATGTTCTCAGAGACTTCTCATTGGTGCTAGACAAGCAGGTAACTGCATCTACACTTGCATATTGCAACTTATATGACTAGTAAATAGAATATTGAAATGTTCCATTTGACATATGGTCTACTAGTGTGGGATGTTTTGAAATTTATATTCCACTTTGCATCAAAAAGTTCATCCCATCTTTTGCTTTTATGCATTTGTCAAACAGGAAATAATCATAAATGGCTTGTTTTATCATTGTTAATATAATAGGAAACAATATTGTATACCTGTGTATAGCAATTGACCCTCTTCTGATATTCCCTCAAATATTTCAATTCCAAGTAAAGAACTTGTACTTTAGGGTACTTCATTTACAAGAATGGGGAGGAAGAGGCAGAAAGAGTGTGTGTGAACAAAATCTTACTCAACATTTACAAAAGTTTGAGCTTGAAAGTTTTATTAACCATATTTATCCATATCACAACAATAAATCATAAGTAATTTTTCCTTGCTCTTGAATTTCAGATAGAAAAAATTGTTTTATTTCTGCTTGAACAACAAGGAGTACTTGCACATAGGCTGTATGATATTGGACTAGAGCACAAGACTCTTATACAGCAACCAAATAGTTTAAACATATCTGAACTCCAAGAAGCATATAGAGATGTTGGACGAGAACTTTTAAGGCTTCTTCATTTTGTGGAAATGAATGCTATTGGTTTGAGAAAGATATTGAAGAAATTTGATAAGCGGTTCGGCTATAAATTCACTAACTATTACGTGAAGACACGTGCAAATCATCCTTATTCACAGTTAAGGCAGGTTTTCCGGCATGTGGTAATGATCCTGACTCTGAGCACCACATTATTCAAATATAACTTCAAGTCATTTGAATCTGATGTATTATCAAAATGTTCTCTTTGTTTGTTTGAAGCAATATAATGTAATAGCTTCTTTGCAGGGAATTGGTGCTGTTGTTGGAGTCTTATCTCATAGTCTTGCAGACCTTCAGGATTTACAGCATTGCCAAGAAAGCTACATTTCTATATATGACCAGCCTTCTTATACTCATAAGGTAAGTTCTGGTTCCATTATAAGCATGATAATGCTAACCCAGAAACCTCTAAAGTACTAACACATTGAAATTTGAAATTTATGATACAATTGTGGGTAACCATAATTTTCCCTTAAAAAATTTTAAATCCTGTTTTATTCTGCTTAGTCATAGATGTTCTTAAATTCCTGACATGAATTTCTTTAATGGCTAAAACCAAGATTTAAAGGTTACAAGCAAGACCTCGGACCACCTAGTGGTCAGGTGTCTTATAAATAGAGGATTGATTAAGGAATATGACATTATCAGATTATAGGAAGTCTAAGTGTTTGACATGATTTGCACTTGGTTATCATGGTACTATTATGATTACTGTAATATCAATTTAAATTCTGGTTTGTGAATTTTGAGAAGTAAAGATGAAGGCCAGCATTATATGGAATATTTAAAGTTGATTTACCACTTTTCTTGTGAAAGACAATGTAGAAAGTAGCCAATTGCAGTTTTTTTTAAGAGGCTTTTTTCAATTGTTATTTTTCAAATTTTGGTTAATAATTGTAAGTGTGCTTTTGCAAATTTTATCTTATTTTACAATTCATAACTACTCTAGTATTTTTTCAGGATCCTATTCTTGATTCTATCAAAGTAGCTGTAGACAGGTTATCAAACTCAACAAATGTCCTCCAGTTTTTGGGAAGACATGCATTTATTATGCCAGAGGACATACCATCACCATCTCAAGATCATATTGATGATGAAAGATATCATTTCATGTCACTTCTTTTGAACTTGGGAAACACCTTTTTGTATATGGTTAATACATACATTATTGTTCCTACAGCAGACAACTACTCTTTGAGCCTTGGAGCTGCAGCATCTGTATGTGGTGTGATCATTGGGTCAATGGCTGTTGCACAGGTGTTTTCTTCAGTTTATTTCAGTGCATGGTCAAATAGATCATATCTAAGACCACTTATATTCAGTAGCATTGTTCTTCTAGTGGGAAACACCTTGTATGCAATGGCTTACGATCTGAATTCAATATATGTTCTTCTCATAGGACGTCTTTTCTGCGGGTAAGCTATTTCCTGTCACTCTTAATGTTACAGATTTTCCATATGAAAACTTATATGCTGTTTGCTCACTAGCAAAAGACTGTTACATATAATACCTGCAGCTAGTTGATCATTTCATAGAATTAGCCTGATACCATTGTATCATTTTGGGCTTATCTTAGTAGTTAGTAAAGTAAAGCTTGTGTTGAAAAATATACCCTATTATATAATCATATGCAAAATGTCTAAAAAGTGAGGGTGATGTCCTGAGGAGGCGCGATCTTTTTGATTCTTTCTGGAAACTAGCTAGGATGCAAGACACATTTATGTACCAAAGAGCCAGAATTAAATGGCTGCAGTTTGGGGACACAAATTCCAATTTCTTCCATGCTCGTGTAAACAAGAGACGTAGGGAAAATGTGATTCACGGCCTACATTTTGGTGGGACTTGGTTAGAGGATCCAGATTCGGTTAAGGATGGTGTGTACAATCACTTTGAGAGGTTATTCAAACAGAATGGGTGGACACGGCCAATTTTGGATGGTGTTGAATTCAGGAAAATCTCAGAAAATGAGAATAATATGCTCACTGCAGTTTTCACAAGAGAAGAGATAAAGGAGGCGTATAATTTTACACTTATTAAGAAATTCTGGGAGGTGCTAGCTGATGACTTTTGCAAGATGGTGACTGATTTTCATGAAAATGGAAAGCTTGCTAGAGGTAGCAACGCTTCATTCCTGGTTCTAATCCCAAAAAAGGATAATCCGGTGGAGTTTAATAACTTTAGGCCTATATCCCTTGTTGGTTGCATCTACAAAATCTTGGCTAAACTGCTTGCAGGGAGGCTGAGTAGGGTGATGAAATCCATTATCTCAGAAAACCAAACTGCATTCCAGAAAGGAAGAAATATCCTAGATGGGGTTGTAGTGGTCAATGAAATCCTGGACTTTGCAAAGAAAAAGGGAAAGCCGTGCATGTTGTTCAAGATTGACTTTGAAAAGGCATACGATTCTGTTAGTTGGGAATTCCTGGACTACATGTTCTACAGAATGGGCTTTGAGATCAAATGGAGAGCATGGATCCGTGAATGTCTACAGTCGGCTTTGGTCTCAGTGTTGGTGAACGGAAGTCCTACCAAGGAATTTAGCATGTCTAAAGGCATAAGACAGGGTGATCCAATGGCTCCTTTCCTCTTCCTTATTGTAGCTGAAGGCTTGAATGGTTTGATCCAAAGTGCGGTGGAAAAGAATATTTACAAGGATTACAAGATCAAGGGCAGGGATCGTGAGTTAGCTGTGTCCCACATACAATATGCTGATGATACAATTATGGTTGGGGAGATGTCTACATCTAATGCTTGGGCCCTAAAACACATCCTAAGGAATTTTGAGTTAGCGGCGGGCTTGAAAGTTAATTTCCATAAAAGCTGCTTGGTGGGAATCAAGGCCAACCGGGTTACTATTGAACAAGAAGCTTTCACTCTAAATTGCGAAGTAGGTACGACTCCTTTCAAGTTTCTTGGAATTTTGGTGGGGGCGAACCCTAGGAGATATGTAACCTGGGTACCTCTAATTAGTTCCCTACAAAAGAGGTTGCTAGGTTGGAGGAACAAATTCTTGTCCTTCGGTGGTCGGGTCGTCCTCATAAATGCAGTCCTCTCAAGCCTACCAGTCTACTACCTATCTTTCTACAAAGCTCCAAAGAAAGTCATCAACAAAATTGTCCAAATCCAGTGAAGGTTCCTTTGGGGGGGAGGCGAGGAGTGTAGGAAAATTTGTTGGGTAAAATGGGACACTGTGTGTAGGTCTAGGGAGGAGGGTGGACTTGGGATAAAAAACATGAGTGCTTTCAACTTGGCTCTCCTAGGAAAGTGGAGATGGCGGTTTCTCACAGAAAATGATGCGTTGTGGTCCAAGGTGCCTAGAGTTAGGTATGGTGATCCTTCTCAGTGGAGGGTACCGTGGAGTGAGAGGGCTTTAGAGGGTGGAGGGGGCTCTTCTTGGTGGTGTGACTTGGGGAAATTGGAGGGGATGGACTCAAAAAAAGAGGGTTGGCTAACAAATGGTATTTCGAAGAGACTTGGGGTGTGGGAGTGGCATTTCATTTTGGAACGATAACTGGGTTGGTCCGGCCCCTTCGTCCTCTATGTTCAATAGGTTGTATAGTATCTCCTTGTCGAAGGAGGCTTTTGTTTCACACATGGGTGTCTGGAGTGAGGACGACGTTTGGTGTTGGAATTTTAGTTGGAGGAGACGTCTTTTTGAGTGGGAAATCCAACTTTGTAATTCAATGTTACATCTTCTAAAGGATTGTAGCATCTCGGTTAATTTGGAAGATGGGTGGTGTTGGTTGGGAAGTTGTTCTTCTACCTATGCTGTAAAAACATCATATTCTCACATTACTAACAATGCAAGTAGGGCAGACAAGGAACTTTTTGATTGCTTGTGGGATAAAAGCATACCTTTGAAAATTGGGGCTTTTTGTTGGAGAGTAATCCTGGATAAGATACCTACAGGTTTGAACTTACAACACCGCGGAATCATCCTTGCACCTAATTCACATATGTGCTGTTTTTGTAAAAATGTGGGTGAAACTACTTTCCATCTTTTTGTATCATGTAAATTCTCTTATTTCGTGTGGATGAATTTGTACAATTGGATTGGCATAGTTACTGTGCTTCCAGGTAACTTAAGGGATCTACTACTACAACATTCTGGACTCCTAAAGGGTAGGATCTCAAAGAAGGGATGGAGAATGCTTTGGTTTGCCACAATCTGGTCACTTTGGCTACATCGCAATGAGCTGATCTTCCAAGAGGGTAACTTGGATTTTGATAAGGTTTTTGATTTGATTAAGGTTAGGGTATGGACTTGGTGTAATAGCTCTGTTAAGAAAGGTTGTTTCTCCTTCTCGGATTGGTGCTTAAACCCGGTATATTGCTTACAGATCTTGTATAGAAAGTAGACTTGCCTTGGAACTATCTCAGCACATAGTGGGAGAACTGAGTTTTTGTTACTGTTGTTGTTGGTTCGAAGTCTTTCCTATAGAAGCAAAGGTTCAGAGCAATATGTATAGTCTCTTTGCTGTTATGTCAGTTATAACTTACTTAGTGATATCAAATCTGTTATATCAGTTATAGCTGATATAACAGATACCCCTCCCTCCAAGCCTCACTCAAAAGGACCAGCACCCTACACATCTATATATATAGATGATACCTCTGTAATAGATTGGTGGAGTGTGCACATACTGTATAGGCTGCAAACAATATTCTGTTCTGTAATCTGAGTGTATAGCATTAGAATGTGAGGACCACTACCTTGTACCTTGATCAATTCATAGTGAAGTTTTTCTCCTTCTGCCTGTGGGTGGATGTGGCCACATCTTGGTGAACCACCCACGTTATATCTTGGTGTCTTTGTGTATGTGTGTGATCTCAGATTGCTTAGCATATTTCGTTTTGCCTTAGTGTCCTTGGTTTATGCTCTACAGTTACATGTAGGGATATGCTGTCTGTTTCATATCCAATAAAAACTTAGTTTCTGGGGTTGGGTAGTTTGTTCAGGAATGGTTTTCTTCTCTTGTTGGAGATTGGTCTTTTTGTAAGATCTATTGTTTTTCATCTTTTGTATATGGGCTAGAGTACCCCTTGTACTCTTATCAATATCTGCTTTGGCTTATCAAAAAAAAAAGTGCATCATTTTTTTAAATGACTACATATGTGACTTAGCTATATTCTGGTAGCAGGTCTTTTTTATTTTATTATCTAAACATGTTTCTTTTACTGCAACATTTTATTGTGAAAATAGAAAGTACCATCTTCTTACTTGACCGAATACCTAAAACGTTAGTTAGGCCACAGATGTTAAGGCCCAGATAAGTGTTGCTTAAAGTTAGATTAATTTGAGTATACTATATAGGCATCAAAGTATTCCTCAGCAGAAATTTTGTTTAGACCATTAAGAAATTGTAGCAAGAAAAAATGTAGATGTATTGACTTTTATGAATTGACTTCATTGATGAGGCTCAACAAATTGACATTTCAGGTTAGGCTCTGCAAGAGCTGTTAATAGGCGTTATATCAGTGATTGTGTACCATTGAAAATTCGGATGCAGGCTTCAGCAGGTTTTGTTAGTGCAAGTGCCCTGGGAATGGCGTGTGGTCCAGCTCTTGCTTGTTTGTTTCAGACTAATTTTAGGATTTACAAGTTCTCCATGAACCAAGACACTTTACCTGGCTGGGTTATGGCTCTTGCATGGCTTGTCTATCTACTGTGGTTGTGGATTTGTTTCAAGGAGCCTGCTCAAA
Organism: Sophora flavescens; assembly: GCA_030762895.1. Lineage (NCBI taxonomy): Eukaryota > Viridiplantae > Streptophyta > Magnoliopsida > Fabales > Fabaceae > Sophora > Sophora flavescens. Next base: position 187,223,655 of record CM061063.1, on the reverse strand, counting down.
AGAATGAAGAAAGTCTTGTTGCATATCAAGCAAATGCCGGTATGTCATTGTGTGTATTGTTTTCGTTATAAGTCACTTTTATTTATTGTAGGGCATTAAAAATGGAGGTGAGAAATTCATGGATCAATTTGTGTTGAAAACTTTGAATTTTTTACACCATTTTTACACCTATACCAAACTGACCACAAGTGTTTATGTTTTACCTGCCCTTAGACATCAATGCAAGAGCTTTACTATTTGGTTTGAAGTAGGCCTATGCACCAAGGATACTATTGGTCCTTGTTTTGCATTAACATGATCAAATTCATAGCGGTATTACTTAAAGTTCAATAAATGGATCTCTGGCATTATCTTTATTCATATCATTACAGAATCTTCCATTTCTTAACACATCACCCTCCATTCAGATCTTGGGAGATAAATAAGAACAAAATAAAATCTTAATATCTTCTGGAATTTAGCTTTCCAATTCTCATTTGCATCAAGCTTCCACAGTTGTTTCCTTGCCCCTCAAGAATTTTACAGTCACAGAGTTGATACAGTTTCATGAATTAGATTGGACAGATCTAAATTGAGTTCAGTAATTTAATGTCTGTGTGATTTCTCTGATTTCCTTCCTGGTTCCTTGTTCAATCCTCATCTTCATGATTGTACTATGTACTTGATCTCCCCAAGCATGATGTTGGATTATCAGTCTCCATCAACATTGAAAGAGAAAAAGAAAAAGAAAAATAAATCCAACATGCGCCTCCACGCACGTCTCTTTCAATCTGCGCGCAGTCGCATGTTAGAAAATCAGATAAATATCTGATAATATCTTAGCATATCTTAGAGTATCCTAGATAATCTTAGGATTTATTTCTTATTTATATTTTATGATTTGATTCTCTATTTGATTAAGATTAAGATTCTACTTTTAGTATAAATAGGACTATTGGGTTGTCTTTTGTAATCACATCATCACTACATCAAATCAATATCGGTCTTGTTATTTGTTGGTTTATTTCTCTGTTTTTCTCCTTCCCTATCTAAAACCTTCCAATTCAACATGGTATCTAGAGCCGGACAAAGGTGCCATCCTCAGTGACCTGTCCCGTCACTATTCCGTTGCGAAGTTCCGATAAGTATGAAGGAACTCTAATCATCTTCTTAGCCATACAACAAAAAAATAAAGAACCAAAAAAAAATCATTTTCTCTCCTCCATTGTGTTCTTTTCCGGCACGTCCTTCTTCTTTCCGACCTGCGTTCCTGTCCCGTTAGCCGCTGTCAGCTGCCGTCCGCCTTCGTCTGCCGTCGTCTCCGACCGCTGACACCACCGGTGGACTCGCCTGCCGCCGATCTGTCCGGCCGTTCAAACAGCACCGCCGTAAGCCTCCAGACTCGCCCGCACGCGCGTGTCCTCTGATCAGCGTGCAGCCGCACGCGCTTCCGTTTCACCGGGGTGTGACGACTCTTCCGACCACTGTTCCGGACGCCATTTCCAGCACCGAACTCACCGTTCCATGCTCTCTCTCTGGATCTGTGCTCACCTCCTTCATCGGAACTCTTTTGAGCAACGTCCTTGTGTGTTGTACGGTTCAGGTACCTGCGATTTCGGTTATTTGCATTTGTGTTCTGACCAATGGCTAGTTCTACCTCCTTAGATACTCCTAAGGACTCCCCATCATACCAGTGTGGCTTCTCTTCCCACCGACAATCATTCCGGTGGAAACCCCTTTCCCATTGATGAATCATATTAGTGGCGACTTTTGTTCCACCGACGATCATTATTCCGGTGGTGACTCTTTTCCCACATATGAATCATATTAGTCGTGACTTCTATTTTCGTCGATGATTGACTTATGCTCTGGCCCGGCTCTTTTCCTAGATGCACTGGCCCATCTTTCTCCCAGAAGCACTAGCCTTGGCCCCTTGTCCCAGATGCAGTGGCCTCGTCTCAGTCCCGGAAGTAGTTGTCTAACTTAGTTTCAATTTGAAATAATTTGGGTCTCCGATATTGTTGTTGAAGCTTCTAAATATGGTTTTGAGAAGTTCGAACCTTGCTGCTAGATTGCTTGCCAAGAAATTTCTGTCAGGCTGATGTTCATTCCAGCTATCTTGCTAAGTTATCTCTCCAACAGCTCTCTCCGGCCTCTCCAACATTGTTGACTTGCTTTCCAACCATTATTTTCGTGGAGCTCAGTTTTTTATTTGAAGTTTTAATTTGAGGGGGAATATGCATTGTTTTCGTATAACAAGCTTAAAGCTTAGTAAGCTTTAGCTTGAGGGGGAGTGTTAGAAAATCAGAGAAATATCTGATAATATCTTTTCATATCTTAGCATATCTTAGAGTATCCTAGATAATCTCTTAGGATTTCTTTCTTATTTATATTTTATGATTTGATTCTCTATTTGGTTAAGATTAGGATTCCACTTTTAGTATAAATAGGACTATTGGGTTGTCTTTTGTAATCGCATCATCGTTACATCAATTCTATATCAGTCTTATTATATCTTAGTTTGTTTCTCTATTTTCCTCTTTCCCAACCTAAAAACCTTCAAATGCAACAGGTTAGATAAGTAGCAGTTTGTAGTGATCCAACTATATCTTATATAGATCAGGTAAACTTTTTAGTGTCACATAACTTTCTTGTTTAAAGCGAGCTTCCGGTAAGTTTAGTTCTTGGATTCCATTCTTGTAAATCCAGTCTTCAATCTAGCTAAACTCACAAGGTGGTGGGTCAAAGCTCATATGAAGTGCCACTTCTCTCATTCAGCAATCAGCATCAATTTATTTTATGCTGCATTCTTACTCTTTTGCGCATTCTATCTTGAATGCATAGGACCAGCGGTACACGTTGCAGTACAAAATGGGAATACACAACCACTACTAATGAATTCAGAAGCAAAGGAACAAGATGAAGATGGTGAAGAAGAAAATGATGATGCCGAAGAAGGTTCTGAAGAAAATAAAAAAACAGTCACTTCTATTGTGGTGGCATATAAGTTACTCACACCATCTGTAAAGGTAAGAAGCCCACTATGAATTTTACTGCTTGCAATTAGTTATCTATTTGTTTATTCCTATACTTATTGATGGATTAGATTTAACCTTTATGCATGGCAGCATTGAAAGGATTTGGAAAAAGATTTAGAAATCTTGACCAATTCTATTTTTTCAATTTTCTTGTTAATGTTTATGTATACGCTGCAGATTGTCTTCTTTTATATTGCAATAGAGTTTGTAATATGACCTTTTATGCTGGCAGAATACCAATTTTCAGTAATTCTGTTCTAATGCAAGTTATGGTTCACTTCTTTTAAAAAAAAATACTTACTCTGGATCAGTGTTCATGTAAGAATTAAAGATTCAAGTATTATGTAAAAAGTGAGAACCATATATGAAGAAACAATCCTGTTCCCTCCTAAAAGTGATACCTAGGCAAGAGATGCCCAAAGAATATACTTATGAGAGGGTGTTCATTTACAAACTTTTAAAGTTTAGGGACCTATTTAAAAATTACCAAATAGTTTAGGCACTAACAGAATAATTAAACCTTTTTGGTTAAATTATTTTGTACATTTCATATTTCGTTTTGAAGCTTCTTCTATATGAAGTAGTCATCTTAGCTATATTGGTATGAATTCATATTCAATGTTTCGCACTAACTGTATATTTTTAACAGGTTCAATTATTTGTGTATTTTATGCTCAAGTATGCAATGGAGATTGTGCTTGCTGAATCAAGCCTTATTACCGAATACTATTTCATTTGGTCAACTAGCAACGTGGCCATTTTCCTTGCATGCCTTGGTCTTACAGTGCTTCCTGTAAATATTGTTATTGGAAACTACATCAGCAACATCTTTGAAGAAAGGTAAAACTTCTAGTATAATTAATTAAAGCATCTTGTCTTCTTTTATGCTATCTTCAAAATTCTAATTAATTTGTAATATTCGTTATTTCTTGTTAGTATTTGTGTAATAAGAATGAACTATATTATATTCCATTCAAGAATACCACTCCACTTGATAAAAATAAGAGAATAAATTGGTAATATAAATAAAGATACCTAAATGCTTATATTGCCTAGAAAATATTAATAGTATTAAATCTCAAGGACTTGCTTTATTGCTTTAGTTATATTGGAACCTTAGACTAGTTAATGTTACATAATCTACCTTTGACTTACAGTTCCTTGTGATCCTTAAAATACCCATTTTGAACAGTTACTTTCCTTTTGATCCTTGAAAAAGCTAGGCTTTTAAGAAATCTTGCAAGTTGTTCATGGTTCATGCCCATTTGAAAAAGGAGTTTGAGTTACATTTGATTTAAAAGTACTTTTTGATTACTGCATCCAAGAGCAAAATAGCTTCTGCTTCTAAAAATAACTTCCGCTTCTACTTCTATATCATAGAAGTCCTTTTCTTTAAAATTCCATCCAAACAGGCCCTCTGCTGCCTCAACTTGGCGAGTTTTCCCTCTTTATTCTTTCATTTTCTCACATATTTGACCTTTCCTTTCTGGTTGGCTTCTACTTGCAGGCAAGTTCTATTGGCATCAGAAATCCTGGTTTGCATTGGACTTCTCCTAAGCTTCCATGTATTCATACCTTATTCAGTGGCTCAATATGTTGGATCAGCCCTTATCACATTTGTTTCTGCTGAAGTTCTTGAAGGTAATTTGTTTTCATTATAAAAAGCCAAAAATTTAAGTAAAGTAATAAATATAACAAGCACTTGTAGAAGGATTATTGACAACTTTGCATCATCTGATGAAAACTGTCATGCTTCAACTATGCTGACGACAGTGAAAATAGTAAAATTTCTAACCACCATACAATAAGGCTAAAGTACCAAATCCACTTTTTAAAGATTATTTAAGAACTTAAAAGTGCTGCACGGATTGATCCATTAACTGCTAAACAGATTGGTTGTTACTCACTTGTTGAGAGGGAAAAGGGGGAGATTGGAAACAAAAAACTATGGAAACGGTTGAGTAAACTGAAAAATTATTTTTCCACTCGTTTGGCTATAACATATGTCACGACCATGAAGGGATGGCGAGAAAATACAATTTTAGAAAGAAAAAAAAAAAGGAAAAAAACTAGAGTCGCCACCACTTTTATTAAAACTATAAATTTTTTGGAAAACCTTGTCTGTTTTCCAAATTCATCCCCATTTCTTCCTTTAAAGTTTTCAAATGTAAGAGGAAACGTGTTATGTTTTACAAATTAAATCACTTCATGATTCAAAAGGATTTAACCAAATCAATGCTTTAAATCACCATTATTTATATCCCAAAACGTTGATTCCCTTTAAAAATTTTAAGTTTAAGAGGGAACAAATCATGCTCTACTCATTCAAATTATATCTTTCCTTATTGACTACGCACCCTGACTGGAACCACCTTTTTTTTTTAATTTTTTATATGTTGTACTGTTTGATTATTTTTATATTGTTCCAAATTTTTCGTTTTCTTATAGTTTTATATATACTTTTATATTAAACCCCTACCTACTTGTACACGAGACTTGCTCTGCTAGGGTTTTTGCCTGTGGTGCATGGATTTTAAGTTCACGGCAATGAACACTACTCCGGCGGCCGATGTGCCGCCGAAAGAACCCCCGAATCGCGGCGGTGATCCCCTCGTGAAAGAACGTCCACTGCCTGTCTCTTTTAGAGACAAAGTACTTGGAGAAAAGGTGCTTGTACCAAGAGAGAAAGTAGATTTAATTGAAAATAAGGTGATTAGGAAGGAACTCGTCAATGGTAACCGTTTAATGCCAATGTTCTACGTTCAAAAAGAAACAATTGAAGAGTTAAGTATTATGTGGAAGGACGCGTTGGTCATCACGCTGCTAGGTAAAACCCTTGGTTACAATATAATGAAGACGAAGCTTGCTGCTGTATGGAAGATCCAAGGGAGTGGTTTTGATATCGTGGATGTGGGGAATGACTTCTTCATGGTAAAATTCGAGACTAAGGAGGATAGAACCAAGGTAATCAACGGAGGACCGTGGTTGATCTTTGACCACATTCTATCTGTCAGGCTACGGCCCCAGTTTGTGGCGGATCATGCCGTCATAGACAAAACTCTTGTATGGGTTCGTATCCCTAGTTTAAATGTGTTATTCTTTGATGAGAGTTTCATTCTGGCTATCGCTTCTAGTATAGGAAAACCGATTAAGGTAGACCTCCATACCCTTCGTGTGGCAAAAGGAAGATTTGCTAGAGTTTGTGTGGAGGTTGATCTGAACCAACCAGTGGTAGGCAAGGTTGGAGTCAATGATCAATGGTATAATGTTGAGTATGAAGGCCTCCACTTAATTTGTACCTGTTGTGGCTGCTATGGCCATCTCCTCAAAGACTGTCCGGTGAAACCTAAGGTGCAGGTTCAGGCAGAAGCACAAGCCAGGGAAGGAGGGGCGCAAGCTGGGGATTCTGTTAAGGAAGGCACATAAAGTCAGGGGATAAATCCCGAAAAATCTTCTAATGGGTTAGATAAGGATATGGAGATTACAGTAGATGCGCTACATGGTGACTGGCTGGTGGTTAAGAGAAAAAAGAGGAGCACAAAAACGGGTAATTAGATCGCAAAGAATAAGGGATTACAAAATCAAAAACAAAATCTTGGTTTTGATGTCCTTAATGAGAAATACGTGGAGATGCTATTGCAACAAAGTTCTTTAACTGGTAACAAATTCAACGCCATTAATAGCAATGATATGGGCAAATCAGGAAAAGTAAATACTCATAAAATGAGTAATGAAGCGCATGCTAAAGATGTGGGCAAAAATTTTTAAATGGTGGGGGACCAATCAAATAAATTCTGGAATAAACAAAAGAAGGGAAGGCATGACCAAGGGCAGGGGGCAGCACTTAAGAGTGGGTCAACTACAAATGATAAAAGCAATGTGGGGGCGAGCACATCTCGGGGGATGAACCAAAGAGGTGTGTCAAAAGGGAAATCTCCCATGCATGCAGCTGCAATTGAAAAAGAACCCATGCAATACAAGTTTGGTCCTTACGTGAACCATCGGCAGGCTACAGTGAAGTTGGACAAGATTAAACAACGAAACCTTGACCCGGATATTAAAATAGCCATGCATATTGAACAAATTGGACCTAACCATTTTAGATTTATTGAGGAACCTCCTGATACGTCAAAGTCCATAATGCATGAGGAAGTTTTAGAATCCGAGGTGGAGGAATTTGTGCCAGAGACTCGATAGGTCAAAGAAGTTGAGATGCAAGGAAACTCACAATAATAGCATCATGCAAGATTTTGTGTCTGTTTTTAATATCTTTTTTCTCAATTTTTTTTTTATCATGATGATGCAATTTAATAATATTTCCATTCTCTCCTGGAATGTTAGGGGAGCACATAATAGCAAAGCCAAGAGGCATCTGAAAGCCATCATTAGAAAAGTGAGCCCAACTTTTTTAGTGATTATGGAGACTCATATCCCTTTTGAGCGTACTAAGTTATTCTGGCAACAAGTTGGCTACATCCCAGTGGCTATTGTTGAAGCTGATGGTCATGCTGGTGGTCTTTGGGTTCTGATGCAAAGTGGTAAAAAAATTCTGTTACTGTTTTGGACATTTGCAATTATGCCATTACTTTCAATATTATTTCAGGAAGCAGCTCTTGGAGGTGTACAGGTCTTTATGCTAGTCCCATTCCCGCAAACCGTCCTGGGCTTTGGCAGCATCTAAAAAATATCCATGATAACAACACTTCGCCTTGGGTTCTCATTGGTGATTTTAATGAAGTCCAATACCCAGGTGATCGATGGGGTGGTAATTTTATTCAGACTAGAGCGGATGCTTTTGCTCAGGTCCTGGATTATTGTGGTTTGGATGACCTAGACACAGTTGGAGGTCGGTTTACTTGGTATAGAAATTGTGGTGGCCTTCCTCAAGCTAGAGGACCGCGCCCCTTCAAGTTTGAAGCAGCCTGGATTGTTCATGATCAATATCAGAAAGTGGTGGAAGAGGCTTGGTTGGCCAGAAAAGATAGACCATTGGAAGCTTTATCAAAGGTTAGGGAGGACTCTATTACGTTCAATCATGAAGTGTTTGGAAACAATTTTTAGAAGAAGAGCACCATTGAAGCCCGTTTGAAAGGTATTCAAAAGAAGCTTGAAACAGTGGACTCTTTGGCTCTTGTTCGCTTGGAGAGTCAACTTCAACAAGAGTACAACCAAATCCTCTTCCAGGAGGTGGTTTTGTGGTACCAGAAATCTAGAGAAAAATGGGTTAAGTTGGGAGACAAAAACACTACTTTCTTCCATGCTCAAACAGTTATTAGGTGAAAGAAACAAAATTCATGGGCTAACTCTTCCTAATGGTATTTGGGTGGCTGATGATGTTATCTTACAAGAAGAGGCACAAAAATATTACTAATCCCTTTTTTGCGCCCATTCTATGTCCAATCAAGTGCATTTTGAGTTTTCCAGAGTTCCTTCCTTGAATAATGAAGATTGCATCAAGGTTATGGATCCTGTGTCTAAAGATGACGTTTCTAAAGCCCTCAACATGGTGAAACCCTATAAGGCCCCTGGCCCGGATGGATTCCAACCAATATTTTTTAAGCAATGCTAGCACATTGTGGGGGATGACATTTGGAGGTTAGTGAGCCAAGCTTTTACCACTAGTTATTTTAATCATTCCTTGGCTGAGACTTTGGTTGCTCTTATTCCAAAGGTTGATAATCCAGGTAATTTTAAAGAGTTTCACCCAATTAGCCTTTGTAATACTATTTATAAAATTATTATAAAGGTGCTTGTCAATAGAATTCACCCTCTTCTAAATGATATCATTGGGCCTTTTCAAAGTAGTTTCTTGCCTGGAAGGGGTACTTTTGATAATGCTATTATTCTGCAAGAGATCATTCATAGTATGCACAAATCTAAAAAGAAGAATGGTGATGCGGCTTATAAGATAGATCTTGAGAAGGCCTATGATAATGTGGATTGGAATTTTTAAAAAAATTGCTTGATTGATTTCGAGTTCCCTCCCATCACGATCAAGTTAATTATGCATTGTGTTACGTCCTCATCTCTTTCAATTTTGTGGAATGGTAAAAGACTTCCTAATTTTACCCCTACAGCCTTAGGCAAGGGGGTCCTTTATCGTCCTATTTGTTTGTTCTTTGCATGGAGAAATTATCTCTTGCTATTTTGGATGCGGTCAACAATAAAAAGTGGCTTCCCATAAAGACATCCAAGAATAGGCCGAATTTATCTCACTTATTATTTGCAGATGATGTGCTCCTTTTCACTAAGGCAAAAAGTTCTCAAGCTAGACTCATTGCTACTATGTTTGAGAACTTTAACAAGGCTTCGGGGTTAAAAGTGAGTTTAATGAAATCTAGAGCTTTCTATTCCAAAGGTATCTCTAGAGCTAAAATTAATAAATTCACTATGATTTCTGGAATTCGAAGTACTCCAAATCTTTGGAAATATTTGGGCTTCCCTGTGTTTAAAGGTAGAGTGAGGAAAGTAGATTTTGATTTTATTATTGAAAAAATGCAGTCTAGACTTGCTTCTTGGAAACATAGGTTTTTAAACAAGGCAGGGAGATTGGCCCTTGCAGGATCGGTTCTATCCTCTTTGCCCTCCTATTACATGCAAGTATATTGGCTCCCTCAAGGTACCTGCAATATGATTGACCGTATAACCAGGGATTTTATCTGGAAAGGTACCTCTAATAAAGGCTTAAATCTTGTTAACTGGCATAAGGTCACAGGACCGAAGAAGTTAGGAGGTTTGGGTTTGCCAACGGCCAGGGAAGCAAATCTTTCTTTATTGGGGAAGTTGGTACGGGACATTCAATATAAAACCCACAAGTTATGGGTTCAAGTTTTGAGTAGTAAGTACGTGAAGCAGGATTTGCTTTTGGACGATAGAAAAACCCGAGGGTCCTACGTGTGGAACTCACTTTATAAGGCCAAGGAAGTTTTTAAAGAGGGATACACTCTTACGGTGGGAGATGGTTCCTCTTCTTTTTGGTACTTTTCTTGGACTAAATTGGGTCCCCTTTGCGAGCATGTGTTCTTCATTGACATCCAAGACACTGACCAAAAAATTAATGAAGTCTGCATGAATGACTATATCCGTTTTGAATTGTTGGCCACCATTCTCCTTGAGCATGTGAAGGACGCGATCAGGAACACCAACTTCACTTAAGTTCCCAGGTTAGTGATGTGATGATATGGGGTGAAGATGTAAATGGTGAGTACTCTGCAAGGTCAGGTGCAGCTTGGCTTTTGAGGAAGAGAGTGGAGGTTCAAGATGGTTCCTCTTGGAGTTGGATTTGGAAACTTAAGTCTCCGGAAAACATTAAGTTTCCTATCCTGGACGTGATCCACCATAGAGGCATGCATGGTTCGGATATCTGCAAGAGATGTCTTGGAGCAAAGTGGAAACATTCCTTCATAGTGTGCACGATCGCCCTTATTCCGGAAGAATTTGGATGTCCATTTGGGCTTTAGAGATGATAAGTTTTTCCTTCAGATGGATGTGCATGAGTGGCTCAAGGTGAATGCTACTGGATCCTATATGTTCCTTTTTCTTGCAGGTTTATAGTGGGCTTGGAGAACCAGGAATGCGCACAGTATTAATAAGGAGACCATTTCCCCCTACAAGGTTAACTCGGAAATCTTCTCGCTTGTAGCCGTGCTCCATAACTGCTTCTCGGATCATACCAGTGTGCGCAATTCAGAATCCTGGGTAAAGTGGAACGGGTTGGAAGTTGATGGGTATATTATGAATGTGGATGGCAGCTGCTTCGGGGACACAGGGAGGTCAGGGTTTGGAGGTGTAATTTGTAGTCATGATGGTGGCTGGGTTTTGGGCTTTGCGGGCTCAACTGGTGTATACCAGATCTTGCATGCAGAGATATCGGCTCTGTACCATGGGCTGCAATATGCTTGGAATCTTGGTCTTCGTCAAATTACAGTTTACACCGATGATATGAATATTATTCTTTTAATCACAAATCCTATCCCTCCCATGCATAAATATGCGTCTCTACTAATGGATATAAATAGTTTGCTTTAAAGACAATGGTCTGTTCGAGTGGAGCATACTGAGAGAAGGGAACAACTACGCTGATTTCTTGGCTAAGTTGGGTGCTAATCAAGAAGAGGCTTGGAAGATTTTTTCTTCCCCACCGCAGGGTCTTGGCAGCTACCTTGCAGCTGATATGGCCGGCATAGAATTCTTAAGATTGTAATTTTTATTTCTTTTTTCTTTGTGTGTTCCCTTCCTTTACCAAAAAATATATATATTTACTTTTATATTTTATATATTTTTTTATAAATAATAAAATGAAAGAAATGGGGTCATGACAATCTATTAGTCTATTTCATGTGACAATGTTAAGGTTTGTTTCCTTTGTTTTCAGTTTCCTGTTTTCATAAATAATTACAAAACTGTCACCTTGTTTTCATTCTGTACAGGAAAAGAAACAGTGAAAACAGAGGAAACATAATGAAAACAAGGTGACAGTTTTGTAATTATTTTTGAAAACATGAAATGAAAACAGAAATATGGAAACAAAGTAAATAGACCCTTAAATTTGAGGGTGCTGTTTTCATCTCATCTTAAAATGTTTTAGATCCACTTGTAACTTGTTTGCCTCATCATCCTTGGCTAGATATTGACTTGGTGCAACATTTAATGAGTTGTTTCACATCTTGTGATGAAATTTTTTGAAGGTGAAATTTATTCCATGAACATGGCCTCACATTTCCGTTTGCTTGATCAATCCAGGAGTTAATCTTTCACTTCTATCAAGAATGATGTCATCAAGGCTTTCAAGTGGAACATTCAATGGAGGGTTGCTGTCAACAGAAGCTGGAACTCTAGCTCGAGTTATTGCAGATGGCACAATAACAATCTCCGGGTACTTCAGTGAAAGTACACTCCTCAATACCACCTTACTTCCTGCACTCGTTATCTGCATCTCATCCATTATTGCCACCTGCTACACTTACAACTCTCTATACTAGTTTAATAGGAGTTTCATTTTCTTCTTAAATCTGAACTGTATATATTGATGGTGTAAGCTGCTCACTGGTCAGTGATCAGTAGTTAAAGGTGTTGTTTTAGCCAATGTCAGCAGATAAGTGAATAAGGTTGACATTGTAATGTTTTGACATCCACTTTCATGTTTTCTATGCATAATGTACTAACAATCTCCCTTGTGGAAGATTGTTCTTTTCTAAGATAACCCTCTTCCCCTTAATGTTGAGATGCTTCAGTCAAATAATTCAATAAAGAGCAATGTTAATACACTATTTACCACACTCCCTTATCAATAAGCTAGACTCATGCTTCCAGTTGTTTCATGCCATAAATAAACTCAAAAAATACGTTTGACAGGCGGATTCACACCTCTTACAACCAACACAGTCCTCTATTCTTGGGACAGAAGCAATTTACTTAGTAGATATCCATCCCAAGGGATCATTTCTAATATATCTCTGGGACAAGCTCGGACATACTGAGTACATCTTATATCATAAATCTTTACTGAATGTGACATTGGATCTATAGTAATTTTTTATGTAAAAAAACATTAATCTAGTAAACTCGTAAATGAATCATATATTTAATGATCTCGACCGAATGAGTCCTTTCTTTCGTAATGAATTGTTAGCATTAATCCTACATTTTATCTCTTATGGACCGATGTGAAAGGGAGCTCAAGGGCAAAAGGATTGTAACATGAGAGAAGCAAATGGAAGATTGACTCCTACAAATACACTTTTGATCGAACTAGTTTTACCGATTCCAACAAATTGAGAAAGTAAGGCATATCTATTTTATTTCATTATTCAGTTAAACCAATGATGCATTATTGGAGGAGATAGCACCAACCATTTCATCTAGGAAAAAGGCTTATGTCAAATTCAAATCACAATAGCAAATTGAAAAGGAACAAAAGAATGTTCTATCATACTACTTATCTTCTTGTAGTTGGATCGCACCTCGAAACACACCGTTCTTAGAGAGAGAGGGGGGGTGGAATTGGTTGGGGAGAGGAAAGGTTCTGAGTTACATAATCCGTTGAACATACAGAATAGTGTCAATCATATCATCATTTAATAATAGCAATTAAGAACTCAAAATGAGCACCTCAAGTCATGTCAAGAGATAATTTGAGTAACAAAATACATATTCAAGTAAAGGTACAAACAAATTTCATCATTAAATCCTGTAAACCGTAGCTTTTCACTTCTTTCTTTCAGTGTGATTCTTCTTTTACATGGGGTTGGAGTCTAAGGCAGAACAAACAATAGGAAATACTGCAGTCACCCCACAGATGAAATAGTCATGCCAGCAAATTAAGCTTTTCCAACATTTACAAACAAAAAAGTTTTTGCCTCAGACGGGCTTTTTTAAACATCTTGATCCAATACAGGGTTGCCTTCACTACATATCTAATACCGGCAACAAACCTTTTTATAAGTAACCAGAAAGAGACCATTTTGCACATGCATACCACTCTGAATTTCTACAAATGTTAGTATCACTAGATCCAATATCATTTTTTACCTTGTTTCCTGGCCGCATCAGCCAACCCAAGCTCCTTGCGTAGTTCTTCATCTGGTTGCAAGCTACCTGGGATAGCACCAAATATTCTTCGGGATATTTCAAACCCAGAAGCTACATGATGTACATATGCTGATGCATCCTCTACTTTCTGTTGCAAACTTAATGAGGTAGACATGTAGTTAGAAGTACTTCTTGACAATTTTCTCTCAACTGGTTTGTCCAGTTCAGCAGCCTTGAGAAACCGTTCTGTGGCGGCCTCCCAAGAAAGGTCGTATCTGTGAGCATCAGTAACCTGGGCTGGCTCTTCAGCCATTGCCTCAAGTGTGAGTTTAACAAATCCATCACTGTCATCATATGTCCAACAATTTGGGAACTGCTTAAAAAAGTCATTTGAGCAATGGTTGGCGCACACAATTATTTTGCCCATAGCTAAAGCTTCTGCTGTTGTTGTGCAAACCACATCTGTTGTGCTTGGATTAAGAAACAATTTGTAACTGGGACACAGGAAATAGTGTCTCCCATCAGTACATTGTCAAAGAAGTCTTTCATTTAACAGAGTGACTACCCAAAAAAAATACAAATGATTTAAAGAAAAACAGGAGATTATAGGGAAAAAATCAAACATGTGCCGGCTTTCCTACATAAGTATACCGGTATAATGTCAACTTGCTATCTATCATCTATATGGCTTACTCCCATGTTTGCTCGGATTTTTCATACTAAGAACCCTCAACTACGAAGTGACATAAGATTCCAAACATACTCATAGAATCGTGATAAGCATATATGGCAGATAAAGTGACATCTAAGTTGAATTAATGGCTAGTAGAAGTTGAGGCAAAATTGTCAGTTTCTAACAGATACATAAATTATTTTAAACATAAAAAATAAATATTAATGATATGCAATATTTTATTTTATAAAAGGCAACCTGGTGCTGTAAAGCTTCTGGTTCCGCTATGCGCATGGTCTAGGGAAGGGTGAGACCCACTATGTAGGTCTATAGTAGTCTTACCTTGCATTTGTAATATTTCATTTTATAAATTGACATATTTGCATTTCACTGAGGGGATTGCCGTCAAAATCCTGTATAAGTAAACTAAAGGGAATAGAGAAACCTCATAAACACCCAAAAATAATCTCATATAAAAGCCTAAGGATATAGTTTTATTCTGACTCTATTGATTAAATCTTATGGTGTCAATTTCTTATTCATTAATTTCCAATTGAACAGACATTCAGTAATACATCATTTAACTGACATGGAACCCAAACATTATGTGAGCAAACAACTTACTCATGAAATAGAGGATCAGCATGATCACGAGCTGGGTGAACTCTAACTGCCAGCTCCAACTTTTTCGCAGCTTCTTGAACTTCATCTGAGTCCTCTCCACTGCCATATAAATCAATCTCAAGCCCAGTTAATTCCTTTTGATGACCACGAAGAAGTTGAAGCAGCTCCTTGTAGCCTTTGTTCCATATCATCTTCCCAATAAAGTAGGCACCTTTGGTAAAGGCCTGATCTCCATTCTGTTGTTGCTCTCTCTTTTTCTTTCCAATCTCAAGGAATTTTGGATTAACTCCATGCACGTTACAGACGATGGACCCAGAGTAATCCTGGGTGGCAGCAGATAATCTAATTACCTGCTTTACAGCCAATTAATTCCAAGAGAGCGAGCATAAGTTTATGATAATTGTTAATATTATGTTCACAGCTAAATAAGAATGAAGTCTCATTTATCACCAAGCTCATATTCACTTATCCAGCTTTAGCACATAAAACTACAAGCCTGCAACCTAGAGGACAGCTTCATGATATCGTAGATAAAGTATTGTTTTCACCCCCTCACAAATGAATACACCAAGAAACATCATCAAAACATCCATCTTTACCTAAGCAGCATGCACACATATAGGCTTAATGGAGGTGTAAAAGAAACTGGAACTATTCATGATAAAAGAAATCACTGGTTAATGAAAATCAATTGTGCACTAATTAAATATTTTATGTCTGAAAAAGTAGAATACAATGTCTTCTGAGCTCAGGCAATCTGCTGTCTTTAATTTTTATTTTTATTTTTATTTTTATCAAAGAAGAGATTCATTAAGATAATATGGGTTCCTCCATAATAAGAATGTACAAATTAAACAAAAAATTAAAAGAGAAAATATCAATGATACAAAGCCACCCAATCCCTCTGCACATCTGTTAGGAACCCTTCTTCTTGATATGAAGAACAGAGTTAGGCTCTGTTAGGAACCCTTCTTCTTGATATCAAGAACAGAGCCTAACCCTCAAGAAAGCTTGCACACAGCAGTAAAAAGAAAGAACAGAAATATTTTTTTATTGATTTAAGAACGAAAATAGACACAAGGTATACAAGTATACCCCCAAAGGAGCACTCTCCTTTCACACTAGGTAAACCCAGTCAACAATTCACAATATCCAAAGCTGATTTCCTATCCTAAAGGTACCTTATTTATAGGCAAACCTCTAACAGAAAAACTGAACAAACTCTTAACAACCAAAACTGACTCTAACAAACCCCTAATCACAAAACAATTATCTAACAAATCCCAACAGCAAAACAGAAATTTCTACTACTAAGGCCCATCGAAATTAAGGCCTAACAATACCACCCTCCTCAGAAAACAACCTTGTCCTCAAGGTTGTAAGTTAAGAAAACTTCGGATGGTAGAAGCTTCCTCACGGCCTAATCACCCTAGGTCATATTTGTTGTCATCTTCCGAGTCCATCACAGTAATCTCTCCCTCATCATTGATTTGTTCATCTGCAGCCAAAATAACCACTTGAAGGCTCTTTTCGGAGCATTTGTGACCCGGTCGAAAAGCTAACCCACAATGGTAGCAAAGCTTTTCTTCCCTCCTCCTAAGATATTCTTGATATGGAAGAGTTCGAGACCCGCGGCTCTTGGACCCCGAAACACTAGCATTTGCCACCAGCGCCATTGACGAAGCTTTACTTCCAGCCCCATTCGAAAATTTGGAATTGTTCAAACCGCCCCCCATCTCTATTTTGGACACAATTCCTCCTCCGTAATGCTGAAACCTAGAATTGTGGTGGCGAGTCAGTGATTCCTTGACACTCGACGTCTCTTCCAGAGCTATCTCGATGTTTCTGGTGACTTCCATGGCTCGGGATAGGTCCTTGGGGTCATGTGGACGCACTTGCCCCCGAATGTCTTGCCGCACCCCTGCCAGAAAATACCCCAACAGTTGTTCCTCCGATGTCGTAGACGCCTGGGCCACCAAAAGTTCAAATTCTTGAACATACTGGTCCACACCCGAATGCTGGCTTAGTGTTGCTAAATGCTCGCATACAGTCCCACGACCATTTTCCCCAAATCTTCTTAACAGCGCTGTTGAAAATTCATCCCAAGAAGGAGGCTTGGAAGGAGTCTTGGATTTCTGGCGCCAGTACAGAAACCAATGAACTGCAGTCCCTTCCATACTGATGAGAGCTAGATGAAGCTTCTCGGAGGCTTGATTTGCTGCACCTCGAAAAAAAATTCTGCTCTTGCTAGCCAGCCCAGTGGGTCGTTCCCCTCAAAAGTGGGCAACTCCACTTTCTCCATCCGTTTCTTCCTCTGCAACCTTCTCTTTCTCTTTCTGGTTGATCGAATTGTCCCCACTCTCTGATGGGATTTTCTTGCCCTCCCTCTCCGTGAGGAGATTCTTGTTTATGTCTATATTAGTTCGGAGCTCCGCCACGTCAATTTTGAGTTCTGCCAATATTTCCCCATGCTCGTTGGTCATCTTCTCTAACGCAGAAACACGATTCTCCATCGCCATGTTGATCCGGCAGGTCGGACCAATTTGTTAGGAACCCTTCTTCTTGATATGAAGAAGAGAGCCTAACCCTCAAGAAAGCTTGCACACAGCAGTAAAAAGAAAGAACATAAATACTTTTTTATTGATTTAAGAACGAAAACAGACACAAGGTATACAAGTATACCCCCAAAGGAGCACTCTCCTTTCACACTAGGTAAACCCAGTCAACAATTCACAATATCCAAAGCTGATTTTCTATCCTGAAGGTAGCCTTATTTATAGGCAAACCTCTAACAGCAAAACTGAACAAACTCCTAACAACCAAAACTGACTCTAACAAACCCTAATCACAAAACAATTATCTAACAAATCCTAACAGCAAAACAGAAATTTTTACTACTAAGGCCCGTCGAAATTAAGGTCTAACAACATCTGTTAGAGAAACCACCTTATAAAGACCACGTTGTTTACACCAAAAATAACTCAATCACCTAAGCTTATCCCAAATCAGTTTATGAACCAAAGAAACCTCCTTTAAAATACGTATGTTATGCTCCAACTAAATGCACCATGTAGCAGCATAGATTGCACATTGCTCCATCCCAAAGGTTGATGCAAAAATTTCACAGGTATTTACATTCTTTGATTCATTTATATTTATTTTAGGTAGGAAAATATAACACTTGTTTACTATCGAAAATCAACCAGAAAACATTCATTCAACAGCATCACCTGCAAAACTAATTGTTAGCAATGCCACTGATAAGCTGGCCACTTAATTCATCTTTGCATGTGAAAATTCAAAATGTAACAAGTTATTGTAGTAGTAAAAGCCAGTATGCCATGGAAAACATTGGATATATATGTAATATTGTCCATGAAGATATAATAAGTTACCTTGTGACAATAGATACCAACAACCCAATTGTTTAAATATTTCAGCAAAAATGATGCAAGTGTTCCATTCTTCTCTCTCTTCACATATTCCAAATAATTTGTGTGAATAATTCCTACAACTAGCCTGAATTTAGTCTTCCATCTTTTCCCATGGTGATACCATGTCAGGTGCTCAGGCTCCTCTAGAACAGCAACATCTGCCTCTTCATCAGGGATAATTTCTGAAATATCTCCGACAGCAAGAATGCTCCTTTTATCTCTAGAGAACTACATTATGAGTATATCATAAATTAGCACTACTCACAAAACAATAAGGTATCGTCATGATGGAAATTGGTAAACACTTGGTTCTCACATAATTGTAAGTAAATGTTAATTAAATAAAACAGAAATGAGAGGATTCTATTCTAAAAACGGATAGATGCTCCAGTCTATGAACCAAATAGGTTGACAGAAAAACTTATTACTATTTAAACATTATTAGTGGTGGAAGATTACAAGTCCCCATTACAAACCTCATTTACAAACCACTTTAACTAAATGACATTTTTTTATTTTATGATGGCCAAAACATAGACCATGATCTTCATTTGCACGTGTTCATATGTCTTCGTCTTTTTTTTTGTGCGCGCTTTCTGTTATTCATGTTGATGGAAAATCTAAAAACAGTGAGAGAAATTATCACCTTTCCCGGATAAAACCGTATGCTGAAACCAGGTGAAAATCCAACTCTCTCCTCAAGCCATTGTCGGATATATTTTTCATGCTCCAAGGGTGAAGAAAATGTAATATTGTTGGGATATACTAGTCCTTGATCTTTCAAAGTCAACCAAGGGATCACCAAAGTGACATCTCTTTCCCCATCTTTGGCAAGATATGCAGCACGAAAAAGCGGGTTAACAGCTGTTCCTGTCAACCACGGAAGGCTAGCAGTAGTAAAAATTGCAATATGCTGTTTCTTTTCCATCTGATTGTTATCTTTAAAATTGAAATCTCATCATACTTCAGAACTCCCTTGGAGAGGAAGTCACCAGTGTAATGCAGCTTCAGAGGATAACTAAATGATTGCTTTAACTGCAACAGAGAATATAGCCAAATTTTATGCAAAAACACACACACAAGTAAATTTTATCCCTGACTCCCTTAAGAGATACAAGGGTCTTAGGAAATGTGATAAGAACAGGAACAGGATTTAAAAAACAAAAAACAAAACCGAAAAAAGAAGGGAAGGCTGGTGCTGACCAGGACTGTGTAGTTTTTTCATTATTACTTGTCAACATTGATTAGTTGTTCCATACTCATCACTAACCACACTAACCATCATGCATTGGGGTCCCTCATGTCAGTTTTTTTTCTCTGACATGATCAGGCGGAGGAAATAACACAAAGGTTATAAATGAAATTTCACAAATGTTGACCAAGACCACCAATAAAATTTATAACCTCTGCTACTATCTCACTACTCCATAGTCCACATGGGTACATAAGAGAAAAAATAATGGAATATTTTATTGTCGGGTAAACTGCATCTGGGATCTCATTCCCCGGAACGTTTCTTCCACATTTATGAGAATAGAGTTTTTAACTTTCATTTTCGGATCCATTCCGGGGAACTGGGAATCAAGAAAATTCTCATATTCTAATATATTAAAGGGAAAAAGTTTCAATTCCCAGTCTTTTCTTAAAAAACTAAATAAATAAATAATCTCAATAACATTCCATGCATTACAGAAAAAATTTAAGGAGATAGCACCACCACAGAAGCTAGTAAGAATAAGATAAATAAAATCCAAATCATTCATCAAAAAACAACATTAAAACTCCTGTTTTTCTTTCTATTCACAAAGGACTGATCAGTGATTACTGATTAGGAAGCCCCAATAAAAGAAAAAAACCAAAAATCAGAAAAACCAGCACCTATTATCAAAACCCTTCTAAGTACTCTTTCTTTTTCCAAGCTTGAACCCCCAAAATCCAAACTTTACATATAGATATGACAACAAGAACTACAACAAAAGAAATGAATTTGAAGGCAAGAAAGTGAGAAATTCTAGAGAGAGAAAAAATGCACCTTGAAGGGGTCAACAATAGGAGGAAATGTAGTGAGAAAGAGATTTTATACAGAGGAATTTGATGGAAATGAATAGCGAAGAGAGAAACGAAGGGAAACGAGGAGAAGCGTATAAAGAAACGCAAAGTAAGAAAAAGAATAAGAATTATGCTATCTAGAGAGAAAAACGGTGTCGTTTTCAGTAACGTCAGCTTCCGACATTGTGGAACGGTCTTCGACCAATCACATCACGGAGGAAAAGCCAATCCAATTTTTGTTTAATGTTATTTGTAGAGATGTGTTTTGTACACTGGCTAATATATGTGATGTCTAGAGAACGTAGTTTGAATATATAATTAATTATGTTTTGTGGATGGTTAATGAGTTGTGATATTATATTATATTTATTAATCATCAATTGAATGTGATTAATCATATATTTGAACTGTATTAATCACGATCAAATATATGATTAATCACGTTTAGTGGATGATTAATGAGTTGTGACATCTTGTTACATCTATTAATCATTAACTGAACATAATTAACCATATATTTTGTTCCTGTCGAGATCCGACTTGTCGGAATCTCGCCACAGAACGTTAAACCAAGGGGGTTGTTTTAGATTTTGGCTTGACAGAATCTGATATCCCGGTCCTACGTATCCCAGTGGGAATCAAAGCCAGACGTAGTTCTAAGTTCAACCCTTGGTGGGGCGGTGATCTCGATCCCTTAATTTTGTATCGGATGAGTACTAGGGAGCAAGGACTGTCTGAGAGTCTCTTGGTCGACGCTAGTTCCTCTAATACGCTTAAGGGAGAGTTATCGGGGTTTTGTGAAAGTGTCTGTCTTATGAGGGGTACTCCTCCTTTTATAATAGGATTCCCCTATCTCTTATAGATTCGATTTATCTTTTAATATCTTTTAGAGATTTGATTTATCTCTTAATATATTTTAGAGATTTGATTTATCCCTTAATATCTCTTTTGAGATATGATTCCTTAATTTAAGGGATATTATCTCTTTTAACCAGATAATGTTATTTTAGATAATATCAGGATTTAATACCAATATCTTATTTCTTTAATTAAGTGATCTTTGATTTATTATCTTTAATTTCCGAACTGGGCCGGGTACTTGAGCTCGGTGGCCGGGTTAGTAACCTCGGCCAGTACCCAAGCCCCCCAAGCTTTGAGCTGATTAGGCGTAGAAGCTTTCGTGATGTTTAACCGAGCTCTGTATCTTGGCTCATACACAAGCCCCCCAAGCTTCGAGCTGATCACGTGGAAGCTTTTTCGAAGGAGCCGAGGCTAGGAACTTGGTCTCACCTTTTGGTCTTTCGTCTCGGCGAGGTGAGTGGCCGAGCTTCATACCTTATATATGTGTTCACATCCTCCAACTCGGTGAGCAGCTCGGGTGACCGAGCTTGACGCTTTTGAGGTACCGAGCCGAGGTGGGGATGGTTACTCGTTTCCTATTGAGGCCATACTTTCTCGGTTCCCGAGATGGAAAAGAGACGTTACTGTGTGTGACGCGTGGCCTTCACGGCATCATTTCTGAGGCTTGCGCTGTAGTTGCGTGCTCAAACGGTAAGTCAAGAGCCGGAGCTCAACCGAGTGGTCGGGAGTCGGAGCTAAACTGAGTAGGGAGCCGGAGCTCAACCGAGTGGTCGGGAGCCGGAGCTCAACCGAGTGGGGAGCCGGGGCTCAACCGAGTAGGGAGCCTGAGCTTCACATTTCGGTCAATTCATAAGTTCAGTGGACTCAGTGGGCGAGTCTAGCAATCATTTCCCTTTGATTGTTTGGGTTTGGAGATCTAGTTTTACTTCTCGTCCAACATTTTAGTTTGGCGGGCTCAGTGGCCGAGTTTAACATCTTGATCAGTATATAAGCTCCCAAAGCTTTGAGCTCAGAATAAGTGAAAGAGTTTTATGAATGAAGCTGAGCTTGTCCTTGGTGTTGATAAAGTACTGGATTTGCATATATCCTCTTACTTCGGCTAATACCTCTCGGGCAGTACTCGAGTTTAGTGGTTGAGGTTCACATCTCGGCCAGTAACATGCTCTGAACATAAGATACTCCAATCTTACCTTTGTTTAAGACAAGTTTAGAAGCTGGTAGCTGAGATTCGACTTATCAGTGGTTCAGGTTTGAACCGATCTTTTGAAGAGTCAAGTTCAAACTCGGTCATTAGGAATTTACTTCGGTGCTTGTATTTCATCCTTTAATTTTTGATGCTTTCAAGATGCTTATCTTGAGAGTTTGAATTTGACTTGCCCTTTGCCGAATGTAGCTCGGTCTTTGAAGTTCTTGGGAGCTCTTAACATTTTCTTCGAGTAGCTCATAACCCTTTCATTTGGTGGATTTTGAAATACCCACTAACTTTGAAACTTGACCTTGAATTATTTTTCCCGATCTTGAAGGTGTGTCTCAGAATAAACTTTCCTAATATCTTCTCCAATTTGTATGAGAAAATAGTTTTCCTACAAGTTCTTCGAGTTGTAGGCTAAGGGATATCCTTTCTCTGTAATTTCCGAGAATGTCCTTTCTTTATCCCTACTAGCCCCCCAAGCTCCGAGCTTGAAATAAGCGAAAGAGCTTAAATGTCAACCCGCATGTCTTAACACGCTTTTTGGTGCCGAGGACTTCGGATTATGATTCGCGGGAGCATTGCTCAGAAATCTGTTTTTTGTAGAACCAAGCCTTTCTTGGGTTATCGTCTTGCTTGGCCGAGCACTGCTCGGACTTTTGTGCGGAGCCCAGTCGTATTTGGGATTCCGGCTTATTTGGTTGAACACTACCAGGATTTCCATCGAATCCTGGGTCTCTAACATGCATGATCTGCTGTGGACTTTATCTTGGTGCGAAGATGTTGTGCTTGGCCTAGGATTTTTATTGCGAGGAAGGAAACATTGCTCGACCCCGACTTTTTTTTTCGGTGCAAAGTGCGAGGGAGCATAGCTCGACCTCGGCTTTTTGGTGCGAGGGAGCAATGCTCTACCTCGGCTTTCTGGGCTTCTGCCCTTTGTTTTTAACTAGACAATTTTAACTCTAGCCCTTTAGTGGGTTCCCAAGTTATTAAGCCAGCATATGCTCAGCTTTGACTAGAATTGGACCATGATGCGAGCAGGAAAGCTGCGGTTGCTTACGCTCTTCTGAGTCTCCTCCATTACCTGTTTTTCGAGCCATGAGCTTTCTAATATTGAAATGTATGAAGGCGGAAGCTGCCCGAACTTTGCACACTTTGAAAAAGCCATGGCGAAGTGTGAAGAGCAAGCTCGGCTAATTGGGCAATTGAAAGCCCAAAAAGTAGAGCTGAAAAAAGGTAATACCACCCTTATGGCCGAGCTGGAGATGGAAAGAACCGACCGGCTCAACCTTCCGAAGGTCGTGGAGGGGCTTCAAGCCGAGAAGGAAGCCAGTCTTGAGTTGCGTAAGTTGCTGGAAACCGAGAAGGAGGAGAATCTGAGGCTCCGTTCTGATCTGGCTGAAGTCGAGGCTTCTATCATGCGGTAGCATGTTAATGGCTTTTACCGAGCCGTGAAGCAGCTTCAGCATTTCAATCCGAATGCTGACTTCTCCTATGCTGACGTGGACAAGGATTTTAACCGAGATGGAATCCTAGTTCCGTTGTCCGAGCTGGAGGATGAGGAGGTCGTATCTCAAGGGGAAGAGGGCGAGGGGAAAGCGGTCGAGGAGGGACCCGAAGATGAAGGTGAAGTGGGTCTACCTGGCCAGTCTGCTAGCCTCCCTCATGATATTGTATTAGTAGGTTAGGAAACACGTTGTTTTTGGGTGTTGCCCTTTTGATTTTTAAATCTTATTTATTCTGGGCTTGGCCCATGGTTATTAATGGGCCTACATGCTGCCAGCTCTCAAGAACTATTTTTCTAAGTTGGTACTTGTTTGGTTTCAGTGTGTTACGCGATTTAGTCGAAATAGTCAGAACTCGAAATATCTGTAGGTTCTTACCTACCTTCTTAGGTCTTGAAATACCTCTTCAGGCGTTAATGTGTTTTTACCTTTGTAGACTTGGCGTTTCGACGACAG
Source organism: Sophora flavescens (assembly GCA_030762895.1). Lineage (NCBI taxonomy): Eukaryota > Viridiplantae > Streptophyta > Magnoliopsida > Fabales > Fabaceae > Sophora > Sophora flavescens. The sequence goes on along the minus strand of CM061063.1, from coordinate 187,199,317 downwards.
CTCGGTCGATTTTAGCTCGGTCACCTCTCTAGGCACTTGCCTCTTTAGGTCCGGCGTTTCGACGGCGGCTCGGTCGATTTTAGCTCGGTCACCTCTTTAGGCCCGGCGTTTCGACGGCGGCTCGGTCGATTTTAACTCGGTCACCTCTTTAGGCACTTGCCTTTTTAGGTCCGGCGTTTCGACGGCGGCTCGGTCGATTTTAGCTCGGTCACCTCTTTAGGCTCGGCGTTTCGACGGCGGCTTGGTCGATTTTAACTCGGTCACCTCTTTAGGCACTTGCCTCTTTAGGTCCGGCGTTTCGACGGCGGCTCGGTCGATTTTAGCTCGGTCACCTCTTTAGGTTCGGCGTTTCGACGGCGGCTCGGTCGATTTTAACTCGGTCACCTCTTTAGGCACTTGCCTCTTTAGGATTTAAGCATCTTTATAGGCTTCGGTTGGCCTTTTTAGGATTTAAACACCTTTATAGGCTTCGGTTGGCCTTTTTAGGATTTAAACACCTTTATAGGCTTCGGTTGGACTTTTTAGGATTTAAGCACCTTTAGAGGCTTCGGTTGGCCCCTTTAGGATTTAAGCACCTTTAGAGGCTTCGGTGGGCCCCTTTAGGATTTAAGCACCTTTAGAGGCTCGGACTTCGACCCTGGTTGGTCGATTGCTCGGTCTTTCGGGAGCCGGGGCTGAATGTGAGTTTTCCAAGGGAGCCAGTACTCCACCACTCTGTAGTTGCAAATTTTGTGACTCTGGGAGCGGTATCAGCCGATTTGCTCAAATATATAAAAATGATATGATGCTACACAACATTAAAGGCGTGGAGCAAAACTTATTAAATCATATTAGATTTAAACTAGATTTAGAGAACAATATCACCTGAGCATTTCGCGGCCTCTGATTCAGGCATCCCTCAAGCTCATATGGTCGAGCTCTCCTAGACCGAGCTGTGCTGGCCGAGCTCTGTAAGATATCTTCTTCAGTTCCCCGAGATATCTTCCTCAGCTCTCCGAGAAATGACATTGGATGGCCCTCCTATGGTCCATTGACCCTGCGCAGTCCATGGTAGCATGGAGATAATCCTCCACCATGTCTGATCTTTTTGTCAAGCACTCGATGTGCTCTCCTGAATTGCCCTGTCTTTCCTCTGTTTATGCAGATTTCACAGCTGCTCCTAGAATGGTTTAAATGTTTTCCTTTAGATTCTGACCTCTCACTATAATTTTGCTTCATTGATCAAAGACATGTGACGGGCCAACACTTATAATGCCACCAGAAAGTCTAGGGAGATCCAATTTTAGAAATCTACAACAGAGAAGGTTCAATCTTTAATGGTGCTAATAAATCTAGCACAAACCCGATTAAGCTGTTTGACATTTGCAGAATGAGACACCCCGCTGTGCCTCGGTGTTTTATTTGGAAATAAACTTGATTATTATGTTCTTATTCTTAAACTTAACATGAAAATACGGCGGAATTAAAACTTAAATTATTAAGTAAACATATTCATGTAGAACAGGAATAAGAAAACATGACCATATTAAGCATATGTAAGTGAAATCAGAGTTAAACAAAACACTGTTTTGGAGCATCCCGACAATAGGGGCCCTAACAGGTGTACAAGTTATACAAACGTAAAGGCGGAAAAGATAAAGCGTCGTGACACAGACGCATTGGCCATAACTAGGACTAGACTCTACTCATCATGGGTCACAGCTCGTCCTCCGGCATCCGGCTCGTAAGGAGTTCCGTCCAGCTCCTCCTCGTTCGGCTCATCAACAGGATCTTCGAACACGAGCCATAAAAGATAGAACAAAGCAGAGAAAAGTACAGGGGATAAGAAACATGCTATCATCAAAAGCGGAAAAAGATTCATAGTAAATGATACACTAATTGCCATAGACAATCAACACACATTTCTAACAAGTCATCCTCAAATTAATATATATCCTCCTCTACCCTTTGTCATGATGCAATGCAATGCAGTATGAATGTTTTGCCACAGCCACGTATCCAAATTTCCATCTCAAGTAAATCAGACTATATTTCAAGTCAACCAGACTATGTTTCAAGTCAAACAGACTATGTTTCAAGCCAACCAGACTATGTTTCAAGTCAACCAGACTATGTTTCAAGTCGATCATATGAAAATATCACAGACCATGTTTCAGGTCACCCCCTAGTGCCGTAACCTCTCATCACTATTTCATGAATAAACCCAACAATAATCACATCTCGGTTAGGCACTTCTAAACTCAGATCTCATGAACCCCCGCACACATTACTCTAATTATCATGTATTAATACACATCAAAATCTCTAACCATATATCAAAACATTGTGGAACAAAGCAGTTTAATTATCATCAAGCTATAATACATTCTCACATAAACATATCAATCATCATAAAATATCACAGTAATATCAGCATCAATAAATTCATACATTCCCATTATCATATAAGCAATCCATCACCGATAAACCTACAATCCCCGAATCAACATTGGTTTTACAAAAAAACAACTCCAACGTGATTTTGGTCTTGTCGATTATTCGATTTTCTAGTAGGGTTTGGGTCGCCCTACACAATTAATATATAATCTACTACTTATCGTTCCCGACGGTAGATTGATTCTTTCCCCCACCTGAGTTCTCACCGAACTTCCGAACTCGAAGCTCCTCGTTGCCACACCACAAGTTACCAACACCACCTTCAACCAAGCAACATAATTAAAAATAAATCAAACAAATTCATCTTTGCCCTCATTATGCTAGGTTCGGCCATTTAATTCAAATGAGAGCTAGGATTGTTTTCTCAACCTAAGCTTTTGGATACTTATCACTTAGACTCTAGGTAACTTAAATAAATTGGCATAAGTTGAAAATATGGAATAAAAATCATCCAACCACTTAGGGTAGGTTTCGGCCTTGTATAACAAAATAGGCTAGGATTTTCAAATCGACACAACCTCTTAGATCAATGATCTTAGAGTATTAAGGAGTATGAATCAAGTACTAGTTTTCACAAAGCAAATCAAAAACATTTTATTTCCTTTAATATAAGTTTTGGCCAACATAATTGAATTGGCTATAAATTTCTAAACTTTCCAATCTCTTTAGCTTAGCATCCATACATAGTAAGGAGCTTAAAACCATGATCATTTTGGAAAATGAAAAACAAGGCATCCTAGGTCCATAAACCTTAGGTTTCGGCCATCATAGGATTTTTAAGCTAGAAATCTTTAAATCATCCAATCTTTTAGACATAGCATCCTTTGATATTAAGGAGCTCAATCTATAATCATTTTGGAAGAGAAACAACCTAAAACGTTCCAATCTTTTTAGATATAGCATCCTTTCACATAAGGAGCTTTAATCCATAATCATCTTGGAAAATAAAAACAACACATCCTAGGTCCAAAACAAATGAGTTTCGGCCATCATAGGAAACTCAATGAAAAAGATTTAAACTTTTCCAATCACTTAAACCTAGCATCCTTTAGTATAAAGGAGCCCTTGGTCATGATCATCTTGGAATAGAACTCAAATATAAATTCATAAAAGCAAAAGTTGAAACAAAATCCAACCTAAACCATAGGCATGGTTTCGGCCTTGCATGGATAAAGGGGTTCGAAATTTTTGTTTTACACAGTCTTTTAGTATGTTGTAATAGGAGTAAAAACAAGAACATAGGAAGTGGTTTCAACTCAAACGGAGTTTTCTACCATTTTTAAGAGTTTTTAGAAGTTTGAGAGCTTAAAGAAAACATAAAGCATAAACTATGAAATGAATGCAAGAACTTGAAAAGAAAACTAAATAGGATCATTACCCTCAAGAAGATGAACAACTTTGATGAAGGAATCACGTTGAAAAGAGAAGTAAAAACCAAAGCTTTAAAGGTTTGAACTTTTTTTTTTAAAAGAAAGGAAGAAGATGAAGAAGAAGAAAAGTGTGAGTGAAGTGATGAAATGGGTATATATAGATGGAGGGAAAGGGGGAACGGTTTTGGAGAGAAAAGGAGAGGAAAAATGAGAGAAAATTGAAGTGGATTGTTGAGGAAGATTGGAGGTATGGGAGGTATGGTGATAAGGTATGGTGTTGTAAGGTGGAGGTAAGGTAGGAGAGAGAAAAGAGTTGAAAAAGTAAAATTTTGAAAAGGTAAGTGTTGGTGGTTACTATTTGCCATCACATCATGTCTCTTCTAGTCCTTTCGTTTCCTTTGTGCTCTGCTCCATTGCGTATCAGATGACTTCCCCGATCGTATTTCTCGACGATTTCGCTCAGGTAATACTTAGAATTTGGCCCCGGACGAGATTTTGTGAAAATCTCCATACCCACACAAAACATCATAAAAACACTAACCGTCTTGTTTAAGGGTCAAAATTATGTTTCCGGCTCAGTAAAATTATACTGGTAGAGAAAACGCAGACCGACTTCCGTCTGAATTTTCAATTAAAATTTTCTTGTGAGCTATTATCGTAAGGTAGATCAAGAATATGATTTTTATTTTATTACAAACATTTCCTAAACTTCATATTAAAATATAATTACTTATATTTTAATTTATTAACCGCATACCGAAAATCAGGTACGTTACATTACTACCCCTCTTAAAAGAAAATTCCATCCTCGGAATTTACGTACCTCGAAAAAGATGTGGATATTGTTGTTGCATATCCGCCTCGCGTTCCCAAGTTGCATCTCCAGTAGCTTCATCCCATAAGATTTTAACCAAAGGAATCTCGCCTACCGCGAAGTTCCTTGATCCGTCTATCTCGTGATCCTTACGGGTAATACCTCATGCTCCAGGTTCTCTCGCAATTGTATAGACTCGGACTCAATCACATGAGATGGATTAGGGTGGTACTTTCTCAATTGAGAAACATGAAAGACGTCATGAACGTTGGAAAGATTAGGTGGCAAGGCAATTTGGTAAGCTATCGCCCAATTCGTCGAAGAATGCGAAAGGTCCAATGAAACGAGGAGTAAGTTTTCGGGATTTCATAGCTCTGCCAATTCCAGTTTTCGAGTAACTCTCAAGAATATGTGATCACCTTCCTGGAATTCTAATGGTCTCCTCCTCTTGTCACTGTAGCTCCTCTGCCTATCTTGTGCTTCCTTCATCTTTTCCCTTATCTTCCTGACTTGTTCCATAGTCTGTTGTACCACATCTGGACCCAAAACTTGGTTTTCACCAGTCTCATACCAACATAACGGGGTCCTACACTTTCGCCATACAACGCCTCATATGGTGCCATTCCAATACTTCTTGTGGAAACTGTTGTTATAAGTAAATTCAATCAATGGCAAAAACGTATCCCAACTGCCAGTGTGTTCCAACACACAAGCTCTCAATAGGTCCTCCAATGATTGAATTGTCCTCTCTGATTGCCCATCGGTTTGGGGATGATAGGCAGAACTCATTCTCAACTTCGATCCGAAAGCATTTTGCAATTGTCTCCAGAAATTAGAGGTGAATCTAGGATCTCGATCTGAGACAATACTAGATGGCACACCATGCAACCTACCCACTTCATCGATGTAAATCTGGGTTAACTTCTCTAATTTATCACCTTCTCTAATAGGCAAGAAGTGAGCACACTTCGTCAATCTATCAATGACAACCCAAATTGCATCATGCTTCTTAGGAGTCCGTGGTAATCCAACCACAAAATCCATAGCTATACTATCCCATTTCCATTCTGGGATATCTAGAGATTGCAATAATCCTGCTGGTTTTTGATGTTCGATCTTCGCCTTCTGACACACCAGGCAAGATAAGACATACTCCGCTACTTCTTTCTTCATCCTCTTCCACGAACATTTTCTTCAAATCCCGATACATCTTTGTGGATCCAGGATGGAAACTCAACTTACTTTTATGTGCCTCCTCTAAAATCATCTTCCTAAGCTCTGCATCCTCTGGCACACATATTCTATCTCTAAACCTTAATGCACCATCTGTTCCTCTAGTGAACTCAGAAACTTTTCCCTCGTCTATTCCTTTACTTATCTCCTGAAGGTACAAATCCTGAATCTGCTTATCCTTGAGATCCTGCATGAAATCACTACTAATAGTGATCCTACCCAAACAAACTTTATTTTCTCTTAACTCCATTCCTATGTTCAGGTCTCGGAATTGTTCTAACAACTCCAACTCCTTAACCATCATTGTGGATACATGCAAGGACTTCCTACTTAAAGCATCTGCTACCACATTGGCCTTCCCAGGATGGTACAGTAACTCAAAATCATAATCTTTGATGAACTCCATCCACCTCCGCTGTCTCATGTTCAATTCCTTCTGATCAAAAAGATACTTTAGGCTCTTGTGGTCACCGAAAACATTAAACCTTGCTCCATACAAAAAGTGTCGCCAAATCTTCAATGCGAACATTATTGCTTGCTAACTCCAAGTCATGAGTCGGATAGTTCCTCTCATGAATTCGCAAGCTGTCGGGAAGCATAAGCCACTGCTTCTTCCCTCTTGCATCGAGAACACAACCTAAACCTTGGTATGACGCATCACAGATATACGTCAAACGCTGTCCTAGAGGTCAGGTAAGATCAACACGGTGATGTAGTCAATCTTTCCTTCACTTTTGGAAACTCTGCTCACACTTGTTCGTCCACACAAAAGCTGTATCCTTTCTCATTAAGCTGCGTCATAGACAGCGCAATCTTAGAGAATCCCTCTATGAACCTCCGATAATATCCAAGCAAGTCCTAAGAAACTCCGTATTTCACTCACCGACTTGGGTCGTTCCCATTTAAGAACCGCTTCAACCTTAGCTGGATCTACGGCTATTCCTTCTTTGTTAATTACATGCCCTAGAAATTGTACTTCTTCCAACCAAAACTCACACTTGGAAAGTTTGGCATAAAGTCGCCTATCTTTCAAGACTCGCGGATACCAATCTCAAATGCTCCTCATGCTCTTCCCGCAGCACGGAGTAGATAAGAATATCATCGATGAACACAACGACAAACTTATCGAGGAACGGTCTGAAAATTCGGTTCATATAATCCATGAACACGGCTGGCGCATTAGTTACACCGAAAGGCATAACTAAATACTCATAGTGCCCGTACCTCGTCCTAAAAGCCGTCTTGGGTATATCTTCCTTCTTTACTCTAATGGTGATACCCGGACCTCAAATCGATCTTAGAGAATATTGACGCTCCCTTCAATCGATCCATTATGTCATCGATTCTAGGCAACGGATACTTGTTTTTAATCGTCACCTTATTCAATCGCACTTGTAATCCGTGCACAACCTCGCACTTCCATCCTTCTTCTTAACGAACAACACCGGTGCACCCCAAGGTGAAACGCTCGATCTGATGAACTCTTTCCCCATCATATCGTCCAATTGTTCCTTCAACTCAGCTAGTTCCACTGGTGACATCCGATACGGTGCTATAGATATAGGCCCTGTCCCTGGTACGAGATCTATAGTGAATTCCACTTCTCTTTCTGGTGGCAAACCTGGAACGTCTAGGGGAAAAACTTCAGGAAACTCCCTCACGATAGGCATAGAATCTATGCTGGGGATCTCATTAGCCTCCATTGCAAAAAGCATCACAAACTCCTGAGAGTTGTTACTCCTCAAAGGTACTCCTTCATTGGCAGATACTATACTAGAAGGCTCAAGAAATGATAAGGTCTTACTAGAACAATCTAGCATTACATGGTTAGCCGAAAGCCAATCCATGCCAAGGATAACATCTATCTATTGCATAGGCAAATAGATAAGGTCTATAACAAAAGCTCGGTTTTCAAGCACTATAGGACATTTTAAGCAAACAGATATGGTAGTCAAAGGTTTACTAGTTGGAGTAGATACCGTAAGGGTATAAGGCAATTTAGACACAGTCAATTTCAAATGATCCACACACTCATGCGATATAAAAGAATGAGTAGCGCCTGAGTCAAACAACACATTAGAGAGTTTACCAGCTATCAGGCACAAACCTTGTATAAGATCAGCAGATTGAGTGGATTCATCTCCCCTCACGGTAAACACCCTCCCAATGGCTTGTGGTCTGGTTGCTGGGTCACCTCTATGATCTCCGACACTTTTTCCAGTAGTTGTTGACTGTTGTTTAGCCGGCAGTCTGCAGTCTCGTGCTATGTGGCCTTGTTTCCCATAGTTGAAACAGTTGGGCCTACTTGGACAGTTGTTGGCATAATGTGGCCCTCCACATCTGAAGCAAACTACATTATGCGATCGGCGACCCGTTCTCGCCGCGCGCCCCTGGTCCTTGCTTCGCCAGTGCTTAGCATATGGTTTCTGTCTCCACCGAGAATTACTTCCTCCACGCCTCGGAAATTTGACCGATTAGGACCCCGGTCCTCGCTTGTTTTTGTTCATTAGCCATCCTCAAGTCTATGCTTTCGATGGCACTGCATCTCTCTACTAGCCTGGGAAGAAATCTGTATGTCCGAGAGACACTACAGGCCGCTGCAGCTCATCCCCGAGTCCCTCTTCAAACCTTCGCATTGGCGAGTCCTCATTAGGGAACCTCGATAGTATTCTGAAAACTTGATTAGCGCCTCAAACCTCAAGGCATACTCGCCAAGCGGACATGTTGCCCTGCTTGAGATTCGTGAATTCCTTCTCCTTCTCCGTCTAATCATACGCGGAAAATACTTCTCAAAGAAGCAATCGGTGAATGGCTTCCAGTTGATCACACTACCCTCGCCTTCCAATAACCTTCTCTTGCCCTTCCACGAGTTCTGCCCCCTCGGTCGGCATAAAGGCGTAAGTCACCTTCTTATCCCTCTCGGCAGCGCCTATAGTGTCGAATATCTTTTCAATCTCTTGTACCCACCATTCAGCCCTTTCGGGATCATACTCTCCGTGGAACCGAGGTGGCTTTCCATTCATAAAAGTTGTCAATCCGGCATCCTCATGCACTCGCTCCTCCTCGATTCTTTATCTCGAGTTGCTCCTTGTTCATTTGCAGCATCTCAAGATTCTGTTGGGTTTGCAATAGCAAAGCAGCCGCTATTGTCTCCATTGTGTTTGGAGTCGAAGATGAACCTCCTCCATTGTGACTCCGATTACTCTTTTCGAGTCCTTCCTCCACTTTGTTTGATGGACGCCCTCTTCCACGTGCCATGATTCTCGAGTGAAAGAAACCATTCACTCTAATTAGTATGACATATAATACTACATAAGCAAGTATATAAATACCATATGCCATACTAATATTAATCAATTTCACATTAGGTTCGGACACTCTACCCCACTTCTAAACATAGTCTAAATCCGATGTGGATTCAACTAGACACGACAAGAACAACACCTAAACTTAGCAGTCCTTGATTCTGATCGGACATAACCCACAGTCCGTTTTTAGAACCAAACTGCTCTGATACCATAATGAGACACCCCGCTGTGCCTCGGTGTTTTATTTGGAAAAAACTTGATTATTATGTTCTTATTCTTAAACTTAACATGAAAATACGGTGGAATTAAAACTTAAATTATTAAGTAAACATATTCATGTAGAACAGGAATAAGAAAACATGACCATATTAAGCATATGTAAGTGAAATCAGAGTTAAACAAAACACTGTTTTGGAGCATCCCGACAATAGGGGCCCTAACAGGTGTACAAGTTATACAAACGTAAAGGCGGAAAAGATAAAGCGTCGTGACACAGACGCACTGGCCATAACTAGGACTAGACTCTACTCATCATGGGTCACAGCTCGTCCTCCGGCATTCGGCTCGTAAGGAGTTCCGTCCAGCTCCTCCTCGTTCGGCTCATCAACAGGATCTTCGAACACGAGCCATAAAAGATAGAACAAAGCAGAGAAAAGTACAGGGGATAAGAAACATGCTATCATCAAAAGTGGAAAAAGATTCATAGTAAATGATACACTAATTGCCATAGACAATCAACACACATTTCTAACAAGTCATCCTCAAATTAATATATATCCTCCTCTGCCCTTTGTCATGATGCAATGCAATGCAGTATGAATGTTTTGCCACAACCACGTATCCAAATTTCCATCTCAAGTAAATCAGACTATATTTCAAGTCAACCAGACTATGTTTCAAGCCAACCAGACTATGTTTCAAGTCGATCATATGAAAATATCACAGACCATGTTTCAGGTCACCCCCTAGTACCGTAACCTCTCATCACTATTTCATGAATAAACCCAACAATAATCACATCTCGGTTAGGCACTTCTAAACTCAGATCTCATGAACCCCCGCACACATTACTCTAATTATCATGTATTAATACACATCAAAATCTCTAACCATATATCAAAACATTGTGGAACAAAGCAGTTCAATTATCATCAAGCTATAATACATTCTCACATAAACATATCAATCATCATAAAATATCACAGTAATATCAGCATCAATAAATTCATACATTCCCAATATCATATAAGCAATCCATCACCGATAAACCTACAATCCCCGAATCAACATTGGTTTTACAGAAAAACAACTCCAACGTGATTTTGGTCTTGTCGATTATTCGATTTTCTAGTAGGGTTTGGGTCGCCCTACACAATTAATATATAATCTACTACTTATCGTTCCCGACGGTAGATTGATTCTTTCCCCCACCTGAGTTCTCACCGAACTTCTGAACTCGAAGCTCCTCGTTGCCACACCACAAGTTACCAACACCACCTTCAACCAAGCAACATAATTAAAAATAAATCAAACAAATTCATCTTTGCCCTCATTATGCTAGGTTCGGCCATTTAATTCAAATGAGAGCTAGGATTGTTTTCTCAACCTAAGCTTTTGGATACTTATCACTTAGACTCTAGGTAACTTAAATAAATTGGCATAAGTTGAAAATATGGAATAAAAATCATCCAACCACTTAGGGTAGGTTTCGGCCTTGTATAACAAAATAGGCTAGGATTTTCAAATCGACACAACCTCTTAGATCAATGATCTTAGAGTATTAAGGAGTATGAATCAGGTACTAGTTTTCACAAAGCAAATCAAAAACATTTTATTTCCTTTAATATAAGTTTCGGCCAACATAATTGAATTGGCTAGAAATTTCTAAACTTTCCAATCTCTTTAGCTTAGCATCCATACATAGTAAGGAGCTTAAAACCATGATCATTTTGGAAAATGAAAAACAAGGCATCCTAGGTCCATAAACCTTAGGTTTCGGCCATCATAGGATTTTTAAGCTAGAAATCTTTAAATCATCCAATCTTTTAGACATAGCATCCTTTGATATTAAGGAGCTCAATCTATAATCATTTTGGAAGAGAAACAACCTAAAACGTTCCAATCTTTTTAGATATAGCATCCTTTCACATAAGGAGCTTTAATCCATAATCATCTTGGAAAATAAAAACAACACATCCTAGGTCCAAATCAAATGAGTTTCGGCCATCATAGGAAACTCAATGAAAAAGATTTAAACTTTTCCAATCACTTAAACCTAGCATCCTTTAGTATAAAGGAGCCCTTGGTCATGATCATCTTGGAATAGAACTCAAATATAAATTCATAAAAGCAAAAGTTGAAACAAAATCCAACCTAAACCATAGGCATGGTTTCGGCCTTGCATGGATAAAGGGGTTCAAAATTTTTGTTTTACACAGTCTTTTAGTATGTTTTAATAGGAGTAAAAACAAGAACATAGGAAGTGGTTTCAACTCAAACGGAGTTTTCTACCATTTTTAAGAGTTTTTAGAAGTTTGAGAGCTTAAAGAAAACATAAAGCATAAACTATGAAATGAATGCAAGAACTTGAAAAGAAAACTAAATAGGATCATTACCCTCAAGAAGATGAACAACTTTGATGAAGGAATCAAGTTGAAAAGAGAAGTAAAAACCAAAGCTTTAAAGGTTTGAACTTTTTTTTTTTTAAAAGAAAGGAAGAAGATGAAGAAGAAGAAAAGTGTGAGTGAAGTGATGAAATGGGTATATATAGATGGAGGGAAAGGGGGCACGGTTTTGGAGAGAAAAGGAGAGGAAAAATGAGAGAAAATTGAAGTGGATTGTTGAGGAAGATTGGAGGTATGGGAGGTATGGTGATAAGGTATGGTGTTGTAAGGTGGAGGTAAGGTAGGAGAGAGAAAAGAGTTGAAAAAGTAAAATTTTGAAAAGGTGAGTGATGGTGGTTACTATTTTCCATCACATCATGTCTCTTCTAGTCCTTTCGTTTCCTTTGTGCTCTGCTCCATTGCGTATCAGATGGCTTCCCCGATCGTATTTCTCGACGATTTCGCTCGGGTAATACTTAGAATTTGGCCCCGGACGAGATTTTGTGAAAATCTCCATACCCACACAAAACATCCTAAAAACACTAACCGTCTTGTTTAAGGGTCAAAATTATGTTTCCGGCTCAGTAAAATTATACTGGTAGAGAAAACGCATCGATTCTCCGTCTGAATTTTCAGCCGAAAATTTTACTGTGAGCTATTATCGTAAGGTAGATCAAGAATATGATTCTTATTTTATTACAAACATTTCCTAAACTTCATATTAAAATATAATTACTTATATTTTAATTTATTAACCGCATACCGAAAATCAGGCTGTTACATAGAAGCCTTCAAGTTGTCGTCCTTGAGGATGAGAATGTTGTAAATCAGACCATAATATTTGAGTCCAAATAACTCAGAGGTTGTTGGGACTGTAACGTATAGCCGGACACCCCAGGATATGCCAACCATAACAGACCCGACGTAGAGGGAACCAGGAATTGCCATGGTCAGGAGTATGTAACCTACAACAATCAGAATCTGAGATGCTGCATTCCAAAGAGGTCTAGGTGTTGCAACTTTCTTGATGAAGTGCTCCGATCCCGAGGAGACGAAGAATGAAGCATCGGTGTACCCGAGAACCAAAACCGATTTGAGTCAAATTGTTTTTCACCGTCAAACCGGTTCCAACGCCACCCAGACACGATCAAGATCCAAAAATCCAAGCTTCTCAGCGTCTCCAATTTGGTGTGTTCCTTTCCCCTCGCCGGACGCCTCTTCACTACCGCTTCCTCGTCGATCTGACCGTTGATTTTGCTTTCCAACGAATTCTGATCGGACGGCACTCGTGACGGTACACAGGGCACGAGTCCTTCACCGAGAGCCATGGGATGATACAATCGGAGTGGTGAAGGTGCTTGCGCGGCATCTCACGTGCGGTTCCGAGATCTCAATCGTTAGCATAGACTCCATCGCCGCCGTCGCTGGTTCCGCGGAGGACGATGACAAAGTTGAATGGAGAGTGGCGTCCGGCGCTGTGGCGTCTCCGACAGAAGGGAGAAGGGAAGAGGAGTTGGGCCGGGTACTGGTAGAGGGAACCAGGAATGTACTGGATCCATTCTGTTCTCACTGAGTTGACTCAGTATTCAGAAAGAAGGTTGTCCATGGTTGCATGGTGGCTGATGGTCGTTGATTGAGTGGTCGGGGCAAAGTTTTACCTTGCCCCACGGTGGGCGCCAAATGTTCCTGCCGAGATCCGACTTGTCGGAATCTTGCCACAGAACGTTAAACCAAGGGGGTTATTTTAGATTTTGGCTTGACAGAATCTGATATTCCGGTCCTACGTATCCTAGTGGGAATCAAAGTCAGACGTAGTTCTAAGTTCAACCCTTGGTGGGGCGGTGATCTCGATCCCTTAATTTTGTATCGGATGAGTACTAGGGAGCAAGGACTGTCTGAGAGTCTCTTGGTCGACGCTAGTTCCTCTAATACGCTTAAGGGAGAGTTACCGGGGTTTTGTGAAAGTGTCTGTCTTATGAGGGGTACTCCTCCTTTTATAATAGGATTCCCCTATCTCTTAGAGATTCGATTTATCTCTTAATATCTTTTAGAGATTTGATTTATCTCTTAATATCTTTTAGAGATTTGATTTATCTCTTAATATCTCTTTTGAGATATGATTCCTTAATTTAAGGGATATTATCTCTTTTAACCAGATAATGTTATTTTAGATAATATCAGGATTTAATACCAATATCTTATTTCTTTAATCAAGTGATCTTTGATTTATTATCTTTAATTTCCGAACTGGGCCGGGGACTTGAGCTCGGTGGCCTGGTTAGTAACCTCGGCCAGTACATATTTGAATTGTATTAATCAAATATTACAGGTGTCATTCAGGTGTCCAAAATCTAGGTGTATAAATAATATTATTCTTTTTGTTTTGTGAAGTGTTTTTGGAAAAGTTGTTAAGAAAAAGAAATAACGTATATCTTAAGGTCGAAAAAACATATATTGATCATTGCTGAAAGAATTAAAATTGATTGATGTGGGATATTTGGAGTCTGGCATATCATGTCATTTTAACATTAATTTAATGTTCATTTCAAATTTAAACCGTTGTGTTATTTGTGCAACCAAAATAAGACGACTTTTGATAATGGTTAATAATGTTTAAAATTATGGTTAATGTAGTTTAGTAGATAGTTAATAAGTTATTAATCTTGGTGTACCCATTAATCAAGTACAATATTATGGTTCTGTTTGGTAAGTCCAATAAGCTAGCTTATAATTTATTTGACTAGCTTATAAGTTTGTTTGACTGAAATAGAAGTGTTTGGTAAACAAGCTTATCTTATTAGTTTATAGCTTTTCTTCATAAGCTAATTTATTTAGCTTATAACTAATAGCTTATTGAATTTTCTCTCGATTTTACCCACATTCATTTAATGAATTCCCACTTTACCATGCATATCGTAAACTGGCGTTGTATACTCGTGCGTAACGCACGGGTCAATTATCCGGCTAAATCAATTCAATTAATGATTTATTGATGGGTAAATGGTTTTAAGGGGACAATTCCCTCATTAATTGGCACAAACTAAATAGGAGCAGAGAAATGGACCTATCTTAAGCTCATAATGGACGAACGACGGAATAATTTAAATTTATAAATAAATGAGTTGTCCTTTACATGTATGATAAACAGAGGACATATATGCAGTTACTTGCCACCAAAATATTGAAGGCAACAAATCCATGATTGAAGATTGTAATGGTTCATACAATGTAAGTAAACTATATTAGTGCTTGATCATAAAATAATTACAAATTGTACGGATTGGATCATATATTTTGGAAGACTTCATTATAAACTACATTTTTAACAACAAAGCATGCATCACCATTATCATCACAACATAAAATTTTCAAACCACCCCTAGATTTTACCCTAGTGATAGCAACATATAATTGGCCATATGAGAAAATTGGACGTGACAAATATAAACCAACATGAGATAACGTTTGGCCTTGGCTCTTATTTATGGTCATCGCAAAACTTAAAATCAATGGAAACTGGCGCCTTTGGAATTGAAACGGAATTCCAGGATCAGAAGGGATTAAATTCATCCTAGGAATGAAAACTTTGTCTCCAATATGATATCCAATGACAACTTTAGCACCGATGACATTCGTCCCCAACTCACTAACAATCAATCTTGTCCCATTACACAATCCTCAAGATTGGTCTATATTTCTCATCAACATAACAGGAACTCCAACTTTCAATATCATCTTATGGTTAGGCAGACCTGAACACTTAATTTGGTTAAGAAACTCAGTAGTTAAGCATTCAGAATTAACCCCAGAAACTCAGTGTTAACATGATATATTGTTGAAAGTTGATCTAGTATACCATTTGAATGACACTTGGGCTAACAGAGAAGTTGGATAATGTTCTGCAGAACAATGAAGATTAAACACAATTAAGCATGTAACTATAAAGACAAATTATGATAATCTCATTGGCATTAGGATGGAATTTACCGTTGTACATGTTCCAGAAAAGTACTTCAAGAAGATGGACACATGTCATGCTATCCTCAATTGAAAGCTTTGACACCTGTAGAGCAGCTTTTCAGATATATAAAAAAAACCTGGGAAATGCAAATAACAAATTTAGTCAAAGTAATCACCATGGATATTGACAAAAGCGAAGATCCATTTTCTGACACCGAAGACCATATTTTTTCCTTTACCAATGTTTCCTCTGGGAAAATAAGCATATTAGTAAAGCAAAAATTCAGGCAAAAGACATCAAAATCTAACAAATTACAAAACTCAGCTACAGCTGTAAGTTTGAGTGCATAAAGGCTCCATTAACACAAACCACCGAAGGAATATATGCAAATTTAAATGAGACAAACACATATCAGCAATTTCCTAAAATTGTAATAGAAAATACAATTTACACATCTAATAGAGAATATGAATGTGTCAGACCCACCAAAAGATAATCAAACGAAGAAAAAAAGATAACATGACCACAATATACTAAAACCAAACTACTCAATGCATATCTGGAACTGTGTTGCTTTGAGTGAGAATCACGTTTGGACGTGGTTTTTCATAAGCTCCCATGCGTAGCTTCTGCTACATAAACATGCTTCCCATTGTCAAGAATTAGTTTTGGTTTAGATGAATAGGTTTGGTTTAGTTGAATAGGCATTAATGTGGGCAATTTAGAAAGAAATCCCCTAGGAAATGTTCTTTTGGCAAGATATATAAAAAACAAAAAAATTGGTGTGCCCTTAAAAACAATTAAAACAATATCAACATGAGTTAAAGAAAAAATTAATTTCTCCCAATAAATGAGAAATATATTTCAATTTGCATCAAGCTCCTTTTGTTTAACATTTTTCCTCCAGATAAACAAAACTAAGTAATAAGCACTTTCACTAAATAAACAGGAAAATACAAACATAAAAAATATCAACATTAAAAGAAAAACTTACATCAAGTAGTAGATCAATATATTTCAATTTCCATCAAGCTCCTTTTGTTTAACATTTTTCCTCCAGATAAACAAAACTAAGTAATAAGCACTTTCACTAAATAAACAGGAAAATACAAACATAAAAAATATTAACATTAAAAGAAAAACTTTCATCAAGTAGTAGATCCAAACCCTCTCAGATGAATGTTTGCAAACCCTCTTCAGATTCTTCAAATCAACTTAAATAAAAGTTAAGCTTCCATTAGGTAAGATCATTCACTATCACATTAAGGCAAATTTAACAAAGAAATCACCCAATTGTCATGTAACAGATCATCAGCTAGTTTTTGATATCACATATTGATCATCTTGACACCAAAGGTAAACAAATATGGAACGATAAAAAATAATCCTTAAGGTACAGTACACAAATGGGTTACTTATATAAATAAAATGCATACATCTTTTGGCCATAATTTTTCTTCTCTTCACTCAAATGGTCTTTGCCAGGCAAGGAATTTGGTGGCTTCATGAACATAAACAACCACTCAATAACTGGAAAAAGAGGAAAAAGAGACATAACAAAAATTACCTTAGTGGGATGAATTTAGCTTCATCACCGTTGACAGTATTCTAAATAATGGTTCTAAATAAGCTTAAAAAAAAGTGTAACATTATTAGTTTCAAGAGAGAAAAAATGAATATGAAAACTGGACAACAACCTACACATACAGCAACCCTTCACCGTACCAGGAACTCCCTTCACCGTACCTCCGTTCAGTATCCGAACCGTCGTGCCGTGATGAGACCTCCGCCGTCCTGGACCCCCAAACCGCACCAGACGTCGCAGTGCCGTCTCTCCGCTGCAAGCCCCACAAGTCAGGTATGTTCCTAAGCTCCGTTCAGCCACACGAACCGCCGCTCTGCTCCATTGTCGCCGCTACGACGCACGCCCACCGTCGCTACGCCTCTGACCGCGAACCACCACAGCGCCACCCAGATCTGGTTCCCTCCAAGTCGCACCTCAGCCACGACGCTGCCGTCCTCCGCTCGTTCGTGCCGCTCGCCATCCACCCAGTCACGATTCGCCTTGCTGTGACCCAAAGAGAAGAAAGGAGAAGAGAAATGGGGAGAGATAAAGAGAGAGAGAGACGAAGAAAAGGGTGGAAAATGGCAAAAGACGATACCTCTGCTGGCTCTGCAGCAACTTCGCGTACAAGCCATCTTCTGCAGCAAGAAAGGCCTTAAAAGTCAAAAGAAAAGTAATCATAGTTGACCACCAACCACTTTGTCAATGTCTTATCTTATTAATGTTTGGCTTGCTGGGTAAGGAACCCAAAACATCAGACAATTATTTAATTAATAAAAAA
Source organism: Sophora flavescens (assembly GCA_030762895.1). NCBI lineage: Eukaryota > Viridiplantae > Streptophyta > Magnoliopsida > Fabales > Fabaceae > Sophora > Sophora flavescens. The sequence goes on along the minus strand of CM061063.1, from coordinate 187,181,247 downwards.
GCCCTAAAAAATAGTTTATTTTTTAAAATGAAAATGGCCCAAAATAATTAAGGGACCGACACGTGTCTATGAATAGTAAAAATGGATCCAGGATTATTCAATGTATTAATAATATGTCCTTTTATGTCTTTTTATATTAATAAGCTAGTTCAACCGCTAATTTTACCAAACACTTCAAATTCAACCAGTTAGTTTTCCAACTATCACCTATCAACTATAAGCTATCAGCTAAAAATTAGCATATCAGCTATCAGCTAGCTTATCAGCTATCAGCTAGCTGATCAGCTATTTTTGTCAAACAGAACCTATATTAACCACAATTTTGAATAGCATTAACTATTGTCACCGAGATGGGTAACTCGTTAACCATCAACTGATTTACATTAACTACGGTTTTGAATTTCATTAACTATTATCACCGAGATGGATAACTCATTAAACATTCACTAAGCTGCATTAACTATCCATTGGGTTACATTAATCAAGCTTTTGTATATCATTAACCAAATTATCAGTTAATGGGTTACTCATCTACTACATGTGTATCAATTAACCAATCTCAACATATAATTAACCTCAAGTTTGAATGGCATTAACCGTTGTCGAAAGGTTGTCCCATTTTAATTGAACAAATGTCATTTTTGAAATTTAAAATAGATTGAGGGATTCAAAAATTATAAAAATTCAAATCTAAATGAAAAAGAATTATTTGTAGTGAACTAAATTTCCAATGTTAATCCAAATGAAAAATGAAAAAGTCTTGAATCCTTAATCACATGGTCTTTAGGTGTGAGACAATAAAGTCATGTTTGGTTTATTTTTCATTTTCTATTTTTATTAATAATTATAAAAGTGTCATATTGCTTTCATTTTACTTTCTATTTTAAATCCTTTTTTAATACAATAAAAATAACAAAAAAATATTTTCACTATTTTTTATACAAACTTTTTAAGGTAATATTTTTATAATTATTTTTGATAAAAAAAGGTAAAACATAAAACAGAGCAAACTTTAGCTTTTGTTTTGTATAAAAGAAAATAAGAAAAGAGAAAATGACAAGAGAGAAAATGAGGAAAAAACAATATTTTCTCTTGTTTGGTAATGGAGATAATTAAAAAAGAGTAGGGCTGGACTCTGTTCAGTTTCGGTCCCAAAAATCCAAAACCAAAGTGGATAAAATGCAGCAAGCAGCCGTCCGTTTGCATCATCAGCTAGGGCGGGTGACGGTTTGGGCGGGTCGGTGGACGGTTTGGCACGGTTTTGGACCCAAACAAACAGAAGCCAAGAAGAAGACAAAAGAAACCAGAAACCAAAAATAAGAAACCAAAATTACAAACTTGAAGAACATAAACCAACTTGTAGAAACCATATATCAAAATCAAAAAAAAATTAATCAGAGGCTTCAAGTTGCAGATCTGGTCCAGATCTTAAAATGCAGCGACTTCTTGGTTGGGATCTTCCTTTTCGTGAGCCGACGAGTTTGATGGAGATTAGGGCTGGGCACGGAGGTGGTGATACTCCGAGTGTATGACACCCTCTACCCCGCATGTTATATAAAGTATTTAAAGATAGAGATAATAATTATAAAACATGCTTATGTCATTTAATTAAAATAAAAAGGTCTATGGGTAGAAAGGTCCCACATGAACTAGTTCAACAATCACGGAAAAAGAAACAAGTTTTAAAATAAGTACAACGTGAACATAAACATATACATGCCCCAACCCCGATGTCACATACAGAGCTGGTATAACCGTTCCGGAATAACCCTCAGAATACAACTGAACTAAAAAAAACTAAACGCTTGGGAAATCCTAACTACAGAGTCGTGGCTCCTTAAAGTCACTCCTCTCCTGCCTGCTCGCCGTCCTCTACATAAAAGAAACGTGCCAACAACAGAAACAGAAAAAACAGGGAGTAAGAAAACATATAAACACATCATCATGGAGATAGGAAGCTAGATGAACATACATCATAGCATAGTTGTAACACCCCAATTTTTTTCTGCTTTCCAAGATCGGTATAAATATAAATAAACGTTTATATTTTTATTTGAAACTTAGAAAATGATTTTGGGAAAACCAAAGTCATATTCATATTATACTTATTTTTATAAGTATACGGTTAAATTTTGGATTGAAAATTCAAACGGAACTCGGTCTGCGTTTTTACTGACAGTAAGATTTTTCTGATCAGAAACCCTAATTTCGAATCGGTAACAAAACGATTAGGTTTTATATTTCGCTCCCAACGATTTTCTGTATTTTCAGAAAAATTCGTTAGGAACAAAATACTATTATTTTATTCAGGTGTAATCTTTAAAGAAAACACGAAAAACCTAAGTCGGGAGATAAGTCGGGTAAAAGACGGAGTTGATTATGGAGCTGAGGTATTGGAAGTGATCGATGTAGCAGAGAGGACAAGGAGTCCGACATTAAATGTTAGTAATCTTGAGTTTTCAAGTGAAATGACCAAAATGTTAGTAATCTTAAATTTTAACCACGGTTAATTATTATGGTCCAAAAACAGCCACACTTCTCCTCTCCTATCCACCACAAATTTTCAACTAGCTCGTGATGACAATTTTTATGGAAATTGCATTTTGGTCCTTAAGCTTTTCTTTAATTTCCTTTTGGTCCCTAAGTAGTCTTCTAGGTTGTTCTTGAATTTGGGCCATTCTTGCTCTCCAAGCCATGAAGACCGCAGCCCAAGACCCAGAAAGCCTTGCCATCTCCTTTATAAATAGACTTCATCATCTTCCTCTCCAAGCTTCTTCAATTTTCCTACATATTCTTCAAGTTTCTCATAAGCTAATTTGTGAAGCAACAAGTTGATTTCTTGCTTTTCTTTCAATTCCAAGAGGTAATCTTTGTTCCTCATCATCAATAAGCTACATGTTCTTCAATTATTTTCATGTTTCAAGGTCATGATCATCTTTTTCAATTCCTAGATCTAGAAAGTTTGAAGATCTCTAGAAAATTGTAGAAAAGTCATATGATCATGAAACCAATTTCTATGATCTAATAATCATCTCTATGTTTATAATCCAAGAGCATGAACCAAACACAAATTTCTTCCCTATATTTTCCTTCATGACCAAAACTATGTTCTTGAGGAGTTGAAAGCTTTTGTTTCATTTTTCAACTTATGATAATTTATCTTAACTCTATACTACTCTAAGGTCATGGATTTAAGAGTATGTGAAAATTTGAGATCTCTAGCTAATTTATCTAGTCATGGCCGAACCTAACTCTATGTGGAGTTAGAGGATTTTATTTCAATCTTTGAGTTTTGATCATTGATCTTATGTTGCAAGTGCTTAAGGGTCACTAATCCAGGAGCTTAGAAATATTAGAAATTTTTAGCCATATGAACACCTCATGGCCGTGAACCATCAATAGAAAATTGGTTGTGGTTTGTTGAAGGGTGATTATATGCAAATCGTGTACGAGTTTACGGAAATCGGATGTTTGACGGAATTTTAATTCGGAAATAAAAATCTCCAAGAGGTAAGAGGAGTACCTGAGAGAATTTTTCCGATAGTTGTATGCTATAAGTTGTGGTCTGTATAATTTATTTGATCGTGTTTATGGTATTTTTAAATTATCTTGAGTAGTTAATCTATTTGCTGATATTATCTACAATTATGTGTTATAACATTTAATGCATGTTATAAACTGTTTTATATGCTATATTGGGAATGTGGAAATTTTATGTATGTTGTTTGTTGATTGAAAAGCCTGGCAGTGGTCCGTGCTCAATTAATTACGAGGTTATAAGCATTAAAAAGCTTTTTAAGGAATATCGATTTTTTAATTGTTGGAATGAAGTAATATAATATTACTTAATTATTTGGTTGGTTGAAAATGAGAAAGAGTTGAAAATAATATTATTTTAATGATTTACCGACGTAAGAGTGTTTTATGAGTTACAGTGAGGACGTAACGGTGAAAATATTTTAGTACTGCTAATTTTTATGTAAGAAATTTCTAAATATTATAAAATGTTATTAGAAAAAATTAAGTTTCAAAAATAATTTTATTATGTTGTTGGGAAAAATATTTTACTAGAAAAGTCAAATTTTGACTAAAAACGTTTTTAAAACGTCAAGCGACGAACAATTCCGATAACGTTTACGGAAAGCATTATTAAAAGAAGCAACATTGGTTAAAACAAAGAATTAATCTCAAAACGGTATTTTTTGGAACTAAGGTTCAAAGTAAATATTTTTAGAAGAAAATGAGTTTTAAGTGATTTGATGATTTTTTAAACGAATTTCCAATGTAAAAAGATTTTCTGTATACTAGTTTTATACAATGGTGTTATTTCCAACAACTTGGATAAGCTGTGGGGTTTTGTTTTGGATTTGTGTTTCACAAAACGAAAATGGTTTTAAAGTGATAAACGAACCTAGTGACTGAGACTTCGGGGTTCTAGTGTTCTATGGTATGGACCGTGTGTCCTAAAGGTGAAGTTATGGACTAATTGTCCTATAAAAGTTATATAAGTTTTGTGCTTTATAATCTATGAACCTAAGACTGAATGCATCAGCCTAGTGTTTCGTGATTTGCACTTTCGGGTTGGAGTCCTATTGTCTAAATTGAAATACAAACTTAAATGTTTAAAAGTTGAGATGGTCGGGAGCCTTGAGCTTCGACAAGGAAAGAATGAACAATAAGAAAAATGACGAGAAACAAAATGTTTTACATTTGCATTTCTGGACGTGCCTGACGTTGTGTCGTGAGACCTTGATGGATAAGGAATCATGTGACATTGTACATTGTGCCTTGATGGGCAATAAAACCATGTGACGTTGATCATTGTGCCTCGAGTTGGACAATGGTATCATGGAAAATTGACGTGACGTTGTGCCTAATATATTTGGCAATCGAGATTGATCAACTCATTTTAGTGATGTTGGGATCTCCAGAGATTAAGTTCAAAGGTTTAGATGGTGAATATTGAAGTGTTATGCATTGTTTTAAAAATGACAATGATTGTCGTGTATGAAACCCTTTAATAAACTATCTGTTTACTTTTGAATGTTAATGTTATTATAACTATATATGTTATGTGTTGTTTTGTGTGTGGCGCATGTAGTTATCGTTTTAAAATCCATATATTGGTTCTCACCCTTGCATATACTTGTGCTTCTGGCTTTGATGTTGTACCTTTGTACATGAGTGCAGATGTTGCAGAAGAGTTCCTTAAGTCACTTGGAGACTTAAGTCCGGATTGCGGAAAGAGATGTGTGATCATAGGGATGCACGGAGTCTTATCAGTTAATGTCTTGTAAAGCGACCGGCTTAGGTTTGTGTTTGAGGATATATGTTTTAAAAAGTTTAGTATGTGGGTCTTAATAGTTTTCACATCGTTTATAAGAAAAGACTTTTAAGAAAAACTTGTACGTTGTGGAAGGTTTGTTTATAAATAAAATTGGTATACGGGTGTTGTCAAGTATAGTGTAAAAGTACTGTTTTTGTCGTGTGCATCATATTCTTCCGAAGTGATAAGAAGAAAATTTTTTTACACCCAGATTTTCTGACTTAAAGTAAATCAATTTCCGAAAGCAACCAACAAATTTCTTTTTAATTTATTTTCGTACGTGTTCAAAAAGTAATGCTCAAGGGGGTGTAACAATAGCAAAGCAACATACAATAGATAACATCAATATGTATATAATCACATCAACATGTTAAGTCAACCAATATATGTTGTGCGGTGCAACTCTACTCTGCTACTCCATTATGCACGTGGATCCAAACTATCTCAGGAAGGCAACTTCGGAGTTACATATCCACATTGGCAAAAAAGCACCAACGTCGGCAGTTTACCAAACCATGGGTAAACCCCTTGGATAGCCGACGCACCATACTCTCGAATGCGCCACCACGGGGGCACAAGATTCACCAAACCTTGGGTGAATCACCCGCGGATGGCCAGATCACCGTACTCTAGGACGACCTCCCTTATGTTGATCTTCCCCCACTAACAACTCCAATGCGTGAATGCATGAACACAACATAAAACATATGGGCAAACGCCGCCTCCGCTTGGACCAATAAGCACCCAAGTTCATCACCATCAACATCAACACCTTAACTCATAAGGGTCAAGATCCCCTTGACCAAAAAGCACCAATGTTCAACTTAACAACACCTCGACAAAAAAGCATCGAGGTCACTTTGGCCAAAAAGCACCAAAGCATATCAACGTGCGGTGACCCATTGGGTACCGACTTAGCCAACTTATTATTAATTATCTTAATTAGTCTTTAATTAAGTTATCTAACTTGTTGATAAGCCTCTGGCTCATCTAGTTTTATGGCTAGTATGACCGTGGTTTTGTGCCAATTATATCTCGTTTTCACCCAAATTAGGCCTGATTGTCCTCAAGCAAGGTTTTGAGTCCCTTAAGTAGTTTTAGGGTTATTTAGTCAGTTTTTGAGTCAAATAAAGCACTTATGGCTATTTCATGTTTTCAGGTTGACTTAGAGTCCAAGGAATGAAGGAAACAATGGAAATTGCAATCTGGAAACACTCGCCACGCGAGCAGATACTCGCCCCGCGAGAGTGAGGACCAGCTAGTGCCAGAAAAGTCATGTTCTCTGCCTCGCCCCGCGAGCTATTACTCGCCTCGCGAGCCTGAAGTCAGCAAGCATTACGGTCATCCCGTGACACCTATCACGGGCGTGAAGAGAAACCCCTGAAGACAGAGACCATCACGGCCTGGCCGTGATGAAGGTCACGGCCATGACAGATAAGCACCCGAGGACAGAGACCATCACTGCCTGGCCGTGATAGGAATCACGACTGTGACAACCCAGGTTTTGAAGACTCGCCTCGCGAGAATCACGCTCGCCTCGCGAGAATACAAATTCAAGAAGGCGCCACTTTAATATTCGCCTCGCGAGAAGACACTCGCCTCGCGAGACTGCGCAGTTTCTGAAAGTTATAAATAGCTGTAGGGCAGAACAGAATGATCTATCTTTTGCTAATCCTTGTTTTCGAATTTTCTCTGTTTGTTTTACGTTTTTGATGGAGAACTAGTCTCCTTGATCAATCTGCTGTAATCGGTTCGCACTGCCGCTTGAGGTTATGTAATTCCTGATTTAATTGCTACTCTCTTTCAATATCTATTCTATATTCTCTGTTTGCTTAATTCAGTTTGTATCGAATGGGTATTGATTTGTTTCGATGATTGTGTGTTCCTAAACTTAATCGCGTTTGCTTAATTTGCGTGCGTTCAATTCGTGTTTGCTTAATTCACGAAGGGCTTCATCCGTTTGCTTAATTCGGAATTAGGAACATATGTCTTGTAGCGTCGGTTTCGCTTGTTAATTGATGTTACAATCGAAAAGGGTTTAGAATCCGCTTAGGGCTTGGATTTATATGAACCGATGATAGTGGGAACTGAAAGCAGTAGGTTGATCGCTTAGCTTAATTGGTGATTGTTTAGTTTACATTAGTTTTCTGCTTTGTTTTCTTTTTTTAACTTGAATTCCAAAACCCCCCGTTCTGACTTTTTCTGTTAACAACAACCCAAGAGTCCTTGTGAGACGATACTCGATTTGTCGCACTTTCCCTAACTACATATTTTTGTAAACCGCTCTTCATTTGACGCGTGCGCGACAGCGCGTCAAATTGGCGCCGTTGCCGGGGACTCTTGTTGTTATTAACAGAAAATAAATAAAATAAAAAAATAAAAAAATAAAAAATAAAAAAACTCATTGCTGAATTAGTTATGGCTGCTTTGTCTGGTTATGAATCTTAGTACTGCCATGGATAATTACATGCAAGGTTATATGCCTTATGTTGATTATGAGCCACCACCATGCATATATTATCCTAACTTTCTTTGAAGGCTATGATTCTATTAGTTGTTTTGTCATGATTGGAGTAAATGAAGTCCAACCAAGAGTGGATGAGTTAGCTTCTCTGATGCAACAACATATGACAGAATTTCAAGCAAATCTTCAACGAATGACAGAACAAAGTCTTGAAAGCCATCGGAGAGGAGAAGCTGAGTCTCAGAAGTTGTCCATTCTAATTGATCAAATTGTCGCCAACTCTGCTGCAATCGCTAACTCCACACCCCTTGATGAACATACAGATTCACAAGTTATTCTTGACAATACCTCCGAGGATGATTTTGATAATACTTCGTTGATGAACTGTGTGTTGAATCCCCGATTCTAATGCATGTGCTGATTGTACCGACACTTCGCTTTATGTATAGAATGTTATGCAGGTTTATTCTTTTCGGAAACGTAGAAAATGAGGATCGGGAGGACATCTGCTTCACCATGCTTGAGGATGATGAAGAACCTTTGGAAGTAGATGATTCAATTAAATCAAATGCATGTGTTGAGAGTGATGGGGTGGATGAATTGAGTGCTGAATTTCCGGACATCTCGGACCTTTACCGATTCAGTTTATTGTGATATATGTATTGACTCTACTAACACTAACCTTTGTGTGGTGTGTGCTGAAATTTCTGCATGTATAGCAGGTGATAAATTTGTTAGTGCGGTGAATGAAGAAAATGCGAAGTTGAAGCAAGACCCAGGAGACACAAGTGTCCTATTTGCCACCCCCCTGAGAAGCCACCAGTGATGGAGTTTGAGCCTTTGGATTTTGCACCATGGCCAGTTCAAGGGGTTGAACCCCAATTTTATTGGGGAGACTTTGTTGAGAAGAAGGTCATCTGTGACCCAAGAGGGAGTCAGAAGTCCGCAGCACTGGGCAGAGTCACCATAATTATCAAGCGCTCACTCCCATATCAAGGCTGCAAATTAGGGAAGCATGGAACAAGCTTCAGTCCTTTGGCTACCACGTGGGACTTATGCTACAGACAGTGGGATCCTGGTGGAACCGCCTCAATGAGTTTTCTTAACCCTTTCTCCTTTTAAATTTTCTTTTCCTTGCTTTATTTCTGTTTTGTTTTCAATAAAGCTCTTGAATAATTTGAGAAGCTCAAGAGCATGTGTGTGAGTCTTGTGTCGGCAAGCTTGGTAGGTTCTGTTGATTTAGCACAGATTGATGGCATGATTTATGTTGATGATTCCCCCTAGGTTTTTGAAATTTGGAAATTGATCCCCACTTGAAAAATTGAAAAAAAAACTGAACTTTGAGATATTTTGTTGTGAGAGCATGATTTATGATAAGTTTGGGGTGATAAGGTGCACACACTAGGGATAGAATCTCGGTCAAACAATTTGCATGAATGTCCGGGAGAGGATTTGAGCCTCCAACATGTTTTTGATTGTGTGAATCTCTTTCGAGTTGCACTTTCCCGAATTTGCTTGAATCTCTTCATGGTTTGCATGTCTATGTGTTTGCATCAAATGATTTAGGCAATTTTCTTTGAATTAACTACTTGACCTAAATTAAACCAGTCCCTAATGCATGTTCCCTAGTTAGCCCCTTTGAGCCTAATTAGCCTATTGTTTCATGTTGACCTTATGTTATGAGCCTAAATCTGAAAAAAAAAACCATGTTAACCCGATCTTAGGATTAGGAGAGCATGGAAGCTTAGCAAGAGAATGGTTGCAAGAAACTAAGTTTGGGGTGGCTACAGTGATATGATGTGTTGTTGGGGATTGAGAAAAAGAAAAAAAATAAAGGTTGGAGCCAAAGGGCAAAAATAAATCTTTCAAAAAAAAAAAAAAAAAAGCAAAATGTCAAGAAGGGTATTAGAAGAAAAGGGCTGTAGCCACCCAAGGCAAAAAGAAGAATAAGAATAGGAACTTGAGTAGGGAATTCAATGTGTAAACAGCTTCATGCTCTCTTAGTTCCTAGGGACTTCAGCCCAGTACCTTTGTATATCCTTCCCTTAGCCAGGCCCCATTACAACCTTGAAAGACCTTTTGATGTTGCATGCATGTTCTCTGTGGGAACCATTTTGAGATGAAAATCAAATTCATGGGAAGTGCTCTTAAAAGTGAAACTGAGTGAAATGTTGTTAGCCTAGACAAACTGAGAGATTGAGTGAACACTAAACCCCTTTGTGAGGAAGGCGATTGTTTGAATTTGGTGATCTCTCTCTTGTGTGTAACTTAGATCCCCTACTTGGATTAATGATTGTTTAATTGATGAAATTCTCAGATGTTCAGAATAAATGATTGTGGGGATTACATTATTGAAAAGGGGGAAACATTGAAGGGAAATTGTTTTGATGAATTGCTTGAAATTTGTGCGGAATTGATTGAAATTCTTCTAGCTTGCCAAGTCTTGAGTCGTTTTGAGTTTTAGTTTGCTTGGGGACAAGCAAAGTTCAAGTTTGGGGTATTTTGATAAGCCTCTGGCTCATCTAGTTTTATGACTAGTATGACCGTGGTTTTGTGCCAATTATATCTCGTTTTCACCCAAATTAGGCCTGATTGTCCTCAAGCAAGGTTTTGAGTCCCTTAAGTAGTTTTAGGGTTATTTAGTCAGTTTTTGAGTCAAATAAAGCACTTATGGCTATTTCATGTTTTCAGGTTGACTTAGAGTCCAAGGAATGAAGGAAACAATGGAAATTGCAATCTGGAAACACTCGCCACGCGAGCAGATACTCGCCCCGCGAGCTATTGCTCGCCTCGCGAGCCTGAAGTCAGCAAGCATTACGGTCATCCCGTGACACCTATCACGGGCGTGAAGAGAAACCCCTGAAGACAGAGACCATCACGGCCTGGCCGTGATGAAGGTCACGGCCATGACAGATAAGCACCCGAGGACAGAGACCATCACTGCCTGGCCGTGATAGGAATCACGACTGTGACAACCCAGGTTTTGAAGACTCGCCTCGCGAGAATACAAATTCAAGAAGGCGCCACTTTAATATTCGCCTCGCGAGACTGCGCAGTTTCTGAAAGTTATAAATAGCTGTAGGGCAGAACAGAATGATCTATCTTTTGCTAATCCTTGTTTTCGAATTTTCTCTGTTTGTTTTACGTTTTTGATGGAGAACTAGTCTCCTTGATCAATCTGCTGTAATCGGTTCGCACTGCCGCTTGAGGTTATGTAATTCCTGATTTAATTGCTACTCTCTTTCAATATCTATTCTATATTCTCTGTTTGCTTAATTCAGTTTGTATCGAATGGGTATTGATTTGTTTCGATGATTGTGTGTTCCTAAACTTAATCGCGTTTGCTTAATTCGCGTGCGTTCAATTCGTGTTTGCTTAATTCACGAAGGGCTTCATCCGTTTGCTTAATTCGGAATTAGGAACATATGTCTTGTAGCGTCGGTTTCGCTTGTTAATTGATGTTACAATCGAAAAGGGTTTAGAATCCGCTTAGGGCTTGGATTTATATGAACCGATGATAGTGGGAACTGAAAGCAGTAGGTTGATCGCTTAGCTTAATTGGTGATTGTTTAGTTTACATTAGTTTTCTGCTTTGTTTTCTTTTTTTAACTTGAATTCCAAAACCCCCCGTTCTGACTTTTTCTGTTAACAACAACCCAAGAGTCCTTGTGAGACGATACTCGAGTTGTCGCACTTTCCCTAACTACATATTTTTGTAAACCGCTCTTCATTTGACGCGTGCGCGACAGCGCGTCACTTGTCTTTAATCGATTGGTGTTTTATTTCATCATTGAGGATAATTGGGGTAAACACCCCTTTAATTCCTTTAATTCCTTTAATGCACATTTTGTCCAGAAGGGGGAGCATGGTAGTGCTCACCCTAAGCACGGGCGTGCTTCAACTTAAGTGGAGCACGGTCGTGCTCACTATCATGCACGACCGTGCTTGGTGAGTCACCGGCAAGTGTACCGGGTCGTCGTAAGTAATAAAACACGGTAAGTGATTACCGAGGTCGGACACAGGGATTGGACTACCAATTCTACCAATTCGCGAGCAATTCGATACGTTTGGTCAAGTAACAGCAAGTGGTTGTGGAGAGAGAGAAAATAGGATCGCAATTCAAATTGACAAATCAAATAAAGATATCATATTAAAATCTGAAATTAAACATCTAAGGTCACAAATCCACCTACCCAATCATGCATAGTACCAAAGTGATGATGATTCCCTCCCTAAGTTCAATTACACTGTCAACCAGGACCCCCAAATTCTCCTAATGACACTGTCGTGCTCAATAGGACGTATTCAACGGTTGAGTTAATTACTTACTAGGTCTCATAACCCAATCATCAAACTCTATTAAATCTGGTTCCAATAAGGTAGCACCGATCTCCTATTCACTCTCGTGCAATATTCGATCAATGATCCCAATTCAAGTTCTAAACGCGAATTGCCTATTAAGCCTCATCACGTTAACTAGTCAATCACGCATGCATATGATCAACTCAATAAATTCAGAATTGGAAAACAATAATTGAGATAAAGGAGAGAAACATACATCACATTGAACTACACCGTCATGGGTGGTGAGACACCCCGATGTGCCCCATCGTATTATTACATTAAAACCTTAGTATTTATTTACTTAATCGCGCGCTTACTGTTGAAAATATGTAAAAATTTAAAACTTAATTAATAATCATATAACTTCTACAAATATAAAACACACCAAAGTTGTAATATATATATATATTTGCACACATGTTTATTTATTACATTCCCAAAAGCACTGTTAAGGGTACCCTCTCAGTAGGATCCCTCACAGGCATAAACTTCACTACTGACATACTTAGCGGAAATATAAATACTCCTTAGACACACTGGCCATAATGTCTATACTCTAATCGCCATGGATCACAGCTCGACCTCCAGCATCCGGTTCATACGGAGTTCCATCTAACTCCTCAGCAATTGGTTCCTCCATCAGGTCTTCTCGTACGATCACATCAGAAATAAAATACAACACACTGACAGATATAGGGAATAAGAAACAGTTCTATCATCAAAAAGCGGAAAAGAGTAATAGTAAATTATACAGTAATTGTCACAGACACGCATCACTCAAAATCAACAATCATCCTCAATTTACTATATCATCCTCTACCCTCAGCCCATGCAACTAAAACTTTATACTGATGTGGCCATCTTCACTCCTGTCACATTAGTCAGTAGTCCAGAATGGTCCAATACCAATAACTTTCGAACGCATCAAAGACTAAACACTTATTAGTCTAAAATGGTCCAGTGCCAATAACATACGAACTCGTCAAGGAACATCCTTCCATAACGGTCCAGTGCCAAGAACATTCGAACTCGTCAAGGAGTATCAATCCATAACGGTCCAGTGCCAAGAACATACGAACTCGTCAAGGAACATCCTTCCATAACGGTCCAGTGCCAAGAACATTCGAACACGTCAAGAACTAAAGAGTATTACGGTAGTCTACCTCGGCATCCACATCCGTATGGCACTCACCCGCAATATCCGATATCCCCAAAATAGGATATCCTGACCTCGTGTGTTCCACTCACACGGCTATGACTAACAATACCTCGATAAACGAATCTCCCTAAATTACATCAATAACAACCTAGTGCCTCAACCTTCCATCAAAGTCTCAACACCTTTTTCCTCATAGATAAAACCACTTAATTAGGCTAGCACCTCTAAATCACCTTTATTCTCTCACCCAAACAATTATCTCCCGAACAACACATATCCTTACTTAAAATCAACTAAGCACGATATTAAACCCAGGCAGATCATGCATAACATATCATCAGAAAATATTCAAATATCTCAATATCATATAAAACAATTTATCACAACCAACTCATAATAATCAAACCAAATAAATAACAAAGTCAGACTCTATCACGGCCTGGCCATGATAGCCATCACAAGCAAGAATTCTACAAAACAGAACCTGTCACGGCCTGACCATGACAACCATAACGGTCGTGACAGACAGCAAACATCCTCATTATCATAATTATTGAAACACCGAAACAATACGTCACATGCATATGGAATACCTCAACCAGCGTATCACAAACAGTCAAAGGTAAATAATTCAAACATCCTCAAATACTTAAAATCAACTTAATGTCGATAAACCTACAATCCCCGAATCACATTGGTTTTACAGAAAAGGTTTCCAATGGGATTTTGGTCTTGTCGATTACTCGACTACTAGCAGGGTTTAGGTCGCCCTACACAATTATCATATAATCTACTACTTATTGATTCCGACGATAGGTTGATTCTTTTCCCCACCTGAACTAGCACCAGAAACACGTACACGACGATCCTCGTTATCCCGCCACGAGTTAACACAACCACCTTCATCCAAACAACATAACTATAATTAATCAACTAACAACCATCTATGACACTTTAGGGCTAGGTTCGGTCAAGACTTAGAAAATAGGTTTAGGATTATCTTCTTAATGCCATCTTTTGGATCCTAGTTACTAGAGTCTTAACTAACATAGATTACTTATTACAAGACTAAAATTTGAAACAAAATCCTCTAACCTTTAGGGTTAGGGTTTCGGCTTCAACCAATTATCTAGGTTAGTAAGTTGAAAATTTGATTAACTTAAGGATTAATGATCCATAAGTTACTTAAGCATGATTAATCACTTAAACCATGATTATGAACCAAGAACATGAATTAAACTCATCTAGTTATAAGAACTAGGGTTTGGTTTTCTCAAGATTTTTAGGCTAGAAATTTTAAAATTTCCTCAACTCTTGGATTTAATCAACATACAAAGTTTAGAGTTGGATTCAAGGATTACAAACAACTTTTGAATCACAAAACCATTAAGTACTTAAACCTAGGGTTTCGGTTTTTGAAGAAACAAATAGGCTCAAGTTTGATTTTTGATCTTCTATATACTTGAATACAAGAACTAGCAAGATACAAAAGGATTGAATCATGAATCAAGACATGAAATTGAAACAAAACCTAAGAACACAACTTTAACCTAGGTTCGGCCCAGTCCAGATTTTAAGGAAAGAAATTTTTCATGATCTTATGCTTCTAGATGATGAAAATAGAGATGATTATAAGATCATAGCAATTGGTTTCATGTCAAAAGGATTTTTCTAGAATTAGTTATGACTTTTCAAAGTTCTAGGGTTAGAAACTTTAAAGTGATGAACAACTATGATATAAGCCTTGAATCAAGAAACTTGCTAAAGAACATAGGCATGATTAAGAATAAAGATTTGAATTTACCTCTTGAAGATCAATGACAAAGGAAATCCAAGAACTTGTTTTACAAACTTAGCACTAAGAGACTTGTGAACTTTAGGGTTTTGGAAACAAATGGCAAAAGAAACTAAGTGAAAAGTGAGAGTATGGTATTTATAGAGGTAGTGGCTCCATCTTAGGAAGGATCTAGATGATGATGAGTTGTCTTGCTAAAGGATTCAAATGCAATTAAGTTCTAAGGACCAATTTGCAAAGATTCCAAAAGTTGAAGGACTAGTTTGCAAATTGTCAATAAAGTGCCATGATGATGATTTTGCCACATTTAATGCAATCTTATCTTGACTTTCTTGGCTGAATTTATGTGTCAAAGATAGGTTAAGAAGAATCAAGAAACTTGAAGAAGATTTGAGAACATTAGAGAAGAAGATGAACATGATGAGGGTTCAGAACAGTTTTAGTAATTTGGGTATATCTCTCAACATACTTGTCCGTTTTCGATGATCTTTATGTCGTTGGAAAGAAGAGAGAAAGATGAACAACTTTCATGTTGAAAGTTTTCCGAGATTCAGAGCATAAACTGGTCATAATTTCGTGGCAGTTTCGGGTGATTGATGAGAGAATGACTTTGCCTTATAACTCATCCACTTAACATAAATGTCATTTATGGCTTAGGAAAAGTGATGTCCAAGTGATTGGAATGGAGGAAGGAGCCGTGAGTTTTGGGTTGGATTTGGTCAAAATTTCCAATGGCATGGCTTGTAATTGTCATAAAAAGCAAGGGTAAAATGGTCATTTCATAGCAAAAATTCACTTTGTCATAAATGCGCCATTGTGACCATTATGACTTGGATAAGCTCGTCATAAATGCTCGTCAAGTCGGTCAAATCCATTATCTCAGCTACTTTGCCGACTCCAGGTTTCATCCGGCGCAGGTTTTTTCTAGATATAATCTCGACGTATACGCCCGCAACAAATATAATATTTTAATTTTTTACCAAAATTTTCAAAACTTCCAGTATCGTAGCAAATACGATAAAAACATTTTTCATCTCGTTCACGAATTAAAATTAGGTCTTTTTAGTAGTATAATTATACTGTCAATGGAATTCGCGGGTCGGGTTTCGCCTGACTTTCCAACCTAATTTTCAATCGTAGCTTCCTACATTCAAGTAGGATTGAGTAGTAAACTCCGTTTATTAAAAATAATTTTTTAAAACTCAAATAAATTTATAAACCTATTTATATGTATTACTCTTATTTAAAACAGTGAAATACAGGGTGTTACAGGTGGTTTCATTGATCCTTTAGACAAGGGGATTAGTTCCTCATGCTTGTAACAACGCACAAGCAATCAAAACTCATCATGAATGTACAATAGAAAAAGAAAATAAGGAGACGCAGCTCCAGAGAACAAGGATTCGTCAAAAACCGATCTAAAACAAGTGGGTAACCCAAAGTTCTTCAATCTACCCTAAAACAACAATTTATAGATTTCAGAATCTGCGCCCGCTCGCGAGGCGAGTAGCCTCTCACGAGGCGAATTTCAGTTTTGGCTCCATCCCGAGTTTGAATACTCGCGAGGCGAGGTAGTGTTTCGCGAGGCGAGACAGAGAGGATGACATTTCTGGCACAGTCAAACCTTCAGACTCGCAAGGCGAGATGGTGATTCGCGGGACGAGACAGAGAGGGTGACATTTGCTGTTCAGGCTGGTCTTCAGGATCGCAAGGCGAGCTCCTGTTTCGCGAGGCGAAACCTCCAGAATTGATTTTCCACTGTTTTCTTCATTTTCCTTGACTCTAAGAGCTTCACTTTTAACCTGAAACAATAAAAGAAAACGAAAAGGGTAATTCTACTCAAAATAAACTAAAAACTACTAAAAATGCATAAAACGAGTCAAAGTCTAACTTAGGAACAAAACAAGGTCAATTTGGGAGATTAGTGAGGGTACTCGCCCAATTAGGCACAAAATATACCCATTTTCTAGCTGGAAACTAGATGAGCCAGAGGCTTATCAAAACACCCCAAACTTAAACCTTGCTTGTCCCCAAGCAAGCTAAAACTCAAAAAGACTCAAGACTTGGCAAGCTTAAAGGATTCAATCAATTTTTGCACAAATTTCATGAAATTTAACATAACAATTTTTCTTCAATGTTTTCCCCCCTTGCAACAAGTAATCCCCACATTCATTTACTTGAAACAATTGAGAACTTCCATCATTCAGCAATCAGTAATCTAAGTTGAAGATCCAAGTGGCACACAAAAGGGAGATCACTAAATTCAAACAATTGCCTTCCTCACAAGGGCATTTAATATTTCACCCATTTGCTCAATTTGTCTAAGATACCAACTTTTCACTCAATCTCGCATTTCAAGAGCACTTCCCATGAATTTGATTTTCATCTCAAACAAAGTTCCCACGAAAACATGCATGCAACATCAAAAGGTCTTTTAAAGGTTGTAATGGGGCCTGGCTAAGGGTAGGATATTCAAAGGTACTAGGCTTAAGTCCCTAGGAATTAAGAGAGCGTGAGCATTTTGACACATTGAACTTCTACTCAAATTACTTTTTCCATTTTTGCTTTTTGCCTTGGGTGACTACAGCCTTTCTCTTCTAATACCCTTTTTTGACATTTTGTTACTTTTCTTCTTTTTTTTTTTATTTCTTTTGCCTTTGGCTCCAACCTTTATTTTTCTTTTTCTCAACCCAGAATGACATATCATACCTTGTAGCCACCCCAAACTTACTTTCTTGCAACCCTTCTCTTGCTAAGCTTCCATGCTCTCCTAATCCTAAGATCGGGTCAACATGGTTTTTTCCAGATTTTTGGCTTATAGTATAGGGTCATCAAGAAACAATAGGCTAATCAGGCTCAATGTGGCTAACTAGGGAACATGCATTAGGGATGGTTCTTTTAGGTCAAGTAGTTAATTCAAAGAAAATAGCCTAAATCATTTTATGCAAGTACATAAACATGCAAACCATGAAGAGATTCTAGCAAATTCGGGAAAGTGCAGCTTAAAAGCGATTCACACAATTAAGAACATGTTGGAGGCTCAAATTCTCACCTGGACATTTTTGCAAATTGTTTGACCGAGATACAATTCATAGTGTGTGCACCCCCTCACCCCAAACTTGTCATAAATCAAGCAATCACAATAAAATTTCTCAAGGTTTAATTTTCAATTTTTTCACATGAGGATCAAATTTTTGAATTTCAGAACCTAGGGGGAAATCATCAATGGTCAACATAATTCATGAAGTCGATCTATGCTAAATTTAATTAAGATCAATCAAGCTTGCCGACACAACATTCACACACATACTCTTGATCTTCTCAAATTATTCAAGAGCGACAGTCAAAAACAAATGGAAAAAAAGGGAAAGAAAACAAAAACAAAGCCATTGGTTCCCTCCCCCACACTTAAAACATACATTGTCCTCAATGAAAGAACATAAATATAAGATAAGAGTAAGGGAAAGGAGAAGGTGCTCCCTGATCAAGTTGTAGTGCAAGTGAGCGCTTCCAAGGAAAGCTCTTCTACGGTTGCATTCTCATCCTCTGGTCCCTCGGGCGCCCCCCTGTGGCATAGCACTCTGGTCCCCAGGGTAGTCCTGCCACCCAAGCCGAGGGAACGACTCCTCCTCGGAGGGGTATACGGGCACCCGACCCTCCTGCTGGGCCAATAACATCTCCCGGAAGAACTCCTGCAAATTGAAAACCATAATTGCAGATTCGCGAGGCGAGGAATCACTCGCGAGGTGAATCTGAAAAAAATTGTTCTTCACACTTTCCAGAATCGCGAGGCGAATCTGGAATTCTAACAGCTGATGATGCCCAGATTAGCGTGGCGAGAGTGGGTCTCGCGACGCGAGACAGAAGCGTGAGCAAGCCTCTGAGATTCAGGGCTTCTGTCTCATGAGGCCACTGCGGATTCGCGGGGCGAATCTGCCCCCCACTCTTTTTTTTTTGATAAGAGAAAATGACAACTTAAAAGATAAAGGATATCTAGCTTGGGTTGCCTCCCAAGTAGCGCTTGTTTAACATCCCGAGCCTGACTCAAGTCACCCCTAAGGGTTAAATCAGAAGAAGCACTTGCTTGCCATTTGGGATTGATTCCCCATGGTAATGATTTAGCCTTTACCCATTTACCTTGAAATTGCTAGAGGCCCCTTCTAATTCTACTGCGCCGTGTGGAAAAACTTGGAGGACCTTGAATGGTCCTGACCACCTTGATTTCATCTTCCCAGGAAAGAGTCTCAGCCTTGAGTTATAAAGAAGTACCATTTGTCCGGGCTCAAACCTCCTAGGCAAGATTTGCTTGTCATGCCATGCCTTAGTCCGCTCTTTGTAGATTCTTGTTTTTTCATATGCTTGCATGCGGATCTCGGACAAATCATTTAAGTCCAAAAGCCTTTTCTCACCGGCCTTCATCAAATCAAAGTTGAGTTCTCGAATTGCCCAATAAGACTTTTCCTCCAATTCCACCGGCAAGTGGCATGCCTTTCCAAACACCAAATTGTAAGGAGACCTTCCAATTGGAGTCTTGAAGGCAGTCCTATAAGCCCATAAAGCATCATCTAACCTTTTTGACCAATCCTTCCGTGAGGAGTTGACGGTTTTCTCAAGAATACGCTTCAACTCACGGTTGGATACCTCCGCTTGCCCATTGGTCTGGGGATGATAAGGAGTAGAGACCCTATGCTTCACCCCATACTTCTCAAGAAGATTGTGCATTTGATTGTTGCAAAAGTGGGATCCCCCATCACTAATCAACACTCTAGGAACCTCAAACCTCGAGAAGATATTGCGCCTTAAGAATTCCATGACTACCCGCGCATCATCCGTAGTTGTAGGGATTGCTTCTACCCACTTTGACACGTAGTCCACTGCCACCAAAATGTATTGATAGGAGAAAAATGGTGGGAATGGTCCCATGAAATCTATCCCCCACACATCAAAGAGCTCTACTTCAAGCATGCAATTCAAGGGGAGTTCATGCCGCTTAGAGATGTTTCCAACTCTTTGGCAACGATCACAATTCTCAACAAAGGTGTGGGCATCCTTGAAGAGTGTTGGCTAATAAAACCCACTTTGGAGGACTTTTTGTGCGGTATTCTTTCCCCCATAATGCCCACCATAATCCGAGCTATGACAATGCCACAACACTTTTCCGATTTGCTCATGGGGAATGCACCTTATTAGGATCCCATCCGAGCATTGATTGAAAAGATAGGGGTCCTCCCACACATAGTACTTTGCATCCGAGAAGAACTTCTTCCTTTGTTGACTAGTCCAACCTTGCGGAACCACATTTGAAGACTTGAAGTTGGCCATGTCCGCGAACCAAGGAGGGGAATTTTCAATGAGTGCAAACAGTTTTTCATCAGGAAATTCTTCCTTGATGTCTAACAATTCCTCCTCGGTGTCGGGATTGACCAACCTAGATAAGTGGTCCGCCACACCATTGTCGGATCCCTTCCTGTCCTTAATCTCCAGATCAAATTCCTGCAAAAGAAGAATCCACCGAATTAATCTAGGTTTGGCCTCTTGTTTTGTCATCAAGTGTTTTATGGCCGCATGATCGGTGAAAACAACAATCTTAGACCCCACAATATAGGATCTAAACTTATCTAAAGCAAAAACCACAACAAGTAGTTCTTTTTCAATGGTGGAATAATTAGCTTGTGCCTCATTCAAAACTTTACTTGCATAATAAATGACATGAGCTAATTTTTCCACCCTTTGTCCTAAAACAACCCCCACCGCATAATCACTAGCATCCAACTTGATTTCAAATGGTAAATTCCAATTAGGTGCAGTGATTATGGGTGCGGTGACAAGCATATTTTTCAATATAGTGAAGGCATTTAAACAAGAAGCATTAAATTCAAAGGATACATCCTTCACAAGAAGGTCACAAAGCGGCTTTGCAATTTTGGAGAAGTCCTTGATGAATCTCCGGTAGAATCCGGCATGACCCAAGAAACTCCTCACCCCTTTTACATTGGTTGGTGGGGGAAGCTTCTCAATCAACTCAATCTTGGCCTTATCAACTTCAATCCCCCTTTGGGAGATTTTGTGCCCCAAGACTATACCTTCCTTGACCATGAAGTGGCATTTCTCCCAATTGAGCACAAGGTTAGTCTCTTGGAACCTTTTAAGCACCAAAGTCAAGTTCTTCAAGCAATTGTCATATGAGGTCCCAAAGACCGAGAAGTCATCCATGAACACCTCAATGCATTTTTCCACCATGTCCGAGAAAATAGAAAGCATGCACCTTTGGAAAGTAGCAGGAGCGTTGCACAATCCAAAGGGCATCCTCCTATAGGCAAAGACTCCATAGGGACAAGTGAAGGCCGTCTTCTCTTTATCTTGAGGATCCACCACAATTTGATTATAGCCGGAGTAACCATCCAAGAAACAATAGTACTCATATCCGGCTAACCTTTATAGCATTTGATCAATGAAAGGAAGAGGGAAGCGATCATTCCTTGTTGCCTCATTTAGCCTTCTATAATCGATACATACTCTCCACCCCGTGATGGTCCTTGTTGGGATCAATTCATTGCTTTCATTGACCACCACGGTTGTGCCACCTTTCTTTGGGACCACATGAATTGGACTAACCCAATTGCTATCCAAGATTGGATAGATGATTCCGGCATCCAAAAGTTTAATCACTTCCTTACGCACAGCTTCTTTCATGATGGGATTTAACCGTCTTTGTGGTTGAACCACCGGCTTATGATCATCCTCCATCAAAATCTTATGCATGCATAGGGAAGGGCTTATACCTTTTAGGTCTGAAATCTTCAACCCAATGGTGGATTTGTGTTCCCTAAGAACTCTCAATAGCTTCTCTTCTTCATCCTTTTTCAAGGCATTGCTAATGATTACCGGATGTTGTCCCTTCTCCCCCAAGAATGCATACCTTAAGTGGGTTGGGAGTTGCTTCAACTCCGGTGCTTTGTTATCTTCTTCCATTCCTTCCTTGTTGAGCTTTTCCTTTGCACATTCATCCCTTGGGAGACTCGGTAAGGCTTCCATGTTTTTTAAGCACTCAAGATAGTCCTTATCCCCCAAAGGGTCTTCTTCCTCACTATCATCATCATGGGATTTTACCAACACTTGTGAAAGTGAAGAACCATGGGCTTCTCTAGTGGCCTTTGCCTTGACAATCGAGTCCACCATATCCACTCAATACACATCCGACCTCTCAGTGGGGTGCTTCATTGCTTCAAAGACATTGAAGACTACATTCTCATCTTGCACCCTTAGGGTGAGTTTCCCTTGTTGCACATCTATCAAAGCACGCCCAGTGGCCAAGAAGGGCCTACCCAATATGAGAGGGATCTCGGCGTCTTCATCCATATCAAGCACCACGAAATCCGCTGGAAATATGAACTTGTCCACCTTCACTAACAAATCTTCGACCACCCCATAAGGATATTTTATAGAACGATCGGCTAGTTGGAGTGACATCCGTGTATCCTTGACCTCTTTGATCCCAAACTTCTTCATCATAGAGAGGGGCATCAAGTTGATGCTTGCCCCTAGATCACACAACGCCTTTCCTAGAGTCATCTCCCCAATGGTGCATGGTATAGAAAAAGAACCGGGATCCTTCAACTTGGGAGGTAGTTTTCTTTGAAGAATGGAACTACACTCCTCGGTCGAAGCAACCGTTTCCTCATCCACTATTTTTCGCTTCTTGGAGAGAAGCTCCTTCATAAACCGGGCATAAGATGGCATTTGTTCCAAGGCATCCGCTAATGGAATGTTAATTTGAAGTTTGCGGAAGACGTCAAGGAATTTATTGAACTGTTTATCTTGTAGAGGCTTCTTCAATCTTTTAGGATATGGTACCTTCATGTAGGGCGGGAGGTCTTTGGGTTCAACCCACTTCTTTCTTCGGAACTCTTCATCTACAAGTTTTAACCTTCCCCTTGCTCCGGTGCCTTGTCACTTGCCAACTCCTCTTTCTCAGGTTGCTCTTCCTCAACATGTGGTTGTTCGGGGGCCTTGTCTTCCAGAGAACTAGTTGCACCCCTGTTAGATCCCAACACCCTACCGCTTTTAGTAGTTACGACATTGCATTGGTTCTTAGGGTTGTTCTCGGTATCACCTGGGAAAATGCCTGAGAGACGCTCATTTAGTTGCCTTGCGAGTTGAGCCATCTGCGTCTCTAAATTCTGAATTGCCGACATTGTATGAGTTGCCAACTTGTCAATGGTTGTGCTTGTATTGATTGACAACTTCTCAATTGCCGCATTCGTCTTCTCAAAATCCAACTCCCAAGGTTGCCTTCCACCATCTGTTATTTGCAATTGATTAGGCCCTGGAAAAGCCTGCTGAGTATTGCGTTGATGGATTCCATAGTTAGGCCTCTGACCCTGTTGAGGTTGTTGTTGCCAATTCTGTTGAGGTTGTTGTTGCCCGGCTAGACCACCACTAGCATTACTCCAAGTGAAACCCGGATGGTCTCTCCTCATATAACCCCTATTCTGATTCTGACTGTAATCATTCTGTTTGTTCCTCTAATAGTTGTTCTGGGGCACGCTGTCATAGAAATTATGGCATGAGTCCACATGTTCTTGAGAGAAGTTGAACGGACAGTTCTGAATGTCATGATCTCCATTACAATTTTCACAACCCGGAGGCATTCCCTCATGTATCATATTAACCTTCTTGTTCCCAGACAAAGCCGCAATTTGCATCTTCAATAGTTTATTTTGCTCTAGAATGGCTTCTATTGTTGCAGAACTGACTCCACTTGAGGTTTCCCTACCACGGTTGTAATCATTGTAGGACATCTTCTCCAATAACGCCCATCCATCCTCAGCTGATAAATAGGAAAAAGAGCCGCCAGCTGCGGCATCACAATTCATCTAGTAGCGCCCCCTTAACTCGTTAAAGAAATGTTGAACCTTGGAGACCGGGTCAAAGAAAGCTGAAGGACATCTTCTCAATAGCACATTATACCTCTCCCAGGCTTCATTATAAGATTCATCTTCTGTCTGCCTGAAAGATGTGACGGCTACTCTTGCTTGTGCCGCTTTCTGAGGAGGAAAATACTCAGTGAGGAATTTTTGGGCCATTTGCTCCCATGTTTTGATACTGTTCCGATCCAAACTGTCAAACCAATCGCGAGCGACATCCCTAAGAGAGAGAGGGAAAAGCCGCAAGCGAAACTCATCTTGAGTAACTCCTCTTGTCTTCTGCATGTCACAAGCTTCAAGGAAGCGAGCGATGTGTCTATAAGGGTCTTGTTTGCCACTCCCATCAAATTGATTCTCACGGATTTGGGCTGTGACACATCCTTCCACTCTGAAGGAATCTGTATTGAGGTTTCCCCTCACGATAGAAGAAGCACAATCCTCCAAATTGGGTAGATCATACTCGAACAAAGGCTTGTAACGAGGAGGAGGAGGAGGGTTTTCTTCGACCATTACCTCAGAATTAATTGCTTCAATCCTCTTTCGTTCTCTGGATTCTTTCCTTAATCGCTTCTCAGTCCTGGTGATCTCCGAATCAAATAGCAAGTCCTCTTGTGAAAGGGTACCTCACATACAAAAACAAGGCAAGACCAAGTGGAATCAAAGAAGTAGAGAGAAATAATAGTAGATAAATAACAGAAAAATAAAAATAAAAATATCTTAACCAAATAATCAAACTTCCCAAAAAAATTAGGAAAACTGGTTGTGCCAATCCCCGGCAACGGCGCCAAAAACTTGTTGAGTCACCGGCAAGTGTACCGGGCCGTCGTAAGTAATAAAACACGGTAAGTGATTACTGAGGTTGGACACAGGGATTGGACTACCAATTCTACCAATTCACGAGCAATTCAATACGTTTGGTCAAGTAACAGGAATTGGTTGTGGAGAGAGAGAAAATAGGATCGCAATTCAAATTGACAAATCAAATAAAGATATCGTATTAAAATCTGAAATTAAACATCTAAGGTCACAAATCCACCTACCCAATCATGCATAGTACCCAAGTGATGATGATTCCCTCCCTAAGTTCAATTACAGTGTCAACCAGGACCCCTAAATTCTCCTAATGACACTGTCGTGCTCAATAGGACGTATTCAACGGTTGAGTTAATTACTTACTAGGTCTCATAACCCAATCATCAAACTCTATTAAATCTGGTTCCTATAAGGTTGCACCGATCTCCTATTCACTCTCGTGCAATATTCGATCAATGATCCCAATTCAAGTTCTAAACGCGAATTGCCTATTAAGCCTCATCACATTAACTAGTCAATCACGCATGCATATGATCAACAGAATAAATTCAGAATTGGAAAACAATAATTGAGATAAAGGAGAGAAACATACATCACATTGAACTACACCGTCATGGGTGGTTTCATTGATCCCTTAGACAAGGGGATTAATTCCTCATGCTTGTAACAACGCACAAACAATCGAAACTCATCATGAATGTACAATAGAAAAAGAAAATAAGGAGACACAGCTCCAGAGAACAAGGATTCGTCAAAAACCGATCTAAAACAAGTGGGTAACCAAAAGTTCTTCAATCTGCCCTAAAACAGCAATTTATAGATTTCAGAATCTGCGCCCGCTCGCGAGGCGAATTTCAGTTTTGGCTCCATCCTGAGTTTGAATACTCGCGAGGCGAGGTAGTGTTTCGTGAGGCGAGACAGAGAGGATGACATTTCTGGCACAGTCAGACCTTCAAACTCGCGAGGAGAGATGGTGATTCGCGGGGTGAGACAGAGAGGGTGACATTTGCTGTTCAGGCTGGTCTTCAGGATCGCAAGGCGAGCTCCTGTTTCGCGAGGCGAAACCTCCAGAATTGTTTTTCCATTGTTTTCTTCATTTTCTTTTACTCTAAGAGCTTCACTTTTAACCTGAAACAATAAAAGAAAACGAAAAGCGTAATTCTACTCAAAATAAACTAAAAACTACTAAAAATGCATAAAACGAGTCAAAGTCTAACTTAGGAACAAAACAAGGCCAATTTGGGAGATTAGCGAGGGTGACTCGCCCAATTAGGCACAAAATATACCCCTTTTCTAGCTGGAAACTAGATGAGCCAGAGGCATCAGTGCTCAAAGCGCGGCCATCTTCCAGATTCAAACTGCGAGCACGAGCATGCTCCCTGTTAAGCACGGTCGTGCTCCTGGCATGGCTGTACTATTTGGGCAGATTCATTGTGTTCTTGTAGCCAAAAACTCCCTAAACACTCTTAAATTCAATCCTAGGGTCTTTGACTAAACCATTTGGCATAAACTCACCTTTCACTATGGAATCCATGTTTTATGAATACTTTGGGCAATTAAACCATTAATTCTCATCTTAATAAAGAGCCCTATTCTAACCAATTAGAGTTTTATTAACCGTCTCAACATCAACCATCATACATTCAGCCAACATCGCATAACAACATTATCAACCAACAACATTTGAGTCATGTCATAACATCACCATTAAACCGACAACATTCATGTCATGGATAACATACCAATTTAACCAATTAAGTCATGGCATAAATATATTAACCAAACATACAGAAATTGGCAACATCATCATGAATATTAAACAGATACATCAACTAGACATCGTAACAGGCATGCCAATAACCAATAAACAATTATAGAAATTAGACATTCATAACGGTTGACAAAACTGGAGTTATGGGAGTCCCTCATCTTACACTACCCCCTTGCCTAATGTTCATACTATCCTTCTCCCCATACCTGATATGAAGATCCCGACAATAGCTAAGCGGTAGACCAAACGATGAACCCAACGTGTTCCAGCGAGCGGCTTGGTTAGTTTTTCAAGCCTTCTAAGATTGGCACAGACCAACTAATCTTTCCCAAAGGCCTCCAAAGCTCCAAGAACGCAATGGGTTCAGAGAAAGTAAGGAAATAAACAAGGTGTAGCCGCACTAGGGTGGCTGTTGGTGCCAAAATAGGGTTTAAAACGAAACCCTCGGTTATTATGCATATATATAAGCTGCAGACCAAAGCACGGTCGTGCTCAACTTAGCATCTACGAGACGCGATCCTCCTTTGAGCACAGTCGTGCTCCCTATTGAGCACGGGCGTGCTGGACATGATCAAGGCCGTGCTCATGTACCAGAAAGGGATTTTAAGCCTAGAAATCCCACTTAACCCTTTAACAACAACTCTAATCTAACTCATAAGGCTTACTCAAACAAACAAGCGCGCAAATAAGCACTTAACGAAAAACGAGGTATTATAGAGTGCGAAGCCTTGAAGAACGAAGTAGAACAAGAGGAAGAAGGTGAGAAGAAAGAGTAGGGCGGGGAGAAGACAGAACAAGCGATGGTGTTTGTTGGTGTATTAACGGCGGTTGAGGCGGAGGCTACAGCCGCACACGAGAGGGGAAGAAGTGGCACGTGAATTGCAGAAGTGTTTGGATGAGTGGTTGTCTCTTGGTTGTGTGGTTTCAATTTTGGAGAGAGGAAGAGAAATAGAATGGTTCTTAGAGAAGGTTTTGAACTTTGGAGAAATAGGGTGGTTCTCAGACATAGAATTGGTACATTGAAATTGAATATTGAATCGTCACTTTCATTCTATCCTCTGCTTCATGTTTCAAAATAAAATATTTATTAAGTTAACTCTCAATATAATAATATAATAAATTGAATTGAATTTGATTCAATTCTCAAGACCTTTTGTGGTGAGAATTGATAAGATAGGCATGGTAATAGAGGAAAAGTGCATTGAAAACTGAATTTTGATGATTGATGGATGTGCATTGATGATGAGGCAGTACAACTGTAAACCAATATAAGACAATTGGTATTTGATTTTTGGGAGGGTTCGGGTACCGTTGGGTTTATTTTTTTACACCCGAACTTGCCCGCACAAGACTGTATGAACCTGCACAGTTCAACCGAGGACCTGTGCGCCCGCCCGTACCCGCCCGGCCAGCTGATTTCTGCTTCGATTACCTCGGGTCCCGATAGGGTCGGACAAACCTCTCCAGCCCTAAAAAAGTGAAAAATAAAATAGGGTGGAAACTGGAACACACCTAAAATTGTTTTTTCTCTCCATGGGTAGGAATAAAACATGAGAAGAAAAGAGATTATTGTAACAGCCTGATTTTAATTATGTTGTTCAAACAGTTAAAATATAATTAAATTATATTTTAATTTGAGAATTAGAAATTGTTTTTGATTAAAATAAAATCATATTCATAGTCTACTTTATGGTAGAGGGTTACGGTAAAATTTTCGGTTGAAAACCCAGACGAAAGTCGATCTGCGTTTTCACTACCGGTACAAGTTTACTGCACAGAAAACCTAATTTTGATCCTTGAACGAGACGGTTAGTGTTTTTAATATGTTTCCTTCAACTTTGGTTATTTTGAAAATTTTCGTTCAAAAATAGAATATAATATTTTATTCGGGCGAAAACGTCGGAAGAATTACGATCGAAAAATACAATCGGGTACGAAATTGAGCAGATTAGGGTGCACAAAAGAAGTGAAGTGACTTGATGGGACTTGATGGAAATGGGTTATGACACACTCCAAAAGTGTGATCATCACACTTTTCAAATTATAACATATTATATTCTAAAAAAACCTATTTTTCTCTCTCTTCTCAAACCAAACAAGGCACAAGGTCAAAACTTGTTCTCCAAGCTCATTCCTCTCTCCTCAATTTCGTTCCACTCTATCCCTTGTCTATATATACACATCTCATTTTCACTTCATCATCTTCCTTCTTCAAACTCCATTAAACCTTCATCTTCTTCCTTTCTTCTAAAAGTTCAAGCTCTTAAAGCTTTAGCTTTTATTCTTCTTTTCAACTTAAGTTATTCATTAAAGTTCTTCCTTATACTAACGGTAATGCTCTCATATGAATCTTTTTTCAAGTTTCATATTTTATTTCTTAGTTTACTTTATGTGTTCTTTATATGCTTTAAACTTCTAAAATCTCTCTAAAATGGTAGAAAACTCCTTTTGAGTTGAAACTACTTTCTAGAGTCTTGTATTAACTTATGTTTTCACATACTAAGAGGTTGTGTAAAACAAAATCTCTACCTATCTCTTCCAATGAAGGCCAAATGCTTGCATTTGTGACCTATGAAGTTTTTGTTTCAACTTTTGGAATATGATCATGTGCTTGAGTTTCTAACTATCCATTGATCTTAAATCTCTAAATCTTGGAAGTTTTGATAGTTTGTTCCTATGATGGCTAAAAATATGAATAAGTAAGCCTGGGATACTATGTTTCAACTTTCCAAGTATGATCATGGATTTAGAACTCTTAATACCTTGTGATTCTAAACCTATGAGTTATTGTTAAACAAAGAATATTTTCCACATCATCCTATGATGGCCGAAACTTAGTGTTTAGGTTCTAGGATGTTTGAGTTTTTATTTTTCCAAAATGATCATGGACTTAAGCTCCATAAAATATTTGGATGCTAAGTCTAAGAGATTTGAATGTTTAAGGATTTCTAACTTGTTTATTCTATGTTATTAAAGCTACGATGTATTACTTTCATTTTTCCAAAATGATCATGGACTTGAGTTCCATAAGATATTTGGATGCTAAGTCTAAGAGATTGGAATGTTTAAGTTTCCATTGTTTTCCAAAATGATCATAGACTTGAGCTCTATAAGATATTTGGATGCTAAGTCTAAGAGATTGGAAAGTTTAAGGATTTCTAACTTGTTTATTTTATGTTATTAAAGCTAGGATGTATTACTTTCATTTTTCCAAGATGATCATGGACTTGAGCTCCATAAGATATTTGGATGCTAAGTCTAAGAGATTGAATGTTTAAGCTTCCATTGTTTTCCAAAATGATCATGGACTTCAGCTCCATAAGATATTTGGATGCTAAGTCTAAGAAATTAGAAAGTTTAAAGATTTCTAACCTATGAAGGCTGAACCTAGAAGGTTATAGACCTAGGATACTTTGTTCTTATTTTTCCAAAATGATCATGGTTTTGAGCTCCTTAATACATATGGATGCTAAACCTAAGAGATTGGAAAGTTTAGTGAATGCTAGCCTATTTTACTAGCCTTGACCGAATAACCTAAGTTTATAACTTAGTGGGATTTTAATTCAAATTTGTTAAGTGATCATTTTTTTATGAACTCCTAACACTTAAGGATCATAAATCCATGAGTTGTATAATTTTCGGGAATCTCTAACCCTAAGAACTAGTCTTGACCGAACCTATACCTTGTGGTTTAGTGTTCTTGTTTGATTTTAACTTATGATTTTGTGTTCATAACCTTAGGCTTCCATCGCTGAGGAAACGAGGACGTTCGTGGTATACCTCTTTGAGCATCTAATCTCCTTACCTTCACAGAATGTGGAGTTAGTACTTTGTGGTGTGACAACGAGGAGCTTCAAGTTCGGGAGTCCGGTGATAACCCAAGTGGGGGAAAGAACCAACCTATCGTCGGAATGGATAAGTAGTAGATTATATAATAATTGTGTAGGACGATCTTAACCCTACTAGTAGTCGAGTAATCAACAAAACCAAAATCACATTGGAAACCTTTTCTGAAAAACCAATGGTGATTCAGGTATTGTAGGTTTATCGATATTAGGTTAATTTTATATCGTTGATGGTTGATTTGATTTTACTACCTTTATTGAATTGATTTTGTGCTATGTGGGTGATATGGGAATATTTTGATTGATATTGTGTTATGCATGATCTGCCTGGTTTTTATTATTATGCTTAGTGAATTTTAAGCAAAGATATATATGTTGTCTAAGAGATGATTGTTTTGGGTGTGAGGATAATGATGATTTAGAAGTGCCTAACCTAGATGATGTATGTTAAAGAGGTGTTATGGCATAGAATATGTGTCAAGTTCTAATGGAAGGTTAAGGCACTAGGATGTTGCTAAAACGGGTTGGTGAGATTCAAGTATAGGTGTTGTTGTCCACAACCGTGTATTGGTAATATAATACACAATGAAAAAAGTGTATTGATAATATAATACACAAGGATATCTGTGTATTGGTAATATAATACACCGTGTATTGGTAATATAATACACGTAAAACCACTTCTGTGTATTGGTAATATAATACACGTAAAATCAAGAGTTCTCGCGAGACCACTTCCACCTTAGGAAATAGGTGTGCAACTATGGTGTCTTTGTGTAGCATGAGATTGGGGGTAAAGGATGATATATTAACTTGAGGGTGATCTGTTAGTTATGTGCGTTGTTTGTCTGTGACAATTACTGTATGATTTACTATGACTCTTTTCTGCTTTATGATGATAGAACTGTTTCTTATCCCTTATGTTTCTGTATTCTTGTGGGTTACTTTACTTACATTAGAAGACCCGATGGAGGATTATGTTGCTGAGGAGCTGGGCGGAGCTCTGTATGGAACTGAGGTTGCTGAGGAGTTGGATGGAACTCCTTACAAACCAGAAGCCGGAGGTCGAGCTGTGATCCATGGCGGGTAGAGTACAGATAGTATGGCCAGTGTGTATAAGAAGGAGTATTTTTATATGTTTCCGTAAAGTATGGCTTTTATTTTAAGTTTATGCCTGTGAGGGATCCTACTGAGAGGATTTCCTCAACAGTATTTTGGTAATGTAATAAATAAACAGGTGTGTATTTATATATTACAACCTTGGTGTGTTTAATATGCAGAAGTTATATGATTGTTTGAATAAAGTTTTAATTTTTACGTACTTTTCACGCTAAGTGTACGATTAAGGAATTAATTAATAAGGTTTTAAGCTAATAAAACATCGGGGCACAACGGGGTGTCTCAATTATCCTATAAAATGACTTATCTACCCCTTCTTTGCCCTTGACATCGTTCTCTTTCATTCCTTTCATTGATCTAAACTTCACTTAACCCAACACCATTCCGCCGTCGGACTCTCCCCCACAACCACCACCTCCTCTACCAGTCCCAAAATCATTGAGAAATTCAATCATTGAATCTCCGTCATCATTTGATGTCATCAAATGCTCCACTCTCTCTTTACTCTATGGTGCCGCCACCACGAACTTTGAACCGGAGGGTCAAGAAATTTCATTAGATTGTCAGGAGATATTTGATAATCCGGGTATGTTGATATGATAGAATTGGAAAGGTCCATTTTTATTTATGATAGTATGAGGGGTGGGGGTATGGTTCCTTCATGGCGTTGTCATTACATTCTTATTGACATTTTCTTCTAAATGAAGAGGTCAAAGTTTGCATTTCGGATAACTTTTGATATAATAATAATTAAAACATAAAATATAAAATACAATAGGATTAAAATTGTTTATTCAAGAAAATCTCATTTTCTTTCTCACTATTTTGCATCGTACTAAACAAACAAAAAATTCCACCTTTCTGTTTCTTCAAAATAGAAATTCATATTTCTCTCATACCAAATAACTCCTAAATTTCACTCTTTTTTTCATCATTTTCTTTCTTTCCAATTTCGATCTTTCCATTTTGTCTCTTCTCATTATTTTTCTAAGAGCAACAAATCATAAATTAGATTTTTTTTAAGAGCCTTCCAATGCAAGGAACTCATCAAGACTAATATCGAATGAGTGTAGGTCCGCCAAAGCGGGGTGCATTTTTCTATACTAGTAAGATGCAATGGGACAATTGTAATGTCCAACTGCCAACCATTGGGCTTGACTTAACTGGGCCGAATTTAATAGGATTGAAATGGGCCTAGAGGCTGGGGTTGGGCTTTAATTAATAGAGATGAATTAGAATAAGAGTTATTCACCCAACTAATCCAAGAGTTACATTAGATGTAATTGGAAATGAGTTTCCTACCTAAATAACTAAGTTTTGGGAGATCAACCAAAGTTGACTCGGAACGAGGTGAAATGTGGATCTTTGTCTCACTAGAAAATCTTCCAATGGGATTTTCCGAGTCAATGATGAGGGTCGTTGATTTGAGTAAAATAGTGGGAGCGTATTTAATAAAAGACCTTATTAAATATGTTTTATCATGATAATTATATTTGGCATGTTTTTGTATTTAGAATTATCATGACATAAAACACTGTAATTTATTACTGCGATTTGTCCTTGAGAAGGACAAGGTATCCGGAATTAATTTTTCTGGATTGGTACAAAATTTGAGGATTGTCCTCAAGTACGAGAAATAGTTGTTTGTTCTCGAGCAAATGATTCCAGCCGTGCAACCAGTTCCTACTAGGATCGAAAATGATGCTTATGAGAAGCATCAAGTCGATGTCCTAGATGTAGGATTATTCATGCTTGTAACCATGAAGGTGCATGATATGATCATGCACCTCATGATGCTCTGTTGAGAGAATGCAATGCATAAGAACCATAAGTCATCCCGACCCCTTTTCAGTTACGAACTGGCATAAGAAAATCCAGACACTTACCATGTGCTTCATGCTATTGAGTTCATTGAGAACCTGGTAAGCTTGGATTTCCTTTAGGCTGAATGTTGGCCATTGATTTGATCTTGGAATTTTTGCTGGATAGTTATAGTCAAATCGTTGTCAACGATTCTGACAGACCGCTACTAGAGATTGCAAGGAAGTTGAGAACTGGCAAGCATAGTCTCTAAAGTAGAAAAGGGTAGACTATTGTGATAATCTTAAAAGGGAAAACCTTAAACCTGCTAAACAAAGAGAAGAACAGGCAAGAACAAGTTCAAGCCCGGTACTTCTTTCTTGAAGCTAATAGTTAGGGTTGCAAAGGAAGGCAGTTACTTTCATTGAGGTTTGACAGACATTGAAAAATTGCAAGAAGGTACAAGAAAGAGTATGAGAAAATGAAGTATGACTTCCTCTTTAAGTATTGTGTTGTAGAAGTCAACCTACTTCAAAATAATGGGTATTTGATACCGCATGTGGATCTCACATTAATGTGAATGATCAAAGGGAGTAGGACGTTGACTAAAGGCGAAGTCAACCTGTGAATAGGAAATGGAGCAAAAGTTGTTATATTAACTATAAAAGTTTTTGACTTTGCCTTCAGGGCATATTTTGGAACTAAATAAATGTTATTATGTTCCAGCTATTGATGGAAACATCATTCACATGATATGTTCTATGCTAGCATGTTTTTGGATAATGGAGTTTGTGTCCTTAATCCTCACATGCCCATCTATAATATAAATGCGAAAGGGTCAAACCAAGTGATTCGAACCCAACATGCCTTTGGCATTGTTGTTTAGGTCATATATGTGAGAAAAACATCTCCAAGCTCTATGAGGATGGACTCTCGGACTCATTCGGTTGTGAATCGTTTGATGTATACGAATTTTGCTTGCTGGAGAAGATAACTAAGGCCCTATTTACCAGGCAAGGTGAAAGGGCCCGTGATCTTTTAGGCTTGATACATAGCGATGTATGTGGGCTCCTAAACAAGTTGGCTAGAGGTGGTTAACCTTACTTCATTATATTTACTGATGATTTTAGTAGATATTGATTTGTGTATCTTTCGAAACACAAGTCTAAAACCTTTGAAAAGTTCAAAGAGTTCAAGAATGAAATGGAGAACCAACTTGGCAAAAGTATTAAGACCATACGATTAGATCGTGGTGGTGAATACTTAATCCGAAAGTTTGATGACTGTCTGAGAGAGTGTGAGATAGTATCCCAAATCATACCTCCTAGAATACCACAATGTAATGGCGTGTCAGAAAAGAGGAATCACACCTTGTTGGACTTGGTACGATCTATGATGAGTCATTCATACATGACTCTTTCTAGGGTTTTGCTATACTTACATTTATTCACTCTTAACCGTGTTCCATCTAAGGCGATTGAAAAGACTCCATATGAGATATGGATGGGCCAAAAGGCTAATTTATCATTTATGAGGATTTGGGTATGCCAGGGTGAAACGTCTTATGACGGATAAACTTGGGACCAAATCAGATAAGTGTATATTTGTGGGATATCCTAAGGAAACCAAAGGATATTATTTCTACAACCCCTTTGAGGACAAAGTGTTTGTCACTACGACTAGAGTTTTCCTTGAGAAGGAATACATCTTCAAGGAAAACGGTGAGAGAAATGTAGAACTTGGAGAAATCCAAGTACCACAAAATACTAAACCGCCTACAATGGAACAAGAATCGGTTCCACAAGATGTTGTAGTTGAACCACCAGTTCAAGTAACACAAGGCTTGTGTAGGTTTAACAGACCATGTCACTAACCTGAGACATATGGACTTCTCCTGACTTAGGAAGGTGGCATGCTGCTCATGGATCAAGATGAGCCTGTAACCTACCAAGAGGTCGTAATTGGCACATAATCTGAGATGGAATCCATGTACACGCACCAGGTATGGACCTTGATTGAGCCACCCGAAGGGGTAAAACCCATAGGGTGCAAGTGGGTCTTCAAGAAGAAGACTGACATGGATGGTATGGTGAATACCTTTAAAGCACGACTAGTTGCGAAAGGTTTCAAGAAAAATCATGGTGTAGACCATGATGAAACTTTCTTCCCAGTAGTGATGCTCAAATCCATTTGGATTCTTTTTGCTGCTTACTATGACTAGAGATATGACAGATGGATGTCAAGACTTTACTCCTTAGTGGGAATCTCCTCGAGGATGTGTACTTGACACAACCCGAAGGTTTTGTTGATCGAAAGGATGTTGGAAAAATATGTAAGTTGTAGAGATCCATTCATGGATTAAAGTAAGCTTCCAGAGGATGGAATCCTCGTTTTGATAAAGCTGTAAGACAGTTTGGATTTATCAAGAACTAGGATAAAACTTGTGTGTACAAGAAGGTTAGTGGGAGTGAGATAGTCTTTCTCGTTTTGTATGTTGATGACATACTACTCACCAGAAACGATATCCCTACACTGCAAAATGTGAAAACATTGTTGGGAAATTGTTTCTTGATGAATGACTTGGGCGAGACATCCTACGTGTTAGGAATCAGGATCTATAGAGATAGATCGCTGAAGTTGTTGGGCCTTAGTCTGAGTATATTATGTACTACACCAATTGTCTTGTATGCTTTGAGCATGACAAGAAGGTACCAATTGATATCGGTGAAGGTCACTGAACTGTAGTCAAGAACATCCTTAAGTATCTGAGAAGTACTTAGGATACATTCTTGACAGGTGAGGAAGAAGTCATTGTAAGGTGTTACATAGAAAGTGTTTCCAAACCGATAAAGATTATTCCTGATCAAAGTCTGGTTTTGTGTTTTATCACAGTTATAGATTTCATTACAGAGACCAGGTATATAGTTGCCTCAAATGCAGATTTAAAGGTCGTTTGGATCGGCAAGTTCATTTATGAACTAGGGATGATTCCTAACTTTGCGAACTCCATTGATCTCGTTGCGATGATGATGGAGTAGTCGCATAAGCTAAGGAAACATGATCTCACCAACGATCCAAACATATACTTTGGTGCTTTCGTCTCATTTGATAGATGACCGATGGAGAAGAAATGTGAAGATATGCAGAATGACAACACTAAATAGTCTGCTAATGGAGTCTCTTGCTCAATGGCAGCATGACACTCACACTAGATCAATGGGTGTTAGATTGATGCCCGATTAGCTCTAGTGCTAGTAGGAGATTGTTGGTGTAAGCCCTAGATGCCAATCTATTTTGAATAGATCATCATTTGTATTATGAATTTAATCATTTATTTGATATATGAATAAGGCATTCATTTATTATGTTATTAGTTTATAGCATAATAAAGTCCTTAGAATACGCAGTTCATTCAAAGAGATATTAAGTACGTGACTTAATCGTGAGACCTCATTGAATAATAGAACACCATTCTTAAATATCAGTAGTCGAGTATTATTGTTAATTAGGACGACAATAATATATATAGACTATTGTGTGAGTAGACTGATGACCAAATCTCACGGGTCATGAATATGTGATATCAAGTCGACACACGTGTATAAATATTAGGAGTAATATCTATACCGGATGACCCACTATGAGAATACTTCATAATAGTTATGTAAGTGTCATAAGTATTCTCATGGCTACCATAGTGAAGTAGTCCTTCGACTTGAAGTCACTACGATTCCTACACGAGGAGTTGTAGGCTTGAATGCTATCAAACATCACGCGTAACAGGGCGATCTTAAAGGTAGTTATTAGGCTTGCAATAAATTATGTTGAGGAGTGTGAGTGATGTAAACATGATTCGTCCCTCCTACATAACAGGGATAATGTCTTGGGCCTCTCGATAGAGTGAGACGTGAAATATGCGTGGCCACGCGGAAGTGGGCCAATATGTGATATTGGGCCTATTTATGATTACACGTCTACTCGGGGATCGAGGAACAAATAATTGAACATAACAAGGATGACACTATTATGCCTTGTGTTCAATTAAGACATATGGACGAAGGGACATTTAATACACGGTAAATTTTGGTCGCGAAGGCTAAAACCGGATCATCGATACTCTCGCTAATTGGGTAATAATGATACATTGCTAGATGCCGCTCATTATTTATAATATTTAATATTATAATTAATATTTGATATTATTATAATATTTAATATTATTGCCAACTTAGTGAGAGCCTATAGGGTCACACGCATAGAGCAAATGCGGATCAGTTATATTAGTTAAATATGATTTAACTAATATGAGGACAATTGGACTTGTAGTGTACAAAGCCCAGTAGGGTAAGCAGTTAGGTTAAAGGGAGCTGCCAACTTATAAATAGAAGTGCTCTCCCTCTAACCAGGTCTTGCTAACTGTGTCTTCCCATAGCCGTCAGCTAGCAAAAGACGCATAGCTCCGACGCCCATTTGCTCGTGTTGACTGAGTAGATGTGCTGTGTTTCTCCTTCGTAGCACCGATGATCGAAAAGTAAAGCACGCTTCAAGAGGTAAACACTATTTGCCATGTGCGATTCATGTTT
Organism: Sophora flavescens; assembly: GCA_030762895.1. Classification (NCBI taxonomy): domain Eukaryota; kingdom Viridiplantae; phylum Streptophyta; class Magnoliopsida; order Fabales; family Fabaceae; genus Sophora; species Sophora flavescens. Next base: position 187,143,301 of record CM061063.1, on the reverse strand, counting down.
GTAATGTGCGATTCATGGGATGATTTTCTTCCGTCTTGAGATTTGATTTTAAAAGAGGTTAATATCATGAAAACCCCAATAACCACATTATCTTTGCACTAATGATATTTGAACACCCATTTGGGACACCTTTTCTGGACACCCTAGACACAATGACAATTGTGTAAATAGATACGATAACAATTGTATAAATATAAGTATACTATTAACACACACATTTTTGAGTGTCCATCTTGAGTGTCCATTTTGAGTTAATATAACACAACTCTTATCTTTGTAAGCATAAGCTAGATTACTCAAATCCATTATGAACATTCCTCTCATTGACAAAGTTTGCTTTCGGCCAATACCACCTTATATGTTGTGTTTAGAAAAGCTTATTTAACCTCCTTTTGATTTATCTGATGACATAAGTTTTTATACAGTATTTAGCAGAGCTTATAAAAATAACTTATGCCATCCCATAAGGAGTTTTTGACTTATTTTCATAAGTCACGGAGAGAAGCTTATGGAATTATCATAAAAGCTTATGCACTAAACACCCTCTTTGTTTTTTTCACTATTCGAATCATCTAATGCCCCTTTCTTTCTTTAATCGCTTATGGCATAAGTTCTCATTAGATAAGGCCTTATGTGATAACCTCTTAATTAAATTATTTACCCAAACACGCCTTATATCTGTTTGCCACGTAGCCGCCAACGTCCCAGTCTGCTGCCCCTTCTGTCCGAAACTAGCAACAACCCTTTGAATTGAACGTTTGGTTTGGTGCCTGTTTCTATTTTTTCCACTTCACTTTATGCATATCCATTACAAAAATATAAGAGTGAGGCTACCAGACTAACAAGTAATCAAACGCCCGAAACCACCATTTTGCAGGTTCCATTCACATACCCATTAATTATTTCAACGCATTTCTCAGAAGTACGAGGTAAAGGTTTCACCTTTGTCTTTGATTTTATTGATTTATTCTGTTCCCGTCAATTTTTGTGGCAGGTTCTCAAAAGGGTCTAGAATAAAATGGGCATTATTATTATTTTTAATTCTGCTGTTTGATAAAGGAGAAAAGTTGATAGCCGTATGAATTTGTACTTCAGAGAATGTGATACTGTGATAGATGGTTTTTGATGTCGGTGTTTGTTTCATTTCTTTAATCCGTTTTTCTTTTTCGGTTTCCAAACATATCTCTGATTCTGCTATTTATTTTGTTGTCTTTTATTTGGAACTGAATAGTATGGAAAAGATGTAAATAATTATCTGCAGTTTTTGTATAAATGTATTTGAAAATACTTCAGAGTATTTTGGAACGTAGCCTATCTGGAACATAGTTCACAATATTTTGGTGTATATCAGAAATTCAGAATATTTAAGAATATCTTAGAAGATTTCTTATGCTGTTTTGTTTAATAATTAGGATTAGGACTAGAATTCTGTAATTATTATAAATAGGATTCTAGGTTTGTCTTTGGTATCACATCATCGCATATTAGTACCCTATCGACTCGTAGTAATACCATCAATGTTATTCTAAGTTTACAGTTGTTTCTCATTTATTTTCTCTACGCAGAGTTCACGGAGCTCGTTAGAATCGTTACTCATCACCACAAACCCAAATATAGTTTGTTGTTTTCCTCATCTCCATTAAGTTCTACCTGATCTCGTGTCTCCGATCCACTTGATCCCCACGTCTCTGATCAGTTCTACTTGATCCTGAAAGATTGACTTCGTGGTTCCATCCCAAATGCAATTTGGTTCTTTTGTTGTATGCTCTTATAGCGGCGCTTCTTGCTTTTCCAAGACCTTGAAGTTATTAATGGTTTTTTTTTGTTTAATTGTAAAAAGCCAAAGCTTGAGTGAGATTGTTAGATTATCTAGAATGTATTTCATACTGTTTTAGTCTATCTTAGAAGATCTCTTGGGTTTGTCTTTGGTATCACATCATTGCCTATTAATACCATATCGCCTCGTATCAATATCATCAAAATTATTTTAAGTTTATAGCCATCTCTCTCTTTCCCTGATTCCCTAACCCTAAACTCAATTTTTTCAACATGGAAGTTAGAGTTTTCAATATTATATAATTCAGCTCAATCCACATGAGCATATGCTGCTGAAAATCTTATTTGATCTCAATTTGCTAGCCTTGTTAAGTTTTCACATTTCAGTTTAGCAAAATCACCCCCATCTCTCTTGAAGCAATTGAAAGAATAGTGGATTCAGGGATGTAAGCAGTAGGTGCACTATGAGAAGGGGGGTTTTAGTTCTTTTGGGGCTAATATTTTATTAACATTTCTTCTTTACTAGTTTGTATTTGTACAGATGTTGATGGGTCATACAGACGGCCTATTAGAACGGAGGTCATCAAAGGATCAAATACTTGCAGACCCTTTATCTGAATTAGGTGATGTTGAAGGGGAAGATTGTTCGGAACAGATATTGTATTCAGCATCCTTTGAAGAATTTGCAAGCAGTTGCATTAAATATGATACCATCATATGGCTTTCTATATCACTATTGTTGGTCTTAGCTTGGGGAGTTGGCCTTGTCATGCTGATTTACCTGCCCATTAGGATATATGTGCTTCGAAAGGATTTGTCTTCTCGCAGATTCTATGTTACACGTACTGAAATTGTTTACAAGGTAAATATGAATATTCCTGCATGATCATGATGTTGTGTTGAGTTTTGAAACGAGAAGTGATATTTTCTTCACTTGTCTCTTGTTCAAGGTGTCAAGGCCTTCGTTTATACCATTTTGGGGGACCATAACAATTGAGAGGCGTGTACCTCTTTCTCTGGTGATTGGTATTATTATCGAACAAGGTAGCCTTATCAGATTGTTTTCTTGCACTCTACTTTTGTATGCTTTGTTTAAAATAATTGTATTTACCTTTTGGTTTTGATTTTTGATACATGGCTGCATACATGTGTATGTGTGCATGCGAACAAAATTAAATAATTTAGTGTTCTTTTAGCACTTGGTTTATAGTCTGATTGGAGGCTCTGATATTAATGTTTTTCTTCACTCTGCATAAATTTCAAAGCTTACTCAAAGTTAAGCAACAAGATTAGGTTTATTTTTGTGGTTGCTATGGACTAACAGTCTAACACATCATTTGTCTCTTAAAAACTGTAAGTTCGGATGTTTTGTATCATCCAAAAGGAAGAAAGGGCCAAATGGGTTTTAATTTTTCAATGGCTAAAATTACCAGCTTTGACAAAATAGGCATTAAAGCACACTTTATCTTGTGATTGAAACCTTATTTATATGATGTTTGACATGTCTGATAATATTTTTTGACTATATTGCCCCATTTCTTTTACCAGGTTGTCTGCAGTCTATATATGGAATCCATACTTTTCGAGTTGAAAGTATTGCATATGGACAAGCTGCACCTGTAGATGAACTGCAAGTTCAAGGAGTTTCTGACCCTGATCTTTTGAGAAGGGTGAAACAAAGTTTGTTTCTTAATATAATTCTTTATACTTTTGATGACTAATAGATGTTAATAATCAATATAGTTCTTAACATTTATATTATACATTTGTAGTGGTCTTATAACATTATACTAATACAAAGGGGATTTCATCACCTTAAGATACTGCAATTGATTTGCAGGTGATCATAACAGAAGCTTCAAAGATCTCACGAGATGTAAGCGGGAAGCTGATTGGTCCTAGCATAGACATTGACAACATGGCTCGTATCCCAGCAGCAACCGAGGGATCAGTTGTTACGAGATCACCATCAAAAAGTTGGAAGGTAATAGACCGCCTGAAATGCCTCCTAACAAATATTCACTCCTAAGTAACTAAAGGGTTTGGATAAATACTGAAAATGTTACAACTTGTAAATTGTAATTCTATGGGCCATACAAGAAATGATCTGGTCTAGCATGCTGTTATCATTAAAACAGCTAATAGGAGTTTATATTATTATTATGGCCCATGAAAACTGATCCAATAGTCAGTGGCGGATCCAGGACCTCCAGTCAGTGGGGGCAATCTATTTAAAAAATTAATAATAATTATTAGGTTAAACTAATCATTTGGTCTCTATAAGTGACATTAATTTTGTTAGTTCCCATACATGAAAATCTTTGAAATGGGTTCTCTATGTATACTTATTTTTAATTTTAATTTGGTCATCGCCGTTTATTAGTGTTATAATGTTGTTGGTTAAAGTATAGGGCCACATTCAATATAATTGTCACATGTATGGACCGAATTCGAATTTTTTTATTTTTTTTTATTGAATTTTTCGATCCCTATATGTGACAAGCATTTTCGCTTTGGTCCTTTATAGCAGAAATTCCTTTCAAAGATGCAAATTCAACAATACAATGGGTGCAAATATGTAAAATTAGGGGGACAAAATATATCTAACTTAGGATATTAATGATAATTTTATAGTGGGTGCACCTGCATACCCTGGAATGTATATGGATCCGCCCCTGCCAATAGCAGACTGATCTTTTCATTTGCTTGGTAATCGTAGGATAAATTTTCTCTTGATTTGGTTCTTAACCTGATAGCTTTGTGTTTTTAAAAAAAAATTGTTTTTCACTTTGTTATATTGCTATTTAAGGCCAAGTCATCAACAGATGGGGCATCAGATGTGTGCAGAGTTATCAATCCCGGATAGCGGAGCGGCTATCCCCGAAAACGCTATTACGGGATAGTGCATAGCGGGATGGACGCTATTTTAGGCTAGTGGAGAGAAATGAGAAGGAAAAGAAGGGAGGAGAGGTAGATGGGAAAGAGGAAAATGGAAGTGGGAGGGAGAAGAGAGGGAAGGAAGAGGCTCTGTCGTTCTGAAAGAAAACAATTAGAATAACAACGTTAGGGGAAAGAGAGTGGCAGGAAGAGTCCTTTAAAGAAATAAGGGTAAAATAGAGATTTTAGTTGGGATAAGTCAGGGTAAACAAGTCATTTGAACAAATAGAAAAGGGCAAGTCAGTGAATATTTGAGCTAAAGAGGGCAGAAAAGAGAATTTGAGTTAAAAGAGAGGGTAGAATAGGAAGGCCATATTAAAGAATGAACAAAACTTAAAAAAAACCCTAGATCTGCAGTTCCAGCCGCCAGGGAGGAACACCCAGTCGTGGGAGAGGAAGATCCACTCATCCAACAACGGCGCCGACGGTTGGGTGTGGCTGGAAGAGGCTCGTCGGCATGCTTTGTCGACGGTACATCGGCCCACCAAACAAGAGCGGCCCAGGAGCGCCTGCTCCGCCGCTTTTCGACGCGTTTTCCGCCGCTATAGCGGCCGCTTCTGCCGCGACACGAAAACGCTCCGCCACGCCGCTCGGATGGCGGCCACCCGCCGCTCCGCTCCGCCCCACCGCTATTGCGCTGCTAAAGCGTGCGATTGACTACCCTGGATGTGTGTTGCTTGAATTTCTCTCACACAAATACACTGATCTGCAGATGGCAGGCTCATTACATTCTCCTTCGCTGGAGCGCAGAGTACCTGGAGGATTGCTGTTTAATAAACTTGAAGAAGTCAATAAATCAGTAAAGGTTTGTATCTTAATAGAGCACACATTGAAAAACTCATTTGCTCGTATTTTTCAACTTGATGGAAAGTTTGAAACACATTTTCAGTTTCCTCTTTTTCTGTATTCATTGACCATCATTTGCTGGCTCCAATACATAGTATGGTCTTATTGAATCAATATTATCTTTTGTTCCCTCTCGTCCTCACACACATGCGTCATTGTTTGTTGACAATGATGGAACAGAACAGCAGCCCTACAACTAGTGCTGTTTAATTTTATTTTGTCTAGTTTCACTCTTTAATTGCCTTCTTTTTTTTATTCTATATTTATGACAGAGACTTGAGCTGCTCATTGAGAAGTCGCATGCTTCCCCCCGCTAGGTAAGTGCTGCAAGCCTGCAAGAATTCAAATGAAGTTAGTTTCCATATCAGTACTACCTTTTTTCTATAACTATGGAGATAGGAAATGATTTTGTAACTATAATAGTGCTATTGAGTCACCGTTTTCACTGACTATATAGAATCCTAGCTGAGGAGTTGTAGATGTTTAGGATTTCTAGTTGTAATAGGTTAATTGATTTCCCTAAAGTTTCTTTCATTTTTCTTCATCCCTTTTAATTGGATATCTTACATTTGATATACTTTTCTTCCTACAGCCTCTATTGATTTTCTGGATAGTTACCTCAAGTGTAATACCCCGATTTTCACTGTTTTCCAATATCTGTAAGATAATTACATGTTTATATTTTTATCTGAGACCTAGAAAAGGATTTTGACTAAAACAAAATCATATCTAGATTCTATTAGATAGTAAAAGGTTGCAACTAAATTTTGGGTTGAACATTCAGACAAAACCCGGTTTGCGTTTTTACTGTCAGTAAAAGTTTACTGATCATAAAACCTAATTTTGACCCGTGAACGAAACATCAATGATTCTTATCCCTTTTTAAGTGATATGAGTCATTTCAAAATTTTCGTTCTAAAATAAATATTATATTTTATTTGGGCAAAATATTTAAATAAATGCACGTAAGTGGCGCAGAGATGATGGAAATGATTGATGGGACTTGTGAAAATTGTCACATAATGACTCATCAAAAGTCACGATGACAGCTTAAAAGATATAATTTTTTATTAAGTAAAAACCTATTAATTATTTCTAGTAGATCCAAACAAGTCCTAAGCAAAAATTTTATTTCCTAAACTAACCCCAAAACCCACGGCTCCCTCCACCCCCCTTACATTTTAAGCCTCTTGTCTTCATTTTCTACTCACAAAACAAGAACACAAGTTTATGGTTCAAGAGCTCAAGTAAGGAAAATATTGAAGAACTTACAAAGATCATCATCCTTCTTCACCTCTTCACTCTTTTTAGGTAATCTCATGAGCTATAGCCATCTTTTCTTCTTCTTGAAAACCTTTCCTTCTCATTTCATGTTCCATTTTTTGAAACCCATTTTTGATTTGTTTCATGAAAAATTTCATAACTAATAGTATGAATGAAATTTGGAATCATGATAGTTTACATCATCCCTCTAAGACCCTAGTATATTGTGTTTGAGAGTTTGAATGAAATGAAAAACCCTAAACCCATAAATCCTTGTTGGCCGAAAACCCTAGGAAAGAGGGGTTTAATGATTTTGTTCAATTTTTGAAATCTAATGCCTAATTTAAGCTCTCTAGTACCCATATGATCAAAATCCAAGAGCTTAAATCCAACTAAAAATCCTAGCCTATTTTTCCTATTTGGGCCGAAACCCTAACTCTAAGGAGTTGGATGAAAATTTTCAAATTCTTGAGTCATATCAATTGATCTTGTATACCTGTGCTCTAAGATCATGTATCTAACAGATTAGGATGATTTATAAACCCTAGCTTTTTGTTCACGACTTACCGAAACTCACACTTAGGTGAGTTCGTAGGATTTCTTCAAAATTTAACTTGTTTTATGTTGTTTTGTGAAGGAATTGTTGGGTAGTTTGTTCTTTGGAATTGTGTGGAGGAAGCTAAAATCCAGATGAGCATTTTCTGAACGAAAATCCATACTCTGAGGTAAAGGGAGTTTACGCGAGAAGTTTTAGTTAGTCATGTACTTTGTTTGTATGATTGGATATATGTTGATTGAAAATGTGTTGTGATGCTATTTGTAATTGTTGAAAATGTATATGTTGTTGTTGAATTATGTAAATGGATTATGTATGTGTTGGATGAGATTTACTGTATTGCTTGACTGTGATTGGTTGAGGGCATAACATTGGTCATTGCTTGTTAATAAAGACTAAGTCATTAAAATGCATTAACTCAGAAAAACTGAAAAAGTGATGTTTGATTTTTGGAAAGTGAGAACAAACTCTAAGAATTAAAGTGTTGAGATAGAACAAGGTTTTTAGGAAAAAAAGAAAATGGAAGACATCAAAATCTGTGAAAATGTTTAAAAGTATTTGAAGGAAAAACTCTTTTGAAAATTAAGATTTCTTTTAAGTTTTACAAATTTTTTTATTCAAATGGAAAGATTTAGAGAAAATGATTCCACTGATAAATTCATTAATAAGAGTTTGGAGATTTAGTCAAAAGTTGAGAAAAAGATTTTAGTGGTTTCTAAGTTTTCAGAAAAAGTTTAAGTTTAACAATTTTTTTTATTCAAATGGAAAGATTTAGAGAAAATGATTCCACTGATAAATTCATTAATAAGAGTTTGGAGATTTAGTCAAAAGTTGAGAAAAAGATTTTAGTGGTTTCTAAGTTTTCAGAAAAAGCTTTTTAAAAGAAATATTTTGTGAAAGTGTATTTATAAGAACGAAAAAATATTTATGACACAAAGTTGAGTAACTTTTGTATTTTGTTTTCGATTTAGTTTTCACTGAACGAAAAATCAAGTAGAAAAAGATGGAAGTGGAAAGGACCTAGATTACCGAAATGACGGGACTAGATCTGGATGGCTGAAATATCGGGCTAGATCTGGATTGCCGAAATAACGGGCTAGAGTTCCTGTTTGAATTTTGAGGAAAAGGAAAGGACCTAAATTGCCGATGCTAAGAGATCGGGTTGGATTTGGATTGCGGAGATATCGCGATGGATTCGGATTGCCGAAAAGTCGGGCTAGTGTTCCTACTGATAAGAACCTAGATTACCGAGACGTCGGGCTAGTGTTCAATTGAGAAAGAGATTTTAAATCATTGATTTTGTTTTAAAATCCTAAGTTGGTATTAAAATTTATTTAATACCTGAATAAAAGTAGTCGGGAGCTTTAAGCCTCGACGAGGAAAGAACGAAGCGAAAAAGAAAAAAGAAAACGAAAACCATTGGTTTACATGCATAGTTTGGCAGATGTGTCGTTGTGTATCGAGCTACAGTTTCACACTGGGTGAACTGGCAAATTGGATAGTTACGGACCAAAGATATATTCTTTAGTCTTTGGGTCTATTGGGGACATTCGGGCTCGAAAACCCACGGAAGGCTCGGGCATTTGCAACCTCGTGCCGTGGAAATCGGTTACCCTGCACGTAATGTACTCAATCAAGAACTATTCAATATTATTTAGGTGAGACGTGATACCCTTGAACAATTGGGGATCGAACCTAAATTGAGAGGCCGACCCAACGCGAAACAATTGTGTTATTGGGATTATTGAGGCCTATCATGCTTGACGAAGGGAAGTTAGGATCTCCGAAGAATTATGAAATAGATAGTGAATATTGAAGTGACATGAAATATTTTATAAAATACATTTGGTTGTTGGGTATGAATCCCTGTTGAAATATTTGTGATGTGATGTTATATTTTGTTGTTGTCATATGCTATTGTTTTGTGAGTCGTGTATGTGGCTGCTATGAAAAAATTCATATGTCGGTATCTCACCTTTGCATTATTTCTGTTTGGTTCTCTATTTTGTGGTATACTATTATGCATATACAGATGGACCCAATGAATCACTTGACCCGTTCGGGGTTCACGGGCCTAGCGTTTGAGCACCGAGATGATGGAGACGCTTGGGTTATAAACCCGGGAGCTCGAAGCGCCATATATACCGGGCCTTTACTTACTACTAAAGGGACAGAAGCAGGGATGATGTCTTGTTCTCATAGCGTGAAGACAGTTGAGGTTCCACTACCACCTATATGACTTCTTTTAAGGACCTTAGTGGAGACGGGAAATTCCTACCATCACTATAGTTTGTACCTGGAGCAGCACCCGAATCCCCAGTACTGGAGCTACCTGCTCCCCTAGTCCTTGTTGGAGGAGAGGATGATGATGATGTTATGGTTGAAGAAGACCCTCAAGAGGAAGGCCCGATTGAAGAGGATCCTGACGAGGATGAGGAGGTGGCAGAGTACCACCCACTGGATGAGGAGGTTGACCCCACAACTGATGTGGATGTAGGAGGAGTTTCACCCGATCCTTCTCCTGATAGGGATGGCCATAGAGGTCTCCCTAATGGCATATAAGTCCATAGGGCAACCTCAAGCCTAAGAGATTGAACATGGAACTTTCCATGGAGCAATCTCAAAATAATATTGATTAAAGAAAATTAATTAGCTATTTAATAAAATAAAGTGTGAGAATCAGATTTCATTTCATGATTTTCTAACTTTTAATTATTTTGCTTCTAATTATTAAATGTTTTAAAAAAATCCTAGGCAAGGTTGAATACAACACACGCCGTAAGACAACCTTAATTCTAAGGGATTGGACATGACACTCAAGTCCACAGGGTATCCCTAACTAACACAAGTTCAATTATTTTAATTAGCTATTAAAAAATAAAAAGAAACATATAAGGAAAAATTTAGTTTTGGCTTGACAGGATGATTGATCCTGCTCCTACGTATTCCCCGCTGCGATGGGAAATTCAAAGCCACGCAGTTCGTGTAGAAAATATTTTATTTATTGGTTTATTTTAATTTTTATGAAAAGGTATTTTTTTATTTTAAAAAAGAGGATTCTATGTATATATTCTTTAGTTTTTTTAACTTTTTTTTTGTGTCGAAAACTCCTAATCGAGATAGAATATGACAGACACGTCCATAAAGCTATCCCGAATCTAAGAATTGAGTGTGAAACCTCTCACAAAGCAATCCCAAAATAATTATTTTCAAGTATTTCCTTTTTTACATTATTCTAATTATTTATTATAGCATAAACATTTCATAAGAAAAGAAAATCAGATTCAATGTTTTTTTAGTCCATTTCTTTTTAGTTTACCAGACTCACTTGGCTTGGGCCAACAAAACCCCCAACAACCCAACGATCAGCTGAAGTTAATTCTACACGCATAACCAAATGAATAAAAAAATTAAAAAAATTAAAAATAAAAAGGAAAACAAATAAAATAAAATAACTCAGTAACACCAATACATTGTTTCAAGACATCAGTAAAAGAGTAACGTTATAGAACAAGAAGGGAGGAACAGAGCCTGGCGGTGTGACGGCGGCGACGCTCGGTGGTGCGCCACTGGTCTAAGGCGGGTCCGAACCTGGTTATGAGGCTGAGACAAGGCGGATCTGGGTTGAACTCTGGTGGGTCACTGACGGCTCTGCTTGAGGCAGCCAAGCGAGGCAGCGACGCGAAGCGGCGACACGCGGTGGTCACAAAGGAACAGGGACAGTGACACCTCCCTTTCTTTTCTCTCTTCTTTGATTGTTATTATACTCTAAATATTCTTATTGCTCTATGTGTATCAGAGACCTTTTAAATTTTTCATTCCTTTCTCTTCTTACTGTTGTTGCTGTTGATTTTCTCTATGATTCGTTGTTCTTATTCTGTACCCTCTCTTGTGATTTTTATAATGCTAAATTCGCTCTGATTTTGATCCTAAAAATCTGCAAGGGTTAAAATTTCTATCTCCGATTTGAAATAGAATCAAAACTAGTGAGCCTCATCTGCAAAAATCAAGGGATTTGTGAACTGGATTCAAATTCAAAATAATGTTGGAGGGAAGAAAAGGGGGGGCTGCTAGGGTTTGTTGGAGGAGGATGAAGGTAGGAAATGGGTTTGAATAATGGGTTTGGCTGGTTTGGCCCAATAACAAAAATAAACCTAAATGTTTAACATAAAATTAAAATCTTTATATTATTTTTGTCAGTCAAAAAGTCTTTTTTTTTGAATTTTGGGATAAATCAAAATAATATCGCAAAATAATTTTTTTTGCATTTTCCTTTTCTTTGAATTCTTTTTATTTTTTTTAAAATTTTTAGTGAAAACTAAAAAGATCTGGTCAAAATAGGGTGTTCACAGTTGCTCATCTTTACTTGTTTATTACTAGAATACATGAAGAATGAGCGATTTTTCATGTGATAGTAGTAAGGAACTAGTAAAGAAAATGAACTCGCATTTTGGCCGGGATAGGAAACAGGCTGGAGAAAATTCAAAACATTAAGCTTCAGAGCTCGGAAAATAAAAATGACAGTGGGCCTCAGATCCCAAAAATAAAATTAGTAGTGAGCCTCAAAGCTCGAAAATTAAATTTACAGCGGGCCTCAGATCCCAAATATAAAATTAGCAGTGAGCCTCAGAGCTTGAAAAATAAATTTGAAGTGAGCCTCAGATCCCATAAATAAATTTGCAGTGAGTCTCAGAGCTCGAAAAATAAATTTGCAGCGAGCCTTAGATCCCAAAAATAAATTTGCAGTGAGCCTCAAAACTCGAAAAATAAATTGCAGTGGGCGTCAGATCCCAAAAATAAAAATAGCAGTGAGCCTCAGAGCTCGAAAAATAAATTTACAGCAGGCCTTAGATCCCGAAAATAAAAATACCAATGAGCCCCAGAGAAATAAATTGCAGTGGGCCTCAGATCCTAGAAATTAAAACGCAGTGAGCCATGAGCCTGAAAATTTTATGGTTGGGCCATGACCCGAGAAATTGATGCAGTGGACCTTAAGTCAAAACATGTGAGCCATGAGCCTGAAAATAGAGCCTCGAGCCTAAAAATTTTATGATTGGGCCATGACCCGAGAAATTGATGCAGTGAACCTTGAGTCAAAACAAGTGAGCCATGAGCTTTTAAAAATAGACCATTTAGTCAGAAAAAAAAAAATGATTGGGCTATGACCCGAGAATTTTATTTAGAGATCCTGAGTCACTTTTTTTATATACTTATGAATTAGGCCTTGAGCCAAAAATATTTTGAAGTAGGGCTTGAGCCAAAACATTTTGAAGTTGGCCTTGAGCCATAGAATTACAACTCTTATTCTCTTTTTTTTTTGCTGTTTTTTTTTTTAAAAACATTCACACTTGAAGACCAACTTGGCAAAAACTCACAAAAGAGAAAATTAAGCATGAAAAGAGACCTTTTGGATAAATTGAACCTGGTGCTTCTTAACAAGTATCAACCAATCAAACCTGTTTTTGAACACTTCACGTCTTATTTTCTTCTTATTGCCAATGTAGAATCTTAGCCATCACTTGTATTCACCTTCCCTTCATTTCCAAACATCAAATTGAAAATCAAACTACCTCATAATTTCGATTTCTCCTTGAGAACATTATCTACCACCTCCATGCAAGATTTTTGAACTTTTTATGGCTTCAGTGGTTCCTCGAGAGATTGCCATTAGATCGTTGAACCATATTGTTGGACCTATATTCAATTATCTCGAAACATTACCTAATGAAAATTCATTGGATTGTCGAGTTTCTAAAGAAGAAGATTAATTGGAGAAATTCTTTGAGGATTTTGAAGGCTTGAGTGAAAGGAACGGAGAAGAACAAGAAAATCAAATAGGTATTGCTCCAAATGAGTTCCTTTGGTGGTCCTTGATCAAGATTTACTTAGATGTGACCCATTGGGAGCCAAAACAAAATTGTCCCAGTTTAGGGTTGAATTGAGTAACAAGGGAAGAATTTGCCCCACTGTAGAATTGAATCGATCAACGTTGAAATTCGCCCCAGTGTAGTGCTAACTCAAAAAATTTCGCCAGTTTGGGATTAAATTGAGGAATAAGGGGAATTTGCCCTGGTGCAAGGCTGAAATGATCAATATGGAAAATTGTCCCAGTGTAGGGCCAACTCAAAAAATTTCCCCTAGTTTGGGATTCAATTGAGGAATAAGGGGAATTTGCCCTGGTGCAAGGCTGAAATGATCAATACGGAAAATTGTCCCAATGTAGGCCAACTCAAAAAAAATTTCCCCCACTTTGGGATTCAATTGAGGAACAAAGAGAATTTGCCCCAGTGTAGGGCTGAATTGATCAACACGAAAAATTGCCCTAGTGTAGGGTCACGTTCAACCAAGAGTTCCGTCTTAACATAGGATTGGGTAGAGTGTTGTCCCTATGTAAACCCCTCTTTTTTTTTTCTTTTTTTTATTCGCCCTAACTTTTGCTTAGATTACCTTACGAGTTTTCAGCCTAACGGGTTTTTCTTTTCTTTTCACTTTTTTCTTTCTTTTTTTTCTTTTCTTCTTCTTCTTCTTCTTCTTCTTCTCTCTCTCTTTTTTTGTGTGGAGCAAAATACTTCAAAAAAAAGGAGTAAACGCCCTGTCTCAAGAATAAGATTTTATGAAAATAAGAGCAACCCTTCATTGATCTGAATGGACTTTCTAAAGCTTGTAAAGTGGTCATGGTTAAGGGTTAATAAACGAAAGGTATAAAAGGTTCAAACAAGTATTTAAGGGTGAATCGGACCAATGATCTTTGGATTTTCATACATTCTTACATCACCAAGAACATTTCTTGTCTTTTCTTGAACTATATAGATTTTTTATTCATTTTTTTCCAATTTTCAATCCAACTTTGTGGCTTTGCCAACATACTTCCTTTTTTTATTGTGCTTTTAGCCCCATCGTCATCTCCTTCACATTTTATTCTTTTTCCTTCACTTATTGTTATTGCAAGCAACCTTCAGCACGAGCCCCATTGTAAGGATGACCCTGGTCCAGGGTTATTAGGAAGAATTTTCAAGGCCCAAAACGGGTAGCAAGGGATAATGGTATATATATATATATATATATATATATATATATATATATATATATATATATATATTTATTTATTTATTTATATATTTTATGAAGGATAGAGAAAGATGGTCAATCTTCATTTCAAATAGTGGTTATTCATTTCTCATAAAGAATTAATCTTGAGACAAAATCAACCAATACAGAAAACCACACTTTCATTTATTTGCTCCCGATTTTTTTTCAAATTTTTTTTATTTTTCATTTTTCACTTTTTCACTTTTTTCTTTTTCCCTTTTTTTTTTTGAAGAGGGGATTTAGGAACTTCTACCCGTCACTGTGCATACTTACCAAAGATCAAACAAGGGGTCTTAATGAATCACAAATTTTTTTATTCCAGGTTAAGGAAGAACCAACAAACCATGCAAGTCCATTACAATAAAACTCCAAGACAAACAAAACATAGGAAATAGTATAGTCAAACAATCTATATGTGAAAATCATGGCTCAACGACCTCTGTTCAATTCATTTGCTCAAAGATTCTTTGCCACAAGAGTGTTGGGTGGTGGACAGCCTATGGATACTGGAACTCCATCATCTTGAACAAGTAGTGACCCACCAGTTGGTAACCATGCTAGAAATGGAGGTTTTCTTAAAAACACGGGCACCTTTGCAATTAGTTGTTTCCATCAAGTCTCAAACAGCTTGATATTAGGGATTGAGAGTCTCAGCGAAAGAGATAGTAGACTTTTCCTTTGAGATCTGAGCCTTAGTGAGTGATTGTCTGGACAAGTTTCAGAGGGCACTATCAGATGACTTGGAAAGACTGGATGCTCCAAGTTATGAAACTGTGATGTTCTTTTCCTCCACCATATTGCTCAAGGTTCATTCAACTCTTTGTCCATCAACTTCCATTATCCATGTTTGATTGGTATAAAATTTTTCTTGAAAGCACAATGATTCAATTTATTTGAAAAGGAGCTTGGGAGTCTTTTTTTCTTTTACTTTTTTTTCATTTTTTTTTATTTTTATAAAAAAAAACTTACTACTTACTCAACCGAAGACTCTTCTTTTTTCATTTTTCAATTTATTATGCCAAGATGGCCATGATCTTGAAAGGAAGTTTTTTTTCTTTTTCATTTTATCCAAAGTTAAGAATGCATGAGATGCATGAAATGAATGCCCTTTTTAATAGATTTTTTTTATGCAAGGAAATGAGTTTTTTTTTTCTTTTTCTAATGCATAACATGTATATAAAATATAATTCTTTCAACTTGTAAAAAAAATGCATGTTTATCTTTCAAAACCAAAAATTGCGGCAGGGACGACGATCAAAAGAGATTTTAAGAAAAATGTAGAGTCGCCACCAATTTTATTTAATTTAGGAAAAATTGGAAAACCTTTTAAAAAAATGGTCTTTGAAACCAAGTTGAGTTCGGGAGTCGGTTATGAGTAGGGAATGTGTTAAACAACCTACGTCGTTCATCCTACGAATGGTACCTTGAATTAATTGTGCAAAATTAATAACTTTTAAATTATTTATTTTACCCCAAAAGTTAATTAATGAATAAAGAGATTATTAATTAATATTTACACTAAAGAGGTTGAAAATGACATACGAGTCCATAGGGCATCCCTAAATAACAATTTTTATTATTTTGATTAACTACATTAACAAATTAAAAAGAACAAAAAAACAAAGGAAAAATAAAATTTTGGCTTGACGAGATGATTGATCCCGCTCCTACGTATTCCCTACTGCGATGGGAAACTCAAAGCCACGTAGTTTTTGTAGAAAATATTTTATTTGTTGGATTATTTTAATTTTTATGAAAAGGTTCTTTTTTTCATTAAAAAGAGTTTTTTTGTATTTTTGCCTTTTTTATTTTTTATCGAAAACTCCGAAGCGAGATAGAACATGGCAGATACGTCCATCGAGTTATCCCTGAACCTAAGGAATTGAGTGTGATACCTCTCACAAAGCAATCCCAAAATTATTTAAAAGTATTTCTTTTTTCTTTTTTTACATTAAGTTTATTTGTGTTATGAATTAATTTTTAAAATGAAAGTCTAACTTCTAATAACTATTTTCAGCATACTAAGGTATTAGCCCACCAAAGCACTCAACCCAAAAGCCCAAACACTACAAAAGAATAGACCAGGTCAGACCAAAAGGAAGAAAAAATAAAATAAAAAAAAAAAGAAAAAAAGAAATAAAGAACAGGGAACAAAACAAGATAATAAGTTAATAACTACAACCCTCTATCAACAACGTATCAGAGCTGTTTGGCAAAGGGGAAGCAGAACAGCTAAAATAGGAAGCGGCGGCTCGATGAGGCGGTGCGACTCACGGGACTAGTGGGAACAGGGACTACTCTTGGTCTTTGGTTTTCACTCCTTTGATTCTGAATATCCCTCTGTGTTCAGAAATTTTTCACTCTCCTTCTCTTTTGTTTGATCTGCTCTCAGTAGTTTATTGTTTCAGAGACATTTTGGAAATCTCCTCTTCTGCTCACTAGTGTTCTGAAATTTTCTCTCCGATTCTTTTTTGTCATTCTGTAGCCTCTCTTGTGTTTTTTTTTAAATGTCAAATTGCTCTGATCTTGATCCTAAAAATATGCAATGATTAAAACTTCTATCTCTGATTTGAAATAGAATCAAAACTTGTGAGCCTCATCTGCAAAAATCAAGGGATTTGCCAATTGGATTCAAATTAAAAATAATGTTGGAGGGAAGAAAAGGGGGGCTGCTAGGGTTTGTTGGAGGAGGATGAAGGAAGGAAATGGGTTTGAGTAATGGGTTTGACTGGTTTGGCCGAATAAAAAAATAAACCAAAGTGTTTAACATAAAATTAAAATCTTTATATTATTTTTGTTTGTCATAAAGTTTTTTTTTTTGTATTTTGGGACAAATCAAAATAATATGGTAAAATATTTTATTTTTGTATTTTTCTTTTCTTTGAATTCTTTTTTTTTTGTTGAAATTTTTAGTGAAAACTAAAAAGACTCGGTCAAAATAGGGTGTTCACAGTTGCCCCTCTTTACTTGTTCATTACTAGAATACATGAAGAATGAGCGATTTTTCATGTGATAGTAGTAAGGAACTAGTAAAGAAAATGAACTCGCATTTTGGTTGGGATAGGAAACAGGTTGGAGAAAATTCAGAACATTAAGCTTCAGAGCTCGAAAAATAAAAAAGACAGTGGGCCTCAGATCCCAAAAATAAAATTAACTGTGAGCCTCAGAGCTCGAAAATTAAATTTACAGCGAGCCTCAGATCCCAATTATAAAATTAGCAGTGAGCCTCAGTGCTCGAAAAATAAATTTGCAGCGGGCCTCAGATCCCAAAAATAAATGTGCAGTAAGCCTCAGAGCTCGAAAAATAAATTTGCAGCGGTCCTTAGATCCTAAAAATAAATTTGCTGTGAGCCTCAGCTCGAAAAATAAATTGCAGTGGGTCTCAGATCCCAAAAATAAAAATAGCAGTGAGCCTTAGAGCTGAAAAAATACATTTTCAGCGGGCCTCAGATCCCAAAAATAAAAATACCAGTGAGCCTCAGAGCTCGAAAAATAAATTTGCAGCGGGCCTCAGATCCCAAAAATAAATTTGAAGTGAGCCTCAAAGCCCGAAAAATAAATTGTAGTGGGTCTCAGATCCCAGAAATAAAAACGCAGTGAGCCATGAGCCTGAAAATAGAGCCTTGAGCCTTAAAAATTTATGGTTGGGCCATGACTCGAGAAATTGATGCAGTGGACCTTGAGTCAAAACAAGTCATGAGCTATAAAAATAGAGCCTTGAGCTAGAAATTTTTTATGAGTTGGGCCTTGACCTAAAAATTTTATTCGGAGGCCTTCAACGTTTTTTTTTTTTTTATGAATTATGCCTTGAGCCTAAAAACATTTTGAAGTAGGTCTTGGGCCAAAAACTTCTTCAATGGGCCTTTGAGCCAAAAAATAATATAAAAAAAATTTGAAGTAGGGCTTGAGCCCAAAAACGATGAATATGGCCATGAACCAAAAACTTTTTAGTGGGCCTTGGAGCCCGGAGGAAATGAGTCTTGTCACAGGATTACAACTTTTTTTTTCTTCTTTTTCTTTTTTCTTTCATCTTCTTTTTTTTTCTTTTTTTTTCTTTTTATTTTCCTTCGAAACATTTGCACTAGCAAACCAGCTCGACACAAACTCACACAAGAGAAATTTAGGCATGAAGAGCAACCTTGCAGATAAATTGATTCTGGTGCTTCTTGACAAGCATCAACCAATCAAACCTGCATCTGGACACTTCACAACTTCTTATAGAGTCAGACCTTATTCTTGTTGCCAAAGTAGCATCAAGCACTACTTGCCTTAACATTCCCTCAATTTACAAGCATCAAATCAAGCTGCCTCATAATCTCGATTGCTCCTTGAGAACATCATCTACCACTTCCACTCGAAATTTCTGGAATTTTATGACTTCAATGGTTCCTCGAGAGATTGCCATTAGATTGGTGAACCATATTGTTTGACCTATATTCAATTATCCTGAAGCATTACCCAATGAACATCCATGGAATTGCAAGTGTCTCAAGATTGATTAGAGACATTCTTTGAGGACTTTGAAGGTTTAACTGCAAGGAATAGAGAAGAGCAAGAAAATCAAATGGGTGTTGCTCCAAGTGAGTTCCTTTGATGGTCATGGATCAATATTTACTTATTGATGTGACCCTTTGAGAGAGAAAACAAAATTGCCCCAGTTTATGGTTGAATTAAGCAACAAAGGATGAATTTGCCCAATGTAGGTATAAAAGGCTCAAATAAGTATTTAAGGGTTAATGTAACCAAGGATCTTTGACTTTTCTTACATCACTAACAACATTGCTTGCCTTAGCTTGCACCCGAAGATTTTTTTATTCATTTTCTTTTGATATTTCAATCCAACTATGTCCTTTGCCAACATACCTCTATCTTCATCACTTTTACTTTTTTATTTTTCTTCCATTTTTTCTTTTACTTTTTAGCATATCCTTCACATTTTCTTCTTTTTCCTTCACCTATTGTTGATGCAAGCAACCTTCAGCACGAGCCCTATTGTAGGGATGATCATGGTCCAGGGTTACTAGAAAGAATTTTCAAGGCCCAAAAAGGGTAGCAAGGGATAATGATTTTTATGAAGGATAGAGAAAGATGACCAATCTTCATTTCAAATTTTGGTTACTCAATTCTCATAAAGAATTAATCTTGAGACAAAACCAACCAATGGTGAAAACCACACCTTCATTTATTTGCTCCCAATTTTTTCATTCTTTTTTAATTTTTTTTTGAAGAGGGGATTTAGGAACTTCTACCTATCATTGTATATATTTATCATAACACAAAGATCAATCAAGGGGTCTAAAATGAGTCGCAAAACTTTTATTCTAGGATAAGGAAAACCATGCAGGGCCATTACAATAAAACTCCAAGACAAACCAAACATAGGAAACATTATGATCAAACAATCTTTATGTGGCAATCATGTCTCTTAAACATCTGTTCAATCCATTTGCTCAATGATTCTTTACCACAGGAGTGTTGGGTGGTGGATCATCGATTACAATTAGAAATCCATCATCTTGACAAGTAGTTAACTGCCGATTGGCTACCATGCTGGAAATGGAGGTTCCCTTGAAAACCAAGACACCTTTGAAATTAGTTGTGATCTCCATAAAATCTCAAACAACTTGATATTGTGGATCGAGAGTCTCGGCCTCGGAAGGGGTAGTAGGCTTGAGCTTGGACAATGATGCTTTTTCCTTCGAGATATGAGCCTTAGTGATGGTCTTCCATCTTCCAAGGTTTAATTGGTATCAACTTTTCTTGAAAGCACAAGGATTCAATTTATCTGCAAAGGAGTAGTATTTTAAAAAAATAAAAATAAAAATTGACATGTAAAGGCATCACAATAAATAGCTAAGGTCCCAACTAGGTTGACACCTTAGCTTTCACCAATCATCTGCAGCACACCAAAGATTTGAACTTTTTGAGGAAACAAAATTTCACTCATTGATGCGTATTTTTTAGAATAAAGGCAAGTGCACCTCGTCGCAAACAAGTAATACGGTGGTAAGACCGGTTATCGTATCCACAGGGATCGGTTGCCAATTACCAATTCACAAACTCAACAACTATCTAGACTAAACTATGGCATGAAAAGATCATAAAATGAAGAAATAAAATATTTTTGGTCTTTTGGGAATTTTATCGAACACTTGGAAGGCAAAAGAAATGCGGTTGAGATTGTCAGGGTTAGACTACACTAATCCTCCCTTAATTGCAATGAAATGGCGTCTAACACAAGTTCTAGTTCAATAATGACAATCAAGCCTTTTCTAAAATACTCAAGCCTAATGTCTTAGGTGCATTGAGCCTAAAACCCCAAATTAAACCCTAATGTCTTAGGTGGATTAACCTGAGATTTTGCATTAAGTCAAGACTTATAAGATTGCAAGCAGCCAACACCTATGTCTAGATTCTTGAACTACTTGGCATATGATTCATGAGCATGCCTTAACATCAATCTGTCAATTGTCTATCAAAGCAACATATCATTCCTATGGGTAGCTAAGCCAAGGAAAGCATTAAGCACAGAATCACATACTCATAAAGAATTAGAAACTTGCATTAAAACACCAAATCAAATACAAACAAGTTCAGAAAAGCTACATCTAACCCCAACAATGGGGGATTAGTTACTCATATTTACAGAAAACCAAACCAGGGAAATAGGAGAAGAGGAGAGGAGAGACTCCATGGGAGCTTTCCTTCTTCTTCACAGCAACCCCTCTCAGCAACTCCCTTCAAGGGTTGAAACCCTAGCCCAGCCACAGCCTCCAAGTGCCTCCAAATGCCTCCCCCTGGACCCCTTTTTCTGTCTGCTGCATTCTTATTTATAGGTCTGCTGCGCGTCACGGCCGTGATGGTCATCACGGCCAGGTCGTGACGCGTTCTGGAGTGGGCGTAATTTCACTTTTTAACTCTCGCGAGGCGAGCCCTGGATTCGCGACGCGAAACTTAAATTTTTGGACTGTCACGGCCGTGATGTCTATCACGGGCAGGCCGTGAGAGTTTCTGACTTTTGCCTTCTTCTCTGCTTGATCATGCCGTGATGGTCATCACGGCCAGGCCGTGATGGGCTCTGTTTGGCTCATATTCTTCACTTTTCAAGCTCAGTTTCATCCAGGCTCCATCATGGCTGATTTTGATCATTTTTACATTAATTCCTGCAAAACAACACCAAGAAACCGCTTCACCCGTTCCAAGGGAAAAACTAACAAAAATAAAATAAAGAATGCCTAATCTATATGCAAAATGCATGCAAAAGTGTACAGAAAACATGATGTAAAATCACACTATCAAATCACCCCAAGCTTATTCAATTGCTTGTCCTCAAGCAATCACTAAGGCCAGTAGAAAAAAACAGAACATGGATAGTGAATTAAGAACCCGAGCAAATGATCCAAGTAATAGGCAAATCAAACAATTCAGCAAGAGACAATCAATTCAAGTCCAATTAGAGGCTTAGGTTCCTTAGATTCATATTCTCACTGATTTGGGCACTCTTTCTCACATGAAGCTCACCCCAAGCTTGTCCATTTGCTTGGCTCTCTTTTCTCCCTCACTCAAGTGTTTAGGGGAATAAGACAATTCGCTCAATTTTCCTCAAGGAATGAATCCTACCATAGGCTTGACTAGCAACCAAATCTCTATTTTATTAATGAAAACAATTTAAGAATCAAGAGGTCTTTTCTTTGGTTGTAACGGGGCCATGGGATTAATCGTTAGGTGGGGATAACAAGAAAAGGACATTTCAAAAGGCTACATAAACATCAAGCATTGCAACATGACCTTCTAAAATACCTTCTTGGGTTTTCACTACATTTTTCCACCTTTCTTTCTTTATTTTTCTTTTTATTTTTTATTTTTCACTTCTTTTTGTCATCCCCTTCTCTACTTTATTTTTCTTTTTCTTTTGTTTTTCTTTTATTTGGAGAAGGGGAGATTTTTCAGCTCAAGAGAAATATTTTTCTGATTCTTTTATCCCAAACTTTTTCAACTACCTTTTTACCCTTTTGTAATACTTTAGAAGGTATCCTATCAAGCATAATCATCAAAACATTCCAGGGTACCAAGAAAAGTATTTTATTCTTTTAGGCTCAAAATTGGGCAACTAAGGGGTAACATTTCATCATTCAAAGCTCAGAAGGCCAGAAAAATACCTAGTGCCTCAATCATTTTCAAATGTTTTCAAAAATTTTCAAGCTTCAAAATGGTTTTAAGTCAAGTTCTAGAGAAAACAATCCAAGAGGAATAACACTCTAACACAAAGAATGGGGTAAAATTTAGTGAGTACCCCCTTTGGCTCAAAATCTCACATTTTGGTTCAGAATCAATGAAAAACACAAATCCACAGAACCATATGCTAATTATTAACTATCCAAGATTATCTCAAGCATTCTTCATTTGCAGCCATATCAGAAGAATAAAAAAAAAAATTGGGTTCAAAAATTCACTACCACAATTTAATTGGCACTTAGTTCTCACAATTGGATACAAAATCTAAGCAAGGGCAATCTAATTGTGTGATCATGCAACTATCATGCAAAACTATATGATGCAACATGAAAAATGCAAATGCAAAATACCCCTACCCCAAGCTTAAGAATTTACATTGTCCCCAATGTAAACAATTAAGTTGGAAAGAGGAGAAAAATTGGAACGGCTTACCGAGGCGGTAGCGGGTGCTGGTTCACATGCTTTTTGGCTTTGTTTCTCCCTGCCCTTTTTGATTCTCCTTCCTTATTAGCCTGAAAACACTTAACAAATTTATTAATTTATGATTATTTACTCTTGATCTTCTCAAATTATTCAAGAGTAAAAATTAAAAACAAAACTAACTAAAGAGAAGGGTTAAGAAAAGTTGGGTTGCCTCCCAATAAGCGCTTCTTTAACGTCACTAGCTTGACTTATTGAAAAGCATCCACCTGGATCCTCCTCCCGGATCAAATGGTAACTGGAGTGGTGATTGTAGAAGTAATATGACTTTATCCTCAATTCCACCCAGCCATGGTGGGAAAATTCCATTGACCTTTGCAATTATGAACTCACTTCCTCTCGGGTCAAGTGGAATTTTCAAGAGGAAATGTGACAGACAAGTGGAAGGGGCTAACTTACCAGTATCCACACATGCATGCAAGCCAACATAATTATTTAATGCAGTAAAATCAGATTGCTCAGCATACATGGTGGAGGGAATGCTTTCCAAATGCCCTGCCTCCTCACTTGTTGTTTCCCAAGGATTTGTGGAAGGTAATCCCTCTTGTTGTGGTTCACTTACCACCACCTCATCTTCAATTTGATCCATTCCCACAACCAGATTTTTCTCAAATTCTACTTCATGTGGCTCTATGGGAATCATACATGGTGGTGGAGGTGGCAAATATGAACAAAAGGTTTCCCAATCCTCCTCGGAGAATATATATATAAGCTCACTAGTCATATGATCGACTCGTGATGGAATATTATGAGATAGAGAAAAATCCTCAAAGAATTCTCCCAAATTTATATCGTCTTCCCAA
Source organism: Sophora flavescens (assembly GCA_030762895.1). Lineage (NCBI taxonomy): Eukaryota > Viridiplantae > Streptophyta > Magnoliopsida > Fabales > Fabaceae > Sophora > Sophora flavescens. The sequence continues at coordinate 187,119,316 of CM061063.1, read as the reverse complement.
CACAAGTTATCCTCCAAAATATGACTAGAAGCTTCCTCATCAGGTGGATAATAAAAATTTTCCATGACTTTCGTCCACCTTTCAAAAACAGAACTCAAAACAAAAAGATCAAATATATATACAAAAAATCAAATATACACAGGAAATAAAAAAAAATGTCTAAATTAGTTGTCTCATTTGTTACTACTGATATTGGCAAAGCCGATCCCCGGCAACGGCGCCAAAAACTTGATGCGTATTTTTTAGAATAAAGGCAAGTGCACCTCGTCGCAAACAAGTAATACGGTGGTAAGACCGGTTATCGTATCCACAGGGATCGGTTGCCAATTACCAATTCACAAACTCAACAACTATCTAGACTAAACTATGGCATGAAAAGATCATAAAATGAAGAAATAAAATATTTTTGGTCTTTTGGGAATTTTATCGAACACTTGGAAGGCAAAAGAAATGCAGTTGAGATTGTCAGGGTTAGACTACACTAATCCTCCCTTAATTGCAATGAAATGGCGTCTAACACAAGTTCTAGTTCAATAATGACAATCAAGCCTTTTCTAAAATACTCAAGCCTATTGTCTTAGGTGCATTGAGCCTAAAACCCCAAATTAAACCCTAATGTCTTAGGTGGATTAACCTGAGATTTTGCATTAAGTCAAGACTTATAAGATTGCAAGCAGCCAACACCTATGTCTAGATTCTTGAACTACTTGGCATATGATTCATGAGCATGCCTTAACATCAATCTGTCAATTGTCTATCAAAGCAACATATCATTCCTATGGGTAGCTAAGCTAAGGAAAGCATTAAGCACAGAATCACATACTCATAAAGAATTAGAAACTTGCATTAAAACACCAAATCAAATACAAACAAGTTCAAAAAAGCTACATCTAACCCCAACAATGGGGGATTAGTTACTCATATTTACAGAAAACCAAACCAGGGAAATAGGAGAAGAGGAGAGGAGAGACTCCATGGGAGCTGTCCTTCTTCTTCACAGCAACCCCTCTCAAGAACTCCCTTCTAGGGTTGAAACCCTAGCCCAGCCCACTGACCTCCAAGTGCCTCCAAATGCCTCCCCTGGACCCCTTTTTTTCGTCCTCTGCCTGCGTTCTTATTTATAGGGTCTGCCTGCGGCGTCACGGCCGTGATGGTCATCACGGCCAGGCCGTGACGCGTTCTGGAGTGGGCGCAATTTCACTTTTTAACTCTCGCGAGGCGAGCCCTGGATTCGCGACGCGAAACTTGAATTTCTGGACTGTCACGGCCGTGATGTCTATCACGGGCAGGCCGTGAGAGTTTCTGGCTTTTGCCTTCTTCTCTGCTTGATCATGGCCGTGATGGTCATCACGGCCAGGCCGTGATGGGCTCTGTTTGGCTCATATTCTTCACTTTTCAAGCTCAGTTTCATCCAGGCTCCATCATGGCTGATTTTGATCATTTTTACATTAATTCCTGCAAAACAACACCAAGAAACCGCTTCACCCGTTCCAAGGGAAAAACTAACAAAAATCAAATAAAGAATGCCTAATCTATATGCAAAATGCATGCAAAAGTGTACAGAAAACATGATGTAAAATCACACTATCACTCATCCTTTTAATTTTTTTTGAATTTCCTTTTGATTTTTTTTAAAACCTTTACTAGTTACTCGACCAAAGGCTTTTTTAAAAAAAAAAAGTTATTATGCCAAAATGGTCATGAACTTGAAAGGAAGAATTTTTTTATTTTTATTTTACCCAAAGTTAAGAATGCCCGATATGCATGAAATGAATGTCCTTTTTAATAGAAAAATATTTTTACATGCAAGGAAATGAGCTTTAAACTTGCAATAAAAATGCATGTTTATGCATGAGGTGAGTCAAATATTTTTTTTTAGTTTATGAATGTATGAGATGCATGAAATGATTTTTTTTCTTTTGATTAACACATAACGAAGATAATGCACAAGGTGCAAGCAAATTTTTTTATTTTTTTAGAGATAATGCACAAGGTGCACAAAAATCGCATGAGATGCAAGGAAGGATTTTTTTTTAAGAAAGAAGAGAAGCATGAATTTTTTTTATATTTTAATTTTTGATTGACACAAAAAAATGCATTAGATGTAATAACGAGTTTTTTTTTTAAAGAAAGATGCCCCCTTTGTGTCCTAGAATGGTTGGACCTAATGGTTGGAAAATACCTTAAGTCAAGGCTCTACCTTGGGCAGCCACTAAGTTGAACTATTAGTACAAATTTCAGGGTGGATCTAGAATTCTAAAGGTCATGATCCTCGGATTGTCCCTGTCTCAAAAGGCAGGGACCCGGCTCATGACCCTAGCCACAAGTAGGGATAAACCCTCACAGGATGACTAGTGCATGATGCCGGTAACAATTTGAGTGATGACTCAACAAATATCAAAGGGGCACCAGGCCGATCAATGACAATGCTGAGACACCGCCTAGTCCTAAGTTATCCACAAGCTCGGGTATAAAACTAAAAGTGTGTGCAACAAGTGACAGTGCAGTGTGTGAAGGGAGCATCCAAAACTTGTACAACCCTAAAAACTACACATATTTTGCAAAACAAAGCCACATATATACAAAAGAGAGGGCATCTACCCTAGGACTGAAGTAACGAGCAAAACAATCATAAATGAAGTATACCAAATAACCAAAATAAAGCAGAATATAGTATTAAGGGAATCAAAACAAGTAAAAAAAATAATTTTTTTTATTTTTATTAAAAAAATTAAAAGAAAGGGGTAAAACAAATAAGTTAAAATTTACTAAGAATTTGCACAATCAATTATAACAGGCTTGACTTTCTGAAAAACATCCCTAGTGGAGTCACCATCTGTCGCAACCAAAAATTGCGGCATGGACGACGATCAAAAGAGATTTTAAGAAAAATGTAGAGTCGCCACCAATTTTATTTAATTTAGGAAAAATTGTAAAACCTTTAAAAAAATGGTCTTTGAAACCAAGTTGAGTTCGGGAGTCGGTTACGAGTAGGGAAGGTGTTAAACATCCTATACCGCCCATCCTACGAATGGTACCTTAAATTAATTGTGAAAAATTAATAACTTAGGAGTCCATAGGGCAACCTCAAGCCTAAGAGATTGAACATGAAACTTTTCATAGATCAATCCCAAAATAATATTGATTAAAGAAAATTAATTAGCTATTTAATAAAATAAAGTGTGAGAATCAGATTTCATTTCATGATTTTCTAACTTTTAATTATTTTGCTTCTAATTATTACATGTTTTTAAAAAAATCTTAGGCAAGGTTGAACACGGCACACGCTGTAAGGCAACCTTAATTCTAAGGGATTGAACATGACACTCAAGTCCACAGGGCATCTCTAACTAACACAAGTTCAATTATTTTAATTAGCTATTAAAAAATAAAAATAAACATATAAGGAAAAAGTTTAGTTTTGGCTTGACAAGATGATTGATCTCGTTCCTACGTATTCCCCGTTGCGATGGGAAATTCAAAGCCACGTAGTTCTTGTAGAAAATATATTTGTTGGTTTATTTTAATATTTATGAAAAGGTATTTTTTATTTTAAAAAAGGGGATTCTATGTATTTTTCAGTTTTTTAACTTTTTTTATGTCGAAAACTCCTAATCGAGATAGAATATGACAGACACGTCCACAAAGCTATCCCGAATCTAAGGAATTGAGTGTGAAACCTTTCACAAAGAAATCCCAAAATAATTATTTTCAAGTGTTTCCTTTTTTACATTATTCAATTTATTTATTTTAGCATAAACATTTCATAAGAAAAGAAAATCATATTCAATGTTTTTTTAGTCCATTTCATTTTAGTTTATCAGACTCACTTGGCTTGGGCCAACAAAACCCCCCAAACAACCTAACGATCAGCTTAAGTTAATTCTACACACATAACCAAATGAATAAAAAAAATAAAAAATAAAAAAGGAAAACAAATAAAATAAAATAACTCACTAACACCAATACATTGTTTCAAGACATTTGTGAAAGAGTAACGTTACAGAACAGGAAGAAAGCAAACAGAAGTCTCTCCACCTTCACCTGTGCGCATGAACGAAAGGGAGGAACAAAGCCTGGCGGTGCGATGGCGGCGATGCTCGATGGTGCGCGACTGGTCTAAGGCGGGTCCGAACCTGGTTATGAGGCTGAGACAAGGTGGATCTGGGTTGAACTCCGGTGGGTCGTGTTAGCGGAAGAATTTCAGATTCATGACAGAAATAAATCCGACAGGATGACGGAAGAACTGAGGGAAGGATTGTCAAAAATATAAAAATTCGACATAAAGAAGAACGTTGAACTCAGAAGATTATAAGAATTGACAGGTGTGGAGTTGACAAGAAGTTCTTCAGTTAACATGTCAGACAAGCAAAGTCGTCAAAAAGGGGGAAACTTAGAGCGCATCTGTTAAGAGTGAAAATTCTGATTATTGACGGATGCATTTGACTAACTGACAAAGGAATCAGAATAATGAATGATATTTTATAAGTATTATACTTAGCCGTCAAGAAGATACTGACCGACGGAAAGGATAAATTGACAACCCAGTTTTTTGACAAAGTGTTAAGAGGAGTTGTCAAACGTACAAAAGTGTGGAAATGGCTAAGTCCTCAAGACTAACAAGGCATCAGCAAGATAAGCCGTCAAACAGCCAGACCGTCGAAGACAATCAAGTTGACGCGGAGCGGTTCAAGAAATTGAGCAGTTGTCAGAGTTGTTTGACAAGCATTTTAAGTATAAAACTTAAGAGAACTGCCAAGGACATGTGGCAGTCTTTTAGATAGGGAGTTATTTCTAGGTAGTTATTTTATTTGCCAATAAATACTAGTAATCACAATGTAATCAGGGAGGTTACTTGATACATATCCTACACATCTCGATCACACAACAGATTGACGGATTACATTCAAGTATTCCCTCCATCCTTCTTATTTCAATACTATGGCAAAAATCTATGCCATTTTCATCTCTTTTGTTCAAGTTCTTTACTTCTTGTTCCTTTTGATTTCCAGTATTTCTCTCAAGTTCATTGTTTAAGTTTATTTTATTTCTTGCAAGTAGTGTCATTTAGATCTTTCTTTACATAACTTTCCTTTCAAACTTCAGTTTTCTTTTCATTATAAACTCAGTACGGTTAGGAAGCTATTTTCTATTAAATAATTGGCTTTCTTTTAAACTTCAAACTTACATTTTCGAACTTAAACAGTTTTATTGTCAACTTTCATTATTGGCAATATTTTGTACATCTCTTTCAAACTCAAATATTTGTTTTAACACCAAGTCCTTGCCAGTATATTACTAGATTTGACTAACTTGTCAAATTCTTACTTGGCAGACAATACATACACACATTTTGACGAGATTACCACATAACTCGTAGGTCCCACACTTGTTTGATCTTCAATTATTTGTAACAATGGAATTTTGGACACCAACCAAAAACCAACGTTAACAGGTCGCTTACGGCTCTACTTGAGGCGGCGATGCGAGGCAGCTACGCGAGGCGGCGGCACGCGGTGGTCACATAGGAACAAGGACAGAGACGCCTCCCTTTCTTGTCTCTCTTCTTTGAATGTTATTATACTATAAATATTCTTATTGCTCTATGTGTATCAGAGACCTTTTAAATTTTTCATTCCTTTCCCTTCTCACCGTTGTTCCTATTGTTGTTCTGAAATTTTCTCTCTGATTCGTTGTTCTTATTCTGTAGCCTCTCTTGTGATTTTTATAATGTCAAATTCGCTCTGATTTTGATCCTAAAAATATGCAAAGATTAAAATTTCTATCTCTAATTTGAAATAGAATCAAAACTTGTGAGCCTCATCTGCAAAAACCAAGGGATTTGCCAACTGGATTCAAATTCAAAATAATGTTGGAGGGAAGAAAAGGGGGCTGCTATGGTTTGTTGGAGGAGGATGAAGAAAGGAAATGAGTTTGAGTAATGGGTTTGACTGGTTTGGCCCAATAACAAAAATAAGCCTAAGTGTTTAACATAAAATTAAAATCTTTATATTATTTTTGTCTGTCATAAAGTTTTTTTTTTGGATTTTGGGATAAATCAAAATAATATAGCAAAATATTTTTTTTTTGTATTTTTATTTTCTTTGAATTCTTTTTATTTTTTTTGAAATTTTTAGTGAAAACTAAAAAAGACCCGGTCAAAATAGGGTGTTCACAGTTACCACTGCAGATCCGAAATTTTCAAGCGTTGGTAGAGATGTGCCGAAAAGTGAGCAAATGAAGAAAGGAAAAGATAACAGAGGGAATGTTGGAGGACCGTCTCAATTCAAGAACCAGTTTCAGAATCAAAGAGGAAAGTAAACCCAGAGGAAACAATATTATAGACCACCTGGAAACAACCAGAACCAACAATCGTACCGTTCAGTTGCTTCTGCATCTAGTAGTGGAGGCCATAGGAACCAAGACCAAGGCTATATTCAGAAATGTTACAAGTGTGGAAGTGTGAATCATGCTACTGACAACTGTGCGTTGAAGGGAGTGAAATGCTTCAAGTGTGGACAAATAGGACACCTGACCAAGGACTGCAATGCCTAGAGATCTGTACCAACTGCTAATGATTCAAGGACCAATAAACCGACTGCTAAGGGAAGGGTTTATACCATGAGTGGTGCTGAAGCTTCACAATCTGATGATCTCATACAAGGTAATTGCCACATAACTGGTAATCTTTTAACTGTACTTTTTGATTCGGGTGCAACACATTCTTTTATTTCGATGTACTGTGTGAGACATCTGAAATTGCCCGTTTTTTCCATGACATATGATTTGATTGCTTCAACCCCTACTACTGAACCCATTGTTGTAAATTCTATATGTCTGAACTGTCCTATTGTTATTCGGGATAGATATTTTCTTGTGAATCTGATATGCTTGCCTTTAATACAATTAGATGTAATTCTAGGCATGGATTTGTTATCTTCCAACCATATCCTTTTAGATTGTGCTCATAAAACTTTAGCTTTTCCTGATCCTGAGATTTATGGATTTTTATCTACCAACCAAGTAAGAACTTCTTTGAAAGAAGGAGATCAGGAATGCTTGTTTTTATCTAGCTTAGAAGTCGAGGGGGAGATCGATTTGAGTATGGTGCCTGCAGTAAGAGAGTTTCCGGACGTTTTTCCGAATGATGTTTCGGGTTTGCCACTAATTAGAGATATCGAGTTCTCCATCGATCTAGTTCCAGGAGCTGGTCCGATTTCTATCGCTTCGTACTGAATGTCGCCTATAGAGCTTGTTGAGTTGAAAGCTCAACTGGAGGATCTTTTGTTGAACCAATTCATACGACCGAGTGTGTCCCCATGGGGAGCACCAGTTCTGTTAGTGAGAAAGAAAGATGGAGGTTTGAGACTCTGCGTAGATTTCGTGTATCTGAAGTCATAATTTAAGCATGATGATATAATTTATCTCGTATTTGATTCTTGCATTTACAACTCATATTCACATGAAAACAGGTTTTAAATTGGAGTTCGCCCATGTCGCAATTGTGTTGCTGCCATTACAGCTTATGCAAACCAATATTGTTTGCAATTGTGGTTTGATGCGGTTGCAACTACGGTCACAAGCGAAATGTTGCAGCTGCATTAAATGATGCAGTCTATTATTTTAAACATTGCACATAAATAAATGACAATTTTGATATTTTATGTAGTGATTCGGATCTTAGGAGAAAGATATGATAGGTTATTATAGGATATATGAAACTTTCGGTGTGGGAATTTTGCCATTTTGTGAGAAAGAACTGTTTACATGGATTATATCATACAATTTGTGCATGAGCCACTGTCATTGCTCATTACAAGACTTAGGATGGGGTATACAGAGACCCCACTATTTAGTTAAGCTAAAACTGCTGTTAAGATTAAAAAAAAAAAAAAAAACAGATGTCCTTATTTATTATAATAAAATTAAAAAAAAAGTTCTTATTTTAAATAGAGTTTAATTTTAATAATGTACAGTTTTTAAATAGAGTTTAACTTTTAATGTAGTTACACGACATTTATGGTTATATGATAACGACCTCCAAAGAATAAATCTCAACCACATATTTATGTACTATGTACGATATATATATTTTTTGATAGGCTACTATGTACGATACTCCATTAATTTGTGGATATAATCAAATGAGGAACATAAGAGACTTCTTTTAGTTCTTTACGGCAAAGATATTTCCAAGACTTCGACATAAGACTGAGAACTCTTTTCTTTTTGCACTTCTCTGAGTTGTTTCTCTCCCTCAACTCATTAATGCATTGTTTCTCTTCTGTGTACTAAAACACTTCAGAATGGCTTATTTTGTAACCCTTCAATATGGTCTGCATAGTTCATTTCTTAGGTCCCAATTCCTAGGCCAAGATCACCACCACCATCTCACTCACCACTTCCCTCTCAATAAATACCCTTCCACACTACCACATCACAACAAACCAACTTTTGAACTACATGCCAAGTTCAACATACTTGAAATCATGGGAGGAAGAGGAATATGCAAAGGAGAAGTAGGACTTGAACAAGAGCTGAAAAGACAAGTTGTTGATGATGATGATCACCAACCAGAATCAGCAGCAGCTAGTGGCAAAGAACAAGAGAGCTTAGGTGGAACAAATGGTAGTTTTGCAGTTCCTGAAGATGGTTTTGAGAAAGAAATGATGGGGCTAACTGGGGGGTTTCCTGGTGGTGAGAAAGGGTTGATAAAGTTCATTGAGGAAAACCCACCTCCCAAACAAGGAAATAAGCCATTGGCCAAAGCTATATCATGATCCAAAGAGTCATAGCTTATAGCTTTCTTCTTTAAACCATGTTCACCATGATATCTGGCTAGTTTGTATCTGCCATTCTGATTTCTGACTATTCAAGCTTGGATCAGGTTTGTTATCTCCCCTTTCCAATTACTTGTAAATTGTAAACTCTTGGCTCACAAAACTTTTGTCTCCTTTTTTGTGGAGTTTAATGAATGTTAAACCTTTGTTCCACCCATATTATAAATCTATATGTAACTTAATCATCAATTTAATATTACTTGCCACAATTATATTTATATATGAAGATACTATGATCATATAAAAAAATTATCAATTTAATGTGTGTTACTTGTCTCAGTTTTGAGGTTCAAACTCTTCAAATAATTGTCATTTTTCTTTCTTTTCATTGGTCATATGACATTTTCTTTCTTTCTTTCTTTCCTGAATTTTGAATCAATTTTAAAATTGTTATTGTTTTTTTTATGGGAAAATTGTTCTTGTTATTACTATTGCATATAGAGTAATCTTGGTTTTCAGTTTCAATATCAATTTCATTCCTATACATGCGCAATTGTTACATTGTTGTCAATTAGAATCAATTTAGTATCAATTGAAAATGGGAATTGGAAAAACTTGATAACTTATACTCAATTTTTTAATTAATATCAAAATTGTAAGAAAATATCAAACTGATTTTTAGAAGCAAAAAGACCAAATAGGGTGGTGGATTGTGATGAAATAATAGCCACAGAAAAAGGATATGCCTTCTTCGGAACATGTGCTCGATAGGAACCAGCCACGCAACAAAATTGCCAAAACATCCTTATTAGACACTGCAGTTCATTTAGGCTAATGAAAATGGCTCCCTGTCTTGTTCTGTGTAGGTGTGTGAGTGAAATGGACTGATTAAAAATTCAAAACAACAATAACTAAGCCTTATCTCATTAGGTGGGACAAAAAAGTTACTTTTTTTGAAATTTTTTTTGAATAAAAATTCATTTGTTAAACATATCATTTGTTAGACAGTTAAACATATCATTTGTTAAGTTTTTAATTACATCACTTCTCATGCAAAGTTATTATTTTAGCATTTGTTTAACTTATTCACGCCAAATGTTGACATGTTGTTTACTCGGATTTTTGGTAATGTCCAAATTCCGACAAAGCAAATAATGAAAATCAGAAAAACTGTAAGATCTACGAGTTATGCGATAATATCGCCCAAGTGGTTTTAATATGAAAATGTCTACCATAATACAAATTTAAAAAAATCAAATTATAAGTATAATGGTAGTGACTTTCGTCAACTTATATAAGAAATTGACAAGAAATAAACTAAACTATAAGTGTAATAAATATGAAATTAACAGAAAGTGCTAAATTACTTCTAAATTGACAAATAAAAGACAGGTTAAAATATACAAGTTTTCAGATGAAATAACAATGAAAATAATAGAGAAACCTGAATTTAAGTTAAAAATATATAGTAAAATTGCCTGTCAACTAAAGTATGAAACAGACAAAATAAGTAATAACTTGTAAATTTTCAAAGAAAACTTAAAAGTAAAGATTAAAACATTATTAAAAATACAAACTGATAAAGAAATGCTAAGTGAAGGAAGTTTGCAAAGCAATTAAAGAAACACTAGAAATTGACGAAAACAGTATTGAATAAAGAACTTAAAATTGAATCCACCATCTTGAATTGATGGCGGTAAAATAAAGAACATGAAAATGATAAACGTCATAACACTATGAATCTGGAAAAGACATTGAAAAGACTTGAATTGAATTGTATTGAAATTTGACAAAGGGGTGGAATGAGTACTTGAGTTAATCCGTCAGTCTGCTGTGTGATCGAGACGTGTAGGATATTTCAAGTTCCAACCATTATTACATTGTGCGAACTACTATATATAGGCAAAGTAAAATAATTTCTTAATGCTAACTTCCTACTTTACTATATGCCACGTGTTGTAGCAGTTTCCTGCATTTGAAACTTAAACTGTTTTGACAACAACTTCTTTAAGCTATCCATTTGCTTGAACCGCTCAGTGTCAACTTATTGTCTTCGACGGTTGTGTTGTCTGTCATGTCAACTTGATAATTGTATGTCGAATTTTTACTTGGACATTTCTCTAAATCTTCAATTCGACATCTGCTTTTTGACATCAATCCATTTGTCAACTAACTGTGATATTCTTGTCAACTTTTGGACTTAGTCATTTCTTCACAATTTCATGAGCTCTCCTTCATCTATCTGACAAAAATCAAGAATCACTACAAAAAATTTGCTATTTAGCAATCGATTTATATATCAAAAAAATTCGGGTCACTGTCGTGATCGATTTAGCGGCCAATTTTCCAAATCGGTTGCCAAATCAGTCTCTAAATCAGTCGCTAATTGAGTTTGTAACCGATTTAGAGACCGATTTGAACTGGTCATCAAACCACTGGTGGCTAATGTGTAGCAACCGATTTGAAATTTTGGGTCTCTAAATCGGTCACTAAATAGTGAATTTTTGGTAGTGAATTCTGAAAATTCATGTCTAACACATGTCCAGTGTTTTTTCTCTCTGATTTAAAGGATTGTCCTAGATGAGGATTATCCACTTATTTAGTGCAAAAAAAGTATATAATTGTATTGTAATTTTATAAAATATAATGAATAAAATATAAATAGGCCAAATAGGTAGGTTGGTCATGTAAGTTTTTTTTTTTACATCCATTCTATAATTTTTATTTTTTAAAATTGGTCCTACATGTTATGTTCCGCTTCCATATTAGTCATTTCCATCGATTTCGACTTAACGCCGTTAGTTTTGACCTGACGTGGTTATAACGGTAGTCTGACACGTGGATTTTGATCTGACTCCGTAAGGTTGAAATTGACTAAAAGGACTAACGTAGAAACAAAACATAACATGTAGGACCAATTTGAAAAAAATAAAACTTATAGAACCGATGTAAAAAAATATAAAACTTGTAGGACTAATCTACTTATTTTGTTTATATAAATATAACTATTTAAGTTGGAGTACAATCGATGTAATTTTTTTTTTGTTGATATTTTGATATAATTTGCAGCTGGGTGTCAATCTTGAACTGAATACATGTATATTGAAAGACAAGTTCCAAACCAACGTGTTACTCTGGAAACCGGCTATTTTGATATAATTTGCATTCTCGAATAATTGACGAAAGACATGACACTAACTCAAGCAATCCATGTAATTAAATGCATAAAAGAGAATTTCAATTTTTGTTTTAAAAAAGGACACGTTCGATTATCAATGAATGATTCAGTAAAAAAAATTTATATAGACGACAATATATCAAAATTTAAATTAAGCAATTAAAAATAGTAATAAATATATGAGATTAATTTCTATGTAATGTTACACTGATATCCAATAAAATATTAACAAATCAGCATTATTATTGTTTCTCTCTCATGGTTATTAAAATAAAACACACATGTCAAAGTATTAGTGGATGTCAATGTAAAACTTTTTACACTAACAACATATACTACTTTAATCTTAAATATATAATATCAAATATAATGTTCAAATAACAAATCTTAAATGAAAAATAAATAAAGATTGTGCATTCCAACTAAAAGATATAACATTACTCAAAGCTTGACTACAGAAGCTCCTTACAATTTGTAAATATAACATATAACAAATCTCAAAAGCAGCCTTGGTTAATTCTAGCAACTCGTATGTGCAAGGAAAATGGTGCGTTTGGGTAAATAACTTAACTAAGCACTTATAGCATAAGGCCTTATTGTACAAGAGCTTATGCTATAAGAGCTTGAATTCAATAAGTCATGTGCGTTTGGATGCATATTTCCAAAAGCACTTATACAAAATTAAGGCGTTTGGATACATTACTATATAAGTGCTTATGGACATTTTTTTTATAAAATTACAATAAAAATGTAATTTTAACAAACAATTTGATTGCTTCAACAAAAAAAACCAAATAATTTGATTTATTGGTTGTTTTTTTTAAAACAAAGATGAAAAACGCTTAATTTTTTTACCAGCGCTGGGCGCTGGCTTCTGATTTCCACACTCGCGAGGCGAGCCAAGGTTCGCGGGGCGAATCTCCAAAATCACTTCCTGCAGAGGACCAGCGCTGGGCGCCAGTTTCAGTAGGCTTGGTCCGCATAAGAGCTTTTGCAATTTCCATAAGCTAGTTTTCCTAACTTATGAGAATAAGTTAAAAGCAACTTATGAAATGCCATAAGTTCTTTTCATAAGTTGTGGCAAACATGTGGAATAAGAACTTATGACATCAGATAAGTCATAAGGAGCTTATTTAAGCTCTCACAAACGGGGCCAAAGTTCCAAACGAGAAACTCATGTGCTAGGCTGATTATGATGATGGGGGGTTGAATTGGGTATAAAGTTTTAGGTAAAATAGGTAGATTGGTCATATACGTTTATTTTATTTTTCATATTGATTTTATAAGTTTTTATTTTTCAAATTGGTCCTACACGTTACGTTCCATTTTCAAGTTAGTCCTTTCCATCAATTTTGACCTAATGCCGTCAGTTTTGATCTGACGTGGCCATCACCTTAGTACGACACGTGGCTTTTGAACCGACGACGTTAAGTCAAAATTGACGAAAATAATTAACATGGAAACATAATGTAATGTGTAGGACTAATTTGAAAAATAAAAAACTTATAGGACCAATATGAAAAATAAAATAAACGTATCGGATCAATCTACCTATTTTGCCAAAGTTTTATAGGGTGTGGATAAAGTATTTTTTTTTGGCGACTTATATATAGTACCATAAGTGCTTGTGGTATTGTTCCCTTATCATAACCCGACACGTAGAATATATTTTACACATCAATAACACCCAATTAATCAAAATTTTAATAGTGTTACTGTTACCCACTATCATGTTATCGTGTTATCGTTCTTCTTGTTTCCTTTCTATTCCCAAAACTTTCTCCTCTTTTATCTTTTTGGCACCTTCGCATAGAACCTCAGCTTCCAAAACCACCAATCTTTCTTTCCTTTCATAGAAATGTACCCCTTAGAGAGGAGAAACACTATATGGGGAGCGTTTCTATGAAGGGGAAGAAGGGTAGGTGGTTTTGGATGCCGAGGTTCAATGAAAAGGTACCACATTGAAACGTCTCAACAATATGGAAAAACATCATAGGTTTTAAAAGAAATAAAACATAAACATAACCCAACCTCGATGTCACATACAGAGCTGGTATACCAAATCCAGATACAATCACGGAAAAACAAACTGAAAGTAAAACGACTAACAACTGTAAAACTAAGAATCCTAACTAGAGTCGCGTCTCCTCAGAGTCACTCCTCCACTGGCTGCTCACCGTCCTCTACATAAAGGGATACATGCCAACAACAGGAAAGAGAAATGGGGAGTAAGAAAACATGTAAACGCATCGGCATGGAAGTAGTAAGCAAGATGAACATACATCATATACATAGCATTTATCATCATATAACATTTATCAACGAAATATAATTATATCAACGCATTAAACAATCAACGTATGATATGTGGTGCAACACTACTTCGCTACTCCATTATGCATGTGGATCCAAACTATCTTAGGAAGGCAACTTCAGAGTTACATATCCACATTGGCCAAAAAGCACCAATGCTGGCAATCCACCAAACCACGGGTGAACCCCTTGGATAGCCGACGCACCAAACCTTGGGTGCGACACCACAGGGGACACACAGTCCACCAAACCTTGGGTGAACCACTCGCAGACGGCCAGATCACCGTACTCTAGGACGACCTCCCCTACCTATGTTGATCTTCCCCACTAACAACTTCAACGTATGAATGCATGAGCACAACAGCAAACAAGGCAACCACCTCCTTCGCTTGGGCCGATAAGCACCAAAGACTTATCACCAATATCAACATCAACATCAACACCTTAACCTTTCTGGGTCAAGGTCCCCTTAGCCATAAAGCACTAAGGTTCAACTCATCAACACCTCGACCAAAAAGCATTGAGGCCACTTTGTCCAAAAAGCACCAAAGTCTATCAACGTGCGGTTACCCACTGAGCACCGGCTTAACCAACTTGTTATTCTTGTTTATCTTAATTAATCTTTAATTAAGTTATCTAACTGTCTTTGTCTGATTCGTGCATTATCATATCATTGGGGACATTTGGGGTGGAACACCCCTTTAAACCTTTAATCTCAGATTCTGTCCTGGAGGGGGAGCACGGGCGTGCTCACCCTATGCACGGGCGTGCTTCCACTTAAGTGAAGCACGATTGTGCTTCCTATTATGCACGGTTGTGCTCCTGTTCTGTACTACCATACTTAAAACGCGGCCATCTTCCAGATTCAAACTGGGAGCACGGGCGTGCTCCCTGTTCAGCACGGCCGTGCTCCTGGAGCTGGTCGTGCTGTTCTGGGAAGATTCAACTTGGGTTCTTGGAGCCAAACTCCCTAACACTCTAAAATCAGATCCTAAGGTCCTTAACTAAACCATTTGGTGTAAATCTCACGTCTCACTATTAACCCATATTTTATGAACACGTTAGGGGAATTATTCCCGTAACCGTCATGTTAATTAAGAATCCTATTTTAGCCAGTTAGGGTCTTATTAACAAACCAACATCATCGTTCAACAGTCACTCAGCTAATCAACATAATCCATATCTTAACAAAGATATTCATGTCATTCATAACATGAGTATTCATACCAACTCAATTAATAATCACGTCATAAATAGATTAACCAATTTGGCATACAACAGAGCAATTATAAACACTAGGCATTTATGATAGGCATACTCATAATCAACCAAACAATAATAGCAAGCAACCCAAATGAACATATAATCAAATAATTATGGCATTGGCAACAGTTAATAACAACAGGGCTATGGGAACCCCTCATCTTATGCTATCCCCTTGCCTAAGATTACACTATCCTTCTTCTCATACCTAGTATAAAGAAACTGATAATGATAACACAACCGGTAAACTACACATTCCTCGAGCGGCTCAGTTAGCTATCCAAGCCTATAAGGATCAACACCGACGAAGTAGACGTTCCCAAAAGTCTCTAAAGCTCCAACAATGCAATGGATTTAGAGAAAATAGGGGAAAATAGAGGTGTAGCCGCATTATGGTGGCTGCTATGCCAAAACAGGGTTAAAATGCGAACCCTCGGTTTCTATGCCATTTTATAGGCTGCAGACCTAAGCATGGCCCTGCATCTTACTAAGCACGGGCGTGCTCGCCAATCCCTTGTATGGCCGTGCTTCCCATTAAGCATGGTCGTGCTTGTGATCCAACCGGTCACAAGACACAGCATTGAGCACGGGAGTGCTGGACATGAGCACGACCGTGCTCATGTACCAGAAAGGGATTTAAGCCTAAAATTCCCACTTAGCCCCTCATCAACTACTCTAAGCTAAGTCCTAAGGCTTAAACAAGCAAACAACATATATAAAAACACTTAACGAAAAACGGGGTGTTACAATTCCACCCCCTTATAAAAATTTCGTCCTCGAAATTTCTACTCACCTCGGTTGAAAAGGTGCGGATACGATTCCATCATCTTGCTTTCCAGCTCTTATGTATCACTTTCCTCAGCAGCCTCACTCCAAATGACCTTGACCAAAGGAATCTCCTTGCCTCTTAGCTGCTTCACCCTCCTATCCTCGACTCGAAGGGTTAATACCTCAAAAGTCAAGTTCTCTTTTAACTGTATGGTATTGGGGACTATCACGTGACTAGGGTCATGAATGTACTTTCTGAGTTGAGACACATGAAACACACTATGAAGGTTGGACAAGAACGGTGGTAAAGCTATTTGGTAGGTGACTTCGCCGACCCTTTTCAAAATTTGGTAAGGACCAATGAATCTAGGAGTAAGTTTCTTCGCTTTCATCACTCTACCAACCCTAGTTGTCGGGGTAACTCTCAAGAACACATGGTCACCTTCCTGAAATTCGAGCGCCTTCCTCATTTTGTCATGGTAGCTCTTCTGCCTAATTTGTGCCACTTTCAACTTTTCCTGAATCATCCTCACTTTTTTGTGGTTTCTTGCACTATCTCAGGTCCTAACACAACACTATCACCAGGTTCACTCCAACACAAGGGTGTCCTACATCTCCTCCCATAAAGAGCTTCATAAGGTGTCATCCCAATACTGGAATGAAAACTATTGTTGTAGGTGAATTCTATCAGGGGCAAAATCTTGTCCCAACTACCCGACTACTCTAGCACACAAGCTCTAAGAAAGTCCTCTAAGGACTGGATGGTTTTCTCAAACTGACCATCAGTCTGTGGGTGATAAGCTGAGCTAAGCCTAAGCTTCGTTCCTAAGGCCTCTTGCAAACTATTCCAAAACCTAGGTAAACCTCCAGTCTCTATCAGATACTATGCTAGAGGGTACACCATGTAGCCTAACTATCTCTTTGATGTACAACTTGGCCAACTTTTCTAAGGGATACTCCATGTTCATAGGGATGAAATGGGCGGACTTAGTCAGTCTATCCATAACAACCCATATCATCTCAAAACCAGCTGGAATCCTAGGGAGTCCAGACACAAAATCCATGGAGATACTGTCCCATTTCCATTCGGGGATACTCAAAGGTTGCAACTTACCTGATGGCTTCTGGTGTTCTATCTTAGCCATTTGGCACACTAAACAAGTATACACAAACTCAGTCGCATCTTTCTTCATCCTATGCCACCAAAACATGCGCTTAAGATCTTGATACATCTTGGTGGCACATGGGTGCACACTCAAACCGCTCCTATGTCCTTCTTCAAGGATCAACTTTCTAAGCTCCGGGACGTCTGGTATACAGACTCTATCTTTGAACCTCAAGATTCCAATGAAGTTGACACAGGCAAATACAAGAAGGGGGGATGAATTGTGTTTGTTAATAATTTTTGAAAACAACCTTTGAAACAATTTTGCACACAAAAGGATTAAAAACAGAAGCAAGCACAAAGAAATAGATCTTTTAAAAAGATTTAACAAAAGCAATATCAAAACCCCTCAGTTAGTAAGAAACAAATAAAGCTGTAAGAGTTTATGAATAGAATATTCACACAAGATGTTTTATCATGGTTCACTCTCTTCCAACCAAGAGCTACGTCCAGTCCCTTCTACTTGAAGGTTTTTCTCCACTATTTTCCAAAATAGATTACAACCAAGTATTCAACACCTCTCCAGGCTACAAGTATTTCTTTCTTACTTAGGCTCAAACTCTAATAAAGAGATTTAACGTTTGATCTTCTTAACTCACTATGTGTGAGGATATGAAAGTTTAAGATCAGATGAATATTTTCACAATATTCAAACTAAAGAATACAGACTCTTGCTCTTAAAGAAATATGAGTATGAGTGATTGTAGTTTGACAAAAGTTGAGCTAGCAAGGTTGTGCTGGCAAGAGTTGTTCTTCAGTATCTCAGGTCTTCTATTTATAGTGACCTTCTTCTTCACTTATATTTCTTCAACGGTTATTTTGAATAATCCCGTTTAGAGATAGAATTTAATGCATGATATCCGTTCTAACTGTTAGCTTGATTGTCAAGCTAAATAGTACTCTTGGTTATCGAGGTAGCATGAAATTGGAGGCTCACTGCTCTGAGTATTGCAGCTTGAGAACTTTTTGTTCCTCATTTGTGTACAATCCATCTTTTTTCAGCCATAAAGTTGTCATCGTACATATCATTTTGCAGTATCTCATTGTACGATTCTGCTTTTTGAATTTCTCGAAGGTACTATTTTTCTTTTACAACAAGGTAAAACATTAAAGCAGATAAAACAAATGTGAAGAACAAATATTCTATTGAAATAAATATCAATCATTTAAAATAAATTCAAGAGATTCAGATTGCATTTATTTATTCAAAGATGGAGCTCGTCTACTTTAAAAACTCCGTCTACATAGTTATATGAGAGACCAAGTCTATTTCAACAAATTATTTTGCTCGTCCGATGACGTGGCATGTCCTCTCGTCTATCAAGTCTTTAGAATTGCTATACCTCAAAGAGTTATAAAGATCTCCGTCTAGTGACGTGGCAGATAGAGCTCGTCTATCTGATTACTTTATTTTTCAGTTCATTCAATTCTACCAATTACTTTCATCTGCTGACGTGGCAATCTAGACACGTTTACTATCAAGTCTTTGGACTTGGTGTATCTAAGAAGTAATTTTGATTTCCGTCTAGTAAGCATTTAGAGCCTCATCTACTTAAGAAAACCAGTCTACTCAAATAAATAAATAACATTTACCAAAACATTGAGCAGCCCGTCTACAAGGGTGGACGCGTATTTTTCAATGAAAACTTATCCCAAGTTTCTATTACGTATATTTAAATATTCCTGCATAACCGAAAGCATATGTTAGGTCTCAACTAACACTTTGCAAAGCAAATTTAATTCTTTTGTTAACATCAAAACTTAGAGATTAATTAAATCCAAATCACTTTGGTTCCAACAATCTCCCCCTTTTTGATGATGACAAAAACTAATTAAATTTGAAAAGCAAAGTCTAAGAGAGCCTGCAGGGCTCCCCCTAAGACAAAGCATTCAGATAAATAATCAGTAAAAGCATATGAGACAAAATTCATATAAGCTAATAGATAAGTGCAACAACTTATCAAACTTAGAGTATATATGAAGGAATAAATAAACATAGTCAGCAGATATCAGAGCAAATAGGCAAACATGAGTATCAGAGCAGTTATCAAGTAGAAAATAGAATATGCATATGCAGACAAATATGAGTTTTTCATAAACTGACTTTATATATATATATATATAAATCTCTTTTCTTTCCTTTCTCTCCTTTTTTGTCATCAGCCAAAAAGATAAAAGGAGTGGACCATCATTGTCAGTTAATATAAAAAAATTCAGGTTAGGCGGGAGGAGGTGGTGGGTTCTGAGTCTTGTTGGTAGTGGCTATGATCTCAAGAGGGGGGGGTGAATTGAGATATTGAAAACTTTTTCCACAATTTAAAGCAAATTAGAGTTTTCTTAAAGAAAATTGATTTTCACTCAATTTTAATTCCCAAGAATCAGGTTATGTAACAAGTAATGATGTTAAGAAGAATTATAAGAAGTAACAACAAGTTTAACACAGATTGTAGATCAAAGATTCAAGTTAACAAGCATTCTTAAAACTCATTCACAACACACAAGTGCATATAACAAGTATATGGAGTTAGAGATGAGAAGAACACGCAAACCGATTTATCTTGGTTCGGCTACCTCCTCTGGTAAGCCTACATCCAGTCCCACACCTCTGTGGTTTTCTCCACTATAATCAGCAATTACAAAATTCCAATTACAGCAACACAAGGATAACCTCCTTACTCACGAATTCACCAGAAAGCACACTTGCTTTTCTATACCCAAGGATCCCTTCTATCCTTGTTCAATCCTAAGAGATACCCTCTCTTAATCACACTAATTCACAAATAATTGAGTAGAAGAAAGACTCTAAAAGTCTGATTATACAAATCGAAGTTCTAAGTAATATCACACTTTTTTTCTCAACGACGAAGCACTTTTGGAAGCTTTTGAATCTTTCGTATTCTCACTTTTCAGAATCAGTAAGGTTGTTATTCTTATTTTTTCTTCTTTTGATCCCTCTTTATATAGAAAACAAATTATAGTCGTTAGGATCAATTAAAACAGATTTGGATATGATTTAACAAAATCTGTTTTCTTGATTCATGTTCTTGAAATAAGATTCTGTTGGTTCTTGTAGAGTTTGCGTCCTTCTTGAAAATAACTGTTTCTATCTGAAAGAATAGCCGAGTCTATTTGAAGAGAGAAAGAAATAGCCGAGCCTATTTGCCACGTCAGCAGACGGGAGTACTAACACAAGGTAATTGGACGTGCTCCAATTGGTAGACGAGCTTTATATACCATGTCTGTGGATGGAGCTTCTCATTAAGATCTTAGTAAGTTCAAAGAGCGTAATCTTAGTAGACGAGCTCCATATGCCACCTTAGTAGACGAGCGTTTTTTTTGTTACTTCAGTAGACGCGCGCTTCTGTTACTTTCAGTAGACGAGCTCCATGTGGTACTTCAGTAGATGCGCTATATATGGTACTTGATGAGACGCACTATATGTGGTACTTCAGTAGATGCGCACTTTTGTTACTTTCAGTAGACGTGCTATATGTGGTACTTCAGTAGACGCGCACTTCTTTTACTTTCAGTGGACGCGAGCTTCATTGGACGTCTGCTTGTTTCTCTTTGTTGGACGTCTGCTTGTTTTATCCTTGATTTTTCTTTTTCATGAGTGATCTTGCAAGCAACTTAACACGTAATAAGCACATAGTCAAAATCAAAAATCTTATGCAAAATACACTTTGTTTGTCATACATCAAAACATGAATGAGGACTTAGTCTTACAAGTCGGCTTTTCTTGAAATCCATCAGGAATTCCTGCATTTTGTTGACAACTTCTAAGGTTGGAGCCATTGATGTTCGAACTTGTTGTTGGACATCCTCCTTAATTTTCTCAGTCATCTTCTCAACCTTTTCATCAACTATCTTGCCAACTCTGTCATCAACTATTTTGGCAAGTATCTCTTCAAGGTTCTGTGGCAGAGCATGTTGTCTCGAACTCTCACAGATTCTTGAAAAGTGCTTAAGGCTCTGGAGTGTTCAGGGTGATCTGAAGGGTGCATCACAGCCAAAGCTAGTGGTTGAGAAGAATGCTTTCCAGATGAGCTTTGTTTGGAGATGGACTCGGTGGTTTCTTCTTCAGGACCACCTAAACCAGCACCAGTGGCATTCATGCTAGGTCCTTCAACAATATTATCATCTTCTAGAGGCTCTGAAGGAGGTGAAGACTGGGCATGATTAATGACAAGGAGTGGTGAAGGGGTCACTGATACTTCCTTTGCCCATATGATGGGATAGGAGAATTCAACATCTCGGCTTGTTATGGGAAGTCCCCAAAGGTCTTTATAGATCATGTAACGAAAGTTAGAAAGATCACACTTTCCTCTGACTTTGGGAATTTCCTTCTTATCTTCTTGAGTCAGTCCAGAGGAAGATGCTTCTTGTGTGCAGTGAATAATGTGAGATTTCCATAAATCTGCAGCACATTGTTCATTGATCAACCTAATGGATTCAGAATGCAAATAGAAATCCAGCATGGAGTAGTCAAAAGTTTCTTGATGTAGATCAAGCATTGCTGATTCATCTTCTGACATAACTCCTTTGAATCTTCTATTCTTCTTTTCCTTGTCCCTGTTCAGATCAACCATCGGTAGTCTTGGACAGATTCTATAAGGCATGATTCCAACTCTGGTTGCTTCACTATGTCTCAGCCAGGATGGAGGGACAAAATGTACGGCTCTATCAACTCTGAAATGACTGAATTCCCACTTCAGCATTTCATAGATGAGCTGATCCAGGAAAAAATTAGAGGCCCTCCCATAGACTCTGGGATGCTCAAAGGATACCCATTTAGTGTCACTGGTCTTGATTATAGGAATATGCTTTGATGATCTTGCTATTCATTCAGGGATGGTAGGAAGATTCTTTCTTTTAGGGTATATCTCCCATACAGGTATTATGTGTCTCTCAACTCCATCAGTGAGGGGTAATAGAGGTGGAGTTTTGACAAGGTTAGGATGGATTTTTCTGGGGGGATTTGTTCAGGGGCAGGTAAGTGACTAAGGGTCCTATGTTGTTGTGCATTTGTGAAGGCACTATTTTGATTAATTTGCAGTCCGGATTGGGTAAATGGAAGCGTTCGACAGGTGGGCTTATTTCTTCCTCATACTCTGGTAGGGGGTACCACCTGTTAGGAATATGTTCAGGTTCAGGTTGGTGAGTGAGAAACACAACTCTCCTTCCCCTTTTTACTTTGGCCCAATCCTCAGATTTGACATCATAAATAACAGAAATTGGGGTGAAGGGAAATAAGGTTCTTAAGGGCTTTGGGAAAGGAGCGCCATGGGAAATGCCGTCATCTGGTTGATTGAACCAGAGATCATCGGCAGAGATAATTGGTTGAAATTGTGGTGTGGATGAGGTGGCTATTTGTGAGTGAGTAGGTGAAGATGTAGGCAAGTTTGTGGTTTGGTCAATTTGTGTTGGTTGGGGTGAGAGGGGTGTGGGAATGTATACATCATCAGTTATGGTGTGATTTAACACATCATTTGGAGTAGAGACAACAATGTTATCATCAAAGGTAATAGCAATAGGAACAACATCAACTCTATTTTCTAGACTAGACACTAAGGTATCTACTACTATTTGAACAGGATCACTAGCAGAGATGGTTACCTTAGAAGTCTTAGTTGTTCTGGTCTTTCTTGCTGGTTGCCTTCTGGATTTTGTTGAGACAGGCACAACGGCCTCAGTAGCAGCAACATAAGTTTTCTGCTTCTTTAGGATGGTACTGATAGGAACTCTGTCCTCATCAGCTTCCTCGTCCTCATTGTGTGAGAAAAAAACTCTTCTTTTCTTCTTCACAGTAGGAGCATCAGAAGGTTCTCTGATAACAATGCCACCAGCTGGTCTCTTGGGGGTAGGTTTCCATGCTGCAGTGGTCTTTTGCATAGTTACTCTTTTTACTCCTAGGACTTCGACATTGTTTGCTTCAACCATTTCTTCCTTGATTTTCATCAATTATTCAGTTTTGTCCATTGCAGCAACATCATAGGTACTGAGGCTCATGTTAGCTATATTCATTTTACCAAAGTCTGCAACTGACATTGGTTTTTCAGATAAGATTCTAGCTTGCTCTTCAGGAGTCCTTGCAGCAAGAATTTCATGAATTCCTTGAGCCTTGAAAATCTTAGACAGAAGATGGCAATAGAGAAATGTTGAGAGTCTTTTCTTGTTCATCATAGCATCTCTAAATCTTCCATACAGAATTCTTGGAAGATTGATCTTCGTTTCGGTGAGAAGATGGCAAAGGCAGAATTTGTGCAGAGAGGAGAGGTTGTCCTTGGATCCAACCTTATGAAGAACCACCTTATTAAGAAGCTGATGAAGGATGCGAACAATGTCCTTCATTTCAACAGCTTTCCAAGAGTGAGTTCTGACTGTATCTTCTTTCATGAGACAAACTTCAATGGTCTCAGAGCCACCCAAATCAGCTTCCTGTGACTCAATAAAAACCAAACCTTCCTGAGCATAGAAAATAGTATCAGCAATAGTCTTCTCCGAGACTACAATCTTCTTTCTCAACACAGTAGAGAAGAAGTCAGTATCAGTCACTTGAACATTCCTCCAGAAATCCCTAATCAGGTTTGGAAAAACAGAGACTTTCTCTGTGAAGAGTCCTCCCCACTTGCCTGTATTAACATACTTGCTTATGTCTAAGTTGTAGTCTTGCAACACTCCAAAGTTGAAATGATGCTCAATTGCCAAGTTAAGCTTGTCCACGTTGAAGGTTGAAGAAGAAGCCATTTTGGTGAGAAGAGTTAAGGTTTGGAAAACAGAGTTTCAGGAAAGTGTAAATTTTTCTCAAAGGGAAGAGAAGGCTTTTAAAGGATTTTTGAATCATAAAGGTTTAACAAAAACTTTTGACATGGCATGTCATTATGGATAAAACGGCATTGGTATATTGGAACTATAAAAAGGTCTTGATGGGATTGATGGAAATCTTGACTCAACAAAGAGAATAAAGGATAAATTTGTCATTGAGACAAAATAAATGCATTTAATAAAAATATGCTTAGATACAGGTAGATGTGGACTCATATGAAATTATACAATGAACGTAATAACCAACAACAGTGGACGCGACATATAGTAAAGATAAATTTGTCCTCTGCAAGAGGTTTAGTAAAGATATATGCCCATTGATGGTCAATATCAACAAATTGTATATCAAATACACCTTTTTGCACATAATCCTTATGAAATGATGTTTAATCTCTATGTGCTTAGCTCTAGAATGCAAAATTGGATTCTTAGATAGATTTATTGCAGCAGTATTATCACACATAAGTGGAATACTAGTTACAAACACATTGTAGTCCTCCAAATGATGTTTGATCTAAAGAAGTTGTGAGCAACAACTTGCAGCTGATATATACTCAGCTTCAGCAGTTGATAAGGCAATGATACTTTGTCTTTTGCTTGACTATGAGACAAGATTAGCTCCAATGAAGTGACATCATCTACTAGTGCTTTTTCTTTCAATTCTATCTCTAGCATAGTCAGCATCATAGAAACCAACTAATCTGTAATCTTCATCTTTCTTAAAGCACAAACCAAGATTAGTAGTACATTTTAAATATCTGAAAATTCTCTTAACTGATGATAAGTGAGATTCTCTAGGATCAGATTGAAATCAAGCACATAAACATACACTAAACATAATATCAGGCCTAGACACAGTAAGATATAAGAGAGATCCTATCATACCTCTATATACCTTTTGATCTACCTTTTTCTCTTTATCATCTTTGTTCAGTATGGAAGTGGGATGCATAAGAGTATTCATTGGCTTACAATCATCCATCTTAAACTTCTTCAGAAGCTCTTTTGTATACTTAGTTTGGTGATTGAGCACCTCGTCCAAGGTTTGTTTTACTTGAAGTCCAAGGAAGAATTTGAGTTCTCCCATCATGCATTAACTTAGAGAATTATTTGCATAGAGACTCATTAGTACCACCAAAAATTATATCATCAACATATATTTGTACAACTATTAATTAGACTTAATGGATTTTCTAAATAAGGTTGTGTCAACCTTTCCTCTATTGAATCCATTTTCCATAAGAAAGGAACTTAGTCTGTCATACCAAGCTCTAGGAGCTTGCTTAAGCCGTTCAAAGCTTTCTTAAGCCTATATACATGTTCAGGATGGGTTTCACACTCAAAACCTGGAGGTTGCATAACATAAACTTCTTCATTAATAAAGCCATTTAGAAAAGCACTTTTAACACACATCTGAAAAAGCATAATACTATGATGTGTAGCAAATGAAAGTAGAATTCTAATAGCTTCTAATCTAGCAACAGGTGCAAAAGTTTCAGTATAATCTATACCTTCTTCTTGAGAGAAACCTTGAACAATAAGTCTTGCTTTGTTTCTTATTACCTTACCATTTTCATCAAGTTTGTTTCTGTAAACCCACTTTGTTCCAATCACTGATTTGTCTTTGGGCAGGGGAACCAGAGTCCAAACTTCACTTCTTTCAAACTGATTGACTTCGTCTTGCATAGCTAGAATCCAACCATTGTCTAGCAGAGCCTCGTCTACTGTCTTTGGTTCCAACTCAAGAGACTAGTGCAGAAATATCTTGTTCTCTGAACGTTGATCTGGTTCTTAGCTTGTCATTGGGGTTTCCAATGATCTGATCTTGTGGATGATAATTCTTGAAGTACCAAGATTTTTGAACTGAATCATGTTGAGAAGTGGAAGTTTCACGGTTGTTGAGTAGGGCCATCGCTTGATCATCAACTTTTATCTCTTGTGAGTCACCTGGAATGTTTAGATCAAGATCCGCAAAAGCTTCATCTAGCTCTGATAATTTCTTATCAGGCTGTTTATCCTCAAACTTGGCATGAATACTTTCCTCTACTATCAGAGTCCTAGAATTATAAACTCTAAAGCCTTTAGATGTTTCAGAATATCCTAATAGTATTCCATTATCAGTTTTAGTATCAAACTTACCAAGTTGATCTTTAGTATTCAGTATATAGCATTTACAACCAAAGGGGTGAAAATAAGATATGTTGGATTTTCGGCCTTTCCACAATTCATAAGGAGTCTTATTCAGGATAGGTCTAATGTATATTCTGTTATGAATGTAGCAGGCAATATTAACAGCTTCAGCCCAGAAGTGTCTAGGGACAGAGTTGTCATTGAGTATAGTTCTAGCCATCTCTTGAAGAGATATGTTCTTTCTCTCTACCACACCATTTTGCTGTGGTGTTCTAGGTATTGAGAAGTTGTGAAGGATATCACTTTCTTCACAGAACTTATGAGTTAGCTCATTTTCAAACTCTCCCCCATGGTCACTTCTGATTGATGTGATACACATATCTTTTTCATTCTGAACACGTTTGCAGAATACAGAAAAGACCTTAAAAGACTCATCCTTGTGAGTTAGGAACATAACCCATGTCCATCTAGTGTAGTCCTCTACTATGACAAGACCATATTTCTTACCACTGACAGAGGCAGTCCTTGTTGGACCAAAAAGATCAAGGTGTAGCAACTCTAGTGGTCTATTGGTACTAACAACATTCTTAGATTCAAAAGAACCTTTGACTTGTTTTCCCTTTTGACATGCATCACAGAGAGCATCAGATTTGAACTTAAGGTTTGGTAGTCCTCTCACGAGGTTATGCTTGTTTAGCTTTGAAATTAATTTCAAGCTTAAAAGACCTAGTCTTTTGTTCCAAATCCATCGCTCATCTTCAATGGACACTAGACATGATACACTTTGATTTGAGAGGTCCTCCAAGTCAATCTTATATAGATTGTTTTGCCTTTTAGCAGTGAATAAAAGTGATCCATCATCTTTCTTGACAGTACACATGTTGTTATCAAAAGAAACTGCATATCCACTGTCACATAATTGACTTATGCTCAGTAGATTGTGCTTCAAGCAATTTACTAAAAGAACATTATCAATGGAGGGAAAATGATGTTTACCAATTTTACTTATACCAATGATTTTCCCTTAATGATTTCCTCCAAATGCGACCCAGCCACTATCTTTGGGCTTAAGGTTTTGGAACATAGACCTTTCTCCTGTCATATGTCGTGAGCAGCCACTGTCCAAGTACCAAGACATTTGTTTTCTTCCTGTTGTTAAGCAAATCTGCAACACGTATTATCTTATCTTTAGGTACCCAAACTGACTTAGGTCCTTTCTTGTTAGTTGTCACTGGATGAGTATGCTTAGCATGTTTATTGTGTATGCATCTAGATGTAATATGCACATCTTTTCCACACACTTTGAAAAAGGTGTTGGATGAGCTAGACTTAGCTTTAGCATATTTATCTGGAACTTTTGAAGCTCTATGCTGTGTAAGTGGTTTTGACTTTTTGAAAGATGCATCTTGCTTCTCTTTGTCATAACCAAGGCCAGATTTATCATGAGGTGACCTAGAGTACCTTAAAATGAGACTAAGCTTATCTGAGCCACCTACAAGCTTTGACAGAGAATGCATCGGATATGTTACATCTTGTTTCAATTTTGTAACTTCACAAGAAACATCAGGTTCACACACCATTTTGTCAGCTAGACTAACATTCATTGATTTTAGTATGTCATTTTCATCCTTAAGGTTTGGTTTCTCAGTGCAGACCCTATCATATTCTCTAGTCAGTTTAGAGAATTTCTTTTTGAGACTCTTATATTCTCGAGATAGTATAGACGACTCATGCAACAGTTCATCAAAAGCATTTTGAAGAGTGGACGGGTCAGAGTTCATTACCTCAGCATCAGTGTATTCACTTTCTAATGCAGTGCCAGCCATGAGACAGATATTTGCCTCTTTCTCAGCTTCATTTTCTTCATCTGATGAAGACAGATCATGATCCTCCCATGTAGCCATTAAGCCTTTCTTCTTTTTGAAGAATTTATTTTTATCCTTTAGCTCAGGGCAGTCAGCTTTAAAATGATTAGGTTTCTTGCATTCAAAGCACAAGGGTGGACCTTTTTCCTTGGAGTCTGACTTCTCCTTGGAAAACTTTTTGTTGAGTTGCTTCCTTCTGAAACCACCTTTCTTTCTCTACATATGTTGAATCTTCCTGGAGATGAAGGACAATTCATCCTCATCTGATCCTTCATCATTATCAGAAGATTCAGACTCATCTGATGACTCAACAACATTGAAAACTTTTGATGAACTTGCTTTCTTTGCCTTTAGGGCAATATATTTTCCTTTTCAAGAATTTTCTTCTTCATTAAGTTCAAGTTCATGAACCTTGAGAGATCCAAGAAGCTCTTCCAGATATAGTGTATTCAAGATTTTGGCTTCCTGAATAACAGTTACTTTGGGTCTCCATTGCTTGGATAGACTTCTCAAGATTTTTCTAACATGATCTCTATTTTCATAAACTTTTCCAAGAGATCTGAGACTATTGGTGATGATTTGGAATCTTCCAAACATTTGGTCTATTGTTTCATGTTCACCCATCTTGAATAGCTCATACTGATGAACCAGCATGCTGATCTTTGATTCCTTAACTTGTGAGGAACCCTCATGAGCTAGGGCAAGAGTATCCCAGATTTCTTTAGCAGTATTGCAGCTGTGAACTTTGTCATGTTCAGATCTGGTTATAGCACACATGAGATGGTGCTTAGCCTTCAGATTCAACTGATGTTAGTTTTTCTTCTCTTGAGTCCATTGGGCTCTAGGAACAGCAGCTCCAGCTTCATCTCTTGGTTTAGTGTAGCCTATTTCAATCAGCTCCCAAATATCTACATTTTGCGCATCTAAGAAGGCCATCATTCTCTTCTTCCAGTAGTCATAATCTATTCCATCAAAGAGAGGAGGTCTGTTGATAGCTTGTCCTTCTGCATCCATGGTTGTTGGATCGTACTCCCTCAGCACTTTTTAGATGCTCAACCTTTTCAAGGCTGAGCTCTAATACCAACTGAAGTTGACACAAGTAAACACAAGAAGGGGGGT
Source organism: Sophora flavescens (assembly GCA_030762895.1). Lineage (NCBI taxonomy): Eukaryota > Viridiplantae > Streptophyta > Magnoliopsida > Fabales > Fabaceae > Sophora > Sophora flavescens. The sequence continues at coordinate 187,089,910 of CM061063.1, read as the reverse complement.
TGAATTGTGTTTGTTAATAATTTTTGAAAACAACCTTCAAAACAATTTTTGCACACAAGAGGATTAAAAATAGAAGCAAGCACAAAGAAATAGATCTTTTAAAAAGCTTTAACAAAAGCAATATCAAAACCCCTCAGTTAGTAAGAAACAAATAAAGCTATAAGAGTTTATGAATAGAAGATTCACACAAGATGTTTTATCCTGGTTCACTCTCTTCCAACCAAGAGCTACGTCCAGTCCCTTCTACTTGAAGGTTTTTCTCCATTATTTTCCAAAATAGATTACAACCAAGTATTCAACACCTCTCCAGGCTACAAGTATTTCTTTCTTACTTAGGCTCTAACTCTAACAAAGAGATTTAACGTTTGATCTTCTTAACTCGCTATGTATGAGGATATGAAAGTTTAAGATCGGATGAATATTTTCACAATATTCAAACTAAAGAATACAGACTCTTGCTCTTAAAGAAATATGAGTATGAGTGATTGTAGTTTGACAAAAGTTGAGCTAGCAAGGTTGTGCTGGCAAGAGTTGTTCTTCAGTATCTTAGGTCTTCTATTTATAGTGACCTTCTTCTTCACTTGTATTTCTTCAATGGCTATTTTGAATAATCCCGTTTAGAGATAGCATTTAATGCATGATATCCGTTGTGACTGATAGCTTGATTGTGGCAAGCTGAATAGTACTCTTGGTTATCGAGGTAGCATGAAATTGGAGGCTCACTGCTCTGAGTATTGCAGCTTGAGAACTTGTTGTTCCTCCTTTGTATACAATCCAACTTTTTCAACCATAAAGTTATCATCGTACAGATTGTTTTGCAGTATCTTAATGTACGATTCTGCTTTTTGCATTTCTTGAAGGTACTATGTTTCTTTTACAACAAGGTAAAACATTAAAGCTGATAAAACAAATGTGAAGAACAAATATTCTATTGAAATAGATATCAATCATTTAAATAAATTCAAGAGATTCAGATTGCATTTATTTATTCAAAGATGGAGCTCGTCTACTTTAAAAACTCCGTCTACTTAGTTATATGAGAGACCAAGTCTGTTTCAATAAATTATTTTGCTCGTCCGATGATGTGGCATATCCTCTCGTCTATCAAGTCTTTGGACTTGCTATACCTCAAAGAGTTATAAAGATCTCCGTCTAGTGACGTGGCAGATAGAGCTCGTATACCTGATTACTTTATTTTTCAGTTCATTCAATTTAACCAATTATTTTCGTTTGCTGACGTGGTAATCTAGACACGTTTACTATCAAGTCTTTGGACTTGGTGTATCTAAGAAGTAATTTTGATTTCCGTATAGTAAGCATTTATAGCCTTGTCTACTTAAGAAAACCAGTCTACTCAAATAAATAAATAAATAACATTTACCAAAACATTGAGCAGCCCGTCTACAAGGGTGGACGCGTATTTTTCAATGAAAACTTATCCCAAGATTCTATTACGTGTATTTAAATATTCCTGCATAACTGAAAACACATGTTAAATCTCAACTAACACTTTTCCAAGAAAATTTAATTCTTTTTTTAACATCAAAACTTAGAGATTAATTAAATCCAAATCACTTTGGTTCCAACATCCAACACTTTTTTCCTTAAAGCTAAGGTTCCTACCCTGAGCGAGCAACTCTCTATGGTCTAAGAGAAACTGGTCTATCTTCTGACCCTCTCTAACTTGATCCATCAAACTGTTGGTAACCTTCAATGTTCCAAGCTTAATGCGCTTAGGGGTAACTTCCCAAGCTAAACTCAGGTCTCTAAACTCCTCAATTAGATCCATCTCTTTAACCATCAAAGCAGAGATGTCCAAGGTTTTCCTACTCAAAGCATCTGCCACTACATTGGCTTTTCCTGGGTGGTAGGTTAGATCAAACTCATAATACTTTAAAAACCCCATCCACCTACGATGCCTCATATTCAACTCCTTCTGATCAAAGAGATACTTCAAACTCTCATGATCACTAAAGACCTCAAACCTCACTCCATAAATGTAATGCCTCCAAATCTTTAAGGCAAACACCACAGCTCCTAACTCTAGGTCATGGGTAGGGTAGTTCTTCTCATGGGTTTTCAACTGCCTAGAGGCATAAGCTACTACCTTACCATCTTGCATCAACAATCCACCTAAACCTTGCTTCGATGCATCACAGTACACTACGAAAGATTTACTAGGATCTGACAAAACTAACACTGGTGCTGATGTTAACACATCCTTAAGGGTTTGGAAACTTTCCTCATACTTAGAGTCCCACACAAATAATTGTCCCTTCTTGGTGAGGTGGGTTAAGGGTAAAGCCAACTTAGAGAAACCTTCTATGAACCTCCTATAATACCCTACTAAACCCAAGAAACTCCTACTCTCGGTCACCGATTTTGGTGCTTCCCACTGGAGCACCGTCTCTGTAACACCCCCCCCTGGGCATTACTTTCTAATCACATGCGGAAATAAATTAAGAAAGAGTTTACAGGCTGCTTTTTGAAAAACTTATATTATTTTCATAGGTACGAAAATATGGGGGGTAAAATTTTTCTTTTCTAGGATTCACCTAAAAAAAAAAAAAATTGATTCATCACTTAAAATGAAATCACACTATATTTTACTACCACACAGAGACTAAGTTTATTTATATTTTACAGCACCTCAGCATATACGATTCATGAAATAATCTTTCGTCTTGAAGTTACAAAATTTTACAAGGTTTTTCAGAACTGCCTATATCGACTTCTTTAAACGTACGCAACCCAAAGCAAACATCCTAAGCTGGTCGTTCTAATAGACATCTGTTGGAAAGAACTCAGTAGTTCTTACCATTAGAATAATCACCCACCTCTTCAAAAATCGGGATTAATATCCCCGAGTGAGGTCAGGAGCTTCTCGGCACCGCCTGTCCAAGTGTACCAAGGGGCAACAACAAAGAATCAGAAAACCTGATATATTGTAAGGGTGAGATACCAATATGTTGATGAATTATGATGACCACATGCCCAAACACAGAGTAGCAGATACAGTTAAATATTCATAATCAACATATAAATTCTCACAAAATAATCATATGAATCAACAATTGTCGTCGTTTTTGAAAACATGGCACTTATATATTTCAACATTCTGTCCTAGTCTCCGGAGACCCCAACTCCATGCAGTTTTTGAAAAACAGTGAGTTGATCAGGCTCAATTGCCACTCAGGCACAAATAGCCAACACATGTACATGGCTCAACTTAATTCCCACAGCAACTGTCCAACTCAAGCACAGTAATCAACGCATGTGGGTTCCAGAGAACACCGTCCTACACAAGGCACAGTGAACAAGGCTCATGGAAATCATGGTCCATCAAGGCACCAATGATACACCATCGCATGAGATACCTTTCCCATCAAGGCATTCACACAAAACAATTTGGGCACGTCTGCCAAATGCATGGAAAAAAAACATTGTATTTTCGTAGCTTTTCTTTGTGTTTCATTCTTTCCTTCGCCGAGGCTCAAGGCTCACGACTATCCATAAATTTTCAAACTTTTAAAACTTTAAATATCGACACAGGACGTTTTAGCCCGAGTGTCCAATCACAACAGTCTTAGACCTGTGCACTAGTCTTAGACTTTGAGGTCGTGGAAAACAACTTTCACCTTTTTAGTACTTTCACCACGTTTTATCACAACGTATGTAGGACACACAGTCCACAACAATGAAAATAGGACAGACAGTCCACAACAACGTGTATAGGACACACAGTCCAAGACAACGTATATAGGACACACAGTCCATAACAACGTAAATAGGACACACAGTCCATAACTTCATATATAGGACGCACAGTCCACAGCGTTGTGATATGGATCATGGATCCATGTGCTTTAACTCTAGTATCCCGACGTCTCGGTCACTAGGTTCACTTTTCAACATTATTTTTCGTTCAGTGAAAAACAAATACAAAATCAAAACTTTTGTAACTTATCCAAGTTACCGGATATTTTTACTTTAATAAATTCTTTTCAACAACATTTTCTTTTGAAATTCATTTTCAAAACTTTAAACTTTAGGAATTCCACTTCCTTTTCTAAAAATCTCCTTTGTTTTGGAAAAGTCATAGTAAACATTTTTAAAGAAAAACTCTTTCTAAGAACATTGGAAACTAATATCCCGTTTTCTATGGTACTTTACTAAAAGCATTCTCAAAATTATGTTTTTTCTTCAAAATAAGATCTTTCAGCTTAAATAATTTCCCTTTATAAAATTGTTTTGATTCTAAAAATTTTCACTTTCATTAAAACATTACTAAAAGAAATCTTTTCCAAAACTTCAAAAAAAATTTGGTCTTCTTCATGGTTTCTTACCATGAATTCATTTCAAAGTTTGATTTTTCTTAGTGTAAAATCATCTAAATTTTCAATTGAATTTCCTTCGTAACAACTGTTTTTATTTTCTAAAACTTTCATTAAACATTAAAATTATTTAATTTCCTCTTTTTTTTGTCAAAACCTTGTTAAAGGAAATCCTTACTTGTGATTTTCTTTATAAATGTTTTCTTAAACATTTTATCTTCATTATTTGAGCTCTCACCAATGGTTAGGCTTCCATGCAACAACTTCAACACATATACAACAACTTCAACATATATAAGTAACATGCATATTTTCATAAATCATCAATATATCATGAACTCAAACTCAACCAAAATAGTCACAACAATAATAACATCAATCCAACATATCAAAATAAACACACAAGACATATAGTCATCATAACATAATTATTCATCAGGCTTTCTCCCCTTACCAACTTCGACGGATAGACAAGGTCTTTGTTTCCGCGTTGTCCAGAGCAAACGTCCTTTGTCCACAGCGTGTCGCAAGTCTAGGAATTAAGCGAATGACTTAAATTAAAACAAGAAAGCAATCTTATCTTTCTAAGGGTAGGTTTTGGCCATGGCTAAAAACAATGATGCTAGAGATGTCCAATCTTTTACAATTTATTGGATTACACATATACTTTAATCCCAAATTTTTATATTTTTATATTAACACTTGTTTATAGTCCATTTTATAACAAAATCTTTACTTGATCATGTTAAAAGATATTATTTTCAAAATCATATTTTTCACTCAAAATTATGATGAACTTTTTTATAAAAGTAATTTCAGAACAACAGTGGGTTTAAAAAAATATGAATGACCACTCAAATGACCTTTAAAATTATTGAAAATTTAATTGAAGGTACCCAACTCACATATAAACACATTTCAGTTGGTTCTATGTCAAAATTCGAAGGCATTAATTTATTAAAAAACATGCACTGCCTCTGATTGTACAGGATTTTCCAGAAATCCAAGTTCACCAACATGTAACTTTATGAAATTGTTTCTCTTTATATACATATGTAAAAATTCTAAAACTTCAACAAAACTTTAGCTACACTTTATTAATAACCCAGAAAATTTTATAAAAGTTTTTAACTTTCAAAATCATATTTAAAATCATCATGCAACCAACTATGTTCTTATTTTTCGCAGTCAGAATTTGATTCTATTTTGAGAGGTCTTTTGATCTAGTAAATCTTATCCTAATACTTATATATTACATATCAAATTAAAGCCCCAGAAGACTTCTTTCCAAATATGTATTTATATTCCAGAACCACGTTTTATATAAAGAGTTATGGGCTTACGAATAAGTATATGTCATGCTGCCAGATTTATATTTTACATATGTTCATCCATACCAAGTTATTATCTTCACTCTAGCATCATCCACAAGCCATAAAACCAACATGCAAGAGTCCTAGACCCTCAAAAACACACATGCAAATACTTTAAATGATAGTAGTGATGAGGATGAGTTCAAATAAATTAGTTTTAGAAACATACATCATGGTTCTTAAGTCTTGCATGTGAAATTCTTAACAAAACATTCATTTTTCTATATGTTGGGTTTCGAATTCCCTATTAAAAATGGGTTTGGAGAAATTCTTTGTCACATTCAAATCAATAGGATGAAAGTAGAGGTGAGTGTGAGTTCATAAAAATTTGTTGTCTACTAATTTTTTTTTTTCTAAAGAGTCTTTCTTAAAATCTTTAACTAAGCCTTAACATGCAACTATGAAGAGCAACATGCATAATATTTTTGAGAAAATGAAGAGCAAGAGGTGAGAATCATACCCTTGATGATGAAGAGAAGGTGAAGGTGAGTAAGGTTCCCAAGCTTTCAAGCTCAAAAGTTAAGAGGTTGAAGATGATGAATAGTAGACAAGTAAGTGAGAATGAGTTTGAGAGAGAAATAGAAAAAGTAAAGAAGGGAGTATGATGGAAGTATATATAGAGTGAACAGAGGGGGTGAGGTGGCGCTACTTGGGCAGCAAGAAAGAGGGAGTTTTTAATTTTTTTTCCAATTTAAAAATTGAAATAAAGCCATATTTTAAAAAAAAAAAGATAGCTTTCATGCAAGATATAATAAAATGATGAATTGCCATGATATTGAAAACACTATGCACATCAATTCATCAAGTCCATTCTTCAAATCATGTCTCTAAAACTCTGCACCAAATTTATTTGAATAAAACTCTCTTCATTTTAAATATTTTATAGGTTTCTTGCAAAATGGATGTAATAATTTGATGTAAGGTTATGATGGTGTGAAATAAATGAAAAAAATATTCAAAATCACATCAAATCTATTCAAATCTGCATAAAATATAATTTTTGATAAATGTTGTTTGTCCCGGTTCCATTAAGTTCTTGATCGTAAAAACCGATCTTATCTTACGTCATTAATTTTCAACCCGAAAATTTCATATCGAAAGAAATAATTTCTAAAATCATGGAATTAGCTAAAATAGAGTTATAAAAATTAAATTTTTTGCGTAACAAAATTTTTTTTTCGGGTCAGTAGAATTTTACTGACAGTGAAAAATTCAGACTATAAACATCTGAAATTTTCAACCGAAAATTCAACTGAACTTTCATGTAATAAAATAATTTATAAGGATGAAACTTGGTTTATTAAAATAATTTCTTAATTTAAAATTTAAATATATTAATCATGCACATACATACATAAGCATAGATAATAGAAAGACAGAAAAAAATCGGGGTGTTACATTACTACCTCACTAAAAAAAAAATTCGTCCCAGAAATTTCGCGACTCCGAACTAAACAGGATCTTGTATCTCAAGACCCTACATTGTATCTCCCACTTTTAATTCTTCCTAAGGTGACAATCGTAACTTAATAACGAAGTTCACGTTTATCCTTCGTTCTACTTATCCTCGACATAAAATTGTTTATCCTTAACTCTCACACCCTGTACTTAATAGATTCATCTTAATCTCTCTTACATAAAAATATAATTTAAAACCTAATCTCTTCTTCCTCAATACTAATCCATTAGGAAAATTTCCCTCCGACCTCCTTAATTATTACCATTAACTCCAAGATTTAAACTAAGATTCTCACTTTTCTTATAGCATACAAATAAGTTCCTATTCAAAATTCTATGTCGTATTTTCAGTCGCTTCATTCCTCATAATCCATCTCTATGTCGTTCTCCTTCATCCTCGAAATTTCCTACCATCAGATTATGTTCTCTATTCATGACTTTGAATCTTAGTTCCTCCCATGTGAAGGACAATATCAAAACTTAATCACTTCTATCCTCAATTACTAGTCCATTAAAAAAATTGCTTTTAACACATCTAACTCTTATAGTCATTATCAAGATAAAACTAACATTACCCCAACATACATCAACTTACTACTCAAGGTATACATCTGTAACTTTTAGCTCCTCTAAACATAATCTACTTTTCCAGATTCTATCAAAATCACATATCTCGAGTCTTTAATCAAAACATCGTAATACTTCCTAAGATAAACTGGAAAAAAAAAAGAACCTCGTGGGGTAGGATTTTCGAATTCATCAACTTTGAACTCCTTCAGAAACTTAGTTTCTTTTGAATATATCCTACTACTCCAAACTATATCATAATCATACATTTTAAATCCTAAAGAACATGATTGACACTCTACATGCGATTATAACCAAAAGGGAATCATCTTAGTTTTACTCACGAATTCCTCCTTACTGCTCCTTTTCAACTTAGGGAAACTACTATATACACTCCTCTATAAATCTTTAAACTCATAAAATCGATCTTAACCATGTACATTGATCATTTTCCTAGATTCCCTTAACAGTATTCTCCCTCGATCAACATTTGAGTTATACTAATTACCTCACTCGCTGTTATTGATCTTAAAGATTCACATCTTACTAGCCATAACTATACCTCAACAAAACGTTCATCACTTATCCATCCAACTAACAAGATGATCGTAGCCAAATATTACCCTTACTCCCAAACCAACTTCCTAAGGTCCTATTATTTTTATCGCTCGTCCACTCAAGTCGAGAATGGTCCGCTGAAATCAATCTTAGCTTGGCCCTCAACATTTAGAGCGGGTTTTTCCTGACAACACTGGCAAACTTAGGCTCCTCACTTTGAAACGAAATTTGAAGGTATTCCATGGAGTCTGGCCAGTCCTCTGATACCTATGTCAGTTGGTTAGTCCACTGCATAGTGGATTTTGCTGATAAAAATGATGTTAACTTCATCAGTTTGTCCACGGTCACTCGAAACAAAACGAATCTCTTAGCGGTCCTTCGGTGAGATCATAACAAAATCTATCGCAACACTAACTTCTTGACAAGGAATGTTTCAAGCATCAAGTTATCTCTCTTTCACTGTACTCGACTAACTCTGACCTCCTGATATGAATCAGATACCCATACTCATGACTCATAAGGTAGGTTACATGTCAATGACATTTGGAAGAATACGTAGGGTAAAATTGATTAAGGATGATAAATACTTTCGAACTACATTAAGGCATGGCCTTGGAGATTACATAAAAAAAAATTCAAGAAAAGAAGTTCCTTGATTTCACTTTCACAAAGGCTTAGAGAAGAATTTCATCAATTTGAAAGATACAGGAACATCCCGTATGGAAAAAGATTCTTCAATTAGGTTCGTGGATGTAAAAATGCATGACCAATATACATTTACAAACATGAATCTAATAAAGTTACTCCTTCCATTAGAATTTCGTTGGATAGTTTTAACTCTAAGGGTGTGTTTGATTCGCTAAAAATTGAGGGACTGGACAGCACAAATATATTTGTCCTGTGTTTGATTTAAAAAATCACCATGGGACAACACAAAACAAGGAGGGAAGGACTGGACAAATACTCCAAAACTTGTAACCCACCCAACCCTGGTACAAACTTTTGTCCAGTGTCCACCAAAAGTAAAATCACAATACTAGACATTTCTTTCTCCAGTTTTGCTATTCTACAAGATCAACAACATAAACAAGGGAGGAGCTGAACGATGATGGGTTGAGCATAACTGGTTGGAGCGGCGCTCAACGACGACGAACGGTGGAGGAGGCGCAGGACGGCGGTGGTCCAAGCGACAGATCTGAACCACGTGCGACAGATCGAGACCACTGGGAAGTAAGGTTTTTTGGGTACATAAGCTAAGAAACCAAAACAACACCAGCATCATCCTGCTGAACGAGCTCTACGAGCTCCATGGGAGGAGGACGAAGGACCTCCTCCTTCAACCCACTGGACGACCCTCTGCGTGCTGACGAAAGACATGCCCGGTCTAAACTTTCAGTCTCCAAGAACGTTGAAGTAGCTAATGGATCCTTCAAAGAATAGCCTCAAAATTATGGAATCTTGGTGGTGTGCCTGGACAAGAGTAATAGCGTCCAGAGAATTCGAAAAGTAAAAGCTGCAAGATTGGGAATGTGCTTACGTTCTCCAGGGAAGCAATCTTGGGAAAGTTTGAATATTTTAACAATTTGTAAAAAAAATTATAACATAAGTATAAAATAAAATAAAAATAATAAAACATGATAATAAATTTTATGTTAAATAATAAAATAATTTCAAAATCTTGTGTATTTTTCTAGTGCAAATCAAATATTATACGATACAAAGGGTATTATAGTAAAATTTATATTACCGTAAAGGGTATTGTCGTAAAGTTCACATTTTTTTGTCCAGTACATGAGCATATCAAACAAGTTACAGCACAAAATTGCTTGTGCTGTACATCGACCACCAAACGGCGTACAATACAAAAAGTTGTCTTGTAACTCAGCTTCTTGTCCAGTACTGCTCTATCTTGTCCTGCCCTTTTAGTGAATCAAACGCACCCTAAGAGTATTCAATGTACTACAAGACGTTCGTCAAAGGATGATTTCAAAGGGAATTAGTCCGACAAAATTGGACTGAGTCATATTTACCGCAAGTAAAAGTGACTAGCATGAGCTTCATCAAGAAGCTTTTGTTACTAAGAAATTATTTGGGTCATAACTCGAGAAATAGTTATAACCAATTTAGGAGTCTGACAGATTTCAAATCAAACTCCGAAAAGTTTTGTCTGACACACGCAAACTTGATTCACTACGATTGTTTAATACAACCATAAGGACTCAAAGAACAAATGTTAACTGACACCTTAGTAAATAATCAAAAAGTACACTGAAGAGTCTTCTTAAACATGAGACACTCATTCTAAAAGTTAAGATTCGGATTGGCTTCGCACGACCTCGAACAAGCATGAAGGTCTTTCTAAACACGCTTCCTCCGGTTTGTTGTCGTCTTCCGCATTTTTCTCTGAACGACGTACGATAACCGATGACTTAGCCCGTCTTTCGGTCATGCGAAGAGTTGGTCTTTCCCCGTAAGGTAAGTCAACGGCTCCAAAATCTTAGACATTTCCTCGATGAGACTTTGAAAATAGCCCGTTAACCTAACAAGTACGGACTTTTTGTCACCGTTTGTGGTCACTTTCATAAAAGTGATGCTTCATCCTTATGAGAAACATTGACACTCCCCTCGGGGAACACTTGGTCCCCAAACGGTTCTGATATCAATCTTCCTTTTAAGTCAAGTCATCTAACTCAACTAACTTTGGAGGCGATATCCTAGACGAGGCGATGGAGATCCGATTGAATCTAGGAACTAGATCAATCGAACTCACATCCTTTGCAGGGACAAACCTGGAACATTCTCAGGGAATACTCTCAGAAAATCTTCCACAACGGGTACTTCATTCAAATGTCTGACACCATCCCAAAAGGATAAACAAATGTGTCAACATGAACCAACTTACCATTTGCTAATCATAAGTTCTCATAAGGTCTCGTCCAGATTAGAACCCATCAAAACACACCTACTAGTGCGTTAACACATGTTGTTTCGACAAGGAAACAATTCAAGCAATGACCAGACAGAGATCACACAACAAAAACATAACGGACCTATTCCCCAAGTTCCCGAAAGACTCGACCAGCTCTGATACCACCAATGTATCACCCCCTTGGGCATTACTTTCTAATCACATGCGGAAATAAATTAAGAAAGAGTTTATTGGTTGCTTTCGGAAAAACTTCTATTATTTTCATAGGTCTAAAAATATGGGGGGGGGGGGGGGTAAAATTTTTCTTTTCTAGGATTCACCTCAGAAAAAAAAAATTGATTCACGCATCACTTAAAATGAAATCACACTGTATTTTACTACCACACAAAGACTAAGTTTATTTATATTTAATAGCACCTCAGCATATACATTTCATGAAATAATCTTTCGTCTTGAAGTTACAAAATTTTACAAGGTTTTTCAGAACTGCCTATATCGACTTCTTTAAACGTACGCAACCCAAAGCAAACATCCTAAGCTGGTCGTTCTAATAGACATCTGTTGGAAAGAACTCATTAGTTCTTACCATTAGAATAATCACGCACCTCTTCAAAAATCGGGATTAATATCCCCGAGTGAGGTCAGGAGTTTTTCGGCACCGCCTGTCCTAGTGTACCAAGGGACAACATCAAAGAACCGGAAAACCTGATATATTGTAAGGGTGAGATACCAATATATGGATGAATTATGACGACCACATGCCCAAACACAGAGCAGCAGATACAGTAAAATATTCATAATCAACATATAAATTCTCACAAAATAATCATATGAATCAACAATTATCATCGTTTTTGAAAACATGGCACTTCTATATTTCAACATTCTGTCCTAGTCTCCGGAGACCCCAACTCCATGAAGTTTTTGAAAAACAGTGAGCTGATCAGGCTCAATTGCCACTCAGGCACAAATAGCCAACACATGTACATGACTCAACTTAATTCCCACAGCAACTGTCCAACTCAAGGCACAGTAGTCAACGCATGTGGGTTCCAGAGCACACCGTCCTACACAAGGCACAGTGAACAAGGCTCATGGAAATCATGGTCCATCAAGGCACCAATGATACACCGTCGCATGATATACCTTTCCCTTCAAGGCATTCACACAAAACAATTTGGGCACGTCTGTCAAATGCATGGAAAAAAACATTGTATTTTCGTAGCTTTTCTTTGTGTTTCATTCTTTCCTTCGTCGAGGCTCAAGGCTCACAACTATCCATAAATTTTCAATGTTTTAAAACTTTTAATATCGACACAGGACGTTTTAGCCTGAGTGTTCAATCACAACAGTCCTAGACCTGCGCACTAGTCTTAGACTTTGAGGTCGTAGAAAGCAACTTTCACCTTTTTACCACTTTCACCACGTTTTATCACAACGTCTGTAGGACACATAGTCCACAACAATGAAAATAGGACACACAGTCCACAACAACGTGTATAGGACACACAATCCAAGACAACGTATATAGGACACGTAGTCTACAACAACGTAAGTAGGACACACAGTTCATAACTTCATATATAGGACGCACAGTCCACAATGTTGTGATACGAATCATGGATCCACGTGCTTTAACTCTAGTATCCCGATGTCTCGGTTACTAGGTTCACTTTTCAACGTTACTTTTCGTTCAGTGAAAAACAAATACAAAACCAAAACTTCCGTAACTTATCCAAGTTACCGGATATTTTTACTTTAATAAATTCTTTTCAACAACATTTTCTTTTGAAATTCATTTTTAAAACTTTAAACTTTAGGAACTCCACTTCCTTTTCTAAAAATCTCCTTTGTTTTGGAAAAGTCATAGTAAACACTTTTAAAGAAAAACTCTTTCTAAGAACATTGGAAAATAATATCCCGTTTTCTATGGTACTTTACAACAAGTGTTCTCAAAATTATGTTTTTCTTCTAAAACTTTCATTAAACATTAAAATTATTTAATTTCCCCTTTTTTTGTCAAAACCTTGTTAAAGGAAATCCTTACTTGTGATTTTCTTTGTAAATGTTTTCTTAAAGATTTTATCTTCATTATTTGAGCTCTAACCATTGGTTAGGCTTCCATGCAACAACTTCAACACATATACAACAACTTCAACATATATAAGTAACATGCATATTTTCATAAATCATCAATATATCATGAACTCAAACTCAACCAAAATAGTCACAACAATAATAACATCAATCCAACACATCAAAATAAACACACAAGACATATAGTCATCATAACATAATTATCCCTCAGGCTTTCTCCCCTTACCTACTTCGACGGATAGACAAGGTCTTTGTTCCGCGTTGTCCAGAGCGAACTTCCTTTGTCCACAGCGTGTCGCAAGTCTAAGAATTAAGCGAATGACTTAAATTAAAACAAGAAAGTAATCTTATCTTTCTAAGGGTAGGTTTTGGCCATTGCTAAAAACAATGATGCTAGAGATGTCCAATCTTTTACAATTTCTTGGATTACACATATACTTTAATCCCATATTTTTATATCTTTATACTAACACTTGTTTATAGTCCATTTTATACCAAAATCTTTACTTGGTCATGTTAAAAGATATTATTTTCAAAATCATATTTTTCACTCAAAATTATGATGAACTCTTTTATAAAAGTAATTTCAGAACAGGAGTGGGTTTAAAAGATGAATGACCACTCAAATGACCTTTAAAATTCTTGAAAATTTAATTGAAGGTACCCAACTCACATATAAACACATTGCAGTTGGTTCCATGTTAAAATTCGAAGGTATTAATTTATTAAAAATCATGCACTGCCTCTGATTGTACAGGATTTTCCAGAAATCCAAGTTCACCGACATGTAACTTTATGAAATTGTTTCTCTTTATATAGATATGTAAAAATTCTAAAAATTCAACAAAAATTTATTTATACTTTATTAATAACCCAAAAAAATTTATAAAAGTTTTTAACTTTCAAAATCATATTTAAAATCATCATGCAACCAACTATGTTCTTATTTTTCGCAGTCAGAATTTGATTCTACTTTGAGAGGTGTTTTGATCTAGTAAATATTATCCAAATACTTACATATTACATATCAAATTAAAGCCCCTGAAGTATTCTTTTCAAATATGTATTTAGATTCCATAAACACGTTTTGTATAAAGAGTTATGGACTTACGAATAAGTATATGCCATGCTGCCAGATTTATATTTTTCATATGTACATCCATACCAAGTTATTATCTTCACTCTAGCATCATCCACAAGCCATAAAACCAACATGCAAGGGTCCTAGACCCTCAAAAACACACATGAAAATACTTTAAATGATAGTAGTGATGAGGATGAGTTCAAATAAACTAGTTTTAGAAACATGCATCATGGTTCTTAAGTCATGCATACGAAATTCTTAACAAAACATTCATTTTTCTATATGTAGGGTTTGAATTCCCTATTAAAAATGGGTTTGGTGAAATTCTTTGTTACATGCAAATCAATAGGATGAAAGTAGAGGTGAGTATGAGTTCATAAAAATTTGTTGTCTACTATTTTTTTTTCTCTAAAGAGACTTTCTTAAAATCTTTAACAAAGCCTTAACATGCAACTATGAAGGGCAACATGCATAATATTTTTGAGAAAATGAAGAGCAAGAGGTGAGAATCATACCCTTGATGATGAAGAGAAGGTGAAGGTGAGGAAGGTTCCCAAGCTTTCAAGCTCAAAAGTTAAGAGGTTGAAGATGATGAATAGTAGACAAGTAATTGAGAAATGAATTTGAGAGAGAAATAGCAAAAGTAAAGAAGGGAGTAGGATGGAGGTATATATAGAGTGAGGTGGCTCTACTTGGGCAGCAAGTGAGAGGGAGTTTTTAATTTTTTTCCAATTTAAAAATTGAAATAAAGCCATATTTTAAAAAAAAAGATAGCTTGCTTGCAAGATATAATAAAATGATGAATTGCCATTATTGAAAACACTATGCACATCAATTCATCAAATCATGTCTCTAAAATTCTGCACCAAATTTATTTTAATAAAACTCTCTTTATTTTAAATATTTTATAGGTTTCTTGCAAAATTGATGTAATAATTTGATGTATGGTTATGATGGTGTGAAATAAATGAAAAAACTATTCAAAATCACATCAAGTCTATTCAAATCTGCATAAAATATAATTTTTGATAAATGTTGTTTGTCCCGGTTCCATTAAGTTCTTGATCGTAAAAACCGATCGTATCTTACTTCCTTAATTTTCAACCCGAAAATTTCATATCGAAAGAAATAATTTCTAAAATCATGGAATTAGCTAAAATAGATTTATAAAAATTAAAATTTTATTTTTGTGTAATAATTTTTTTCGGGTTAGTAGAGTTTCTTGATGGTGAAAAACTCAGACTAGAAATGTCTGAAATTTTCAACCGAAAATTCAACTGAATTTTCATGAAATAAAATAATTTATAAGGATGAAACTTGGTTTATTAAAATAGTTTCTTACTTTAAAATTTAAATATATTAATGATGTACATACATAAATAAGTATAGATAATAGAAAGCCAGAAAAAAATTTGGGGTGTTACAGTCTCAACCTTAGCCGAGTCCACGGCTATCCCACCTTTAGAGGTGACGTGTCCTAAGAAACTCACATATTCTAATCAAAACTCTCACTTAGGCAATTTAGCATACAACTGCTTCTCCTTAAGGGCCTGCAAGACAACCCTCATGTGTTCCTCATGTTCCTCCTTGGTCTTGGAGTACACTAAGATGTCATCTATGAAAACCACCACAAACTTATCCAAGTAAGGGTGAAAGGTCTTGTTCATGTAGTCCATGAACACAGCAGGAGCATTGGTCACACCAAAGGACATAACCAAGTACTCATAGTGACCATAACGCGTTCTAGACGTTGTCTCCGGGATGGCCTCAGACTTAGCCCGAATCTGATGGTACCTTGACCTCAAATATATCTTCGAGAAAACGCAAGCTCCGATCAACCGATCCATAAGGTCATCAATCCTAGGGAGGGGATACCGATTCTTAATGGTCACCTTGTTGTGCTGCCAATAGTCGACACACAACCTCATACTGCCATCATTTTTCTTTATTAGCAACACTGGCGCTCCCCGCGGGGATACGCTAGGCCTCATAAACTGCTTTTGGATCAGATCCTCTATTTGTTTCTTCAACTCAGCTAGCTCTAGAGGAGACATTCTATAGGGCGCTATGGATATTGGCCTGGTGCTAGACACTAAGTCTATGGTGAACTCAACATCTCTCTCAGGGTCAAGTTACAAACATCCCCCAGGAATACTTCAGGAAATTCCCACACACAGCAGCACGCTTCCGGGCATTAAGAGGGCTCTCTACTTCCGGGAAGACAACATCATGAACACTTGGGCTTCGTCTTTCATCGAAGCTTTAACTTGGTTGGCAGAGAGAAAGATTGGATCCTTAGACTCCACAGGAGTTCCAAAAACTATGGTTTTATTGAAACAGTTCAAAAGGACGTGGTTGGAAGATAACCAGTCCATGCCAAGAATAACATCAAGGTCTTTCAGAGGTAGACATACAAGATTTATAATAAAATTTCTACCATCAATGGTAATATGACAGTTTTTGAATGCATAAGAAGTAAGGACATGCTTGTTTGTAGGTGTGGAAAGAATCAAATCATACTCTAGAAAGGAAACAGGCAAATTTAAACTCTTGACCCAATCATGTGATATAAATGAGTGTATAGCACCCGAATCATACAATACAGTTAAAGGAGTTCCATCAATTAAGCACATACCTTGAATCAAGTCATCAGACTCAGAGGCCTCAGCTCCACTAAGAGTAAAGACTCTCCCAGTGGTCTTCAGTCGATTAGCCTAAGACTGCTGACTCTTTCTAGCACTTAGAGGTTCTGACTTCGCTCATCCCCAATCCCGACTGATGTGGCCAGACTTGCACTGGGTAGTGAAGTGATCTGGCCCACCCCTGGACCTATCATAAGAAAATTGTGTCTTCCTGCCACTTTGTTTGAAATCCCTGCCGGCTGGAGCGTAATACTGCTTGCCCTTGTCCTTCTGCTCGATTTTCTTGCTGCCCTAACTATCTGAATTCCTGAAACTGGCCACTCTGGACTTGTAGGCATCCTCAAAGATCCTACACTTGTTCACCAAGGTTGGGAAGACTCTGATCTCCTGATAACTGATCGCTTGCTTGATCTCCGGACGAAGGTCATCCTCAAACTTGACACACTTTGACAGATCATCAACCATGACCTGATATGGTGTGTAGTACCTAGCCAGCTTCTCAAACTTTGCCGCATACTCGCCCACCGACATGTTTCCCTACTTCAGTGCCAAGAATTCCATCTCTTTCTTGTCATGGACATCCGCAAGAAAATACTTCGCCAAGAACCTATCTCTGAAAATAGCCCACGTGATCACCGTGCCCTCAGCCTGCGTCCTCTGTCGGTAGTTCTCCCACCAGTGCTTAGCCTCCTCAGTGAGCATAAAAGTAGCAAAGATAACCCTCTGTTAATCATTGCAATCCATGGCTCTGAAGATCTTCTCGATATCCCTCATCCACAACAGAGCACCTTCGGGGTCATAAGCTCCTCTGAAAGATGGCGGATTGTTCCGCTGGAACTTGTCAAGACCATGAAACTCAGCCGGTCCTCTGTTGTTGTTGTTATGAACTTGCCCTATCGTATTAGCAAGGAGTGCCAACGCGTCAGCGATCGCTTGATTGTTCTTGCCTCTTCCTGCCATGAGTTCCTGTACATGTCCAAACAGCCAATAAATACAGAGAACTTAAGCAGGAAAAGCGATAGGCTCATATCTTTAAGCATCATTGTGTGTAAAAAGTATAGACAATTCAAACAAGAGCACACAGCAAACTCACAATAGACTCATACCACGACCTGATAGGACGGACCTGCTCTGATACCACTAAATGTAACACCCTCTACCCCACATATTAATATAAAACATTTACTTGAAAGAGGTAATATAAAAATATGCATTTATTTAAGTAAAATAACACTGGGGTAAAAAGGTACCACATTGAAACGTCTCAACATCGCGGAAAAACATCATAAGTTTTAAAAGAAATAAAACATAAACAAAACATAAACCTAACCCAACCCCGATGTTACATACAGAGCTGGTATACCAAATCCGGATACAATCACGGAAAAACAAACTGAAATTAAAATGACTAAAAACTTTAAAACTAAGCATCCTAACTAGAGTCGCGGCTCCTCAGAGTCACTCCTCCACTGGTTGCTCATCGTCCTCTGCAGAAACATGCCAATAACAAGAAAGAGAAACGGGGAGTAAGAAAACATATAATCACATCGGCATGGAAGTAGTAAGCAAGATGAACATATATCATATACATAGCATTTATCATCATATAACATTTATCAATGACATATAATTATATCAATGCATTAAACAATCAACGTATAATATGTGTAACAGCCTGATTTTTAATTATGATGTTTAACTTGTTAAAATATAATTAATTATATTTTAATCTAAGAGCTAGAAAGTGATTTTAAATAAAATAAAATCATATTCATAGTCTCTCTTATGGTAGAAGTCTACGGTGAAATTTTGGGTTGAAAATTCAAACGAAGCCCGGTCTACGTTTTTTAACTGACAGTATAATTTTATACTGACAGAAAACCCTAATTTGACCCGAGAACTGAAATTTGTAGATTTTTTTATATTTTTTTCCGTGAGGAAGTCTACTTTCCAAATTTCTGATCAGAAATAAAATATTATTTTTATTCAGACGAATTTTGGTAAAAGTTCAGACGGAAAACAGTCGGTATTTTCACCGACAGTAAGATTTTAATGATCAGAAAACCTAATTTTGACTCATGAATGAAATGGTTTATATTAAAATCATATTTCTAACGAGTTTGGTTGTTTTGAAAATTTTCAACCGAAAATGAAATATTACGCTTTTACACAGGCGTAAAACCCTAATCGGGAAACCGTCGGAGTCGAAAACGGAACTGCAGAGACCCGTCAAGAGATCGGACAATGAGTCATACATGATGACTCATGGAGGAGGAGTCACCAAGAATTTATGAGCATTAAATGCTAGTAATCATGACTCTTAGGTAAAAAGACCAAAATACCCCCAAGCTTTTGCGGGTATTAACAGACACATCTACGCACTCTTAACCACTCCTTTGACATGGTTGTAAACCTCCAACATCTCTTCAATTTCGTGCATCCACCTCCAATAAGCCATACCTATTTCATTTTTCTTTCGTTTCATTATTTTCCTCTCAAAAACCGAAATCGGGTAAACGACGGAGCTGCGTACGAAATTTCCGGGAACCGGTAATGGATAGGATCGGTGACTAATTGGTGAGTTACTATGTTTGGCCCAAAATCAGCCACACCTCCATCAAATGTGAGACACGTATTATTAACCATGGTTACCCAAAATAACCTTAGTTAAGTTAATTATAACCTTAGTTAAGTTAATTATTAACTATGGTTAAGCTTATATTAATTAAATAATCACAAAATCTATTAATACAACATCTAATAAACCAAACAAGGCCTAAGATATAGACTATATATACCACAAAACCGCATCCCCTTCACTCACACCTTCATTCTCTTCATCTTCCTCACCAACTAAGTTGCAAAACTCATAAGAACATCAAATCCCCACCGAATATATGACCCTCTTCCTTTCTGAAAATCGAAAAACTATCAGCATAAAAGTTGTTCCTCTTTCTCTCTTATTTCCAACAAGATAAAGATCATCAAAAACGGATAAGTGGATTGGGAGAAAGGCTCAAAATACCAAAACTGCCCAGAATTCTCAGCAACCCACGAAACAGCAGAAAGAAGGCCCTTTTCACTCCTGTTATGATCCGAAACAAATGAAACCTTAAACACCAAAGTTGTTCCTTTTCTTCTTATATTTCTAACAAGCCAAAGTTCGTGATTTTTTGATGAGTATATTGTGAGATACACTCACAATACCATCACACCCTCAAGCTGTCCAGTTTTCAACTTAGTGAAGGTTGATCATTTTCTTCATTTATTCAATCTTCAAGAAGTAAAAGCTCATATTATTGATCATCTAAGCTTTTATCTTCATGTATTTCTCATGTTTATGCCATGAATCATATTTTTCTATTTCTAGATCTAAAACTTTGAAAATTCATAGAAAATCATAGAAAAATCCTTTTAATGTGAAACCAATTTCTATGATCTTGTGATGTCTTCTACTTTCATTATCCAAGAGCATGTAATCAAAAACATTTTCCTTCCCTATTTTCTTTAAGTGACCGAATCTCACTCAAAGGAGGGTTTGATGATTTTGTTTTCATTTTTGAAATCTAATGCTTGATTTGAGCTCTCTAGTACCTATATGATCTAAATCCAAGAGCTTGAATCCAACTATGTTTCCTAGCCTATTTTTATAATATGGTCCGAAACCCTAACCTTTGGTGTTAGAGGATTTTGTTTCAATCCTTTTAGTTATGATCATTGGTTTTATAATTATAAATGCTTAAGGATCATTGATCTAAGAGTTGGGGAAGTTTTGAAATCCGTAGCCTTATTTTGGGTTGTCATAGTCGAACCTAGCCTTTTGTGGTTAAGGATGAATTTTGTTTGATTAATTCATTCTTATGTTGATTGGTTGAAGGTTGATTTAATAACCGTAGTGTCGTGACGAGGAGCGGGAAATTCGTGTTTCCGGAGATAAGCTCAGGTGGGGGGAATGAATCAACCTATCGTCGGAATCGATAAGTAGTAGATTATATGATAATTGTGTAGGGCGACCAAAACCCTACTAGAAGTCGAGTAATCAACAAGATCAAAATCACATTGGAAACCTTTTCTGTAAAACCAATGGTGATTCGGGGATTGTAGGTTTATCGACATTAAGGTTGATTTTATGATGTTGAGGATGTTTGGCTTTATTACTTATTTGATTTGATTGTGATACGCTGGTTGTGATAATTTGCTTTATGTGATATTTTATGATGTTTGATTATTTTGTTGATATTGTGTTATGCATGATCTGCCTGGTTTGATAAATTGCTTAGTTGATTTTAACGAAAGATATATATTGCTCGGAGGTATTTTGTTTGGGTGGGAGTTTTGAATATGAATTAGAGGTGCCTCGCTATTATTTTATAGAAGTGATATGATATAGAATGTAAGTAGAGGTTATGAGGAAAAGCTTGAGGTACTAGGTTGTTATTGATAAAAGTCAGTGAGAATCATATGTTGCATTGTTGTTCATAACCGTGTATTTGAGATACACGAGGTCCGAAGTTCTCGTGGACCGTTCCAAATTAGAAGTTAAGTTGTGCAACTATAATGTCATTGCTATGCATGAGCACCCTTGATAGAGATAAGAGAGAAAATAAGGGTGTGCACCGACGGTACTGTGCAGCTATAGTGTCATTGCTTTGCATGGGCATTCTCACCATGGATGAGAATGTGCACCGGCGTTGGGAACGTTTCACTTGGACGACTGACTGCCATTCCTAACGAGGGATGTGTGACAGGATTAGCAGTGACCATATCAGCATAAAGGTTTAGTTGCATGAGTCGGAGGGTAGAGGATGATACCTTATTTTGAGGATGATTTGATAGTTATGTATGTTGATTGTCTGTGACAATTATTGTATGATATGGTATGACTCTTTTCCGCTTTTGATGATAGACATGTTTCTTATCCCCTATATCTTTCTGTATGTTGTATTTTATTTATTATGTGATCATATGAGAAGACTCTGTGGAGGAGCTTGATATTGAGGAGCTGGATGGGATTCCATATGAATCAGATGCCAGAGTACGAGCTGTGGACTCCAACGATGTAGATTAGTGTCTAGGGCCAGTGAGTCTTATAAGACATTTTATATTTCCGCAAATGTTAATTTGTTTTAAGATGCCTCTTAGGGATCCTACTGACGGGATACCCTAAACAGTGTTTTGATAACTCTGATGCAAGACATATATGGTGTATGTATTATATATACAAAGTGTGATGCTTTAACTTTCAAATGTTATATGTTTTATAAGTTAAGTTTTAATTTTTACGTGTTTTGGAATACATGTTTAACGTTAACAGCGCGATTAAATAATTAATTAATAAGGTTTTAATTTAATGGCACAAAGGGGCACAATGGGGTGTCTCAATATGCGGTGCAACACTACTCCGCTACTCCATTATGCATATGGATCCAAACTATCTCAGGAAGGCAACTTCGGAGTTACATATCCACATTGGCCAAAAAGCACCAACGCTGGCAGTCCACCAAACCATGGGTGAACCCCTTGGATAGCCGACGCACCAAACCTTGGGTGCGACACCACGGGGGCGCACGATCCACCAAACCTTGGGTGAACCACCCGCAGACGGCCAGATCTCTGTACTCTAGGACGACCTCCCCTATGTTGATCTTCCCCCACTAACAACTTCAACGTATGAATACATGAGTACAACAGTAACATCAACATCAACACCTAAACCCTTCTGGGTCAAAGTCCCCCTTAGCCAAAAAGCACTAAGGTTCAACTCATCAGCACCTTGACCAAAAAGCATCAAGGCCACTTTTGCCAAAAAGCACCAGAGTCTATCAATGTCCAGTAACCCACTGAGCACCGATTTAACCAACTTGTTATTCTTGTTTATCTAAATTAATCTTTAATTAAGTTATCTAACTATCTTTATCCGATTGGTGCATTATCATATCATTGGGGGCATTTGGGGTGGAACACTCCTTTAAACCTTTAATCTCAGATTCTGCCCTAGAGGGGGAGCACGGGCGTGCTCACCCTATGCATGGGTGTGCTTCCACTTAAGTGAAGCACGATCGTGCTTCCTATTATGCACGATTATGCTCATGTTCTACACGGCCGTACTTAAAATATGGCCATCTTCCAGATTCAAACTGGGAGCACGGACGTGCTCCCTGTTCAGCACGGTCATACTCCTGGAGCTGGTCGTGTTGTTTTGGGCAGATTCGACTTGGGTTCTTGGAGCCAAACTCTCTCACACTCTCAAATCAGATCCTAAGGTCCTTAACTAAACCATTTGGTGTAAATCTCATGTCTCACTATTAACCCATATTTTATGAACACGTTAGGGGAATTATTCCCGTAACCGTCATGTTAATTAAGAATCCTATTTAGCCAGTTAGGGTCATATTAACAAACCAACATCATCGTTCAACAGTCATTCAACCAATCAACATAATCCACATCATAACAACAATATTCATGTCATTCATAACATAAGTATTCATACCAACTCAATTAATAATCACGTCATAAATAGATTAACCAATTTGGCATACAACAGAGCAATTATAAACACCAGGAATTTATGACAAGCATACTCATAATCAACCAAAAAATAATAGCAAGGAACCCAAATGAACATATAATCAAATAATCATGGCATTGGCAACAGTTAGTAACAACGGAGCTATGGGAACCCCTCATCTTACGCTACCTACTTGCCTAAGATTACACTATCCTTCTCCTTATGCCTGGTATGAAGAAACTGATAATGACAACACAACTGGTAAACTATGCGTTCCTCGAGCGGCTCAGTTAACTTTCCAAGCCTATAAGGATCAACACCGACGAACTAGACGTTCCCAAGAGTCTCTAAATCTCTAATGATGTAGTGGGTTTAGAGAAAATAGGGAAAAACAGAGGTGTAGCCGCACTAGGATGGCTGCTAAGCCAAAATAGGGTTAAAATGCGAACCCTCGGTTTTTGTGACATTTTATAGGCTGCAGATCTAAGCACAGCCATGCATCTTACTAAGAACGGGCGTGCTCGCCAATCCCTTGCACCATGCTTCCCATTAAGCACGACCATGCTTGTGATTCAACCGGTCACAAGTAGAGTTGGGTATTTGGACTCGGGTTCGCGGATAGTCTGTTAAACCCGCCGTCCGCGCGGACTTAGACACCCTAAAATACGAGTCCAAAAAAATGTGGGTTTGTTGGGTCCAGTCCGTTTAGCCCGCGGGCTTAACAGACTCGGTCTGCGGACTGGAGCGGTTTTTAAAAAAAGAAATTACGCCTGCTGGGCCAGCAAAAAAAGCTAAAACCCAACACAAAACTATCACTACTCACTCACCCATCTCTAACCCTAAACTACTCACTACTCACTCAGTCGTCGTCACTGTCCTCGGCCCTTCTCTTCTCACTTCTCAGAGCCTCACCCTTCTACAGCATCTCACTTCTCTTCTCACTTCTCGCTGGTCGCTGGTTGAGTTCATTGGCCTGCTCAGCTCCTCGGTCTCCCTTTTCAGCGTCTTCGCAGTTAGCTGGTCGGAGTTCGCACTTATCTTCTCACTTCTCGCTGGTCGCTGGTCGAGTTCACAATTCTCAGCGTCTTCGCAGGTTACATTTATCTGCTTCAGTTGTTTGTTTGTTAGCTTCTGTAGATCTTTTCTTGTTCTTCTTTCTCCTTTCAAACTGCATACTATACAATATATTTGATACATCAGAGTCCAGAGAGACCAATTCTTTTCTGCAGTTAAATGATTGGAATTGCAAGACATAAAAGCAAAAACCTTCTTTGAACTGTTACTCTGCTATGAAGGAACATAATAAATACCACAGCTTGGTGCTTTCATAGTTCATCGTGATACTCTTGAATTCTAAAAAATTTAATCAAGTATGAATTGTGGTTAGATAATGATGGCTCTAGAAAGATCATATTTCATTAATCAGATTTTGATGGCTCTAGAAAGATCATGTTTCATGAGTCCACTCTCTGTAGAACCATGATTGTTTTGATATTTATTCTTTGATTTTAAATTTTTTATTTGTTTCAATTTGCCATTTTTAGTGATACTTGTTTGCTGAAGTTATTGTAATGGATTTCTCTGCATCTGCCGTAATTGAAACTGAAATTGATAATGTGGCTGAAATTGAACCTGAAAGAGTAGACCTAATTAATGATCAGGATAATGATGGAGATGGAGATGGAGATGGATTAAATGAACCTAAAATACAAAAAAAGAGGGCTAGAAAGCAAAGATCTGATGTCTGGGATTTTTTTGACAAACTGCCTTTGGGAAGTAATGGGAAGGAGAGGAGTCAATGCAAGGCATGTAAGAAATCCTTGGTTAATGGTGGTAATAAATATGAAACTTCAACTTTACAGCGTCATAGACTCACTTGTGAGAAGATTCCAAAAGGATTTGCTAATACCGAGGTTGGTAAACTTATGCTTGATCATGACGGAAAATTAAAAAGTAGAAAAGTTGATTTTAAAGTTGTACGTGAAATGATTTCCATGTCTATCATAGAACATGACCTTCCATTCTCTTTTGTGGAATATAGAAGGGTTAGTGAACTATTTAAATATTTGAATCGTGAAGCTAAGGTTCCCTCTAGACGTGTTGCCACAAATGATGTCATTAACATGTATGAGGTGAAAAGGAAAAAATGAAAGATGTGCTATCCAAAATTCCAAGTAGAATAAACTTAACATCTGATGTATGGACTTCTTGTACCACCAAGGGATACATTTCATTGACTGCCCATTTTGTGGATGAAAATTGGAAGCTTAAAAAGTAAAATTCTAATTTTTTCTCATTTCCCCCTCCACATTCCGGCCGTGAATTGCCAAAACTGTTTATGGTTTCTTGGAAGAATGGGGGATTGAGAAGAAAATATTTTCATTGACTTTTGATAATGCATCTTCTTGTGGTAGCATGCAAGGGTTGTTGAAAGATATACTTCTTATGCAAAGTGATGGCTTGTTATGTGGTGGTGATTTTTTTCATATTCGATGTTGTGCTTATATCCTAAACATTATAGTTCAAGATGGGTTGAAAGTTTCTAGTGAGGCTATACATAAGATTTGAGAGAGCATCAAGTATGTAAAGGGGTCAGAGGGAAGAATGATTGCTTTTAAAAGTTATTTTAAAAGACTTGGTAAGATTGATACCAAGATGGGTCTTCATTTGGATGTCTCTACTAGGTGGAACTCCACCTTTATGATGCTTGAAAGTGCTCTTGTATATCATCGTGCTCTTGAAGATCTTGCTTTTGAGGATAGGAACTATAGGTATTACCCTACTAATGAAGAATGGTCCAAAGGAGATAAACTTTGTGAATTTTTACGTCCATTCTATGTGATCACAAATTTGATGTCTGGTTCCTCTTATCCGACATCTAACTTGTATTTCTTTCATGTGTGGAGGATTGAATGTTTGTTGCTTGAAAATAAGACAAGTAAAGATGAGGTGATTAGGGATATGACAACTTCGATGAAAGGGAAGTTTGACAAATATTGGAGTGATTATAGTGTTGTGATTGCATATGGAACCGTTCTTGATCCTCGCTATAAGTTCTCATTTTTGGAGTTTTTCTATTCTCAACTTGGTGTTGATTCAATTTCTTGTCAAGCAAAGTTGAAAATTGTCAAGCATAAGTTGCATACACTATTTTATGAGTATGTCAAAAGGTCCTTCAAAGAGACACCTCCCAATGAAAGTTCACTACAAGATAAGCAATGTCTTCCATCTAGTAGTAGTGATTTGCTAATATGGACCCATCACAATTGGCTATTTTGAATGTAAGTATATTTCTTTCTTTTATTTATTCATTATTCATTATTTTTTATGTTTAATTTCTCATTCTTTATTTGTTGTTACTTGAAAATAATGTAGAAGTACATCTCATTTGAGAATCAAAATAAGAAGGATGTGGGTAAGTCTGAATTGGATACTTATTTGGAGTAGCAAAAACTTTCCTCAACATACCATCCAAATCTTGATATTTTGCAATCTTGGAAGGACAACATGTATAGGTTTTCGAATCTTGCTTTGATGGCTAGTGATATCTTAAGCATTCAAATAACAACTGTGGCATCAGAATCGACATTCAGTATTGGTTCTCCTGTTCTCAACAAATTTCGAAGTTCTCTCCTTCCCAAAAATGTGCAAGCCTTGATATGTACTAGAAATTGGTTGTTAAGGTTTGAAGTGGAAGGTAAATATACAATGAATTTATGTAAAGAAATAGAATGTCTTCCATTGAATTATGTTTTGCTTTTAAAACATAATCTTACTTATGAATTATGACTTGTGAATTGTAGGAAAAGAAGAAGATGAAGATGATTTGATTGACGCAAACGAGGAGCTTGCTAAATCAAAGGGAAAGATTAAAGTTGTTATTGATGCTTGATGTCAACATGTAGCTTTAATTTCAAACTTGTAATATTGTTGTTTTTGTTCCTTATTTTGCATTTCAATTTTGTTTGTATTTTGTATCAAACTTGTGTTTTTGTTAAGCTTGCAGGAACTTATTTATTCTGGGTTGATCTTGTGTTTTTGTGCATGGCTTTATCCTTAATCATTAGTATAATTTTCAATAATCAATTTGAGATGTGGGGATCTTAACAGTCACCGTGAATGTGTGGGTAAAAAGTAAAACAGTTTAGTCCACGATCAGTCGCCATGAATGTGTGGGTAAAAAGCTTTTTTGGACTTGTAATATCTATGGCACAACAGTTTAGTCCGTGACATATCAATAATCACTTGTAATATTTTCTTTTTTTGCCTTATAAGAAAAACAAGTGTAGAGTCCGCGGACAGTCCGTTTAGTCCGTGGACTATGCGGATTGGACTTGGACTCTGTTTTTCAGAGTCCATTTTTCATGCGGACTATAAAGTCCGGTCCGTTTAAATGCGAACTTATACGGACCAGACTTAAACGGACCAGACCGGTCCGTTTATCCACCTCTAATCACAAGGCACAGCATTGAGCACAGGCGTGCTGGACATGAGCACGACCGTGCTCATGTACCAGAAAGGGATTTAAGCCTAAAATTCCCACTTAGCCCCTCAGCAACAACTCTAAGCTAAGTCCTAGGGCTTAAACAAGTAAACAACATATATAAAAGCACTTAACGAAAAACGGGGTGTTACAATAATGGAATAGCGAGTAACGCTATTAAATTTTCTATTAACTAAATGTTATTGACATATAAAATATATTCCACGTGTTGGGTTATGATAGGAGAATAATACCACAAACACCTATGGTACTGTATGCAAGTTTTATCCTTTTTTGGGGGGCTTATGTAGATGAAAAATATGAAGCCGCTAAGGCAGGGTTTGAATGACTTGTGGGTTATAATTCCATATAATTTTGGAATGTATGGTAACTGAAATGAACAGATATAAAACACTAGAAGGGGGGGTTGAATTGTGTTTTAAATATTTTTTGTAAAACGCTACTATTTAAACTATAAGACATAAGGATGCGTATGATATTAAAAGGAGATTCACTTTCAACCCAGTTAGCACAGTTAAGGTAAAGCAAACTGAAAAGATTAAGCTGAATAAAGGAAACAGATTTATCTTGGTTCACCCCAAACCTTAGGCTACGTCCAGGTCCTTGGTTTCACGAAGTATTTTCACTATAACTGATCAGGTTACATAAGGTATTGTTTGCACACCTAGCCTCCGCAGGCTCAACTAACAAGTATTGTTTGCACACCTAGCCTCTCCAGGCTCAAAACAAGTATTCTTTCAACAAGTCTCTTCAGGGCTCTAAGACAAGAAGAGTTTGAATGAAGTTGCAGCTTCACAGATTACAACTTTGCAGATCTACCAAGTAACACTCACTGAGTGAATAAGTATTTAAGGTGGGTGAGATAGCAATAAAGACTTCTTAATAAATACAAATGATTTGAGCATAGAAGTTTTCTATGAAGAACTTAAGAGAGCTTTGAATGATTGAGAGTATTGAATGCGTGAGTTAATGTATTCAGGTGTCTGTCTTCAATGGTCTTCAATGGTTTTCAAAGTCTTCTATTTATACTCAAGAGAGATAAATCCGTTGAGGAGAGTTTTTCAACTGAGTATTCTTTTCTTCGTCATCCATAAATGCCAAAGAGTCATTCTGGTCTTGTATTTAATGTTTATGATCGTTGGTGAGCATCAAGACAAATTGAACGTATGGGTTGGCATAGCTTTATCGTGAGTGAAGTTTGATTCAGAGTAGTGTTTATTGCTTTTTAGACTTGGGCAGCGTGACTTTCCTTATTTGTGCTAAGCGGGTCTGCGACCAAGTAAAGTTTACTTGACCTTTTGCAACAAAAAGATTCTTCAGGTGCGGAATGGTGCTTTAAGTTTTCTAATATCGAATTTTTTTATTCAAAATAATCGGGAATACTCTTCGAATTTGAATGTTTGTTGAAACGAGGGACATTCAGTCGCTTAAGCAGAATTTGGTAGGGACTGAGTCATTGTTCAGACGCAACATACCACAGACGCATCATTAAGACTTTGTTTCTTTTTCATGAGACTCTTGTATACTGATCTGCACACTTAATACACATATTTGAAGATTTCACAGGGTTCACTTAAAACCATTCTTTGTTTGGATTCATCAAAATCAGATATGTCAAAAGATGTAGTCTTAACAATCTCCCTCTTTTTGATGATGACAAACATTATCTTATGATTTTAATGAACTAAGGATAAAAGCAGATTTAAGCACAGAGAATCATATGAGGTTATTCAAACGTATAAAGATATTATAAACATATTCAAGCTTATAGGTATTTTTAAGCTCCCCCCGAACTAATGCTTTCATAAAGTATTCAGACGCATGATTAAAGAGCGTCTTATCTTCTGAGTTTCATTATTTAGTTAATTAGTTCAGATATACGAATATATTCTCCCCCTTTGTCATCAGCAAAAAGATAAAGCATCAGAAAATAAGTCAACTGAAAAAGAAGTTTATTGATTTATCCATCATTGACTATTACATTGCTGATAAAGGAAACAAAAATTAAAGTTGTTGTTTTTCAACAATCTTGGTGATAAGAGCCACAACATTTTGCATGGTCTCGCGAAGACCGCTGATTCGGCACGAGCTACTGGATCCATTCCAATAATAGTGGATGCCATTGCAGTAGGATCATCAGGTGGAGATGAATAGGAGGGGCCAGGGTCAGAAGGAGTGCCAGTCGTGGGTGGTTCATATGGAACAATTTCCAGACAATGCCAGGGAAGGGAATGACCGGAGGAGAAAATAAAAGTGAGATAAAAAACAATGGGGAACAGAGAAAGAGTCGAAGGAAAGACTGAGTGCAATGAACCAAAGGGTTAGAAACAGGGAATTTTAAAAGAGGGGATTTCTATAGTCACGTCAAATTTTCATCGGAAATTGGTAAATCAAAAGAGTAAACTAAAAGAGGGTTTTCATAAAAAGACAAAGATAAAATGAAAAGAAAAAGAGTGAAGATAAGAGTTGGTTGGAAGGGGTAGAGTTGCCTTGATTTTGGTCTATCTTCATTTGGATATCTATCCATGGAATCTAGTAAAAACTGAGTTGGGCACTATCTGTAGGCATCTTGAGTTTGTCTAACAGAGATAGGCCACAGTGATGAGCTGGGTCTTGAAGAGCATGAGGCTCAGGGTGACTCGTGAACAAAGTAGACCATCTAGGAAACTTCAGTTTCTTTCCAGCCAGACAAAAGACTTCTTGGATTTTGGATTCAACTTTGGCTTTGGACAGACAGAACTTCTGTCATGACAGATCTTCAATACAATATTTGCCTTCATGCAAGCAGTTGGGTTGGGTTTGTGTTTCCAAGAGGCTTGATTCAGCCTTCTGCGAGCCCTTTCAAGATTGAGATTCTTGATTGCTTTTAGATCATCCGGGATAAGAAGACCAGGGTTGATTTGATCTAAAAGTAATGGCTCGTAAGGGTTGAAAAGAGTAGGTAGAGGTCTCTGTGGTGAGGTTTGAGGAGGAAGTGAAGGGTGAGAGAGAGGTGATAGAATGGAATAAAAAATTCTTGAAACAGAAATAAGAGTTTGAATTTCCTGAGTTGGTGAGGGAGAAATTGAATAGGGGTTAGATATGTGATCATGTGAGTTATGAAGAATAGGTTGTGGTGAGGGGTGATCTAGAGTAAAGATTCAAATTAAAATCTCGAACAGATAAAGCAAGTAGATTTTTAGCAATTGAAATCTGATTGTGAAGAAGGGAGTTATGAGAGGAAGAGGATGATGAATCAGAGGGTGAGGATAATACAATGGGTGAAAAGGGTGAGGGTTCAGATGACCTAAGAGGTGATGCAGCAGGTTGTAAAGTAACTTGCACAGGCTCAGCTATCTTTAGTCTTGTAGATCTTCTAACCTATAGTGTGTTAACAAATGACTTTCCTCTTGAGTTCCTTTCGAGGGGCAGCAGCAGGATTTTGAACCATTTCTTTCTTCAAAACCTTGGAAATAGGTTGGTCATCATCATCATTGGATGCTTCTAAGATGACCAGCTTCCTCTTTACTTGAAGTTTTGATCTGACCTTGGGATTCAAAGGTGCACACACTTCTGTTGCTTCTGAGTCATCAGACTCACCAGTTTCCTCTTTAGATTCTTCTGAAGATCTCTTATTCTCATCATCTTCATCAGAATCAGGAACCCCTCCTGGTGGTCTCAACTTCATCTGAGAGAGGGTTCTTTCATCTATGGCAGTAGCCATATCAACCTTTCCAGTGAGGGGAATGCCCTTGATGTTTAGCAGTTTGATAATCAGCATCCCATAGGTGTAGGAGGTCCTAATTCGGGGATTTACCATCCTCAACATATACTTGAAAACCAAGTCATTGATGTCAATCTTCATCATATTCAGGAGATGGAATAGGTCAAATCTATCCATCTTGTTGACATTATCACGAGCACTTGTTCTTGGCATCACACAGTTGATTAACAACACATGCAAGAACCTTCCTTTTGGAGTCAGTTTGGAGGCAACTTTGCTTGTAGTGTTGGATATCCCATAGAGAACTTGATGAACAGTTTCTTCACCATACTCAGTTTCTCAGTCATCTGTAAAAGCAGCACCTTGCCTAGGGCAACCGGTTGCTTTCAGAATACTGTTGAGGGTGAACGCATAGGGTTTTCCGTTACACTTGGTTCGAATGGAAATTTGAGTCTTAGACATCCTTTCTTCAGGATTTTCCCAGAATTATTAAGGTAGCAGAGGGTAAACAGGTTCATGTAGGGAGAAAAAGTTGATCCATTGTGAAGTTTCCAATTCTGCCATAACATTCATGCCTCCTTTGATGATCTTGTTCATCTTGACAAATTGTACAGGGACAATCATAGATAAGTCTTCTACACTCATCCCTAACCGAGAAGCAGCACGAACGAGTTTCCACGGGGTTCTTTGGGTGCCATAGATTTGGATTTGAAAGATAGAGAAGACGGAAGAGTTTCGAAAAGATTCGTTCACAAGAGAGAGAGAGAGAGAGAGAGAGAGAGAGATAGAGAAATTTTGAAACAGTAAAGTGTTTCGAAGAGAAGACTTTTGATTTTAAAGAAATAGGTTTCAAAAAGAGAGCAGTTGAGAGTAACAAAGACAAAAACGTTTTGAATTAAAAAAAAACATTTTAGATAACTGCAATGTAAAGTCTCAGTAAATAATCCACGTCAACAGACGCTTTATCGAAGAGCAGACGCATTACTCATTTATGAAATGCATGTTTAGATTATCTATAATATAAGTGAATCTGTCTTCAGCTAGGGGTTTAGTTAATATACCAGCCCACTAATTTTCAGTTTTAACAAACTTAATATCAAAAACACTTTTTTGAACATAGTGTCTTATGAAATGATGTTTAATTTCTATGTGCTTAGCCTTATAATGCTGAATGGGATTCTTAGATAAACAGATAGCACTAGATTTACCACACCAAACAGAAATATTATGTTCAAAGATAGAATAATCTTCAAGTTGATGTTTTACCCATTGATAAGCCTCTGGCTCATCTAGTTTTATAGCTAGTATGACCAGGGTTTTGTGCAAATTATATCGTATTTTCACCCAAATTAGATTAGATTGTCCTCAAGCAAGGTTTTGAGTCTCTAGAGTAGTTTTAAGTTAATTTAGCAAGTTTTAAGTCAAAATAATACACTTATGCTTATTTCCTTGTTTTCAGGTTAAGTAGAAGTTGAGAAAATAAAGAACAGGGGATTCGCCCCGCGAAAGCCATGCTCGCCACGCGACCCAGAAGCCTGACTGTTCCAAGAAATTGCTAAGTCTCTGGTTCGCCTCGCGAAGAAGGTCTCGCCCCGCGAGTCTTCCAAACCTGAAAAAGTCAGAGACGATCACGGCTTACCCGTGAAGAAGGTCATGGCCGTGGCAGTTTTGAAGTTGAAGAGTCTCGCCTCGCGAGCATCAATTCGCCTCGCGAGTCTGGAAGTCAGAGAGCATCACGGTTGGAGCCTGATGGCCATAACGGGCGTAAGGAGAAAACTCTTCATATCCTCGCCTCGCGAGAGTAAAGTCGCCTCGCGAGAATGCCAAGGGTTGTTGACAGTTCATGAAATTCGCCTCGCGAATGGTTGTTCGCCTCGCGAGCCTTCTGAATTCTGAAATTGTATAAAAGGCTGTTCTGAATATTTTGTAGGGACTCTTGCTTCTCCATTGTTTAGTTTTACGTTTTTCTGTGTAATTTCGTTTGTTATGGAGAACTAAGTTCTAGGATTAGTCTCTTGTATGGGAATTCTCTATACTTGAGGTTTTGTAAAACCCTATTGTAATTGCTTTTCCCTTTTCAATACCATATTACACATTTCTGTTTGTTATTTCAGGAGTGTGTAGTATTGTATTGATTTGTTTCAGTGATGTTATTTTCCTATACATAATCGCGTTTGTTATTTCGCGTGTGTTCATTCATGTTCGTTCGTTCATGAGCGCTTAACCCCGTTTGTTATTTCGGGAATAGGAACTTGCATCCATAGTAGCAATTACGTTGTTAGTTGTTATCAGAATCGAAAGGGGATTAGAATCGCTTAGGGCTTGGGTTTACATTAACCAAGGATAGTTGAGAATTCTTGATGAAGAGATTAATCGTATTTGATATTTGATAATCTCTCTTGAACTGCTTGTTTTCAATTGCTCTGTTTTTAACATTTTTTTTCTCTCATTCGCATTCCAATCCAAACCCCCCCAAAACTGATTTTTGTGAAAGATAATATTCTCAGAGTCCTTGAGAGACGACATCCGAGTTGTCGCATTATACTATACTTTTAAACCCGCTCGACCTTTTTGGCGCGTGCGCGACAGCGCGACCAAAAATTGGCGCCGTTGCCGGGGACTCTGAGTTGTTATTTTTCGCAACTTGTTTTATTTTATTTTTCTTCCTTTCTTTTATTTTGTTTTGTTTTGAATTGGTCTGGCTACTAGGTCTAATTGCCCTGAACTGTGTGATTTTGACCCGGAAATTGAAAGAACATTGCACACACTCCGTAGGGAATTTCGGGCTAGCACTAGTAGTGATACCAATTTTAAAACTGCTTTTGAAAACATGGGAGACCAAAGGACTTTGAGGCAGCTTGCTGCCCCTGATGTGAATTATAATGGTTTGTGCATTGCTTATCCTGGTGCTGACACACCTTTTGAGTTAAAATCTGGGCTAATCCATTTGTTGCCAAGATTTAATGGTCTTGCAGCGAAGATCCACACAAGCACTTGAAGGAGTTCCAAGTTTCTGCGCTCCACAACTTTGAGGCCGGAAGGAGTAAGCGAGGATCATATCAAGTTGAAGGCTTTTCCATTCTCACTCCAGGGAGCTGCAAAAGATTGGCTTCTATACCTTGCACCAAATTCCATTACCACATGGAATGACTTGAAGAAGCTCTTCCCTGGAGAAATATTTTCCCGCCTCCAGAGCCGCTGCAATTAGGAAAGAAATCTGTGGAATAAGGCAAGGAAATGAGTCGCTAGCCGAGTATTGGGAGAGGTTCAAGCAGTTGACATCTAGTTGCCCCCAAGACCAAATTTCCGAAACAGCTCCTCATCCAATATTTTTATGAAGGATTGCAGCCTATGGATAGGAATATTTTGGATCTTTGCTAGTGGGGAGCATTGGTTGACAAGACCCCACCGCCGCTAAGCAACTTATTGAGAACATGTCGTTGAATTCCCAGCAATTCACTACAAGAAGAAATTCTGTTGAGACTAGAGGTGTACATGAGGTCCGCACTTCCTCTTCCAGCCATGACAGGTGATGATAGAATTGAGGCTCACTTCCTTGGTAGAGAAATTGGTGATGGATAGGGTTCAGCCTGCTGCGGTGTTGTGTGGCATGTGCAGTTCTCCGAGCACCCATATGAAGCTTGTCCTATTTTGCAAGGAGGATCAAATCTGAATCACCTCAAGCCTTTGCAGTCCATCAGTATAATCGGGGCAATAACCAGAGCAGATACAAAGATTCCGATCTTTCAACAAATAGGTACCATCCCAGTGGAGTAATCACCCTAATCTGCGGTATGGGAACTCATCCCAACAGCCGATGGCACCTCGAAATTCTCCTCCAGTGACTACTTCAGCACCCTCCGGACCTTCAGTAGATGACATGCTCAATAAAATGGCTGCACAAATGGCTGCACAAAATCTACGATTCCGAGCACTTCCAGGCCTCACAGCACAATTTCAAAGCAGAGAACGAAGCGAGTATTCAGGCATTGCATACACAGATTGGACAGATGGCTACAGACATAAATAATATAAAGCAAGGTCAAGGAACAACCCACTGCCAAGACAATGACCAGTGATCAATCCTAATGCCTCCAATCCCAATGTGAGTTCTATATCTCTCGAGGTCCTGGAAAGGTTGTTGAGGCCCACTGGAAAGAATGAAGAAACTATGAAGGCTACTCCCGAGCCTACTGTTGAAGTTACTCCTGAGTAGGTGGTTGAAGTTGAACTGAGAGAGTGTATAAACCACCCATTCCATTCCCACACAGAATCCAGAAAAATTTGAAGAGTGGTGGTGAAGATAAAGAGAAGGCAATTCTTGATGTGTTAAGAAAGGTTGGTGTTAATATCCCTCTGTTGGATATGATCAAGCAAGTGCCCAGATATGCAAAATTTCTCAAGGACCTATGCACCAACAAGAGGAAGATGAAGTCTAATGAGAGGGTTGACTTGGGAAGAAATGTCTCAACGCTTATCCAGTCTAAGCCAGAAGAAGTTGTTGCTTTCACTCAGGCACTGCCACCGAAGTGCAAGGATCCAGGCACCTTCACTATCCCATGCACTATTGGGGACAAGAAGTTTGAAAACTGCATGTTGGACTTGGGAGCATCTATCAATGTCATGCCTACCTCCATCTTTAACAAACTGGATCTTGGTCCTTTGAAGTACACAGTATCACCATTGGTTGGCTGGCCAACGGACTGTGCCCGCCCAATGGGAATGGTGGAAGATGTACTAGTGCAAGTTGATGATCTGATCTTCCCAGCTGATTTCTACATCTTGGACATGGCAGGCGAGACACATTCCAGTAAATCACCAATCATCCTGGGCCGGCCATTCATGAAGACAGCCAAGACTAACATTGATGTGGGTGATGGAACCATGTCTATGAAGTTTGGGGATATAGTTGCAAAGTTCAACATATTTGATGCTATGAAACATCCAAGCGGAAGAGCACTCTGTATTCCACATTGAGCTGGTATCCGAGACTATTGAGGATAACCATGAGAACTTGTTTTCTAATTCTCCACTTAATTCTGGGCCGTGATGATATTCTTTCTTTTCTTGATTGTACTAACGCTAACCATTTTGTGGTTTTGTCTTGAGATTGCTGCATGTTTAGCAGGTGATAAGATTGTCGGTGCAAGTGGATGAGAAACATGAAGAAGATGAAGGAGCACTCGGAGGCCCTCTCTACCTCTTTGGACTTAGACCGCAAGGAATGGGATCCAGTGACAGCTCCCGCTTACACCGCACTTGATCGGGAGTACTCTTTTCCTTTCCCTCACTATGATCTTATAATTCTGCATTGTTCATTGGGGACAATGCATGTTTTAAGTGTGGGGGAGGGAATTAGAATAAAGTTTTCTTTTCTTTGAATAAAAGCTCCTGAATAATTTGAGAAGCTCAGGAGCATTTGTGTGTTGAGTCTTTTGATTGGCAAGTTTGTTAGATTTTGATTGATGTTGCACAGATTGCTTGCATGATTGATATGTGATGATTCCCCTAGGCTGAAAAATTTGAAATTTTTTTGTGATTCCCATGTGAAATTGAAAAACTGAACCTTGGGATTTCTGTTATGATAGCATGATGAATGATAAGTTTGGGGTGATAGGGAGCACACACTAGGGATAGTATCTCTGTTCAAATAATTTGCAAATAATGTCCAGGTGAGGTTTTGAGCCTCCAACATGTTTTAAAATGTGTGAAAATCACTTTCAAGTTGCACTTCCCTGGATTTGATTGAATCTCTTTTTGGTTTGCATGATTATATGTGTGTAGCAAATGATTTAGGCAGTTTCTTTGTAAATAGCTACTTGGCCTGAATAAACCAATTCCTAATGCATGTTCCCTAGTTAGCCCTTTTGAGCCTATTAGCCTGTTAATTCTTGATAACCTAATGTTATAAGCCCTAAAATCTGGAAAACCATGTTAACCCGATCTTAGGATTAGGAGAGCAAGTAATCTTAGAATGGGTGCAAGAAACTAAAGTTTGGGGTGGCTGCGTGGTGTAAAATGTTGTTGGGATTGTAAAAAAAAAAAAAAAAAAAAAAAAAAAAAAAAAAGGGTGTACAAATGGAAAAAAAAAAAGAAGAAAAAAAAAGAATAAAAAGACAAAAATGCCAAAAAGAAATAAAAAGAGCTGTAGCCACCCAGAAGTGTAAAGAAAAAAATAAAGAAAGGAGCTTAAGTGAATTTCTATGTGTAAATATAGTTCATGCTCTCTTAGTTCCTAGGGTCTTCAGCTTAGTTCCTTTTGTTTATCCTACCCTTAGCCAGGCCCCATTACAACCCAATAAAGACCTTCTGATGTTGCTTGCATGTTCTCTGTGGGAACCATTTTGAGATGAAAAGCAAATTTGTGGGAAGTGTACTTGAAAAGTGAAACTGAGTGCAAGTTGTTAGCCTGACATAAACTGAGTGACTGAGTGAACAAATAATGCCCTTGTGAGGAAGGCAGTTGTTTGGATTTGGTGATCCCCCTCTTGTGTGTGACTTAGATTCCCTGCTTAGATTTCTGATTGTTTTCATGATGAAACTCTCAATTGTTTGGAATAAATGAATGTGGGGATTGTTCTGTTTGAAAAGGGGGAAACAATGAAGAAAAATTGTCTTTGAAGTTGCTTGAATTTGTGCAATGTTGGTTGAATCTTTTAAGCTTGCCTGGTCCCGAGTCTTTTTGATTTTTGAGTCTTAGTTTGCTTGGGGACAAGCAAAGTTTAAGTTTGGGGTATTTTGATCAGCCTCTGGCTCATCTAGTTTTATAGCTAGTATGACCAGGGTTTTGTGCAAATTATATCGTATTTTCACCCAAATTAGATTAGATTGTCCTCAAGCAAGGTTTTGAGTCTCTAGAGTAGTTTTAAGTTAATTTAGCAAGTTTTAAGTCAAAATAATACACTTATGCTTATTTCCTTGTTTTCATGTTAATTAGAAGTTGAGAAAATAATGAACAGGGGATTCGCCCCGCGAAAGCCATGCTCGCCACGCGACCCTAAGCTCTGACTGTTCCAAGAAATTGCTAAGTCTCTGGTTCGCCTCGCGAAGAAGGTCTCGCCCCGCGAGTCTTCCAAACCTGAAAAAGTCAGAGACGATCACGGCTTACCCGTGAAGAAGGTCATGGCCGTGGCAGTTTTGAAGTTGAAGAGTCTCGCCTCGCGAGCATCAATTCGCCTCGCGAGTCTGGAAGTCAGAGAGCATCACGGTTGGAGCCTGATGGCCATAACGGGCGTAAGGAGAAAACTCTTCATATCCTCGCCTCGCGAGCAGAAATTCGCCTCGCGAGAATGCCAAGGGTTGCTGACAGTTCATGAAATTCGCCTCGCGAATGGTTGTTCGCCTCGCGAGCCTTCTGAATTCTGAAATTGTATAAAAGGCTGTTCTGAATATTTTGTAGGGACTCTTGCTTCTCCATTGTTTAGTTTTACGTTTTTCTGTGTAATTTCGTTTGTTATGGAGAACTAAGTTCTAGGATTAGTCTACTGTATGGGAATTCTCTATACTTGAGGTTTTGTAAAACCCTATTGTAATTGCTTTTCCCTTTTCAATACCATATTACACATTTCTGTTTGTTATTTCAGGAGTGTGTAGTATTGTATTGATTTGTTTCCGATGATGTTATTTTCCTATACATAATCGCGTTTGTTATTTCGCGTGTGTTCATTCATGTTCGTTCGTTCATGAGCGCTTAACCCCGTTTGTTATTTCGGGAATAGGAACTTGCATCCATAGTAGCAATTACGTTGTTAGTTGTTACTGTAACTGAAAGGGGATTAGAATCTGCTTAGGGCTTGGGTTTACATTAACCAAGGATAGTTGAGAATTCTTGACAGTAGATTAATCGTATTTGATATTTGATAATCTCTCTTGAACTGCTTGTTTTCAATTGCTCTGTTTTTAACATTTTTTTTCTCTCATTCGCATTCCAATCCAAACCCCCCCAAAACTGATTTTTGTGAAAGATAATATTCTCAGAGTCCTTGAGAGACGACATCCGAGTTGTCGCATTATACTATACTTTTAAACCCGCTCGACCTTTTTGGCGCGTGCGCGACAGCGCGACCACCCATAAAAGCTGTGAACAACAGCTTGCAGCTGAAATGTATTCTGCTTCTACAGTGGATAGCACAATTGTAGTTTGTCTTTTGCATGTCCAAAAGACTAAGCTTGGTCCAATGAATTGACATCCTCCACTTGTACTTTGTCTTTCTACTTTATCTCCAGCATAATCAACATCATAGAATCCTACTAATCTGTATTCTTGTGTTCTTAAGTACATCAAACCAAGATTAGTGGTTCCAAGCAAATATCTAAATATCCTTTTGACAACCTTGATATATGATTCTCTAGGATCAGATTGGAATCTTGCACACATACAAACACTGAATTGAATATCAGGTCTACTTGAAGTTAAGTACAAGAGAGAACCAATCATACCTCTATAAGTAGTTTGATCTACCTTTTTACTTTCTTCATCTTTGATTATTTTTGCATTTGCTTCCATGGGAGTTTTCATAGGTTTAGCTGTATCCAGCTTGTATTTCTTTAAGATCTCCTTGGCATATTTTTGTTGATGAATGTATATTCCATCATCTGTCTGTTTGATTTGTAGTCCAAGAAAGAACTTCAATTCTCCCATCATGCTCATCTCAAAATCATTCTGTATAAGCTTGGAGAACTCTTTGAAGAGATTTTCATTAGTAGCACCAAATATGATATCATCAACATAGATTTGTACTATAATGAAATCCTTTTTAGAACTTTGTCTAAAGAGAGTTGTATCTACTTTTCCTCTAATGAAATCATTTTTCATAAGAAAAAAACTTAGTCTGTCATACCAACTTCTAGGTGCTTGTTTTAATCCATAAAGAGCTTTCTTAAGCTTATATATATGATTTGGTTTGTCATTATTCTCAAAACCTGGTGGTTGTTTAACATATACCTCTTCTTCAATAATTCCATTTAGAAAAGCACTTTTAACATCCATTTGAAATAAGGTGATTTGATGTTGTGCAACATATGACATAAGTATACGAATTGCTTCTATTCTAGCTACTGGTGCAAAGGTTCTAGTGTAGTCAATACGTTCTTGTTGATTATAGCCTTGAGCTACTAGCATTGCTTTGTTTCTGACTACCTTACCATTTTCATCAAGCTTGTTTCTGAATACCCATCTCGTTCCAATAATTGATTTTCCCTTTTCATTCGGAACTAAGAACCAAACATCATTCCTTTTGAATCGATTTAACTCTTCTTGCATAGCTAAAATCCAGCATTCATCTTCAAGAGCTTCTTTGATGTTCTTTGGTTCAATCTCAAATAGGAATGCAATGTTGTTTGAATCTTTAAATGTTGACCTGGATCTAACTCCTTGAGAGGGATTACGAATGATCAACTTTTCAGGGTGATGAGTCTTGAACTTCCAGTCTCGTCTGGGTTCAGTCTCAAATGGTTATTGAGCAGGTGGACCAGACGCTTGAATATGAGTTTCTGGATCCTCATTTTTCATGTTATCTTCAGTCTGATTGCTTTATCTTCCAAGATCTAATCCTGCAAGATCATCTTCTAGATCTGACAGTTTCCTATCGGTCTTTAAACCATCATTAAATTCAACATGAATAGATTCCACAACAGCTTCTGTTCTAGAGTTGTAAACTCTAAAAGCTTTAGAAGTGTCTGAATATCCGAGAAATATAGCCTTATCTACTTTTGAATCAAACATTCCAAGTTGATGTCTAGTATTCAAAATAAAGCATTCACATCCAAAAGCATGGAAATAAGAAATGTTGGGTTTTCTACCTTTCCACAATTCATAAGGAGTTTTATTCAAGAAGGGTCTTATCAATATTCCATTCTCGTATATAACAAGCAGTGTTTCTTGCCTCGGCCAGAAGTACTTTGGGAGTTTGCTTTCATTGAGCATTGTTCAAGCCATCTCTTGTAGAGATCTGTTCTTCCTTTCTACTACTCCATTCTCGCTTATGAGTTCTAGGAGCAAAAAGTTGTAAGAGATACCATTCTCTTCACAGAATGTATTGAAGTGAACATTTTCAAACTCTCCCCCATGGTCACTTCTGATAGCTAAGATACAGAATCCCTGCTCATTCTGAACTTTCTTACACAATATAGAGAACATCCTGAATGACTCATTCTTGTAGGTTAAGAAAAGTACCCATGTATATCTAGAATAATCATCGACTAAGATAAAACCATATTTCTTCCTGCCTTACTAGCAACATTAACTGGACCAAACAAATCCATATGCAACAATTGTAAAGGTCTAGAGGAAGAAATCAGATTCTCGGGTTTAAAGCTAGTTTTAACTTGCTTTCCGCATTGGCAAGAATCACATAAGACATCCTTTTTGAAACTTATATCAGGTAGACCTTTCACAACTATATACTTCTGAAGCTTAATTATATGTTTCATACTTGTATGTCCTAGCTTCTTGTGCCATACCCATCTTTCATCTTCTCTTGACACAAAACAAGTCACATTTTGATCAATCAGTTCAGTTAGATCAATCTTATAAAGATTTTGTTACCTGTTTGCTAAAAAGAGAACTTTGCCCTTAGTGTCTTTGACTATACATGCATTCTTGGTAAAGGAAATATTATATCCATTATCACATAGTTGACTTATGCTTATCGATTATGTCTTAGTCCTTCAACTAAAAGAACGTTAGAGATAGATGGTAGAGGTGATTTCCAACCAATTTTACCTATCCTGATAACCTTTCCTCTTTGATTTCCACCAAAGGTAACATGTCCATTTTATTTAGGTTGGAGGTCTAGGAACATAGACTTTTCTCTTGTCATGTGTCGTAAGCAGCCACTGTCCAGGTACCATGATAGGTATGCTTTTTGTCCTATTAAGGATATCTCGCAATGGGAATAATCAAAGCTTTAGGTACTGTTGCCATATTTTGTGAATATGTATAGAGTGTGCAAGTGAACACAATCATACAAGTAATAAAGTATGAATAAATATCGTTCCCACGAGGATTTAAATGATTTAAATATAAATTCTATGTTTTAACTTTCTAAATAGCTTAATCAACGAAGGATAATTTGTGGCAGTAAAGTAAAGAAATACTTCTCAAGCAGTAATTCAATTTGCAAGGCAGTAAATCAATGAAATCGAGTTTTCAAATGAGATGGGTAACATCTAGCAAAACTAATCCTTTGTAATTTTAATTGCAGGGTAACTTATGCTTCAGAATGCTACACCATTTAGTCCAGGAAAATAAATTTTGTTTTCCAACAATAAAGACTCGAGTTTCATTAAATGCTTCTTATTCCTAAGTTCATATTAAATCCACTCGAGATAAGGTTAAGCATGTCCAACTACTTAAAGTCTTGAAGGTTATTCCTAGCTCATTCAACAGTAATTAATTTCCCAATTAATTACTTTAACTTTATCCTTTAAACAAATCCACTAACTAAGTTTTTCCAAACTTAGCTAGCTAGTATTTTAATTCAGTTGATCAATCCAAACTAAAATAGCATTCATGCAGAATAAAGGAAAATGAGTAACCTCCATTTGCATAAATCACCCTTAAGTATCAATTTCAAAATCATAGCATCTTAGCTAAAGGAAATTAGCTCATAATGAGCATAATGACAAGACAAGTCAATAAAATGGAAAATGAATTCATAAATGCGTAAAACAAATTACAGAGGAGACAAGGATGGAAAATGGAGGTTGTTGTACTCTGTACCAGCTGACACTTCAGGTAGGCTACTATTCACTATTTGTACTAGTGCTCCCCAACTAGGGTTTTTACACTCTCTCTCATACATCCCTTTTTGGGCTTTACATAAATTCAAATATTAAAATATTCTTTGGCCTAATTCCCAATTACACCTAGCTGAGGGTTACACTTCTCTTTCCTCGTTTTTGGACGTACTGCTGGTTCTTTGTCCTTTAGTGAAGGTGCGCTGAGCTGGCAACTCTTTTGTCTTGTAGTGATTATGTCTTCAGAAGCTGTAGCATTCCATAGAATTACCAGAGCAGCTCCAAAAACTTAAATATCAGATTTTCCTGCTC
This sequence comes from Sophora flavescens, assembly GCA_030762895.1. Lineage (NCBI taxonomy): Eukaryota > Viridiplantae > Streptophyta > Magnoliopsida > Fabales > Fabaceae > Sophora > Sophora flavescens. The sequence goes on along the minus strand of CM061063.1, from coordinate 187,046,099 downwards.
AACACTTCAAGCATCTTTTCAGTTATATAATCTTTTCAGCATTCAAACAATTTCAGCTCAATGACTCAAATTCTTATTAGAACTCTGCTTTATTTTACCAAATTACTCTAAACAAGAACAATGATTTTGTTAAAAAGATAATAATAACTCTTATTTCTAAGAGTTATCTGTACCCATTTTCTTTTGGGTCCTTTCTTGTTAGTTCTTGAAGTCTGTGACAACTTATTTCTTGTGTGAATACACTTAGACGTGATATGTCCAGCTTTTCCACATTTTTTACAACTTCTTTTGTATGTAATGACCTTATCATAAAGAGTTCTAGGTTTTTGTCCTAATATTTTGTTAGATACTTTATGATGTGTCTGGTCAATGAATCCTATACCAGGTTTATCAAGAGAGGGTCTCTGACTTCCTAATAACTTAGTCAGGTTATCTCTTCTATTGACAAAACGGGCAAGATTGGAGGTGAGCTTGTAACAGCCTGATTTTAATTATCCTGTTCAACCGGTTAAAATATAATTAATTATATTTTAATATGAGAGATAGAAAGTGAATTTTTGAATAAAATAAAATCATATTCATAGTCTACTTTATGGTAGAAGGTTACAGTAAAATTTTGGGTTGAAAATTCAGACGAAACCTGGTCTGCGTTTTCATTGACAGTAAAAGTTTACTGAGCATAAAACCTAATTTTGAACCGTGAACTGAATGGTTAGTGTTTTTGTCATGTTTCCAACAACTTTAGTAATTTTGGAAATTTTACGTTCAGAAATAAAATATAATATTTTATCCTGGAGAAATCTTCGAAAATTACGATCGAGAAAATTATATCGGGTGAACAATGGACCAAAATGGAGAGCTGAGTTGACTGAAGTGAATTGATGGAGTTGAAATGACTTGATGCATTAAAGTCATATGTCACATCCAAGAAAGTAATCATGATATTTTGAAATTAATCGTATTTTAATCTAAAAACTCATTAATCACTCATCTTTCAACCAAACATGTCCTAAGCCAAACTTGGCCTCCAAGTTTTTCTCCCCCCCATGGTTTTCAACCCCCTCCCCCTGTATAAACCCATCATTTTCTTTATTCTCACTTTCTTCACATTTTCATAAACAACACTTTACTTACTTCAACAAGTTTCATTGATTTTCTTCAAGAACTCATTTTCTTCAAGCTTCAAGGGTAATACTTCTTCCTCTTACTCATCCAAGTTCTATTCTTCAGTTATTTGTTGAGTTTGTGCCATGTTCATCCATTTGACATTCATAGATCTACAAGCTTCTAAAATCTCTAGAAAATTGTAGAAAAATCATAAAAATGTGAAACCAATTTCTATGATCTAGTTATGATCTCTACTTTCATTATCCAAGAGCATGTAATCAAAAATATTTTCCTTTCTACTTTTCTTGTTAAGGCCGAAACTAGGTGGATTTGGGTAAATTAAGTTTTGTTCAATTTTTAAATTATGAAACTTGATCTTAACTCCTTAAAACCTATAGTTGTTATTTCTAGAAGATTGAAATCAAAATAAACTCCTAACCCTATTTTCCTTGGTTGGCCGAAACTTGTATGAAAAGGGTTTGTTAATTTTGTTTTTTTTTCTTTTTGAAATCTAATGCTTGATTTGAGCTCTTTAGTACTTGTATTATCTAAATCCAAGAGCTTGAATCCAAGTAAATTCTCTAGCCTATTTTATGGTTCAAGGCTGAAACCCTACCCTAAGTGGTTGAATGATTTTTATTTCATATTTTCAACTTATAGAAATTTATCCTAACCATCTAAGATCTAAGTAATTATTATCCAAAAGATTAGAATGAGAAAATGGCCATAGCCTATTTTTGAATTGATGGCCGAAACCTAGCATTAATGTGTCAAAGAGGTTTTGTTGATTTATTTGTGGTTGCGTTGTTGGTTGAAGGAGGAATTGGTAATGTGTGGCGTGATAACGAGGAACGTCGATTTCAGAATCCAGGTGATAACACAGGTGGGTGAAAGAACCAACCTATGGTTGGAATGGATAAGTAGTAGATTATATAATAATTGTGTAGGGCGACCTAAACCCTACTAGTAGTCGAGTAATCGACAAGACCAAAATCACATTGGAAACCTTTTCTGAAAAACCAATGGTGATTCGGGGATTGTAGGTTTATCGACATTAGGTTGATTTTATATTGCTGATGGTTGATTTGATTTTATTACCTTTACTGAATTGGTTTTGTGCTATGTTGGTGATATTGGAATATTTTGATTGATATTGTGTTATGCATGATCTGCCTGGTTTTTATTATTATGCTTAGTGGATTTTAAGCAAAGATATATATGTTGTCTAAGAGATTATTGTTTTGGGTGTGAGGATAATGATGATTTAGAAGTGCCTAACCTAGATGATGTATGTTAAAGAGGTGTTATGCCATAGAATATGTGTCAAGTTCTAATGGAAGGTTAAGGCACTAGGATGTTGTTAAAACGGGTTGGTGAGATTCAAGTATATGTGTTGTTGTCCACAACCGTGTGTTGGTAATATAATACACAAGGACAAAAGTGTGTTGGTAATATAATACACAAGGACATCTGTGTATTGGTAATATAATACACCGTGTATTGATAATATAATACACGTAAAACACATCTGTGTATTGGTAATATAATACACGTAAAATCAAGAGTTCTCGCGAGACCACTTCCACCTTAGAAATATGTGTGCAACTATGGTGTCTTTGAGTAGCATGAGATTGAGGGTAGAGGATGATATATTAACTTGAGGATGATTTGTTAGTTAGGTGTGTTGATTGTCCGTGACAATTACTGTATAATTTACTATGACTCTTTTATGCTTTTGATGATAGAACTGTTTCTTATCCCCTGTATATTTCTGTATGTTGTATTTTATCTCCTTATGGAATCGTATGAGAAGACCCTATGGATGAGCGTAACCAGGAGGAGTTGGATGGAACTCCCTACGAACCGGAGGCAGGAGGACGAGCTGTGACCCATGGTGATGTCCAGTGCGTCTCGTGAGACGTTTTTATATGTTTCCGCTTTGTTTAACTTTTGTTTAAGTATATGCTTGTGAGGGATCTTACTGAAAGGATACCCTCAACGGTGTGTTTTGTAATATGTTTTTAAGACATATGTGTGTACGCTTAACATAACTATAGTGTGATGTTTTAATTAATTGAAGTTGTGAGATTTTGAAACTTAAGCTTTAATTTCTACGTATTTCCATATTAAGAACACGAGTAAGAAATTAATTAATAAGGTTTTAGTCTAATAAAACACCGGGCACAACGGGTGTCTTAGAGCTCTTCAACCATCTGTTGAAGTTTGACTCTTAACTATGATCTTAGCTTTAAGCTTTTCACTTTAAGCTTTACTGTTTTTTCCTGAGACAGTTTGCCACACTCTTGAGTCTTATGTTCATGCTCTTTTAGGAGTTTCACATATTGTCTCCTAAGTGTTCTAAAAGCCTTAGTTAAACAGTTAGATTACTCAATCAATTCATCATAGGCATCTTGCAAATCCCTAAAATTAGAAATTACCTCAGAGTCTGAGTCAGAGTTAGCATCTGTCATGAGACATAGATTTGCCTCTTCGCCTTCTGCATCTTCATCGGATGAGCTGTCATCAAGATCTTCCCAAGTTGCCATCATCCCTTTCTTTTTTCTTTTTATAGAACTTTTTGAAGGGTTACTTTTGTAACTGAGGACATTCAGATTTGAAGTGTCCTAGCTTCTTACATTCATAGCATACAATAGAACTTTTGTCAGAACTATTGTTCTCTTTGAAGTATTTTTATTTATTGAACTTCTTGAAATGTTTATCATTTCTGAAATTCTTCCTTTTCCATAACTTCCTCATTTTTCTAGTCAGTAATGACATTTCGTCATCACTGTCTGAGTCTTCTTCAGAGGCGTCTGACTCTTGATCTGATTCTTCAACCTTTAGAGCTTTTGAAGATCCTTTCTCTGCCTTGAGAGCAATGGTCTTTCCTTTCTTATTTGAGCTGACTTCATTCAGCTCTTGCTCATGCACCTGTAAAGTTCCAAGAAGATCACTCATTTGAAGAGTTGTGAGGTCTTTGGCTTGAGTTATTGCTGTAACCAAAGGTCTCCACTGTTTGGGCATACTTCTTAGAATTTTGCCAACTTTCTCAGCATTGGTGTAGATCTTTCCCAGTGACTTCAGATTTTTTGTGATAGTCCGAAACCTTCCTATCATCTGAGCGACGCTTTCTCCTTCTTCCATAGTAAATATCTCATACTTTTGTACAAGCATGTTTATCTTTGTTTCTTTCACTTTTGTTGTTCCTTCATGAGTAACTTCTAGAGTATCCCAGATTTCCTTAGCAGATCCACATACATGGACCTTTTCAAATTCTTCCTGACTGAGAGCACACATCAAGGAATACCTTGCTTTATGATTTAGCTCCCACTTAATCTTTTCTGGAGCAGTCCACTGAGCTTTGGGTTTGTCAGTGTCATCATCATTCTTTGGAATATAGGGACCATCCATAATGATATCCCATAAATCGGAGTTTGTTGACATGATGAACCATTGAAATATTTCTTTCCAATAGATGTAGTTTTCTCCATTAAAGTAGGGAGGTCTAGCCATAGATGCTCCTTCCCCGGCATTGCTTTCACTTGTGCTAGCTCCAGTCGTCATGATGTCTGTTCAATGGGATTTTTTCTCAACACTGTTAAGTGCTCAACCTAGAGGTTAAGCTCTAGTACCAATTGAAATGAACACATATAAAATATTAGAAGGGGGTTGAATTGTGTTTTAAATACTTTTTGTAAAACGTTCCTATTTAAACTATAAGACACAAGGATGCGTCTGATATTAAAAGGAGATTCACTTTCAACCCAGTTAGCACATTTAAAGTAAAGTAAACTGAAAAGATTAAGCTAAAGAAAGGAGACACAGAGATTTATACTGGTTCACCCCAAACCTTGGGCTACGTCTAGTCCTTGGTTTTACCAAGTATTTTCACTATAACTGATCAGGTTACAGAAGGTATTGTTTGCACACCTAGCCTCCGCAGGCTCAACTAATAAGTATTGTTTGCACACCTAGCCTCTCCAGGATCAAAACAAGTATTCTTTCAGTAAGCCTCTTCAGGCTCTAAGACAGTAAGAGTTTGAACGAAGCAGCAGCTTCACAGATTACAACTTTGCATATCAACCAAGTAACACTCACTGAGTGAATAAGTATTTAAGGTGGGTGAGATCGCAATAAATACTTCTCAATAAATACAAATGATTTGAGCAGAGAAGTTTTCTATGAAGAACTTAAGAGAGCTTTGAATGCTTGAGAGTATTGAATGCGTGAGTTAATGTATTCAGGTGTCTGTCTTCAATGGTCTTCAAAGTCTTCTATTTATACTCACGAGAGATAAATCCGTTGAGGAGAGTTCTTCAGTTGAGTATTCTTTTGTTCTTCATCCATAAATGTCAAAGAGTCGTTCTGGTCTTACATTTAATGTTTATGATCGTTTGTGAGCTTCAAGACAAATTGAACGTATGAGTTGGCATATAGGCAAAGTTTTGGCCTGACCTGCTTAGGAAAAAGGCCAAGTTCATGCCTTTTAAAAAGCCTTTTTAATTAAAAAGGCCAGGTCCAGGCCTATAGAAAAGCCTTCCTGTGATACCCTCTACCCCGCATGCATTCAAAAGCAATAACACAGATTTAAAAGAGAGAGAACGCATGCATATATATATATATATAATATCAAAATCGGGTAGAGACTGCTGCATTGTAATATAACGCAAAAATAACCAAAACATGTTTATAAAGAAGTCATAACATAACTGAAACAGAAGCGAACCCAACCCCGATGTCACACTACAGAGCTGGTATAAACAAACCGATAAAACAACTCGGATACAACATGAAACATCTAAACAAATACTGAAAACGGGAAATCCTATCTACGAGTCGCGGCTCCTCAGAGTCACTCCTCAACTGGCTGCACATCGACCTCTGCATAAACGATACATGCCACAAACACGAAACATAGAGATAGGGAGTAAGAAACATATATATGAATATAACGTCAACGAAGCAATTAGCAAGACGAGCATACATCAAGCAAGCATGTTATATCAAACAGCAATATCATAACAATCATCATCATATAACGTGTATGCAATGCAGTTCTACTCCACTCCTCTACTATGCACTTGGATCGAAACTAACTCAGGATGCCAACTTTGGGGTTACATTTCCACATTGGCCAAAAAGCACCAACGCCGGGGCAATCCACCAAACCTTGGGTGGACCCCTAGGACAGTCGACATATCTTATTCACGGATGCGCCACCACGGTGTATACTTGATTCCCTTTCGGACGAATCCCGAGGACAGCCAGATCGTCTTACTCTCGGACAACCTCCCCTACGTTTCACAACCTCCAATCAACATCTCTGATGCGTGAATGCTTGGCAAACTACACACAACCAAAACCACCACCTCTACTTGGGTCCATAGGCTACCCAAGTTTTATCACCATCAACACCTCGACCACTAGGCTATCGAGGATTATCGTTTAACATTCATTGTTTAGTCTTTTAAGCATTAACAACACTCTGGTCATTAAGCACCAGAGCTCAATACCTTGACCATCAAGCATCAAGGTCCCCTTGGAGCGAACACTAGGCTACCAAGGTACAACATCTTATCACTTGGAGCGAACACTAGGCTACCAAGTTATAACATCTTATCACTTGTCTTTGGTCTTCATGTTCTGTTGGTATCTTATTAAGTATTTTAAGCGTTTGGGGTGAAAACCCCTATTTCAACATTCTGGTTTATGTTCTGGTCAGGTGAGCACGGGCGTGCTCACCCTTAGCACGGCGTCTTTGGACCTACGAGCAAGCAGGGGCGTCTTGGACCTACGAGCAAGCACGGGCGTCTTGGACCTACTACTGCAAGCACGCAGGCGTCTGCCGCTCGCCGAGCACCCGGCGTGCTTAAATGTGCATCCTGCTCTGGATTTCAAACTGGAGCACGGACGTGCTCCTTGTTAAGCACAACCGTTCTCAATGGAGCGTGGCCGTACTAATCTTGGCAGAAAGGGTTAGAAACCCTTTCTCAAATCCTTGGGACAGTTCACAGATTCAACCTATTGGCTTTTACTAATCCATTGATCATCAACTTCATTAATCTTAACTATTCTTCATTAATATTCATGTCTTATCATCATGGGGAATTAATCATTTAATCATAGCTTTGTTATTAATGTTCCTAGAACACTCACTAATCAATCCTAGGGTCTTTAACTAAGCCTTATGAACATAACCTTACCTCTCACACTATATTCATGTATTATGAACAACTGGGGAAACATCCCTTAATTATCATTATTATCATTAACATATTAACGTCTTAACATCATTGTTGGCATTAGCATCCTCAACAATCAACACTCATAAAGAGCACAACACAACAACAACCAATAACATCATACTCATCATAATCATGGCATCACAACATCAACATATTTATAACAAACAACATCAATCAATAATAACAGTCATGCAAGTCATCAACATCATAACAATTAAGCATCGTATAACAAATAGGCATAAGGCATACAGACATGTTATCAAAGGAAAGGGTCATGGGTAACCCTTCGTCTTACGCTACCCCCAAGCCTACATACTTATAATATTCCTTCTCCCCATACCTGGTATGCAGTTCACGTTTCAAAAGAAGAAAAAGGGTCCTCGAGGGTCTCGTCTCACGAGAACTTATCCACGACCTCAAGAACAACAAGGAAATACCTTAATTAGACTCTTAGGCCAAGAAATCAAAAGGGGAAAGAACGAGAGGGACGAGGTGTACGAATCATACTTTGTTTGAAGGTTTAAATAGCGAATACGATGATCACGTCTTCGCAGCGATGTTCTCCTATCAAATAATGGTGAAGAACGGTGCAAGAACAGATTACTTTGAGAGAGTTTTCTAGAGACGGTTGATGGAAATTGAGAGAAAAAGAGAAGGGAGTCAGCTCTGAGTGTTGGGACGTGATAGACTAGGGTTTAGGGCATGATTTAGAGGTTTAAAACGAATTAGTGTGCAACTGGGCCGAAACAAAAGTCTCAAAACGAATTGTTGTCAGTGACGTTTGGCCGGGCTCAAAATTTATGCCGGGCGCAGACTGTTAGGCCGGGCTCAGAAAACATAGGCCGGGCGGATTATGCAGAAAACCAAAACGTGGATTTTCCTGTACTTTAGGCCGAGCTCTGAAAACTTAGGCCGAGTGGGTCCCAGAAAATCAGAATTCACTATTAAGACCCTCCCAAAGGCTGAACTACCACCAACATACACATATGCATAAAGATCAAACATATATATAACATGTATAAATGCATTAAGCTTATTTACGAAAAATGGGGTGTTACACTTAGGGCCTATCCTATCACTGTTTATATATATATATATATATATATATATATATATATATATATATATATATATATATATATATATATATATATATTTTATTTATATATTATATTAAGAATATTTATTTATTTTGTCAAAAAAATATTTATTTATTTATATATATATATATTTTAATTAATATTAAAATAAAATAATTTTTAAAAGTTGACTATTCATCTATGCTGGTTTTAAAAGTCCCATACGTTCTGTAAAAAAAAAAAAAAAAAAGAAGTCCCATACGCTGATATGTATAGTCTTATTGCCCTAAAACTTTTCTCATTGTCCCGTTGCTTGCAGTTGCCGCTCCTCCTCCCTGGACTCCGCCACTCACCGTGCAGTTTGGTCAGCCGTTTGCCTTGTTTCCGGTCCGCTCGTGTGTCGCCATGGTGGTTCGCTCGCTACTCGTCGCGGTTAGCTCGCCGTCTCACGCCGTGGTCCGTCGTCGTGGAAAGAAGAAAGCGCAGCAACGCCATTGACTGTGTCTGTGTGGTTCATCACTCATAGACATACAAACATCATGTAAAGTTTCTATTTTGTCTTTACCAAAAAAATATGATCTTTACCAAAAAAACTGTTCTATGGTATCTTGTTCCTTATAACAATGCACTATCTGTTGAATATAATGAATATTATAGTGAGGCAGTGAGCATGCATCTCCAAATTAGGACTTGGATTATTTGTTAAAGTAGTTAAATGTTCAGTATTCTACATCAAAGCAGCAACTACATGTTTAGGGAGCTTTGAACCTTAATTATTCAAACAAGAGAGCTATATTGTGGGGTTGTTTTGGTGTTTGTTATTCCGAGAGTGCTTCCTATTGTCATCTGCAGCTGATTATGTTTCCTATCTTCTTTGTGTTCCCGCTTATTGTTATTCTTTGTGTTCCTTTTGTTATGCGCACAAGATACTTAGCCTGGTATTGGTCTTTATTTGCTTTTGGGGGGAGGGGGGTTCATCTAATTATTGTTATTCATACTGTTCTGTCACTTGGTTTGCGGTGGGTCTAAAACAATTAGCCTATGTCTTCAGGTTTTGGTGTGGTACTTATGCTACTGTTTGGGCATTTGTGGTGGTTTTGGCTTGGTCTTTGTAACAACAATGCTGGGATCCTTAGTGTCCAGTATTTAACTTACATTGATCCTTCTTTTTTAAACTCTTTTTTGTTCTTGTATACGGGTTGGGTACTAGAGGTACTTTTTGAAGCCCTTCACCTTGATTTTTCAACCCCATTACATTGAAAAAGCTACAATGGGTCTATATTGAATTTTCTGCTTATTTTGTTTGTGGTTGAACAATTACCTACTTCACTTCTTTTCTTTTTGTGGTATTTTAATTTGGAATGTTTCAATATTATCTTATAATAGTTTTACCAATCACTTCATTTCCTTTTATGCAGGTTAGACGAAACAAAGAAAGCATGGATAAATAGCTTTTTTATATGTCCACTGTATTACGACTCCTTTATTATCCTTCTATACTACCAAATTGTCCATTTAATTTTGGGAACTTTGTTATGAATTAAGTTTTATGGTGGAAACAATATTTGGATGGTACGTTTGTTTGCTTTGGAATTATAGACGTTTTATTTGGTACATGGAATTATAGAAGTTTTGTTACTTTATTAAGCCTGTTATTTTTTAAAATTTTTTTTTTTTGTAATTCGAAAGTAAAAGCCTATTTAATGGCTTATTAGCCTATTTAGAGATAGGCCAAACGACCTATTTGAAGGCTTTAATACCAAACAGGCTTTTAAAAAGGCTAACAGGTCAGGACAGGATTTTAAAAAGGCCAGGACAGACTCAAAATAAAGTCTTTAACAGGTAACAGGTAACAGGCAAGGCTTAGGCTTTTAAATTTTTAATCAGGCTAGGCCTATTTACGCAAAGCCTGGCCTGGCCTATTCTCACCCCTATTGGCATAGCTTTATCATAGTGCAGTTTGATTCAAAGCAGAGTTTGTTGCTTTTTAGACTTGGGCAGCGCGACTTTCCTTATTTGTGCTAAGCGGGTCTGCGACCAGGTAAAGTTTACTTTGCCTTTTGCAACAAAAAGATCTTCAGGTGCGGAATGGTGCTTTGAGCTTTCTGATATCGGATTTCTTTATTCGTAATAATCAGGGAATATTCTTCGAATTTGAATGTTTGTTGAAACGAGGGACATTCAGTTGCTTAAGCAGAATTTGGTAGGGACTGAGTCATTGTTCAGACGCATCATACCATAGACGCGTCATTAAGACTTTGTTTCTTTGTCATGAGACTCTTGTATACTGATATGCACACTTAATACACATATTAGAAGATTTCACAGGGTTCACTTAAAATCATTCTTTGTTTGGATTCATCAAAATCAGAGATGTCAAAAGATGTAGTCTTAATAGTAACCATCACCTAAAATGGGGTGAATTGGGTATTTGTTTATTTTTCAAATTTCTTTCATGAATTAAATTCTTTCCAAAATGTTACAGCTTAAGATGCATCAAATTAATTTAAATGATAAATCAATGAAGAAATGTAGGTGCAATAAATAAATAAGGTAAGGGAGAATAGCTTGCACAAAAGAATTTTTGTTGGCTCACTCACAAACATTGTGAGCTATATCCAGTCCCCATATAATTGTATGAGATTTATTCATCAATTTCAATCAAGCTTTCAAGATGCTTGATAAACCTTTGTTCAAGCACTCTGCAACTTAGGCTCCTCACCCTATTGCACAAGCCTCTAGAGTTTTAGGACAAGGCTCCTAATAACCTCTCCTAATTTACACTGGTACTAGGGAAACCTTTCAAACACTTTCTAACTCAGGCTCCTCGCCCTACTATAAAAGCCTATATAGTTTTAGGGTTGTGCCCAAGGCTCCTCGTAATCTCTCCTAATTTTCACGTGTACTAAGCAAACATTTCGAGCACTTGTGCACCTCAGGATCCTTACCCTATTGTACGAGCCTATGGAGTTTTAGAGCAATGACCTCGGATCCTTCTAAACCTTCAAGATTTACGAGTACTTAGGAAACCCCTCAAGCTTCGCAGGTGCTTGGAGACCTTAGTTCACGTTTGAAACGCAGAGAAAAAAAAGGTAAGAGAGGTATGAAGGAGTGGAGCAAACAGTGGCATCGTTGATTTGGGCAACGAGGCATCGTTGATTTGGGCAACGACATGGACGATGTCTTAGACAATAATGAGTGTCTCACATGGCTACACTCGATTTGGGTGGCGCAAAGGCAACGTCTGGTAACAGTTTGGGTAGCAGCGGTTTGGAGGAGGTTAGATTGGTTGTAGTTTAGGTGTTTGGTGATTGTTTGGTGGTTGTTTATTATTGTGTTTAAGGTGTTTAGGTGGTTGTATTTTCGGTGTTTTGTGGTTTTCAATGGTGGTTGTTTTTGGGTGTTACGTGGTTGTCATGGTGGTTGGGTTTTAGGTGCTGGGCGGCTTCCATGCATGATGGTTATATTTTGGTTAGGTTGTGGCTAAACAAGGGAGTGAATTTGGCTTATAAGGCCTTCATGAACCACAAAGAGACCCATATGACCAAGATCTCTCCTTTAATTTCTCACTTTTAAGCTTCTCAACAATGAGCTAGTAGGAGAGTTCATAGGACTAGTAGCGATGGGTTTGGCTTGACTTAAACTCGGCCCATGTAACAACCTGATTTTTTAATTATGTTGTTTAACCGGTTAAAATATAACTAATTATATTTTAATATAAGAGTTAGAGAGTGATTTTAAATAAAATAAAATATTATTCACAGTCTATCCTATGGTAGAAGGCTACAGTGAAAGTTTGGGTAGAAAATTCAGACGGAACCTGGTCTGCATTTTCACCAACAGTAAGATTTTACTGAGCAGAAACCCTAATATCGACTCATGAACGAAACCATTAGGTTTTATATTTTGTCCCGGAAAATTTTCCAACTTTCGAAAAAAATTGTTAGGAGATAAAATTAATATTATTTTATTTGGGCGTAATCATTAAAGAAACGCGTAAAACCTAAATCGGGGGATAAGTCGTGTAAACGAAGGAGTCAATCATGGAGCTGAGGTATTAGGAGGGATTAATGTAGCAGAGAGGACAAGGAGTCCGGCCTCAAATTTTAGTAATCGGGAATTTTCAAGTGAAATGACCAAAATACCCCTAAGCTTAACCTAACCAACGTTGAGTTAATTTTTAACCATGGTTAAGGAACCAAGGTTAATTCTTGTGGGCCAAAATCAGTCACACCCTTCATCAATTCTTAGCCACATGATTTTAACCATAATTAGCAAAATAACCCTAGTTAAGTTAATTATTAACCATAGATAACTATTATATTAATTAAATAATCACAAAACTCATTAATCTAAAAGCTAAGAACCAAACATGACCTAAGTTTTTCTTCTTCATTTTCTTCTTCAAGAGCTCCAAGTGCTTTCATAGTGAACTTGCTAAGATCATCATCCTTTCTACATCTACTTCACACTCTTGAGGTAACATGATCATCTCCTCTCTTTTTTTAAGCTCTTGTTCTTCATATTTTATGGTTTTCCATTTCTAGATCTAGAACTTTAAATAATTCTAGAAAATTGTATAAAAATCATAAAAATGTGAAACCAATTTATGTGATCTATTTATGATCTCTAATTTCATTATCCAATAGCATATAATCAAAAACATTTTTCTTCCCTAATATCTATTGTGGGCCGAAATCCTCTAGGAAAATGGGTTTGATGTTTTGTTTCTTTTTTTGAAAGTTAGTACTTGATTTAAGTTCTATAATACTAGTATAGCCTATATCCAAAAGCTTAAGTCCAACTAAATTTTCTAACCTATTTTTCTATACAAGGCCGAAACTTAACTAAAATAAGATTGGAATATTTTGTTCAAGCTTTCAAGTTATGACAATTTATCTAAGCCATCGAAGAATGTAGGAACTAGAATCCAAAAGCTTGGAATGAGGAAAGAATCCCAGCCTTATTTTGAATTAAGAGGCCGAAACCTAGCTATTTAGGTTAAGAGTGAGTTTGTTGATTAATTTGTGGTTATGTTGTTTGGTTTAAGGTGAAACTGTTAAGCTGTGGTGTGATAACGAGGAACGTCGAATTTAGGATTCCGGTGATAACTCAGGTGGGGGACATAATCATTCTACCATCGGAATCGATAAGTAGTATATTCTATAATAATTGTGTAGGGCGACCTAAACCCTACTAGTAGTCGAGTAATCGACAAGACCAAAATCACATTGGAAACCTTTTCTGCAAAACCAATGGTGATTCGAGGATTGTAGGTTTATCAACATTAGGTTGATTTTAAGTATTTGATGATGTCTGAGTTTATGTTGTTGAATTTACTATGATACGCTGGTTGAGGTAACCCATTGCATGTGACGTATTATTTTTGGTGTTTGAATATTTTCTGATATTGTGTTATGCATGATCTGCCTGGTTTTAATATTGTGCTTAGTGGATTTTAGGCAAAGATATATGTTGTTTGAGAGATAATTGTTTGGGGGTGAGGATAAATGGTGACTTAGAGGTGCCTAGCCTAAACCTATTATTTCAAAGAGGAGTGGTGACATAGAACATGTGTTGAGGTTTTGATGGAAGGTTAAGGCACTAGGTTGTTATTAATGTGGGTCGGTGAGGTTCGTGTAATTTCATTATTGTTCACGATCGTGTGTTGGGAACACGCGAGGTCAGAGTATCCGATCATGGATACAGGATGTCACGGGTCATTTCTCTAATGGGAATGGGGAAACTACCGTGACACCCTTATAGTTCTGGGTGAGTCGTCCCGTATCCTAACGGGAATGAGGATACTTTTGTATTGTGCAGCTATTCTTTAACGGGAAGGAGGGAATAGTGTCATTCTTTGAATAAGCATCCTAACGGGAAAGTGGGTGTGTGTCATTCACTGGATGAACAACCTAACGGGAATGAGGATGTGCACTGGATGGAACACTCTAACGTGAATTGAGAGTGTGTACCGATGCAGATGAGGGATGGTGACAGGATTAGGTGGTGGTCGTGTTAGCATAAAGGTGTAGTTGCATGAAAGTAAGGGTAGAGGAAAATATCGTAATTGGTGGATGATTGTTAGTTATGTGTGATGTTTTGTCTTTGACATTTGTTGTATTGTATACTATGACTCTTTTCCGCTTTTTGATAATAGAACTGTTTCTTATCCCCTATATGTTTGTCTATTGTATTTTGCTTTCTGATCAGATCGTTGAAAAAGACCTTGTGGAGGAGCTTGATGCTGAGGAGTTGGATGGAACTCCCTATGAACCAGAAGCCGGATGTCGAGTCGTGAAGTTATGTTTTAGGTGTTAGAAAGTATGGCCAGTGTGTCGGTTACTTTATTTTATATTTTTCCGCTGAATAATAGTTTGTTTAAATATACCTGTTAGGGATCCTACTGACTGGATACCCTAAACAATATTCTGGGAATGTAATGAATAAAACAGTGTGTACTTATATATTATAACGTTGATGTGTCTTAAATTTGCAGAAGTTATATGATTATAAATTAAGTTTTTAATTCCTTCGTAGTTTTGGGTTATTATTAACGTTAAAGAAGCGATTAAGATTTAATTAATAAGGTTTTAACTTAATGGCACAACTGGACACAACGGGGTGTCTCAATTTGGTATCAGAGCAGTTCGATTCTAATCGGACTGTGAGGTCTAGGTTGTTGTTACTGGCCGTGTCTAGTTGAATCCATATCGGATTTTGACTATGCTTAGAAGTTGGGTAGTATGTTCAAACTTGATGTGATAACTAACACTAGTATGGTATAAACAAAAATTTTGAACCTCGGAACCATTCTTTCTTGTCTTTTGGTTGAAAACAGGGTATTTATAAAAAAAAAATGAGCAGTGATAATCGATTATAGGAACCACATAATCGATTATCTACTTTGTTTTCTCAGTTTGCTATTTCAAAAGCCCAATAATCGATTATTACCAAGCAATAATCGATTACCCTGATGAGATAATTGATTATTTGCTGTCTAATTATCATTTTACTGTTACAGAAACCCAATAATCGATAATGACCATGAAATAATCGATTATATTGCTTCAAAATTCAACTTTTAGTTGTTTTAATCATCTCTAATCAATACTAAACCTCCAAGTAATTCTTAGAACTTCAACGTAATTCTAGAACAAGATTTCTCTTTTGGTGGTATAGCATATAGTATTTATATACTTGATTATGTGATATTATATGTCATACTGAGAAGAGCGGATGATTTCTGTTCCAGAATCAACAGTATCATGGCTCGTGGAAGAGGACGTCCAACCAACAGTGGTGACAGAACTCCGGAAAGAATCAAAGGAGCTATCAACAACGACACCAATGGAGGAGAGTCATCTGCAACTCCCAATACCATGGAAACGATAGTTGCGGCTATGCTATTACAAACCCAGCAGAATGCTGAGATGTTGTAGATGAATAGAGAGCAGCTGGAACTCAAGAATCAGAGAAGGGCTGCAGCAGCTGAAGATGCCAGATTGGCTATTTTTCTGAAAGGGAAGCCACCTCAATTCCAAGGAGAGTATGACCCAGAGAAGGCTAAATGGTGGGTACAAGAAATAGAGAAGATATTTGAAACTGTGCGCTGTAGCGATGATAGAAAAATGACTTATGCTGCTTTCATGCTAACTGAAGGAGCAGAGTTTTGGTGGAAAGGAAAGAAAAGACTATTGGAAGCCGAGGGCAGAAACATTAATTGGCAGTTATACACTGACTGCTTCTTCAAAAATTATTTTCCGTATCTAGTTCGACGCGAGAAGGAAAAGGAGTTTACAAACCTCAAACAAGGCAACATGTCTGTAGGTGATTATGCATCACGTTTTGTGGCTTTGATTAAGTTTTCAGATTTCTATCAGAGGTACCTGTATGAGGATTGGCAATGTAGGAGATTTGAGGAAGGACTCAGAAATGAGCTGCAGGGGGCTGTAGTGTCTCTTGACATTCAAAGCTTTCCGGAACTGGTTGAGAGATGTAGCATTATAGAAAGTATAGATATGAGGATGGCTAATGAGCATAAGCAACAGAGGAGTGGAGGCTCTATTCGCTCAAATTCTCAAAGGAGAGTCGACAGTGGTTTTCAGGGGGAGACGGGAACCTTATACCAGACCAGTGCAGACAGCTGCACCAGTATCAATTCCTATAGCACCAGTGGGTGGAGCATGTCAGCAGCAACAGAAGGCTTAGCTTGTTTCAGATGCAGGGACTGCATTATGTGAGAGATTGTCGAGAGATGCGTGTTTGTTACATCTGTGGTGAACCAGATCACTTGGATCGTGACTGTAGACAGCAGGATATGCAGCATCCTGTAGCTGCTGGTAGAGGAGCTAGTGTTCAGAGTGGTGGAGCTGGAAGAGGAGTTTCAGCAACAGGACAACAGATGACTAGATCTCAACCCACAGGAAGGGTGTTTATCATGAAGGGAGCTGAATCCTCTCACCCTGCAGATCTCAAGGAAGGTTTGTGTAATATTGATATAATCCGGAATAGTGAAATACGCTCCAAAGATCTAAGGATTATGATTGGATACATTGAGTAGGAAGTTAAGGTAGTATTAATCTTGGTGCATATTCGAAAAGTTAATGACAATGAACAGAATGTAGTGATGGATAAGTTCGAGGATAAATGGAATGATATAATGATGAATTCTGTTTCAAAGTTACCGCTGTCACTTAAGGGAAGACGGCGATGAGAAATACGATGTAGGATCTTTAGATTAAGATACAATTGCAAGATTCTACCTAGTTTTGAGTCAAGAAATTCCGAGGACGGAATTTTTTTCTAAGAGGGGTAGTAATTTAACAGCCTGATTTTTAATTACGTTGTTTAACCGGTTAAAATATAATTAATTCTATTTTAATCTGAGAGTTAGAATGTGATTTTAAATAAAATAAAAATCATATTCATAGTCTATCTTATTGTAGAAGGTTACGGTGAAAGTTTGGGTTGAAAATTCAGACGGAACCCGGTCTGCATTTTCACTGACAATAAGATTTTACTGAGCAGAAACCCTAATATCGACTCATGAACGAAACCATTAGGTTTTATATTTTGTCCCGGACAATTTTCTAACTTTCGAAAAAATTGGTTAGGAGATGAAATTAATATTATTTTATTCGTGCGTAATCGTTAAAGAAACGTGTAAAATCGAAGTCAGGTAAATGAAGGAGTCGATTATGGAGCTAAGGTATTGGGAGGGATTAATGTAGCAGATAGGACAAGAAGTCCGGCCTTAAATTTTAGTAATTGGGAATTTTCAAGTGAAATGACCAAAATACCCCTAAGCTTAACCTAACCGACGTTGAGTTAAATTTTAACCATGGTTAAGGAACCAAGGTTAATTCTTGTGGACCAAAATCAGCCACGCCCTTCATCAATTCTTGGCCACATGATTTTAACCATAATTAGCAAAGTAGCCCTAGTTAAGTTAATTATTAACCATAGTTAACTATTATATTAATTAAATGATCACAAAATTCATTAATCTAAAAGTTAAGAACCAAACATGGCCTAAAACCTAGCCTATAAATACCCATCCAAACCGTGCCCACCCCACCCCACCCCACCCCCACCCACCCCACCCCACCCCCACCCACACACCCACACACAACTCACTTCTTCATCTCTTGCTTTTTCTTCTTCATTTTCTTCTTCAAGAGCTCCAAGTACTTTCATAGTGAACTTGCTAAGATCATCATCCTTTCTACATCTACTTCACACTCTTGAGGTAACATGATCATCTCCTCTCTTTTTTTAAGCTCTTGTTCTTCATATTTCATGGTTTTCCATTTCTAGATCTAGAACTTTAAATAATTCTAGAAAATTGTAGAAAAATCATAAAAATGTGAAACCAATTTCTATGATATATCTATGATCTCTACTTTCATTATCCAAGAGAATGTAATCAAAATCATTTTCCTTCCCTAATATCTATTGTTGGCCGAAACCCTCTAGGAAAATGGGTTTGATGTTTTGTTTCTTTTTTTGAAAGTTAGTACTTGATTTAATTTCTATAATACTTGTATAGTCTATATCCAAGAGCTTAAGTCCAACTAAATTTTCTAACATATTTTTCTATACAAGACTGAAACTTAACTAAAATAAGATTGGAATATTTTGTTCATGTTTTCAAGTTATGACAATTTATCTAAGCCATCTAAGACTATAGGAACTAGAATCCAAAAGCTCGGAATAAGAAAAGAATCCTAACCCTAATTTGAATTAGGAGGCCAAAACCTAGCTATTTAGGTTAAGAGTGAGTTTGTTGATTAATTTGTGGTTATGTTGTTTGGTTTAAGGTGAAACTGTTAAGCTGTGGTGTGATAACGAGGAACGTCGGTGATAACTCAAATGGGGGGAAAGAATCATTCTACCATCGGAATCGATAAGTAGTATATTCTATAATAATTGTGTAGGGCGACCTAAACCCTACTAGTAGTCATGTAATCGACAAGACCAAAATCACATTGGAAACCTTTTCTGTAAAACCAACGGTGATTCGAGGATTGTAGGTTTATCGACATTAGGTTGATTTTAAGTATTTTATGATGTTTGAGTTTATGTTGTTGAATTTACTGTGATACACTGGTTGAGGTATTCCACTGTATGTGACGTATTATTTTTGGTGTTTGAATATTTTTTTATATTGATTATGCATTATCTGCCTGGTTTTAATATTGTGCTTAGTGGATTTTAGGCAAAGATATATGTTGTTTGAGAGATAATTGTTTGGTGGTGAGGATAAATGGTGACTTAGAGGTGCCTAGCCTAAACCTATTATTTCAAAGAGGAGTGGTGACATAGAACATGTGTTGAGGTTTTGATGGAAGGTTAAGGCACTAGGTTGTTATTAATGTGGGTCGGTGAGGTTCGTGTAATTGCATTGTTGTTCACGATCGTGTGTTGGGAACACGCAAGGTCAGAGTATCCGATCATGGATACAGGATGTCACGGGTCAGTTCTCTAACGGGAATGGGGAAAACTACCGTGATACCCTTATAGTTCTGGGTGAGTCGTCCCATATCCTAACGGGAATGAGGATACTTTTGTATTGTGCAGCTATTCTCTAACGGGAAGGAGGGAATAATGTCATTCTTTGAATAAGCATCCTAAAGGGAAAGGGGGTGTGTGTCATTCACTGGATGAACACCCTAACGGGAATGAGGATGTGCACTGGGTGGAACACTCTAACAGGAATTGAGAGTGTGTACCGATGCATATGAGGGATGGTGACAGGATCAGGTGGTGCTCATGTTAGCATAAAGGTGTAGTTGCATGAAAGTAAGGGTAGAGGAAAATATCGTAATTGGAGGATGATTGTTTGTTATGTGTGATGTTTTGTCTGTGACATTTATTGTATTGTATACTATGACTCGTTTTCGTTTTTTGATGATAGAACTGCTTCTTATCCCCTATATGTTTGTCTATTGTATTTTGCTTTCTGATGTGATCGTTGAAGAAGACCCTGTGGAGGAGCTTGATGAGACACCCCGTTGTGGCCCTTTGTGTCATTTAGTTTAAAACCTCATTATTTAATTACTTAATCGCACGCTTAACGTGAAAATTACGTAAAAATTGAAACTTAATTTCTTAAGCAAATAGATTCATATAGAACAGAATATGCAAACATAAATATATTACACATACTTAAAGCATCAGAGTTATCCAAACACTGTTTCAGGGCATCCCATCAATAGGATCCCGAACTGGTGCATAGTTATACAAAACATAAGCGGAAAGATAAAGCTTCACGACACAG
Organism: Sophora flavescens; assembly: GCA_030762895.1. Classification (NCBI taxonomy): domain Eukaryota; kingdom Viridiplantae; phylum Streptophyta; class Magnoliopsida; order Fabales; family Fabaceae; genus Sophora; species Sophora flavescens. The sequence goes on along the minus strand of CM061063.1, from coordinate 187,025,886 downwards.
ACACACTGGCCATAACTAACCAGACCCTAATCACCATGGGTCACAGCTCGTCCTCCGGCATCCGGTTCGTAGGGAGTTCCATCCAACTCCTCCTGGTTACGTTCATCCACAGGGTCTTCTCGTACGGTTCCACAAAGAGACAAAATACAACATACAGAAATATACAGGGGATAAGAAACATTTCTATCATCAAAAGCGGAAAAGAGTCATAGTAAACTATACAGTAATTATCACAGACACAACATCAGTCAAGTCATCCATCTTCCATAAAATTCTTATATCCATCCTACCCTCACTCCTGCAACTAAAACTTGATACTGAAAATGGCTATGGTTTCCCTATCATAGTTATGGTTATCGGTCAGTCGTCCAAGCGACACGTCCCATTCCCAGTGCACATCCTTGGTCATGGTGAGAATGCTCATGCAAAGCAATGACACTATAGTTGCACATTAAACCCGGTGCACACCCTGGACCGTGGGTGCTCATGCAAAGCAATGATACTATAGTTGCACGATTATCCCAATGCACACCTTCACCATGGTAAGAACGCTCACGCAAAGCGTGACACTACAGCTGCACGATGATCCCGGTGCACACCTTGTCCACTCCCAGAGGTGCTCATGCAAAGCAATGACACTCGTAGCTGCACAAGTCAAGTTTACCCTTTGGACGGTCACACAAGGACTTCGGGTCTTGTATGTGTCCCACATACTGTTATAGAAACACAACTTATGAACCTCGCAGACTCCTATGGTCATAACCTAGTGCCTTAACCTCTCATCAAGACCTCAACACATGCTCTATGTCACAACACCTCTTTAACATATTTCATGTAGGTTAGGCACCTCTAAAAATCATCATGATCCTCACGCCCAAAACAACTCATCTCTTAGACCACATATATATCTTCGCTCAATCCACTAAGCATAAAGTAAATACCACACAGATCATGCATAACATCAAGTCAATCAAAGATGTTTCAAAACATCAACATAGCACTAAATCAGTTCACTAAAGGTAATAAAACTCAAATCAACCATCAACGGTATAAACATCAACCTAATATCGATCAACCTACAATCCCCGAATCACCATGGATGTTTTATAAAAGCAATTGAAAGCGATTCCGGTCTTGTCGATTATTCGACTTCTAGTAACGTTTAGGTCGCCCTACATAATTACTACATAATCTACTACTTATCGATTCCGACGATAGGTTGATTCTTTCCCCCACCTGGGTTATCACCAAACTCCCGAACTCGAAGCTCCTCGTCGTCACACCACAATGTATTAACTCCATCTTTTGTGAAGGTAAGGAGATTAGATACTCGAAGAGGTATACCACGAACGTCCTCGTTTCCTCCGAGATGGAAGTCTAAGGTTACAAAAAATGAAATCATGAGTTAAAACTCCATCAAAGAACACTAACCACAAGGTATAGGTTCGGTCCATACAATAAACTAGGATTAGGGGTTTCCGAAATTTATGCGACTCTTGGATTTATGATCCTTAAGTGCTAGAAGTTTCCAAAACACATGCAACTTAGGGATTTATGATCCTTAAGTGCTAGGAGTTTAAAACAAGATTACTTTAAACAAAGTTGAACAAAAATACCACCAAGTTACACTTGATGGAGATTCGGCCTTGACCAATAAGATAGGCTAGGAACATTTAAACTTTCCAATCTCTTTGGTTTAGCATCCATTAATAGTAAGGAGCTCAAAACCATGATCACTTTGGAAAATGAAAAACGAAACACCCTAGGTCCATAACCTTTAAGATTCGGCCATCCTTGGGTTTTCATGATAGAAATCTTTAAATTTTCCAATCTCTTAGACCTTTTAGCATCCAATAACTAATGGAGCTCAAGTCTATGATCATCTTGGAAGCAACATAGGACTTTAAATAACAAAGCTCATAAGCACATAAAGTAAGAACAACATAAGCCTATAAGTAATTAAAGCATAATGACATAAGTAAATGAATCATAAATGACATAAACATAAATGACATAAAAGTAAATGACATAATGTAAATGACATAAAGTAAATGGCATAAATATAAATGACATAAAAGTAAATGACATAATGTAAATGACATAAAGTAAATGGCATAGATATAAATGACATAAAATAAAAGACATGAATATAAAGAACATGGAAGTAAATGACATGAACAGAAACATAATGACATAAAAATAAATAAGCACAAGTAAGGAAAGCCATAAAGAAAGCACAATAAATAAATGAAGCAAGAATAAAGTAAAGCATCACAATGTATTAGGGTTCTAAGTTCATGATCACACTTGGATAAGTTGAAACATAGTATCCTAGGCCACTAATACATAGTTTTGGCCATCATGGGAAAACAAGTTATCAAAACCTTCCAAGATTTATGGATTCAATGATCAAGGAACACTTAAAAAAAAAAACTAACACATGATCATGTAAAAGAAGTTGCAACAAAACACTCCCTAGGCCATCATGAGTAGATTCGACCTCCTCAAGAAATAGAAGATGGAGATTTTTGATTTATACAACCTCCTAGTATGTTAAACTACAAGTAAATACAAGACCATAGAAATTGGTTTCAACTCAAAAGGAGTTTTCTACCATTTTTGAGAGATTTTTGAAGATAAAAGCTCATATATGACATAAAGAAGAAACTTTAGAAAAAGATGAAGTTTTTAAAGAAAAGAATACATGAGAGTATTACCCTAAGCAAGAGGAACAACTTTGGTGAATAACACTTAGTGAAAAGAAGAAGAAAAACTAGAGCTTTAGAAGCTTGAAGTTAAGAAAAATATGAAAGCTTAAGAGTTTTAATGGAGTAGAAGGTAGGAAAGTAATGAAGTGAGGATGAAGAGTGGTATTTATAGAGGAAGGGGGAGGGGTGAACGGCCTAGAGGAGAGGGAGCAAGGCTTGGAGAGGAAGTTTTGGTTTAGGGTATTGTTTGGATCATTTAAGGAATGTTTAATGGGTTTTTGGAATAAAATAGATTATAATTTGAAAAAGTAATTATGATCACTTTAAAGTGTGTCATAAGCATTTAATTAGGCATCCCATAAAGCATTCTCTCATCCTTTAGGGTTTCTTTAACTGCTTAAATATGTAACCGGTTGCACACCCGATCGTATTTTCTGAAGGTTTCACCCGAATAAAATATTTTATTTTATTTTATTTTTGAACGAAAATTTTCAAAATAACCAAAGTTGAAGGAAACATGATAAAAACATTAACCGTCTCGTTCACGGGTCAAAATTAGGTTTTCTGCTCAGTAAACTTATACTGGCAGTGAAAACGCATACCGACTTTCGTCTGAATTTTCAACCGAAAATTTTACTGTGACTTCATATGATAAGGTGGATTAGGAATATGATTTTATTTTATTAAACAAAATATTTTCTACTTTCATATTAAAATATAATTACTTATATTTTAATTGATTAAACAGTATAATGAAAATCAGGCTGTTACACTTGACTCTGAGGAGTTGGATGGAACTCCCTATGAACCAGAAGCCGGAGGTCGAGCTGTGAAGTAATGTTTTAGGTGTTAGAAAGTATGGCCAGTGTGTTGGTTACTTTATTTTATATTTTTCCGCTGAATAATAGTTTGTTTAAATATACCTGTTAGGGATCCTACTGACGGGATACCCTAAACAATGTTCTGGTAATGTAATAAATAAACAAGTGTATACTTATATATTATAACGTTGATGTGTCTTAAATTTGCACAAGTTATATGATTATAAATTAAGTTTTTAATTCCTTAGTAGTTTTGGGTTATTATTAACATTAAAGAAGTGATTAATATTTAATTAATAAGATTTTAACTTAGTGGCACAACGGGGCACAACGGGGTGTTTCAGCCTATATTTTGATTGGGTCATTTACCTGGCTTGAACCCGACATGATTATAATTCGATAATGTATGAGACAAAACTAAGTTAAACCAATACATTGACATAATGTAAAATTTTGGACCTCAAGCATGATTAAATCATAAAAGAGAAGAAGTAGGAAATTAAAATTGAAGTATACTTTACACACACACATAAAAAAAATATTAATATAAATATATTTTCATGTGATAACAAATGTTGTTGATTTAAGTCAAAAAATGTATTACTTATAGCTAATAATACAAAAAAGTATAAATCTTAAATGAATGTGAACCATTAGAATGGGTGAGACGACATGAAGTATGACCCGAACCTGCCTGACAAACATAATGGGTCGAATTTCTAAAATCAGAGTCCATCGCACTTAAATTTGGGTCGGGCCAAGTGAATGAGGTGAGATAGGTCTTGAATATATATCCTATGAGAAATAACATAAAAATCAAGAGACCTCATTTGCCTCCCCTTATTTTCATTATTTTCTATTTCATTATAGGTTAAACCAATCATTTGATCCTTATACGTGACACTAATCTTCAATTCAGTCCTTATACATAAAAAAAATTCAAATCAGTCCCTATATGCACAATTATTTTTAATTTGGTCCTTGCCTTTGGGTTATGATGTCGTTTGTTGGATTTAAAATATAGTGACCAAATTGAAAATGATTGTCACGTATAGAAATTGAATTCAATCAAAAAAAAACTTAAATTCGGTCCCTACACGTGACAATCATTTTGAATTTGGTCCCTATCATTTGACGACATAATGACACCAATAAACGTCAAGACCAAATTAAGAATAATTGTATATATAGAGACTGTTATTTTTTTTATATAAGGATTAAATTAAAAATCAGTGTTAACTAAAGTAGTAGTTTAACTTTTATTATATAACAAACTTCTTCTTGAATCACACAGATGAAATAGGGAAACATAAAGCGTTGTCTATCATCATCCATAAAAATCGTGGAGGATCCAACCTTGTACTATCTCAACCATCCAAATATTATTAAAATAAATCAAGGGCTCAAATTAAAAAGGGCAAAAAGGGAACCTTCATATTTATGTTCTGCATTTCCACTACTCCCCAACGATCATCACTACCATAAAACAAGAAAGGCAACCACCATCACTAAGGTAGAACAACATAATCAAGCGTTCTCTCTTCTTCGATACTGGCAAAATCGTGTATAGTTCAAGAGCAAGGACACGCGATCTGGTTCACATAATCAAGCATCTCAACATCATCGCCGCTAAGTCTGACGTCGACACCATCCGCAAGTCTTGGCCCCAGGAGCATGTACAAGATGATCTCCACTGGTAAGAGGCAGAGGACACCGTGATAAAACCAAAAAAAAAAACTTGAACCAACGGCCATACCTAGGTTTTAGGCAATGTACAGAGGGTTCAAGAGGTTGGGGCAAAATCATGACTCTGAGGGTAAGGGTCATGGCGCGGTGTGATTGAACGGAAGGCGGAGTAGAGTGGGTTGTTTTGTGGTTGCTCCCGACGCCTGACTCACGTGCTTGAGAAGGACAGGGGTGGTGGCATCTTCGATTACGGTGGTGACTGGGACGACGACTTCAACCATTCGCTTTTTCCCCAACGATGGTTGATGATGGCAACGATGATGATGATTGTGTGGTGGATGGAAGCCCGAATCATGGTGCAGACGACGACAAAGTTCACACAAGTAATAATATCTGCAGCTCAAAATCACATAAGTCCATCCTCTACCGTCAACAAATCACAATCATCCCTGGCCACGCAAATTGTCGTCATTGTGATGTGGTGATTAGATTAGATTTCGCTGATGTCTGTGTTGGTGCATCAATTGTGTGTTCTGCAGGTCGGAAGGGGAAAAGAAGGAGAGTATACGGAGTTGAACGTCTTCTGGGAAATCGGTGAAGGAGGAAGCATTGTGGTATGGGTCTTTCAAGCAGAGTTGAATGCAGAGTATCATAGTTGAATGTTGTGTGTTTTTTTAACGGAGCGAAATACCATTTATACCCCTGGAGTATCTGTCCTCCAACACAAAGTTGGAAGATGTTAACATTCGCTTGAAACATAAGTTGTGTGGAGGTGAAGGAATGCAATTTGTGGGGAGCAAAATAACATTATTTAGGCTAAGTGTTGGGGTGTATGAAAAATGTGAGAAGGAAGGGAAATACATATAACTTTTGCTCCTTTGTTTACACAATATTTAAATTTCTTTTTCATTTTTTAAGAAGGATTAAAGTAGTATGCAATAATTGACATCCACTAACATTTTGACATGTGTGTTTTAATTTTAATAACTAAGAGAAATAAATAACATTAATGTTGATTTGTCAATATATTATTAGACGTCGGTATAAAAATGCTTTACACTATAGAAATTAAACTCTTTGAAGAAACTAATTATAAAATTTAAATACAAATATTTTAGTAATCCACTCAAAATTTGGCACTATGTATATAAAATTAGATTTTCGAATCAAATAAAATAAATTAAAATTTTGTGTTTTAATAAATTTAAATCTAGTTTTCTTTATATGTAACTTTTTGAGTAAATGACCATTTTTGTCCCTGACAAATTTTGTGGTACCCAATTTAGTCTCCGAGAAAAAAAAATTACTCGTTAGTCCTTGACAATTACAAATATGAGACATATTAGTCTATTGGTTGATGTCCATTAGGAAGACTTCATTAGTTTGTATATGTGACCCAAATGAGCCTAAAATTGGTTGATGACTAAATTGAGTACCATCATCCAAGTGTCCATCTTCAACCTTCTTTCTTCTTTCTTCTTTCTCCATCCTTTCCTTTTCCATTGCTTCCTCTACCCAGAAACCCATTTCTTCCTGTATCTCATTATGGAGAAAGCGAAGAGTTATTTAGCCCACTTATTCATTTTACACTTTGATCAAGACACTTTTTTTTGGGTATCATTTAAGCCATATGATGCCGCTAATCTCCTCCTTCTTATCCTTCTTCATCAACCTCTACACTATGAAGTAGCAAACAACTATGAGATTCGTTCATACAGTCCCACGAGACAAAAAAGAGGGAGGGGGCACTAACAGCGTCGTGTTGGGTGTTATTGTGGATGGTATCTTGGATGTGGTGGGCGGTGTCGATGAAGGAAGTGGGAGAGTTGAGATTGTAGTCCCCATTCATCAACCTTTGCTGGCGAAATAAAAATAAGAATAAAGTCCCCGTAGCAAGACTCATCTTCTCCTTCGTCTTCTTCACATTAAGGTTCAGAAACCATTCATCTATGACTTCTTTCATTTGTTAGCCTTTCATTTGGGATTGCACATGGGATTGGGGCAAGAATAGAGGTGACGAAAGTTGGGTTCTTCACATTTGGATCCAGCAACTAACCCAAGGAATAAGAAGAAGGAGGCAATTGCTGGTGTCCAGTATGCGAAAATGACACCATTTGGGTAACAATGGAGATTAAAAAAAAATCCATGTGGTTATATTTAATGGACACGTGGATGAATAAACGGTCACATCAACAAACTAACGGATCTTCCCAATAAACATTAATGGTGGGATTAACGTGTCCTTAGTTTGTAATTGTCGAGGACCAACTAGAGATTTTTTTTTATCTGAATTGGGTACCTCAAAAATTATCAGGACCAAAACCAGTCTTTACTCTAACTTTTTAGAATAAAATTTAATAACTTAATTTTGAAATTAAATTAAATTAAATTAAATAATTTCTAATTTTATTTTAATGAAATATGTAAAAAATAAAAATAAAATTGAAGGAATGAAATATTTATTAATCATTTATTATAAACAGTTAAGCAGTATACCTCACAGATCCGAAGTGTGGCCGGGAACGTAAGCACACTCTGACCGTCGACCTAAGGTAACGACTCCAACGAAACCCTCCTTCCACTTCTCACTCCTCTCCCCTCCCCTCACACACTTCTCACTCCTTCAATTTCAGGTAATTTAGGGTTTGATTGAATTTGTGACATTTTCGTAGAAGGAAGAACGAAAGACCTAATTAGAAGAAACAATGGGAGGAGGAGCCGCTGATCATGGCAATGGAGATTTCAGGAAGAAGGTTTGGAGTATGACCGGTGGCCCTTACTGCCGACCCAAGCACTGGAAGCGTAACACAGCCATTGCAATGTTCGGCGTCTTCCTCATCTGCATCCCCATCGCCATGAAATCAGCTGAGCTCGAGGTCTCTCTCTCTCTCTCGCTCTCTCGTGATTGATTTGTTCTTTCACAATCTGTTTCCCCGATATAATTTGAGGGGCCCCATTACTTTGATTTCAGTTTCCTATTTTCATTTTTTGATTTCATTAATAATTGCAAAAGTGTTCATTCTGTTTTCAAAGCTGTTTTCACTGTTTTCCTGTACAAAGGCAAATGTTAATGAAAATGATATATTCAACGTATTGAAAATTCGAAAATTACATTTTCTAATAAAAATTTTCTATCTTTGGATTCCTCCAATGTCTTTAGAAAACTCATTAACAAGACCCTTATTTCAATTAGACTAAAAACAAGGCAACATTTTTACAATTTTTGTAATTATTAATGAAAACGGAGCATGAATACAAGAATCTGGAGTCAAAACAAATGGGGCTAGGTTTTCTACGATCTTACGTTTTATTATTTATTATGTTCATATTTTGGGCGAAATTAGTGTTATTTGATGTTTTTGTTTGGTTGACAATCTGTTTGGTTAATGGAAAATGTGGAACGTGTTGATGAAATCTGAGTTTTATAGGAATTTCTATTTTTTATTTTTATTTTGTTGCAAAGAATTAAGAAATTTTTTAGCGAGTTTTAATGATTCTCAAGGATTTGAGGATGGGGTTTCATACCCATTTTCTCTTTTCAGGATTTCAAAAGAGGGTTTGCTAAAGGTTTTGTTATTATTAGTGTTTTTTTTTGGTGGGGTGGGTGGTGGTGGTGGTTTGGGGAGGTGGGTGAGGATTACTCTATTGAACTTCTTTATGTGAGCCTGAAATCTGAATTTTTTACTTCTCAATGTCGGTCAGAATGCTGGTGTGTTACTATAGATTATGTCTTGATGGCTGATTACATGATTCTTTTCTAGTTTATATCTCAAGGAAGAACTACCTTCCATTCTCTTTTCCTCGTTCTCATCTTGATCAAGCATATGTTTAGACTTTTGTTCACTTCTCCAGTCGGTTTTTTTCCTGCTTTACTGGCCACTGGTTTTGTGTTCTGTCATTGTAGCCTTAGCTTCATGTGAACTTTCTGCACAAAACCTCCATTCTAGCACATTGGTTTTTGTCGAGGAATTTATATTATTCTTACAGGGTTTTTGCATCATATAAGGTTGGGTTCTATACAGATAGTTTAGTCAGAAGTTTACAACTCATAACTGTAAACCCTGTGGTAAATAGTGGCTTTATTTAATTCAAATGGGGTGAACTGTTTTCTCCAATGCCATCGTTTGCTTTTATTGCTTCCGTTACCACATTGTCTCAAATTGAGAGCAAATGGTTATTACTTAACTTTGAAAATGCTAATGAATGGTTTTGACCACTTTGTTTTAATTGATAACCAGGATTGAGGAATGTAGCTTCCTCTTTTAGGAAGATTTTGGCAAGCCTTGAGTATGAAGGAACAACCTTTTTTTAACCAACATAGTTGCATAGATGGTACATTAAAGAATTTCCCTTCACTAAAAGGATAGGTCAAAGGAAATTATTTCAAAGTATATGTTTGTCAATGTTATCTATCTTGTATCCCTCTCCCCCTCTCCTTTTTCCAAAAGAAGGAGAAAAATTAGGCTCTTATTTATGTAGGTTTTTTTTTTATAATATCGACTGATATTATTGCTTCATTCTTTCTGTAAATAGAATATGAAAATTGTAATTAGGATGATTCTCTAGTCCCTATTATTGAGGGATTAGATTCTTGTCTGATACCACTTAAGTGTGGGACAAGTCCCGAAGACCATCAATACCTATATAATCAAAGAGGCTGAGGGGGATCACTGTCAAGCAATTCCAGAAAGTAGTCTCAAGTTGGTAGTACTGTAGCTGCACAATCATGGGACGGCAAGATCCCTACCCGTCACACACATCTAGCCACTCATAGGGATGGATCTCTGGTCTGAGCATCCTCAATTGTCAAAGTAAAGGTGTGAGTCATCTCAGACGTCATCACGGGCCTCCACTCGCAGCCACACCTTTCACCTTCCCATCTTCAGATCGCATCGCCGCTGGTCCCATCCAGTTTACTGTCATCTCCTGATCCCATTTTTTTGTCAGAAGTCCTACCCGTGTTTGTCACCGTTGACGCGTTAACTTGAGCGCTTCCCTCGCGGTCCCTGTTTGCTTTGCCATCGCTCTCATCCAGTTCAGTAGCGTCTCTTGGTTCTTTTTCAGGGGTCAGAAGCCTTGTCTTACCCTGTTCAAATAGTGGGTCTCAGACTCCCTTGCTCACGTATGTCTTAGGTTCTTTAAGCAACCTCTAATTAGATCTCATGGCTTCTTAATCCTCTAAGTCTTTCTCTCTATTGCTAAGATGGCATATTTTTTACTTTTCTTATCCATAGCTGCTATCCACCATTGACTCCTATATGAACTAAACATGAAAATGCTTTTCTCCATGGTGACTTTGAAGAGGTTTACATGCAGCCACCGCTTGGGTTTGTTGCTTAAGAGTAGTCAGGTTTAGTTTGCAGATTGCACAAGTCTTTGTATGGTCTTAAACAGACTTTTTGGTGCTGGTTTGGCAGACTCAGCAAACTTATTATACAACAGTTGGTATGTCCACTGTGAGGTAGACCACTGTGTTTTATAAACATTCATCCTCTAATTAGTGCATTTATCCAGTGGTCTGTATGAATGATATTGTTATCAATGACCATGTAGACATTCAAGGTTTGAAATTACACATTCTGACACTTAGAAACCAAGTGATTTAGGCTGAATGAGATATTTCCTTGGATTGAAGTAGCCCAATTAAATGCTGGCATTGCTATCTTCCAAAGGAAGTATGCTCTTCATATTTTGGAAGAAAATGGGATGGTAGACTATAAACCTGCCGATATTCCTATGAATCTGCCCTATGAATCTGAACGTTAAACTCTTATTAGGGTAGGGAAAGCCCTACTCAGAATCAGGCAACTATCGAATGCTAGTAGGAAAATTAAATTATCTTAGTGTCTGGGCCAAACATATCTTTCTCTGTTAGTGTTGCAAGTCAGTTTATTAACTCTCTGGGATGTAGTGGTTCGGATCTTGAGATATGCAACGGTTATCCTGGAATGGGGATGGTATATGAAAATAGGAGCCATGTAGACATTGTTGCTTAAACAGGTGCTGATTGGGCAGGATCTCCCAGTGATAGAAGGTCGACCTCAGGGTATTGTGTTCTCATTGGGGGAACCTCTTTTCACGGAAAAGCAAAAAGCAGAATGTAGTTTCCAGGTTATGTGCTGAAACAGAATGTTGAGCTATGGCTCTTACCACATGTGATCAATTTCTAGAATTGAAGTTTTTGCGAGATAGGGCCCATGTTGCTAATTTGTGTGCATTGCTTCTTATCTTGTCTTTCATAAACAAACTAAATGTATAGAGTTTGACTATTATTTCATATGTGAAAAGATTGTCTAAGGAGAAATCACTACTACTTTTGTGAACTCCAATGATCAACTAGCCGAAAAACTTTACTAAGTCTCTTTAAGTTCCAAGGGTAACATAAATATGTAACAAGTTGGATGCTTAGGATATATATGCACCATCTTGAGGAGGAGTATTGATAAATGATAATATTTACTGATATTATTACTGACATTATTACTTCGTTCCTTCTGTAAATAGAATAGGAAAGTTGTGGTTAGGATGATTCTCTAATCCCTACAATTGAGGTATTTGATTCTTGTATGATACCTATATAGTCAAAGAGGTTGAGAGGGAGCACTCTCAAGCAATTCCAGAATGTACCCTCAGGTTGTGGAAGCAATTCGAGTGGAATATGGCCTTGTCCTGAGAAGGGATTGTGTGCATCAGTGTTGTGCTACGATCAATGCGTTCTTCCTAAAGAATTCCCTCGTAGCATAAATTTGGGAAAGATGGGCAATTGTGTTTATCTTTGCTGTTGAAAATAACAACATTCTTCACCCTACATCTCTATTTTTTTTCTTTAATTGATTTTCAAAAAAGAACATATTGTTGAGTAAATTTTTTCTTTTGGTTCTTCTATGGCTATCTTTCAAAATCTGTTTTTTCAAGAAATATTCTTTTCCACAATCCTGCCATGTAGAGATGGCAAAGCAGCCCGAACCGACCTGTCGGTGACCCGTCGAGAAACAGAATGGGTCGAGTTGACCCGTTTTGGAAAACAGGGTAGAACCTCTCAACCCACCCTGGTTAGCGGCGGGTTGATGGGTTAACCCGCCAAAAAATAATGAAATTATAAAAAAATGAAAAACTAAATTTACTAACATACCAATATCATCTTTTTTTGATCAAGCAGATAGAGAAAAACAAAGCAGAAAAGAAACTAAAATCTAAGGTGTAAAACACCTAGAGCATCTGCAAGCATAGAAGAAGACGGCTGTGGTGGGCAAGCACTCCAAGTCTTGAAATGCTGGTTGGAATTAGCTCCCTCCTTAGCAAGCCAATCTACACAAGCATTACCCTCTCTCAGGGTGTGATTAAAGGACAGATCCCAATCATAATCTCTGAGGCGTCTGATGTGATTAACCGCTGGAGCATATGGATGAGTTTGCTGCACACCTCCAATAATGATATCTAAGGTAGTTTTACTATCAGATTCACAAACAACCTTGCGATAACCAGAATTCCAGGCGAGATTAAGACCAAAAACAATAGCCAGGAGCTCAGCATGTAAATTGGTTGAAATACCACAAAAGCCAGCTAGCCATTCACCTCTATCATTACGGATAAGACCCCCAAAGCCGGATCTACCCGGATTACCAAAGGAGCTCCCATCAACATTGAGCTTCACTGAATCCTCACCAGGAGCAATCCAAGACACCAACTGAGGCTGATTCTTGTTAGTAGCACTACCAAAACTCTTCATAACAGCAGCATGAAGGGCATTAATTTTGCTTAAAATTTGCCAATCGCTCCACTGATTATCAGAGAAAAATGCCTCATTTCGACCCCTCCATATGAACCAACAGGAAATAACAAAGAGTTGGCCATGATCATTTGTTGCCAAGGCCTTAAACCAATCGCAAACATCAACAATTGTAAAATCACTATGATTAGAAAAACCCAGAACAGACCAAATTCTTTTGGCTTGGTTACAATCCCTTAGAGCATGAATAGTCGGCTCGCTAGGGGCACCACATAAATGACAAGAAGGATCAACAGTCATATGATGGATACGCCGAAGCATATTAGAAGGGAGACTATTGTGCATGATCAACCAGATAAAATGTTTGATGTTCTCAGGTAATTTCATCTCCACACCCAAGCCCAGCTCTCCAAAGAGGGAGAGACAGAATCACAGTCATTCATCAACCAATGGTATGCAGTTTTAGCAGAATACTCACTTGAGTTAGAGGCTCCCCAAATGAGTAAATCATCTGCATAATCATCAGTAAAAACCGAATGGAGCTCTAGCTGAATATCCATAGGCAATTGAGTTACAAGCTTTTCAAGATGCCAAACCCCATCAGAAAAAATGTCTTTGATAAGAAGATTAGTATCATGAATGCTCACAAAAGGAACATGACCACAGAGGCAGCCCCTATCCATCCATTAATCATACCAAAAAGAGAGGTTACCTCTCCCAACCCTGTTAATGAAACCATCCTTCAAGAGGTGCGCAGCTTTAGAAATAGATTTCCAACTATATGAGACTCCTGTAGGGGGGGAGTAGACAAGAATATTAGAGTTGGTGAGGTATTTCTCATAAAGCAGCTGAACCCATAATTTATCTGGGTGATGTAAGATTTCCCACACATGTTTCCCTAAAAGGGAAATATTTGCAGTCCTAGCTGTGCGGATTCCAAGACCACCCTGCTTAATAGGCTTAGTCAGTTTATTCCACTTCACCCAATGGCTAGACTTCCCTCCCCAAATGAATTGGCGGATGCAAGAATCAATATTGTTGCAAACTCCCTCTGGAAACCAAAGGTTCTGCATCGTATAGATAGGCATGGAGCAGAGAACAGACTTGGCAAGAGCCACCTGGCCAGCTCTACCAAGCAGCTTGCCCTTCCAACCCGCAAGCCTATTGTTGATGCGATCAATAATGAAGGAGAAATCATTCTTGGAAACTCTCCCAGAGAGAAGGGGAAATCCAAGATATTTACCTATATTGTAAGTGTGATGAAACCGAATAATGCTCTCAAACTTAGCAACTTTTGATCTAGCAATATTCTTTGATGGTAGAAACTTGGACTTCTGGATGTTAATCTTCATGCCTAAGGCTAGACAAAAAGAGTGAAGAACCTGCTGCACCAATCTAACTTGAGAAGCCTTAGCCTTAATAAAAAGGAGACAGTCGTCCGCAAAGAAAAGGAGAGATCGCAGGACCATTCTTAGTGATTTTAATAGGCAACCATTGATTGGCAGCAACCCTCTCCTGAATAAGAAGTGCTAGTTTTTCCATACACAGAACAAAAAGATACGGGGACATAGGATCCCCTTTGCCTCAAGCCCCTAGTTGGAAGGAAACTTTCCAACATTTCATTGTTCCATTTGAGGGAAAGAGAGGAGGTAGTGGTGTAGCTCATGATAAGATTGATGGTCTGCTGAGGGAACCCAAACTCAGCTAAAGTAAGTCTAAGAAAATTCCAATCCACCCGGTCATACGCTTTCTCAAAATCGATTTTGAACATGAGAAAACCACTTTTGCCTTTCTTCTTATGCATGTGGTGAACTAACTCTTGGGCAATTAAAGCATTATCCGCAGTCCCTCTTTTAGGAATGAAGCTACTCTGAAGAGGGTTGATTATAAAACATCACAATATACAAATAATTATTTTTTGATAGTGTATATAAATATATTACTTAATAGGATGAAGTATATACAAATATATATAATCCTAATGGGTGGGTAATTGTAAATTAAAAATATACAAATATATACTGAATGAGATGGACAGATGGACTAACTAATGACTTTATGAGTGGGTAAATTTTAAATAATGTAGCATAAAAATCATCCTTTTAAAAAAAATTTGGGCAACGGGTCAACCCGCCCTGCCCTGTCCTCGACTCGTTTTCTTGGTGAGTTAGGTGGGATGGGTCAAAATGGGTTGGTGTTTTGGGAAACTCAACCCAACCTGCCAAAAATAGCAGGTTAAAAGGGTTGGCCCGTCGGGCTCAACCCATTTTACCACCTCTACTGCCATGGCTGCTCATAGTTGCTGAGACCCAAGAGTGGTAACAGTACTGCTGAGCATAATGTTAAACTTGAAAGCAATATCTATTGATATTTGTTACTGAACTTATTCCTGATCATGTAATTGATATTAATCTAATTACTGCTGTAATCAACATAGCGACAGAAATGTATTTTTGCATGAACAACTTTGCCTTAATATCATTATATTTTATATAATTTAATTAGGAAAGTTAATATCATTATATTTTATATAATTTAATTAGGAAAGAAGTTTAAGTGTGGATTGGATTGACTGCCTTTTATCTCTATCTTGTTCTTCAAGTTGGGTGATGGCTCTAGTAATTTTTTTTTTTTATAAGCAAAAATGTACTGGAAGAGATTACAAGGGGCTCTCTTATTAATTTTTGGGAAGATATTTGGGTTGGTATTGTTCCTTTTTCTGAGTCTATCACAAGGTTTTATTGTCTATCTTCTTTGCATAATGCACCTGTTTGTCAATTCTACTCTCAGGATTACTTCTCGTGTGACCTTCATTTCAAGAAACCTGCATGACAGAGAGGTCAATGAGTTAGTGTCTCTCGTGTTTAATTGGCTCTATTCATGTTTCTTCTATTCCTGATTCAAGAACCTGAGTCTTTGATTCCTTGGGAGTGTTGACTTGGAAATCTTTTTTTTTCTTCCCTTTTTTAAAATCTTGACTCATCACTCTCACAATATAGATAGTTTCTTATGGATAAACCCATCTGGAAGTCCAAAGCTCCCTCAAAGGTTAAAACTTTTATTTGGACTGATGTTCTTAACAAAATTAACACCAACGACGTACTATAGATGTGCAGACCTCTTCCTGCTTTGTCTCCTGATATGTGCATGATGTGTGGTTCAGATTCAGAAACCAGGTCTCATCCTTTTTATTTTTTGCATTGCTCGGTGTTGAGGTTGGTTTCTGTGGAATAGGTTGTTTGGGATCTTTGTAGAGTCTTGGATCTGCTCGAGGGATTTACATCATTTTCTCCTTAGTAATTTTAGAGGTTTTGGCTCTTGTAAAGAATCAAAGATTTTGTGGCAGTGCTTTGTTTTTGCTGTGCTTTGGTGTATATGGATGGAGAGGAATAGTAGATTGTTAACGACTCCAATTCGACCATAGACTTTGGGATAGGGTTACTCTTTTGGCATCCCTTTGAACCATTAGCCTTGTTTATGTAATCTTTAACTTCCTTAAAATTACTTGGGATTTAAATGATGCTTAATAGCTGGTTACCATGGAGTAATTTTTTATTTCCCAATCGTTTAGATTTGTGCTCTCCTTCACCCTTGAAATGCTTGAATAGATCGGTGAGTTGATTTTCTTTTTTGAAAGTGGCTGTAGAAGCTATTCCAACTCTTTGAAGTTACTGTTATTTTATTTATTTATTTTTTCCCGAAAATGTTAGGATTCTTTAACTTACTAAGTTTTATTATGTTTACCAATATATATTTTTTACCATGACTTGGATATATTGGCTTACCAGATTTTTATTTTAAAATCTTTCAGCAACGACCACATCACCCTGTTCGCCCAATCCCTTCCCAACTCTGGTGCAAGAACTTTGGAACCAAGGACTATAAATAATCCAGGATCATCAATTGCATCACTGGTGTGGGTGTTCACAGCCTGCCAAACAAATTCCTTGTTAAATGCATAGAATATAAACTGCTTTAAAGAGTTGCTGCTTTAATGTGATGAAAGACTTGGATCCTTGGATCAATGTTCATCCTCTTTTTTTTAGGGTACATTTAATGGACATCCATTTTAAAATTGATGAAACTACAATAAGTTGCTCATGTCTGGAAGCTTTACTTGAGTGCATGTTCAAACTGGTATTACTAGTGACTAGTAGTGGTAATTGATGCTTTTATCAATTTTGTCTGTACCTTTTTTTTGGCATACCGTTTTCTTCTATACTTGGCAGTTTAATTTCTCAAATTTTAGCATATGATTTCCCCGTTTAAATGCTGGAAATAAATATTAGAGTTTTAAGTTTAGATTAATGTAATAATTTAAAATATTTGAACTAGGCACTATTGAAAATTTAAAAATATAATGGTTCATCTAAACTATAAAATCAGTTTGATGTTTGTTGGAGTTGTAATTCAGATTTAGTTAGAAGTGTTAGTTAGTTAGTTGAGTTGTTGATATAGTTAGTTGTGATGGTTAGTTGCAAGAGTTATGAGTTAGTTGTTGATTGTTATAGGTGTAATAGCACTATAAATACATGTGTTGCAAGTGTAATCAGAAGTAGAATTAGTGATTGATATTCAAGTGTTATTTAGAGAAAACTATCTCTTTCTTCTCTCAATATTCTCTCTTTGATTTCTTTGTTCTTGTGAGTGTGCACAATGAGCCTATATTCCAATATGGTATCTAGAGCTATAACGATCCTGGGAGAAGAGTGTGTTCCCATGGAGGTGGAGATTATGGATGGGGATGTCCCTTTACCAGTTCTTGATGGCAAGAACTTCCACTTTGAGTTCCATGATGTGCTGGAAATTGTGATGGAAGGAGTTGATGGTATGGAAGGGAGTGCTTCCAAGAAGAGAGATGCTGAGGCTCTCTTCATCATCCATCAATGTGTGGATGAGGCCAATCTTGAGAAGATCTCCATTACCAAGAATGCTAAAGAAGCATGGGAAATCTTGCAACAAGCCTATGGAGGTGCTGAAAAAGTGAAGAAAGGTGTTGCAGGCAAGAAGAAGATCAAAAGTGTAAAAAAGAATAAAGAAGAGGACACAGGGAGAAAAGAGAAGCAGAAAACAAACAAGCAAGAGTGCAGTAATGATGATCTTGAGGCAAACAAGAATTGTCAAGAAAGGGATCATGGAAACTTTAACAGTCACACTAATTCATTAAATCTGGTGGAAGTTGCAGGTCCTGAGTGTGAAGAGTCAGAAGACGAAGATGAGGTGGATGGAGTCAAGAAACCGCCACCATCATCTCAGGGATGGAACCTGCTTACGGCGGGTGGTTCACTTGCGATGGCGACAGCTGAGTGTCAGCCACTTAGGGTTTCAACGATCAACCCATCATCTCCGATAAGCCCGCCGGCATCGAGTTCCTCCACGAACAGAGATGGAGATAATATGAAAGGGCCAAGTCCGACCAGAACACTGCCAGAGATGTATCGGATGGAGAACGCGCACCCTGTCATGGAGCTAAGTGAAGTTGGTTCATCAGCGGCGGTGCCAGAACTGGAGACAGATATCAAGATTGCTAGAGCAAGTGAGAAGGGTGAAGATGATGTTCAACCCATGAGTTTCGAGCAGCCGCCGCGTTTACCAGCTCCGACGAGATCTTCAAAACTGTCACCATCGCTGCAGTTGCTGGAGAAGACAAAGTTGTGGTCGACAACAATGTTGACCGACACGACTTCATTGATGGCCGAAACAGAGGAAAAGAATGGTATGATGAGGAGTAGAGGGGAGAAGCACGAAGTGAAAGGGTCATCCATCACCATGAAGGTTCGGGTCTTGTGTATGCCTGAGGACCCACCGCCGGCACCCAAACCGCCGGGCCCAGATTCGGTCATAGAGAAAGAAGTTGGACGATGTTCGCCCATGTCCCCATCGTCACCTGAGCCGCCATCGAAGAGCTTGGAGATGGAACATCCGGTCAGGTCACCGTTGCCGCTAACATCTTCAGAACCGCCGTGGTGTAGTGTTGGAGAGGTGAGGCGACTGTTGTGTATTGTCGAAAAGGAAGAGATGATGCAAGGGGCGAAATGGGTAACCATCATGAACCAGAAAAGAGAAGCGATTGTTGAGGATGCATGACTGGTAAGGTCACCGCCACCGTCAAAGTTGCCGGAATTACCGGAGTCGTCGGACCATGATACTCGAAGGTCCCTTGCCGCGACTGATAGTGTTAGTTGCTTGCATCAAATTGGAATTAGGGTAAGGGCAGAAATTGCATTTTCGAAAATGGGCCAGGCCCAAGATCTTAAGACCATTTGGGGTCATAAAGAAGCAGGTGCGGGAAAAAAAATTATGCCAGTGGAGCTCATTTTCTGATATAATGGGCCAAGCCCAAATTAGTGAAGAAATTGAATTGGGTCCTAAGCTGAAAGATGATGGGGGGAAAAGGGCCATATTGGGTCAATTTTATTTGCTCTTGTTGACCTAATGGGTCAAGCTAAATTCTTTAAAAGATTAATATGGGATCCTGGTGGACAAGTGTATGTGTTTGTGTTAATAAGGTGTGCATTATAGAAATGCAAATTTAAGTATAAAATTGTGATTTGTATTTTTAGCTTATCTGAATTAAGGGGGGGTGTTGGAGTTGTAATTCAGATTTAGTTAGAAGTGTTAGTTAGTTAGTTGAGTTGTTGATATAGTTAGTTGTGATGGTTAGTTGCAAGAATTAAGAGTTAGTTGTTGATTGTTATAGGTGTAATAGCACTATAAATACATGTGCTGCAAGTGTAATCAGAAGTAGAATTAGTGATTGATATTCAAGTGTTATTCAGAGAAAACTATCTCTTTCTTCTCTCAATATTCTCTCTTTGATTTCTTTGTTCTTGTGAGTGTGCACTATGAGCCTATATTCCAATAATGTTTAGATGCATAATATGATTTAAATTTTTTGAACTGTTCGAGTTTACAAGGTATGCAGGTTGTATGTTTACAAGGGAAAGATAGGCATATGAAGAATATGGGTTAAACTAATTGTTTGGTCATTATAGTGAGACTGATTTTGAATATGGTGTATTATTGGTGTTATAATGTTGTTACATAATAGAGACCAAATTTAAAATGATTGTTATGTGAAGGGACTAAATACAAAATGATTGTCATTCGTAGGGACGAAACTCAAAATAAAACTTTGAATTCAGTTCCTACGTATGACAATTATTTTTAATTTGGTTCATATATTTTTTAACTCCATCAAATGATATTATAATATCAATAAACGATGATAATCAAATTAAAAAATAAAAATAATTGTACATATAAGGATTATTTTAATTTTTTTTTTATGTATAGAGATCAAATTTAAAATCAATGACACGTATAATCAAGTATATATAAGATGCTAGTGATATATGATATTGTAGTTACAAGAATGAAATCTGGAGCTTGCTCCTTGCATTCTATTTTGTGGACAGATTGAACCACATCCTACCATTGGATTGATATATTCATATTCACGGCATCAAGTTCTTTGATTTCTAATCCTATTTTCCGTTGTGACAATTTAGAAGTGTCTTAGCTTTTCAGTGAAAAGTTATAGATGTTTAAACCGTGTGATGCTAAAACTGGTAGTAATGCTCAATCGCCCACTGATCGAATGAGCTGAAAGTAATGGAATGTGCAGATTTGGTTCCAAATTTTGCTATCTCCATCCATTCCACTAATGGAATCCAATTCCTGGATTTCAGCCAAAAACGTCTCGTTGCATGTGTTTCGTCATTCTCTTGTTAACTATGAGGATAGAAAAATGGATTTGATTCTATGAGCGAATTTTGACCCCTTGAAATCGAATATGTCGAATAAATTCCAATAGCACGTATATTTGTGTTGTATGTGGTTTTAAGCGATCCCGGGTTTGCAATTGTTTTTAGGTGTCAGGTTCGTGAATGAGGTTTGGTTTGTTGGCCATCTGTAGTGGACATGGCATATTCTGATTTCATTGCTTCAAAGTTAAAACAATGCAGTCTTTCGTTTGTGCCTGTCGGTAGAAAATATGGAGGAAAGACATGAGGTGAAAAGTGGGGAACAAATTTGTTTTGGCCACAAACACGAGAAAGATTATATAGAAGAATCCTGAATGTCACACACTATTTAGATAATTAATTATGGTGCCATCTAAGGTGAGGGACCAACTAAGTCCCTCACCTATGAGAGAGTCAAGGAAAACTAATTATAGTATGTAAATCGGTGTACCTTGTATTAATTTGAATAGTTGCATTAGACTTTTGTAAAAACCCTTTTTGCAATAAAGGCCCTATTAATTTCTGCCTCAAGACACCCATATTTCTTCTCCATATTACCCACCCGTCCTTGCCGCCCTCTCAACCTCCTGCCGCCTCCAACATAGGTGTCAAGAATAAGGTCCTCCACTCTCTCTCCAAGCTCACTGCCACCGCTGAATCCATGGTGAACTTCTCCGATTGTCCTATTTGCCTTAGCGATTTCGCTGCCGGCGATACTGCCTCAGTGCACCATGGGTTTCACGTGTCCTGCATCGACGCGTAGCTCAGATCCCGTTCGTCGTGCCCTTCCTGCCGTTAGATTCCGGTGGTTTCAAAGTACCAAAAGTGCGACGGGTTCCTTGCCACTGCCACCTCCAACTTCCCCTCCAGCTCCGCCACACCAGAACCCATGGCTGAGGCCTGATTCAAGCTTAGGGAGGATGATGGTAATAGGTTCTTGCCTTAGTTGAACCCTTAAACAAATCTCCGGTTTCTGGTTATATTGACTGAAACCTTGTAAAGATCTGGGAAGAAGTAGAGAGAGATCTGGGAAGAACTGATCTGGGAAGAATGAAGGTTATATCAACTGAAACCTTGTGCCAAAAATATTCCTAACAGCTCGTTTGTACTTTTTTTTCATTTTTAATTTCAATAGGAATTAGTTAATTGGAATTAGCAGCATAGGTTTAGGATTGTAATTAGCAGTTGTATTACTGCAATTTGTGAAGCCATTTGTGTCCAATTTGATTCTCTGCAAGTTACAACGTTTGCATCCATCTATTTAGGTGAATTTTAATCATTATCTCTATATGTTGGAGCTTAAGGGGCTTGAATTTCCTTGTTAATTCTTATTATAACTTTGTTTTTTATGATTTGATTTTGATATGCACTAGTGTAGGAAGTGCTTTTTACGTCAGTCAAAATTGATTTTTGACGTGTGAAAAATCCTGACATTATTGGAGTAGTCGTTAAAAGTGTAACTTTTTACGTCAATTCAAAACTGACATTAAAAGTACACTTTTAACATCAGTTGATTACAAAACTGACGTTAAAAGCTTAACTTTTAACATCAGTTTTTATTACAACTGATGTTAAAAGTTACACTTTTAACGTCAGTTGTACTAAACAACTGATGTTAAAGGCTTTGTTTTTTTTTTAAAAAAATTTTTGTTACAATATATCCCTTCCCCAACTATCCCTGCATTCAGTAAACAGTCTAGTAATAGTCCAATATTTCACTTAAATTTCGTTAATAAAATAAAAGTATATATATACAAAGGAACAAATGGGGGGATGAATAACATACTAATTACTACACACCTACATATAGGTTTCTATACTAATTACTAACTACACATCTTCTATATACTCCTGAGGTATACTTGCGGGCAATCCTTTCTCTTTAGCATACTTGAAGAAAAATTCTGCAAACAGCGTACTATGTTATGCATATGTTGCATAACATAATATCCACACGACCAACCATCTATCGAGACTACGAAAGAAATGAAATTTAATGTCAGTTAAATAAACATATATAAGACGGTAAATATTAAAATATGTTTTTTTAACATGGATACCTAAAGATAAAGATAAAGATAGATACAGATATATAAATAAAAATAAATCAAAACTAACATGGATAAATAAGATGTTTGCCTTAAAAGAACAAAACTCACACTATAATCAAGTTTAAATTACCTATATCAATATCCCTTCGTGATGATCATCACGAGTGGCATGTACATCGTCCACCTGTGTTTCCTCAATAATAGTAGGCATGTTTGTTGAAAAAGAAGGAGTCTCAGGAATATCAAGAGTTGAATCTTGATTTTCATCACTACCATTATGCATGTTTTTCCTTGGAGAACCACGGACAACCTTTTGTTAGAAGGATCAGTGATGTAGAACATTTGTTTTGCTTGGGAAGCCATTATGAAGGGCTTATTTGTATGACCTAACTTGCAAAGGTCTACCAATGTAAACCCCCATTCGTCAGTTTGTACACCACCTTTACTATCAAACCACTTACATTTAAAAACCAACACCGTAAGCCTAGTGTAATCGAGCACCCAAATCTCTTTAATGACTCCAAAGTAAGGTATTGGTGCTTTAACGGGTTTTGTGTCCTTTGAACTAGAGAAGTGCATTGCTTCGGCCACGATCATAACCCCACTATTTTGCATGGTACTCTTGTTATCTTGTTCCTTTGTATAAAAGGAAAAGTTATTGATGTCGTATCCGCTCCAACACATGACATTGAAGCTATGCCCACGTGCTAGCCATTTTACCTCGTCAGAAGCAGTACTACCATCCTTAAGTATTTCTTCTTTGAACCATTGTAAGAAAGTCTTGTTATGCTTGTTCAACAACCACCTTTCGTTCATTCGAGGGTTTTCTTCCTTGACTTTTCTTTTATGTTCACAAAAGTAAGGTTGAACAAAATCGATGTTGTTCAATACACACAAATGTGCTTGCAACACTTCCTCCCGACCCTTGTCATCAATTGTTAAACCATATGTACCCTTACCTTGACATCATCTCTCATCATGACGAGGCTTAGGAACCCCTATAGGATCCGTGTTATGAAGGTAGTCCTAACAAAACTCAATAGCTTCTTCTGCAACATACCTTTGAACAATAGATGCTTCAGGACGATGTGGATTCTTCACACACCCTTTCAAGATCTTCATGTAGTGTTCAACTGAGTACATCTATCTCAGAAAAACAGGCCCACATAATCTAATCTCCCTCACCAAATGAACAATTAAGTGAACCATGATGTCGAAAAAGGAAGGAGGAAAATACATCTCCAATTGGCACAAGATTGTAGCAGTCTCAACTTCCAACTCATCCAACTTATGGGGGTCAACGACTTTACTACATATAGAATTGAGGAATGAGCACAACCGAGTAATGACATGTCTCACATTTTTTGGAGCAATACCACAAATAACAACGAGCAAAAGTTGTTGCATCAAGATGTGGCAATCATGAGACTTTAAGCCAACCAATTTGAGATCACCAGAGACAAGTCTCTTGATATTTGAAGAGTAACCATGTGGAACTTTGATGTCCTGAAGACACTCACAAAAACTTAGTCTCTCTTTTTTTGACAAAGTATGACATGCTGGAGGCAAATAAGTCCGCTTACCATCCTCAACAACCGGAGCTAACTGCTCTGGTATACCCATAGCAACGAGGTCGAGACGAGCATTCACACCATCATTTGTCTTCCCCTGAATGTTGAGAAGCAACCCGATCACACTATCACACACATTTTTATCCACATGCATCACACCAATTCAGTGTCTGACATCAAGCTTGCGCCGGTATGGAAGATCAAAGAATATCGACCTCTTCTTCCATATGTTTTTCTCAGCAGCCTTACCTTTCTTTTTGGACTTGCCGAAGATAACATTGATGTCGTTTACTTTCTGAAAAACCTGCTCTCCATTTAAGGTCATTGGAGCATCTTCAGTCTCTTGGTATCCATTAAAAGCTTTTTTCATCCTACGATATGGGTGATCACGTCTAAGAAATCTCCGATGCCCAAGGTAAACCGTCTTCTTTCCATGATGCAACTGAGTGTAGCATGTGCTTTCTTCACATATAGGGCATGCTTTATGCCCCTTGACACTGTACCCAGACAAGTTCCCGTATGCTGGAAAGTCGTTGATGGTGCAAAATAACATGGCACGAAGCTTGAAATTCTCGTGAGAATACCCATCAACTACATCAACACCTTCCACCCACAGTTTTTTCAAGTCTTCAATCAAGGGACTTAGATAAACATCTAAGTCATTTCCCGGTTGCTTTGGGCCCGAAATCATCATAGACAATATAATGTATTTGCGTTTCATGTACAACCAAGGAGGCAGGTTGTAAATTATCAACAGAACAGGCCATGAACTATGAATACTACTCATGTTACCATATGGATTCATTCCATCCGTAGCAAGTCCAAGCCTTGGGTTTCTTGGCTCATCGGCAAAATCCGGAAACAAAGTATCAATATTCTTCCATTGCACAGAATCAGCCGGATGGTGAACCTTTCCATCACGTTTCCTCTCATCATGATGCCATCTAAGAATCTTCGCATCTTTCACATTGGCAAACAATCACTTGAACCTTGGAATTATTGGAAGATACCACAACACCTTCGTAGGAGGACCATTTTTTCTCACATCACATATTGAATCATCAAGATCATCACCATCATCACCATCCTTCACTTTGTAGCGTGATAACAAACACTTGGGGAAATCGTGATTGTCTTCATAAACACCAGTGTACAATATGCAATCATTGGGGCATACGTGTATCTTTTTATACTCCATACCCATCGGACACAATACCTTCTTGGCCTCATAGTTACGGTCAGGCAATGTGTTGCCCTCCGGAAACAAGTCTTTCAACACTTCATGCAATTCGGTGAAGCTTTTATCGGTCCAACCATTTCTCGCCTTCACACAAACCAATTTTAACACCACCGAGAACCGTGTATGAGTAGTACACCCGGGATACAAAGGCTTATCCGCATCACCGCACAACCTATCATACAAATGTACTCGCTGAAAAGATTCTTGTCCAATATCACGGATCATGTCCTCTACTCGATCATCCTCCATATCTACGTCAACGTCCTCACTTTGGGAGACACTTGCCTTAGTACTTAACAACACATCACTATGCCATATCCATCTTGTATAACTCAAGCAAATCCCAAAACAAATCAGATGAGTACGTATATCCTTCACCGTATATTTCCTCATATTCAAACACTTGACACAAGAACAATAGAACATTCCATTAATATTAGGAACATTCCTTTGAGCAAATTCTATAAACTCTCCCACTCCCATCAAATACTCAACACTTGTGCGCTTACAAACCATCCAACTACGATCCATAGCTAGATAGGTTCTGTAGATATACACACATATATCCAATATAAGCATAATATAGGGGAGATTGGAAAAGCGCACTAGTATTTGAAAACCTAACAACCATATATATACACCACTATTTGTTTCTTTTTTATTATTTAGCTTCACAGTATACATTTCAACTAAAAAATAAAAGGAAAACTACCCTCTAACAAAACAGTTCCAAAACTACACACTACACACACAAAAAAGCTCCACCATTGCAAACATCATCAATTTCAATATCATTCCATAAAAACAGTATCATCAACCCATTGCAACCAAAACTAGGAAACACCATAGACCATCATTTACAACAAATGCACAGCAACCCCAACTCATTTCATCTTCAAATATCATAAATTAACCCCTCAACCCACACCAAAAACAAAAATGAAAATGAAACTTTGAGGGTTTAGGGAGTTGCCTCGGTTCCGAGAGAGGAGAAGGAGAGTGGCTTAGTGGTGATGCTATCACAGGCGGCCGCCGTTCGATGTGGCTGAGAGTGAGTGGGAAAGAAAGAGTTAGGGCGCGCGAAGTGAGAGAAAGACAGTGTGTGATTCAGAGAGAGAGAGAGAGAAATAGTGTACCTGACCGCCTGAGGGAGGAGCTAGCGTGGGGGAGAAGCCGCCGTTTGATGTGGTTGCTGAGAATGAGGGAGACAGAGAGAGTTAGGGCTCGCAAGAAAGAGTGTGAAGTTGAGAGAGAGAGAGAGAGAGAGAGAGAGAGAGGCACCTCGCGATGGTGAGGAGAGGAGCTCGCGGTGGTGAGGAAAGGAGTTTGCGGTGGTGAGGAGATGAGTGAAAGGGTTAGGGCAGAGAAGGGCGCGAGTATACGTTGTGAACAGAGCAGAGTATGAAAGTGATGAAGAACCGCGGGTGAAGCAATTAAGTTGTCCTCACTCAAATTGTTTTAATTCAATCACCTTTTAACGTCAGTTGTTAAAAGAACTGACGTTAAATGTCAAAATCATCACTTTTATGTCAGTTCTATAAACAACTGACGTTAAAAGTCAATATCATCCTTTTTAACGTCTACTTTTTGATTAACAGGCGTTAAAAGCCACTGTTTATGCATCCCAATCAGTTATTCATTCTGCATGTTTATAATATATAACTGCATTTATTACTTTATTTGACTGCCAACTCCCCATGCGCCTTGGAACCTAATCCTCTTAATGATCAATTTAATTTTTTAGCAACTTACCATGCCTAATAACTTCATCCCTTACTCCTATAAATAGCTTCCTTCCTTCCTTTTATTTTTCTGCTTCACAATATGGCTCTGCCATGAAGATTAACTTCATCACTCTTTCTTCATATTCCTAGACTCAAAGGTTTTTGTCTTAATGGTCAAACAACTTCTGAGGTTGTGCAAATCACATAACATGGGTGATAAGGTTGTGTAAATCACATAATGTGAGTTGCTCACCTTATCATCTTTCAGGAGAATCGGTGGCTAGAGTTCCAAAACCTCAGCTTTGGCAGCAAGTGACTATTCCAGGACCATTGCTGAAACAGATCGAGTGCACCTTTGCCCAGTCGCTCTGGAAAAATCAGTCGCTCGACTCTCCTCTCTTGCTCACCTGTGAAGGGAACGAAGTCTCAACAAATGTTTAGGATTTTATAATTTTAAACCCTTTCAATGTAACTTTTTATAGGATTTTAAATTTTTGAATGTATCTTGTAATTGTATTATTGATAAACTTCATGTATGAGATCCGGTTTGGGTTATTGATTCAACTTATAGCGGTTTTACTTCGCACTTATATTTTAGTTTTCAAAACAGAAACACAAAACATAAAAGCAAGTGAAACTGAAACTTTGAGGAAGGCAATGCGGGAGGGTACGTATACTGGCTGAAAAAAATTATTAAAATAACCTTTAGCGTCTGTTGATGAAAGAACGGACGTTAAAAGTTAAGTGACCCACTTTTAACGTCAGTTCAATAAACAACTGACATTAAAAGTGAGTCACTTAGCTTTTAACGCCAGTCCTTATAACAACTGACGTTAAAATTGAATTAATGAAACCTGATATTTACAAAACTGCCACCGACTCCTTTTTAACGTCTAACTTTTGGTTAACTGACGTAAACCTTTCCCGTCTAATGTATATTTTCCACTAGTGATGTGTCGATTTGAGTTTGTTTAACCATGGCTTGCCTATGTCGATCTGACACTAAGGCTATGTTTGGGAGTTTTGGAGATGATGAAGTAGAGTGGTTAGTAATGGAGTGATTTAGAGTGGAGTATGGTGGAATGGTAAAAGTATATCACTCCATTGTTTGAGAGTTTTAATGTTCCCTCCAAACACCCCAAATTGGAGGACATAAAAAATAGAGTTTTGGATGGTTTGGAGTGGTTTGGCTTCCCATCCCCAACCATTACACTTCATTATTTAAAAAACTCTCAAACAATGGGTCGAAGGATTTGTACTATTTCATTCCATTACTAATCATCCCACACCATCCTCCCAAACGCGCCCTAATCCTTCCCCAAGAAAATGGAGCGAAAACTGGTTCACTATCATGATGCCATTGTAACCGTGAGAAAGTGGGAAACAAATGATTTCCTAATGTATCATTTATTCCTGGATTGGAATCATTAAACACCATGAAAGATAAAAACATCCTTAATTTAATTTCAAGGAGCCGTAAGCCCATAACCAATTATTCTACTACGCAT
The DNA here is from genome assembly GCA_030762895.1 of Sophora flavescens. Classification (NCBI taxonomy): domain Eukaryota; kingdom Viridiplantae; phylum Streptophyta; class Magnoliopsida; order Fabales; family Fabaceae; genus Sophora; species Sophora flavescens. The sequence continues at coordinate 186,997,103 of CM061063.1, read as the reverse complement.
CAGAATGTTGTGGTTATTGCGTATAATTGCATTTTGTGGTGGGTCTTCCCAGTTCCCACAGCTGCTGTTGCAGGGTATAATCATCCATTACACGAGAAATATTTAATAGAATGATGGGGCAAAATCATAAAATTTGTATAAACCAGTACAGCAAGTCATCCACAAACAATCTAAGGCATCCATTTATTTAAATATTATATCCAATGACTGATTTGACTCTTCACATGTGAGGGATTTAGTTGGTTCATCACATAGAAGTCACCATTAATTATAATCGTAAAGAAAAAGAAAGGGGTTGCCCCCTCTATTGCTTGGTTAATAAAAAAACACAGAATGTTTAACACAATTCTTTCTGAAATAAAATATATTCTTCCAACCTATTAAGTTTAGCTCAGTTGGTTGTGGAGGCTGAGTTCGTGGGAATAACATGAGTTCGAATCTTGCAGAACACATCCTTAAGGAAGGACGAATAACATTAATTGTGGCTAAACATTCGAGAGCAGAAATTAGTCCTACCAGTATAGTAACCCGTGCCATGCACGGGATATAGGTTAACTTTTGAATATTTTTTTAGACTATTTGTAAAAAAAAAATTGTATGAGAAGTTATGTCCCAAAAATTATAACTGTTTTATTTCAATCATGGATCACAAAACGTAATAACTTTTAAGTTACTAATTACTATTAGCTATTGTGAATAGTTAGTTGAATGCCTTATTATTTATCAGCCCAAACATGGGAAACATAAATCTGAATTATGGTTTAATAACTATATGGATATTAATAGATTTAAATTCTAAGATTATTTCATTACATATAAATATGATTGGTTTAAAATGTTGTTTGTGGTATATATATTTTTGCTTTTAGTTTATTATATTTTTATTTATGACAATAAATTAAAAAAAACTAAAATTATAGTAAAGTATAAATTTCTTCTAACAATTCATTCACATATGTGATTACATGTAAAATATTCATCATCATGTATTATGTGTGGTGTAAATTTTCCCTATTATTTTCATGTAAATATTCATTCTCGTGTATTATGTTTTATCTATAATTTTTATATTGATCCATTTATATAGTTATTAATTGGTAAAAGATAATCAAAATTTGCTCAAATTAACAAATCTTCAATAAATTAATTAGGTGAGAAGATAATTGATAAGGAATAATGATTTGCCTGAAATTATTAAGATTTAAAATCCTGAATTTGTAAGGAGGGGTTAAAAAAACAAACATTTGAATTTGATTTGATTTTCTATCATGTAATTAAATCTAAATTAATTTGGTATAATAAAATTCAAATTTACTTACATAATAAAAAAATCTATAATAAATTAATTATGACAATAATAAATAAGAAAGATCTATCTTAATGTTGAAATTATTAATAAAGTATATTTCTTTTTCTTTGTATTTTTTGATGCTTAAGTAATTTTTTTTAGGAGGAATAAAATTATTCATTTCACCCGAACCCAAGGATCCTTCCAAACATTTAGAAGTATACTTGTCAAAAAGAAATTTGTACATAAGCATGTTTTTATGTAATTATTATTCCTATATTTTTTTGTGTTTTTTCTCTTGCATGCCTTTACGTGTAATATTTATCTTTGTTTATTCTATTCATTTTTTTGTTATTTCTATATTAACCTATTTATAGGTAGAAATTAACTAATAAAATAAAATTAAAAGTTACTCATATAAATAATCTTTAATAATTTAGTTAGGTGAGAGGATAATAAATACTAACTTTTCCCGGTAAAAAAATTTTTACTAATTTGTCTAGAATTATTAAGACTTTAAATTTATATTTATGGGGAGAAGGCGAAAAACAATCATAAAAAATTTTACATTATTTTTTTGTCATATAATTAAATCTAAATTAATTAGTCATAAAATAAATATGTTTAGAATAAATGGAACTTGAAAATTTAGTTGGGTGAGGAGATAATAAGAAAGAAAGGAATACTAGTCTGTCTGAAAATTATTCAGATTTTATATTTAAATTTTTAACGGGATTTTAAATTTCAAATTCTCAAGGAAAAGATAAAAAAAATGAATTTAATTTGGTTTTCTATCACGTAATTAAAAGACAACCTTCAAAAAAAAAATCATTTGGTAAGAAGATAATAACTGAGAAAGAAATATATTTATACAAAATGATTATCTTCTAATTTTCCAAAATAATATATATATATATATATATAAATACTTTTAATAACAACAATAATTTTATAAAACTCAAAAGCATATAACATAAGAACAACTCATCTCAATACAGTTCATAAAAAAAAACTCATCTCAACTCATCAAAAAAAGTAATAAATTCCTTTAAAAAAAAGTACTAAAATAATAAAGTATAATTTTATCATAGCAATTCATATATGTTGGTTGGTTTTATGTAAAATATTTGTCCCTATGTTTAAAGGAAAATTTCCTTGCAAGTTTTAAATTTCTTTATTGCTTTCAAGTAAAATATTCATCCCGTGGCTCAACAAAAAAAAAATTATTCATCCCTGCGAGTTTTCCCTATCTATAATTTTTATATTGTTTAATTTACATATAGATATCAATGTGTAAAAAAAATTCACATTTGCTTAAATAAAATATCTTCCGTAAATTAATTAGGTGAGAATATAATAAATAAGTTATTAAGATTTTAAATTTTAAATTTGCAAGGAGAAGATAAAAAAAATCATATGAATTTGATTTTTTTTATCATATAATTAAATCTAGATGAGTTAGCTAAAATAAAATTTAGATTTACGTAGATATAAGAAAATCTTCAATTGATTCAAAAAAAAAATATTCAATAAAATAATTACATGATAAGATAAAAAAATTAAGAAAGTATTATATTAATGTTAAAATTACTGAAACAATAAATTATAAAAATAGTACTTAAATTATACTAAAGTGTAATTTTCCATAATAATTCATATGTATACATATTTCCATAATACTTCTATTGTGTAATTTAAATATTAATAAATTTTCATGTAGATATTAATATATTTTAATGTAAAATGATTAATTCTGTATGTTTTGATTATTCATTAAATACCATTGTTGATTATGAGTGACCTTGGAGCAAGATGTGAGGAACCTTAACACATTTTTCATAAGAGACTACTAAATATCCAAACTACAGAATTTCCTTATGGCGATGCGAAATAATGTCTAGGAGCTTATACCCTACGGAATCAATCACTTTTCTATAAGAATAACATAAGCATAGCCCACGAAAATTAACTTATTATAGTATAGTGTTAAAGCTCTCTTGAAATAAGCATCAAATAAAGTATAAAGGGTTCGCGAGTGATATTATTAAATAAATTTCTCAAGTGGTTGTATAGACTGAGATAGAATATCAACAAACTATTTTAAACAAATACATGTATAGAGAAGGCAAATATATCTTTTCGGGGACTAAAAAAAAGTATATATAGACATTTATTAGATGAATAACATATTAGAAACAAATTATATAATGCATTCCACTAAAAAATTACATTTGGGTGGGGCAAAAATCAAAAATCAAATGCCATAAATAATTATAGAAAAACAAAACATTGAAAGAAAATGAGGGAAAATCAAACATCACAACAATATTCTTCACCCCATTTCATTTTCAGTCCTTCAAGATCTTGAGCATTGTCTTGGACATTGTTGTAATTAAATTCATGGTTGTTATGCCACCGATACATAGTTAAATGCAATTGAGGAGAAGCGAACCCAAGAAATGGAGCTGAAAGTAATGGACCCAGCGTGAATGATAATATAAATAAAAATGATGAGAAAGAAATTGTACCATAAAGTGTTAGAAGTGGAGATGAGGCACAAATTCCTCAATGTGTTGTCACTACTAATGTCGTGGTAGTTGCAGATGGAGCTTGTCAACACAATGTTCATGCTCTTGAAAACTTGAAGGACCTGTTAAAAACAAACACTATATAAATATCAAAATCAAAATTACATTCAATTGGGAGTGATTCAATTGAGTTGGGCAAAGAAAAAGAATGGACAAAGAAAATGTATAGTTAGTAGGAGATGTGGAGTTATACTTGAGAGAATGAGTCTCTAAAAGATGAAGAATGAACATCTAAAACAAAACAAAAAACAATGAGATCTAGAGAAGTGAAAGAAAAACAGATATCTTAACCATTTAATCATATCAAAACTGTCAAAATCATACAAAAAATGAACAATACAAAAGTGATACACATTTTATGACTACTATCATCTGTATGCAATTACCATCATAATCATAATTGAAGCATTTCTGACATTCCTGCAAAAACATGTTGGACAGCCATTGAATATACAAAAAAAAAAACACAAATAAAGCAAAGAAGGTAATAGAGGAGGGAATGTTGGGTCGATGCAATTGAGCTGGGTATTAGCATACCTATTTATAATCGAGTGTGCATTTAAAATTTCAGTTTGTACTGCATTAAAAATAATATATTAGATTTCAAATTTTTACAAATATTTGTTGATTCTACGGATTATACTTCCACAATTTCTGATATTTACCTGCTCTTGCAATTCGTGATTTATTGAGGTCATTATTAGGTTACATTATTGCACATATTTTGAGTTACTTTGTAATTAAATGACATTAAGTATTCGATATATTATAACTGCAAGTTGGTGTTTAATTGAAATTTTCAAATTTGGTATCAATTTCGCATGATTTTGCATGATTATTAATTGATTCTGCATGATGTTCATTTATGATTTGGTATCAATCTCGCATGATTTCGCATGATCAACATAAGTTCTAATAATTAATCTCAAACTTGGTATCAATTTAGCATGATTTTGCATGATTATTAATTGATTTTCGCATGATTTCAGCTTTAGAGATTTCACAATAATTAATTTCAAATTTGGTATCAATTTTGCAATAGTGTGCTTGACTGGTATTGACGAAATTTTAGATATTCACCCATATTTGAATTTGATTATTTTTAGAAATTGAAGGTACCAATCAAAATTAGATTAGGAATTTAACGTGCATTAATATTTATTCATTGAATCCCTCTCGTGTTGACATATAAGGCTTGATGATGTGTCATCGTCCAGAGAAGAGAACCCCCCGAGGACATTTAACTTTGTATCTGTGGGCCCACTAGGGAGTCAAAGACCCTAATTAATAATTATGGTGGGTCCCAACAAAAAAATATATACTTTCAAACATAATTAATGTAAAATATATTCAACTCAACGGGATATCTTAATTTTCTATCACTAATATGGGAATTCTGTTAATTCTTTTATTTTATATTATTTTAATTCAATGATTAACTATTATTACTTACCCTTATTATTTATATATATAGAATAATGTTTTGATTTAAAATAATAATAAAATCAATTTAAAATATTCAACTCATATCAATAGAAATTAAAAACAAAAATACAATAATCAATAGTTGTAACTGATCCTACATGAAGAGATTCTATATATTCATTTGTTTCTTTCTTTGGATAAATATGTATCTTAGGAGTTAGGATTATGTGGATTTTGTGATAGAATATTGCTTGGTCAAGTCTTCTGCCTAGTTGTTATGTTTTGAGTTTGATTCTCAGATTTTTTATGTTGTCGGGATTAATGGGCTTTTCTGACATTGCAAGGGGACATGCCTTTCTCTAATCTAAACTTTTATGTACAGAAAAATATTAATATTATTCATAGAAAAATTGAACATGTTATTGATTTAAGGAAGGGCAAAATTGTAAAAAAAAAAACCATCTTAAACCCTTAATTTTCATCTCCCTAAGTAATATATACTCCCGAACAAGGAGAGAAACAAACATCTCCTCCTTTGTGACTTTGTTCCCTTTACTTTCCCTCAAAAAAAATAAAATAAAAAAATCACCATACGAGAATATTATAGCACGTGTCTATTTAGATAAATGGGGTTTAAAAGGTGGGGGAGGAAGGTGTTGGAAGTTACAGAGTGTAAGATTCAAATCTTACTCCCTATTAACATAACAAACTAACAAATAATATTTTCCTATAAAAAAATCCATCTAAAGTAAATTTTTTCTTAAAATTAGTAAATAAGAGTATTTTCATATTTAAATTATAATTGCAATACATTTTAATAAATAAAAAATATATGCACCGTTATTTATAGAATTAAGAAAAGAATCCAAATCATATTCTTATTTTTGGGGTCGAATGGGAAGTTCATAAAAAGGCTTCCATAATGAAAAGAAAGAGAAGAAAAAGAAATAAGAAAAGAATAAAACTTATTGTGAGAATTTAAATTTGTATACTCACAATTTATATCTTATAACTCAAGAGGTGAATGAGTCGGTAGCTGGGAGCATCCAAATCATATTATTTTTTTGAATAAGACTCAAATTGCTCTCGAAAAATTTATGGACCCATTTTTGGTCTTTGAAAACAAATAAATTAACCACTTAATAGTCCCTTCCTTCACTTTCAATGTCCGTTTACTTGTCTATCTATCTCGTTAACTATCTTGCCCGACTTGTTAGTAGTATTACGTAGACTATGACAAATCTCCACCTAAAAAACAAATAAAAAAAATCAAAAAACATACACAATTTTCAGGTATATGAGTTTTAAAACTTTGTACTTTTTTTCACTTTCATCCATTTTTCAGGGTGAAAATTTGTCATACTCCCTCCAGTCCAATATATAAGCAAAAAAATCCCAATGTTTTTGGTCCAATATATAAACAAATATTATTTTTCAATTACTCATTTAATGACATTATTCTCAAAATATCATTCATTTAATACAAATTCCAATGACTTATTTAATGAAGATTGAAGTTTTAGATAAAGGATAATTTAGATAACAAACCTAATTTTTTACAAGATTTAATGAGATTAATTAACCACCTTAATATGTGTGTTCCATTAATTTTTTACTTATAATATGGATCGGAAGGAGTATGTATAATGAGAATCAAGTAAACGAACGTTAAAAATAAAAAAAATATTAATCTATTACATATCTATAAATTTGAGGAACAAAATGATTAATTTATTTTTCACGAGAGAAAGGGTGGGTCACCAAAATTGCTGGGACACTAATTTGGGCCTTTAAGTTTTTTTCTTCTTCTTTAGGTACATATTGATATTCTATTGTTCCCTGGGGTTGGTGGGAACGATATGTTAGGAGCACAGCGCGTGCGTCACAAGCTCGCCCTGTTGATTTCCAACACTGACCCCTCTGTCATTCTCTCTCTCCAATCCCTGCCCGGATCTATTTCAGGGAGCTTCACCGGTCCTGCCTTGGCTGGCCCATCGCTTTCGCACGTTCTATCTGCTCTGCCCGGACCCAACTCGGACAGCACTTGTAATCCAAAGACTGTACCCGGTGAAGTGACTCTACCATCAACATCTTCCCACCGTTTCAACTTTCCGAAACAAACACAAAGACAAGAGATAAAGTTTTTTTATTTTATTTTATATTTGTTACTAAAATAAAAGTTTTTTTTTGTGTATTTATATTTTTTATATTTTCAACCAATCATTTTTACTACAGATATTTTTAATAAAGCATAATCCATCGTATTATTAAAATATTTGATTATATTTATAAAAATTACTGTATTTATTATATTAAAAATATTATATTTAACTTTTTAATATTTTTTTAATTAATTTCTTAACCAACTATATATGAACTAAGGATCCAATTGATAATACATATTGTTATTATAAAGTCAATGAATTATTAAAAATATTTAAGTACAAGTTTTTTTAAAAATAGATATTTAAACAAAAGTTACCTGGACCGCATGAATTTCAATGAGTGAGTGTCTTGAAAAAATGTGTTAGAGATTGTGTTCCTAGTACTACTCAATTATTTATGAACAATATAAAAAACTTTTAACAGATAAAAATTAAAGCGATATATTTTTTCGGGTAAAGGCGTATTTCGGTCCCAGACAAAAATTGCGTTGGTCATTTTAGTCCCTGACAAAAAAAAACTACCTTGTTAATACCTGACAATTATTAACGTGGGACACGTTAGTCCCTCCGTTGACTTCCATTTGCTAGTGTCCGTTAGATCGCTGACGTGGCCGTTAACTATGCCTTGTTGCATTTTCATTTTGTTTTTCTTTCAAAGGACCAAAACGGCGTCGTTTTGGGTCCATTTTGTTAAGTCCAGACCTCGACTCCTTCTTCTTCCTCCATCTCTTCTTCTCCCCTCTCTTTGCAATGCTTTCTTTCTTTCCATTGTGAAATGGGGGCTCTTTCTGGATATGGTCTTTAGGGTAGGGTTGGCAATTCAAACACAATTACACAAAACCATCACAACAAACCAAACACAGATCTAGAACATAAATGCATCACCTTTTGATCCAAACACAGATCTGGAACACACAAAGGCACTGCCTTTCGATCCAAATGCAGTTCTGAGAAACCAATGGGCGGCTGAACTTCCCCACACAAAGGCACTACCTTTCGCTTGTATTTCTACCCCACACCCTTTCTCCCGTCTCCAGAAACTGAACTTCCCCATTCCAGCCTCGTCACCATCTCCTCCTCCTCCTCCTCCTCTTCTTCTTCTTCTTGGACTAAAATGGTCTCCGCACAACCATCAACTGAACCCTTCCAACAGAGCTAGACGCAGAAACATTATAACCCTAAAATTTCAGCCGTCTCAAAAAGGGGACAAAAAATTTCAGAATCGTTCATAGCAAAACGAAAAAATAGGAAATGATTTGGAGATTCATCTATGGTGATTAAGGGGTCGATTGTAAGGGAAATGGAATAGGAATGAGCACTTAGAGCATCTCCGCATAGAAAATGAATGATATATATGGAGCTGTAACATGAAGTTCATGAAATCTGGAGAGAAGAAGACGGGTCCAAAAGAACAAGAAGAAGAAGATTAGGGTTGTGAATGATTTTTGGTAAAAAAAAAAAGAAATAAAAAAATATTTATTTAGAAATAAAAAATAATATTTTATTAGGTGTCATTCCATGTGGACGAAGATAACGGCCAGCTAGGACAATTTAACGGTCACGTCAGTGATCTAACGGACACTAGCAAACGGAAGTCAACGTATGGACTAACGCGTCGCACCTTAGTAATTGTCAAGGACTAATAAGGTAAATTTTTTCTTGTCGGGAACTAAAATGACCCACACAATTTTTATAAGGAACAAAATGTATCTTTACCCTGTTCTTTTTATTATTAGAATTTTTTATAAGCATTTTTTCTTTATTAGATTCGTGTGATTCATGCTTCCACAGTCCTCATTGGATAAATACCAGAGGGAGCAGAGCTCTCCCTTCACACGCTAACACCTCATTCATGTTTCCTAGAAAATTATAATAACATTTTCTCAGGAAAATGTGCTTCACAGAACGCAGAAAACAACATTAGCTACATTTGTTTATTTTATATAATAATTTAATTTAATTTGTCTTTAGCTTCTTAGCTTAGCTACGTAGGTGGAGTAGATTTTGGTACTGTTTTGAAGAATGTGGAAGGTTGCGCGATTCACACGATCGCGACGGTTCTCGACGGGTCCTTGCATGGTTCCTAAGCGCGGTGCTGATATCCTCCACGATCCCTGGTTCAACAAGGTTAACCAACTTCACTTGCAATCTAATACTCTATTTTATTGTTATTATTATTGTTTCAGTTTCGAGATTGCATTTATTTTTAATAATTTGACGGATTAAAGGTCACGATCATATGTTATAGTTTTTATAATATATTTATTTATTTTTTAAAATATTCTTAATTTTTTAAGGGATGTCAAATTAATTCAGATACTTTAATTTATTATTTAAATCTCATGACAAATGATTTTTTTTCATGCAATTTTTCATATTTTCAAATGATTTTTTTTTTTTTTGCATACTCTGGGAAACCAAACAAAAAAAGTAAAGAGCAAGTTAAGCCTGAAGGGAAACTAAGCTGAGGTGAAGAGACCAGTGGTGATGTCATTCTGAGTGTTTTTGGTGGTTACTTGAAATACAAAATTCTGACTTTGTAATTTGGTTTATTATGAGAAGAATAGATGTTAATAGCACTTAGATCAGTTTGGAGCGTTGATTACTGCTAAATGTATTTACTACGGGATTATTTTACTCATGTGATGAGGTTTTGCTAACAAGTTTCCTAAATAAAATATTGGAAGCCTACATGAAAAGTAAAACGGTAGTAGCATTCAAATTATTCATTTAATTCTTTGTATTTTTTGTTCCTTAACCATTGCTATGCAGAATCTAAAGCTAATTAAATGCAGCAAAAATCTTTAATGTCACCTACTTATTGTTATTATTGATATTTTACATGGCATTTGTTTTAAGTTTGGATAAATGCTGAGTGTGGATTCATTACAAAGTGCTGATTAGAGAGAGAAATGTACTTGCTATCTGACATAAAAAAACTAAGCTTCTCATGGTTGTGTTTGCTCTTTGTTTTTGGATCCTGAACTTAATTTTTTAATAATTCTCTTAATGTAGGATACTGGGTTTCCTTTGACTGAAAGGGATCGATTGGGGCTTCGTGGCCTCCTTCCTCCTCGTGTCATATCATTTCAGAACCAATATGATCGTTTTAGTAAGTTTGAGAGATAATCTTTTGATATTACATTATATATGCATCTGTGTCGTTCAGTCTCAGTAATTTTTGCTTAGCTTGAAACTAATTCTGTACATTGCTAGTGTGTTTGCCTTCATGTTTGCACCCATTTGTAAGTTCTTCTTAAGTAATATTTGATATCCATATATTCTATCAGTGAATTCATATAGGTCTTTGGAGAAGAATACCCTGGGCCAATCAGATAAATTTGTTTCCTTGTCCAAATGGAGGATCCTAAATAGACTGCATGACAGGAATGAAACTCTGTACTACAGAGTGAGTTTGGTGATGAAGTTAGCTTGATAATGTGAGAGTATATAGTAACTTTATTATTAGCTGATTCTTATCTCGTTACCTTTCATTCTCTTTAGGCCCTTATTGATAATATTAAAGAGTTTGCTCCAATAATCTATACTCCTACAGTTGGATTAGTGTGCCAAAATTACTCGGGGTTATATAGACGCCCACGTGGAATGTATTTTAGTGCCAAAGATAAAGGAGAGATGATGTCGATGATCTATAACTGGCCAGCTAATCAGGTATTAAATTAATCTTGGTAAATATTGTATGCTTTTTCTTTTTGTTCTTGATTGAATGGAAGTGATTTTTTTCCATCCATTTTCCTTCTAATATCCACACAGTATTGTTTGAGTCTTAGAATTATTGAATTTAAAACTTAATGAATTCTATATTGGGAAAAACCCAAGTCCCACATTGACTAGAGATAGTCTCTAATAAGAGTTTATAAATAGTAGGCAATCCTCATCCTATGAGCTAGCTTTTGGGATTGAGTTAGGCCCAAAATCTAATATGGTATTAGAGCTATCTTAGATCCATTATCGGGCCACCCACCATATTATCCACGCACCAAGCCCAATAGTGCTGGGCGTGAGGGGGTGTATTGGGAAAAACCCAAGTCCCACATTGACTAGAGATAGTCTCTAATAAGAGTTTATAAATAGTAGGCAATCCTCATCTATGAGCTAGCTTTTGGGATTGAGTTAGGCCCAAAATCTAATATTCTACGCTTCCTTGAATTCTGTAATTTTGTTGCTGAATGCTGACTATTAAATTTTGCACTCCTTGAGGGATAAACAGGATTTCAACTAACCTGGATATCATATTTTCTTATAAATTATTTTATAGAAACAATCTCTTACAATGTAATATGCAACCATTTGTAATACTTTCTATCCAAAAAAAAAATTGTACTACTTTTAAAGGAACTTAGGAACCAAAGAAGTACCTAGATTGCAATATGGTTTTCTTTGTTCCAGATTAATATGGATCCGTTTAGTTTCTCCACACACCTTTCGTTTAATTATTGTCATTGAGGAATTTCCTTGGACGTGAATGCTGCTATTGTTAAAGGGAGATTTATGTGGGTTGTAAGTTTATAAAGTAGAGGGAAGGTAAGTAAAAAATAGGAAAATCTTGGGGAGATTGGAGTATTTTCATTTTTGTTTTTTTTATTAAAGAGAGATTCTTTTGTGGTATCAAATTATCTCCCATGCATAAAATTGATAATCATAAGTTTTTATAGAACTTTTTCATTGATTTAATTACGTAGCTCTGATTATGGTTATTTCATTTCTTTTCCCTTTCCCTAACTATAATGACAAGTGTCATGGTATTTAGGTACAGTTCAATTATTATGTAGCAGTATGCCTTGCCATAAATTAGGAGATTTTAGGTTCATCATTTATCAAACTGGTTCCTGGTCCTGGCTTTCTTTATTCATTTGTTATTTGTTTTAATAATCTTCTTATTTCCCTGTTCCAGGTGGACATGATTGTCTTGACAGATGGTAGTCGTATTCTTGGCTTAGGTGACCTTGGAGTTCAGGGCATTGGAATACCTATAGGAAAACTTGATATGTATGTGGCTGCTGCTGGTATCAACCCACATAGAGTATGTTATTTTTTCCTTCCCTCTTTCTATGTTCATCTCTCTAATTTCTTCTCTGTTTGTGTATTCTGCATGCTTGCTGGCATGTTTCGTTGAACTTTATAGTTGTTTAATATTGGAAATATTAGCATACATTTGGTGGCAGCTAACTTAAGAACCTGGTGGCCTGGCATTGAGGTGATTATTTAAGATTATACAAGGACTTACGCAATCTGCAAACTAAGCTTGAGTCCCCATGAGCAACAAACCTAGTTGTTGCTCTATCTAAACTTCCTCGACCAAGTCACCATGAAGGAAAGAAATCTTGATATCCTGCTGATATAAAGGCAAATGATTCATAGCAACCATAAAAATGAAAAGATGAATATAAGCCATATTAGCAACTAGAGAGATAATCAAGGCCAAAAATCTAGGTGAAGTTGTTTTCTACTGGGCGAATTTCCAAGCAATCCACCCTACCATTGAGATCCACTTTGATAGAGAAAATCCATCGACAATCAACTATAGATTTGCTAGGAAGATGTATGGTTAGATTCTAAGGCTTTCATCTTCTTAGAATTTGGGCTTTAGGCCTAACTCAACCCCAAAAGCTAGCTCAAGAAGTGAGGATTGCCCAAGTCTTATAAGGACTATTCTTTGCCATTTCTCTAGTCGATGTGGGATCTCAACACCCCCTTCACGCCTAGGACTGGACATCTGGAGTGTGGACAAATGCGGGTGGAATAACTTACCCAATAATAGATCTAGGACAGGCTCTGATACCATCTTAGAATTTGAGCTTTAGGCCTAAATTAACCCCAAAAGTTAGCTCAAGTGGTGAGGATTGTCCAAAACTTATAAGGACTACTTTTGGCCTTATCTTTAATCGATGTGGATCTCAACACATCTCATTAGTTATAACCTGTCACCAATCTAGGCGGGAATGTGCTTTCTGGACAATTTTTGGAATGGAAATAAATAACACGAATAAATAAAAGCATTGTGGGGTGACGATAAATGATGGTAACTTAAAAAAAGTATAAATGGGATGCAGATTACTAGTAGAATGTATACCTTTTCGAAGAGCATCGTAAGACTCAGGTAGGTCTTGAGTAAGTATAGATGCTGGAGCAGGAGATTAATCATTGGATTCTTGAACATGATTGGAAGCACAGGATGGGCTGATGTTGTTGGGTGCGAAATGGTTGTGAAGAGGCCTGTTGCGAAAGGTATAGAACCTGAGTATGTGAAGGTGGAGGAATAGAGACAAGAGTATCTAGATAAGAAGTTGATAAGACCTGGGAGATGTAGGCTGATTCAACTATTCAGAAAAATAAGGTGTATCCTCGTTAAAAGTGACATCAACAGCGATATAAAAACAATGATTTGATGGAGAATAACACTTGTACCTTCTGATCATGAAAATAACTAAGAAAGACACATTTGATAGCTCAGGCTGACAACTTTTCCAATCCTTACGAAAGATTATGGACAAAGCATGTAGAACTAAAGACATGAAGAGGAACCTTAAAAAGTGGTTCTTCTGGAAACAAAAGAGAATGAGAAACTTATTATGTAAAATAAAAGATGACATTCGATTTACCAAATAACTAGCAATATGAATGACATGCCCCCAAAATTTTAATGGTGCATTGGCATGTATCAAAAGAGTGCGGGTAGTTCTGATAAGATGTTGATGTTTTATTTTTGCAATGCGAATTTGTTGTGGATTACGAGGGCAACTAGATTGATGGATCATGCCATGAGATGCCATAAAACAATTAAAGGGTCCAGAAAAGATACTTTTTTGCATTATGACTATAATTTCTTGATAATGTCAAGCAATTCTAAACGATCTTGCATTAGATAAATCCAAGTACATGTTGAGAAATCATCAATGAAAGTAACAAAGTACCTATGTCCAGAAATAGAAACGACACAAATTGCACCCAAACATCAGAGTAAACAACACAAAAAGGAGACCCAACTTGATTATTGATCTTACTTGGAAATATAAAGCGAACATGTTTTCCAAGTTGACATGACTCACACTTAAGTGAGTTCACCACTTTGCAGATTGATGATAAATTTATATACATTTGGATTGAATGCACACTATTTACATGAAATAAAATTCATATGCCACAATGAGCTGATTCCTTAGTAGTATTAACTCAGTAACTATTTCCTAGAATAAGAGCTTCAATACAATTTTGATATTTCGAACAATGATGAATGGGGTTGTTAACTGTTTTAGGATGCTGGACAAATCTAGTTTAGTTTATGTTCTATATTTTTGAGTTATGTGCAATTACATGTGTAATCAATAAATGAGCTGACAATGTGTTCATGAAATTTCAACTTTGTTAATATTATTGGCCTTGAACAGTTTTAGTTATTATTTTTCTTTTTTTTTTTTATTAACCACGACTTTGATTTTCCAACTGTGGCAGATACTTCCAGTTATGCTAGATGTTGGCACAAACAATGAAAAGCTACTTGAAGATCGCCTTTGTGAGTAAAACTCTTTCACTTAGGTCTTTTGTTTGCTTATTCTGCAATTGTCCTTTGTTTTATTTCTTCATTAACAGGGGACATGTTTGCTTTGTAATCTGAGGAAGATCTCATGTTTTGAGCATCCTAGATCATGTAAAGCATTTGAGTTATACAACCATGTAGATAATAGCTCTAACACTCTTGAGGGTTGAGCATATCTGACTAATTTATGCTCCAAGGTTTTATGTGTTGGAGGGGGATTCTTCAATTACTTCGATGTGCTTGATCTCTTGAGAGTTACTGTATTCTGACATGGTTTTCGTGTGACAGATTTAGGAGTCAGACAACATAGGTTGGAAGGTGAAGAGTATCTATCAATTGTGGATGAATTCATGGAAGCTGCTTATACTCGATGGCCTAAGGCTATCATTCAGGTTTGTATTTATTAAAGAACATATTGCTCAGAATGTTCAGCTTACATTTTATTTTGATTTAGTAACTGGATGATTTACTATTTATGTCAGTTTGAGGATTTCCAAATGAAGTGGGCTTTTGAAACCCTGGAACGATATCGCAAAAGGTTTTGCATGTTTAATGATGATATACAGGTAGAAAGTGATATTGAAATTCGTCAAGGTGTTAAGTAATACTCTGTGTTCTTGAAGTAACTGTTGAAACTGATTTTTCTTCATGTCCATTGTCCAATAGGGCACAGCTGGTGTTGCACTTACTGGATTATTGGGAACTGTAAGAGCCCAAGGTCGACCGCTGTCTGATTTTGTGAATCAAAAGATAGTTGTGGTTGGAGCTGGGAGGTACATGCAAAACTAATTGTGATGTAATCCTTATCTGGTGTATAGTAGTAGTAGTTATGTAGTTCTATCGTGCTCCACATTATTGCTACTTTCTGCCTTAACATGGCTGCCACTATCCAGTTTGTTCTGACTTGCATGATATTTTCTTGCCTGGTTTGCAGTGCAGGGCTTGGTGTTCTTAATATGGCTGTCCAGGCAGTTTCAAGGATTCCTGGGTGCACTGAAACAGCTGCCAAAAGTCAATTTTTTTTAATTGATAAAAATGTATGCTTCCACTGTCTTACTCGCATAGTTTTTTATGTCGCAGCACTCAGACCATAATATATAATTCAGTTCCATAATGATTTTGGCTCAAGGCTTTGTAATACAAATACTTTTTTACCATCAAAATCTGTCTTAATTTGTCTTCATTTCCATAATTGATGATGGCATGATACATGTTCTCTGAAATCGGTTTTGGATTCTGTTTTTCATCTTATTGTTAATGATGACATGATGCCTGAATGCAGGGTCTTGTCACCACAGAGAGGAGCAATCTAGATCCAGCTGCAGTTCCATTTGCTAAAAATCCAAGAGACCTAGAAGGGCTTACAGAGGGTTCTAGTATAATTGAAGTGGTAAATGATAATGAATTTATGAAGAAAACACTGATGGCTCTAGTCTGTTATTATGTGTGATATTGAAAACAATTATTTTCGTATAAGAGGACTAAACCACCTAACTGATGCTAATTTTCAAGATTATGCTCACTCATTGATGTCCACGTTTTAATTGTTGAACCTGATGATGATCTTTAGGTTAAGAAGGTTAAGCCGCATGTGCTCCTTGGGTTGTCTGGGGTTGGTGGTGTTTTCAATGAGGAGGTAATTACGTTTTATAGCATCACTTTTTCAAGTCTCATCCCTGGGTGAAGTATATTTCACAATTAAATGCAATAGATATGTTTGAAATATGTCCTGTTTTGACAGCTTTGGGTTCTGTATCCGCACTTTACTGTAATTTAGTTTCATATTTTAATGGTTGAGATTCAACTCAGGTGCTTAAAGCCATGAGAGAATCTGTTTCAACAAAACCTGCTATCTTTGCCATGTCTAATCCCACCATGAATGGTTGGTTTGTACAAGGCTCATTAAGCACTCACAATTACTTATTAATGTCCATATTTTTCATTTTGACATTTAATTTTAAACATTGGGACAGCTGAGTGCACTGCTATCGATGCTTTTAGTCATGCTGGAGAAAATATAGTGTTTGCAAGTGGAAGCCCTTTTGACAATGTAGATCTGGGTAATTGCCTCTTCTTAATATAATTCATTGCTTTTGAAGTATCTTGTCTAGTTCAGATTTACCTCGGCTATGGGATGAATCTTGTTGGTATATAGTCTGGTTGATCTGTTCAGTATTGCGGTTACCATGACTTTCAAATGAATTTGCGTACAGGTAATGGAAAAGTTGGTCATGTAAATCAAGCCAACAACATGTACCTGTTCCCAGGGTAGGGTGTGCCTTCATGCCAAAGTTTTTCGTCAAAAATTCCTCAGTGGAAACATTGGTCTAATTTCTATTGTAACCTTTCATTTCAGTATTGGTTTGGGAACGCTTCTGTCTGGTGCCCGTCATATAACAGATGGAATGTTGCAGGCCGCAGCTGAATGGTATATTCATGTTAATTTGGACACTTGCTTCTTTTGTTTTACCAAAAGCTTACATTGTATCTTCCTTTATTACTTTCCCACTGATGAGATGTCACTCGATTCCTATTACTAATATGCTGTCACCCTCGCAGCCTTGCTTCATACATGACAGAGGAAGATATCCAAAAGGGAATATTGTATCCATCCATTGATAGGTAATATTTCTTTTTCCCCCCTTGTTATCATTTTATTTTCGTTTTCCCATGGCTAATCCTTCCTAAGCACCTTTTTGAGTGAGCTACTAGGAGAAATCAAATTCAATTTGTTTATAAACACATTAAAACTGGTTCTCTGAATGTTTCTTGGATTTGGATGCGAGCTTGGTAACATAGCTACTCATCCCTTATCAAAGATGTTCAGCCATTTCCCAAATATAATGTTTTTATAATATGGTTAAGAACTTAAGATAGCGTGTACCCAAAATTTTAAAGAAATAATTGTCTGCATAGTTGGTTGTATTTTGGAAGCTAAAATAGTTCTCTGTAGTTGATATTACGGCCTTCTCTGATTAACACTACTTTGCATGCTGCAGTATACGAAATGTTACAGCTGAGGTTGGGGCTGCTGTCATACGAGCAGCTCTTGCAGAAGATCTGGCTGAAGGACATGGTGATGTCGGATCCAAAGAGCTTGCCCACATGTCAAAAGT
This sequence comes from Sophora flavescens, assembly GCA_030762895.1. Classification (NCBI taxonomy): domain Eukaryota; kingdom Viridiplantae; phylum Streptophyta; class Magnoliopsida; order Fabales; family Fabaceae; genus Sophora; species Sophora flavescens. Next base: position 186,978,963 of record CM061063.1, on the reverse strand, counting down.
ATGCAAATTTCAGATTACTCACTAATGATTATTACAAATTCTAGTTGAATAGGCTGCTATAAGTTGCACTTTGCATGCTGTTAGGGTAGAGAGTGAACTGTCCAAGATTAACACAGTTGTCTCTACTATCTACCCTACAGCTAGCATCATTTTTTTTCTTGAAAAATGGCAGCAACATATTCTCGATTACTCTATTTTCAACACATTCTCTTCTATTTGTTGAAATTCGTGGAAGAACCCATTTCCAAAAGAGTGGAATCCATTTGAATTTTAATCAATAGAAGAGAGTATGTAAGAAAGAGAGTGTATTGGTAGCAGTCCTCTTTTTCCTTTGGCATATTTCTTCACATGTCAATGCTGCCTTAGTTACACTTATACCCTGCCACTGCAAAGTCATGGTTGTTCCACTGGTTGCAGGATGATACTGTGAAGTACGTGAGAGGCAATATGTGGTACCCTGAGTATTCCCCCCTTGTTCATGAAAGATGAGTATTCCCCCCTTGTTCATGAAAGATGAGCTTTTGTGAAGGCCTTGCACTGTTCACATCTCAAAATGCTGCAGCCAAGCCTTTTCCTATTTTTGTTTTCTAATCATAGCCGTTCATAACTAGCAAGGCTTTTTGTATTGAAGGGAAAATAATGAGAAGGAGAAAGAAATGTCAGCTTAACGAGTTAATTTCCATTTTTCATATTTTGTCTCGTTCTCTTAGAAGTTCCACAAGTAATATTGTAGACAATCCAGTTCTGCCTCTCTAATGTTGATGTGCATTGGGGTGGATAAAATTTCCTTATTAAAACCTACTAGTATTTACAACTGTGCAATTCATGGATCGTCCATTATTATTATTTACATAAAAAAAAAAGTAAATACTTCTTTCCAAACATGGATAATTTGTAAGTATATATTTGTTAGATAATGCAACATGATTTAATTCTATGTTTTGGATGGAGTTGTTCAAACAAAACAAATTACAATAGGCGATTTTATACTTGATGTTAACTATCAATCCTTGTAACGGTATTTTATTACTAAAGCCTAAAGATAATGATTCATTCAATCACTTCGGGTAGTAAAATTTACTTAAGTATAAAATAATGAGTATATATGCATGTAGTACTGTTGTATCGATAATTGCTCGTAGTAAGTATTTCCATTATTGTTACTTCAATTAATTCTCAAAAGATGGATGCTATTTATTTAGTTCGTAATATTTTTGACGAATATAAAGGAAAACACTGAAAATCAGTGAAACCAAAAGAAATCTAGAAATGGCGGTGAATGAGAGAAAAGATTGACAAAAAATTGCTTCAAGAATACTGTTCATAAAAGTATCATTTTCCTTCTTAAAATATATATATATATATATATATATATATATTTAACCATGACATAGGTACGAAGTATCCATCATTGTTAGTAGTGACAAATCTCCGTCGGAGAACCTATTGGGCACACAAGGTGGGTTCTCTCATCCGAACTAGGTTTTCTCCATATACAAGAGTCAGGATTCTGTTGAGACCTCATAAGTCTGAGACACATTCCATGTGTAGATTCTCTAAGTTTTGATGATTCCAAATAGACTACGTATGGTAATATTAAACCATATGAAATTACTGACATGTCTGATAGGTGTACAGGAAAATAGACTTAAGGTCATTCGTCTATTTTATGACTCATCTACTTTATGACTCGTCTACCTTCTGGTAGAACACAGTTTTTAGACCCGTCTAAAAATCACTCATCTAATAATTCAATCAACACAGTCAAAGACCAAGTCAACGCTCAGTCAAGATTTCAATATACTTGATGACGTAGCAAGATGCATATATCTGGAGAAGACTCACTGAAGCACCCGTCTAATTTTTGGAATACACTAGCACCCGTCTAATTTTTGGATTGCTTTGCACCCGTCTAAAATTTCAACACTGCTACAATGTCAGTTTGTCAGAAATGAAGTCCAAGTCACCCAATTCAAATTAGATGCCTTCCTTAAGGATCTCGAAGACCTCTGGACAATAACACAAAGGATAAAGAATAAAGGACGTTTGCTTCAAGGTTTTAAGGAATTAACACGCAATCTCTATACCACAACAGTAACTTTTTAGCTGTTTTAGTATAAAGTAAAAGTGCTTTCTGAAGTTGACACAAACAAACACAAGAAGGGGGGTTGAATAGTGTTTGTTAATAATTTTCGAAAACAACCTTTAAAACTATTTTTACACACAGGAAGATTAAATCAGAAGCAAGCACAGAGAAATAGATCTTTTAAAAGGAAAGCTTTAACAAAAGCAATATCAAAACCCATCAATCAATAAAAACAAATAAAGCAGTAAGAGTTTAGAGATAGAAGAATCACACAAGATGTTTTATCCTGGTTCACTCTCTTCCAACCAAGAGCTACGTCTAGTCCCTTCTATTTGAAGGTTTTTCTCCACTATTTTCCAAATAGATTACAACCAAGTATTCAACACCTCTCCAGGCTACAAGTATTTCTTTCTTACCAAGCCTCTTCAGGCTCTAACTCTAAAAAAGATATTTAACTTATGATTTTCTTAACTCACTATGTGTGAGGATATGAAAGCTTAAGATCAGATGAATATTTTCATAATATTCAAACTAAAGAATACAGACTCTTGCTCTTAAAGAAATATGAGTATGAGCGATTGTAGTTTGACAAAAGTTGAGCTAGCAAGGTTGTGCTGGCAAGAGCTGTTCTTCAGTATCTCAGGTCTTCTATTTATAGTGACCTTCTTCTTCACTTGTATTTCTTCAACGGTTATTTTGAATAATCCCGTTTAGAGATAGCATTTAATACATGATATCCGTTATGACTGATAGCTTGATTGTGGCAAGCTGAATAGTACTCTTGGTTATCGAGGTAGCATGAAATTGGAGGCTCATTGCTGAGTATAGCAGCTTGAGAACTTATTGTTCCTCCTTTGTATACAATCCTGCTTTTTCCAGTCATAAAGTTGTCATCGTACAGATCGTTTTGCAGTATCTCATTGTACGATTCTGCTTTTTGCATTTCTTGATGGTACTATGTTTCTTTTACAACAAGGTAAAACATTAAATCAGATAAAACAAATGTGAAGAACAAATATTCTATTGAAATAAATATCAATCATTTGAAATAAATTCAAGAGATTCGGATTGCATTTATTTATTCGAAGATGGAGCTCGTTTACTTAAAAAAACTCTGTCTACTTAGTTATAAGTGAGGCTAAGTTTTGTTCATTATTTTATTTTGCTCGTCTGCTGTCGTGGCATATCCTCTCGTCTATCAAGTATTTGGACTTGCTATGCCTCAATGAGTTATCATAATCTCCATCTGGTGACGTGGCAGTTAGAGCTCGTCTACTATCAAGTATTTGGACTTGCTGAATCTAAGAGGTTATTTTGATTTCCATCTAGTAAGCATATAGAGCCTCGTCTACTTAAGAAAACCAGTCTACTCAAATAAATAAATAAATAATTTTTACCAAAACATTGAGCAGCCCGTCTACAAGGGTGAATGTGTATTTTTCAATGAAAACTTATCCCAAGTTTCTATTACATATATTTAAATATTCCTGCATAACTGAAAGCACATGTTAGATCTCAACTAACACTTTGCCAAGCAAATTTAATCCTTTTGTTAACATCAAAATGTAGAGATTATTTAGTCCAAAACCACTTTGGTTCCAACAATTTCCCCCTTTTTGATGATGACAAAAACTAATTAAATTTAAAAGCAAAGTCTAAGAGAGCCTGCAGGGCTCCCCCTAAGACAAAGCATTCAGATAAATAATCAGTAAAAACATATGAGATAAACTTCATATAAGCTATAAGTGCAACAACTTATCAAACTTAGAGTATATATGAAGGAATAAATAAGCATAGTCAGCAGATATCAGAGCAAATAGGCAAACATAAGTATCAGAGCAGTTATCAAGTAGAAAACAGAATATGCATATGCAGACAAATATGAGCTTTTCAAAAACCGACTTTATATATATATATATATATATATATATATATATATATATATATATATAATCCGTTTTCTTTCCTTTCTCTCCCTTTTTGTCATCAGCCAAAAAGGTAAAAGGAGTGGACCATCATTGTCAGTATATATAAAAAGAATTCAGGTTAGGCAGGAGGAGGTGGTGGAGGTGGTTGATTATGAGTTTGGGTTTTCTTGAAATCAGTCAGGAATTCCAACATTTTGTTTACAACCTCCCAGGTTGGAGCCATGGATATCTGAACACTCCGAGAGACTTCTTCAATGATGTTTTCAATCATCTGTTCAACCTTTTCTTCAACCATTTTGCCAACTCTTTCATCAACAATCTTGCCAAGAACTTCTTCAAGATTTGATGGCAGAGCATGTTGCCTTGAACTCTCAGCAGATTCTTGAAAAATGCTTAAGACTCTGGAGTGTTCAGGGTGATCTGAAGGGTGCATCACAGCCAAAGCTAGTGGTTGAGAAGAGTACTTTCCAGATGAGCTTTGTTTGGAGATGGACTCAGCAGTTTCTTCTTCAGGACCACCTAAACCAGCAACAGTGGCATTCATGCCAGGTCCTTCAACAATAATATCATCTTCAAGAAGCTCTGAAGGAGGTGAATACTGGGCAGGATTAATGACAAGGAGTGGTGAAGGGGTCACTGATACTTCCCTTGCCCATATGATGGGGTAGGAGAATTCCACATCTCGACTTGTTATGGGAAGTCCCCAAAGGTCTTTATAGATCATGTAACGAAAGTTAGAAAGACCACACTTTCCTCTGACTTTGGGAATTTCCTTCTTATCTTCTTAGGTCAGTCTAGAGGAAGATGTTTCTCGTGTGCAGTGAATAATATGAGATTTCCAGAAATCTGCAACACGTTGTTCATTGATCAACCCAATGGATTCAGAATGCAAATAGAAGTCCAGCATGGAGCAGTCAAAAGTTTCTTGATGTAGATCAAGCATTGCTGATTCAGCTTCTGGCATAACTCCTTTGAATCTTCTGTTCTTCTTGTCCTTGTCCTTATTCAAACCAACCATCTGCAGTCTTGGCCAAATTCTATAAGGCATGATTCCAACTCTGGTTGCTTCACTATGTTTTAGCCAGGATGAAGGGACAAAATGTGCGGCTCTATCAACTCTGAAATGACTGAATTCCCACTTCAGCATTTCATAGATGAGCTGATCCACAAAGAAATCAGAGGCCCTCCCATAGACACTGGGATGCTCGAAGGATACCCATCTTGTGTTACTGTCCAAGATTATAGGGACATGTTGTGAGGATCTCGCTCTTCTTTCAAGGATGGTAGGAAGATTCTTTCTTAAAGGGTTTGTCTCCCAGACACTTATCACATCTCTCTGAACTCCATCAGTGAAGGGTATGAGAGGTGGAGTTTTAACAAGGTTAGGATAGGTTTTTCTCGGGGGGATTTGTTTAGGCGCAGGTGAGTGACTAAGGGTCCTATGTTGTTGTGCATTTGTAAAGGCACTATTTTGATTAATTTGCAGTCAGGATGGGGTAAGTGCAAGGGTTCAACAAGTGGGCTTATTTCTTCCTCATACTCTGGTAGGGGTACCACCTGTTAGGAATATGTTCAGGTTTAGGTTTGTAACAGCCTGATTTTAATTATGTTGTTCAACCGACTAAAATATAATTAATTATATTTTAATATGAGAGTTAGAAAGTGTTTTTGAATAAAACAAATATTATTCATAGTCTACTTTATGGTAGAAGGTTACGGAAAAATTTTGGGTTGAAAATTCAGACGAAACTCGGTCTGCGTGTTCACTGACAGTAAAAGTTTACTGAGCAAAAAACCTAATTTTGACCCGTGAGCAAAATGGTTAGTGTTTTTGTCGTGTTTCCAATGACTTGAGTAATTTTGGAAATTTTACGTTCGGAATTTAAATATAATATTTTATTCGGGCGAAATCGTCGAAAACTACGACCGAAAACTTTAACTGGGTACACAATAAAGCAGGATGGGGAGCTGAGATGACCAATGTGACATGATGGAAAAGGAGTGACATGTTAATGGGAGTCAAATGTCATATCATAAAGTAACCATCATTACACTTTTTGAAATATATTGTATTTTAATCTAAAAACCTATTAATCTCTCTCCTAACCATCCAAACAACCCCTAAGCCAAACTTGGAGCCCAAGTTCTTCTCCTTCTCTCACCCACACGGTTTCCCACACCTTTTTCCTATATATACACTCATCTTCTTCACTCTTAACTTTACACACTCAAAAGCTAAGCTTTTCTACTTCAAAAACTCCATTACTATTTCTTCAAGAAGTTCATTCTTTACACTTCTTCTATTCAAGCTTCAAAGGTAAAACCTCATTCTCTTGTTCATCTAAGTTTTCTTCTTGTTTTCTTTTGTGAGTTATGCCATGCTCATTCATTTGAGATTCTTAGATTTAGAACTTCTAAAATTTCTAAAAAATTGTAAAAAAATCATTTTAATGTGAAACCAATTTCTATGATCTTGTTATGATCTCTATTTTCATTATCTAATAGCATGTAAGCAAAATTATTTTCCTTCCTATTTTTCTTGTTGAGGCCGAAACTATGTGATTGTGTAAATGAAGTTTTGTCCATTTTTTAAAATTATGATACTTGATCTTAACTCCTTGAAACCTATAGTTGTTACATTTAGAAGCTTGAAATAAAAATAATTTCTCAACCCTATTTTCTTTAAATGGCCGAAACTTGTATGAGAAAGGGTTTGATAATTTGGTTTTTCTTTTTGAAATCTAATGCTTGATTTGAACTCTCTAGTACTTGTATTATCTAAATCCAAGAGCTTGAATCCAACTAATTTCTCTAGCCTATTTTATGGTTCAAGGCCGAAACCCTACCCTAAGTGGTTGGATGATTTTTTATTTCATACTTTCAACTTATAGCAATTTATCTAAGCTATCTAAGATCGTAGGAATTAGTATCCAAATGATTGGAATGAGAAAATGATCCTAGCCCTAATTTGAATTTAATGGTCAAACCTAGCATAAAAAGGACATAGATGGGTTTTGTTTGATTTATTGTTATGTGGTGTTGGTTGAAGGTTAACGGATACTCGTGGTGTAATCACAAGGATCGGGAAGTTCATGTTTCCGGTGATAACTCAGGTGGGGGAAAGAATCAACCTATTATCGGAATCGATGAGTAGTATATTATATAATAATTGTGTAGGGCGACCTAAACCCTACTAGAGATCGAGTAATCGACAAGACCAAAATCACATTGAAAACCTTTTATGTAAAACCAATGGTGATTCGGGGATTATAGGTTTATCGATGTTAGGATTGATTTTTATGATATTGAGGATGCTTGATTTTATTAATTATTGATTTGATTGTGATGTATTGCTTTTGATGTTTGAATATTTATGTATTTGAGGATGTTTGTTGTCTGTCTTGGCCGTGAAGGTTTTCAGGGCCAGGCCATGATAGGTTCTGTTTTGGAAGGATTCTTGTAGTTGTTGTCTGTCACGGCCGTGAAGGTTTTCAGGGCCAGGCCGTGACAAGTTCTGTTTTGCACAATTATTGCACTGGATTGTCTGTCACGGTGATGACAATCCTAGGCAAGTATACCTAGTCGTACAAGTAATACGGTGGTGAGACCGGATATCGTTCTCAGGGATCGCGGACAAGTACCACTTCGCAAATCGGACTACTATCTAGACGATCATTTGGATGGAAGGGAGCTCTTAATATGTAACACAACAAACAAGAATAAAATATTTTTGGTCTTTTATGAATTTTAACAAACACTTAACAAGCGAAAATAGATGTGGTTAACAAATGGATGAAATTGTCAGGGTTAGACTACACTAATCTTCCCTTGATTTCAATGAAATGGTTACTAACACAAGTCCTAATTCATTCATGACAATCAAACCTTCTAAAATACTCAAACCCTAATTCCTTAGGTGGAATGAGCCTAAAACCCCAAATTAAACCCTAATTCCTTAGGTGGATTAACATGAGATTTTGCATAAAGGGTCAAGATTTATAAGATTGCAAGCATCCCATGACCTATTCCTAGATTCATGAACTACTTGGCATTTGATTCATAAGCATGCCTTAACATCAATTTTCCAATTGTCTATCAAAGCAACAATTCATTCCAAGGGTGATCAAGCCAAGAAAAGCATTAGGCATATAATCAAATACTCATAAAGAAGTAGGAACTTGTATTAAAACCAAATCAAGAAACAACCAAGTTCAGAAAAGCAAACATCTAACCCCAACAAGAAGGGATTTAGCTACTCATAGTTACAGAGAAAGCCAAAATCAAAACAATAGAGACAAGGGAGGAGAAAGACTCCATGGAAGCTTTCCACAGCCGCCACCGCTGCCCTTGGCTCAGAGAATGCTCCTCTAGGGTTCCAAGTCTGTCTAGGGTAGAAAAATCTCCCAAAAGTCTCCAGAGAAAACCCTTTTAGTTCTGCCCAGATACCTATTTATAAATTAGGCGCGCGTCACGGCCGTGATGGACATCACAGCCAGGCCGTGACGGTCTCTGCCAAGGGCGCGCTTTCAATTTTTGATTTATCACGGCCATGATACTCATCACGGCTAGGCCGTGATCGCTTCTGTCTGGTTCAGCTAACATGGCACGACCGTGATGGGCATCACGGCTAGGCTGTGACAGCTTCTGACTTTTGCCTTTGCCTTGACTCATGCGTGATGTCATCGGCGTGATGGTCATCACGGCCAGGCCGTGATGGGCTCTGTTTGGCTCATTTTCTTCACTTTTCAAGCTCTATCTTCATCCAAGCTCCATCATGGTCAATCCTGGGCATTTTATCCTTAATTTCTGCAAAACAACACCACAAAACCGTCTTACCTGTTCCAAGATAAAAACTAACTAAAAATCAAATTAAATATGCCTAAACTTTATGAAAATGCATGCAAAATGACACTGAAATATGAAGTGAAATCACACTCATCAAATCACCCCAAGCTTAAGACTTTGCTTGTCCTCAAGCAATTACTAAGGCCAGAAGATAAAAATAATCAGAGCATGGATAGTGAACCAAGAACCCGAGTGACTAATCCAAGTAACAGGTATTTTCAAACAATTCACCAAGAGACAATCAATTTCAAGTCCAATTAGAAGCTTAGGTTTCCTAGACTCATATTCTCACTGATTCGGGCACTCTTTCTCACCTCACTAAAGTGTTTAGGGATATATAACAATTCGCTCAATTTCCTCAAGGAATGAATTCTACCATAAGCTTGACTATTAACCAAATCTCTACTTTATTAATGAAAACAATTAAGAATCAAGAGGTATTTTACTTTGGTTGTAACGGGGCCATGGGATTAACCGTTAGGTGGGGAAATCAAGAAAAGGACATTTCAAGAAGGCTAAACAAAGTATCAAGTATTGCAAAGCATGACACCTTCTAAGATACCTTTGTGGGTTTTGATTCGTCTTTCCACGTTTCTTTCTTTCTTTTTATTTTATTTCTCTCTTCCTTTTGTCATCCCCTTCTCTATCTTTCTCTTTATTTTTATTTTTATTTTTATTTTTATTTTTATTTTTATTTTATTTTTTTGTGTTTGGAGAAGGGGAGGTTTTCAATTCAAGAGAAATATTTTCCTAACTTTCTCATCCCATACTTTTTCAAACTACCTTTTTACCCTTTTTGTAATACTTTAAAAGGTGCCATACCAAGCATATTCATCAAAGTAATTCAAGGTACCAAGAAAAGTATTTTATTCTTTCAGGCTCAAAATTGGGCAACTAAGGGGTAGCATTTAGTCAATCAAAGCTCAGAAGGCCGGAAAAATACCTAGTGCCTCAATCATTTTCAAAAGTGTTTTCAAAAATTTTTTAAGCTTCAAAACGGTTTCAAGTCAAGTTCTAGAGAAATACAATCCAAGAGGAATACAACACTCTATCACAAAGAATGGGGTAGATTTAGTGAGTACCCCTTTTTGTCTCAAAAATCTCATATTTTGTAGTTCAAAAATCAATGAGAAACACAAATCTACGGAACCACATGCTAATTATCAACTATCAAAGATCATCTCAAGCATTTTTTTTTGAAGCCTTATCACAAGAATAAAAAAATTGGGTTCAAAAATTCACTATCTCAATTTATTTGGCACTAAGTTCTCACAATTGGATGCATAATCTAAGTAAGGGGCCATCGAATCATGTGATCATGCAAAACTATGCCTATATGAATGCAACATGAAAAATGCAAAAAATTCAAAAATTTGCAAAAATACCCCTACCCCAAGCTTAAAAACTTACACTGTCCCCAATGTAAATAATCAAGTCAGAGAGAGGAGAAAAATGGAACAACTTACCAAGGTGGTAGCGAGTGTTGGCTCACATGCCTAGGCAAAGGGAGGCTGAAAAGTATGTCACGGCCGTGACCTCCATCACGGCCAGGCCGTGATGCTCTCTGATCTTCAAGGTCCTCTCATCATGCCCGTGATGGGGATCACGACTGGGTCGTGATCCTTTCTAATCCTCATGACTGGCTCATCACGGCCGTGACCAGTGTCACGGCCTAGGCGTGATGGTTGCTGACTTTGCTTGTCCTTGCGCTCCTTGCTTCTCCTTCCTTCTTACCCTGAAAACACTTAACAAATCTATTAATTTATGATTTTTTTTTCCTCTTGATCTTCTCAAATTATTCAAGAGTTGAAATCAAAAACAAATGGAAAAGGAAAAGAAAACTTGGGTTGCCTCCCAATAAGCGCTTCTTTAACGTCACTAGCTTGACGGGCAGATGATCTCTAAGAGGGTGTTTTAATAGGGATGGAGACTGTTTGACGATCAAAGTTTCCTCCAAGGTAGTGCTTGAGCCTTTGCCCATTAACAGTGAAAGTTCTTCCAGACGATGGATCTTCCAACTCAACCGCACCAAATGGAGAAACTGACTTAACATAGAATGGACCCGACCATCTTGATCTCAACTTGCCCGGAAATAGCTTGAGATGTGAGTTAAAGAGCAAAACTGATTGGCCTTCTTCCAAATGCTTTGGAAGAATGTACTTATCATGCCAAAACTTTGTTCTTTCCTTATAGATTCTTGCACTCTCATATGCCAAGAGTTGAAATTCATCCAACTCATTCAATTGCAATAGTCTCTTGTCCATAGCCAGCTTTGTATCAAAGTTCAAGGCTTTCACTGCCTAAAAACCACAATGTTGGAGCTCTACCGGAAGGTGACATGATTTTCCAAACACTAATTGGTAGGGTGACATACCAATAGGTGTTTTATATGCAGTCCGATAGGCCCAAAGTGCATCATCCAGCTTCTTTGCCCAATCTTTTCTCGCATTATTCACTGTTTTCTCCAAGATCCTCTTTAATTCCCGATTAGACAACTCCATTTGCCCACTAGTTTGTGGGTGGTATGGTGTGGCAACTTTATGATTGACTCCAAACTTGGCAAGCACCGCATTGAACTCTTTGTTGCAAAAATGAGTACCCCCATCACTAATAATGGCTCTAGGGGTTCCAAATCGGGTAAAAATGTTCTTTCTCACAAAACTAACCATCGTTTTTGCATCATCTTTCATAGTTGGGACAGCTTCTACCCATTTACTCACCTAGTCAACCACAACCAAAATATACTTGTTGTTGTAAGATGATGGGAAAGGACCCATGAAGTGATCCCCCACACATCAAAGAGCTCCACCTCTAAAATACCCTTCAAAGGCATCTCATTTCTCTTGGATATACTTCTGGTTCTTTGACACTTGTCACACTTCATTACCCAAGCTCTAGAGTCTTTAAAAATGGTGGGCCAAAATAAACCACTTTGCAAGACTTTCATGGCGGTTCGCTCACCACCAAAGTGTCCTCCATAAGGTGAGTTGTGGCAATGAGTCAAAACCCCATTAATCTCTTCTTCTGGTATACATCTTCTAAGAATTCCATCCGAACCTCTTTTGAAAAGGTAAGGTTGATCCCATACATAGTATTTAGCATCATGGATGAGCTTCTTCCTTTGTTGTGCATTGAAGTCCTTCAGAATCTTGTTGGCGGCCTTGTAATTTGTAATGTCCGCAAACCAAGGTGCCACTTGCACCCTAAACAACCTCTCATCCAGAAATTCTTCTTGAATTAGCAACTCATCTTTTGCTTGAGTATCTGCTTGTGGAAGCCTAGACAAATGGTCGGCTACCACATTCTCCACTCCTTTCTTGTCCTTTATATCTAAATCAAATTCTTGGAGCAATAGTACCCACCTAATGAGCCTTGGCTTGGCATCCTGTTTAGTCATGAGATACTTCAAAGCAGAATGGTCAGTGTACACAGTAGTTTTAGAGCCAATCAAGTAAGATCTAAACTTATCAAATGCAAATACTACAGCAAGCAATTCTTTTTCAGTCGTGGTATAGTTTAATTGAGCATCATTCAGCACACGACTAGCATAGTAATAACATGCAGCATTTTATTTTCCTTTGACCCAAGATGGCTCCCACCGCATAGTCGCTTGCATCACACATTAACTCAAATGGCAAACTCCAATCTGGAGGTGCAATGACCGGTGCGATGGTGAGTTTTTCCTTTAAAAGTTGGAAAGCATGCATGCAATCATCATCAAACACAAAAGGAGTATCAACTACCAAAAGTTTGCACAAGGGTTTTACAATCTTTGAAAAGTCTTTTATAAATCTCCGATAGAAACCCGCATGCCCTAAGAAGCTTCTAACACCTTTCACATTTATGGGAGGGGGAAGTTTTTCGATTACTTCAATTTTTGCCTTATCAACTTCTATCCCCCATGATGAAATCTTATGACCAAGAACTATACCTTCCCTAACCATGAAATGACATTTTTCCCAATTTAGAACAAGGTTAGTTTCTTGGCATCTTTTCAAAACACATGCAAGATTTTTCAGACAATCATCAAAAGAATTACCAAATACGGAAAAATCATCCATAAATACCTCAATAAATTTTTCAGTCATATCAGAGAATATGGAAAGCATGCACCTTTGAAAAGTGGCGGGTACATTACACAACCCGAATGGCATCCTCCGATATGCATAGACGCCATAGGGACAAGTAAAAGCGGTCTTCTCTTGGTCCTTTGGGTCAACCACAATTTGGTTATACCCTGAGTATCCATCAAGGAAGCAATAAAAGGCATGGCCCACCAATCTCTCTAACATTTGATCAATGAAAGGCAAGGGAAAATGATCTTTTCTTGTAGCCTCATTCAATCTTCTATAATCAATACACACCCTCCATCCGGAAATGGTCCTTGAGAGAATGAGTTCATTTTTATCATTTGCAACAACCGTCATCCCCCCTTTCTTAGGAACAACTTGGACCGGACTCACCCATGGACTATCGGAGATTGGATAAATTATACCCGCATCCAAAAGCTTCACAACCTCCTTCCTTACAACTTCTTTCATGTTTGGGTTAAGTCTTCTTTGGGGTTGTCTGACCGGCTTGAAATTTTCCTCCAAAAGGATTTTGTGCATACAAAATGAGGGACTTATTCCTTTCAAGTCGGACATAGACCACCCAATTGCGGATTTGTGCTCTCTAAACACTCTCAACAACTTCTCTTCCTCTAAGGAGTTCAATCCGCTACTAATAATCACCGGGAATGAAGAATTCACTCCAAGGAAAGCATAACGGAGATGGGATGGAAGTTCCTTCAACTCTAGCACAGGTGTTTCACCCTTGTCTTCAATCCGCACATCCTCCACAACTTTGTCTTCGTCATTATTCAAAACTAGACAAGCCTCAAGGGATTTGACCATGACCTCAACTTCTTCCTCACATATCTCTTCTTCTATATTCTCAACCATAAGCGCCACTTCCAATGAATCTTCATAAGTTTGTCGAACACTCTTGTCAGTCAATGATTCAACAAGGTCCACACTCATACATGTATCCTTGTCACTTGGATGTCTCATTGCTTCAAAAACATTGAAGGTGACCTTTTCATCTTGGACTCTAAGCATCAACTTCCCTTGATTTACATCGATCAAAGCCCTATCCGTGGCTAGGAATGGCCTTCCAAGAATCAATGGAGTCTCACTATCTTCCGCAATATCCAACACCACGAAGTCTACCGGAAAGATGAACTTGTCTACTTTTACCAATAAATCCTCCACTACACCATAAGGATACGTAATGGAACGATCCGCCAATTGGAGAGAAATCCTGGTTGGCTTGACTTCACCAATTCCCAACTTCTTGAAGATGGAGAGAGGCATAAGATTGATACTTGCACCAAGATCACAAAAGGCTCTTCCAATGTTCAAATGACCAATAGCACATGGAATAGTGAAGCTACCCGAATCCTTCATCTTCACCGGCAACTTCCTTTGGAGTATGGCACTACATTCTTCCGTGAGCATGACTGTCTCCTCCTTCCACTTCCTCTTGTTAGAAAGAATCTCCTTCATAAATTTGGCATAGGAAGGCATTTGTTGAAGAGCTTCGGCAAAAGGGATGTTAATTTGCAACTTTTTGAACACATCCAAGAACTTAGAGAATTGTTGATCCTTTACCTCTTTCTTCAACCTTTGAGGATATGGTATCTTGAAATATGGTGGCAACTCCTTAGGATTGTCAACTTCTTCAATAATTTGCTTTTTAGTCTTCTTTCTTGCAAACTCCTCATCCACTAATTTTTCACTCTTTGGTTTTTCAACTTCAACAACAGTAGGACTAGGGGTAGTGACTTGGGAAGTCTCTAGTTCTTCATTGGTTGCATCTTCAATGATCACCTCATCAACTCCCTCACCAATTTTCTTTTCTTCTCTCTCTTTATTTTTTTCTTGTGGAACTACCACCTTCCCACTTCTTGTAGTAATTGCCTTGCAATCCTCCTTTGGATTCTTCTCGGTATCTCCCGGCAATTTTCCTTGAGCTCTCTCCATCATTTGCTTTGCCAATTGGCCTATTTGGTGCTCTAGATTCTTGATGGAGGCATCTTGATTCTTCATCATTGCTTCTTGACCCTTCAAATTATCTTGAGTTGCTTGCATGAACTGGGCCAGAATATTCTCCAAGTTGCTTGAATTCTCTTGAGAAGGCCTTGCTTGAGAACTTGAGCCTTGCCCTTGTCTCCAACCAAAGTTAGGATGGCTACGCCACCCCGGATTATAGGTGTTAGAGAAAGGATCATGCTTAGGCCCTTAGTTTCCCATGTAGTTCACTTCTTCTTGTCCCGGACCTCCAACCACACTAATTTCACAATTGCCGTTGGCATGGTTACCTCCACATAAGTCACACACTGAGACTGCTTGAACTTGGACCACTTGTAATTGAGAATTTTATAGTTGAATGGACCCCAATTGCTTGGTAAGAGCGACCATTTGCGCCTTAAGAGAACTATATTCATCAAGCTCCAAAACACCTCTCTTGGCCAATGATCGAGAACTAGGCATTTGATAATCATTATTAGCCATAGTTTCAATCAAGGCCTTTGCTTCATCGGGTGTCTTTTGACTCAATGTTCCACCTGCAGCCGCTTCAATCATACTTCGAGAATTTCGGTTGAGACCATTGACAAAGGTTGCAACTTGTTGCCATTTTTCTAACTCATGATTTGGACAAGCGGTGAGCAAAGATTTGAACCTCCCCCATGCTTCATAGAGTGATTCACCATCCTTTTGTGCAAAAGCATTGATCTCTGATCTCAACTTGATCATTCTTGATGGAGGGAAGAAACGAGATAAGAACTTGCTCACCAAATCATTCCAAGTGATAATGCTCCCATGAGGATGGGATTGAAGCCATGACTTAGCCCTATCCCTCAAAGAGAAAGGGAAGAGCCTTAAACGAATAGCCTCTTCGGAAGCTCCATTCAGCTTGATAGTATCACATAACTCAATAAATGTGCCAATGTGAGAATGAGGGTCTTCACTCTCCAAACCTTCAAATTGATTTTGCTGCACAAGATTGAGAAGTGATGCCTTTATCTCAAAGTTGTTACAAGCCACTGCAGGTCTAACAATTGGAGTTCCACATCTATCGACTTTAGGGGAATTGTAGTCCCCCATTGTCCTCCTTTGTGCATTGTCGTCAGCCATGGTGACAATGGATACTTCAACTTGCGATTCTTGCACACTTGGTAACTCAACTTGTGGTTCTTGTACTCTAGAAGATGCTTCTTCTCTGTTCTTTCTTGCTTTGGCTTCCTTTCTATTCTTTCTACAAAGCTTCTCGATTTCAGGATTGAATTGAAGTTCACCTGGGTCAATTATATCGCGCATACAAGGAAACAAATAGAGCAGAACAACAACAAATATAGCAAGTACAAGTCAAGCTTCAAGTGGACAATTATGCAGTTACAAGGAAAACAAAAAAAGAAAAAAACAGCAATAGTAGGAAAGCAAAGAAAAAGCCTAAACTAGGAGTCCCCTTTGGTACTCGTGATATTGGCATACCGATCCCCGGCAACGGCGCCAAAAACTTGATGACAATCCTAGGCAAGTATACCTAGTCGTACAAGTAATACGGTGGTGAGACCGGATATCGTTCTCAGGGATCGCGGACAAGTACCACTTCGCAAATTGGACTACTATCTAGACGATCGTTTGGATGGAAGGGAGCTCTTAATATGTAACACAACAAACAAGAATAAAATATTTTTGGTCTTTTAGGGATTTTAACAAACACTTAACAAGCGAAAAGAGATGTGGTTAACAAATGGATGAAATTGTCAGGGTTAGACTACACTAATCTTCCCTTGATTTCAATGAAATGGTTACTAACACAAGTCCTAATTCATTCATGACAATCAAACCTTCAAAAATACTCAAACCCTAATTCCTTAGGTGGAATGAGCCTAAAACCCCATATTAAACCCTAATTCCTTAGGTGGATTAACATGAGATTTTGCATAAAGGGTCAAGATTTATAAGATTGCAAGCATCCCATGACCTATTCCTAGATTCGTGAACTACTTGGCATTTGATTCATGAGCATGCCTTAACATCAATTTTCCAATTGTCTATCAAAGCAACAATTCATTCCAAGGGTGATCAAGCCAAGAAAAGCATTAGGCATAGAATCAAATACTCATAAAGAAGTAGGAACTTGTATTAAAACCAAATCAAGAAACAACCAAGTTCAGAAAAGCAAACATCTAACCCCAATTAGAAGGGATTTAGCTACTCATAGTTATAGAGAAAACCAAAATCAAAACAATAGAGACAAGGGAGGAGAAAGACTCCATGGAAGCTTTCCACAGCCGTCACCGCTGCCCTTGGCTCAGAGAATGCTCCTCTAGGGTTCCAAGTATGTCTAGGGTAGAAAAATCTCCCAAAAGTCTCCAGAGAAAACCCTTTTAGTTTTGCCCAGATGCCTATTTATAAATTAGGCGCGCGTCACGGCCGTGATGGACGTCACGGCCGTGATAGACATCACGGCCAAGCCGTGACGGTCTCTGCCAAGGGCGCGCTTTCAATTTTTGATTTATCACGGCCGTGATACTCATCACGGCTTGGTCGTGATCGGTTCTGTCTGGTTCAACTAACATGTCACGACCGTGATGGGCATCACGGCTAGGCCGTGACAGCTTCTGACTTTTGCCTTCAGCTCTGCTTGATCATAGCCGTGATGGGCTCTGTTTGGCTCATTTTATTCACTTTTCAAGATCTATCTTCATCCAAGCTCTATCATGGTCAATCCTGGGCATTTTATCCTTAATTTATGCAAAACAACATCACAAAACCGCCTTACCTGTTCCAAGATAAAAACTAACTAAAAATCAAATTAAAAATGCCTAAACTATATGAAAATGCATGCAAAATGACACTGAAATATGAAGTGAAATCACACTCATCACACGACCGTGAAGGCTTTCAGGGCCAGGCCGTGACAGAGTCTGACTTTGTTACTTACTTGATTTGATTATTATAGGTTGGCTGTGATATTTTATTATGTTTTGTAGTTTTGTCGATATTATGTGTTATGCATGATCTGCGTGGTTTATTGTTATGTTTAGTGAATTTTAAGCAAAGATATATAAGATGTTTGAGAGATAATTGTTTGTTTGGGTGTGATTATCATGGTGATTTAGAGGTGCCTAACCTAAATGAATTATTTTAAAGAGGTGTGGTGACATAGAGTATGAGTTGAGGCTTTGATGAAAGGTTAAGGCACTAGGATGTTGTTAAAATGGGTTGGTGAGATTCATGTGTTGGTATTGTTATTCACGATAGTGTGTTGGGAACACATGAGGTCAGTGTATTCAATCATGGATACAGTATGTCACAGGTCAGTTCTCTGACGGGAATGGGTAACTACTGTGATACCCTTATAGTTCTAGGTTGAGTTGTCCCGTATCCTAACGGGAATGAGGATACTTTTGTATTGTGTAGCTATTCTCTAGCGGGAATGAGAGAATAGTGTCATCCTTTGAATAAGCATCCTAACGGGAACGAGGGTGTAACACCTTAACATGGGAGTGGAACACCCAAATGGAAATGGAGGTGTGCACTAGGTGGAACATCCTAACGGAAATGAGGGTGTACCCCGATGCAAATGAGGGATGGTGACAGGAGTGGTAGTGGCCACGATAACATAAAGACATGGTGACAGGATTAGAGATGTTACGTTAAAATAAAGTGTTAGATTGCCTGAGAGTAAGGGTAGATGAAGATATTGAAATTTAAGGATGATTGTTAGTTATGGGTGATGTTATGTCTGTAACAATTACTGTCTAATTTAATATGACTCATTTCCGCTTTTGATGATATAACTGCTTCTTATCCAATGTACTCTTTCTGTATGTTTTATTTTATCTTTTATGGGATTGTGCTTGAAGACCCCGTGGTTAAGCTGAATGAGGAAGAATTGGATGGAACTCCATATGAACCGGAAGTTGGAGGTCGAGTCGTGACCAATGGTGATTAGGGTCTAAGTAGTGTATGGCCAGTGCGTCTTGCGATACGTTTTTAATATGTTTCCCGTTGTTTAACTTTTTGTCTAAGTATATGCCTGTGAGGGATCATACTGATAGGATATCCTCAACGTTGTTTTGTAATATGCATAATATACTTATATTGTGATATGTTATTCTATATGAAGTTGTATACTTTATAAGCTAAGTTTTAATTTTTACGTATTTTCATATTAAGCGCTCGAGTAAGAAAGTAGTTGATGAAGTTTTAGTCTAATAAAACACCGAGACATGACGGGGTGTCTCAAGGTTGGTGAGTGAGAAACAGAACTCTCCACTCCCTTTTTACTTTGGCCCAATCCTCAGATTTGCCATCATAATTAACAGAAATTGGGGTGAAGGGAAATAAGGTTCTTAAGGGTTTTGGGAAAGGAGCACTAGGGGAAATGCCATCATCTGGTTGATTGAACCAGGGATCATCGACAGGGATAATTGGTTGAAATTGTGGTCTGGATGAGGTGGTTATTTGTGAGTGAGCAGGTGAAGATGTAGGCAAGTTTGTGGTTTGGTCAATTTGTGTTGGTTGGGATGAGAGGTGTAACACCCTATATTTCACTGTTTTAAATAACATATAAATATGTTTATAAATTTATTTGAGTTTTAGAAAATTATTTTAAATAAACGGAGTTTACTACTCAATCCTACTTGAATGTAGGAAGCTACGATTAAAATTTAGGTTGGAAAGTCAGGTGAAGCCCGGCCCGCGAATTCCATTGACAGTATAATAATACTTCTCAAAAGACCTAATTTTAATTCGTGAACGAAAGACTTAAGTTTAGTATTTTATTTCCTACAATTTTGTATTTTTAGTATTATTTCAGAAAAAATAAAATAAATTATGTTTTTCGGGCGAAACACGTAATCGGGTAGACGACGGAGGGGATTTTGGAATTTCTAAGAGCCGATAGAGGGTTTATCTTAGGATTTTGAGATGATTCAAGGGGATGAATCATATTTTTAAGTCTAGAAGGTTCTACAGGGTTAAAGTGAAAATTTAGGAATTTTATGCTTAAGTCCCTGAACTTTCTGTTAAATTACCCTTTTGTCCCTAAGTTAGTTTCTAAGATTTTTTTCAAGTGAATTGGGCTAGAATCCTTGTTCCCAATCTCTTAATGGACGTGGCAATGAAGCCCAAATTTCCTAGTTCATGGATTGATTCCATAAAGCCTATTTGAAACTATACAAGTTTCCTATGTCATGCTTAAGCTTAAATCTTTAAGTGGGCCCCACAAAAATAAATTCAAGCCCAAATTGAGTAGGCCCATGCGCAAGCCCATGAGGGAGAAGAGGCTGCCCTCATCATTTTTGGATGAGCCAAGATTGTTCTAGAATTTTCCACTACATTCCACACCATTCTACATTTTTCTACATTATTCTACAACATTCTCAAATCTTCTCAAGTGTTCTAGGGTTTTCTTAAAATATCTCATGACCAAAATCAGCCCAAAATAGTCAAGATAAGACCACATTTAATGTGGCACATGGTCATCATTTCAATCTATTGACAATTTGCAAAATAGTCCTTATACTTTTGGAATCTTTGCAAAATGGTCCCTATGAATTATTTGCACTTTAATCCTTTGAAAAACCACCTCCTTTCTCCTAAATCCTCCAAAGTGGCGCAGCCCACATGTCTATAAATACCCTCCCTCACATTTCATTTGGTTCCTATTGCCTTTCTTTCAAAAACTCTTAAGTTATAAGTCTTTTAGCATCACTTTGTGAAGCAAGTCCCTGAATCTTCACTTGTTTTTGATCTTCAAGAGGTGAATCCTATTCTTCTTCCTTAATCATGTCTATGTTCTTTAATGAGTTTCTTGATTCAAAGTTTGTTTCATATTTGTTCATCACTTTTAAGTTTCTAGATCTAGAACTTTGAAAATTCATAACTAATTCTAGAAAAATCCTTTTGACATGAAACCAATTGCTATGATCTTATAATCATCTCTATCTTTCATCATCTAGAAGCATATGATCATGATAAATTTCCTTCCTTGATTTCTGGACTGGGCCGAACCTAGGAGGATGGGTTTGATAGGGTTTTGTTCATGTGTTGTCATGTATGATCATGTATTTCATATGACATGTATTCCTACACACTCTAATCCATGATTAGTTTATTAAAATAAAAATCCTTACCCTAAAATCTCTATGTTGGCCGAACCCTAGGTGGATGAGATTTGATGAGTTTTTGTTCATAGTTTTCATTAATGATCTTGTTAATCAAGCTATTAGTATGTATGCTTAATAAATCCAAGTTGGTTTATTAAACTAAGAACCCTAACCCTATGAACATGTTAGGCCGAATCCTTGTATAAAAGAGTTAGGAAGTTTTGAGTTTCACCTTTTGTTGTTTAGTCACTAATTCATGATTTAGGTTGATTAAGGACCATTAATCTATGACTTAATCATGATTAGAAATTTTAAGGATTTTAAACCCTAAAAGTCAGCCCTTGGCCGAAAACCCTAACCCTAAAGGTTAGAGGATTTTGTTTCAAATTTTAGTCTTGTAATAAGTAATCTATGTTAGTTAAGACTCTAGTAACTAGGATCCAAAAGATGACATTAAGAAGATAACCCTAAACCTATTTTCTAAGTCTTGGCCGAACCTAGCCCTAAAGTGTCATAGATGGTTGTCATTTGATTAATTATAGTTATGTTGTTTGGTTGAAGGTGGTTGTGTTAACTCGTGACGGGATAACGAGGATCGTCGTGTACGTATTTCCGGTGCTAGCTCAGGTGGGGAAAAGAATCAACCTATCGTCGGAATCGATAAGTAGTGGATTATATGATAATTGTGTAGGGCGACCTAAACCCTACTAGTAGTCGAGTAATCGACAAGACCAAAATCCCATTGGAAACCTTTTTGTAATACCAATGGCGATTCGGGGATTGTAGGTTTATCGACATTAAGTTGATTTTAAGTATTTGAGGATGTTTGATTTTATGTTATCGAATTTACTGTGATACGCTGGTTGAGGTATTCCATCTGCATGTGACATATTATTGCGGTGTTTGAATATTTATGATATTAAGGATGTTTGTTGTCTGTTACGGCCGTGATGGCTATCACGGCCAGGCCGTGACAAAGTCTGACTTTATTATTTATTTGGTTGGACTATTATGAGTTGGTTGTGATAAATTGCCTTATATGATATTGAGATATTTAAATATTATGTTGATTAATGTGTTATGCATGATCTGCCTGGGTTTAATATTGTGCTTAGTTGATTTTTAAGTAAGGATATGTCTTGTTCGGGAGATAATTGTTTGGGTGAGAGAATAAAGGTGATTTAGAGGTGCCTAGCCTAATTAAGTGGTTTTATCTATGAGGAAAAAGGTGTTGAGACTTTGATGGAAGGTTGAGGCACTAGGTTGTTATTGATGTAATTTAGGGAGATTCATTATCGAGGTATTGTTATTCACAGTCGTGTGAGTGGAACACACGAGGTCAGGATATCCTATTTTGGGATATCGGATATTGCAGGTGAGTGCCCTACGGATGTGGATAACGAGGTAGACTACCGTAATACTCTTTAGTTCTTGACGAGTTCGCATGTTCTTGGCACTGGACCGTTATGGAATGATATTCCTTGACGAGTTCGTATGTTATTGGCACTGGACAGTCTGGATTGATACTCCTTGACGAGTTCGTATGTTCTTGGCACTGGGCCATTATGGAATGATATTCCTTGACGAGTTCGTATGTTATTGGCACTGGACCATTTTAGACTAATACTTGTTTAGTCTTTGATGCGTTCGAAAGTTATTGGTACCGGACCGTTCTGGACTACTGACTAATGTGACAGGAGT
Source organism: Sophora flavescens (assembly GCA_030762895.1). Classification (NCBI taxonomy): domain Eukaryota; kingdom Viridiplantae; phylum Streptophyta; class Magnoliopsida; order Fabales; family Fabaceae; genus Sophora; species Sophora flavescens. Next base: position 186,956,237 of record CM061063.1, on the reverse strand, counting down.
GAAGATGGCCACATCAGTATAAAGTTTTAGTTGCATGGGCTTAGGGTAGAGGATGATGTAGTGAATTGAGGATGATTGTTGATTTTGAGTGATGCGTGTCTGTGACAATTACTGTATAATTTACTATTATTCTTTTCCGCTTTTTGATGATAGAACTGTTTCTTATTCCCTATATCTTTCTGTGTGTTGAATTTTATTTCTGATGTGATCGTACGAGAAGACCGATGGAGGAACCAATTGCTGAGGAGTTAGATGGAACTCCTTACGAACCAGATGCTGGAGGTCGAGCTGTAATTCATGGCGATTAGAGTATAGACATTATGGCCAGTGTGTCTAAGGAGTATTTATATTTCCGCTAAGTATGTCTGTATTGAAGTTTATACCTGTGAGGGATCCTACTGAGAGGGTACCCTCAACAGTGTTTTGGTTTTGTAATAAATAAATGTGTGTAATTATATATATTACAACTTTGGTGTGTTTTATATTTGTAGAAGTTATAGGATTATTAATTAAGTTTTAATTTTTTACGTATTTTCAATGGTAAGCGCGCGATTAAGTAAGTAAATATTAAGGTTTTAATGTAATAATACGATGGGGCACAACGGGGTGTCTCATTTGGTGGTATCAGAGCAGTTCGATTCTAATCGGACTGTGAAGTCTAGGATGTTGTTATTGGCCGTGGCTAGTTGAATCCACATCGGATTTTAACTATGCTTAGAAGATGGGTAGTGTGTCCGAATCCGACGCGATAAATAACAATAGAATGTCATGATGATGAGTTTAATCACATTAAATGCTAGCTTATCTTTGACTTAATTGGCTGATTTGTTGTCATAGATATTTTAGAGAAAACCTAACTTGTTGAAGAAGATTTGTTGAAGAAGATTGTTGAAGAAGATTGTTGAAGAAAAATCAAGAATGATGTAGAAAAGTGTGGAACATTCTAGAAAAATCTTGATTCATCCATCAAATGAGAAAGTAATCTTCTCTCATGGGCTTATGTATTTGGGCTTGACACATTTGGGCTTAGTTTCATTTTCTTGTTTGTTGTGGGGCCCACTTGAAGATTTAAGCCTTTAAGCTTAAGATAAGAAACTTAAATGGGCTTTATGGACTCAACTATGAACTAGAAAAGTTTGGGCTTCTAAGCCATGACCATTTAAGGTTAGAAACAAGGATTCTAGCCCAATCCACTTGAAAAACGAAAAAAAACTAATTTAGGGACAAAAGGGTAATTTACGAAAGTTCGGGGACTTAACCGTAAATTTCGAAATTTTCTATTTAACCCTGAAAAACCTTCTAGACTTAAAAATATGATTCATCCCATTGAATCATCTCAAAATCCTAAGATAAACCCTCTATCCACTCTTAGAAACTCTAATTTCCCTTCCGTCGTCTACCCGATTACGTGTTCCGCCTGAAAAACGTAAATTATTTTTTTTTTCTGAAAACATTCTATCAATACAGAATCGTAGAAAATAAAATACTAAACTTAAGTCTTTCGTTCACGAATTAAAATTTGGTTTTCTGAGCAAAAACTTTTTATGTCGGCAAAAAACACGTAAAACGGCAAACCGGCTTCCGTCTGAATTTTCAACCAAAAACTTCCCCGTAACCTTATGAAAATAAGTATAACAAGGAAATGACCTTGGTTTATCCAAAATCATTTTCTAAGTCTCGGATAAAAATATATATTTATATATTTATTACCGATATTACAAAGCAGCGAAAATCGGGGTGTTACATTACTACCCCTCTTAGAAAAAAAATTCCGTCCTCGGAATTTCTTAACTCAACACTAGACATCATCTTGTAATCTTATCTTAATCTAAAGCTCCAACAATATATTTCTCATCGCTGTTTTTTCCCCTAGGTGACAGCGGTAACTTCATAACAGAATTCATTCTTATATCATTCTATTTATCCTCGAACCTATCCATCACTATATCCTATTCATTGTCCTTAACCTTTCCCACTTGATCTAACATCCTTAAAGGACATAATTAAAACTTAATCCTTCGAACATATCCTATTATTCCAATTTATATCAAAATCATACATACCGTGTATGAGATCTGCAGCGTGAGGGGATTCAACTCCTCTTATGGTAAACACTCTCCCAGCAGCTTGAGGGCTAACCATCTGCTGACCGATTCCTGGATCTCTTCTCCCAGCTTCACTTCCATAACTTCCAGCTCCTCTACCAGTAGCTACATTCTGTTGCCTATTTCTCTGTCTACACTCACGAGCAAAATGACCTGGTTTACCGCAATGGAGACAACTAGGTCTCTCCTTGCAATCCCGCAGGTAATGCGGCCCTCCACATAAGTAACAACCTAAACCTCTCTGTTGTTGCTGGCCTGCTCCACCCACCGGGGCTATAGGAACTGGTGATGGTGCAACTGTCTGCATTAATTTGTTATATGGTTCCCGTCTCCACTGGGAACCACTATCTACTCTCCTCTCGCACATCCGATCGAATAGGACCTCCAATCCTTTGTCGCTTTCGCCAGCAGACTTGCCTCGAATCTATGCTTTCTATGGCACCGCATCTCTCCACTAGCTCGGGAAAACTCGGATATCGAGAGATACTATAGCTCTCGTAGTCCATGTCGGAGTCCTTCCTCAAACCTTCTACATTGCCAATCTTCATATGGGAATCTCTGATAAAATTCAGAATACTTAATCAGAGCCTCGAATCGTGATGCATAATCACCGACAGTCATGTTGCCCTGTTTGAGACTCATGAATTCCCTTTCTTTCTCGCGTCGAACTAGACGCGGAAAATACTTCTCAAAGACACAGTCACTAAACAACGGCCAAGTGATAATTCTGCCCTCAGCCTCCAGCAATCTTCGCTTGCCTTTCCACCAAGATTCTGCTCCTCCAGTTAACATGAAGGCAGCATACATCACTTTCCTATCCTCTCTACAGTGCATGGTATCGAATATCTTCTCCATCTCTTGTACCCACCATTCTGCCTTCTCTGGGTCATACTCTCCTCGGAATTGGGGTGGCTTCCCTTTCAGGAAAGTAGCCATTCCGGCATCTTCAGCTGCAGCAGCTCTCCTTTGATTATGTTGTTCCTGCTGTTCTTTGTTCATCTGCAGCATCTCAGCATTCTGCTGTGTTTGTAATAACAGAGCAGTAACTATGTTTTTCATGGTATCTTGAGTCTCAGATGACTCTCCTCCACTTCCAGTATGATTATTTTCAACATTGTTAGCTCCCACAATTCTTTCAGGAGTTCTGTCATACATCGTCAATCGGACGTCCTCTTCCACGAGCCATGATTACGTAAAAGAAATCATTTGCTCTTATCAATTATGACATATAATACCACATAGACCAGTATATAAATACCATATGCCACACTAATGTTAATTAACGCATCGGATTCGGACACGCTACCCAACTTCTAAGCATAGTTAAAATCCGATGTGGATTCAACTAGACACGGCCAGTAACAACATCCTAAACCTCACAGTCCGATTAGAATCGAACTGCTCTGATACCACCAAATGAGACACCCCGACGTGCCCCATCGTATTATTACATTAAAACCTTAATATTTATTTACTTAATCGCGCGCCGACTGTTGAAAATACGTAAAAATTTAAAACTTAATTAGTAATCATATAACTTCTACAAATATAAAACACACCAAAGTTGTAACATATATAATTACACACATGTTTATTTAAGACAATACCAAAACATTAGTTAGGGTACCCTCTCAGTAGGATCCCTCACAGATATAAACTTCACTACAGACTTACTTAGCGGAAATATAAATACTCCTTAGACACACTGGCCATAATGTCTATACTCTAATCGTCTTGAATCACAGCTCGAACTCCAGCATCCGGTTCATACGGAGTTCCATCTAACTTCTCAGCAACTGGTTCCTCCATCGGGTCTTCTCATACGATCACATCAGAAATAAAATACAACACACAGAAAGATATAGGGAATAAGAAACAGTTCTATCATCAAAAAAACGGAAAAGAGTAATAGTAAATTATACAATAATTGTCACAAACACACATCACTCAAAATCAACAATCATCCTCAATTCACTATATCATCCTCTACCCTCAGCTCATGTAGTCTAAACACTTATACTATCATAACTCTCTCTATTCCTTTCACATTCGTTAGTAGTCCAGGGTAGTCTGATGCAAAGAACTCAGCATAGTACACTTCTATCTTTCGATAGGATAATACTCATCGTAGTGCCCTTCTATCTTTCGATAGGATAAGACTCAACATAGTACCCTTCTATCTTTCGATAGGATAAAACTCAACATAGTACCCTTCTATCTTTCGATAGGATAATACTCAACATAGTACCCTTCTATCTTTCGATAGGATAATACTCATCATAGTGCCCTCTATCTTTCGATAGGATAATACTCAACATAGTACCCTTCTATCTTTCGATAGGATAATACTCATCATAGTGCCCTTCTATCTTTTGATAGGATAAGACTCAACATAGTGCCCTTCTATCTTTCGATAGGATAATACTCATCATAGTGCCCTTCTATCTTTCGATAGGATAAGACTCAACATAGTGCCCTTCTATCTTGCGATAGGATAAAACATATCTATGCATCATGAACTGAAAAAGTATTTGCATCAAAGCCTCTATATAAATCTCATTATCTCAAATCAATAACAACCTTGTACCTCAAACTCCCATCATAACCTCAACTCGCATTCTATGTTACATCTCATCCATTAGATAACTTACTTAAGCTAGGCACCTCTAAGTCAATTCATTCTCTCACCCAAACAATCATCTCCCGAACAACATATATCCTTGCTTAAAATCAACTAGGCATAGTATTTAAAAACCAGGCAGATCATGCATCACACAATATCAGGAAATATTCAGATATCTCAATATCATAATAAGCAATTTATCACAACCAACGCATAATAATCAAATCAAATAAATAACAAAGTTAGACTCTGTCACGGCCTGGCCATGACAACCATCATGGCCGTGACAGACAGCAAACATCCTCACAATCATAATTATTCAAACACCGAAACAATACGTCACATGCAGATGGAATACCTCAACCAACGTATCACAAACAGTCAAAAGTAAATAATTCAAACATCCTCAAATACTTAAAATCAACTTAATGTCGATAAACCTACAATCCCGAATCACATTGGTTTTCTGAGAAAAGGTTTCCAATGGGATTTTGGTCTTGTCGATTACTCGACTACTAGTAGGGTTTAGGTCGCCCTACACAATTATCATATAATCTACTACTTATCGATTCCGACGATAGGTTGATTCTTTTCCCCACCTGAGTTTGCACCGGAAACACGTACACGACGATCGTCGTTATCCCGCCACGAGTTAACACAACCACCTTCAACCAAACAACATACTTATAATTAATCAACTAACACCCATCTATGACACTTTAGGGCTAGGTTCGGCCAAGACTTAGAAATAGGTTTAGGATTATCTTCTTAATGTCATCTTTTGGATCCTAATTACTAGAGTCTTAATTAACATAGATTACTTATTACATGACTAAAACTTGAAACAAAATCCTCTAACCTTTAGGGTTAGGGTTTAGGTCAAGGGCTGACTTTTAGGGTTCAAAATCCTTAAAATTCCTAATCATGATTAAGTCATAGATTAATGATCCTTGATTAACCTAAATCATGAATTAGTGACTAAACAACTAAAGTTGAAACTCAAAACTTTCTAACTCTTTTATACATAGATTCGGCCTCAACATAATCTTAGGGTTAGGGTTCTTAGTTTAATAAACCAACTTGGATTTATTAATCATACATACTAATAGCTTGATTAACAAGATCATTAATGAAAACCATGAACAAAAACTCTACCAAACCTACTTTGATAGATTCGGACAAGGCTAGTTTTTCAAGAAAGAAATTTTTGATTACTTCATGATCTTGGATTTAGATAGTAGACATGATATCTAGAAGATAGAAAGTAGTTTCATCATCATTAGATTTTCCTAGGATTTATTATGATTTTTCAAAGTTCTAGGGTTTGAAACTTGAAAATGATGAACCACCATGATATAAGTCTTGAATCAAGAAACTATCTAAAGAACATAAACATGATTTAAGACAAAGATTAGGATTTACCTCTTGAGAATCAATGATGAAGACAATCCAAGAACTTGCTTTGAAAAACTTAGAACTAAGAACTTAGAACTTTAGAGTTTTAGAAGACAACTAACCAAAGAACTAAATGAAAAGTGAGAGAAAGGTATTTATAGTGTAAGTGGCGACATCTCAAGAAGGATCTAGATGAAGATGAGTTGTCATGTTAAAAGGATCAAAGTGCAATTAAGTTCCAAGGACCAAATTGCAAAGATTCCAATAGTTGAAGGACTAGTTTGCAAATAGACAATAGAATGTCATGATGATGAGTTTAATCACATTAAATGCTAGCTTATCTTTGACTTAATTGGCTGATTTGTTGTCATAGATATTTTAGAGAAAACCTAACTTGTTGAAGAAGATTTGTTGAAGAAGATTGTTGAAGAAGATTGTTGAAGAAAAATCAAGAATGATGTAGAAAAGTGTGGAACATTCTAGAAAAATCTTGATTCATCCATCAAATGAGAAAGTAATCTTCTCTCATGGGCTTATGTATTTGGGCTTGACACATTTGGGCTTAGTTTCATTTTCTTGTTTGTTGTGGGGCCCACTTGAAGATTTAAGCCTTTAAGCTTAAGATAAGAAACTTAAATGGGCTTTATGGACTCAACTATGAACTAGAAAAGTTTGGGCTTCTAAGCCATGACCATTTAAGGTTAGAAACAAGGATTCTAGCCCAATCCACTTGAAAAACGAAAAAAAAACTAATTTAGGGACAAAAGGGTAATTTACAGAAAGTTCAGGGACTTAACCGTAAATTTCGAAATTTTCTATTTAACCCTGAAAAACCTTCTAGACTTAAAAATATGATTCATCCCATTGAATCATCTCAAAATCCTAAGATAAACCCTCTATCCACTCTTAGAAACTCTAATTTCCCTTCCGTCGTCTACCCGATTACGTGTTCCGCCTGAAAAACGTAAATTATTTTATTTTTTTTTTTCTGAAAACATTCTATCAATACAGAATCGTAGAAAATAAAATACTAAACTTAAGTCTTTCGTTCACGAATTAAAATTTTGTTTTCGAGCAAGAAACTTTTTTCTCGTCAATAAAAACACAGAAAACGGCAAACCGGCTTCCGTCTGAATTTTCAACCAAAAACTTCCCCGTAACCTTATGAAAATAAGTATAACAAGGAAATGACCTTGGTTTATCCAAAATCATTTTCTAAGTCTCGGATAAAAATATATATTTATATATTTATTACCGATATTACAAAGCAGCGAAAATCGGGGTGTTACAGAGGTTATAGAGGTGCAACCCAGGGAGGAGTTTCCGCAATCGGTCAGCAGATGGTTAGACCTCAAGCTGCTGGGAGAGTGTTTACCATAAGAGGAGTTGAACCCCCTCACGCTGCAGATCTCATACACGGTATGTATGATTTTGATATAAATTGGAATAATAGAATATGTTCGAAGGATTAAGTTTTAATTATGTCCTTTAAGGATGTTAGATCAAGTTGGAGAGGTTAAGAACAATGAATAAAATATAGTGATGGATAAGTTCGAGGATAAATAGAATGATATAAGAATGAATTCTGTTATGAAGTTACCGCTGTCACCTAGGGGAAAAACAACGATGAGAAATATATTGTTGGAGCTTTAGATTAGGATAATATTACAAGATGATGGCTAGTGTTGAGTTAAAATATTCCAAGGACGGAATTTTTTTTCTAAGAGGGGTAGTAATGTAACACCCTGTATTTCACTGTTTTAAATAACAGTAGTACATATAAATATGTTTATAACTTTATTTGAGTTTTAGAAAATTATTTTAAATAAACGGAGTTTACTACTCAATTCTACTTGAATGTAGGAAGCTACGATTAAAATTTAGGTTGGAAAGTCAGGCGAAACCCCGCCCGCGAATTCCATTTACAGTATAATAATACTGCTCAAAAGACCTAATTTTAATTCGTGAACGAAAGACTTAAGTTTAGTATTTTATTTCCTACAATTTTGTATTTTTAGAATTATTTCAGAAAAAAATAAAATAAATTATGTTTTTCGGGCGAAACACGTAATCGGGTAGACGACGGAGGGGATTTTGGAATTTCTAAGAGCCGATAGAGGGTTTATCTTAGAATTTTGAGATGATTCAAGGGGATGAATCATATTTTTAAGTCTAGAAGGTTCTATAGGGTTAAAGTGAAAATTTAGGAATTTTATGCTTAAGTCCCTGAACTTTCTGTTAAATTACCCTTTTGTCCCTAAGTTAGTTTCTAAGATTTTTTTCAAGTGAATTGGGCTAGAATCCTTGTTCCCAATCTCTTAATGGACATGGCAATGAAGCCCAAATTTCCTAGTTCATGGATTGATTCCATAAAGCCTATTTGAAACTATACAAGTTTCCTATGTCATGCTTAAGCTTAAATCTTTAAGTGGGCCCCACAAAAATAAATTCAAGCCCAAATTGAGTAGGCCCATGCGCAAGACCATGAGGGAGAAGAGGCTGCCCTCATCATTTTTGGATGAGCCAAGATTGTTCTAGAATTTTCCACTACATTCCACACCATTCTACATTTTTCTACATTATTCTACAACATTCTCAAATCTTCTCAAGTGTTCTAGGGTTTTATTAAAATATCTCATGACCAAAATCAGCCCAAAATAGTCAAGATAAGACCACATTTAATGTGGCACATGGTCATCATTTCAATCTATTGACAATTTGCAAAATAGTCCTTATACTTTTGGAATCTTTGCAAAATGGTCCCTATGAATTATTTGCACTTTAATCCTTTGAAAAACCACCTCCTTTCTCCTAAATCCTCCAAAGTGGCGCAGCCCACATGTCTATAAATACCCTCCCTCACATTTCATTTGGTTCCTATTGCCTTTCTTTCAAAAACTCCTAAGTTATAAGTCTTTTAGCATCACTTTGTGAAGCAAGTCCCTGAATCTTCACTTGTTTTTGATCTTCAAGAGGTGAATCCTATTCTTCTTCCTTAATCATGTCTATGTTCTTTAATGAGTTTCTTGATTCAAAGTTTGTTTCATATTTGTTCATCACTTTTAAGTTTCTAGATCTAGAACTTTGAAAATTCATAACTAATTCTAGAAAAATCCTTTTGACATGAAACCAATTGCTATGATCTTATAATCATCTCTATTTTTCATCATCTAGAAGCATATGATCATGAGAAATTTCCTTCCTTGATTTCTGGACTGGGCCGAACCTAGGAGGATGGGTTTGATAGGGTTTTGTTCATGTGTTGTCATGTATGATCATGTATTTCATATGACATGTATTCCTACACACTCTAATCCATGATTAGTTTATTAAAATAAAAATCCTTACCCTAAAATCTCTATGTTGGCCGAACCCTAGGTGGATGAGATTTGATGAGTTTTTGTTCAAAGTTTTCATTAATGATCTTGTTAATCAAGCTATTAGTATGTATGCTTAATAAATCCAAGTTGGTTTATTAAACTAAGAACCCTAACCCTATGAACATGTTAGGCCGAATCCTTGTATAAAAGAGTTAGGAAGTTTTGAGTTTCACCTTTTGTTGTTTAGTCACTAATTCATGATTTAGGTTGATTAAGGACCATTAATCTATGACTTAATCATGATTAGAAATTTTAAGGATTTTAAACCCTAAAAGTCAGCCCTTGGCCGAAAACCCTAACCCTAAAGGTTAGAGGATTTTGTTTCAAATTTTAGTCTTGTAATAAGTAATCTATGTTAGTTAAGACTCTAGTAACTAGGATCCAAAAGATGACATTAAGAAGATAACCCTAAACCTATTTTCTAAGTCTTGGCCGAACCTAGCCCTAAAGTGTCATAGATGGTTGTCATTTGATTAATTATAGTTATGTTGTTTGGTTGAAGGTGGTTGTGTTAACTCGTGACGGGATAACGAGGATCGTCGTGGTACGTATTTACGTGCTAGCTCAGGTGGGGAAAAGAATCAACCTATCGTCGGAATCGATAAGTAGTGGATTATATGATAATTGTGTAGGGCGACCTAAACCCTACTAGTAGTCGAGTAATCGACAAGACCAAAATCCCATTGGAAACCTTTTTGTAATACCAATGGCGATTCGGGGATTGTAGGTTTATCGACATTAAGTTGATTTTAAGTATTTGAGGATGTTTGATTTTATGTTATCGAATTTACTGTGATACGCTGGTTGAGGTATTCCATCTGCATGTGATGTATTATTGCGGTGTTTGAATATTTATGATATTAAGGATGTTTGTTGTCTGTTACGGCCGTGATGGCTATCACGGCCAGGCCGTGACAAAGTCTGACTTTATTATTTATTTGGTTGGACTATTATGAGTTGGTTGTGATAAATTGCCTTATATGATATTGAGATATTTAAATATTATGTTGATTAATGTGTTATGCATGATCTGCCTGGGTTTAATATTGTGCTTAGTTGATTTTTAAGTAAGGATATGTCTTGTTCGGGAGATAATTGTTTGGGTGAGAGAATAAAGGTGATTTAGAGGTGCCTAGCCTAATTAAGTGGTTTTATCTATGAGGAAAAAGGTGTTGAGACTTTGATGGAAGGTTGAGGCACTAGGTTGTTATTGATGTAATTTAGGGAGATTCATTATCGAGGTATTGTTATTCACAGTCGTGTGAGTGGAACACACGAGGTCAGGATATCCTATTTTGGGATATCGGATATTGCAGGTGAGTGCCCTACGGATGTGGATAACGAGGTAGACTACCGTAATACTCTTTAGTTCTTGACGAGTTCGCATGTTCTTGGCACTGGACCGTTATGGAATGATATTCCTTGACGAGTTCGTATGTTATTGGCACAGAGATACCGATTGATACTCCTTGACGAAGTTCGTATGTTCTTGGCATCGACCATTATGGAATGATATTCCTTGACGAGTTCGTATGTTATTGGCACTGGACCATTTTAGACTAATACTTGTTTAGTCTTTGATGCGTTCGAAAGTTATTGGTACCGGACCGTTCTGGACTACTGACTAATGTGACAGGAGTGAAGATGGCCACATCAGTATAAAGTTTTAGTTGCATGGGCTTAGGGTAGAGGATGATGTAGTGAATTGAGGATGATTGTTGATTTTGAGTGATGCGTGTCTGTGACAATTACTGTATAATTTACTATTATTCTTTTCCGCTTTTTGATGATAGAACTGTTTCTTATTCCCTATATCTTTCTGTGTGTTGAATTTTATTTCTGATGTGATCGTACGAGAAGACCGATGGAGGAACCAATTGCTGAGGAGTTAGATGGAACTCCTTACGAACCAGATGCTGGAGGTCGAGCTGTAATTCATGGCGATTAGAGTATAGACATTATGGCCAGTGTGTCTAAGGAGTATTTATATTTCCGCTAAGTATGTCTGTATTGAAGTTTATACCTGTGAGGGATCCTACTGAGAGGGTACCCTCAACAGTGTTTTGGTTTTGTAATAAATAAATGTGTGTAATTATATATATTACAACTTTGGTGTGTTTTATATTTGTAGAAGTTATAGGATTATTAATTAAGTTTTAATTTTTTACGTATTTTCAATGGTAAGCGCGCGATTAAGTAAGTAAATATTAAGGTTTTAATGTAATAATACGATGGGGCACAACGGGGTGTCTCATTTGGTGGTATCAGAGCAGTTCGATTCTAATCGGACTGTGAAGTCTAGGATGTTGTTATTGGCCGTGGCTAGTTGAATCCACATCGGATTTTAACTATGCTTAGAAGATGGGTAGTGTGTCCGAATCCGACGCGATAAATAACATTAGTGTGGCATATGGTATTTATATACTTGTCTATGTGGTATTATATGTCATACTGATAAGAGCGAATGATTTCTTTTTACGTAATCATGGCTCGTGGAAAGAGGACGTCCGATCGACGAGAATGTGAAACTCCTGAAAGAATTGTTGGAACTAACAATGTGGAAAATAATCATACCGGAAGGGGAGGAGAGTCATCTGAGACTCAAGATACTATGAAAAACATAGTTACTGCTCTGTTATTACAAACACAGTAGAATGCTGAGATGCTACAGATGAACAAAGAACAGCAAGAACAACAGAACCAAAGAAGAGCTGCAGCAGTTGAGGATGCCGGAATGGCTACTTTCCTGAAAGGGAAGCCACCCCAACTCCAAGGAGATTATGATCCAGAGAAGGCAGAATGGTGGATACAAGAGATCGAGAAGATATTCGATACCATGCGCTGCAGAGAGGATAGGAAAGTGATGTATGCTGCCTTCATGCTAACTGGAGGAGCAGAGTCTTGGTGGAGAGGCAAGCGAAGATTGCTGGATGTCGAAGGCAGAGTTATCAACTGGCAGCTGTTTCGTGACTGCTTCTTTGAGAAGTATTTTCCGCGCCTAGTTCGACGCGAGAAAGAAAGGGAATTCATGAGTCTCAAACAAGGCAACATGACTGTTGGTGATTATGCATCACGATTTGAGGCTCTGATTAAGTATTTTGAATTTTATCAGAGATTCCCAGATGAAGATTGACAATGTATAAGGTTTGAGGAAGGAATCCGACATGAACTACAGAGGGCTATAGTATCTCTCGATATCCAGAGTTTTTCGGAGCTAGTGGAGAGATGCAGTGCCATAGAAAGCATAGATCTGAGGCAAGCTGCTGAGCAGAGGCAGCAAAGGAGTGGAGGTCCTATTCGATCAGGTCTCCAACGGAGAGAAGATAGGGGTTCTCAAGAGAGACAGGGACCATATGCCAGACAATTGCAGACAGTGGCACCAACACCAGTGGCCACCGCACAAGTGGTCGGAACAAGCCAACAACAACAAGGCTTAGTTTGTTTCAGATGCGGAGGACCGCACCATGTTAGGAATTGTAAGGAGGGATCTGGTTGTTTCAACTGTGGGAAACTTCATTATGCTCGTGATTGTAGACAGAAAGGTATGCCGCAGTCGGTAGCTGGGAATAGGGAAGCTGGAGGTTATAGAGGTGCAACCCAGGGAGGAGTTTCCGCAATCGGTCAGCAGATGGTTAGACCTCAAGCTGCTGGGAGAGTGTTTACCATAAGAGGAGTTGAACCCCCTCACGCTGCAGATCTCATACACGGTATGTATGATTTTGATATAAATTGGAATAATAGAATATGTTCGAAGGATTAAGTTTTAATTATGTCCTTTAAGGATGTTAGATCAAGTTGGAGAGGTTAAGAACAATGAATAAAATATAGTGATGGATAAGTTCGAGGATAAATAGAATGATATAAGAATGAATTCTGTTATGAAGTTACCGCTGTCACCTAGGGGAAAAACAACGATGAGAAATATATTGTTGGAGCTTTAGATTAGGATAAGATTACAAGATGATGTCTAGTGTTGAGTTAAAATATTCCAAGGACGGAATTTTTTTTCTAAGAGGGGTAGTAATGTAACACCCTGTATTTCACTGTTTTAAATAACAGTAGTACATATAAATATGTTTATAACTTTATTTGAGTTTTAGAAAATTATTTTAAATAAACGGAGTTTACTACTCAATCCTACTTGAATGTAGGAAGCTACGATTAAAATTTAGGTTGGAAAGTCAGGCGAAACCCCGCCCGTGAATTCCATTTACAGTATAATAATACTGCTCAAAATACCTAATTTTAATTCGTGAACGAAAGACTTAAGTTTAGTATTTTATTTCCTACAATTTTGTATTTTTAGAATTATTTCAGAAAAAAATAAAATAAATTATGTTTTTCGGGCGAAACACGTAATCGGGTAGACGACGGAGGGGATTTTGGAATTTCTAAGAGCCGATAGAGGGTTTATCTTAGAATTTTGAGATGATTCAAGGGGATGAATCATATTTTTAAGTCTAGAAGGTTCTACAGGGTTAAAGTGAAAATTTAGGAATTTTATGCTCAAGTCCCTGAACTTTCTGTTAAATTACCCTTTTGTCCCTAAGTTAGTTTCTAAGATTTTTTTCAAGTGAATTGGGCTAGAATCCTTGTTCCCAATCTCTTAATGGACGTGGCAATGAAGCCCAAATTTCCTAGTTCATGGATTGATTCCATAAAGCCTATTTGAAACTATACAAGTTTCCTATGTCATGCTTAAGCTTAAATCTTTAAGTGGGCCCCACAAAAATAAATTCAAGCCCAAATTGAGTAGGCCCATGCGCAAGCCCATGAGGGAGAAGAGGCTGCCCTCATCATTTTTGGATGAGCCAAGATTGTTCTAGAATTTTCCACTACATTCCACACCATTCTACATTTTTCTACATTATTCTACAACATTCTCAAATCTTCTCAAGTGTTCTAGGGTTTTCTTAAAATATCTCACGACCAAAATCAGCCCAAAATAGTCAAGATAAGACCACATTTAATGTGGCACATGGTCATCATTTCAATCTATTGACAATTTGCAAAATAGTCCTTATACTTTAGGAATCTTTGCAAAATGGTCCCTATGAATTATTTGCACTTTAATCCTTTGAAAAACCACCTCCTTTCTCCTAAATCCTCCAAAGTGGCGCAGCCCACATGTCTATAAATACCCTCCCTCACATTTCATTTGGTTCCTATTGCCTTTCTTTCAAAAACTCTTAAGTTATAAGTCTTTTAGCATCACTTTGTGAAGCAAGTCCCTGAATCTTCACTTGTTTTTGATCTTCAAGAGGTGAATCCTATTCTTCTTCCTTAATCATGTCTATGTTCTTTAATGAGTTTCTTGATTCAAAGTTTGTTTCATATTTGTTCATCACTTTTAAGTTTCTAGATCTAGAACTTTGAAAATTCATAACTAATTCTAGAAAAATCCTTTTGACATGAAACCAATTGCTATGATCTTATAATCATCTCTATTTTCATCATCTAGAAGCATATGATCATGAGAAATTTCCTTCCTTGATTTCTGGACTGGGCCGAACCTAGGAGGATGGGTTTGATAGGGTTTTGTTCATGTGTTGTCATGTATGATCATGTATTTCATATGACATGTATTCCTACACACTCTAATCCATGATTAGTTTATTAAAATAAAAATCCTTACCCTAAAATCTCTATGTTGGCCGAACCCTAGGTGGATGAGATTTGATGAGTTTATGTTCATAGTTTTCATTAATGATCTTGTTAATCAAGCTATTAGTATGTATGCTTAATAAATCCAAGTTGGTTTATTAAACTAAGAACCCTAACCCTATGAACATGTTAGGCCGAATCCTTGTATAAAAGAGTTAGGAAGTTTTGAGTTTCACCTTTTGTTGTTTAGTCACTAATTCATGATTTAGGTTGATTAAGGACCATTAATCTATGACTTAATCATGATTAGAAATTTTAAGGATTTTAAACCCTAAAAGTCAGCCCTTGGCCGAAAACCCTAACCCTAAAGGTTAGAGGATTTTGTTTCAAATTTTAGTCTTGTAATAAGTAATCTATGTTAGTTAAGACTCTAGTAACTAGGATCCAAAAGATGACATTAAGAAGATAACCCTAAACCTATTTTCTAAGTCTTGGCCGAACCTAGCCCTAAAGTGTCATAGATGGTTGTCATTTGATTAATTATAGTTATGTTGTTTGGTTGAAGGTGGTTGTGTTAACTCGTGACGGGATAACGAGGATCGTCGTGTACGTATTTCCGGTGCTAGCTCAGGTGGGGAAAAGAATCAACCTATCATCGGAATCGATAAGTAGTGGATTATATGATAATTGTGTAGGGCGACCTAAACCCTACTAGTAGTCGATTAATCGACAAGACCAAAATCCCATTGGAAACCTTTTTGTAATACCAATGGCGATTCGGGGATTGTAGGTTTATCGACATTAAGTTGATTTTAAGTATTTGAGGATGTTTGATTTTATGTTATCGAATTTACTGTGATACGCTGGTTGAGGTATTCCATCTGCATGTGACGTATTATTGCGGTGTTTGAATATTTATGATATTGAGGATGTTTGTTGTCTGTTACGGCCGTGATGGCTATCACGGCCAGGCCGTGACAAAGTTTGACTTTATTATTTATTTGGTTGGACTATTATGAGTTGGTTGTGATAAATTGCCTTATATGATATTGAGATATTTAAATATTATGTTGATTAATGTGTTATGCATGATCTGCCTGGGTTTAATATTGTGCTTAGTTGATTTTTAAGTAAGGATATGTCTTGTTCGGGAGATAATTGTTTGGGTGAGAGAATAAAGGTGATTTAGAGGTGCCTAGCCTAATTAAGTGGTTTTATCTATGAGGAAAAAGGTGTTGAG
Organism: Sophora flavescens; assembly: GCA_030762895.1. Taxonomy (NCBI): domain Eukaryota; kingdom Viridiplantae; phylum Streptophyta; class Magnoliopsida; order Fabales; family Fabaceae; genus Sophora; species Sophora flavescens. The sequence goes on along the minus strand of CM061063.1, from coordinate 186,939,890 downwards.
ACTTTGATGGAAGGTTGAGGCACTAGGTTGTTATTGATGTAATTTAGGGAGATTCATTATCGAGGTATTGTTATTCACAGCCGTGTGAGTGGAACACACGAGGTCAGGATATCCTATTTTGGGATATCGGATATTGCGGGTGAGTGCCCTATGGATGTGGATGCCGAGGTAGACTACCGTAATACTCTTTAGTTCTTGATGAGTTCGCATGTTCTTGGCACTGGACAGTTATGGAATGATATTCCTTGACGAGTTCGTATGTTATTGGCACTGGACCGTCTGGATTGATACTCCTTGACGAGTTCGTATGTTCTTGGCACTGGGCCATTATGGAATGATATTCCTTGACGAGTTCGTATGTTATTGGCACTGGACCATTTTAGACTAATACTTATTTAGTCTTTGATGCGTTCGAAAGTTATTGGTACCGGACCGTTCTGGACTACTGACTAATGTGACAGGAGTGAAGATGGCCACATCAGTATAAAGTTTTAGTTGCATGGGCTTAGGGTAGAGGATGATGTAGTGAATTGAGGATGATTGTTGATTTTGAGTGATACGTGTCTGTGACAATTACTGTATAATTTACTATTACTCTTTTTCGCTTTTTGATGATAGAACTGTTTCTTATTCCCTATATCTTTCTGTGTGTTGAATTTTATTTCTGATGTGATCGTATGAGAAGACCGATGGAGGAACCAATTGTTGAGGAGTTAGATGGAACTCCTTACGAACCAGATGCTGGAGGTCGAGCTGTAATTCATGGCGATTAGAGTATAGACATTATGGCCAGTGTGTCTAAGGAGTATTTATATTTCCGCTAAGTATATCTGTATTGAAGTTTATACCTGTGAGGGATCCTACTGAGAGGGTACCCTCAACAGTGTTTTGGTTTTGTAATAAATAAATGTGTGTAATTATATATATTACAACTTTGGTGTGTTTTATATTTGTAGAAGTTATAGGATTATTAATTAAGTTTTAAATTTTTACGTATTTTCAATGGTAAACGCGCGATTACGTAAATAAATATTAAGGTTTTAATGTAATAATACGATGGGGCACAACAGGGTGTCTCAAGAGGGGTGTGAGAATGTATACATCATCAGTTATGGTTTTATTTAACACATCATTTGGAGTAGAGACAGCAATGTTATCATCAGAGGTAACAGCAACAAGAACAGCATCAACTATATTTTCTAGACTAGACACTTAGGCATCTACTGCTATTTGAACATGATCACTAGCAGAGATGGTTACCTTGGAAGTCTTAGTTGTTCTGGTCTTTCTTGATGGTTGCCTTCTTGGTTTTGTTGAGACAGGCACAACGGTCTTAGCAGCAGCAACATAATTTTTTTGCTTCTTCAGGATGGTACTGATAGGAACTCTGTCCTCATCAGCCTCCTCGTCCTCATTGTGTGAGAAGATAACTCTTCTTTGCTTCCTCACAGCAGGAGCATCAGAAGGGGCAACTGGTCTCTTGGGGGCAGGTTTCCGTGTTGCAGTGGTCTTTTTCTTGATATTTTTCTTTGGCTCCATAGCCTCTGCAGTGTTTTTGTCTCCATCATTTCCTCTTTCATTTTCATCAACTCCTCAGTTTTGGCCATTGCAGCAGCAGCATAGGTACTGAGGTTCATGTTAGCTATATTCATTTTACCAAAGTATGTAGCTAACATTGGTTTTTTAGATAAGATTCTAGCTTGCTCTTCAGGAGTCCTTGCAGCAAGAATTTCATGGATTCCTTGAGCCTTGAAAATCTTAGACAGAAGATGGCAATAGGGAAATGCCGAAAGTTTGGTCTTCACTACTACAGAAAAGGGCTTCAATAGCGCTTTTTTTGGCCTTTAGTAGCGCTTCAAAGTGCTATATATTCACCCGCTGCTGAAGGTGGGAGAGATTCAATAGCGTTTAAAAAAGCGCTACTAAAAGTAGGAATAGGTAGCGCTTCCTTGAGAAAGCGCTGTCTAAAGTTGGTAATAAGACAATCTATTTCATACTTTAGACAGTGCTTTCTCAAGGAAGCGCTGTCCTAAGTTTGCAATAGATAGCGCTTTCTCAAGGAAGCGCTATCTATTTGTCACTTTAGGCAGCATTTTTTCAAGAAAGCGCTACCTATCCCCCTTTTTTTTCATTATTCACTGTTTTTCTACATTTGCCACCGCACAACCATCCTCATCAATTCACAAGAAACATCGCATTTAGGTACATCACACATATACACATATATAATGTACAAAGCTTACATACAATATTGGGAAGCATATATATATATATATATATATATAAATATATATAAATATATCTATATAGATATATATATATATATATAAACCAAACCAAATATCAAAATCATGCATATATAACCAATTAATTAAGTAATATACTTTAACACAATTCACAAAGAACGCTTACACATAACCAATTCTATTATTTAAGTCCATAAACCAAAAGGTCTCTAACCTACACTAGATAATAACCATGCATACTAACAATGTGTACAAGCTAATCAACACACTAGTAATTATAAACAATTTGTGCATGCTGCTTCCATCTTCTGCTTGATCGCATAAAGTCTTTGTTGTCGGCCTTCATAAGATACACATACAGATCACTTGCACATACACAGAAGTATAATAATATAGGAGAGACACTAGCTAGCATAATATCAGAGTATGTCATACCCTTTAATTGTTGATAAATTTCATAACCACATAACGACACCACTCGTTTTTAAGTTGAGTAAGTTGATCATCGAAGTATGTGATGCATTTACATTCAGGAAAATACTTCAAAATGAAAATTAAATCAAATTAGAATGACTAAATCTGAGTTATTAAATTATATAAGCTAGAACTGAAATTAGATACCGTGGTTGGGATTTGCATTTGGTTTTGAATGATGATATCCTTGATAAATTTCAGAACGTAGTAGCCACAGTCGTTGTCATTTGGTTGACGGGGGCACTATAAAACCAAAGATAATAAATTAATTCTTTTAATTTTTTAATTTAAATTAAAAAATTGCATAAGGATTTTTGTAAATACCATTATAGATATCCATTTAGTCGTCTTGGATGATTTAGAAATTCGAGACTTGCCTCCATGTAATCCTCGATGAATTAGCAAAGCCTTGAGTGCAAAATCAAACAATTTCATTGAAGTAAAGGTTTCGAACCATCATACATATGAAGATAACAATAAATGCATATATATACTTACTGATTGTACGTATCCCTCCTTATTTTGTGATTGTTAAAATGCATATGCAAGGGATCTAAATAGTACACCGTGTCCTCTTTGGGATTGATCACTAACAATACCCAATGACCCCTACAAAAATGTGGTCAATTAGGAAATCTTAAGCAGCTAATCACATTTCATAAAAGTTATTATCGTTAATTAAATTAAATGACTCACACTACATTGCAAGTTGACAAAAACAAGGTCTCATCCTCTGGCTTTGCCAATGCCAAGCGTTCAGCTATATACTCTTTTATTTCCATAAAGTCAAAGTGCATATGTGTTCGTTGTGGGCATAGAAATACAAACCTCCGAGTCCGTTCTTCTGGGATCAGTATCTCACGGTACAAGTACCTTAAATTAAAACATGTATACAACGAAATGAAAAAGAGAAAAACTGAAAATGAAAAAGCAGGACAAAGTTTGATGTAGCTGTATAGGTTGTATACTTCAAAGTTGTATAGGTTGTATACTTCAAAGTTTGATGTAGTACCTGAGATATACGCTAATAACAGTCTGTGATAACCATTCATGATTAAGAATTTCTCCAATCTCGGAACCTTCACCACCGAAATCTAATGTGTGCTCATAACCCAAAATTTCTGGCTCCATTGGTATGGCAATGTTTCCTCTATCTTCCATCCTTGTTAACACATGGACTCTAAGAAAGGTTATAAAATCTGCACTACCATGAGTTATAGGAGGCTGGGAAGGCTGATGTTTGCTCTTGTTCTTTAATGAGGATGTAACTGACCCTTTTGTTTGCTCCTTGCCAACTATCGGAGGTCTAGGGGAAGGTTGGGGTTTGCCCACATTATTGCCCACATTCTTGCTAGCTTTGTGCTCTGGCACTTTGCCCTTGTCCTTGACTTTGGATTTTGCGGGTATCTACATTTTTTTCATTGCAACACATTAATTAGTTAGTGACCACCTAATTTAATAAATATATGCAGTAAATGATAATGGATCACTTACAACTACGAGGTGGCTTGGCCATGCCACATAGGTACCTATTACTTGTTCCACTGTCATCACATCTGCATTCACAAGTGGTACAGGCAATGGTGCATCGCCCTTAATTGCAAACTCAACCACAACTTTTACATGACCTGCAGGTATTGGTAGGTTGTGCAGTGTGCCACCTGATTCGTTATAGACTGTCCCCCCTAGCGACCAAGGGATGAGTTGGGCTTGCCAAATATAGGTTGCACATATTATTGCCTAAACCAATGATAAACAAAATATTAATATGTAAACTATCAATCCAATATGTACAGGTAAAGAAAGTGATTAATGTAATTATTATTGCCTCGGGTGGCACAAAAGTGCAACTATCTCTGGCACTATATGGGGTAGGGGTAGGGTTAGGGGAAGGTAAATCAGACTCATGCCCCTCCACTGGGTCCTTGTCCTGCTTGCCGTTTTTCAATTCCTGGACTTCTTTAAACGGTTGGGTGAAAATCCTCCTCAATTCTATTGTTTCTTCTTGTTTTGCACGCTTTTGTGATCCGAAGATAGTTTTCTGAGTGACACCAAAACCCACACCCCTATAGCGACCAGAATACTCTCTGGCAGGTAAGACTTGGGCTAGGATATCTTCGCGACCATCACAATCTGTTATCTCCCCCTGTGATACAGCCTGTGTTAGGGTCTCCTGAAACACATATTATTGACAAAGATGTTAAACATAATTATCATAAGAAAATTACAAATGAAAATGTTAATTAATGCTATCATACTTACAATTCTTTCAGCCACTTCCCTAGTGGGGGGATGGTCAATCACACCCTCCTCGTTTTTACGGCCTTCCATCCACAAAATATGACGTTCAATTGAATCAACTTCTGGATCTCCACCCGCCTCCAACAGCTGTACATTTAAACAAACAAATTAAAATTCATCATCTTACTAAGAAAAAAACCAAAACATGTTAAATAAACCAAGTTATAATTAAGGATATTATAAATACCATATCTTCCTCAATGCCAAAGATACTCCTTAACCCCTCCTTTGAAAGGGTAGTCGGGTTCTAACGCCTTTTACCGATTTTCTTCGTTTATTCTCTATATAGACATAGAAATATATCAATCTGACCTTTGTCACACTCAAAAGGTCTGAACTCTGAATAGTTACATGCAGTGCTAGTAAATGTGTATAATCAGAAAGGCATATAATTAATAACACAAAGACTGAGTGTTGAATATTCACATTGCACATGTACAATGGGTTCGTTCCCCAGCACTTTCTTCATGCAAGTTGTACAGGTTAATAATGATCATGCTTTTCTTAATTAATATTCCTTTTCAATCACTTCGTAGTTCTTGTTTTCTTGATTATCAAGTCTAATAAATGCATAAGATCAAACTTTTCTTATTTTAAAATTATAACATTTCTTAAAAGCCAAACAAACCAGCATGTTAAGATCTATGTATACAAGTTCTAAGGATACATACCAGAAATTCTTCATCTTCCATGCGTTTTGCTACAAAAGCTATCCAATCTTCCATGCTTATAAAATCTTTATATTCTGGTGGAGGCTCACGTCTGACATTCCCGTTGTCGTCTCTAAGGTACTCTCTCGTCAAGTTAGTTCGAAATGTCCGGTGCATTTTTCCGGCACGCTGAATTAGAGTACTCCGTCGAGTCTCATCAACCACAAAAGTCATCTTCAACGCCAATATAAATAAAATCTGAGTATAAGTATCTCCATAATTAAGAAACAATATAACTAACTCTTGTTAATTAATTTACCTGTACATCACGCCAGATCTCATCTTTGAGATTGTTCAAAGCTCGACTCCTCCAACTATTGCAAGTAATAGGGACTGTTTGCCACACTTTGGACCCAATGTAACTAATCAAGTCTCTACCATTTCTACTAATGGGCTGACCCTTAACATTCCATTTAACCTAAAAAAATTTGATTAAGTGTATAAATTTAGATAACAAACAATTAATAGAATGAAACAATTAATTAGATTAATTAGTAAGTATTTTACCACAATTTTAGGTCCTCCTTTACTCCTCCTCGGCGGATAATCTTCTTCTTAAAGGTTGGCCCACGACGCCTCACCTTCGTGTGGCCTCCTCAAGACTATCATGATCCTCAAGCACTATCATGATCACTAGGAGATGCCATTTACCTGCAACAAATTAAACACACAAGTAAAAACGTCGTTCATAATCATACAAGTTTACTTAGAGAAATTCATGAATATAAATTTAAATGTCCAAGAAATTAAAAAAAACACAATCCTCACATACATGTTTTAAGTCAATCTTTTCCTTTTCCTTATTGGATTGAGACTTGCGCGTCCCTTATTGGTACGAAATATTGGAAGGAACCAATGCCCCTCGTCATGATCATTTCTAATATACATATCATCCTCTCTAGTTGGATTAGCCACACGTGATTGTGACACTCCGAAGAAAGGGTCATCCTCAATATTAGCATCTTCATGTGCTTCATATATCATCAATCTCATTAACAATTTTTTTGTTAGTCAATAGAACAATGGACCAATTCGTATAAGTTGGATCGGTGACATAGAACACTTGTTGAGCTTGTGATGCTAAAATAAAAGGCTCATCTTTATAACCCACCTTATTGAAATCCACCCGCATGAACCCCAACTCATCCATTTGTACACCGTTATTGTTGTCAACCCACTTACATTGGAACACAGGCACCCGAAACATTGTGTAATCCAACTCCCATATGCGTTCAATGACCCCGAAGTATGACATATTCGCGTATATGGGGTTTCTATCTTTCGCACTTGAGATATGCAAGGATTCAACTACAAGAGTCACCCCGCTATTTTGCATTGTACTCCGATCATCTTGTTCTTTTGTATAGAATGTGTACCCATTCATCAAATAACCGGTGTAAGAGAAAACATGTATAGTTGGACCTTTCGCTAACCATCTCAATCTTTCTGAAATCAAGGCAGAATTTATAGCAAACTCTTCAGAAATCTGATCTTTTAGCCAAGTTATAAAACATCGATTATGCTCTCTTGTTAACCAATTTTGACTCTTTTTTGGGTATGAACTCTTAAGTATGTCCTTGTGTTTTACAACATATGACTCTACCTCATCGGCGTTCTATAGAACATACAAGTGTGCTTGCTCCCATTCTTTCCTTGGTATAGTCAATATTTCAGTTCCAGAAATCCCTTGCCCTGCGCTTCTTCCTACGTGACGAGACTTTGGCAGCCCTACAGAATATTCAACATTGGATAGGTAGTCGGTACAAAATTCAACAACTTCTTCGACTATGTACCGTTCAACAATACAACCCTCTGGTCGTGACCGGTTTTTGACATAACCTTTTAATATCTTCATATAACGCTCAAACGGGTACATCCATCTCATATAAGCTGGCCCACATGATTGTGTCACTCTAACCAGATGTACAGTCAGACGGACCATGATGTCAAAGAATGAAGGTGGGAAATACATCTCTAGCTCACACAAAGTCACAACGATTTCTCTTTGCAATGCTGGCAACTTTCCAGGGTCAATCACTCTACTCCAAATTGCCTTGAAGAAGAAAGAAAGTTTAGTTAAGGTATGCCGCACTTTGTTCGGAAAATGGACCGTATACCGATGGGTAGCAAATTCTCCATGAGAACATGACAGTCATGGGACTTTAGACCCTTTAACTTAAGGTCTTTCATCGATACGATGTTCATAATGTTTGAAGAGTACCCCTCTGGAACCTTAACTCCATGAAGAAACTTACAAAAAACAATTTTCTCTTTTCTAGATAGAGTATGAGCAGCCGGAGGTAAATATGTATTTTTCCCCTTCTTTACTGGTCCCAATTCTCGTCTCAATCCCATACTAACCAAATCCAGCCTTGCATTAATGCCATCTTTGGTCTTCCCTGGCACATTGAGTAAGGTACCAATGACACTATCAAATACATTTTTTTCAACATGCATTACATCAATGAAGTGTCTTACATATAATGACTTCCAATATGGCAACTCAAAGAAAATCGACCTTTTCTTCCACCCTCGTGTGACAAGTTCTCTCGCAAAAGGTTTCCTAAATTCAATACTCAAATCTTGTACCTTTTCAAACAGTTGCGCACCCGTCAATGACAAAGGAGCTACATGTTCTTCTGTATTCCCATTGAATGCCTTTCTCCACGACCGGTAATGATGACTTGAATGCAAAAATCTATGATGCCCAAGGAAGACATTCTTCTTGCCATGCTCCAACCGCATCCAATCCGTATTATCTTCACATATAGGGCATGCAGACTGACCTTTGGTACTGTATCCTGATAAATTACCATATGTCGGAAAATCATTAATTGTTCCGAAGATCATGGTCTTTAGGGTGAAACTTTCTTCTCTATACCCATCATACACCTCTATACCGGTCTCCCACATTTGCTTCATGTCTTCAATTAAAGGAGCCAAGTATATGTCGATATCATTTCCTGGTTGTTTGGGCCCAGAAATTAACATAGACAACATCATGTATTTGCGCTTCATGCATAGCCATGGAGGTAGGTTATAAATCACCAAAATCACAGGCCATGTACTGTGAGAGCTACTCTGAACACCATGCGGATTAAATCCATCAGTAGATAATGCAAGTCGTAGATTTCTTGGTTCTTGCCCGAAATCAGGAAAATTATGATCAATTCTTTTCCATTGAGGAGAATCTGCCGGGTGTCGTAGCTTGCCATCTTTAATCCTTTCATCCTCATGCCATGTCAAGTGTCTTGCATCTTCTGAACTACGGTACATGCGCCTAAATCTGGGAATTATGGGGAAATACCATAAAACCTTCTCTGGAGCCGATTCTTTCTTCTTATACCATGAGGCATTACATTTAGGACACGTATTTAACGATGCATATTCATTTCGAAATAAAATACAATCGTTAGGACAAGCGTGTATCCTCTCATAGCTCATGCCAATAGAGCGTAACATTTGTTTAGCCTCATATGTCCGACTAGGAAGCACATTATCCTCCGGCAACATATCTTTCAAGAGTGTGAGTAAGTCCGTAAAGCTCTTATCAGTCCATCCATTCCCCGATTTCAAGTTATACAACTTTAGCATCACCGACAATCTTGTGAATTTAGTACAACCCTCATACAACGGTTTCAAAGATCACTTACCAACTTCTCAAACATTCGAGGACAATCATGAAGATCTTCTTCAACCGTGTTTACCATCTCTTCAAAACGGTCGGCATCATATGTATTTATATCGGTGTCATCTGACGCACATATCCCACTATTCCCTATATCACTAGATTCACCTATAGTCTCACCATGCTTTGTCCAATAGGTATAACTTTGATCAATTCCATTGCACACTAAATGTCCTTCCAACTCAGCTACACTAACTCGTCTTGTATAACAACAACTTAAACAAGGACATATGATTCTACTAGGGTTTTCTGCATGCTCAACTGCAAACCTAATAAAATCTTGCACTCCGTCCTTATATTCCTTTGACAAACGATTGGCAGACATCCACTTCCGATCCATATTTTTACGATCTACCATAATTACTTTGAGTCTGAACATGAAACGAAGGTTAATGCATGTTTATACCGATAAAAATAAACATGTCTAATTATACAACTAAAGACTTAAATAAAACAAAGGGGAATAACAAGTGGTAAAACGTACCAGAGTGAAGTCGAGCAGCTTCAACAACAGAGAGAGTTGATTGACAGACGTACCTGAGAGAATCCAAAATTGTTAGTTTCTTTATTTCTTCCTAAATGAAATACCAGTATGAATACACTACTACAAACTAAAATCCATCAGCTAGTTAAGTTGCACAATTAATATCTCATTAGATTGTGCTAATGAATATCTTATTTATTTTGACGTTAAACAACTCATCTCCCTCTCTCTCTATATATATATATAAAGTGTCCCGCTTTCAAGATCAAGATCAACAAAGAAAATACCAATGATTATAATCAAGTACTTGGTTATATTTCCACAATGCAACCCCTGAAGTTGTCCCAAAACTATTTAATAGTTCACAATCCTTTCCTTCAAACAGAGTACAATGATAAAATCTGATAACATTTCTCAACTACACACAAATCAATCCTTCTATCACATTCAAGAGTTGTACCATTATGTACTACAAATTTCATACATATAGGTGCCTCAACAGGCAGATAAGAAGGAGATTGACCCTCAACCTGGTTCTTTTTCCCATGGAAGATACCACTAATATTAGGTGTGAAAACTTTCTTTGAAACTGAAACCTTCTATTTTGCTAACTTCCGTAGCTTCAACTGTACGTGTCTGACTTAGTGACTCAATTTATCCTGTAACTATTTGTTGTATGATTTCCTACCAATGTGATAAGAAGAGTTTTCATACTTGGCATTACCCCAAATTTTTGGCTGAATCTATTACATAAATCAGTGATACTTCAGCAATCAACATGGCAACATAATGTCAGGATGAGTAATCTGGTTGAGCAAGCATGAGTTATTGACTGTTATTGCATCTCTTTTATTTCTACTTTAAGCCTGTTCTAATTCCTCTTTCATTAAAATTTAAAACAGATTTATGTTTCTATTTCAAGCATTCAAACCATAAGTAAATACTATCTACTTAAACAAAGAGAGTTCAAGTTTGTAATTTATCTAAATCATACTCAAGGAACATGAATTTACATCTAGTTAACATTTTTAGGTGGATTTGATATTCTAAAAATTATTTTTTGTTTGAGATTATGCTTCTGTTTGAACTAAATGTCCAAGACAAAGTTAAGGCAATCTGGAGAAAGAATATGTCTTATTCATTATACTTATAATTGAGTTCTATCACCATTTTTGAATGCAAGGACATAGTGGATTTAGACAAAAAAAAACTAAATAGAAACAATTCCATCCTAATGTGTGAATATGCAGCAAAATGAAATAAAGAGTTCAAAGAAAAGAATTATACCAGCAAAAAGAATATTTATAGGTGTACAATATTAAGAACTTTATATAAGTGAATGGAAGTTTATTATCTATTTATATCAAGTTATTAAAATATTTATTGAAAAGTGTATCCTTATGTCTTTAAATCATATCTTTATCATTATAAGTTTTCTATAAGTTAAAGCAAATCTTTAACCCACAATACTTTATTCTATCTTAATTTTAAACAGCTAATCAAAAACATCTAAAGACGATAGATCAAGCAAATTTTACTAATCTAAGTTTTCAGGATCCTATAATTACAAAACCACATTTTGAAAAGAAGAAATTAAGCACTTCAAGTAGAGATACTGACTGTAGTTCTATTGATTAGTAGTGCTAAACTTCATCTTCAAGGTTCAACAAAAATGTAGTAAACTAAAGGACAGTTATAGTAACATCTCCCATGCCCCCAAACTAAAGGTCACCCTTTTGTTTGATTCACCATTAGGATCATAAAATTGATAACAGTGCAAATCTCTTTAATCATACAATATCAAGTTAATACCAAAAATCAGAAAACAAAACTATAAAACCATTGGCAACAAAGTCCTTAGATGCCACAGAAACATGTTAAGTTCAATGTTGTCATTGACATTTATAAGGTTGTACTTCAATACAATGAAGTTAGATAGATCGATATATCTCCAGTTAACCAGAGGAAAGAGAGGAGAAAATCTAAAACCATATCAAAGGCATGTCTGAATTTTCTATAACAAATTCCAGAATCCTTTGGGTTCAAAAAAGCATAAACTAAGTGGTGACACTCATCAAACAGGTGGTATGCAACAAGACCAAATTGCTTTTAACTTCAACTTATTGATAATGCAATCTGAGAAATCAATGAGAAATGAAGAAAAACACATGAGACATTACAAGAGAAATTTATAGGGATTTAGTAATAACAAATTAAATGAAATTATATAACAATAACATACCTGCAACACCAAATCAAGTTGTTGACAGGGTAGGAAGACAGCGCGCGACAGGAAGCCCCAAGCAAACAGTAATGATGGAGGAGAAAATGACGGCAGAGGAGTATGAGCCGAGTTGACAACCCGCAAGCGAGATAGGAGGGGGAGAAGCGACTGGGAGCCTCGAGCGAACCACGGCCGGTGAAGGAGCTAACGACGGCAGGGAGACACGATGGAGGGAGACACAGTCGCAAGCAGTGGAAGGCGCGATGAAGGGAGGTAAGTCGCGAGCAGGGTTTGAGAACGAGGGAAAATGAGAGCCGCGCGAGAGAAAGAGTCACAGTGAGCAACGGGAAATATTTAGTAAGAGGGGAATAGATAGCACTTCCTTGGAAAAGTGCTATCTATTTACTTACCTATGATAGCGTTTTCTTGAGGAAACACTATCTATTCTCTTACTTATAATAGCGCTTCCTCAAGAAAACGCTATCTATTCCTATCAATCAACATTCAATAGCGTTTCCTTAAAGGAGCGCTGTCTTAGAATACGGAATAGATAGCGCTCCCTTAAGGAAGCGCTATTAAAAACCTTCCGCCTATTTTTAAGTAGCGTTTTTCATTGAAGTGCTATTGAAAGTGCGCTACTAAAACCCTTTTCTGTAGTAGTGCTTGTTGATCACAACATCTCTGAATCTTACGTACAGGATTCTAGGAAGATTGATTTTTGTCTCCGTAAGAAGATGGCAAAGGCAAAACTTATGCAGAGCTGATAAGTTGTCCTTCATTTCAACAGCCTTCCATGAGTGAGTTCTGACTGTGTCTCTTCTCATGAGACAGACTTCAATAGTCTCAGTGCCACCCAAATCAGCTTCCCATGACTCAGTAAAAACCAAACCTTCCTGAGCACAGAAAATGACATCATCAATTGTCTTCTCCGAGACTATGATCCTCTTTCCTAACACAATGGAAGAGAAATCATTGTCGGTCTCTTGAACATTCTTCCAGGAATCCCTAATCAGGCTGGGAAAGACAGAGACTTTCTCTGTGAAGAGTCCTCCCCACCCAGCTGCATTAGCATACTTGCTTATGTCTAAGTTGTAGTCATGCAATATCCCAAAGTTGAAATGGTGCTCAATGGCGATGTTGAGCTTGTCCGCGTTGAAGGTTGAAGAAGAAGCCATTTTGGTGAGAAGAGTTAGGGTTTGGAAAACAGAGAGAAGAAGAGCTCGAGAGTATCAGGGAAGTGTAAAGTTATCTAAGAGGGAAAAGATTACTTTTAAAAGATTTTTGAATCTCAAAGGTTTATTAAAAAAAAACTTTGACATGACATGTCATTATGGATAAAACGGCGTTGGTATCTTGGAACTATAAAAAGGTCTTGGTGGGATTGATGGAAGTACTGACTCAGCAAAGAGAATAAAGAATAAATTTGTCATTGAGACAAAATAAATGCATTTAATAAAAATAAAAATATGCTTAAACACAAGCAGATGTGGACTCGTATGAAATTATACAATGGACGCGGTAACCAACAACAGTGGACGCGACATATACTAGACGTGTAGCACAACATGCAAAAGATGCAAAAATTTAACAGGCATTGGACGTGCATAAGTAATAGACGCAAGATTAACAAAACAAATTTTTCTCAAGGCTAGACGCCTAAATTAATCCACACATATCATATTAAGATGCTTCCTAATAAAGATAAATATGTCCTCTGCAAGAGGTTTAGTAAAGATATATGCCCATTGATGGTCAGTATCAACAAATTGTATATCAAATACACCTTTTTGCACATAATCCCTAATGAAATGATGTTTAATTAGATAGATTTATTTCAGCAGTATTATCACACATAAGTGGAATACTACTTACAAACACATTTGTAGTCCTCCAATTGATGTTTGATCCAGAAAAGTTGCGAGCAGCAACTTGCAGCTGATATATACTCAGCTTCAGCAGTTGATAAGGCAATGGTACTTTGTCTTTTGCTTGACCATGAGACAAGATTAGCTCCAATGAAGTGGCATCCTCCACTAGTGTTTTTTCTTTCAATTCTATCTCCAGCATAGTCAGCATCACAGAAACCAACTAATCTGTAATCTCCATTTTTCTTAAAGCACAAACCAAGATTAGTAGTACCTTTTAAATATCTAAAAATTCTCTTAACTGCTGATAAGTGAGATTCTCTAGGATCAGATTGAAATCGAGCACACAAACATACACTGAACATAATATCAGGTCTAGACGCCATAAGATATAAGAGAGATCCTATCATACCTCTATATACCTTTCGGTCTACCTTTTTCTCTTTATCATCTTTGTTCAGTATGGAAGTGGGGTGCATAGGAGTATTCATTGGCTTACAATCATCCATCTTAAACTTCTTCAGAAGCTCTTTTGTATACTTAGTTTGGTGGATGAGCACCCCGTCCAATGTTTGTTTTACTTGAAATCCAAGGAAGAATTTGAGTTCTCCCATCATGCTCATTTCAAATTCTTTCTGCATTAACTTAGAGAATTCTTTGCATAGAGGCTCATTAGTACCACCAAAAATAATATCATCAACATATATTTGTACAACTGTGAAATTAGACTTAATGGACTTTCTAAATAAGGTTGTGCCAACCTTTCCTCTGTTGAATCCATTTTGTTGTTTTGGCTTCAAAGACTCAAGAGGGAGTTGCTCGCAACTTGCAGCTGATATATACTCAGCTTCAGCTGTTGATAAGGCAATGGTACTTTGTCTTTTGCTTGACCATGAGACAAGATTAGCTCCAATGAAGTGGCATCCTCCACTAGTGTTTTTTCTTTCAATTCTATCTCCAGCATAGTCAGCATCACAGAAACCAACTAATCTGTAATCTCCATTTTTCTTAAAGCACAAACCAAGATTAGTAGTACCTTTTAAATATCTCAAAATTCTCTTAACTCCTGATAAGTGAGATTCTCTAGGATCAGATTGAAATCGAGCACACAAACATACACTGAACATAATATCAGGTCTAGATGCCATAAGATATAAGAGAGATCCTATCATACCTCTATATACCTTTCGGTCTACCTTTTTCTCTTTATCATCTTTGTTCAGTATGGAAGTGGGGTGCATAGGAGTATTCATTGGCTTACAATCATCCATCTTAAACTTCTTCAGAAGCTCTTTTGTATACTTAGTTTGGTGGATGAGCACCTCGTCCAATGCTTGTTTTACTTGAAGTCCAAGGAAGAATTTGAGTTCTCCCATCATGCTCATTTCAAATTCTTTCTGCATTAACTTAGAGAATTCTTTGCATAGAGGCTCATTAGTACCACCAAAAATAATATCATCAACATATATTTGTACAACTGTGAAATTAGACTTAATGGACTTTCTAAATAAGGTTGTGTCAACCTTTCCTCTGTTGAATCCATTTTGTTGTTTTGGCTTCAAAGACTCAAGAGGGAGGGTGAATTGAGTTTTCAAAAATTCTTCCTTTTCAAAAACTTTACTTTTCAAATTAGAGTTGCCTCAGGATCTTTTACAAAAACAGTGAAGGGCTTTTTATAAAATCTTGAATAGAAGGTGATGAGGATAAGAAAGATTGATTCAAAATTAATAGATCACAAAATAGGTTCAGGTTCAAAACTCAATAATAACAAAATACAAATACTGATTAAGCCTTTAAAGATTAAGAACAAGTTATGCAAGTTTCAGATACAAGCATTAATAATCAAGAACAAACTTGTAGGTTTCAGTTTCAGTGATTAAGAAACAGAAATTAAGCTATTCGAATTTGATCACATATGATGCAAGATTCAATTCAATATTGATCCTTATGAACAGAATTGAATACACAATTATTATTACAGTTTACTCAAGATTCAATACTGATTATGCAGATCAAGAACTGATATCAATTGAAAACTTAGAACATCATGATCACAGTTATATGCGCAAGACAAAAATTAAAGAGTTTGAGTTTAGAGATTCCACACAACCAGATTTATCCTGGTTCAGTCACCACCACTGTGACCTACATCCAGTCCCCACTCCACCTGTGGGTTTTCACACACTAACACAACAAGCTTTAGCCAGGTAGCTTGAAAAACCTTTACACCACAGAGCACTCCTTCACCTCAAGATATCACACTCTTCTGAAGAGCCTCAATATTCTTCTTTAGGGATACCTCACCCTAATCACTCAGAGAGACTCCCTCTCTCTTTACAATCAAATAGAACGAAAAATTGATTCCTAACTCTCAATAGTCAGATATACAAATTGAAGCACTTATGAGAATGAAACACTCTTTTCACAATAAAGCTCAAGCAAGAAGATGAATGTTTTTCATAATTGATCTCTCAAATTTATTTCGTGTAATTCTGATATGTTCAATGAATGAAAGTGTTTCTTTGATCCCTCTTTATATAGAAAACAAGTTATAGTCGTTGGGATCAATCAAAATATATTTGGGTCTGATAACAGAATCTGTTTTCTCGATTCTGGTTCTTGAAATAAGATTCTACATTGGTGTCGTCTTCAATCCTCAAGGCTCGTAGTTGATAGTATACGAGCTCCATATGCCACGTCATTGGACGGAGCTTCTTATTCAGGACTTAGCAAGTCCAAAGACTTGTGTGGATGAGCGCTTCTGTCACTTGTGTGGACGAGCGCTTGTATCACTTTAGTGGACGAGCACTTCTGTCACTTTAGTGAACGAGCGCTTCTATCACTTCAGTGGACGAGCACTTCTGTCACTTTAGTGGACGAGCGCTTCTATCACTTGAATGGACGAGCACGATTAGAATCCTGTGTATTTTGAGTTTATCAGACTAAAAACACAGGGGATCCATTCCTGATCAAATCTATTTCTTCTTTCCAAAAATCATTTTCATTAACAAAAACTTATTCCTTTTAATGCAGGTTATGAAAATTGATTTTCTTCATGATGATCCTTTGATCTTTGACTTTGCTCTTTTGATTTCTACATGCAGCTCCTTGATTCCTTCAAGTTCTTCCTTGAATATTTTCCTTGAATTTGCTTAATGAACTTGTTGATCACTGCTTAATACCTGTCTTTGCAATTTGACACTAAAACACTTGCACACACATTAAATTGTATTTGTCATATATCAAAATCTCTAAGTCATTGAGTCTTACACATTTTCGATAAGAAAGGAACTTAGTCTGTCATACCAAGCTCTAGGAGCTTGCTTAAGTCCCTACAAAGCTTTCTTAAGCTTATATACATGTTCAAGATGGGTTTCACACTCAAAACCCGGAGGTTGCATAACATAAACTTCTTCATTAATAAAGCCATTTAGAAAAGAACTTTTAACATCCATCAGAAAAAGCATAATACTATGATGTGCAACAAATGAAAGTATAATTCTAATAGCTTCTAGTCTAGCAACAGGTGCAAAAGTTTCAGTATAATATATACCTTCCTCTTGAGAGAAACCTTGAGCAACAAGTCTTGCCTTGTTTCTTATTACCTTACCATTTTCATCAAGTTTGTTTCTGTAAACCCACTTTGTTCCAATCACTGATTTGTCTTTGGGCAGGGGAACCAGAGTCTAAACATCACTTCTTTCAAACTGATTGAGTTCTTCTTGCATAGCTAGAATCCAACCATCGTCTAGCAGAGCCTCGTCTACAGTCTTTGGTTCCAACTCAGAGACTAGTGCAGAAATATCTTGTTCTCTAAAAGTTGATCTGGTTCTTAGCTTGTCATTGGGGTTTCCAAAGATCTGATCTAGTGGATGATAATTCTTGAAGTAACAAGATTTTTGAACTGAATCATGTTGAGAAGTGGAAGTTTCTGGTTGTTGAGTGGGGTCATCTGCTTGATCATCAACTTTATCTCTGGTGAGTCTCCTAGAATGTTTAGATCAAGATCTGCAAAAGCTTCATCTAGCTCTAATAATTTCTTATCAGGCTGTTTGTCATCAAACTTGACATGAATACTTTCCTCTACTATCAGAGTCCTAGAATTATAAACACTAAAGCCTTTAGATGTTTCAGAATATCCTAATAGCATTCCATTATCTATTTTAGCATCAAACTTACCAAGTTGATCTTTAGTATTCAGTATATAGCATTTACAACCAAAAGGGTGAAAATAAGATATGTTGGGTTTTCGTCATTTCCACAGTTCATAAGGAGTCTTATTCAGGATAGGTCTAATGTATATTCTGTTCTGAATGTAGCAGGCATTATTAACAGCTTTAGCCCAGAAGTGTCTAGGGACAGAGTTGTCATTGAGCATAGTTATAGCCATCTCTTGAAGAGATATGTTCTTTCTCTCTACCACATCATTTTGCTGTGGTGTTCTAGGTATTGAGAAGTTGTGAAGGATACCACTTTCTTCATAGAACTTATGAAATAGCTCATTTTCAAACTCTCCCCCATGGTCGCTTTTGATTGAAGTGATAAACATGCCTTTTTCATTCAGTACACGTTTTCAGAATACAAAAAAGACCTTAAAAGACTCATTCTTGTGAGTTAGGAACATAACCCATGTCCATCTAGTGTAATCATCTACTATGACAAGACCATATTTCTTACCACTGACAGAGGCAGTCCTTGTTGGACCAAAAAGATCAAGATGTAGCAACTCTAGTTGTCTATTGGTACTAACAACATTCTTAGATTCAAAAGAACCTTTGACTTGTTTTCCCTTTTGACATCCAACATAGAGAGCATCGGATTTGAACTTAAGGTTTGGTAGTCCTCTCACGAGGTTATGCTTGTTTAACTTTGAAATTAATTTCAAGCTTGCATGACCTAGCCTTTTGTGCCAAATACGTCGCTCATCTTCAATGGACACTAGACATGAGACACTTTGATTTGAGAGGTCCTCCAAGTCAATCTTATAGAGATTGTTTTGCCTTTTAGCAGTGAATAAAAGTGATCAATCATCTTTCTTGATAGTGCACATGTTCTTATCAAAAGAAACCGTATATCCACTGTCACATAATTGACTTATGCTCAGCAGATTGTGTTTCAAGCCATTTACTAAAAGAACATTATCAATGGAGGGAAAATGATGTTTACCAATTTTACCTATACCAATGATTTTCCCTTTCTGATTTCCTCCAAATGTGAACTGATAAGCCTCTGGCTTATCTAGTTTTATGACTAGATGAACTAGGGTTTACGTGTCAATTTATTCGAGTTCACTCTCGTTTTCGCCCAAATTTGCCTTGTTTTGTTCCTAAGTTGGACTTTGACTCGTTTTGCATCTTTTGTGTAGTTTTTAGGTTATTTTGAATAGAATTACGCTTGTGGGTGCTTTTGTTGTTTCAGGTTAAGTAAGTTAAGCTCCGGGAGTCAAGGAAAGCAAAGAAATAGTGGAAATTGAAATTCTGAGACACTCGCCCCGCGAGTGTACTCTCGCCTCGCGAGAGTCTGAAGACCAGCAAGACAGAGACCATCACGACCAAGCCGTGATGAATACCCCGCCCGTGGCAGTTTAAGGTTTGAAGACTCGCCCCGCGAGAGAATGAAGACTTGGAAGTCAGAGACCATCGCGGCCCAGCCGTGATGAAGGTCACAGCCTAGAATTGAAGACTCGCCCCGCGAGAGGCGGCTCGCCTCGCGAGAGTTTAAATTGAAAGCGCGCCAATTTTAATTCTCGCCTCGCGAAAGGATTCTCGCCTCGCGAGAGAGCGCAGATCAGGATTACTATTTAAAGGCTGTTGCATATCAGAACCGGGGATGGAACTTTAGGATCCAGTTTTCCACTTAGGTTAGGGCAGTAGTTTATAATCGTTATTTCTCCTTGGAGCTGCGTCTCCTTTTCTGGTTTCTTTTTATTTTACGATGGTGATTATGTCCGAGTGTTTGTCTATGAGCATGAGGAACTAATCTCCTCGTCCGAGGGAACGATGAAGCCACCCATGGCGATGTAAATCCGATATGATGTATGTCTTTCTCCTTTAATTCAATTCTTGTTTTCTAATTCTGATTTGATTGTGTTAATCATATGTGTTGCGTGATTGACTTGTTAACGTTGATGAGGCTTAGTCAGCGATTCACGTTTAGAACTTGAATTAGGATCATCGATCGAATATTGCACGAGAGTGAGTAGGAGATCGGTGCAACCTTATAGGGAACATGAATTAACAGAATTCGAGATTAGGATTATGAGACCTAGTAAGTAATTAATCCAATCATCGAATACGTCCTAATGAGCACGAGAGTGGATTTAGGAGAATTTAGGGGTCCCGGTTGACATTGTAATTGAACCTAGGGAGGAATTCATCATCATTTGGGTATACATATTGGGTAGGTGGATTTGTGACCTTGGACATTTTAGTTTTCTGATTTTTTTAGTTAATTATTTCATTAGATTTGATTCTTGAAATTGCGATCTCAATCTCTTTCTCTCAACCACCTTCTGTAACTTGACCGAACGTATCTGACTTCCCGCGGATTAATCGAATTGGTATCCCAATCCTTGAGTTCGACCTCGGTAATTACTTACCGTGTTATTTTTATTACTTGCGACGACCCGGTACACTTGCCGGCGTCACAACAAGTTTTTGGCGCCGTTGCCGGGGATTGGCACAACCAATTTTTCTGATTTTAGGGGAGTTTGATTATTTGGTTAAGTTATTTTTGTTCTTTTTTTTTATTTTTTTTTATTATTTTATTTTTATTTTCTACTATCTCTCTACTTCTTTGATTCCACTTGGTCTTGCCTTGTTTTGTATGCGAGGTACACGAAGGAATGCTTCCGGGTTGCGAATATTGTGATGGGAACCATGACACTTGGAGTTATCCGTTCTACTTCCCTCAAGTATATGTGGAACCATGGCATAATGACAGCGTGCCCCAGAACAACTATCAGAGTCAGAATCAGTATTGGGGTGATATGAGTAGAGACCATCCGGATTTCGCTTGGAGTAATGCTGACGATGGTCTAGCCTCGGCAACCACAACCTCAACAAAATTGGCAACAACAACCTCAAGCGAATGGTGGAAGACAACCTTGGGAGTTGGCTTTTGAGAAGTTGAGTGCGACACTTGAGAAAGTGTCAATCAATACAAACGCAGACCATTGACAAGTTGGCAACTCATACGGGGATGGCACTTGAGAATCTAGAGATGCAGATTACCCAGCTCACAAAGCAACTAAATGAGTGTCCCCCAGAGACTTTCCCAGGTGATACCGAGAACCACCCTAAGAACCAATGCAATGCCACAACAACTAGAAGCAGTGGGGTGTTGGGATATGACTGGGATGTAACTAGTTCTCAGGGAGTTGAGGAAGAACTACCACATGTTGAGGAAGAACAACCGGAGGAAATGGAATTGACAAGCGACAAGGCCCAGGAACAGCCACAGGTTGAGGAAGAGCCACCTAAGGAAGAGGAGTTGGCAAAGGACAAGGCACCGGAGCAAGGGGGTAGAGATCAAGATGAAGATAAAGTGGTAGTGGATTCCACACTGTTTGCCAAGCAACCGAAAATTTCTGCATTGGATAACTATGTTGGCTTACATGCATGTGTGGACATGGGTAAGTTAGACCCTCCCACTCGTCTAGCACACTTCCTCGAGAAAACACCATTTGACCCGAGAGGAAGTGAATTCATAATTGAAGAGGTCAATGGAATTTTCATACACTGGCTGGGTGGAGTTGATGAAGTCATATTACTGCTACGATCTCCACTCCAATTACCATTTGATCCTGGTGGAAGACCTCACACGATGAGCATCTCTTGGCCTCTGTACCACAGACTATGGGATCCAGGTGGATGCTTCTTAATAAGTCAGGCTCGGGACGTTAAACAAGCGCTTCTTGGGAGGCAACCCAAGCTAGGTATCTCTCTTTTCCTAACTTTTGTTTTGTTTTTGTGTTTGTTTTTTGTGTTCTGTTTTTGTTTGTCGCTCTTGAATAATTTGAGAAGATCAAGAGTTTTTGTATGAAATGTTGTGTCGGCAAGCTTGTTGGATTTTGATTAGATTGAGCGTAGATTGATTGCATGAATTATTTGACCATTGATGATTTCCCCCTAGGTTCTAATAATAGAAAAGTTTATCCCCACTTAAAAATTGAAAACTGAACTTTGAGAACTTTGTTGTGATTACTTGATTTATGATAAGTTTGGGGTGAGGGGGTGCACACACTAGGAATCGTATCTCGGTCAAACAATTTGCAAAATGTCCAGGTGAGGATTTGAGCCTCCAACTCTGTTTTTGAATGTGTGAATCACTGTTAAGTTGCATTTTCCCGAATTTGCTTGAATCTCTATATGGTTTGCATGTTTATGTGTTGCATCAAATGATTTAGGCAATTTTCTTTGAATTAACTACTTGGCCTAAAATGAACCATCCCTCATGCATGTTCCCTAGTTAGCCAAATTGAGCCCAATTGACTTATTGTTTCTTGATGACCCTACATTACGAGCCAAAATCTGAAGAAAAAAAAAACCATGTTAACCCAATCTTAGGATTAGGAGAGCATGGAAATGAGCAAGAGAAAGGTTGTGAGAAACTAAGTTTGGGGTGGCTACAAGGAGGTATGTCATTTTGGGGTGAGAAAAAGAAAAATAAAGGTTGAAACCCAAGGTAAAAAAAAAACAAAAAAAACAAAAAAGAAAAGAAAAGAAGAAAACAAAAAAACAAAAAAAAAATTTGCCAAAGGAAAATGGGAGAACAAAAAGATTAGCAAGGAAAAGGCTGTAGTCACCCGATACAAAAAGAAAAATGGAAAAAGGAATTTAAGTGGAAATGTGTTTAATGCTCATGCTCTCTTAGTTCCTAGGGACTTAAGCCTAAATATCCTTCATTATCCTACCTTGAGCCAGGCCCCATTACAACCTTTAAAAGACCTTCTGATGTTGCATGCATGTTTTCGTGGGAACCATTTTTGAGATGAAAATCAAATTCATGGGAAGTGCTCTTGATATGTGAAATTGAGTGAAAAGTGGATAACCTTGACAAACTTGAGCGAACGAGTGAAATTTTAAATGCCCTTGTGAGGAAGGCAATTGTTTGAGATAGGTGATCTTCCTTTGTGTGTATCTCTGATCCTCAACTTAGAGTAATGATGGAATGAATGATGAGTTCTCAATGGTTTAAAGTAAATGAATGTGGGGATTACATTGATGTAGGGGGGAGATCATTGGAGCAAAACTGTTTTGTAAAGTTGCATTAAATTTGTGTGAAATCGATTGATTCCTTTAGGCTTGCCAAGTCTTGAGTCGTTTTTGAGTTTTAAGCTTGCTTGGGGACAAGCAAGGTTTAAGTTTGGGGTATTTTGATAAGCCTCTGGCTTATCTAGTTTTATGACTAGATGAACTAGGGTTTACGTGTCAATTTATTCGAGTTCACTCTCGTTTTCGCCCAAATTTGCCTTGTTTTGTTCCTAAGTTGGACTTTGACTCGTTTTGCGTCTTTTGTGTAGTTTTTAGGTTATTTTGAATAGAATTACGCTTGTGGGTGCTTTTGTTGTTTCAGGTTAAGTAAGTGAAGCTCCGGGAGTCAAGGAAAGCAAAGAAATAGTGGAAATTGAAATTCTGAGACACTCGCCCCGCGAGTGTACTCTCGCCTCGCGAGAGTCTGAAGACCAGCAAGACAGAGACCATCACGGCCAAGCCGTGATGAATACCCCGCCCGTGGCAGTTTAAGGTTTGAAGACTCGCCCCGCGAGAAGAAGCTCGCCCCGCGAGAGAATGAAGACTTGGAAGTCAGAGACCATCACGGCCCAGCCGTGATGAAGGTCACAGCCTAGAATTGAAGACTCGCCCCGCGAGAGGCGGCTCGCCTCGCGAGAGTTTAAATTGAAAGCGCGCCAATTTTAATTCTCGCCTCGCGAAAGGATTCTCGCCTCGCGAGAGAGCGCGGATCAGGATTACTATTTAAAGGCTGTTGCATATCAGAACCGGGGATGGAACTTTAGGATCCAGTTTTCCACTTAGGTTAGGGCAGTAGTTTCGAATCCTTATTTCTCCTTGGAGCTGCGTCTCCTTTTCTGGTTTCTTTTTATTTTACGATGGTGATTATGTCCGAGTGTTTGTCTATGAGCATGAGGAACTAATCTCCTCGTCCGAGGGAACGATGAAGCCACCCATGGCGATGTAAATCCGATATGATGTATGTCTTTCTCCTTTAATTCAATTCTTGTTTTCTAATTCTGATTTGATTGTGTTAATCATATGTGTTGCGTGATTGACTTGTTAACGTTGATGAGGCTTAGTCAGCGATTCACGTTTAGAACTTGAATTAGGATCATCGATCGAATATTGCACGAGAGTGAGTAGGAGATCGGTGCAACCTTATAGGGAACATGAATTAACAGAATTCGAGATTAGGATTATGAGACCTAGTAAGTAATTAATCCAATCATCGAATACGTCCTAATGAGCACGAGAGTGGATTTAGGAGAATTTAGGGGTCCCGGTTGACATTGTAATTGAACCTAGGGAGGAATTCATCATCATTTGGGTATACATATTGGGTAGGTGGATTTGTGACCTTGGACATTTTAGTTTTCTGATTTTTTTAGTTAATTATTTCATTAGATTTGATTCTTGAAATTGCGATCTCAATCTCTTTCTCTCAACCACCTTCTGTAACTTGACCGAACGTATCTGACTTCCCGCGGATTAGTCGAATTGGTATCCCAATCCTTGAGTTCGACCTCGGTAATTACTTACCGTGTTATTTTTATTACTTGCGACGACCCGGTACACTTGCCGGCGTCACAACATGAACCAACCACCATCTTTAGGCTTAAGGTTTTGGAACATAGACCTTTCTCCCGTCATGTGTCGTGGAGCGCCCATTGTCCAAGTACCAAGACATCTGTTTTCTTCCTGTCGTTAAGTAAATCTACAACAGGTATTATCTTATCTTTAGGTACCCAAACTGACTTGGGTCCTTTCTTGTTAGTTGTCACTGGACGAGTATGCTTAGCATGTTTATTGTGTTTGCATCTAGATGTAATATGCCCATCTTTTCCACACACTTTGCAAAAGGTGTTGGACGAGCTAGACTTAGCCTTAGCATATTTATCTGAAACTTTTGAAGTTCTATGCTGTGTATGTGATTTTGACTTTTTGTGAAACGCATCTTGCTTCTCTTTGTCATAACCAAGGCCAGATTTATCATGAGATGACCTAGAGTACCTTAAAATGAGACTAAGATTATCTGAACCACCTACAAGCTTTGACAGAGAATCTGTCAGATATGTTACATCTTGTTTCAGTTTTGCAACTTCACAAGAAACATCAGATTCACATTCCATTTTGTTAGCTAGACTAACATTCACTGATTTTAGTATATCATTTTCATCTTTAAGGTTTTGTTTCTCAGTGCAAACCCTATCATATTCTCTAGTCAGTTTAGAAAATTTATTTTTGAGACTCTTATATTCTCGTGATAGTATAGGCGACTCATGCAACAGTTCATCAAAAGCATTTTGAAGAGTGGACAGGTTAGAGTCCATTACCTCAGCATCAGTGTATTCACTTTCTGATGCAGTGTCTACCATGAGATAGATATTTGCCTCTTCCTTAGCTTCATTTTCTTCATCTGATGAAGACGGGTCAAGATCCTCCCATGTAGCCATTAAGCCTTTCTTCTTTTTGAAGAATTTCTTTTTATCCTTTAGTTCAGGGCAGTCAGCTTTGAAATGACCAGGTTTCTTGCATTCAAAGCACAAGGGTGGACCTTTTTCCTTGGAGTCAGGCTTCTCCTTAGAAAAGTTTTTGTTGAGTTACTTCCTTCTGAAACCACATTTCTTTCTCCACATATGTTGAATCTTATTGGAGATGAAGGACAACTCATCCTCGTCTGATCCTTCATCATTGTCAGAAGATCCAGACTCATCTGATGACTCAGCAACTTTGAGAACCTTTGATGAGCTTGCTTTCTTTGCCTTTAGGGCAATAGATTTTCCTTTTCTGGAATTTTCTTCTTCATTAAGTTCAAGTTCATGAACCTTGATAGATCCAAGAATCTCTTCCAGAGAGAATGTATTAAGGTTTTTGCTTTCCTGAATTGAAGTTACTTTGGGTCTCCATTGCTTGGATAGACTTCTCGGGATTTTCTGACATGATCTCTATTTTCATAAACTTTTCCAAGAGATCTGAGACTGATGGTGATGGTTTGGAATCTTCCAAACATTTGGTCTATTGTTTCATGTTCACCCATCTTGAACAGGTCATACTGATGAACCAGCATGCTGATCTTTGATTCCTTAACTTGTGAGGAACCCTCATGAGCCAGGGCAAGAGTATCCCAGATTTCTTTAGCAGTATTGCAGCTGTGAACTTTGTCATGTTCAGATCTGATTATAGCACACATGAGATAGTGCTTAGCCTTCAGATTCAGCTGATGTTGGTTTTTCTTCTCTTGAGTCCATTGGGCTCTAAGAACAGCAGCTCTAGCTTCATCTCTTGGTTCAGTGTAGCCGGTTTCAATCAGCTCCCAAATATCTACATTCTGTGCATCCAAGAAGGCCATCATTCTCTTCTTCCAGTAGTCATAATCTGTTCTATCAAAGAGAGGAGGTCTGTTGATAGCTTGTCCTTCTGCATCCATGGTTGTTGGATCGTACTCCCTCAACACTTGTTAGATGCTCAACCCTTTCGAGGCTGAGCTCTGGTACCAACTGAAGTTGACACGAGCAAACACAAGAAGGGGGGTTGAATTATGTTTGTTAATAATTTTCGAAAACAACCTTTAAAACTATTTTTGCACACAAGCAGATTAAATCAGAAGCAAGCACAGAGAAATAGATCTTTTAAAAGGAAAGGTTTAACAAAAGCAATATCAAAACCCCTCAGTCAGTAAAAACAAATAAAGCAGTAAGAGTTTAGAGATAGAAGAATCACACAAGATGTTTTATCCTGGTTCACTCTCTTCCAACCAAGAGCTACGTCCAGTCTCTTCTACTTGAAAGTTTTTCTCCACTATTTTCCAAATAGATTACAACCAAGTATTCAATACCTCTCAAGGCTACAAGTATTTCTTTCTTACCAAGCCTCTTCAGACTCTAACTCTAACAAAGAGATTTAACTTATGATCTTCTTAACTCACTATGTGTGAGGATATGAAAGTTTGAGATCAGATGAATATTTTCACAATATTCAAACTAAAGAATACAGACTCTTGCTCTTAAAGAAATATGAGTATGAGTGATTGTAGTTTGACAAAAGTTGAGCTAGCAAGGTTGTTCTGGCAAGAGCCATTCTTCAATATCTCAGTTCTTCTATTTATAGTGACCTTCTTCTTCACTTGTATTTCTTCAACGGTTATTTTGAATAATCCCGTTTAGAGATAGTATTTAATGCATGATATCCGTTGTGACTGATAGCTTGATTGTGGCAAGCTGAATAGTACTCTTGGTTATCGAGGTAGCATGAAATTGGAGGCTCACTGCTGAGTATAGCAGCTTGAGAACTTGTTGTTCCTCCTTTGTATACAATCCAGCTTTTTCCAGCCATAAAGTTGTCATCGTACAGATCGTTTTGCAGTATCTCATTGTAGGATTCTGCTTTTTGCATTTCTTGATGGTACTATGTTTCTTTTACAACAAGGTAAAACATTAAAGCAGATAAAACAAATGTGAAGAACAAATATTCTATTGAAATAAATATCAATCATTTGAAATAAATTCAAGAGATTCGGATTGTATTTATTTATTCGAAGATGGAGCTCGTCTACTTAAAAAAAACTACTTCTACTTAGTTATAAGTGAGACTAAGTTTTGTTCATTATTTTATTTTACTCGTCTACTGTCGTGGAATATCCTCTCGTCTATCAAGTCTTTGGACTTTCTATACCTCAATGAGTTATCATAATCTCCGTCTAGTAACGTGGCAGTTAGAGCTCGTCTACTATCAAGTCTTTGGACTTGCTGAATCTTAGAGGTTATTTTGATTTCCGTCTGGTAAGCATTTAGAGCATCGTCTACTTAAGAAAACCAGTCAACTCAAATAAATAAATAAGTAAATAACTTTTTCCAAAACATTGAGCAGCGCGTCTACAAGGGTGGACGCGTATTTTTCAATGAAAACTTATCCCAAGTTTCTATTACGTATATTTAAATATTTCTGCATAACTGAAAGCACATGTTAGATCTCAACTAACACTTTGCCAAGCAAATTTAATCCTTTTGTTAACATCAAAACGTAGAGATTATTTAGTCCAAAACCACTCTGGTTCCAACACTTTCTGGAAAGTGAACTGAGAGTTGCACTGAAAGAGGAAAGCTCTCTGCTGCAAGTACAAGAAGCCTGCTGCTGCATACTCTGAAAAAACAGCTGCTCAGAACAAAGTGTACTCTTGGACAACCTTGTCAAAACTCAATGCTCCCAAGCATTTAATGTTTACACAGAACGACTCTTTGGTATTAATGGTGTCCAAGAAGCTCAAATCAAATGAACACACTTTCTGAAGCTGTGTCTAACAGATCAAATTGATTGAAGTCTTTAAATATACCAAACCATGAAGATGAAGACAAGAAGTTGATCATTAAGAACACTGCACAAGAAGCATTTACTTACTTCATTAACTTCTTCATTCCTTCATTGAATATTCATTCAATCATTTGAATTTAATTCGCAGTCTTTCATACTTCATATTTTTTTCACTGAGTGTGATCTGAAAGATTTGCAAGCTGTATTAAATACAAAAAACCTTTACTCTTTTCTGAGCCGATCCTGAAGAGGCTAGGTGAGCAAATAATACTTGTTTGAGTGTTGAGACTGGAAAGGTTAGGTGTGCAAAAAATACCTGTTCTGTAATTTGATCAGTTATAGTGGAAACTTGGTGCTGCCAAGAAACTGGACGTAGCCCTATGGATTTTGGGGTGAACCAGTATAAACTCTTGAGTGATATTTCTCTTCCCTTATCTCTTTAATTTGCTTAAGTGGTATTTGTTTAAGCTTTTAACTTAGGGAGTTAATATTATGAATATCAAACTCTGTTTTACCCTTCTCTATCTGCACGTGTGTTCTGTCTTAAATTTAGACGTGTCACTCGTCTAAATTTCTTTTGTCTTAATTTTGCTTGTTGTGCCTGTGAAAATATTTTTTAAAGTTTCCTAAAAAGTTGGTAAACACAATTCAACCCTCATTCTTGTGTTAACTTTGGTTATTTCAGATTCGGACTCCTGACTACTTCCTTAAGGTGCCCAAGTCCCTCACCACTTGAGCCAACCACATGTTGGTCCTTCTTAAAATAATTTAATTCAAATTTTTCTTCCTAAACATGAGTATTGAAATAACTTCAGTTTTAATTGCAACTTAAGATGTTTTGTGCATGTTAAAGTTATTAGGCTCCTCTAAAGTGAACTTGATCATAAAGTGTGACACTAAAGAGTCCATCTTTAATTAATTAATTAATTAATTAAAGTATATTAAAATGTGTAAATTAAATTGAATAATTTGATTTATTGCATTAGACGGCATTAATATTAACCCAAGAGTGCTTGGATGAGATGATACGGGTCTTTTCCAGCTTAACCTGTGGTATTGAGTTCGAATCCTGAACCTGGGAATGCAGCAGCGTTAAAATATTGAAAGAGAGCTTTTCCGTCCTTGTGGTCCTACCCGACTCGAGGGATTAGTCTCCGCAGTTGCACGCGGATACCCTGAAGAACCAAAAAGGAGACAT
Organism: Sophora flavescens; assembly: GCA_030762895.1. Lineage (NCBI taxonomy): Eukaryota > Viridiplantae > Streptophyta > Magnoliopsida > Fabales > Fabaceae > Sophora > Sophora flavescens. The sequence continues at coordinate 186,910,157 of CM061063.1, read as the reverse complement.
TATTAATATTACATGTGCTGGTGTTGTTGAGTTTGATGTTGGTTATTGATATGCCCTGAAACTCCCGTTTGTGTTGTGTACGATTGGGGTTGGTTGTTTTTGTATTTTATTTGAAATGTTGGCTCGAATCTTGCTCTTATTGAATATGCATGATATGTGACTGATTAAAAGCTTTTTTTTACCGAAATATCCTCTCATCCAATAGGTGAGATACTATTCTCTCAAGCGAAGCATAGATTCTCCCAATATTATTTTTGTCATACAAATGAATCCGAGAGGATCGAATCCAAGACCACATACTTAAGGAACCAAAGCCCTTTCCTCTTGGACTAAGCGTGTGTTTGGATGAACATTCGACAAACTTGATTTTGGATGAAATTAATTTTGTAGAATTGAATTTGAAGTAAAGTGATTTATGATTGGATACATATACGTAAAAATGAGTTGAACAATAATCTTGAGGCTAAAAATCATGTTTGGGAGGGCAAAAGCTCCAAATTCTAGCTTCAAGTTAGAATCCATTCTATAGCCTGTTTGGATGAGTTTTTTTTTGTGTTTTTTTTTATAAAAAATACTTTAATTTTTTTAAAAGAAGTGCTTTCATAAAAAAAAAAAGTGTTTGGATAAGCTTTTTTTAAAAAAAGTAAAAGCATGTAGAAAAAGCCCAAAATATGTTTTTTTTTTAAAGTCACGAAATGAAAATAAGCAGGTGAGACAGATGAGAGAGAAATATGTGCGAGACACAGACGTTCATCTTGAATGAAAAATTGGGACAAAAATGTCCCTGTTAACATTTCAATTTACAACCCTTTTTTCTTCTTCCTATTTTTATGTTGCACCATTTTGCTCCACTTTCAGAAGGTAGCGCACATTTCTTTCTTCTCTAATATCAACGTTATGTCGTTCCACCTCTCTCTCCTGTTCAGGTACCATCTCTTGTTCATGTCATCCCCTGTTTGGCTTTCGTATGTTACACAAGTTTTAATAAAAGGTTATTTCAAAATTTCCAATTTAATTTATAACATAGCTAAAAATTTCAAAATTTATAATAAGTATTTTTTCATCCAAACACTATATTAAAAAAGTGCTTCTGAATGTCTGTTTTCAGCAATTTTAATCAATTAAAAGTGCTTTTACATAGTTGCATCTAAACGTTTAAAAGTGTTTCTCGATCATTGCATCCAAATACAAAATAGCTTCTACTTTTGCCTGTAACCCTGCTTCTACTTCTACATCATAAAAGTCCTTTTTTTAAAAGCTCATCTAAATGGGCCCGTAATTCTAGTTGAGAACATCTAGACATGTCAAAATCAATTTTATGTCTCTGAAATCACTTTTACCTCTCACAAAAGTGAAAATAAACATGCACTAACACACATTGGTTAACGACTAGGGATGTTCATTGGTTCGGATCGACTTGACGATACGAACCGAACCAATTAAATTGGTTCAGATATTTTGCGTCTTCGGGTCAGATTTGAACCGAACCAATGAGGAACCGATCATGTTTGGTTTAGTCTTCTTCGGATTCATTGATTTTAAATCTGAACAAAACCGAACCGAACTACCATATTTTATTATTTTCCTAAATATATTATTATATATATTTTAATATTTTCATGTTTTATTTTATTTTATTAATTTTAAGTATTAACCTAAAAGATTAAACACTTATTTACGGTCCTCCCACACCACACGACTTCGAACAGATCTTGGGTTACATTCCTTCTCTGCCGTCCCCCTTCTTCTTCCTCAGCCGCTGTTCCACCGGCTCCACCGTTCCTCGACCGAGTACTTCCATCAGACCAGTGCACGACCTCTGTTCTTCAAGCACAGCGTCGCCGCCACGCAACCCTTCGCCTCCACCGTTTGATAGGTTCCCTGATTCGAGATAGGGAAAATCTCCAGAAGTTAAGGTAAAGGAAGAAGAAAGTAAAACAAATTTTCTGAATATTCTTTTCTTACCTACTCATTCATTTCCTCATTCCTTATATAAAGGAATTAGTTACAATCCACCTACCATTCTAAAAGCATCTAGAAGCATCCATTGCTAACAACTTTAAAATAAAAGGATTGCATAAAAAGGTTACAACTAAAAGGCTTTCATTGGGTTTCATTATAACACTTTTGGGCTTCTCATTTGGGCTTGTAGCTGTTCCATGTGTTTGGGTCATATCATTACCTACCCTTCAAGATCAACCTTGTCCTCAAGGTTGTAGGAGTTCTTCCAATATTCCCAATTCTCACATGATGTGACACTAGGAGACAACCCCTCCCCCCTGAACCGAGGCAGGAACATAACTTATTTGCAAGCTAGCAATCTTGGACTTGTGAAATTTCTGATAGGTATCAAAGCAAGCATCCATTTTCAAAGACTCCAAATCTTCATCCAACTTATTTTGTCCGTATAAGCAGTAGGCCTTGTCAAAAGCCCCTTCTAATTTCATGGAAAAAGAATAGATGTCCAAAAATTGTAGCCCATATAAGAAGATAACCAGGCCCAATAAAAGAATTTCAAAGAGCCAAAATTAAAAATTAAAAACAAGGTTCAGTTGCAGCCCAATATAAGGGCCAAACCTAATGTTCCCCTGTGCATCCAAACTCCATGATATCCATGGCAAGGTAGCGGCTGGTCCAGGGGCGTCTCTATCACGGCTACAGAAAATGACGTCGGAAACGGAGGTGACGGAAATGGAGAGAAGTGGACCAGAATCGGGAGACGCGAAGCTTCCGAATCTTCTGACTCGGATATGGCGACACAAGGCGAAGTTGAAGCCGCCGGGATCGAAAACGAAAGCGGAGTGCGGTGGCGGCATGGCGGATCTGGCGTTCACATTCGTCTTCTCCTGCGATGGCCAGGTGGCTGTAGGTGGCTCGAGCTTGGCGGTTGAAGAACGACCCAGATCTGATTCGAGGAAGAGGAACGCGAAGCATAGCCGCGAACCAGAGGTACAGATTACGGAGGCGGCATCCAACATCGGCGGTTTGGTCGGCGTTTGTAGGAGTCCGAACTCCGCTGATGGTGGTGGGATGGACTCCAAGGATTTGTCGTCGAACACTGACAGTGCCTTCTCGGACATTGCTGCGACAGGGCTGGTGGTCTCATCTTCGAGAAGGAGGGATGGCATGGATGGCAGTGGTTCGGGATTCAGCATTGGCGGTGGTACCTGAAGCTGGCACAGTGTTTGGGGGTGTTGAATCATGTGTGCCATTGTCGAAGTTCGACTCCTCTGCGGCGAAGGTGCTGACAGGAGCTCCGAGGTGAAGGAGGGAATTCTTGGAGGGCGGTGGGGCGGGTCCCGAAATGACCGTTGGGTGAGAGGTGGTACCAGAAACTGGGTTTGTGATGGCCGAGCTTGGTCATGGCGGAGGTTGAACAGACGGAGGCGGCAATGAACTTGAGAATCTCGCCACCTTGTCGATCAAACCGTTGATGATGGAAGTGAGAGCTTCATGGTGAGCATCAATGGTGGATTGTATAGACGCCTGAGAACAGTCGAGACGGCAGTGCAGCTGGTCCAGTTTTCTGTGCACGGTGGCCATGGCCTCCTCCATGATTAGAACAGGTTTGGGAGGTATGGTTACGAAATGAAAGCACCAATGATAGGTTCCCTGATTCGAGATAGGGAAAATCTCCAGAAGTTAAGGTAAAGGAAGAAGAAAGCAAAACAAATTTTCTGAATATTCTTTTCTTACCTACTCATTCATTTCCTCATTCCTTATATAAAGGAATTACTTACAATCCACCTAGCATTCTAGAAGCATCCAGCTACTAACAATTTTAAAATAAAAGGATTGCATAAAAAATGTTACAACTAAAAGACTTTCATTGGGTTTCATTATAACACTTTTGGGCTTACAGCTACTCCATGTGTTTGGGTCGTATCACCGTTCGCCGTTCGTCGTTTGCTGGTTCTGCCTTCAGTGATAATTTCCAGCATCTGTTTCAAGGTTTTGCCTTTTTTTCCCCCCCTTTTTTTTAATTGTTGGGATCTTTGGTATCTCACCCGTGAAATGACCAGAGTTGAACAACCCCAAAACAAAAAGATAATACGAAACAAATATAAATGGGCCTGTATAAAATGGGCTAGACTTGAGCCCATACGAACTCCTTCCTTTTTCCCCAAGCCAACAAAACTCTGAAAAACACTTCCTTTTTTCCTTCTCATTATTACTTTACTTCAGAAACACAGCGAGTGAAACCCCAAGATCTCACATTGAAACGCGTTATTCTCCTAGAATCGGTGCGCCATTTTCATCATCCATTCATGCTACTCTTAAACTTTGCAATTTTTTTTTTCCACTCAATTTTTACCCCTAAAATTTCTTTTTTCTCGTTTAGGTCAAAAATCTGCAATGAACATGAGGCTTGATACCAGTGGTCTCGAATCGTTTCCTACACTGATTGGACCTACAAACGACGTCGTCGGTGACTTCTCTGCCGCCCCATCATTTGAGCTTCCCAATTCCAATGATGTGAGTTCTTACCATTCGTACTTGTTGAAATTTGTTGAATAAAGGTTGAAGCTTTATGGTTTAATCTGAAATTTATTGTGTTTTGTGTGTGTGTTTGGGGTTTTAGTTTGATGGCTTCGTGAAAGAAGCTATTCAGATGGTGAAGCCAGCAAAGGGTACCACGACTCTTGCTTTTATATTTAAGGAAGGTGTTATGGTAGCTGCTGATTCTCGTGCTAGCATGGGAGGGTATATATGTGAGTCTTCAACTCTAATTTCATCTTTATTAATTGTTGTTCCTTTGGTGAAGTGTTTTATTTTATTAATTGTTGTTCCTTTGGATTAATTTCATCTTTATTAATTTCATCTTTATTAATTTGACCAATGTGTGTTGGTCCAAGTGAAAGGGGCTTAGGTCCCTTAAGCATTTGGTTTTGGGTTTGGTCCCTGGATTTATGTGTATAGAAAAACCACTATTGGGAGGGGTTCCTGCTTAGGCGCTTGACAGGAACCCCAGAGATTAGTATCTGATTCTTACCTATGGGTGAAGGAAACTTCGGGAAACCGAAAAAAAAAAGAGTTTAATTTTGATGGTCAGTATGAAGTTTTTTATACTGGCAAACAATCATATATCACCATAATGTGTTTTATGTATTAAGTTTACTGTTTGCTTTTGTTCTTGACTAATGAGTAATTAATGACTAATTCCAGCATCACAGTCTGTGAAGAAAATTATTGAAATTAATCCATATATGCTTGGAACGATGGCTGGAGGAGCTGCTGATTGCCAATTTTGGCACAGGAATCTTGGGATCAAGGTGATTTGTGAAACCTTCTATCTTGCATAAATGATTTTATTGCTCAAGTGCCTGCTGCACCTTAGTTTTCTTCACAGCTGTTGATTCCTTGGTTATTTCTTTGCTAATATTATATTTGCAAGTATTTGACTCCATTTTGAAGTACATTATAGTTGTTGCCTGAGAATTATTTGTCCATGGGCCACAGCTTAGGCTGTGCTTGTGAAGCAAGTATGGTGTGAAAGAAAGTCGATAGAATAGAATGGAGATGGGACTATGTATGGGAGGGTAGAAACTAATTTTCTTCTCTGTTGTTGGGAATTCCATGTAAGTCAGAGAAGAACCGAATGACACAATCTACAACTTCATGGAATTTCGATAGTCCCCAATTCTCCCACAAAGTCCTAATTTTTTTTACACCCTCGTCCTATCTACTGAGCCCCCTTTTTATAATCCCTCAACCTCCCTAACTACACTAACTGTCTGACTATAGCTGCTATTATCCCCTGCTTCTCTTCCTATTCTTCCTAATATACACTTCTTCTTTATCCATGGTCCCCTATCAGGGAGTTCTTGTTGGATAGCTCCCTGTTGCTTCTTCCTTCTTGTTCCTTGTGGTATTACCACAACACTTTTTTTGAAAGAACCTCCTTCAAACAAAGTTTCCGCATATGACAATATATTATGGCTTTGCTGATTTTTTGGTATAGTACAGGTGTGTATCAATCTTCATGATCAAAAAACGTTCTTGAATTATTTGAATTTTGTCTAAGGTGTCCTGTACTATATTTGCTCTGATCAAACCTTGGTCCCCTAATTCAAACCATCCCAAAGGAGATCTACTGCATTGCTTCAGAAGGAGCCTGTATGGACACCGTTATGATAGCTATTATCATAAGTGAACTCCAAAAGGGTTAAGTACTGTACCCAACTTCCCTCAACGTCCAAGGCACATGCTCTAAGAACATCCTCCAATGTTTGGATATTCCTCTCGGATTGTCCATCTGTCTGCCGATGGAAAGTTGTGGTGAAGTGTAGATGACTTCCGAAAGCTTCCTAAAATCACCTCCAAAATTTAGTTGTGAATTTAGATCCACAATTAAAAATTATAGAATTGGAATCCTATGTACAGACATTATCTCATGCACGTATTGTTTAGCATGCTATTGAGTCATGTAAGTGTCTTAACTGTTGTGAAATGGGAAAATTTGGTCAATTTATCAACAGTCACCCAGATGGAATCTTGCGTTTAGTCTTCCATAGTAGTAATGTCACAAGGTCCATAATGATTTATTCCCCCTTCCCACTACCATTTTAAAATGTCCAGATGCTGGAGAGTTACAGCTAGTCTTTGATATTCTGTTTTATTGATTGGCAGTTTGGCACATCAAATACTTGGCTATAAATTCAGCTATTTCCTTATTCATGCCTTCCCACCAATGCATGTCTAAGTCTTGATTCATTTTGTAGTGCTGGGGTGCATTGTGAGAGGGGATCTGTACACCAACTCCTGTAATTTCCTTTTTACTTCTTTCACATTAGGCACCAATATATGATCTTTATACCTCAGGTTTTCATCTCAATTGATACGAAAATCATCACCTTTAAATTTTTTACACAATTTATACCTTGGGTTTCCTTTCCCATTTTCACCAATTGGAGCTTGTTGCCTGAAATCTCTCTCTATTATCAAATTATTTTCAACTCTAAAAAGTATCCATGACCAGCATGTCTAAGTCTTTAAAAGTTGAAAGTCTTATTTATAAATGTATGCACATCAGTGTGAATGTTTTTGTATGTTTTTCGAACCCAAGAGGGAGTTATTGTACTTTAGTCTGATTTTATATATATTGCACATTAGTGTGGATGTTTTCATTACTTTTCCTTAACAAACATCAACACTAGGTACTCTATTAGGAATAAGGAATGTTACTTCATTGCCATTGCTTTGGATGGGTATATTTTTTAATATAAAGGTTTCATGTTGACATCCATACTATTTATGGTTGAACTGATATTCAATTCAGTTGCATATCTAAATTATTTGTTGTTTTCTGTCGGGGGACCTGATGAGGACAAGCTGATCCTTAATGGAGGCAGTACTTGCTTTAGCAGGCTAGTATTCTGGCCAATATCAGAAAGCCAACTTTGCTTTGTTCTATTTGTGTTATTTTTCTGGGTTGCTTGATGTCCTTTTTCCACATATGCATGTTTTATTCGTTGTCTTTCATTTTGAAGTATAATACTCATTTTGATGCATATCTATGTGATATAAACTTCTTGATCAATCTAGATGACTTACTAAGACTTTCCTGTATACTTGAATCCATATGGTTTTAGTCTTTTAGATCCTTGAATTTTAAAACAATATAGATGGTAATAAAACAATTACTTAACTTATAAGTTATAACTTATTTCACTTGAACTAAATGGATTATATCTTAGTAAGCTGTATGATTGTCTCATTTAAGCATTGAAGTTTAACTTTCCAAGATATGATTCGACATTTGTCTACTTTCATATTTATGAGGTCACAAATGGTTTCTCTGATCTCTTCCATATTTTTTGCAGTGTCGGTTGCATGAGCTGGCAAATAAAAGGAGAATTTCAGTAACAGGAGCCTCAAAGCTACTCGCAAATATTTTGTACTCTTATCGTGGAATGGGGTTATCTGTTGGTACCATGATTGCTGGATGGGATGAGACGGTAATTCACATGTCCAATTTCCAAATGGCTTTCACTTGGCTGGTCCTATTGTGGCTTACAATGGATAATCTCTTTTTCAGGGACCTGGTCTGTATTATGTTGATAGTGAAGGAGGAAGACTGAAGGGCACTCGATTCTCTGTTGGATCTGGTTCACCATATGCTTATGGTGTATTGGACAGCGGGTTAGCTAAACTTTCTATTTAACTATATATCACCTAGAACTCTTTGTAAAAGCGTGTGAATGATTCCCTCGTTGTACCAGGTATCGTTATGACATGTCAGTTGAGGAAGCTGCTGAACTGGCTCGACGGTCAATTTATCATGCAACATTTCGTGATGGAGCTAGTGGTGGAGTTGCTAGCGGTAATCTTTGGTTCTCCCTTATTGACCCAGCTACATCTACATACAGACTTCTATCTATATATATATGACATTTTATTGCTGCCCTCCCACCAACGATATAATAATAGTTACATGCACGGAAAATTGATTGATATGTCTCGTATCGTATGAGGAACACATGAATGTGTCTCAAGCACAAATTGTGCATGCACATTGCACACACACCCAAAACATGTGTGTTTATTTATTATGACCACATAAGTAATTGAAAATAGTCCATGGTTTCTTACTAGGTAGGATGAAATAATATAAAACACAAGCTGAGCATTTTCATATCACTTTATATAGGAATATTAATATTATTGTGGTTAATAGGACTAGATATCTTATTTCCTAGTTTATAGCTATGAATCTGTAAGACAAGAAATCTGCATGTCTCACTTATCTTGGGGATTGTTTTTGGTTACAGTTTACTATGTGGGACCAAATGGATGGAAGAAATTGTCTGGTGATGATGTTGGGGAACTTCATTACCATTACTACCCAGTTATTCCAAGCACTGTGGAACAAGAGATGGTTGAGGCAACTGGAGCTTGATGGAAGTGATCTCATGGATATTGCCTGCTTATTCTTATTCTGAATCAGTTATATGAAACTGATTATCTTATGTTCCAAAATTGACATTAGTTTGATATATGCAACTGCCGTCCCATCCTAATGTTGTGTTGAGACTTTGAGATTATCTCTAATTTACATTCGAAAACAAAAGATCAAGCCATATGTGGAATAGTAGTTAAATTATTAATCTCTCTAAAGCAGTTTTTTTTTGGGTTCTAATTTGGGTCTATTTACAAAATTAGTAATTCCAATAAATTAATAAAATATTAATTTGCAGGAAGATCCTTATATAAATTTATAGTTCTGTTAATATTATAAAATAATACTTAATAATTCTCTAAAATTACAAGAGCGTGCCTTTTAGATGAGATGAGAAGTCATTGTTGAGTATGATTTTAAGTATTTTTTCTATGTTGTATGTATAGTAGTTTCCTTCATCATCATTGGTTGAGTTTGTATTTAGTTACATTATAATGAACCACATATGCAAGTGACTTGTATTGAACTTTATTTAATTAGTCAATATAATGAATATTGTTTAAGTACTAAAAACAATGAACATCATCGTTTACTTATTTTCATAAATATATATGTACAATGCTTTTAATTTTTAAAAATTTAACTCTTGAAACATGATACAAATACATTGTAAATTAGTGATATACACAACTATTTTTATGTAATAAAATTTATATTCGTTGAATTGAGAAATTTATCTTTAAATAATGAATATATATATATATATATATATATATATATATATATATTATTTATATATATCATTAGGAATTACGAAATTGAATATAAACATTATAAAGTAAGAAAATATTATGTTTATAGCATACATTAAGTTAGAATGGGAAAAGAATGTTTCATTGGTTGCTTTATTGGGAATAATTTCAGGTGACTTATGTAATGGTACTTTGTGGTTTAATGGTACTTTGTGGTTGTGGATCGAGATAAATTAGTTTGACGATAAGGTATTATTATTACTAGTGTAATGTACCCGTGCAAACGAGTAAATTTTCCATCAAAATCATTTCTTGTAAATATATATTTAATAAAAAGAGAATCGTTATTTGATATAGTAAAACAATAGAGATAGAAAACTGTATTTTGTATGAAAACACAATAAGGGTCCATTTATTACGGATTATAAAAAATGATTTTCTTATTTTATCATTGAGATTATTTGTTAAGAGATTTTAAGAAAATTAGAATCTATTTAAAGTTTGTTTACAATCATAAAAATAATTTTTTAAAAACAAAAATAGTTAGTTATTTTAAAAAAAAATTCTTCCAAAAGCTCAACTTACAAATTCTTCTTAAGCCACTTGATTTATTAGATTATACATAAATACATATATTTTTTAGTCTTATTTGGTAATTTTTTTTTAAAATAAAATTATTATAATCTTTAATTTAATTAAAAATTAATTTTTATTTTTATTTTGAAATAAAATTACATTATATTTTATTAATTGAAATAAATATAAAAAGTAATGATACTATAGTTATATTATGCTAATTAAGATATAAAAAGGGGTTCAATAAAAATTCAGCATATAAATTTTATAAACATCCAACATCACATTCAATACTTACAAAAATGTATCATGGTACACTATTGGTAAAAAAAAAATCACCAACAAATACTTTGATACCTAATTTATCAATATTAGAGTTATAAAAGCTTAACCAAATAATGTTATATAAAACTATACATCTCTATATTGTCAATATATTCCAAATAATGTCATATGTGTATAGGAGTGAAATATATAAAAGCTTAACCAAAATCTAAATAAGAAAGTAGATTGACACTGCTATAGCATGCTTGAAGCAAAATTTTCATCCTCACTTGGACCATCAATGTCAGGAATGAAATTCACTCATCATTTAAAGCATGTTTGTTATTGCTTATTTTTTTAAAAAAATCATTTTTAAACTAAATAATCATTTTTTAAAACTTTTAGTGTATTTTTTTTGCTTTAAAAATAATGAAAAGCAGAAAAAAAAAATTTAGGGTTAAAAAGAAAAACAACTTTCATTAGCTTTTGTAAAAAAAAAAATCATTTTTTATAACTACTTTAAAAAAAAGATTTTTATGATTGTAAACAAACACAAATCTGTTTTTGCTTTTCTTTAAAATCTTTAAAAATAACCACTCAATTATTTTGATTTTGCTTTTTAATCTTCCAATCTAATTAAAAGATGAGTAATGATATGTGAATACTCAAATGGGACACCCATTTGGGACACCTGGTTAATCATATATAAATTTTTTAATATTTTTTTATAATTATTGTTTTCCTATTTTTTAACTTTTTTTATATACAGTGTAGCATAATGGTACAAGCCACATGTCAAGTGATGAAATTTTTTATTTTATTTTTTTATTTTCTAAAATTTATATATTTTTTGTTTTAAAATATTTACAAACTGGTAAAGGTAGAATGTTTTGGGAGTCAAACACGACAATCTCTGAATTGACATAAATAGTGGTAGAGCTATTCATATTTTCTAATCTATTTTTTTCTACATCCTTGCCTTTGTTTTTTCTATTTTAAATAATAAATTTATATCTATACTAATTAATAAGTGGAATTGATGATTTTCTAATAAAGTGACACGTGTCAGCGCTACATGATTTAAGATGATTAGTTGATCATTAGTAATAATCAAAGAGGAACACTTAACACATAGTGTTACATTACGTATTGTAATATTGATAGTGCGTGAATCCGCAAGTGAACGGCTTCGTCGTCAAGTAATAAAAAGATCGAACCCACAGAGACCGTGATATTAAATAACAATTAATTATTAAATTAATTAAACTAGGCGAGAAAAAGATTTGGAAAGGATTTGGTTTGTGAAATAATTTGAGATTAACTAACAAATCAAGTATTTAAAAACACAATCAAATAAAATCGCAATCAAATAAAATCTGGAGATTTTCAAATTAAAAGAGATTTCCAGGAATTGGGTTACCAACAAGACTGCTCATGCTACTAAATTGACTACCCCTTGTTAATTATCGAAATTGCTTTGAAGGTGAATTTATCCTAAATAATTTAATGCTCCCTCTCGAGATACAAGAACCGTGCCCAATTAAACCAACCCCTATATACTCTCGTGGTAATTGTATTTAGATTGAACCCATTAAGATTCGTGACAATTCAATGAACCCTCGAAGGAATGCTTCCAACTCTCGTGATTTAAGTCCTAAGTTCAATCCCTATAGATCCAATACCTAAGTTCACCGCTATGTTCATCCTTAGAGTATCTATGACATGCAAATAAGTGCGCACCAAATTCACAAGTAATTCATGTTAATAAGAATCAAATCGAAAGCAAATTGGAACTAACAAAGGGAAAACATCAATTCATAACATAAAACAAGTCTTGGGCATAGCCCCAATTCCTTGAAATAAGAACAACTACTCAAGTATTGTCATGTTCATAGCAAGCTTGATTAACAAAAGCATAAAAAAAACTAAGAGAAGAGAAAAAATTGAGAAGAAGAGAAATCCTAATTTTTGCCTAAGGTAGCAGCTCAGAAGATCCCCTATTTTCGAGCCTAAGGGTCTCACTAGTGGAAAATATACATTAGACGGTAAAGGTTTACGTCAGTTAACCAAAAACTAGACGTTAAAAAGGGGGCGGTGGCAGTTTTGTAAATATTAGACTTCATTAATTCACTGTTAACATCAGTTGTTTTAAGGACTGACGTTAAAAGTGAGGCGGTGGCAGTTTTGTAAATATGAAATCACTATTTGCGTCAGTTGTTTAATGAACTGACGTTAAAAGTGTTTTCCAAGAAATTATTAAAACTTTTAACGTCAGTTGTTTATAAAACTGACGTTAGAAGTGTGATTTTTACTTCAGTTAAATAAATAACTGAAGTAAATAATCAACTCATTCCTATCTTTCTTTCGTTGTCATCTCCCTGTTGTCACTCTTAACGCAGATCATCACTCCATATAGTGCAGTTTATTTCTAATCTTTTTTTTTAAAAAAAGTTTATTTTTAATCTTAATTAATTAGCTTGAATTAGTAAATTAACAAATTCTTGTGCAAATTAAAATAAATAAACACTTAACATAAAACAAGTTATATATGTATAATCAAATCGTATCTCATTGAAGCGATTCATAAGTTACAATTACATGTTTAAAAGATAAAAAATTTCCGCAAGATAGCACTAAAATATAAAAAAGTTTCTGCTTCAACATCATTTTCTTCTCGTCCTGTCCTCGGAATCTCCAACATTGAATGCATCCCTCCCTCATTTGAAGTCGATGCTCCATCCGAATCCACGAGTCACTTTGGAGCCGTGGCGAGAATGAAGGGTGCACTCGATCTGTTTAAAGCAATATTCTTGGAACAACCACCTGGTTCCAAAGCCGAGGTTTTGGAACCGTAGTCGCGATTCTCCGGAAGGATGATGGTGTGTGCAATTCACATAATGCGATTTACACACCCTTATCACCCATGTAATGCGATTTACACAACCTCAGAAGTTGTTTGACCATTAAGACAGAGACCTTTAAGTCTAGGTATAGGAAGAAAGAGTGATGAAGTTAATCTCCATGGCAGAGCCATATTGTGAAGCAGAAAATTAAAATTAAAGGAAGGAAGGAAGCTATTTATAGGAGTAGGGGATGAAGTTACTAGGCGTCGTAAGTTGCTAAAAAATTAAATTGATCATTAAGAGCATTAGGTTCCAAGGCGCATTGGGAGTTGGCAGTCATATATTATAAACGTGCAGAAAAGAAAACGCCCGAAGGAATAGGAATAAACTTATACACTTTTAACGTCAGTTGTTGAATAAAACTGACGTTCAAAGTGTTTTTAAAATAAAAAATATTTATTTTTAACGTCAGTTGTTTATACAACTGACGTTAAACATGTGATTTTTACTTCAGTTAAATAAACAGCTGACGTAAATAATCCTATATCCCTATCTGAAATGCGCGCCCTGTTTTCACTCTTAACACAGGTCTGTTAATGTCAGTTGTTGAATAAAACTGAAGTTAAAAGTGTTTTTAAAATAAAAAATATTTATTTTTAACGTCTGTTGTTTATACAATTGACGTTAAAAGTGTGATTTTTACTTCAGTAAAATAAATAGATGACGTAAATAATCCTGTATCCCTAGCTATCTGAAATGCCCTGTTGTCACTCAATTAACACAGGTCTCAGAGCCATTTTGTGAAGGAATAGAAATATAGAGGAAAAGAAGAGGCAGTATTATAGACTGTTACAGAAGAATGTTACTTTATACAGAGACACACACTTTTAACGTCAGTTGTATTCAACAACGGACGTTAAAAGTGTTTTTTTAAAAAATATTAATATTTAACGTCAGTTGTTTAATACAACTGACGTTAAATGTTGTTTTAATATGTTTACACCCGCGCGCCTTCTGCACTTCGCTCTGTACGTACGTCTCTTTTATCTTTTCATCACGCTCAACCCTAAATCACTCTCAACCCTCACTCTCACTCTCACCCAGCACAGAACCCTAATCGCGAGCTCATCTCCACCGCAACCACCGCGAGGGCTTCTTCGCCACCACCGTGAGGTACACTATTAACCCTAACTCTGTCTTTCCATTCATTCTTTGCAATAACTTGACGTACATCTCTCTTTCCCCTTCCCGCGCACTAACTCTCATTGTCCCTCTGCTCTCAGTAACCACATCGAACGTTGGCCACCACTCGAGCTCCCCTCCCCACCACCATGCGAGCACCTATTTCTGGTGAGTATTTAGGGCACATTTTTGTATTTTTGGTTTTGAGTGTATGTTGAAACTGTTGTGTCAGTAGTTGAAACTTGAAACCGTGAGTTTGAGTTGTTTGGAATGTACATCTCTGTTTTTGGTTTTGAGTGCATGTTGCTCTGCTGGTTGATCTGTCACGGCCGTGATGCTAATCACGGCTAGGCCGTGATCAGTTCTACCTGTACGTGATGGCATGGTCTGTTCGGTTGGCACGTTACGGCCGTAATGGACATCACTGCCAGGCCGTGACCAGTGCTTGCCAATTAATCTTTAAAAACTATAGTTTTCAATCTCCCGTATTGTCCTTATATTGGATATATATATGTTTTGTATATCTACAGGACCTATCTAGTTATGGATCGTAGTTGGATGGTTTGTAAGCGTACTAGTGCTGAGTATTTGAAAGGGGTGGGAGAATTTATAGAATTTGCTCAAAGGAATGTTCCTAATAGTAATGGAATGTTCTGTTGTCCTTGTGTCAAGTGTTTGAATACGAGGAAATGTACGGTGAAGGATATACGTACTCATTTGATTTGTGAAGGGATTTGCTTGAGTTATACAAGATGGATATGGCATGGTGATATGTTGTTGAGTAGTAATACGACGAGTGTCTCCCAAAGTGAGGACGTTGACGTAGATATGGAGGATGATCGAGTAGAGGACATGATCCGTGATATTGGACAAGAATCTTTTCATCGAGCGCATGTGTATGATAGGTTGTGCGGTGATGCGGATAAGCCTTTATATCCAGGGTGTACTACTCATACACGGTTGTCGGCGGTGCTAAAATTGGTTTGTGTGAAGGCGAGAAATGGTTGGAGCGATAAAAGCTTCACGGAATTGCTTGAAGTGTTGAAAGACTTGCTTCCGGAGGACAACACATTGCCTGACCGTAACTATGAGGCCAAGAAGGTATTGTGTCCTATGAGTATGGAGTATAAGAAGATACACGCATGCCCCAATGATTGCATATTGTACACCGGTGTTCATGAAGACAAACACGATTGCCCCAAATGTGGGTTATCACGATACAAAGTGAAGGGTGGTGATGATGATGATGATGTTGATGATGTGAGAAAAAAGGGTCCTCCTGCGAAGGTGTTGTGGTATCTTCCAATAATTCCAAGGTTCAAGCGATTGTGTGCCAATGCGAAAGATGCGAAGAATCTTAGATGGCATAATGATGAGAGGAAACGTGATGGAAAGGTTCGTCATCCTGCTGATTCTATTCAATGGAAGAATATCGATACTATGTTTCCGGATTTCGCCGATGAGCTAAGAAACCTAAGGCTTGGACTTGCTACGGATGGAATGAATCCTTATGGTAACATGAGTAGTATTCATAGTTCATGGCCTGTTCTGTTGGTGATTTACAACATGCCCCCTTGGTTGTGCATGAAGCGCAAATACATGATGTTGTCTATGATGATTTCGGGCCCAAAGCAACCGGGAAATGACTTAGATGTTTATCTAGGTCCCTTGATTGAAGACTTGAAAACGTTGTGGGTGGAAGGTGTTGATGTAGTTGATGGGTATTCTCACGAGACTTTCAAGCTTCGTGCCATGTTATTTTGCACCATCAACGACTTTCTAGCATACGGTAACTTGCAATAAGATGCAGTGTCAAGGGGCATAAAGCATGCCCTATATGTGAAGAAGGCACATGCTACACTCAGTTGCATCATGGAAAGAAGACGGTTTACCTTGGGCATTGGAGATTTCTTAGACGTGATCACCCATATCGTAAGATGAAAAAAGCTTTTAATGGATGCCAAGAGACAGAAGAAGCGCCGGCTGCCTTAATTGGAGAGCAGGTTTATCAGAGGGTAAAGGACATCGATGTTATATTCGGCAAGTCCAAAAAGAAAGGTAAAGCTGTTGAGAAAAACATATGGAAGAAGAGGTCGATATTCTTTGATCTTCCATACTGGCGCAAGCTTGATGTCGATAATTGCATTGATGTGATGCATGTGGAGAAAAATGTGTGTGATAGTGTGATCGGGACGCTTCTCAACATTCAGGGCAAGACAAAGGATGGTGTGAATACTCATCTCGACCTCGTTGCTATGGGTATACGAGAGCAGTTAGCTCCAGTTGTTGAGGATGGTAAGCGGACTTATTTGCCGCCAGCATGTCATACTTTGTCAAAAAAAGAGAGACAAAGTTTATGCGGGTGTCTTCAGGGCATCAAAGTTCCACATGGTTACTCTTCAAATATGAAGAGGCTTGTCTCTAGTGATCTTAAATTGGTTGGCTTGAAGTCTCATGATTGTCACATCTTGATGCAACAACTTCTGCCCGTTGCTATTCGTGGTATTGCTACAAAAAATGTGAGACATGCCATTACTCGGTTGTGCTCATTCTTCAATTCTATATGTAGCAAAGTCGTTGAACCCCGTATGTTGGATGACTTGGAAGTTGAGGCTGCTACAATCTTGTGCCAATTGGAGATGTATTTTCCTCATTCCTTTTTTGACATAATGGTTCACTTAATTGTTCATTTGGTGAGGGAGATTAGATTATGTGGGCTGGTTTTTCTGAGATGGATGTACCCAGTTGAGCGCTACATGAAGATCTTGAAAGGGTACGTGAAGAATCCTCATTGTCCGGAAGCATCTATTGTTCAAAGGTATGTTGCGGAAGAAGCTATTGAGTTTTGTTCGGACTACCTTCATAACACGGATCCTATAGGGGTTCCTAAGCCTCGGCATGATGAGATCAGATGTCAAGGTAAGGGTACACATGGCTTAAGAATTAATAGGAAGGATCGGGAGGAAGTGCTTCAAGCACATTTGTATGTATTGAACAACATCGAATGTGTTCACCTTTCTTATTTGAACATAAAAGAAAAGTCAATCAAGAAAACCCTCGAATGAGCGAAAGGTGGTTGTTGAACAAGCATAACAAGACTTTCTTACCATGGTTCAAGGAAGAAATGCTTAAGGATGGTAGTAATCTTGCTCGATGACGTAAAATGGCTAGCACGTGGGCCTAACTTCAACGTCATATGTTGGAGCGGATACGACATAAATAAATTTTCCTTTTATACAAAGGAACAAGATAACAAGAGTACCATGCAAAATAGTGGGGTTATGATCGGGGTCGAAGCAATGCACTTCTCTAGTGCAAAGGACACAAAACCCGTTCTAAAGACCGACACCTTACTTTGGATATATTGAAGATATTTGGGTGCTCGATTACACTAAGCTTACGGTCTTAGGTATTTAAATGTAAGTGGGTTGATAGTAACGGTGGTGTACAAACCGACGAATTGGGGTTCACATTGGTAGACCTCAACAAGTTAGGTCATATAAATGAGCCTTTCATAATGGCTTCCCAAGCAAAACAAGTGTTCTACATCACCGATCCTTCTAACAAAAGGTTGTCCGTGGTTCTCCAAGGAAAAAGCATGTATAATGGTAGTGATGAAAATGAAGATTCAAATCTTGATATTCCCGAGACTCCTTCTTTTTCAACAAACATGCCTACTATAATCGAGGAGACACGGTGGACGATGTACATGCCACTCGTGATGATCATCACGAAGGGATATTGATATAGGTAGTTTAAACTTAGTATACATTTATAACCTATGTTAATAAATATATATTGTTTTGAACAGTCACACATATGGATCATTGTTCCATTTTTCCTTTGCAATTCTGTAATGTGTGTGATATTCGTATTCTTGGGATATTTATGAATGCAGGGATGGCTTAGGGGAGTGATATTTTAAAATTGAATTTAAAAAAAAAAAAACTATTAACGTCAGTTGTATCATACAACTGACGTTAAAAGTATTTTATAAAAATATACAGTAGACTATTAACGTCAGTTGTTTATTACAACTGACGTTAAAATTAAGACCTTTAACGTCAGTTCTTGATAACAATTGGCGTTAGTTTTAACAAAATTTACGTCGGTTTTGTTAAAGAACCGACGTTAATTTTGACAAAATTAACGTCGATTGTGTTAAAGAACCGGCGTTAATAGTGTTATATTTAACGCCGTTCTCAACCGGCGTTAACGATCAAACTTTTAACGTCATTGTATTTACGTCGATCGATTTCGACGTAAAAAATCAATTTTAACTGACGTAAAAAGCACTTATTGCACTAGTGTCTTATTTATAATGTATGGTAACTTGGGATTAAAGCTGTTACAAAATCAGATCAAATCAGCAATTAAATTTTCAAATATTGCGCGTCACGACCGTGATGCTCGTCACGGCTAGGACGTGACAGGTTCTGATTTGGAGATGACTTCACTGCTTGGTATGTCACGACCGTGATGGTCATCACGACCTAGCCGTGATCAGTTCTGCCTGTGAGGGTCTGGTTCAATTTGCATGTCACGGCCGTGATGCCTGTCACAGCCAGGCCGTGACCAGTTCTGAGTTTTCCATTCTTCTTTCTTTTCAGTCCTACTCGATCATGGCCGTGATGGGCTCTGTTTGGCTCATTTTTCTTGTATTTCAAGCTCTGCCTTCATGCAAACTCCAACATAACTGACACCGAGCATTTTAATATTCAATTCCTGCACACAAAACCACCTTACCCGTTCCAAGGTAAAAACTAACAAAAATAAAATTAAATATGCCTAAACTATATGAAAATGCATGCAAAATGTCAAGGAAATATGAGGTGAAATCACACTCATCAAATATCATTTTAAAATAAAAATAATATTCAATTTTTTGCACTCAAATTATAGATAAAATTGTTTCAAGGTTTTTACTGATCACTTCTGTCTATAAATAAAAAGCCTTGAAGATGAATGAGTACCACCATTATGGGTGAGAATAAAATATTGAAAGTAATGTATGAAATAAGTCAAGAAAATGTTTGACATAGTGGACTTAATTTGGGATAAAGGAAATTTTTTTTCCGTACATATAGAAACACAATTCAAGTTATTAATGATGATAATGCTATTAATAATAATAATAATTGATGACCCGTGTATCACACGGTTGAAAAATACTGGTTAAACTCAAATTCGAACTAAAATTTTTGGAATTTGAATAGGAAAAATATTAGGACATTTGAGTCGGGTTTCTGGATCTAAGTTTGACACTGTTTGACACTGAACTCGGAACCAATGTTGGTTTGGACTGACAGAACTGGTATTATTAAAATAATATGATTTTATCAGTGTTGATCTTTCCCATTTTTCGGCCCTAGATATATTGTTGAGAACCTAAATATATTAATAGTTCAACATATGCGGTCAAACCCAAATTTTCATTCTCCGGTATTTTTCCTTACTATATGGTTTATATTGTCCGTGGAACCCAAACTGAGCTAAAAATCAAACTCTTTGGGACCAAAATTCTTCTTTAATTATGCCTAATATGTATAATTAGTTAACCTTCTTCAATGTAATGTATAAATTTAATTTTGTCTTAGAGGTCTCAAGGGCATGAAGGAAAGCTTGTATAAGTAGATATTTTCGTTTTGTATACCTGTTAAATGAGCATAGTTGAAGTCTTCCATGTTTCAAAGATCGGATATCTGCACTTCCACTTAATGATGGAGCATGTCTACCTTCTGCTAGAGCAGCAACATGTTCATGTCAATCGTCAAATATATCAGACCAAAGAAAGAATGATTCATACAACCATGATGATGGATGATTCATGAAAACATGAACCACAATAATAGTAACGTTACAATCGATAACAAAACTTGAAATCAATACAAACCGATAAAACACAATTTAGATCAAATATGTCTATTGGTAGAATCAACTCCATACCGACATCGTTTGAGTATGATCACCGACACCAACAAGTTAGTGAAGAAGATTCAAGACAAACAAAAGGGGTTAATCAGTATCTTCAAGAAAAGAAAGAATTGATTGGGTAAAACGATGGAATTTCACAAAAATACTGACAGTGTGGTTAGATTTGAAGATAATAGTTGCATGTCGGATTGTCTAGAGCTTAAGAATAAGATTCTTGATGGGGCCACAAGAGAAATTTAATTATATACCATGAGCGACAAATGTGCATTAAGATCTTAAGAAGATGTTTTGATGATTATAATGAAGAGTAGCATGAATAACTATGTTGTAGCCTACTAAGTCTATCAAAAGGTTAAGATACAACATCAAAAGCCAGCGAGAATGCTTCAACCTCTAGATATCCCAAAGTGAAAATATGATAGTATCACAACAGATTCTGCAGTCGGACTGCTAAAAACCCTTAGGAGGCATGATTTTATATGCATGGTTCGTTATTGATAGGCTAACGAAGTCAGCTCACTTCCTACCTATCAATATAAGATATTTTCTAGAGGAGGCGACTCAATTGTGTGCTTCGGAAAATCATCAAATTTCATGTAGTTCTTTCCTCTACAGGCTCAACAACAACAATTATTATTTTCACTCAAAAAGAATAAATGAGTAAGTGTTTTAAATATAACATGCAAGTCTACCAGAAATACTTAGAGAGTGGATGTAATATGAAAGTTTGGAAAGACTGTGTACTAACTTCTCTATTGAATGTAACTGATTGAAGATAAGAATAAAAGAACAAGTACGTAGAGTAAATGCTTGTTGTTTTGATGTGTGTACTCTATGTGTAATAGCTCTTCAAAGCATGCTCTTTATAGGCATCGATCTATTCATGTATTGTTGTTCAGCAGTGAGTTCTTTAATTCAAACAAATTGAATCTTCATTAACACCAAGAGTCGTTCTTAATAAGCATTAAATGAATAGGTATGCTGGTTTTTGTCTTGGCAATGGAGTTCTCACTTTTTCTGAAGAGCAGAGAGATCAGAGTTGGCAACAACAGTACTTTTGTACTTATGTAGCTCGATTTAATCTTTTTGTGCAACACTTAGGTTTGATAGAGGTAAAGTGCATTGTGTTGAAATCCAGAAAGGTGATATGAAGTATCTTTTGTCCGGTGCCACATTTTAACGAGTTTTGACTTTGAGCTATTAGAAAATATCCTTGTACAATTGTCATCTAATTTAGACGCTTCAAGCATAAGCTTTTGTTTTGTCTTTGACAGTCCAACTTATTTAGACACTTGAGATGCACACTTGGCTTGATCATTTAAACATTGGGTGCTTTCAGTCTCTCACTGGTCACATGACCATCAACTTTCATTAGACCCTTGCTTTGATTCTATATGATCCATCTTTGAAGAGTAATTACTGTCTAGTGGAATAAGAGACTGCATATTAAGTAGACTCAATGGTAAACTTAATAAGGTTCAATTAAATAATTATATAAATGTTTGGGTTCATCAAAACTTAGGGTAAAGGTCTTCGTTAGACCCTTGAGGACTCAACAAGGCTACCCCAACAAGCTCTCCCAACATTAAGTCGTCCCAAACTCTTTGGATGAGCCACTTTCTCTTAGCTAACAAGGTGGAACCCCTATATATCCCACTTTGGATTCAAACTCTAAATAAAAACCTCATTGTCGTATCAGTATTATCACATAACACTAAAAGATAAGGAGACACAACCACCCTGCCCAAGTCCCCTAGCGGGGCTAAACTGGTCTAGCCTACTCCCGTCGCACACCAAGGAGGGTTTGATCATAGTAACACATCTTATGATTTGGGTAATAGTAGGGGGAGAGAAGCCAAACCCCTAAAGAATAATTAGAAAGAATTTCTAAATCATTCTATCACACGTTGATTCCTAATCCATCTTGAAAATGAGAGAGCCAAATTTACCTTTTTCCAAGAAACATGTTCAAATATAAAACTAAATATATCATACTTGATTAAAATAATAATCAATTTTACATCTAATCAATTGTTAATATAATCTATTATTCGCCGCTAATTCAAACACGTGAAAATTTCATAACTTTAATTTTAAATCATGTAATTATTATGATTATGTAAATCATTATAGGTGCGTTTGATAGCATTAATGCACAGGACAAATAGAACAACACAGTACAACTCCTTGAGTCACAGAACAACTTTTTGTCATGTACATCGTTTGATAGAAAATGAACAGTAGAAGTAAAATAATATTAATTTTACTACGATACCCTTTGTAATATATATTATTATATATTAATATAATATTATTAATATATATTATTAATATATGTAAGTATTAGGTAAAATATAATATATTTTATAATATATAGTTTATATGGTAATATATTTTTATTACCATAATAATACTGGATATATTAGAGAGGGAGAGGAGAGAGGGGGAAGAGAGAGAGGAGAGAGAGAATAGAGAGAGAGGGGGAGAGAGAAGAGAGAGTGGTACTGATAATTTTATTTTTTTTGATAGTCTGTTCATGGGATAAAAATGGTCTGGTGGGGGACAAAATTTTGGGTTTTTGTCCTGTCTCTCATCCTTTTTTGTTCTGTCCCCTAACCACTTTTCAAATCAAATAGGAGACAAATTTTTGTGCTGTTCAGTCCCCTGCTTTTTTTAAATCAAACACACCCTATGAAACACAACATTCATTAATAAATTAGTATAACGTATCCTAAAATTAAATATTACTAACAAATCAATAAATATTCATTTTAAAAAGTGTTTAATATAATTATATACTGACGGTGTAAAAAAGTTTTACATAAACGTCCAATCATATTTTATCGTTATATCACTTTATTATATTAGTTGTTAAAACATTTCAATAAATATCTATGTGATGAAAATTGATTGTAGAACAATATAAAACTTTACATTTTTTAAAAAACAATATAAGATGAATAAAAATTAGTTGCAGGGTGATAAAATAATATAGGATGTCTCTCTTTGTCCTATTATCTTTCCATTTTGTGGCAAGGACAGTAACATGTCATCATTTATTCCACGTCATCATGCACCAGTGTGCCAGCCACCACTACCAAATTTGTACTTATCTAGAAGAATACATCTACTATAGTAAAATCTAATGCATTAATTTCATTATAGGTTTAATTATAATTTTGGTCCCTCAGATTGTGTGATTTTGATTCCTCAAAAATTTTAATTATATTTTTGGTCACTCAATTTTTTTGATGGTGTGATTTTGGTCCCTCAAAAAATTTAATTGCACATTTCGTCCCTCAACTTTTAAAATTGTGTGATTTTAATCCTTCAAAAATTTAATTGCACATTGATTAGTTATGAACGGAATGACTGATTTTGCACAATTTGACAAATTAGAAGACTAAATGTGCAATTAAAATTTTGAGGGACCAAAATCACACAATTGAAAAAATTGAGGAACCAAAAGTGCAATTAAAATTTTTGAGGGACCAAAATCGCACAAATAAAAAAGTTAAGCGACCAAAAATACAATTAAGCTTGATTATATTTGGCACTATATTTTGAGAACGAATAAAGCTCTTTATTTTTTTAGATTAAAATAATCATTTGGTTCTTATATATGACGTGATTTTCAATTTAGTTATTATATATAAAAAAAATTAATTAATCTTTACATGTGACATTCATTTTCAATTTGATCTTCATCGTTTATTGGTGTTATGACATCTTTTGTTGAAGTTAAAGTATAAGGAGCAAATTGAAAATGATTTTCATATGTAGAGACTGAGTTCAATAATTAAAAATTTGAATTCGATCCTCACACGTAATAGCCATTTTCAATTTGGTTGCATATGTGATAAATATTTTCAATTTGATCTCTATCATATGATGGCATTATAACATAAATAAATAACGAAAATAAAATTGAAAATAATTGTTATGTGTAGAGATTGTTTTTGATTTTTTTTTTACGTAAATACTAGGATTAAATTAGAAATCAGTGTTACGACCAAAGTATTAGTTTAACGTTTTCTTAATCAACCAGGTCGAGAGTTAGCCTCTATCTTATTTGATAATTTTATGGGTCCCTTTATGCCCCAGATGATTTTGGTCGACTGTCTTAGGAGGTTGTTTCTTCTTTGCTTTAGGCCCTAGGCCACTTGAATTTTTTTTTAAAAAGAGCTATTTTAAATTGAACAAAAGTTTAAAGTAAAACATCTAGCTATTGAGTAGGTTTTTGAATTATTTAAGAATTTTTAAATATGTCTCTATATTAAAAAAAATTATAATTTGATCCTCGAATTTTTATAAAGTTCTCAATTGGGTCCCTATACTAAAAAAGTTTTTAATCGCGTCCATGAACTTTTATAAAATTTTCAATGGAGTCTCTGGGGTAGGGTTCCGTGAAGAGGTCTTTAAGTTTGCTGATTTGAAACATGACCTGTAATTCCCTCCAAATTTGTATTTAAGGTTGCAAGAGACCAAAATATTGAGCCAGAAACCAAAACGTGACCTGCGATTGCTTCTCCTCCATCTGAACAAATAGTTCATTCCTTCCCCGATTTATGTTTTACGGTTGTATATCCCTTCCTTGAAATAATTTCGTCCAAAATAGTTCCCAAACTTGCAACTTACTACATCTAACTTCATCTTGTTACATCAAGATGTATTTTGTTGTGATAATGTCTGAAGATTCATCTTCCACCCAAACTACTCATAAATGACTGATATGATTATCCAGCTTGGATGAAATCAGTTATATTCCGTCTAATTCGACTTATCACTAACGAATTTTATAATTTAGTGACCCATTGAAAATTTTATATAAGTTCAAGGACCCAATTAAAAATTTTATAAAAGTTTGAGGACTTAATTACAATTTTTTTTAATATAGGGATCTATTTAAAAATTGTAAAATAATCCAGAGACCTGCTTAATAGTTAAACCAAAAATGTATGTATATGCATTTATAATATCTTATTTCATTTTACACTTTTGTCCTTATATTATGAGAATATCTCTACTTTATATTTGTCCATTTCCTTCAAAGTTTCACACATTCCTTTTGTTTCAGCATCTATGGCAGAGGCAAATGTAAGGTAATACACTAATACTACAGCCCTTTAGATTGTGCTTTCTTCTCTTTTCTTTTTTCCCTGGGGCCACTCTATTCCTACACACCATAGTCCCACATGTCAAGTTCCCTTTCTTCTTTCATGTGCATGTTTTCATAATTTATAGCATTTTTTGGATATGGAATTATTTGTACTTTGTGCTTTCAGGTATGCTGTTGTTACAGGGGCAAACAAAGGCATAGGATTGGAGACTGTCAAAGAGTTGGCTTCAAATGGAATCAAGGTGGTGCTGACAGCTAGAGATGAAAAGAGGGGCCAGGAAGCCATTGAGAAATTGAAAGAGTGTGGTCTCTCTGACCTTGTGGTTTTTCACCAGCTTGATGTGACTGACCATGCTAGTATTGCATCATTAGTAGAGTTTTTTAAGACCCAGTTTGGGAGACTTGATATCTTGGTAAGAAGACATGCTTATAGTACTTGATAATTTGAGCATTATGATTCCTTGCCAATTTCTTACTTTTTGTTTTCTCAGCTGAAAGGAAGTCTGATGTGTCAAACTTATACACCACTTGGTTTGTGCACTGCACTAACAGGAAGAAGCAGTTATTATGAAAAATAATGTTATGCTCTCGATTACAAGGTTTTAAATTGCATTTCCGGTCGTTGTTGTGTTTTCTATTATTGGCAATTCCGGAAAACTATAGCCAATGCGGTCACGATGCGGTTTTGGAGACTGCCAAGACCGCAACGTCGTGGCCTCTATTGCTGTTTCGGACCCAAATTTAAAAACATGTTTCGATTTATCTGGTGCATATCTCTAGTTGTACACTTTGTGTACCCCCAGACTTATTTCCCCCAACTGTACTTAAATGCCTTCGTCATTATCCGATTCTCTATCTGTCTCCCTAACAATTCCTCCGATAGCTGATCAACATTTATAATTAGTCACAACTCTTCAGAAAAAGTGTACTTGGAATGATTTCCTCACATTCATGTTAGAATATCTAGCGCACTGTGACTCTGCCATTATGTTGTGGAGTGGAGTTCACAGTTTCATCACTGACCTACATTCTGAGATTAAATTACATTAAGATTTTGCATAAACATTGTGCTATTCCAATCCAAGCATCATGCTCATGCTATTGATATGCAAAATCCATGAACTCAGCCTAGTTTTTCCTGACACCATCCAAATTCAGACTAGTGGTTCTAATATGATAAATTATTGCTTATCCTGGAAGTATTTAAGAAATGTCTAGGAATTCACTGTTTACCATAGTAATAGCCTGTTATTTTGTCAGTGAATTATACAGTGCACACTATAAACAGATGAAGTGATCAAAAGAAATTAATACAAGAACATGTGTTTTAGTATACTGGTTATAATACATGGCAAAAACAATAAGCTGTGTAGGATACATCCCAAAGAGCAAAGGATGTTGCTTATAAGTCACCTTTGTTACCCGTTTAACTTAAATGAATGAATCAAATTTTTCAATTAAGGGTCCCAAATTCTTGTTCAGGTGAACAATGCAGGAATCAGTGGTGTCAATCCGGATGAAAATAAGGTGATCTTTTTGTCTACTATGTGGGAGTATTGGTCTATTTAGAGTTACAAAAATGCTTTGAGTTTCTTATACATGAATGCAGGAGGGATCAACAATTAAGTGGGAGGAACTCAGCCAAACATATGAGATGGCTGAAAAGTGCCTAAAAACAAACTACCATGGTGCTAAAGAAACAACTGAGGAATTTCTTCCCCTTCTCCAGTTATCCAAATCACCTAGGATTGTTAATGTTTCCTCCCAATCAGGGCTGTTAAAGGTTCAAGAGTACCAAAAAAATTATCTGAATTTAAATTATTTTGAAATATGAATGTACATTACCTTCTCAACATTGGCAAAATTCTGTCATGGTGGTATTTCAGAACATATCGAACAAATGGGCTAAAGCGGTGCTTAATGATGCTGAAAATCTTACAGAAGAGAAAATAGATGAGCTACTGAAGGAGTATATTAAAGACTTCAAAGAAGGTTCACTAGAAAACAAAGGGTGGCCAACTAAAGTGTCTGCTTATCAGGTCTCAAAAGCAGCCATGAATTCTTACACAAGGATTCTGGCTAAGAAGCATCCAAACTTGTGCATCAATTGTGTTTGCCCTGGTTTTGTCAAAACTGATATCAACAGAAACACTGGCACCTTATCTGTTGACCAAGGTGCTGCTAGTGTAGTGAGATTAGCACTGCTTCCTGATGGTTACCCTTCTGGCAACTTCTTTGTTAGGCAACAAGTGTCAAGCTTTTGAATAAAAATGTCTGTGGCATAATAATCGAGGGCAGCAACATTTGAATTTATTGGTTGGGATGACCTGGTGCATTGCACTTTGATTGTCACATTGCACAAGTTTATGAAGAGGCTTTGGAAGCCAATCAACATGCTTACAAATATCTAAAGTTGGTTTGTTAGTACTCTTCTTTCTTTGCCAAATTGGTATGCCTTGGCTGTTTATGACACTGGCCACAGGCCTGTAAAGATTGATGAAGGAATTGAGCATCCTATAGTACCAGCTAGCAGTAATGCTAAATGGTACTAGTCCCTTGTGCCTTTTCTTTTGACAGGAAACAAGTGCCACCATTTTAGTACATGCTTGATCATAGAGTTTTTGTTTCTACAAGATTCATGAGCAATATGAACCCCATTAGGCCATTATTGTAACGAAAATGGACCAAAGGGAGGCCTATTGTGGATCAACACAGTGAAGCGAGGTTGCTAAGAAATTGCCTACTTACTTAAAGCCAAAAGGCTTGTTAAGGCCTGATGCTGCCAAATTACCTTGCCAAAGAGATCGAGGAAAAACGGCATAAAACTAATTAAATCAGAGAAATACTAGTATCACACTCTTTGACACATTCTTTTCAACACACCTCCGCCTATCTATTGGTTGAAATTCATGTGAGTCCCACTAGTTTGTGTGAGTCCCACTTAAATTTTATAGGATCTAGATACATTTCAACCAATAGTGATGACTGTGTTGAAAAGAGTATGATAAAGAGTGTGTTGCTAGCCCTGCTCGTTAAATCATCTGTGTAGGCCCTCTGGGGAAAGTGCAAGCTCTTTTTCCTCTTCTGTTTTTATTGCATATCTGCAAATTTTGAATTCCTAGGCTGACCATTGGGCCTAAATATTTTTGTTAAAAGAAAATAAAAAATTACATTGATGTTTCTTAAAATTTGGTTTAATCTTACTTGATAATTGTTTTGTTTTAAAAATTATGTTGAGCTTAAATTAATCTGTAGGTTTTTGAACAATTTAGGAATTTTAAATAGGTCCTTAGATATTTTAAAAGTTTGTATTTAGATTCTATAAACACATAAAAATTTTATAATTCGATCTATATTTTTCCATGATTTCGTTAAATATTCGCTGGGGTGAATATTCGTGGATCCCTCTAATTTTTGGAAAAAATTCAAATAGGTCTATATATTTGTTTAGAAAAATTTAAATTGGTAGTACTTTTTGAAATCCTGTGTGTGTGGAACTCAAGTGAGATGAGTGTCTTATTGTGAGAGTGAGAAGAATAAATCTGGGCCATTAAATCATACACGAATGGTCAGGATTAGAAGTTAGTTGGTGATCATGTGATCACTGAAAATAGTCACATGACTTTGTGTTCTAATCTTGATCATTCAATAGTCACATGACTTTGTGTTCTACTCTTGATCATTCATATGTGATCCAAAGATCTAAATTTACTCATTCTGTCTCTTATAATAACACATTCATCTCACTTGAGTTATACAATAGACACAATTAATTTTTTTTTATATTCAAGAACTTGATTACAAATTTTTAAAATATAGATACTTGAAAGCTCCTTTAACCTGCAGACCTTATGATTATTATTCTATCGGATGTCCCCGAAGGGACTACGATTATTATTCTACATGTCTCTTATAATGTTTTTTTGATAAGCACTCCCTTATAAAATTTTTTTTTTGACTGGCTCTTATAATTTTATTTTATTTTTTTTGACTAAAACTGGCTGTTATAATGTTAAATAGCTGTTAACATAACTCTCAAAAAGATTAGGGTGAAATTCATAACTTTGAAAATGAAAATTTACCCAAGCAGTATTACGATTGACGCCCCATGAAAACGGCAGTATTAGTTCATCACTTCACTTCAGTCTCACCTCACTTCGCCTTTCCTTTGGCTACGTTACGAAACAGACAGTCACATGTTTCTATGGTGATTTGCTGTCACTGATTTGGGTCCCACTCAAAGCTTCCTCTGTCCCATTCCCTCACAGATCTCAACCAATTTATATAACTTCCCTTGCTTCCCCCATTGAAGATCTGCCCCCCTCCTCCCACATTCAAACTCTCTTCCCAGGCAAGTTTCACTATTCCAATTTTTCTTTCAGCTTTCAATTCTAGTTCTGCATTAGTATCATCTTTCAATTAGAGAAGTTTCATTTTAAAAAGTTGGATTACATCGAGGTTTTAAATTGCGGTTGCTGTTTTACTGAAAAAAATGCAGCCACAATTGCGGTCGCGATGCGAGACTAAAATGTCACAACATGGTGGCTTCAATTGTGGTTTCAAACCTCATTTTAAAACCTTGGATTACATATTTGATGAATGGTTTTGTGACACACAAGTTCTGTAATTTGTTGTACTGCTCAGAAATTTGAAACTCTTTAACCATTTTATCTGTTGTTACAACTTATGGATTTTTTTTTCTGAGTTTGAAGATGTTTGCTTAAAGCTTGATGAAAAGGTTTCAAAGTTTTGCAGGTTTGAGTGCACATGGCGGCCAGGAAACCTGGTTTAATTGCTTTATTTGATGTTGATGGGACTCTTACAGCTCCCAGGAAGGTATCTTTTTGTTCTGGATCTAAAGACACTGTGTGTGTATAGTTATAGTTATTTTGTTACAATCATAAGTCATAACTGCAAAATATAACAATGCAGCAATTTGATATGGTTTTAAGAGAGATCTATTGTCTGCAAGTCATATTTGAGGTTACTCATTAATTATAAAATGACATGATTCCCCCTTGCTGAACAAAACTTGAAAAGCAGGATTTATTCTTTTTGATTGTTTAGTCAATCACCTGTATTTAATTTCTCCTACTCAAATGCAAGGTGGCTACTCTGGAGATGTTGGAATTCATGCAAGAACTAAGGAAGGTACACAGTTTTGATTTTTTTTTTTTTTTTGTATT
Source organism: Sophora flavescens (assembly GCA_030762895.1). Taxonomy (NCBI): domain Eukaryota; kingdom Viridiplantae; phylum Streptophyta; class Magnoliopsida; order Fabales; family Fabaceae; genus Sophora; species Sophora flavescens. The sequence continues at coordinate 186,879,402 of CM061063.1, read as the reverse complement.
ACAAATACATGTATATCTTTTCTTTGTGTATGTTTCTGAAAATTGATAACCTTTCTTTGGGTATAGGTTGTAACGGTTGGAGTTGTTGGGGGTTCTGACCTTGCAAAGATATCCGAGCAACTTGGCAACACAGGTAGCTCTTTGGTTTCTAATGCTATAATGTTAAGCTTCTAGGAAGCCAGTTGAGAAAACTGATTTTAGTGTTTCTTTTCATTACTTTAATTCCATCATATATTTTTATTTTCTTTCTATTGTTTTGTTATATTCTGAAATCTGACCTCTAATATTGGCTGAAGGTGAATTATGTTCGATTATAAGCTGTTAATAATCATTGTTACACAGTTTTCCCTTCCATTTTCTTCTTCAATTCTCCTATTTTTGAAAGAAAAAAATATACTTCTTATTCTTTGATAAGCTATTACATAAAAGAGTGAAATAAATAAAGAAATAGAAGGATCTATTTTTTGAATATTCCTATTTGTCTGTTGCAGTTACCAATGACTACGATTATGTATTTTCTGAGAATGGTCTTGTGGCTCATAAGCAGGGAAAGCTCATTGGAACCCAGGTACACCACATAAACCTCAATCCATGATTGAAACAAGTTGCCATGACTAGGGATGTATCTAAATGGATTTGTGCTGATCCTTTGAGGAACTAAAAGAACACATGCAACAAAAGTGTTTTCAACTAACATAACATTACTAACATTTGCCTATAAAAAGAATGTATTTTCAACTAGGTGGTACTATGTTGTGATTTGGAGGCAAAGTAGCCATTATAAGAAGAGAATTTATAATGACGCTTTTTTAAGCATATAGAGGAAATTACAGTCATTTACACCTACAGAAAGTTAATCTGGTCATCTATGCCAGAATTGAAAAACAGCAACAACCCAAAATTGAATAGCTTTGATTGAAGAAGGAAAAATGACTTTTTGGATCAAGCCATTTGTGATTCAGAATTTGGCTTTCTCAGCCTCTCATCAATACACTTTATCCCTCCTGTTTAGCAGTGTCTACTGTTTCTCTAATACACCATGATGAATTGTATATTGTCCTCTTTTCAGAGCTTGAAGTCATTCCTTGGTGAAGAAAAGCTCAAGGTAAGGCCGAGATATCCATTCCTATTCAAGCTATCTTACTAATGGGACACTGAAGCTGCTATGCTGACATCCTTGGATGTGTTTTGGGTTGTTTCATACTGTAATTCCTGTGAGATTCTAGGCGTACTATACAACCGTAAACAAAATAAGAAAAATCAAGTTAATATATGAATTCGTTATGGCTTAGCTTTAAAGACAAGTAACAAATCAGATTATTCCTTAGTGTACTAATTGTAAAAATTCAATAAAGTTGTTGTGAGCCATATGCGAAGAAGACATTTTATATTATAGACTGCCTGTTATAATGATAGAATGGGGGTTATTTTGCAGGAATTTATTAATTTTACACTTCATTACATTGCTGACCTGGATATCCCCATTAAGAGGTTAGTGGAATTCTTAGGCTAATCATATGTTTTTCATGTTTGTTAGAGGAAACTGTTGAATCCTATTTGACACAAGAATATTGTTAGGGGGACATTTATAGAGTTCCGTAGTGGGATGTTGAACGTCTCGCCAATTGGGAGAAACTGTAGCCAAGAAGAAAGAGATGAATTTGAGAAGTATGACAAGGTGATGTATTTTAGTTCTTATCATATTCACTAGAATTTTCACTTTCTATAATTTGAAATTCTAGAGGGATAATTTGATCCTAAAAATTTGCTATTTAAGTTCTCAGGTTCACAACATTCGCCCAAAAATGGTTTCTGTACTTCGTGAGAAGTTTGCTCACCTGAACTTAGCATTTTCCATAGGGGGACAAATAAGTTTTGATGTAAGTGATTGTCTTCAATCTTCATGATGATGATGTGATGACTTGTTTATTAAATAATAGGCCAACAGATTTTAATTTGAATCTGCTCTTCAGGTTTTCCCTCGAGGTTGGGATAAAACATATTGCCTGAAATACCTTGACGATTTCAATGAAATACACTTCTTTGGAGACAAAACTTATAAGGTTAGTCCATAAGTTTTATTATGCACTAAATGTTTTGAGTATCAAACCAACGTCTATGCCATTTGACAAGTTGATTCAGTTCTGGACACGGACATGATTACATGAATAGTTTTTCTCCCTTTTCAATCTTCATTCAAATTATTCAGCAGAAAGAAAATGTTCTTAGATTTAGCTAATTTTAGATTTAATGTTTCTTAGAAGGACATCTCTAATTATAATAATCAACCAGTGCAATCTTACCTGCAAAACCTATGCTATTTACCCATTGTTTAGGTTGGTCCTTCACTTTGCATGACTTGGTTTCATGTGTTTTTGTTGTTTTCACCTGTCTGCTAGATTTCTAGCTTCCATAGTCATGCTATAGGGCTATAGGCCGAAGGATTAATTAATTTCATATGAATTCGTTTTTATTTATTTTTTCTTTCTTTGAGCAGGGTGGAAATGATCATGAAATCTATGAATCAGAAAGGACTGTTGGGCACACTGGTATGTTGCTTTCTTAACTTAAATCGTCATATGTGGAAATGATTGAGTTTTGATTTCAATGCCATGGGGAAACAATTCCATTTCCTTATGAAGTATATGAAAAATCAAGTTAATGCAAGGTAAAAAAGTTCTTCTAATCCTTATACCATTTGTATTGATTCATCTTTCAGTTACAAGCCCTGAAGATACCATGAAGCAGTGTAAAGCTCTCTTCCTAGAAAACTAAGATCATTGCAGCAACATATCATTGTTGAGAACAATTACCGAGGAAGTCTCCTCAAATACATGGTTTACAGAGGATCAAAGGCTGCAAATATAATCTCTATTTGTATATTTTATTATAGCACTTTACATTTTGGATTTAATAATAAGCTTATCATTCAGGTCAATTTGATCTCAAATAAATAATTTGAGACTGATGTAGCTGTTCTCAAATAAAGTAGGCTAGGTAATGATCCTGCCACTAACAAGCATTCTCATGGAAGGGCATAAAACTAGGAAGTAGTTATGCATCACATTGGGAAAATCACAACTTTCCAAAAGGAGAAAATAATCAATGAACCAAAAGAAGCTAAAAGCAAAATCAGATTCAGATTTAAGCCAAAGAACATTGTGAGGTAGTCATTCAAGAGATGGCTAGGTTCATGTTCTGATGATCAGTAACGAAAGTACAACCATTAGCATAGCTCTGGTGAAATCACCCAGCGTGCTTATGTATCTTTCCCAAATCTCCATAATGGAAAACACAGCAAAATTCATATACTTACATAATTCTAAGCTTCATGTATATCTAAACACTGTTTAAGAAGTTAAGCCCCGAAGAAATAATGTTGCACAGGATTTCAAACAAATACCTCAGATGGTTGAGCACATACATAACCCAAGAGCAGTGGAAAATAATTTCTACTTGGACATATTTTCAAACTGAAACATATTACAAACCAAACCAATTAAGAAACTCCCCTCCCCTCCCCTCCCCCCACTTTTTTCAATGTAGAATATACCCATAAAGGTATGGCATCCAAGACTCCCCTACACAAAAATTGAGGGCAAAAAATGATATGCTTTCACCAGATTAGTCAAAATTGTGCACTTTCTTTGCAGAAGCATTATAATGGTCAATTGATTAATTCCTCCAGGAGCTGGAGTAACAGCTGAAGCAACTTTTATGGCTTCTTCATAACAAACATTCTTGGTAACAAACATCTCCAACCAATCTATAACATACAGGGCTATTTGGATCCTGTCATGAACATGCAAACATGCATGTGTTAACATAGCGTTTGTAACAGATTATTTGATGAAAATATATTTTTTTAAGTAAAATAATTTTTGTGATCGTAAACAAATACAAAATAGTTTTTGATATTTTTTAAATCCCTAAAAGAAAATCTCTAAATTATTGAATACCAAAATCACTTTTTTTTAATATGTAACAAACGTATTCTTAAACAAATACGGTTAAACTCATTAAAAATGATTTTTACTTAAAAATAATAATTTTTTTATCAAATAATCTGTAATAAACTCCTTCCAAAATAACTAACTCGTAAGGAAATTATTTTTAGATTTGCAAGAGTAGGTATTACTATTAACTCGATAATTTCAACTCCATGTTAGTAAATTATTTTTAGATTTGCAAGAGTAGGTATTAACTCTGATAATTTAATTTTGAGAGCCTCAATTCCATCACACACCATGGGCTACCTGGTATATGTATGTATCTCTCCTCTTATTATATCACTACAAGAAAGAGGAAGTTTTGATTGCACTTAAGATTAATGACAGAATGCCAGCACCATTCATTCAGTCTTACTTCACCTTGTGCAAAACTGCAAATGGATATGAAATGTACTATTAACCTTCTGTAGACATCTTTGAAAGCATGTAGCAAATATCCACTACTAACATCAAGAATGAAAACCATATGTCTATTGCTTGGGAATATGCATTAATGTAAGTGTCCAAATCTATATTATCTAATGTCCAAAGACTATAAGCCCTCTTAACACTACTGAGTTGTTGTGATATGTTATCTCAGATATTGACTAGAACAAAGTGCATGCCATTATATATGGTAAGCTGATTCCTTCTATCTTCCAAATGGATTTTTTTTAAAATATCATTGACTTTTTTTATTTATCAAATAGCACCCTTTTTAGATTATGTACCAAAGTACAACTTTTTTTTTTTACAGGAAAAGTACAACTATTTTTAAAATACCATGAGAAGTCGTTTTTGTGAGCACGACTTCTCATCATTGATTTTTTTTAGATATACATAGTTTTTTTTTTAAATTAATCTTTAATTTTAAATAATTAATTTTATAGTTAATTTAATTAATAACTAATTAAATTAATAAATGATTAATCAAATTAATTAATAAGAATTGGCTAATTATTCATCATATTAAATTAGATAATTTTTTATATTTAATTAAGTAATTATAAATAAATAGTTAACACCATAATAATAATTGATAAAAATCCAGTCATTAACATTTATTTTCATTGATTAATATACAAGCGTGTTACTCCTGCGTAGAAGACACAGGACGGTTAGGACATTTATTTTTGCTATGACCCTCCACCCGACACAATCCACTTCTCTTAGGGCGACCCGTTTCCCTCATATCCATCTCTGTACGAATTCGGGTAGACTGAGGACGACTCTTTGGACTTCTATGCATATTTGGATTGTGGAACACCTCAACTCCAGTGTATGGTGGCCAATATGCCTCGTTGGGCATGACAGTAAACTCTTCCTGGTAAACATTGAAGAGAGTCTCCAATTTGTACACGGCAGACACATACGAGTAGGAGTCGTGATAAACACTGGAACAAGCGGCGATGACATGTGAACATGGTGGGTGCAGCGCCTGAAACTTTCCACAGTCACACCACTCAGCATTTATGTCTACCTTGAATTTTCCTGCCCGTCGTCCCTCTCGAGGGTTGATCAACTCCTCCACCATGAATTTCATCTGACGTCGGTCGAAGCTACTGACTCGGTGAGAGTTGGACGCCGCTTGTGCTTTAGCGAGGGCCTCAGTGACAACATCTGATTATTGATGGCCGGATGCCATCATTGCAATTATCCTCCTCCCATTTTTGGCGAACGTTTCGGACAACCTATAATAAGTTGCTTGGACCAAAGTGCGATTATTGGAAGATTTCGCGTCCCCTTTAAACCCGCATTTATGCACTTTCGGCAAGGTTGGTTGTCATGTGTCCCCAACGGCGGCCTTCGTCATATGCATGGGTCCACTTCTCCTGGGGATTTTGTCAAGATATGTCATCGCCTCTCTGTTCCGCACACGGGATCTGGTCTCGATAATAGCCGATTGTGGGTTGAGTCAAGGAGTATACTGTACATTTTGAATGTAAAAATTTATGTATATATATAAATATAAATTTAAATATAAATTTATATATAAATATAAATATAAATATAAATATAAATATAAATATAAATAAAATCTGATTCTAATATGTATCACTGCGGTACTAACCTATGTTGACGGCCTTCTTCTACGTTCTTGAATATCCTTTGAAAGTTTTGCCTGATGTGTCGAATGCAATAAACATGCACTGATGGAGGATCTTGCCATGCACAAATCGTCCAGTAGGTTGTATGCACTTTTTATAGATTTGTGCCAATCTGAAATCAAGCATAGATCCGCTTGCGGTGTGACGTGCCTTCTTAGGTTCCGGAGGAAGAAAAACCAGGCATCTCTTTGTCTCACCCTCCACTAGGGCGAACGCTATGGGAATTGGGGTGTTCTCCCCAGTTTGAGCAATTGCAAGAAACAATGTCCCCTTGTACTTTCCAAACAGCCACGTCTCATCAACCATAATAACCGGCTTGCATTATCGAAAGACATTGATACACGGTCGGAAAGTCCAGAATAGACGACGGAAGATTCCCTTACCATGAGCTATTTGATTCCCCTTGTAAGCTGGCACCGTCTGCAACTCTGTGATAGTCCCTGGAACATAGGTATGCAAAGCAGATATCCATCGTGGGAGATCATTGTATGATTTCTCCCAGTTACCGTATATCATTTCTATGACCTTTTACTTTGCCATCCATGCCTTCTAGTACGTGGTCGTGTAGTTGCCGTACTCGTATGTGTGCAATCAACACCGAGACCGATATTGTCGGATCCTCCTTCACCAATAGCTTGATACTTTCAGCAATAATATTTGAGTCAAGCTTATTGTGATCTTGTGACAGACTTGTTGATATGCTCTGCGTCCAACTTAAGGATCTCCCATAGGGCGTACTTTTTGTGATAGATCATTCTACACCTCCACTGGCATGCTGGGCTCGGACACCTGATTATCCATCTTTCGTTATAAGAGTGCTCTACCTTGAAATCCAGCGAGTGCTTTATATGTCACTCCTTGATCACATTATGGGCATGTTCCTTTGTAAGGAACCTCATCTTGATCTCCAAGGTCTCCAGGACATCAAGTTGTTCCCCACAAACACGAGACAAGATGTGGCCGTAATCATCGGATTGGGCATTGTCGTCCAAGTTCACATTACGGAAATGCGATGGGGGTCATATGGAGGAGGGTCTGAGGAAGGAAATGGAGGAGCGTCCGAGGAAGGACCCAGACCAGGTTCTTCTTCTTCCTTGTCGTCCATCTGATAAGAGTCGTCAAGGTTGAAATCTTCATCTTCACTAAAGTCACCAATTTCTTCGTGGTGGAAGCCTGCAACAAATCTGATTGGGGTAGGTTGCGTTGCAACTTCAACAGTCGTCTTTGGTTGGTTCTCGTGACTTGCGGCAATGACCGGGTGTAGTCTTCTGTATGGTAGTTTGATGGGATGTAGTAATTAGTGTGTTAAATGATGGGGTGTTGTGGTGGGTCTAGTCAAATGATGGTAAGTTGTGTTCGATATAGGGAAATGAAGATTGGTAAGTTGAGGAAGTATGAAAGGGATGGTGGTCATAAAAAGAAGGAAAAAGACCTAGGTTGTAGTGTGAGGAAGAAGGAATGGTTGTGTGGTAGGATTCTGGTGTGAACAAGTTTGTGTATATGTCTTGTGTGGGGGCATTAAGATCAATGGCTTGACGATTGGACGGCCCAACTTGGGGTTCAACATTGTAGGCATTCTCCATCTTAGCGTATACCTCAATCGTCGTTACACCGAGGTTTCTACAATTGTCGAGAAACATGTCGAACATCAATTCTACTTCATCATCGGAGGCAAGATGGAGCTGCTCGTATCGGACATATCCAGTTGCAATGGAAGTGGGATAACGATACACAAGATCGACAACCCTCTTGCTGTTGTCTGGTTGTATCTTCCTCTCGGATAAGGGATTTCCGGTTATTTAATTTGATGTTGGTCCTCACCTTCATCAACTTTGGATGGGTGCATGAAACATTACTCCTTATGGGCGTCGGTTACAATTCGTACATTGTAATAGACGAGAAAGATAGATAGTTGTGGAACTCATGATGTAGTTATGAACTTTCTTTAACCAAGAAAAATAAGATTTAGATCAAGAAGGAAAAAACATAAAGTGGCTACAGCATTTGAGGGTGGTGGAATGAGGAAGGAAGACATATATATTTATAGAGGGGTGATGGCTCGAATCCGCAAGTGAACGACTTCGTCGTCAAGTAATAAAAAGATCGAACCACAGACAGCGTGATCTTAAATAACAATTAATTATTAAATCAATTTAACTAAACTGGATAAAGATTTGGAAAAGATTTGGTTTTTGAAATAAGATTAACTAACAAATCAAGTATTTAAAACACAATCAAATAAAATCGCAATCAAATCAAATCTGGGATTTTTCAATATCAAAAGAGATTTCCAGGAATTGGGTTACCAACAAGACTGCTCATGCTACTAAATTGACTACCCCTCTTGTCAATAATCAAAATTTGCTTTGAAGGTGAATTTATCCTAAATAAGTTAATGTTCCCTCTCGGGATACAAGAACCGTGCCCAATTAAACCAACCCCTACTCTCGTGGTAATTGAATTTAAATCGAACTCTTTAAACTTTGTGACAATTCAGTGGACCCTCGAAGGACCGCTTCTAACTCTCGTGATTTAAGTCCTAAGTTTGATTCCTATAGATCCGATACCTAAGTTCATCGCTAAGTTCGTCCTTAGAGTATCTACGACAAGCAAATAAGTGGCCACCGAATTTACAAGTAATTCAAGCAATAAGAATCAAATCGAAAGCAAAATTGAAATTAACAAGAAACAAAACGTCAATTCATCACCATAAACGAATCTTGGGCATAGCCCCAATTCCTAGAAATAAAACGACTACTCAAGCATTGCCATGTTCATAGCAATCTTAATTAACAAAAGCATAAAAAGAAAACCTAAGAGAAGAGAAGAAATTGAGAAGATGAGAAATCCTAGTTTTTGCCTATGGGTAGCAGTCAAGAGATCCCTATTTTCGAGCCTTAGAGTCCTATTTATAATGTAGGGTAACTTGAATTCAAAGTTGTTACAAAATCAGATCAAATCAGTAATTAAATATCCAGATATTGCGCGTCACGGTCGTGACGCCTATCACGGCCAGGCCGTGATGGGTTCTGACCTGAAGATAGCTTCACTGCTTGGTCTGTCACGGCCGTGACTACCATCACGGCCTAGCCGTGATCAGTTCTACCTGTAAGGGTCTGGTTTAGTTGGCATGTCACGACCGTGACCAGTTCTGAGTTTTCCATTCTTCTTTCTTTTCAGCCTTACTCGATCATGGCCGTGATAGGCTCTGTTTGACTCATTTTTCTTGCTTTTCAAGCTCCGTCTTTGTGCAAGCTCCAACATAACTGATCCTGAGCATTTTAATTTTTAATTCCTGCACACAAACACCACAAAACCACCTTACCCGTTCCAAGGTAAAAACTAACAAAAATCAAATTAAATATGCCTAAACTATATGAAAATGCATGCAAAATGTCAAGGAAATATGAGGTGAAATCACACTCATCAAGGGGTGAGCATGTAAGATCGACGGTCCATATTGCACCGATAGAATCAACGGTCCAGATCTTGTTGACACCATCAACGATCAAGATCTCCTCGCCAATTCAATCGGTCGTTCGTTTTCGTTTAAAACGACAAAGCGGGCTCCGCTGGCGTAGGGAATCTCTGGCACGTCTGGAATCATGGCACGTTTGGAATCACTGGCGCTGGAGCAGGGAATCTCTGGCACGCTAACGCATGCTCTGATGGATCGATCACACGCACTGTCGCTGACGATTCACTTTGGACCGTTGATAGTGTCGGTGAGATCTGGACCGTTGATAGTGTCGACAAGATCTGGATTGTTGATTTCGTCGGTGCAATCTGGACCGTCAACCTTACCTGATTGCCCCTATATAAATACGGGCTCGTTCTGCCCCATTTCACATCATTTTGAAACACTTCTTCCTCATTCTCATCCGACTCTCATCCTAACTAACAATTTGACTCTCAATCATAGAGCTTGACGGCGTGCCATTCAACCCTACACAACCAACAGATTTTGAATGGAGTCCTGATACTGATCTTGATTTCGTTTACTACAATGGCCGAATTACAAACGGTCCCGAGGGAATCAAGTTCCACTGCAGTTACCCCAGGTCCCTACATATGCCGGAGGACATATCTCTGCGCAACCTGAAACAAATGGTTCATGCCAAGCTGCAGGCCGGTAGTTGTCCTATTGCTGATCTTTACTACCGGTGCCCTAAGAAAACACCGAAGGGGGGATTTCCATATCACGCAAATGACACTGGCGAGGGATGATGACGTTCACCGAATGCTTGCTGTGTTTTATGAACACAAGAGGGCGGGCCCGATTGAACTGTATGCCAAGTTTGGACGGTCGACTGACCAGATATTGGCTTTGCTGAGGGAGCCATCTTCTTCTAGTGAGTCAGGCTAAGTTATCAAACAATATGTTACTCTCGGATTTATCTTGGATTTTGTTGGTGTGTGTTTAAGTTTTATACATATGGTGCTGTGTAATGAATAAAATGTATCCTTACTGTTTAAGTTTCACGTGAAGCTTCATGCTTCATGCTTGATGTTAAAATAATAATATATGTTAAAACTTGTCAACACCTTCACACGTGATGCTCATTGTGCTATTCTCCTAGTTGCTACAAGACAATACAATGTAAAATAATAATATAAATAAAATAGAATAATTTAAAATCTACAACAAAACACCTAAGTTTCAGGGGAAGCTTCATCTTCATGTTAAAACTTGTCAACACCTTCACTGTTCATATATACGATTATTACCGTATAATTGTCGACATGGTGTCAGAATAATATTTTTCTACCATTATATATGGTAAGCTGATTCCTTCTATTTTCCAAACAAAAACTTCTTTTTCCCCATTAAAATGTAGACGCTTAACATGATAATTGTACCTTTTCTATTTCGGCATGCAATAGTCATTCTAATATGCATTGTACACTATTTGTATAAAAGTACAATTTATATTATGCTTAATTGGGGTGTGATAAAATGATTTTATGAAAGGTGGATCAAAATGATTTCCAATTACGATCCATTTATAACGTTACATCTGCTATTGTATACACATTTAGGCTAGCTATTGGTTAGAACAAATATAGTGAATGATTTTAACAGATGAAACTTAGAAAAGGGGCAAAAAAATTGTGAAGCTTGATCGAGGGTATGAATATCTGGAAAAGCAGGGCAAATTGTATCATTTTACTCCTAAAAAAAGCACTTCCAAAATCCAAGTAGTTAGACAGAGGTGGTTAATGTGTTGTTGTTAAGGACGACTGGTTCGTGCTTTGCACGAGTTGAATTCTTGGCAACAATGAATTTTAATCGGGTTTTTCTTATGATTAGTCAGGATCAAAGATTCTATACATCGGGACGGGGTAAAAAACCCTCTCAACCAAAAAAAAATCCAATCAAATTAATGAAGACGATAATTACAATGTAATGGATTTTATGTCATTTGCTTCTCCTTATAAGCCAAAATTGCCACGTCAGATGTCACCTGCATAGCATTGCAGTTTCAATTTGCACATTGCACAATGGAAATGTGTTGCACTCGGTGGATGACGGTTTTACCCCTCTTCTTTGTCCCTCTCTTATCTACTGTAGTATCATCCCATTACCACCATAGGGATCACCTGGCTTCAACAGCGGTGAGGCAGGTTCCGATGCGGGCAGGGGCACGCTTTAAGATAGCTCTGTTTGCTGACCTTCATTTTGGGGAGGCCGAGTCCACAGATTGGGGCCTACTCCAAGATGTAAACTCCACTAAGGTCATGAACAAAGTGCTCCACGATGAAGATCCCGGTATGTTGTTAAATTGGTAATGATTTATCAAAACGGTTCCTTATTTTTCTATTGCATTTTATTTTAATTTCAATAAATATTTTTTTTTTCATTTTGTTTATCAAACCACTTTTTATTCTTAATTATTTTATTGTTTTCAAAATACAGGTTATTTTATCAATAGTTATATAATAGATATAAAAAATTAAAAATTTCAAACATATAATAATAAAAAATCATAATTCTTATCATTTATAATGAGTTTCACATAAACTTTTATTGCGCTGTGTGTGAACCGTGCCTATCCAATGCCAAATGGTCGCTATGGTGCTTGAAACGATTAAAGGGATATTGGGGAAAATACTTCTACTTCTGGAATAAGGATTGGATAATGTACTATCACGAAAATTAATGCATGTAAGATATGGTTAAGTGGGAACAAAATCACTAATCCATGATCTCCAACAACTATCACAATAAGGATGTGGTTTTAACTTCCCACCTAGGAGTGGAGAGAATTAGTATAAAATGATCATTGATGTAATTAAGAAAGATAAGCTATTTTTTGTATATTCACTCTGTTAATTCTTAGATATTCGAATAAAGGAGTGTCATTTGAATTAAGAATGAATTGTTGTGATAGAGATATTGTTCTTTGTTGATTCGGGTGCTTAATGTTTGAATTTTTTATTTTAAAGAAATAAATAAATTTTTAATAGTTTTTTTATTAAGATTTTACTATACATTTCTTAAAACATAAAAAAAAAAAGTTAATTTAAATTTAAAAGTTAATTCAATTGTGCATAAAAATTACTCCAAATTAAAATATCATCAAGTACAAATTTGAAAAAGGAGTAAGCCTTTTTGTACAATTTTTTGAAGGATGCTGTATAAAAACACCTTATTATGTTATTTTTAATTTTATGATGTGATTCTATGAAAGAGAAAAAATATAAAAAAATATAAAATTTAAAAATATAATATTGATATTTAAAATGTTTTAACTTCTAAATCTTTCTAAAGGTGATGTTAGTCTAAGGCCAAAGGCATGTACCAGTTATTAGATAGGTTATTCATAGTGTTTGCTACTGTCAGTGCTGTGTACACCTCATGGTCAAACAGAATTTGGAAAAAATCAATTTACATTGACACAAGACTTGTGTATTTTACAGAATTCAAGAAGTTTTTATATAATATAATTTTTATTGATTTAATCGCGTTAGTAAAATAAAATAATTTAGCGAAAAACAAGAAATTCTTTTTAACCTGTAGGCTGTAGATAAGAAAACAGATTAAGAAAACCCTTTCATTTTTAACATAAATGGGTCAGAATTTTTCAGCTAAGAAAAAGCTCAATATTTTCTATTTCAAACACCAAATTAACGAGCGTCAAGTATATCCCTATTCCAATTTCCTTCATCTACCCCTGAAGATGAAAAGAATATGCCTACTTAAGATGGAAAAATAATGCCATGGAATATACTATCGCACATTCTACGATTGCTTGTATGATCTGTTATGAAAATATATCCATGTTGTTGAAATTAGATGAAGCTATAAGATTGTTTATAGATTGAATATCATTTAAAATAAAAGACTATGTACTTAACCTTTGTATAATTAAACAATTTTATTATTTAAACATTCAAACTTGATATATAACTAGTCTCATACACCTATATAAAATATGTTTATTCTATTTTAAAATAAAGTATATTATGAAAGACAAAACTTAGGTGTGATTCTATTGATACTTGTGATTATGTTTTACAACGACAATAGAATATGTATAACAATTATTACACATCCAATATTTTCATTGATGAGCTGTTACACATATTTCTTTTTCTTAGGAAACAATATCATAAATATGGATTTGAATCCTATCCGAATTTCATTTTCATCATCTCTTCAACCAAACGTCAATCATAAAAAACCTCTAATTTAAGTTATTAGATTAATCTAACAAATGACATTTAAATGGAGAAAAGGTGAAGAGAATCCACTCTATCATAAAGACATGTACAACTGCACTTAAAGTTTTGTCTCATTATAATATCTATCTACACTCTTATCAATTTACCATATCAATATTGTATACCAAATGATCACTCATAACTATTGATAGTGGTAGCTCATCTAATTCCAATAAACTCAAATAATGACAAGAGAGCAACCCGGTAATCACAATGACAAGGGTGTTCCTGCCATTTCACTCTTCAGCAAACCCCAATATTTCCATCAACCTCACCAGCACAATTCAAAAATGAACTCATAATAATAATGAACTCATTTGAACTATTTTTGTCGAGTCTATTTCTTTTTCCCTTATTTTCCTTCCTCCCGCAATGGAAACATGTGGAAGCCAGTGGAAGGCGTTTCTACCCATGTTGTTTCTGTCCCTGTTCTCCACCGTCGGATCATCAACCCATCATCACCGTGCATCATCATCAGCCATACGATTCAGATTGGCACGAGGAGCTGCTGCTCCGGAGAGGCAGGTTCCGATGCGGGCAGGTGCACCCTTTAAGATAGCTTTGTTTGCGGACCTGCATTTTGGGGAGAATGCGTGGACTGACTGGGGCCCACTTCAAGATGTAAAGTCCATTAAGGTCATGAATACAGTCCTCCACTATGAAAATCCAGGTGAGGAGGGTAAGGTGATATTTTGGTGGCGTTTGGAAGAGCTTATTTAAACTCTTTTTGACTTATCTGATTACACAAGCTGTTATGCAATGTGTTTGGCAGAGCTTTTAAAAATAACTTATGTCATCCTATAATCCTATAAGTAGTTTTTTACTTATTTTCATAGGTCGCTGGGTGAAGCTTATGGAATTATCATAACAGCTTATGCACTAAACACCCTCTCCGTGATTTTCACTATTCGAATCATCTCATGTCACTTTTTTTTTTTTTCTTTCTTTAAGCGTTTATGGCATAAGTTCTTATATAGTCTTATGTGATAAGTTCTTAACTAAGTTGTTTACCCAAATGCACCCTTTATAGCAGCTTCATGGTGGAGAAAAATGATTTTACTTATTTCCACTGTGTTTTCAAAACACACATTAAGATTATAAATTATCTAAACAAGCTATTTACATTAACTATCCAAATGTTCCTCATCAAAAAAAAAAATTACTATCCAAATGTCCTCGGACCCCTTATGTGTAAACAACTTATTTAAGTGCATATAAAGACTTGTGCAAAAAGCTTTGTTTTTTTAAAAAAAAACACTTATATGAGTAGAAAAGCTCTAATAAGTTGTAAGTTGTATTATCCAAACGGAGCCTATGCATGAAATGCCTAATAGCTATAAGAAGTTGAACAGTTGTGGTATGTCAAAAATAGTATAAGAACTGTCTCACGACTCACCCAAATAAGTAGGGGAATTTCTATGCACAGATTCGTAGATGTTACTTTAACTGTATTTTAAATATTTTTCCTAATATGTAGCATTTCTTTTGTACTATAATTGAATGATTATCCCTTCAATTATGTAGCCAATCACTATCTTTTACTCTTGTACTATACTCCAGGATATCAATGGAACTATTTTTCCTATTTTTGTAGACTAACTTTGTTTTGTAGTGTTATGATCTTCAAATTTTATGAATACCAAATGCTAATGAAATAAACTATATGGCAGATTTTGTAATATATCTTGGTGATGTCATAACGGCTAACAATATAATGGTTGCAAATGCAAGCTTGTATTGGGATCAGGCAATCTCTCCAGCAAGAAACAGGGGCATACCTTGGGCCAGTGTATTTGGAAACCATGATGATGCTCCATTTGAGTGGCCATTAGAGTGGTTCTCTAAACCTGGAATTCCTCAAATTATATGCCCTTCAACCAGAACTTCATATTCAGGTACTAAGTAATAATACTCTAATAGATAAGAAGGTTTTAAATATTGCTATGGTTACATATTTGCTTGGTTTGGAAATTGAAACCTTAGCCATAGAATAGAATATATCTGGTTGTCTGCAGGATTATGAGGGTTTCTTTGAATAATTATGAATAGCTTGTTTCAAATCACTAAAGAAGTTCTCTAGTCCTTTGACTAAATATGTGTGTTTGTGTGTGTGTAGATCTATCTAACAGTAAGCTTAGATGATGTTAGCAATTGTCGTAGCAGATTACTGGCTCAGTAACAAGTGATGGTGAAACACATGGATTAGTTGAACTAAAGTGGTCTTATTTTGTGTATGAATTGCTAGTCAATTGTAAAATCACACACATTTAGTTGAGCTAGATAGGAATTGAATTTGGGAGAGATCTATGGAGAAGCAAGTGGCAAACAAAATGAACAGAGGTTCATGAATCATGAGTTAGTAAAATTATTCAGTGAAATAGCATTTGATTAGTGTTGCTTTATTTTAAATTTAATAAATAAATTCCTACTATACCTATCTTGGAATTTATTGACATTTTGATTTCACCTTTGTTGTTTTAATATAGTCCTTTTCAGAATGGCACTTTTATCTTGCATTTGCTAACTATATTTTTGGCTTCATTATCCATTACTTGAAGTTTCGAATAATTAGTACTACATAGTCTCAAACCCTCTGCTCATAAGATTAAGTACTTGAAATATCTTCAGCAAAAAGCATATTTTTTTTGCAGGAGAAGAAGAATGTAGCTTCAAAGGAACAGGACGGTTGAAGCTGATGAAAAATGAGATAAAAAACAATGCGTCCTTTTCTAGCAATGGCCCTAGAAATCTTTGGCCAAGTGTATCCAACTATGTCCTTCAAGTTTCATCACCAGATGATCCACAATCACCAATGGCTTTCCTTTACTTCCTTGATTCTGGTGGTGGTTCCTATCCAGAAATCATATCCAGTGGCCAGGCAGAATGGTTTCTGCAGAAAGCTGAAGAAATTAACTCTGATTCAAGGTAAAATGAGAAAACATTAAATTAAAAGTATTAGATTTTGGACCTAACTCAATCCCAAAAGCTAGCTCATAGGATGAGGATTGCCTACTATTTATAAACTATCATTAGAGACTATCTCTAGTCAATGTAGGACTTGGGTTTTTCCCAATACACCCCCTCACGTCCAGCACTATTGGGCTTGGTGCGTGGATAATATGGTGGGTGGCCCGATAATGGATCTAGGATAGCTCTGATACCATATTAGATTTTGGGTCTAACTCAATCCCAAAAGCTAGCTGATAGGATGAGGATTGCCTACTATTTATAAACTGTTATTAGAGACTATCTCTAGTCAATGTGGGATTTGAGTTTTTCCCAATAAAAAGTTCTTTTGCTTTGAAGCTAAATGCACTATCACTTCCCCCTAGCAAGGAAGAATTTCATTTATATACACGATAAAAAACTTCATTGGTTTCATTTATATATGTTGAAAAAGAGTTTAGTACATTTTCTTATTTTTATTCCTTCGGTTTTGCATAATCCAAACAAAACATATTGTCTGACAGGGTGCCTGAGATTATTTTCTGGCATATACCAAGCACTGCATATAAGGTGGTGGCTCCCAAGTCTGGTATACAAAAACCTTGTGTGGGTTCAATCAACAAGGAAAGTGTTGCTTCTCAAGAAGATGAAATGGGTATTATGGATCTTCTTGTAAATAGAACTTCTGTCAAGGTAAGGTCAAAGCCAGCATGCTATGTTTAAATTTGTAAAAATATATCCACAAAACTAAATCAGGCCCAGAAAAACATTGTTGGATGGATGCCTGTTGTAAAAAGTAAAATGTCTTTCCAGGGTACAATACCTGTTAGTTTGAGTGACAAGAAGCTCTTGTGAACGGAAGAAAAAAAGTGTTGGGAGAGAGGGGATTGAGTCTTTCAGATTCGACTCGGATTAATTAGGATTCAATATAACTTCCGAATACCGGGTCTCAAATAAAAAAAATGTCACTACAATGAAAACTTTTATTCTTTCTTTTTTTCCCATGCTATCATTTGAGATTTTCATTTTTCACTGTCTAAGTACTTAGAAAAATCTTCCAAAAGATCATGTTGTGTACATGGGATTTTTAAGAATAGAATATTGAATGATACAATGGATTTGCTTGGATAGACACACAAGTGGGATCCTGTTGAGTTGTTTTCCTTTTCATAACCGCAGGCAATATTTGTTGGACACAATCATGGATTGGACTGGTGCTGCCCATACAAGAGCCTTTGGCTATGCTATGCTAGGCACACTGGCTATGGTGGCTATGGAGATTGGCCTAGAGGAGCTAGGATTTTAGAGATCACTCAGAAACCCTTTTCTCTTCGATCTTGGATAAGGATGGAGGATGGCATGGTGCACAGTGAAGTTGTCTTGAGTTGAAACTCCTTCCTGCAAATTTAGGCATTGCCTAGACCGAGAGAAAATACAAATATAAAGTGTAGCTAGTAAATTTGTAGAGTTTAATTGCTATATACTGTCAGTGTAAATGTTTTTTACACTGTCAACCAATCATAAATTGACACATCATTGAAATATTTTGACTATTATCTTAACCAACTTAAAAGTCATTCATATCATGATTTGTGATTGGTTGACAATATAAAAAACTTTACACTGACGGTGCATAGCAATTCAACTCAATTTGTAAATGTGTTCATTATAATTATCTTCAACTAAATTAAATGTCACATTCCGGATTTTACGGTATGAGAATCATACAGTGTTGTTAAATCTCGACGTATCGGCCGAGATCTCGAGATCTCGTCTCGGAAATTTGAAGGGTCGGTACGAATTCCGATATGATATGCTAATTCCGGTTTTGGGCGAGATTTCGGCCGATTCCCTGCAAATCGATATCTCGGCGATACGGCAAATATCGGAAGTTAGGGAATTTAGGATTTTTTTCATTTTTTTTAAAGAAATGAAGGGTCACTGGGTCAGCATAACCGCAATAAGTCTGTGACCCTCTGCCTCCTTGATACACACTGGCAGCAGCTCATTCTTTCAAGTTTCAAGCCTTCGACCCTCTGCCTCCACACAAGCAGCTCCGCTCCTCTCGCCTCTTGGTCTTCACGTTCACGGGTTCACTCTCGTGTAACTTCTTCTCCCCTGTTTTCTCCTTTCTCCTCCTTGCTCTCTTCTTTCCTTTCTCTCGTTTTTTATATTCAACTTCTTCCTCTCCCATTCTCTCTCTGTTTTTCTTTTCCATTCTCTCTCTGTTTTTTTTTTCTTTCCTTGGTTTTCGTTTTCCTCTCCCATTCTCTCTCTGTTTTTTCTTTTTCATTCTCTCTCTTTTTTTTTTTTTCTTTCCACCTTGGGTTTTCGTTTTTTCCTCTCCCATTCTCTCTCTGTTTTTTCTTTTCCATTCTCTCTCTGTTTTTTCTTTTTCTTTCCACTGGTTTTCGTTTTTTCCTCTCCCATTCTCTCTCTGTTTTTTCGTTTTCACTTTCTCTTTTTCTGTTTTGTTTCTTACATATCCCTTCTCTTCCCCTGTTTGTAGTATGGCAAGTGAAGATTCATCCAATCCTTCAATAGTATCTAGGACTGACCCTGGATGGAAGTACTGTCATCAATCACAAGAGAATGGTACTCGTAGTTGTGTGTGCAACTTTTGTGGGAAGGCTATGTGGGGTGGAATTACTAGAATGAAAGAGCACTTGACTGGAAAGAAGGGTAATTGTAAAGCTTGTACTAAATGCCCAAAAGAGGTCAGAGAAGAGTTGCTTCAGTATGCCAAGAATAAAAAGAAAAAAGATAGTCAAGCATTTCAAAGGATGCGCAATGATCTTCTTGAAGACTATGGTGATAGTGATGAAGACCGTGCTCTTGATGAAGGGGCTAGAGAAATTGCAACTAGGCTTGCTGACACTAGTGGACAGAATATTGCTTTAAAGGGGCTTATGGATCTCTATTATGGAAGACCCAAAACAGCAATTGAGGACAAGAAGAAAGGGAAAACAAGGCAAACAAGCATAAGGGAGAAATGTGTAAAGGAGGCTACTGCAGACGTTCATCAATATATAGCTCGATTTTGGTACCAAGCTGGCTTGTCTTTCAACATGGTTAAGTTGGAAAGCTTTCATGAAATGCTTACAGCTGTTGGAAGCTTTGGAAAAAATTTGAGGCCTCCATCTTACCATGAAATAAGAGTTCCACTCCTTAGCAAGGAGTTGACTTACACCGAAGATTTGTTAAAAAAACAAAGGGAGCAATGGGGGAGATTTGGATGCTCCATTATGTCTGATGCCTGGACGGATAGAAAACAAAGATCCTTAATCAACTTCTTGGTGAACTGTCCATCGGGGACGATGTTCATTAAATCTATTGATGCGTCTAACATCGTGAAGACCGGAGAGAAAATATTTGAGTTGCTTGACTCCATTGTGGAAGAGATTGGAGAAGAAAAGGTTGTTCAACTTATAACGGACAATGGAAGCAATTATGTTCTTCTTTGGTAAGTTACTAGAAGAAAAGAGGCCACATTTGTTTTGGACTCCTTGTGCAGCCCATCGCATAGATTTGATGTTGGAGGACATTGGGAAGCTCCCTTCTATAAAGAAGACAATTCAAAGGGCAATATTTCTCGTTGGATTCATCTACAACCATTCAAGCACCTTGAGCCTATTGAGGTACTTTACCAACAAAAGAGAATTAGTGAGGCATGCAAGAACTCGATTTGCCACATCTTTCCTCACATTGGAAAGGATTCATAAAGAGAAAGGGAATCGCGAGAAAATGTTTGTATCGGATGATTGGACAAATAACAAATTGTCCAAGGAGGCCAAAGGGAGGGAAGCTACAAAAATTGTCCTCATGCCATCTTTTTGGAGTAATATCTTTGTATACATCGAAGGTGATGGCTCCTCTTGTACGTGTGCTTCGCCTTGTTGATAGTGAGAAAAAACCAGCCATGGGTTATATTTATGAGGCAATGGAGAAGGCTAAAGAAGCTATTATGAAGTCTTTTGAGGAGAATGAAAGCAAGTATAAGGAGGTTTTTGAAATTATTGATAAAGATGGACTAGCCAACTTCATCGCCCATTACATGCAGCTGGCCACTTTCTAAACCCAGAATTCTTTTATGACAATCCCTCAATGGAATTTGATTTTGAGGTGACAAATGGGTTGTATGCATGCATTCAAAAGTTGGTGCCTATCCCAGAAGTTAGACAAAAGATTATTGATGAGCTACCAATATATAAAGGCGCTGCTGGGATGTTTGCAAATCCATTTGCAATTTCATCAAGGAAAACAACTGCACCAGGTGAGAATGTAGTTCTCAAGTCTCAACTTCTAAATTTTAAATTTTAAAATTTGTACATATGCTTAGCATGACATTTCTTTGGATTTGTAGCTCAATGGTGGCGAAATTATGGACAATCAACTCCAAATCTACAACTATTGGCTGTAAAGATCTTGAGCTTGACATGTAGTGCGTCGGGATGTGAACGCAACTGGAGTGTCTTTGAGCAAGTAAATTAAACAATTTCATTAATATTTATTAGTTAATACTATTCTAGTTTCTATAACTAGTTATATAACTTGTATAGTTATTTATATAATTTTATTGTTGCAGATTCATTCTAAAAAAAGGAATAGGCTTGAGCATAAAAGACTACACAACTTAGTGTATGTCAAATATAATCAAGCATTGGTCAGGAGATACAATATTAAGGATGAAATTGACCCAATTTCACTTAATGATATTGATGAGTGTAATGAGTGGTGGTTGGGAAGATGGATGGTGATGAAGATGATCTTTGGGAATGAAAGGGTCTTTGGGGATGAAGATGAAGATGATGCTCTTAATTGGGAAGCTGTTTATAGGGCTTCAGGAGTTGGAGAGCCTAGGGTATATACTAGGCAAAGAACTAAAAAGAGAAAGGAATCCCCTAGTGTTGCAGGTGCTGCATCTAAAACAAAGAAGGGTTTGGCTAGTGGTTCTTCATCCAGAAAGGGAAAAGAGATAATGGTTGAAGTGGAAGATGAAGAACTAGAAGAAGAAGAAGAATTAGAAGACATTGATTTTGAGGATTCAGAAGTAGAAGAAGTTGAAGGATATGCCTCACTATCCGACAATGAGAATGATGATTATATTGAGCAAGGGGCAGAGGAATGAAAGGATCTTGTCTTTTATGTTTAATCTTTTTTATTGTTTTTACATTTTAGTATTCCCTAGTCAATGACTCAATATTATCACTTTATCAGTATTTTGTTTTGACTTTTGAAGTATTAAACTTTTGATGCACATTGCTGTCTTGTATACAGCATATATTTCTATATATAATTTATTTATTTCAACCGATATTTGACTTCCGATATTTGTCCGATACGATATC
The DNA here is from genome assembly GCA_030762895.1 of Sophora flavescens. Lineage (NCBI taxonomy): Eukaryota > Viridiplantae > Streptophyta > Magnoliopsida > Fabales > Fabaceae > Sophora > Sophora flavescens. The sequence continues at coordinate 186,857,286 of CM061063.1, read as the reverse complement.
CGATTTTTTACATATCGGATTTTGGGCTTTCCGATATTTTCCGATAAACGATATTAACAACACTGGAATCATAGAACGTACAAATTATTGTTATAAAACCCGATTTCATTTATGAATAATTTTGTTTTGAGAATTCTGTAAGTATTATAGTTATACAATGATTTGTCATATTTTAAATAAGTTGTGTGAATTTTTTATTTTTTTTTTTTATTTATTTATCAATGATATAGAATATTTAATTCAGCACTTTTACCGGAGAAGCAGAGTACTCAGGAACTAGGAGGATTCTTGAAGCAGAAGGAACTAATGCCACGTGGGAACTTTTCAAGACCTAATTTCTAGAGAAGTATTTCCCCAAAGATCTGAAACATGCTAAGGAGCTGGAATTGAAGCAAGGAGACATGACATTTTTGAGGAGCTTACAAAGTATTCTATTTACTATCAACTGCATCTCAATGAATGTTGAAAGTGTACCAAGTTTGAGGCAAGGCTGAGACATGACATTAAGCAAGTTGTTGGAGCTCTCCAAATTCGACAGTTTTCTACTTTGGTTAGTAAATGTCGGACCCCTCTAACTTTTATATTTTTCCAATTAATTTTTGGATTCATCTTTGATAAGGGGATCACCGAATAATCTCTTAGTATAAATTTTGCAATTTTCCCTTTAATATATGAATTCTTCTTTCATATGGGAATCATAGATTATTCTCTTACTTAACATGGGTTGATATGAATATTTAAACAAGAAATATGTTATGTGTAATTAACTCTTTGACAAGGGGATCATTGAATATTCTCTTACTTAACACCCTATAAATATCATGAAGCATATGTCATCGTAATTGTATAATGCTTGCATGAATAAACATCATACATGTACATGGATAAACTAATGAACTAATAAATGAAGAAAAAGATTAAAGGGGAGAGGATCCTCTTATGGGGAAGGTGATATCTAGAAGCGACAATAGTTTTTCTTACTCAGACTGGTGCATTAATCCACTTGCTTGTCTCCAGTCATGTTCTCCTGTGCAGATATTATAGTTCTTTTCATCTCTTCTATGCTGGAATATCATGGAAAGCTGCGGCTTTGTTCTGGTTTCATGACAGAAACACTTTGCCATTTGCCTCTGCTGTGCCTGGCTTTCTGCTTGTTTTTCTGGTCTCAGGAAAGACTGCTAAGTGGTGGTGGGTTACTGCAAACTGCACTGATGCGTGCTGCTGTTTGGATTTATATTCAGCTAGGGGTTGGCTTGTCTAATGCTGGGAGAATTGTTTGCTGTTTTGTCTTTCTATGTGGTGGTCAGTTATTAGAGGTAGACTAAAGGGTGGATGCTCTTATCTAGTCTGTTGCCCTTCTGTTTGGTCTCTTTTTTCTTCTCCCTTGGTTATAGGGGTGTTCGCGGATTGGATTGGATCGGTTTTGAGCAAAAAAGTCATCCGATCCAATGATAAAAACAACATGCGGTTTGGATTGGATCGGTTTGCTTCCTTCAAAAAATCCGGTCCGATCCGATCCAATCAAATGCGGTTTGGATTAGATTGGATAATTCGGTTTTTATCGATACATATTTACATAGTTATTTACATCAAAGAACATCCAATATTTCGGTTCGATTTGGATTTGATCGAGTATTTAAATAGTTATATGAATTTGTTACTTATTTAAAATAAAAATTAATTTTAAAATATTATATTGACATTTGACAATTTCTAATTAGTGTTTTAACGGAATATAAATGAATTGATATACACTCTCATGCGTAAAGATATTTTACACTATCACCTAATTATAAATTGTTAAATTATTATAAATGTTTGATTATTGTCCTAAATATATTAAAAGTCACTCATAACATGATTTATAATTGATTAACAGTGTAAAAGTTTTTACACTAACATTACATTTACATACCAATTAAACTCTCTAATATAAGGACTAGATGATAACTTATAAAAATATAAAGACTAATAACTACTTTTATAATATAAAGATCAAATTATTTTCATTGAACTAAATAATTTCGGTTTGGATTGGATCGGATTTACATATAGGATCCGAAATCCGATCCAATCCAATGAAAAATTTCGGTTTTTTCCGGTTTGCGGTTATTTCGGTTTTCGGTTATTTCGGTTGTCGGTTTTTTGGTTCGGTTAGTGCGGTTGATATTGGATTGGATCGGTTGATGAACACCCCTACTTGGTTAGGCTTGTGTAATACAAATGCTGATTTTTAGGAATTAGTATTTTATTATGGTTACAACTAAGACACCGAGATCCGTCCTATCCCAAGGAACCAAATGCAAGGTAAAAACTCATAGTGGTGGTGGCCACTTGTGATGTTTGTCTAGGCTTGCGAAGCATATTGTGTCCTTTTTCTCTTCGTAGGTAGTTTGGTTTTGGAGGGGAAGTAAGGGAAAGGAAAAGTTTGTGAGAATCTCTCTTGTTTGTGAATTTAAAAAGTTGGAGGGGAAGGTTTTGAGTATTTTAGAAAAACCCTCAAACCCTTCCTCAACCCAGTTTTTTGGTTTACCCCAATTTGGGGTCTTTTGGGAGGAAAATAATTAAATTACTAATTTACCCTCACAATCTTTATTAATTTGTATTAATATTTTTTTTGAAAGGTGTATTAATATTATTTAAAGAATATTACTTGTGTTAATTTTTAAAAGAAGAGTAAGATGGTAAAAGTATGTTATAAACCCTTCATTTCCTTCCCCTCATACAATATGCACTCACAAACAAGATGAGTGATAATACTCTTATTCCCCTCCCCTCCCTCCCTCCCCTTTCCTTCCCCTTTGATCTCCTCTGTTTCCTTCCTCTCCAAACTCACAAATAAAGCCTCAAGGCTTGTTTGAGATTTTGGGAGAGGAAGGGAGGAGAAGGTTTTGAGGAGGAAGAAGACGGAAATGGATGTGGGAAGGGAGGGTATTCATCCACCTTTGATGGGGTTTATTAGTTTTAACAAAATAATCAAAACCATCCAAAATCATCTCCCCTCAATTTCTTCTTTAACCCTTCCCCTCCGAACCTCCCAAATAAGATTAGTATAGATTGTCCGATGTATGATGGATGTTCATATAAAATGTTGTCACTAATATAAAATATCATTATATTGTTGTTAAATATAGTTAACTATTTTACGCCCTATTTCTCGCTTTGCTACCTTGGCATAAATGTTTATTTATTAACTTAATTAAGGACAATAACTAAAGGTGTCACAGTTATTAAAACTCTAAGAGAGAGAATTTGTTCCTAGAGAGCAAAGCATGCGACATTCAAATTAGGAGAGTAAAATAATAAATTAACTTTACTTTCAAAGAATAAAACAGAAAAAAAAAGTGATATTCAAATAGTGGACATATATTCAAAAAAAATGTGATATTCAAATAACGGATGTATATTCTTGACACTGGAATGCAGTAGCGTTAAAACTCTTGAGAGAGAGCTTTGACGTCCTTGTGGTCTTACCTGACTCGAGGGATTAGTCTTCACAGTAGCACGTGGAGGATATCCTGGGAAACCAATATATATATATATATGTGTGTGTGTGTATTATATTGATACTCCAAGTTGTCATTAATTTGTAGGCAATTGCTACCTGTACCCCTACATATTTGGCATTCACACCCACACTGAATCCGGCATTTAAATGCCGGATTCAGGAACTATGTTTCTGGCGTTTAATTGTCGGGAAGTTCTTAAAATTTGAAAAAAAAAAATCTGGTAATTAGATACTAGATTCAGAGTTTCTGAATCCGGCATTTAAATACCAGAAGGTGTCCGACAATTAAATGCCGGAAACATAATTTCTGAATCCGGCATTTAAATGCCGGATTCAGTGTGGGGGTGGATGCCAAATATGTAGGGGTACAGATAACAATTACCTAATTTGTATTCAGATGTTTATGTTTGAATATAATAATGGGACTCAGACTTAGATGTGTCTTATATTAAATTGTAACTCAAAATAAATTTTTCTTTAAAGCATTTCCTTGTACCATATCTTCAAATCATTGTGCCGAAATTTTACATTCTTTTGAAACGTGCGATGTTCATTTTGGTATTCTTCCATAGAAGGCTGGATCTCAACAGCTAAAACGTTTTATTACAACCCTTTTGTGATCATCTTAACTTTCAAGTCTGTTCAAGTGCCTAGTAAACGACTGAAAACCATTTCTTTAGGATAAAACAAAAGGGCTATTGACGTCATTAAATTAAATGTTCAACACATTTTTACTTTATTAAATTATGATTTACCAAAAAAATAAAAGGTCAACAAGCAAGGTCCCAATGCCAAATAAAAAACAGAATCCCACAGCTAATGAACCGTGGCTAAAGTAATGATCCCAAATGGGGTAAATAAAAGTGGCTAAATCTACTAATGACTGTACAAAAGGGTAGATCTGGTTCCATCCCTCACATTCTAGTTTCTTTCTCTCACTAACTTCAAACTTTCTCCCTTCTCTCTACACACAGCCACATGCCATCATTGGAGGGGTGGTTTTGGGTCATTTTTTTGGTCTGGAGTTACCCATTTAATTCGTTTTTCCTCATCTTTTATAAATAAGTGATTTTCCACATAAATCTGTTTTTTGTTTTTTGTGTTTTTTGTCGTCTGTGTGTGACGATATTGTTGTTCATCATCTTGGTGCGACATTATTTGGTTTCCCGTCTTGGTGCGATGTTCGTTTGGTTCAGATTGACAAATCTGTTTCGATCCATCAAAAATTTGATCAAGACTTAGGCATCAATATTACAGATCCGGAGACATGAGAATTTCGATGACTAATTTTCTCACTTTTATAGGCATTTTGATTTTGCCGTGTTATGCTATTAACCTGGGTGCTGTGAGTTTGTTCGCAGATTCATCCTTTTCGATTTTTAGCAATGTTGAATTTGTGTTGTTTTCGATGTATTCAACCAATTTGAATGAATGAATATCTTTCTTAGTAAAAAAAAAGTGTACAAAAGGGCAAGAATAATTTCATCAAAATGAAAAATCTAACATACAATTACTGATCAACCAAACACGAGTTCAACCATTGAAAAAACTTAAATTACAATTAATGATCAATAACACGATGGATTGGGAGTTATAAGGTGGCTTGGTGGTTTTTTTTTTTTTTTTGGTGGGAGGATAGGGTTTTGAGTGATATGGTAGAGGTCATGGGTTCATCTCCTCCCACTAACATAACAATACAAATACAAATACTAAGAATCTAACATTTGCCTATAAAAAAAAAACACACACACACACAAGATGGATTATACAACATCCAGACTTTTTCTTCAACAAATTACTTCATTGTCCTGCAGGAAGGGGATGCTTTTTTTTTTAATTCAAAATATGATCACGAATAGCTAAACAAAATATTACATTTAAATAATGCTTTCTTCATACTTTGAATATGTGGCTTCATTGAACAAACCCAAGTTGGTCAATGTTGGATTACCTGTCTTATCAGTAGTTTGGCTAAATAACTAAAGTATGATGCTGCATTTCTATCCAGTCCTCTTCCTTTTGAAGGCTGGATGTATGATTGCATTATTATATGAATCTAACTTGTCAATTTTCGCAATGCAGTCTTTCATATTCTTCAAAACAACTGGCATGGCGGAGCAATTGCTTGTGATCTTTTCATTCAGCAATTTTATTTTCTTGGCAATCTCTGGATCTTCTATTGCAGATGAACTTTCCCCTCTAGAAATGTTTTGTTCTGATGCACCTGTAAAATATAAACCAGGTCAACACATCAGATGCATACTTACAAAATAAAATAAAATATGCGGGGACTAGAAAAGGTTAAAGAAATAAACGTGCAACACAGAACAAGTCTTGACCACCAAATGGCGCATGGATCATTTCTGAATTCTGATACTGATAGACCTACTACTAAACCTCACATCACTTAAGTAACAGTAATGACGTACACATAGGAAAAAGACACCAGCCATCAGGGAAATTCAAAAGAGGATTTACATACAACTTAACTAAATATCATCCGGAAACTTGAAGAAATATTTAGAAAACAATGGTTATTGCATTGCTACTCACATGGCAATATTCAAAATGCACTTTGAATTTTGCAATAATTTTTAACCATTACTATGATAACCAATGCTGCCTAGAGGTAAATTTTAGTTTACAACAAAGTAAACTATGAAGTTGTATCTCATCATTCAAAAAGTTTTATAGGATGATAAAGATTTGAAATGCAGGTAAGAGAAATTGCTTCAGAAAAATAGAGGGCAAGAGCATACTACACAAGCTTGCTATGCTGACACAAATGCAGGATTGATTTTAGAAAAGTGCGAGATGATTCAAATGATATTTTTCTTTTTTCTTTTTATAAAAGTTTCAAATGATACCCACTTGTCTTTTTTGCTTAACTAATAGATCATTCAAATGATAATTGCCAAGTCATTATCTGAAAGTTTTCCTGTTCATTTCTAAGCAAATTATAACAACCCCTTCAGATAACAGCTAAATTCGTTGTACATGCAATGCAATTTTTACGTCACAAAAAAACTTTGTTTAGCAACAAGTAGATCACCAAAATCAGCAGATATTTTGGGTTTTCTTCCCCACAAAACCAAACCTGCAATGTCTTTTTTATAATTTGCTGAATAGTTGAGATCAATCAAAATAAATGTGCCACCTTTCATTCATCTAAACACATCGATGCATGTGCATTACTAACTCAAGCAATTACAGACAACAATAATCAGATTTCATCAATCTGTACACAATAATATTATCAAGTAAAATGGTATTAAATACATAGGACTTCCAGCAACAACATTGGGTTTTAAAGGTCAGAAACTCATAATGTTTCAGCAGAAAAGAGAAAATGGCACCAGAAAAAAGATATGCGACTTATGAGTGCCAGCTCTGAAGCCAGAGCTAATGAACATCTCAATCAACCGAGAAATACATTACAGTATCAACCAATTGCAAGACCAATAAGAGAGATTCTTGTATAAACCATGTATACCAAACTTGAGTGCACTAAACATAAAGTATTAACACATAATAATAATAATAATAATACAATAGTGAACATTTTGTATAATAAAATTAATATGTCAATACTTCATTGGCTTAGTGCATTAAAGTTGAGTACACAGAGTTTATACAAGAATCACTCAACAATAGCAATCACAAACAGCACCCATTGTCGAAATCAGGCTGTGGGAGAATGACTATTGAAACAAGATTATACTCAGAATTCATACACCCAAACAAAGGGTTCAGTTATGCCAAAAAATACATAAATTGAAGAAACCAACTCAAAACCCGAAAAACAAATCATGACCATAGAACAACAACTTGGATAATGTAAACTCTTCTAATTCCCCTTCTCTGTAAATACTCTCTTTTATAAATACTTTACATGTAAACGCTGAAATTAGTCAATGGAGTACAGCTTTCATAACTCTTATATGGTACTAGTTGCAATTTGCTTTACAACACCCTCGATCCAACACAACCATGCCTTCCAGCACTGAAACAGTGAAATCACTCCTCCTGTCAACCCCACCTCTCCTACCAACAGCCTTCCCGCAAAACTGATTCGCTCCAATTATCCCTCCTAGTGTGTGCAGTTTAATACCTTACTTGTAGGGTTATGACCTTCAATGTTATGCAGACAACACCAACACCTGCCCGTCCCAACCTCATCCTGCCTCCCTATGCTGGTGCCATCTTCCTATATCCAATCCATCTTGTATGTCATAGACACAGTGGTCACTCCAACTCTGTGAAACCTCCAAAGAAGCATGGGGACACCTTCATAAAGATGGATGCCAGCACCTTTAGGTCTCGTATCATCATAGTTATCAATCTTGGATAGTGTCGTGTACCAGCTGACCCCAAAAGAGCTATAGTGGGATAGAGCATAGCAGGATGGCTGCTTTACTGAGATTTTTTTTATACAGGTTAACTGCATTTTCTTCCTAGAAAAGTGAGGTGGGTCGCCATATGAACCACTGGGAAATGAAGACTGTGTGGTTTGAACAATGAGCCACAAGTATTGGAGGCAATGTTGGCACAGTGACACTGCTATCATCTTTACTGAACTTCATGAGATGTTAGTTGACTATGAGAGATTCCTCAAGTATGAAGAATGCCCTTTTACAATCCATCCCTTAACACTGACAATCTGGGCCGCTATTCAGAAATGGGCCAAAATTCCATTTTTGAATATGAACATTGGATGGCATGTTTCGGGGGTAATTTCAGGTTTTGGGTAAAAGAAATAATAGGGTTTTGAAAACCCCTTCGTACAGTCACGACTTCATCTCCCTCTCAACTCTCGCGACTCTCACTTTCATCACAGTTTTCTAACTTCCTATTCCCAGTCTTCACAGTCATCTTCGACGAGTTTCCAGCCAGAGTTGGTGTTTTCCGGGCTGTTCCTAGTGTGCTCCATCGGTTCTCCATTTTCCGGCCACTCTCGTCCAACTTCTTTCTATTATCCCCCATCCTTCCTTCTTCCTTCCTTCTCAGTTTCACAATTGGTTAGCAGAGCATCAGCATCAGCATCAGCATCAGCAGCATCAATGTCTACTTGTGCATTGGTGAAACCTTCCAATGAGATTATTGACATAGCATGACAGTGTAACAGCTTGAAGGATGCCAACAACCGGATGAGTGTCACCTGTGATTTTTGTGGAGAAACTCCTACCCAAGGAATTACCAGAGCTAAAAGACATCAACTGGGAATAAGAGGAATAAGGGATATGTGAATTCGTGTCAGAAAACTCCAGGTGAAGTTAAGACCTTGTTGAGGGAAGCCTGTGTGAAGAAAAAAGGGGACAAAAAGTCATACTTGAATGAGTTGCATGAAGATCAAGATGAGGAAAATGACGTTCAAGAAATTTTGGGTATTCGAAGTGGGAAGAGACCTGTAACATCATCAGTTGCCTCTTTAGCTACTGCTAAGACTACAAATGTCGAAGACCTCATGGATTTACCTCTTTTCGGAATCCTGAAACAACCATCAAATTGGCAAAGAACAAGAAGCAAACTAGTATAAATGATGCTTGTCACAAGGAAGCAAGAGCAAGAACTATTCAATACATAACAAGATGCTTTTCCGTAATGGAATTCCTTTCAATATTGTGGTTTCATAAAGCTTCAAGTTGATGGTGGAAGCTACCAGAAACTATGGTCCTCGCCTTAAGGTTCTGAGCTATCATGAGATGAGAGTTCCACTCCCTAAAAAGGAATTTGAATGCACAAAGTAACCATTGGAGGGCCTTGTGGATGAACGAGTGAATTATGGATGCTCAATTATGTCAGATGCTTGGACCGACAGGAAGAATGGCACCTTGATTAATTTTTTGGTGAATTGTCCAATGTGATCTATGTTTGTGAAGACTATTACGCTTCTTCATATGTGAAAACCAGGGGGAAATTATTTCATTATTTAACCTCTTGAACAACTTTGTCAAAGAGATTGGAGAAAACAATGTTATGTAAATGGTCCGTGATAATGGAAGAAATTATGTATTGGCTGGTAAGAATTATTCTTAATTCACAAATTTAATTTTTAGTTGTTAGTTTTTTTTCTCATTTAAGTTTATTCAAGTTGGTATAAGGTAATTAGGTAAATTGTTACAAGCCAAGAGAGCATAGATATTTTAGACTCCATGTGGTAGGGAATACATAAAACTCAAACCCTTTCTCTTTACTAATGGCATCTGACATCTCACAACTCCTCACACCCCGAAATTAAATGGAATAGCTGAAGACATCACCACCATATCATAGAAACTGCTAGGAGCCTCCTTATTCACTTTAATCTTCCCTAGCACTTCTGGACTTGTGCATCCCAAACAGCTACTCAAAAAACCATGAACCATGGACCTTAGCCCACCATTCACCAACTCAACATTGTGGGGTGTAAGCGGCTTTCATAAATCTTATAAATGAAATGCAACACACAGGCAGCATTTGGCGTGTGAACAGAGCATGGTGGAACAGGATGTCGTGGCCTGTTTATCTTCAGTTACATCCCTTTTAGTGCAACCAAAAGGTTTCACATTTTTATCTTTCTGTTCTATTTACAAAATACATCAAATATAAAAATAAAAAAATCATATATTACCTTCTACCTTATCCTAACGTGTCTACCAAATGCTATCACAAATTTTGTTCCCACCAAAAACAAGAAAACAAGCTAAGCCACACAAAAGAGAGAGAGAAACGAATTCAATCAAATTTTCACTTCTTGGGTCAACCCATCAAATTCACCATTCCAAAAAGACTCAAAAAATCAAAAAAGGAAAATAAAAGCCCTAGAAATTAGAAACAGACCCAGGTTTGGAGCATCAGAAGGTTGTGTAAAAAGGGGTTTCTGAGCAGCGAGAACGGAAATGAGTGTGTTCTTGAGCTGATCCGGTAGGGTTGCTCGGTATTCGAGAAGCTTCTGCGCCATTTGCTTGAAATGGGCCAAAAATCCATTTTTGCCCTCGAATATGAGCATTGGATGGCATGTTTCGGGGGGTAATTTCAGGTTTTGGGTAAAAAAATTAATAGGGTTTTGAAAACACCTTTGTATGCTCACAACTTCATCTCCCTCTCAACTCTCGTGTCTCTCACTTTCATCAAAGTTTTCTAACTTCATATTCCCAGTCTTCACAGTCATCTTCGACGAGTTTCCAGCCAGAGTTGGTGTTTTCCGGGCTGTTCCTAGTGTGCTCCATCGGTTCTCCATTTTCCGGCCACTCTCGTTGTCCAACTTCTTTCTATTATCCCCCCTCCTTCCTTCTTCCTTCCTTCTCAGTCTCACAATTGGTTAGCAGCGCATCAGCATCAGCAGCATCAATGTCTACTTGTGCATTGGTGAAACCTTCCAATGAGATTATTGACATAGCATGACGGTGTAACAGCTTGAAGGATGCCAGCAACCGGAAGAGTGTCACCTGTGATTTTTGTGGAGAAACTCCTACCCAAGGAATTACCAGAGCTAAAAGACACCAAATGGGAATAAGAGGAATAAGGGATATGTGAATTCTTGTCAGAAAACTCCAGGTGAAGTTAAGACCTTGTTGAGGGAAGCCTATGTGAAGAAAAAAGGGGACAAAAAGTCATACTTGAATGAGTTGCATGAAGATCAAGATGAGGAAAATGACGTTCAAGAAATTTTGGGTATTCGAAGTGGGAAGAGGCCTGTAACATCATCAGTTGCCTCTTTGCCTGCTGCTAAGACTACAAATGTCGAAGACCTCATGGATTTACTTCTTTTCGGAATACTGAAACAACCATCAAATTGGCAAAGAACAAGAAGCAAACAAGTATAAACGATGCTTGTCACAAGGAACCAAGAGCAAGAACTATTCAATACTACATAACAAGATGCTTTTTCCGTAATGGAATTCCTTTCAATATTGTGGGTTCAAAAAGCTTCAAGTTGATGGTGGAAGCTATTGAAAACTATGATCCTCACCTTAAGGTTCTGAGCTATCATGAGATGAGAATTCCACTCCTTAAAAAGGAATTTGAATGCACAAAGTAACCATTGGAGGGCCCTGTGGATGAACGAGTGAATTATGGGTGCTCAATTATGTCAGATGCTTGGACCGACAGGAAGAATGGCACCTTGATTAAATTTTTGGTGAATTGTCCAATGTGATCTATGTTTGTGAAGAGTATTACGCTTCTTCATTTGTGAAAACCAGGGGGAAATTATTTCATTATTTGACCTCTTGGACAGCCTTGTTGAAGAGATTGGAGAAAACAACGTTATGCAACTGGTCAGTGACAATGGAAGCAATTATGTATTGGCTAGTAAGTATTATTCTTAATTTTCAAATTTAATTTTTAGTTGTTAGTTTGTTGCTCATTTAAGTTTATTCATGTCGGATTGTCAATATAAGGTAATTAAGTAAATTGTTACGAGCCAAGAGAGCATAGATATTTTAGACTCCATGTGGTAGGGAATACATAAAACTCAAACCCTTTCTCTTTACTAATGGCATCTGACAGCACACAACTCCTCCTCACACCCCTGAATTAAATGGAATAGCTGAAGACATCACCACCATATCATAGAAACTGCTAGGAGCCTCCTTATTCACTATAATCTTCCCTAGCACTTCTGGACTTATGCATTCCAAACAGCTACTCAAAAAACCATGGACCTTAGTCCACCATTCACCAACTCAACATTGTGGGGTGTAAGCCACTTTCATAACTCTTATAAATGAAATGCAACACACAGGTAGCATTTGGTGCGTGAACAGTGCATGGTGGAACGGGATGTCGTGGTCTTTTATCTTCGGTTACATCCCTTTTAGTGCAACCAAAAGGTTTCACATTTTTATCTTTTTGCTCTATTTACAAAATACATCAAATATAAAAAAAAATCATATATTACCTTCTATCTTATTCTAACGTGTCTGCCAAATGCTATCACAAATTTTGTTCCCGCCAAAAACAAGAAAACAAGCTAAGCCACACAAAAAAGAGAGAGAAACGAATCAAATTTTCACCACACAAAAAAAACTACAAAATTAAAAGGAAAATAAAAGCCCTAGAAATTAGAAACAGACCTGGATTTGGAGCATCAGAAGGTTGTGGAAAGAGGGGTCTCTGTGCAGCAAGAACTGAAATGAGTGTGTTCTTGAGCTGATCCGGTAGGGTTGCTCGGTATTCGAGAAGCTTCTGCGCCATTTGCTTGATATCCGATTCCAACGTTTCCAAGTCTGAATCTTCTTCGGAGCTATGGGTTTCCAGTACTTCGGAGTTCTTGTTAGGAGACATGTTCGGATTCCAAGACTCTTGGCTCCGGTGGTGGACCTTGACTAAATTTTTCAGGGGAGTCAAAGTTACCAACTAAGATAATATAATTAAAATTCATATGAAAACTATAAAAAAATCAATTCTCTTATGCTTCATCATCGCTCCTTCTTAAAAAATTATACCACTCCTAAAACATATGAAATTAGTTATTACATAAAAATTTATAAAAACTCCAACAACATAGCACCAACAATATAGAACAATTGTGGCAGTATAGTAGCAGCATAGAACAACATCAATCCATCTCACAGTGCATCAATACATGACACTAATTTAAAAATGATAAATGAAAAGTTGATTGGTCTAATTTCTTTAAACTCTTTTTAGTTTGTACCTGTGTAATGTGTGAGCTTTGACCAGTAACACGTGTTACAGTTGCAACCAAAAACCAGCGTGTCTTTTCTTTTTTAAAAGGGGTAACTTGTTTTTATTTATTTATTTATTTTGTAATAGAAGGGCCATTCATACAGGACACGACTTTACCAAAAAAAAAAATCATACAGGACATGCTGCATCAAGCAAATGGTTACCTGAATAGAGCAGAAGCAACACAGCAATGGAGTATGGAGAAAGAGAGCTATCGAGAAGCGAAGAGAACGAACGGCCAGATGGAGAGGGTGAACGGCACGCAGGGTAACGGACTAACGGCAGTGGCCGTGCCGGTGCGGTGGTAGAGCGGCAGAGAAGATGGCGGCGGTCGGCGGAGAAGGAGAGCTATTTTTCAGAAACGCGATACCAAGGTTTGAGGGATTTTTCAGAAGAAGGCGAAGGCGAGGCGATAGCAAGGTTCAGAAACGCGTTGAAAAGTTATTTTTCAGATTAGGGATTTTGAAACTAAACACCCCCGAAACGACGTCGTTTCGACGCCTTGAAAAATTTTATACTAAAAAAAATATTTTTTTAGAGAAAAGGCTCTACTAATCCTTGACACAAAAATACGGTGATATTTTAGCCCTTGAGAAATGAAGAATATCAATTTGATCCTCAAAAATATAAAATACAGATCAAAATAGTTTATTTTAGAAGTATTTTAGTCTCCATCAAGAATTATTTTTACTCATATTTTATATTTTTGAGGATCAGGTATTTTCCATTTCTGGGACTAAAATGTTACAATGTTTTTTTTGTCAAGGACAAGGGCCTTTATTTTTTTGTTTTTTTACAAACTCTGTGAATCAACAAGCGTGACAATCACACCCGCTAATTTACTTTAGACAAATAAAATCTAAAATAAACGACAAATTGATGGTCGAAAAATTTCGCGATCAACGTTTGACTTCTGAAAGAAAATTTATATTAATTATTTAGTTATTCAAATTTTCAAACACGGGTCATATTAATTTTAGATTTGTTTCAATGTTGACTTTTTTTACGTGTCTCATTAATCATCATATTTGGCTGTTAGTGATATGAGTGTTTTATGACGAATTTTCGTAGTGAAAAATTAATAAAAAGTGAAAAAATGCATAACTTTCAGATATTTGAATTTTAAAATTGTGCACGCTTTTCACTTTTTATTCATTATTCACAGAAAAAATTCATCATAAGTCATGTAGGACCATTAACCGGCCAAGTAGAATGATTAATGAGACACATATACAAGTAAATGGACGTTGGAATTAAATCTAGAACTATTTTATCCCATGTTTTAATATTTGAGGGACTAAATGGTTAATTTATTTTTTCTAGATAGTAAAAGTGGGTCTCCGAAAGTTTTAAAGGACTAATTTGTCCTTCACTCCAAAATTTTTATAAATTTGTTTTGAAAAATAATATATTTGAGATATTAAGAAGTTACATAGATTTTAATAAAAAATATTTTTTTTTCAAAAAAATAAATAAATTATATCTTAAAAGCATTGATTTACAAACCCTTTATTATTTTATAAAAATAAGTAAGAATGTCCCCTAATATGTGTTGGTCCAAGTAAAATGGATTTAGGTTCCTTAAACATGTTCCAGGTTTTTTTTCTCTTGATTCATGTGTATATTAGTGGGAGTAATTTTCGCTTAGATCTTTGGGAGTGTCTTGGGAGATTAGATCTATTATGTAAAAGTGTATTATGAGAAACCGGAAAATAAACAAGTAAGAATGTCAAAAATAAAGAATTGAATTTATAATAAGAAAGTTAAGAGAGAATATTATGGCTCATGATTTGTTATGCATGTATATGTATATATAATTTTTTTTCCTCTGACGGGAAGTATTGATGTTTTAATCAATAGTTATTTTTTTTAACTATATAACATTGTAATAAAAAATTGTTTTCTATTTTTAAATTAATATCTAAAAGCATTGATTTACAAGACTCTTTATTTTATAGAAACAAATATGAATGTCAAAAATAAAGAATTTAAATTATAGTAAGAAAGTTTTTTTTTTTTTTTGAGAGAGAGAATTATAGTAAGAAAGTTAAGAGAGTATATTATAACTCATAATTTGTTTTTTTTTATTAAAAATGTATTCATTCATTCAAATTGATAAAATACATCGAAAACAACACAAATTCAACATCGCTAAAAACCGAAAAGGATGAATCTGCAAACAAACTCACAGCACCCAGGTTAATAGCATAACACGACAAAATCAAAATGAAAGTGACAAAATCAAAGTCACCGGAATACCCACGTCTCCGGATTTGTAACATTGGCGCACAATTCTTGATCAAATCTGTGATGAATCGAAACATATCTGTCAATCTGAACCAAAAGAACACCACACCAAAATGGAAAATCAAACAACGCTTCATCAAGACGACGAACAACGATATCGCCGCACACAGACGACGAAAAACACAAAGGAAAAAAAATCAGATCTACATGAAAAAACCACTTATTTAGATGTATATATAATATTAATTATTGATGTTTTAATCAATAGTAAGATCATATTTTTTTAACTGATAAATTAGCTTAGATGAATCAAATTTTTTTGACATTCTAAATTTTATAAAGCATGCATAGTAGTATAAATTGTGCTCCTGATATATGTTTAAAAAATGGATTTAATTTATATGTATCATCGATGTAAAAAAAAATACACTATCGATCAATTATAAATTATTACATAATTAAAAATATTTCACTCTTATTATAATTACCTTAAAGTTATACATGAAATATTTTTTTATAGGCTAATAAATAAATAAATAATTTACATGAATAATGTATCAGGATTAAATTCTTAAAAAAGTCCCCTTTGGGACCCGACGTTCAGGGATATTAAGTCTAAAGAGATAGTTATTCAATTTTAACTCACTTTTGGTTTTTCTGTAAAAAATTAACTTATAGTTAATGGAAAGCAGTGTAAAGTCTAAAGAGATAGCTACTCAATTTTAACTCAATTTTAATTGGTATATATCTACAGTGTAAAGTTTTTTTACACTGTCAACTTATTAAAAATTAACACACCACTAAAAATCTTTGATTGTTATCTTAACCACCTTAAAAAATCATCAATTTTGTGATTTCTGATTTGTTGTCAGTGTAAAAATCTTTATACACACAGTGCATAGAAATTAAACTCTTATATTTAAGCCTTTTTACTAAGTTTGATATTACTGTTACCATTATTGTGAACACCTAATTTTGTCTCGATTTTTTTTAATTAATATTTTCAAAAAAAAAATAAACAACAAATAAATAAATATAAAAATGCAAAAAAACTAAATATTTTTATTCTTGACCCATTACATCTTCAAATGAAGCCCATTTTCGTTTTGTTCCAAGTTATCTTTTGGGCCCATTATCCAAGGCCAACTAAAAAAAATTTGTTTTTTATTTTATTTTTATTATTAATCTGATTTGTTATTAAAATAAAATAAAATAAAATAATCATAATAATTAAAAAAATGATAAAAAATCAGAAGAAGGGCGTTTCCTTTTGCCCCTGGTACCATTTCCCATCCTTACTCTCTGTCCTCCCATTTCAAGTATGAAACAACTTTGTTTTTCTTGGCTTTCTTTTGTTTTCTTTTACTTTTTTCCATAAACAATAATGTACTATCCCTGCACATATAGCAGTCATACAGGGTAGTGGTGGGAGCACCACACCATGGCACAACAATATGTCCAATTTTCGTCCTCACCCTTTCAGAGCAAATAACAGATTTTGTTTTCTTCCTCATTCTATATATACACGTTACATTTCAGAGGGCAGGGGAGGGTTTTCTTGATTTATCAACATAAGGCAGAAAATCAGAGTGCGTGAAAATATGAGTTTAGAGGGAGGATACAGTGCTTTTACTCAAAATTCTAATTGTAGTTCCTTCCCCCGTTACTCAGTCATCCTCTAAGCTTCTCTTCACCAATTTCCATAATCTTCATTCATTCCTTCCATCATTTTTTTTCTTACTGTCCCATGTCATCTCACCCTCTCACAAAAACAAAATAAGTAAAAAAAAAATCAAAAAAAGGAAAAAAAACAAAAAAGAAGAAGAAGAGAACAATCAAAAAAATAAAGAAGCAGAGGAAAGCCCCACCTCGGACCTCCGCCATCCTCGCCGCCTCAGACACTGCCGCTTCACTGCACGACCGCCGCTTCACCATATCAAGTCGCAGACCCTCACCAGACCCGCGAGCTCAGTCTCGGGTCGCCGTCGTAACAGACCCGCGAGCTCAGCCTTGGATCGCCGCCATAACCTGCACCAGACCCACGAGATCCGCTCGTCCTTGCCATTCGCGTCCTCACCACTCGTCATCTGTCACGTCTCCATCTCAGATCCGTGCACGAACCACGCTCGTTCCTCTCCGTGCACAGTCCGCAACGCCAGCACCATCCACCGCGGGTCAGACGTCCACCCTCGCCTCCGTCGCGCCGCCCTCCTCCACACGTCCGTCAGGCCCCTTGACCACTCTGACTGCCATTGTTGGTAACGAAGGAGGCTTATAACTTGCCCCTTTTATTTTTCCCTTTAAACTCCTTTTTTATTCTTTTTTATTTTTCTGTTTGGTTAATGTAATTAGGTTATTTGGTTCTAATGGTTTGGGCTTGTGTAGCATGTGGTCCATTTGCTTTTTTTATGTTGTCTATTTTTTTGTTTCATTAGAATTTGGGCCAAGTTTCTTTCAAATTGATGCTAAGCTATAAAATGCAAAAAAAAAAAAACATTTGAAATCACAAAACATAAAAATATAAAAAATATATTTTCAATCCTTGTTTTAAATAAAAATTTAACTAAAAATGTTTTGAAATAAAAATCTCTTTTGGGTTCATGCAACAATCTACAACGTTGATGTATGATTTTTCATCCTCAAAGTGTTGTATGAATTGTAAGGGTTTATCGTATAGCTTCGTTATCTTTAATCCTGTGCAAGAGTGAATAACCTTTTCTGAAAAAATATGTTTTCAATTTTCTCTCTTAACAATTATTTTTTTTATATCCAAATTTATTAACTGAAATATCTTTTTGAATTCACGCAATAATCTACGACGTTGATGTATGAATTTTCATCCTCAAGTGGCATATACATTATAAGGGTTTATCGTATAGCGCTGCTATCTTGGACCCTGTGCAAGAGTGAATTTATTTCAAAATAAAATCCTTTTTTTAAATAAATCTCTTCAAAATCAACAATCCTTTTCAAAAATTAAAATCAACCAACCAATCAAACATTTTCTACAAGAACTACGGGGCTTTGAGTTTCCCATCGCACCCGGGAATACGTAGGAGTAGATCAATCATTCTGTCAAGCCAAAATTTAATTTCCCATTTTGTTGTGTGTGTGTGTGTGTATATATATATATATAGAAAGTGGGGTAAAATAAATATTTTCAAAGGTTATTAAAATTATTTTGCACAATTAACTTGAGGTACCGTTTTTTAAACGGACGATGTAGGGTGCTAACACCTTCACTACTCGTAATCGACTTCCGGACTCAAATATCTCTTTTTTTAAGAGTAGATTCCTTAAAATATTTGGTTTTTCCAATGTTTTTCCCAAATAAAATATTGGTGACGACTCCTCTGTTTTTACCATCTTTTCGTGGCGCCTAGACGGAACCGTCGCGACAACTCGCGACTCCACTGGGGATTTTTGAGAGTCAGGCCTATCATAGTTGGTTGTGCAATTTTTTTAATAGCTTTGAAAATATTTGTTTTACCCCTATTTGTTTTATTTGTTTTTTAAATAGTTTTATATGCTCTTATAAATATCTTTGTATGTTCTTGCAACCCTAGGGTAGAGAATTATTGTGTTGTTGGCTGTTCTTTTTGCAAGTGTGGTGTACTTTGTATTTTATTAGGCTTTGTGTGATTTTATATACTCCCAGCACACACATCACCATCACATACTTCACACATTTTTGGGCTCTATACACGAGTCTTGGAATGCCATAGGATTAGAAGAGGTTTTAGTGATGTTTTGCATCCCTGACAGTCACCGATTCTCCCGCTCGGATTACTACCGGTACATGGAGTGCCATATTGTGACCTATTGGTCCCTGTGGTGAGGTTCATGGATTCGGGTCCTTATCTTTTTAGATGAGGGTAATCCGGGGACCATATGTTTAGGGGTCTAGATCTGTCCCGAAAGTCATGCACATAAAATGCCATTAGCAGCCTACCAAACTAGGGTCTTGACCTTAGAAGTTCAAATTTTAGGATATGACCTATGTAGGACAAAAGGGAGTGCATTCCGTCTTTTTTCTGCAACATGAATAATCACATTTATATCTCATGCATCATAATGATTCTCTACATGCATCTCACATACACCTTAACATGCCATTCATTCATGCATCCTGTTACACTCATTATTATATTATACTTGTGCATGTAGTCTTTTAGGTCATGCATCGTCAATATGTCATTCATTCATGCATCTTGGTACACTCTCATGCATAAGTAAATTTGCTTTCCAAATGTTATTAATAAAATAAAATTTCCCTTGCACAGATAATTTGGTGAGAGATAACACCTTCGATAACAAGAGATGGAAAAAGTCAGACACACTAGCAGTGCTCTCACCACCAAGAGCTCCAGGGTGATATTGAACTCATTAGAGAATCTGAAAGAGTTGAGCCAATCTTTGCCTCAAGAACATCGAAGAAGCTTCGTCAAGAAGTATGGAGGGATCTTGGACCTAATTTTCATATCGTTTGAAGTTGCTGCTTTGAGTTCTCTAAGTCAGTATTGGAACCCACATCTCAGATGTTTCAAGTTGCCAAACATGGACATTACACCCACCATTGAAGAATATGCTTGCCTGTTAAGGTTGCCAATGCAGAAAAATCCCGTCGTGTACTTTCACCAGGGGCAATACTTGACCACTGCAAGCATATCAGGGTTACTAGGGCTTCCTGAAATTGAAGTGAACTTGACCGGGCACTCAAACTCGTGAGGGTTGACCTGAAATTTTCTTGAAAATCATTTGAGGAAACTAATGGATCGACAAGACTGGGAAACCTTTGAGAGGGTATTGGCACTAGCAATATATGGGTTGGTTTTATTTCCATCAGCACTAGACATGATAGATCAAGCAGCAATGGACGTGTTTTTCACAGTTGAAAGAAAGAAAAACCCCATGCCGGCAGTATTGACTGAAACGCTTTTGACTCTAGAATTTTTCCAGCGGCATCCAAAGGGGAAGCTCCGATGTTGTGCATAGTTGCTCTATGTATGGGTCATGACTCACATGTACGCAAAGGGCTATATCAACCACCATTCAGGTCCACTAAGAGGCTTCCATAACATCCATATAAGACTGCTTAATGAAGAGGAATGGAAGAGCGAGTTTGACAAAGTGGAAAGAGACTCTTTTAAGTGGGTATGCCCATTGTACGAAAGTCAGCAGGGGCAAGATATCATTTATAGTTGTGGTGACTATCCTAATGTTCCTTTGATGGGCCCAAGAGGGTGCATATCCTACACACCCGCCATAGCCTTATGACAACTTTGTTTGATGCAAACCGTGCCACGAGAAGAACAACTCGGTGGATGCTGTTTCCGATACGAGGATGGGGAGAATACCAAGTTGTTGGCAAAAAAAGTCAGAAATGCATGGAAAAATGTGAGGATGGCAGGGAGATCACAATTGGGCCGACCAATCCTAATCATTGTCTCAGAATATGAAGCATGGAGAAAATTAAGGAAAGGTCGCGTCAACATTCCTGCAGAAAGCACGAAAGCTGAACATTACTCCCCTTTGGTAACTCAAATGGCAGAACAACTGAAAGTTCTGGAAGTAAAGGAAATGGAACAACAAAAGCAAGATGCCGAGTTGAAAATAGTCATTGGTCAGAAGCTTTATGAAAAGTTAACGAAGGAAAATGAACACTTAAAAGATTTTTGTGCAGATATCTCCACAAACTCAAGAGTCCAGAAGAATACAGACAAGGTCCCGCCGAGCGTCATGACTAGGATCCAGAATCTTGAAAGTAAAGTATTGTCCTTG
Organism: Sophora flavescens; assembly: GCA_030762895.1. Classification (NCBI taxonomy): domain Eukaryota; kingdom Viridiplantae; phylum Streptophyta; class Magnoliopsida; order Fabales; family Fabaceae; genus Sophora; species Sophora flavescens. The sequence goes on along the minus strand of CM061063.1, from coordinate 186,836,078 downwards.
ACAGCAGATAGGCATCAAATAAGAAAAGAAAAGCGTCAGTTAGAGGAAGAAGTCATTCAGTAAGGAGGTGTGAGAAAGTCATTGGAAGTGGAAATTAATCGACAAAGGGGAGTCAATGGCAACTTACAAAAGCAAATTTGTGCACAAGGTAGGATGGCTGATGAATTGGTACAAAAGGTCCAGGAGCTGAATATCCTTCTAGTCGAAATCAAGAAGCAGTGCGATTTAGGGTGGACCTCAGCAAAACACTATCATGATCAAGTGGTTCAAGCAATGAATGTCGTGAAGTGGTGGAGAGAAGAGGCACGAGAGAGAGGGATAGATATTGACATATGGAAAAGAAGATATATGAGCATGAATTTAGAGCTAAGCCATTGTATTCCGAATTTTGTCCAACGCTTTGAAAAGGCAGAAAAACAAATTCGTACAGACCCTATGCTTCATCTCCCGTCTAAGTTGGATGATTTTATGCAAATGTGTGGAGGGTTTGCTCGAGAGCTAAAAAGAAAGAGACCTAAGCTGCTGACTTTAGGATGAAAATGTTGTAACAATGTTGAGAATTATGATTTGACAATGATGTAATCCCAATCTATGTATTGCTTTGAGGAGTTTTTAATGAAATCCGTTCTTGCCTTTATGATTCCTTCGCACTCCAACTCTTACACTTGACTTGCGACGACACCTATCGTGGAGCATGGTCTTCCTTTAGTATGTTGTCAACTACATCTTTGCCTTATAGGATTTTCCCTTCTGCGCAAAGGGTAGGACGGGATGTCCCAATTCAGAATTGCTAGTGTGTTTGAGACAACATCTATTGTGGAGAGTTGTTTCTCCCCTAGATTTGTTGTCAACTTCATTTCATCTTATGAGCACAATACTCTCTGTATGGGATGGAGGGACCATCTCTTGTCTGTTATAAGATATTAACTCAAAAAATAATAATAAACTCCAAAGGTGATTTTCATAAAAGCTTTTTGCATTTTCCAACATTTTTGTTCTCATTTTTGTTTTGATTAAAGCAGTGTGGCTTTTCTGAACAATTGCTCCAAGACTTATCGCACTCGGTCACAGACAAGAGCCATGGCGGATGAACTAGGAGAAGTCCAAGAGTTCAGGGATGAAGTCGGTCAAATCAAGGATCAGATGACTAAGATGATGGAGATCCTACAAGCAATGCAAAAGGAAAAGAACACATAGGAGAACCCTCCAGTCTCAAATGAAGGACATCCAGTCACACCTCTCATCCTGCCCGGTTTTGCTCAGATTCCTATTCAAGGCTTCAACCAACCAGGGGCCATGATGCCTCTCACTGTTTATCCAAGCAACCAAACTCATCTTTCATTTGACCAAAATAATCCCCCATACGGTTTGCCTCGTGTATTTGTGCCACCAACAGCCCACAGCCCACAAGATGGCATTCAAAACTCCGAACATATCACTCAGACACAAACCTCCACCGATGCTGTCGAAATGCCACAAACCCAGACTGTCAACCCTACAGATGGTAACACCCCGACGGTGACACTTTCTGTCAATCCAAAAACCCCACAATACATCCTATATTATGGGCCCCATGGGACTCAAATGATGCCAAACTTTGGATCGTCCTACATGCCATACTCCTTCCCTCAGAATATGTATGGTGAAATTCCAATGAATCAGTCAGGAGGGAATTCCCAATCTAAAGAAAAGTTGGAAGTGCTAGAGGAAAGACTATGTGCCATTGAAGGGGTAAATAGTTATGGTCTTCGGGATGCCTCTGAACTTTTTTTGGTGCCAAATGTTGTAATTCCGCTGAAATTTAAGGTGCCCGATTTCGACAAATATCGGGGAACCACTTGTCCCAAAAACCATTTGACCATGTATGTAAGGAAGATGGCATCATATGCTCAAGATGATAAGCTCTTGATTCACTTCTTCCAAGACAGTTTAACTGGGGTAGCTTCAAATTGGTACACGGATCTCGAACGGGCCCACATCCGATCCTTCAAAGATCTAGCAGATGCATTCCTGAAGCAATACAAATACAATATTGACATGGCTCCCGATAGGATGCAACTCCAAAATATGTCAAAAAGGGACACCGAGACTTTCAAAGAGTATGCACGACGATGGAGGGAATTGACTATTCAGGTAGAACCTCCATTAGCTGAGAAAGAAATTGTGACAATCTTCATTGATACACTCTAGTCGCCCTTCTATGATAGAATGATTGGGAGTGTGTCATCAAACTTTTCTGATATGGTCATCATCGGTGAGAGAATTGAAAGTGGACTGAGGAATGGCAAGATCACCGAGTCTTCAGTAGCGAACGACCCAAAGAAAGCCCCATTTGTGAAAAGGAAGGAGGGAGAAGCACATGTAGTAACCTTTGAACAAAAGAAACCGAACTAATGGAGATCGAACCAAACACCCACCTTCCAAGTCCAGTACACCCCGTATTACCAACCATCTCCATATCATCAAGCCAGCCAGCCATACATCGCCGCTACCTCACAATTTCCAAATCCCCAGTCGATGACACCCTACCAACCATCATACCCCTCTCAACCTCAAACACATCCTGCCATGAAACCTCAAGTTGTTCAGCCCCTAAACCCAAACCCAAACACAAGCCAAACAAGACCGCCTCATAACTCAGAAAAGAAGCCAGTACATTTTGACCCGATACTCATGACTTACACTGAGCTACTACATCAGCTTATAAGCAAATCTGTGTTGACTCCTATCCCAATGAAACCATTGGACCCTCCTTATCCGAAGTGGTTTGAACCAAATTCTAAATGTGAGTATCATGCGGGGGTAATAGGTCATTCCACTAAGAACTGCAGGGCTTTCAAGTTTAAGGTACAAGATCTTATTAATGCTAAATGGTTAAGCTTTCAGAAAGATGCTCTGAAGGGGACACAAGGTCCTATGCTAAATCATGGGGGTTCGGGAATCAATGCCATAGATAGCTTCAGGGAATCCACTCTTAAGAGCCAAGTGGTTGATGTTAGAACTCCCATGAGAGTTATTTTAAGAGAGATGCAAAAACATGGATTGGTGCAAACCTCAATTGTTGAAGAGAAGACTCTCGATGAAGAGATAAGGTGTGACTTCGACGGGAATATGGGGCAGTCAATTGAAAATTGTACAGAATTTCGACAGGTTGTGCAACAGTTAATAGATATGAAGATTATCCTAATTGGTTGTGAATCGAATGGGTGTGGCATTAACATGGTTGCTGAATCTACAATTTTCCTAACTCCGATTAAAATAACTCATTTTACTGTTGTGATTAATCCTCAATCGGTTCCTGAGCAAGTCGCTCCGAAGCCAGTGGTGACACACTATACTGAGAAGGAGCCTAGGCTGGTTTTGAGTGTGCCAACACCAATTGTCATCCGAGTCCCATGTCCTTTCCCTTACAAGGACACCAAAAAGGTACCATGGAAATATGATAAGCAGGTTCAACAAAGTCCTTCCAACGGGACCACTGTGGTTACCAACATTTCGGGAATTGGGGGAATGACTAGGAGTGGTCGCATTTATACTCCAGAGGTATTGCAAAGGGAGGGAATAGAAAAGGAAGAAAAAGATCGCAAGGGGAAAGAGAAGGTGGAAGGAACTCCGGCTGAAAAGGATACAAAAGAGGTCATGATAAAAATGAGGTATATGATGAAGAAGTCGGCGAATCCTTGAAGTTCATCAAGCAAAGCGAACACAGGGGTGTGGATCAATTGAATCGATCTCCAGCTCGGATATCTCTTTTGTCTTTGTTGATGAATTCTGAGCCACATAGGAGAGTACTGATGAAGGTGTTGAATCAAGCTCATGTCTCTCATGACATCACAGTTGACAAGCTCGATAACATTGTGGGTAACATCGTTGCTGATAATTATATCACTTTCACTAATGATGAAATTCCAGCTGAAGGAATAGGGCACAACAAGGCGTTGCACATTTCTGTGAAGTGTCGAGATCATGTCATGGCTAGGGTTCTCATTGATAATGGTTCTTCTTTGAATGTAAAGCCAAAGTCAACACTGACAAAGTTGCCTTTCGATATAACTCATATGAAGCCAAGCACAATGATTGTAAGAGCTTTCGATGGTACCCGAAGGGAAGTCATGGGAGAAATTGAATTGCCCATTCAGATTGGCCCTTGCACCTTTGAAATACTCTTCCAAGTAATGGACATCACACCAGGTTACAGTTGTCTCCTAAGACGACCATGGATCCATTCATCCGGAGCGGTCCCTTCCACATTGCACCAGAAAGTGAAGTTTATTGTTGATAGTAAGTTGATAGTTGTTTTTGGAGAGGAAGATATGTTAGTGAGTAAGCCATCAACGACCTCTTACATTGAAGCTGTCGAAGAATCTCTCGAGACCGCTTTCCAGTCACTTGAAATTGCCAATACTACTTATGTTGGGGATGGTGCTCTACTCTTGAAACCTCAGTCATCTAAAGCATCCATTATGATGGCCAAGGTTATGCTCCAGGGAGGGTACCGACCTGGAAACGGTTTGGGGAATAATAAGCAAGGTGTCTCTGACATCCTCACGCTCACTGAAAACAAGGACAGGTTTGGGTTGGGATACAAACCCACTAAGGCCGACAAGATGAGGGTTATAGAAGAGAAGAAAATAAAGAGGTTGGCTCGACTGGAAAATCGTGAATACGAGGCTGAAAGGGTTCCCATCTGTGACATTCGACAAAGCTTCCTAAGTGTAGGGTTCGCATTCCTGGACCAAGCAGCAGTTGTTGAAGATGATTATCCCGCCGATCATGGTGTCAATCTGCTGTATCCATGCCCTCCAGGTACAGAGCTCAACAATTGGGAGATCATTGAGTTCCCCAGGACCATAGAGTTTTTTTTCAAAGCAATTATGTAATTCTTATTCTTTAGCTCTGCCCAAGGCTTTAGGAATTTTGTTGTAATGGGCTTACTTGTTTCCGTTTCAGTATGACTTATCAATAAATGCATGCATTCAGTATCTTTGTCTTTTTATCTCATTTATTTTTTACTTTCGCCTTTACCCACCATTCCTCACCAATAAATGAAATCTTTTGCATTATTTTTGGCTTTAACCTTTATTCATTTATCTTTCCCTGATAACTACCAAAATACAAATCTAAAAGTGACTCTCTTGAAAATGACAGTATTAGTAACTCAGCGTACAATTTTGTCTATCACATTGATCATACTGACGAGGTTGTTGATGATGACGGGGAAGTCCCTCCTGAACTATTGAGGTTGGTAAAACAAGAAGCTAGGGAAATTCGACCCCATGAAGAGCCAAGTGAACTAATCAACTTGGGAACCAAAGATGATAAAAAAGAGGTCAAGATTGGCCTTTCCGTGAAAGAAAAGGAGCGAAGCAGGTTGATCAAGTTGTTGATGGATTATAAAGATGTTTTCGCATGGTCGTACCAAGACATGCCATGGTTAGACCCTAGTGTAGCAGAACACAAACTGCCATTAAAGCCGGAGTGTCCTCCAGTAAAGCAGAAGCTACGAAGGATGAAAGTGGAAATGTCCTTAAAGATTAAGGAAGAGGTCAAGAAGCAACTGGATGCAGGTTTCCTAGAAGTTGTAAAGTACCCTCGATGGGGTGTTAATATTGTTCATGTTCCCAAGAAGGATGGAAAGGTTCAAATGTGTGTTAACTATCGATATCGGAACAGAGCTAGCCCAAAAGATGACTTTCCTCTGTCTCACATTGATGTTCTTGTAGATAATACTGTCCAACATGCATTATTCTTTTTCATGGATGGATTCTCGGGATATAATCAGATCAAGATGGCACCTGAAGATATGGAGAAGACCACATTTGTCACTTTATGGGGAACCTTTTGCTACAAGGTTATGCCATTTGGATTGAAAAATGTTGGGGCAACATATCAGCGGGCTATGGTGGCTTTGCTCCATGACATGATGCATAAAGAGATAAAAGTTTATGTAGATGATATGATCGTCAAGTCTAGATCTGAAGATGACCATGTAGATAATATGCATAAGCTTTTTGAATGATTAAAGAAGTTTAAGCTCCGACTGAATCCAGCCAAATGCATTTTCGGAGTGAAATCAGGCAAGCTTCTGGGGTTCATTGTTAGTCAAAGTGGAATAGAGGTTGATCTTGGAAAATTTCATGCAATCATCGATATGCCAGCACCTCGAACGGAGAAAGAAGTTCGTGGGTTTTTAGGAAGATTGAACTACATTGCCAGGTTCATCTCCCAACTAACCGCGACATGTGAACCAATCTTGCTACGCAAAAATCAAGCAGTAACTTGGAATGAAGATTGTCAAAAAGCCTTTGAGAAGATCAAACAATACCTACTAGAGCCTCCAGTCTTGGTTCCTCCAGTGCTGGGAAGACCTCTCATCATGTATTTGACCGTGTTAGACGAATCTATGGGTTGTGTGCTAGGGCAGCACGATGAGTCAGGAAGAAAGGAACGTGCCTTCTATTATCCGAGTAAAAAGTTCACCAGTCATGAAGCCAACTACTCACTACTAGAACGCACTTGTTGTGCTTTTGCATGGGCGGCTCGCCGTTTAACGCACTACATGCTGTGTTACACTACCTTGTTGGTGTCCAAGATGGATCCAATCAAGTATATCTTTGATAAACCCGCTCTGACTGGAAGAATGACTCGCTGGCAAGTCCTGTTTTCAGAATATGACATTGTCTATGTCACCCAAAAAGCAGTAAAAGGTAGCACTCTTGCAGAATATCTAGCCAATCAGTCGGTAGAAGATTATGGATCGATGCAATGTGATTTCCCAGATGAAGATATAATGGCTTTGTTTGATTGCGAGTGATGGGTAGACTCTGGCAAGTGTACCGGATTCGTTGTTAAGTAATAAAAAGATCGATCCCTCAGAGACCGTGATCTCAAATAACAATTAATTATTAAACCAATTAAACTGGACTATATAAAAAAATTTTAAAAGATATTTAGGAATGCAATCAATTAAAATGGGAAAGTAAATCAATTAGGGGTTTTTCAAATCTAAAGAGATTCCTAGGAATTGGGTTACCAACAAGATTGTTCATGTTACCAAATTGACTACTCCTTGTTAATTATCAAAATTTCTTTAAAGGCGAATTTATCCTAAATAAGTTAATGCTCCCTCTCGGGTTACAAAAACCGTGCCCAATTAAACCAACCCCTACTCTCGTGGTAATTGAATTTAACTTGGACCCTTTAAGTTCTGTGACAATTCGTGAACCCTTGAAGGACCGCTTCTAACTCTCGTGATTTAAGTCCTAAGTTTGATTCCTACAGATCCAATACCTAAGTTCACCGCTAGGTTCCTCCTTAGAGTATCTATGACATGCAAATAAGTGCGCACCAGATTCACAAGTAATTCATACGATAGATACCAAATCGAAAGCGAAATCGAAATTAACAAAGGGAAAACATCAATTCATAACATAAAACAAATCTTGGGCATAGCCCCAATCCCTAGAAATAAAACTACTACTCAAGCATGGCCATGGTCATGGCAATCTTGATTAACAAAAACATGAATGAAAACCTAAGAGAAGAGAAGAGAAGAAGAAGAAGAAGAAGAAGAAGAAGAAGAAGAAGAAGAAGAAGAAGAGAAATCCTAATTTTGCCTAAGGTAGCAGCCCAAAAAGTCTCTAAGAGTCTCCCTATTTTCGACCTAAGTGCTCTATTTATATATAGATTAGGGTAACTTGAATCACAAGCAATCACAAATTCAGATCAAATCAGTTTCTAAAGATCCATATATTGCGCGTCACGGCCGTGATGGCCATCACGGTCGTGATGGCCATCACGGTTAGGCCGTGACGGATTCTGACTTGGAAGTTGCTTCACTGGTTGGTCTGTCACGGCCGTGACCACCATCACGGCTAGGCCGTGATCAGTTCTGCCTGTGAGGGTCTGGTTCAGTTGGCATGCCGTGACCAGTTCTGACTTTTCCATTCTTTCTTTTCAGCTCTACTTGATCATGGCTGTGATGGCTGTCACGGCTAGGTCGTGATGGGCTCTGTTTGGCTCATTTTCTTGCTTTTCAAGCTCCATCTTCATGCAAGCTCCATCATGGTTAATCTTGAGCATTTTAATCATCAATTCCTGCACAACAACACCACAAAACCGCCTTACCCGTTCCAAGGTAAAAACTAACCAAAATCAAATTAGAAACGCCTAAACTATATGAAAATGCATGCAATATGATAAAGAAATATGAGGTGTAATCACACTCATCAGCGAGCAATCACCAGAAAAAGAAAGTGGATTTTGTTATTTGATGGAGCTTCTAATGCATTGGGGCATGGAATCGGGGCAATCTTAATCTCACCAGAAAATGATTATTTCCCTGTCACTGCGAGACTTTGCTTCGATTGTACAAACAACATAGCCGAATATGAAGCTTGTGCGCTAGGGATCCTGGCAGCAATAGAATCAAAAGCAAGAGTACTGGAGGTTTATGGAGACTCTGCATTAGTCATCCACCAGTTAAAAGGGGAATGGGAAACCCAGGATGCCTAGTTAATCCTGTATCATGATTACATCAAAGGGTTGATCGAGTAGTTTGAGGAAGTCACATTTCATCACATTCCTCTAGAAGATAACCAATTAGCGGATGAGTTGTCTACCTTAGCATCGATGTTTAAAGTAAGTGATGAGAGGAACCTGCCACTCATCAAAGTGGAAAGTCGTGATCATCATGCATATTGTCAAGTGATAGAGGAAGAGCATGATCAAAAACCGTGGTACCATGACATCAAATGCTTCATCCAAAAAAGGGAATACCCTCCGGGCGCTTCAGAAAATGACAAAAGAACTCTAAGAATACTTGAAATGGGTTTCTTTTTAGATAAGGTTATTCTCTACAAAAGAAATCATGATATAGTATTGTTGAGATGTGTTGATGCTAAAGAAGCTAAACAGATAATTGAGGATGTATACGAAGGATCCTTTGGGACTCACCCGAGTGGTCATGCAATGGCAAGAAAAATCTTGAGGGATGGCCAATATTAGTTTACAATGGAGGCTGAATGCTTTAATTACACGAAGAAGTGCCATAAGTGTCAGATATATGCTGATAAGGTCCATGCGCCACCAGCTTCCCTGAATGTCATGTCGGTACCCTGGCCGTTCTCAATGTGGGGAATGGATGTGATCGGGCCAATCGAACCAAAGGCCTCAAATGGGCATCACTTCATTCTTGTTGCCATCGCTTATTTCACAAAGTGGGTTGAGGCTGCATCATATGCCAATGTGACCAGGAATGTCGTGATCAAATTTGTCAAAAGAGAGTTAATTTGTCGTTATGGGTTGCCGAGTGAGATTATCACTGATAACGCGACCAACTTGAACAACAAAATGATGAAGGAGATGTGCGAAGACTTCAAGATAAAGCATCACAATTCCTCCCCGTACCATCCAAAGATGAACGAAGCAGTCGAGGCCGCTATAAAAATATTAAAAAGATTGTTCAAAAGATGGTTGTGACGTATAAGGATTGGCATGAGATGTTACCTTTTGCTTTGCACGGCTACCGTACCTCTATTTGCACCTCGATAGGGGTAACTCCGTATTATTTAGTTTATGGGATGGAGGCTGTACTCCCGATTGAAGTAGAGATTCCCTCATTAAGGGTATTGAGAGAGGCAGAATTGGAAGAAGCTGAGTGGGTCCAAGATCGACTCGACCAATTGAACCTCATTGAAGACAAGAGATTAGCAGCACCGTGTCACGGCCAGTTTCGGGAAGGTGATCTAGTGCTCAAAAAGATCCTACCAATCCAAAAGGATCATCGAGGGAAGTGGACCCCGAACTATGACGGACCTTACGTAGTGAAAAAGGCATTCTCTGGAGGGGCTTTAATTCTCACTAGGATGGATGTGGAAGATTTACCACTCCCTGTAAACTCAGACGCAGTCAAAAAGTACTATGCTTGAACGCACTTCCCAAAAAAAAGAATAAGGAAAGGCCTGCTAGACTGAAAATCTGAAAAGACGGTCTAGGTAAAAGTTAGAGCAGTCCGATTGACTGAAAACCTGAAAAGGCAGTCTAGGCAAAAGTTTGGGTTAAAAAGAAAAATATAACAATGGAAGTGTCGTCAAGCCGATGAATTGGGGCAATCAGTGGGCTAGATGCATGAAGACTGGGGCAGATAGCATCCTCGGATGATGATTAATGAGCAGTCGAGATGGTATGAGGGATACTAACACTAGTCATGGAAAGAGATGTCACTTAAGGAGATGTGATTCCACTCCACAACCTTTTTGAAATCCCATACTCCATTGTAATATCTGCTTTGTACACCTTTTCAGTCCAAATATAATGGCATTGACTTCCTTTTGTTTTATTTTGCTATCCTTGTCCCTTTCTCTTAACTTTTGTCAATTGTGTGGGTGCATTCATCTTGATAAGTATATACTGAAATGTGAAACATGTATTGATGTCTTCAAAAGCATTTAGAATTTCCTTGAAAGTCTCAAAAGGGCGCAAAGCACAGGATGGTCTCCCAACAAAAGGCACCGTGGTCTACTAATAGGAGGCATTGGGACAATCATTGCAAAGGAAGCATACCCTTTCAAAAGTGCTTGACCTTATTCTCCACGAAGACAGGACTTGTTTTAGTTCATCTCAGAACTTGTCCGTGATCAACACTTTAAGGGGTCGAGGATGATAATAATAAAAAACAACCAAAATGAAAAAATAACAAAATATAATGTGTATTACAAGATCGACTCGACCAATTGAACCTCATTGAAGAGAAGAGATTAGCAGCACCGTGTCACGGCCAATTGTACCAGAAAAGGTTGATGAGCGCTTACAAGAAGAAAGTAGCTAGGCCCCCGACAGTTTCGGGAAGGTGATCTAGTGCTCAAAAAGATCCTACCAATCCAAAAGGATCATCGAGGGAAGTGGACCCCGAACTATGACGGACCTTACGTAGTGAAAAAGGTATTCTCTGGAGGGGCTTTAATTCTCACTAGGATGGATGTGGAAGATTTACCACTCCCTGTAAACTCAGACGTAGTCAAAAAGTACTATGCTTGAACGCACTTCCCAAAAAAAAGAATAAGGAAAGGCCTGCTAGATTGAAAATCTGAAAAGACGGTCTAGGTAAAAGTTAGAGCAGCCCGATTGACTGAAAACCTGAAAAGGCAGTCTAGGCAAAAGTTTGGGTTAAAAAGAAAAATATAACAATGGAAGTGTCGTCAAGCCGATGAATTGGGGCAATCAGTGGGCTAGATGCATGAAGACTGGGGCAGATAGCATCCTCGGATGATGATTAATGAGCAGTAGAGATGGTATGAGGGATACTAACACTAGTCATGGAAAGAGATGTCACTTAAGGAGATGTGATTCCACTCCACAAACTTTTTGAAATCCCATACTCCATTGTAATATCTGCTTTGTACACCTTTTCAGTCCAAATATAATGGCATTGACTTCCTTTTGTTTTATTTTGCTATCCTTGTCCTTTTCTCTTAACTTTTGTCAATTGTGTGGGTGCATTCATCTTGATAAGTATATACTGAAATGTGAAACATGTATTGATGTCTTCAAAAGCATTTAGAATTTCCTTGAAAGTCTCAAAAGGGCGCAAAGCACAGGATGGTCTCCCAACAAAAGGCACCGTGGTCTACTAATAGGAGGCATTGGGACAATCATTGCAAAGGAAGCATACCCTTTCAAAAGTGCTTGACCTTATTCTCCACGAAGACAGGAATTGTTTTAGTTCATCTCAGAACTTGTCTGTGATCAACACTTTAAGGGGTCGAGGATGATAATAATAAAAAACAACCAAAATGAAAAAATAACAAAATATAATGTGTATTACAAGCTTTCATTGTGTCGCGTTGAAATCATTTGAGGTTTTCATCAAGCATATAGGACATTTCTGGCATCATGCATTATCTCATCGCATCGCAATTGTTTATCTTTTGTGAGCATAAAGACCCGTAAATTGCACATTTTAAGCATAGGCATCATAAGTTTTTATTTTCTGTCAAGCTTCAGCGGATAACCGACTCCATAAGCTTTTAACCTTTTCTGTCACGCTTCAGCGGATACCCGACTCAGCATGCTTTTTATTTTCTGTCAAGCTTCGGTGGATAACCGACTCCACAAGCTTTTTACCTTTTCTGTCAAGCTTCAGTGGATAACCGAATCCACAAGCTTTTTACCTTTCCTTTCAAGCTTCAGCGGATAACCTTCTCCGCAAGCTTTTAACCTTTTGTTTTCAAGCTTCAGCGGATAATCGACTCCGCAAGCTTTCTATCTTTTCTTTCAGGCTTCAGCGGATAACCGACTCCATAAGCTTTTAACCTTTGGTCACGCTTCAGCTGATAATCGACTTCGCAAGATTTCTATCTTTTGTCAAGCTTCAGCGTGTGCCATACCCCGTAAGCTCTTTCCCTTTCAAGCTTCAGCGGGTAACCGACTCCGAAAGTTTTAACCTTTCTTTTCAAGTTTCAGCAGACAATCGACTCCGCAAGCTTTCTATCTTTCTGTTCGAGCTTCTGACGGGCAATCCACCCCGTAAGCTCTTTTTAATTATGCATCATTTGCTTGTTAGTGAACCCCGGCCAAAATTGGAGTTCATGTCTTTACCCGTTTCTTATAACGATAACAGGTTAATTACGGTTGCACCTGTTATCTAATAAGAAATAAGTAAAAAGTGGCAGCTGTGAACACCTAATTTTGTACGGATGTTTTTTGTTTTAATTAATATTTTCAAATAAAAAAAATAAACAAAAATAAACGAAAAATAAATAAATATAAAAATGCAAAAAAACTAAAAATATTTTTATTCTTGACCCAATACATATTCAAATGGAGCCCATTTTCGTTTTGTTCCAAGTTATCTTTTGGGCTGATTATCCAAGTCCAACTAAAAAAAATTGTTTTATTTTTATTTTTATTATTAATCTGATTTGTTATTAAAATAAAATAAAATAAAATAAAAATTAATAATTAAAAAAATGATAAAAAATCAGAAGAGGGACGTTTCCTTTTTGCCCCCTGGTACCTTTTCCCATCCTTGCTCTCTGTCTTCCAATTTCAAGTATGAAACAACTTTGTTTTTGTTGGCTTTCTTTTGTTTATCCTACACATATAGCACTCATACAGGGTAGTGGTGGGAGCACCACACCATGGCACCACAATCTGTCCAATTTTCGTCCTCCCCCTTTTCAGAGCAAATAACTGATTTTGTTTTCTTCCTCATCCTATATATACACGTTACATTTTAGAGGGTAGGGGGAGGGTTTTTTTGATTTATCAACAGAAGGCAGAAAATCAGAGTGTGTGAAAATATGAGTTTAGAGGGAGGATCCAGTGCTTTTGCTCAAAACTCTAATTGCGGTTCCTTCCTCCGTTACTCAGCCATCCTCTGACCTTCTCTTCACCAATTTCCATAATCTTCGTTCCTTCCTTCCATCATTTTTTTTCTTACTGTCCCCCTATCATCTCATCCTCTCACAAAAACAAAATAAGTAAAAAAAATAAAAAAAAACAAAGAAAAGAAGAAGAGAACAATAAAAAAAAAGAAGCAGAGGAAAGCCCCACCTCGGACCTCCGCTATCCTCGCCACCTCAGACGCCGCCGTTTCACTGCACGACCACCGCTCCGCCATATCAAGTCGCAGACCCGCACCAATCCCGCGAGCTCAACCTCGGGTCGCCGTCATTGTAACACCCCGATTTTCACTATTTCAAAATAATCGAAATACGAACGATTATTTGTATAAATTTATTTGAGTTTTAGAAAATTATTTTAAATAAACGGAGTTCATCACTCAATCCTACTCGAATGTAGGAAGCTACGATTAAAAGTTAGGTTGAAACGACGGGCGAATCCCGGCCCGCTATTTTCACTGACAGTATATTTATACTGCTCAAAAGACCTAATTTTAATTCGTGAACGAAAGACTTAAGGTTTTTATTTTATTTCCACCAACTCTGTATTTTTAGAATTATTTCAGAAAAAAATAAAATAATTTACGTTTTTCGGGCGTAATACGTAATCGGGTGAGCGGCAGAATGGATTTTGGAGTTTCTAAGAGCCGATAAAGAGTTTATCTTAGGATTTTGAGATGATTCATGGGGATGAATCATATTTCTAAGTCTAGAAGGTTCTACAGGGTTAAAGTGAAAATTTAGGAATTTTACGCTTAAGTCCCTGAACTTTCTGTTAATTACCCTTTTGTCCCTAAGTTAGTTTCTAAGTTTTTTTCAAGTGAATTGGGATAGAATCCTTGTTCCCAATCTCTTAATGGACGTGGCTATGAAGCCCAAATTTCCTAGTTCATGGATTGATTCCATAAAGCCTATTTGAAACTATACAAGTTTCCTATGTTATACTTAAGCTTAAATCTTTAAGTGGGCCCCACAAAAATGAATTCAAGCCCAAATTGAGTAGGCCCATGCGCAAGACAATGAGGGAGAAGGGGATGCCCTCATAATTTTTAGATGGGCCAAGAATTTTCTAGAATGTTCAACAATCTTCTACTTTATTCTACAACATTCTCTAATGTTCTCAAATCTTCTTCAACATTCTTGATTCTTCTTAAAATATCTATGACAAAAATCAGCCCAAAGTTAGTCAAGATAAGCTCACATTAAATGTGGCAAATAGTCATCATGACAATTTATTGGCAATTTGCAAACTAGTCCTTACACTTTTGGAATCTTTGCAAAATGGTCCCTAGGAATTATTTGCATTTCAATCCTTTACACAAGACAACTCATCCTACTAGATCCTTCTAAAAGTGGCGCCACCCATCTCTATAAATACCTTCTCTCACTTTTCACTTAGTTTCTATTGCCTTGTTGCTGAAAAACCCTAAAGTTCATAAGTCCTTTAGTGTTAGATTTGTGAAGCAAGTTCTTGAATCTTCTCTTGTTTTTGATCTTCAAGAGGTGAATCCTATTCTTCTTCCTTAATCATGTCTATGTTCTTCAATAAGTTTCTTGATTCAAAGTTTGTTTTATATGTGTTCATCATTTTCAACTTTCTAAGCCTTGAACTTTGAAAAGTCATAATAAATTCTAGAAAAATCTCATGATGATGAAACTACTTTCTATCTTCTTGATATCATGCATATTATCTAAATCCAAGAGCATGATGTAATCAAAAATTTCTTTCCTAAAAACCAAGCCTTGGCCGAATCTATCAAAGTAGGTTTGGTAGAGTTTTGTTCATGTGTTGTCATGTATGATCATGTATTCTATATGGCATGTATGTCTACACACTCTAATCCATGTTAGTTTCTTAAAAGGAAAATCTTTACTCAAAAATCTCTATGTTGACCGAACCCTAGATGGGTGAGATTTGATGAGTTTTTGTTCATAGTTTTCACTGATGATCTTGTTAATCAAACTATTAGTATGTATGCTTAATAAATCCAAGTTGGTTTATTAAACTAAGAACCCTAACCCTATGAACATGTTGAGGCCGAATCCTTGTATAAAAGAGTTAGGAAGTTTTGAGTTTCAACTTTAGTTGTTTAGTCACTAATCCATGATTTAGGTTAATCAAGGACCATTAATCTATGACTTAATCATGATTAGAAATTTTAAGGATTTTGAACCCTAAAAGTCAGCCCTTGGCCGAAACCCTAACCCTAAATGTTAGAGGATTTTGTTTCAAATTTTAGTATTGTAATAAGTAATCTATGTTAGTTAAGACTCTAGTAACTAGGATCCAAAAGATGGCATTAAGAAGATAACCCTAAACCTAATTTCTAAGTCTTGGCCGAACCTAGCCCTAAAGTGTCATAGATGGTTGTTAGTTGATTAATTATAGTTATGTTGTTTGGATGAAGGTGGTTGTGTTAACTCGTGGCGGGATAACGAGGATCGTCGTGTACGTATTTCCAGTGCTAGCTCAAGTGGGGAAAAGAATCAACCTATCGTCGGAATCGATAAGTAGTAGATTATATGATAATTGTGTAGGCCGACCTAAACCCTACTAGTAGTCGAGTAATCGACAAGACCAAAATCACATTGGAAACCTTTTCTATAAAACCAATGGCGATTCGGGGATTGTAGGTTTATCGACATTAAGTTGATTTTAAGTATTTGAGGATGTTTGATTTTATGTTATCGAATTTACTGTGATACGCTGGTTGAGGTATTCCATCTGCATGTGACGTATTATTGCGGTGTTTGAATATTTATGATATTGAGGATGTTTGTTGTCTGTCACGGCCGTGATGGCTATCACGGCCAGGCCGTGACAGAGTCTGACTTTGTGATTTATTTGGTTGGACTATCACTAGTGCAATAAGTGCTTTTTACGTCAGTTAAAATTGATTTTTTACGTCAGAATACTGACTGACGTAAATACAGCTGACGTTAATAGTTAATATTTTAACGTCAGTTGAGAATTGACGTTAAATATAAAACTATTAACGTCAGTTATTTAACACAACTGACGTTAATTTTGTAAAAATTAACGTCAGTTGTTTAAACAACTGACGTTAAACATAAAACTATTAACGTCAGTTCTTTAAGACAACGAACGTTAATTTTGTTAAAACTAACGTCAGTTGTTATAAAGAAATGACGTTAAAGGTTTAATTTTAACGTCAGTTGTTTATTACAACTGACGTTAATAGTGTACTGTATATTTTATAAAATACTATTAATGTCAGTTGTTTGATACAACTGACGTTAATAGATTTTTTTTTTAAATTCAGTTTTAAAATATCACTCCCCTCAGCTATCCCTGCATTCAGTAAATATCAAAGTAACACAGAATATCACACACATTACAGAATTGCAAAGGAAAAATGGAACAATGGGGGGACTTAAAACCAAAACCCATGTATATATATAAATAAATTTTAGTTCCAATGTCTAAAAAACAAAACTACCAATCTAAGGATATATATATATATACATGTTATTAATTAGTTTCTAAAGTCTAAATAAAAACTAGTTATCTAAGTATTGCGGAGGTATCTTGTCAATTCCTTTTTCAGCCGCATACTTGAAGAAGAATTCAGCGAAGTGCATCCTCAAGTCTCTTAACTCATCTTGTTGAATAGGCGATTGGTCTTTAAATGCCTACACACGTTCAAATAATAACAATAACATCAACGCAAGTCATCTTCAAAACTATAATATATAATTTAACAAGTTGTTTAAATATTACCTTCTTCCATCCATTTGTAATAGATGTGGAGACTATGTTCAGCATATGAAGCATCACATAATAGCCGCACGACCACCCGTTATTTTGAAATCGAGACTACCAACAAAATTAATTTCAATGTCAGTTGAATATACATATAAATTAGTAATTATAATATTAATTATTTGATAAATAAACTACCAAACCCCGATGATGTTCCATACAGGATTTGCTTTAGCCTTAGAAGTCCTACTTCTCCCGTTGGCGCAACTTATGCTACTCGCCTTCAGCGCGCTATCATAAACAAATAATCATGTCGATCAATTAACAAATTCATATATCATGTGTGTAATAAACTAAAAACAACTGATATTAAAACTTAAAAATTAAATTTAAGATTAGTTGCTTACTTATTTACAACTTCCAACACCACCTGTGGCGGCTGTTGGTGGAGAGAGCAATAGAATATGACAGTATGCCTAGACGGGTGAAGTACGAACAACTGCCAATGACTTTTCATACAGTAGGGAGCCAGATATAATTATTTCTGATTGTCTCCCAACAAGTTCCCTAAGTATTTACTCAATGCATCGCCAGCAAAGAAATCGGGCAGAAGGATTGACGGATCTAAGAAGCTGTAAACTGATGCAACGCCTTTATCAAGCTGAAGACGATGGAGATACCTAAGATATGAAAAGGTGTGGATTTTAATTTCATAATATATATATTGAAATTAAAATAAGTTATTAAATGGAAAAATACCAAAAGTAAATAAGTTATAAAATTAACTTACGTGCACCAGAGACTCAAAACATTGCTGGCCATCCAGACGTTATTTCTGCAGGCGTTCCCCAGATCGTCACCACAGAAGGAAAATATCCTCCGTTGATCTGGGCGTGCCACCCATCCATCGTGCTCCAATGGACATTCAAAAATATTAAACGCATAATCCTCACCAAGTGAGAACAAACGAGTGATAGGTGACAACGACACCGACGTCGACTTGGCCTTCAGTTTAGGAAAAATAAAATAGATAAGTTGTTGATAATTAAAAAAAACACAAGTAATTATTTGACTAATTTGGACATTAATAATGAATACATACCTTTGTTAACATTTCGAGCTCACGTCGTTTGGAGTCCAACTCAAGCTCACGCCTTTTCATTTCCAACTCATGCTCATGGCGTTGGACTTCGAACTCCCGCTCCCTAGCTACCAACTCATCGTCCTCCACATGTGCCCTACTAAAACTCTCTTTTGTGCTCACATGTGAAGGGTTGGCATACCCTGCGGTGTCCTGGGATGTACCGACGGAGGAAAGCTCTCTGGCAAGCGCCTGCTTGAATTCTGGGTTGGATATTAAGCTTTACATCAGATGTGTTGTAATAGCTGGGTTGGACATGAGGTGCTGAGTAATGTCAGTTAAAATTGATGCTTCATCGACCACCCGTTTTCATGAAGCATACTTGCCATAATATTCTTTGATGGTCACGTTCCCAGGAACACCGAGAACCCGACCAGGATGGTCTTTCTTGCCTATAGCAGTCATCAAGACGTCCCGCAGTCCAGAAGGGACGAATGAGCCCTGGGAGGATTGTGCTTTAAGATCCATCTACAATGAAAAAAATGAAAAAACGTGCAAGTGAAAAGTGTTGCAAATATCTATACAAATATCAATTGAAATCAAGTTAATTCTTTACTTACAATCTTATCTGCCACTTCGCGAGTGGCATCAACTTTAAAAGATCCCGTCTTTGTCATGCGGTCGGCTAACCAGACATCCTCGCGGTCGATGTCCGACGGAGGACTTAATGGTGTGCCCTCAGGCACCTCTCATCTTTCAATCCTAGCAGAGTGCTCTTCCTGCTTCGCCCTCAGCCTATCCGCCATCATCTGCTCGATCCGAGTCTGGTACCCACCCTGAGACATGGTACATTCTTCGCCTGATTCTGCCGATCCTTATTTGCCTTAGCCTATTCAAACAAAAACACATAATTAAATACAGTTAAATGATCTATAACAAGCATACAAAATTAACTTAATCAACCAACATGAAATTCTCCATCCTGTCGACTCCTGGCAAACATATCCCAAGTATCTTGATCAATCCATGGATAATCCGAGAACATTTTATCAAGCCGCTTCTTCCCAGATACATAGTACCTGGTAAGATCATGCTTGAACCCATTCCAACTCTTTGATGCCATTTTCATACATTTATAACCATACATTTAACAACTGGATGGATTATAACTCGGATAATTATCTAATAATGTAAATCAAACGAATGTAAAGGTAAAATACCGCGATAGCCTCCCAAATCTGATCCTTAACGTTCTGTGGAACGTCATTCCAGTGGTTGTAGTTGATGCTTACGTGCTGCTTCGCTTGTAGAAACACCCATTTATTAAATTCTTTAGCACGGGGTCCCTGGGCATTTAGATTAGCATCGAAGGACACCTCAAGCTTCTGTCCGCTTTGCCTGTCCTTCTCTAGTTTCTTCAACGAGGTGGCTCCTCTACCCCGTTTCCTATGAGCTTGTGATGTCTGTATGGACAAAAAAAAAATGATAAAATAGAGGGTTGTAACATTATAAACTTACATTAAAAAGAAGGACTAAAGATAGTATATAACATGTAAACTTACACTAGAATCAGGCGTAGGCGTGATCGGGTCCTGCGTAGCCCCCACAGTGTCCTCCCGTGCATGTGGGCTATCTGACTGATCCATATGTATGCCTGTTCAGAAACAATATATATGTATTAACATAGGTTATAACTCAAAATAAATACAGAAGTATAAATAAAAATAACTAGATAGGTCCTGTAGATATACAAAACATATATCCAATATAAGGACAATACGGGAGATTGAAAACTATAGTTTTTGAAGATTGCCAAGCACTGGTCACGGCCTGGCAGTGATGTCCATCACGGCTGTAAGGTGCCAACCTGAACCAGACCCTCACATGCAGAACCGATCATGGCCTAGCCGTGATGAGCATCACGGTGGCGATCAATCCAGAGAGCAACATGCACTCAAAACCAAAAATAGAGACATTCCAAACAACCACTCACCAGTTTCACGAGACTACAGTTTCAACATACACTCAAAACCAAAAATAGAGACATTCCAAACAACTCAAACTCACGGTTTCAAGTTTCAACTACTGAGACTACAGTTTCAACATACACTCAAAACCAAAAATAGAGACATTCCAAACAACTCAAACTCACAGTTTCAAGTTTCAACTACTGAGACTACAGTTTCAACAAACACTCAAAACCAAAAATAAAAAAATGTGCCCTAAAGACTCACCAGAAATAGGCGCTCGCGTGGTGGTGGTGGGGGAGCTCGAGTGGTGGCCAACGTTCGATGTGGTTACTGAGAGCAGAGGGACAAGAAGAGTTAGTGAGCGGGAAGGGGAAAGAGAGATGTCAAGTTATTGCAAAGAATGAGCGGGAAAGACAGAGTTAGGGGTTAAGAGTGTACCTCACGGTGGTGGCGAAGAAGCCCTCGCGGTGGTTGCGGTGGAGATGAGCTCGTGATTAGGGCAGAGTGAGAGTGAGAGTGAGGGTTGAGAGTGAGGGTTGAGAGTGAGGGTTGAGCGTGATGAAAAGAGAAAAGAGACGTACAGAGTGAAGTGCAGAAGGCGCGTGGGTGTAAACGTTATAATCAAAATAAAACAACATTTTACGTCAGTTGTTCGTAAAAACTGACGTTAAAGGACGCAGGTGTAAACATTATAATCAAAATAAAACAACATTTTACGTCAGTTGTTTGTAAAAACTGACGTTAAAGGATATTTAATTAACGTCAGTTTTACTAAGAAACTGAAGTAAAAAATAAAAAACTTTTAACGTCCGCTGTTGAAGACAACTGACGTTAAAAGTGTTCTGCAAAAACATTAATTCCTTTGACTACTGTGTTACTACCCCTGAGCATTAAGTTTATAGATCAGTTTTCAATAAAATCAGTCTCTCTTCTCTATATAGGATATAGGATTATTTACGTCAGCTAGTTATTTAACTGAAAATCACACTTTTAACGTCAGTTGTATTAAACAACTGACGTTAAAAGTTTATTAGTTTCTGCAAAAACATTCATTCCTTTGACTACTGTGCTACTTACCCATTCACCTTGTAACCTAATCCTCTTAATGAGCATTAAGTTTTTAGATCAGTTTTCAAGAAATTCAGGTAGTCTCTCTTCTCTATATAAAGAACCATATTCTTCTGTATCAGTCGATCTGTATTACACCCCCCTCTTTTCCTCTATATTTCGTGCTTTTTCCTTCACAATATGCCTCTATCATATTTGAGGTGTTGTTATTTCTTCCTATTCCTAGACTTAAAGGTCTCTGTCTTAATGGTAAAAAAACTTCTGAGGTTGAGTAAATCACATAACATGGATGGTAAGGTTGGGTAAATCACATAATGTGATTCCCTCACTTTATTTCATCCCCGTCATCCCTTTCACTTTGATTTGGAAGCAAGTGACTGTGGATTCAAGACGATGCATCAAGGAATTCCAGTGAAGGAGAAGATGCAAATATCCATTTCAATGTGGATTCACTTTTGCATCATAGAATTCAAGTGAGGGAGGAGATGTATCCATTGGAGTTTCTGAGGACAGGACTGAGAAGAAAATGATGTTGAAGCAAAACTTTTTTATATTTTAGGGCTATGTTGCAGAAATTTTTTATCTTTTAATCATTTAATTGTAACTTATGAATCGCTTCAATGAGATACGATTTGATTATACATATAACTTGTTTTTATGTTAAGTGTTTATTTATTTTAATTTGCACAAGAATTTGTTTACTAATTCAAGCTAATTAATGAAGATTAAAAATAAACTTGTTTTAAAAAAAAGTTTAGAAATAAATTGCACTATATATATGGAGTGACCTGTGTTAAGAGTGACAACAGGGCATTTCAGATAGGGATATAGGATTATTTACGTCAGCTATTTATTTAACTGAAGTAAAAATCACACTTTTAACGTCAGTTGTATAAAAAACTGACGTTAAAAATAAATATTTTTTTATTTAAAAAAGTTTTAACGTCAGTTGTATTAAACAACTGACGTTAAAGGTATATAAGTTTCTGCAAAAACATTCATTCCTTTGACTATACTGTGCTACTTACCCATTCACCTTGGAACCTAATCCTCTTAATAATCAACTTAATTTTTTAGCAACTTACCACGCCTAGTAACTTCATCCTCTGCTCCAATAAATAGCTTCCTTCCTTCCTTTTCTTTTTCTGCTTCACTATATGGCTCTGCCATGGAGATTAACTTCATCACTCTTTCTTCCTATTCCTAGACTCAAAGATCTTTGTCTTAATGGTCAAACAACTTCTGAGGTTGTGTAAATCACATAACATGGGTGATAAGGTTCTGTAAATCACATAATGTGAGCTGCTCACCTTATCATACTTCCGGAGAATCGGCTGCTACAGTTCCAAAACCTCAGCTTATGAATGACCACATTATAAGCATGTACCTCGATTCCAACATGAGTAACACCATCACTGCTAGACATGGTCACATTCGAAGTATAGTTTTCCCTTTAGCATATTTCATAGAGAGATGTAGCTTTAATGTTTCGGGTGTGATAAGGGGTTCCAAAAGTGGCCTTATGCTTTGCCACACACCCTCCTCCTTGAATTATGGAAAACTCAGTTGCTCGACTCTCCTCTCTTGCTCACCCGTGAAGGGAACGAAGCCTCAACAAATGTTTAGGATTTTAAACCCTTTCAATGTAACTTTTTATAGGATTTTAAACCCTTTCAATCTTCTGTATCAGTCTGTATTACACTTCATGAATGAGATCCGGTTTGGGTTATTTATTCAACTTATACTTCGCACATATATTTTAGTTTTCAAAACAGAAACAGGAAACATCAAAGCAATTGTGAAACTGAAACTTTGAGGAAGGCAATGCGGAAGGGTACGTATACTAGATAAAAAAATTATTAAAATAACCTTTAACGTCAGTTGTTGTAAGGACTGACGTTAAAAGTGAAGTGACTCACTTTTAACGTCAGTTCGATAAAGAACTGACGTTAAAATGTTCACTATTAACGTCAGTTGTTTATTGAACTGACGTTAAAAGTGAGTCACTTCACTTTTAACGTCAGTCCTTACAACAACAGACGTTAAAATTGAATTAATGAAGTCTGATATTTATAAAACTGTCACCGCCCCCTTTTTAACGTCTAGCTTTTGGTTAACTGACGTAAACCTTTACCGTCTAATGTATATTTTCCACTAGTGTATTATGAGTTGGGTGTGATAAATTGCCTTATATGATATTGAGATATTTAAATATTATGTTGATTAATGTGTTATGCATGATCTGCCTGGGTTTAATATTGTGCTTAGCTGATTTTTAAGTAAGGATATATGTTGTTCGGAAGATAATTGTTTGGGTGAGAGAATAAAGGTGATTTAGAGGTGCCTAGCCTAATTAAGTGGTTTTATCTATGAGGAAAAAGGTGTTGAGACTTTGATGGAAGGTTGAGGCACTAGGTTGTTATTGATGTAATTTAGGGAGATTCATTTATAGATGTATTGTTATTCACAGCCGTGTGAGTGGAACACACGAGGTCAGGATATCCTATTTTGGGGATATCGGATATTGCGGGTGAGTGCCCTACGGATGTGGATGCTGAGGTAGACTACCGTAATACTCTTTAGTTCTTGACGAGTTCGTATGTTCTTGGCACTGGACCGTTATGGAATGATATCCCTTGACGAGTTCGTATGTTCTTGGCACTGGACCGTTATGGAATGATATTCCTTGACGAGTTCGTATGTTATTGGCACTGGACCATTTTAGACTAATACTTGTTTAGTCTTTGATGCGTTCGAAAGTTATTGGTACTGGACCGTTCTGGACTACTGACTAATGTGACAGGAGTGAAGATGGCCACATCGGTATAAAGTTTTAGTGGCATGGGCTGAGGGTAGAGGATGATATAGTGAATTGAGGATGATTGTTGATTTTGAGTGATGCGTGTCTGTGACAATTACTGTATAATTTACTAATACTCTTTTCCGCTTTTTGATGATAGAACTGTTTCTTATTCCCTATATCTTTCTACGTGTTGTATTTTATTTCTGATGTGATCGTATGAGAAGATTCGATGGAGGAACCAATTGCAGAGAAGTTAGATGGAACTCCTTACGAACCAGATGCTGGAGGTCGAGCTGTGATTCATGGCGATTAGAGTATAGAAATTATGGCCAGTGTGTCTAAGGAGTATATATAATTCCGCTAAGTATGTCTGTAGTGAAGTTTATGCCTGTGAGGGATCCTACTGAGAGGATACCCTCAACAGTATTTTGGTAATGTAATAAATAAACATGTGTGTAATTATATAGTACAACTTTGGTGTGTTTTATATTTGTAGAAGTTATATGATTATTAATTAAGTTTTAATTTTTACGTATTTTCAACAGTAAGCGCGCGATTAAGTAAATAAATATTAAGGTTTTAATGTAATAATACGATGGGGCACAACGGGGTGTCTCAGTCATAACCCGCACCAAACCCGCGAGCTCAGCCTCGGATCGCCTCCATAACCTGCACCAGACCCACGAGATCTGCTCGTCCTTGTCGTTCGCGTCCTTGCCGCTCACCATCCGTCACGTCTCCATCTCAGATTCGCACACGAACCACACCTGTTCCTCGCCGTGCACAGTCCGCAATGCCAGCACCATCCACCGCGGTTCAGACGTCCACCCTCGCCTCCGTCGTGCTGCCCTCCTCCATGCGTCCGTCAGGACCCTTGGCCACTCTGACTGCCATTGTTGGTAACGAAGGAGGCTTATAACTTGCCCTTTTTTTTCCTTTAAACTCCCTTTTTATTCTTTTTTATTTTTCTGTTTGGTTTATGTTATTAGGTTATTTGGTTCTAATGGTTTGGGCTTGTGCAGCATGTGGTCCATTTGCTTTTTTTATGTTGTATATTTTTTTTGTTTCATTAGAATTTAGGCCAAGTTTCTTTCAAATTGATGCTAAGCTATCAAATGCAAAAAAAAAAAAAAAATGAAATCACAAAACATAAAAATATAAAAAAATATTTTCAATCCTTGTTTTAAATACAAATTTAACTAAAAATATTTCGAAATAAAAATATCTTTTCGGTTCATCCAATAATATACAACGTTGATGTATGATTTTTCATCCTCAAGTGTTGTATGAATTGTAAGGGTTTATCGTATAGCTTCGCTATCTTTAACCCTGTGCAAGAGTGAATAACCTTTTCTGAAAAAATATGTTTTCAATTTTCTCTCTTAACAATCTTTTTTTTATATCCAAATTTATTAATTTAAATATCTTTTTGAATTCACGCAACAATCTACGACGTTGATGTATGAATTTTCATCCTCAAGTGGCATATGCATTGTAAGGGTTTATCATATACGCTGCTATCTTGGACCCTGTGCAAGAATGAATTTATTTCAAAATAAAATCCTTTTTTTTTAAATAAATATTTTCAAAATCAACAATCATTTTCAAAAATTAAAATCAACCAACCAATCAAACATTTTCTACAAGGACTACGTGGCTTTCAGTTTCCCATCACACCCGGGAATACGTAGGAGCAGATCAATCACTCTGTCAAGTCAAAATTTAATTTTCCCTTTTGTTGTGTATATATATATATATTTTTATTTAGAAAGTGGGGTAAAATAAATATTTTCAAAGGTTATTAAAATTATTTTTCACAATTAACTTGAGGTACCGTTTTTTAAACGGGCAATGTAGGGTGCTAACAACTTTCCCACTCGTAATCGACTTCCGGACTTGAATCTCTCTTTTTTTAAGACCAATTTCCTTAAAATATTTGGTTTTCCCAATGTTCTTCTCAAATAAAATATTGGTGGAGACTCCTTTGTTTTTAACTTCTTTTCGCGGCGCCCGGACAGGACGGTCACGACAAATACTCATTAAACAATGCGACCTTTAAATTTGTCTTAAAAAAATTAAGTTTTTTTAAATGATAAGGTGGCTGCTAGGGTGAGGGTGAAAAAAAGTCCCTCACCCCATGTGGGAGTCAAATGACAGGCTATATCAAGTCACATGAGGTTATTTTAAATTTTTTATTTATTTAATTTTCTAAATTTTGTTTTTACCCTTATCTTCTTCATCAAGTTCCTCCAGGGAAGCTCAAATGGTAATACTTCTTTGCCTCTCGATCTTCCATACTCTCACTGCACTCCGGAATTATTTTTGACATTTGGAGAAATTTATTTGTAAGGTTGCCTTTCCAATTTCCACAAAACGCAATCTGCAATTTGTATCTTGTAGCCTAGAGACCATCTCCCAGATTTGGGTACCGGTTGAGTTTATGAGGATCGGGATGTAGCAGACGAAGTTGCAGAAGAATCTCTTTCACCATTCTTGATCCCAGTGAAGAAAATGACAAATGCAGAGAGTGTAATAAAGAGATTACATTGCAATATTTTATTAGGATAATAATTGGTTTCTCATTTGTGTGTGTGAGAGTGTTGGAGGGATATTAAACCACCGTCTCATGATGGAGAGATTTTTACTTCGAAGAGAAAGTGAGAAAGAGAGAACATGATAAGAGACTGAATTAATGAGTTTATTGTTTTCGCGATAAACAAAATGAGAGTGATTACTGAAGTTGACACAGGTAAACACAAAAGGGCGGGTTGAATTGTGTTTGTTAATAATTTTCGAAAACAACCTTTTAAAACAATTTTTGCACTCAAAGAGATTTGAAACGGTAACACACACAAAGACAAAGATCCTTTTTAAAAGACTTTAACAAAAGCAATATATAAACCCCACAGTTAGTAAAAGCAAATAAAACTAAAGAGTTTAGGGATAAAAGATTCACGCAAGAGATTTTATCCTGGTTCACTCTCTTCCAACCAAGAGCTATGTCCGGTCCCTTCAACTTGAAGGATTTATCCACTATTTCTCCAAATAGATTACAACCAAGTATTCAACACCTCTCCAGGCTACAAGTATTCCTTTCTTACCAAGCCTCTTCAGGCTCTAACTGTAACAAAGAGATTTAATGTTTGATCTTCTTATCTCACTATGTGTGATAATATGATAGTTTAAAATCAATTGAATACTACAACAATATTCAAACTAAAGAATACAGACTCTTGCTCTTGAAAGAATAATGAAATGAATGATTATCAAATGGCAAAAGTTCAGCTAGCAAGATTGTGCAGCCCAGAGATTTCTCTTCAGTATCTGAGGTCTTCAATTTATAGTGACCTTCTTCTTCTCTTGTATTTCTTCAACAGTCACTTTGAATAATCTCGTTTAGAGATAGCATTTAATACATGATATCCGTTGTGACTGATAGCTTGATTGTAGCAATACTGAATAATACTCTTGGTTATCGAGGTAGCATGAATTTGGAGGTTCACTCCTCTGAGTATTGCAGCTTGAGCACCTGTTGTTCCTCTTTTGTGTATAATCCAGCTTTTTCAGTCATAAAGTTTTCATCGTACAGATCGTTTTGCAGTATCTTATTTGTACGATTCTGCTTTTTATTGATTGTACTATGTTTCTTTTACAACAAGTTGAAATATTAAAGCAGATAAAACAAATGTGAAGAACAAATATTCTATTGAAATAAATATCAATCATTTGAAATAAATATAAGAGATTCAGATTGCATTTAATTCATTCAAAGATGGAGTTCGTCTTAAAAAGAAACTCCGTCTACTCATTCATATGAGAGTCCAAGTATGTTCTATATTTTACTTAGCTCGTCTGATGACGTGGCATATCCTCTTATCTATCAAGTCTTCGGACTTGCTATTTCTTAATGAGTTATAAAGATCTTCGTCTAGTGACGTGGCGGTTAGAGCTCGTCTACCAGATTACTTTGTGTTTTAGTTCATTTTCTTCAATTAATTACTTCCGTCTGCTTACGTGGCAAGATAGGCGTGCTTATTATTAAGTCTTTGGACTTGCTGTACCTAACAAGTTATTTAGGTATTCATCTTGAAAATATTTATAGCCTCGTCTAATAAAGAAAGCCAGTATGCTTAATTAAATGACTAAGTAACTTTACCAAAGTATTTGAGCAACCCGTCTACAGGGGTGGACGTGTATTTTTTAATTTGAAACTTATCCCATGTTTCTTATATGTAAATATTCTTGCATAACTTAAAGCACATGTTAGATCTCAACTAACACTTTTCCAAGCAAATTTAATCCTTTTGTTAGCATCAAAACTTAGAGCTTATTATATCCAAAACCACTTTGGTTCCAACAATCTCCCCCTTTTTGATGATGACAAAACTAATTAAATTTGAAAAGCAAAGTCTAAGAGAGCTTGTAGGGCTCCCCCTAAGACAAATAATTCAAATACTTAAGCAGACTTAGAATCTATATAAATACAAGTAACAGCGCAGCAGATATCAAAGCAAATAAGCAAACACAAGTATCAGAGTAGTATAGCAAGTAGACAAGAATATGCACATGCAAACACATAAGAGTTTTTCAAAAGAAAACAAACTTTATATATATATATATATATATATATATAATTATCTTTTCTTTCCTTTCTCCCCTTTTTGTCATCAGTCAAAAAGGTAAAAGGAGAAGACCATCATTGTCAGTACAAAAGAAGGAAAGAAATAATAAAGGCTAAGCAGATGGAGGTGGTGGAGGAGGAGGGTTCCGAGTTTGACTCTTCTTGAAGTCCATGAGAAATTCAAGCATTTTATTCACAACCTCTAAGGTTGGAGTCGTTGAGGTTTGAACCTGCCGAACATCCTCCCTGATCTTCTCAGCTATCTTGTCAACCTTTTCATCTACCAACTTGCCAACCCTTTCATCAACCAGTTTTACAAGAACTTCTTAAATATTTGATGGCAGAGTCTGTTGCCTTGAGCTTTCTGCAGATTCTTGAAAAGTGCTCAGAGTTCTTGGCTGGTCTTCAGGGTGCATTACAACTAGCGCCAAAGGTTGAGAAGATTGTTTTTCAGATGAGCTTTGTTGGTGACAGGATTTAGAAGAATCTTCTAAATTATCAACAATGACAATTTGACCATTTTCCTCAAAAACAAATTCATCTGTGATGAGCTTTGGAGTAGGTTTGGGTTTAACTGCGATTTCCTTTGCCCATCTAACAGGGTAGATAAACTCCACATTTCTGCTGTTTATTGGAACTCCCCAGAGGTCTTTATATATATCATATATCTAAAGTGTGAGAGACCACACTTTCCTCTGACCTTGGGAATATCTTCCTTTTCTTCTTTAGATAAACCAGAGGAAGATGCCTCTCTGATGCAGTGAATTATGTGAGACTTCCAGAATTCAGCAGCTCTGTGCTCATTAATCAACTCAATGGATTCAATATTTAGAAGGAAATTCAACATTGAGGAATCAAAAGTCTCTTGATCAAGGTCAAGCAATGCTGACTCATCTTCAGGCATCACTCCCTTGAATCTTCTGTTCTACAAGTCCTCGTCCTTGTGAAGATCCAGCATTGGCAATCTCGGACAGATCCTGTAGGGCTTGATTCCAATCCTGGTTGCTTCCTTATGCCTCAGCCAGGATGGAGGAAAAAAATTTGCAACTCTATCGGCTCTGATTTGACTGAACTCCCATTTCAGCATATCATAGCAGAGTTGATCTAGAAACAAGTCAGTAGCCATCCTATAGATTCTGGGATGCTCAAAGGACATCCATTTTGTGTCCCTTAGCATGATCATGGGGACATGCTTAGATGATCTTGCTCTTTTCTCAGGTAAAGTAGGAAGATTTTTCCTCTTGGGGTCAGTCTCTCAAACGGTTATAATGTGTCTCTCAACTCCATCTGTAAGTCGTATGAATGGAGGAGTTTTGACAAGGTTTGAGTAAATTTTTCTGGGGGGGAATTTGGTTAAGGGTAGGTGAGTGACTAGTGGCCCTAGATCATTGTGCATTTGAGAAGGCACATTCTTGATTGTTTGACACTCAGGGTGAGGTAAGTAAAGGGGTTCAACAGATTAACTAACTTCTTCCGCATACTCAGGTAGAGGATACCATCTGTCTGGAATGTGTTCTGGTTCAGATTGGTGAGAATGAAACGGAATTTTCCATTCCCTTTTTACTTTGGCCCAATCCTCAGATTCGCCATTGTAAAGGACAGAAGTTGGGGTGAGGGGAGGAAATAGGGTTCTCGGGTTTGGGGAAAGGTGCACTAGGGTAAATGCCTTCATCTGGTTGATTTAACCAGGGATCATCGGCTTGTGAAGTGGTTGTTTGTGTTGGATGGGGTGAAAGAGGTGTGGGAATGTATACATCATTTGAAGAGGGGACAGGTATATCATCTATCCTAGTTTCTAAACTAGACACTAGGTCATCTACTGTTAATTGAACAGGATCATTAGCAGAGATGATTACCTTAGGAGTTTTAGTTGACCTAGCTTTTCTTGCTGGCTGCCTCCTTGGTTTTGTTGGTACAACTGATGCAACGGGCACAACGACCTCAGCAGCAGCAGCATAGGTCTTCTGCTTCTTCAGAATATAACTGATAGGAATACTATCCTCATCAGTTTCCTCATCTTCATTATAAGAGAGGATACTTTTTCTTGGTCTCTTTGCAGCAGGGACATCAGAAGGCTCCCTGATAGCAATCCCACTTGCTGGCCTCTTACGGCCAGGCTTCCTTGTAGCAGTTGTCTTCTGCCTGGTTACCCTTTTAACCCCTAGGACTTCAACATTATTCTGTTCAATCATCTCTTCTTTAGACATCATTAATTCCTCAGTCTTGGCCATTGCAGCAGCAGCATAGGTACTGAGGTTCATGTTGGCTATGTTCATCTTTCCAAAGTCTTCAGCAGACATTGATTTATCAGTTAATAACCTAGCTTGCTCCTCAGGAGTCTTAGCAGCAAGAAACTCATGTACTCCTTGAGCCTTGAAAATCTTTGAGAGAAGATGGCAGAAAGGAAGTGCAGAGAGTCTTTTCTTGTTCATCACAAAGTCTCTGAATCTTCCATACAGGATTCTTGGAAGATTGATTCTTGTCTCTGTGAGAAGACGGCAGAGACAGACATTGTGAAGAGATGAGAGGTTGTCCTTTGATCCAACCTTGTAAAGCACCACTTTGTTGAGAAGATGGTGAAGGATACGAACGATGTCCATCATTTCAACAGCCTTCCAAGAGTGAGTCCTGACCATGTCCTCCCTCACCAGACAAACTTCTATAGTCTCAGAGCCGCCTAAGTCTTCTTCCCATGACTCGATGAAAATGTGACCTTCCTGAGCACAGAAGATTGCTTCAGCAATAGTCTTCTCCGAGGCTGTAATCTTCTTTCTTAATACTGTTGAGTAGAAGTCAGTTCCTGTCAGTTCAATGTTTCTCCAAAAATCCCTGACTAGATTGGGGAAGATAGAGACTTTCTCCACGAAGAGTCCTTCCCAGCCAGCTGCATTGACATATTTGCTTATGTCAAGATTGTAGTCTTTCAGCATACTAAGGTTGAAATGATGCTCTATAGCTAAGTTGAATTTGTCCACGTTGAAGGTTGAAGATGACATTGTAGATGATCAAAGAGCTTAGGGTTTGGAAAGTAGAGAGAGGTAGAGAGAGAGATAGCTTGAGAGATTATGGAAGTGTAAAGTTTTTCTCAGAGGGAAAAGATTTCTTTTAAAGGAATTTTGAATACCAAAGGTTTTTTTTATAAAAAACTTTTGACATGACATGACATGTCATTAAGATAAAACAGCGTTGGTAACTTAGGACCATAAAAAAGGTCTTGACGGGATTGTTGAAAGTACTGACTAAGCAAAGAGAATAAAGGATAAATTTGTCTTGTGACAAAATAAATGCATTTAATAACACACTAAAATAATATTTTTAATCATAGGCAAATGTGAACTCGTCTGAAACTATACAATGGACGCGATCATCAATAATAGTGGACACGTGCAATACATTATGCAATAGACGCACAACTTTAAATATAAATTAGACGAGCATAGGCAATAGACACAGAATTAGAAAAACAGATTTTTCTCTAGGCTGGACGCCTACACTAATCCACACATATCATATTAAGATGCTTCCTAATAAAGATATATCTGTCCTCTGCAAGAGGTTTAGTAAAGATATCTGCCCATTGATGGTCAGTATCTACAAATTGAATATCAATCACACCTTTTTGCACAAAATCCCTAATAAAATGATGTTTAATCTCAATGTGCTTAGCTCTAGAATGCAAAATTGGATTCTTAGATAGATTTATTGCAGCAGT
This sequence comes from Sophora flavescens, assembly GCA_030762895.1. Taxonomy (NCBI): domain Eukaryota; kingdom Viridiplantae; phylum Streptophyta; class Magnoliopsida; order Fabales; family Fabaceae; genus Sophora; species Sophora flavescens. Next base: position 186,803,696 of record CM061063.1, on the reverse strand, counting down.
ATTATCACACATGAGCGGAATACTAATTACAGATACATTGAAGTCCTCCAATTGATGTTTGATCCAGAGAAGTTATGAGCAGCAACTTGCTGCTGATATATACTCAGCTTTAGCAGTTGATAAAGCAATGGTACTTTGTCTTTTGCTTGACCATGAGACAAGATTAGCTCCAATAAAGTGACATCCTCCACTAGTGCTTTTTCTTTCAATTCCATCTCTAGCATAGTCAGTATCACAGAAACCAACAAATCTGTAATCTTCATTTTTCTTAAAGCACAAACCAAGATTAGTAGTACCTTTTAAATATCTAAAAATTCTCTTAACTGCTGATAAGTGAGATTCTCTAGGATCATATTGAAATCGAGCACATAAACATACACTGAACATAATATCATGTCTAGACGCAGTAAGAAATAAGAGAGATCCTATCACACCTCTGTATACCTTTTGGTCTACCTTTTTCTATTTATCATCTTTGTTCAGTATGGAGGTGGGGTGCATAGGAGTATTCATTGGTTTACAGTCATCCATCTTAAACTTCTTCAGAAGTTCCTTTGTATACTTAGTTTGGTGGATTCGTCTATGGTTTGTTTTACTTGAAGTCCAAGGAAGAATTTGAGTTCTCCCATCATGCTCATTTCAAACTCTTTCTGCATTAACTTAGAGAATTCTTTGCACAGAGATTCATTAGTACTACCAAAAATAATATCATCAACATACATCTGTACAACTATGAAATTAGACTTAATGGATTTTCTAAATAAGGTTGTATCAACCTTTCCTCTACTGAATCCATTTTCCATGAGAAAAGAACTTAGTCTATCATACCAAGCTCTAGGAGCTTGCTTAAGACCGTACAAAGCTTTCTTAAGCTTATATACATGTTCAGGATGGGTTTCACACTCAAAACCCGGAGGTTGCATAACATAGACTTCTTCATTAATAAAGCCATTTAGAAAAGCACTCTTAACATCCATCTGAAAAAGCATAATACTATGATGTGCAGCGAATGAAAGTAGAATTCTAATAGCTTCTAATCTAGCAACAGGTTCAAAGGTTTCGGTATAATCTATACCTTCTTCTTGAGAGAAACCTTGAGCAACAAGTCTTGCTTTGTTTCTGATTACCTTACCATTTTCATCAAGTTTGTTTCTGTAAACCCACTTTGTTCCAATCATTGATTTGTCTTCGGGCAGTGGAACCAGAGTCCAAACATCACTTCTTTCAAACTGATTGAGTTTCTCTTGCATGGCTAGAATCCAACCATCGTCCAGTAGAGCCTCATCTACTGTCTTTGGTTCTAACTCAGAGACTAGTGCAGAATTGTCTTGTTCTCTGAAGGTTGATCTGGTTCTTAGCTTGTCATTGGGGTTTCCAATGATCCGATCTTGTGGATAATAATTCTTGAAGTACCAAGATTTTTGAACTGTATCATGTTGAGAAGTGGAAGTTTCTGGTTGTTGAGTGGGGTCATCTTCTTGATCATCAACTTTTATCTCAGGTGAGTCTCCTGGAGTGCTTCGATCAAAATCTGCAAAAGCTTCATCTAGCTCTGATAGTTTTTTATCAGGCTGTTTGTCATCAAACTTGACATGAATACTTTCTTATACTATCAGAGTCCTAGAATTATAAACTCTAAAGCCTTTAGACATTTCAGAATATCCTAATAGAATTCCACTATCTATTTTAACATCAAACTTACCAAGTTGATCTTTAGTATTCAGTATATAGCATTTACAACCAAAGGGGTGAAAATAAGATATGTTGGATTTTCTTCCTTTCCACAGTTCATAAGGAGTCTTATTCAGGATAGGTCTAATGTATATTCTGTTCTGAATGTAACAAGCAGTATTAACAGCTTCAGCCCAAAATTGTCTAGGGACAGAGTTGTCATTGAGCATAGTCCTAGCCATCTCTTGAAGAGATCTGTTCTTTCTCTCTATCACACCATTTTGTTGTGGTGTTCTAGGTATTGAGAAGTTGTGAAGGATACCACTCTCTTCACAGAACTTATGAAATAGCTCATTTTCAAACTCTCCCCCATGATCACTTCTGATTGATGTGATACACATGCCTTTTTCATTTTGTACACGTTTGCAGAATACAAAAAAGACCTTAAAGGACTCATCCTTGTGAGTTAGGAACATAACCCACGTCCATCTAGTGTAATTGTCTACTATGACAAGACCATATTTCTTACCACTGACAGAGGCAGTCCTTGTTGGACCAAAAAGATCAAGATGTAGCAACTCTAGTGGTCTATTAGTACTAACAACATTCTTAGATTCAAAAGAACCTTTGACTTGTTTTCCATTTTGACATGCATCACAGGGAGCATCGGATTTGAACTTAAGGTTCGGTAGTCCTCTCACGAGGTTTTGCTTGTTTAGCTTTGAAATTAATTTCAAGCTTGCATGACCTAGCCTTTTGTGCCAAATCCATCGCTCATCTTCAATGGACACTAGACATTAGACACTTTGATTTGAGAGGTCCCCCAAGTCAATCTTGTAGAGATTGTTTTACCTTTTTGTAGTGAATAAAAGTGATCCATCATCTTTCTTGACAGTACACATGTCCTTATCAAAAGACACTTCATATCCATTGTCACATAATTGACTTATGCTCATTAGATTGTGCTTCAAGTCATTTACTAAAAGAACATTATCAATGGAGGGAAAAGGATGTTTACCAATTTTACCTATACCAATGATTTTCCCTTTCTGATTTCCTCCAAATGTGACCCAGCCACCATCTTTGGGCTTAAGGTTTTGGAACATAGACCTTTCTCCCGTCATGTGTCTTGAGCAGCCACTGTCCAAGTACCAAGACATCTATTTTCTTCCTGTTGTTAAGCAAATCTGCAACAGGTATTATCTTCTCTTTAGGTACCCAAACTGACTTGGGTCCTTTCTTGTTAGTTGTCACTGGACGAGTATGCTTAGCATATTTATTGTGTATGCATCTAGATGTAATATGCCCATTTCTTCCACATACTTTACAAAAGGTGTTAGACGAACTAGACTTAGCTTTGGTATGTTTATTTGGAACTTTTGAAGCTCTGTGCTGTTTAAGTGGTTTTGACTTTGTGTGAGATGCGTCTTGCTTCTCTTTGTCATAACCAAGACCAAATTTATCATAAGGTGACCTAAAATACCTTAAAATGAGACTAAGCTTATCTGAGCCACCTACAAACTTTGACAAAGAATCAGTTAGACATGTACATCTTGTTTCAGTTTTGCAACTTCACAAGAAACATCAGGTTCACACACCATTTTGTCAGCTAGACTGACATTCATTGATTTTAGTATGTCGTTTTCATTTTTGAGGTTTTGTTTCTCAATGCAGACCCTATCATATTCTTTAGAGAGTTTAGAAAACTTCTTTTTGAAACTCTTATATTCTCGTGATAGTATAGATGACTCAAGCAACAATTCATCAAAAGCATTTTGAAGAGTGGACGGGTCAGAGTCCATTACCTCAGTATCAGTGTATTCACTTTCTGATGCAGTGTCTGCCATGAGACAGATATTTGTCTCTTCCTCAGCTTCATTTTCTTCATCTGATGATGACAGATCAAGATCCTCCCATGTAGCCATTAAACCTTTCTTCTTTTTGAAGAATTTCTTTTTGTCCTTTAGCTCAGGGCAGTCAATTTTGAAATGACCAGGTTTCTTGCATTCAAAGCACAAGGGTGGACCATTTTCCTTGGAGTCTGACTTCTCCTTGGAAAACTTTTTATTGAGTTGCTTCCTTTCTGAACCACCTTTCTTTCTCCACATATGTTGAATCTTCCTAGAGATAAAGGATAATTGATCCTCATCTGATCCTTCATTATCATCAGAAGATTCATGCTCATTAGATGACTCAGCAGCTTTGAGGACTTTTGACGAACTTGCTTTCTTTGCCTTTAGGGCAATAGACTTTCCTTTTCTGGAATTTTCTTCTTCATTGAGTTCATGTTCATGAACCTTGAGAGATCCAAGAAGCTCTTCCAGAGAGAGTGTATTTAGGTTTTTTGCTTCCTGAATAGCAGTTACTTTGGGTCTCCATTGCTTGGATAGACTTCTCAGGATTTTCCTAACATGATCTTTATTTTTATAGATTTTTCCAAGAGATCTGAGACTATTGGTGATGGTTTGGAATCTTCCAAACATTTAGGCTATTGTTTCATGTTCACCCATCTTGAACAGCTCTTACTGATGAACCAGCATGCTGATCTTGGATTCCTTAACTTGTGAGGAACCCTCATGAGCTAGGGCAAGAGTATCCCAGATTTCTTTAGCAGTATTGCAGCTGTGAACTTTGTCATGTTCAGATCTGGTGATGGCACACATCAAATAATGCTTAGCTTTAAGATTGAGTTGATGCTTTGCCTTTTGATCTGCTATCCAGTCTGCTCTAGCAACAGCAGCTCCATTTTCATTTCTGGGTTCAGTGTAACCAGTTTCTTTGAGCTCCCAGATGTCTAGACTTTGTGCATCCAAAAAGGCCATCATCCTCTTCTTCCAATAGTCATAATCAGAACCATCAAATAGAGGAGGTCTGTTGATAGCTTGACCTTCTGCATCCATGGTTGTTGGATCGTACTCCCTCGGCACTTGTTAGATGCTCAACCCTTTCGAGGCTGAGCTATGATACCAACTGAAGTTGACACAGGCAAATACAAGAAGGGGGTTGAATTGTGTTTGTTAGTAATTTTCAAAAACAACCTTTTAAAACAGTTTTTGCACTCAAAGAGATTTGAAACAGAAACACACACAAAGACAAAGATCCTTTTTAAAAGACTTTAACAAAAGCAATATCTAAACCCTACAATTAGTAAAAGCAAATAAAACTGAAGAGTTTAGGGATAGAAGATTCACGCAATAGATTTTATCCTGGTTCACTCTCTTCCAACCAAGAGCTACATCCAGTCCATTCGACTTGAAGGACTTATCCACTATTTCTCCAAATAGATCACAACCAAGTATTCAACTCCTCTCTAGGCTACAAGTATTCCTTTCTTACCAAGCCTCTTCAGGCTCTAACTCTAACAAATAGATTTAATGTTTGATCTTCTTAACTCACTATGTGTGAGAATATGACAGTTTAAGATCAGTTGAATATTACAACAATATTCAAACTAAAGAATACAGACTCTTGCTCTTGAAAGAATAATGAAATGAATGATTATCAAATGGCAAAAGTTCAGCTAGCAAGATTGTGTAGCCTAGAGATTTCTCTTCAGTATCCGAGGTCTTCAATTTATAGTGACCTTCTTCTTCTCTTGTATTTCTTCAACGGTTACTTTGAATAATCCCGTTTAGAGATAGCATTTAATGCATGATATCCGTTGTGACTGATAGCTTGATTGTAGCAATGCTGAATAGTACTCTTGGTTATCGAGGTAGCATGAATTTGGAGGTTCACTCCTCTGAGTATTGCAGCTTGAGCACCTGTTGTTCCTATTTTGTGTATAACCCAGCCTTTTCAGTCATAAAGTTGTCATCGTACAGATCGTTTTGCAGTATCTTATTTGTACGATTCTGCTTTTTGCATTTCTTGATTGTACTATGTTTCTTTTACAACAAGTTGAAATATTAAAGCAGATAAAACAAATGTAAAGAACAAATATTCTATTGAAATAAATATCAATCATTTGAAATAAATATAAGAGATTCGGATTGCATTTAATTCATTCAAAGATGAAGCTCGTCTTAAAAAGAAACTCCGTCTACTCATTCATATGAGAGTCCAAGTATGTTCTATATTTTACTTTGCTCGTCTGATGATGTGGCATGTCATCTTATCTATCAAGTCTTCAGACTTGCTATTTCTTAATGAGTTATAAATATCTTCATCTTGTGACGTGACGGTTAGAGCTCATCTACTAGATTACTTTGTGTTCTAGTTCATTTTCTTCAACTAATTACTTCCGTCTGCTTACGTGGCAAGATTGACGTGCTTATTATCAAGTCTTTGGACTTGCTGTACCTAACAAGTTATTTAGGTATTCATCTTGCAAATATTTATAGCCTCTCTACTAAAGAAAGTCAATCTGCTTAATTAAATGACTAAGTAACTTTACCAAAGTATTTGAGCAGCCCGTCTACAGGGGTGGACGTGTATTTTTTAACTTGAAACTTATCTCATGTTTCTTATATGTAAATATTCCTGCATAACTGAAAGCACATGTTAGATCTCATCTAACACTTTGCCAAGCAAATTTAATCTTTTTGTTAGCATCAAAACTTAGAGATTATTAAATCCAAAACCACTTTGGTTCCAACAATTACTACACTTTTGTTTCCTGTTTGGCGAAAAGAAGCACAAATCGAGACAAATTAAGAAGACTGGAAGGTGGGTTGTCTCTCGCTCAGTCTTCGCCACTTCTGACTGTAAGCTTTATCGGGATGCTGAACGCAGATCGGGGAGGAAGATGTGCGTGGTTGTCGGGAGGAAGATGTGCTCGGTGGATCTTGGCGAGCAATGGTTGTCGTGGCGCGGTGGGCGAGCAATGGCACTTGTCGTGACGGGGTTTCGGTGGATCTTGGCGGGTTGTTGGTTTTAGAAGAGGGTTGGCGATGAGAGATTGAGAGGGGGTAAGAGATGAGAAGATAAGGACATAAATGACATTTGCAAAATATTAATAAAAATAAATAAATATTAAGTTAACTGGAAAATCAGGTAGCTTTTAACAGATCTGAGCCATCCAATTTTTTATCAATATATCTAATGGTTACTCGCTCATCGATGAGAGGGCTTTGCTAGAAGCCACCAAATGATAAGGTGGCACGCAGGGTGAGAGGCAAAGCCGGGGTTTATCATCACTTCGTTGAGTCAAGTGACAGGCTATATCAAGTCACACGAGGTTATTTTAAATTTTTTATTTTATTTTATTTTCTAAATTTTGTTTTTACCCTTATCTTCTTCATCAAGTTCCTCCTGGGAAGCTCAAATGGTAATACTTCTTTGCCTCTCGATCTGCCGTACTCTCACTACACTCCAGAACCATTTTTGACATTTGGAAAAATTTTATTTGTAAGGTTGCCTTTCCAATTTCCATAAAACACAATCTGCAATTTGTATCTTGTAGCCTAGAGACCATCTCCCAGATCTGGGTACCGGTTGAGTTTATGAGGATCGGGATGCAGCAAACGAAGTTGCAGAAGAATCTCTTTCACCATTCTTGTTCCCAGTGAAGAAAATGACAAATGCAGAGAGTGTAATAAAAAGATTACATTGCAATATTTTATTAGGATAATAATTGGTTTCACATTTGTGTGTGAGAGTGTTAGAGAGAGATTAAACCACCGTCTCGTGATGGAAAGATTTTTACTTCGAAGAGAAAGTGAGAAAGAGATAACATGATGAGAGACTGAATTAATGAGTTTATTATTTTCGCGGTAAACAAAATGAGAGTGATTACGACGCTTTTGTTTCCTGTTTGGCGAAAAGAAGCACAAATCGAGACAAAGTAAAAAGACTGGAAGGTGGGTTGTCTCTCACTCAGTCTTCGCCACTTCTGACTGTAAGCTTTACCGGGATGCTGAACACAGATGGGGGAGGAAGATGCGCAGTGGACCTGGGTGAAGCAGTGGTTGTCGTGGCGGAACAGTGGCCGTCGTGACGGAGCCCGCGGTGGATCTGGGTGGAGCAGTGGTTATCGTGGCATATAAGAGTTAGGATAAGAATCCAAAATTTGTAAAGATATGTCTATTTTTGATTGGTTGTCACTATGAAAAAAATTACACTGCCGGTATATACCAATTAAATCCATAATACTTCATTCGGTCCACAATATAAAAAACAAAACCCTAAAACACGCAGATCAAGAAAATGTATTAGAATGAGTTAATTATAATTAATACTCGTATAAGTTTCCAAAAACACCTCTTCTAATTTTAATAATATTCTGATAGCCTATAATTAATGACAATAATTAATAAGGACAATATTAAAAATTAACATTTATTATATATGAAAATTGATAAAAAAAAAAAAAAACATGTTTGTTTCTTATATAATGGACAAGAAGGATTATAATATATCAAACTTAAACTATTCTATTTTTTTAACCAACCTCCAAATGTTTTATTTATTTAATCTTTTTTTTCTATTGATTATTCATCCACCATTGATTTTTGTCGTTTATTTATTTACGTATATAAATTAAATGTCTGATATCATGATTCACACAATTAACTTTAGTACAATTGTGAATATATAGTGGAAAGCAGCGAATAAACACAGCATTTCACGCGCTTCAATTAATCCCCAAACAAAACATTGCAAAATAAATTTATTCTTGAAAATAACTTCTCTATTTTTTCTAACCAAATAAAATCTTTTTTAGGTTATTTCTTTACAGTTGTACAGATCAAATATTTGATAGGAGAAAATTGCACTCCACTACCTTTCAAAATGATGATAGCAGCCGCAGGGCCTTAAACATGAGACATACATTAAACTGAATAAAATGTCTATATAGCATGGGATCCTGAATAGATTAACAGCGAAATTGTCTTGCAAAGAAATAAATAAAATTCTCCAATAATCAACTTCAAGTTGGGAGTATTGGATAAATTAGTGCAACATACATTACGTCAATAGGGCAAAACTGTGCGGGCTATATTTCTGCCTGCTAACCATGATTACGAGGCAGCAGCAGATGATCTTTGAGTCTTCAATCCAAACAGATTCTCAAATAACTTTGGAGCCATAGGAGGAAGATTCATTGGTTGAGAAGCCATAAAATTCACTATCTTTTCATGAACATTATACCTAACATCAAATCATCCAAAAAACTTATTCATCAATGCAACATATATATGACAAGTAACAGTTTCAAAAGAAAAGTAAAAGAAGATCATTTGATACCTTATCTTGCGACTTTTTGAGGCACGACGATCCACAATTTTTCTTTTCTTTGTTTGCATCCTCTTCAAAGCATAAAATGCTTTCTCTGGAAAATGGAAATACCGGAAATTAGAAAATGATAAAATTGGCTTCCACTCTCAAAGAAAGCATGGTTAAACTTAAATATATAATTTTCAGTGAAGAATTGTATTTTGAGAGAAAAAGCAAACATGCAAAATTTTGGAACTGACTTTTGGGGGATGGGAATACAAAATGGAACTAGTGGATAATTTTGCATTCCTTCCCTTTGTTGTTTTAAAATTCTCCAAATGTTTTAAAATTATATATATCCATTTTTGATAATCCTACTTCCTACAGAAGCTCAGTGGGAAACATAGCACGGTTTACATAAGAAGCAAGCATTAGGCAATCATCCACACTTATAAACCTAAAGGATATGGCTTGCCTAGTGTGTAAGTGTAAAATCTAGACCATGCCAAAAGTTAAAGTCGGCTATCATGTGTAAAGGTGGGTGTGTCTTTAGAAGCGTGTATATAGCATAAAACTGTACCCAATATCAATCCTAAATGTCAAAACATTTTATATATGTCGCTATAGCTGTGTAACATATCCATTCACTTAATGTACGATCGTGAAAAGTAGAAGCCCCTAACTAGTCAAATGGTATTAAAAGTAGAAATATTATTACAAATTAAATAATCAGCCAAAAAAATGTGTCTACCAGATGATGAAGGATCAACTGTCTCAAAAAATTCTTTCAATAATTGCTGATAAAATTCAGAGTCGTCCAGAAGTTCAGGATCACCATCAGTATGTGCATCCTGGGCAGAGTTAAATTCAAAACTGTGATGTCAAAAATTAGAGTGCCAAAAAAGTAAAGAAAAGTAAAAAGAGGCTGTGGAAATACCAAAAGAGAACATGACAATATAACATTGATCAATGCTATCAGACAAAAACACGGGCCTGTCACATTGACCTTAAATGGGGAGACTAATAATTACAATAACAAAACATGCCACCCAAAAAAGGTTTACTTACATATTTAGACGCATTTTCTACCTTTTTAGCATGTTTGACACTGTTCACCCTCTCCCTAGTTTCTAAATACCCCTAATCTGCTGGATACATCTGATCCCATCAAACTTAAAAGAGATACCAGAATGACTTAAAACCATGCTTTGTTGAAGAAAGGTACATTATGATCATTGGAAAATAAACAGTTAGCTACCCAAATGCAGCCAGAAACAGTGGTCAAACACGATCCCACATGATTTGATGTGGGTGAACGTTGGTGAAGAGTCGGAGAAGGAGATGGCGAAAGGGAAGGTCGATACGAGAGAAATAAAGAAGAGGACGACAGCTAATATAATGTGAAGGAATCTCACAAAGGCATTGGCAAGATATTAATTAATGATCACCTGGCAGTGGCACATAAGTGATAACAAAGCTAAAATCAAAACTCAGCAATAAGGCTTACCTCTTTAAGGTTATCCTTAACCTCAGGAACCTGGAGACATATGCAAGTAAGTGTCAGCTCTTTACATAACATACTCTTTATGCCTGTTTCAGCATACTATGAAATCCGCAACAAGCTTTTTAAACAAAGTAAGACTGACTTACAGATCCAAATATACTAACAGCTGATCTTCTCAGTTGCATCTGCTTGACCATTCTACTGGGGTCCCTCATATATGTAGCAACTTGATTACTTATATCCTGTGATGGGACAAGTTTGGAGTAAAATAACCACCCTATCACATGCAGAATCCCAAGTCCAGTTACAGAACCTGACCTGATTAAAAGCATGCAATTTTCCTTTAATAGCAGCGGCACCAGTTGTCACTTGTGTCTTCCTCTGCCATTTGTTGATTGACTTGTCTCTAAAAGAAGCTATTCTACAATATGCAATCATGAATATAATCAGACATGCATAAAGACATGGAACATAGCATGTTTGAGATAGCAATGCAGTAAGAGTACAGAAAATGCATTACTTGAGAAGTTTCAATCATTTTTATGCAGAAAAAGGGCTCATGGAACAAAATCTAGAAGTATTAATGCTGCAGCATCTTGAGAAAAGGAATGCCTAACATAATACTACTGCTCTTAGAATATTATAAAAATACCTCCTGTGCATCTGAGAAATCCGTGACCACTCTTGATCAGAATTGTCATCCAAATGCTTAGAGACATCTAAATCTTTTGTTGATCTTTCTGAACCTTTAAGAAGAGTGGAGAAAAGGTTACTTCAAGACAATATTCAAGCAGATATGGAACCAAAGGTGAAAGTCACATCAGAATAGTATCTTTTCACACATAAAATCAATGCTTCAGGTATAAACCACTCATCATAAGTTTTTTATTAGATAAGGACAGGGGCAAGTATGGAAAGTTCTGTAACCAGGTGTGCTAACAGAAAATAGGGAGAAGAAAAATAAAGACTAAATTGGTTTGACCTAGAATGAACTATAGGCCTACATAAACACTACAGCCAGTCCTCCTCTCCCCACAATTATTCTATGCACCCTCACTTAGCATCTAAAGCCTTAAAAGAATTTTTCATTGTGTTACAACTTCAAGGGCTCCTGTAATTACATTCTCTAATTTTGCAGAACTGCAGTAACTAATTTGGGTGGGGAAAAAATATTTCTCAAGAGTACTTGCATAAATTATACTAGAAGAGGTACCCACAAAGCGGATATAAACACCAAACCTATCTTTATTTGATTGCATGAGAGCATGATAATTTTTTTATTATTAAATTTTGAAACTATTCACACCCAAAAAATAGAAACTGATTACTGAATGAAACTGACCTAAAATTGCACTATATTTAAAATTAAAATACGTTTCTTAAAAGTATAAAGAGTAACTAGTTGTGCCTGTTATTAAGTTTGACATTCTCTATTAGCTTTCAAACATAGTAAAAAAAAAAAATTGGGCTATAAGAAAGTCAGATAACTCCCCCACCCATACATTTCTTCTTCCCTAACAAATTTATGACATGATTTTCAGCATCCAACATATTCATGTCCCAAATTTTCCTTCTCTTAATTCTTACAACCATTTTAAGTTAGATGTCTCCCTTCGCTGACAAATGTGTTTAGCATCTGACTTCATCGACCAAACTGGGGAAAAATTATGATAGGTCAATAACCACCAAAAAACTTGGCGAGATCTCAAGAAAATTTTCGAAATGGACAAGTTTCTATTATGCATCAACTGCATAATAATGAAGGAGTGAAGCAACCTCTGTATCACAGATACATGAAAAAAGGGGGGAAAATAAATCCTTTGAAGAAAATCAACATTCTTACAGCAGCAACAAAATGATAACAAGACAGAAATATCATAGAAGAAACTAGATAGGGAAATAAGAATAATAACAAAATCAGTTACCATCTGTGGCTTGGGTAATAGATGGATTCTTCGCAAATAGAGCCTGGAATAAGGAAAGTAATAACAGTGGCAAATGAATTAGGTTCAAACATAATAAATACAACAACATAACAACTTCATAGTCTTCCTAGACAGAGAGAAATATAAATATGAAACAACAACATCCAACAATGTAGCTTAATCTATTAAAACATAAATATGGAAACAAACATGTAAAATAATTCTCATTCTTCTTTTTTGATTGAAGTTTCCAGGCAAAAATGCACCTCTTGCAGTTCCAATATAGAATCTAAAGTCTCCTTAGATGAAGTCACCAGATTTGAATATGCTACACTAACGGTCTCATCAGATTCACAGAACGAAGTCCTGATTGGCTCCTACAGACAATTCATCATATTTGGTCACAACATTCAAATGTGATAAATAGCAAAACACATTAAATCTTACAACTGGGATAGGAAAAGACCTGGGGTAACTTGTTTGAACTTGAGAATGGCTTCTGAAGCAAGAATCTGAGCTCAAGAATCTTGTACCAGAGGGCCTTGAGGTAAAACAAAGTTCAGTGATGTTATTAAGAACTCGAGAGAAGAAAAATTGTCTATTAAATTATGCTGGAGCAAAGGCGGCAGCTACAATTGACAACATCTATATAAGAATTAAGAAGTAATACATTTTTCAACTTACTATAATAAGAAGGAAATGAGGAAACAGAAGATTAAATAAATGGGCAGACAATCACTAAATACAATAGCATATACCATATACCACAATGAAACAGAAAGCATTGATCAGGGCTCAAGTCAAATAACACCACACCTTCTGGCTTTTTACAGCTTGACCTTTAAGATGATCTTCATCCTTATGATGCTTCAAGTTCTTCAAAGTATCTCTGAAGGTAGAAAGTTAAATTTGCCATATTTCACAATCCGTAAAATTTTACAGATTACAAAAGGGAAACAATATAACAGTTTCACCATAATTGAAGTCCAAAATAGAAAGAACTAATAATAAAAATTAGTAGGATGACTCATGAATCATTTGGCTGATAGCTGATTAGAATGCAGACATTAATTTATTACTTAGAACCCAAGCTTCAATAACATGCCACATAAATGTATCTAGAAATCAATAACTTCCAGTTATTTTGCAATGAACATTATGAACAGAAGTGAGAACTCTTGGTCAAAGAGACAGTGTTATTGGCACATAATACCAAACATACAACATAGCAGAACTAAATTATCAATAACAATAAGAACCATCCTGATCATTACTGATTAGGTAGACACAATCAAAACAAAAAATCATAGCAAAAGTTGTACTGTGATCCATTGTTCCAATAGTATGATTAGTTAGGTAACCTAGTCGTGGAAGCAGCGACAAAAAAATAGATTAACATATGTGGCATACTTCAGTGAAACCATATATAAAATGTTAATATGAGACAAGCTTCATTTACATTTAAAGACATGCACGGCAATAGGTCTAGCTGATTGTTGTCTCTGGATTATGTTTGATACAAAAAGGTATATTTGATGAAACATAAAACTTTACACCCTCAACACATATAGAACTAGTAAAACACGTAAACTAAACAAGAAATAAAGACTTGCTAAAACATGTACAAGCTAGTAACAAATTGTGAAATTTTGAATCTCACTATATATATTAATTTGCCATCTGCAATATAAACCAAATGCATATCAACTATGTTAAATGGTATCTTACATCTCCTGGTGTTGAAGATCCCTACACTCTTTCTCAAGCTGTTCCATCTCCTCATTTTTCCAATCAGTTTTATCTACTATACCATCCTCTTCCTCATCTGTTCCATCCTCTCCATCTTCCTCTTCCTCTTCCTCTTCCTCCTCCTCCGCACCATCATCATCATAATCATCTTCGTCCTGCTCCACCTCAAGAAAATAATTCTTAATTACAATTCACGATGAAATCACTAAGGTAATAGAACATATTACAGTCAACACTTACCTCTTTGTAGTCCATATCATTGTAGTCATCCAAATCACTGTCAATGTTTTGCATTTTTTTAGATTTCTTGGCAGATAATCCCATTTTCAAACCTACATTTAAAAATAAAAAAAAAAGTTATATCACAACATTTATATTAAAAAAAGTTAGTAACTAATTAACCACAATTACACACAATAAATGAAGAAGAAACAGGTAAATAGACAATGTGAAGTCCTTATCATGCAACTAAATTAACACTCAACCAATACCAATTACCCAATATGATAATCAAAAAGCTCTATTCTAATTACAAGCTGCAAAAAAGACAACAATATCTGCGCCTAATACCACTGCAAGGTCTACTAAAATTTACTTGAAATGGGTAAAATCTTTGCTTGTGAAGAGTGCATAAAGGCCACTCCATTAACACATTCACATTCATCAAATTAGACATTTGACATGTCAAAACCTGCACCCCAACCCTTAACAGGTCAGCATCAAATGAGACAGGGCAGTTAGACCCGCTTTGGTTAGGTGTGTCAGGGTGCTAACCCGTCAAAATAAAACAAAAACAAAAGATCGTCAAAAGGAATGGTATTCAATGCAAAATAGCAATAAAAATCTACTTAGCTAGCTAAGAGCTCCCCATCCAGTGAGATATGAAAACAAATTTTCAGGCTATGCTGTCATAAAATCCATTTGTTCTCACTAACTCACTGACAAGTCATATAAAAACCAACATTGTATGCTGAGATAGATCTTAAATTTATATGTGAGAGGAGTAATGCTCAATACAAAATATTACAAATGCAATATTTTAATTTTAAGTATGAAAGTTTAAATATTTATCTACACCAATGCTTTAAAAACCAAACCAGTAAGACCTCTAAGACACGGTTTCAATTCGTTTCACCGATTAAACAGGTGGTTGAACAAAATGACGTAATAAATATAATGGTAATTATATATTAATACGTATAAATATATCTAATAGCAAAAAAAAATAAAAAATTATTTGTTTTATAAAGATCATAATAAGCAGCAGAAAAACAGTTCAGGCTGCAGTCAATTCAAGGAATGATTTTGAGACAAAATAAGAATAGTGATGAAGCTAAAAGGAAAAAGAAGAGAGGGGAAAACACTATCCTGTATCCAATTAACAACAGCCTTCGAATCAAAGGTGTTCTTTCACCTTAAGAAATTTCAAAAATTGACCGATACCAATTGAAAGCGGAGTGTTAAACAATATATATAAACTATAGTACTTAAATATAAATTCAAATAATCGAGGATTTGAAGAAGTCAATGGCGGTGATGGGCAAGAAATTGAAGACAAAATGGGAGAAGAGTTTGACAAATATGTGATTATGATGCGAACAATAAAGAGGATGCAATTTCTAAGTTCTAAGTTGTAACAATAAAGACAACAGAAATTCTAAAGAAGAAGAAGAAATTTCGAAGTCAGAGACTTTATTCACCTGGCTGGCTGGCTGGCCCGCAACTACTGTGACAGAAACAATGGCGGCGTGGACAGCAGTGGCGCGGTTAAGGACGGCGGCGTGGGCGTGGTTGAGGTACAGCAAGGCGGCAACGTGAAGAAGCTGGAACTAGGTGGGCTGGTGGGGGAGCTTGTTACCGTTTCTCTCTTTTGAGGGTTACGGATTAGGGTAATTTTATTTTATTTGAATAAAAAATTGGGACAATAATTTTGGACATCCAAACAAAGGAGTTTGAATACGTGATTAAACTAGTTGAGTGGATAGCCGGTACATATAATAAGATATCATAACTCATTAATCATTTATTGAATACAATTAATCATGATTTTAAACACCTAAAAATCGTAGTTAATGACGTTCAAAATTTTGGTTAATTACGTTCATTGAATGATTAATGAATTATGACACATTTTTATATCCACTAACCATTCACTGAACTCATTAAATGCATATTTGAACTGCGTTAACCATCCAAATTAATGAGTTACAACACATTTTTATATTCACTAACCATTCACCGAATTCATTAAACGTATATTTGAACTATGTTAACCATCCAAATTGTTGTCGAAAAATATTGTCCCATTTTTATGTTGAAAAATAATTTCTCTTAGAGTAATATATGCTATATTTAATATTTAATTTATGTTAAGACAAACACGTTACCTTCCTTATTTTTATTCCTTTTACTCGTGTGCATGCACATTGCTGGTACATAATATTTTTTGTCACCAGTGTAAAACATGTATTTTTAATCGATAATTTTGAAATTTTATATCGTGATTTATTAATGTAAAGACATACATATCATTATGTTAATAATATTATGTTGTAAATAAATGTATAAATACATAAAATGCATATATTGTAATAAAAAATAAATTCAAGGTACAAATCATTATTTAATTACAATTATTATTTGATCCTGATATTTTCCAGTCTAGCTTAATTGAGAGATTAAATAGTGATTGTATTTTATGTGCATATTTTTTATTTCATTGCATTTTATAAAAATAATTTTAATTTGTCATTCTTTTTAGTTTTGAAAGCATACCAATGAAATAAAAAAAAACAAAAAAAAACTCCGAATAACCGTTTATCTTGCAAGGATTCTTCTCAATTATTTGCACATCTCATACAAATATGAGATATTCAATATCTTAATCTTAACTAATATAATAGTTAATCAAATAACATATTAGAACATGAAGAATGCAAATATTTTTATAATGTTCTAACATGACAGATTCTACTTGATATTACATTTTCAAGTTTCCTAATAATTAAAAAACAAAACTAAATATTGATATAAATTTGGAAAAATGCTACAACGTATTCTATGGTGGATATGAATTTACTATACCTAATACATCTCTATATCAATTAACATATAATAGATAAAACATTTTAAAGGAATCATATTACATTACATACTTATCTATGAGTAAATAATTCTCTTTTTATCATGTTTCAAAGTTGTTATATGTTATTATTGTCAAACTCCACACATCAGAATATGCTTTTAGACGATGAACATGCTTTAAAGAAATTTAAATATTAGTGAATTGATAACGACGTAATATCAAGATGTCACTATACAATTTTAATTTAGAGTATTAGTGAATTGTCACGTAAAATTCATTTCATTAACAATTAGAACATATCAACGTACATTATCATATCGGTAAAATAGACAATTTTATCATATTATTAAAGAACTCGAAAGCCAAAAGGTTGGGCAATTGTTCGATACTTACACTCTTGTATTTTCTATGTTTAGATTATTTACATCTTATATTTTCATAGTCTTCACTTTCTAGTTCCAATTTTGGATATGTTTTGGTGACATTGATGTATTTTGCAAAGTGCAAAGTATGCAAGTCCTTCCTTGTCATCGTTTCGAGATTATAACTTATACCAAAATCCCATATTCATGTCCAGTGTTATTGAATTTTCAGCTTTGTAGAACTCTCCATGTGGAATGGCAAGACTAGCTTTTCGTAAGAGACATTTTCAAGAGAAAGAAAGAAAAAGAAATAAAAAAGTGTGATGTGTTTTTTGGGCTTCAGCACCGTATTGATATGAAATAAAAATGTTTCCAATGAACAAAAGATGCATCGTAAAATAAATTATGTGGATTCTAATATTGAAGTAGGTTATTTATTGATATATTAATGTACCCGAAATATTTTTGATCAGGGAATGATTTTCAACCCTCGAATATAATATTATAATAATAAATGGTTCAAATTTATTGGTCCAAAAAAATTTAAAAAATTGAAAAAGACTTTTTTGCCCTTGACTCCATCACCCTACCGGTTTGCCACTCTTCCAGAAGTTTGTCCACCACATCACCTGTTGGGAGGTTTTTTAAATCATTGTCCGTGAAGCACATATGGTAGCACCTTTCTGGATGGATGCGGTAAAAAGTATTATCCCATTCAAAGAAGGATGTGATAATCCTTTCCTCAACACTTCTTCCAAATAAGTTGCCTATGTACAGAATGTGAAAGTAAAGAAATTCAAACAAGCAAATGGAAATTCAATTTTTTATTTTATTTTTCTATGACTTGTCTTGCTATGTGGTAGTGTCAATCCGCAAGTGTACTGCTTCGTTGTCAAGTAATAAAAAGATCGAACCCACTGATACTATGATCTTGAACAACAATTAATTATTAAATCAATTTAGCTAAGCTAAACAAGAAAAGATTTGGTTTTTGAAATAAGAATCAAGTAACAAATCAAGTATTAAAATCGCAATCAAACAAAAATGGAAAGTAAATCAATTTGCGTTTTTCAAATTAAAGAGGAATTTTCAGGAATTGGGTTACCAACAATACTGCTTATGCTTGTAATACCCGCCAAAAAAATGGCTTATTTAATTATGAAAGTGGCTTATTTAATTATAAGTAAGGTAAAAATATTATAATTATGGGAAAACACTAAATTTGTTTGTCATGTTGTAAATAATTTAAATTAAGAATATTAGGAGTTTATAAATAATAAATAACTTATGCATTTTGAATAATTTAAGGATTTTATCCTTTTGTCCTCCAGCGTCAAGTAAGAGCACGTGTTAGGGACTTGTCTTTTTAGTGAGTATATGAGCTTAGTGTGAGGGTTTTGATAGCCGTCAAGAACCCTATTTGTGTTTGTGGTCACTCTTGAGAAAAGGAGGATAGGCACGGTGATCCAATGGTGAAGGAGCACCTTCTTAACGTGATTTCTGTTGTTTGGGTGTGGAGAATTCGTCTCTAACGTATGTTTATTATCCAAACGCATCAAACCAGGTGAGGGATTGTGATTTTTTTGGGTTAATTTTCGTGGGTATTTTTGACGGATATGAAATGGGTTGATGATGGTTGAAATAGGGATGTTTGTGGGTTGTTTTGGGTGAATCCCTTTCATGAAAATCATTTGTAAATGTTTAGCTTGATTATTCTTTGACTAATATGTTAATGGTAATGGTGAGTTATCATATCTGTTTGGTTGAACCCTAAAAATTGGGGGTGAGGAAACTCCATTGTTGGAGCTTGACGTTTGGTGTTTTCTTAGGGGATCTCGGTTTTTGTCTGAAATTCTGACAGACATGAGAAAAAAAATTATAACTAGAGTTTTAGATATCAGATTAATATGAAATTGGTCTTGTTGGAAAGCTAACATCTAGAGATACATAGTGTATAAATTTTGTGATTTTTTGGAAACTTGGGCTACTCTCAGTTGCATTTTTAATACAGGGGTAAGGCTGTCCCGAAGGTACCCTGACAGCCTGCGCTCAGAAAATCATATCTTGGTTAATAAAATTCGGATTGAGATGAAACTTGTTGCATTTGAAAACTCAAGTGTAGGAGTATGTTGTGGTTAAGTTTCGTGATTTTAGGAGATCTGAGGAGGTCGCGGTTTAATTTTTAAAACAGAGTATTGTACGTCTTGGATGTACTCAAACAGATTTTACTTCAAAATTTATATATGGAGTTGTAGAGTATCTTTTTATGTGAAACTAGTGTCATTTGAAAGTAGATATGTAAGTTTTGCTGCGGTTAAAATTTCAGAATTCATGGACCTCTAAAATATTGCTAGTTTTCATTTAAAGTTGGCCTAGGCTTGCTGGAGACATTATCATCAGTCATGTATTGGTGGATTTATGACTATGCTATGATGTGTATCTCAGTGTGGTTGCCTTTTGAAGATTGATTCCCTCCATGGTTGAATTTTAGTGAGGGCGTTTATTCAATGGATTTTTATCTACGTTGTGAGTATATATTATATTAGATTATATTAATGTACATCTTTGAAAGTATCAATAAAGTGATGAAAGTGTGTGAATGAAACGACTACAATGTTGCCTATATGTAATTGTGATTGAGGATGTTATGGACTTCATTGAATACCGCTGAGATGGTTATTCAAGATTTATTATGAAGCACAGTGAGCGTATGTTATGATAAGGTATGATTTATTGTACTTGGTGCTTTGGTATGATGCTTAGACATTGGACAAGACTTGGTGTATTCGACCGATCAACGGATTCGACCGGTATATAAATGTGACCGTCGGAGCGTGGGGCCTCTGGTGAAAAACCCTGAAGTTCGGAGGGTGGTTGTGTAGTGACCGAGGTCACTTGCCGGTTAGCGGACTCGACCGGGATATAAATGCGACCGTCGGAGTGGGAGACTCTAGTGAACAACTCCAAGGGGATACACAAGCATCTTGCCCAATGGCAAATTGACTTCATAGCAAGTGAAGATTTGCTATGTAAGCTTATGTACAATGTGAAGAACTCAATAAGATATTTATGGAGATGCTTATATATATTGTACTATTTTGCTATTATGTTTTGTTTATCCCTCACTGAGTTCTGGGACTCACCCCCGCCCTTTTTGGTTTTAGCTTCAGGTATCCCACGAGTGGAGCCATCTTAGGGGGCCCATGCACTTGTGTAGTGCGGCCGGGCAGCTGTTGCTGTTTCAGTTTCTTGTGGCTTGGTTTATTGTTACATGAGAATCTTCTGTTGTTTGGAGTTTTAAAGTTCATTCTAGTTGTAAGCCCATTTGGGCTTTGTTTTTTTTTTAAAACTATTGATGTTGACTCGGGGCTACCCTTGGCTTACTTTTGGTATAATATTTTACTCTGATAATTACTTATGATATTCAATATATATTGTTATGATGTGACTTATACGTGCTTGAAAGGCCTTGGGAATGAGACAATGAAGTTCTATTCTGGTCGGTCAGGGACGCCTAAGTCGGGTCCTGACAATGCTACTAAATTGACTATCCCTCTTGTTAATTATCAAAATGCTTTGAAGGTGAATTTATCCTAATAAAGTTAATGTTCCCTCTCGAGATACAAGAACCGTGCCCAATTAAACCAACCCCTACTCTCGTGATAATTGTATTTAAATTTAACCCATTAAGATTTGTGACAATTCAATAAACCCTCGAAGGACCATTTAAGTCATAAGTTCAATCCCTATAGATCCAATACCAAGCGTACGGTTTCGTCGTCAAGTAATAAAAAGATCGAACCCACAAAGACCGTGATCTTGAACAACAATTAATTATTAAATCAATTTAGCTAAACAAGAAAAGATTTGGTTTTTGAAATAAGAATCAAGTAACAAATCAAGTACTAAAATCGTAATCAAACAAAAAAGGAAAATAAATCAATTTGGGGTTTTTCAAATTAAAGAGGAATTTCCAGGAATCGTGTTACCGGTGTTAATTATCAAAATGCTTTGAAGGTGAATTTATCCTAATAAAGTTAATGTTCCTTCTCGAGATACAAGAACCGTGCCCAATTAAACCAACCCCTACTCTCGTGGTAATTGTATTTAAATTAACCCATTAAGATTTGTGACAATTCAATGAACCCTCGAATGACCATTTAAGTCCTAAGTTCAATCCCTATAGATCCAATACCTAAGTTCACTTCTCAGTTCATCCTTAGAGCTATCCATGACATGCAAATACCAAATTCACAAGTAATTCATGTAATAGGAATTAAATCTAAAGCAAATTGAAATTAACAAAAGGGAAAAATATCAATTCATAACATAAAACAAGTTTTGGGCATAGCCCCAATTCCTAGAAATAAAACGATTACTCAAGCATTGTCATGGTCATAGTAATCTTGATTAACAAGAACATAGAAATCCTAAATCCTAAGAGAAGAAATTGGAGAAGAAGAGAAATCCCAAATTAAGCCTAAGGTAGCAGGCAAGATATCTCTATTTTTTAGCCTAATTATCCTATTTATAATATTGGTTAACTTATAATTAAAATAATTATAAAATCAAATAAAAAATAGAAAATCAGAATCCCTGAATTAACGCGTCTTGCGGGGTCTCTCTGGAATGGCAATGTGGCACTGCTCCCCCATTATGGCAACGCTCTATTCTTCTCTTTATATCTCCAAATCACCTTTCTTTGCTTTTCTCAAATTCAATTGAAATTGGACATCATGGCAATCACGTGGCCCATGGCCCATGGCCCATGGCCCTGAAGCTAACTTTCAATGGCCAATTCTAATTGAAATTTGTTTCCAATTTCAACTCCTGCGTGAGACACAAACTGATGTCTTCTATTTGTTTTATTTTTTTCTTTTCAATTATTTTAATGATTAGAAACTGTTATCCAAATCATTCCAATCCAACCTCTTAATTGCATTCAACTTGAATTGTCACGGACCCTACTTTTCCTCCTTAAATTCACGTCGACCTATCTTCCTCTCGTAAATTCCAATTTCTTTTTCAATCTTTTAATTCAATCCAATTTATGTTTCAATCTATTCCACATCCAAGTGCATCACGTGACACCTTCATAATTTACTTAACAATTTTCAATTTAATTGCAATCCATCTTCTTTATCTTTTCCTAAAAATTAAAATAAGGAAAACATGAGAAAATTAACTAAAATCTAATTAAAATTAATTGAATGTAGAAATTGACTCTAAAATAAAAAAAATTGGCAAACAAAGTCTAATTTGGGTTAAATCAAGTATTCAACAAAATTTAATTGATGAAAACTCTAAAATAATAGCTAAAACAGATAAGCCAACGGGTTATCAAAATACCCCAAACTTAAACTTTGCTTATCCTCAACCAAACTAAAACTCAAAAATACTCAATACTTGGCAAGCTCAATGGATTCAATCAAATGTTACATAATCTGCTTGCAAAATAAAATAAAATAAAATTCAATACAATTCCAATCAATGTTTTCCCCTATTTCATTATAGTAATCCTCACATTCTTACTTCAAACAAAGAGAATTTCATCATTCATGCAATAATTAATCTCAGTCAAGGATCCAAGTTACACACAAAAGGGAGATCACCAATTTCAAATAATTGCCTTCCTCACAAGGGTATTAGTAATTCGCTCATTCGCTCAATTTGTCTAGGATATCAACTTTTCACTCAATTTCACATTTTAAGCGTACTTTCCATGAATTTGATTTTCATCTCAAAAATAGTTCACACAAAAATATACACGCATCATCAAAATGTCTTTTAAAGGTTGTAACGGGGCCTGGTTAAAGTTAGGATATACAAAGGTACTAAGTTTTAAGTCCCTAGGAATTAAGAGAGCATGAAACTTTTTACACTTTTATTTTCACTCTAATTCCTTTTTCATTTTTATTTTTCACGCTTTGGGTGGCTACAACCTATTTCCTTTGACACCCTTTTATTTGGCCCTTTTTGGCATTTTTGTACTTTTCTTCTTTTTCTTTTTCTCTTTTGCCTTCGACTTCAACCTTTTTATTTTTATTTTTCTCAATCCCAAAATATCATGACAAACCCTTTGTACCCACCCCAAACTTAGTTTCTCACAACCCATGTCTTGCTAAGCATCCATGCTCTCCTAAATCCTAAGATTGGGTTAACATGGTTTTTTTGGGATTTTTGGCTCATAACATAAGGTCATTAAGAACCAATAGGCTATTAGGCTCCATGTGGCTAACTATGGAACATGCATTAGGGATGGTTCTTTTTAGGCTAAGTAGCTATTTTAAAGAAAATTGTCTAAATCATTTGATGCAAACATATAAACATGCAAACCATGAAGAGATTCAAGCAAATCTAGGAAAGTACAACTTAAAAGTGATTCACACAATTTAAAAACAATGTTGGAGGCTCAAATTCCTTACCTAGACATTTTTAGCAAATTATTTAACCGAGATACAATCCCTAGTGTGTGCACCCCCTCACCCCAAACTTGTCATAAATCATGCAATCCAAACAAAAATTCTCAAAGTTCAATTTTTCATGGGGATCAATTTTCCAATTTTCAAACCTATGGGGAAATCATCAAAAATCAACATATATCATGCAATACATCTAAGCTAAATTCAATTAAAATCATTCAAGCTCACCGACACAAGAGTCAACACACATATGACTCGAAGCAAAGCAAAGCAAAGATAATTAAAAAGAGAAAGGTTTAGAAAAACTCATGAAGACGCTTCCACCATGATCCCATTGCCTGTGGTACAACGGCCAAGAGATGCCCAAGATATAAGTCCTTCCTCCTGCAAATACTTGGCAAAACCATCAATTTGTGATCTTTCTCCTATAATCTTCTCAAATTATTGAAAACTAAAAAAATAAAATAGCAAGGGAAAGAAAGCTTGGGTTTCCTCCCAAGAAGCGCTTATTTACGGTCTTAAGCTTGACCATAGTCCCTTCAATCAACCGGGATCAGCTAGGCTTGGAATTGAGAGAACACCTCTTTTCCAAAGAAATCCTTCAATGAGCCTATATTGTTCATATGGCCACATTCGCTTTCGCTTTGCTCTTTTCACTTTGAGTCTCATGGCCTTACTTCCTCCCAGTGGAAGTTTTAACTCCACATGTTGAGCAACTCCCGGTTCATCTTTATTTGGTGCACCATTTGTCATGTAAAGTTTGGGAGTTACTTCCATATTATGCTCTGCCTTCACCTTTGGAGGCATTATCTCAATCCTGCACACATGATTCTCAAAATGAGGGTTGTTATATGAGTTAGTCAAATCAAAATCCACCCTACCTTCCTCTACATTCAAAGACAGCTTAACATTTTTTATGTCTTTTATTGCTCTAGCCGTGGCCAAGAATGACCTTCCAAGAATGATAGGGAATTTAGAATTCCCATTCATATCCAACACCATGAAATCAATAGGAATGAAAAATTTCTCTACCTTTATGGGGACATTCTCTAGTGTGCCCAGGGGGTTTTAGTGGAGCCATCCGCAAATTGTAAAGAGAACTTGAATGGACCCAATTCCTTTATTCCTAAACTCTCAAAGATGGTGAGTGGCATCAAACTCGCACTAGCCCCTAAGTCACATAAGGAGGCATATTAGTTTTTTTCATTTCATCATTCTCCTCAATTAAGCTCTCAGTCTATTTTTCTACTTGTTTTTTCTTGACTAGCCTTTGTGGGAAAGGTATTGGGGGTTGGTAAGGTGGTGGAGGGATATACTTTGGTTCTATCTCTTCTTGTTCACTCATGTCCACCTCACATTCCACATCCTTTTCAACTACCCCAAGCTTATCATCTCTCAAGTATATAGCATTACAGTGCTCATTGGGATTAACTTCGGGTTGTCCCGGAAACGTACCCTTAGTCCTAGAAGATGTATTAGCTTGTTGGGCAATCTGATTTTCTAACATCTTATTATGGATGGCTAAGTTATCTACCTTAGATGTTAACTCCTTTATTGCCTCATTGACTGCCCTACCTTGTTGCCTAAACTCTTCATTTTGCTTTGTTTGAGTTTCAACAAAATTTTTCAAAAGAGACTCAAGTTTAGACTTTTGTACCTGAGGATACCCCGATGCTGGTTTACTATTACCTTGGCCTTCTTGGAATTCGTGGTTCAACGTGTTGTTGTAGTTCCCATAGGAGAGATAAGGGGTATTCTTCCTTCCTTGGTTGTAAGAATTTGGGGGAACATAATTTGGCAACTTCGGGTTCGTGTCATTAAAATTGTGACATGAATTCAGTTGTTCACCCAAAACGCCTTTTGCAGGAGCACTACCATGTGGGCATTCCATGAAGTCATGTCCCTGCATTCCACAAATCTCACAAACAACATTAGTAGCACCTATTGAACTCACATTAGCTTTTTCAAGCTTATCAAAGCGCTTAATCAATGAATCAAATTTAGACAAAATTAATTCCGTACCACCTACATCAAACTTACCTCCCGAAAGTTTTTCGGGTTATTACCTCTTTCTGAACCCCATTGGTGATAGTTGGCGGCTACGCTTTCAACGATATTGAACGCTTCAGTCAATGGTCTATTCATCAATGCTCCACCAACTACGGAGTCAAGTGACACCTTCAAAGAGTAATCCAATCCGTTGAAGAAGGTATGCACTAACAACCACTTCTCGAGCTCATAATGTGGGCAAGACTCTAGTAATCCCTTGTAACGATCCCAAGCTTCGGATAAGCATTCTCCATCCTTTTGGAAGAAGCCGGTGATCTGAGTCCGTAGGTAAGCGGTCTTGGATGGTGGAAAGAATTTTTCCAAGAATGCCTACTCCAGTTGGTTCCATATTGATAAGGTATTAGCAGGCACTGACTTCAACCAAGCTCTTGCCTTTCCAGTCAGAGAGGAGGGGAATAACCTCAAGCGGATAGCATCAACTGGGGCACCTTGAATTCTTGTTGTATCACAGAATTCCAAGAATGTCTCCACATGATCAGTCGGGTCTTCCGAGGGTAGTCCTCCAAATTGATCTTGCCTAATCATGCCAATTAACTGGGGCGGTATAGTGAAGTTTTCCGCCTCAATTTATGGCCTAGCAATCCCAATTCGCAAACCCCTAGCATTCGGGGCTGCATAGTCCTTCAGTGGTTTGGTATCTGGTTGATCAGCCATAAGTGGAATGGGGATCAACTTTTCTCTCGCCCTTTGTCTTTGTAGTCTCCTACGTCTATGAAAAATCCTTTCGACCTCGGGATCAACTTCAATAAGAGTTCCAAGACTTTGGGATCTTCGCATAAAAGAGAAAAATAACCTGCAAAGAGAGACATAGATACATTAGCAAAAGAAAAGAAAAGAAAAAAATGTTTAGAAAAATCAATTTAAAAATTAAATTGAAATTCAAGAAAGCACAGTCCCCAGCAACGGTGCCAAAAACTTGATAACGTGAATCCGCAAGTGTACGGCTTCGTCGTCAAGTAATAAAAAGATCGAACCCACAGAGACCTTGATCTTAAACAACAATTAATTATTAAATCAATTTAGCTAAACAAGAAAAGATTTGGTTTTCAAAATAAGAATCAAGTACCAAATCAAGTATTAAAATTGCAATTAAACAAAAAAGGAAAGTAAATCAATTTGAGGTTTTTCAAATTAAAGAGGAATTTCTAGGAATTGGGTTACCAACAAGACTGCTTATGCTACTAAATTGACTACCCCTCTTGTTAATTATCAAAATGTTTTGAAGGTGAATTTATCCTAATAAAGTTAATGTTCCCTCTCGAGATACAAGAACCGTGCCCTATTAAACCAATCACTACTCTCTTGATAATTGTATTTAAATTGAACCCATTAAGATTTGTAACAATTCAATGAACCCTCGAAGGACCGCTTCTAACTCTCGTGATTTAAGTTCTAAGTTCAATCCCTATAAATCCAATACCTAAGTTCACTTCTCAGTTCATCCTTATAGTATCTATGACATGCAAATAAGTGCGCACCAAATTCACAAGTAATTCATGCAATATGAATTAAATCTAAAGTAAATTGAAATTAACAAAAGGGAAAAATATCAATTCATAACATAAAACAAGTCTTGGGCATAGACCCAATTCCTAGAAATAAAACGACTACTCAAGTATTGCCATGGTTATAACAATCTTGATTAACAAGAACATAAAAATCCTAAGAGAAGAAAAGAAATTGGAAAAGAAGAGAAATCATAAATTAAGCCTAAGGTAGCAGCCAAGATATCTCTATTTTTTAGCTTAATTATCCTATTTATAATGTAGGTTAACTTATGATTAAAGTAATTACAAAATCAAATCAAAAACAAAATCAGAATCCCTAAATTAACGCGTCACGTGTGGCCTAGGCGGTACCGGGACTCTCTGGAACGGCACTGTGGCGCTGCTCCCACCCATTATGGCAACGCTCTATTCTTCTTTTTATATCTCCAAATCACTTTTATTTGCTTTTCTCAAATCTAATTGAAATTGGACATCATGACAATCACATGGCCCCGAAACTAATTTTCAATGGCCAATTCTAATTGAAATTTGTTTCCAATTTCAACTCCTGCGTGAGACACAAACTGATGTCTTCTATATATTTTATTTTTTTCTTTTCAATTATTTTAATGATCGGAAACTGTTATACAAACCAATTTGATAACATGATTTTATATAGCTTAAAACCATGTCTTATAATTATTCATTGATTTTTGACTATTAAAGAGATGGATTCTCATAACTTTGATTATTTTTGTAGATTATTAAGAGTGGAATAAGTTGGAGCATAATTGAAGGAACAATGGTATTTTTGGAGCTTAAAAACGGGGTGAATTAAGGGCTGGGGCATGAGACACAGCTGTGTGTCCTGATAGACACAGTTGTGTCCCTAAAAAGTGGACGTTTCTCTCTCATGGAGTTCGACACAACTATGTCTTCATTAGACACAGCTGTGTCTAATCATCGCATGCGCTGTCTTCTGGGAGACACAACTGTGTCTCCTAATAGACACAGTGTGTCTAGTCCCTGGAGTGTGTTTTGCCAAGAGACATAGCTGTGACCCCTATTAGACACAGCTGTGTCTATTCTGTTTGTTCTGAAAATATCAATTTTACCCTTTTTATTTTAGTTTTAAATAGGGTTAAAACCTTTGTTTTGGAAGACGATCTCTTTGGGGAAAGGGTGAGACGGCAGAAACACTGTTCTTGGGGTTTAGCTATTGTGGGAGTTCTTCCAAATCATTGGAGCGATTCAAGAGCGAGGCAAGACGCTTGAAGAATCAGAGTGGAGATTACTACTGTAAAAGGGGTTATTTTTCCTTGTTTCTTCATGTACCTTTATTTAGATTTGGTTCTCTTTTATTCTATGGATAGCTAAATACCATTACTAGGGTTATGGTGGATCTTGCTACTTGAAACTCTTTTCCTAATTTAATATGATTTCATGATTTTGCTTTCATATATATTATTCTATTGCTTTAATTCATGTTAAGTTTTGATCAGTCTTGGCGTGTTTGAGTTGATTGATTGATCGGCGGCCGTACCACAATTAATTGACAGACATATAGAATAATCGATGTTAGGATTATTGCATGATCAAACTTTAATCCTAGTATTTCAATCAGGTTAATCAATTAGATTAACCAACCTCTCCGTGCTTTATGCTTTCTCGGGATTTGAATTTCTTACATGACCAAATAGGAAATTAATTCGGGGAAAAGATTATTAATAGCGAATGACCAAACGTATCAATAGAATTCGTTGAGGGATTGATATATGTTGCTTAATTCAAAAATCATAAAGAATTAGGAATTGAGAATTAAAAGTGCAAGTGAAACCTTGACCCTAGACTTTCTCATAATTGAATCCTCCTTTCTGTATATTTGTGTTCTTGCTTGCGAACTCTTGTCTTTGTCGTTCCTTTCTAAAATTCATCATTTCACCAATTTGATTTGTCTAAATAACATAAGAATTTCTCTCGTTTGGTAATTATTAATTAATCCCTGTGGGTGCGATATTTGGAGTCACAAATACTCCTATATTACTTTTGTGATAGGGTACACTTGTCCTAAGTGTGTTCTGCACGCATCACAATTCCAATCCAACCTCTTAATTGCATTCAACTTGAATTGTCGCGGGCCCTACTTTTCCTCCTTAAATTCCCATTGACCCATCTTCCTCTCATAAATTCCAATTTCTTTTTCAATCTTTTAATTCAATCACGTGAGACCTTCACAATTTACTCGACAATCTTCAATTTAATTGCAATCCTTCTTCTTTGTCCTTTACTAAAAATCAAAATAAGGAAAAATGAGAAAATTAACTAAAATCTAATTAAAATTAATTAAATGCACACATTGACTTAAAAATAACCAAAATAGGAAAAAAAAAGTCTAATTTGGGTTAAATCAAGCATTCAACAAAATTTAATTGATGAAATCTTCTCTAAAATAATAGCTAAACACAGACAAGCCAGCGGATTATCACTCTGTTTGACTATCTCAAAAGCCCAACTCTCCGCCTATAAACACATCTCAATGCTCCACTTCCCAAAACTCTTTCAAACAATAACAAAACAATGAATCTTAATCTCATACAACTGAACCAAATTTGATTTCTTCAAAAGAACACACAACAACAACAATAATAAAAATAATAATAGATACTAATATATAAAGGAAATACTCATTTTTATTAATAGGAATTCCTATCAATAAGAACCAATCATATTGTGACACCCTCTACCCCGCATGTATTTATAAAGCAATAGCGTAGAAGAAGATAGAAGAAAATAAAAGAAATACATGCATATAATTTATTATAAATGAAACAACGGGTAGAAGATACCACATTGTACAAAACTAAAACAACGCGAAAATGAAAATAGTTTAAAAAAAAAGTAAACATAACATGAACAAAGTGAAACCCAACCCCGATGTCACATTACAGAGCTGGTATAACCATAGTGCGAAACATCTCGGATAAACAACATAACTAAGAAATCCTAGACTACAAGAAGTGTAACACCCCATTTTTCGTTAAGTGCTTATATGTATGATTGTTTCTTTGTCTAAGCCTTAGGACCTAGCTTAGAATTGTTGTTGAGGGCTAAGTGAGATTTCTAGGCTTAAAATCTCTTTCTGGTACATGAGCACGACCATGCTCATGTCTAGCACGCCCGTGCTGAGGCTTGTGTCATGTGACTATCCGAGTCACAAGCACGACCATGCTTAATAGGGAGCACGACCGTGCTCAATAAATCGTGCCTCGGAGGCGCTGATGTGAGCACGCCTGTGCTCAAGGAGGAGAACGACCGTGCTCAGGTATGAAGCTTATATATATATGTGCACAATAACCGATGGTTTCATTTTAAAACCCTATTTTGGCATCCTAGCCACCCTAGTGCGGCTACACCTGTCTTCTTCCCTATTTTCTCTAAACCCATTGCATTGTTGGAGTTTTGGAGACTCTTGGGAAGGTCTAGTTAGTCTATGTCAATCCTAGAAAGGTAACGGTTCTTCCATTTTTGGTTTCCTTTTCTTGTTCTTGAATTGGGAACTAATTGGTTAACATTGTTGTTTGACCAAGGCTTGGAAAGCTGACTAAGCCGCTTGAGGGAACGCGTTGGAGTGGTCGTTTAGCTATCGCTGTTGGAATCTTCATACCAGGTATGGGGAGAAGGATAGTATGAACATTAGGCAAGGGGGTAGCGTAAGATGAGGGGTTCCCATGACCCCATTGTTGTTAACTGCTATTGATGCCATGATATATTTAATTATGTATTTATTTGGTTAAACTGATATGTTGTCTATGCCATGAATGTTATGGTTGATGTCGTTGGTTGTATTTGTCTTATTGTTCATAATGTTGTATGCCAAATCATGCATGTTTGGTTAATGTGTTTATACCATGTTTAACTAGTTGAATTGGTATGTTATGGATGACATGAATACTGTTGGTTGAGATGCTGTTATGTTGTTGGCTGAATGATGTTGGTTGATGTTGAACATAGTTAATAAAACTCTAATTGGTTAAAATAAGGTTCTTTATTAACATGAGAATTAATGGCTTAATTTCCCAAATGTGTTCATAAAACATGGATTCAATAGTGAGAGGAAAGTTTATGCCAAATGGTTTAGTCAAGACCCTAGGAATTGATTTAAGAGTGTTTAGGGAGTTTTTGGCTTCAAGAACACATTGAATCTGCCCAGACAGTACGGCCACGCCCAGGAGCACGATCGTGCTTAACAGGGAGCACGCCCGTGCTCCCAGTTTAAATATGATTGAGCACGATCGTGCATGATAGTAAGCATGACTGTGCTCCACTTAAGTGGCAGCATGACCGTGCTGGGGGTAAGCACGCCTGTGCTCCCCCTACTGGACAGAACAAGAATTAAAGGAATTAAAAGGGTATTTACCCCAGTTATCCCCAATGATGGAATAATACACCAATCGAATGAAGAAGAGTTAGATAACTTAATTAAAGACTAATTAAGATAAGTAAGGATAATAAGTTGGTTAAGTCGGTGCCCAATGGGCTACCGCACTTTGATATGCTTTGGTGCCTTTTGGCCAAAGTGACATCGATGCTTTTGGTCGAGGTGTTGATAAGTTGAACCTTGGTTCTTTTTGGCCAAGGGGTCCTTGACTCATATGGGTTAAGGTGTTGATGTTGGTAATGATGAGACTTGGGTGCTTATTGGCCCAAGCGGAGGAGGTGGTTGACCTTGTTTGTTGTTGTGCCCATGCATTCACGCATTGGAGTTGTTAGTGGGGAAAGATCAACATAAGGGAGGTCATCCTAGAGTACGGTGTTCTGGCCGTCCGCGGGTGGTTTACCCAAGGTTTGGTGAACCATGCGCCCCCGTGGTGGCGCATCCTAGAGTATGGTGCGTCAGCTATCCAAGGGGTTCACCCATGGTTTGGTGAACTGCCCGCATTGGTGCTTTTTGACCAATGTGGATATGTAACTCCAAAGTTGCCTTCCTGAGATAGTTCGGATCAACATGCATAATGGAGTAGCGGAGTAGTGTTGCACCGTATAGCATATGTTGGTTGAATAACATGTTGATGTGTATTTATATATATTGATACTTATGTATATAAATATTGTATGATGCTTTGCTATGCTATGATGTATGTTCATCTTGCTTCCTATCTCCTTGCCGATATGTTTATATGTTTTCTTACTCCCCGTTTTCTCTGTTTCTCTTGTTGGTATGTATCTTTTATGTAGAGGACGGCGAGTAGCCAGGAGAGAAGTGACTTTGAGGAGCCGCGACTCTATAGTTAGGATTTCCCAATTGTTTACTCTTTTTAGTTGTTTAGTTTCAGTTGTATTCTGAGGATTATTCCGGAACGGTTATACCAGCTCTGTATGTGACATCGGAGTTGGGTTATGTTTCAGTTATGTTATGTCTTATGTTTTATGTTTTATGTTTATGTTTATGTTTTATTTCTTTTAAAAACTCATTTCTTTGCGTTTGTTGAACTAGTTCATGTGTGAACTTTCTACCCATCGACCTTTTATTTTAATTAAATGAAGTATGCATGTTTATATTCATTATCATTATATTTAATGCTTTATATAACATGTGGGGTAGAGGATGTCATAAGTAGTGGCTCCTCATAGTCACTCCTTAGCGAGCTGCTCACCGTCCTTTGCATAACCAAAAAGATACATGCAAAGCAAACACAAAGACGGGGAGTAAGAAACATATATATGAACATAACGGCAAGGAAGCAGTTAGCAAGATGAGCATACATCATACAAACATAGCATGTTATCACAAATCATCATGCATAACACATATACATCATCCATAACAGTTCAATCAATGCGTTTTATGCGGTGCAACTCTACTCCACTACTCCATTATGCACTTGGATCCAATCTACCTCAGAATGTCAACTTCGGAGTTACATATCCATATTGGCCATTAAGAACCAACGTCGGCAGTCCACCAAACCATTGGTGAACCCCTTGGATAGCCGACGTACCGTATTCTAGGATGCGCCACCGCGGGGGGCCAGATTCACCTAACTCTCGAATGAATCACTGCAGACGACCAGATCGCCTTACTCTCGGATGACCTCCCCTATGTAGAACATCCCCCGCTAACATCTCCGATGCGTGAATGAACGAGCAGCACAGCACACAACCAAACAATCACCACCTCTGCTTGGACCACTAGGCTACCCAAGTTTTATCACCATTAACACATCTACCACTTGGCATCGAGGCCCCCTTGGCCACTTGGCTACCAAGGTTCAACATTATCTTTTATTCTTTAATCTTTTAACACTTTGATCCTTAAGCACCAGATCAACACCTCGACCACTCGACTATCGAGGCCCCATTGGCCACTAGGCTACCAAGGTACAACATCATCTTTAATCTTTAATTAACACTCTGGCCAATAAGCACCAGAGTTCAACACCCTGACCATTTAGCATCAAGACCCCCTTGGCCATTCCGCTACCAATGTACAACATTATCTTTAAGTTATATAGCTTGTCTTTACTTCGTTTGGTGTCTTATTCCATTATTGGGAACGTTTGGGGTGAAACGCCCCTGTTCATGTTTCAGCGTTCTGCTATGTCTAGGGGAGCACGGTCGTGCTGCCCCTTAGCACGGGCATGATGAACTTTAAGTTGAGCACGGGCGTGCTGACTATTAAGCACGGTCGTGCTCGTTAGAGCATGGCTGTACTGATCTGGGCAGAAAGGGTTTAGGAACCCTTGTTATGTTTCCTAGGGCATTCAAATATCAATCCTATTGGCTTTTAACTATCCATCAGTCCTCGGTTTCCTTATTCTTAATTAATCTCCATGTCTTATCATTGTAGGGGAATTAATCCTTTAATTCCAGCTTCATTATTAATATTCCTAAAACACTCATGAACCAGTCCTAGGGTATTTAACTAAACCTTTGAATATAACCTTACCTCTCATACTATATTCATGTCTTATGATCAAACTAGGAAAATATCCCTTAATTCTCAAACATCATTATTATCGTCTTTAACTATCTTCTTATCCTTATTAATAAGCCCTATTATTTAATTAGAGTCTTATTAATATCAACGTTCATCTCACAACATCAATCAAACAGCCAAATCAATCATCCATGGAAATATCATCATCAAATCATAACAACACCATTATCATCATTATGAACATCCAATCATGGCATCATTAAACATCATTCACAAATAGGCATACCAATAACAAATAATCATACATCATCATGAATAGGATAAAGAATAACAATTGACGAACAAGTACCATTTAAATAAATAGCAAACAAATAGCATCATGGGTTAACCCTTCATCTTATGCTACCCTCAATGCCTACATGTTCATACTATCATTTCTCCCCATACCTGGTATGAAGGTTCCCACCAACGACGACACGGGCAAACTAAACACGTTCCCTCGAGCGTCTCAATGAGTTCCTCAAGCCTTGGCCAACACAAAAGATTAACCAATTAATCCCAAATCCAAGCAACAATGAATAAAAGATTGATAGAGGGACAAATAGTTACCTTTTAATTGGCACTAGCGCGTGACTTCTCTCCCAAACGGACTCAAGATGCCAAGAACTTCAAAGGGTTCAAGGAAAGGGAAGAGGTTTCTGTCACACTAGGATTGGCCAATGTGCCAAAAACAGGGTTTTCACTCGAAACCCTCGCTGAATGCTCTCTATTTATAACTTCAAACCCGAGCACGGCCGTGCTCCCCCTAAGCATGACCGTGCTTAACATGAGCACCGGGTCGTGCTCACTTATGCACGGGCAGACAATTTCACGGGTCGTGCTCACTTATGAACGGGAAGTGCTTAACATGAGAATGACCGTGCTTGTGGCTCAGACAGCCACAAGGCATGTGCCTTGAGCACGGGTGTGCTGATACATGAGCACAGCCGTGCTCATACATCAGAAAGGGATTTTCCTGCTTCGAAAGTCTCACTTTGCCCCTATAAATGTTCCTAAGGTCAAACTTAACATATAAAGCACACACATAAGCACTTAAGGGCTTAACACGAAAAACGGGTGTTACACATATAGTGAGAAAAAGAGAGGTCGACCAAATTGATATGAGACTACACCTTCAGCTATGGGCATGGACCTTATACTTCCTCCATTTAAGAAGTTGGTGAGGAGGTTCTTTGCATTGTCCAAGAGATTTCAGTTTGATCTCTGCATATCTGTAATTACCATGAAAAAAAAAATTAATAAAATCAAACGGTGTGAATGGGTTTGTAAATGCAAAAGTGTGAAATTTTTTTAGACCTTACAACAGGTATTGAAGTGTTCTATAACATAGTTCATATGAAATAATGACACCATAGAATTAAGAGTGTGCTAAATATGTTAAACAAGTGAGAGATATGGGCCTATTGTTGCTAAAATGACCCTCCCTACTTGAGGGAAGGCCATAGGGGACCAAAAATAATGTTTAGTGACTATTTTGCACATTTTAAAGTGGTTAAAATGGTGAGGGTAAGGGGGGCATACGGGATTGACAAGTGAGAAGGAGGAAAAGAAGAGGAAATGAGAGAAGAAGGAGAGGAAGAGATGGAAAGGGAGTTAGGGCAAGTCACTCCATCATTTTTCACTAAGCATTTTTCCACTCCATCATTTTCTTTATTCTGGGTCCATCATCTTTTTCCCCCAAAACCCTCATTCCTCTCCCATTTTCGGTTTTGGAGAGAACTCCATTAATGGACCTTAGGTTTTCCATGATTTTGGTCTAATAAGTTAGGGAACTTACTCCCTATTGGTTTAGGGTGGAAAAAGGTGCTTGAAGAAGCCTCAAACACCTTCTTAGAGCTTCAAAATCAAGAGGAGAACATCTACCCAAGGTCAAATCCGAATTTGCGTTCCACTCAAGGTGAGGGATTTTAGTGTTTTCTTGAGTTGTTTTGGTTTAATTTTGCTTATTGATATTTCGTCCATGAAATTGAAAGGAATACCAAGGTTATGATTGATGGGTTAAACCCTAGAAACTTGGGGTGAAGAACTCCATTGATGGAGCTTTAGTTTTTCTTGGTTTTGGGTGTTAAAACTTGAAAATGCTTAAAACTTCACATGTTTCTATTTGTGATTTAAAGTTTTAGTTTGGGTATGGTAAAACTCTTGATGTAGATGTTAAAATGTGTGATTTTATATGGATATAGATGAGTGGTTGTAGGTGTTGCAAAATGGTTTTGAACCCTAGTTCCTTAAAAGAAAAAAAAAAGAAAAAAAAACTATTGGGTAAAAGTGCCTAAACTTGACTTATGCATGGGACGTATACGAAATTAAGCTTGGTCTAAAATATATGATTGGTGACCTTATTTGAAGATAAATCAAGTTAATAAACTCGAGTTTGAGTGACCAAGTGTTGAGGATAAGCCCTAAACCCGAGATCAACATGTTTCTTGAAGAAACTTGTTTTTGTCCAAAATCTTGACCAAGCTTTAAATTAAAAACTGTGTTAAATCACTCAATGAATTTTTTTGAGAATTTGTACATAGATACTATTATGTGTTAGATTTAAAATGAAACTAGAACTAATTCATTTGGGTCTCAACATCCCGAGATATGCACATCCGAGGTTAGGCGGTTTATAATATGTCATAGCAGAAAAATTCTTCTGCAAAATGTGTTTCTGGGAACTCCTGTGATGACAAAAAATTCTAATTTTTATACCACATAAACTACTATGTCTTAGCTTTATCTACCCTCTGGAACCAAGTCAAAAAGGCTTCGGTAGCCCAAGTTATGCCACTCAGAAGTTAGGCTATCAGATGTGACATCTGCAGCACGAAGATCAACATTGAAACAAAATCTGTAATGATTTACAATTCCAAATATTCTAAAAATTGTGTGGCATTTAAATGTTTGTCTTAGCTTTCAATTGAAACAAACGGTGTATGATTCGGAGGTTTGTACAAGAAGTTATGCAGTCAAGAGTAATGACTGTCAGAAACTTCATGTTCTGCAAAATTATGCTGAGCAAGGCGCGATCGAACTTAATACTGGACATTATCCAGCCACCTAAAACATTTGATATTTCAAATGAGAGTATTTCTATGACCTATTCTTCCAATGATTCACACCTCATGTCAATAGGAACTCCTTATCCCGAGTTACGCACAAGTTAGTGTTAGCTATCCAAGTTGAATAGAATAAGGGTATAGTTTAAAGAAACCTTGTATCTGATACTTGGTGCATTTGTGGAACAAGTCTTCTAGATAAAATATTCATGTGTATGGGATATTTTATTTTGTTTCATTAATTGAGTTAATTTTTCATGTTGGATCATGGTTTACCCTTATTTCGGTATAGTACTAAGTTTACCATTTTGCTAAGTGACTCATGAATTGGAACTTAGTTCTCTTTGTGTGAAGACTTGAATTGATATTACCTTAAGAAAAATATTTGAGCTTGATACAAAAGGGGATGTAGTATTCTATTGATCAGAATGAGACTTCTTGTGAACAATATGAAAGAGAAATAAATTGTAACGTTTATGATCATGATTGAAAATTGTTTAGTTTACATATTTTATGAATTTGTAAATCTTTTGAATGTCCTTGTTGTGCAAAGAGAGGATGGCAACAGACAATTTGAGATCTTTGTTATGTTTGCCAAGAGATGAATTATATACACACACACGCATATGTATATATGTGAATTAACTTGTATCAATATTTTGGATTATTGGTTTATGCTTTAAACATGAATGTGAATGGTTGCAAATTATATTGAACATGAGAAATACCCATGGATTGTGTGAAATGAGATAATTGATTGTTATGTTGGAGTTATAAATGATATTAATGTTGGTTATGAGGTTACAAAGACGCTTGCATATTAAGATAGTTATTGATGACAACCAATTGGTGAGGTTGCCTTGTTGATGATCTTTTGGTTGAATTTTTAACAAGTTTAATGAGTAACCAATTTTGTAACCAAAATAAGATGAAGAAAGAAACAAAATGGAAGATGAGAGGTGGAATGGTGCCACAAACCAGTGGGTTTGATAAGCCTATGAAGTTCGCTACAAGAATCTTGGATTCTTGATAAGAAATAGTATGACTCAACCAAGAACCAAGGAGACAATAATCTCACAAAATGGATTCAATCCAAAATTCAACATCCAAAGTTCCATTTCATTGTTTTAGGCATGTTACATATAGGTCTAAGACTGATTTCTTTTGCTCACACTTTGCCTTCCAAAAGATTCCAAAACCCCCACTTAACTCACCTAATCACAACACTAAAACACTCACTAACTCCCACTTAATTCAGCCACCATAAAATTAGTTAATTAGCCTAAAAACCCATCTTAATGTAGCCACCAAACCATTCAACTCAGCCTTAAAAAAAAATGATGGTCACCCCCCCCCCCGAATGACTATAAAACTCACAAAAACTAATTTAACTCAGTCACAAAAAAAGTGGTTACCCCCCCTCCCCCATGAATGACCCTCTCTCACTCATCATGTGGTGGTTACACTTGCTTCTCAGATTAAAAGTGTAACCCCCATAATTTACACAATTTATTCACACACTAATGAGGAGTTTCTTATAGTATGCAAGCCAAATATTCCCTCCCCAAGACTCTCTAAAACTTGTGTAACACAGGAATTTAATGGGCTTGATCCAATTGTAACACTTAACAAATTTGGACCCATTTACATAACACATTACACTTATTTAAAATAAAAGAAAACAAGTTAAATGGGTGAAACTTTCATGGTGCACGCCCCACATCATATTTCTTCTAGTTGGATGAGTAAATTTATCAACTTGGGCTCATCATCTCCATGATTTGCATTTGGGCTTGTTTCCATTAGAAGTCCCACCATTTGATTCAGAACTTGTTGGGCCTTTTTGGTTCTTGCTCTTGTCATGGGCCCACCAAGACCTTGAATAGCTTCTTGATCCATGATGGTCTCTATTGGGCTCATAACATCCCCTCATTCTTTAAGAGAATTCGACCTCGAATTGAAATCTTTATTACCTACATCAAAAAGAGATAAGTCAGCTACATTGAAAGTTGTACTAATTCTACCATACTCACTAGGAAGATCTATCTTGTAGGCATTGCCATTGATCTTGGCCACCACTTGGAATGGCTTGTCTCCTCTTGGTTGAAGCTTATATTTCCTTTGGGAAGGAAACCTTTCATTTCTCATGTGTACCCAAACCTAATCTCCAGTTTCAAATACTACCTTCCTCCTTCCTTTGTTTGCTTGCCTAGCATAGCTTTCAGTCCTCTTTTCCATTTGGACCTTCACTTGCTCATGTAACTTACTCACATATTTTGCCTTGGCCTCACCATCTTTATGCTTTAAAATTGAAGAGTTATGCAATGGCAATAAATCAAGAGGAGTTAAAAGGTTAAATCCATAAACAACCTCAAAAGGAGAATATTGAGTAATACTATGAATAACCCTATTATAAGCAAATTCTACATGAGGCAAACAATCCTCCCAAGATTTAATATTCTTTTTAATCACAACCCTTAGAAGAGAAGAAAATGTCCTATTCACAACTTCAGTTTGTCCATCCGTTTGAGGATGGCAAGTGGTGGAGAAGAGAAGCTTTGTACCTAGCTTTCCCCACAATATCCTCCAAAAGTGACTTAGGAACTCGGTGTCCCTATCACTAACAATACTCCTTGGGAGACCATGAAGTCTCACCACTTCCTTAAAGAACAAATCAGCAACATGACAAGCATCATCAATTTTTTTGCAGGGTATAAAATGTGTCATCTTGGAAAATCTATCCACTACAACAAAAATTGAATCTTTACCATTCCTAGATCTTGGCAATCCCACAACAAAGTCCATAGACAAATCAATCCAAGGAAAATCGGGAATGGGTAACGGTGTATAAAGTCCATGAGGCATCACTTTAGATTTTGACTTTTTACACACAATGCATTTTTCACAATATTTTTGCACATCATACTTCATATGAGGCCAATGATGTTGTTTTGGCTTCAAGGACTCAAGAGGGGGGTGAATTGAGTTTTCAAAGAAAATATTTCCCTCTTAAAACTTTTTCACAAAGCTTTATAAATCAGAGTTGCGGATTTGTGTTCTCAGGATCTTTTATAAAATCGATGAAGGGTTTTTACAAAATCTTGAATAGAATGTGATGAGGATAAGAAAGATTAATAACGAATAGGTTCAGGTTCAATAACTCAGTAATAACAAAATACAGTTTATACAAATCAATAATAAAAATTATATTTGAACTTTAAACATCAAAGTTGCAGGTTCTTGAATCATAAACAGAAATTAAAGATTGAGTTTAGAGATACTACACAACCAGATTTATCTTGGTTCAGTCACCTTCACTGTGACCTACATCCAGTCCCCACTCCACCTGTGGGATTTCACACACTAACACACAAGCTTTGCCAGGTAGTTTGAAAAACCTTTACACCACAGAGCACTCCTTCACCTCGAGATACCACACTCTTGTAAAGAGCCTCAATATTCTTCCTTAGGGATACCTCACCCTAATCACTCAGAGAGACTCCCTCTCTCTTTACAATCGAAAAGTAAAACAAAAATTGATTCCTAACTCTCAATAGTTAGATAAACAAATTGAAGCACTTATGAGAATTGAAACACTCTTTTCACAGTAAGCTCAATGAAGATGATGAATGATATGTGTATCGTATTTGATATGTTATTCGTTTTGTGTAATACGTAAAAAGTGTTCCTTTGATCCCTCTTTATATAGAAAACAAGTTATAGTCGTTGGGATCAATCAAAACAGTTTTGGATCTGATTTAACAGAATTTGTTTTCTTGATTCTCGTTCTTGAGATAAGATTCTGATAGTTCTTATAGAATTCGCGTCCATAAAATAACGAGTCCATTTGGAAAAATAGCCACGTCTATCTTAAAAAAATAGCCGCGTCCATTTGCCACCTCAGCAGACAGGAGTACTAACACAAAGTAATTGAACGTGCTCCAACTAGTAGACGAGCGCTTATATTACTTTAGTAGACGAGCGCTTGTATCACTTTGGTGGACGAGCACTTCTGTCACTTTAGTAGACGTGCGCTTGTGTCACTTTAGTAGACGTGTGCTTCTGTCACTTTAGTAGACGTGAGCTTCTGTCACTTTAGTAGACGTGAGCTTTTGTCATTTTAGTAGACATGAGCTTTTGCCACTTTCTTGGACGCCAGCTTTTACCGCTGTTGGATGAGCGCTTCTATTATTCCCAGTGTTGGATGAGCGCTTATATTATTCCAGTGTTGGACGAGCGCTTATATTATTATTTCCAAAAATTATTTTCATTAACGAAAACGTATTCCTTTTAATGCAGGTTATGAAAAATGATTTTCTTCATGCATCTTTCTTAATTGAGCTATTTGTGAATAAGAGATTTCATCTCTTACAAATCATCTAAGACTCAACACTAATTTCTTCGTTTAAGCTCTTGTCTTGATGATTTCTTGATCTTCGTCCTTGCTCTTTGATTCCTCCAAGTTCTTCCTTGAATATTCTCCTTTGATTGCTCACTGAACTTGTTGAATATTGCTTGATACCTGTCTTTACAATTTGACACTCAACACTTGCATACACATTAAGTTGTATTTGTCATATATCAAAATCTCTCAGTCATTGAGTCTAACAAATGAAAATGTTCATGCAAAATGTCTAGAGTCTTTTGGACCCCAAAATGCCCCATTAAATCCCCTCACGTGCTTCCTTCAAGAGTAATTCCCTTATGGAACTTTTTGGCGCACACAATCTTTTTTCTTTAAATAAAACCCCTTGATGCCTAAAGTATCCATTTTGGGCAAAATGCACACAATTAGCAAAGATATCTAAAAAGACTTTATCCTGCTCATACAAATCTTTAATACACTCTAGTCCAAACAATTTTGTTTCAAGAGTAGAAAGTAAAGCATGTCTCCTTGATAGTGCATCCGCCACAATGTTGGCTTTACCTTTTTTGTGCTTGACCACATATGGGAATTGTTCAAGAAATTCAACCCACTTGGCATGTCTTTTATTTAACTTTTCTGGCCCTTTCAAATATTTTAAAGATTCATGGTCACTATGAATCACAAATTCCTTGGGCAAAAGATAGTGTTGCCAAGTTTGCAAAGCCTTTACTAAGGCATACAATTCCTTATCATAGATGGGATAATTAAGGGCAGCTCTACTTAATTTCTCACTAAAATAAGCAATTGAATGCCCTTCTTGCATCCAAACAGCCCTAACACCAACATTAGAAGCATCACATTCAATCTCAAAAGATTTAGCAAAATTAGGCAAAACAAGTATCGGTGTATGGGTGAGTTTTTTCTTAAGTTCTTTAAAAGCATGCTCTTGTTTTCCCCCCATTTAAATCCAACATTTTTTTAAACAATTTCATTAAGAGGCTCCGCCAAAGTACTAAAGTCCTTAACAAACCTCCTATAGAAACTAGCCAAACCATGAAAGCTCCTCACATCACTCATATTTTTGGGGGTTGGCCAATCTTGAATGGCCTTAATTTTCTCTTTATCAACATGGACCCCTTTAGCATTAATCATAAAACCAAGAAAAATTACATGGTCCACACAAAAAGTACACTTTTCCAAATTTGCATACAATTTTTCATTTCTTAATACAAGAAAAACAACCCTTAAATGTTCATGATGTTCATCTAAGCTTTTGTTATATATCAATATATCATCAAAATACACCACAACAAACTTGCCCAAAAAATCCCTCAAAACATGGTTCATAAGCCTCATGAAAGTACTAGGTGCATTTGTTAAACCAAAAGGCATTACCAAGCATTCATACAAACCATATTTAGTTTTAAAGGCAGTTTTCCATTCATCCCCTTCCCTTATTCTAATTTGATGGTACCCACTTTTCAAATCAATTTTAGAAAATAAACATGCACCATGCAATTCATCAAGTCTACGGATAGGATGTCTATACTTAATTGTGATGTTGTTCACGTCCCTACAATCCGTGCACATCCTCCAAGTCCCATCTTTTTTTGGCACTAAAATTACCGGGACAGCACATGGACTCAAGCTCTCTTGCACCCATCCTTTTTGCATCAACTCCTCCACCTGCTTTTGAATTTCCTTAGTCTCTTGTGGATTGCTCCTATAGGCTGGCCTATTGGGCAATGGTGCACCCGGAATGAGATCAATGTGGTGCTCAATTCCTCTTAGAGGGGGAAGGCCGTGTGGCACTTCCTTAGGAAAGACATCATCAAATTCCTACAAAAGATTTTTGACACCAGTAGCCAAAGAATGATCATTAGGAGTGTTAGTATTTAAACAAAATT
The DNA here is from genome assembly GCA_030762895.1 of Sophora flavescens. Classification (NCBI taxonomy): domain Eukaryota; kingdom Viridiplantae; phylum Streptophyta; class Magnoliopsida; order Fabales; family Fabaceae; genus Sophora; species Sophora flavescens. Next base: position 186,759,949 of record CM061063.1, on the reverse strand, counting down.
CCCTACAATAAAGCATGTATAGGGGCTGCCTTGAGATCAATGCACTTTTTACCTCACTCTTTGTTGCAATAAAACTTTCCTTACTTTCTTTTTCCTCTCGGTTTTTCACACCTTTTTTCTCTTGATTTTTTATTTTTTATTTTTCATCACTCTTTTTCTCAATATCTTTCTCATTGTTTTTTTCTTTTCTCTCTTGCTCTCTCTTTTCTCTCATTTTCATTTGATCCCCACTAACTTGTTTTGGAGATAAAGGAGAAAGAATGACTTTTCGGTCTTGGTACATGAAAGAGAACTTATTTGAGAACCCTTCATGGGGCCTTCCTATCATATTGCCAAGGCCTCCCTAGCAACATATGGCTTGCCTCCATAGGCACCACATCACAAAGTACACAATCTTGATACCACCCAATTGAGAATGGAACCTCCACTTGTTTATTCATCACCATTTCTCCAACCTCACTTAGCCATTGGAGTCTATATGGTCTTGGATGTGCCTTAGTTACAAGATTTAATTTTGACACCAATCTAGAACTCACAACATTGGCACAACTTCCTCCACCAATGATTAGAGAACATACCTTTCCTTGAATTAAACATCTAGAATGAAAGATATTCTCCCTTTGGCTTTCTTCATGTTCTTTCACTTGGCTCCCCAATAGCCTCCTTACCATAAACAAATCACCATCCGGCATAATCTCCTCTTCTTCACTCTCCTCTTCACTTGAAGCTTCGGATTGGGAAATCCCTTCTCCATTTCTTGTCACCATGGTTCTCTTTACTGGTATTGAGATGCAATGTGTCCATGGCCTAGGCATTTGAAGCACTTCACATCACGGCTCCTAGAGTTTGTTTCCATTGGCTTCTTCCCTTGAGAGATTCTCACGGCCTCTTCAGTGGTTGGTGCACCCTCCTTCTTTCGCTTGTCCTTCCAACTTGAGGATGGAAATTTGGATGATGATGAAAAACCTTTAGACTTCCTTCTCTTAATTTGTTGCTCCACCTTGATTGCTTGTTGGACCAAATCTTCAAGCTCCACATAATGTTGTAACTCCACTATGTCTTGAATATCATGGTTCAACTCATGTAAGAATCGTGCCATGGTAGCCTCCCTATCTTCTTGATAGTTTGACCTAAGTAAGGCCAATTCCATCTCCTTGAAATATTCATCAACACTTTCAGAGCCTTGTGTCAACCTTTGCAATTTGTTGCGTAAGTTCCTATGGTAGTGATTTGGGACAAATCTCTTCCTCATGACAAATTTCATATCTTCCCAAGTATCAATAGGATCCTCTCCATGTCTCCTCCTTTCTTTTTGTAATTGGTCCCACCACACAAGGGCATATTCTTTGAACTCAAGGGCAGCTACTTTCACCTTCTTTCTTTCATTGTAAGAGTTACAATCAAAGACTTGTTCTATCTTCATTTCCCATTCCAAATACGCCTCGGGATCATTATTCCCAATAAAAGGAGGAACTTTAATCTTGACCCCTTTAAGACCTATATCATGCCTCCTTCCTCTACGCCGTCCTCCTCTATGCCCCCCTCCTCTAGGTCTTCCTCTTTCACTCTCAACTCTCATAACTACTTGAATCATCATTGTTTTGAAGGTGGGCAAGTTGTCTATCATTGTTTGCTTGCATCTCCTCCATTTGCCTTGTAAGGGCTTGAACATGAGTAGCCATCCTAGCATGAATAGCTGCTGACCTTGGAGAAAGAGGTGGACTATCATCATGGGCTGCCATGACTTGAGTAGAAGAAATTATAAGTTTCCTCACCATACTCCCTCACTTGTACACACAATTGTTTTTCACTCTTTTGTCTTTTTCCACACAAGATGTAATTTGTCACTCTTGTCTTTTTCCACTCAATTTTCCTCATTTAGTTCTTAGAAGAGTCAAACACAAAGCACACAAACATTCAAGTAACAAAAATCACAAAACTTATCAAAAACAAAGGAAACAAAAGGAAAGGCTAGAAAGGAAAATGTTTGAGAATGATGAAACAAGATAGAAGGGAAATGTTTTCAAGAACACAAAATGCCCAAGTAGAACTTTTTCTCTTCTCTTCTCTTCTTCTCACTATTTTCATGCACATTTTTTTTAAATTCTGTGCAATTTTTTATTTTTTATTTCTAAACTTTGAAGAATAGAATCACACTTGCAAACTTGAAGTTTTGGGGCAGTAACACAAGAAAAATGAAAATTCCCTTCAAACAGAATCAAAGTGTAATTTTTTTTTTGATTTTGGGTTTAAAAGAAGAAAGGTAGAAGATGAAGAACAAAACTCAAATTCAACCAAAGCCTAAGCTTTGGTACCACTTGATAACAGCCAAATGGTGAGGTTGCCTTGTTGATGATCTTTTGGTTGAATTTTTAACAAGTTTAATGAGTAACCAATTTTGTAATCAAAATAAGATGAGAAAGAAACAAAATGGAAGAAGATGAGAGGTGGAATGGCGCCACAAACCAATGGGTTTGATAAGCCTATAAAGTTCACCACAGGAATCTTGGATTCTTGATAGGAACAAGGATGGCTCAACCAAGAACCAAGGAGACAATAATCTCACAAAATGGATTCAATCCAAAATTCAACATCCAAAGTTCCATTTCATTGTTTTAGGCTTGTTACATATAGGTCCAAGGCTAGTTTCTTTTGCTCACACTTTGCCTTCCAAAAGATTCCAAAACCCCCACTTAACTCACCTAATCATAACACTATAACACTCACTAACTCCCACTTAATTCAGCCACCATAAAATGAGTTAATTAGCCTAAAAACCCATCTTAATGTAGCCACCAAACCATTCAACTCAGCCATAAAAAAATGATGGTTACGCCCCCCCGTTGAATGACTATAAAGCTCACAAAAACTAAATTAACTCAGCCACAAAAAGAGTGGTTACCCCCCCCCCCCCCCCCTCCCCCATGAATGAACCTCTCTCACTCATGATGTGGTGGTTACACTTGTTTCTCAAATTAAAAGTGTAATCCCCCAGAATTTACACAATTTATTCACACACTAATGAGGAGTTTCTTATAGCATGCAAGCCAAAGATCCCCCCCCCCCCCCAAGACTCTCTAAAACACGTGTAACATAGGAATTTAGTGGGCTTGATCCAATAGTAACACTTAACAAATTTGGACCCACTTACATAACCCATTACACTTATTTAAAATAAAAGAAAACAAGTTAAATGGAATCCTCTTCATGGTGCACGCCCCACATCATATTTCTTCTAGTTGGATGAGTAAATTTATCAACCTGGGCTCATCATCTCCATGATTTACATTTGGGCTTGTTTCCATTAGAAGTCCCACCATTTGATTTAGAACTTGTTGGGCCTTTTTGGTTCTTGCTCTTGTCATGGGTCCACCAAGACCTTGAATAGCTTCTTGATCCATGATGGTCTCTATTGGGCTCATATCAGTTATGTTTTGGACTCTATATTGAGTTTAATGTTAATATATGTTGATGTTTGAGATATGGTACAATCATCATGGGTTTAATTGTTAATCGCTGAAATATCGATATCGAAATATGTGAAGATTTTGTTGCATCTGTGATTATTGATATGTGTTCCTCTTTGGGAATGGTTGCATCGTGAAATGATAGAACTTTTGGGGTACTGATTGAAGGGATAAAGTATCCCTAGATCGTGAAAGTGGAATGGTGGTGGCATGGTGCCATGGTTATGAAAAGGAAAATGTTGTGGACTTTAGCCACATGAGGATTATGGAAATGATTGACTTAAGATGAAAAATATAACTATCCCAATGAGGAACCCTAGTGGTTAAATGTATGTTATCGGACTTTAGGGCATGTAAGATTCTTAGATAGATATTATGCTTATTGATTTGTTTTAATTGATGTCTTACTTATTGATTATTGATTTCTGTTTTAAAAGGGGTATCCCTCACTGAGTTTCATACTCACCCCTTTGTTTTAACCTTTTGGCCACATGTTCTTCTTAAAGGAAGGAATTCAAGGGTGCCCAGGGACTGCTGTAGAGGATTTTGAAGTTGTGTTGTCATAGAAATTTATAGACTAATTAGGGCTTAATTGTTTATGTGACGTATGTATTGATGAAAGAATTTCCCTTTATTGGAAAATGACAACTCTGCGGTATATAATGGATCTTGTGAAATATTTTGGAAATTTAAATAAGATGGCACCTAATGTCGCATTGTAATTGTGGAAGAAGTTTTCAAGAAGAGGTTGATGCTAGGCTTCATGGCTAGGTAGACGACCTTAGCCCTGGCCGGTCATGGACACCAGATTTGGGTTGTGACAATATCAACATTAAGTAGGTGGCATCTGGGTTTTCAAAATTCACATATTCATTATTCGATAATACAATCATCAGTAAGACAAAACTAACTCCATAAAGTTTGTCTCACAATGATAATATTAAAGTATCTCAAATTCAATGTGGAAAATTTAACAAATACAGTGTTGTAAAGAGTTAGACAAACATTGAAACTAAATTAGAGAAAAAAATCTTTTATTGCCAAGTACCCGCAAATAAGAGATTGAGACTGAACCAGTTCCCAAAGAAACATCTTCAAAAATATCCTCCATTGCACGCACCATTATTCCACGTGCAACTATGTCTTCCTCCCCAAGGCGCCCAAGAGCATAAGTTTTACAGTGCCATAATAACTCTTAAACGCCCACACTAACTCTTAAAGCATTCTTATCGAGTCACTGAATCCTAAAATGGTAAACCCAACACCATAAAGCCACACTAATCTCAATACCACCATTCCTCCAAAAAATATTATTATGAATAACCTGAACGAGTGAACAAGTGAATGATATTGTTTAGGGTTTGATAAAAAAAACCTTAAGAATTCCAAGATGCAAATGGTTTGAGAAGTCTTACACCGTCACAGTTTCCTTTCTCATGACCCAGTATATCTGTCGCAATCTCGTGCTCTTTTTTGTTGAATTTTCCACGAAATAAGAAGATAGAAAAATGGGTCCCAATCACGAAAATATGAAATAAAATTGTAAGTGTTCAAAACATTATCAAACTCGTATCAACAAATCAAATCAAAGTGCGCATAGTCAGTCGGTAAAAATAAATAATGATGAATTTTGGGGTTTGGGAGTTTTGAAGGAGATGGAATGAAGTGGTTTAGAGTGGAGTGGAAGGGAGGGGTAAAAATATATCACTTCATTGTTTGGAAGTTTGGAGGGAGATCCCAAAACCCCCAATTTGGAGGGCATGAAAAGTTGAAGAAACGAGGGGTACAAAGTAGTTTGGGTTCCCACCCTCAACCATCACATTCTACTAATAAAGGAACTTCCAAACAATGAGTCAAGCTCTTTCTACCATTGCACTTCATTATTAACCACCTCACTCCATCATTCCAAACATAGCCTTGAGAAAATGGTAAGAGATAAAGAAAGAAAGTAATAAATTAATTTCATTTTTTTTCCACATCTATTCAGATCAATTTCCCTCTAATTTAATGGCAACAAAAAATTAAAGAATCAAGAAGAAGAAGAAAGGGGAATATGCACCATCTTCACCTTCTTCCTTTCTCCATGAAACCGTGGGAACAAAGTCAAAGACATTGCAGTTAGTCTGTATAGATGCAACAGAATTTGAGAATAGTTTAAACAGCGATGAGTCTTTTCGGGGGTGGGGTAACTCAAGTGGTTAGAATTAAGAGTTTAAGGTGTTGGAGGTCCAATGTTCAATCATTAACAAAGAAAAAATCAACAACTAACATACTAATATTTGCCTATTAAAAAAACTAATAAATATAAATCGACATGTAAATTAACAATTAGTAAAACAAAACAACCTATTTTGCTTCTTCCTCTTCACGGTTGCTGCACACTTCCTTCACTTCCGTTAGTCTATGTGGAACCCACTTTTCTTCTTGCCGTTATGCTTGTTAGCCCATCCTCATTCATCGTACCATTCTCAGGAGGGTAAATGAAGGGGATGTAGTAGAGGAAGAGAAAGAAAGAGAGAAAGAGAAAAAAGTAACTCAAGTAGAGAAAGCAAAAAAAAAAAAAAAGAGAGAAGAGGGGGCTGGAGTCCCCATTGCCGTTGCACCGTTGGGTTCTTCTTTCACCCCCGCAGGTCCTCTCTCCAGTCCCTCCCTATTGCACCAACGACACCCATTGGGAAGACATTGATACATCGTTCAAATTTAGAAGAGATTTCCATTGCTCTAATGCACATTACAAAATATTGCATTCAATCAATTGAATGCGGAAAATAAAAATAAAGAGAGTATTGAATGATAATAACGAAAACATTTTAAATAAAGTTCTATTTAATTTCAATCCATTGCTTTCCACTACCTCCTATCTATAAATTGGTTGTCCTTAATAAAGTCCTCTGTTTTAAAAAAATTCACTTCCATGTTCCGTCGAAAATGACATCTCAATAGTGTGTATCAAGTTTCAATGGTGCAAAAAAAAAAAAAATCATTTTCTTTGGAGATGGTTTTGAAGGATGAAAACGTTGATTACACAACTATACACTTTGTATTTGTTTTTTCTTTTCTCTTTCTACCTAATAGTGAATAATTTGTGTATATATTGCAATTCTTCCCTTTCTTCTTCTCCTCTCCCAAACCACCATAGCCACCATCTCTTAGCTTCTGACTTCAAATTGAAACCCCATGAAAGAGCAGCTTTCAATTGATTTCACCTCTCCCAAATTCGATTTAGTGTCCTAATCCACTCCAAATGACAATTAAGTGAGAGCACTATTTTATTGTGAGAGATGAGAATGTTAAGTAGTAACCATTAGATTGTAACATTTAATTAAAAATATCACATGCCACTGTCTTGCTCATTCCATACACTGCCCACCCGTCTCCCCTGTTTGGCAAATCATGCAACAAGAAATAAAACCAAGTTGAGAAAAGGAACCACAAAGGGTTCTAACCATTTCAAAGCTAGGTTACCTATTCATACGGAGGCAAATTTTCATGTCAATAAACGATCAATTTGGGTTTTTTTTTTGGTATTAAAAGATGCACAAATTTGCATAGATCATGACAATTCCTGACCATAAAATTATGAACATCAATCAATCCAGAAAAATTAAAATTAAATTAAAATTACAACACCAACATCATCTCAATATTGCTTGCTATTTGTGCTTATTGCAGCTATACTAAATCGCTCCTCCATAACATCAAAGAAAGACAAAGAGAAATTGGTGGCTTGGGAATTTTGGAAAAGATGCAATGCGGTGGGCGGTGGCTCTGGAATTTTGAGATCGGTTCTTTTCTCCATGAGGCAGCGGTGACTAAATGGGGGGAAAGAAAGATGGTTTGCACAAGACTGAGTGGTTGGCACGTGATTTTTTATTTTTTTTAATCAAGTGTTACAATATCATCCTTTCATATATATATATATATATATATATACACACACACGTACGTACGAGGCAACTCAATTGAGATGAGTCTTATTGGGAGAGTGGAAGGAACAAATCTGGACCACTAAACTGATCAAGATTAGAAGTTAGTTGATGATCATGTAATCACTTAAAAAGTCACATAATTTTATATTCTAATATTGATCATTCGTGTAAGATCTAAAGGTTCATATTTACTCATCTAGTATTTCATAATAACACACTCATCTTTCTCCTTGATTCATTGTTCGCTATTCACTTATACAATTGTTCCTCTTGTCACGTGTCTTATATGTGGATATTTTCTCCTGTACACTATTACTTTCACATGTCGTGTTTTCTCTAATAAAAACCATTAGTTGTCTGTAAGAGAATTGGACTTGTTAAAGCCTAAGTATGACATGCAATATCGATATTAGATAGAATCATATAACCATTCCATAAATATTATTCGATACATATTGTTAAATAACCAGTTTAGCCTGAAAGCTCCAAGTATTCTGTAAGGGCCGACGAATAAGGCTTTTTAATTGTTGTTCTCATATGATGTATCACCACAGCCTTCGGAGGCTCTAAACTTACCTTTGGAAGCATCGTGGCTCTGCAATAAATGTAATATGAGCAATCTGATTTTGAAGAACTTGTATTGGAGACTTGTAAAAGAGGTGCTCTACTTTTATATATTGTTAATGACATCGACTATTCTGAAATGACAAATAAACTTATTAAATTTCTTAATAATTGATCCACTATTAACAATCAGTCAAATAATCTTCTAGCTCCTGTACTTGTTGTGAAGACTTGGGTGGTGGAGGTAGCATTCTAAAGCATTTACTTTATAATATTCAACATATTATTGTTTTTAACTTTACTTCTTCCTATTGATTGTTATATCATATGGAATGCATCCAATGTAGACATGTTAAGGATGTGGATGAGAGAGGCGATCCTCCTACCTTATATTGTCTATTGTCACATTCTACAGAATTGTCTGAGAGGAACATTTGGACAATCTTGGAACAGATTCGACCTTTTAGCGGACATTTCCTTTATATTGAAATTTCATTAAACTTTGTTGTTATGTATTTAATGTGTATTGAACCTTTTGTCAATGTGACAAAATGTTCGATATTCAGGACTCATTTCGACATATGTCGTAAGTTCCTAAACACCCATCAAGGGAAAAATGATGCACATTAACAAAAGGTCCAATACACATCAAATACATAACAAACAAAATGTAATGAAATTTCTATGCAAATGAAATGTCCTCTAGGAGGTTGAACTTGCTCCCAGATTGTCCAAATGTTCCTCTCTCATAATTTTGTAAAAGGTGACAACAGACAGTATAAGGTAGGAGGAACATCTCTCTTATTCACATCCTTGACATGTTTAAATTGAATCTACATGCATACCATATGAATTAAAGAGTAATATGCTGAATATTATAAAATAAATGCTTTGTAATGCTACCTGTACCCAAGTCCTCACAACAAATACAAAAGCTAGAAGATTCTTTGATTGATTGTTAACAGTGAACCAGATATAAAGAAATTCAATAAGTTTGTTTCTCATCTCAGAATGATCGATGCCATTAACAATATCTAAAAGTATATATAGCACCTCTTTTGCACCTCTTTACCTCGGTTTTTTTTTTGTTGTTGCAAAATTATAGCAATCTCATCGAGACAACGAATTACGTACCTTAATTCTTTTGTTTCAATCCACAATGATTTCCTTAATTAATTTTGTGCTCTCCTGAATTAGGGACAAGAAACATTAGTTTTATGAAAATAATAATGTATAGGAGAGCATGTCCACATATAAGATAAGTGACAAGAGGAACAATAACTCCTCTTCTATAAAAGTGAATAACGAACAGTGAATCAAATAGAAAGATATATAGGCCAACATGCAAAACTCTGCTTTACCAAAATGATTTGGATATCCATTGGATATACCTTGGATTAGAAAGAATAAGTCCACAAAGGACCTGAAATATGTCTTTGGTAGTGTAAAGCATAGTCATAGTAGAAATATTATCCTTTTCAGTTACTCAGTCTCCATTCAAAGTGGACTGATGCAGCAAGCGGAGAGCATAGAAAATTTAATGCATCTATGTAAGGTAACAGGTAAGCCATAAAAGCCTCACAATCAGAAGTTGATTGTTTGCATGAATGACCATCAAGATGTTGGTCTTCAATAATGGATGACATAAAATTACTTTTGGTGTGAATATGGATGTAGCTGAACACAGATGGTGAACTCCGTAGCATTTTCTCATTTTCGAAAAAAGTTTTAAGCAAACCTTCAAACTCTGTACTCTTACAACTAACAAGGAGCAACCCAGCAGCACAGAGCCTCGATATTGAATTAATGGGTGTCATAACCTGCCAAACTACTTCAGTCAAAGTGGAATACAAAATGAATAATAGCTGCATAAATAAGAAGAGCAAACAACAAAGCCATGACAAAAATAATACCTGTTTATATTGTTCTGCTATTTCGTTCAGGTATGTTGCAAATGTAGAACAAAAAATATGTATGGCTACATTTATAAGAACATTAAAATACAACTTTGACAAACTCTATTCCAGTATCTCCCTCTTCAACATGAAAGGTACATATATAATTGATGAAACCTCTTAACAAAGAATGATACAATCACCCATGACTCATACAAACTGAAAAATTAACTGAAAATCATGCAACAAGACTCAAATACAACAAAACTAAAAAACAAATGATAACACTAGAAATAATATCCTAACACTAAGACACCAATAAAAAAATGTTTTACATTTTATTTTAAAAATGGAAAAAATAACATAAACAACACAAGAAAGAAATGCTAACAAAGCTTTCAATAACATAATTATGTAAACAAAAATGCATAATGTGTCCCCCCACACTTGGAAACTTCATTGTCCTCTAAGTAGGATATGTTAAAATCAAGAATCACTATAAACTCATTCACATAGAGGACATGAAAAATAAAATAGAATAGAGGAGAAACAACCTTATAGAATGTAGTAGAGCAAGTGTCATGGTGTGAGTGCATGTACTCCAATGCTTGCTCTTCACCAAATTGCTTGAGTCAATCTTCATCAACCATGAAAACCTAGTACTTGCCTCAAACATAAGTGGTTCCCGCTCCATTTCAAATGGTTGCACATAGGAGGGAAGTGGTTTAGGTGCTTCTGCAAACAATACTTCTTTTGTGCAATCTTCATTTCCCACATCATCCATCATGACATGACCACCATCTTTTATGGGGAAGCTTTATGTGGGTAGCATGTCTGCATGATCCCCATTCTTTGCATATCTTGGCTGAACGGGATCCTCAGCCTTACGTGTCTGATGCTCCACATGAACTTTTTGCTCCTCATACCTTAAAAAGGATAAAATTTTAGCACACACTGCACACAAATCAAAGCCATTAAAATCAACACATGAAGTACAATAAACAGAATCAGGAAAATCTTGAATATCTGGAAATTCAACACAAAGTCCATAAACAACAACATTCGCAACAATATTATCAAAATTATGTTCATAAGAAGTACTATCAAGAATATCTATTTGTGAATATGAATGCTCTCCGCTGTGTTAGTCAGAATAGGAAAGTTACATCTTATTCACTCCAATCATGCCAAAATAACTATTAGACTCATAATCAGCAGTAAAGTCAGGATAATACATACATGATGGCTCAACCTCTTTCTCTACATAATGTATGCATGATGGTTCATGAGATGTGGCAAAATCTCTCAAAGTGTCGAGGCATATATAATCACAATCACAGGAATCACAATGTGCAATCTCATCAAAATAATATAAACATATAAGCTCAAGATACTAATATACAAGCTCAAAACAAAAGCAAAAGAAAAAAAAAAAAGAAGAAAAAATAAACAAAAATTGCAAAAAACACAAAACACACAATTCTACACTGCCCGATAAGCTATAAAAAACAAAAACACATCAAAGAATTTTTAAAAAAATAAAATAAAAAACACCGTAAAATATTTTCAAAAAAACAAACAAAGCAAACACAATTTTTTTTAATTTTAAAAAATAGTAAAATACTTGAAAATATTGAAAACTAGTCTAAATTAACAAAACGGTGAAGAAACATGTTAGTATATGTTTGGTTTGGCGTTTCCAGGCCTTCAACGCACGGTGGAACCATTTTAACATGATTCCAATGTATTGTAAAGGTGTTTGGGTTTCCAAAGTTAAAGCAATTTTGCTCTTCAAAATCAATTATACTTGAAGCAAATATTTGTAGTTTCTACGGTGGTTTAAAATCAATTCTCTCTGTTGCATGTTGGTCTACAACACATCTTCCATAACCGCCCTTTACCAATAGCTGTCCATAATTTACTCTATTCGTCGTTGGTTCATTTTTTAAATTTGTTTTTGCTGGAAAAATAAATTTTCAAACCAGCTTCATTAATAAAGTCCATAATTTTTTTTAGTTTCATAATTTAACAAAAATTAAAATAATTATCTTAATATATTTACCCTGTTTGTCTTTTTTATAGGTAAATGTTAGTAATTAGTATGTTATGTTAGTGGGGGAGTTGAACTCATGACCTTCTTATCACACCAAATCCTATGTCCCTTCCCTAAACACCTTGTTTATATATATATATATATATATATATATATATATATATATATAATAATTAAAATGGCAATGAAATACAGTTAATATATATAAATCCATTTTGGTAATTACACACATAAAAGCATTTTTGGTTCAAACTATCCAAACAACAAAAATTGATAAAAATCATTTTTTCATGAAGGCAACCAAACACACTACAAAATGACAATGAAATCTAGTTAAAACCCATTTTGGTAATTACACACCCAAATGCAATTTTGATCCAAACTATCCAAACAACAAGAATTGATAAAAATCACTTTTTCCATGAAGTCATCCAAACATAAATCACTTCACTATCAACTCACTTTTAATCAAAATCAATTATGCAAAATCAATTCTTCTCAAAATCATGTTTGTCAAAAGTTTATCTAAACACACACTTAGAAAACAAAGTCAGAAAACAAAGTCGGTAAGGTTCCTAATATGGCTAATAGAAATCAAAGATCCTTGACAACAACGTCGAATTAGCATACAAATATGTCCATGACATACAAGTAATTTTTCAGTTGAAAATTGAGGAACACATTCTGGTTGCAATCCACATTTAAAATTTTATGAGGATGACTAGCAAAATATTATATATCCAAAAGTTAAGAATTAGGTTAGCTGGTGTCGCCACCGTCTCATCCGGACGTCGTGGAAAAAAAACAAAAAACAAAAAGAGAATAGTCGCTACCAAAATTTTTAATTGGAAAAATCTTGGAAGACTCATTTATTTAAGGAAAACTGATCATTTTTAAAAAAAGAGATTTGAGTTAACAGTCAGTTACGAGTAGGGAAAGTGTTAGTGTCCTACATCGCACATATTAAAAAGATGATACTTCAAGTTAATTGTACAAATGATTTTTAATAACTTTAAAAAATATTATTTTCACCCCATTTGGAAACTTAAAAGAGAAAATAAACACAACAAAAAAAATTAAAATTTTGCCTTATCTGAATGATTGATTCTGCTCCTATGTATTTCCGGGTGTAATGGGAAATTCAAAGTTACGTAATTCTTAATAAAAAAAGCTTGATTAGTTGGTTGATTTTAAATTTTTTTTTTAAAAAATTGTTTGATTTTTTAGGGTTTTTGATTTAAAACAAGGAACCAAAAATATTTTTAAAAGAATTTTTCATTTTGTTGCCTTTTTTTTTATATTTTTATAAAAGAAAATAGTGGGTTACTACATTAGCCAGGTATAGATTCGGAAAAGTTTTTTTCTTGAATTTTTTAAACCATTTTGTTGGACCAACTAAAGCCCATATGCATCCAACATGCAGCATCTTCAAACAAAAAAAATAGCAAAATACCACAAATGAAAAGACAACACACAATAGTTGTCACGGGAAATGGGTATCAGAAAGAGTACCCAACAACAGTGACACGACGGAGTAGGAGACGTGCGGAGAGCGGCGGTCGACAGCGGAGGCTCTGGCAGCTATTGGTGTAATCCAGTTAGTTAGAATGGTAGTTATGGTTGTTAATTCAGTTAGTTTGTTAGAGGTAAAATGGCTAAAGTAGTTAGAAACTATCCCAGCCAAGGTGGGACTTATGGCTTGTATATAAATACAGCAAATGAATGAAATTTTGAGATGATGATGCATATTCACACATCAGTCTAGCATTCTGTCTAGAATTCTGTTTTCTTTCTTGATCTTTCCCTCGAGTCTAAGCAAGCAAGTATCTAAGACTGATACACAGAGTGTACGTGAGGAAGAGTTTTGCATCAACAGTGGTATCTAGAGCTGTGTTTCTTGATCCTGGTTCCTGAAAGAACAACATGGCATCTAATGGAAATCTTCCCTTGAATCTCCCAACCTTGACCTCGAAGAACTATGACAGGTGGAAGGCACAAATGAGAGTTCTTTTTCGATTTCAAGAAGTTCTTGAAATTGTGAATGATGGATACAGGGAACTGCCCAGAAATCCCACTGATGAACAAAGAACTGCCCATCAAGTAATCCTGAAGAAGGATGCTAAAGCCCTCTTCTTGATTCAACAATGCATGGATTCTGATAACTGGGAGAAGATTTCATCAGCAGAAACTGCAAAGCAAGCATGGGACAACTTGACTCGGTTCTATGAGGGTGCTGACAAGTTAAAGAAAGTCAAACTGCAGGCCCTAAGAAGGCAGTATGAGTTGTTGCAGATGACTGATCAAGAAAGTGTAGGTGAGTACTTTACTAGATTGATAGCACTTACAAACCAAATGAAATCTTGTGGTGAGACTCTATCAACTGTAATGATAATTGAAAAGGTGTTGAGAACACTAACCACTAGATTTGATCAAGTGGTTATTGTATTGGAAGAATCCAAGGATCTGGCTACTATGAGATTTGAAGAGCTTCAGGCATCTCTTGAAGCCCGAGAGCTGAGGCTCAATGAGAGAAATCCTGTGAAGACTGAGCAAGCTCTTCAAGCTCAGTCCAAACAGAAAGGAGGAGATGGGGGAAAGAATTACAAGGGCAAAGGAAAGTGGAAAAACAATAAATAGAAGAATCAAGAAAAAGGCCAAGGCAGTAGCACTGAGCAGAATCACAATGATGAAAGCTCCAAGAAATATGAGGGGAGCAGAAACAATGATAAAAGAAGAGTTCCAAGAAAGGATGTGCAGCGCTACAACTGTCAGAAATATGGTCATTATGCAAATGAGTGCAGAGGCAAGAAGGTGCCAAGAAAGCGTGAAGAGGCACAAATGGCTCATGAGGAAGATTCTGACTCGGATGAAGTCCTCTTGATGGCTACCACTAGCTCAGAAAATGCAAAATCTGAGTTATGGTATCTTGATACAGGATGTTCGAATCATATGTCTGGCCATAAGGAATGGTTCACAAACCTTGATGAGAATGTGAAGAGCAAGGTTAGATTTGCGGACAATAGCACTGTAACTGCTGAAGGAATGGGGAGAGTAATGATCCAGCAGAAGAATGGTCAGCATGCTGCCATTGCTGATGTTCTGTATGTTCCCAATATGAAGAATAATCTACTTAGCCTTGGTCAGTTACTGGAAAGAGGCTACTCAATGAAAATGGAGCATAGTCAATTGAAGGTGTTTGATAATAAAGGAAGACTAGTCCTAAAAGCTGCTTTGTCAAAAAATAGGACTTTCAAGATTAGTGTTCAAGTGATGCAGCATCAGTGTCTAGCCAGTGAATGCAGCAGTGAAACTTGGCTGTGGCATCACAGGTTTGGACATCTGAATTTCAGAAGTCTTGGCCTGTTAAAGAGCAAGAACATGGTTAAAGGCCTTCCCACCATTGTGCAGCCAAAGGAAGTGTGTGCTGATTGTTGTGAATCCAAGCAGACAAGGAAATCTTACAAATCTGAAATTCCAACCAGGGCAAATGAGAAACTTGCTGTCATTTCCTCAGATGTGTGTGGTCCCTTTGAGGTAACTTCTCTTGGTGGCAACAGTTATTTTGTTTCCTTTATTGATGAGTTTACAAGGAAAATGTGGTTGTATCTCATTAAAAGGAAGAATGATGTGTTAAGTGTTTTTCAAAAGTTCAAATTAATGGTTGAAAAGCAAAGTGGGAAGGCAATCAAGGTGTTGAGGACTGATGGAGGAGGTGAGTATGTCTCACATGAATTTCAGAAATTCTGTGACCAAGAGGGAATCATATATGAGGTGATAGCTCCATATACACCTCAACATAATGGAACTGCAGAAAGGAGAAACAGAACTCTTCTTGATATGACAAGAAGCATGTTGAAAGCAAAGAAAATGCCTGCCTATTTTTGGGGTGAAGCAGTGGCAACTGCAGCCTATATCTTGGATAGAAGTCCAACCAAGAGGCTGCAAGGCATGACACCTGAGGAAGCATGGTCAGATAACATGCCTAATGTAAGCCACTTTCGAATTTTTGGCTCATTATGCTATAGGCATGTACCTGAACAACTTAGAAAGAAACTTGATGATAGAGCTGAGCAGATGATCCTCCTAGGTTATCATTCAACTGGATCTTATAAGTTGTTTGACCCTAAGAAGAAGAAAATTGTGATCAGTAGTGATGTTGTGATTGATGAAAAGAAAAATTGGAATTGGGAAGCAGGCAAGGTTGATAATAATGCTAACAGCATACTGATGCAGTGTGAAGATGACCAAGAAGATATGGAAGCTGCTGCAGAAACTCAGATCAGAAGGTCACAAAGAGAAAGACATGCACCACCAAGATTCAATGAGTATGAGCTGTTTCCAGACTCCTCAATTACAACAGAAGGTGAGCTAGTGCACTTTGCACTGTTAGCTGAAGCTGAGCCTGTCAGTTTTGAGTAGGCTATGGAAAGTTCAAATTGGAGAAATGCCATGCTGGAGGAAATCAGATCAATTGAAAAGAATGAGACCTGGGAATTGGTGACCTTGACAAAACAGAAGAAACCTATTGATGTAAAATGGGTTTACAAAACAAAAGTGAAGCCTAATGGTGATATTGCCAAGCATAAGGCCAGGTTAGTTGCTAAAGGTTTCCTACATAAACCTGGTCTGTATTTCTATGAAGTTTTTGCACCTGTTGCACGAATTGAAACAATAAGACTTGTGGTTGCATTGGCAAGCTTCAAAGGTTGGTCACTGTACCAACTTGATGTGAAATCTGCCTTTTTAAATGGTCCACTAGAGGAGGAAGTCTATGTTTCTCAGCCCCCTGGCTACATTGTAAAAGGGCATGAAGACAAAGTTTACAAGTTGAAGAAGGCTCTATATGGCCTGAAACAGGCCCCAAGAGCCTGGAATATGAGAATTGATGGCTTTTTGAAGCAACTGAGATTTGTAAAATGCACCACAGAACATGGTGTGTATGTCAGGCATGCCTCTACAACAAACACACTTATAGTATGCTTATATGTTGATGATCTGCTGGTAACAGGAAGCAGTGAAGTTGAAATTGCTGAGTTCAAAAACAGAATCATGAAGGAGTTTGAAATGAGTGATTTGGGGGTGCTATCCTACTTCCTTGGCATTGAACTTACTCATACAAGCAAGGGTATCTTCATGAGCCAAAGGAAATATGCTGAAGATGTACTAAAGAGGTTTAGCATGCTCGATTGTAATCCTGCAAGCACACCTGCAGAGGCTGGAATCAAGCTGTAGAAGGATGGTACTGATGGAGCAGTGGATCCTACTCACTACAAGCAAATGGTAGGTTCCTTAAGGTACTTGTGCAACACTAGGCCTGACTTAGCCTATAGTGTTGGTATGATTAGTAGATACATGGAGCATCCAAAGGTATCTCATCTCACTGCAGCCAAGAGGGTCCTTAGATATGTCAAAGGAACTCTTGGATTTGGCATTCTTTATCCTAACAACTCAAGTGGAAGTGCAGCCGAATTGTTTGGCTACTGTGACTCTGATTGGCGTGGTGACAAAGATGATAGGAAAAGCACCACAGGCTATGTGTTTATGATTGGAGACAAGCCAGTAAGTTGGTGTTCAAAGAAGCAAACTGTTGTTGCCTTATCATCCTGTGAGGCTGAATATGTTGCAGCCTCAATAGGTGCTTGTCAAGCTCTATGGCTGGAAACATTACTAGAAGAACTGAAGTTGAGAGAAGCTAATCCAGTGAAGCTCCTAATTGACAACAAGTCAGCTATTGACTTGGCGAAACATCCAATTGCTCATGGCAGGAGCAAACACATAGAAACCACGTATCACTTCCTTCGTGATCAAGTCAGCAAGGGTAAACTGATGATGCAAAGATCGCAAAGATGATGTACAAGTTCTTCGACATACTGACTAAGCATCTGAAGAATGCAAGGTTTGCAGAATTGAGAAGTATGCTAGGACTGCAGCTTATGACTAATCTGAATTAGGGGGTGTATTGGTGTAATTCAGTTAGTTAGAATGGTAGTTATGGTTGTTAATTCGGTTAGTTTGTTAGAGGTAAAATGGCTAAAGTAGTTAGAAACTATCCCAGCCAAGGTGGGACTTATGGCTTGTATATAAATACTGCAAATGAATGAAATTTTGAGATGATGATGCATATTCACACATCAGTCTAGCATTCTGTCTAGAATTTTGTTTTCTTTCTTGATCTTTCCCTCGAGTCTAAGCAAGCAAGTATCTAAGACTGATACACAGAGTGTGTGAGGAAGAGTTTTGCATCAACAGCAGTGACGTCCGGCTCAACTGGGACAGGGTTGCATCTGGACGACGCTGTGGGGCTTCGGGGCGGCGGCGGTTCGTGATGGTCCGGTGACTGAGCGGTGCAGCTTGTCTGAGCACGGCGCTATGGCTGTCGTAGGTGTATATTCGTGGCACGTCGGTGACAGATTGGTTTTTTTTTTAGGGGCTGATATGATGGCGGTGACGCCGTGCTTGACGGCTAAGGAGTTTAGAATAAGGATGTGATCTGTTTGTATAGTGTTTCTATTTTTTCTTTTGGTGTTTGATTTGGGATGGGGGTGAAGGTGAGGCTTTGTGAGTGGTTTGAGATTTTCATATGGGTGTACTGGTGACAGTGATTTTTTGTTTAAGATGATGGGGATGGAGAAGGAGAGGGTGTTGGTTATGGAGGATTGTAATTTTTGTTTTGAATTTGATAGTTGGAGGGTGATGTAAATGAAAAAGGAAGGAGGAACTTGGGTCTGTGCAGTGTTGTTAAGTGAATGGAAGGGTGAAGGTGAGGTGAAGAATGGGAGAAAGTGTGAAGGAGAATGGTTTGAGAAAAATTTATCTGAAGCTTCTCCTCTCTTGTTTTACGCCGCAAAGTTCCCTCTTTATTTAAGCAGAAAACAAGATGAAGGTTGGTTGCTGCAGCTACCAATTGATATGAATTTCTGAACAAATTTGGCTTCAAATGTGCAGTGGTGCACTGTGTAAAGACAAGCCATGTACCGTTGTTTTGCGAAAACAGGAAAGTAAAATGGACTTATAAAGGTCGAATAGTACATCACGTGTGGGAACCGGAAGCCAAAACTTGTTCAATTTTTTTTATATATTTTTATCAACAATAAAAAACTCTTCCCCCCTTCCCTTTTTACCTCATTTCATTTTTATTTATTTTTTTGCAGTTGGGCTTGATTTCTTGGGATCAACAAAATCTTGTAAAAAGAAAGGTCTTTTTCTTATCAAAATATTATTTAAAAAGGAAGCACTCGAATAAAATTAGGTGCTTACATGTGGTAAACTTCATTTTTTACCGGCAAAGGTGCAACGACAGTATCAAGAAGCTAGAACTTGGGTGGGAAAACTTGTCTGGGTTAATATATATTATATTTAATATTTGACTAGTGTAAGAATTTGTGCAACGCATGAGGGACAAAAAATATTTGGTATTGTTAAAAAAGGTTATTTTCTTCCAATTAGAGTATGAAAAGAGAAAGTATTAATGGAAATATAAAATACCACACAAAAATTGAAAAGATAATAGAAAATAGAAAATACATGATGTTGAGAATCATCATAATCATAATAATAATTCCTATTACATAAATACCATATTTTTACATTTTCGTAATTGACATTTGTACTGACCGAAGATATAAGGCCGATGATTGTCAATTCGACCGAGCTCATTCTTGTAAGTGGGCCATGACCCGAACTCCTATAAAGCCGAAGACCTATTAATGCATTTGACACCCGAGGATAACTACTCGGGCCTATTCCACAGCGGGTCACAGATGAAGATATCTCGACCCCGAGCTATCCAGTCACAACTGACTGGGCCGAATATCTCGTTGGTCCAAATATCTCTCCGTATAACTCGGAGCCTTATCCTTATCATTATCTAACTGCAATAACAGTCCGATCCTAACAAATAGGATCTCAATAACAGTCCTACCAAAACTGTTACTCCAAAACATCTCTATAAATAGGGGTCCAACCCCCTCACTTAGAACTACGTTTACTTTGATTCCCATTTGGATACGTAGGAGTAGAATTCCGGTTCTGTCAAGCTAATTCCAAAACACTCCCATAAGACCTTCTCCGGACGAGTATCTCCCACTTGAGATATTTGGACGGAACATTTGGCACCGTCTGTGGGAATCGAAGCAAAATTTTCCCATACCACAAACAATGGTGAGAACAAGGAGCGGGAACTGCAGGAGAGAGGAGCCAGAGAACGCCAACAATGGGGATAACGAAGAATGATCCGTAAACCCAGCAATAACAACCGACAATCCAATTATTCAAGAACTCCTCGCACAAGTGGCAATGCTGAGAAGGGAGAATGAGGAGTTTCGGCGGCAGAACAGCCGTCGTGGACGAGAACAAAGCAGAGAAAGGTCCGCCTCTTCTCCTCATGAGAGAGAGCGCCGGACAGCCGAGAATGAAGGATCCAGAAACACGCGCAGAGAGGGAGGCCAACAACCCCGGGTTTCTCATCATGTTGACCGAGCAGACGAGGAGGAATTTCCTAGGCAGGCCCCTGAACTTTCACTTCAGGCAAATAGGCCTAATGAAAGGGCCGGCGTGCGGAGGCCGAGACATCCCTTCACCGATGCCATCATGGAGGTTCCTCTACAAGCCCACTACAAACCAATAAACATTGACATGTATGATGGCACCTCGGACCCGGAACGTCATTTAGATGCTTTCACTACTCAAATGTACCTCTTTACCGACGATGATGATGTCATGTGTAAAGTCTTTCTAACTACTTTGAAAGATGCTGCATTGAGATGGTATACCCAGCTACCGCCAGCATCAGTTGACTCCTTTGACACATTCATGACTAAGTTCAATGCTCAGTTTGCTACGAGCCGAGCTCATCAAAAAACCTCGGCCTCGTTGGAAAACTTTAAGCAAGAAAATAACGAGTCTCTGCGTGATTTTATGGCCAGGTTCAGCAAAGAGATTATCCTCATCCGGAATCTCAGTGCCGATGTCGCACTGCATACTATTCTGACCGGGTTACGGCCTGGCCCTTTTGCCAGACACCTAGCCCGGAAGCCTCCAACCAGTATGGATGAGTTAAGGAGAAAGGCTGCCGGATTTATCAATATGGAGGAAATTGAAGAATCTAAGAAAAGGGAAAGAGCTGATGATTCTGATAGACGAGAAGGGAGAGAGAAGAGGAGGGCTGGAGGTGATAAGCAGAAATTCAAAAGCACGTCCGAGCATTTACATAGGGGACCGAAGTATGAGCACTATACCCCCCTCAACGCCAACCGAGCTCGGGTGTTTGAGGAAGCCTACAACACAGAACTTTTGCAGCTCCCCAACCGTGGCCACACGCCCCAGAATGCTGATCGACAAAAGCATTGTCGGTACCATCGTAACTACGGGCATACCACCGAGGAATGCTGGGTCCTGCGGGACAAGATTGAAGAGTTAGTACAAGCTGGCCATCTGAATAATTTTGTTCGGAGAAGTCACAACAATGGTGAGGGGCGTGGCAGAAGTAGAAGAAGAGGAGGTGGCCAAAGCCCGAGAAGGGCGGCGGTCGACAAAATAATGAAAGAACAGAAACCAGGGAATACCAGAATGAAAGGCGAGAGGAGGATAATACTGTCCGAGGTGTGATAAACACTATTTCAGGTAGATTTGCAGGGGGAGGCACGACAAGTTCAGCTCGGAGAAAACACCTGCGGGCCATTCGGGCTGTCAACTCGGTAGCAGGCAAACCCCCGAGGATTTCCCTGCCGATTATCTTTTCCGACGAAGACTTCTTGGGTGTGGATCCTAATCAGGACGACCCTATGGTAATCACAGTGCAATTGGCCAACTTCTCAGTCAAGAGAACTCTCGTCGACCAGGGGAGCTTGGTTGATATTTTATATTATTCAACATTTCAGAAGCTCGGGATCCCAAAAAAATCTATTCAGCCATACGACAGTAAGCTCGTCGGCTTTGCTGGGGAACTGGTGGATACCCGAGGATACATTGACCTCCTAACTACTTTTGGAGATGGCAAAGCGTCCAAGACTATTCTGGTCAGGTACGTGTTGGTTAATGCAGTAACATCGTATAATGTCTTAATCGGAAGACCATCTTTGAACAAGTTAGGAGCCGTGGTCTCTACTCCCCACCTCACAATGAAGTTCCCTTCCAACTCGGGAGACATAGTTGCTATCTGGGCTGATCAGAAAATGGCCAGACAGTGCTATGCTGATAGTTTGCGTGTAAGCAAACTCAAACCTACACCTGCAGAAACACTAGACAGAGGAAAAGACAAGTCTGTAAATTCTGTTAGCTCTGTTGAACTAGATCCGAGAATGGACATGCAGGAACAACGGCCACAACCCATCGAGGAGTTAGAGAAGTTCCAGCTCGGATCACAGCCCGATCAGTACACCAAGCTCGGCGGTCAACTTGAGCCGAATTTAAAAAGGAAAATAAAGGAAGTGCTCCGCAGCAACGCCGATTTGTTCGCCTGGACCACATCAGACATGCCGGGGTTTGACCCCGATTTCTTATGCCACAAACTGGCAATCTGTCCTGAGGCAAAACCAGTAGCTCAAAGGAAAAGGAGACTTGGTGAGGAAAGGAGAAAAGTGGTGGAAGAAGAAACGGCGAAGTTGGTTAAAGCCAACTTTATTTGAGAAGTGGAATACACTACTTGGCTGGCCAACGTGGTTCTGGTCAAAAAAGTAAATGGCAAGTGGCGCATGTGCACTGATTACACAGACTTAAATAAAGCCAGTCCAAAGGATTCTTATCCTTTACCGAGTATTTATAGGTTGGTGGATGGTGCCTCCGGGTACAGAATTTTGAGCTTCTTGGATGCATGCTCGGGGTACAACCAGATCCGAATGTATCCCCCAGATGAGGAGAAAACAACTTTCATAGCTGAAGGCTCGAACTATTGTTACCAGGTAATGCCATTCGGATTGAAAAATGTTGGAGCTACCCACCAAAGGCTCATGGACAGGGTGTTCGAAAAACAGATCGGCAGGATTATGGAGGTTTATGTGGATGATATGGTCGTAAAATCTGATGACCATAACAACCACCCGAAAGATTTGGAGGAAATTTTTCAGCAGCTGAGAAAGTATAATATGAGGTTGAATCCGGAAAAATGTGTTTTCGGTGTTCAGGGTGGAAAATTCCTCGGTTTTATGTTGACACACCGGGAAATCGAGGCCAATCCTGATAAATGCCGAGCTGTGATTGAGATGCGAAGCCCGCAAAATATTAAAGAAGTACAACGACTTGCAGGGCGGCTGGCATCATTATCTCGGTTTCTCCCCAGATCTGCAGAAAAAGCTCGGCCTTTCTTTAAATTATTGAAGAAGCCTCAAACCTTCGCATGGACCGAGGAATGCGAGAAGGCCTTCGTCGATTTCAAGGCCTTTTTGTCTTCACCACCAATATTAACTCGTCCTATCCCAGGGAAAGAGTTATACTTATACCTGTCAGCCACCGAGTACGCCGTCAGTGCGGTCATTGTGCAAGAGGTAGAGAAAGTTCAAATGCCAGTGTACTTCATCAGCAGGGTCCTTCATGATGCCGAAACCCGGTATCAAGTCATAGAAAAGCTGGTTTTGGCCCTGGTAACTGCAGCTCGGCGATTGCGTCCGTATTTCCAGAGTCACCAGGTGGTTGTCAAAACCGATCACCCGATTAAGCAGATTCTCAAAAAGCCCGAATTGGCAGGCCGTATGATTGCTTGGTCGGTGGAGTTATCCGAGTTCGGCCTAAAATACGAGTTGAGAGGCCCTCTGAAAGCTCAATGTATCTCCGACTTCGTAGTGGAGCTCAATCCGCTGCCGATAATCGAGGCTATATGGTGGAATTTGTATGTGGATGGATCCTCGAATGTCAGAGGCAGTGGAGCTGGGGTAATACTGGAAGTCCCGGGAGAGCTGATCCTATAGCAGTCATTAAAGTTTGAGTTCAAAACCTCAAACAACCAAGCCGAATACGAAGCTTTGATAGCAGGGTTAATGCTGGCTAAGGAAATGGGGGCAAAGGCTGTTAGATGCCGGAGTGATTCACAGCTAGTCACAGGGTAAATCTCTGGGGGGTACCAAACGAAAGAGCCTCAGCTTACCAAGTATTTATGTAAAGTCAATCAGCTAATTTCCAGCTTTGAGAAATTTGCTATTAAACACATTCCCAGAGAAGAAAATACTCGGGCCGATCTACTGTCCAAATTGGCCAGTACGAAGAAACCGGGCCAGCATAGAACAGTTATTCAAGAAACGCTCAATGAACCGAGTATCACGTTTGGAGAGGTGATGGCCAACGAGCCGGTTGACCGAGAGTGGATGACACCCCATATGGGAGTATTTATCCTCAGAAACTCTGCCCCCAGATCACGCCGAGAACAGGAAGATCAGGCTCAGAGCAAGTCACTTTGCTATCATTTCCGGAGAGTTGTATAAACGGGGATTTTCGGTACCGATGTTAAAATGTCTGACAAAGGCACAGTCAAAATATGTAACGGAAGAGGTTCACAGAGGAATCTGTGGTTTTCACTACGGGGGTAGATCAATGGCCTCCAAGGTAGTCCGAGCAGGGTACTATTGGCCTACCGTCCGAGCAGATTGCATCGAGTGGACGAAACAATGTGATGAGTGCCAAAGATTTTCCAATGTAAGTCGTACCCCACCCGAAGAACTTCACACATTAAACTCGCCTTGGCCCTTTGCTATGTGGGGGATGGATATACTTGGACCATTCCCTGTAGCCAAAGGTCAAGTCAAATTTCTCTTGGTAGAAGTGGACTACTTCACAAAATGGATTGAAGCAGAGCCTTTGGCGAAAATTACCGCCGAGAAGGTACAAAAGTTTGTGTGGAAAAACCTCATATGTAGGCACGGAATTCCCTTTGCAATCGTCACTGATAACGAAAGGCAGTTTGTAGATAAGACATTGCGAGAATTCTGTGTCAATCTCGGTGTTAAACACCACGTCACGTCGGTAGAACATCCCCAAACCAATGGGCAAGCCGAGGCGGCCAACAAGGTCATTCTCAGAGAGCTGAAGAAGAGAGTGGGAAAAGCCAAAGGAGCTTGGGCAGAAGAGTTGCCGAGTATCCTCTGGGCCTACCACTGCACGCCCCAATCCACTACTCAAGAAACACCCTTCAGGCTGACATATGGAACAGACGCCATGATCCCGGTTGAGGTTGGTGAGCCGTCTTTCCGGCATATGCAACATGAGCAGAATGAGAATGAAAGCAACTTAAGGGTCGAACTTGACTTGGTGGAGGAAATCAGAGAGGAGGCTAAAATCAAGGAGGAAGCCTGCAAACAAAGAGTTACTCGAAGGTATAATTCAAAACTGAAACCGAGGAGTTTCCTGCGCGGAGACTTGGTGCTAAGGATGAAAGGAGAAGCAAGGAGGGATCATACGGAAGGCAAGCTAGCAGCAAACTGGGGAGGGCCATTCCGAGTGGTAGAAAACTTGGGAAACGGAGCATATAGGTTAGAAGAATTGTCAGGGAAGCCTGTCCCGAGAACTTGGAATGCTTCTCATTTAAAA
Organism: Sophora flavescens; assembly: GCA_030762895.1. Taxonomy (NCBI): domain Eukaryota; kingdom Viridiplantae; phylum Streptophyta; class Magnoliopsida; order Fabales; family Fabaceae; genus Sophora; species Sophora flavescens. Next base: position 186,734,529 of record CM061063.1, on the reverse strand, counting down.
TTTTATTATAGTTGATGTATATAGTCAGGTGATGTACTCTTTTTCTTACCTCGGTATTTTGTCCCAAAAAGGGTTTTGACCGAGAAGGTTTTAACGAGGCACACCGCAGACTTCCTTTTTATCCAATAAAAGAATTTATTTTGGACATTGTTCTATTTTCTTAATTTGATGATGTATCTATTCCGCGAAAATTAAATTTTTAAGGCCAAGTTTGAGCCTAAAGACCGAGTACGAGCCATTAAATTGTTAAAGACCAAGTTTGATCCTGAAGGCCGAGTACGAGCCATTAAATTGTTAAAGGCCAAGTTTGAGCCTGAAGGCCGAGTACGAGCCATTAAATTTTTAAGGCCAAGTTTGAGCTTGAAGGCCGAGTACGAGCCATTAAATTTTTAAGGCCAAGTTTGAGCCTGAAGGCCGAGTACGAGCCATTAAATTGTTAAAGGTCAAGTTTGAGCCTGAAGGCCGAGTACGAGCCATTAAATTTTTAAGTCCAAGTTTGAGCCTGAACGCCGAGTTCGAGCCAATTAAATTATTTAAGGCCGAGATCCAGCCTTTGAAATTATTTAAGTGAAATAGAATACGAGCAGTAAGAAGAACAAAATTTTGATCTAAAGGCCGAGGTCGAGCCATTAAAATTTTTTAATGAAGCAGAGTACAATGCTGAAAGTAAAAACAAGGTACGAGTCGAGTACTAGGAAGTACTACGACTTAGATACAGAGCTGAAATTGAAAATAAGGCCCGCCCGGTTGCCCAGTAGTTCCCCCAATTAGAATAGGGGCAAGACCAGTTGGCCAGTAGTCCCCCCAATCGGACGCCACGACTTTCCCTCGAGGGAGGAAGTAGTCACTTCCCCCTGAGAAAGCTGGACGATGAGGTGCTCGACCTGCTTCGGGAGTAGACGACCACTACCCCTTTCTCGACTCCCAAAAGTTGCTATTCTCCCAGCTAACATCCTTTCTAAAGAGATTACGCCATGAAAGAGATTCTGGATCCTATCTCCCAATTACACCTTTTTTGACAACTTTAAAGCGTGAAAAAGGATGTTAACTGGGAGAGAGGAGCGTAAACCCCTAACACTATTATAAAACTACTCGGGTCGAAGGAGGACGAATTTGGCTGGTGGAAAAGAATGAAGAATGAATAAGTGAAGCAGTGAAACAGCCCTATTTATAAGGGGGGAGAGGCGTTGGAAAGGAAAAAATATGCGCTGGAAAAATGTTTATTGAAAAAATAAATTTCGAAACTCAGCAAAGAGCAGTAATTGCATGAACCCACTGGGGTTTCCAAGGCACATAATGTGTGACCACATATGCAAAACGTGAATCTTGCATTTCACATGTGACAACAACTATCCGTTTTTGATATGGATGGCAGAATATCTTGGCCTTAGCCGAGGTCTTGTTTAAACAAGCCGAACACAACGTCGGAATATCAAAATATTTCAAAGAATATCTCGGCCAAACAAAAGCTACAAGACGAACAGGAAGTCATCAAAATGGTGGAAGAGTTTTCATTAAGTCAACCAAAGTTACAAGGGCAAAAGCCCATTACAAGGGATGAAGAAAACAAAAAACGAATACAGTTACTCGTCCCTAGGACTCCCTTCGGCATCGATGTGATCCTCGGGAGAATCTTCCGCCCCTTCCACCTCCTCTTCCTCTTCAGGAATAATGGGAACAAGTTCCCCATTCAACACCTCTTTAGTCACATCGACACCCGAGATATCAACCCCCGGAGCGAGAATTTCAACTTGAGCAATGGCCTTTGCAAAACCTTTCCGATGCTCCACAAGAATGCAGTCAGTGGCCTCTTTCAGATCCTCCTGAATCTCCATCCTAGTCTTAGTCTCAGCCTCCAGGGCAGCTTTAAGTTGCTCGATTTCAGCTTGAGCCTTCTTGAGCTCTTCTTCAGTGCGAGCTCTACCCTCTTCAGCCCGAGCTTTATTCTCCTCAGCAAACTTTGCTTGGGAGTTAAGCTCGGAGTTCTGGCCATTCAGCTCGGTAATGGTAGTACTCAGGAGATTGTTGGCTTTGGCCAGCTCATCACGCTCCGCGGAGGTCCGGGCAAAATCCCCCTTCAGCTTCTCAATAGAAGCAAGTTCAGTTTCCAGATGCCGGGATTTCCTCTCAGTCTCCACCAAATCTCGGCTACAAAAGCGGGCTAGAGCGGCAGCTCGGATGCAGTAGGCCGAGAGGGCCTCCATGCTAGACTGAGCCCATTGTTGCCTGATTAATCGGAGATCATCGGGCTTTAGGAAGTATGAGTCAAAAGAAGGGAAGGGGTTGAAGTCTTCGCCCAAGAGAGATGAGATCCTTGCTTTTAGAGAAGTGTTATACCACTTCACCTCGGTAGAATGAGGAAGTTGTTCTTCTCGCCCCGTAGTTCCCGTCTCGTGAGTGGTAGGGTGTGGGGAACTTGAGCGAGGAGGGGAAGAATCTTCGGTGTCAACCACTACCTCTACCCTCTTTCTTTTGTGAGGGGCGGATGATGAAGCCCTCTTGGCAGAGGCCTTAGCAGTGGCCGGAGGAAGTCTTTTCTTTTTCTTCTCGGTCGTGGAGGGACCCTGACCCTCTTTCGGAGCAGATTTCAAAAGCTTGGAGAAGTCGAATTTCCCCATAATGACTGCCAAAAAGAAAAATTGTTAGTACAGGAACACATACAGAAAAGAGTTAAAAACTAAAAAGCCGAACACTTACTTTTAAAGTCGGTTCTCGGAGTGGATGAAAAGGGGAGTTTCATAAGACGTCCACAATGGAGAGGCGGAGGAAGTTTCTCTAATATATCTATATCTCGTCTATCCTCGGCATGAAGGGATTGGTATTCAAAACCAACGAATTTGGTGGGAGATGATTGCCAGCATAAAGGAAACCTGGCGCATCCATTTTCATCAAAAAAGTGGGAAGAGTGAGATCCTGAGGGGCGAACTCGGAAGAAGCCGACCTTGAAGTCTTTATACGATGATGTGTATAAACTAATCAGTCCTCTTCGGTTCAGCCCATTAAGGGAAATCCATCCCGTTTTCTCACCAAACCTTGTTTGGTAAAAGTACAAAAATTTGGGAGTAGTAGGCTCCATCCCGATGTATTTACACAGAATTTGAAAGGCTTTCATAAAAGCCCAACCGTTAGGATGAAGCTGAGTAGGTGCGACATTTATGGTTCTCAGAACGTCACACTCAAACTCAGTGAAAGGAAGAGACACGCGCAGCTGGGCAAATAGTGTTTTATACATATATGTGAAAGGGGGCTTAGAAGGACGAGCCCTGAGAAAGACATACTCGGTACTCGAGCATGGGGAACAAATAAACTCGGATTCGTCTCCGGACGCCGAGATATTAATCTGGGATCGAAGACGAGCAATTGAATCTGAAGTCTGAAAGTCAGAAAAATAAGCCCCAACTTCGTCCTTAACCCAGGTATACCCAGGAAGGGTAATATCGGGAACAGGGTCTTTTGGAACCCTTTGGCGTTGTTTGCGAGCGGCGGGTTTCGAAATTCGGGGGGAGGGAGAACCAGACCTAGAAGAGTCGGACCCAGAAGAATCAGACTCAGAGGAAGACGACTTGGAGGAGGAGGGTCCCACCTGACCGATGTTTAGTTCCTGTGAAGGAACAGAAGAAGTGGAAGGAGAGCCCCCAATGGGGGAAACCTCGCGCTCAATCAGAGGCGAGGTGTTCAACTCAGAAGATTCGGACGAACTCATATCTGGAAACAGAAAATAAATTTAGAAGCACGAAAGAGGGAAGAAGACTGGGCGTACCTGAAGAGTGACAGGCAGGAGAGTGATGGCAGAAACTTGAAAGACAGAGATGAAGGGCGAAGGAAGATAGGCAAGGTGGAGGTGAGTTGGAGTTAGAGGAGATATTTATAGCTGCTGCAGTTGATGATACGATCAACGGCCCACGTTTCAGGAAGCCCAAAGACGCGACTTTTAATTTCCCCCTCAATAAATGGGCGCGGAACTCTAGGGTTACTCACCTGTAGCGTGCCGCAGAAGGATTAAGGGAAATGATTGCCTTCTCTGGCAGGAGGAAAGGTTCGGTTGAAATGACAGTTGGGAATACGGAAGCCCACGTGGCCGAAGAATAAGCTCGGTTTAATACTTGTCAGCTCTTTCGCTTATTTAAGCTCGGAGCTCGGGGGGCTTGTGTACTGGCCGAAGATATAAGGCCGAGGATTGTCAATTCGACCGAGCTCATTCTTGTAAGTGGGCCGTGACCCGAACTCCTATAAAGACGAAGACCTATTAATGCATTTGACACCCGAGGATAACTACTCGGGCCTATTCCACAGCAGGTCACGGATGAAGATATCTCGGCCCCGAGCTATCCAGTCACAACTGACTGGGCTGAATATCTCGCTGGTCCAAATATCTCTCCGTATAACTCGGAGCCTTATCCTTATCATTATCTAACTGCAATAACAGTCCGATCCTAACAAATAGGATCTCAATAACAGTCCTACTCAAACTGTTATTCCAAAACATCTCTATAAATAGGGGTCCAACCCCCTCACTTAGAACTACGTTTGCTTTGATTCCCATTTGGATACGTAGGAGCAGAATTCCGGTTCTGTCAAGCTAATTCCAAAACACTCCCATAAGACCTTCTCCGGACGAGTATCTCCCACTTGAGATATTTGGACGGAACAACATTCATAATTGACATTCACAAACTTCATCTTCATCCTATAAATAATAGTATTTTTAATGTGATAAAATTTGAACTCCATAAAGTTTGTTAACAAACCTTAAAAAAAAAAAGAAAAAGAAATACATAAATTAGATGTAAGTAAAACAGATTATCCTACCCAAAAAAGAAAAAAGAAAAAACAGGTTACTAACATTATAACTTCCATAAAACTGCAATCCATTATAACAAAACACTTCAAATGACTCTGCCATAAAAGCTGTCCACAAAAAAATTTAATCCAAAGTTAAACGGAAGATTAAATAAAAAAAAGTCCAACAAAAAAAAAAAAAACAACAACATCATGCATGCAGTATTAAAGAAAAACAAAAGCAGACTCCCATACATATCGTCACACATTTCAAAAGTGTACAATCTTGATATGATTTTCTTTGCCCTTTCCAAATAGTATGTGGCTCCCTCACATCAAGCTGTTTGTCTTTCACAATGCTTCCCATTGCTCAGTCAAATAAGCTTCTGCTTTGGTCCTCCACAACAAAATTCCGCTTTTGAACTGTCCTCCAACCTTATCTTCCACATTGATGACTTCCAGATTATGAGGGAGTGTATGATCTGTTTGTTTTAGATTTTGATAGAATTGATTTTGAAAAAATTAAGGTTAAAAAAATTAATTGTGTTTGATAACAATATTTTAAAAGTGGGTTCAGAAGAATTGATTTTGTTTGGATGATAAAGTAAAATCACTTTTGAAGTGTAAATATGTAGATTTTTGTGGGTCCTACATCTAGAATCAATTATTTTCAACGGAAAAGCTATAAATTTTTGCTTCCACAAAACTCAGTTTTGACCCATCAGGAATCAATTATTTCCAACGGAGTTTCATAAACAAACACATGAATAGTAGCCAGATACATGAACATTAACCCCAAACTAAAAAAAATTGCTATTTGCATTGAGAACAATCTCAACCAAACAGGCACACATCCCTAACAAAATGTCTGTATTGACATTTTTATTAAGTCAAAATTAAATCCAATTACAAAAAAGATTTCACATATATAGATATATAGATTCAGAATACAAATATGATTTTACCATATGGTTTGTTGTTGCTTGATTGTAGGTCAGGTAAAGACCACATTTCTTCACATTTTTCCATTCCAGAGGTTTCTTGTTAGTAAAAGAGTTTCCAGATCCTATGATACAAATGTAAAGACATGTGGATATGTTTCTGCAGGGACAGGATAGTGGACTTGTTTCAAGTCCATGTCTTCAACGGTCATAAAACTTGTTTGGTATCTTTAATCACAACTCTGATGCCTTCGTCGATCTTCTTGTTATCTCTACCAAATCGGATACTCATGATGTGTCGTTCATGGAGCAGTATGAACTTTAATGACGGTTATAGTTGGCTAACACTGTGTGTCTAAAACTTGTTTGCATCCATAATGAGATGAAGGTTGGTCTTTAAATGCAGAAACACTGAAGAAAGAGGAACCAGAAACACATTAATGGAGGTTGGGTCCAACAACGGTAGAGGCACGATGGCGGAACAAGATCGTGAATGGCAGCGGCATGACAACGACCAGCCAATATTCAAATATTTATCAAAATAAAAAATTTCAATAATAATAAAAATAGGAGCAATGCTATCGACATTTTTTTCAACACTCCAAACACACTCTTTACTATTAGATGAATTTCATGATACCATGAATTTTACATGGGACCCACTTTATTAGTGAAACTCATGAAATGAAATCAATCTAATAATCAAGAATGTGTTGGAGAATGTTAAAAAAAAGTATATTGCTCTCATTTTTCTAAAAATAATAAACCTGCTGGAGTTGTAATATTTGTCCAGGATGGCGTATTCTCTATAAGCAATCGAAACACGATACCATCACGTTTTTCGAAAGCCAAGGCAAAGGAAACAATGCGAGTGGCACATACAAGTATACAACAACAACGAGCGGGGTGTCACCCTTAACAGAAATTTTTAAGGTTTTTATGGGAAAAGAGGTAAGATGACAATAACAAAACTATTGCACCTTTTTCTACCTGGCTATGTTTCTGTACATAATCATGTAACATTTAATCTGCTATACATTTTTTTTTTCTCAATTATTTTCTTTTCCCTACTCTTTTCTTTTTCCTACTAATTTGTATATATGGAGTAATCTTCAAATTGCCAGTGTCCCCTCAGAGATTTGGGTCTCATCTAATGAATCTGGGGATTGAGATTTGGGTTTGCTTATAATTCGATTATATCCATACCCAAGAGAACTTCCACTTGCTTCACACAGCTGCATAAATAGAACAAAAACATCCATCCATTCAGACTTCAACTATAAGAGTGACACAAATACTGCATGATTTCGTATGTTTTCAAAAGGATTACGCACCTCTGAGAGCTCACCCAGATGGCGGGATCTGAATTCATTTATAGTTGCTGCAATCTCTGACGTGGGAAGCTTAGCCTGCAAAAAGAAATGCTTAGAAAACTAAAGATCATCCATCTCCATACTATAGCATTTTGTCATAATTTCATAACTAATAAAATATATTATGAGATTCTTTTCTTTGAATACTTGATTCGAAAAGGCCTGAATTAAACATCTGACATTTTCATTTCATTTTTTCCTTTATTTTAAGAACAGATAGTGTTGTCACCAAAGAGACGTGTAGCCAATCTACTACGCAGTAAAGAGCAAAGATATGCTCAAACCATTTTCAGTAAGGCATTGTTTGAGTTTTGATTTGGAGGAGAAGGGAAAGGGAAGGTTTGTGAGAATCTCTCCCTTGTTTGTGAGTTTAAAAATTTGGAGGGGAAGGTTTTGAGGATTTTAGAAAACCCTTCAAACCCCTCCTAAGCCCACTTTTTTGTTTACTTTTTTTGGGGGAAAATAATTAAATTACTAATTTACCCTCCCAGTCTTCACTAATTTGCATTAATAATTTTTTTTGAAAGGTGTATTAATATTATTTAAAAAATATTACTTATGTTAATTTTCTAATATAAGAGTAAGATTGTAAAAATATGTTATAAACCCCTCATTTACTTCCCCTCATACAATATGCACTCACAAACAAGGGGAGGGATAATACTCTCCTTCCCCTCCCCTCCCACCCCTTTGATCCCCCCTCTTTCCTTCCCCTTCAAACTCACAAACAAAGCCTAAAAGTAAATTGGACTAAAATAAATTACTTATATGAAGTGAAATAAACAATAGTTCAGCTAATGTGACAAAAAGATTCAGTCACAACAAGAAATGACCCTAATCATTTATCTCAATTAACTGTGTCCATCATAAGCACATAAAATGTTATAAGAGACATTTCAAAATGTGCCAGTGGTCAACGAAAATTGGTTTACCTGAGCAAGCACAGCAGCTGCTAGTTGAAGACTTGGCTCCAAGGTCTCTGGGACAACCTGCAAGCAAGTTACAACAGAGAGCAAATTGACAATTTTTAGAGCAAGCATTCCACTACTAGCTAGTTTTGCTTAAAAATGCAATAATTAAGAACAAGAATCTTTTCCTACTGTATTGGAATGTACCATTAGGTAATAAAAATGGAAATAACAGAATAGGTATGAGAATATTACAGCAGTAGCTCCAGCCTTTTCTAAATTCAATCCATGATCAACATCATGAGCACGAACAAAAGTCTTCACATTTGGGAAGTACTTGCTCAGAGCCCAAACTGTTCTATAATTTGCACCAGGCGTATCCAGAGTTATTGCTGCAGCACACGCCCTTTCAGCCCCAACCTTATGCAGGACCTAGTCATCCATTACAAAGGATATCAGGTAAAACATATATGTGAGCAGGAGAACTGAAGTCATGTGCACTACCTCTCGACTACCAGCATCTCCAAAGTATACAGGGAGATCCAGTGCTCGCCCAACTGCCACTCTATCACTGAAGAAATTAGCAAATATGAAAAAAAGTTACTTCATCATCTGTTCTTTCCTATTCAAATTGCACACATCATGTATGATAGTTCATGCATGCCACGTAGAAAACTGGGCATAATCTTGATGACTTGTACATTAAGAAAGGGTATCATAATAGTTTTTCTTTTCCCCAGTGGGAGGCATAATTCAGAAATAACAAATATTATGCATGTAATTTTGTTTCTTTTTCCATAGAAATAGCATCCTTTAAGCTTAAAAACCTAGTAATAGATATCAAATCATTCATCCACAAGAAACAATTACAAGAAAAGGATAATAGTTTCACAAAGCATGTTGTGTTACCTTCTCACATCTAGTGCAACAAAAGGAATAAGCCGCTCAGAAAGAAGTTGGGCAATGATCTGAAAATAACAAGGTAGACCTTTACCACTTTGATCAAATTTAAACTAATTAATCAAACCAAAAACGAGAGAATTTACCTGGCCAACTCGTCCAAAACCACAAATAATGATATGGTCTTGCAGATCATCTGTCTGTAAAAGATGTCATTCACAATGAAGTCAACTATTAATTTTTAATGTCAACTCTAAATAAAAAAAAATAACAAAAGGTAAACCCACCATATCAGTTAACTGTATCGACTGTCTACCACAAGTGTAGGAAGTGCTCCTAAATAATCTCCTAAAACTAAACTATATACTTTTTTTTCAAGAAACCTAAAACTGAACTATGTACAATGTACTAAATACAGTTCAGTGATCAGAAAAAACAAGTCAATCATGTGACTAAAAGAACATACACTCCTAATGATAAGATCCTAGTGACAAAAGAAAACAAGAACGTAGAAATGAAAATATAAAGTGTGATCTTCTTTGGAATTTCACTGAATAAAGGAGAGAAATCTCTTCCTAGGGGTTCCCCTTACAACTGAGCAATATGCTCAGCTCAAATGTTTATTTCCCAAAAAAATACTCCCCACTGTACAACTCCTGCTATTTATATAACCCATTTACCGCCTAACCTACCGTATAACAGTCATCCAAACCAATTCAATCAGCCTAAATGTTTATCCCATATAATATACATTCTCCATACTCTCCCCTCATTATCCCTTATAATATGCAAGAAATAAGTGTTTCAGATATCAAAAAGACATGAAGGATATCAGGGTTTCCCTTCGAAATAACAAACATGTATCATTTCTCTGACTAAGAATTCTATCCCAAAACACAACAGTACTTATGTGACAGCAGTTAACTGATTTCATGAAAAACTTTACCACCTTAGTTAGCTCTATATTCAACATTTGAAATGAGTGGCCAAACTATACTTCAGCAACTCAATCTTTAGGTAAGGTTATAAGCATCTCCACAATATATATAGGTGTATTAAGTGCTTTGTTGTCCAATCATTTTAGCACTGTCTTATCATGTTTCCACATAATGTCCACCAACTAAGAGTACCAGAATTTTATTTTAATTTGAAGAACAATTCAATTTTTTTAACAATAAATGCTGAGATTGTTTTTTCCCCTTTTGCTAATTGCTACAATGATGATAATGGTGGTATAGCAGTTTTTATGCAATAAAATAACTAACATCATCACATGGACATTAAATGTTGGACATCTAGTTGTGTTTTTTAAAATAACCAAACAATGTGAAATATTAGCGAAGTCAGAAACAGTTAAACAGACTTCTAGCCATAGAAAAATTGAGATATTGAAGCAGTTTCACAAATTAAAGAATTAAAGAGTTCATGAACTTCATTGATCCGACCTATATTTCTGGGAACTAAAGAATAATTAAGGCAATCTGAAACAAATTTTATGTACTACTAACCAACAGCAGATGCCTCTTAACTCTGTTCTATTGGGATCTAAGGATAATTTCAGGAATTTGAAATTAACGAATTTCACTAGCAAACTAAGATTAAGATAATTTAACTATCTTTTTCAAAGGACAAGTGAACAATCCCTGACACCATGATAAGACAAGAATGTCGGTATGCGGGAAAACTCTAATATATTTCTGTACTGTCTCAAGTCCACACAACACAACTCTATTGTACCTCCACAGCAGAAAAAACAGCACACAATCTACTCATCTCTAAGATGGTGTGCAGTTCACCAGTAAGAGAGCCCCATTTGTTACTGTTAAAGCTTAAATTCGTATCCATTTGCAATTAACAAATTTAATTCTCAGCAACTCATGAAGAAGATTTTACCTCACTTTCTACAGGTAATAAACTTCGAACGTCGTGCTGCTCAAAACGGGAAGCAATCAACTGGCCTCCTGCGGCTAGCCATGGTGTGATTGCCATTGAAATGCCCACAACAAGAAACAGCAAAGAGGACATCTGGGAAGACATTATGCCCTGCAGAAGTGTCAATTAGCAAAAAATAGAAGTTCCGTTAGCAGATTTTATTTCAAAGAACACAAAAATTCTTATCAGCTACTAATACACCATTCTATGTTTTGTATATCTCAACTCACAAGGATGATCAATCATAATAATGAGAAGTATCCATGAGTGGAGAGAAAGGAAAACTTAGAGAAAATGTAAAATATGAGAATTCGGTATATTCTGATTCTTTTCTTGAAAATGCAATTGTTACAAGAGAAGGTTTATATAACCTTTGGCTAATCTAGCTGATTAGCAGTTAGAGAGTAACTAACCTAATAGCTGTCACTAACTAACATAACAGCTGTTGTTGACTCAGCATACAGTCTGTTATGATCTACACTAATGTACAATTATACAATATACATTACATACATAGCCTTACTCTATTATTCCCCCTTCAAGCTCATGGGGGTTTCGGACAAGAAACAACATTGAGCTTGGATCTTAACTCTACAAATCTAGAGGAAGATACTGGCTTTGTCAAAGAGTCTGCTAGCTGGTCTGTACTCGGAACATGCACGATGTTGAGAGCTTTGGAGATGACCTTTTCTCTGACAAAGTGGATATCAAGCTCTATATGTTTGGTCCTCGCATGTAGAATAGGATTATAGGCCAAATTCACTGTACTTAAGTTGTCACAAAAAAGTTGTGGCATGGCAAAAGGAATGTGCAGTTCAGACAAGAGTGACTGAATCCATAGAGTCTCAATTGTAGCATTGGCCATGCTGCGGTACTCGGCCTCTGTGCTGGATCTAGCAACAAGTGGTTGCTTCTTGGAGCTCCAGGAAACCAGATTTGGACCAAAGAAGATGCAGGAGGCAGAGGTTGAACGCCTGTCATCTGGGTCACTGGCCCAATCTGCATCACAGTAGGTGTGCAGAGAATAAGGAGCAGAGGAAACAGCTGCAGGTCTGAGTAGAAGACCATAGTCCATGGAGCCTTTGAGGTATCTTAAAATCCTCTTAACAGCCTGCCAGTGAGAGTCAAGAGGGTTTGACATGAATTGGCAAACCTTGTTCACACTATAAGCAATGTCAGGTCGAGTGAGGGTGGCATACTGAAGTGCACCCACAATAGATCTATAGAAATGAGGATCCGACAGTGTATCGGTGCCAAACTTTGACAATTTGCAATTACTAATCATAGGAGAGGAAATTCCTTTAGCTTCTGACATATGTGCCTTAGCCAATAAGTCTCTGATATACTTAGTTTGAGTGAGGAGAAGTGCACCACTGCTCAAGTGCTTAACTTCAATGCCAAGAAAATAATCCAGATTTCCAAGCTCTTTGAGAGCAAACTGTGCATCAAGCTTTTGAATTAGATTTTGAACAAGGGCAGTAGAAGATCCAGTGATAATGATGTCATCAACATAAACCAAGACATATAGGCAAGTAGATCCCTTAGAGTAGATGAATAAGGAAGAATCACACTTGCTAGTTATGAACCCAAACTACAGAAGAGTGGAGGCAAGCCTCTCATACCAAGCCCGAGGGGCTTGCTTTAGTCCATAGAGAGCTTTGTGAAGCTTGCAAACAAGAGATTTGTCACTGTGCTCAAACCCGGGTGGCTGCACCATATAGACTTCCTCACTTAGGACATCATTCAAGAAAGCATTGTTTACATCAATTTGCTTGATTGCCCACCTGTTTGTGAGAGCTAGGGTGAGTATAATCCGAATAGTTATAGGTTTGACTACCGGAGAGAAGGTTTCAAAGAAATCAAAACCATACTGTTGGTGAAAGCCTTTGGCAACCAACCTAGCCTTCAATTTGTTTACTGTCCCATCAGGATTTTCCTTCACTCTAAAAACCCATTTACAACCAATAGCAGTCTTGTTTGGAGGCAGTGTGACTAAGGACCAATTGTTATTTTTAATTAGAGCATTGTGCTCATCTTGCATGGCTTGAAGCCATTGTGGGCTAGCCAAGGCCTCTTTGACAAAATGAGGCTCAACATGACTCAAGAATACTCCAGGAGGCAAGTGTCCAGTTTTGGACCTTGTCATCATAGGATGGAGATTGATAGGTGCAGCAGCAGACAGAGAGTTAGAGGAAGGGTTGGGTGAGGGTGCAGCACTGGAAGGTGCAGCAGACATAGGTTCAGATTGTGCAGGAAATCGGGTAGAGGAGGAAGAGGAAATAAGAGATGATGCAGAACTGGCTGCCACAATATCATTGGCAGTGACAGAAACACTAGGTGAAAGAGGCAGGGGAGAAGGTGGATGTTGAGTTATAGGAGTGGTATACAGAGGAGGATATGTGGGAATAGGTATAGTAGTAGGATAAGTTTCAGGGTTAGAAATAGATGAGACAGAATGTTGTTGGAAGAGTTTAGGATAAGGGAACATGGATTCATTGAATAAAACATCCTTTGAAATGTATATACGTCCATTAGAATCAAGGCACTTGTGGCCTTTATGTGGAGGAGAGAGGCCTAAGTAGACACACTCAGAGGACCGGAAATCAAACTTGTGTTATTAGAGTATACTAGGGTATGTTACAATATGTAACGAACAGCATTGTAGATACGATGCTGCAATGAATTGCAATGATGCATTACACGACGGTTACACATTTATCTTGTATAAATAGGACATACACTGTAATGATTCAGTTGAGAAAAATAACAACTCAGATTACAAGTTCAGTTTCTAATTCTCTCTCTCTCTCTGTCTTCTATCAATTGTAATATGGTATCCAGAGCTTAAGGTTTGATCATGGCCGAAGCTCCTCCTCCTCCGTCGCCACTAGCTCCGGTGGTCCCACCACCCAATCCCTCTGTCATTGTCACATCGAAGCTGAATGATAAGAATTTTCTTGTTTGGAAACAACATGTTGAAGCAGTTATCAAGTCCCATTGCCTCGAACGCTTTGTCTTTTGTCCTCAAGTTCCTAGTCGCTATCGCACTGATGCAGATCGCGCGCTCGACACTGTGAGCCCAGAGTATGTCGCTTGTGAGCAACAAGATCAACACCTCTTTTCTTGGTTGCTTACGACGCTGTCGGGCTCGGTTCTTCCTCGAGTGGTTGGTTGCGTTCATTCTTTCCAGATTTGGGATGAAGTGCATACGCACTTCAATTCGCAAACCACGGCTCGCAGTCGTCAGCTCCGATCTGAACTCCGGCACACGGTGAAGGGAGGAAGAACGATTTCGAAATATCTTCTTCGGATCAAGGCGATCGTCGACTCTCTCATCTTGATTGGTTCTCCGATCACGCATCAGGAGCATTTGGATGTGATTCTGGAAGGGTTACCTGACGAGTACCAATCGATTGTCACTGCCATAGAGAGTCGTCTCGACTCCTACTCGCTGAGTGAGATCGAGTCTCTTCTCACCACTCAAGCGTGTCGTCTTGAGCGTGCAAGGCAAAAGACAGTGACCGATTCTATTTCTGTAAATGTTGCACAAGGACAGACTTCAACTTCAGCGCCACCACCGCCACCAGAATCTCAAGTGAATCTTTCTGCTTCGAACGTTGCTAATCCAGTTGCTTCTCAAGATCCTTCATCGAATAACCCTAATTTTGGTTCCAATTTTGGTTTTCGTGGAGGACGTGGTGGACGATACGGACGTGGCCGTGGCCGTGGTCATGGTGGCCGAAATGGTCTTTTCTATCATCCTTGCTTCAAGCATGGGCATGATGTGTTCAATTGCTATCATAGGTTTGATCCTTCGTTTCAGCCAAATCCAAACAACTTTGGTGGCAATGGCTATGGTGGTAATTACAATGGAAATAACTATGGTGGCTATTATCAGGGCAATTTTGGTTATAATAATGGCTTCAATAATGGATATGGTGGTGGTAATTTTGGTGCTCCTTCATATGGTTATAATACACCAAGAGTTCCTTATGCTTCTCCTATGAACTTTCAGCCTAACTACTCTCAGACACCTTCTCTGCCTTGGGCTCCCAGTGGTCCTGTTCCACCTTCTCTAGGGTCACAAAACTCCACCAAAGGTCCACCTTCACACCAAGGAGCCATGGCTATGGTAGCTGCATCCTCAGGCTTTGATGCAAGAACTTGGTACCCGGATTTTGGTGCTACTCACCACCTTACTGTAGATTTAAACAATTTGGGACAGAGGACCGATGTGTGTGGTGATAACCAAATTTTCATGGGTAATAGCCAAGGTTTGCCTATCCTCTCCATTGGTTCGGCATCCTTTCCCTCTCCCTTTAATCCTAATGTCACTCTTTCCTTAAAGAACTTACTACATGTTCCTGCTATCACTAAAAACTTGGTCAGTGTAAGCAAATTTGCTAGGGATAATTCTGATTATTTTGAGTTTCATCCTAACTCTTGTTGTGTGAAATCTCAGGTTGATCATCAGGTTCTCTTGGAAGGGACAGTAGGATCTGATGGCCTTTATGTCTTCAACAGTTTTCCTGTATCTAAGTCTCCTTCCAAGTTGGCTCTTGCTGTCTCAAGTAGTCAACACTCTAGTTTACTTCCATGTAATTCTGATTGTGTAATTCCTAGTGTTCAGTATACTTCTGATGTAATAAACAATGAAACAGCTGTGCCTTCCACTTATCGTTTGTGGCACTGCCGCCTAGGACATCCTAGTGAAGCTATTGTTCTTGATATACTCAAACAATGTAATGTTTTGAATATAAATAAATCTCCTCTTGATTTCTGTTCAGTCTGTTGTGTTGGAAAATCTCACAGATTACCCTCTCATTTGTCTACTACTGTTTATAGTAAACCATTTGAACTTGTTTTTATTGACTTGTGGGGTCCATCCCCTACATTATCCTTCTCTGGTTTCTCTTATTACATGGCTATAGTTGATGCATGTACTAGGTTCACTTGGTTATACCTACTTAAAAACAAGTCAGAAGCTTTAACCTTGTTCAAACAATTTCAGCAAATGGTTTATGAGCAATTCCAAGCCACTATTAAGGCTGTTCAAACTGATTGGGGTGGTGAGTTTTGCCCTTTCAGTAAATTCCTGGCTAAGTTAGGTGTTGTTCATAGGATAATCTATCCTCACACTCACCATCAAAATGGTAGTGTTGAGAGGAAGCATAGACAAATAGTTGACACAGGCCTATCTTTGCTTGCTCAAGCCTCGTTGCCTATCAAATTCTGGGATCATGCCTTTATTACTGCTGTTTACCTGATTAATAGGCTTCCCACCTCCACTTTACATAACAAAGTACCCTTTACTGCTCTCTATAACAAGGCACCAGATTACAAACTTCTTAAAGTGTTTGGTTGTGCTTGCTTTCCCTGCTTGAGGCCCTATAATGCAAATAAATTGCAGTTTAGGTCAAGTGAGTGCACTTTCCTAGGCTACTCAACTTCACATAAAGGGTATAAGTGCTTGTCCTCTTATGGAAGGATCTACATATCTAAGGATGTGCTTTTCAATGAATATAGGTTCGCTTACAATCAAGGTCATGATTCTTCCTCTTCTAACATTAATTTTCCAACCACTTCACCCTCTCCTAGTGCACCTCTCATTGTTCTGCCTCAAGTGCCTAATCATATTCCTAATGCTCAGCCCGTGTCACCTCCAATCCATTCTCCTAATACTCCATCTTCTCCTCAAAATTCCAGCACACACTCTCCTCATTCCACTGAGTCTGTTAGTCTTACTCTTGCTGAATCTTCTCAGAATAATGATCCTGTTGATGCTGTCCCTCCTTCTTCTACTATAATCACAAATATACACCCTATGCAAACTAGCTCCAAGTCTGGAATTTGCATGTCCAGAACTATCCCTAGAGTTCTTCTTACCCATGCTGAACCAAATACTGTCAAGGAAGCCTTGTCCATTCCTTGTTGGAAGGCAGCAATGGATGCTGAATATGCTGCACTAATTAAGAACCAGACCTGGACACTAGTTGAGTTGCCTCCAAATAGGCAAGCTATAAGGTGCAAATAGGTTTTTAGGGTGAAAGAAAATCCTGACGGCTCAATCAACAAGTACAAGGCAAGGTTGGTTGCCAAGGGATACCATCAACAACATGGCTGTGATTACACTGAGACATTTTCACCCGTTGTCAAGCCTATCAAAGTTAGGCTCATTCTCACTATTGCACTCACTCATCAATGGGTTGTCCAACAACTTGATGTTAATAATGCCTTCCTTAATGGCCACTTGGAGGAAGAAGTGTACATGCAGCCAGCCAACTGGGTTTGAAAATCCTAATAAGAGTCTAGTTTGCAAGCTTCAAAAGGCAATTTATGGGCTCAAGCAAGCCCCTAGAGCTTGGTTTGACATGCTCTCAAACACTCTTGTCACTTTTGGGTTCAAAAAGAGTAAATGTGATCCCTCACTCTTTATCCAATCAGCAGCATCTCACAAGCTATATGTGCTGATATATGTGGACGATATTATAATTACAGGGACTTCTCCACAGCTGATACAGCAGCTGATCACCAAGCTAAACACAGCCTTCTCTTTGAAACAACTGGGAAATTTGGACTACTTCTTGGGAATAGAGGTCAAGAAGGTTCTCAATGGCTCCCTACTTTTCTCCCAAACTAAGTATATCAAGGATCTTTTGCAAAAATCCAAAATGGGAGAGGCTAAGCCTCTGCCCACACCAATGGTTAGCAGCTGCAAGCTGACCAAATATGGGTCTAATTATATGCAAGACCCATCCCTATATAGATCACTTGTTGGGGCCTTGCAATATGCAACTATTACAAGGCCTTAGATAAGTTTCAGTGTAAATAAAGCATGTCAATTCCTATCTCAGTCACTTGAGGAACATTGGAAAGCTGTAAAACGGATACTCAGATATCTACAGGGCACTATTCCTCATGGCTTACTACTGCAGCCTGAAAATCCTCACAAACCTCTGCCACTGAGAGCATTTTGTGATGCAGATTGGGCAGCTGACTCGGATGATCGCAGGTCTGTTTCAGGATCTTGCATCTTTCTTGGATCGAATATTGTCTCACGGTGGTCTCAAAGAAACAACAACTTGTGGCAAGGTCTAGCACGGAGGCAGAATATAGAAGCCTAGCTAACACTGCATCTGAGTTAATCTGGATACAGTCTCTGCTCAAAGAGCTGCAGTTTCCCACTACTGTACCCGAGATCTTTTGTGACAATTTGAGCACAGTGGCTCTATCTCACAACCCAGTGCTTCATTCCCGCACAAAGCACGTGGAATTGGACCTCTTTTTTGTCAGAGAGAAAGTGCTCAACAAGACTTTGGTAGTCACACACATCCCTGGGCAAGATCAGCCTGCAGATCTTCTTACCAAGCCACTGTCACAGCTTAGGTTTGAAGAGTTGCGCAAGAAACTCAGGGTGTTTGACATGTATGCATTACTCAACCCACCTTGAGTTTCAGGGGGGTATATTAGAGTATACTAGGGTATGTTACAATATGTACATTGCATTTGTAGAGATACAAGTGCAATCGCAATGAAAGATTACAGACGATTTTACACATTTATCTTGTATAAATAGGACATACACTGTAATGATTCAGTTGAGAAAAATAACAACTCAGATTACAAGTTCAGTTTCTAATTCTATCTCTTCTCTCTCTCTCTCTCTTTCTATGTCTTCTATCAATTGTAATATGTGTTGATTGTATGGTCTAAGGAAAGGAAAACAAGCACATCCAAAGACCCCAAAGGTAGAGTAATCAGGGATGGTGCCAAACAAGGCATGAAAGGGAGAGGAGTGAGAGGTTAAAGTTGTAGTGGGCAGTCTGTTGATTGTATGAACAGCTTGTGTAAAGTTGTGGTCCCAAAATTTTAAAGGTAGAGAAGCATGGGAGAGAAGAGTTAGTCCTATCTCAACTATATGTCGATGCTTTCTCTCAACAGTCCCATTTTGATGGGAGGTGTGAGGACAAGTTAGGCGATGCAAAATGCCTAGCTCAGTTAAGTACTTGGAAAAGGGTCGAAGTCTGACTGTAAAGCTTTGATTTTGGCAAAAAATTGAGTTTCAATGAGAGCTAAAAATTGTTTAAAAGCAGTCAAAGCATCTGATTTTTGCTTTAAGAAGTAGATCCATGTGAATCTTGTATGAGCATCAACAAATTTAATATAGTAAGAGTAGCCTCCATAAGAAGTGAATGGTGCAGGTCCCCATAAATCACTATGGATTAGTTCAAAGAGAGTAGGATGAATAGTGGGGGAAGGTGGAGCATGTAGTCTATGTGCTTTACCAATGCAACAAGCATTACAAAATTCATAGGATGTTTTATTCAATGATGGAATATTACAAAGTTGAAGAATGGTTTTTACAGCATTATTATTTGCATGTCCAAGTCTATAATGCCAAGTGGCAAAAGAACTAGATACAGCAAAGGACCTAGGTGAATTAGTTACAACAAAGGACTTAGCTCTAGATTCATTAGAAGCTGCAGTTGACATAGTGTGTTGAAAGCAAGAGGTGGAGAGTTCCTTTAGAATGTTGATGTTCTCAAAGTTGTAGAGACCATCACCTCCTAGGGAACCTTGGAGTAGAATCTTGCTAGAACCCTGTGATTTCACATAGCAAGAGAATGGGTGCAACTCGAAATAAACATTGTTATCACGGGCAAACTTGGAAACAGAAACTAGATTCTTGGTTATATTAGGAACAAGAAGGAGATTATTAAGTTTAAAAATGGTTTGAGGACTAGTAGGAGAGAAAAATTTTAAAGAGCCTATAGAGTTAATTGAGACCTTGACCGTTACCCATTAAAACTTGATCATGTCCTCCAAAGGGACTACTTTGAGTGAAATTGTTGGAATTAGCAGTAATATGGTGAGATGCACCAGAATCTAGGAACCATGCTTGTGGATCAAACTGTCTTTGCAGAGGCTCTTGAGTATTTGGAACAAATTGAGGTTGCTGCATTACTAGATTGGCACTAGGTTGTTGCTGTGAGGGTGGGAATATGGGAGCAGTGTTTTGAGTACCTTGATTATATCCTCGAGAGTTGTAATTCTGAGTATAGCCTGACTGAGTTTGATTAGGATCTTGAGGAGGAGGTCTTTGAACCTGAACAAACATATCATCAAACCGATACCAGCAATTAAAGGCTTCATGCCCATACTTATGGCAAAGTTGACACGTGGGTTTAGGACCACCGCATCCACGACCTCGATCACCTCTGCCACGGCCTCGATTACCACCACGAAAACCACCCTGATTCTGCCGATAATCACCTGAAGAGGACAAATTTCCCAAATTTGGTGCCTGAGCCATATTAACAGTGATTGGAGGGGATGGTAATTCTTGCCGGAACCTTGCAAGCTGAGCATCTTGCATCAGTAGCAGAGATTCAATCTCATCAATTGAAGGCGATTCCGCCCTAGCAAAAACCATCATCACGAAGGAAGTATACTCCTCAGGGAGTCCTTCGAGGACCGTATTTATGTGATCCTGCTCTGTGACAGGATCGCTAATGGCTTGGAGAGATTCAATTAGGGCACGAATACGCATTAGGTATTCCGAAATCGTACGTGTGCCTTTCTTGGTGTTTTTCAATTCAGAACGAAACTGACGCACCTTGACCTTCAAATGTGCATGGAAATGCTTGTGAATTTTGTCCCAAACTTGCCAGGACTGTTTACAACCAATGAATCGAGGAAGAATTGATGGAGATAAGTTCAGGAGCCATGTGAACAGCATTTGGTCTTGAACGATCCAAAGCTGATACTCATCAGACTCAATCCCTGGCTCACGATTCGCCTCTGTAGTGAATTGTGGTGGAATTGAAGGATTTACTACAAATCGATGGAGTTTATGCGAGATTATGACAGCTTCTACTTGCTGCTTCCACAACATAAAGTTGTGATCATCGAGTTTGATAGACATTGAAAACTGTAAGGTTGACGGTGTGGAGCAGCGATTCTGGAGTCTCTAACCAGGAATATCGAACGGATTGCGAATGGTTTCAGCCATGGAAGAACGCGATGAGAACGAAGAAGAAAGAACGAGCCCAGAAAATTAGCTCATGATACCATAATGAGAAGTATCCATGAGTGGAGAGAAAGGAAAACTTAGAGAAAATGTAAAATCTGAGAATTCAGTATATTCCGATTCTTTTCTTGAAAATGCAATTGTTGCAAGAGAAGGTTTATATAACCTTTGGCTAATCTAGCTGATTAGCAGTTAGAGAGTAACTAACCTAACAGCTGTAACAGCTGTCACTAACTAACATAACAGCTGTTGCTGACTCAGCATAAAGTCTGTTATGATCTACACCAATATACAATTATACAATATACATTACATACATAGCCTTACTCTATTACATAAAAAACTAAAAAGTAACAGTAAAAAAAAGAAAGAGAATTTCATCTAAATATGAAACATGCCAGCAAAATCTTTCTGAATACCCATTTATTAGACTAACTTAAGCAGAATGATTTATTTTACATGAATACAAAGATCTAGAGTAAACTATTAGTTATAAACCACAAAACTCTTGGTAAGAAAACAGTTTTCAAGGACAAAAACCTGATTAACAGCTTCACCAAAAGCCACAAATGCAAATTCTCCACCAGGAGCAAGAAGAAGACCAACTCTTAAGGCAGAGATGAGGGAAATCCCAAAGATTCTACCAATCAAAGAAACCAAGATGGTCTTGCCACATATTAAGAGTCCCAGTGCCCCTGTGATTACAGGGAAGTTTGAAACAAGAAGTTTTGGATCAATTGACATTCCAACCTGAAACAAGAAATAATTGCCATTAATTGCACAGATTGAAACTGGCTCGATCATTAAGACATGGCAACAATAGTTCTCTATAAGAATTCTATGACAAATTCACAAAGTTAAGCAGTCAGGATTTCTGACAATGACATGATGGTTATCATTTTCTAGATCAACAAAAAAATAAAAATGATGCCTGTACAAGACCTTTGTTTGCTTCACACAGATTTTAGTTATCATTAAGTAATATAAAGCTCTAACCCCAATCCCACCTGGTGGGATAAAGCTTTGGTCATTGTTGTGGTATTGTAAACTCTATACATCACAGACCCTAAAATCATCAACGTACCCTTCTATATTTCTGTTAGAAAATGTCAATCTTTTATCTATTCCAGATAAGAGAATTTAGACTCTAGACCCTTCTAGTGGTTATTCCTGTAAATCATTCTTTCATTTCTTAACCCTTCTACTAATTGTCAAAAGTTCACCCTGGATAATTTTATTCGGAAATTGAAAGCTCCTTCTAAGGTGAAGTCCTTTGTCTGGACTGCAGTACTGAATAGGATTAATACTAATGATTTGTTGTAAATTCAAAGACCTAAAACAAGTCATTTCTCCTAACATTTGTGTTATGTATATGAACAATTCAGAATCAGTAATAGATAGATGTATTTTTACATTGTCTGGTTTTTAATTCTTTGTGGAATAGGTTGTTTGGCGTATGTGGGGAAGATTGGGCTTTTACTAACTCTCTGGAGATCTTTTTGGCAATAAGGTTTAAAGGGTTTGGAAGAAGACAAGAGGTCACGATTTTGTGGACCTGAGCAGTATTTGCTATTCAGTGGTGCATCTAGTTGGAGAAGATTGCATGGATTTTTCAAGGTGTATCGATGTCTTCAGGAATGTTATGCGATAGAATAAGGTTTCAAGCTTCTCTTTGGTGTTCGGCACATGGTCTTTTTAAGGGGGTTGCCATTTTAGATCTACATAGAGATTGGACTGCTGTTGTGCATTTTTTTTTTTTAGTTTAATTTTCTGGTTTCTTTGTAATTGTATCTTTTTGTAGCATTCTGGTGGAGGATATCTTATACTCTGCTAGATACAGGCCCTAATAGGCCTTATTAGTAAAGCAGGTATAGTTAGTTAGAGGGTTAACCTTCTATAAATAGAGGGAGAGGAAGAAAATGAAGGTAGGTTTTGGAGAGTCGGGAGAGTTAGGCCTCTCGAAAAGCCTAGTTTCTTGTATTCTTTCGCCAGACCTCAACTATGGTTGAGTCTGAGCACTATCAATAGTATCCATTTTCTACTATTTTCTTGCTATTCTAATCCAATACCTATCAACTGGTATCAGAGCTCCCAAATACCATCGTTGATCAATAATGGAGGTAAGATTGGAGAAAATTGAAATTCTTGAAGAGACGCGGAGAGAAATTGCACTATGGAGGAAGGACATTGCACATTGGAGGGAGAAAGAAAGGTGACAAGCTGAAAGAGACAAGGATATTCAAGAAGCTCAGCGGAGGATGATTAAGGATTTTTGTGAGCTTCTTCGAAATCTTTGAAATGAACTGAGAAGAGGTAAGCTTGCTGGTTCAGGAAATGAAGAAATAGGAACAGAACCAGTGGAGTTAGAAAACAAAAGTTCAAAGCATAATGAAGAGATGGGGCTACATGGGGATTTTGGAGATTCAGCATCGGTGGAGACTCCAGATTAGCAGAACCTGAGCCATGGTGATGTGAATATCATTGTCTTTGAAGATATTTTTCTGGAAAACTCTCGGTTTTGGTAAATGGGAGCCGACGAAGGAGGTGAATATCCAAAAGGGGCTAAAGCAAGGTGATCCCCTTGCCCCATTTCTGTTCTTGTTAGTTGCGGAGGGCTTTAGTGGTTTGTTGAGGAATGCGGTATCTCTTGGCAAGTTCAAGGGATTCAAGGTGTGTAACTCTGATGTCACTGTCTCTCATCTGCAGTATGCAGATGATACTATCCTGATTGGGGAAGCATGAGATCAGAATCTATGGGTGATGAAGTCTGCACTGAGATGTTTTGAGTTGGTGTCAGGATTGAAGGTGAATTACCACAAGAGTAGCCTTATGGGGGTGAACGTCCCAGAGTTGTTTTTGTGTTCAGGTGCGGGTTTTTTGAATTGTAAGGTGGCAGGCATCCCTTTTAAGTATCTTGGGTTGCCAGTTGGTGCAAATCCAAGGAGGGCCTCTACCTTGCAACCTATGGTTGATTCTCTAGTGAAGAGGTTGAGCTCATGGAAGAATAATTCTTGTCTTTGGGTGACAGAATTGTGTTACTTAATTCAGTCCTTAATAGTATTCCGATCTACTTCTTGTCCTTTATGAGAATGGCAACTAAAGTGTGGAAAGCTATTATAAGAGTACAGAGGGAATTTTTGTGGGGTGATGCCATAGGACACAAGAAGATCGCTTGGGTTAAATGGGACGATGTGTGTAAGCCTAGAGAGAGGAGGGGGGGGGGGCTCGGGGTGAAAAATCTAGCCTTATTCAACCTTAGTCTTCTAGGGAAATGGAGGTGGAGGCTGCTGGTTGACAAAGAGGCCCTTTGGTGTAAGGTGTTAAAACAAAGTACGGGGAGGTGGTGTGTTTGAACCCAGATTTGAGCCAAGTGGGAAGTTGCAACCTGTCCTCGGTGTGGTGGAAGGACCTTTGCCAAATTGGTAAAGGTTGGGATGCGGAGGGGGAGTGGTGGGTGGATGGAGTTTGTAAAAAAATGGGGATGGCAAAACTGTCCGGTTCTGGAAGGATAGGTGGTTGGGCTGTTGTACTTTGGAGGATGTGTTTCCCAGGTTGTTTGCCATTTCTTCTATGCAATTAGAACCAATATCTGCATTTGGAAAATGGGAGGGTGATTGATCTTTGGGTGTGGGATTTTAAGTGGAGAAGAGCTTTTTTCTCATGGGAGGAGGATTTGTTAATGGAATTCCATAATTTACTCTTCTCAGTTATGCTGGTTCAGAGGCGGGATTCTTGGATTTGGAAACTTCATCCTTCGGGGGAATATAATGTGAAATCAGCCTATGTTTTCCTTGTGTATTAAGAAGGTCCAGCAGGTGCAGTTTTTAGAACGGGAGTATAAGACTTTTGGCATTTTGTGGAAGAGTATAGCCCCTTTAAAGGTAGTAGCTTTCTCTTGGTAACTACTTCTGGGTAGGCTACCAACTAAGGTAAATCTTCATAGGAGAGGGGTTATTAATGGGGATGAGGAATTGGTATGTCTTTTGTAATGGTCTGCATGAATCTGAATCTCATCTCTTCCTTATGTGTCCTTTTGTCTCTCTGTTATGGTCTTTGGTCCTACAATGGTTGGGTGTACATCTGTCTACCACAGTAATGCATTTCTTTGTTATGTTTGGAGATGCAAGAAAAAAGGGTGTGTCTTGGAGGCTGGTTGATGCTTTGGCATACGGTGGTTTGGTGCATTTGGGAGCTTCGTAATGGAATTATTTTTGGGAATTCAACTGCTGACTTGATTTTTATGCTAGATAGGATCAAGGTTTGCTCTTGGAGGTGGTTTCTAACTAGATTTAAGGGGGCTCCCTCCATGCAGTTTTTCAGATTGGAGTTTTGATCCAGCTCTATGTCTAGTAAAATAGTTGCCTGTGCTGGTTATTTATTTCGGTTGTAACTGCTGTAGCCCTGGCTGCTTTTGGACAGTTATTGTCCTTTTGCATATGGGTTTTTGAGTAGGACAAAACTTAGGTGCAGTTCCTTGTGTGCAGTTTTTACTGTTCTCCAATCACCATTCAATACATGGATTAACCAACCAATAGAGAAAATAGGAATATTTTAAATTTGAATTTAAATGAAAAATTTAATCTCTGGCATGTTATAATTGGTGAACAGTACAAACAACACCTATTTAACTGCACATAAGTTTTTTCCTTTTGAGTACCCCTTGTACTCTTAGTAATATAACTTTTTTGCCTTCTTCAAAAAAAATTGTCTTTGAAGAAATAGAAGAACACCCAATCACTGCAAACCAAGATACAGAGAGGCCATGTGTGCAGACTAAGGCTATCATGGGCAAACTTTTCAAGAGTGGGTGATCTTCTCAACGAGTTCAAGATCGAAGGGACTTGAAATGTGTAGAACCCATTTGGAAATGGGTAAAGAGGATAGGGCAGGGTGCCAAGGGGAAACCTCTAGGGGTGGTGCCAAGATTCCACAGAAATGAACAAATGGGTGGTGAAAATCACACGCTGGGTGGCGAGAAGGGGGAAAGGGAGGGGAGTCGGCAATGGTCACTAGTTTGCCTTCTAGCTAAGCAGGTGGGGAAGGATTAGGTGGCAACAACCAGGGAGATCAAGGTGATACAGAGTCAACCCCCTGCCCTACGACTACCAGAGCCTCCAGACCCAAGCCCACATCGAGCGTTCAGTGAGACGTTCGCAGGTGAGCATCCAGGGTCGTGCATCATAAAGGTACGCCATAAGCAAGGAGCCAAGCTTCTGTGGAGAACCAACATGAAGGAAGAGACAGCAGCAAGGGCAAAACTGGAAAGCGACAAAGTGAGTCCACTTCTAGTTATTGGGTTCAAGAAGGAGTAGAAATAGAACTCTGCCACATGCACTCTTTTCCTGAACTAATAAGCCGAACACAACACTGAAGAGAAATCTAGACCAACTTCAAAGATTTAGCAATGCAATTAACCATGGAAGGCAAGGCTCAAATGTTGCAAGGGGAAGCTGCTTCACTCCATTCTACAGTTGCTAGTTACAGTAGGGACAGTGGATTAATTGTGGAGACTGCATCTACTCTCATAAGTGTATTACACAAGAATTGGGACCCTGGCGGGATATTGTTTCTGTTGGAATATATTGTATTTATTTGTAGGATATTATTAGTTTAATGTACAAATCTTGCATTTAACAATAGTTATTAGGATTTTTTCTGTTTCCTTTTCTTTAGGATGGCATTAAGTGTCATTAGCCTATATATTGTAAAACATCTTTGAACATTTGATTTTAAGTGAATAATATTCAGGAAATTATTCTTTCAAGTCTTTCAAGTTGGTATCAGAGCTCTAGGTTTTTCCTAGGGTCTCTACTCCTTCTGATTTTCTTTCAAAGCAGCCTTCATTGCTGCGTTAGGGTTTCATCTCCACTTCCTTTTTCAGGCAGCCTTTGTAGCTGCACATTAGGGTTTTATTCCCTCTTTTCTATTGTGGCACGATCTGCCACCTCAGCCACTGCCGCCACCGTTCACGCCACCGCCCTCACCGGACTGATCACCTGCCCTGTTCCGACCTACCACCTAAGACCCACCGCCTTCCGAGGTCTCACGCGCCCACACACGCCACCTCAGTCTCTGCGCGTGTAATCCACGAGCCGCCTCCTCAATCACACGTGACGGCGCGTCCAGCTTCCGTTTTCGCCACCGTTTTCGGCGTTCCACTCGTCATCTCCTGCCGGTTCAAGTTCAGGTTGTGGGTCCTCCAAATATCGTTGAAACAGAGACTGTTCATATCATCCTATTTGTGGGTCATTGCTATTCCACTATAGCCCTTCACTGCTGCGATGTCAGATTATAGGGTTCTCAGGTCCATTCCACTGGTCGCTGGTGAAGATGAAGCTCCGGCTCTTACTAAAGATGAGTTGACGCGCTTACGGACAATCCTTAATTCCGCTAGTAAGCCTTTTGGTACTAGTTCTTCTCTACACATGTCTGGTAAGAATTTAAGTTATGTATCATTTAATGCTTCTAGTACTATATCTGAGGATATCTAGATAATTGACTCTGGTGCTACCGATCATATGACCCTTTACCCCTCATATTTTTCGACCTACTCTGAGTTGTCTGGTAAGCATCACATCACCGTTGCTAGTGGATCCCATGTTCCTATTTCAAGGTGTGGTAACATTTCACTGCAACCTTCCATTCCCTTACATAAAGTGCTTCATGTCCCTCAATTGGCAAATAACCTTATTTCTATTCATAAGCTTACTCGAGATTTAAACTGTACAGTAACCTTTCCCACTCATCGTGTGTTTCAGGATCTTACCACGGGGAAGACGATTGGGGTTGCTAAGGAACAGGCGGGTTATATACTCTGCATCGAGCTCGAGATCGTACCAGACAAGAGTTGTCCACTTTATCATCAGACAAGCACAGATTCCACTGCTTCTCAGATATGGCTTCACCACAGACGCCTTGGTCATCCTCCTTTTAGTCTCCTCGGGTCTTTATTCCCTCATTTGTTTAAAAAGGTGTCAGTTGAGTCTTTTCATTGTGATGTGTGTCAGTTTTCGAAACACCATTGTACAACTTTTTCTCCTAGTAATAGTAAAAGTATTGAACCTTTTGATCTTATTCATTCTGATGTGTGGGGACCATCCTCTACCTCTAATTTATCTGGTGCAAAATGGTTTGTTTCTTTTATTGATGATTGCACTAGGGTCACATGGCTATTTCTTATGAAAGATAAATCTGAAGTTTTTCAATTATTCTTACATTTTTACTGCATGGTTCAAACTCAATTTGGAAAAACAATCAAGAGGTTACGTTCTGATAATGGCAAGGAATATGTGAATCAACATTTCACCAATTTTTTTTAAAGAACATGGTGTTTTGCATGAATTGACTTGTGTGTATACCCCACAACAAAATGGGGTTGCCGAAAGAAAGAACCATCATCTCCTTGAAATGGCACGAGCTCTGCTCTTCCGAATGTTTGTCCCTAAGTCTTACTGGGGGGAAGTTGTTTTAACTGCCACATATTTGATAAACAGGTTGCCCTCTCGGGTCATGGGTGGTCTTAGTCCTGTTCAACTTATGACTTCTTTCTTTCCTTCTGTACCTACTATGAAAAATCTCTCATGTCACGTCTTTGATTGTGTTGCCTTTGTTCATGTTCATAGTCAACATCGTGGTAAGTTGGATCCTCGGGCTGTCAAATGTATCTTCATAGGGTATGCACCAGACAAAAAGGGTTACAAATGTTATCATCCTCAAAGTCATCGTGTATATGTCTCCATGGATGTCACTTTTCGTGAATCTGAGTCCTTTCACCTCCATCCTCAGCTTTAGGGGGAGAGTGGTCAAGAAGCTGAGTCTCTTGAGTCATCATTTGTTCCTCTTCTGGCTACGCCTATTGAGTCATCTGTCCCTCCTCTTATGAAGGATGTGGCATCATCTTCTGGTACTTCAGAAACGCCTAATGAATCAGTATCTGTTCCAATATCAAATGAGATAAATGGTTTTGATGGATACAAGCAGGTGTATCATAGGAAAAAACCCAACCTGGTCCAACAGCAACTTCAATCGCCTGAACCAGAGGTAAGCATTCCTGACTGAGCCTTTGAATAGTACTTTACATGATATTTGTGAACCTAACCCTGATGACTTGCCAATAGCCTTGAGAAAAGCCAGAAAAACTTGTGTGAAATACCCTATATCTCAGTTTGTGTCCACTAAAAATCTATCAATACAACACCAGAGTTTTATCTCTATCAAAGTCCCCACTTCAGTACAAGAAGCTTTAATAGATAAGAACTTGGTTCAAGCCATGCATGAAGAGATGAGGGCCTTGAACAAGAATGAGATGAGGGAAATTGTTGATAAACCGAAGGACAAAAGGATAGTTGGTGTAGATGGATTTACACAATGAAATATCGGTCTGATGGTACCCTGGATAGGTATAAAGCAAGGCTGTTTGCAAAAGGGTACACTCAGACATATGGGATTGATTATGAGGAGACATTTGCCCCAGTAGCAAAGATGAACACAGTCAGGATCATTCTCTCCTTAGCAACACACTTTGGATGGGACTTGCACCAATTTGATGTTAAAAATGCTTTTCTACATGGCAACTTGAAAGAGGAGGTTTATATGGACATTCCACCAGGGTATGATCCTACTGGTGGAGGAAACAAGGTGTGCAGATTACGGAAGGCTTTATATGGTCTCAAGCAGTCTCCTCATGCTTGGTTCGGAAGGTTCACCAATGCTATGGTGTCCTTTGGTTATAAACAGAGCCAAGGAGACCACACACTCTTTGTGAAACATTCTCAGGATGGCAAGCTTACACTTCTTTTGATCTATGTAGATGATA
Organism: Sophora flavescens; assembly: GCA_030762895.1. Taxonomy (NCBI): domain Eukaryota; kingdom Viridiplantae; phylum Streptophyta; class Magnoliopsida; order Fabales; family Fabaceae; genus Sophora; species Sophora flavescens. The sequence goes on along the minus strand of CM061063.1, from coordinate 186,704,851 downwards.
TGATCATTGCTGGTGATGATGAGGTAGAGAAACAGGTTCTAAGAGACAAACTAGCTGAACAGTTCGAAATGAAAGACTTGGGGAAGCTGAAGTACTTCCTTGGGATAGAGGTTGCCTACTCTAAACAAGGCATCTTTATTTCTCAAAGGAAATATGTACTGGATCTTCTTAAGGAGACGGGTAAACAAGGCTGCAAAACTTCAGGGGCTCCGATTGAACAAAATCACAGACTTGGAAACGATGAGGAGAGCTCAAAGGTTGAAAGGGCACAGTATCAGAGACTTGTGGGAAAGCTTATATATTTGTCTCACACCAGGCCAGACATAGCCTATGCTGTCAGTGTAGTTAGCCAGTTTATGCATGATCCCCGCGAAAGGCATATGCAAGCTGTGAATAGAATCCTCCAGTACTTGAAGATGAGTCCAGGAAGAGGACTACTATTTCGAAAGGAGCAGAATTTGTCCATTGAAACCTATATCGATGCAGGCTATGCCGGGTCAATTGTAAACAGGCGTTCTACCTCCGGTTACTGCATGTTTTTAGGAGGAAATTTGGTGACTTGGCGAAGTAAGAAGCAAAATGTGGTTGTAAGGTCAAGTGCAAAGGTAGAATTTCGAGCTATGGCACAGGGAATTTGTGAACTGTTATGGATGAGAATCATACTTGATGATCAGTGTTATCGATGGCGGATGGCGGCCTATGGCGGTCGGCCAAAAATCTGCCATACATTATAGCGGATGGCGATGCGGCCCTATGGCAGATGCCATGGCGGACAAAAAAAAATTGTATATATATAACAAAAAATGCAGAAATAAATATAAAATCCAAAAGACTAACAACATATATCAAGATCCATAAACTAAATTGATAGAAAATATCATATAAGTCTCATATTCACCTACCATAGACTACTAGCAAGGTTGGTTATCATCAAGTTCAAGACTTCATAATTCAAAATTCAAATAACAACAAAATGATAAAAACAACAATACAAGGAGAAGAGAAGAGGGTACTTGAAGCATCCAACGACACTGGTTTAGAAGTCATTGTCGTAAAAGACTGAAAAAACGAAAAAGAGAAGAGGCTGGTCGCTGGACAGAAGGTGGTCGCCGAAGGTCTGTGGTCGCCGGACGGTGGTCGCTGGATAGAGGGTGTCGCCGGACAGTGGGTGGTCGGAGAAGAAAGTGTGAAATGAGAAGACAGTGGGTTCTGATCGAACAAGGTTCTGGATGAAAGTGAGAGAGGAAAATAAGGGGCAGGCATTTTCATTAGGGTTTTACCCATTTTGGGCCCATATTTTGGGTCGGGTCGCACAACCCAGACAGCCCAGAAGACTGTTTTTGCCTTTCATTTTCATAAAAAACCCCTAAAAATCCACTTTTTCTGCCATGGCAGCCGCCTCCGCCATGCCCGCCACCCGCCATGTGGCAGCCACAGACCACCATGTGAAATCCGCCACGCCACCGCCACCGTATGGCGGTTCCTTCGAAACCTGCCGTCGCTTTCCGCCATGACACCGCCGTAACCGCTATTCGATAACACTGTTGATGATCTCAGAATCAAGTATGAAGCTCCCATGAGGTTACTTTGTGACAAAAAGTCTGCAATCAGCATTGCTCACAATCCGGTGCAACATGATCGGATGAAGCACATAGAGATTGATCGTCATTTTATCAAGGAAAAAGTAGATAATGGTCTTATAGCTATAGAGTACATCCCCTCAGAGCACCAATTAGCAGATGTATTCACTAAGGGGCTTCCCACTGAACGATTTCAAGGCCTTACTTGCAAGCGGGGAATGATAGATATTCACTCACCAGCTTGAGGGGGAGTGTTGGAATATATTGTATTTATTTGTAGGATATTATTAGTTTAATGTACAAATCTTGCATTTAACAAAAGTTATTACGATTTTTTCTGTTTCCTTTTCTTTAGGATGGCATCAAGTGTCATTAGCCTATTTATTGTAAAACATCTTTGTACATTTGATTTTAAGTGAATAATATTCAAAAAATTATTCTTTCAAGTCTTTCAAGTGTTTCAGCTGAAGAAAAGTTCACCTTGAGGACAAAGTGAATCTTTAGGGGGGGAGTATTGTTAGGTATGGGCCTTAATTGGGACAATAAGAATGAGCCTGGGTTAGGCCTTATTAGTAAAGCAGTTAGAGTTAGTTAGGGGGTTAGCCTTCTATAAATAGAGGTAGAGGAGGAAAAGGTGGGTAGGCAATTGATTAGTGAGTTTTGGATAGTTGAGAGAGTTAGGCCTCTTGAAGAGCCTTGGGAGAATTCTTGTATTCTTTCACAGATATCAACTATGGTTGAGTCTGAGCACTATCAATAATATCCATTTTCTACTATTTTCTTGCTATTCTGATCCAGTACCTATCATCCTCCTATTCTTATAATCCTCTTCTTTCTTAATGAATTTCCTTTTCTATAAAAAAAAAAGTATCCCTCTAAGACTAAGAAAAATTCTTACAGAAAAGTATTTTCCTGCCATGTTGTCAGATGACAAGTCTACCTGAAACACTTGTACTGTATCCGTCTTAGCCATAAGAAATACTCTACTTGAACCATTCACAACATGGGAAAATGTTTTATTGTTGTTGTTGTTGTTCTCCTTATTTAACATAATTTAATGTGTCCTACCCTTTATCTACCACATTGCAAACTCCCCAGTTACATATCCAGTATCCACCAGCTTCATTTTCAGTTCCATATCTAATGAAAGAATTCTAGTGACCATTTCATTACTTTTGAAGATTCTCATAAGAATAGTTCACATATAAGTAATTTCACTCGAAGATTAACCAGTAATAAAAATAAAATATTTGTGGTATGAACAAATAGAACAATAAAATTAATAAATTTGGGAATTACGAAATTCTACCGTCATAAAGAAGAGTCCCAATAGAAGGCCACGATATGGAGCAATATCAGATTCAACCTGTAATGAAAATTCAGTTTCTGCCAGTAGTAAACCAGCCAAAAATGCTCCCAGTGCCATGGATAGTCCTGCCTGTTTTAATTAACAAAAGGAAAACAAAACAAGTAAAAGAGCAGGTTAATGGATACATGAATGAAAAATTCAAACCCAAGGTTTCAAAAACCAAATCGGTCATCAAACAGGTAAAAAGGGCAAGTTCATGGTTTAATGGTCCGACCATGGACAAACTAGAAAATAAATATATAAATTATATACAATGATACTTTTTATATATGTATTATCATTTTTTATTGAAATAAACTGTGAGTATTTAATATTTGAAGTTACTTTTTATATTCAATATTAGAATATTATTCTAGTAATATAAGTACGTAAAAACATCAAAATTGCTTTTGACAAAAAGTAATGAAATATTCTGGACAATTATTCTAGGACTAATTAATATGGAACATAACAATTAAACAAGACAATGTAACTAACAAAATTGAAGCTGAAAATTAATTGTAAACTTCTAGAATTGTTATTTTTTGTGTTGAACATTGGCTGACTTAACCATTGGTGACTTCTTTATTTCTAATCTTTAATACTAGGTTTCCTCATCAATGGTTCAGATTCCTCCTTCCCACAATTCATGCATTTTGTGGAAACTTTAAACTGGTTCAACCTCTCAAACCACGTCCTGTTTAAGTGGTTCGTAACTGTTCAGAGACCAATTTCTACCTTCCTGTAGTGGATTAGATCCCAGTTCAACTGGTCGATCCTGTCTAGCTTTTAGAACAATGCTTAAACCTAATACTCAAACCTTGGCTGGCCTTTTCTTTCCCAAAATATCCTAATTAAGACAATCATGTTAAAATCGTGAAAAATTGTTTCTACAATAAGCAAAAACACTAGAAGACACACTTCAACCTGTTAAAAACCCAAAGAATGGATAAATTTAAAAGGAAAAGCAACAGGACAACTACCTACCCTGGCTGTAAGAAGACTAGTCCCAAGAATAACAAGAAGTGTATTGGCAGAGAATATTTCTGCATTTTGATTTTCTGCAACCTGCTTGTATATTGGTCGAAGGAGCTGTACAAAAGAAAAGGAAACTCAGTACAAAATACAATCAACATGTGCAATTTAAGCACTACCATAAAATGCCTTCTTAATGAACGCTAAAAGGATATAATTTATTGAATATTATGGTTGATTTGGAATTAATTACCAAGTTATTGTAAATAATTCTGTTTGAAGAGTTACTATAGCAGATATTCTATTTTAGGAATATTGTATATGATATCCTTTGATATCTATTAGGATTCCTTGTATTTACTAGGCTGTTTATTCTCTTTAATTAGCTTAGCATAGGCAGATCATACCCTGATCTTTAGGTACCTGATTTGGGTCCTGAAATCATGGTAAAAGATACCCATTACTTGTATATATTCTCTACAACCCTCCTGCATTAATACTTAGAGAATTCAAATCATCTGTATCTTTAGTTATCCTTCAAAAAAAATGGCCTTTTTTCTGATATATGTTTTAGCATCAGGATCTTGACACAACTAATACCAATATTCGAAATGGCTACTTTATTTAATCCCACCACGACTCGCAAAGAGTACAGAGAAACTTGCACCAAGACCTCATATGTTCAACTACTACAGTCCAAAACCCATCTCAAACAGTACAAGTAAATAGGTCCACATATTTCACAGATTGGAATTGGCCAGTAACTTTCATACACTATGATAAGTAGAACATCTAAATATGCTTCAAAGGATTCTATATATCATGTAATACCATAGAATTGATGGCCTAATGTTTTCTTCAAATTGAAAAATGGAAGCATCAGCTATCCAGATTAAGACTACATACTAATAGTTAGAAATCATACTGATGAGAGATCTCACACCTCAACTCTGAATACCACTTACCAATCGTCCGCCTGCAATTATAGCAGTGATGGCAACTGCTGCCTTAACAGCTGCCAGTCCAAGAGCTTCAGCAATGGCTTGAAAACCAACCTGAAAACAGAGATTGGTATTTACCACCAGACAACAAAGGCAGCAACAATACAGTATACATGTGGCAAAAATAATGATGACAACCACAGAACCAAGGTCAAATCATGCACTTACATGAACCGACTTTAAATATAAAGATAAAAATAAAGCTGTGTCTTGGGCCTTTCTATGAATATACTATAAATAATACAAAAAAAATATTCAATTAATTGCAAGTCCTATAGATAATTATTAATTCCCACATTAAGTTCCAGGCCACTGGAGGGGGGATAATTCACAAAGAACATTTGTCATTATGCAATGTGGTTCATGTTGAAATCTTTGGCTTCCATTTTCACATTGCCATGTTTCTTTGAGTGCTAAACTGCATCTTTAAATGTTTCATGTATGTTAATGTTTTAAACCTCATGACCGCAATATTGTCTAACTATCAAAAATAGGTACTTTAAGACTAAGAGTGCTAGAGAATTATTACCCCTCCTTTGGAAGAGTTAGGTGAAATAAGAGGTATGAGTATTAGCAAGACCACGACAGCCAAATCCTGAACAGAACAAAAGAAGAGTAAAAGTCAATTTGGGTCAAAGTATTTTGTTACCAATTAAAAAATACATGAAAGGCTGTTAACAGCTAATAATAAACAATCAATGTCGGAAATGGAAAATTAACATAACAAATGACTGGATAGAGCAAAGTCAAAGAAAAGGATGGTTATTGTATTGATGATCTCTGCAGAATAACATACTAAATGAAGTGCCTAAGGGGGAAATATGTGTAGAGTCATCTGCCCCAACATTCAAGTGCAGGTGTTAGTTTCATAGTTTAATTAGTTTCATAGTTTAATCCTTGCTGATTAGGAAGATGCTTGTTTAGCATGCACGTAAAATGCTAGAATTTAGTTTCATTTTAATCCTTGTTCATAAGGAAGATGCTTGAGTATGGTTGCTTATACAGATGCAGACTGGGTAGGGTCTCCAAGTGATAGGAGATCAACTTCTGGGTATTGTGTTTTCATTGGAGGTAATCTCATCTCTTGGAAGAGTAAGAAGCATAGTGTAGTTGCAAGATCGAGCGCAGAAGCAGAATAGAGAGCTATGGCTCTTCCAACATGTGAACTTATATGGTTAAAACATCTACTTCAAGAGTTAAAGTTTTGTCATTTCACATTGCTTCTGATCATTTCTTTCATGAATGAACTAAGCATATAGAGATCGATTGTCATTTCATTCGAGACAAGATTCTTTCAAAGGAGATCAGTACTTCATTTGTCAATTCTAATGATCAACTTGCAGATGTTTTCACCAAGTCTGTACGGGGCTCATGAATAACTTACATATGTAACAAGCTGGGTGCTTATGACATCTATGCACCAGCTTGAGGAGGAGTGTTAATATTGTTTGGTTCAGATTTGATATAGTCTTATATAGTTTGATATAGTCAATCCCTAAAATCAAGGGATTTTGTATTCAATTTTTGTAACTATCCGTTCTATAAATTGAGGAGGATGAGAAGGTTGTTCTCAAGCCATTCCGCTATTATAACATGGTATCAGAGCCTCCCACGATGTTGGGCCATCCACAGATGTCCAGTCCTGCAAACTTCATGCTCCAGATGTCCAGTCCTGGGCGTGAGGGGGTGTATTAAGTGTCTAAGACCCACATTGGTTGAGTATATGAGCCAAGAACCATTTATAATAACTTGGGCATCCCTCCCTCTATGAGCTAGCTTTTAGAGTGGAGTTAGGACCAATTATTCTAACAGTATGCATGTAAAATGCTAGATTGTGAAAAGGGCAAACAAATTTATAAGCTCACTCTAACATATCTTTCCACTATGGGACATCATGTTTAGCTTATCCAGAAGGTTCAGGCAACAGTATAGGAGATTGAAGCAAGATACGTATACTACTCGTAAGAAAGTTAAGATATCACAAGAATTATATTTCTACACTCTAGTACATCATTTGTCAAGAAATTTCCTTCAATATCTAGATAGATGGGTAAGGTACAATGTAACCTGAAAAAGTAAAACAGAAAATGTAGCTCGTCCATGCCGTGATGTGCTCTCACCTCTCTCCTGCAATACCTGCAAAACAAGTTCACTGAAATTATTGCAGCATGACAAACTTATCAGAAATAAAAGAAAAAGAAATTGATCAAACACAAACTTGACTGCATATATTGAACTCAGATGAGAACATTTCAACAAGGAGTATCTGATACAGCTAAATGTGTCGACCTTTATAAGTATTAATAAGCATCAAGACATTTATAAACAGATGCAGGCTACAACACAAAAAATTACAATTACTTACCCAAAATAACACGTTACAATTAATGTTGTCTAAAGTGGTGGATATTATTTAATTAGAATGTAAAAGAAATAGAAACCTAAGGCTACGTTTGGGATTTTTGAAGGAGACGAAGTGCAGTAGTTAGTAATGAAGTGCAGTGGAGAGGTAAAAGCATATCACTCCATTGTTTGGAAGATTAATGGGGGAATTGAGGGAGATCCCAAACCCCCCAAATTTGAGGGTAAAAAATTCAAGGGTTTGGGTGGGATGGAGTGGTTTGGGTTACCATCCTAAACCATCCCACTCCATTACTTAAGAAACTCTCATACAATGGGTTAATACATTCTAACCACTCCACTCCATTACTAACTCCATCCTCCAAAACAGCCTAAAGCTTAGATAAATTGACTAGAGTATGTGAAAGTATATCACAACGCCATAGATTCAAGCCCCTCAAAAAGTAAAAATTAAAAGCACAGAGTGCTCAGGTTATTTACCTGCAGAACAACAGCGGTGGATGATAATGCCAGGCCATTCCCAATTACAATAGCAGCAGGGCCAGGTTGGCCACAAATATAATGAGCCACCAAGCCAACAACTACAGCAGTCACTAAAACCTGCATTTATTCATGCATGCTAATGATTGTCAACAATTACATAACTAGAGTATAACAAAGGTGAACAATAATAACATGGATGCAAGATGGAGTTTCCCAATCACCTGTGCAGAGCCTAATCCAAAGACATATTTCTTCATCGAACTAAGCCTTTCCACAGAGAGCTAAAACAACATAGCAGCTCAGAGCTTCAGTTTAACTTTTCTGATTATAGTGATGATCAAAGTTAAGGTAGAACAAGATCTTATAGGAAACCCCACCTCCAGGCCAATATTGAATAAAAGGAAAACAACTCCAAATTCAGCTATTGCTTTTGTCCCATGAACATGCCGAATGATGGAGAGACCATATGGCCCAATCAAGATACCAGCAGCCAAGTAGCCAAGAACAGGACTGCCTAAACATTGTTGCAGAGGAGGTCACAGCATCAGCACAACAATATGTTATTATTAGATAACCAATCTTTATTATGTATAAGTTTTAAAGAAATTTAACACATACAGATAACAGTTTTGATACAATAGTTTCGTCAATTTTCCATAACCATACTAACAAATTGTTATCAGTAAAAAGAATGATCAGCTAAACATAGCAGAGATAATCTAATAATCTATGCATCATAGTTCCATTCAAGTAAAATATATGGAGTTTGGTGCCTAATCACATTCTAACTAAAACATCAAGAAAATTAACTCTGTTATACTTTGGCAGACTACGACCAATTCAGCACTAATAAAACATGGCAACTGAGTTACCTCCAGGAATTTTTTGAAATATTGGCACAAATATGACACTTGCTAGTAATAACCAGAGCACGTCAAAGAGAGAGGCTTCTTCCTCATTGACCTGGGATAAATATCAGACACAGGAAGATAAAATTTAGAAAAATAAGCATAAGACTAAACGGGAAATAATGAAGATCATACCTCTTGATGAGGCAATGAAGCAATAATTTTCTTAATTTTCTTGGGGAGTTTCTGAAGTTGTTTAACCAGAGGCTTTGCACTAGAGGAAACGTCTTCAACACTGGTAACAATAGCATCTGGCTGTTGAAGCATCTGAGCATTCCTCTCTGCTCTTTTGGCATAGAAGGCAACCCTACAATAAAAATCCACCACTTGTTGACTACTGGGTAAAACCTCCAATATTAAAACTTTGCACCTAAGCTAACATAGCGAGAAAGAACAATATAGTCTCCCTTAAAACGTACAGAAAATCTCAAATAAAGGTGACACCTATCAAGGCATAAATCTCTTTCCAAAGCCCAAATGATAGGATTTAATTTCAAAATCAGTTTTTAAACCAGCCAGTGAATATAGTCCTTTGTTCTAATCATGTTGTGCAAAAAGCTCAAAAATATCCTCCTAATATTTTGTGTGCATTACTCCTGTACCACATGTATTATATGCTAACCAAACGATGTCTATCTTCTTCATTACTTTTAGAACGATTGAAATAAAAGCAACAGGAATGAAGGAACAAGATGTAACAAGATCGTACACACCCTGCTCCCATTAACAGTAACCCAAGAATCAGCTTGGGTAACTGCTTCTGTGCAGATAACATAAAGCCCTGGAAAACTGATGTTGGTGAGAACTCAGCCCCATCTTCAGTAGAAGAGAAGAACGATGCAGAAAAGAATCGAGAAGATTTCTTCAGTAATGCTTTGGGAGCAAAGGGTGAACTATCTCTAGTCATATCTTTCTGGGTTTCCTGCTTTTTTGTTTGAACTGCATTATCATGATCACTCAGATAATCAGATTGTGATATGTCATCCAAATTCTGGGTGGTTTTATCAGATGCTGTTTCAGGTGATAACTTGGCAAGTAAAGATTCATCATCAATTGGCAAATCTCCATCTCTTTCAACAATGACATCACCAGAAGAACCTTGAACTGCTTTCTCCTCTCCAGGAACATCTCGAACTTGTATAGTTTCCACAGTATCGGCATTAAAACTAGAAACAGACTTATCCGCTCGCTGTAAGGCAATCTCTGCGTCATTTACATGTTGTGTAGCCTCAAGTTCAAAGGCAACAGCTTGCTCAGCCAAAAGCATTATGTTTGTAACATCCTCCTCAGCTTTTACAGCACTGAGTTGTGCCTTTTCGGCAATTTCTTGCAGTTTGTCCACTTCCTTCTGCAACTCCTCCTTTCTAATTTGCAAACTCCGCAGATCTTCCTCACAAGTAGCTAGGTTTGACTGGCATTCCTTGATATCTTCTTGAGCAACCAAAAGTGCCGTCTCCTGTTCTGTTATGTCATTATCAGTATCACCATTGCTCTCATCAGAACTTTGAGCTGAATCATGCACTTCTTTTGCAGCCTCCAAAGATTCTAAGGCTACTTGAAGCCTTGCAGTGGCTAATGAAAGAGCCATTGTTGCATTATGGACAGCTTCCTTGGCAATACTTTCTTCACTAGCAATTTCTTGGATGGTTTCAAGGGTAGAATTAACATCATTCCAAGCACTTGCTGCTTCATCATGCAAAAAGATGGCAGTCTCTGATATTTTTTTAACCTTTTCCTCGAACATGGTACTATTTACTCGTGCAACTTCTAGCTCTTTCAAGGCCTTTTGCAATACTTCTTGCAGTTCATCCACACCTCGTTCCTCTACTCCTATTTCACCCCCTCCTTCTTTCTCCCCTGGTTTCCTTTCTTCTCCCCCTTCCAAAGGTTCATCTAGTTGTGCACTACTGGAAATGGACCCCAACCCCGACTCCTCACCTGAACCTTCCACACAATCAACATTCCGGCCATTGCCATTAACATATGCTAAAGAATCACTACCTTGGCACCTCGACCAAATTACTCTACGAGACGCCATAAAAAGAATATTATTATTACAACACAAACCTCTTTTCGAATTCGAAACTTTAAGGTCACCAGCAGAAACCACTTTCAGATTATTCGAACAACCAGAAACACCACTAACTCCGTTTTTCCCACTAAATTGCAACTTCGAAACACTTCTTGAATCGCCGAGAATGGCACAACGAGAAAAACATCTCCCTCTAAAATCAAATTGACCTACTACTGATCTATTGTGTCTGTTACTCGTCCCTACACCTCCATGCAACATTCTTGAATGTGATAAACTAAAAGCCACATCCATGTTCATATTTCTCAATCTTTCACAACTCAACTTTCACAGAACAACATTCAATACACTTCACATGCACTAATCAGCAATTCCTCAAAAAACCTGAACCAAAAAAGAAAATTCAAAAAAATTAAAATTAAAAATCAGAAACGTTGAATACATACAACACAATTTTCGCATTCATCAAAAACAAATAACTCACTCACTCGATGGAATACTCAATATGCAGTTACGAGCATACCTATGCATCGAACGGTGCGTTTTGCAGTGGAAGAAGAGTGTGAGGAATTGATCGTGAAGAGCACACAGTAAGAGTGGGAAACTGAAGATTCAATGGCGGAAATGAGGGAAATGGTGAACGAATCGGCGAAGTCTTCGAAGTTCAGCTTCGCTTTGAATACATATATATATTGCAAGAAAGGCCAAATAGAGGGAAAATTATGACAAATTTTTCTTTAGGTTTATTTTTTTGTTTTAAATTTTTTTTCTCTCTGGCACCAAAATTCTTTTTGAGAAGAAAATGAATATTCTTTTTTTATAAATCACATGAAAATTGTATATGCCTTTATATATCACGTGAAATTTGTGAATTCTTCTTGGGTTTGAGTGGCCCTTTTGTATTTTTGTTAGCTTCTAAAACGGCCATTGAGAATACGAGAGGATATTCTTGTGGCACTAGGCATTGACCCCATTGCGCAGTTTTAGTTTTCAGGAAAAAAAAAATAATTACGATTTTTTTTATAAAAAAAAAAGAGTTTATTTTTAAAGAAAGCGGGTATTCACTTTTGATGGGATAAAATAAAATGTATAAAAATTCAACTCACTAAACAGGGTAAAGGTCTATTTTGGTTCCTGACAAAAGATGCGATGCCTATTTTAGTCCCTAACCAAAAAAAAAACTACTTCGTTAGTTCTTAACAATTATTAACGTGGGACAAGTTAGTCCCTACTGAAGTTGACACAGAGAAACACAAGAAAGGAGGTTGAATTGTGTTTCTTAACAGTTTCTCGAAAAAGCCTTTTCTCAAACCTTTTGCAAGCAAAACAATAAAAACAACACACAAACAGGAAAACATTTTTACAGAGTTAACAAACTCGGATCCAAAACCCCACAGTCAAAAGCTGTAAAAGATAAGGGTTAGAAGAATCACAGAAGTGTTTTATCCTGGTTCACTCTCTTCCAACCAAGAGCTACGTCCAGTCCCTTCTACCTGAAGGTTTTTCTCCACTATAAACCAATAGCTTTACAAGTATTCAACGCCTCTTCAGGCTACAAGTATTCTTTCTCTACCAAGCCTCTTCAGGCTCTAACTCTAACAAAGAGATTTAAGATTTTGATCTATGAACTCACCATGTGTGAGGATATGAAAGTTTAAGATCAGGAAGGATACAACTAAAACTATTCAAATGAAAGTTTAACAGAGATTTTGCACTTTGAAAATTTCACAGCATTAAGTTGTTTCTTCTCTTGGGGTTGTCTAATATATATAGACATCTTCTTTTCTTCAACGGTCTTGAGTAAATATCCGTTTAGAGATAGCATTAAATGATTGGATCCGTTGAGACTAATAACTTGACGTGCTTCATGGAGAAGTGCTCTTGTTTATCAGAGGAATGCTCCAAGTAGAGCTGTCACTTCCCTGTAGTACCGAAGGTTGCTTTCTAACTTTCCTTCTTTGTACTTGGTTTGAACTTTACAGCAATGTAAATGACGGAGTACAAAGGTTTATGTTCTCGATGGTACTATGTTCTTATTCTCAAGGAACAAAGAGTTAACAAAGAAGCTGCAAGAGAAAGAGACATATATTATTTTGAATTAAATATTCAATCATTTGAAATGATTACGTTTAAGCTTAGACGGGTTCACCTTTAATAGCTAGTAGACGCACAGGTCTTTGGACGTGCAAAAATTAACTTATCAGCAAGACGAGCTCGTCTATTGATATTGCGTCTATAGACTCTTGTCTAGCTCCAAGTCTTTGGAATCGCTATACTCAATAGCTCGTCTACTGGCGTGGCGTTTAGTGAGACTACTCGTCTATTATCAAGTCTTTGGACTTTGTGTTTTTCTGGAGATTATTTTATTAGCTCGTATACTTAACTTTCTTTAGACTTAGATATTTGTTTACAGGATATTACCTTAGCCAATTTTTAAGACCTCGTCTAGTGATATTATAACAGACTCAGAAAATTTACCAAAGGAGAAGACTAGTGATATTATAATAGAATCCGATATGATTCCATTAGCCAGAAAAGATACTCTTTCCAAGTTTCTTTATCTAGTAACATTCAAACAATCCTGCAAACTATAATAAACAAGTTAGATCTTTGACAATACCTTGCCATACAAATTTAACCTTTTTGTTAACATCAAAGCTTAAGAGATTATTTAATCCAAAACCACTTTGGTTCTAACAATCTCCCCCTTTTTGATGATGACAAAAACTAATTAAATTCAAGTGAGCAAAGTCTAAGAGAGCTACAGAGTTCCCCCTAAGACACAGCATTCAAACTTAAAAAGGATAAAGCAGATAAGCAGCAGCACATATCATATATATCTTATCAGATCAGTTATAGATTTACTCAGTCATATTCAAGACATATTATCAGAGTAAAAAGAACTTTTAAGACAAAAGCTATAAAAGAATAGAGATATATCAAAAAACAGCAATCATAGTATCAGAGCATATTAAACAGAGGTATGCAACAAGACAGTATAAGAATATGTATATGCAAACAGATACTTATAATCCAAACACTGATATTTGTATATATATCTTTATAAATTTAATTCTCAATCCTTCTCCCCCTTTTTTGTCATAAGACAAAAAGGAAACATGAATGGACCATCATTGTCAGTTAAAAAGAGAAAGGAAAACTAAGAAGAGGGTGGAGGTGGTTGAGGAGGGTCTTGATTTGGTGGAGGTGGAGGAGGTTGAACAACAAGATTGTGCCTTTATTGAAAATTGGTGAGGATGCTTAGCATCCGGTTAATTAGAACATTTGTTGGAGCTAAGGATTCTGCAACTTGCTCTTTTACTTGCTCCTTGACCTCTACTTTCACCTTCTCCTCTACTATTCTGCCTATTATTTCTTCAAGATTTGATGGCGGTGAAGGTCTTGAACTTTCAGCTGAATCATGCAGATGATGTAGACCTTGTAGAGTACTAGGAGCTTGAGATTGTTGAGGCTGGTCATGTGGATGTACAATTTCCAGAGCCAGTGGTTGTGAAGAGTGCTTCCCAGAAGTTTCTTGTCTGCTTGCAGACTCAGCAACTTCTTCTCTCAAAGGTTTAGACTGGACAGCTTATGTGTTCAAATCAGGACCTTCAACAATGATCTCTTCCTCAGTGTGCTCAGAAGAAGAAGAAGAAGAAGAAGAAAGCTTGTGGAGATGATGCAAGGGTAAGCACAGGAGTAGGCAGATCTGGAGCCCAGTGAACATGGTCTTCTTCATAGACATGACTGATCAAAGGAATTCGAAGAGTGTCCTCATGAATATAAAACCTAACATTAGAGAGACTGTACTTTCCTCTAACTGTTGGTGTGTTTCTTTTATCTTGATCACTCAGTCCAGAGGATGATGCTTGTGTAAATGCTATATGTGTTGTGAATAATTGCTTATGTGGTTTTGCGTGATGACAAATCAAAGTAACAAGTTAAGTTCCTAAATATATAGCATAAATAATTTACATGAATGTGTGAACATCGCTAACTGTGTGCTCAAGTGTGTAGAATAATTATTTAAGCTACATACTCTTAAAAATGAAGAAAGGAAGAATCTTGAATAAAAGATTCAAGTTTCTTATTGGAAACATCTTAAAAATGATGATGTGTCTTAAGGCTAGAAGTGTCTTAGCTTGATGAAGTGTCTTATTCCAAGATTCAGCTCAAGTATCGCAAAGCATCTCTAGTGAAGTGTCTTAAGACCATAAGCGTGTTAAGACTGGTGAAGGATATTAAGACAAGTGAAGCATCTTATCCCAAAGCGTTTCAAATCAAGAATCTATCTCGAAGTGTCTCTGCCCAAGTGTCTATCTAGAATCATCTTATGAAGTGTCTGAAGACTATTCAAGTATAGATCAGACTACGGCTTATAAAGAATAGAAGTATAGAAACAAAGATGGAAGACTGGAGTCAAGCGTCTACACAAAGTGCCTGGTACTACATTCAAGTGTCTGTTCCATTATATGTTGAGCTACACTCATCCAAATCAGGAGATCTTGGTCTCATTGGAAAGATAAGATAAATATCTGTAACACTAAGACCTCATTCATGTTTTGATGTATGACAAACAAAGTGTATTTTGTATAAAATTTTTAATTTTGACTACGTACTCATTTCGTGTAAAGTTGCATGCAAGATCACTGGTCCAACAAAGCAAAACAAGCGCTCGTCCAACACAGGGATAATATAAGCGCTCATCCAATGAAGTGATCCAAGAAGACGTCCAACAAAGTAAAAAAAAATTGACTTCCAATGAACCACTAAAGAGCTCGTCCACTAAAGTACCATTTGGAGCGCGTCCAGAAAAGTACAACAAAAACACGTCCACTGAAGTACAACAAGAAGAGCACGTCCACTGAAGTTCAACAAAAAGAGCTCGTTTAACAAGAAGAGTGCATCCACTGAAAGTAATAGAAGAGCTCGTCTGCTGACGTGGCACTTGAAGCTCATCTACTGAAGAAACAGAAGAGCTCGTCTGCTGATGTGGCACTTGGAGCTCGTCTACTGAAAGTAACAGAAGCATGCGTCTACTGAAGTAAAAATGAGAGCTCGTCTACTAATAGTGGCAAAAGGAGCTCGTCTACTAATGATACGCGCTTTGGACTTGCTAAGATCTTAATGAGAAGCTCCGTCCACTAACATGGCATATAAAGCTCGTCTACCAATTGGAGCCCGTCCAATTACCTTGTGTTAGCACTCTCGTCTACTAGTTGGAGCACGTCCAATTACCTTGAGCTAGTACTCCCGTCTGCTGACGTGGCAAATGGACGCAACTATTTTTCTCTTCAAATAAACACGGATATATTACTCTTCAAAAAAAAAAAAGACTTGGCTATCCTTTCAGATGGAAACGGTTATTTTTCAAGAAGGACGCAAACTCTACAAAGATCAACAGAATCTCATTTCAAGAACAAGAATCAAGAAAACTGATTATGTTAAATCAGATCCAAATATGTTTTAAATGATCCCAATGGCTATAATTTGTCTTCTATATAAAGAGGGATCAAAGGAACACTTTTCAGCACAACACATACAATAACAACAACACAACTCATTCTGATTGTGAAACTACGAAAGATCCAAAGTGCTTTATCTCTGAGAAAAGTGTGATAGTAGTTAGAACTTCAATTTGTATAATCAGACTTTTAGAGTCTTTCTTCTACTCAATTCTTTTCGTGAATTAGTGTGATTAAGAGAGGGTATCTCTTAGGCTTTAACAAGGATAGAATGGATCCTTGGGTATAGAAAAACTATTGTGCTTTCTGGTGATTTTTCAAGCAAGGAGGTTATCCTTGTGTTGCTGTAATTAGAATTGTGTAATTGCTGATTATAGTGGAGAAAACCACAGAGGTGTGGGACTGGATGTAGGCTTACCAGAGGAGGTAGCCGAATCAGGATAAATCGGTTTGTGTGTTCTTCTCATCTTTAAACTCCATATACTTGTTAACTTGAATCTTTAATCTGCAATCTGTGTTAAAATCTGTTGTTACTACTTATAATTCTTCTTGTCATCATTACTTGTTCCATAACCTGATTCTTGGGAATTAAAATTGAGTGAATACTAATTTTCTTTAAAGAAACACTGTTTTGCTTTAAATTATTGAAAAAGTTTTCAATATCTCAATTCACCCCCCCCTAAGACCGTAGCCACTACCAACAATTGGCATCAGGGCTAAAACTCCTGTTACAGAGCTTAACAGCTTCAAGAGATGGCTACAAATGATATCCTGGGTGATGGGGCTTCACTCACTAGACCCCCTGCCTTTAATGGCTCCCAATACATGTATTGGAAAGAGATGCTTATCTTTCTTGAGGCTGCAGGTTTAGGTGTATTAGATGTTGTTGAAAATGGTCCCTATGTTCCATTTATTCTTGATGCTGAGGGAAATAAACAAACTAAACCAAAAGATTACTGGAATGATGATGATAAAAGAAGAATTGGTTATAATGCTAAGGCAAAAAATATTATAACAGCTGCTTTGAATTATGATGAGTTTTTCAGGGTCTCCAATTGCAAAATGGCAAAGCAAATGTGGGATACTCTTCGCGCACGCGTCAAAAAGCGAGCGGTTTGTAAAAATGTAGTTTAGGGAGCGACAACTCGAGTATCGTCTCACAAGGACTCTTGGGTTGTTGCTAACAGAAAAGTCAGTTCTGGGGGGTTTTGGATTGAAATTAAACAAAGAAAACAAAGCATAAACAGAGCAGTAAAAACAGAGCAGAAAATAATGCAAATAAAATAAAACGATTAACCTACTGTTCTCGATTTCCCACTATCATTGGTTCATGTAAATTCCAAGTCCTAAGCAGATTCTAATCCCCTTTCGGTTGTAGCAACAATTAACAAACGAAATCGCTACTACAGATATATGTTCCTATTCCCGAATTAAACAAACGGGGTTAAGCCCTCATGAACTAAACGAACATGAACGAACACACGCGAATTAAACAAACGCGATTCAATATAGGAACATAACATCACCGAAATAAATCCACACAACACTATACACTCCTGAATTAAACAAACAGAAATATATAGCATGGTATTGAAAAGAGAATGGCAAACAAAACAGGAATCACAAAACCTCAAGTGTAATGGAAACCAATCTCAGTAGATTAATCAAAGGAGACTAGCTCTCCATTACAAGAGAAACACAAAACTGTAAACCTAAGAAAAGAAGATAAACTACTACTACTAACTAAGACTTCATTCTGTCATAGAACAGCCTTATATACAGCTTCTGGATTCCGCGGTCTCGCGAGGCGAACACTGTCTCGTGACGCGAATCTCTGCAATGTTTGGTATTCTCGCGAGGCGAAGTACGGCTCGCGTGGCGAGGAATGGAAAAGTCATGGCTTCTGGTCTTCAGTCTCGCGAGGCGAGTAATGGATTCGCGGGGCGAGACAGAAAGGATTGCAAATTCTGGAACAGTCACGCTTCAGGTTCGCGAGGCGAATGCCTTCTCGCGGGGCGAGAACTCCAGAATTATTTCTTTTTATTACTTGAAAACAGAAAATAGCAGTAAGTGCTTTATTTTACTCTAAATCAGCTAAATTAGCCTAAAAATACTTAAACGACACAAAATGCTGCTCAAAGACAATCAAGTCTAATTTGGGTGAAAATGAGATAAAATTAGCACAAAGCCAAGGTTTTTCTAGTTATAAAACTAGACTAGCCAGAGGCTGATCAACTCTTCAACTCACTCATGAAGGAACCAACGATGTGAAAAAAGCAAGGATGAATGCATTAGTCCATGAATATGAACTCTTTCACATAAAGAATGGTGAGGAGATAGATGAACTGCAAAAGAGGTTTACACACATTGTGAACCAGCTAAAAGGACTCGGACATACAATCACATATGAGAAAAAGATTAACAAGATAATGAGATGTTTGAGTCATGAATGGCAGCCAAAAATTACTGCAATTGCTGAAGCAAATGATCTTGACACCATGCAGATTACTGCTCTATTTGGCAAGTTGAAAGAACACGAATTGGAACTCAATAGATTGAAAAGTCATGAAGATAAGGAGAAAATGAAGAAAGCACTCTCACTCAAGGCTCATATCTCCAAAGAATCAATAGAAAGTGAAGAAGATGAACGCCTTGATGAAAGTGAAGAATCCGAAGAAGAAGACATGGGATTGCTTGTGAGGAAATTTAGAAGATTCATCAAGAAGGATAGAAACAAGAAGCAATTCAGTTTTCCTACCAAAAAGAACACGAACAAAGGTGAAAGCTCTTCCTCAACAATCAAATGCTTTGAATGTGGAAAGCTTGGACACTACAAAAATGAATGTCCAAAGCTACAAAAGAAAGAAAAGTATGAGAAGAATGACAACAAATAGAAGAAAGGAAGAAAGCCTAGAAGAGCATACATAGCTTGGGAAGAAAATGATATGGATTCCACTAGTAGTGAATCTGAAAATGAAGAAGCCAACCTATGTCTCATGGCAAATCAACAAAGTGATAGTGAAACCGAGGTAAATGATTATTCTCCTACCTATGATGAGTTACAAGATGCTTTTGATGAATTGCATGAAGAATATGTTAAAATTGGTAAACAACTTATATCTTCTAGGAAGATCATCGCAAAACAATGTATGACTATGCATCTTTACAAATAAATCTTAAAGAACTAGAAGCTGAAAATTCACAATTACTTGCATCTAGTTCAATTTGCACCAAATGCACTACACTAGAAAAGGAAGTTGAAAAATTGAATACAACTCCATCTAAGTTTGCTTTGCGTAGAGATAACTTGAATGCCATATTAGGACAGCAAAAGGGTGTGTATGACAAAGCTGGAATTGGATATAAGCCAATGGTACATGAAAAATCTTTTAAGAAGCTTTTTGTTCCACCTATTTCCTCAACTAGTCCTTTTGTTAAATGCTATTACTGTCTAAAGAAAGGGCATACAGCTGCTATTTGGAGACTTAGAAAGAACATTCATGTTGGCATTAAACAAATTTGGGTTCCAAAAGGAACTTATGTTGCTACTAACACCAAAGGACCCAACCAGATTTGGGGACCTAAAGGAAAAGGATAAAAAAATCTGTTTTGTAGGTGTTTTTGAAGGCCAAAACCTCAAGCTGGTTTTTGGACAGTGGCTGCTCCAAACACATGATCGGAGACATCACAAAATTTACATCTTTCACTCCCAAGGAAGGTGGAAATGTCACTTATGGAGACAACAACAAAGGAAAAATTCTTGGTGTTGGAACAAAAGGAAAAAGTCCAGCAATAAAGATTGAGAATGTTCTCTATGTGGAAGGACTCAAACACAATCTACTAAGTATAAGCCAATTATGTGATAAAGGCTACAAGGTAAACTTTAACTCAAATTTGTGTATGATCGAATCTATTCATGATAATAACATAAAATTGATAGGAAATAGAATCAATAACATCTATATGTTAGACATAGACAACTTAATTTCCAATGATGCATGTTGCTTAATTTCCAAAGAAGATGAAAATTGGCTTTGGCATAGGAGAATAACTCAAATTCATATGGATCACTTGAATAAATTGATTTCCAAAGAACTTGTAATCGGTTTACCAAATAAAAAGTTTGTTAAAGAAGGCCTATGTGATGCATGTCAAAAGGGTAAACAAGTGAAAATCTCATTTAAGGCTAAAAACACTGTTTCAACTAGTAGACCTTACAATTGCTGCACATGGACCTTTTTGGACCTTCTAGGACAAAAAGCTTTGGTGGAAATCTCTATGCTCTTGTAATTGTTGATGACTTCTCTAGATTCACTTGGACCTTTTTCTTAGCACAAAAGAATGAACCTTTTAAATCTTTTAAGAATATGGCTAAGGTTTCTCAAAATGAGAAAGACGTGAAAATTGTTTCAATTAAGAATGACCATGGAGGAGAATTCCAAAATGAGGAGTTTGGTAACTTTTGTGATGAACATGGTATAAAACACAATTTTTCTGCACCTAGAACTCCACAATAAAATGGAGTAGTTGAGAGGAAAAATAGGTCACTTGAAGAAATTGCTAGAACCATATTAAGTGACTCTAATTTACCAAAGTATTTTTGGGCTGATGCTGTGAGTACTGCTTTTTATGTTTTGAATAGAGTTCTAATAAGGTCAATGTTGAAGAAAACTCCATATGAACTTTACAAGGGAATAAAACCTAACATTTCTCATTTTCATGTCTTTGGCTGTAAATGTTTTATGCAAAATAATGGCAAGGATAATCTTGGGAAATTTGATCCCAAAGCTGATGAGGGTATTTTCCTAGGTTATTCATTAACTAGCAAAGCATATAGAATGTTTAATAAGCGTACTTTATCAATGGAAGAATCTGTTCACATAACATTTGATGAGTCTAACCCCAAAAGGTTGGGAAAGGACATTTTTGATGATGCAGAAACTCTTGAGGATGAAGTGAAATCTGATGAAGGAAAGGAGAGCAACAAGGAAAAGGAAGATGAAGAAATCAATAAAGAACCTCAAGCAGAACTTCAACAAGAAAATCTTCCTAAGGAGTGGCAAGCTTCAAAGAATCATCCCCTAGACAATATCATTGGTGAGATCACCAAAGGGGTAACCACTAGAAACTCTTTAAGGAATATTTGCAATATCATGGCGTTTGTATCTCAAATAGAACCAAAATGTGTTGATGATGCTATTAATGATGAACATTGGATGATTGCAATGCAAGTGGAGTTAAATCAATTTAAAAGGAACAAAGTTTGGGATTTAGTTCCAAGACCCAAAAGTAACCAAATAATCGGAACTAAATGGGTGTTTAGAAACAAAATGGATGAGAATGGAATAATAGTAAGAAACAAGGCTAGACTAGTAGCTAAGGGATACAATCAAGAAGAAGGAATTGATTATGATGAAACATATGCTCCCGTAGCTAGATTAGAAGCCATAAGAATGCTCTTAGCCTATGCTTGTATAATGAACTTTAAACTGTACCAAATGGATGTGAAAAGTGCCTTTTTAAATGGAATAATACAAGAGGAAGTATATGTAAGCCAACCCCTGGCTTTGTTGATAGTGAGTTCCCAAATCATGTCTATAAACTGACTAAAGCCCTCTATGGACTCAAGCAAGCTCCTAGAGCTTGGTATGAGAGGTTAAGCAATTTTCTCCTGGAGAAAGGCTTTAAAAGAGGAAAAGTTGATACAACACTATTTACTAAAACAAAATCACACAATATCTTACTTGTTCAAATATATGTTGATGACATTATTTTTGGTGCTACTAATGAGTCTTTATGCAAGGAATTTGGTGAACTAATGCAAAGTGAATTTGAAATGTCCATGATGGGAGAACTTACCTTCTTTCTTGGACTTCAAATTAAACAATGCCAAGATGGAACTTTCATAATCCAAACAAAGTATTGCAAGGAACTACTAAAGAAGTTTGGAATCGAAAGCGCAAAGGAAATGGCAACACCAATGAGTCCAGCCTGCTACTTGGACAAAGATGAACATGGTAAATCTATAGATGTATCCAAGTATTGAGGTATTATCGGATCCTTACTTTATCTCACTGCAAGTAGGTCAGATATAATGTTTAGTGTGTGTATGTGTGCAAGGTATCAAGCTAATCCTAAAGAATCACATCTTACTGCAGTTAAAAGAATCATGAAGTATCTCTTAGGAACAAAAGAAATGGGGTTGTGGTATCCCAAGGGATCCACTTGCACATTAATAGGATATTCCGACTCTGACTTTGCTGGATGCAAGTTAGATAGGAAGAGCACAAGTGGAACATGCCATTTATTAGGAAATTCCCTAGTGTCCTAGTTTAGTAAAAAGCAAACTAGTGTGGCCTTATCCACAGCTGAAGCAGAATATGTTGCAGCTGGAAGTTGTTGTGCTCAAATCCTATGGATGAAACAACAATTAATTGACTATGGTGTTTATCTGGATCATATACCAATAAAGTGTGATAACACTAGTGCAATTAATCTAACAAAGAACCCAATTATGCACTCAAGAACCAAGCATATTGAAATTAGGCATCATTTTATCAGGGATCATATTCAAAGTGGTGATGTTGTGATTGAACATATAGATACAACCAATAAATTAGCTGATATATTCACCAAACCACTAAATAAGGAGATTTTCTTCTTTATAAGAAGGGAACTTTACATAATTGATAACAGATGGCAAGAGAGGCAGCAAAAGTTGCTGAAAATTATGAAGGACATGGGCAAGATGCTTTTATCTAGTCTCGGTTTAGACTAAGTGTCCTTAAGTGTCTGTAATTTTTGTTTGATTTAAGTGTTTTGGATGTTTTGATGTATTGCATAAGTTCTGAAATGATTTATTATCAATGAACATAAAACTGTTTTTCAGTTTGATTTCAATATTCTCCACAGTTTCTTTTTGATAATGACAAAGGGGGAGAAAGATGAACCATACAACTATTAATTCTGTCTTGCATTTGCTGTAAAAATTTTTTCTCTGATATGTAATTTTTTTTCTCTAATACCTAAGTATGACTGCTTTGAAAAGACATACTTGAACTTATAATAAATGCAAGATGATTTTTTTTTCTCTTCCATGATAATGATATGATAACACTTGATTTTTTGAAAGATATCAATGACACCGGGGGAGGATGAAAATGACTCAAGAACCATGCTTACTGAATAGTTGCACTCTGATTTCTTAATAACTAAGGTTAAGTATGGTAAGGTTTGTCATAATCAAAAAGGGGGAGTTTGTAAGACTAAGCCCTCATTCATGTTTTGATGTATGACAAACAAAGTGTATTTTGCATAAGATTTTTAGTTTTGACTACGTACTCATTTCGTGTTAAGTTGCATGCAAGATCACTCGTTCAACAAAGCAAAACAAGCGCTCGTCCAACACAGGGATAATATAAGCGCTTATCCAATGAAGTGAACCAAGAAGACGTCCAACAAAGTAAAAAAAATTGACGTCCAATGAACCACTAAAGAGCTCGTCCACTAAAGTACCATTTGGAGCGTGTCTACTAAAGTACAACAAAAACACGTCTACTGAAGTACAACAAGAAGAGCATGTCCACTGAAGTTCAACAAAAAGAGCTCGTCTAACAAGAAGAGTGCGTCCACTGAAAGTAATAGAAGAGCTCGTCTGCTGACGTGGCACTTGGAGCTCATCTACTGAAGAAACAGAAGAGCTCGTCTGCTGACGTGTCACTTGGAGCTCGTCTCATCGAAAAGTGAAGCACGCAGCACTCATGAATTAAAAAGGAGAGCTCGTCTACTAATAGTGGCAAAAGGAGCTCATCTACTAATGATACGCGCTTTGGACTTGCTAAGATCTTAATGAGAAGCTTCGTCCACTAACATTACATATAAATCTCGTCTACCAACTGGAGCCCGTCCACCAACTGGAGCCCGTCCAATTACCTTGTGTTAGCACTCTCGTCTACCAGTTGGAGCACGTCCAATTACCTTGAGCTAGTACTCCCGTCTGCTGACATGGCAAATGGACGCAGCTATTTTTCTCTTCAAATAAATACGGATATATTACTCTTCAAAAAAAAAGACTTGGCTATCCTTTTAGATGGAAACGGTTATTTTTCAAGAAGGACGCAAACTCTACAAAGATCAACAGAATCTCATTTCAAGAACAAGAATCAAGAAAACAGATTTTGTTAAATCAGATCCAAATCTGTTTTAAATGATCCCAACGGCTATAATTTGTCTTCTATATAAAGAGGGATCAAAGGAACACTTTTCAACACAACACATACAATAACAACAACACAACTCATTCTGATTGTGAAACTACGAAAGATCCAAAGTGCTTTATCTCTGAGAAAAGTGTGATAGTAGTTAGAACTTCAATTTGTATAATCAGACTTTTAGAGTCTTTCTTCTACTCAATTCTTTTCGTGAATTAGTGTGATTAAGAAAGGGTATCTCTTAGGCTTTAAAAAGGATAGAAGGGATCCTTGGGTATAGAAAAACTAGTGTGCTTTCTGGTGATTTTTTAAGCAAGGAGGTTATCCTTGTGTTGCTGTAATTAGAATTGTGTAATTGCTGATTATAGTGGAGAAAACCACAGAGGTGTGGGACTGGATGTAGGCTTACCAGAGGAGGTAGCCGAATCAGGATAAATCGGTTTGCATGTTCTTCTCATCTCTAAACTCTATATACTTGTTAACTTGAATCTTTAATCTGCAATCTGTGTTAAGATCTGTTGTTACTACTTATAATTCTTCTTGTCATCATTACTTTTTCCATAACCTGATTCTTGGGAAATAAAATTGAGTGAAAACCAATTTTCTTTAAAGAAACACTGTTTTGCTTTAAATTGTTGAAAAAGTTTTCAATATATCAATTCACCCCCCCCCCCTCTTGAGACCGTAGCCACTACCAACAATATCTACAACTTTCATGAAGAAGTCGAGACCTGAATCAATTTAGTGAAATATCCTCTTCAAGTTGGAGATGTGATACTGCTCGTGACAGCCAGAGTATACAAGCGTCTGCTGACAATATCTGGAGATGTAGATTTCCAAATGAATCGATCTTGATGTCATTGGAAAGCTAAGAAACATATCCACAACTTTGATGAATATGTCGAGACCAAATTCAATTTATATCGGTGTCATAACTTGAGTTGTACAAGTCCAAATTGGATGAAACCGATGCCATTAGAAAGCTAACATCCAGTGCTACAACTTTCGTGAAGACAGCAAAGCCAAGTGTCTTCCCAATACAAGACAAAGCTGAATTAGTTAAATATTTATTTGGTAAAGCAAGATGTGTCAACAATTGAAGATATGTTGACATGTAGTGAAATATAGCTGTTACGTATTGAGGTTTATCTTCTACCAAAGTTGCACAGCTATATAATATTATATATCATCACAAAATTGCAAAAGTCAAAAAGGTGTGCAGCTGGTCATAATAGCTTTATTGATAAAAGACATATACAGCTGTATGGTGAAAGAAAAGAAAAGGGAGAAATATATCACTGCTGCAAAAAGACAAAAGTGTTAAAAGCAAAACCACTTTATCTAAAGTGTGGTCAGCATCAAGAAGTTTTGTACAACGGTCAAAAACTCCAACGGGTATATTTTGTCAAGCCTATATAATGAAGACCAAAAATGAATAAGAACAAGAAGTGTTGCTGGTGCTGTTACTGCTGCTATAGTTGATGAAAAATGAGAGCATCACTATCTTCATCGCAATAGAAATCATTCTCAATATAAACATTCTATATTCACTCAAGTGGGTGTTATAAGATATTTCTATTTCAATTCTGAAGTACTTAAAAATATATCCACTCTTGTGAGTGTAGGAAGAATCCATCTCTGTACTTCATTGTAAAATCACTCTATGAGTGTTGTGAGATTTTATCTATGTAACCTTCATCAAAATCTAGTGAGCCTAGAAAGGGTAGGTGCAAATAATACTTGCAATAGCCTGGAGAGGTTGGTTAAGAATAATACTAATTGAGCCTAGAGAGGCTAGGTGTGCAAATAATACTTGCAACAGTCTGGAGAAGCTGGTTAAGAACAATACTCAATAAGTTTGGAGAGGCTAGGTGTGCAAAGACTACTCGTTGTAATTATCTGATGTGATAGTGGAAAAACTCAGCAGCTGCTGGGGACTGGATATAGCCCATCGTTTGTATGAGTGAACCAAGATAAATCATGTTGTCTCTTTTCTCTCTACCCTTATCTCTTTATCTTTATTGTTTTATGTTCTTCAAAAAGTTTTATAACTGATTTTAAGCTTTATGTTCTAAGTCATTCTTAAATGTTTTATCCATCTACACTCTCTTTATTTGAAAAACTATGATTTATGTTTTGATGTTTCGAAAAAGTTTTAAGTTTCCATCATCACACAATTCACCCACCTCTTGTGTGATGGTTGCTTTGACCCAACAATTGGTATCAAAGCTACGTGCTCTGTAGAGAAGCTTAACCACTTAGAGTTAAAGATCATTGTTATCTTAGCAACCAAAATCACATTTTTCAAAAAAAATTGATTTTAAATTTGAAAAACCTGTCTTTGAATTTCTTTTCACAAAAATTCAAACTGTAAATGTTTTTATAAGATGTTAATTTTGTTTTGTGAAATGTTGTTTTTTGATACTTTTTTCTCTTCTAAACCAAAATTCATTTGGACCGATTTTTTAAAATATTTTTTTCTTTAAACATTGTAAAAATGTTTTTTAAGAAATTTGTCTTTTAAAAATGTTGTTTTGACAAATCCAAAAATGCTTTAAAGCTAAAAATATTTTGTTTGTGTTCAATGATTTTTATGTTACTAACAATGATTTTTCGTGTGAAAGTATATCCTTTGAATCAAAAGAATGCAGATCTTGAATAGAAGTAGGATTAGAAAAATGTCATCAAGAGGAAGAGCACGACATAGTTAGTAGCTCTTCATCTCAAGAAGCCTATGAGGTACAAAATTTAAATTTTAAATGTTGCTCCAATGTGATGTATGATACATTTAATTATTTGGTCAATGTGATGTTATCCATAGATTAAAAAAAATTATTGAATATGCTCTTCTCAATGATGTTTCCTTCAAACTAAAACTTGGACTTCTTATATACATATTGTTATGAAGACTAGATTACCATCTAATTTCATTATGTGCAATTATTGTTGTTGTAGACATAATTCTCATGTACGCTACTATAGAATGAATCATAATATGAGAAACAAATCTATTGGGATTCCTAAAGTTTCAAATTGCTTATCTACTAACTCCTAAGGACCCAAGTCAAAGTGGGTACCAAAAGCCCTTTCTAGTACTTCATTTTTGCAGGAAAAGTACTTAACAAAATGGAAGGATCACCCAACAAGAAATGAAACCTCCTTTAAAGGTGATCGTGTCAGTCATTCAAGGAATATGCACTCATCCAAGCCTTTATCATGCAAACTGAAATTCATAAAGTTCCAAACTTCAAATGAGAAGATATGGATGAAGAAGAATTTTTCATGAAGGATCAAATTCAAGAAATACTTATGGAATTGAATTTATTAAATTTGAGAAGCTACATAGGAAGTTGCTTGATCCTACTCCTACAATGGAAAAATCCAGAACAACATGGTAGCTGAAAAATTAAAGGAATCAAGCTCGGTGATATCAAAAAATTATTTTACACATGCATCTTTTGTGTGTGCTAAAGTGCATTCATGTTAAAATATGATAATGATTTTAATTTACATTAACTTAAGCTTGCATTTGTTTATCCCTCATATGAATTTGAATATTCTCATAAAGTGTTTGTTATACATGTTCAAACGATTCAACATGCATATTTGGAAGAACTATATTGATAAAAATTCATTTCACTTAAAATGATCAAATGTGTGCCTTGAATATTTCTTATGCTTCAACCTATGATGACATGGTATCCAATCTGAAATGAAATGCTTATATGAGTTGAAATCATAATAGTCAAATGCATAAGAGTTTCTTTTTGTCATCATTATAATTGCTGGAAGATTATATGATTGAAAATGCTTGCAAAGTTATGATTGAAAAATATATATTGCTAATTTGAGTATTAAAGAAGTTTTTACAAGTTTTGTATACAACAATTGAAAAACAAAGCAAATATGGACAAAAGGAGATGAATGGAGAAAAATGTTGAGTACCCTCCTAGACCACTTCCAAGCACCATTCTTAGAAGATGTTGTGAAGACTATCACAGATGGAAAGTTGGTTGAAAGATGGATATTGAAGAAGATACATGGCACTAATATTCAAATCAAAGGAATGAAGTGGAGTAACAAAGGCTAAAGCTGAAATTTTCCAAGAGCATGTGATCAAAAGGAAAGCACAATGATTCATCTCAATTATGGAGTATCACACCTCACAAACTCGAATAAGTATCTCTATTCCATTATTATTATAATGTCTAATTATCCTGGATAGTATGATGCTTAATGTTCAAACATGTTGCTTTCATAAATTGTGATTGCATAATTGATATGATTGTATTTTTATATGCTTAAAACTGTTTTAGAATCTTTTTGTGAAAAACAAAAGATAGTGATGAAACTACACTATCTTAGGGGGAGTAATATGTCTTATTATGCTAAATATGTCTTTACTCCGATATACATGTTCTTTTAACTAAGCATTAGTTCAGGGGGAGTGATGACACAATATTTTAAGTGGAGCATATCTCAAATATTTGCTGCATTATTGTAATTTCTTTAACAAGTTATCTTGAACCTGAACATGTCTCATATCGGGGAGATAAAACTTGATAACCCTTTTTGTTGATAACAAATAGGGGGAGAAAGTATAAAATCTGTAGCATATTGTAGGGATTTGTCATCATCAAAAAGGGGGAGAATGTAAATGATATATGTGTTGTGAGTAATTGCTTATGTGGTTTTGAGTGATGACAAATCAAAGTAACAAATTAAGTTCCTAAATATATAGCATTAATAATTTACATGAATGTGTGAACATCGCTAACTGTGTGCTCAAGTGTGCAGAATAATTATTTAAGCTACAGACTCTTAAAAATGAAGAAAGGAAGAAGATTGAATAGAAGATTCAAGTTTCTTATTGGAAGCATCTTAAGACTGATGATGTGTCTTAAGGCTGGAAGTGTCTTAGCTTGATGAAGTGTGTTATTCCAAGCTTCAGCTCAAGTATCGCAAAGCGTCTCTAGCGAAGTGTCTTAAGACCAGAAGCGTCTTAAGACCGGTGAAAGATATTAAGACAAGTGAAGCATCTTATCCCGGAGCGTCTCAATTCAAGAATCTATCTCGAAGTGTCTCTGCCCAAGTGTCTATCTAGAATCATCTTATGAAGTGCCTGAAGACTATTCAAGTATAGATCAGACTACTGCTTATAAAGAACATAAGTATAGAAACAAAGATGGAAGACTGAAGTCAAGCGTCTGCATAAAGCGTATGGTACTACATTCAAGCGTCTGTGCCATTATATTTTGAGCTACACTCATCCAAATCAGGAGATATTGGTCTCATTGGAAAGATAAGGTAAATATATACAACTTTAATGAAGAAGTCAAGACCTGAATCAATTTACATCTAAGTGAAATATACTCTTCAAGTTGGAGATGTGATACTGCTCGTGACGGCCAGAGTATACAAGCGTCTGCTGACAATATCTGGAGATGTAGATGTCCAAATGAATAGATATTGATGTCATTGGAAAGCTAAGAAACATATCTATAACTTTGATGAATATATCGAGACCAAATTCGATCTATATCTATGTCAGATTGCATTCGTAATATGGTGACGTGATGTTGTTCCGATAGAAAGACCTTTAAAGCGTTTGATAGTTATAACTTGTACATGTCCAAATTGGATGAAAATGGTGCCATTAGAAATCGAAAATCCAGTGCTACAACTTTCATGAGATAGCAAAGCCTAAATGGATCGTTAAGAAGGTAGAAATTGCAAAATACGAAGATGACGGAGTTTAGGAGCTAAAGGAGCAAGCATCTAGTGAATACTAGCCAAACATCCCACAAGCTCTTCTAAGAAGTGTCTAATGAAGCTAACCAAGTGTCTTCCCAGTACAAGGCAAAGTTGAATTAGTTAAATATTTATTTGGGAAAGCAGGAGGTGTCAACAATTGAAGATATGTTGACATGTAGTGAAATATAGCTGTTACGTATTGAGGTTTATCTTCTACCAAAAGTTGCACAACTATATAATATTATATATCATCACAAAAGTGCAAAAGTCAAAAAGGTGTGCAGCTAATCATAATAGCTTTATTGATAAAAGACATATATAGCTGTATGGTGAAAGAAAAGAAAAAGGAGATATATATCATTACTGCAAAAAGACAAAAGCTTTAAAAACAAAACCACTTTATCTAAAGTGTGGTCAGCATCAAGAAGTTTTGTGCAACGATCAAAAACTCCAACGGGTATATTTGGCCAAGCCTATATAATGAAGACCAAAACAGAAGAAGAACAAAAAGTGTTGCTGGTGCTACTACTGCTGCTACAGTTGATGAAAAATGAGAGCATCACTATCTTCATCTCAATAGAAATCCTTCTTAATGTAAACATTCTATATTCACTCAAGTGAGTGTTATGAGAGATTTATTTTTCAGTTCTGAAGTACTTAAAAATATATCCATTCTTGTGAGTGTAGGAAGAACTCATCTCTGTACTTCATTGTAAAATCACTCTATGAGTGTTGTGAGATTTTCTCTATGTAGCCTTCATCAAAATCTAGTGAGCATGGAGAGGTTAGGTGCAAATAATACTTCCAACAGCCTGGAGAGGTTGGTTAAGAATAATACTCATTGATCCTAGAGAGGCTAGGTGTGCAAATAATACTTGCAACAGTCTGGAGAGGCTGGTTAAGAACAATACTCAATGAGCTTGGAGAGGCTAGGTGTGCAAATACTACTCGTTGTAATTATCTGATGTGATAGTGAAAAAACTCAGCAGTTGCTGGGGACTGGATGTAGCTCATCGTTTATATGAGTGAACCAGGATAAATCTTGTTGTCTCTTTTCTCTCTACCCTTATCTCTTTATCTTTATTGTTTCATGTTCTTCAACAAGTTTTATAACTGATTTTAAGCTTTGTGTTCTAAGTCATTCTTAAATGTTTTATCCATCTACACACTCTTTATTTAAAAAACTCCGGTTTATGTTTTGATGTTTCAAAAAAGTTTTAAATTTCCATCATCACCCAATTGACCCCTCTATGTGGGAATTTTTGTAGTGGAAGGTGAATGAGGGCGTGTCCAATTTCATTGTACAAGAGAGATGGAAGTAGATTAGTCTGCTGATAAGGATTGGGTGCATGCAATGGAGTGTAGTGAGTTCAGGCTCATATTCATACTCTGGTAAGCGGAAGAATGGTCTGGTTAATTCTGGTTCTGGTTGGTGAGTGTGATAGAGGATGCTCCAATCTCTTTTGACTTTGGCCCAACTTTCAGCTTTGCCATTTATACAGGATTGAAGGGTCAGTTTAGGGAAATGTGACTTTTGGAATTTTGGGAAATGGGGCACCAAGGTTGATCCCTACATCATCTGGTTAATTAAACCAGGGATCATCTGTAGGTATGATTGGTTGAAAATATGGCCTAGTTGGTGAGGTTTGGACAGGTGAGTGAGTAGGTGAGGTTATTTGTGGTGATGTGGTTTGTGGTTCAGTTTCAGGTTGTGTTGGCAGTGTGGGTCTATACACATCAGTGTGAATTGAAGGTGGTAACACAGATGGTGCAGATGTAGTAACATTATCAAACTTTCAACTAAAGAATCAACTGCTGATTGTACAGGGTCATTAGCAAGAATGCTTACCTCAGTAGCCACAATAGACTTAGCCTTACTCCGAGGTTGTTATATTGTCCTTTTTGGGGCAGGGGCAGCAGCAGACAGCTTCTACTTTTTCAGCACAGTTCCAATAGGAACATTGTCTTCATCATCATCATCTTCATTATGAGACAGAACAATCTTTCTTGTTCTTTTCTGTGTTGGGGCAGGTTTAGGTGCTTCATCTTGCTCCCTGATTACAATGCCAGCAGTAGGTTTTATGGCTGCAGGTTTCCTTCCCATAGTGGTCTTTCTTCCTACTGTTTTCTTTCTAAGCCATAGAGTCTCAGCATTGTTGAGCTCTATCTGTTCTTCCTTAATTTTCATCATCTCTTCTTCCTTGCCAAAAACCAAAGCAGACATACCCTTCTCCTTAAGAATCAGAGCTTGTTCTTCAGGGGTTTTAACCTCTAGATAGGCATAAAGTTGTTGAGCTTTGAAAACATTCGACAACGAATGGAAAAAAGGAATTGCATTTGATTTCTCTTTGTTGTTGACATCGTCTCTGAATCTTCCAAATAGAATACGTGGAAGATTAATCTTTGTCTCGGTCATCAGAATGCAGAGACGGAACTTGTGCAAGGTAGAGAGGTTGTCCTTTGTTCTGGTCTTCTGAAGAACCGTCTTGTCCAACATCTGATGGAGGATTCTCACCTCATCTTTCATTTCCATAGCCTTCCACAAATGATTCCTAACTGTATCAGACCTCATCAGCCGAGAAGCAATGACCTCTGGTCCACCCAGGTCTTGCTCCCAAGAATCATCAATGATCACCCCCTCCTGGGCACAGTTGATAGCTTCGGAGATGGTTTTCTCAGACACCACCATTCTCCTACCCAGCACATTAGCATATACTTCAGTATCTGTAACTTGAGGGTTTCTCCAGAAAGCCCTAATCAGGTCAGGGTAGACAGAAACCTTCTCAAGGAAAATACCATCCCAGCCAGCAGTGTTGATGTGCTTGCTTACATCCACATTGTATTCTTTCAAAATCCCAAATTCAAAGTGGTATTCGATACCAATGTTCAACTTAGTGACATCATAAGCTGAAACAGCAGAAGAAGAAGCCATTATTGAAGATTGAGAGTTAAGGTTTGGAGGCAGGGGAAATAGAGAACTCGAAGAATCAAGAAGAAGAGGTTGTGAAAGGTTTTTCAGAGGGAAAATATATTACTTAAAAAGGTTTCGAATGTGAAGAGTTTTCCCAAAGAAAATAATTAAAAAATAAAAATAAATGGAAATAAAAAGAAACGTGTGAATTGTAAGACCGGGTTTTTAGTGTTTATCAAAATCAGTAAAACATATAAATTTATATTATTTTATTTAGAATGGTTTATTTTAAGGATGTTCAATTTATTTATTTTTATGTGGTTTGGTTTGAGTAATTTTAATTATTCATTTAAAATAATTTTATTAAGTACGTTAGCACTGTCATATTTCAGTGTATGCACGCTTACTAGACAATAACTTACGATATTGTCACTATTATCATTTGTATAGAAAAATATTTTAAATGATATGGTTGAAAGAAAATTTATTTTCATATTTTTATTCTATTTAATTTTAAAGCTAAAAATAAACAGGTTTGGAATTAATCGGAGATTAATTTTGGACCGTTGATTTTCTTAGTTGATCAATTCAACTATCAATCTTTACTTTATTTTGATTTTTGAAAGTATATTTTTGTCACTAACTATTTTTAGATCCAAAAACCAAAAATGTGTTTATTTTTAGGCTTAATATTTATCACTCATTTGTACCTACCCATTAAATAAATGAAATATTTATATAAGAAAAACCCAAACTCCCCTCTCTTTCCCCGTAAGTAAACGTGTGACCCCCCCCCCCCCCCTCTCCCCCTTTCTTTCTTTCCTTTTCAACAGAACCCACATCTCACCTTCTCTCAACATTTATCAAACACCTTCCTTCCTTCTCCTCAGCCGCGTGTCATTTGCTCCCGCACCACCGCCGACCCGAATAGTCATTTGACAGGGAGGACAAGGCCATGCGACCCATTCCCTTGCCTCCACGCGTCTGGTTCATCTCCGCCGCCGTAAGCTCCTTAGGCCACCATTGATGAGAATTAAACATTGGTTAATGATTTAATTAACCTTCATAGTGGTTGCTAACTTGTCAATCTAGTGTGCAAATTAAAACTGTAAGAATCATCCGTCCAATGCAAATAATAGAATCATCAATCCAACGCAAGTGATAGAATCATCCGTCCAACGCAAGTGATTGAAACGCACGTCCAACACTGTAGTGATAGAAGCTCACGTCCAACACTGTAGTGATAGAAGCTCACGTCCAACACAAGTGATAGAAGCTCACGTCCAACACTGAAGTGATTGAAGCTCACGTCCAACGCAAGTGATAGAATCTCACGTCCAATACTGAAGTGATAAAAGTCAGCGTCCACTTAAGTGATAAAAGCCAGCGTCCACTAAAGTGATAAAAGCCAGCGTCCACTAAAGTGACAGAAGCGCTCGTCTACTGAAGCGATAGAAGCACTCGTCTACTGAAGTGATAGAAGTGCTCGTCCATTAAGGTAACAGAAGGGCTCGTCCACACAAGTCTTTGGACTTGCTGAGTCCTTAATATGGAGCTCGTCTACTAGGTTACGTTCAACCAGTTAAAGGAGTATCCGTCCAATGACGTAGCATTTGGAGCTCGTCTACTAGCCCGAATGTAAAATCTTAAATGGCTAGATGGACGCAGCTAATTTCAAGATGGACGCACTTATCTTATGAACGCGAATTGTATAAGAATTATCAAAATCTTATTTCAAGAACTAGCATCAAGAAAAGTCAGAAGTTACTCTCTCAAGCAACGTCCGATATCAGTACCAAAGACCAGTTAAAGAATGCTTCCAACATGCTTTATTCTCTAGTACCTCTGGTCCTTACACGAAAAGGGAATTGTACTCAGCAAAGTACAAAAAGCTCTCTGCACAACTCTGATATGGCTGTATCACGATGCATAAAGTCAGGATCCTTCATGTTAGAGTACAACTAATGTTCCTATTGCATTAATGGCTGCCCAGAACGACTCTATTGTATTTAATGAAGTTCTGCTTGAAGCCAACATCTGAGGGAACGTCTCTAACGGATCCTAAATGCTTGAAGACTATAAATACAGAAGTCATTGAAGACGAAAATAAGAGAGAATACACATAGCATTAAAGAGCCATTACTCTACACATTAATATCTTCACTCTTTCATTCTGTATTCTTCAATCATTTGAAGTTATTACGCAGACTTTCCTAAACTTTACATTTAAACCACTCTCTGAGTGTTAGTGAAAGATCTGTCTGTGAGAAGTTGTATTTATTACAAACCAAATCTCTCAAACAAACCTGAGTGAGCCTGAAGAGGCTAAGTGTGCAAAGAATACTTGTCTTGAGCCTGAAGAGACTAGGCGTGCAAAGAATACTTGTCTTGGAGCCTGAAGAGGCTAGGTGTGCAAACAATACTTGAATCTGTAACCTGATCAGTTATAGTGGATAAATCTTGGTGCTGCCAAGGACTGGACATAGCTCTTTGCTTTGAAGAGTGAACCAGGAAAAATAATTGTGTCAATCTCTCTTTCCTTAAACTCTTTAGTTGCTTTAGTTTTCTTACGTCTATCAAGTGGTGTGTTTGCGAAAAGTCACCCGTCCATCCTGTATCCTTCCACTCGTTCAAACCTAGCTTCTGTTTGTGAAAATATTTCAACTTTGCTTAAATTATGATAAACACAATTCATCCCTCCCTTCTCGTGTTTATAGTTGTCTATTTCAAAACAGAACCACAGTTGTCTGGCGAGCCGCCGCCGCCGCTAGGAGCATCACAACACCACCACAACTTCTTCCTCTTCACCTTGGGTGAGTTTCTTACCCTAATCATTGTGATTATGAAAACCCCCAATTTGGAACCCTAACCCTAACCCTTGATTTCAGATTTTAATCCTAAAATTTAACATTTGTTTTATGTTATTAAGACTGTGAATTATTAATTCCCTAAACTAGTTTCGTTATTATTTATTTAGAATGAGTTTTCCTCAAATCTTGTTTAGGAACCCTAAACCTAAATCTGACTTTTTATGAAATGGGCTTTGTTTTATGAAGTTAACCATGATCTTGTGCAATTAGGACTCTCAATTGATGATTTCAAAATTTAATTTTATAATTCTCAAATTATATTAAAGTTTCCACAATTTTTGTGAAAAAGCCTTTATACCAAATTTGAGTTTTATTGGAAATCAATTAAGTTTTGTTAGTTAAATATATGGCTTCCTTGATTTTATGTTTTGAGGAAGGAAATTGATGGTTATGTTGTATGATTTTGTTGCATGTGCTGGGACGCTCTCCTTATGTGAATAGTTGTGTTTACACTTGTTTGGGAGAGCGGCCTCTTCCTTTGGAGCTGTCGTGGAATTCCTGCGTGTATTATGAAACGTCAAAGGGACCGAGATATTATTGAGAAGGAAAGGCAAATTGTTGGAGCACTAAGGAAAGGATCTTGTTCTAGTCTACAAAAGTAAGGGGAGACTGCCTGAGGGATGCTCTTTACGATAGCTATGTGTTGTTTTGTGATTAATTCTAAGTGTTTTGTTGATGTTGATTGGTGACTTAAGTTGTTGCTTGATCTGATAACTACATGTTGTTTGATGTTCTTGTTGTTATAGCTGTTTTAATTAAACTTTGAGTTCTTGATGTGTTGAGGGTATATTTAATGACTTATATGCATGTTGTTTTTATATATATTGAAATTGTTGTATATATGTTGTGGTTGTTGCCTGGAAAGCCTAACCTTTGGTCAGAGCTCAATTAAATCCTTAAGATAAAAGTATTAAGAAAAACTATATGAAGAACAATGTAAATAAATATTTATTTTGAAGAAATGTTTCGGAAGAAGGAAAAATGAGTTATACTTTCAAAACTTTATCAGAATAATTGAAATAAAGTAAAACTTTTATGAAGGAAATTAAATTGAAAAATTAAGTGATTTTACACTAAGAAAAATCAAACTTTGAAAATATTTCATGGTAAGAAACCATGAAGAAAAACAATTTTATTTTGAAGTTTTGAAAATATTTCTTTTAGTAACGTTTTAATGAAAGAGAAAATTTTTAGAATCAAAACAATTTTATAAAGGAAAATTATTTAAGATGAAATATCTTATTTTGAAGAAAAACATAATTTTGAGAACACTTATGGTGAAGTACCATAGAAAATGTGATTTTAGTTTCCAATGTTCTTTGAAAGGAAATAAACTTCTCCAAAATAAAGGAGATTTTTAGAAAAAGAAATGTAGTTCCTAAAGTTTAAAGTTTTAAAAACGAATTTCAAAAGAAAATGTTGTTGAAAAGAGTTTATTCAAGTAAAAATATCCAGTAACTCGGATAAGTTACGGAAGTTTTGGTTTTGTATTTGTTTTTCACTGAATGAAAAATAACGTTGAAAAGTGAACTTAGTAACCGAGACGTCGGGATACTAGAGTTAAAGCACGTGGATCCATGATCCGTATCATAACGTTGTGGACTGTGTGTCCTATATATGAAGTTGTGGACTGTGTGTCTTATTTACGTTATTGTGGATTGTGTGTCCTATACACGTTGTTGTGGAATGTGTGTCTTATACACATTGTTGTGGACTGTGTGTCCTATTTACGTTGTTGTGGACTGTGTGTCCTACATACGTTGTGATTAAACATGGTAAAAGTAGTAAAAAGGTGAAACTTGTTTTCTACGACCACAAAGTCCAAGACCAGTGCACAGGTCAAGGACTGTTGTGATTGGACACTCAGACTAAAACGTCCTGTGTTGACAATGAAAGTTTTAAAACGACGAAAATTCATGAGTAGTCATGAGCCTTGAGTCTCGACGAAGGAAAGAATGAAACACAAAGAAAAGCTGCGAAAACGAAGATGTTTTTACATGCATTTGGCAGACGTGTCCACGTTGTTTCGTAAGAATGCCTTGAAGGGTAAGGTATTTCATGCTATGTTGTATCATTGTGCCTTGATGGACATTGAAATCCATACGCCTTGATTACCGTGCCTTGTGTTGGACGATATGCTATGGATATCCACACACGTTGATCACTGTGCCAGGAGTTTTGGGCAGTGTTGTGGAAAAACACGTTGTGCCTTTTTGGCAATCGAGCCTGATCAGCCCATTTTTAAACGAAGTTGGGATATCCAGAGATTAGAATCAAATGTTGAATTATAGAAGTGCCATGCATTTTTCAAAAACGATGATGATTATTAAATGCTATGCTTATTTGTGAAAGACTTCAGTTGAATATGAATATTATATGTGCAAGTTGTGTTGTGTGCGTGTAGTTATCGTAATTAATCCATATATTGGTATCTCACCCTTACAACATATCAGGTTTTCCCAATACTTTGCTATTGTACTTTGGTACTCTAGGCTGGGCGGTGCTGAGAAGCTCCTGACCTCACTCGGGGATATCAATCCCGATCCTTGAAGAGGTGGGTGATTATTCTAATGGTGAGAACTATGGAGTTCTTTCCGGTAGTTGTCTTTTAGAACGATCGGCTTAGATTTTGGAGATGTAGATTTCTGATAGTATGTATGGGTATGGCTCGGAGAGCCTTTATTTTAAATGGAATGTTTATGGCTCGGAGAGCAATTCTTTTGGATGGAAATCTAAGATTTTCCTTTTGGTCATGTATAGCTTGTTGATGTAAATATTTTCAGAACAATACTATCTTGATGTATTTTGTATGACTGGAATTTATGAGATGAAAATATAAATATTTTAGCAGGTGTTTTCATTCTGTGATGTTGGAATTACAGCAGAGACTCTGTCGAAATTTTTGTAAAAATTATAGCTTTTCTTTCAAGTACATTTCTAAAATAAATAGGCTTGTCAGGTTAGGATTGTAAGTCTGTAGGTCGGTCACGACTTAGGTTTTGAGTCGTGACAAATTTTATACCCAGTTTCTGAAGCTTATGTATTTATATAAATTATTTTTCGAAAGCAACTAGCAAATACATTTTTAATTTATTTCTGCACGAATTAAGAAGTAATGCCCAAAGGGGGTGTTACATTAGTGGTATCTACAAATTGTATATCAATAATACCTTTTTGCACGTAATCTCTAATAAAGTGATGTTTAATTTCTATATGCTTAGCCCTTGAATGCATCATCGGATTCTTGGATAGATTTATTGCAGCAGTATTATCACACATAAGTGGAATACTACTTACAATCACATTGTAGTCCTTCAATTGATGTTTGATCCATAGAAGTTGTGAGCAGCAACTAGCAACTGAAATATACTCAGCTTTAGCAGTTGATAAGACAATGGTACTTTGTCTTTTGCTTGACCATGAGACTAGATTAGCTCCAATGAAGTGGCATCCTCCATCGGTACTTTTTCTTTCAATTCTATCTCCAACATAATCAGCATCACAAAAACCAACTAATCTGTAATCATAATTTTTCTTAAAGCACAAACCCAGATTAGTAGTACCTTTCAGATATCTAAATATTCTTTTAACTGCTG
Source organism: Sophora flavescens (assembly GCA_030762895.1). Classification (NCBI taxonomy): domain Eukaryota; kingdom Viridiplantae; phylum Streptophyta; class Magnoliopsida; order Fabales; family Fabaceae; genus Sophora; species Sophora flavescens. Next base: position 186,665,357 of record CM061063.1, on the reverse strand, counting down.
ACAAGTGAGATTCTCTAGGATCAGATTGAAATCGAGCACATAAGCATACATTGAACATAATATCATGTGTAGACGCGGTAAGATATAACAGAGATCCTATCAAACCTCTATATACCTTTTGGTCTACATTTTTATATTTATCATCTTTGTTCAGTATGGACGTGGGATGCAGAGGAGTGTTCATAGGTTTGTAATCATCCATCTTGAATTTCATTAAAAGTTCCTTTGTATACTTAGTCTGATGAATGTACACCTCGTCCACTGTTTGTTTAAATTAAAGTCCAAGGAAGAACTTGAGTTCTCCCATAATGCGCATTTCAAACTCTTTCTGCATAAGCTTAGAGAAACCTTGCATAGAGATTCATTAGTAGCACCAAAGATTATGTCATCAACATATATTTGAACAACAATAAAACTGGACTTATTGGATTTTCTAAATAAGGTTGGGTTTCACTTTTAAAACCGGGAGGTTGCATAACATACACTTCGTTACTAATAACACCATTTAGAAAAGCACTTTTTACATCCATTTGATATAGCATGATGTTATAATGTGCAACAAATGATAATAAGATGCGAATAGCTTCTAGTCTAGCAACTGGTGCAAAAGTTTCGGTATAGTCTATACCTTCTTCCTATGAATAACCTTGTGCAACAAGTCTAGCTTTATTTCTTATCACCTTACCATTTTCATCAAGCTTGTTTCTATAAACCCATTTGGTTCCAATAACTAATTTTTCTTTTGGTAAAGGCACAAGAGTCCATAATTCACTTCTTTCAAACTGATTCAGTTCTTCCTGCATTGCTAGAATCCAACCCTCGTCCAGTAGAGTCTCGTCTACTGTCTTTGGTTCTAACTCACAAACTAATGCAGAAACATCTTGCTCTCTGAATGTAGATCCGATTCTTAGCCTGTCATTAGGATTCCCAATGATTTGATCTTGTAGATGATAATTCTTGAAGTACCAAGATCTCTGAACATTTTTCTATTGAGAAGTTGAAGTTTCTGACTCATGTTGTTGAGGGTCGTCCATTTGTTCATCAAGTTTGACATTTGCTTGATTCTCATAATCTTTGATATTCAAATCTGCAATAGCTTCATCAAGCTCTGATAATTTCGTATCAGGCTGCTTGTCATCAAACTTAACATGTATACATTCTTCTACTACTAAGTTCTAGAATTGTAAACTCTAAACCCTTTTGATGATTCAGAATACCCTAACAGAATTCCATGATATACTTTAGCATCAAACTTACCAAGTTGATCTTTAGTATTTAATATATAGCATTTATAACCAAAAGGATAAAAGTAAGATATGTTGGGTTTTCGACCTTTCCTCAATTCATAAGGAGTCTTATTCAAGATTGGTCTAATGTATATTATGTTCTGAATGTAGCAGACAGTATTAACAGCTTCAGCCCAGAAGTGTCCAGGGACAGAGTTGTCATTGAGCATTGTTCTAGCCATCTCTTGAAGAGATCTGTTCTTTCTCTCTACCACACCATTTTGCTGTGGTGTTCTAGGTATTGAGAAGTTTTGAAGTATACCACTTTCTTCACAGAACTTTTGGAATAACTCATTTTCAAACTCTCCCCCACGGTCACTTTTGATTGAAATGTTACACATGCCTTTTTCATTCTGTACACGTTTGCAGAATACAGAGAAGACCCTAAAAGACTCATCCTTGTGAGCTAGGAACATAACCCATGTCCATCTAGTGTAGTCGTCTACTATGACTAGACCATATTTCTTCCCAATAACAGAGGCAGTCCTAGTTGGTCCAAACAGATCTAGGTGTAGCAAACTCTAGTGGTCTATTGGTACTAACAATATTCTTAGATTCAAAGGAACCTTTGATTTGTTTTCCCTTTTGGCATGCATCACAGAGAGCATCATATTTGAACTTAAGGTTTGGTAATCCTCTCACGAGGTTATGCTTATTTAGCTTTGAAATTAATTTCAAGCTTGCATGACCTAGCCTTTTATGCCAAATCCATCGCTCATCTTCAATGGACACTAGACATGAGACACTTTGATTTGTGAGGTCCTCCAAATCAATCTTATATAGATTGTTTTGCCTCTTGGCAGTGAATAAGAGTGATCCATCAGTCTTCTTGACATTACACACGTTCTTATCAAAAGAAACAACAAACCCACTATCGTACAATTGAGTTATGCTCAGCAGATTGTGTTTTAAACCATTAACTAAAAGAACATTTCGTTTCTGAATACCTCCAAAGGTAACCCAGCCACCATCCTTATGTTCAAGGTCTTGGAACATACACATTTCTCCCGTCATGTGATGTGAGCAACCACTGTCCAAGTACCAGGATGTGTGTTTCTTTCCTGTTGTTAAGTAAATCTGCAACTGGTATAATCTTATATTTAGGTACCCAGATTGACTTGGGTCCTTTTTTGTTAGTAGTCACTGGACGAGCATGTTTGGTATGCTTGTGATTTATGCATCTAGATGTTACATGACCACCTTTTCCACATACTTTACAGTAAGTGTTGGACGGGCTCGGTTTAGTTTTAGTATGTTGTGTTTGAGCTTTTGAAGCTCTATTTTACGTATGTGGTTTTGACTTTTTATGAGATACTTCATGCTTCTCTTTGTCATAACCAAGGCCAGACTTATCATGAGGTGACCTAGAGTACCTTAAAATTAAACTAAGTTTATCCGAGCCACCTACAAATTTAGACAGAGTGTCTGCCAGGTATGTCACATCTTGTTTCAGTTTTGCAACTTCACAAGAAACATTGGGCTCATACTTGAGTTTGTCAGTTATACTGACATTCTCAGATTTAACATTATTATTCTCATTTACATGGCTTAGTTTTTCCATGCAAACCCTATCATATTCTTTAGATAGTTTTGAAAATCTCTTTTTGAGACTTCTATACTCATGAGACAAAATTGATGAGTTGCGCAATAATTCATCAGATGCATCTTGAAAGATGGATGGGTCAGAATCGATTGCCTCGGCATCAATGTATTCACTCTCTGATGATGTATCAGCCATGAGACAGATATTTGCCTCTTCCTCAGCTTCATTTTCTTCATCAGATGAAGACAGATCCAGATCCTCCCAAGTAGCCATCAAGCCCTTCTTCTTTTTGAAGAACTTCTTTTTGTCCTTCAGATCTGGGCAGTCAACTTCGAAGTGACCAGACTTCTTGCATTCGAAGCACAGAGGTGGACCTTTTTCTTCGGAGTCTGATTTCTCCTTGAGGAACCTTTTGTTGAAATGCTTCCTTTTGAAACCACCTTTCTTTCTCCACATATGTTGAATCTTTCTGGAGATGAAAGACAGTTCATCCTCATCAGATCCTTCATCACTGTCAGAAGGGACTGCTTCATCTGTGGATTCCTCAGCTTTAAGAACTTTGGATGAGTAGCCTTCTTTGCCTTTAGGGCAACAAACTTTCCTTTTCTGGAACTTTCTTCTTCATTGAGCTCAAGCTCATGAACTTTCAGAGATCCAAGAATTTCTTCCAAAGTGAGAGTGTTGAGGTTATTTGCCTCTTGAATAGTAGTGACCTTAGGTCTCCACTGTTTATGTAAGTCCCTCAAAATTTTTCTGACATGATCTCTATTCTCATTTGTTTTTCCAAGAGATCTAAGACTATTGGTGATGGTTTGATATCTTCCAAACATTTGATCTATGGTTTCATGTTCAGACATTTTAAATAGTTCATACTGATGAACTAGTATGCTTATCTTTGACTCCTTGACTTGGGATGACCCTTCATGAGCTAGGTCAAAAGTATCACATATTTACTTAGCAGTGTTACAGCTATGGACTTTGTCGTGCTCAGATATGGTGATAGCACACATCAAATAGTGCTTAGCTTTCAGATTGAGTTGATGTTGAGTTTTCTGCTCTGGAGTCCATTGAGCTCTAAGAATAGCAGCTCCAGCATCCCCTCTTGGCTCAGTATAGCCAGTTTCAATCAGCTCCCAGATATCCACATTTTGTGCATCAAGAAAAGCCATCATTCTCTTTTTCCAGTAGTCATAATCACTACCATCAAAGAGAGGAGGTCTGTTGATTGCTTGTCCTTCTGTATCAATGCATGTTGGATCGTACTCCCTCAACACTTGTTAGATGCTCAACCCTTTCGAGACTGAGCTCTAATACCAACTGAAGTTGACACAGGGAAACACAAGAAGGGGGGTTGAATTGTGTTTCTTAACAGTTTTTCGAAAAAGCCTTTTCTCAAACCTTTTGCAAGCAAAACAATAAAAACAACACACAAACAGGAAAACATTTTTAAAGAGTTAACAAACTCAGATCCAAAACCCCACAGTTAGTATAACCAAAAGCTGTAAAAGATAAGGGTTGGAAGAATCACACAAGTGTTTTATCCTAGTTCACTCTCTTCCAACCAAGAGCTACGTCCAGTCCCTTCTACCTGAAGGTTTTTCTCTTCTATAAACCAATAGCTTTACAAGTATTCAACACATCTTCAGGCTACAAGTATTCTTTCTCTACCAAGCCTATTCAGGCACTAACTCTAACAAAGAGATTTAAGATTTTGATCTATAAACTCACTATGTGTGAGGATATGAAAGTTTAAGATCAGGAAGGATACAACTAAAACTATTCAAATGAAAGTTTAAAAGAGATTTTACACTTTGAAAATTTCACAGCATTAAGTTGTTTCTTCTCTTGGGGTTGTCTAATATATATAGACATCTTCTTTTCTTCAACGGTCTTGAGTAAATATCCGTTTAGAGATAGCATTAAATACTTGGATCCGTTGAGACTGATAACTTGACATGTTTCATGGAGAAATGCTCTTGTTTATTAGAGGAATGCTCAAAGTAGAGCTGTCACTTCCCTGTAGTACCGAAGGTTGCTTTCTGACTTTCCTTCTCTATACTTGGTTTGAACTTTACAGCAATGTAGTTGACAGTATCTCGATGGTACTATGTTCTTATTCTCAAGGAACAAAGAGTTAACAAAGAAGCTGCAAGAGAAAGAGACATATATTATTTTGAATTAAATATTCAATCATTTGAAATAAATACGTTTAAGCTTAGACGGGTTCACTTTTAATAGCTAGTAGACGCGTAGGTCTTTGGACGTGCAAAAATTAACTTATCAGCAAGACGGGCTCGTCTACTGATATTACGTCTATAGACTCTTGTCTAGCTCCAAGTCTTTGGACTCGCTATACTCAATAGCTCGGCTACTGACATAGCGTTTAGTGAGACTACTCGTCTATTAAGTCTTTGGACTTGGTGTTTTTCTGAAGATTATTTTATTATCTTGTCTACTTAACTTTCTTTAGACTTAGATATTCGTCTACAAGATATTACCTTAGCCAATTTTTAAGACCTCATCTAGTGATATTATAACAGACTTAGAAAATTTACCAAAGGAGAAGACTCGTCTAGAGGATCAATAGAATCCGATATGATTCCATTAGCAAAAATAGATACTCTTTCCAAGTTTCTTTATCTAGTAACATTCAAACAGTCCTGCAAACTAGAATAAACAAGTTAGATCTTTGACAATACTTTGTCATACAAATTTAACCTTTTTGTTAACATCAAAACTTAAGAGATTATTTAATCCAAAACCACTTTGGTTTTAACACCTACGTTGACTTCCGTTACCCAGCCTCCGTTACTTTCATGACATGGTTGTTAACTTGTCCCAGTTGTCTGTTATCTTTACCTAGGTGGATTTAATATTTTTTTCCTCCATATTTAACAGAAACGACGTCGTTTGGTCATAGTGAAGGGAGAAATCAGCTTATTCTTCTTCCTTGTCTTAACAGCTGAGACCTAAACAAGAACCCTAATTTTCTAACCTGCGATTTCGGCCCAATCTCATGCGTATCAACCCTATTATTTCTCCCTTGAATCTACGCAACAACCCACAATAATATCCCCAACCTTGATTTCGCCTTTTTTCACTTCTTTCTTAGAATCAAGATATGAGTTGTGCTTCCACTTCTTTCAGTGTAGGTAGCAGTCCTTGCATACAGTTGCAGATTTCAGACAACAATAAATTAAATTGGCACAAAATAGTCTCTGACAATTACAATCGGGAGGCCATATTAGTCCCTGTGTATTTTCCAGAACCAAACCATATGCAGCAAAGTGCAGAAAAGTTCAGAAAAGTGCAGAAAAGGGCAACAAAGTCCATCAATAAAGTAACCAGAAATAAAGTGTAGCAAAATGACTTCAATTATATGCTATACACAATGAAGTACCAAAAACAACAATGAAGTATAGTCATGTAGTTTAAAGTAATCCATAATAAACAAACAGTAAAGTGAAGTTTATTGTACCTTTTGTTGGTCAGATACAAAGTTCCATCCATTGCTAACATGGTCTCCTATATCTTCTTCAAGCAGACTCAGAAACCACTTCCGGTTATCCTTGGAAGCGCAACTCATATCTTGATTCTGAGAAAGAAGTGAAAAGAGGCGAAATCAAGGTTGAGGATATTATTGTTGGTTGTTTCTCAGATTCATGGTGGAAATAATAGGTTGTTATGCATGAGATTGAGGGGAAATCGCATGTTAGAAAACTAGAGTTCTTTTTTGGGTCTCGGCTGCTAAGACAAGGAAGAAGAAGAAGAAGAAGAAGAAGAAGAAGAAGAAGAAGAAGAAGAAGAAGAAGAAGAAGAAGAAGAAGAAGAAGAAGAAGATGATGATGATGATTTTTCCATTCACTATGACCAAACGACGTCGTTTCTGTTAAATATGGAGGAAAAAAAATTAAACCCACCCAGGCAAAGAAAACGGGCAGCTGGGACAAGTTAACGACCATGTCATCAAAGGAACAAAAGTCGACGTAGGAACTAACTTGTCACACGTTAGTATTTGTCAGAGACTAACGAACTAATTTTTTTGGTCATGGACTAAAATGGGCACCGCATGTTTTGTCAGGGACCAAAATGGGCCTTTACCCTACTAAATATTATAGCCCCCGGACCACCAGACCCGACCCCCGAACCCCGGACCGCCAGACCACCGGACCCTGCCCCCGGACCACCTGACCCAGACCCCAGACCACCGACCGCAGCTCCAGACCCCGAATCGCTGGACCACCGGACCCGGCCCCAGAAATGCCGGAACACCGGACCCAGGCCCCGGACCACCGGACCCGGCACCCGGACCCCCGACCACCAATTCCGGACCCCGAACCACTGGACCCTGCACCCGAACCTCGAATTGCCCTGACCACTTGACCCGGACCCCAAACCGCCAGACCACTGAACCCAGCTCCGAACCACCGACTCGCCGACCCCGGACCACCGGACCCAGCCCCTGGCCCCCGGAACACCCCCACCGCCCCCCCCCCCAGGATCACCGGACCACTTGACCCCGCCCTGGGACCACCGGCTGCTGGCCCCAGCCCCCAGGATACCGGACCCCTCCCCTGGCCCCCTGACCACGATTTGGCCCCCGGGCCACTGGACCCGACCCCCAGACCGCCAATTTTTTTTACATTGAAATCCTAATTTTTTAAATAAATATTCAAAAATAAAATTTTATAATGGAAGGTGATTAGATTTCTTTATCCAAACAAGGTATTTGAAATACTCAATCCAAAAAAAATATTTTCAAAATAAAAGTAATTCAATTGAAACAATTCAAATGCCTTGTATTTCAAATCCCTTGGAATTTGGAAATACCTCATCCAAACACACACTTAGTGCGTCGTCCACCTGCAATGTTTCTGTTTTGAAAAGATTTAGAAAGATAAAGCAAATTCAGTGTAAATAGAAGGAGAAAGCAAAATCGAAAATAAGAAGACCAAAGAGATAGCAGAGAAAGAGAATGAGAGAGATGAGAGCAAAAGAATACACCTTGAGAAAATGAGAGCAAAAAGAAACGTAATGAGAGATGAGAACAAAAGAATCAAGGCATTTATTATGAAGAGAATCAGGGCTATTGGAATAGCATAGAATCATGGCATTTATTATGAAGATAATTTTACAGAAACGCGATGCATTTCGGCTGGAAAAAATGCCTCTAGATTGCCCCAACGAATACTCCTTTATATATATAAAGATTTATTATGAAGAGAATTAAGGCTATTGGAATAGTAGTGAATCATGGCATTTATTATGAAGATAATTTTACAGAAATGCCTTCGGCGGGAAAAAATGCCTCTAAATTTCCCCAGTGAATACTCCTTTATATATATAAAGATTTATTATGAAGAGAATTAGGGATATTGGAATAGCATAGAATCATGACATTTATTATGAAGATAATTTTACAGAAACGCCATGCATTTCGGTGGGAAAAAATGCCTCTAGATTGTCCCAGTGAATACTCCTTTATATATATAAAGATTTATTATGAAGAGAATTAGGGCTATTGGAATAGTAGAGAATCATGACATTTATTATGAAGATAATTTTACAAAAATGCCATGTATTTCGGCGGGAAAAAATGCCTCTAGATTGCCCCAGCGAATACTCCTTTATATATAAATAAAGATATTATGAAGATAATTTTACATAAATGCCATGCATTTCGACGGGAAAAAATGCCTCTAGATTGCCCCAATGAATACTCCTTTAAATATATAAAGATTTATTATGAAGAGAATTATGGCTATTAGAATAGCAGAGAATCATTACATTTATTATGAAGATAATGAAGATAATTTTACAAAAATGTAATGCATTTTGGCGGGAAAAAATGCCTTTAGATTGTCCCAACGAATACTCCTTTATATATAAAAAGATTTATTATGAAGAGAATTAGGGTTACTGTCACGGCAGAGAATCATGACATTTATTATAAAGATAATGAAGATAATTTTACAAAAATACCATGCATTTCGACGAGAAAAAATGACTATATATTGCCCAGCAAATACTTATATATATATATATATATATATATATATATATATATATATATATATATATATATATATAACTCATACGGTTAGCATTTATCAATTATTGACTTACAATGTAAGAACATATGATTCCTTTCTTATGATTACTTCCTGTGTTCCTAATGCTTCATGAAATCCCATAGTCTTATTACCGTATCAATATATCCTATGTGCCTCTCCTTAATAACCCAACCTTCTACATGTAATTATTTTCGTGGCACATGCTTGCAATTTGGCAAGCGCAACATGGGTTATAATACAGGGCTCAACAAAATGCTTCAATAAATAAGGAAATTAAACTAGAAGCTTTGATCAAGTTAACTTCTTATTAAGAGGCATAAGATGTGTAAGATGACATAAAAATAATGGGGATGATAATAGCCCAAACTACGAACAACCAAAAAAACATTAAAACAGGGACAACAAGAATTGATAGCTTATAAAAGCAACCATCCTTATATATGGATGTCACATCATCTAACTTCATTGATGTAACCCAACAAGAACTGATTCTTATTTTTAAGAACTAGTTAAATAACTATCATTGGAGATGCTCTTAATACACATAATTAATCATAAATTTATAATCATTGATCAGATATAAAAATTAAGGATACAACTTCTTTAAAGAGAAAATAATTATGTATCTACCCTTATATCATTTATTGAGTTGATATCTCAATACATTTTATCAAAACACGAGTAAATACATCATTACTTTTTCACTTCAAATAAATTATTAATACAACTTTAGGGAGATTTTTTTTCCCAATAAAAGATGTGAAAAAAAAACAAGTGTAAAAATAATTGGATTGTCTAGGGTGCTTTTGGTTTGTTTCCCTTCTTTACTTTCTACTCTCATTAATAATCATAAAAATGACAGATTATTTTTCATCTGTTTCTTATTTTTAAATGTTTATACAAAATAAAAAAAAAAGTTGTTTTCGTTACTTTGGGCATAAATCTCTGAAAATAAAAATAAAATGACATTTTTATAATTAATAATAAAGGCAGGAAATAAAAAATATGATTTTTTTAAAAAAAGAAACAAAGGAAAGGCCATTATGAGACACCCCGTTGTGCCTATGATTATTTAATTACATTTACTCACGTTCTTAATGTTAAACGTAATCCGAAAATACGAAGATATTAAAAACTTAGATACCATACATACACTTTTGAAAGTTAAACACACCGTATTTATATTACATAAACACACTCATGTTTATCCATTACAATACAAAACACTGTTTAGGGTATCATATTCATATCAGTAGGATCCCTCACAGGTACTTTCATACCAACTGTTTATAATTAGCGGAAAATAAAACGTCTTATCAGACTCACTGGCCATAAACTCCCTAAACTATATTGCTAGAATCCACGGCTCGTCCTCCCGCATCAGGTTCATACGGAGTTCCATCCAACTCCTCAGCAACTGGTTCTTTCAAGGAGTCTTCTCATGGAATAAAGTAAACATACACAACATACAGAAATAGGGAGATAAGAAACAGTTCTATCATCACAAGTGGAAAAGAATACATAACATATTATATAATAATAGTCAAAGACAAGCATCACGCATAACTAACAATCATCCTTAAATCACGATATCTCCCTCTACCCTCAATCTCATGCAACTAAACCTTTATACTGACGTGGCCATCTCTATTACTGTCACATTAGTTAGTAGTCCAGAACGGTCCGGTGCCAAGAACTTAGTGCCAGAAACTCGATACGATACTATTCCCCCCATTGGAAACAGCTCAATATGCAATAGTACCAAACTTCGTATGCCGTAGTGCCAAACTTCATATGTCGTAGTGCCAAAATACACATGCCGTAGTGCCAAAATACAAAATATCTCTATCCTCAATAGAATACTCAGCGCACTCATCTAGGACTAACGAGTATTATGGTAATCTTCCTCGGAACTCAATATCCATAGGGCACTCACCCGTAATCTCCGGTATCCAAAATAGGATATCTTGACCTAGTGTGTTCCATTCACACGGCTGTGAACAACAATACATATATATGAATCTCACTGACTCCCATTAATAACAACCTAGTGCCTCAAGCTTCTATCATAGCCTCAACTCGCATTCTATGTCACATCTCATCTATAAAATAATAAATTTAGGCTAGGCACCTCTAAGTCACCTTCAATCTCTCACCCACATACATATCTCCCGAGCAACATATATATTTACTTAAAAACCAACTAAGCATATTATCAAACCAGATAGATCATGCATAATACAATACTCATAAAATATTCAAACAACCAAAATAAAACGTCATATGCAGTGGAATATCTCAACCAGCGTATCACAAACAATTTAATAATAAATAAGTCAGACATCCTCAATTATTATAAAACTATCCTAATGGCGATAAACCTACAATCCCCATATCATCATTGGTATTACGGAAAAGCTTCCAATGTGATTTTGGTCTTGTCGATTACTCAACCACTAGTAGGGTTTAGGTCACCCTACACCATTATTATAAAATATACTACTTATCCATTCCGACGACAGGTTGATTCTTTCCCCCACCAGAACTTATCACCGGATTCACGAACTTTTCAATCCTCGTAACTACACCACAATTATCAATTAACCTTCAACCAATTCAACATAAAATATATTAATCAAACAATTCATCCTTGACCACAAAAATCTAGGGTTCGACCAACTAATCAAAATGAGGGTAGGGTCATTTTCTCAACTCCATATTTTAGATTCTAGTTACTATAGTATTAACTAGAATAGATAAATTGTTACAAGTTAAAGATATGAAACCAAATCCTCTAACCTCTAGGGTTAGGGTTTCGACCAAGATAGTAAGATAAGGCTAGGAATTTCTTTTGATTTCAAGCTCTTGGATAATGAAAGTATAGGTATAAGAGAGATGAAAACAAGAGTCATAACTCATCAAACATTTTTCTAAGCATTTTTGCATGACTTTTGAAGAAATAGATCTAAGACTTGAAATAGAGAAAAACTTGATGAAAATTGAAATTAGATGAGGATTAAGAGCATAGAAACCATAGATAGCTTACAACCAACCTCATCTAAGTTAAAAATTGAACAAAATCTCATTTGCCTATACAAGCCTAAGTTTGGCCATCAATAGAACAATATGGAGGATTCTTTTGCTTCCATGCTCTTAGATTATCAAAGTAGAAGTCATATAAAGATCATAAGAATTGGTTTCACATTAAAATGATTTTTCTATAATTTTCTAGAATTATTTGAAAATCTAGATCTTTTTTTTTTTGGTGAACTTCGAAAATCTAGATCTAGGAATAGAGATTTGTGAAATAGTTGATGAAAATGAAGATTGATGGATGATTAATGAAGCTAAGATTATGAGGGATATGATCCTCACCTTGGAATGAAGAAGTTTGATGAAGAAAATGAAGAGATTTGATGAACTTAGCAAGAACACAAATGGAGTTCTTAGTGTTTTTTTTTTTGTGTGTGAAGAACAAGTGTGAATGTGTAATAGGATGAAATGAAAATGGTCTAAGTGTGTGAAGTGGGTGTGGGGCTGCGCACATGCGGGAGTTAGGGGCAAAAAATGTGTTGTTTAATGTCTACAAGAGTGAACCATAGTTGGACTTAACTTAGCATAGGTTAGGTTAAGCTTAAAAAAATAATATAATACTTAACTAGGGTTAATAGTAATTATGACATAGGAAAAATTGTGTGGTGAAGGGATGGTGTGGCTGCTGTTTTCACCACCCATGAGGAAGAAGAGATCAAGTTGTTCTTGACTTGCTGTAGATGATTGGTGGGTTCTGGGGTGCCAGCCTAGCTGGGATGTCAGTTTCGATAGTGATGCCTCTGCATGTCAAGCATTTGCTTAAAAAAAAGGGTTTTTTGGTCATTACATTTATAAAGACTCATAATTACTAGCATTTATGATGAAGATGAGTCACCACCATGACTCACCATGGTGACTCATTCCCTGAGTCATCATAGATGACTCGCCGTTCAGTCTCCCGGTGTATCTCTGCACATCCGTATCCAGTTCCGTTGGTTACCCGATTACAGTTTTTGAGAGGAAAATGATGAAACGAAAGCAAAATGAAATGGGTATGGTTGAGTGGATGTGGCTGCACGAAATTGGAGAGATGTGGGAGGTTTACAACCATGTAAAATGAGTGGTTAAGGTGAGAGGATGTGTCTTGTTAATAACCATGAAACTTGGGGGCATTTTGGTCTTTTAACCTTAAAAGACATGAATACTTGCATTAAATGCTTCATAAATGCTTGGTGAGTCACCCCTATGACTCACCACCCTAGGTGGCAAGATGTCCCATCATCCGGTGCCGGGTTTTGTCTCTGCAATTCTGTTTCCGAGTCTGTTTCCCGATTAGGGTTTTCGTCCGTTTTTCGCCAAAATTTGCCGGAATAAAATCTAATATTTTATTTTTGGGAAAAACTTTGGAAAATAGACTTCATCACGTACATGATATAAAAATCAATAATTTTTCAGTTTCGAATCAAATTAGGGTTTTCTACTGGTAAAAAGTTATACTGTCAGTAAAAACGTAGACCGGTTTCCGTCTGAGTTTTAAACCCAAATTTTAACCAGAGCTTCCTACCATAGAGTAGGTTCTAGATATGATTTTGTTTTCTCCAAAATCATTTCCTAGGTCTCAGATAAAAATATAGATAAATATATTTTTCCCGGTAATACGGCGTAAGAAAAAAAAAAGCAGTACATTACATTACTACCCCACTTAGAAAAAAATCCCGTCCACGGAATTTCGTGACTCAAAACTAAACAATATATTGTAATTGGTCTTACTCTAAAGATCCTACATTGTATTTTCCATCGTTGTCTTACCCCAAAGTGACAGCGTTAACTTCATAACAAAATTCATTCTTATATCAAAATCACACATACCTTCTATAAGATCTGCAAATGGAGAGGATTCATCTCCCCTCACGTTAAACACTCTCCCAGTGGCCTGAGGTCTGGCCACCTGTTGTACTGCTGTTGGGACTCCTCTCCCTGCTCCACCTCTATAACCTTCAGCTCCTCTACCAGCACCTACCGGCTGTTGCATACCCCTCTGTCTACAATCACGAGCAAAATGACCTGGTTTACCGCAATGTAAACAACTAGGTCTCTCCCTGCAATCCGCAGATAATGAGGTCCTCCACATTCGAAGCAAACTAGGCCTTGCTGCTGTTGGCCAGCTCCAACCACTGATGCTGTAGCAACCGGTGTTGGTGTGGCTGTCTGCACTGGTCTAGTATATGGTCCTCGTCTCTCCTGAGAACCATTACCTTTTCTCCTATGAAGACCCGATCGAATTGGACCTCCATTCCACTACAGCCTCTGCTCAGCAGCTTGCCTCAGATCTATGCTTTCTATGGCACTGCATCTCTCCACCAGCTCCGGAAAACTTTGAATATCCAGAGACGCTATAGCTCTCTGTAGCTCGTGTTGCGGTCCTTCCTCAAACCTTCTACACTGCCAATCATCATCTGGATATCTCTGATAGAACTCCAAAAATGAATCAGGGCCTTAAAACGTGATGCATAATCACCAACATCTTGTTGCCCTGTTTAAGGTACATAAACTCCCTTTCCTTCTCGGGTCGGACTAATCGCGGAAAGTACTTCTCAAGAAAACATCCACGAAATAACTCCCAGCTAATAATTATGCCCTTGATGGCGTGATTCCGCAAGTGTACGGCTTCGTCGTCAAGTAATAAAAAGATCGAACCCACAGAGACCGTGATCTTAAATAACAATTAATTATTAAATCAATTTAACGAAACTATATAAAAAAAGATTTGGAAAAGATTTGGTTTTTAAAATAAGAATTAACTAGCAAATCAAATATTTAAAAACTCAATCAATTAAAATCGCAAATCTAATATGGGATTTTTCAATATCAAAAGAGATTTTCAGGAATTGGGTTACCAACAAGACTGCTCATTCTACTAAATTGACTACCCCTCTTGTTAATAATCAAAATTGCTTTGAAGGTGAATTTATCCTAAATAAGTTAATGTTCCATCTCGGGATACAAGAGCCATGCCCAAATAACCAACCCCTACTCTTGTGGTAATTGAATTTAAATCGAACCCTTTAAGCTTTGTGACAATTCAGTGATCCCTCGAAGGACCGCTTCTAACTCTCGTGATTTAAGTCCTAAGTTTGATTCCTATAGATCTGATACCTAATTTCACCGCTAATTTTGTCCGTACAGTATCTACGACGAGCAAATAAGTGGCCACCGAATTTACAAGTAATTCAAGCAATAGGAATCAAATCGAAAGCAAAATTGAAATTAACAAGAAACAAAATGTCAATTCATCACAATAAACGAATCTTGGGCATAGCCCCAATTCCTAGAAATAAAACGACTACTCAAGCATTGCCATGTTCATAGCAATCTTAATTAACAAAAGCATAAAAAAACCCTAAGAGAAGATAAGAAATTGAGAAGAAGAGAAATCCTAGTTTTTGCCTCTGGGTAGCAGTCAAGAGGTCCTGATATCGAGCCTTAGATTCCTATTTATAATGTAGGGTAACTTGAATTCAAAGCTGTTACAAAATCAGATCAAATCAACAATTAAATTTTCAGATATTGCACGTCACGGCCGTGATGCCTGTCATGGCCAGGCCGTGACAGATTCTGTCTCGGAAAACTTGGCATTGGTCGACCTGTCACGGCAGTGATAGGTTCTGGTTTTTGCGTTCCTTTCTTTTCAGCCTTGCTCGATTATGGCTGTGATGGCTGTCATGGCTAGGCCGTGATGGGCTCTGTTTGGCTCATTTTTCTTGCTTTTCAAGCTCCGTCTTTGTGCAAGCTCCAACATAACTGATCCTGAGCATTTTAATCTTCAATTCCTGCACACAAACACCACAAAACCACCTTACCCGTTCCAAGGTAAAAACTAACAAAAATAAAATTAAATATGCCAAAACTATATGAAAATGCATGCAAAAATGTCAAGGAAATATGAGGTGAAATCACACTCATCAAACCGCCCGAAGCTTAAGATTTTGCTTGTCCTCAAGCAATAACTAAGGCCAGAAAAGATAAACAATCAGAGCATGGACAGTGAACCTAGAACCCGAGTAATAAATCCAAGTAGCAGGCATATCCAATAAGAAACCAAGAGACAATCAATTTTAAGTCCAATTAGAAGCTTAAGTTCCCTAGATTCATATCGCTTACTAATTCGGGCGCTCTTCTCACCTCACTCAAGTTTTTGAGGGTATATGACAATTCACTCAATTTCCTCAAGGAATGTATTCTACCATAAGCTTGACTATTAACCAAATCTCTACTTAATTAATGAAGACACGTAAGAATCAAGAGGTCTTTTATTTTGGTTGTAATTGGGCCATGGGATTCATCGTTAGGTGGGGAAACCAAGAAAAGGAAATTCAAGAAGGCTAACAAAATATCAATAATGCAAAGCATGACAATCTCCTAAAATACCTTTTTGGGCTTTAAATCACTCTTCCACCTTTCTTTCTTTTTTCATTTTATTTCTCACTTTCTTTTTCTCATCCCCTTCTCCATTTTTTTATATTATTGTTTTATTTTTTATTTTTTTATTTGGAGAAGGGGAGATTTTCAACTTGAGAGAACTATTTTTCTTTTCATCCCACAATATATTTTTTTTCAAACAACCCTTTTGCCCTTTTTACAATACTTTAAAAGGTACCTACCATGCATCATTCATCAAAATCAATCAGGGTACTAAGAAAAGCATTTTATTCTTTAAGGCTCAAAATTGGGCAACTAAGGGGTAGCATTTAATCAGTCAAAGTTCAGAAGGCCAGAAAAATACCTAGTGCCTCAATCAGTTTCAAATATGTTTTCAAAAATTTCTAAGTTTCAAAACGGTTTCAAGTCAAGTTCTAGAGAATACAGTCCAAGAGGAAGATAACACTCAATCACAAAGAATGGGGTAAATTTGGCGAGTGCCCCTTTTTGGCTCAAATATCTCACATTTAGTAGTTCAAAATCAATGAGAAATACAAATCCCAGGAACCACATGCTAATTATCAACTATCAAAAGATCATCTCAAGCATTTTTTATTTTTAGCCTATCACAAGAATGCATAAAATAAAATTGTGTTCAAAAATTCACAATTCACTGTCTCAATTTATTTGGCACAAAGTTTTTCACAATTGGATGCATACTCTAAGCAAGGGGCAATCTAATCATGTGATCATGCAAAACATATGAGTAAGCAAAACTATCCCTATATGAATGCAACATGCAAGAATGCAAAAATAATACCCCTACCCCAAGCTTAAAAACTTACATTGTCCCCAATGTAAATAATTAAGTCCGAGGGAGGATAAAAATAAAAATAAAACAACTCACTGAGGTGGTGGGTGTTGGCTCAGATGCCAGTCGTAGAGCTGCTGGATCATGTCTCTCTGCTAGCGCTGCTCCTCCATGACGTGCTCCTGGTTCGCTAGGATAGTGTCAAAGGTGGACGAGAACCGCGTATAGGGATCATCAGATGATGTACCTGCAGAGGAAGAAGATGGGCTCACAGACGGCCTAGCCGGCGGTGGCGGGCATAACGACCTTTGTATCTCAATAGGCTCAGGCTGCTCTCCCACTGGCACTTCCCAATTTGCCGGATTTTTTATATCCAAGAGTGCGGGGTTTGGGAGAGGAATTGGGTGCTTGCGCCTTGGGTGTTTCAGGGAGTACGTGTCATCCTCCTGGGCGATCATCCCCATGGCCTCACAGGCCTGCAAGGTAATACGTGTCCGTCCTGGGGCGGGCTCAAAACCATCCAAATCAAAGTTAAAATGATGGCATATGGTGGTGATTAAGCCACCGATGACAATAGTACCCCTCGATCTCTTGGCAACCTTTAAGAGGTGCCTAGCCAAAAATGACCATGTGTTCACATTGCTCTCAGGGTGGAGCATGGCCCAAAGTATAAAGACCTCGTCCTGGCGGACGGATCCGTCACTCTCTCAACGGTCAAACAAGGTGTTGGCTATGACCCTATGCATATACCTTAAGCTCGGGTTAACAAGGGCTGTGGACTTGGATGTCCTAGGATCAAAACTCCTACCTTCATAATCAGCTATTGACCAGAAATTATGTGCACTAAATGTTGAGTCACCGGCAAGTGTACTGGGTCGTCGTAAGTAATAAAACACGGTAAGTAATTACCGAGGTCGGACACAGGGATTGGACTACCAATTCTACCAATTCGCGAGCAATTCGATACGTTTGATCAAGTAACAACAAGTGGTTGTGGAGAGAGAGAAAATAGGATCGCAATTCAAATTGACAAATCAAATAAAGATATAGTATTAAAATCTGGAATTAAAACATCTAAGGTCACAAATCCACCTACCCAATCATGCATAGTACCCAAGTGATGATGATTCCCTCCCTAAGTTCAATTACAATGTCAACCAGGACCCCCAAATTCTCCTAATGACACTGTCGTGCTCAATAGGACGTATTCAACGACTGAATTAATTACTTACTAGGTCTCATAACCCAATCATCAAACTCTATTAAATCTGGTTCTTATAAGGTTGCACCGATCTCCTATTCACTCTCGTGCAATATTCGATCAATGTTCCCAATTCAAGTTCTAAACGCAAATTGCCTACTAAGCCTCATCACGTTAACAAGTCAATCATGCATGCATATGATCAACGGAATAAGTCTAGAATTGGAAAACATGAATTGAGATAAAGGAGAGAAACATACATCACATTGAACTACACCGTCATGGGTGGTTTCATTGATCCCTTAGACAAGGGGATTAGCTCCTCATGCTTGTAACAAGATACAAACACTTAGAATTCATCATGAATGTATAATAGAAAAAGAAAATAAGGAGACGCAGCTCCAGAGAACAAGGATTCGTCCAAAACTGATCTACAACAAGTGGGTAACAAAAAAGGTTCTTCAATCTGCCCCTAAATCAGCAACTTATAATTTTCAGATTCTGCGCCCGCTCGCAAGGCGAGTATCCTCTCGCGAGGCGAATATTAAAAGTGGCGTGCTTTCAAAATTGGATTCTCGCGAGGCGAGATGATGTTTCGTGAGGCGAGACTTCATATTCTAGTCTGTCACGGCTGTGACCTTCATCACGGCTAGGACATGATGGTCTTTATCCTTCAGGGTCTTCAGGATTCGTGAGGCGAGTATCCTCTCGCGAGGCGAGACAGAAAGGATGACTGTTGCTGCTCAACTGGTCTTCAGGCTCGCGAGGCAAGTAGCCTCTCGCGGGGTGAATATTTCCAGAATTGCAATTTCCACTGTTTTCTTCATTCCCTTGACTCCAAGAGCTTCACTTTTAACCTAAAACAATAAAAGAAAACGAAAAGCGTAATTCTACTCAAAATAAACTAAAAACTACTAAAAATGCATAAAACGAGTCAAAGTCTAACTTAGGAACAAAACAAGGCCAATTTGGGAGATTAGCGAGGGTGACTCGCCCAATTAGGCACAAAATATACCCCTTTTCTAGCTAGAAACTAGATGAGCCATAGGTTGATCACTAAACCCTAAGGGGTATCTCCTATCACCCCCTACAGGTAAACCAAAAATTTCATTAAATTCAGCTAGGGTTAGCACAAAATCCTGGTTAAAGAGCCGGAATGTAATCCGTCCCTCAAGGCAATGCGGCCCTTGGAGCATTTAGAGAGCTCAAGAACTCCAGAGTAGGGCCAGCAAATGCAGGGTATCTGGTGCGAGTAACTCGCTCCACCCTATGTTTTCCAACATCCAGTTGATGTCAACAGTCTGGCCTAGAGTGTCTATGCAGGCATCATCAAGATATTTTGTTTGGACAATTTTCCTATTTTTCAAAATACTAAATCTAACTTGTTGAGCATTATCTTTGAAAACAATCCCATATCCATGCTCATCAGTTTCAGAATTAGAAGAGTCAGAGTCAGAATAGTTACCTAGGTTCCTACTTCCTCTGGTACGAGGGCGTGAGGCTTCGGTTTCCTTTTGACGCTTGCTTTCCATGATTTTATTCAATGAGTCTCAAAGCACCAAAATACACAATCTCTTCTTGGACTTTTTCTGCAAATTCGGATTTTAGGGGCTAGGGTTTCTAAATTGGGACTTTTTGATTTTACCCAAAATTGAAGGATTTGGCTTGTGGGTTTTGTTGGGTTAGGTCTAGGGAGCAAGGGAGTAGTGTTGGTTGGGCATGGATGTCATGGAGGAAGTGAGTTCTTGAAGGTTTTAGTGTATGGGTATGGTGGTGAGAAGATGAAGAAGCAGATGATGAATAGGAGGAAAGGAAGATGATGGGTTATGCGTACGAGTGATGTGGTGATGGGTGTATGAAAAGAAATGGAGGAATGGAGCTTTGAGATGGTGGCTATGGAGGTTTTTGAGAATGAAGAGAGGAGGAAAAGGGTTAGGGCTGCTTTTGGACTGATGGGTGTGTTTGCGTTGTTTTTTTAAAACTGGCACAACAGTGCGTCATGGCCGTGACCCTCATCACGGGCAGACCGTGACCAATTCGGATCAGGGTGCGGGTCTTCATCACGGGCATGAGGTACATCACGACTGGGCCGTGATCTCTTCTGGGCTTCAGTTATTAGCCTGTCACTGTAGTAACCCATGTCACGGGTTGGCCGTGATCAAGTCTGACTTTATGGCTCCTTGACATCATGCCTGTGATCATGTTCACGACTGGGCGGTGATTTCCTCTGGTTCGGGCTCTGGTTTCTGCTGAGCTGCATCACGCCCGTGAGGGCTATCACGGCTGGGCCGTGTTCCTTTCTGATCTTCAGCTGTTGGATAATCACGGCCGTGACCCCTGTCACGGCCTGGGCGTGATCAACTCTGGTCTCACATCATGGCCATGATGGACATCAAGGGCAGGCCATGATCTCCTCTGACTTCATTTTCCATGCTTTTTTCACTCTTCATGCCTTCCTACCCTGAAAACACTTGGCAAATCCATTAATTTGTGATATTTCTTCTCTTAATCTTCTCAATTATTCAAAAACAAAATTCAAAAACAAACCAAGAAGGGAAAGAAAGCTTGGGTTGCCTCCCAAGATGCGCTTATTTACGATCCTAAGCTTGACCATAGTCCTTTCAATCCTTTGATGTTGGATCGAGGAGGGAAATTGCAACCTCATGTTGAAGAGTATGTTCTCCAAGGTAGTGCTTCAGCCTCTGTCCATTGACCTTGAATGTTCCACGTTCCTGATTCCATACCTCGACGGCACCATACGGAAATACTTTCTTGACTTTATATGGTCCGAACCATCTAGACTTGAGCTTTCCTAGGAATAACCAAAACCTCGAGTTGTAGAGTAGCACCAGTTCTCCTTCATGGAATTCTCTACGAAGGATATGCTTATCATGCCACCTCTTTGTTCTCTCCTTGTAAGATCTTGTGGACTCATAAGCATCCAATATTAGCTCATCAAGTTCATGAAGTTGAAGGATTCTCTTTTCCCCAGCGGCTTTTATATCAAAGTTTAGCATCTTAATAGCCCACAAGGCCTTATGCTCAAGCTCGACTGGTAAGTGACATGGCTTCCCGTAAATAAGTCTAAAGGGCGTCATCCCAATAGGAGTCTTCTAAGCCATACGGTAAGCCCAAATAGCATCATCAAGCTTTAAGGACCAATCATTTCTCGAACTTGAAACAATCTTCTCTAGAATTCTCTTTATCTCTCGATTGGAAACTTCGACTTGGCCACTCGTCTGAGGATGGTAAGGTATAGAAACCTTATGAGTGCCTCCATATTTGAGTAGGAGTTTTTCAAATTGTTTTTCAATGAAGTGCGATCCTCCATCACTAATAATTGCCCTTGGAATTCCAAACCTTGGAAAAATCACCTTCTTGAATAGTTTGATTACGGTTATTGAATCACTTGTTGGGGATGGAATGGCTTTCACCCATTTAGAGACGTAATCAACGGCTACAAGAATGAACTTATTGTTGCAAGAGGAAGGAAAGGGTCCCATGTAGTCAACTCCCCAAACATCAAATATCTCTACTTCCATATTCGTGTTGAGTGGCATTTCATCTCTTAGAGACGTTCCCCGTTCTTTGACATGGATCACAAGCAAGCATGAACATTCATGCATCTCTAAAAATATGAGGCCAATAGAAACCGGCTTGAAGCACCTTGGCCACCGTCTTTGAGGCACTAGCATGTCCTCCGTAAGATGAGAAATGAACACAACTCAAGATACTTGGAACTTCGACTTCTGGAATACACCTTCTGTAAATGCTATCCGCACACTTGCGGAAAATATAAGGCTCATCCCACACGTAGTTCTTGAGATCGGAAAAGAACTTCTTCTGTTGATGATTGAACTCCGGTGGTAGAATCCCACATACAAAGTAATTCACAAAATCCGCATACCACGGAGCATTCTCTCCTAAGATGGCGAACAGTTGCTCATCGGGGAAAGAATCATCTATAGGCAAGTTGTCCTTCTCATGTTCCAATGGTTCAAGTCTAGATAAGTGGTCCGCAACCAAGTTCTCTGTCCCTTTTCGATCCCGAATCTCCAAGTCAAATTCTTACAAGAGAGGGATCCATCGGATGAGCCTTGGCTTTGCTTCCTTCTTAGTCATGAGGTACTTTAGTGCGGAGTGGTCCGTGTACACTATGACTTTAGACCCCACAAGGTATGATATGAATTTCTCAAATTCAAAGACAACCGCAAGCAACTCTTTCTCAGTTGTGGCATAATTTGCTTGAGCTCCATCTAGAGTTTTGCTTGCCTAGTATATTGCATGAACCTTCTTGTCTATCCTTTGTCCCAACACCACTCCCACGGCGTAGTCACTAGCATCACACATTACTTCAAATGGCTCATTCCAATCTGGTGTTTGCAAAATGGGAGCGGTGGTCAAAGCTTCCTTCAACCTATAAAATTCACTCAAACATTCCTCATTAAAATCAAATGGAACATCTTTCATCAATAGGTTAGATAAGGGTTTAGAAATTTTTGAAAAATCTTTGATGAAACACCGGTAAAACTCGGAGTGACCCAAGAAACTTCTAACTCCTTTCACATTTAATGGTGGGGGAAATTTTTCAATAACATCAATTTTGGCCCTATCCACCTCAATACCTCTTCCATAAATCAAGTGTCCAAGCATTATACCTTCTTTTATCATAAAATGGCATTTTTCCCAATTCAATACCAAATTAGTTTCTTCACATCGCTGCAAAATCTTAGACAAATTTTCTAAACAGTCATCAAAGGTAGTTCCATAAACAGAAAAATCATCCATAAAAACCTCCATGATGTTTTCAATAAATTCATAAAAAATTGTAGTCATTCATCTTTGAAAAGTAGCCGGTGCATTACATAGACCAAATGACATTCTCCTATAGGCAAAAGTGCCATAGGGACAAGTAAATGTGGTGTTTTCTTGATCACTAGGATGTATAAGAATTTGATGAAAACCAGAATAATCATCCAAGTAACAAAAGTATGAATGCCTAGCTAACCTTTCAAGAATTTGATCAATAAATAGGAGAGGGAAGTGATCTTTCCTTGTTGCCTTATTTAACTTCCTATAATCAATGCACATTCTCCAACCGGTTACCGTCCTATTAGGGATTAGTTCATTATTTTCATTTTGAATAACGGTCATCCCCCTTTCTTAGGAACCACATGCACCAGACTAACTCATTCACTATCGGAGATTAGATAAATAACCCCCGCATCTAACAACTTAAGCACTTCTTTCTTAACCACCACTTTCATATTAGGGTTCAACCTACGTTGATGCTCAATGGATGAATTATTCTCACCTTCCATTAAAATGCGATGCATGCACAAAGAAGGATTTATGCCTTTAATATCATCAATTGTATATCCTATCACCTTTCTATGCATTCTAAGCTCCCTAAGCAATTTCTCAGTTTCCAACCCATTCAAGCTAGCGTTCACAATTACCGGATAGGAAGAGTTAAGACCAAGAAATTCATACCTCAATGTGGAGGGAAGAGGTTTTAGTTCTACCTTAGGGGCTTCTTCATCTTTCAAATCTTTATTCTTTGGTTTCAACTCAAGTTTTTCTTTCTTTGTTTTGTTCGGAGAAATTTTCGGACTAGCCTCCAGGAAGCGGGCATAATTCCTTACTTCTCCTCCATGAGCATTTAAGTCTCCACCAATCAAACACATTTCCAATGGATCATCAACAAAAGCTTGAGTGGATTCTTCTTTCACCGCTTGGTCATTAAGTCAACCCTGCAACAAGAATCCTCAAAAGAAGGGTGTTTAATAGATTTAGCTAAATCAAATTCAACTTTATCATCACCCACAGTTAAAATAAATTTTCCATTTTTAACATCAATAATTGCTCCCTCGGTAGCCAAGAAAGGCCTACCAAGAATAATGGGGATTTGGGAATCCCCCTCCATTTCAAGTACCACAAAATCCGCAGGAATGAAAAATTTACCCACTCTAATAGGAACATCCTCCAAGATGCCCACTGGGAATTTTACGGACCGATCCGCCAATTGAAGGGAGATTGTTGTGGGTTTTAGTTCACCCATCTCCAACTTCTTGCAAAAAGAGAGGGGCATAAGACTAACGCTAGCCCCCAAATCACAAAGAGCTTTATCAAAACTAGTGTTACCAATCAAGCAAGGAATAGAGAAACTACCTGGATCTTTCAATTTAGGAGGCAATTTATTTTGAATTAAAGCACTGCACTCCTCAGTTAAAGCCATTGTTTCATAGTCCTGTAGCTTTCTCTTATTTGACAAGATGTCCTTAAGAAATTTAGCATATGTGGGCATTTGTTGTAACGCCTCAGTGAAGGGAACATGATAAGCCTCTGGCTCATCTAGTTTTATAGCTAGTATGACCAGGGTTTTGTGCAAATTATATCGTATTTTCACCCAAATTAGATTAGATTGCCCTCAAGCAAGGTTTTGAGTCTCTAGAGTAGTTTTAAGTTAATTTAGCTAGTTTTAAGTCAAAATAATACACTTATGCTTATTTCCTTGTTTTCAGGTTAAGTAGAAGTTGAGAAAATAAAGAACAGGGGATTCGCCCCGCGAAGGACACGCTCGCCACGCGACCCCGAAGCCTGACTGTTCCAAGAAATTGCTAAGTCTCTGGGTCGCCTCGCGAAGAAGGTCTCGCCCCGCGAGTCTTCCAAACCTGAAAAAGTCAGAGACGATCACGGCTTGCCCGTGTTGAAGGTCATGGCCGTGGCAGTTTTGAAGCTGAAGAGTCTCGCCTCGCGAGCATCCCTTCGCCTCGCGAATCTGAAAGTCAGAGAGCATCACGGTTAGGCCCTGATGGCCATCACGGGCGTAAGGAGGAAACTCTTCATATCCTCGCCTCGCGAGCAACACTTCGCCTCGCGAGAATGCCAAGGGTTGCTGACAGTTCATGAAATTCGCCTCGCAAATGTTTGTTCGCCTCGCGAGCCATCTGAATTCTGAATTTGTATAAAAGGCTGTTCTGAACATTTTGTAAAGACTTTTTGCTTCTCCAACTTTCTGATATACATTTTTCTCTGTGATTTCGTTGTTGCCATGGAGCACTAAGTCCTAGGATTAGTCTACTGTTTGAGGATCCTATATACTTGAGGTTATGTAAATCCCTATTTTAATTGCTTTTCCCTTTTCAATACCATATTTCATATTTCTGTTTGTTATTTCAGGAGTGTGTAATATTGTATTGATTTGTTTCAGTGATGTAAATTTCCTATACATAATCGCGTTTGTTAATTCG
This sequence comes from Sophora flavescens, assembly GCA_030762895.1. NCBI lineage: Eukaryota > Viridiplantae > Streptophyta > Magnoliopsida > Fabales > Fabaceae > Sophora > Sophora flavescens. Next base: position 186,639,737 of record CM061063.1, on the reverse strand, counting down.
CGTGTGTTCATTCATGATCGTTTGATCATGAGCGCTTAATCCCGTTTGTTATTTCGGGAATAGGAATTTACATCCATAGTAGCAATTACGTTGTTAGTTGTTACTGTAACTGAAAGGGGATTAGAATCTGCTTAGGGCTTGGGTTTACATTAACCAAGGATAGTTGGGAATTCTTGACAGTAGATTAATCGTTGTTTGATAATTGATAATCCCTTTTCAACTGCCTTGTTTTTTATTGCTCTGTTTTGTTTGTTTCTTAATTGCATTCCAATCCAAACCCCCCCCCCCCCCCCCCAAAACTGATTTTTGTGAAAGATAATATTCTCAGAGTCCTTGAGAGACGACATCCGAGTTGTCGCACTAGACTACGATTTTAAACCCGCTCGTCCTTTTTGGCGCGCGTGCGCAACAATGACCAAAAATTGGCGCCGTTGCAGGGGACTACGAGTTGTTATTTTTCTCAATTTGTTTTTATTTTCTTTTCTTTTCTTTTCTTTTATTTTCTGTTCTGTTTTGAATTGGTCCGGCTACTAGGTCTCATTGCCTCGAATCTGTGTGATTTTGACCCGGAAATTGAAAGAACATTGCACACACTCCGTAGGGAATTTCGGGCTAGCACTAGTAGTAATTCCAATTTTAAAACTGCTTTTGAAAACATGGGAGACCAGAGGACATTAAGGCAGCTTGTTTCCCCTGATGTCAACTATAATGGATTATGTATTTCTTATCCTGGTGCTGACACCCCTTTTGAACTAAAATCTGGTTTTATTCACCTGTTGCCCAAGTTTAATGGTCTTGCAGGTGAGGATCCACACAAGCACTTAAAAGAGTTCCAAGTTGTATGCTCCACAACCTCGAGAGTAGAGGGAGTCACTGAGGACAGTATCAAGCTGAAGGCTTTCCCATTTTCACTCCAAGGAGCTGCAAAGGATTGGCTATTGTACCTTGAGCCTAACTCCATCACAACTTGGAATGATTTGAAGAGGGTGTTTCTAGAAAGGTATTTTCCTGCTTCAAGAGCTGCTTCAATAAGGAAAGAGATTTGTGGCATAAGGCAAGGGAACGAGTCACTAGCTGAATACTGGGAAAGGTTCAAACATTTGGTCTCTAGTTGCCCCCAGCATCAAATCTCCGAACAACTCCTGATCCAATACTTTTATGAAGGATTGTTGCCTATGGATAGGAATCTGTTGGATGCTGCTAGTGGGGGAGCATTAGTTGATAAGACCCCAGCTGCTGCTAAGCAACTTATTGAGAATATGTCGTTGAACTCCCAGCAGTTTTCTACAAGAAGAAATTCAGTTGAGCCAAGAGGTGTGCATGAGATTCATAGTTCATCTTCTAACCAGGCCGCCCTTGAGAATAGATTGGATGAGCTGACCTCCTTTGTAAGACAATTGGCAATAGACAAGGTTCAGCCGGCAAAGTTATGTAGCATGTGCAATGCACCTGAGCATCCATTTGATCCATGCCCGATCCAGAGAGAAGAATTTGTCAGTGAAGTACCTCAGGCTTATGCAGTGAACCCCTATAATCAAGGAGGCAGTCAGAATCGGTACAGCATTCCAGACCTCTCTACTAATAGGTACCATCCTAGCTGGAGAAATCACCCTAATCTGCGGTATGGGAATTCTTCCCAACAACAGCCGATGGCACCTCAGAATCATCCTCCAGTGACCACTTCTGCACCTTCTGGACCATCATTAGAAGACTTGGTAAAGCAAATGGCTGCATCTAGTGTACGGTTTCAAAGAGAGGACAGATGCTAGTATTCAAGATTTGAGGACTCAGATTGGACAGGTTGGCCACATCCATGAATAGTATACAACAAGGTCAAGGGACAAACCAGCCTGCATGCCCGGTGATAAATCCTAATGCCTCCAACCCTAATGTGAGTGTCATCTCTCCGAGATCCGGAAAGGTTGTTGGGTCCACTTGGAAAGGATGAAGAAAGCTGTTAAGGCTACTCCCGAGCCTCTTGTTGAGGCTACTCCTGAGCCTGTGGTTGAAGTTGAAACTGAGAGAGTGTATAGACCACCCATTCCATTCCCACATAGAATTCAGAAAAATTTGAAGATTGGTGGTGAAAATAAAGAGAAGGAGATTCTTGATGTTTTCAGAAAAGTAGCTGTTAATATTCCACTGTTAGATGTGATCAAGCAAGTGCCCAGATATGCTAAATTTCTGAAGGACCTATGCACTAACAAGAGGAAGATGAAGACTAATGAGAGGGTTGACTTGGGAATGAATGTCTCAGCGTTTATCCAGTCAAAGATAGAGAGAGTTGCTTCTGTAGCCCCTAATCAAGTACTGCCACAAAAGTACAAGGATCCAGGCACCTTCACTATCCCATGCACTATTGGGGACAAGAAGTTTGAGAATTGCATGCTGGACTTGGGAGCATCAATCAATGTCATGCCTACCTCCATCTTTAATAACCTTGATCTGGGGCCATTGCAGTATACAGGTCTTACCATTCAGTTGGCTAACAGGACCAGTGCCCGACCCATGGGGATGGTAGAGGATGTCCTAGTGCAAGTTGATGATTTGATATTCCCTGCAGACTTCTATATCCTAGACATGGCAGGAGAGACTCAGTCCAGTAGATCACCCATAATCTTGGGGAGACCATTCATGATGACATCCAAGACCAAGATTGATGTTTATGATGGGACTATGTCGATGGAGTTTGGTGGTATTGTGGCCAAATTCAAGATTTTTGATGCTATGAAGCACCCAGTAGAGGAGCACTCTGTATTCCACTTAGAGTTGATGTCTGAGCTCATTGAGGACACTCATGATGACCTTATTTCTGATTTTCCTGTTATTTCTGGTTTTGATGATGTATATACTTGTACTAACTGCACTAACACTAACCCATGTTCTGTTTGTTATGAGTTTTTGGATTTAACATTGCAGGGTGAGGATGATAGTGAAAGTGATAATGAGAGTGAAGCTGTTTACTCAGTAAAAGTCCTTGACCCTATGGCTGCTCCCAATGCTCCATCTGTTGAGCAGTCGCCTCCTTTGGAACTCAAACTACTTCCTGAGAACTTAAAGTATGCCTACTTGGGGAGGGATGCAACATTGCGATCATCATTTCCTCCAGCCTCAACTCGATCGGGAAGACAAGCTTTTATAAGTTCTCGAGGAAGAACAAGAAGGCCATTGGGTGGACATTGGCCGATATTCCAGAATTAGCCCCTCCGGATGCATGCACAGAATTTTCTTGGAGGATGGGGCTAAGCCAGATCAGACGAGCCCAAAGGCGACTTAACCCACCGATTACGGATGTGGTAAAGAAAGAGGTGACCAAGCTTCTACGAGCGGTATTATCTATCCCATTTCGATAGTTCTTGGGTAAGTCCGGTTCAAGTTGTACCAAAGAAGTCTGGTCTAACAAGTAGTTAGGAATGAGAATAATGAACTTGTGCCTACTAGAGTCAGAATAGTTGGAGAGTTTGTATAGACTATAGGAAGCTAAACCAGGCCACCCGAAAGGATCATTTTCCTTTGCCGTTCATAGATCGGATGCTAGATCGGCTGGCTGGTCGATCCCATTATTGTTTTCTAGATGGCTTTTAGGGTATTTCCAGATTCATATTGCCCCGAGGATCGGAAAAGACCACCTTCACGTGCCCCTTGATGACGTTTGCTTATAGGAGGATGCCATTTGGCCTCTGTAAAGCTCCTGGCACCTTTCAAAGATGCATGCTTAGTATTTTCTCTGATTTTATTGAAAACTGCATAGAGGTGTTTATGGATGATTTTACTGTGTATGGCTCCTCTTTTGATGCTTGTTTGCATAGTCTAGATCTAGTTCTTCAGAGATGCATTGATACTGATTTGATTATGAATTATGAGAAATGTCATTTCATGGTAGAACAGGGGATAGTATTGGGTCATGTAATTTCCAAAGAGGGTATTTATGTGGATCCTGCAAAAATAAATGTAATTGCTTCATTGCCTTACCCATCTTTCGTACGCGAGATACGTTCCTTTCTTGGACATGCAGGTTTCTACAGGCGCTTTATAAAGGACTTCAGCAAGATAGCACTGCCATTGTCAAATCTGCTGAAAAATGATGCCCTGTTCCAATTTGATGAAAAGTGCAAAGAGTCATTTGACCATCTGAAGAAGGCGTTGACTTCTACCCCTGTCATCCAGCCCCCAGACTGGACACTACCTTTTGAACTGATGTGTGATGCCTCAAATTTTCTTTGTGGGGGCAGTTCGGCACAAAGGGTGGGCAAGGTTGCCCATGTAATTCACTATGCTTCTAGGACCCTAGATGCCGCACGAGCAAATTACACAACCACCGAGAAAGAGCTGCTAGCTATTGTATTTGCACTTGACAAGTTTAGGTCTTATTTGCTAGGTTCTAGGGTAAGCTTTTTTTCTTGACCATGCAGCTTTGAAATATCTCTTTGAAGAAGCCGAAGCTAAGCCAAGACCGATCGGTGGATGCTTTTGCTTGAGAATTCAATGTGGAGATAAAGGATAAAAGTGGAGCTGAAAATGCTGTAGGGAGATCATTTGAGTAGGATAGCAAGGGATGAGGATATTTTTCCCATCCAAGATGATTTCCACGATGAGAGATTGTTACATATGTAGGGGGTAACCCCCTGGTTTTTTGACAGTGTACATTTTCTAGGTTCTGGTGTTGTTCCTGCAGGTACAAGTAGACAAAAGTTCCACAAGCTGAAGAGCGATGCAAAGTATTATGTGTGGGATGACCCCTCTCTGTGGAAGTTTTGTAGTGACCAAGTCATTCGGAGGTGTGTACCCGATCATGAGACGGAGTCCATCCCGCATTTCTCACATGCCTCTCCCGGTTGGAGGACACTTTGGACCTCAAAGGACAGCAAGAAAAGTACTGGACTCCGGGTTCTACTGGCCCACACTTTTTAGGGATTCATATGAGGTATATAAGAGTTGTAAAGAATGTCAAATAACAGGCCCGACAATCACTCGTAGGAGTGAGATGCCCCAACAGCCCATGCTCTTTTGTGAAGTTTTTGATGTGTGGGGATGGACTACATGGGTACCTTCCCTCCTTCTTTTGGTTTTGTATATATTTTTTTGGCTGTAGATTATGTTTCAAAGTGGGTGGAAGCAATCCCCACTAGGACTAACGATGCTCATATTGTTTAAAAATTTGTTAGGTCCAACATTTTTGCAGGTTTGGTATACCCAAGACCATCATCAGTGACCCAGGGCACGCATTTTTGCAAATGAGAACCATGGAGGCCCTACTCGGAAAATATGGGGTTGTACATAGAGTGTCTCTGCTTACCACCCCCAAACCAATGGTCAAGCTGAAATATCCAACAGAGAGATCAAGCAAATTCGGAGAAGATGGTGCAGCCTAATAGAAAGGAATGGAGCCGCCGTCTGGAAGACGACTTGTGGGCACAAAGGACTGCTTTCAAGACCCCTATAGGGATGTCCCCATTTCGGCTAGTTTTTGGTAAGGCATGTCACCTCCCGGTGGAGGTTGAGCATAGAGCATCTGGGCGGTAAAGTGTTGTAATATGGATATGAATAAATCTGGTGTTGAAAGAAAGCCGCAGTTGCAGCAACTTGAGGAGCTTAGGCTTGAAGCCTATGAAAGCTCCAAGATTTATAAAGAAAAGACAAAACAATTTCTTGATAGAATGATTGTTAGGAAAGAATTTTTTGTGGGCCAGCTAGTATTATTGTTTAACTCCCGCCTGAAACTGATGGCTGGGAAACTTAGGTCCAAATGGGATGGCCCCTTTGTCATTACTAATGTGTTTCCTTATGGTGCAGTAGAGATTACACGTGCAGGTACACACAAGCCTTTCAAGGTTAATGGGCAGAGGTTGAAGCCATTCCATGGTGTGGATCTTTGTTGTTCCTATGGATGCCAATGTTGAGGAGCTATCTTTGGATGCTCCAACCTACACTGATGCTTGATCAGGGAGTTTCTTTTCCTTTCCCTCACTCTGATTGTAAAGTCTGTTGTTGTTCATTGGGGACAATGCATGTTTTAAGTGTGGGGGAGGGAACTAGTCTAGTTGTAGTTTTACTTTTCTTTGAATAAAGCTCCTGAATAATTTGAGAAGCTCAGGAGCATTTGTGTGTTAAGTTCTTAGTTGGCAAGTTTGCTAGATTTTGATTGATGTTGCACAGATTGCTTGCATGATTGATATGTAATGATTCCCCCTAGGCTGAAAAAATTTTGTTTTTGAAAAGTGATTCCCATGTGAAATTGAAAACTGAACTTTGGGATTTTGTTATGATAGCATGATGAATGATAAGTTTGGGGTGATAGGAAGCACACACTAGGGATAGTATCTCTTTCAAACAATTTGCATGAATGTCCAGGTGAGGTTTTGAGCCTCCAACATGTTTTAAAATGTGTGAAAATCACTTTCAAGTTGCACTTCCCTGGATGTGATTGAATCTCTTTTTGGTTTGCATGATTATATGTGTGTAGCAAATGATTTAGGCAGTTTCTTTGTAAATAGCTACTTGGCCTGAATAAACTAATTCCTATTGCATGTTCCCTAGTTAGCCCTTTCGAGCCTATTAGCCTATTAGTTCTTGATAACCTAATGTTATAAGCCCAAAAATCTGGAAAACCATGTTAACCCGATCTTAGGATTAGGAGAGCATGTAATCTTAGAATGGGTGCAAGAAACTAAGTTTGGGGTGGCTGCAAGGTGTAATATGTTGTTGGGATTGAAAAAAAAAAGAAGAAGAAGAAGAAGAAAAAAAAAAAGGAAAAAAAATACAAAAATGCCAAAAAGAAATAAAAAGAGCTGTAGCCACCCAGAAGTGTAAAGAAAAAAATAAAGAAAGGAGCTTGAGTGAATTTCTAGGTGTAAATATAGTTCATGCTCTCTTAGTTCCTAGGGTCTTCAGCTTAGTTCCTTTGTATATCCTATCCTTAGCCAGGCCCCATTACAACCCAATAAAGACCTTCTGATGTTGCTTGCATGTTTTTTGTGGGAACCATTTTGAGATGAAAAGCAAATTTTTGGGAAGTGTACTTGAAAAGTGAAACTGAGTGCAAGTTGTTAGCCTGACATAAACTGAGTGACTGAGTGAACAAATAATGCCCTTGTGAGGAAGGCAGTTGTTTGGATTTGGTGATCTCCCTCTTGTGTGTGACTTAGATCCCCTGCTTAGATTTCTGATTGTTTTCATGATGAAACTCTCAAATGTTTAGAATAAATGAATTTGGGGATTGCTCTGTTTGAAAGGGGGAAACAATGAAGAAAAACTGTTTTTGATGTATTGCTTGAATGTGTGCAATGTTGATTGAATCTTTTGAGCTTGCCAGGTCTTGAGTCTTTTTGTTTTTTTTTGAGTCCTAGTTTGCTTGGGGACAAGCAAAGTTTAAGTTTGGGGTATTTTGATAAGCCTCGGCTCATCTAGTTTTATAGCTAGTATGACCAGGGTTTTGTGCAAATTATATCGTATTTTCACCCAAATTAGATTAGATTGCCCTCAAGCAAGGTTTTGAGTCTCTAGAGTAGTTTTAAGTTAATTTAGCTAGTTTTAAGTCAAAATAATACACTTATGCTTATTTCCTTGTTTTCAGGTTAAGTAGAAGTTGAGAAAATAAAGAACGGGGATTCGCCCCGCGAAGGACACGCTCGCCACGCGACCCGAAGCTTTGATTGTTCCAAGAAATTGCTAAGTCTCCGGGTCGCCTCGCGAAGAAGGTCTCGCCCGCGAGTCTTCCAAACCTGAAAAAGTCAGAGACGATCACGGCTTGCCCGTGTTGAAGGTCATGGCCGTGGCGTTTTGAAGTCAAGAGTCTCGCCTCCGAGCATCCCTTCGCCTCGCGAATCCGAAAGTCGAGAGCATCACGGTTAGGCCCGATGGCCATCACGGGCGTATGGAGGAATCTATCGATATCCTCGACTCGCGAGCTAACATTCGCCTCGCGAGAATGCCAAGGGTTGCTGAGAGTTCATTAAATTGGACTCGCGAATTTTTGTTCGCCTCGCGAGCCATCTGAATTCTGAATTTGTATAAAAGGTCTGTTCGAACATTTTGTAAAGACTTTTTGCTTCTCCAACTTTCTGATATACATTTTTCTCTGTGATTTCGTTGTTGCCATGGAGCACTAAGTCCTAGGATTAGTCTACTGTTTGAGGATCCTATATACTTGAGGTTATGTAAATCCCTATTTTAATTGCTTTTCCCTTTTCAATACCATATTTCATATTTCTGTTTGTTATTTCAGGAGTGTGTAATATTGTATTGATTTGTTTCAGTGATGTAAATTTCCTATACATAATCGCGTTTGTTAATTCGCGTGTGTTCATTCATGATCGTTTGATCATGAGCGCTTAATCCCGTTTGTTATTTCGGGAATAGGAATTTGCATCCATAGTAGCAATTACGTTGTTAGTTGTTACTGTAACTGAAAGGGGATTAGAATCTGCTTAGGGCTTGGGTTTACATTAACCAAGGATAGTTGGGAATTCTTGACAGTAGATTAATCGTTGTTTGATAATTGATAATCCCTTTTCAACTGCCTTGTTTTTGATTGCTCTGTTTTGTTTGTTTCTTAATTGCATTCCAATCCAAACCCCCCCCAAAACTGATTTTTGTGAAAGATAATATTCTCAGAGTCCTTGAGAGACGACATCCGAGTTGTCGCACTAGACTACAGTTTTAAACCCGCTCGTCCTTTTTGGCGCGTGCGCGACAGCGCGACCAGTACATTAATGTACAATTTCTTAAGGACCTCTAGAAATTTTCCAAATTTACTATCTAACTTGGCCTTAGCCAACCTTTGAGGGGAAGGTATCGGAGGTTGGTAAGGTGGTGGAGGGCCATACTTATACACTTTTTCACTAGGTTATTCCTCTTCTAAGGGTTGTGTCTTAGTAGGTTCCTCCTCCTCATCTACACTCTTGTTATTACTCTCCCCTTTAGCCTCGAGATCATCAAGTTTCTTACCACTCCTTAAAGTCACAGCTTTACATTGTTCATTATTTGGGTTCACTTCAGGTTGTCCAGGAAACTTGCCCGGTTGCCTATTTGAATTACCCGCTTGGTGGGAAATTTGAGTTTCTAACATCTTGTTATGGATGGCTAAGTTATCTACCTTAGATGTTAACTCTTTTATTGCCTCATTAACTGCCCTACCTTGTTGCCTAAATTCTTCATTCTGCTTAGTTTGAGTAGCAACAAAACTTTCTATAAGAGACTCAAGTTTAGACTTTTGTACGTGAGGATACCTCGATGCGGGTTTCCTATTATCTTGGCCTTCTTGGAATTCGTGGTTCAACGTGTTGTTGTAGTTCCCGTAGGAGAGATAGGGATTGTTCTTCCTTACTTGGTTGTAAGGATTTGGGGGAGCATAATCTGGCAACTTCGGGTTCGTGTCATAGAAATTGTGACAAGAGTTCACTTGTTCCCCCGAAGCACCGGATCCAGGAGCAATACCATGTGGGCACTCCATTATGTCATGTCCCTGCATTCCACAAATCTCACAAACAACATTAGTAGCACCTATTGAACTCACATTAGCCTTTTCAAGCTTATCAAAGCATTTATTTAATGAGTCAAATTTAGACATAATTAAATCATTACTATTCATTTCAAATTTATCCAACGAAAGCTTTTCGGGTTATTGCCTTTTTTCGAACCCCATTGGTGATAGTTGGTGGCTACGTTTTCAATGATATCGAACGCTTCAGTCAATGATCTATTCATAAAAGCTCCACCAGCTGCGGAGTCAAGTGACACCTTCGAAGAGTAATCCAATCCGTTGTAGAAGGTATGCACTAACAACCACCTCTCGAGCCCATGACGTGTGCAAGACTCTAGCAATCCTTTGTAACGATCCCAAGCTTCAGATAAGCATTCTCCGTCCTTTTGGAAGAAGCCGGTGATCTGAGCTCGTAGGTAAGCAGTCTTGGATGGAGGGAAGAATTTCTCCAAGAATGCCTGCTCCAGTTGGTCCCAAGTTGACAAAGTATTAGCGGGCACTTGCTTCAACCAAGCTCTTGCTTTTCCAATCAGAGAGGATGGGAATAACCTCAAGCGAATAGCATCAATCGGGGCACCTTGAATTCTTATTGCATCAGTGAACTCCAAGAATGTCTCCACATGATCAGTCGGGTCCTCCGAGGGTAATCCTCCAAATTGATGTTGCCTAATCATGCCAATTAACTGAGGCGGTATAGTGTAGTTCTCCGCCTCAATTTCTGGCCTAGCAATCCCAGTTCGCAAACTCCTAGCATTTGGGGTTGCGTGGTCCTTCAGTGGTTTGGTATCCGGTAGATTCGTCATGAGTGGAATGGGAATCAACCTCTCTTTCTCTTTGTCTTTGTAGTCTCCCACGTCTATGAAAGATCTTTCGATCTCGTGGTCAACTTCAGTAAGATGTCCAAGACTTTGAGATATTTGCATAAAAGAGAAAAATACCTACAAGAGAGAGATAGATACTCTAGGGAAAAAAAAGAAAAAGAAATAAATAATAAATTATAATAAAAATGTCAAAAAAATCAATTTAAAAATTAAATTAAAATTCAACAAAGCACAGTCCCCGACAACGATGCCAAAAACTTGATGGCGTGATTCCGCAAGTGTACGGCTTTGTCGTCAGGTAATAAAAAGATCGAACCCACAGAGACCGTGATCTTAAATAACAATTAATTATTAAATCAATTTAACTAAACTATTTAAAAAAAAAGATTTGGTTTTTAAAATAAGAATTAACTAGCAAATGAAATATTTAAAAACACAATCAATTAAAATCGCAATCAAATCTAATCTGGGATTTTTAAATATCAAAAGAGATTTCCAGGAATTGGGTTACCAACAAGACTGCTCATGATACTAAATCGACTACCCCTCTTGTTAATAATCAAAATTGCTTTGAAGGTGAATTTATCCTAAATAAGTTAATGTTCCCTCTCGGGATACAAGAACCGTGCCCAATTAAACCAACCCCTACTCTCGTGGTAATTGAATTTAAATCGAACCCTTTAAGTTTTTTGACAATTCAGTGAACCCTCGAAGGACCGCTTATAACTCTCGTGATTTAAGTTCTAAGTTTGATTCCTATAGATCCGATACCTAAGTTCACCGCTAAGCTCATCCTTAGAGTATCTACGACAAGCAAATAAATGGCCACCGAATTTACAAGTAATTCAAGTAATAGGAATCAAATGGAAAGCAAAATTGAAATTAACAAGAAACAAAACGTCAATTCATCACAATAAACGAATCTTAGGCATAGCCCCAATTCCTAGAAATAAAACGACTACTCAAGCATTGCCATGTTCATAGCAATCTTAATTAACAAAAGCATTAAAAAAAAACCTAAGAGAAGAGAAGAAATTGAGAAGAAGAGAAATACTAGTTTTTGCCTCTGGGTAGCAGTAAAGAGGTCCTATTTTCGAGCCTTAGAGTCCTATTTATAATGTAGGGTAACTTGAATTCAAAGCTGTTACAAAATCAGATCAAATCAACAATTAAATTGTCAGATATTATGCGTTACGGCCATGATGCCTGTCACGGCCAGGCCGTAACAGATTCTGTCTCAAAAAACTTGACATTGGTTGGCCTGTCACGACCGTGACATGTTCTGATTTTTGCGTTCCTTTCTTTTCAGTCTTGCTCGATCATGGTCATGATGGCTGTCACGGCTAGGCCATGATGGGCTTTGTTTGGCTCATTTTTATTGTTTTTCAAGCTCCATCTTTGTGCAAGCTCCAACATAACTGATCTTGAGCACTTTAATCTTCAATTCCTGCACACAAACACCACAAAACCACCTTACCCATTCCAAGGTAAAAACTAACAAAAATCAAATTAAATATGCCTAAACTATATGAAAATGCATGGAAAAATGTCAAGGAAATATGAGGTGAAATCACACTCATCAGCCCTCTGCTTCCAGTAGTATTATCTTACCTCTCCACCAAGACTCTGCTCCTCCTGTCAGCATGAAGGCTGCATAAGTCACCTTCCTATCCTCTTTACAGTGCATGGTACTGAATATCTTCTCTAACTCCAGTACCCACCACTTTGACTTTTCTGGGTCATAATCTCCTCGGAACTGTGGTGGTTTCCCCTTCAGAAAGGTATCCATTCCAGTATCCTCAGCTTCTGCAGCTTTCCTCTGATTCTGCAGTTCCTGCTGTTCTTTGGTCATTTGTAGCATTTGTGTTCTGCTGTGTCTGCTGTAGCATAGCAGTAGCTAAATCCCTGATGGTCTTGAGAGTCTCAACTAACTCTCTGCCACCACTTGTATGACCAGTTTCAACATTGCTAACTCCAAGAATTCACTCAGGCGATCCATCACCACTACTGTTACCACGTCCCCTACCTCTAGCCATGATCCTGTGAAGGAAATCATTAGCTCACATCAATATGATATATAATACCACATTAAACTGGAATATAAATACTATATGTCATATAAATGTTTGTTATCGCGTTCGGACTCATTACCCAACTTCTAAACATAGTCAATATCCGATGTGGATTCAACTAGACATGGCCAGTAACAATATCCTAAACCTCACAGTCCGATTAGAATCGAACTGCTCCGATACCACCAAATGAGACACACCGTTGTGCCATTAATTATTTAATTACATTTACTCGCGTTCTTAACGTTAAACGTAACCCGAAAATACGAAGATATTAAAAACATAAATACCACACATACACTTCTGAAAGTTAAACACGCCATAGTTATATTACATAAACACATCCATGTTTATCCATTACAATACAAAACACTGTTTAGGATATCCTATCAGCAGGATCCCTCACGGGTAGTTAGTCATACCAACTATTTATAATTAGCCAAAAATAAACCGTCTTATAAGACTCACTGGACATAAACTCCCTAAACTATTTTGCTAGAATTCGCATCTCGTCCTCCTGCATTAGGTTCATACGGAGTTCCATCCAACTCCTCAGCAACTAGTTCTTCCATAGAGTCTTCTCATGGAAGATTCTTCTCATGGAATAAAGTAAACATACACAACATACAGAAATAGGGAGATAAGAAACAGTTCTATCATCATAAGCGGAAAAGAATACATAACATATAATATAATAACAGTCAAAGACAAGCATCACACATAACTAACAATCATCCTTACATCACGATATCTCCCTCTACCCTCAATCTCATGCAACAAAACCTTTATGTTGACGTGGCCATCTCTATTACTGTCACATTAGTCAGTAGTCCAGAATGGTCCGGTGCCAAGAAATTAGTGTCAGAAACTCGGTACGACACTATTCCCCCCTTGGAAACATCTCAATATACAGTAGTACCAAACTTCGTATGTCATAGTGCCAATGTCTATTCTATTAGTTCTTCTATTATATATTGAGAAATGCTGGAACACGCAGAAACACACTCTTTCTAACACACACTTTGTTAAAATTCATGTGGGTCCTACAAAATTTATTGCAACCTACATGAATTAGTGAGACTCATTTCCAAAATAGCACTACAACAGATTAGACTTTAGATAGTGTTTCCGTATGCCTTTTAATAGCGTTTGTAACCGCTATCTATGCTACCGCTATTAAAACTCGTTAGCAAAGATAGCATTTAGGAACTGCTATTAATAGGTGACTTTAGATAGCGTTTGTACACGGAAACGCTATCTAAAGCCCTTTTTTCTTTTAATTTTATTTCTTAACTTTTACATCCATTATTCCTGCATATTTACACAAAAAAACCACAATTGTTGCAGTCAATGCAGCACTGCATGTGTTTGTGCAGCAAACCAGTAACTATACAATCAAAGTGCAACACTCTATACAGCAACTATATATATATATAACCAGATATAAGTACACCACTCTGTTTCTAAAGTATTCAAATTCACACGAGTAAGACAAAATCAAAGTGCAGCAACTATACCAGATCTCAATCCTTAAGAAACCAAAATCAGAAAACCAACATACATCTACAATTAATCTACATTTACAGCTTCTGTTTGTTTTTCATGAGACCAAGACAACACCAAAGTAATGTGTCGAAATGTGATCCAAAGACTGTGTAGCTTACATACTGCATTTCCACGTCAAAGACTAACCTTTTACATTGGGATACAACAGACTAATTAGGTAAATACTACTGTAGCAAGAAACAGAATTCAAATCAAGCATTAACAAAGTCTAACAAAAATAATAAGTTTGAACTTATTTTCTCCTTTCCATGCACATCAACTCGAAGGCATGTACCAATGAAAAACAAATACATAGATAGTTTGGGGTTGATAAATATAAAGCATTATTCACATACCAATGAGTATTGCTGCAACTCCTGTGATCAATTTGACATAATCAAACGAACTTATCTACAATATCGCGTCACCACTCTTCCTTGACTTGAGATAGTTGAAGCGGTGGAGTATGTGGAGCATTTGAAGTCGAGGGAAATCTTGCGACATAAAAATTAAATAAATTAAGTTACAATTGCTAAAACATTTGAACAGTCACAGTTAAAAGCTAAGTAAACAACATACCGCCATTGGTATTTTAACTTGGTTCTGCAAGATAGTCTCCTTCATGAAACGCATGACATAGTACCCACAATCTGTACTGTTGGGTTGTCTTGGGCACTATAAAAAATAAAATAGTAAATCAATATAGTTTTTTTATCTAATTGCGCATTAAGTTTTTGCAAATATACCTGTATCTGAATCCATTTAATGTTGGTTGCCTTTAAACGCGGCACCTTAGCTCCGATATTTGCGCGATAAACTTGCAAACCACTAATCACAAAATCAAACAGACTTCATTAAGAAACATATTTTCAATCATCACAAACACACGCATGCTCACGTATCGAACAGAATCATAGAAAATCAGAAATATAAAAACATGCTTACGTATCGAACAGATTCTTTAATTCTGGGCGATCCCTAGGATCAACATACAAGGGATCCAGATAGTAAATAATCTCTTCAACAATATTTATCGCGACAAGACCCAATGATTCCTACAAAAATGTTGAGATAACAAATCCTAAGCACCTCAACTTTTATGTAATTCATTGTTGTGAATTAAGTCCTAAAGGATAAGCGACTCACCCAACATTGCACGGCGCTAAAAACAAGGGCTGATATTCTCTTTCTTTAGTTGCAAACCGGTCAGCTAGATACGTTGTCTGTGAATCCCTCCCGAAGTAGCCGTATGTATTTGTTTGGTGTGGGGACAAGAACAGAAACCTCCTCGTTATTTCCTTTGGAAGCAACAATTCTTCATACAAATACCTTCAATTAAAATATAAAAATGGATTACACCAATGACATCAATATTTAAATGGAAAGACTAAAAAAATATTGTACACTTTAAGCCTGATTTATTACCTGATATATGCGGAAATAACGGAGGCAGATACCCATTCATGATTTACAACTTCTCTGATATTTTCAGTATTGAGCATCTCAATGAAATGGTGACCAAAAATATTTTGTTCCATCTCTACGTACAATTGGTCAGCATTTTTCATATTCTTTCGTTCATGTATTTTAAGGAAATTCAAATATTCCAGAGAAGTTGTAGTTGAACCAGCTGTAGGTGGGTTGGCCTCAGAGTTGCCTCCTTTATTTTCTGGGGTTGTAATTGACTCCTTTGTATATCCAGACACTCTGCCCTTGCCTTTAGCTTTTGCGGGTGCCTGGAAATTTTGCATTTCAATATGCCAGTTAGTGATCAACTAATGTAATGCATATATGCCGTATATGAAAAGGTGGAAAAATGCAATTACATACCATATTAATTACAACCACGAGATCAATTGGCCATGCCACATAAGTACCTATTGCATCTCCTACTGTCATCACATCCGCATCAACGATAGGTGCACGCAATGGCGCATCCCCTCGGTTGCAACATTAACTCCAACTTTCACATGGTTAAGGGGTACTGGTCCAGTGTGCAGTGTAACACCCGGCTCATTGTATACTTTACCCATAGCAACCATACGATAGTTTGGGGTCGATAAATATAGCTGACATGAGTTGACGCCCTAATCCAATGATAGATGAATAAGCTGTGAATTAAGGCATCCAATTGAATGTATTTAACTGCGAATGCAATACTAGTAAAAAAAAAAGGCATGCATTACCTCTCGGAAGCCTCTTTGGAAGATGGTAGAGTGCAACTATATTTGACGCTTGCTTTGGGTTTGAAATTATCGTGCATCTTCTGATCATCCTTTTGTTTCGACCTTTTCTTCCAAAATGTTCAATCTATCGAGAGTTGAGACACCAATGTCTCCCACTTTTTCAACGTGCATCACATCGAGGAAATGTCTTACATATAATGATTTCCAATATGGCAACTCAAAGAAAATCGACCTTTTCTTCCACCCTCTTGTGACAATATCTCTCGCAAAAGGTTTACCGAATTGGATATTCAAATCCTTTACCTTTTCAAAAAGTTGATCACCCGTCAAAGGTGAAGGCGCTCTACCTTCTTCCGAGTTCCCATTGAACGCCTTTCTCCACCACCGGTAATGATGACTTGGATGCAAAAATCTACGATGCCCAAGAAAGACATTCTTCTTACAATGTTCTAACCGCATCCAATCTGTACCCTCTTCACATATAGGGCATGCACACTGACCCTTGATGCTATATCATGAAATATTTACGTATGCTGGAAAATCATTAATTGTCCCTAACATCATAGCTCTCAAATTGAAACTTTCTTCCTTTTACCCATCATACACCTCCACACTGTCTCCCACAGTTGTTTCAAGTCTTCAATCAAAGGAGTCAAATAGACGTCTATATCATTTCCCTGGTTGTTTGGTCCCAGAATTTAACATATATAAAATCATAAATTTGCGCTTCATGCATTGCCATGTGGATAGGTTGTAAATCACCAAAATCACAGGCCATGTCTTGTGAGAGCTACTTTGAACACCATGCGGGTTAAATCCGTCAAGTAGCCAATGCAAGTCGTAGGTTTCTTGAATCTTGCCCAAAATCGGGATAATCATGATCAAATTTCTTCCATTGCGGAGAATCTGTAGGGTGCTGTGACTTGCCATCTTTGATCCTTTCATCCTCATGCCATGTCAAGTGCTTTGAATCTTGGAACACTACGGTACATGCACCTAAATCTGGGTATTATGGGAAAATACCACACAACCTTCTCTGGATCCGATTCTTTCTTCTTATATCGTGAGGCATTACATTTAGGACACATCTGTAACGATGCATATTCATTCGAAATAAAATGCAATCGTTAGGACAAGCATGTATCCTCTCGTAGCTCATGCCAATAGAGCGTAACATTTGTTTAGCCTCGTATGTCCGACTAGGAAGCACATTATCATCGGCAACATGTCTTTCAATAGTGTGAGTAAGTCCGTAAAGCTCTTATCAGTCCATCTCATTGCCCGATTTCAAGTTATACAACTTTAACATCTTGACAATCTTGTGAATTTAGTACATCCATCATACAATGTTTGCTCTGCATCACTTACCAACCTCCCAAACATTTGTGGACAATCACGAAGATCCTCTTCAAAAACATTTGCAATGTCTTCAAAACGATCGCCCTCATAAGTATTTGTGTCGGTATCGTATGATGAATATCTCACACGATTCCTCATTTCACTAGACTCAGCTCTTGTCTCACCATGTTTTGTCCAACATGTATAACTTTGATCGATTCCATTACACACTAAATGTTCTTCCAAATCGGCTGCACTAACTCGCCTTGCATAACAACAATCTAAACAAGGACATATGATTGTATTAGGGTTTTTCGCATGCCGAACTGCAAAACTAATGAACTCTTTCACCCCATCCTCATACTCCTTCGTTAAACGATTGGCAGACATCCATTTCCGATCCATGCTTTTCCGATCTACAAAAATATTTATTAAACATATTTACTTTGAGTTTAGAGTGGTTGAGGTCTACATGCAATGTATACTGATTATAGGAATGAAGGGCTGCATACAAAACACATTGTCGCTGAGTATTCTTTGAAAGAACCAAAGTGTCGACTTGTTGATGAGTGTGATTCCACATCATCTTTGTCTATCATTTTGCATGCATTTTCATGTAGTTTAGGCATATTTTTATTAGATTTTAGGTTAATTTTCCTTTGGAACGGGTAAGGCGGTTTTCGTGTGTTGTTTTGCAGATATCAAGGGTAAAATGCTCAAGATCAACCATGATGAAGTTTGGATAAAGATAGGGCTTTAAAAGTGCAGAAAATGAGCCAAACAGAGTCCATCACGGCCTAGCCGTGATGCCCATCATGGCCATGATTGAGCAAAACTGAAAAAGAAGAAAGGTGAAGTCGAGTCATCACGGCCTGGCCGTGATATCCATCACGGCCGTGACCCAAAACCACCACAAGTCAGAGCACATCACGGCCCAGCCGTGAAATTCTTCACGGCCATAACAGAGGGCTCGCGACGCGAGCATAGGCTCGCCTCGCGAGAGACTGGAATTTCGCAGAGCAACCAGAAGCAGAGACCGTCACGGCCTGGCCGTGATGGCCATCACGGCCGTGACGCGCATTACTTGGACCTGAAGAAACCGAAATAGATCAGATTTTGAGTTGGTTTGGGACTCTAACTTCCCAATTTCTATAAATAAGGATCAAGGCATCAGATCAGGGGATACACAATACACTTTGGATGAGATCCATAACAACTAGGACTTAGGCATAGGACTAAGGCAAACTTGCTCACTCTCTAAAAACACCAAAATCTGAGCACAGAACATTAAATTAAATGATATATAAAGGGAAAGGATCAACAAACTGAAGCAACAAAAACAAACATATGAACCCATTCTTCACATTCGAAAAACATTGAAACAAAACAAAACAGGATACCAGAACATTAGGTTCAAAATGCATACAATCAATCCGTCAATCCATATTCATATTTTCAAATAATGATTGACACACAAACAAGTCACATTCCATTCAACACCAATCAAACCGAAAATTAAAGAGCAAGTAAAATAAAACCTTGAACACAGACTGTGAACTTGGATAAAAACACACTCCCACAAATATTAAGAATGTCCGGAAATAAAATTTGTAAATGATAGAAAATCACCCGAACACAGATCTGTGAACTTGGAAGTGGGTTCCAATAAAGCTGCAAACTTGGAACCGGGTTCAACCGGGAATGCGCCCTGTGTGATCGTGTCACAGACTCGAGCTGCAGTGTGAAGCTCTTAGTATGAGACTTAATCATATTTAAAAAGGGACAGATTGGCAAACAAATTTGTCTTGCATTTGAGATTTAACACTAATAAGAAATGTGATGAATTAATGTTAGCACAATCAAGGACCATTTAAACATATTTCAGTTCTAAAAGTAAGACAATGCTGAAACTGATATTTAGTGGGTAACATCTATCTACTTGTTTCCTCATTAAAAGGTCATACAGAACATTGAGCTATGAAGGGAAAAAAAAAAGGATATCCAAGTTGTCCAAAGATACATGGAAAACAAAATTTTCAAACTCTTTCGGAAACGCACACAGCCAAAGCATTCATACTCAAGTATAATATCAGGATACTTTTGACACAAAATGCACAAAACCCATTTTGACCATTCATACTCAAACTTTCCAAAATGAATTTATGAAGTTAAATCATATAAAAATAATCTCATAACAAATATAAAATCAAAATAAATAATTTCGACCATTCATACTCACTTTCACTTTGTCTGTCATCTATCTATCCGAGTTTGTGCAAGTGTCAAAGTGTGATGTGATGGGGGTATGGAGAGAACTCGCGGTGGCAAAAGGAGCAGCGGCGGGTATGGAGAGAACTCGCGGTGGCGAGTAGGAGAGCGGCACACGGGGTTTGGGTTCGAGTGGGTTCTTTCTCTTTCGAGTAGCAGCGGCGGCGAGCAATGGCGAAGGTGAGGGAAGAAAAAAGAGATGGCATGCAGAGAGGAAGGAAACAGTAGAATGAAAATGAGGAAGAAAGCAGAGGGAAGGCCGGCGCGCGTCTAATTTTTCTTGTGAAGACCTAAGATAGCGTTTCCGTGTGGAACCGCTATCTTTTCCTAAGTGACACTCTTTTAATAGCCTAAGGTTCCGTGTGGAAACGCTATCTTTTAGGTGATACTTTTAGATAGCGTTTCCCTTAGGAAACGCTACTTGTTAGCTCCCGCTATTAAATGTCACCCATCACTTTTAATAGCATTTCCACACGGAAATGCTATTAAAGGTGCGTTATTAAAAGTCTATTATGTTGTAGTGTAGTGGGACACATGAATTTCAATCAAAAGGAGGAGTGGGTTGGAAAGAGTGTGTCAGAGAGTGTGTTGATAGTACTCATTATATATTTGGCTCCTAAAAAAGCTTTAGGTTGTCCTGCTAGGTGGTTTATGTCAATTTAAAATGTGGCACTAAACACAGATAAGTGAGTTCTATGATTGAAAAAATCAATTAAATTTGAAAACAGTCGAAACTTACAGTTACCATACAGCAAATCTGTGAGAGGGAGAAGGGTATTGAGCACCTTTCCTGCGTTATGAAGATTGCGGAGAGAGAGAAAGGGATGAATGAAGAAAGGGCACAGAATAGAAGTAAATGCACAATAAATCCCTAGGGCTTTTAAAAGTGATATTTTTATACAACTTTCATGCAAATCAGAAGCTATATTGCATTTAACAACAATTATTAAAAATACTTTAGTAAAACATTTTTAGAAAAGATAGACAATATAGTTTCTGGTAATTTTTCCAGTTTGCTTTGTAGTAAAATCCCAACCAAATAAACATGCAAGTGTGAGAAGTGATTTTTTTTTAGTTTAAAAAAGCTTTTTTTTTTGTGTGTGAAAAAATACTTGAACAAAGTATCCTTTGATTCAACATTGATTCTTTGGAACCACATAAGCATCCTCATTTAAATGTTAGGCTTGAAAGGCAACCAAAGTGCATTACAAATGGCTGTAACATTTATAAATGATCATTAGGTGTGGTGCTTGTGGAGATCATGAATGACTTATTTAAGAGATCAAGCTTTGTGTGATTGCAATAGTTTATTTGTTGACCTTTGGTATTAATTGCTTTTGTGAGAAAAGTAGATCAAGTGGAAGATAGTTCAATTAAAATAGGTATAGAGGAAGAGAAAAGAAAACTTTAGTAGAAGTCATTAAAAAAGACCTTGTTCTAAATGAATTTATTGGAATTTTGGTTTTTGATAAAACCTAGTGATGTTGTTTGAAATTAATGGATCTAGTGGATCAAGGCTTTGGTTGTTGTTTTGTGTACATGCACCTGAATCATCTTCTAAACCATGTTCTTAATGCAACTCCCAAATCATGTATCAACTATTTCTTTCTATCATCAATCTCCTTCAATGACATTTTGTCAACAGTGTCATCACTGTCATGAATATCATATCTTCTTGCCCACCAAGCCCTGTTTTATACATGATAAAAACCAAATCATTTAATTTTCATTTTGAAAGCTTGTTTCTCCTTGTGGCATGAAGTTGCAATTTAAGAAATTGTAGTCATTCAACTATTTGGTGTCTCTTAGCAAAGGAAAGACTCATTAGTAGTCACATACATTTTTTTTTTGTTCCAAATTTCTTTCATAACAGTCTGTATTTTATGGTCCTCTCATCTTAGGTGACATTCTAGCCTTAAAAAGTTTATTGCTTCTACACTCTGGCAATCCCTAGGACTGACAAATGGCTTTTTAAGTGAGGATTACCTTTTCAAGATTGTTTTAATTGGTGACTCAGCTGTTGGGAAATCAAATTTGCTTGCAAGATTTTCCAGGGATTAATTTTACCCTAATTCACAGTAAGGAATGCAATTATGAGTTACGTTAATTTGAACTCTTACCTAACTTCTTGAACCTTTTCTCATGTGGTTACTGATTTTTAGAAATTCTTTAACTCGTCAATCAATTTGGCGTTGGTACAAAAATAGGAAAACATATAAAGTATATGTGACTTTGGTAGCACGCATCTATGCAAATAGAAATTTAGTTGCCATTTGGTACATTATATTGCTCTATATTGTTTAAATTCATGAAGCATTTTCTTACTATATGTATCATGTGAATGATAAAATCTAAATTGCATGTAGGCTATGACATTGTTTGGTACTTCGTTACTTAACCAAGAATCAAAATTTGAGTTTTGTTTGTTAGGATTTTTACATTTTTATGCTGGTCTTCTCCTTCTTCTTTTATCGATATATATGTATACACCTACATCATGTAGTAAACTGAGTCTGGTATTAATTATTGAATATGTCATAAATCTATTGATGAGACACTCGAATCTTATTTTGCTTGCTTCAAAAACAAAACATATATACGTATTTTAGTTTAAATGTGATGTAATGAGTATTAAGTGGGCTGGTGTATTATATATTTAACAGCTCACTCTAACATGAACGTTGTTACGATACTTATTGGGAACAAATAAGATCTTAAGGATGCTACTGTTGAAGGCAAGACCTTAGCTGAGGGACAAGGTTTGTTTTTCATGGAGACATCAACTCTTGATTCATCAAATGTAGCCACAACTTTTCAGACATCAACTCTTGATTCATCAACTGTTGATGCTTCCTTGGTTGGAAAATGGAAAGACAATTGTTCTACTAGGGGGAAGGAGACCAAGAAAGAAAGAAAGACAGTGCACACACTCTCCACCCCATTAATTGTATCTAACCTCATTTGATTTTAGAACCAAACAATTGTTTTAGTGGCTAATTTTAAAACCTTTCTCTAATCTCACTTGTATTATATTGGTTTCATCATTTTACTATTTATTATTATTTTCATATACTTTAGCTCTGGTTTTGAATATAATATGTAAGGTCCACTTCACTACGTACGTAAAATGAGGGTGGATCATTGTTGATTTAAATAAATCACTTTCATATATTTTTAGGTAAAATGGGCATTTTAATGCCTGTGCAATAGATGACAAGAGAGACAGGATATAATAAGTTATCATATCATATCTGAAACCATTGTTTGGCGAGCAAACATGATAGTATAAATCAATCCTGTCACCTATCATATACTGTCCATGTAGTTAAAATTTTATCCTGAGGGGAGCTGGGTTAGAACTCAACAGAATAGGATAGGGTGATTTAAAGTATAATAAATTATAAAAATATTTTATATATAAAATAATTAAAGTATAATAAAATAACATTTTAAAGTATAATAAAATATAACATGGTTAAAAAAAAGTATAGTAAAATATAAAATATTTAAAATAATAAAAATATTAATAGTTAATTTTAAAAATGATTTTTATTTTATCACAATGCTAATTTTGTTATTTTATATTATTTTAAAAAAATGGAAAATATAAAAAAATAATTTTTTTTGGTGAATCCGGATATCCTTCGGTCGGGAGCCAGAGACTAAACCTCCCCATACGCATGAGTCAGGAGTCGAACCCCTAACCATATGCTTAAGAAGCCCAGTTATCTACCAATTGTGTCACACCATGTTGGTATATAAAAAAAATGTAAAGTAACTATATGTAAAGTAAAAACTCAAAATGAATATTTAACTGTATGTAAAATCTCAAAAAAAATTATATAAAAAATTTATTCTAATAATTTAACTATATGTATAGTAAAAACTCAAAATGAATATTTAAAATTATAACAAAATAATTGAAGTTAGACAATATTTAAAATTATATATAATTTTATTACAAGGATAATTTTGTCTTTTTATATAATTTTAAAAAATGAAAAAAAAATCTAATAAAATATGAAAACATTTAGAATAAAAACAAAAAAAAAATCATAATAAAATTATAATGATATCTGGTTGGTTATCTGGTGGACACAGGGTAATAGCTTATCCTGCTTATATCTTATCATACTTATATCCTGGTCTATTATCTTATTCGCCCTTAATCCCACCCTGACCATCAAACGAGCCCTCATGGTCTAGAGATTTCTGGGTTTTTTTTGTGGGATAAAATCCCAAACTTTATTGTTGATGATTTCCTTAGAAATATGAATGGATTCCTAGATATAGGTTTACTTAATTCTTCCAAGGGTCAGGTTGATGTCCCCCCCCTCCTCTTTTAATCCTATATTATTTTCTTTTTATTAATAAATTTATGATGTGCTGCAGATGGTTGGTGGTGTTAGGGGTGCCAACGGAGTTGGGATGCCTTTCACCATAGTGATGCTTTTGCATGCCTCTTTTTGCTATAAAAAAAATCCTTGCTTTTTTTTTTTCATCAAAGTTTGGTCTTTTTTTTTTTTCATTTGATTCTTTATTGTCTATTAGTGGTCTTCCATCATAGTTTCATTCCAAACGCTAATTAAATTACTGATATGTCACTAACAATGGTGACATGCCATTAACGTTGTGGTAATGTGGATCCCCAAGAAACCTCTCATGCACTAACATAGACTAGCAGACCAAGACCGCAATTGAGGATGACGTCCCCCACTTGAGAGCACAAATAGTTGGCATTCGCCATCTAACACTACATGGTCACTCATAATGTGTACACCAAACATCGAGCTTGGAGCATTTGTTATCTATTTTCATATCTAATACTATCAGCCTTCAATTTTATCATATTTATGCACTTTTATCTTTCTTTTAAGCTATGTATGGGTTATCCCCAATATCTACGGAAATTGCATCAATAGGGAGTAAAAGCTTAGGCATGCTTTAAGAAGAAACAATGTGTACTTCTTCTAAGATGAAAAAGCTTGTACTTAGGAACAATACAAAGCTTCTTCTCGGACATGTACGGACATAAAGGAGGAGGTTAAAATTTCAAGACAACCAGGGCACAATGGTTAATTATTTCTATCTTATAAAACATATGTTTAACTTTCTAAAACCACCAATAGTCAACACTCTCACCTAAAACTAAGTAATGTTAATGAAATAGAAGAAATTGGATTCTTAGAACTAAGTAATGTTAATGAAATAGAAAAAAAAAATTGGATTCACAAGATAAAAATATTAATTTTCTTAAAATTTTATGAACAAGTTTGAATTCCTAAAAGAAATTGGTTTTCTTTGTGATGGAACCTCATATTAGAGGGGATGGGCCAGGCCAAGCCCAAGACTAAGAATGAACTCATGTGTTAGGGAAGTCTCTAACATGAAAAAGTAGAGGCAACAAAATGGGTTGACCGGATAAGGTAAACTCGAATATATCGGATAAAAATATAGGGTTTAGGCTGTAAATTTTGAGCCCGAATTAAACTCGAATCTTTTGGCTCGTTCCAATGAAACCCATGTTATATTCGGTTTCGGGTCGGGCTAGCCCGATTTATCTTTTATTTATAATTTTTTCCTTAAAAAATTGAGGATTTGTGTTTGATTTTTTAATACTGAACAACCATGCTATAGTAAGTCGTTCCATTTTCTCCTCTTCACACAAATAATGCTCGCAGCCTCATTCTTTTTGGCGAAGTTATCTGGTTTTCACAATCCGAATTCTCATTCACTCTTTCTCTTTCTGCAATCTCACATTTTGAATGCTCTTGTAGTCTTATTACCTTGTTGTAGCATGTACTTCACGTCTTCACACATCACGATTTCACGCACATCTTGTACTCTTGTTCATTCTATTTCAGTTTTCACGCTGGCTAAGCTTTATTAACGTCACTTTTGTTCACTCTTTCAAAAAATATTAATTTAATAGACATTGTTTAACTGACTTTCAATCTTTCATGTGTCACTTTGACCCTTTCCAGTGTCCATCAATCACCAAGTGTTCATTTCACTGTTGATTTGGCATCATTCATTTTCTTTCTTAAAAAAGAATTTCTGTAAAAAAAAATTATTGACAATTTGAACAAGCCCGCATAAGGCCGAACTTGAGCATCATTTTGATAGATCAAATTGAATCCGAGTTTTTTTCGCCCGACCTGATATAGCCAGTGTCTCAGATTGGGCCGGCCTGAAGTGGACAGGTAGCCCACTTTGCTGCCTCACGAAAAGGTTCCATCCATTGCTCCACTTTTCGACAGCGTTGAACTTGGTGTATAGTGAAAGGCCATGTATAGATGGAGGGCCAAAGTGTTTTCCCTATTTTCTGAAGTTACCCAGCTTCGGAAGATGAGAGCTTTGATCATACTTAAATACATTGTTGAGATAAATAACATGCATCAAGCAACTTAAAGGTTCACGGATCATCAACCTATCCTAAACCGCCTCATGAAGGGAATGCAAAATATAAAATGCAACTTAAATCTGGAATAAGTTAACGGATGTAGCCTATTCCGTGAGTTACTCATGTAAATCATCAGCTTAATTGCAAGAAAAATTCAACTGAATACCTTGGCGTTATGCAATACATATCTGTATATTATGGACAAGACAAAGTTGATTGGTAAGAAGTTCCTGCTACGTGATTAGACAGCTTCAATAATCACACACACATTAAGTTTTTTTCCCGCCTAAGCATATAAATTCAATCGCTGCCTGTTAACCATTTGGTACAAATGTAAGAATTCTATCTCATATTAATGCTTCGAAAAACATTGTGTTTCAAGAATTCAAGTTATGCAGCTCTCAAAAAAGGATTTGAAATCGTCTAATTTACTGCTGCTGCTGCTCATATATCTGCATATAAGTTTCTGAAAGCGCAACCAAGTGAGGAAGTGTTTCTGAGACATGCAAATCCTGCATCTCATACCTAAAACAATCAAGGTGTTAGTCCCTATCATTGTTAAGTATCCATTCAGACTGATGCACTTTTGCATAGTAAAGAAATAGAATTTACCATAATTCTTCTGATTTGCGCTGAACAAATACCCTATAGAATCCTTCACCAGGTTTGCCGTCATGAACGACATTGGCAATTAAATCATACTTAGATCGCAATTTCTCATTTTCCTTCGGTGTTGGCAAGGGAATGTAATCCTTCAACTCCAAGTTCTTCACAGGAAAATTGACTGAAACAATTATTGACTTGGGTTAGTGTGGACTAAGAAATAAGCATGCTGATAAAATTCGAATAAATTACAACTCATTTTCAACAGAAATTCTTACCTAACGTAGGATTCTTTTCCACAAAAAAGTTATTCTTAGTAAACCGACGCATGTGAAGAATCAGATACTTAGGCAATCTGGTAACACGATACCGCATCCTTGCTATATGAGGACGTACCACCTCTGTGACGGTCTCACCATCAAACTTCTTTAGTATGTTAAAGAGTGGAACCTATAGAGCAAACTTTATTAGCAAGCAATAAGATAAAGACTGACAGAACTTCAAGACAAAAGGTAAACACACGTCACTCCGTAAAAGACGAAAAATAAAACAAGTGAAGAGTAGATTACAAACTGAACTAACTATCCTGGTTTCAATGGGACTTCTAACATTTTTCTTTAATGATTTCACCTCATGAACTAGGCAGCAGCTCAGACTACACTCAAATGACACAGGTATTATTATGGGTGTGCATTCTAAATTCATAAATTTGGAGCAATGAGAATGTACAAATGTGAATAGTTCCAAGCATTGTTATTAGAATTGCATGAATCCCAATTCGATTCATGCAACTCAATGCGAGTCCGAGATGCGGCGATACAAATCGCAGCGTGTTTCATTTTTATCACATGTTAGCTCACATGAATCACAAAAGAATCGATTGAATTGCGGTTCTAAGATGTATCGTGCAATTTGAGCACAGCAGGGTCACACAATAAACTGGGTATGACGACCTGTTTGAGAAAACCCTTTTTTAATACTAGGTTTAAATATGTCTTCAAGTCCCTATAAAGTAGGGGCCTTTTTCTTTTGGTCCCAAGAAGAAGAAAAAAATGTTTCCATCCCTAAAAATATGAGAATACCTACATTTGACTCCTAACATTAACTTGATTATGTTAAGTGCTGACATGGCAAATGGAAGGCCACACCAGCACTGACACATGGATGACACTGCATGGCAGTGGAAGGCCACATCACTCACACCCACACCTCTTCTTCTCTCCCTACCATTCTTCTTCCTCTCATTCTACAACCCTAATCCACCATAATCATCTGCAACGATTGGACAAGAATCTGCATAATCATACTAGCAGGTCATAAACACCACAATGCTAGTACACAAACACAAGAAACAAAATAACATCGTCATATTAACAAACAACTACACTTCATCTAAAAAATACTTGCAGGTCCAAAAGAAGTGGCACATGGCTCTCTTCCATTTTGGCAGCAAGGGACAAACAGGCAACAGCAATAAGCTGTGTCATCAATGGCTTATCCCTCTGAAACCTGATGCTTGTAATGATCCTATTAAAGCAGTTCACAGCAAGAACAGTGGTCAAAGCAGAGAACCCATAATGTGCACAAATTTTGGAAATCCAGTTCACAGCTTCAACACGATATTCCTCTAAGGGTCCAGGAGCAATCAGATTGCAAGAATGCAAATGGTCTCTCCCTCTTTGGAGATTAAGGACACAAGCTCATCATGTTCCCAGAACAAGTCATTGTCCAACAAAACCAAAGGCAAAGATTGAAACCTTCTCACTGATGATGATGGGTCATCGTTGTGGGTCTCAAACTCAACACCCTTTGCAACAAAATCTTCTTCCTCGAAAGTGTTTTATTCACAGAGAAGGGTATCAAGGATTGAGGGAGTGTTGTTGTCGTTGTGCGTCTTGGGGTCTAAACTTTAGCAGTAGTGAAGTGATAAGGAAGAAGAAAACTTGGAAGATCTTAAAGATGATAATTGATGATTCCTATTAATGAAAACTTTTATTGAATTTTAATATTTAGTTACTTTAAGCCTTAGAGGCTTAAACTTATTTGTTTCCTTGACTTTTGTAATTAAATTGTATGCTTTACTTGCAACCTATGACTTTTTATTATTAATTATGACTATGCCATGAATTTTGAGTAATTTTTTTTTAATTATTGAGCATTTATATGTATATAAGTATATTTTATTTAACCTGCATAAAAAATTTCAGTATAGTGGCCATCTTGCTAATGTGCTATCCCGCTATAGTATTTTTGGGGTTGGTTGCTACACGCCTCTATCTAGGATTGATGACTATGATTGTGGTTCATTAGTGACTTACCTGCTAAAAGGCTTCAATGATTTGCTAGGGAGAGTCCTCCAATAGGGTGCCTATGTTTAAATTCATATAGACCGGTGGTTGAGGATAGTAAAACAGCATGTGGGGGTATTATCGTGATATGGTAATGGAAGGTATTGGGGTGCTTTTCATTGAACGTCGGAGTTACCTCCATAACTATAGATGATCTTTGGGGTGTGCTTCATTGGATGGAGCTTTCCTGGGAGCTAGGAATAGACAGATATGAGTGGATATTATTTCCAAGAGTATTATTGCTCTGGTTTAGGATTGTATTCTTCTTTCGCATACAACAGCATCTATTGTGTGTGGAATTGGCTCTCTTCTGGAGTGAGATAGGAATGTGATCATCTCATATTTTTCGTGAACCAAATAAAGCAACTGATAGGTTGGAAAATATCGGCATTCCACAACTAGGGTGTGAAGAATTATAATGATCCTCCTTAGCTTGCTGAGGTGATTCAAGAAGATTTGGTTTAGGGTGGCTAGGCATAGTTGGCTGATGTAGCCTTTTGTTTTTCTGATGTAGTCTTGTATCTTTCTGTTTTCCAAATTAGACAGTTTTTCATCAAGACAAACAAGAAAATATAATTCACAATAGAACATTTATTAGTAATTGAGAATTTCATGTCCTTTAAATCAAGATATATACTGTATAAAACAAAATGTATGCTTATAGGTAAGATAAATAAAATATCAGCAACGATGTAGTCCATTTAGCATTCAAAAATAATTATATTTCAAAATATCTTATTAGCTTGAAAAGTTTGGGTAAGATATGATGAGAAAACAAGAGAAGAGATTGCTACAAAGAATGCATCACTGCATAAGAATAACCTGTCAAGCAAATATCACAAACTACTTTTTTCGTTTTTTAAATTAATGGTTTATAAGTGACAAGTAGTAGTCATGGTGTTGCAGTATCCTTCCAAAACTTAATAGCCACAATTTTTCTATTTTTTATATATGTCTCTTATATAACAGAGACATCCAAAATAACAAGATCCAAGCTTCAAAGGACCAACTCAATGTAAATTATATCAAATATAGCATTCATGTATTTAGCATGCAACAAGCAACGTAAAATTAAGTGTAGTACCTGGGGTATTATATTTTTCTCCATCACATCCTTGAAAAGAGGAGGTGGAGGCAAGTCCAACCCTAACATCAGAAATGGCATTTTGGAAGTTTCTGTAACAAATGCATCTCGCTCAGTTCCACCATCCGGAAGTTTCTCAATGTTGTTTTGGTCCTCACCGTTTTCTTTCTTATTAGTAATCATTTTGTTAGGAATTTGTTTTACAACCTCAAGTTCACCCTGCAAGCACAGTAAATTAGATAAATACAACTTAAGTGAACAGTTGCAGCCAGCAACAATACCTAAAGACAAAAATTGAGTGAATAAGAAAGAACCTGAAAACATTCATAAATTATGCTGATATTCTTTTTTGAAGTTTTGAGATCTGCATGTAGCGTATTAAGAAGCCATGACATGAACTCAACTGGATCAGATTGTGCACCTATCCGAAAACGTTTTTTACTGGCTTTCATCACTGCCTGTAGAAACTCATGTGGGCTGACCTGTTGACACACATTTTGAAAGATAAGCCACCAAACTATAAAAATAATAGATTTGCAATGACTCTATCAGAAACAAACCTGTCCTTTGAAGTTCCGTGCATGCCAGATCTTCCTAGTGAGTTCACCAAATCGATGAACAAGTGCAGATTTGCAGCGCTGATAGTTTTCAGGGATAAGGAAAAAATTCCTCAAAGGGGTAACTCTCATTAAGGATTGAATTGTTACATTTACAAAATCAGTCTCCTTGATATTATTAAGTCCTACCTGAAAATTATCGTATAATGGAGGAATATAAGCCATAAACCATTTAGCTACCAATCAACAATATGCAAAAATCCATTTAGAATAAGCGAGAAGAGATATACCATTCCAGGAAGGTAACTAGAACCATCAAGTGCCCTAGACCACTGCTTATTTTTGTCAAGGTACTCAACTTCTTTTGTGGTAAACCTGCATATAGAGAACCATGTGATGCACTTAGATGTGTTTTAGTATTTCATCTTTAAAAGAATTGAATGTAATAACAAGGTAAACTGGTGAAGCGAGAATGGTATAATAAAGGATAAGCATAAAAAGACTTAATTAATGGCATAGCTTTGAAGATTTCATTGCAGCTCTAAATTAAAGACATCCACTGGCAGAAGAAAGAAGAGTAGTCAGAATAAGCAGATAACTGAATTCATTGAGCAACAAATTTTGACACACATGTAATGCAATGCCCAAATCTAGCATCTTTCAAAAACAAAAACCCCCGTCTGATTAGTACATAATGAAGAACAAACTAGAATGATTAAAATTAATGGCCTAATAACTAAACAAGCATAAATAATGATTTGTTGGAAGGTCCACAGCTAACATCCAGAATGAACTAAACTTTTTTTTTTTGTACAAATGGATAAACTCCCTACCAGCCAATATCAGAAGACATATTAGAAAAAAAAAAAGAAAATATTAAACGAGTCACCAGCCAATAGCTGATGGTATCAGAAACAGAAATATATCCCTATAGAATTGTCTGCAGCAAGAACAGCCAAATAAACTAGACCAACCTTGGGTTTAGGACATGTCGAATGTCATCTAATGAAGGATCATTAATTTCATATCCATCAGGAAGACAATAGACTTTCTCAGTCCGAAGATTGATATAAACATGGTGTCCTGCTTCCAGGCTATGCGTATAGGCATGGGACTTCTTCCCCCTCCCTTGGTAATATTTCCCGCAAACCAAACATGCATACACATTTAAATTTGACAGGGAGACAGAACAGAACTTCTCGAAGTCAAAATCCAAAACCTGCACACACAAGATCATCAAGATTCAACTATGTATGCAAACTTTAGCACAATACAATTACTGTCTATAATGGACCAGAAAAGTGAAATACCTGTCTATTAACAGTATCAAGATAAGGACAGTCCTTCCGAACCTCAACTTGGCGACTGTTTCTTCCACCAAATACTTGGTCACGTGAATCCTCATCTTCATCACTATCATCATCCTCTTCATTTTTCAGGGACCCATCATTCCTCTCCCCACTAATAGTAACCCTTTCCCTTCTCCCATAATCTTCCTCCTCGTCTATGTCAGCATAATTATTCGCCAACCCGGAGAGAGGATTTGCAATGGAGTCAGGAGGAGGAAGGGGGGGAGATTCTTCATCCAACCTTTGCCTTTTTGATTCAAAATTAATCCCTTCCTCCTCTACCCTTTCCCTTTTTGATGCCATGTTCTTTCCTAAAGCACTTCAAAATCAATACCTGGGGAAAACGAAAAACTCTAAAGTAAACAAAACTGAGCTTATGATAAACAAAACATATTTTAGAAGAAGATAAGAACAAAAGAGAACACAAACCAACCCAAAAAAACAAAAAAAATTAAAACAACAAAACAGAAGCATCGAATGCTTTTGGTGTCTTGTATGGCATTTTCGAAGGGTGGTACGACTAGGAGGAGCTGAATGGGTTGCGGCAGATGTGTACGGATGGGGCACTGCTTGCTGCTGATACGGCAAGACGTGGCAGCAGTTATGGTCTGAAAGACGATCTTGGAGAGATGGAAGTATCGCTATCTATATAGGATTCTAGGGTTTCATTCAAGTAACAGTAATTGAAATTAAAATAAAAAACAGTGAACTGCATACCTATGCCTTAATTGTTGGCTTGAAATAAGAGGAATTTGTATGTTACCAAAACCTCTGTGGAATTGTGCTGATCCAGCGGCACCTGGTTCGGTTAAGGGCGGTGGTGAGCGGGGACTGTCGTGAATGTCACTGAGGTGTGTCTGTCGGTTGGAAGAGAAGGAACTGGATCCGGGTAAACGGTCAAACATGGATATTATCGGGTTGGTTTAGGCAAAGACTCATTTTGGAGGAAAAAATATATAAGTTAAAGTAATGTTTTGGTCCCTATACGTGACATCGATTTTCAATTTAGTCCCTATACGTAAAAAGTTATCAATTTGGTCCCTATACGTGACACTGATTTTCAATTTAGTCCTCACATCTAATTGGTCCCTATATAAGAGGACCAAATTGCAAATTATTATCACATATAGGGACCAAATTGAAAATAATTATCACATGTATAGACCGATTTCAAATTTTTTTGTTGAATTGGTCCCTACATGTGACAATAATTTGCAATTTGGTCCTCTTATATAGGGACCAATTAGCTGTGAGGACCAAATTGAAAATCAGTGTCACGTATAGGGACCAAATTGATAACTTTTTACATGTAGGGACCAAATTGAAAATCGATGTCACGTATAGGGACCAAAACATTACTTTAATATATATAAAGTAACTTATAACTGATAATCTATTTTTAGTCGAAAGCTTATATTTTTTTTATGATAAAAAGGGCTTTTGATAGTTGATGGTTGAAAATCCCCATGCCTATATGGCTATACTTATATCTTTCAAGCAGTTAATTATCCTATCCATTATGAATAACTTTTGCGGGTGATCATTGGATCTGTTACTCATTATCACCTTTAACTTAGTGTATGTTGTTTCGTTTTTTTCATATAAAAAGTGTTTTTATTAATAATAAAAAATCGTTGCTAACTTGAAATAACAGAACAATAAAAGGAATTTGTATGTTATCAAAACCTCTGGAATTTCGTATGTGATTCTGTTAGGGCTATTGTTATTGGTGTTGACGAATCTGGGCAAGTATACCCAGTCGTGCAAGTAATACGGTGGTAAGACCAGTTATCGTATCCACGGGGATTGGATGTCAACTACCAATTCACAAACTCAGCAACTATCTAGACTAAACTATTAATCAAGAGAGAGTAAAACAAACAAAAGAAGAGAAATAAAATCTTTTTGTCTTTTTGGGGACTTTAGACAAACACTTGGAGTGCAGAAAGATATGTTGGGACTATACTTCACCAAACCTCTACCTCATGCAATACCAGGACTAGATACCTCCCATTCATGCTTCAGATATTAAAATCAATCCACTAAATTACTCAAACCCCGATTCCTCGGATGGCAAGAGCCTAAATCCACTAATAGACCCTAATTCCTTAGGTGGCCTAGATTAATGAATGTGCATTAAGATTAGGGATCATGTGATTACTAATAAACCTAACTCCATTCCTAGATGAAAGGGTTACTAGGTGATTAAATTCAGTTCCGGTTCTGATACGAACGTCCCCATTGCATACCAAAACACAAATCAAGTCATGGGGGTGCTAGCCACAACAAGCATTAAGCACAGAAAAATAATCACTAATACGAAGACATGAACATAGAATAATCCGTCAAGTAAATACATGAACAATCAGTATGGTTACATCTAATACCAACAACAGGGATTTAACTACTCATAAAAAGAGAAT
The DNA here is from genome assembly GCA_030762895.1 of Sophora flavescens. Classification (NCBI taxonomy): domain Eukaryota; kingdom Viridiplantae; phylum Streptophyta; class Magnoliopsida; order Fabales; family Fabaceae; genus Sophora; species Sophora flavescens. The sequence goes on along the minus strand of CM061063.1, from coordinate 186,605,259 downwards.
ACAAAGAGAAAGAGAGAAGGGATGAAGCAAACTCCATAGGAGGATCCTCCAATCTTCTTTCAGTCCCAGAGCAAGGAAAACATCCCCTTCAGGGTTGGAACCCTCTTTCAGCCGCAACCTCCAAGTGCCTCTGCCTCAAAACCTAAAAAAAAAACTCTCCTAACTCCTCGGCAGAAACCCGAATTTATACTGATTCTGCTCGTCTGCCAGCGCTGGGCGCCCCAGGCCCGCGCTGGGCGCCCAAAACACTGTTCTCTGTCTGATGCTTCTGACTCATTGGCGTTGGGCGCCCCTTCCTGCGCTAGGCGCCCCTTCCTGCGTTGGGCGCCCCTTTACCAGCGCTGGGCGCTCCATCACCGGCGCTGGGCGCTGGCTTCTGGATTCCATACTCGCGAGGCGATCAAAGGTTCGCGGGGCGAACTAGAAAGGCTTGCAATTTCAGGCACAGTCAGCTTTCAGGGTCGCGAGGCGAATTGTGTTTCGCGGGGCGAATCTTCAGAGTTCTGCTTGGCTCAATTTCTTCTCTTTTCAAGCTCCAAAATCATCCAAGCTTCATTCTGGCCAAACTTGCACAGTTTTCCTTAAGTTCCTGCAAAATAACACCAAGAAACCGCTTCACCCGTTCCAAGGGAAAATCTAATAAAAATCAAACTAAGAATGCCTAATCTAGATGAAAAATGCATGCAAAAGTATATATGAAACATCATGTAAAATCACACTATCAAATCACCCCAAGCTTATTCAATTGCTTGTCCTCAAGCAATCACTAAGGCCAGAAGATCAAAATAATCAGAATGTGGATAGTGAACTAAGAACCCGAGTAAATGATCCAAGTATTAGGCAATTCAAACAATTCAGCAAGAGAGGCTTAGGTTTCTTAGACTCATGTTCTCACTGATTTGGGCACTCTTTCTCACCTGATGCTCACCCCAAGCTTGTTCATTTGCTTGGCTATCTTCCTCACCTCACTCAAGTGTTTAGGGGAATAAGACATTTCGCTCAATTTTCCTCAAGGAATGAATCCTACCATAGGCTTGACTATCAACCAAATCTCTACTTTATTAATGAAAACAATTTAGAATCAAGAGGTCTTTCACTGGGTTGTAACGTGGCCATGGGATTAATCGTTAGGTGGGGAAATCAAGAAAAGGATATTTCCAAAAGGGCTAACAAAATATAGCATTGCACACATGACCTTCTAAAATACCTTCTTGGGTTTTTATTTATTTTTCCACCTTTCTTTTCTTTCTTTTTCTTTTTATTTCTCTTTTTTTTTTTCATCATCCTTCTCTATTTATTTTTATTTATTTTTTTCTTTTCTTTTTCTTTGGAGAAGGGGAGATTTTTTTCAACTCAAGAGAATAATTATTTTATTTTATTATTATTTTATTTTTTTGATTCTTTCATCCCAAACTTTTTCGACTACCCTTTTCACCCTTTTTGTAATACTTTAGAAGGTCCCTTATCAAGCATATCTATCAAAACATTCCGGGGTACCAAGAAAAGCATTTTTATTATTTCAGGCTCAAAATTGGGCAACTAAGGGGTAGCATTTCATCATTCAAAGCTCAGAAGGCCAGAAAAATACCTATTGCCTCAATCCTTTTCCAAAAATGTTTTAAAAAAATTTCAAGCTTCAAAATGGTTTCAAGTCAAGTTCTAGAGAATAACATTCAAGAGGAATAACACTCTAACACAAAGAATGGGGTAAAATTTTGTGAGTACCCCTTTGGCTCGAAATCTCACATTTAAGTTCAGAATCAATGAAAAACACAAATCCTCAGAACCATATGTTAATTATCAACTATCACAGATTATCTCAAACATTTTTATTTGCAGCCATATCACAAGAATAACAAATTGGGTTCAACAATTCACTATCACAAATTATTGGGCACTTAGTTCTCACCATTGGATGCAAAATCTAAGCAAGGGCAATCTAATTGTATGATCATGCAAAACTATCATGCAAAACTATATGAATGCAACATGCAGAATGCAAATGCAAAATACCCCTACCCCAAGCTTAAAAATTTACATTGTCCCCAATGTAAACAATTAATTTGAAGAGAGGAGAAAAAAAATAAAATAAAACAAAAAAAATTGGAACGGCTTACGAGGCGGTAGCGGGTGTTGGCTCACATGTCTAGTCAGAATGAACTGCATGAAAATGGGGTCCCGGCCTTGATGGGTGCTGACTTTTCTTCTTCTTCCCCTTGCTCTTCCCTCCTTCCTTCTTACCCTGAAAACACTTGGCAATTCTCAATTTATTATTTTTCCTCTTGAGCTTCTCAAATTATTCAAGAGGTTAAAATCAAAAACAAAACTACTAAGAAAATGAAAACAACTAAAGAGAAGAGTTAAGAAACTTGGGTTGCCTCCCAATAAGCGCTTCTTTAACGTCACTAGCTTGACGCCTAGGATCCTCCTCCCGGATCAAATTGAACTTGGAGTGGAGACTGTAGCGGTATTATGACTTTATCCTCAACTCCATCCAACCAGTGTGTGAAAGAACCATTGACCTCTTCAACTATAATAATGCACTCACTTCCTAGCGGGTCAAATGGCATTTTCACCAGGAAGTTTGACAGACAAGTGGAAGGGACTAACTTACCAATGTCCACACACGCATGCAAGCCGACATATTTGTCTAATGCAGTAAAATCAGATTGCTCAGCATACATGGTGGATCCCACTACCACTTCGTCTTTATCTTGAACTATCCCCCAAACCAGATTTTCCTCAAATTGGGCTTCAGGTGACTTTTGTACTAACTGTTTGCAAATATCCTCAACTTACGTTTTGAAGTTCTGCTTCACAGCTTCGATACTCTCACAATTGGCTCTTGCCTTGGCCTCAGAGGTGGATAGCTCTTGGGAATATTGTTTTAGAGCAGCTTTCAACGGTGTTTGCTCCTTCCATTCCCATTCTTCAACTTCCCAAGGATTTGTGGAAAGTACTTCCTCTTTTTGTGACTCGTCCACCACTTCATCTTCAATTTGATCCATTCCCAAAACCAGATTTTTCTCAAATTCTGCTTCATGTGGCTCTATGGGAATCATACATGGTGGTGGAGGTGGTAAATATGAACAAAAGGTTTCCCAATCCTCCTCGGATAAGTCATATATAAGCCTTCCCGTCATATAGTCAACTTGTGCGGGAGTAACATGATCCATCAAATCCATGCAATCTCCCAAACACCAGTTGTCCTCCAAAGCGTGACTTGAGGCTTCCTCATCAGGTGGATAATAGTGATTGCCCATGAACTGCATCCACCTTGCACAAACAAAGCTCAAAACAAAAAGATCAAATATATACAGAAAAATAAAAAAAATAAAAATGTCTAAATTAGTTGCCTCCTCTGTTACTAATGATATTGGCAAAACCAAACCCCGGCAACGGCGCCAAAAACTTGTTGACGAATCTGGGCAAGTATACCCAGTCGTGCAAGTAATACGGTGGTAAGACCGGTTATCGTATCCACGGGGATTGGATGTCAACTACCAATTCACAAACTCAGCAACTATCTAGACTAAACTATTAATCAAGAGAGAGTAAAACAAACAAAAGAAAAGAAATAAAATCTTTTTGTCTTTTTGGGAACTTTAGACAAACACTTGGAGTGCAGAAAGATATGTTGGGACTAGACTTCACCAAACCTCTACCTCATGCAATACCAGGACTAGATACCTCCCATTCATGCTTCAGATATTAAAATCAATCCACTAAATTACTCAAACCCCGATTCCTCGGATGGCAAGAGCCTAAATCCACTAATAGACCCTAATTCCTTAGGTGGCCTAGATTAATGAATGTGCATTAAGATTAGGGATCATGTGATTACTAATAAACCTAACTCCATTCCTAGATGAAAGGGTTACTAGGTGATTAAATTCAGTTCCGGTTCTGATACGAACGTCCCCATTGCATACCAAAACACAAATCAAGTCATGGGGGTGCTAGCCACAACAAGCATTAAGCACAGAAAAATAATCACTAATACGAAGACATGAACATAGAATAATCCGTCAAGTAAATACATGAACAATCAGTATGGTTACATCTAATCCCAACAACAGGGATTTAACTACTCATAAAAAGAGAATACAAAGAGAAAGAGAGAAGAGATGAAGCAAACTCCATAGGAGGATCCTCCAATCTTCTTTCAGTCCCAGAGCAAGGAAAACATCCCCTTCAGGGTTGGAACCCTCTTCCAGCCGCAACCTCCAAGTGCCTCTGCCTCAAAACCTAAAAAAAAAACTCTCCTAACTCCTCGGCAGAAACCCGAATTTATATACGATTCTGCTGTCTGCACTGGCCACTGGCGCCAGAGCCTGCCATGCTGGGCGCCCAAAACACTGTTCTCTGTCTGATGCTTCTGACTCATTGGCGTTGGGCGCCCCTTCCTGCGCTGGGCGCCCCTTCACCAGCGCTGGGCGCTGGCTTCTGGATTCCATACTCGCGAGGCGATCAGAGGTTCGCGGGGCGAACTAGAAAGGCTTGCAATTTCAGGCACAGTCAGCTTTCAGGGTCGCGAGGTGCATTGTGTTTCGCGGGGCGAATCTTCAGAGTTCTGCTTGGCTCAATTTCTTCTCTTTTCAAGCTCCAAAATCATCCAAGCTTCATTCTGGCCAAACTTGCACAGTTTTCCTTAAGTTCCTGCAAAATAACACCAAGAAACCGCTTCACCCGTTCCAAGGGAAAATCTAATAAAAATCAAACTAAGAATGCCTAATCTAGATGAAAAATGCATGCAAAAGTATATATGAAACATCATGTAAAATCACACTATCAATTGGCACCCTATATTTGGATATCCCCACCTCCCTATTAGAATTTTTTCATTGTTTTACCCATTTTACCCCTAACCTCCACCCACTCCCTCATTACTCACTCACCCACATGTAACCCTACCCATCTCCTCATCTTCAGATTTCAAACTCCCATCTCGTCCTTCTCTCCCTTTTCTCCTTTCATTTTCTTCTCCCCACGCCAAACCCAAACCCAAACCCACCCGAGCCATATACAGTGGCACCAGCAAAAGAATACAACCACTAGAGCCAAACCAACGGAGGCACTACAGAACGACGGCAGAAGCGCATCTCAGGTTTTCCACAACCAACCAACAGACATGTTTCCATCCTTCCGAGCATCGCCTCCCTTTATGGCGGCTAGCTCCACCGCTGCTTCACGGCGGCAGGACTCTCCTCTCAATCCATTGACGTGGATGAACCATCCTCCATTGAGAGAAGCGAGAAGTTTCAGACATGTTGTGTTGGGAAGCTTATGGACAAGTTGGAAGTGAAGAGGTTTCACGCGGTGGACATGGTTTCGGACAGGTTGCGTCGGGAAGCTTGTGGACATGCTACAAACGAGAAGATGTTAAGATGTGGCGACAAACCCAAACACCCGTCTTCCCTTTTTTTATATATTTAACTTACGGAATATTACAATATCGCGGAAGACAGTTTTTTCCGTAAATTTGGTATATTCACTTGCGGAAAATTGGTATTTTATTTTTCAGTAAGTGTAAAAAATGTCCACTTACAAAAACTAGAAACTGGTATTTTTCGTTAATGAAAAATTAATTTATACTTATAAAAATATAACTTCACCGTAAGTGATGAAAAAATCTAAACTTTCTAAAACTAATTTCCGTATAATCCCAAAATTTATTATACTTACATAAAATATAACTTCCATAAGTGGTGAAAAAATTTAAATTGTCTAAAACTAATTTCCATATAATCCTAAAATTTGCTACATTTCCTTCATGGTGTGGAGTGTCATGTGGTAAGAGGTGGGAGTTAAATAGATGGAGGGCGAGCAAAATAAAAGATTGGGGTTGAGGGTATCTAGGGAATAAATTAAAATTAAAGGGGAATGGGGAGGTGGGAATAGTAATTTATGGGTGGTGGACATGGTTTCGGACAGGTTGCGTTGGGAAGCTTATGGACATGCTACAGACGAGAAGATGTTAAGATGTAAAGATGTGGCGACAGACCCAAACATCCGTCTTCCCCTTTTTTTTATATTTAACTTACGGAATATGTTAAAGTAATACTTTGGTCCCTATACATGACACAAATTCTCGATTTGGTCCCTATACATAAAAAGTTATTAAAATGGTCCCTATACGTACAAAAAGTCTCCATTTGGTCCTTATACATTATCTGTTTGGTCCCTATACGAGCAAAAAATTATTAAATCAGTCCCTAATATTTTGTATGGCAGGGACTAAATTGAGACTTTTTGTACGTATATGGATCATTTTAATAATTTTTTATGTATTGGGACCAAATCGAGAATTCGTGTCACGTATAGGGACCAAAGTATTACTTTAACCTACAAAATATTACAATATCAGGGAAGACAGTTTTTTCCGTAAATTTGGTATATTCACTTGCGGAAAATTGGTATTTTATTTTCAGTAAGTGTAAAAAATGTCCACTTACAAAAACTAGAAATTGGTATTTTCCGTTAATGTACAAATTAATTTATACTTATAAAAATTAATTACTCATGCCTATACGGCTATACTCATACCTATCGACTAATTATCCTACCCATTATGGATAACTTTTACGGGTGACCATTGGATCTGTTACTCATTATCATCCTTAACTTAGTGTATGTTGTTTCGTTTTTTCATATAAAAAGTGTCTTCTTTAATAATAAAAAAAGTGTTGCTAACTTACCTATTTATTTCGTTGTATTTTTATTATAAAGAAAAGGTAGAAGGAGCATCAAACCTTTGGCATGGTGTCAGTAACTGTTGGGACCAGGTAGGGAAAAACATCTCTTGGAGGGTTGGAAATGGTATGGACATTCTTTTTTGGATGGACAAGTGGGTTCCGAATGAGGCCCCCCTTGATCCAATATGTTGATGGTGACAATCTAGATATTGATCCCTACCGTAAAATACATGATTTCCTGTTGCCTCAAGGTGAGTGGGACGTTCAAAAACTGAGTTCCTGCCTTTCTGAGAATGTTTGTAGAAAGGTCCTACTAAGGTTTTTAAAATCGGACCGGTCATTGAACTGAAGAAGGCATCGGTTCAAGGTTTAATGGTCCAACCGTGGTTGAACCGGTAATAATTAAATAATATTTTTACAATATTTTAATTATATATTTAAATTTTACCAACAAATTTTCCAATAAATAATCAAAGCAAGCACGTGAGGTGGATCGCAAGAAGAAAGGAGGTGGAGTTATACTACCAGGTACCACCATATGTAATCCCAAAATCATGAGAAATACTACTCACTTGTGTAGAAATAGTAGTGGAATCACAAGAAGAAAGGAGGTGGAGTTAGAGCTCCAGCTGACCATATAACAGAGGAAAGTTCAACGAAGAAAAACCAAAAGTAGAGAGAAAGAGAGGGAGGGAGAGGGAGGGAGAAAGAGACTGAAAAGAAGACAGTGGACGGAAGACATGGATGAAACAATAATAAAGTGTAACAAAAGTAGTCCCACATCGGTGAGAATAAGAGAGAAGTGTTATGACCGGTTATACAGGTTTTGAACCGGTTCGACGATTTTTTAACTGGTTCTATGCAAGTCTGGTTTTAGGGGCTATTCTAACCGGCTTGGTGTCCGGTTCTCAGTCCCGGTCCGGTCCGATTTTAACTACCTTGGGTCCTAGCTATCCACATTCTAGCGGTGGACAGCGGTCGGTTTCGGTCGGATTCGGGCCAAAAACCCCAATCCGACCAAAACCGACTATGATAATATGCAATCTGTTTCCGTCCGTCAAAGGGTCGGTTTTGGCGGGTGGCGGGTTCGGCGGGTTCCGGACGGGTTCCGGGCGGGTTCGGCGGTTTTATACAAACATAATAAAATGTAAAAAGAAAAGGAAGGAGAATAGAATACATAGTATCATAATCACAAATCTTCATGATTTTCAACAAAATCCAGAAACAAAAAATCAAAAATATATCAAACCCAGATCTGACCCCTTGTAACAGAGGAAGCTTGGTCGGAGATCTCCCATTTGGTGTGGTGGGGATTGGCCAGAGCGTGGGGATGGGCGAGGTGATGGCTCCCATTGATGGAGTCAAGGAGGAACTCGCCATCGTCGGAGCCGTCGGGCTTGCTCTTGGTCTGGACGAGTTGGAGCACGAGCAGTCGCCTTGACCGAAGAGGGATTCATGAAGCCGTTGCTCTGGCTTCCGACCACCGCCACACGGGAGAAAGAAGAATGCAAACGATTAGACGAAAGCGGGAGGAAGCATATCTGGACGACGGTCGTCAGTCGTCACGGCGAGGGTTGTGCTGGACTGCTGGCCTGCTGGCCGGAGACGGGCTTGGGCAGACAGATCTGGAGTTACAAGAAGCAGAAGAGATTCAGTGAGGGTGAAAGAGAAATGGAGAAAGAGAAAAAATTGAAGGAAGAGAGAAAGGTGTAACCTAAAAAGAGAAAGAGAAAGCAAATGAAGAGAGAGAAATGGTCAATGAATAAAGAAAATTGGAGAATCAAGGGCTGCTACCTGCTATGCTTGTCTGTCTAGTTGTCTTCCCAATACACTGATTTGTCTCTTTCCAATGCAGTGAGTGACTATGTGAATGAATGGACGGTGGAGTGGATGTCTATAAAGTAAAGTAAGGATTCAAATTAAATTTCTTTACATAGAGTTTCGGTCGGGTACGGGCTGGGGCGAAAATTTTTCACCCAAACCGAACCCGCCCGCAACAATCCGCATGAAACTGAGTCAAAAACCTGTACGACCCGCTAACCGAAATGACCCGCCCGTTTGCTTGCCAATTCTTTCGGGCTTTTCGGGTTCCGGTTGGGTTGGAAATTTTGTCCAGCCCTACCACATTCCAAAGAGCAATGATTTTCCTGATATTGTTGTATCGAATCCTTCTGATGATGATAGCTATTCTTTGAAATCTGCCTATATAGCCATTACAAATGATGACAATCATGATCCAAATCCCTTTTTCAAGATCGTTTGGAAATGGAAAGGGCCACAACGTGTAAAAGCTTTTCTTTGGCTGGTTGCAAAAGATTCATTAGTGACTAACAAGACCGGGGTGCAATGTCATATGACTCAATCTAACCTCTGTCCAATTTGTGGTGTGGATGTGGAGACTATTATTCACACTTTTCGGGACTGCATTAGGGTTTCGTTGGTTTGGTGTAACTTGGTTGAACCTTCTCCATGAGGAGACTTTTTCACTTGGGACTGGGAGGAATGGTTAGTTAAGAACCTCAATCAGGAGCCAGGCATAAGTGTTGAGGGCTCTTGGAATTTAACCTTCGCAATGGCTTTAGATGCATTTTGGTTCACGAGGAATAAGTTCATTTTTGAAGACCAGGTTCTAGTGCACTCTGATATTCTTATGAGTATTCAAGCACGAGTTAGGGAAGGCAACTGTGTTTTTTATATTCTCCCTTCAACCTCTAATATGCAGCATGGTAATTCAATTATTCGTATTTGTTGGCAGCCTCCTCCCGATGGGTGGGCCAAGTTAAGTACGGGTGGTTCTATCCATGATGGAGGTCTTCGTACTTCTTGTGGTGGCTTGTAAAGGAAAAAATTTGGAGCTTTCATGTTGGGTTTTCGTGAATTTAGGATCTTGCACTATCATGCAGGCTGAGCTCTGGGGTATTTGGTATGGTCTCGTGATTGCTAAGGAAAGAAATATGGCTCGAGTTATTATTGAAGCAGACTCTAGTAGTGCTTTACACTTCCTAGCTAGATGTTAATTATGATCGTCTGCGTTGTTGCGCCCCTATTGTGCATGACATCAAAAATATAATCAGTATTTACCCAAGTATTGTACCTACTTTGATAGCGTTACCTAATTTGTTTAAGTTTGATTGTTGTTTTTAACTTTTGCCTTGTTTATCCAACAACAAAAAATTGCAGAACAACTTTAAATTCTGATTCTTTTATTTGTTTATTTTTGGTAACCATGACATATGTACGAAGTATCCACCACCGTTAGTAGTGACTAATTCTCCCCTCCCAACCAGGTTTTCTCTATACACAAGAGTCAGGATTCGAACCCCTGACCACTTGCTTAAGGTGTCAAAGTCCCTTACCACTTGGACCAACCACATATTGGTATTTTGATTCTTTTATTTGTTAATTAGTTTCCTAGCCTTATGTATATTTAAATTTTGAATATCTCTTGTAATCGCAATATATTATTAATGTTATTGAATAAAATCATCAATTCAAAATTAATTCTTTTATATGTGTTTTCTTCTTTTCACAAAAGGGAATAGATTAAAGAAAAAAATACATAAATATTATAAGTCATGGCGAGATGAAATCCTTTGAAGTGTGCATTTTGCTCAAAATGGGGAAAGACAATTTTCAAGGAATCTTCTTGATTTGCAAAGGCACTGTCTAGTTTGGGATGTTCTTTGTAACATTCGTGTTTCACGGCATTGTTTATATGTTGGATGACTAGGTTTAGGACCTTGATTTAAGGTCTAATATTCATGTTTATGTATTGGGAACCTGCATGTAAAGTACGAGATTAAAATGTTTAGGTATTGGGAACCTTGCATGGAAAGTACGAGATTAACCGGCGTTGAATCGAATGAGAACGTATTCTAGAGTTTTCTTTATACTGTTTACGCTTAAGAGTGCACAATAGGAAATTTATTTTTAGGAAGGGATTAAGAATATTTGAGGGCTTGATTATGTACCTTTGGTATAGAGGAATCTATGTTTCAAATTTCAGGTTAATCAGATTTCAAACGAGCTCAGAACGCGACAAAATGTATGAATCAGTAGTGTTGGTCAGTATAGGGCACTGAGAGCTGGGTTCTAGGCACTGAGCGTTGGCTGGTTGGACACGTGTCATGCAGGTATTCGCGGAAGATGGGAAGTGCAGCCCAGCCAGCGCTCGTGCCAATATATTAAAAAAAACGTTTTAAAAGGAGTCATTTCGTGGGAAGCTTCGAGAAGTTGGTGGAAAATCATAAATTTCATAGAAAGAGAGGGGAGAGTAGGTGAGAGAGAGAGAGAGAGAGAATTTCAGGAGGAGTTTCCAACCAATCCGTTCGTCCTATCGAGAAACTGAATATACCGTTGTGATCCTTGCGACGTCTACTTCATCATCCTACATTTCTTTTCTTGATTAGGCTAAGGTAAGTCTATGTCCTTTTTATGCCGAAATGCCGTCGGTGACGATATTGAAGTTATCTTTCAATCCGTTTATCGGTTTTGAATTCCGTCTCAGATTTGGGATACACGTAACACGTGCTTCATGAATATGTATTCAAGTGAATTTTTGGAGCCCTGGAGATAGAAGAACCTCATGTGGCAGATTTGAGGAGTATTGGAGTGGATCCGTTTCGTTGCACTAAGCTAGCCTACGACACCTCGGGTGGGAGAAAGAAGCCTCCTATCGTCGGAATTGGCTAAGTAGCATGTTTTACATTAATGGCGTAGGGCGACCTGAACCCTACTAGTGGGTGAATAATTGACAATGTCAATATCACATTGGTGACTATTTAGTAATACCAATGAGGATATGGAGATTGTAGGTTTATCGCTGTTAGGTTAAGTTTATGATATTTGAGTTGTCTAATTTTTATCGTATTTAAGTTGCTTGCTGTGTGCTGTTTGGATTAACATGTTAATTATAGTTTATTATGTTTGTTTGAATATGTTATTATTATTTTATTATTTTATTTTGATTATGGTTGATAACATGTATTGAGTGATAACATGCTTTAGCTGCTATGACTTGCTTAGTTGGTTCCTAGGCATTGAGATATGATATTTTCAAGTGATGCATGTTGAGGGAGAGTATGATATGTGACTTAGTTGTGCCTAACCTAAGTAATTAAATATTATATTATGATGAGATTGATGATACGATGAGACTTGAGAAATTATATGAGATGGTGATGAAAGGTTAAGTGAGACACCCCGTTGTGCCCCGGTGTTTTATTAGATTAATTACCTTCTTAAATCAATTCTTAATCGCACGCTTATCGTGAAAATACGTAAAAATTAAAACTTATTTAATTATCATATGACTTCTGCAAATTTAAAACACAATAACTTTAACATATGTAAATACACACCTAATTGTTCATTACAATACCAAAACACTGTTGAGGGTATCCTCTCAGTAGGATCCCTCACAGGCATAAAATTAACAACATACATTCTTAGCGGAAATATAAAAATGCTCCTTAGACACACTGACCATAATGTCTACACTCTAATCGCCATGGATCACAGCTCGGCCCCCAACGTCTGGTTCGTACGGAGTTCTATCCAACTCCTCAGCAATCTCCGTTTCATACAGAGTTTCGTCCAGCTCCTCAGCAACATAACCCTCCATCGGGTCTTCTAACTAAACCAAAGTAACCTACAAAAATACATAAACATAGGGGATAAGAAGCAGTTCTATCATCAAAAAGCGAAAAAGAGCCATAATACATTATACAGTAATTGTCACAGACAAACAACGCACATAACTAACAGATCATCCTCAAGTTAATATATATCATCCTCTACCCTTACTCTCAGGCAATCTAACACGTTATTTTAACGTAACCTCTCTAATCCTATCACCATGTCTTTACGTTATCATGGCCACTACCACTCCTGTCACCATCCTTCACTTGCATCGGGGCACACCCTCATTCCCGTTAGGATGTTCCACCTAGTGCACACCTCCATTCCCGTTAAGGTGTTTCACCCCCATTCCCGTTAAGGTGTTTCCAGCCCCATTCCCTAAGGTGGAAGTGGTCTCACGAGAACTCTTGATTTTACGTGTATTATATTACCAATACACTGTGTATTATATTACCAATATATTACCAATACACAGAAATGTTTTACGTGTATTATATTACCAATACACTTTTGTCTTGGTGTATTTTATTACCAATACACTTTTGTCCTTGTGCATTATATTACCAATACACGGTCATGGACAACAACACCAATACTTGAATCCCACCAACCCGATTTAACAACATCCTAGTGCCTTAACCTTCCATTAGAACTTGACACATATTCTATGCCATAACACCTCTTTAACATACATCATCTAGGTTAGGCACTTCTAAATCATCATTACCTTCACACCCAAAACAATCATCTATTAGACAATATATATATCTTTGCTTAAAATTCACTAAGCATAATAATAAAAACTAGGCAGATCATGCATAACACAATATCAATCAAAATATTCCCATATCATCAACATAGAACAAAATCAATTAAATAAAGGTAATAAAATCAAATCAACAATATAAAATCAACCTAATATCGATAAACCTATAATCCCCGAATCACCATTGGTCTTTTAGAAAAGGTTTCCAATATGATTTTGGTCTTGTCGATTACTCAACTACTAGTAGGGTTTAGGTCACCCTACACAATTATTATATAATCTACTACTTATCCATTCCGACGATAGGTTGGTTATTTCCCCCACCTGGGTTATCACCGAACTCCCAAACTCGAAGCTCCTCGTTGTCACACCACAAAGTACTAACTCCACCTTCTGTGAAGGTAAGGAGATTAGATGATCGAAGAGGTATACCACGAACGTCCTCGTTTCCTCCGCGATAGAAGTCTAAGGTTATGAACACAAAATCACAAGTTAAAATCAAACAAGAACACTAAACCACAAGGTATAGGTTCGGCCAAGACTAGTTCTTAGGATTAGAGATTCCCGAAAATTATACAACTCATGGATTTATGATCCTTAAGTGTTAGGAGTTCATAAACAAATGATCACTTAACAAAGTTGAATTAAAATCCCACTAAGTTATAAACTTAGGGTATTCGGCCATGGCTAGTAAAATAGGCTAGCATTCACTAAACTTTCCAACCTCTTAGGTTTAGCATCCATATGTATTAAGGAGCTCAAAACCATGATCATTCTGGAAAAATAAGAACAAAGTATCCTAGGTCCATAACCTTATAGGTTCGGCCTTCATAGGATTTATAGGTTAGAAATCTTTAAACTTTCCAATCTCTTAGACTTAGCATCCAAATATCTTATGGAGCTCAAGTCCATGATCATTTTGGAAAACAATGGAAACTTAAACATTCCAATCTCTTAGACTTAGCATCCAAATATCTTATGGAGCTCAAGTCCATGATCATCTTGGAAAAATGAAAGTAATACATCCTAGCTTTAATAACATAGAATAAACAAGTTAGAAATCCTTAAACTTTCCAATCTCTTACACTTAGAATCCAAATATCTTATGGAGCACAAGTCCATGATCATTTTGGAAACTTAAACATTCCAATATCTTAGACTTAGCATCCAAATATCTTATGGAGCTCAAGTCCATGATCATCTTGAAAAAATGAAAGTAATACACCCTAGCTTTAATAACATAGAATAAACAAGTTAGAAATCCTTAAACTTTCCAATCTCTTAGACTTAGCATCCAAATATCTTATGGAGCTCAAGTCCATGATCATTTTGGAAACTTAAACATTCCAATCTCTTAGACTTAGCATCCAAATATCTTATGGAGATCAAGTCCATGATCATCTTGGAAAAATGAAAGTAATACATCATAGCTTTAATAACATAGAATAAACAAGTTAGAAATCCTTAAACTTTCCAATCTCTTAGACTTAGCATCCAAATATCTTATGGAGCACAAGTCCATGATCATTTTGGAGAAATAAACATTCCAATCTCTTAGACTTAGCATTCAAATATCTTATGGAGCTCAAGTCCATGATCATCTTGGAAAAATGAAAGTAATACATCATAGCTTTAATAACATAGAATAAACAAGTTAGAAATCCTTAAACTTTCCAATCTCTTAGACTTAGCATCCAAATATCTTATGGAGCACAAGTCCATGATCATTTTGGAGAAATAAAAACTCAAACATCCTAGCACCTAAACACTAAGTTAACGCCATCATAGGATGATGAGGAAAATATTCTTTGTTTAACAATAACTCTTAGGTTTAGAATCACAAGGTATTAAGAGTTCTAAATTCATGATCATACTTAGAAAGTTGAAACATAGTATCCTAGGCTTACTTATTCATATTTTCAACCATCATAGGAACAAGCTATCAAAACTTCCAAGATTTATAGATTTAAGATCAATGGATAGTTAGAAACTCAAACACATGATCATATTCCAAAAGTTGAAATAAAAACTTCCTAGGTCATAAATGCAAGCATTCGGCCTTCATTGGAAGAGATAGGTAGAGATTTTTGTTTTACACAACCTCTTAGTATGTGAAAATATAAGTTAATACAAGACTATAGAAAGTGGTTTCAACTCAAAAGGAGTTTTCTACCATTTTAGAGATATTTTAGAAGTTTAAAGCATATAAAGAACACATAAAGTAAACTAAGAAATAAAAGATGAAACTTGAAAAAAGATTCATATGAGAGCATTACCCTTAGTATAAGGAAGAACTTTAATGAAGAACTTAAGTAGAAAAGATGAATAAAAACTAAAGCTTTAAGAGCTTGAACTTTTAGAAGAAAGGAAGAAGATGAAGGTTTAATGGAGTTTGAAGAAGGAAGATGATGAAGTGAAAATGAGAGGTGTATATATAGAGAAGGGAGAGAGTGGCACGAAACTGAGGAGAGAGGAATGAGATTGGAGAGCAAGTTTTGACGTTGTGCCTTGTTTGGTTTGAGAAGAGAGAGAAAAATAAGTTTTTAGAATATAATATGTTATAATTTGAAAAGTGTGATGATCACACTTTTGGAACGTGTCATAACCCATTTCCATCAAGTCCCATCAAGTCACTTCACTTCTTTTGTGCTCCCTAATCTGCTCCATTTCGTACCCGGTTGTATTTTCCGATCGTAATTCTTCCGACGTTTTCGCCCGAATAAAATATTATATTCTATTTTTGAACGAAAATTTTAAAAATAACCACAGTTGAAGGAAACATATTAAAAACACTAACCGTCTCGTTCACGGGTCAAAATTAGGTTTTTGACACAGTAAACTTGTACCGGCTGTGAAAACTCAGACCAGTTTTCGTCTGAATTTTCAACCAAAAATTTTACCGTAACCCTCTATCATAAAGTAGACTATGAATATGCTTTTATTTTAATCAAAAACACTTTCTAACTCTCAAATTAAAATATAATTTAATTATATTTTAATCGGTTGAACAACATAATTAAAATCAGGTTGTTACATTACTACCCCTCTTAAAAGAAAATTTCGTCCCCGGAATTTACGTACCTTAGAAAAGATGTGGATATTGTTGTTGCATATCCTCCTCGCGTTCCCAAGTAGCAACTCCAGTAGTTTCATCCCGTACGACCTTAACCAAAGGAATTTGTCTACCACGAAGCTCCTTAATCCGTCTATTTGCGATCCTTACTGGTAAAGCCTCATGCTCTAGATTCTCTCGCAGTTGTATAGACTTGAACTCAATGACATGTGAAGGATTAGGGTAATACTTTCTCAACTGAGAAACATGAAAGACATCATGAAGGTTGAAAAGATTGGGTGGTAAGGCAATTTGGTAAGCTACTGGACTAATTCGTCGAAGAATCTAAAAAGGTCCAATGAATCGAGGAGTAAGTTTTCTGGATTTGATAGCTCTGCCAATTCCAGTTTTCCGAGTAACTCTAAAAAACACGTGATCGCCTTTATGCAATTCTAATGGTCTCCTCCTCTCGTCACTGTAGCTCCTTTGCCTATCATGTGCTTCCTTCATCTTTTCCAGTATCTTCCTGACTTGCTCCGTAGTTTGCTGCACCACATCTAGACCCAAAACTTGGTTTTCACCAGTCTCATACCAACACAGCGGGGTCCTGTACTTTCTACCATACAAAGCCTCATATGGTGCCATTCCGATACTACTATGGAAACTATTATTATAAGTAAATTCAATCAATGGTAAGAACTCATCCCAACTGCCAGTGTGCTCCAACACACAAGCTCTCAATAGATACTCCAATGATTGAATTGTCCTTTCTGATTGTCCATCAGTTTGGGGATGATAAGCAGAACTCATCCTCAACTTTGTTCCCAAGGCATTTGCAATTGTCTCCAAAATCTAGATGTGAATCTAGGATATCGGTCTGAGACAATGCTCGATGGCACACCATGTAATCTAACAATTTCTTTGATGTAAATCTGAGTCAACCTTTCCAAATTATAACTTTCACCAATAGATAAGAAGTGAGCACACTTTGTCAACCTATCAATGATAACCCAAATCACATCATGCTTCTTAGGAGTTCGTGGTAACCCGACCACAAAATCCATAGCTATACTATCCCATTTCCACTCCGGGATATCTAAAGATTGTAGTAATCATGCTGGCTTCTAATGTTCAATCTTAGCTTTCTGACACACCAGACAAGATAAAACATACTCCGCTACTTCTTTCTTCATTCTTGTCCACCCAAACATTTTCTTCAAATCCTGATACATTTTTGTGGATCCAGGATGAAAACTCAACCTACTCTTATGTGCCTCCTCTAAAATCATCTTCCTAAGTTCTGCATCCTCTGGCACACATATTCTATCTCTAAACCTTAACACACCATCCGTTCCTCTATTAAACTCGGAAATTTTACCTTTATCGATTCCTCTACTTCCTGGAGGTATAGATCCTGAACTTGTTTATCTTTAAGATCTTTCATAAAATCACTACTAATAGTGATCATACTTAAGCAAATCTTATTCTCAACCAATTCCATTCCTAACTTCAAATCCCTGAACTGTTCAAGAAATTCTAACTCCTTAACCATCATCGCAGACACGTGCAAGGATTTCCTGCTTAAAGTATCTGCTACCACATTGGCCTTCCCAGGATGGTATAGTAATTCAAAATCATAATCTTTGATAAAATCCATCCATCTTCGCTGTCTCATATTCAATTCTTTTTGATCGAATAGATACTTCAGGCTCTTGTGGTCACTGAAGACATTAAACTTTGCTCCATACAAAAAGTGTCGCCATATCTTTAATGCGAACACTATTGCTGCTAACTCCAAATCATGGGTCGGATAATTTCTCTCATGAATTCTCAACCGTCGAGAAGCATAAGCCACGACTCTTCCCTCTTGCATCAGGACACAGCCTAAACCTTAGTATGACGCATCACAATATACGTCAAATTGTCCTAGTGGATCTGGTAAGATCAACACAGGTGATGTAGTCAGTGTGTTCTTCAAATTCTGAAAACTTTGTTCACACTTGTCTGTCCATACAAAAGCTATATTTTTCCTCGTTAACTGCATCATAGGCAATGCAATCTTCGAGAATCCCTCTGTGAACCTCCGATAATATCCAGCTAGTTCTTGGAAACTCCGTACTTCACTTACTGACTTAGGCCGTTCCCACTTAAGAACTGACTCAACCTTAGCTGGATCTACGGCTATTCCTTCTTTATTAATCACATGACCTAGGAATTGTACTTCTTCCAGTCAAAACTCACACTTGGAAAGTTTGGCATAAAGTTGCCTATCCTTCAAAACTCGCAACACCAATCTCAAATGTTCCTCATGCTCTTCCCGCGTACGAGAATAAATAAGAATATCGTCGATGAACACAACAACAAACTTATCGAGGAACGGTCTGAAAATTTTGTCCATATAATCCATGAACACGGCTGGTGCATTAGCTACACCGAAAGGCATAACTAAATACTCATAGTGCCCGTACCTCGTCCTAAAAGCCGTCTTGGGTATATCTTCCTTTCTTACTCTAATGTGATGGTACCGAGATCTTAAATCAATCTCAGAGAACACTACTGCTCCTTTCAACTGATCCATCAAATCATCTATCCTAGGCAACAGATACTTATTCTTAATCGTCACCTTATTCAACTGCCTGTAATCCGTGCACAACCTCGCGCTTCCATCCTTCTTCTTAACAAATAACACAGGTGCTCCCCACTGTGAAACACTCGGTCTGATAAACTCTTTTCCTAACATGTCATCCAATTTTTCCTTTAACTCTGCCAACTCAATCGGTGACATCCGATAAGGTGCTATAGATATAGGCCTTGTCCCTGGTACGAGATCTATAGTGAATTCTAATTCTCTTTCCGGTGGCAAACCTGGAACGTCTGGAGGGAAAATTTTAGGAAACTCTCTCACAATAGGCATGGAATCTATGCTGGGAGTCTCATTAGCCTCTACTGTGAAAAGCATCACAAACTGTTGAGAGTTGTCACTCCTCGTAGAAACTCCTTCATTGGCAGATGCTACACTAAAAGGTTCAAGAAATGATAAAGTCTTGCTAGAACAATCTAGCACTACATGGTTAGCCGAAAGCCAATCCATGCCAAGAATAACATCTATCTGTTGCATAGGCAAACAAATAAGATCTACAATAAATGGTCTATTCTTAACAACGATAGGACACTGTAAACAAACAGACATAATAGTCAAATGATTACTGGTTGGAGTAGACACTATGAGGGTATAAGGTAATTTGGAAACAGTTATGTTCAAATGATCCACACACTCATGCGAAATAAAAGAATGTGTAGCGCCTGAGTCAAACAACACATACGAGAGTCTACCAGCTATCAAACACATACCTTGTATAAGATCAGCAGATTGAGAGGATTCAGCTCCCCTCACGGTAAACACTCTTCCAGTGGCTTGAGGTTTGGCCACTTGTGGTCTTGTTGCTGGGACTCCTCTTCCAGCTCCACCTCTATTGTCTTCAGTTCCTCTTCCGGCAGCTGTAGGCTGTTGCATAACCCTTTGTCTGCAATCTCGTGCCACATGACCTGGTTTTCCTCAGTTGAAACAACTATGCCTATTTGTACAATCTCTAGCATAATGCGATCCTCCACATCTGAAGTAAACTAAGCCTTGTGGTTGCTGACCCGTTCTAGCTACTGGTGCTGGTGCCGGTGTTTGCCCAGGTCGAGCATATGGTCTCTGTATCCACTGAGAACCACTTTCTCCATGCCTCTGAAAACTTGATCGGTTAGGACCTCCACTCCTCAGTTGTTTCTGTTCATTGGCCATCCTTAGGTCTATACTTTCAATGACACTGCATCTCTCGACTAGTTCTGGGAAATACTGTATGTCAAGAGACACTACAGCCCTCTACAGCTCATCTCTTAATCTTCCTCAAATCTTCTACATTGCCAGTCCTCACTTAGAAACCTCTGATAGAATTCCGAAAACATGATCAAAGCTTCAAAACGTGATGCATACTCACCAACAGACATGTTGCCTTGTTTGAGGTTTGTGAATTCCTTTTCCTTCTCGCGTCGAACTAGACGAGGAAAATATTTTTTGAAAAAGCAATCAGTGAATAACTTCCAGTTAATGTTCCTATCCTCAGCTTCCAACAGTCTTTTCTTTCCCTTCCACCAGAATTCTGCTCCTTCGGTTAACATGAAGGCAGCATAGGTCACTTTCTTCTCCTCGCTGCAGCGTATAGTAGCAAATATCTTTTCGATCTCTTGTATCCAGCATTCTACCTTCTCTGGATCATACTATCCTCGGAATTGAGGTGGTTTCCGTTCATAAAATTAGTCAATCCGGCATCTTCAGCTACCATCGCCCTTCTCTGATTCTTAATTTCTAGCTGTTCTTTATTTATCTGCAGCATCTCAGCATTCTGCTGGGTTTGCAGTAGCATAGCAGCAGCTAGGGTTTCCATTGCACTTGGAGTCGAAGATGATCCTCCTCCATTCTCAGTATTGTCGGCATTACCATTGACAGCTCCAATAATCCTTTCTTGAGTTTCATCACCACTGTTAGTTGGACGTCCTCTTCCGCGAGCCATGATTCTGTTAAAAGAAATCATCCGCTCTTATTAGTATGACATATAATACTACATAGACAAGTATATAAATACCATATGCTCGACTAATATTAACCTCTCACATCAGATTCGGACACACTACCCAACTTATAGGCATAGTCAAAATCCGATATGGATTCAACTAGACACAGCCAGTAACAACATCCTAAACCTTGCAATCCTTGATTCTGATCGGATATAACCCACAGTTCGTTTTAGAACCAAACTGCTCTGATACCAAAATGAGACACTCCGTTATGCCCCGGTGTTTTATTAGATTAATTACCTTCTTAAATCAATTCTTAATCGTGCGCTTATCGTGAAAATACGTAAAAATTAAAACTTATTTGATTATCATATGACTTCTGCAAATTTAAAACACAATAACTTTAACATATGTAAATACACACCTAATTGTTCATTACAATACCAAAACACTGTTGAGGGTATCCTCTCAGTAGGATCCCTCACAGGCATAAACTTAACAACAGACATTCTTAGCGGAAATATAAAAATGCTCCTTAGACACACTGGCCATAATGTCTATACTCTAATCGCCATGGATCACAGCTCGGCCCCCAACGTCTGGTTCGTATGGAGTTCCATCCAACTCCTCAGCAATCTTCGTTTCATACAGAGTTCCGTCCAGCTCCTCAGCAACATAACCCTTCATCGGGTCTTCTAACGTAAACCAAAGTAACCCACAAAAATACAGAAACATAGGGGATAAGAAGCAGTTCTATCATCAAAAAGTGGAAAAGAGTCATAGTACATTATACAGTAATTGTCCCAGACAAACAACGCACATAACTAACAGATCATCCTCAAGTTAATATATATCATCCTCTACCCATACTCTCAGGCAATCTAACACGTTATTTTAACGTAACCTCTTTAATCCTGTCACCATGTCTTTATGTTATCGTGGCCACTACCACTCCTGTCACCATCCTTCACTTGCATCGGGGCACACCCCCATTCCCGTTAGGATGTTCCACCTAGTGCACACCTCCATTCCCGTTAAGGTGTTCCACCCCCATTTCCGTTAAGGTGTTTCCACCCCCATTCCCTAAGGTGGAAGTGGTCTCACGAGAACTCTTGATTTTACGTGTATTATATTACCAATACACGGTGTATTATATTACCAATACACAGAAGTGTTTTACGTGTATTATATTACCAATACACGGTGTATTATATTACCAATACACGGTGTATTATATTACCAATACACAGATGTCCTTGCGTATTATATTACCAATACACTTTTGTCTTTGTGTATTATATTACCAATACACTTTTGTCTTGGTATATTTTATTACCAATACACTTTTGTCCTTGTGCATTATATTACCAATACACGGTCATGGACAACAACACCAATACTTGAATCCCACCAACCCGATTTAACAACATCCTAGTGCCTTAACCTTCCATTAGAACTTGACACATATTCTATGACATAACACCTTTTTAACATACATCATCTAGGTTAGGCATTTCTAAATCATCATTACCTTCACACCCAAAACAATCATCTCTTAGACAACATATATATTTTTGCTTAAAATTCACTAAGCATAATAATAAAAACCAGGCAGATCATGCATAACACAATATCAATCAAAATATTCCCATATCATCAACATAACACAAAATCAATTCAATAAAGGTAATAAAATCAAATCAACCATCAACAATATAAAATCAACGTCATAACCCATTTCCATCAAGTCCCATCAAGTCACTTCACTTCTTTTGTGCTCCCTAATATGCTCTATTTCGTACCCGGTTGTATTTTCCGATCGTAATTCTTCCGACGTTTTCGCCCGAATAAAATATTATATTCTATTTTTGAACGAAAATTTTCAAAATAACCAAAGTTGAAGGAAACATATTAAAAACACTAAACGTCTCGTTCAGGGGTAAAATTAGGTTTTCGATACAGTAAACTTGTACCGGCAGTGAAAACACAAACCGGCTTTCGTCTGAATTTTCAACCGAAAATTTTACCGTAACCCTCTACGATAAAGTATACTATGAATATGATTTTATATTAATCAAAAACACTTTCTGACTCTCAAATTAAAATATAATTTAATTATATTTTAACCGGTTAAACAATATAATTAAAATCAGGCTGTTACATTAAGGCACTAGGCTATGAACCGATACGAGTTGGTGAGACACATATAGATGTCTGGTGTTGATCACAACCTTGTGAATGGAACACACGAGGTCAGTGTTGGTCACGGGTGAGTGCTCTGCGGGCTATGAGGCTCGAGGAAGACTACCGTGGCGGAGTCACGGGTGAGTGCCCTACAGATGATGAGGTTCGAGGAAGACTACCGTGAAATTCTCGTATGTGATCACAGGTGAGTGCCCTGCGGACGATGAGGTTCGAGGAAGACTATTGCGACACTTTCTTAGTCATTGTGGACGACTGACTAATATCCCTAATCAAACGAGGGATGTGTGACAGGATTAGGTGATGGCCACGTCAGCATACATGATTAGTTGCATGAGTGCGAAGGGTAGAGGAATATTATTTATTTCGAGGATGATTGTTATCTTTATATGTGTTTATTTGGTGATGCATGTCTGTGTGCTATTATTGTTGATATGTTATGTAACCTTTTCCACTTATGATGATAGCATGTTTCTTATCTCCTATTTTCTCTATATTGTGTATGTTTTATTTATGTGATCGTTATGAGAAGACCCTGCGGAGGAGCCGGCTATTGAAGAGTTTGATGGGGCTTCTTATAAGCCAGATGTGGGAGGACGAGCAGTGGACCCTGACAGTTGGGTTTAGAGTATATGGCCAATGCGTCTTTTTATGATGTTGTATCTTCCGTTGCTTTTGTCCGTTTGTGCTAGTATGTATATTATGGGACCTTACTGATAGGTACCATTTTCAGTTTATCAGCACAATATGTTTGTATTTATATACGTGTGTGGTGTGATGTTTGGTTTTTGATCCTTTATCTTTTAAGTTTTTAATATTTATGATTTTTCTGTATATACGTCTAATGCTAACATCACGATTAAGATTAGTTAATTGAGTTTTTATTCAATAGGACATCGGGGTGTCTCATTCTTAAGTATTTTAGGATCCAACTACCTCATGAAAGCAATAAATTGAGTATGGTTGGATTGGGTGATTTTTTTTCTTTAACCGAACACAACTAGACCTCATCATAAGTTAAATTGTGTTAGCTTGAACCAGAAGATCCACATGCATCGGTTTTTTTTTTTTTACTTAAATTAATACCAAGATACGTCATCAAAACACATTACTAAGTCTTAAATACAAACAAACTAAAGTAACATAATAAGCTTTTAATAAACATAGGTCCCAAATGAACTAAAGTCATACCATAGATGACAACCATAAACAGTAAGTCGCACAAACCAATAGAAATCAATGTCATCATAAACGTTAAAAATGAAAAGGGGAGACATAAAAACAACACATTCGAATGATTGTTTTAAAAAAATTAATATATGGGTTGGATTGTGTTGTGTGAGTTGGTAAAGACTTAACCCAACACCTAATAAACTCTTAGTGGGTTGAGTAAATTTAATCCAACTTGGCTTGCGAACAAAAATCAACCCAACATTTATAGGTTGGTTTGAGTCAAAACTCATAGGGTACTGTTACCTAAACCCCCACACACGCTCCATCCACCCCCACATTTTCAATTTTCGGGTGTGAAATGACTATTTTGTCCCTATATATTATTTTACCTACCGACACTTAAATGCCGGAATATTATCTTTCAAGATTTTTTGCCCGAATATGCAACACTTAACATCCAACAAGGCAACAACTAATTGTCAGGTTATATTTTTTTTGGCTAAATTATATTTTTTGTCCCCTATCTTTATTTTAGGTTTCAATTTGGTTCCTCTTTTATTTTTTGTTCCAAAATGGTCTATTATTTTTCGAAGTTATAACAATGTGGTCCCTTTCTTGATTCCAAAATGGTCCCTCTTTTATTTTTTTGTTCTTAAACGGTTCCTTATTTTACAAAACTATATCAATTTGGTCCTTTTCGTACAACATTTTAAACAAAAAAAGACCACATTGAAACTAAAATAAAGATAAGGGACCAAAACAAAACAAAAAAAATAAAAGAAGAACCAAATTGAACCTAAAATAAAGATAAGGGACCAAAAATACAACTTACCTTTTTTTTTTTCTTCATGTTTTCGTTTTTCATGTTGAATCGTGTTTCTTCAACTTTTTGAAAAACTTTTTGAAAAACTATTTTCGCAAGCAACAAGAAGGTAAACACACAGAAAAACAAGTTTTCTAAAAAATTAAGAATCTTCAATCTTCAAACCCCAAGTTAGTAAATAAACAAACTCAACAAAGATAAGGAATAGAGATAATCACAAATAGATATATCCTGGTCCACTCTTATCCAACAAAGAGCTACTTCTGGTCCCTTTGATCTGAAAGTTTTTCCACCAAATCACTTAA
Source organism: Sophora flavescens (assembly GCA_030762895.1). NCBI lineage: Eukaryota > Viridiplantae > Streptophyta > Magnoliopsida > Fabales > Fabaceae > Sophora > Sophora flavescens. The sequence continues at coordinate 186,580,040 of CM061063.1, read as the reverse complement.
CACAATCAAAAGTTGTTTCCTAGTCACTCCTGCCCAATACAACTCCAAGTTTTCTACACCTCTCCAAGCACCAAGTATTCTTTTACATATAAGCCTCTTCAGACTCAACCAAATCCTAGATTTGAAGGAGTGTTTTGAGCTTTTAGCTAAGTCACCGTATGTGAGGAAATTGAATGAAAGAAAGTAAAGGTTACAACCTTTTGAGAATATCGAGTGTTTGAATATAGAGAGCACTTGAATAATATTTGTCAACAGTGTCGTCAACTTCAAAAACTTGCTCTTTACTCTTTGTATAGGCTCTTCATCTTCTTCTTTGATGAGGGTAATAAATATGTCCGTTTAGACACATTTATTTTATGTTAGACACATCTTCAATGCAAGCTGTCCACTGTGCATATGTGTCCTTCCTTTGCAAAGGTGACACACATATTTGCCTTTTGGTACAACAATGGTAGCAAGTGTAGCAGAAGGTTAACATGCTTTTGACTACAATTTGCTTTTGATTTGCACGTTCGATGTATACTATATTGTACCTTCTTTCGTCTTTTATCCAAGGGATATTTCATTTGAATCAGTGGATAAAGACCAAAGTGTCACGTCGTCATTATTTGCAGAATCAAAGCTAGTGGACAAAATACAATATGAAAATATTAGTCGAACGAAACAACAATCTTGTCTTTTGCAGCAAAGCTTGGATGGACACAGATTGGTTATGAGCATGTTTGGTCCAGTTACTGTTGAAGATTATCATTGAGATACTTATGGTGTCGTCCATCCATGTCTAGTCTCAACAAAATGTTGGACAGACGCAGTGCTTATGACCATGAGTTGATTCCGTCTTCGGTCAAACATAAGATAAAGGTCTTTTGACCTTGAAAGTTAGTGACCACTGACATATAGTATTTTTCAAACAAAGTCAACAAATAATTTTGTTAATCAGTAAAACTTTGAGGGGTTAAACTTTATCACTGTTTTGGTTCTAATACTAATTACCAGATTATTTTTTTCCAAGTTTTTGTGTTTCTGGCAACTAATTGCAGGAAACATAAAAACTTGAAGAAAAAAATAATAATCCAGCAATTAATTGTCAGAGTCATAATTCGGACAACTAATTGTCGGAAGATGCGAAAAAACGAGAAAAAGAGAAGAAAGAAAGCAAAAGACAGTGTCAGTCATGCACACCAGAGCAAAAGGAGTCCCAATTCACAGATCTTGAATTGAGATGAGAGATAAGAGGGGGTGGAGGGAGATGAGAGAGAAGGGGAGTGGAGTAGATATGTTTTTAACTTGAGGGTATTTTGATAATAAAAAAGTTTTAAAAGATGTGCAGGGGGTGGATAGAGCATGTATGTAGGTGTAGGTAGCAACACCCAAACTCATTCTTGAGTTAAGCCGATGAACATCCCTACATCTAGACAAAGACAAATGAGGTTGGCCCATTTTTAACCCCTCAAATTGTCTGCACTTTAGATTTTGATAGAATTAATTTTTGAAAAAATTAATTTTAAAAAAACGATTTTAAAAAAATAAGGTTAAAAAAATCGATTTGTAATTTATAATGATATTTTAAAAGTGACTTGACAAGAATTGACTTTGCTTGGATGATAAAGTAAAATCACTTTTAAAATATAAATATAAAGAATTTTGCGAGTTCCACACGTAAAATCATTTCTATTTAACGAAAAAAGCTAGAAATTCTTGCTTCCCTTAAAAATTCTTGATTTTATTAGAAGCAAAATTTAAAACAAACATCTTCAGAATTTCAAAATCACTTTCACAGGTGGAAAACACTATTCCAAGATATCCAAAATCTAAACCAAACAAGCCCTTAATTGTTTGACTACAATGGAAACAAAAAACCAATTTAGATAACGCACAAGGCAATTTGAGGATTGGAGCGACCCAATCATTTTACCCAGAAAACAATTCGAGTCTTCAAGATGAACTAGACACTTTAGATTAGCATATGCATGGAATTTAGGAAGGATAGAAAAGGTGATTGCAAATAAATTCTCTAATAACAAAATTGGGACTGATAAATAGTTTTGAAGGCAATAAAGGAATAGAGTGCAATAGGAACTCATATTAATAGTAGAAAATAACTGGAAAACCACGAATCCAAGCTCAATTACAGTGGTAAGAATCAGGAAACAAAAAGTGTAAAGGCAGAAGTAACAAAAGAAGAAAAAAGAAAATCAATGAAGCAACGTGCTATATCTGCCCAAATGGCCTAAGCCTCCCCCAAGCTTCCAAGTTCCAGCATATCCCAATCAACTCCCTCACTTTCCTATCTATTCTCTTAACTAACTGTTCATTTGCCATAACTGCCTTAGGTAAATGCTAATTGTTGTCCTCTCAATTCTCTCTACTCCCCTTAGTTGTAAATGCTCCTTACTGCCCCTCCCCCCCTTCTATTACACATGTTTAATTTTGGGTTTATCAGAGTGAATGCAAATAAATCGAGTAATCAAGCTTGCCGTGATACATTTGTGTTATCACCCTCTGTTTTCAGGGTGCTTACTTGGGTATGCCTTACTAGTTTGTAATATTTAATTTCATTATGCTGGTGTTTTACAACCTTATTATTTATTGAATGAGATACCTACCTTTTTTTTTTTGCTTGGGGTAGGGGGTTGTGTGTTCTATGAATACAATTTTTTTTTTCTATCTCCACTATTCTTCAGTTACATTTCAGAGATAACATGAAAATGGGTCATAACTCACAAAATGAGGTACTGACTCCTTAATGTTAAGACAAACAAAACACTATGACATTCTGGCTTCCTTTGTATCAGCATCTTCTTTTTGCGTGCCCAATTTGACAATATCTTCCACCAATATTTTCCCATCTGTTTATGATAAAAAAAAAAAATGCAAAATATAGCAGTCACTTTGGCAGTTGAACTAATTTTAAAATTAAGATGTTGGATCATCCATACTATTTTAAAGCTAACACCTCGCTTGGTATCACCATAAATCAGCAAGACAAAATAGAACGGTAAAATTCTTAATTGCTCCAAAATTCTCTCAACTTACTCAATTTTTTAAAGGCTTTATAACATCTTATGACTAATTGACTACTTTTATTTCTTATTCAGTTGAACATCTACAAACATAAGCAATAAGCATAGAAGAATTTTGAATAACTTTGGCATGCGTGGAAGCATGTAAACAAGGTCTAGTTCAAACAATCATAACCGAGGTAATGAACTTCCATATTGTTTCGGGGGAGAATGGCACTCATTTCAAGTAGTAAAGAATTTATCATGAAAGTCCCAAGATAGCTTCAAAAATTGACTTTGACAAATGAAGCTGTTGAGAGAGTAGCCATTTCCATTTCCATTTAATATTTGTTATTGTTATTGTTTAACTGCACAAAACTATATTTAGATGTACTCTTGTGCTTTAATATTCGATTACTAAATTTTAGGTTGCACTAATTGGAGGGGCACATCAGTGACATTCATTGGTCATAACTCATAACTGATACCTATTGGGGCAGTATGAGAAAAAGGAGGAAAATGCACAATGGACTGACCATTATCCTTGGAAAGGCTGCTGATAAGTTCCTGAATTCCTTCTTTGCCAAGAGTGTCTTTCAGATATGTAGCAGCCGATGCAACCTCCTCAGGAGTCACTTTCCCATCATAATCCCTGCCAGAGCATGTCTAAATATTTTAATAACATTTTTATCTGAATAATGCCATAAGATTTAATGATTTATAAGGGAAAATGAAACAAGGAACTCTATCCATGTAACGATAAGCTAAAACCTTACACGTATATGTACTAATGCTTGGGATAAATTTATTTCAAGGAGGAGGGAAGGCCAAAAATTTCTGGTAGTGGTTTACTCATCAAAAGGCTCCCAAATAATGGATTCATTCTCAGTTAAAACATGAAAGAGCAAAAGCATTTGGAAATTCTAGTGGGTATTTAAGTGGTATTAGTTATTTCATTGTATGTGAGAACATCTCATTCTATGTTAAAAATGAAATAGGATTTGGAAAATCTTGTGGATATTAAGTACTTATTTCATAAAATGTAAAAACATTTGATAGAAACACAGGATTACCAACCTCCTCTCCTTCATGGTAACTGGGGAGTGGGGGCAATTCAGTTGCTAAAATCTTGGTTAAAACTCTAGATTACTGATTGCCAACAATTGGATCACAGATCAGATATGCATTTTGCTGTACTTAGTTCTATACTATACTATACTATACTATACTATACTATACTATACTATACTATACTATACTATACTATACTATACTATACGACTACTCTAAAGCAAGCCAAAGCCATGCAAATCCTAATTATTATGTCATTATCATACCAAGGATATCTTATTTGGTGTATTAAGGGGATGATACGCTGATTATTGGAGATGATAACTACGGCAGACAGGCCAAAGAGCTGCTCAATCCTTCTGAGAATTGAGAAATTTTCTTGGGTGTTGAGATTACTTGATCCTGCCACACTGTTTTTCTCAGAAAGAAAGAGCATGATTTGCTAAAAGGAACAACCGAAGTGGGATCTTGGAGTCTAGTCCTATTGTTACCAAAGTAGATCCTGATACTAAATAAATCTGTAATTGATGTAACTATTATCTACTCCATGACAATTGAAGATTGATTACTAAGATGAACCGTCCAACAATAACTAGTTGCAATCACAGTTTCAAGTCAGTTCTTAAAATCTCCACAGAACAGGTCACTAATAAAAAATAACAGCAATTTATTGTATCACATGTCCACCATAAAACAATGAAAATGGCTCCATCTCCCCAAGCTGCGGTGTCCTTTTATGGATTCTGATATTGAGCTTGGCTAATTGCCTTTCATTGGAAAATATCACATTTGAATATTCATAATTGGCATAAAGAAAACAGCAGCAGCAATTAATCATGATATCGAAGCATAGAATATAAGCACATAACAATCTCTCAAGCTAATATTTAACTACGACAAAACCTGTCAAGCAATCGCCAGCGATCTCCAATTTTAGCATCAACATCATCAATTTCTTTTTCAAGTGTATGGAGCATAGCATCGACCTAAGAAGCATGTGAAATTACCATTGCTGTTAGCTATTTCCGGTTTCAGAGCATAATTCAACTAATGATAATAGATAACCTTTTTCTTTACTTCAGAAAGGTTACGAAATTTCTGAATTGCTTGAGTTAGTAGCACTAAGCAAACTTGATATTTATATACACTTAGGAATAATTATAACTTATGATTATGATTTATCGAGTGTTACTTTCTAAGGACATGTATGATACAACCTAGGTACAAGAACATAAAAATACATGAACTAGAAAGTTAATGACTGCTATTTCCAGCACTCTCCCTCTAGCTAGAGCATATAAGTCAAATGCTCCAAGCCAGGAACAAACAAATTGAACTCGAGGTCCCCTAAGAAACTTTGCGAAAATTTCTGCTTGTTAGAGCTAACTGATTTAGAGATAACTTCCTTAGACCAGACTCTCTCGAACAAAATGACAATCAATTTCAAGATGAGTAATAAGATGCCACTCCATAAGTACACGTCTGATATTAACCTAAGTACATGAACATACAAATACATGAACTAGAAAGTTAATTGCTGCTATTTCCAACATCTTTGTTGTTAAATTATTAAGTGGCATCAAATAAAAAGGATCATGGAATTACCCTGTCAATAAGAGCTGAAGAAACCTTGTCACTAATAGTGGCATCAAGAGCAGAATCACTGTCCTTCCTTGCAGCTTTATAGGCCTCCTTAGCTTCCTGCTCACCTTCATTACCCTCTTTTCCAACCATACTATTATACAGTTCTATCTGCACAATGATAGGTTACAGCTGATTTTATATGTAAAAAAGCTGGGTATGATCAATAGCTATGTCCCAGTTAGAGGAGGAGCTTAAAAGAATGAGTGGTAATGGGCTGTGAGCTGGTCTTATCCTCTTATATACTTGTAAACCTACTTTATGTATATAAATACGGATAAAAGAAGGCTAATCAGTCATAATAGTGACTATAACATTTTCAGCAAAGTCTCTCCCCTCATCTGTCCCTCTCATTGAAAAATTAGAGAAAACATTTTAAAATTCTTTTATCAAACAAAAACAATAATGTCAATGACAAGAATATCAAGAACCAAATTTTGAATATTGAATTCTTTTATCATGGGGAAAAAACTAAATGTTAATTTCTATGCTTCTAGCAAATCGTTTTTATAACAAACCAATGTTAAATATACAAATGTATTACATGTTAATTTACAACAAAAAGTGCTAGTTATACAGTCACAAACAAACAGACGCACAAAACTCTCATTCGAATTTTAAGACTTTGAATACTTAGAAAGTATTCACCATACAATATCCATTCCCAAAGGCAGAGACATATATCAATTCCACAGTCCACATACCTCCTTTCTAACAAGCCTCAAGAACTCTTCACGTTCCATGCTCACTGACTGAAAAATAATCAGACAAATCAATGAGTCAAAGCATTCACCAAAGCATAATAACTTTAATAGTTGGCAAGCATAAAATAAATTATTTCAACTCCTTACAGATGCTGATGCCAAAACAGCTAATGCACGGCTAAGCTCGCAGAGCTGCTCCTGTTTTTCCCATGCCTTTGTTTTTACCTCTTCTTCTGCTTGTTTAGTTGTTGAAACAGACATCTCTTTCAAAGCCAAATCCGTTTCACTATCAACGGATTTTGTCACTTTGGCCTGCTGCTCTTCCTCTTTTTCTTCCTCCTCCTATTAAATATTTTGCAAGGATCAATCTCAAATTAAAGTAACAAGTATTAAAAGCCTAGAAACTTCCACAACAAAATCAGTATATTATGGTGATTGAGATATATAATGTTAATTGGATGACACTCATTGTGAACTTCTCTTGCATATTTGATTGCCAATGTGTTTCAAAAAAATGCAATAAAAAAGAAAATGCTCATGAACATAAAATTATATTTTTCATAGATGATTGAGCAAACTTTCACAATAAATTTATCTCTCTCTCTCTTTCTTCCATTGTCTCTTTCTTACTAGTAGACTTCATTATATATGCAAGTAACAAAAATGAGTTATTTATACAATCTTGAACTCTGTAAGTTCCAGCCTGCTTTCAACAAGTCTATTCCAAAATTATGATGGGGAAAAATCACCAACCCCATGGCTCCCTCCCAGAACATAAATATCCATTGATATGAATTACGTGATGTATAAAAAATAAACCTTGATTAACTCCTCTTGCATTTCAAGAAATTCCAACTTCCTCTTCCTTTCTGAAACAGAATCTTCAGATGGCAAAGTTGTCACCCCAACGGTATCTACAACCTCATCTGGCAGGGAAGAGAGTGTAGCTTGAACAGCTTCCTCTGGCCTCACCTTTCCTGAAACAGAAAATGCTCTGCGGAGGGAATGAGAATATCATACCTTTAATGAAGGAAAATCCTTAAAATGAAAAGATAACACTTCAACAGAAAAAATATTAAGATACCTTGAAAGAATTAAGAGGGAAGACGGCACAGAATGGTTGAGAGACAAATCCAGCCAATCTTTAAGCTGCAAAGAAATATAATAAGTTACACCCCTCAAACATGAGATTTGTCTCAACCACAAGTGGCTTCTTTTGTTCATCATTAAGAAATTTCTTCAAACTATATTATGTAAATATTAGCTTATTCCACTTTCTTTTCTACTTGTTGGAGTTCTCAGACCTTATAAGTTATAAATATCCTAATACAATTTTTCCATGAACATTGGTAGCTTTCTCCATCCATCTTGCATTTAAGAACTACACCTACAACCCGTTGTTTAGAAGGCATTATATTTTAGTAGCAAATCCAAAACAAAAGCATGAGTCTTGAGATTTGTTAGATATATCTGACATAAATGGTTAAATTTGATTAGAGGATGAGCCTTGGCACAATGGTAAGGTTGTTGTCTTGTGACCTGAAGGTCACAGGCTCAAATCCTGCAAGATAAGACTGTAAATCTACCATCCTCAGACCCCACCAGGTGGGAGCCTCGTGCACTGGGCCGCCCCTTTTAAATGATTAAATTTTATTAGAAATAGGTACAATACGATGAAGGCTTCCAAAGTAGCAATTATGAGAAGATAAAGGTTCTGAAAATAGGGAACATAATGGTTCTGAAAGTAGTAACTATGACCAGTTTCTCATTCACAAAAAATTGCCAACCTAATAAATTAACACAGTTGAAGGTTTGAAATTTGAGGTACAGTACCACAAATTCCCGTTAAACAGTGAAGATTAACCTGTTGCCGCATTTCCTCCACTGAAAGCAATCCAAGTAATCCTCGATCTCTACAAGCTTGACGAAGCTCTGCTTCTGAAAGAGACTCCAAACCTTCTGCTTGAATCAGTGTATCATCATTCTTGATCCTACCAAAGCCAATCGATTTACACAATTGACCCTCAAAACAAACAGTAACCAAGCTATTGACTGAATATGTTAACTTTAGTTAAAGAAATACAACAGTTTTAACCGCACAGGCGCACATAAAACTTTGACTGCTGTATGCTAAGCAGAATTTCCTTTTTCTTCCTCCCTTCTTTTCTTCATTCTATGGTGGGGTCATTTGTTTTTCTTCTTTAGATATTGTTGAAAAGTAATATTGTGAGTGTGTATTGAACATTATTGGGCAGGATTTGTACAAGTTTTATTACACTTGTACTTGACCTAATTCATCAGCATATTTACATGCACATAGAGCCCAACATATATGAAGTTAATGAATCCCCATCACAAATTCTTCTCCTTTCCTTCTTTGCCTTTCTCTTGATGTTCTATTTCGTGGAATCAAGAGCTAGGTTCTGAACCTAGGTTGGAATAAACACAAGAAACCTACAGCCAAATGACTTTAAAAAATCCATATACAAACCAGATGTAAAGAAACTAAAGACCATAAACCGTAAAATGAGAAGTCCATGCCTAACTTAGAAGAGCTAATGAGCTATGCATACATTAGAAATCAGATTTTTTCCGAAAAGGTAAAACGGAATGAATGAAACTTACTGCTGTAGTCTTTGCCGGAGCATATAACGCAAATATGCATCAGTTCCATATGGGCTAATACCCATATATTTACACATATTTACCAAGCGAGGCCTGTTCTCCATTCTCACATCCAAATATCATGTTAATAACGATAAAGAATCCCAAAATATGAGATCTATATCTGGAGATCACAACTGGTTGAACATAAGTAATGGTAGACACACTGACCTGCTAATGTTATCCAAAGTGAGCTCATCATTAAATAATTTGGCAAAGCCTAAGATTTCATCATTTGAAACTCGGGCACCTGTTCTGACCTGTTCGAAAACAAAGACAAACATAATTAAAATAAACTGCCTGTAAGTGTTACGAACTCAGAAAGACTTGGGTATTGAGAAAAGAGAAAGAAGACAGTTTTTGTTATTGATTTCTCATGAATCAAGGAGAAAAGCTTCCTCCAAGGGTCTTCCCTGACAAGGGTTCCCCCTTTTACAATCTACATATCTCAGAATGAATCATTCCATCCTTGCTCCTTGTTAGAATAATTGGACCCAACTCCACTCCAAAAGCTAGCTCATAGACGGAGGGTTGCCAAGTTATTATAAATGGTCCTTTGCCTCTCGTATACTCAATCGATGTGGGACTTTGACACTTAATATACACCCCTCAAGCCCAGGATTGGACATTTAAAGCGTGAAGTTTGCAGGAATAAAGAGCATCTGCAGGTGGCCCAACATCGTGGTAGGCTTTGATACCATGTTAGAATAATTGGGCGTAACTCCACTCCAAAAGCTAGCTAATAGACAGAGTGTTGTCCAAGTTATTATAAATGGTCCTTTGCTCATATACTCAATCGATGTGGGACTTTGACACTTAACACTCATCGTTATTTATCTAACTGCTCCATCTAACTAACCAATTAACTCTTCTATCACTAACTACTTCCCCTTTTTGTCCCTCAGCACATATACCTTCCAGGCCCTCTCCTCATTTGTCCGAGGCCTAATGATACTTGCCTCCTGAACTTGAACCTTGTCCCCAAGGTTAAAATCTGGAAATTGGGATCTGATCAACAATACATCCTCCCAGGTAGCCTCCTCATTTGGTCTTGTGTGCCACTTAAACAACATCTGATCTATCTATTCTCTATGTTGAGTAATTTTCCTCGAACCCAAAACACCAATAGGTTGGTAACTTGGAGCCTCTACCTCAAACTCTGCAGGAATCTCCAGTTCCACCACATGGTTTCCCATCACTCACTTAAGGTGCGGAACATGAAAATTTTGATGTATGCGGGTTTGATCCTGTAACTGTAGCATAAAAGTGACTGCCCCAACTTGTTTAAGCACCATATATGGACCACAATAACAAGTAGATTGCTTGGGAAGAAATCTGGCTGGCATGGACTTGTGGCGGTGAGGCCTAATCTTGAGATACATAGAATCCCAAGGCTGGATGGGACTAGATTGTCTCTTCCTGTTGGCAAACTTGGTCATGTGGTCCTGAGCTCATAGCAAATGATACTTGAGCTGCTTAAGAATCTCGTCTTTGTCCATTAAATCTTGAGCAACGGCTTTCAACTAAAGTCGCACTAGAGATGAATTCGTTAGTGCTGGTGGTGGCCTTCCATAGACAACCTCAAAAGGAGTTCGTTGCGCATTACTACAGAAGCTAGTGTTATACCAATACTCAGCCCATGGTAAACACAAAATCCAAGCCTTTGGTTGCCCTAAAATAAAGCATCGCAAATACGATTCTAGAGTACGACTGAGGACTTCAGTCTGCCTATCCCTTGAAGGATGGTAAGTTGTACTCATCGACAGTGTTGAGATCCCTGTTATTCCACCCGCATTAGTCCGCGCTTCAGATGTCCAGTCCTGAGTGTGAGGATGTGTGTTGAGAGTCCCACATCGACTAGAGATATGACCTAAGTAGTGCTTATAAGACTTGGGTAGTCCTCGCCTTACAAGTTGGTTTTGTGGGGTTGAGTTAGGCCTAAAGCCCAAATTTTAAGATGCAATTGTTTCCTTGTAAGAGAATAGCTCTTGCCAGAAAGAACTCATGAAAGTGGGGTCACGATCACGTACAATGGAAATGTGGCTTCCATGCAACTGGATAACCTCTTCGATGAAAATTTCAGCCATTGTACATGTAGAATATGGGTTTCGCAGTGGGATAAAATACCATACTTGCTTTGTCTATCAGCCACTACCAGTACTGCATCATAGCCTCTCGATTTGGTAAACTCACTATGAAGTCGACGTTGATTCCCTCCCGTATTGCATTCGAAATGGGCAGAGGTTGACCGAGGCCAGCTGATAGACGAGGACTGGTACTTACTACTTTGACATATATGACAAGCTGCAACTAGGGAGGACAAAGTCTCTCAGCCCTATCTAGCACAAGCTTTGAGCCATGCGCCAATATGTGTGATAGATACTCGAGTGCCCCCCTGTTGGTGTAGCATGGAACTCCTGAAATGAATTAGGAATCTAGGCAGAGTTGGAGGACAAAACTAAGCGAGCTTTATACTAAAGCATGCCACTCTCTAGCGTGTAGTGAAGATGAGTATTGGAATCCTGAAGCAAGTCATCTTTAGCAGCAAAGAATCACCATCAACCTCTCCATCAACCAACCCAATATCTGGCCAAAAGGGTCAATAAATCGCATGTAACATATTCATCCATTCTAGACAATGCATCCGCTACCTTGTTAGTAGGACCAGTCTTATAGACAGTATCAAACTCATAACCTGACAATTTTGCTGATTATGAATGGTGATTCGTTGTTGCAACAACTAGTAGAGATTCCTTTGGTCAGTGAAAAAAATGTGGATTTCCTGCCCAACAAATAGGGATGCTAATGCTGAACTGCAAGAATCATTGCCATGAGTTTTTTTCATACACAGACTTGGTTAAGGAGGAATCAGACAAATCCATACTTAATAATGCAATTAGCCTCTTCTCCTGAGATAATACTGTCCTCAGTCCTTTTCCAGATGCATCACACTCTATTATAAAAGGTCTAGAGAAGTCGGGCATGGCCAGCATAGGTGCTGATGTTATGAGATGTTGTAGTCTCCTAAAAGCATCCTCAACCATTGAATTCTAACCAAAATTTCCCTTTTTCACGAATCAGTCAAGGGACAAGCTATTTTGCCATAGTCCGTGATAAATCTTCTATAGTATTCGATCAGCCCCAAGAATCCCTGCAAGGCCATGAGAGTAAGTATCTTATAGGCGGCAATTGGAGAATGGTGCCTATCTTCTTATCATCCATGGACACCCCCTCATTTGAAATTATGTGGTCTAGATATTCCACCTAAGATTGACCAAAGCTGCATTTCTTTTTATTAGCGAAAAATCGGTTCTGCTTTAAGGTCTCCAGCACTTGCTCTAAGTTCAACAAGTGCTGCTATAAATGAGTATATCGTCGAAAAATACTAATACAAATCTGCGAAGGAAAGGCTTCAAGGTTGAGGTAATGGCACTCTGGAATGTGGCAGGCACGTTAGTAAAGCCAAAAGGCATAACTAATAATTCAAAGTGACCTCGATGCATATGGAATGTTGTTTTTGGAATATCCTCCTCGGACAATCTTATTTGATGGTAACTGACTCGCAAATCAATCTTAGAAAAGAATGCAACCCAACACAACTCATCTAAGAGCTCCTCAATAACCGGAATTGGAAAGTTATCGGGAACTATGGCTTTATTGAGAGCACGATAATCTACACAAAAATGCCAACTTCAATCCTTCTTCTTTACCAAGATCACTGGACTGGAAAAACGCTTGTGCTAGACCGGATTATTCCTGATTTCGGTATCTCTCCAACCAACTTTTCCATCTCATTTTTCGGTATATGGGGGCATCTATAAAGACGAACATAATTAGATCAGTGCCTGGCTTGAGCGGAATTCTATGGTCATTATCACAAATAGGTGGTTGTCTTGCTAATACTACAAAGACTTGATTAAATCGATCAAGTAATTCTACAAGTGTAAACCTTGATCCGTAAAATTAGATGATTTCAAATCCTCCTCACAATCAACCACATGCAGTAAGACTGAACTGAAGCAAACTCCATCTCCTTAACCTTTGTTGTAACATATTAGCATTTATGTACAAATATGATTTGATGTGATTCGATTCTTGTTTTTATTAGGGCTGATTTTTCTCCCTATTTTTAGGATAGCAATCAATGGCATTAGCCTATATATTGTAACATTCTCTGTACACAATAATTCAAGGAATAATATTCATACCATTCCAACATTCCTTCGTTTCTATATGGTATCAGCAACCTAGGTCGTTCCTAGGGCTTGCCTTTGTTTTATTTTTCCGTTGCTGAGCAACCTTATTGCTGTCTCCTTTGCAGCCTTATTGCTGCCTGAACCCTAAAATCACCACCCACCACCCGCCGCCGCCATTTTTCATCTCAACGCCCTTGCCAGTGGCCTTGTCAATGTTTTTCCGGCGAACCCGGAAAAGCCCACCCTGAACCGACCACCTATGCGCCGCCACGCGCACCCCACGCTCTGCTGCCCTGCTCGCGCATGACAGCCACGCACCGCCCTCCAGACTGTCGTTCACCGTGCGACCGCTACCGTTCTGACCGTCGGCTCCTCCCCGTCCTATTCTGACTGTTTTCGGTCCAAAATAGAATGTCTACACCAGACGACCAGTCCTCCACCATTGTCACGCCGCCTCCGCCTCCACCTCCACCTCCGGTTGCCGTTGCTACACTGAATCCAACTGACCTTCCAGGTCTACACTCTTCAAATCACCTCAACGGTAAGAACTATCTTCAATGGGCACAGGTTATTCGCACCACTCTCAAGGGTCGTCGAAGGTTGTCTCACATTGTCGGGGATCCTCCTACGGCAGACGACCCACAGTTCGCTGTTTGGGATGATGAAGATTCTTTGATCATGACTTGGCTTTGGAACTCTATGATACCAGATATCAGTAAGAATTGTATGTTTTTTGCTTCTGCACGTGAAATCTGGGATAGTTGTAGCCAAAGCTTTTCTATGAAACAAGATGTTGCTGCATGTTATGAATTAGAAAACACAATTTTTAACACTAAGCAAGGATCTCTTTCTGTCACTGATTATTATGGTACTCTGAATGGTTTATGGATTGAGCTGGACCAAAACCAGGGTTTAAAGATGAACTGCACTGAGGATTCTGCCACTTTAACCAAGTTTATTGAGCGTGGACGGGTCTTTAAGTTTCTCTATGGGTTGAACTGAGTATGATCCTATTCGGGTTCAGATTTTAGGTAAGGACAGGCTTCCTTCTCTCAGAGGTGTTCTACAGAGTTAAGGGGGAAGAGAGTCATCGGGCTGTCATGTTGAATAATGGTAATTCAAGTGATGGTTCTGCTTTGGCCACTGGCAAAGGTCCTATTGGTGGGTTAGCATCTGAAAAGCGTGGATCATCCTCTTGGGAGTCGTCCACCAAACGTGATGAGCACTGGTTTAGTTATTGCAAGAAGTCTGGTCACACTAAGGACACCTGTTTTAAACTCCATCGCAGAGACAAGGTTCTTGGACGCTCTAGGGGTTTTAAAGGCAGTCAACAAAGGCAAGTTAATCAAACAGTGTCCAACTTGGTTTTTGAGGGTGAAGAGGTATCTGCACCACCATCTGGGGAGGCTATTCCGGTGCTTAGTAAAAACGAGATGGATCGTTTGCGCACTCTCTTGGATTCTATGAGTAAGCCTTCTGGCACTTGTTCTCTAACCATGACTGGTAAGAATTTAAGTTCATTATCCTTTAATGTTTCTAGTACTGTAGCTGAGGACCTCTGGATTATTGACTCTGGTGCTACTGATCATGTGACCCCCCATCCCTCATATTTTTCCACTTACTCTAACCAGGCCAGATATAGCCTTTAGTGTCAACAAAGTATGCCAATTTATGGCTAATCCCCTGGACTCCCACTGACAGGCAGTCAAGAGAATACTGAGGTATCTCAAAGGCTCCATCAACTATGGTTTGCTACTAAGACCAACTCCTGTAAATCAACCATCCACCCTAAATGCATACTGTGATGCAGACTGGGCAAGTGACCCAGATGACAGAAGATCAACACGGATCCTCGCATCTTCTTTGGTCCCAACTTGGTATCATGGTGCTCCAAGAAGCAACCATTAGTTGCCCGTTCTAGCAGAAGGCCGAATACGGGAGCATGGCCAACACACATTGAGAACTAACTTGGATTCGATCCCTACCGACCGAGCTGGCCATTCCTTTCTTTGCTCCAAAAGTCTTTTGTGATAACCTAAGTGCAGTCTCTGTGGCACATAATCCAGTCCTCCACGCCCGGACCAAACACATTGAGCTAGACATACACTTTGTGAGAGAAAAAGTCCTTGCCAAAGCTCTATCCATTCATCATGTGCCAAGTGCAGAACAAATTGCAGATTCACTCACTAAGCCTCTTTCCTCCACTCAGTTTGTATCCCTAAGGACCAAACTCAATGTGGTTGCTTCTCAACACCCACCTTGAGTTTGAAGGGGGGACTAATAGCGTATAGTTGACTATTGTAAGCCAAAGTCCATAACTGAATGTGCTGAGTCAGCACTGATTCAGTTATGGACAGCTTGGCAGTTAGTAGCAGTTAGCTCAATGTATGTATGGCAGTTAGCACACTGCACAGGCTATAAATAGCCACAATTGTATTCCCTCCAATTCAAGAAATGAATAACAGATTCTGTTCATAACTTCCATCTTCAATATCTCTCTCTTTCTCTCTCTCTCTCTCTTTTCTTCTTCTTTAGTACTCTAGACCGGTACAAAGCAAGGCTGGTTGCAAAAGGGTACACTTAGACATATGGGATTGATTATGAGGAAACATTTGCTCCAGGAGCAAAGATGAACACGGTCGGGATCATTCTCTCCTTGGCAGCACACTTTGGATGGGACTTGCACCAATTTGATGTTAAAAATGCTTTTCTCCATGGGAATTTGGAAGAGGAAGTATATATGCACATCCCACCAGGATATGAACCTACTGGCGGAGGGAATATGGTGTGTAAGTTAAGGAAGGCCTTATATGGACTCAAGCAGTCTCCTCGTGCTTGGTTTGGGAGGTTCACCAATGCTATGGTGTCCTTAGGTTACAAGCAAAGCCAGGGAGATCACACCCTCTTTATAAAACATTCCAAAGAAGGCAAGCTTACACTTCTTCTGGTTTATGTTGATGACATGATCGTTGCCGGTGATGATGAGGTTGAGAAACAGATCCTAAAAGAAAAACTAGCTGCACAGTTTGAAATGAAGGACTTGGGGAAGCTGAAGTACTTCCTTGGGATAAAGGTTGCCTATTCCAAACAAGGCATCTTTATTTCCCAAAGGAAATATGTCTTGGATCTTCTTAAAGAAACAGGTAAGCTAGGTTGCAAAACCACAGGGGCACCTATTGAACAAAATCACAGGATTGGAAACAATGAGGAGAGCCCAAAGGTGGATAAGGCACAATATCAGAGACTTGTGGGAAAACTGATATATTTGTCCCACACCAGACCAGACATAGCCTATGCTGTTAGTGCGGTTTGCCAGTTCATGCATGATCCTCGTGAGAGACATATGCTAGCTGTGAATAGAATCCTCCAATATTTGAAGACAAGCCCAGGGAGAGGAGTTCTATTTCGGAGAGAGCAGAAATTGTCCATTGAAACTTCTAAAGCTGCAGATTATGCCGGGTCAGTTGTAGACAGGCGGTCTACCTCAGGATACTGCATGTTTTTAGGAGGAAACTTGGTGACTTGGAGAAGTAAGAAACAAAATGTTGTTGCAAGGTCAAGTGTAGAGGCAGAATTTCGAGCTATGGCACAAGGAATTTGTGAACTGTTATGGATGAGAATCATACTCGATGATCTCAGAATAAAGTATGAAGCTCCTATGAGGTTACTTTGTGATAATAAGTCTGCAATCAGCATTGCTCACAACCCAGTTCAACATGATCGGACAAAGCTTATAGAGATTGATCGTCATTTTATCAAGGAAAAATTAGATGATGGCCTTATTACTACAGAGTACGTCCCTTCAGAGTACCAATTAGCAGATGTTTTCACCAAGGGGCTTCCCACATAGCGATTTCAAGGTCTTACTTGCAAGCTGGGAATGATAGATATCCACTCACCAGCTTGACGGGGAGTGTTGTAATATATTAGCATTTATGTACAAATATGATTTGATATGATTTGATTCTTGTTTTTATTAGGGCTGATTTTTCTCCCTATTTTTAGGATAGCAATCAATGGCATTAGCCTATATAATGTAACATTCTCTGTACACAATAATTCAAGGAATAATATTCATACCGTTCCAACCTTCCTTCGTTTCTATAACCTTTAAGAGTGACTTTGAAGAGATCATGGCCTTGGAAAGGCTTGGATCCTCTTGGATACTAATATTCTACCCTTCATGCACAAATCATGTAGTTCACCGCCAATTCACCCTGACATCTCTTAATGTCTCATGCCAAGCTACACCAAGAATGATATAAACCCCACCCAATTCAAACAAATAGAAATCACTAGTAATCACATGCTCTGCCAAGATCAATTTCAATCCTCTACAACAACCTTGTTAATTCTTCCTAAAACCATCCCCAGCGAACAACGTAAGATGGCGTCACTAAAACTTGTAACCCCATTTTGCCCACCAAACTACAAGCAATGAAGTTATGGCTTGCCCCTCTATCAATCTGTACCGATACAGGGATTCAATTGGTTTTCCATCTCTCTAATATTGAGATCCGGCAGGTCGAACCATGAAACAAGCCTTAGGAGAACCACACCACAAAAGCTAGTCGTTGTGGTTTAAGAGCCCAAGGCCATATAAACCCCACACCGGAATCCCATACTTTCGATGTGGGACTCTAGTCCCATACCTTACAATTGGATCCTAACATCTCACCATACTCTGCTACCCCGAAGCCCACGCGGCTAGCTGTGCACTAGTCCTAGGCTGACACTGCAATGTCAGCATCACCACCTGCGTTGCACATTTGCAACCAAGAGACATGGTGGAAAGCTCTTATACCAATTGACACGTACCTTGGAAGAACCTCACCACAAAAGCTAGCCATTATCGTTCTAGAGCCCAAGGCCATATAAACCCCACACCGGAATCTTATACTTCTGATGTGGGACTCAAGTACCATACCATGCAATTGCATCCTAACATCACACCATGCTCTGCAGTCTTGGCTCCTACACAGGCTAGTTGTGCACTAGCCATTTCACTGCAATGTCAGCGACTCGGCGTCACCATAGCATGTTGGGATCTCATTGCAAGGTATGAGACTTGAGTCCCACATCGAAAGTATGGGATTTCGGTATGGAATTTATATGGCCTTGTAATCTCCAACCACAATGGCTAGGTTTTGTGGTGTGATTCTCCCAAGGTTCGTATCAATTAGTATCGGAGCTCCCAAAAATCCTAGGAGCAGTCCATCGTTGATCAAGAATAAAGGCAAGATTGGAGAAAGCTGAGACTCTTGAAGAGATGTGGCGAGAAATTGCACTCTAGGGGAAGGACATTGCACGTTGGAGGGAGAAAGATAGACGACAAGCTAAAAAGGACCAGGAGATTCAAGAAGCATAACAGAACATGATTGAATTTTTTCATGCGCAAATCAGAATCTTCGAACTGAACTGAGACGAAATAAACTCGTGGGTTTGAGTGATGAAAAAAAAATATAGCCAGTGGAGCCAAGAAATGAAAATAAAAATGAAGGTTTGAGGATCAAGAACCAGAATCTTGAGGGTAGAGAACAAATAGATAGGGAGAGGCAAAATCGTCAGCATTAAAGGAGGAGAGCGGAAGTGTACTTCCGTTACAAGAAAATCAAACATAAGAAGAAACAATCTTAGAGAAATTGGAAGTCGAGAATGGGGACGCGGTTGAACGCCAGACGAAGTTACAAATAGGGATTCACATGGCAAAATCCCACAATGTGGGTCGGTCGACGACGAGACATGTGCAGCCAAACCCATGCCTGCCTTTGGATGGCAAAGGAAAGCAAGAGACAACTGAGGAGCTACCACGACCGCAGGATTGCACAGTGATACAACATAAATGGAATGCATGCAGGGAGGGCACACAATTTAGTATCTCAAGTGGTGGAGTCAAGAAACCGCTACTGAAACCGCCGAATGGGGATCCTCATACAGCGGCGGGTTGTGCACTTGCGGTAGCAACGAGAGCTGTGACAGTGACCACATTGCACACCTCAGCCAGTAGCACCAATGCGAAGAAGAAAACAGGGGGCAGAACCGCCAGTCGCCAGACGCAAATCTATTTAGGGTGGTCGGAACAACATTTTTTGACGAGCTACCAAGGTGTAACGTCGGAAAGGTGTGTTGAATTCACTGGCGGATCTTCATGAGGGTGGGAGGGAGCAATGGCTCCCCCCAAACATTTTTTATCCAATTTTTTTAATATAACAATATTATCCTAACACTTAAAAATATTATTACATAATCAATTTTAGGTGTTTTAGGGGGATACTTTTATCTTAAAAAGACGTAATGGCTAAGCATAAAAAAAATGAGTTTAATTTCTATGTCATGTTAGTGTAAAGAATTTTTACACTAACAGCCAATGATATTTTGACAAATCAGAATTATTGTTATTTCTCTCTCTTAGGTAGTAAAATAAAATCACACATGTCAAAATGTTAGTGAATGTCAGGGTAAAACTTTTTACACTGACAGCACATATTACTTTAATCCTAAAAAATGATGCACTTTTTAGAAAACTTCTGATAAAGATGAAAGTTGTATAAATATATTTACTTCAAAAGCCTTAATTATGTATATTATTTTGAAATTTTGATAAAATTATAGAGTTTAATTTTGAAATACTTTGGGTGTAAAGTTTTTATATTGACAATCAATCACAAATTATCCTATGTGTAACTTTTAAGGTAACTATGATAAGAGTCCAACATTTTTTATGATGTTGCAACTTATGATTGGTTGACCATTTAAAAAATCTTTACACTGATACCAATTAAATCCTAAAACTCATATATAAGATGTTTGTGATCGGTTGACAGTGTAAAAAACTTCACAAGCTCTATGCAACAAAATTAAACTCAAATTTTATATAATTAATTATAAATTTTGAATAAATCATTTTAGTTAATACCTAATGGCTCCCCCAATATTTTTTGCCAAGATCCGCCACTGGTCGAATTGAAGCAAGCTTGCTTCTGTGGACAACCATCGTGAGGGAGAAGAAGATACAGGCAGGGGCAAAATTGGAATTCTGCCAAGAAAGTCCAGTGGTTAACCTAATGGGTCAGGCCCAATTCTTTGAAAAAATGTAGGGGTTATCAAAAAAGTTGTTGGTTGATCAGAGTTCATTCCATATTGGGTCTGTTGATCAGAGTTCTTTCAATATTAGGCCACAATCCAAAACCTTGAGGAATGTTGAGGGAATTATTGGTGACATCAATGCAGAATTGGTTCAAAAGGAACAAAAGTATCATATGTTGTTTTTTTCGTGGGGATGAAAGAAGGTCGACAATGGGACCCAAATGGACATTTGTATACTTTTATGGCAATTGGCAACTCGGTCATCATGCTTCAAACAATGGGACCCAGGGAAATTTGTTTTCAAGGGGCCACTTGCCGTTTACCTTGAGGAGAAGGTGGATGTTTAGGGGGGAGTATTGTTAGGTATCGAATAACAATAGTAACAGTTAGTAAATGTAATTGTTATGGTTAGAGAGTGTTGTTTAATAAGTTAGAGATAGTTAAAAAAAAAGGAGGGGGGAAATAGGAATTGGGGGTTACCTTGTAGTTTGGGAAATAAAAGTTAGGAGAGTTTGGGTCTCTCAAATACCCAAGAGCGTCTGAGTTGTGAGCAATCTTGTTCTATAATTTTGTTCTATAATTGGGGGTTACAAGTATTCCTTTACTGTTTCTGAACCAGTACCTATCAACTGGGTGTGAGTTGTGAGCAGTCTTGTTCTGTAACTCTGTTCTACTAGAGGACTTCAGAGTATTCCTTTACTTTTTATGAACCAGTACCTATCAGACCACTTGATACGAACTCAGAAAGGCTTAGGTATTGAGAATAGAGAAGGAGCAGAGAGAAAGAAAGAAGACAGTTTTTGTTATTGATTTCTCAAGAATCAAGGAGAAAAGCCTCCTCCAAGCGTCTCCTCTTCACAAAGGTTCCCCTTTTACAATCTACAAATCTCAGAATGAATATTTCCCAACCTTACTCTTCTAGTTCTATATTTATCTAACTGCTCCCTCTAACTAACCAACTAACTCTTCTAACCATCACTAATTACTTTTCCCCATTTTGTCCCTTTGTACATATACCTTCCAGGCCCACTCCTCATTTGTCCGAGGCCTAACAATAAGAGTACAGCTCAAATATGAAACATTTATATTAATGATGTCAACAACATGAAGAACATGGCTGACCTTGTTCATAAATTCATCAAGATCTTCTGCTGTCTTCTTTATATCTCCACTTCGTGAATTTTGAATCTCCTTTGCCATTTCTTTTACAGTAGCTTGAAGAAACTTGGCATATTCTATTCTTGCATTTAACCTTCTTTTCAGTGCCTCCTACAAGTTAAACCTTCCCGGAATTGAGTGATAACAAAGCATGGCTGCAGTTAAGAATGTATCATTTGATGTGTACGATAATAATTACCTGTTCTTTCATCTTGTCCTGGAAAGTAGATGGTAGCATGTTGGGAAACAGTTTCAGGAATACTGGCAACAAGAACTCCATGAATGGAACTATGATAAATACAGCAAAAGGAACTAGCCTGAAAATATCAGCTGTCGTCCTTGTTAGTTGCTGCCTCTCCCTTCTAGAAAGACTCTTTCCATTGGCAAGTTTCAACAATAATCTGGAGCTGATCCTAATATCAGCCCAAAGTAGTTTTGTGCCGAACCAGTAGTGTTGCAGGGTAGATTTAAATTCATCCTTCCAATGAGATAACTTCTTTGCCCAGTCATCCCTATGTAATGGAAAAATCAGGGAAGTCCCATAACACATTTATATAACACAGAAAACAAAAGGTAGTAAATTTTAAACCTGCTCATTGACAAAATAGCTCTGAAAGCTGGACCAATTCCTAGAATCTTAGCCCATAATCTCTTTATAATAGATTCATCACTCTTATGGGATTCTTGCAATTTAGCCTTAGCTTGTGCTTTTACGGTACTCAAGCCTTCAACAGCTTCATCACATTCCTCTGGTGAAGCTTCCTTCTTCTGTTTATCAGCTGATTGTTCATTTCTCTCATTACGACTACCCAGTCCAGGTTGATCAGCTGGAGCCGTGGAAATGTTACGTGTACATTGAGATACCAACCTAGATCTTGTAAGAGAACTAAAATCTATTTTCTCAATTCTAAATCCGAAAGTCGAAACTCTATAGGAACCATGCAAGAGAAACTTTGATGCTGCACAAGCCGCTATATCATCTTTGTTGGCAGGAAAAGAATTTCTGTCCAGTCTATGTCCAGTAGTTGCGGATGGATAGCAGGGAAACTGACTCAAACCATCTAAGTCACTAGACTCAGATGGTTGGCCATGCCCAAGACTCGAGAATCCAAGAATAAAGCGAGTGCGAATTGGTTGACCAAGGGCATTCAAGAGGCTCCTTTTCTTTTGAAAAATCAATCTTGAAGCCATAACAACAAATTCCAGCCTTTTTTTATGCAGATGAGAAGGATGGATGCATGTATCATGCAGCTATCTGGTGCAACATGAATCAATTCTCCCTAAATAAAGCTTCGATGACATGAAGTGCAGAAATTATCACCTGTAAAGTGCAATTGAAACTCCAATTATTTTTTACCAACATTATGTGAGAGTAATACTTAGTTAGCATTTAGTAGACATTTGAATGGAAGACGGAATAGAATATATGGATTTTATTCTGAGCTTGGTGTATTTTATAAATAGAACATAGCAAAATATGAGATTAAAAAGGGAAATATTTCGATTCCACTAAAAAGGGTGGAAAGATTTTAGTTTTCCCGTCATTGCGGACAATTACGGGGAAAATGTGGCCGATGCAGCTGCAATTGTGATCATGATGCAGTTTCGGATACTACAAAAACCATAATGTCATGGCCTCAATTGTGGTTTTGGGCCTCATTTTAAAACCTATAGGAACTAAAGAAAACAGAACAGAACATCATCTGCGCACCATAAGCTATCTTAGCAATCAATCCATAAAGGCATTTCTTTAAAGACAGGGAGATTTCTAACATATCTGGAGAGGTTAAAAACTAAAATATCAAATGGGAAACACAAAATACAGTGTTAACATGTGCACTAAAAAGAAAGAAGCAGAAAAACGTTATATCATGTGCCTCAAGCCTTCAACATCATCCAATTTAACCGATACTTAACCTAATTCATCATATGAACTAAAACAAAATGGATGCATACATTTGACAGGCAACTGATAAATCAAGTTACCTCGTGGAAGCACAATCATTCATTGAATTGAATCAAATACGGATGACACGAAATAATACAGTCGATAATGGAAAGGAAATGTGCGTTTTCAATAGCCCGATCCTGTGTAGTGTATGGGGAGAGAAAGCGCGCATTCGAAGGTAAATACTGAACAGAGAGAAGAAAGAAGAACACTCCGGGAGTTTATTATTGACTTTGACACCATTACACGTGCCTTTTTTTTTTTCACGTCGGTAAAAAGCTCTGAATTTTACGAGTATTATTATCGTGTAAGCGCACTCGAGGAGATCGCTACCTAGCATAGTCGTGACTGTGAGCATATTCGATCTTTCCAATATCGTATCTTCAATTAATTCAAATTCAAGTGAGTCCCGCTGTTTTGAAAATGGTCCCAAGTCCTGGTTGAACTTAGTGAGATCCATATGAATTTTAACAAAGAGTGTGTTAAAGGGTGTATTGTTAGCACTCCTCTTGATGGAATGAAGCGAGCCGACTTTGATCAAGTAAATCGTCAATTTAGTCCCTGAAATTGTGAGGTAATATTAACTTGGTATCTGAACAGATCGAAATAACAATTTAGTTCATGAAGTTGTAAATTGTGGTTTAAATCAATCCCTCCGTTAAGACCATAAACAGGACTAAGGTGGCAGTTAACGTGCCTTGCAGGAGCTTGGATGCCATCTATAAACCCTTTCCCCAAGTTTCATTTTAGTCCCCACACCGAGTATCATTTCAGTCCCTATTAGAAGTGCCCCTCAAATTCCCGTTCTTCTCTTCTCGTCTCCCTCCCCCTACGTCTCACCCTCTGCAACTTCCGGTTGGCCACAATTTCGTCACTTAACACAAGTCTGTCTTTCTTTTTTCTTTGTTCTTCTTTATTTGAAATGCTCATTGTTTAGGGTTTTTTTGTTCATATTTTTTCGTTCAATGTATGGGGGTTAGGGTTTTCTAATGTTAGACATGCATAGTTCTAGGTTAGTTTTGGGTGTTGGTTTCTATTGTTGTTGAGTTATTCCTACAATCGCGTGTCTCCTCTCCTAACCCTAGGGTTTATTTTTGAAATTCTTCTATGCTCTGCTTTTTGTACAGAATGGAACCTATCATTACACTGATACTGCACCATGGAGGGAGGTTATTGAGGAATGAAAGGGGTATTATGGAGTATGTTGGTGGTCAGGTTGATGTGTGGGACGATATTGATGGAGATAGACTCAACCCGTTTGATCCGAATGCAATAGTGAAGAGTATAAACAACTATCATGGTGTTGAGCATGTCAGGTGGAGGAAACCAAGTAGGGATTTGGATCTTGGTTTGAGGGAGGTTAACACTGATGAAAGAGTAATGGAGATGGTGAGTGATGCACTGAGCAATAAGGGTGACATTGAGTTGTATTACGAGCACCCTGTTTCTGTGCTTGAAGTGGTAGAGGATGTGTTATCATTGCCACTTGAACAACCTGGTGATGAGGCAGTGATTGAGGAGGCAGTCAATGAGGAGGCCGTGAATGAGGAGACAATGAATGCTATCAATGAGGAGGCGGTGAATGCGATCAACGAGGTAGTGAATGCTATCAATGAGGAGGCAGTGAATGAGGAGCTTAACATAGATGTGGAGGATTTTGAAGCCTTTGTTGCATAGATGGCAGAGGATGTTGAAGGTTTTGTACATGCAGATGATAGCTATTCAGCAGCTGATGAGAGTGCAGAAGACAAACACTATAGGCCTTCTCCAGTGGTTAGTGAAGTTAAATATGAGGAAGAACAACAAAAGAAGAAGGGAAAGAAGGTTGGAAGCACATCTAAGGGAAAGAAGGCAGGGAGTACATCCAAAGCAAAGAAGTCATGGAGTACATCTAAAGAGAAAAAAGTGCAGCGAGGGAATAGGAATAGGGCATCAACACCACCCATGAGGGACAACTCTAATTCAGATGGATCTGAGCATGATGATTTTTTGTCAATTTCAGGACAGGGGTTGAGGGATAAGTTTCTGCAGCAGAAGATGGAGTTATAAGTGATTGGAGTTATAATTCATGAGATAAGGGGTCCAATTAGCACGGATGAGGATGATGAAGCTGGAAAGATGCATAACTTCCCTCAATTAAATGAAGTTGCCAAATTTGATAATGTGGCTTTGTAGTTTGGTATGGAGTTTCCTAATATAGCATCCTTTAAGGCAGCATTGAAGGAGTTTACTATCCATTTGGGTAGGCCCATAAAGTGGGTGAAAATAATGCATTGAAAGCAAGAGTCGAATGCAGGGAGGCAGGGTGTGGATGGGAGATTTACTATACAAAGAATAACCTTAGGAGAAGTTTCTGGATTAAGATATTTAAGGAAATTCACACCTTCTGCAGAACCTTCAAGAACAGTCGGGCCAACAAGAAATGGGTTGCACAAAAGCTAGAGGAAAAGATTTGATCCCAATCATCTATCATACATGTTGAAGTGTTTGATTGGTTAAAAAAGGAGTTTGATGTGATCATTTATAGGAAATGATTTTCATAGCAATCGAGGAGGCAAGAGAGGTAGTGGAAGGTAGTGAAAGGCAGCAATACAGTCGTTTGTGGGATTATGCTCATGAGTTGTTGAGCAGCAACCTCGGATCCATGATAATGGTTGACACCATCCCACAACTAGATGCAACTCCATAGTTTCAAAAATTCTTTGTATGTTTGGATGGATGCAAGAAGGGGTTTAAGGCATGTTGCATGTCTTTCATAAGGTTGGATGGATGCTTTCGGAAGGGATACTTTGGTGGACAACTGCTCTCTCCTGTGGGACAAGATGCCAACAACCATATTTTTGTCATAGCTT
Organism: Sophora flavescens; assembly: GCA_030762895.1. Lineage (NCBI taxonomy): Eukaryota > Viridiplantae > Streptophyta > Magnoliopsida > Fabales > Fabaceae > Sophora > Sophora flavescens. The sequence continues at coordinate 186,553,718 of CM061063.1, read as the reverse complement.
ACGCGATTGTTGATGTTGAGAACAAGGGCAACCGGGGCTGGTTTTTGACACTTTTGTAGGATGCCCTAGGCGATTACAGGCAACATGGTAAGGAACTTCATGTCTGACATGCAGAAGGTATATTTATTTTTGGTCTGCTTTGATATTTCGTAAGTAGTTTTAGGGACTAGTTTGATATTAAGTAAGCATTTTTAGGGGCTGGTCTGGTATTTATTGTTTATAACTTGTTGAAGGGTCCGATACCAGCTATGCAGGAAGTAATGCCTGGTGTGCTACACAGGTAATGTGCCATATATTTGTAGAGAAATTTTATAAAATAGTGGAAGGAGAAGAAGTTAAAAGGTGTAGTTTGGGACTATGCCAAGGCACCACAGTCCAATCAGATCATGGAGAGGTGTATTTTGGGACCGTGCCAAGGCAACCACAGTGGCACTGTTCAATCAGATCACAGTTGATTCGTGTAGTTTGTTGTTTTAAATTGGTGTACCTAATGATTGAATAAATTGCTAGCTTCATGTTGTGTTTGATTAGCAACCACAGCAAGTTCAGGCTCCACAACAAGTGAGTGCACCAGATCAAGTGACTTCACCACAGCAAGCGAGGAATGCACCACAAGTGTGGATTGCAACGCAAAGGGTATGTATGCAGGGACTGATTTGAAACCGTGTTGTTAATTTCAAGGACTAGTTTGATATTAAGTTGTTAATTACATGGACTAGTTTGATACTAACTTTTCGAATTCAATTGTGTAGTGAAGGAGGTATGGTATAAGAGGTCTTATTATACCATGTTCTGTGAAAAAAGGCAACACTAGTTATGGCAAAAGCACCAACACCAGATGTAGCACATGTTCCACCACCTGTTCTAGTGCCACCACCATATCCACGGCTTGCCATGGTTCAGATTACAACATCACCAGGGGCTTCAGGATCCAGGGGAGGTGTACCACAGTTCATGTCTTTCATCCTAACTTTGGGACTGCCACAAAATCCTCCAAGGCAACTTTGAAGATCATATCTGAGCATTGGAATATTTTGCTACAATGATGTAAATGTACATTTTAGGTCCTTGTTTTCTGTCTGACATTATACTTTGAATATTTTTTTTTTGTTAATGCAAAATGATTTACATGTGCTTATTTTGTGGATGAAATTTCACATTAGGTTACATATGTTTGTTTTGTGTAAGACATATTTGGACATATTTTGGTGCTTTATTTAAGTAATTTATGATTTGTCTTTTGGACATCTGCTTGTTTAGCTTGTTCACAACTCAGTGTATTGTTTTAAGTTCATCACAGTGGGCAAAAAAAATGAAACAACAATATGAAACTTTTCATTTAATATAGTTCAAAGATATCACATTACATTAGATTAAACCATAACACAACCAACACTTAAAGACACAAACTAGCACCTACGCACTCTTCCTACCAATCAACAATACAACACATACAGTAAGCAGAACACACATTAGTGAAACCCAAAATTTTAACACTCTGACATCATTCCCCATGGTATCTAACTTGCCCATCACCTCTGTCTTCCACATGTCTTCACTCCGGCCATTAGCAACAAATATGGCTGGAAATTCATCAACCCAGTGAAAGTAGCCACAACTTCCATCATCCTGCACACAAAAAAAAGAAGAAAAATTCCAGTTCAGGGTTAGAAATCTCAAGTCTGAAACAAGTGTTATTAAAATCAGATCAGATCAACCAGAAACCAGACCTATGGTCGGTCCGGTCAACATATTTGACCGGATGAGCCATTAAAGATCAGATGGCATCAAACCGTGGTCGAACCAGTTTAAACCTGATGACCCGGCTCGGTTGAACCACCCATCACGCTCTCCAATAGCCTGCTACGCATTGTCCAGTGCGACCCTCACGCTCTCCAAGAGCCTGCTACACGCTGTCCAATGTCGGTTCGAACTCAGGCACCAGAAGTATAAGCAGAATAATACTACCACTAGGCTACCACATTTTGTTGCTATAGATATCAAATATATATTATATATACATATATTTGATATAAATTTGATACACATCGGTTCATATGGTCCAACCAGTGACTCACTAGTTCGACCAGTGACCCATTGACTCAGTGCCCTGATCGAGTCGATGACCGGTTCGGTTTTAATAACATTGTCTGAAACCACATTGCTTTGGGATTCAAATTACCTTTGGCAAGGAACATGCAATGAATGCTCTCCCTGGGTTCCTTGAAGTTCTAGAAATCCGTAACATTGCTCATCTCTGACATGTGCAAAAAAGAGCAAATGGGTTTTAACTTTTAGAAATAAGAGTTATCTACTTTCTTTTAACTATAACTTTTGTTATCTTTAAGCTTTTTATGTGGAAATCTTAGGTGATTGAAATTAGTTTTGTGATTAAGATTGAGTTTAGAAGGTTTAGGTAAATTTCTAAGTTTATGTGTTATAAATATGCTTATATTGTTTTGTACTCTTCTGTAGGTCTTTGTTGTAGCGTATTCATCTCTGATGGTAAATGCTTCACAAGTGTTGCAAAATCCGGGCACAAGATCCTCTTCAGATAAGGACAAAAATCCGGTCACACTTTTCTCTCTCATGCTGGGTCGCTCCAATTTGTTAGGACGTGGGCCTGGCAAGTTACTAAGGATCAGCGCTGCTACACTCTAGGAAATAGGCCAATAACTTTAATTTAATAATATTAATTGTTGGCCTAAAAGTAGGAAAGAGAGGGGAGCCCTTAAAAACCCTAAAAAAGGACATTCTCCATCATCTTGACACACATTCTGATATTCTCTGACCTAGGAGCAGCCACAATTCATCCTTACCTCTCCATAGTTCATTTTCGTTTTCTCCTCCATTGTAATGAATCCTTATTTCATTTCATATTTTATTTTTGGTTTTTGTAAGCTCATTATGAGCTAAGTGTGCTTATGGGTATGTGACCTTGTAATGAATGTTTAGCTGATTTTATGTGAAGTTTTTCTACTGCATTTTCTCTTAACTTGTGCATGGATTTTGTTTATTTGAGCTTGATCAATTTAAGTAAATGTTAAGCTTATAGAACTTGGAAAAGTTAAGTCAAGTAGAAATAGTTAAGATATAAGGGTTAAATCACTAATTGAAATATTAGTTGATGTTGAATGGATTAGGAATAATCATTCAAGTCCTTAAGCTAGTTGGAACGTGCTCAAACATAAGAGGGTGTAATTAATATGACTCTGGGAACACAAAGCATTTAATGAACATTATCTTCAAGTGTTGGAAAACACAAATTTAATTTCCTGGAGCTAAATGTTGTAGCATTTGTGGAGAATAAATAAGCTAAATTGAAATTACATGGAATCATACCTATAGCTATTTTAATATATCTGTTTACAAACCCATGTTTATTTCACTGCTGCTTAATATCTTTGTTTACTTGTGCTCCTTAAATATTGATCCCCATAACTTTTACACACTATTTTTATCACCTTCAGTCTTAGCTAAAAAGAAAATTAATTTGAGTCTGGTAAATTTTTATATAATTATAATCCTCATGGGAATGATATTTCTTACACTATTACTACTTATTTCGATTGTGTACACTTGCACATACTTAATACACCTGTTTTTAAGGCAACGTGATTTCAGACTCATTAACCCTAGAGCTCGAAGACCCACACTTTGATTTGAAGACCCATTACCCCTTTCTTCATCACCTTCGTTTTCGGTTTAGGGTTACAGTTAGAGAGAGGGAGAGAGATGCAGAAAAGGAGGTATAAGAGAGAATAGGGGAGAAGGAAGAAAGAGCCGTCGAAGGAGGGGGTGAAGATGAAATGAATTTTAAACCCTCTGGAGTTTCAATTTAGTCCTCGAAATACCACTTTAGTCCCTGTAATTATGAGGTAAGTGGGTCATCTGACGTGGAACCCATGTGTACGACGAGAGGGCATCCAACAGGGCACTTAACGTACCACCTCAACCCAGTTCAAGGCTTTAAGAGATAGAGGTTAACGAAAGGATTGATTTGAATCACAGTTTGCAACTTCATGGACTAAATTGCTATTTCGATCAGTTCAGGGACCACGTTGATACTACCTCGCAATTTCAGGGACTAAATTGACGATTTACTTGACTTTGATTGTTTGAATGGAATGAGGGAATGGATTGGATTTTTTTCCAACTCATCATAATTAAGGTCTTTGGTTTTTGTTGTTGTGTTCTAGTGAGTATTCATCTATGAGACTAATCTTCATCCGGGTGCTTAGGTACAATTAAGATTTTTCGCCCCTCCCAAATAATGTATTTTATAAGATTCGAATTGATGTACTCAAGTCTTGCGGATTTTAAAAGATTATGTAGGAAAGTAATGACTTATGAGATTTTAAAAGACTTTTTTTTAAATATTTTTATAATCAATATTCTCATGTGTGGATTTTAAAGGATTTATATCATAAGACTTTATAAGATTTGGATGGACTATATGAATTTATAAGATTTGAAAGGAAAACATGAATTTTTAGCAAACATTCAAAGTTACAAGAGTCAGTGAAAAAAGTAACAAAGAAATGAATAATATAATATAAAAAAAAGTAAAACCCAATACAATTTTTCTAATCTTTTAATTAATAGCCAAATTGATGTAGCTTCATGTCCTCCTAAGTTGTATTTCTCCACATATCTAAAGTTATGCTGGTCCTCCAAGTATTAGCATCTTCTCATTTCTGCTCTTAGGTTTGAACAATAGGTTCAAAATTATTGTCGACATTAGCTGGTGATATTGAAGATGAAGATCTGTCTATTGGTTCAATTGGAAATTCATCAGAACGACATTCTTTACAAATGAAGTTATGTAGTGTTACACATGATAACACAAGCTCTACTTGTGTCTTAAATAGAAATGGAGGCGCTGACTTAAAAATTGTGACCAGCGATTTTAAAAAAACCAAATATCTTCTCGATCACATTCCTCAAGAAAGAATGGCGAATATTGAACAATTCATTTCCATTTTGAGGGTCATTACCATTACCTGCAAAATCTTGTAGCTTCTGATTTTAACCTTAAAAATGATTTTTTTTAAATGACTTTAACGAAAAGCTTAAACAAACACAATCAAACTCATTAAAAATGATTTATTCAATTAATTTTTTTTTATCAAATAATCTGTAACAAAAGCACTCTTGTTTGGTAACTTATGTTGGGTTGAACGACAACTATGGGGGAAGATGGGAGAGATAGGGGGAGAAAGGAGAGAGATGGAGGGAGAGAAGGAGGGAGGAGAGAGAGGGAGAAAGGAGAGAGATGGAGGGAGGGGGGAGGGGAGAGAGGGGGAGCCATAAGGTGAAGAGAAAAAAATGGAGAATCCTAAGAAATCTCATGTGTTGAGGTGAGACTTTTTGTTACTAAAAAATCGCTAAAAAAAATCACACAAAGTCCCACAAAATCCGCCTTAGAAAACAATCCATCAAAATTAGGAAGTTTTTTAATACCACAAGACTTTTTATTACTTATAAAAAGTCATGATTGAATACCTCTAGATTTGGATTATTTCTTTAAAAAATCTTGATTGTCTTTTGATTGAGTACCACAAGACTTTTTTATCATAAAAAATCCATTAAAATCTTTTGAAATCCCAATCCAATACAGCCCCCTTAGATTGTTAGAATTTGTTATGTTATTGGGGGGAGTTGAACCCATGAGTGACCTTCACCTTATGACTCCAAACCCTATCTCTCTTCTCTCAAGCCACCAGGCCACCTTATTGTTAAGTCATCATGCGTTTGACTCGTCATGCGTCTGACTCACACTCATGTAGCCCCTGTGTGTTTTAATGAACTCAAACATTATGTAGTCGATTTTACATTGAACCATATGAGTATTGCTAATCATCTACTTGAGTTGTGTAGCCAAAGCTTTATATCATAAAAGGACAAGTCAAAGATTATGATAGAATCAAATGATTGCATACAAACGTCTGGAGTGCAATGTGTCTGAAGCATCAGTATATTCTAGATATATCAAGATGAACAAGATACATCAAGTAGCAGTCTCAAAGAAATCCATAAAGGATTGTCATCGTCGCTGAAGCTAAAGCAAAAGTTATTTTATCTTGAGCAAATGTCAAAGCAAACTCCTTCATTCATGACTGTCAGGATTATGCGTCTGAAGAATGACTCGAGTTGCATCTCATATCTCATAACTCAATCAAGACAAAATCATGTCTTCAAAGCTCAATCAACTAGATAATTTGAAACCACATTCAAAGAACTACTTGAAAGTAAGATAGGATGTATCCTGTCTATGCAACTGGCAGCTAAAGGAGAAGAACTTACTCAGTCATAAGCAGAAGAGCTGAATCAAGCATATTCTTATGGAAGACTTTTTACTTGGCTGACTATGCTAAAGACCGACGAAGCATGAAGCAATCAGTCAAAGGAATGATCAAGGTATTCAAAAATTACAGACATCATATTCTGAGGAAAGATGAAAAAAGATTTGGATCAAGATTACAGACCAAAGCATAATTGAAGATTATCTCAACATGCGTCTGAGTCTCTGACATTATTCGCGGTATGTCAGACCAAATTATCAAGACTTATTTGATATCAACTATCTCACTTCAAGAAGTTGTAATACTCAAACCAAGACTAAGTGCTAACTGAATCAGAAAAGCACTTTGATGAAAAGCGCTCCAAAGCCAAAAGGAAATTCATTTTGAATTTCAAGATTAGTTTTTGAGTTGAAGATTAATTAAACTTGAAATAAGTTTAATTAAACTATTCTTGTCTCCAATCGAGATCTGAAAAAGAAGAAAAGACAAAAGGAGATTACAGCAGGAAAAGACTTTCCTTATTTTCGCAAAGGAAAAGTTACTTTCTCTAAACTTTTCTAACTGTTACACAAATAAGGAAAGAACGTTGCCCAAGACCAGAAAGCTTATCAGCTATACTTAGAAAGCATCAAGGAATCTCCAACGTTCTTCAAGGCATTTATTGACAAGTCAGAACGACTATTTTATGAAGAACGAGATTGAAGAACTTAAACTTTTCTGCGCGGATCTTTCATGGCCGAGCATAAATAGAAGAAGTTGAAGACTGAAGAAAGAATCTTTAATTTGATATCACACGAGATCAATTCTCACAAAAAACTGAAAGCTCCTGTCTATCTAAAACATCTTCTTCTCTCTCTGAAATATTCTATTGAAGAAGAATCTCTGCAACTCACCAAGCTCCAAATTCACGTTCACTCTCTGTAGTGTTTATCTGGTTGAATTGCTCTGTAACTTTGGAGTTATGCTTCAAAACACTCTCATTACTCTTTGAGCTTGAAGAGGCTTGTCTCAAGAATACTTGTTGAGCCTGAAGATGCTAGGTGTGTAAATAATACTTGTGGTTGAGCCTGGAGAGGTCAGGTGTGCAAATAATACTCGTCTGTAACCTTGATCAGTTATAGTGGAAAAACTTGGTTAAGCCAAGGACTGGACGTAGCCCCAAGGTTGAAGGTGAATCAGGATAAATCTCTGAGTATACTCTTTCCCTATCTTTACTTATTTACACAGTTTAATTTCCTAAATGTTTAACTAATTTGGGTGTGCGTGAAATAGTTGCAAGTCAGTTTTAATAAGGCGTCTGTCTTGAAGCGTATTATCTAATCCGAATTTGTTTTGTGCAAACTCTGATTTTCAAAAACATTATTCAAGCCCCCTGTGTTTTGTGCCATTTCAGTTATAACTCTCAGCTCAACATGCACAACTAATTGAGTCATACCTATTATATTGAAATTGGAATGGATTTTAAATGTTAAATTAGAGGATAATTGGTTTGGATATTAAATTCAAAAATTCGAAACCGCCTAATTCGATTGGGATGGTGACTATAAAATTAATATGTTATTATTATTATTATTATATTTTTCTATTGATGTTAATAGTTTTTTTTTGTTGACATGATAAAATGGTACAACTAGTACATGAGTTGCTCTAAGAAATTGGGAATGTACATTGAGAAAGCAAGGAAAAGATTCAGTTAAAAAAAAAGAAGGGAGCAAACAACCAAATGTTCAGTTGTTACACACTTCCTCGATTTTTTTAAGGAGAAAAATAATAATAGATAAATTATAAAAAAAACTTTTTTGAAAACTTGAGGAGGCCATGGCAGCCATAGGCCTCCCCTCTCTCCCTCCTTGAATTTTAATGGAATTACTAAAAAAATGGAAATTATGAAATTTTAAATTACTCGTATTTTTTAACATTCTAATGCATATAAAGTTTAATATTGAAACCAAATTAGTTCTTTTTTATAATCATGCTAACTCGTTTCTTAAAAATACTAGTTAAAAACAATTATTGGGAAATTGAAAATAAATTTTTTGTGACATTTTATAATTGGATAAATTATTCATTTTCATCCCTCATTTCCCCCTTTTCCTTGTAAGGTTATGAGTCTTCCCTTGGAAAAGAAAACACCCATCTATCAAACATAATTTTTTTCATAAGTTATAATACACACTATTAATAAAAACATTTTTTTAGGCAATTAATAAAATATATATATCTGTCTATATATATATATATATATAATAAAATAAACAAGAATAAAGTCTTATAATCACAACTTAAATTATAAATCATTACACTAATAATCAAGTTTTTTTTTGTCTTTGACCTTGTATCCCCACAGCAAAACTGTTAGACTAATCATTCGACCAGAGTGGTAGGGGCGAGCAAAATTGCATGACCCGCCCGAAACCGCCCGACCCGTTACTAATTTTTGTGCAACGGTCGGGTTGAATCGGTTTGGCGGGTGGAAAATTCGGTTTTAGATGGATAAGAGCGGGCGGGTTCGGGTCTGGTTTATGTCATCCACCGGTACCCGACCCGACCCGCTCATAAAAAAAATAAATAATTTTTTTTATGGAGAATGGGCTGCCAAGACTGGGTCTTAGATTTTTTTTCCCCTCTTCTGTTAATTTTTTTTTTGGTACTTAATTGGGCTGAAAGCCTTAAATTTTAATTAGGCTCGTTGGGTTTTTTTTTTAATTTTTTGGAATAAAATTAAATAATTGAAATCCTAAATCCGTTCCAACCCGCCCGAAACCCGACCAACCCGCCCGAAACCCGACCAACCCGATGTATAGATGGGCGGGTTCGGATTCCATTTTTCTTACCTCGAACCCGCCCGAACCCGACAAACCCCACCCGATGCTCACCCCTGCAGAGTGGTGATTACTGATTAGGTAAAACCCTCAAAATGGTGACTCCAAGATTTGAAGCGTGGGATTACTACCCACTTCAACTGCGAATCAATCACTTTTGGAACTAATAATTAAGTTTTAAAGTGTTGTCAGCAACAAAATATTTTTAAGAATCAACATTACGTTGGTTATAGTGGAATTGGGCTCGGATCCCTTAAGCAAGATCTCGAGTTCGAGCCTTGTGGATGGAAAAAAAAACATGGTTGGGAGGGGAGACACCACTAAAGGTGGCCAACCAGGTTCCCCGATGGAGATTAGTCATCGGTGAAGTCGGTGGATACTTCGCACCTATGTCATGGTAACAGAAAAAATTAAGAAAGAAGATTTTTTTTATATGACAGATAACTGTATTTTAACTTGTGAGAAGAAAAATAAATCAATTATATTTTGAAGAGATAATAATAATAATAATAATAATATTATTATTATTATTATTATGATACATAAATATTTTTTAAAAAAAAAGATTAACTTCAATAGGAAAAAGAGGAGAAAAAATCAAATAGATTCTCAAGAGAGAAGGAAAAAATAAAATGATAGATAAATATATTTTCTTAAAATGGTTATTGCAAAGCAAAAAAGGAGAAATAAATCAAATAAATTTTCAAAAGAGAATAAAAAAATAATATGATGGATAAATATATTTTATAAAAATAGTTAACTTGCACGGGAAAAAAAAGACATAAATCAAATAGATCTTCAAGAGAGAATAATAATAATTTAATAAATAAATATATTTTCTAAAAATCATTAACTTCAACAAGAAAAATAGGAGAAATAAATCAAATATATTTTCAAGAGAAAAAAAAATCATATGATTACTAGTGTTTAAATAAGTTAAATTGAGAAATGAATAATTAGCTTCAAATATAGTTTTTCTTTTTGAAGGGCGAATATAGTTGTAGCTTTGAAGAAGGCATGTGCATAGTGGCGTGACTTTTTTTGTTTATTTTTTTAAAAATTTAATCAAAATATTTTCACCCGTTAGATTAATTAGTTTCAACGATTAAGATTTGGTGTAAGTCTTTTGACTTACACTTGACGTCAACGGATCCTGTCTCTCTATATATAAGATATATATAATATTAAATGTTTGGAGAAATATGTCATATCAAGCTAGTGGAATAAGAAGTGGTTAGTGCTAATTTATAATTTCACTTTGAAAAAAAATCACTATAATATTGACGTTGATAGCAGTAGAATACCAATGTACTGGATAAAATGTCAAATGTTAAAAATAATATGATAGATAGTTATATTTTCTTAAAATGATTAAATTTGATGGGAAAAGAGAAGAAATAAATTAAATAGATTTTCAAAAGAGAATAAAAAAGTAATATGATAGATACATATTTTCTAAAATAGTTAACTCGCATCGGGGAAAAAGGAGAAATAAATCAAACATATTTTCAAGAGAGAAGAAAAATAATATGATAGATGAATATATTTTCTAAAAATATTCATACGAGGAAAAGGAGAAATAAATCAAGTAGATTTCAATATATATATATATATATATATATATATATATATAAGAACTCTGACAGGATAACGAAAATCTCGTAAAAAAAAAATCCGAAAACTTCATAAACATATAATAAATTTATTTAATTAAGATTATTATTAAAACATTCGAACCTTGATCACTTGTTTAAGATGTTCAAGTCCCTTACCACTTTGATCAACCATATATTGGTATATCACTTCTCTAATATGAATTTAAAAATAAGAGTATATAATCTACCCCCAAAAATATAAGAGTATATTTTTCTTGACATATTTAATAAATTAACATCACATGTACCCTCACTAACTAGACAATAGTACTATAATTGGATTGGCTTGGATTAGTTTGGAAGTAATTTAACATTCTATCCTACTAATGTTGATTGAATCAGATTGAATTTGATTTTGATTTTTTTTAGGATTGATCCGCAACGAATCAATCTGATTAAATTTAAATTGGTTCCGATAAGATCATCATATTATCCGTTTTAAAATTTTGTATTTTCTTTTAAAAATAGAAAAATATTTTCTAATAAATATAAAAAGTCAGGATAAATATAGAAAAATCAATACACTATACACCAACAGAAAAATTAAAACATGTAACAAATCCATAACACACGCAAATTCTTAACTCATGGCGAATTCAATTACATATTGTTAACAAATTCACAGGAAGAGGACACTAGTAAATTCATTAGCACTAAACTTTTGCTCCCAGCGAGGTGATGTTTTATTCATTTATTTATTGTTTGGGTCTTCTTAATCGTTGCTTTAAGTATATTGATTAATAATTAATAAAAAAATTATATTAAAAAAATAAGTGTAAAACATTTTACTATATTAAATACATCATTTTTTTCATACATCGTTTCTTTTTTTATTTTTTAACTTAAGGGCACTGACTAATTGTTTTTTTTATGTTTGCTCCTTTTCATGTTTTTTTGTCTTTTCTTTGATTGTTTTCAATTGAGTAATTGTTTTCAATTAATTTTTTTTTTTATAAAAATGTTCTTACAAAACTTATTTTTTTTAGATTCACCAATTGAGTCAAATTGATGTTTAAAAATAAAACTATTGACTCAATTTTCAAAAAAAAAATCAATAAATGATGAAATATAATCTAGTGTACGAATTTTGAATTCAGAGAGTAATGTTAAAAATATTATTAAACAACATATTGAGTCACCTCCTCCTCCTTCTACTTTTTTTTTTTTTGGCATGGAGTCACCTCCTTCTAAAGTTATAGGAGTTGAAAGAAAAATTAATATTGATGATGCGTGGTCCCAAAAAGCGCATATAAATTTGGGATTACCTGTCAATCAATAAGATGAAATTCTTAATACATATATAAAGTTTTGAATCATATCAATTTATTATGGATGTGTATCCGCTTTCTTGATCCCTCATAGAAAATTTCTGAATCTGTCTCTGTATTAAATGTAATACGATTTGGTTTTTTTTTTTTTTTTTAAAAAGAAGGATTTGATTTTAAATAAAACATTAAATGCAGTTGACGTCCAAAAGTCTCGTGAATAAAACCCATCCTCCATAAATTGAGTCAGAGATCTTCGCCGGAAAATTTCCACCGGATTTTGGTATTGGTAATATATATAAATAAAGCAATATAGCATATTTGGCAACAAATTGTGTTAGAGAGCGATGGCCATGCAAAGGGCAAAGGTTTCTGAATTGCTGTTGTTAGCAGCAATTGTGCTAACACTGTTTGCAAACATTGCAATGAGCATTGAAGAAGTGGATTCTTCTTCTTCAACTTCACTACGTCACGTGCCATTACCACGTGCTATACGCATGCTTAGGATTACTCCCACTGGCCCCAATCCATTGCACAACGGCGCACCACACCGTCATTTGGCTGCAGAATGTTCACATGTACCCACCAGCCCATAACAAGATGATGAATGAGCTGTTATCCTCAGATGCAATTTATGATAAATAATTAATTTTGGTCGTTAGCATTCATTACGTTGCTGCTAGTTTTCTTTCTGGTTTTGTGTCATGATTTTGGTTATGACGAGGGTGGCAAATCGATGGATTGAATAATTTTTTTTTCGGATTAAAATGGATAGTTTTTTATTAAAAATTATATAATTTTATCTTTTTTTAAAAAATATTTTCTGTCCATTCCCTCTCCCTCTCCCTCCTCTATATTTTCTCTCTCTACCCTCTTTTTCTCTCTCTATTCCATAACCTACGGTAAACACGGATCAAGATTCCCTGCAGTCCAAAAGTGACTGCAGGGAGACGCAGTTATCATTTTTTATGTGAAAAAAATATTTTGTGAGGCTAGGAGGTTAGGTTCATCCACAGTGCAAACAGTGAAATACAATTTTGCTTTTATTTGGTCCTGGTAATATTTTAAACAACGGTTCAAAACTTCAAATATATCACTAGTGTTTGGCAGAGCATGTGACGTTTTTTTTTATGACTTTTAATTAGTTAATAAAAAACAAAAACAAATAAATAAAATTGAAATAATTGGATGGATCATAAAACATCCACTACAAAAACAATACAATCCAATCCATTTATATATTTTTTTGATAGATGGATGGATTGGATGGATTTTCTCATGGATGGACGGGATGGATAACGGATAAATGGATAATTTTGTCAACCTTAGTTATGACTAATAAAATGTTATTTGATTGAAATTTTGCTGTCTAGTTTATTTTGTTGGAAAAATTTAATTATCAGAATTCAGATGAAATAGGAAAGATTGATGATTGTGTCGTAGACGAATCACAGTGTAGAAAAATTTCGACAAAACTCAATGTGCAAATATGAATATGGAAGGGAGGATACTCTCCGAACTTGCATGAGGTTTATTTTATAACCAAAAAAAAAAAAATCAAAACCTTCTAATTTTGAGGAATTTAAAAAATGAACTAGGGGATGAGGTTCTGGATGGTTTTGGTGGGCTATTCTCCCTTCCCAATCTTTTTCCCCTCACTTTCTTCTCAAACTCTTACCATCTTGAAGAGGGGAAGTAATCTTAAAGGGTATTTAAATTCTATTAATGTAAAATATCTTGTTTGGATATTAAATGTGATGGATTTTAAAATGGATTAAAGGAAACACTGATATCCATTAATATTTTGACATGTGTGCTTTTATTTTAATAACCAAGAGATTGATATAATAATCATGCTGATTTGGTAAGATTCTATTGGATGCATGTGTAAAATTTCTTTACAATGACGATGCATAGAAAATAAACTCTTTAAAATTGAAGGAATTTTGTTGGGTTATTTTATTTTAACAAGATTTGGGATATTTCAAATTCTACCAAAGCTAGGAATTTGAAATTTCTTTATTTCATCTCATGTGACACCATCGGACCACCACCGTCGGCTGTCAGACCGTCGCCGCTGACAGCTAGACTACTGTCGTCGACCGCTTGCTGCCACTTGACCTTCGCCGTTAGTCACTCATGGTTACTTATGTTATACTCTGTCCAAATAAAGAATTTTAACAATGACAATATTTAATTATATCCGAATAAAGAATTTTAACAATGACAAAATTTAATTATTCTATCCAAACAAAAAAAATTCAAAATCAAGAGAATTTAATTCAAGCAATTGAATTTCCTAGAATTTGAAATACCCAAAAAAATTTCAATCCCTCCATCCAAGCGCGCTCTAATGTATTTTCATGTAGATTTAATTCGTAGAAAATTTTTACATTTCCTAGGAAATTTTCTATGGATTTAAGTTTTTTCAAGAAAATCTTTAGGAAATTTTATGCTGATTTTAAAATTCGTAGGAAAAAACTATCCACAAAGGTATTACTTGGGTATAGAATTCAAGCAATTGAATTTCTTAGAATTTGAAATACCCTAAAAAATTTCAATTCCTCCATCTAAGCGCACTCTAATGTTTTTTCATGTAGATTTAATTCGTAGAAAATTTTATAGGAAATTTTGACATCTATGGTAATCAGAAAATTTCTAGCAGTGATAAGGTTTGCTCAAATTGGAATTCAATTGCCTAGATTAAGAAGTGAATGAATGAAGTGTGTGTATTTCTGGAGGAAAAACTGCAACACTAACTGCTTTTATTTTCATCGTGCGAGAGGCTAACATCTTTGCCCGCTGGAGAATCAATAAGATCATTAAATGGTACTAAGATTTATTCCTATTGCCCGTTAAGCGTCTTTTGTTTTAGATTTTGATAGAATTGATTTTGGTAGAATTGATTTTGGAAGAATCGATTTTGAAAAAATCAAGGTTAAAAAAAATTGATTTGTGTTTGGTAACAATATTTTAAAAGTAAGTTTAGAAGAATTGATTTTGTTTGGATGATAAAGTTAAATTACTTTTGAGGTGTAAATATGTAGAATTTTATGGGTCCTACATCTAGAATCAATTATTTTCAACGGAAAAACTAAAATTTTTACTTCCATAACACTCAATTTTATCCACCAGGAATCAATTATTTTCAACTCAATTTGGCTCCCAAATACTCTGGTTACTATAGCAACGGGAGTTTGGGAGCCTAAACCCCGTTTTGGGTGCTAACCAAACAAGTACTAAAAGAACATAGACAATGTATTGATTTTATAACAAAGGGAACTGTTCCGTCCAAATATCTCAAGTGAGAGATACCCGTCCGGAGAAACTCTTGTGGGAGTGTTTTTGGAATAGCTTGACAGAATCGGAATTCTGCACCTACGTATCCAAATGGGAATCAAAGCAAACGTAGTTCTAAGTGAGGGGGTTGGTCCCCTATTTATAGAGATGTTTTGGTATAACAGTTTGAGTTGGACTGTTATTGAGATCTTATCTGATAAGGTTGTATTGTTATCATAACTAGATAAAGATATGGATAAGGCTCCGAATTATAAGGAGGGATATTCGGATCAACAAGATATTTGGATCAGTCAGTTGTGACTGGATTGCTCGGGACCGACATATCTTCATTCGCGGTCTATTGTGGAATAGGCCCGAGTAATTATCCTCGGGTGTCAAGTGCATTAATAGGTCTTCAGCTTCGTGGGAGTTCGGGTCAAGGCCTATTTACAAGAATAAGCTCGGTCGTATTGACAAATCCTCGGCCTTATATTTTCGGCCAGTACACAAGCCCCCCGAGCTCTTAGCTTAAATAAGCAAAAGAGCTGACAAGTATTAAACCGAGCTTATACTTCGGCCATGTGGACTTTCGTATTTCAAGCTGTCATTTCAACCGAACCCCCTTTTTGTCAGAGAAGGCAATCATTTCCCTTCATCCTTCTGCGGCACGTTACAGGTGAGTAACCCTAGAGTTCCGCGCCCATTTAATGAGGGGAAAATTAAAAGTCGCGCCTCTTTTATTTTAAGAAACGCGGACCGTTGATCGTATCTCATCATCAATCGTGGTAGCTATAAATATCTCCTCTTGTTTCACCTTATTCCCCCTTGCCTATCTTCCTTCGCCCTTCATCTCTGTCTTTCAAGTTTCTGCCATCGTTTTTCTACCTTTCACTCTTCAGGTACGCCCAGTCTTCTTCCCTCTTTCGTGCTTCTAAGTTTATTTTCTGTTTCCGGATATGAGTTCCTCCGAGTCTACTGAGTCGAACACCTCGCCTCTGGTGGAACGCGAGGTTTCCTCCATTGGGGGTTCTCCTTCCACTTCTGTTCCTTCATAGGAACCAAACATCGGTCAGGTAAGGCCGTCCTCCTCCGGGTCTTGCTCTTCTGGGTCTGATTCTTCTAGGTCCAATCCCTTTAGGTCTGGTTCTCCCTCCTCCCAAATTTCCAAACCCACCGCTCGCAAACGACGTGAAAGGGTTCCAAAAGACCCTGTTCCCGATATTACCCTCCCTGGGTACACCTGGGTTAAGGGCGAAGTTGGGGTTTATTTTTCTAACTATCAATCTTCAGATTCAATTGCTCGTCTTCGGTCCCAGATTACTATCTCGGCATCCGGAGATGAATCCGAGTTTATTTGTTCTCCATGCTCGGGTACCGAGTATGTTTTCCTCAAGGCTCGTCCTTCTGAGCCCCCTTTTACATATATGTATAAAACACTATTTTCTCAACTGCACGTGTCTCTTCCTTTTACTGAGTTTGAGTGTGACGTTCTGAGAACCATGAATGTCGCACCTACTCAGTTTCATCCCAACAGTTGGGCTTCTTTAAAAGCCTTTCAAATTCTGTGTAAATACATCGGGATGGAGCCGACTACTCCCAAATTTTTGTACTTTTACCAAACAAGGTTTGGTGAGAAAACGGGGTGGATTTCCCTTAATGGGCTGAACCGAAGAGGACTGATTAGTTTATTCACATCATCGTATAAAGACTTCAAAGTCGGCTTCTTTCGAGTTCGCCCCTCGGGCTCTCACCTTTCCTACTTTTTTTGATGAAAATGGATGTGCCAGGTTTCCTTTGTACTGGAAATCATCTCGTACCAAATTCGTTGGTTTTGAATACAAATCCCTTCCTGCCGAGGATAGACGGGATATAGATATATTAGAAAAACTTCCTCGACCTCTCCATTGTGGACGTCTTCTGAAACTCCCCTTTTCATCCACTCCGAGAGCCGATTTTAAAAGTAAGTGTTCGGCTTTTTAGTTTTTAGATCTTTTTGTATGTGCTCCTATACTAACAGTTTTTATTGTTGGCAGTTATCATGGGGAAATTCGACTTCTCCAAGCTTTTGAAGTCTGCCTCGAAGGAGGGACCCTCAGCATCTGAGAAGAAAAAGAAAAGAATTTCTTCGGCCGCTGCTAAAGCCACTGCTAAGGGGGATTCATCGTCTGCTCCTCCAAAAAGAAAAAGGGTGGAGATGGCAATTGATGCCGAAGATTCTTCCCCTCCTCGCCCGAGTCCAAAACGTCTTACACTCGAGACGGGCGTTGAGGGGCGGGAGGAGCAACTTCCCCCTACTGCCGACTTGAAGTGGTACAACACTTCTTAGAAGGCGGGAACCTCGTCTTTTTGGTGTGATGACTTCAACCCCTTCCCCTCTTTTGACACTCATTTTCTGAAGGCCGCCGATCTCCGACTAATTAAGCAGCAAGGGGATCAGTCTAGCATGGAGGCCCTCTCGGTCTACTGCATCCGAGCTGCTACTCTGGCCCGCTTTTGTAGCCGAGATTTGATGGAGACTGAGAGGAAATCCCAACACCTGGAAGCTGAAATTGCTTCTATCGAGAAGCTAAAGGGGGATCTTGCCCAGATTTCCTCGGAGCGTGATGAGTTGGCTGGAGCCAATAATCTCCTGAATACTACCATCGCCGAGCTTAATGGCCAGAACTCCGAGCTAAACTCCCAAGCAAAATTAGCCGAGGAGAATAAAGCTCGGGCTGAAGAGGATAAAGCTCGCGCTGAAGAAGAGCTCAAGAAGGCTCAAGTTGTAATCGAACAACTTAAAGCCACCCTGGAGGCCGAGACTAAGGCCAAGATGGAGGTTCAGGAAGATTTAAAAGAGGTCATCGACTGCATTCTTGTTGAGCATCGGAAAGGTTTTGCAAAGGCCATTGCTCAAGTTGAAATTCTAGCTCCGGGGATTGATATCTCGCGTGCCGATGTAACTAAAGAGGTGCACAATGGGGAACTTGTTCCCATTATTCCCGAGGAGGAGGAAGAGGAGGAAGGGGAAGAGGATTTTCCCGAGGATTATGATGCTGAGGTTAGCCATAGGGATGAATAACTTGTATTTGGTTTTTTCATACCCTTGTAATAGGTTTTCTTTCTTTGTAATCCTTGTTAATCTAATGAAAATTCCTCAATATTTTGATGACTTCCTCTTCCTCTTATATCATTTTTTCGGCCGAGATATTCTTCAAATACTTTGAGTAAGACCGAGATATCTTTATATTCCGAGGTTGCTTGTACTGCATGCCCAGCTGTTTAAACAAGACTTCGACTAAGGCCGAGATATTTCATCATCCGTGTCAAAAACGACACGCTAAACATATGATTCACGTTTTTCATATGCATTCACACGTTACGTGCCTTGGAAAATTCATGCAATTACTGCTTCTCGCTGAGTTTCGAGATTTATTTTTTCAATAAACCTTTTCCTAATGGATATTTATTTTTTCCACCAGCCTATTCCTAGCACCTATTCACTCTTTTCACCGCCTCTTCCCCCTTATAAATAGGGCTGTTTATTTGCCTCATTTCTTCATTCTTCATCTTCTTGACCAGCAAAGTTCGTCCTCGTTTAACCCGAGTAATCCTCACCCCAAATACTCTTCATAGTGTTACTCGGGGTTTACGTTCCTCTCTCCCAGTTAACATCCTTTTTGAGCTTTATAGCTGCCAAAAAGGATGTAAGTGGGAGATGGGAACCAGAATTCCTTTCATGATTTAATCCTTCAAAAAGGATGTTAACTGGGAGAATAGCAGTCTTCGGGAGTGGCGAAAGGGGGAGCAACCGTTTCCTCCCGAGGCTGGGGGAAAGTTGGGGCATCCGAGTACTTTGAGATTGGTTCGGTCTTATTTTCAATTTCAGCGCTGTACTCGGTTCCCTTAATAACCTCACTTTTTTGTACTTTTAAGGCTCAAACTCGGTCTTATTTTCACTTTTTATATTTGTCCTTTGGATTCAATTGATGCTTGTATTGATTTTTCCTAGTAATTTCAAGGCTCGAACTCGGCCTTAATAATTTAATAACTCGAACTCGGCTTTTCGCAATTTCAATGGCTCGAACTCGGCCTTTAGGCTCAAACTTGGCCTTTAATAATTTCAATGGCTCGAACTCGGCCTTTAGGCTCAAACTTGGCCTTTACGATTTAAATGGCTCGAACTCGGCCTTTAGGCTCAAACTTGGCCTTAACTATTTAAATGGCTCGAACTCGGCCTTTAGGCTCAAACTTGACCTTTAATAACTTCAATGGCTCGAACTCGGCCTTCAAACTCAAACTTGGCCTTAACGATTTAAATGGCTCGAACTCGGCCTTTAGGCTCAAACTTGGCCTTTAATAACTTCAATGGCTCGAACTCGGTCTTCAGGCTCAAATTTGGTCTTTAATGACGGTATAAATACATCGGCAAAATAAGAAAATGGACCAATGTTGATAACAAATTCTTTATTGGATAAAAGAAAAGTCTACGGTGTGCCTCGTTAAAACCTTCTCGGTCAAAACCCTTTTTGGGATAAAATACCGAGGTAGGAAAAAGAGTACATCACCGGACTATATACATCAACTATAATAAAATTTCAAGTGGGAGGCATTCCAAGTTCTCGGGATAGGTTTCCCTGATAATTCTTCTAGTCTGTATGCTCCATTACCTAAGTTTTCTACTACTCGGAATGGTCCTCCCCAGTTTGCTGCTAGCTTGCCTTCGGTATGATCTCTTCTTGCTTCCCCTTGCATTCTTAGCACCAAGTCCCCGGGTACGAAACTCCTCGGTTTCAGCTTTGAATTATACTTCCGAGTAGCTCTTCGTTTGCTGGCTTCTTCTCTGATTTTAGCTTCTTCTCTGATCTCCTCCACCAAGTCAAGTTCGACCCTTAGGTTGCTTTCATTCTCATCTTGTTCATATTGCATTCGCCGAAAAGATGGCTCCCCGACCTCAACTGGGATCATGGCATTCGTTCCATATGTCAGCCTGAAGGGTGTTTCTCGAGTAGTGGATTATGGTGTACAGTGGTAGGCCCAAAGAATACTCGGCAACTCCTCTGCCCAAGCTCCTTTGGCTTTTCCCACTCTCTTCTTTAGCTCTTCGAGAATGACTTTGTTGGCTGCCTCGGCTTGTCCGTTGGTTTGGGGATGTTCCACTGATGTGACATGATGTTTAATACCAATATTGACATATAATTCTCGCAATGATTTGTCTATAAACTGCCTTCCATTGTCGGTGACAATTGCGAAGGGAATTCCATGCCTGCAGATGCTATTTTTCCAAACGAACTTTTGTACCTTCTGGGCAGTAATTTTTGCCAAAGGTTCCGATTCAATCCATTTTGTAAAGTAGTCTACCTCGACCAGAAGAAATTTGACTTGACCTTTGGCTACGGGGAATGGTCTGAGTATATCCATCCCCCACATAGCAAAGGGCCACGGCGAATTCAATGTGTGAAGTTCTTCAGGCGAGGCACGACTTATATTGGCAAATCTTTGACATTCATCACATTGTTTTGTCCACTCGATACAATCTGATCGGATGGCAGGCCAATAGTATCCTGCTCGGACTACTTTGGAAGCCATCGATCTGCCCCCACAGTGAAAACCACAGATTCCTCTGTGAACCTCTTCCATTACATACCTTGACTGAGCTTTAGTTAGACACTTCAACATTGGTACCGAGAATCCCCTTTTATACAATTCCCCAGAAATAATAACAAAATGACTCGCTCTAAGCCTGATTTTTCTGGCCTCGGCGTGATTTGGGGGCAGAGTACCTAAGGATAAGTGCTCCCATATGGGTGTCATCCATTCTCGGTCAGCCGGTTCACTAGCCATCACCTCTCCAAGTGTAATACTCGGTTCCTTGATAGTTTCCTGAATAACTGTTTTATGTTGGTCTGGCCTCTTCGTGCTGGCCAATTTTGACAGTAGATCAGCCCGAGTATTTTCTTCCCTGGGGATGTGTTCAATAGTAAATTTCTCAAAATTGGAAATTAACTGATTCACTCTACATAAATACCTGGTAAGTTGAGGTTCTTTTGCTTGGTATTCTCCAGAGATTTGACATGTGACTAGCTGTGAATTACTTCGGCATCTAACAGCTTTTGCTCCCATTTCCCTAGCCAACATCAATCCTGCTATTAAGGCTTCGTACTCAGCTTGGTTGTTCGAGGTCTTGAACTCAAACTTTAATGATTGCTCTAGGATTAACTCTCCCGGACCCTCCAGTATTACCCCGGCTCCGCTGCCTCTGATATTTGAGGATCCATCCACGTATAAATTCCACCACACATCTTCAGTAACCGGCAGCGGATTGAGCTCGGCCACGAAGTCAGAGATACATTGAGCTTTCAGGGGACCTCTTAATTCGTACTTGAGGCCGAACTCGGATAATTCCACCGACCAAGCAATCATGCGGCCTGCCAACTCAAGCTTTTTGAGAATTTGTTTAATAGGGTGATCAGTCTTGACAATCACCTGGTGACTCTGGAAATATGGACGCAATCGTCGAGCCGCGGTCACGAGAGCTAACACTAGCTTTTCTATTAGTTGATACCGGGTTTCAGCGTCATGAAGAACTCTGCTGATGAAATACACCGACATTTGCTTCTTATCTATTTCTTGCACAATGACCGCACTGATGGCATACTCGGTTGCTGACAAGTATAAATACAACTCTTTTCCTGGGATAGGTCGAGTTAATATTGGCGGTGAAGACAGAAAGGTCTTAAAGTCAACAAAGTCCTTCTCACATTCCTCGGTCCATGCGAAAGTTTGGGGCTTCTTCAACAATTTAAAGAAAGGCCGGGCTTTCTCTGCAGACTTGGGGAGAAAACGAGATAATGATGCTAGCCGTCCTGCAAGCCGTTGCACTTCTTTGACATTTTGTGGGCTTCGCATCTCAATCACGACTTGGCATTTGTCCGGATTGGCTTCAATTCCCCGATGTGTCAACATAAAATCGAGGAATTTTCCACCTTGGACACCAAAGACACATTTCTCTGGGTTCAATCTCATATTGTACTTTCTTAATTGCTGAAAAATTTCTTTCAAATCATTCGGATGATTGCTATAGTCATCGGATTTTACAACCATATCATCCACATAAACCTCCATGTTCTTCCCGATCTGATCTTCAAAAACTTTGTCCATGAGCCTTTGGTAGGTTGCTCCAGCATTCTTTAACCCGAAGGGCATTACCCGGTAACAATAGTTTGAGCCTTCAGTTATAAAGGCTGTTTTCTCCTCGTCTGGAGGATACATTCGTATCTGATTGTACCCTGAATACGCATCCAAGAAGCTCAAAATTCTGTACCCGGAAGCACCATCCACCAACCTGTCAATACTCGGTAAAGGATACGAGTCCTTTGGACAAGCTTTGTTCAAGTCTGTATAATCGGTGCACATTCGCCACTTGCCGTTGGCCTTTTTAACCAGAACCACATTGGCCAGCCAGGTAGTGTATTCTATTTCTCGGATAAAGTTGGCTTTAACCAATTTTGCCGTTTCTTCTTCTACCACTTTTCTTCTTTCCCCACCGAGCCTCCTTTTCCGATGTGCTACCGGTTTTGCCTCGGGGCAGATTGCCAGTTTGTGACATAAGAAACCGGGGTCAATCCCCGGCATATCTGACATTGCCCAGGCAAATAGACCGGCGTTGCTCCGGAGTACTTCCATTATTTTTTCTTTCAAATTCGGCTCCAGTTGACCTCCTAGTTTAGTGCACTGATCGGGCTGCAACCCGAGCTGGAATTTTTCCAATTCCTCGATGGGTTGTGGCCGTTGTTCCTGCATATCAGTTCTAGGGTCTAGTTCAACAGAACTAACCGAGTTTACAGACTCGTTTTTTCCCCTTTCTGGTGTTTCCTCAGGTGTAGATCTGACTTTGCTCACACGCAAGCTGTCTGCATAGCACTGTCTTGCCATTTTTTGATCAGCCCGGATAGTAGCCACATCTCCCAAGTTGGAAGGGAACTTCATAGTGAGATGGGGGGTGGAGACCACAGCTCCCAACTCGTTCAGGGATGGTCTTCCAATCAAGATGTTGTACGACGTCACTGCATTAACTAACACGTATCTGACCAGAATTGTTTTGGACATTTTGCTATCTCCAAAGGTAGTGAGGAGGTCTATGTATCCTCGGGTATCCACTTGCTCTCCAGCAAAACCGACGAGTTTACTGTGGTATGGCTGAATGGATTTTTCTGGGATCCCGAGCTTCTGAAATGTTGAATAATATAGGATATCAACCGAGCTTCCCTGGTCAACGAGGGTTCTCTTGACGGAGAAGTTGGCCAATTGCACAGTAATTACCATCGGGTCGTCCTGATTAGGATCCACACCCACGAAGTCTTCATCGGAGAAAATAATCGGCGGGGAGATTCTCGGGGGTTTGCCAACTACCGAGTTTACAGCCCGAATAGCCCTCAGGTGCTTTTTCCGGGCTGAACTCGTTGTGCCCCCTCCCGCGAATCCATCTGAAATAGTATTTATTACACCTCGGACAACATTGTCCTCCACCCTCCTTTCGTTCTGCTCTTCCCTATTTTCTCTCCTTTCATCATTTTGCCGACCACCACCCCTTCCCGGGTTTTGGCCACCTCCTCTTCTTCTACCTTTGCCACGCCCTTCACCATTGTTGTGATTTCTCTGAACAAAATTACTCAGATGACCAGCTTGCACTAGTTCTTCAATCTTGTCACGCAAGACCCAGCACTCCTCGGTAGTATGTCCGTAGTTACGGTGATACCGACAATGCTTCTGTCGATCAGTATTCTCAGGTGTGTGACCACGGTTGGGGAGTGGCAAGAGTTCTGCGTTGTAGGCTTCCTCAAACACCCGAGCTCGATTGGTGTTGAGGGGGGTATAGTTCTCATACTTTGGCCCCCTGTGTAGATGCTCAGATGTCTTTTTGAACTTCTGCTTATCACCTCCCATTCTCCTCTTCTCTTTCCCCTCTCTTCTATCAGAATCATCGGTTCTCTCTCTCTTCTTTGACTCTTCTATTTCTTCCATATTAATGAATCCAGCAGCCTTTCTTCTCAACTCGTCCATACTGGACGGAGGCTTCCGAGCTAGATATCTGGCAAAAGGACCGGGTTGCAAACCGGTCAAGATAGTGTGCAGTGCGACATCGGCGCTGAGATTCCGGATCAAGACAGTCTCCTTGCTGAATCTGGCCATAAAATCGCGTAGAGACTCATTTTTTTCTTGCTTAAAATTTACCAACGAGGCCGAGGTTTTTTGATGAGCTCGGCTCGTGGCAAACTGAGCATTGAATTTAACCATGAACGTGTCAAAAGAGTCAACTGACACTGGCGGTAGCTGGGTATACCAACTTAACGCAGCGTCTTTCAGGGTAGTAGGGAAGACTTTACACATAACAGCATCATCGTCGGTGAAGAGATACATTTGGGTGGTAAAAGCATCTACATGACGTTCCGGATCCGAGGTGCCATCATACCTGTCAATGTTTATTGATTTGTAATTGACTGGTAGAGGGACTTCCATGATGGCGTCAGTGAAGGGATGTCTCGGTCTCCGCGTGCCAGTCCTTTCATTAGGCCTATTCACCTGAAGTGAAAGTTCAGTGGCCTGTTTAGGAAGTCCCTCCCCGTCTCTTCGGTCAACATGATGAGAAACACGGGGTTGCGAGCCTTCTTCTCCTCTGCGTGTGTTCCTGGATCCTTCATTCTCAGCTATCTGGCGCTCCTCCTCATGAGGAGAAGAGATAGATTTTTCTCTGTTTGGCTCTCGATCACGGCGGTTGTTCTGTCGACGAATCTCTTCATTCTCCCTTCTCAGCATTGCCACCTGCGCGAGAAGTTCTTGAATAATGGGATTATCGGTCATCGTCGGTGGGTTTATGGATCGTTCTCCATTATCTCCATTGTTGGCGTTCTCCAGCCCTTCTCTCCTACCATTCCCGCTCCTTGTCCTCGCCATTGTATGTGGTTATGGGAAAATTTTGCTTCGATTCCCACAGACGGCGCCAAATGTTCCGTCCAAATATCTCAAGTGAGAGATACCCGTCCGGAGAAACTCTTGTGGGAGTGTTTTTGGAATAGCTTGACAGAATCAGAATTCTGCTCCTACGTATCCAAATGGGAATCAAAGCAAACGTAGTTCTAAGTGAGGGGTTGGTCCCCTATTTATAGAGATGTTTTGATATAACAGTTTGAGTTGGACTGTTATTGAGATCTTATGTGATAAGGTTGTATTGTTATCATAACTAGATAAAGATAAGGATAAGGCTCCGAATTATACGAAGGGATATTCGGATCAACAAGATATTTGGCTCTGTCAGTTGTGACTGGATTCCTCGGGACCGAGATATCTTCATTCGCGGTCTATTGTGGAATAGGCCCGAGTAATTATCCTCGGGTGTCAAGTGCATTAATAGGTATTCGGCTTCGTGGGAGTTCGGGTCAAGGCCCATTTACAAGAATAAGCTCGATCGTATTGATAAATCCTCGGCCTTATATTTTCGTCCAGTACAGGAACGTTTGCAAGGCAACCTTATAACGTTAATTTAATTCAATTCAATTCACTTGTATTGATAGTTGACTGCCATTGTTCTAACGTTTGGAGGAGCCTAATTCAACGCCTTAGAAATCAGAAGGGCACTGGAGCAGTGGAGCGGACAAGCCAAATAAGAGGCAATAAATGGTCTTTTTTTTTAATTTATATTAATAAGCATTAAAGTATTAGTAAAGGTTAGACTGAAATATATTTGAATGGATTTATTGCTTTAACATATTAATATTTTAACAATTTTTCTAACCTATGCAATATTGAATAGAATAAGAGTCATTAATTATCCACAATCAACCATATCTTAATTAATTATGTCAAGTTCATTAATTATGATTTAAAAAAAAAATCATATATCTCTCCTATTTATTTGTTTGGGATTCACTTTCCTATATCAACATTTATTCCCACCAAAAAATTAATTACCCAATTCTCCTCCACGTCTCACGAACAGTGATTAGTCCTTCGTTGACAACGTTGGGATATACTGGGTTTAAACAAAAAAAATATATAAATCAGAATTTTTTTTGCTGCAACAAAAAAAACTAGAAAAGGTACGTTGCCATCAACAAAGAAAAGGCACTATACCCTCCTTATTTCTATTTATCTACCAAGAGTTTTTTTTTTTTTGACTCAAGATTTTTTTTCCCAGCAACAAAGAAAAGGTATATTATTGAATTTTGGTTTTATTTCATCAACTCTATTGTTATTCAAATTTGATATTTTTTTGAATTTTGATTTAAAATCTTTTTTTTATTTTATAATTTTCTAAATACTAGGGGAAAGCCAACACAGCATGATTTAAATTTGTAATTATATCAAGCTAATTAATATAGTTATAATAGCTGGTCAAAATGTGTCGGTTTATCAAAAAAATAAAAAAAATTGTAGTTAAAAAATAAATATAAATGATTTTCAATCAAAATAAAAAAATAGTTATTAATTTTTTGTGGGAAGAAATGTTGATATAGGAAGGTGAATCCAAACAAATAAATAGGAGAGAGATATATGTTTTTTTTTCAAAAAAATGATAATTAATGAGTTTGACATAATTAATTAATATTTGGTTGATTGTGGGTAATCAATACTCTTATCCTATGCAATATTGCATAGTTTGGAAAAACCAATATTTTAATATTGGAGTTTATAATCATTCAGTTGTCATAATGTATTTTTATGTGAGAATTTTGAGTAGTTTTTGCTGGTTACCATGAATTTGGATTTTTTTCCTTTCTTTATCTCATGTTCAATAGACAAAGACAAATTTGTTTCATTTTGGATTTGATCCCTTTCCTTTTTTCTCTCATGTCCCTCAGAGATAAGATTAAATACGTTTTTAACTTTTGATGCACATTTAGTGTAAAGCATGATCAAGAGTTGTTGTTGCCAAGGATCGAACTCGTACAAAGCATGAACCATTCGTCCTTAACAACAGCATATTAATCACTTGTGCCAAACTGCTTGGTTTTTTTATGTGTGACGTTTAATATGTCATCATATGTGTGACTTTTTTTTAAGCAAACATATGTGACTTATAATATAATGATGATAAGAGTCAAACATTTTAATAATGTGACAATTTATGATTATTTGAAAGTATCATTTTTTTTTACATTGACAATACATACAAAATGAATCCTTTTAAAAAAAACGTTATATGAGAATCTATAAATCTTTCTTTTTTTTTGATAAATGAGAGGCTATAAATCTGATAACATTAAATTTTAAAAGATAACTGTACGGGCCGAGGTTACTAATCCGGCCACCGAGCTCAAGTATCCGGCCCGGTCCGGAAATTAAAATCAAAGATCACTTAATTAAAGAAATAATATATTGACATTAAATCCTGATATTATCTAAAATAACCTTATTTGGTTAAAAGAGATAATATCCCTTAAATTAAGGAATCATATCTCAAAAGAGATATTAAGAGATAAATCAAATTTCTAAAAGATATTAAGAGATAAATCAAATCTCTAAAAGATATTAAGAGATCAATCGAATCTCTAAAAGATAGGGGATCCTATTATAAAAGGAGGAGTACCCCTCATAAGAAAGACACTTTTCACTGAACGTAGGTGACTATCTCTTAAGCGTATTAGAGAAACTAGCGTCGACCAAGAGACTATCAGAGAGTCCTTGATCCCTAGTATTCGTCCGATACAAAATTAAGAGATTGAGATCACCACGGCCAAGGGTTGAATCAAGAACTACGTCTGGCTTTGATTCCCTTCGGGATACATAGGACCAGAATTATTGAATTCTGCCAAGCCAAAGCCTAAAGCAACCCCAGTTATTCATCCCTGGTTTGACGTTCACGGCGAGGCTCCGGTAAATCGGATCTTGGCAGGAACATTTGGCGCCCACCGTGGGGCCGAGGCGAAACTTTCCCCGGTTCCACAAGAAAAGCTCGATGGTGACCACACGGAATGAACTGCGAGGAGGGGGGAGCAGCATGAATCATGAGGGCCATCAGGCTTCGGACTCCCAGAACCACGACAATCATCTTTTCTCCCCCCTCAGTGAAGATAACCCTCGGTTGGAGGAAATTATGGAGCAACTCAAGCAGCTTCGGAAGGAGAACGAGGAGATACGGGCGCAAAATCAGAAGCTTTTGAAAGCCCGAAAAAGGGGAAGGTCCCTGGCACCTTCGGACGGAGAGCAATCCTCACCCGAGGCCGGCCAGAAGGATCCTCCGGCGCACTCTCCTCGGGGCACTAACCGAGCATCCAAGACCAAACCCCCTCCCGGGGCTTCGGAAATCAAGTCCCACGCAGAGAGGACTAGCCAGAAAGAAAGGGCATCAGACCGACGTCCGAGGCTCCCCTTCACCGAGGACATTAATGAGGTAAACGTGCCAACCCATTTTAAGCCCCTTAACATAGACAAGTTCAATGGCACCACTGATCCAACCGAGCACGTAGAGTCCTTCATATCTTCTATTTACTTGGTGACTGATTCGGAGGCCGTCATGTGCAAAGTTTTTCCAACTACCCTGCAAGGCCCAGCTCTGACTTGGTTAACAAATCTGCCACCTCGGTCAATTGATTCCTTTGACGTGCTCATAACCAAGTTCACTGCACAATTTGCGGCAAGCCGAAGGCACAGAAGGCACTCAGTCTCATTGGTAAATTTCAAGCAGGAAAGGAATGAATCACTCAGAGATTACATGGCCCGCTTCAATGCAAAGCAGATCCTAATTCCTAATATGAGCTCGGAACTCTGCCTCCACACTGTCATGGCTGGTCTTAAGCCAGGACCATTCTTCGAGTACCTATCTCGGAAGTCACCGAGAGATTTTGAGGAGCTACAGGAAAGGCTACAGGTTTCATGAACTCGGAAGAGATGCTGGAGTTTAAAAGGAGAGACAGAGGTTACGAGGACAAGAGCTCAGCCTCGAACAAAGACAGAAACAGGGGGTCTGACTCACAAAGGACCCAAAAAACCAATGAAAGAGAATTCCCGCAGAGGCATCCCAGGTATCCATCTTACACACCGCTGAACCGATCTCGGGCAGCCATCCTTCAGGAAGTGTGCCGCGCAGAATTGCTTACCTTACCTGAACCATCCAGAACACCGGACAAGGCCGACAGAAGCAAAGAATGCATGTGGCATCAGAACTATGGATACTCCACTGAAGAGTGCAAAACACTCCAGAAAAAGATTGAGGAGTTGGTGCAAGCAGGCCGCCTGGATCGTTTCGTCCGCCGAGATGATAACGGAGGCAGACGAACCGGTCGAAGACAACGGAGACACGGTCATGATGACCGAGACCGAGATGCAAACTATCGAAGAAATCATCAGGGCGGAGATCACCTGAACAACCAAAGGCCCCCTATCGAAGAATCAGAGGGAGGAATCAGGGGGGTCATCAATACAATCTCGAGGGGATTTGCAGGAGGAGGAACAACAAGCTCAGCTCGGAGGCGTCATATCAAAGCCCTCCGATCTGTTAGCACGGTCTCTGGAAGGCCTCCAAGAGCAAGGCCCCCCATAACATTCACAGATGATGATTTCCAAGGGGTAGATCCAAACCAGGATGACCCAATGGTGATAACGGTCGAGCTGGCCAACTTCTCGGTCAGACGAACGCTTATTGACCAGGGGAGCTCGACCGATATTCTCTACCTGGCAACCTTCAAGAAGCTTGGAATCCCTGAAAAGTTGATAAAAGAGCAGGAGGACAAGCTGGTAGGGTTTGCCGGGGAACAAGTCAAGACCCGAGGGTATATAGATCTCTTAACAACGTTCGGAGAAGGCAGACTCTCCAAGTCTCAGATCGGTCGAGTATGTCATTGTAGATGCCACCACGTCGTACAATATCCTTATCGGAAGACCGACGTTGAATGAGCTCGGGGCAATTGTCTCTACCCCACACCTGACAATGAAATTCCCAGCCGACTCAGGGGAGATAGTTTCAGTCCGAGCTGACCAAAAGCTAGCAAGGCAGTGCTATGTGGACAGCCTGAAGGTTACCCGTCACCAGGACGGTCCAAAGAAAACAGAGGATGGTAAAGCAGAGGTGGCAAGCTCGGTCAGCTCGGTAAATTCAGCAAGTTCACTCAGCATGTTTGAGCTGGACCCAAGGGTGGAGATGTATGAGACCAGAGCCGGACCAACGGAGTCTTTAGAGAGGTTCCAGTTGGGAGCCCATCCTGAACACCCACGTCGGTAGTCAGCTGGACCCCTCACTCAGAGAGAAGATTCACACGGTACTAATAAAGAATGCTGACCTGTTCGCCTGGAAGACATCGGATATGCCGGGCATAGACCCTAACTTTATGTGCCATAAGCTGTCTATATGTCCCGAAGCTAAACCTGTAACTCAGAAAAAGGAAACTGGGTGAAGAAAGGCGCCGAGCCATGGCCGAGGAGACATCTAAACTACTCAAAGCAAATTTCATCCGAGAGGTGAAATACACCACCTGACTAGCCAACGTGGTATTAGTCAAAAAGGCCAATGGTAAGTGGCGCATGTGCACCGACTATACCGACCTCAACAAGGCATGCCCAAAGGATTCCTATCCCTTACCCAACATCGACAGGCTGGTGGATGGGGCCTCAGGTTACAAGGTTTTGTCCTTCTTGGATGCATATTCCGGTTACAACCAGATCAGGATGTACCCCCCGACGAGGAAAAAACAGCGTTCATGACTGATAGGGCTAATTACTGTTACCGAGTAATGCCCTTCGGCCTAAAAAATGCCGGGGCGACATATCAGAGGCTTATGGACAAGGTTTTCGCCGGACAAATCGGAAAGAACTTAGAAATGTATGTTGATGACATGGTAGTAAAATCCGATGATCTGAGCCAGCACCCTGCCGACCTCGAGGAAATCTTCGGCCAACTCAGAAAGTACAACATGAAGCTGAATCCAGAGAAGTGCTCTTTTGGTGTACAAGGAGGAAAATTCTTGGGATATATGCTAACACACCGGGGCATCGAAGCCAATCCAGATAAATGCAAAGCCGTCATGGAAATGCGGAGTCCTCAGAATGTGAAGGAAATTCAGAGGCTAGCCGGCCGATTAGCCTCCCTATCCCGCTTTCTACCGAAGTCGGCAGAAAAGGCAAGACCTTTTTTCCAGCTCCTGAAAAATCCAAAGGATTTCATTTGGACTGAAGAATGTGAGAAGGTATTCGAAGATCTGAAACTCTTCTTAGCATCTCCCCCAATCCTCACTCGGCCTCAGCTCGGCAAAGATCTGTACCTATACCTCTCCATCAATGATTATGCAATCAGTGAAGTAATTATCCAGGAGGAGGAGGAGCAATTATCAGACAAAAGACCCCCAATTAACCAGATATCTCTGCAAGGTTAATAGTCTCATCTCCGAATTTGAGCATTTCTCCATTGAGCACATACCTCGAGAAGAAAACTCCAGAGCAGATCTGCTTTCCAAATTAGCAAGCACAAAGAGGGCTGGCCAACTCAGAACTTTTATTCAAGAAAACCTCCTCGAGCCGAGCATTAAGAGTGCCGAAGTGACAGTAACCGAGCACTATGATCGGGGCTGGATGACTCCAATCTGGGAGTACCTAACCTCGGACAAACTACCGGATGACCAAAGGGAGCCGAGAAGAATCCATCTGAAATCTTGTCACTATACCATCCTCGACGGTGAGCTGTACAAAAGGGGGTTCTCCAGGCCGTTATTAAAATGCCTCACAAAGGAGCAATCCGAGTATGTAATGGATGAGATGCACCGAGGAATCTGCGGAATGCATTCAGGCGGCCGATCTCTGGCAGCTCGGATCTTGCGAGCAGGGTTTTATTGGCCAACCATGAGACTCGATTGTTCTACCTAGACCAATAAGTGTGACCCTTGTCAGAAGTTCGCCAACATAGCCCGTGCTCCAGGAGGGGAGCTCCATTCCATGTTCTCTCCATGGCCCTTTACCATGTGGGGGATGGACATAGTCGGTCCTTTCCCAGTGGCCAAAGGGCAAGTCAAGTTCCTTCTAGTAGGAGTAGACTACTTCACCAAATGGATTGAAGCAGAGCCATTGGCTACGATAACTGCCAAGAAGGTCCAGAATTTTGTATGGAAAGACATTATATGCAGGCATGGCCTTCCCTATGCAGTTGTTACAAACAACGGGAAGCAATTCACCGATAAGGAGCTCGGAGAGTTCTATTCCAACCTCGGAATTAAACACAAAGTGACCTCGGTTGAGCATCCACAAACGAATGGCCAGGCAGAGGCAGCCAATAAGGTTATTCTAAACGAGCTCAAAAGAAGGCTGGGACAATCAAAAGGAGCTTGGGTTGAACAGTTGCCAAGCATTCTGTGGGCTTACCACTGCTCGCCACAATTCTCAACAGGAGAGACACCGTTCAAGATAACCTATGGAACCGATGCAATGATTCCAGTTGAACTCGGTGAGCTCTCATTTCGAAGGCAACATCACAATGAAAGCAAAAATGATGAAGAACTTCGAGTTGAGCTCGACATGGTCGAAGAAGTCCGAGATACAGCGAGGATCAGGGACGAGCTGTGCAAGCAAAAAGCAACTCGGAAGTACAACTCAAGGCTGCGCCCAAGGGAATTTGTGCAGGGCGACTTGGTGCTGAGACTGCAAAGCGACGCGAGAAAAGACTCCAAGGAGGGTAAGCTCGCGGCAAACTGGTCAGGCCCATTCAGGATAGCAGAAAATCTAGGAAATGGTGCCTACAGGCTAGAGGAATTGTCAGGAAAGTCGGTTCCCAGAACATGGAACACTTCCCACCTCAAATTTTATTTTAGCTGAAGTTAGAAGTGATGCACTCTTTTTCCTATCTCGGTCTTTTTCCCACGAGGTTTTGGCCGAGAAGGTTTTAACGAGGCACACTAGGAAAAATAAATGAATAAAAATTTTATTTTCCTTCAGTTGAGCTATTATGTTAAAACTGTTAAATCCTAAAGGGGCCAACCGAAGCCTCTAAAGATGCTTAAATCCTAAAGGGGCCAACCGAAGCCTCTAAAGGTGCTTAAATCCAAAAAAGGCCAACTGAAGCCTATAAAGGTGCTTAAATCCAAAAGAGGCCACCCGAAGCCTCTAAAGGTGCGTAAATCCTAAAGAGGTTGGCCGAGCCACAATCGACCGACCAGGGTCGAAGTGCCGAGCCTATAAAGATATATCAGGTTAACATTGATCAATCAGGGTCAACGTACCGAACCCATAAAAACATTAGAAAATTTACCAAGTGCAAATAGATTCACAAGTAAAATAAGAAATTTCATTAAGATAAAAGGGGCAACTCCCCAGATACATAAAGGTTTTGCAAAAAACGATATTTCCTAAACTACTTATACAACTTCAGGAATCGAGGTCCTCCTCGGCAATGGGAGGGATGATGTCAATCTGGACAGGTTGGCCCACTTCACCTTCGGGTCCCTCCTCGTCCAATTGATCCTCGCCCTCTTCTCCATGAGTTGCGGCCTCATCCTCATCCTCCAGCTAGGCCAATGGCACAAGGATCCCGTCTCGGTTGAAATCCTTGTCCACATCAGCACTGGAGAAGTCGACAATAGGGTTGAAGTGCTGGAGTTGCTTCACGGCTCGGGAGAAACCGTTAACATGCTCCCTCATGATTGAAGTCTCAGCTTCGGCTAGATCAGCACGGAGCCTCTGACTCTCCTCCTTCTTGGCCTCCAGTAACTTCCGCAGCTCCTGGCTGGTCTCCTTCTCGGCTTCCAGCCCTTTCACTACGTTCTGAAGGTTAAGTCAGTCCATTCTCTCCGCTTCTAGCTCGACCGTAAGAGTAGCTCGACCTTCTTCCAGCTGCATCTTCTGGGCTTTCTGCTGACCAATGACCCGGCCTTACTCCTCACACTTGGCCAGGGCCTGAGCAAGTTCATCTCTCACCCTCAAGGCTCGGGCCGCATCCGCCCTCATCATCTCCATCTTCTTCGCGTTATCAATAAGATGCTGGCTCCAGAAGCGTGTGATTGAGGCAATGCGGAGGGCATAGGCGCCAGCCGCCTCCATACTTTCCTCAGGGCCCTGTTCTAGCAACAATCGGGCATCGGATGGCTTCAGCACCTGGCCATCAATTAGGCCAGCAGGATCGAACTCATTGCCCCAGAGCGAACTGATCCCCGGATTACAATTACCATTGTACCATTTGATGTCCGAGGAGAGATCGGTCACCAGAGGAGCGTTACTCGACCGGCTCCCAGAAGGAGGAGTCTCTCAGATCATCAGCTGCGGAGGAGAGTTTCCGATTGGCACCTCGGGCTCCAGAAAGAAGAATAGGTTAGATACAAACACACGGATGAACAAGTAAAGCACCCAACAACAACTACTTACAATCAAAATCGGCTTGCCGAGTTGATGACTTAGGAAGCAACAAAAGTCTACCGCAGGGCAACGGCCGAGGATAGAGTTTTAAGAACTCGACGTCGGATCTCTCTTGCGTTGTCATGCAGCCGACGTCATAACTATGGAATTTAGTGGGGTGGTGTTGCCAGTAGAGGGGAAATCTGGAGACTCCATCCGAGTCATAGAATAAAGACTCGTTCCAAGAAGGGTGGGAGGACTTTGAAAAAGTCCGACTTGAAGAACTTATACGAATTCTTATAGAGTCCAATAATACCCCCGACTCGGCCCCACTAAGGGAAATCCAACCGACCCGGTCCCCAAACCTGACCTTGTAAAAATAAAGGAAGACTGGAGCAGTGGCCACTACGCCTATCTGTTCACAGAGGATCTGGAAGGCCTTTAAAAAGGCCCAGCTGTTCGGGTGGAGCTGGGTAGGAGCAACATTCATAATTTTTAGCACATCACACTCAAACTGGGAAAAAGGAAGACGGACTCCAATTTGTGCAAATAGGGTTTTATACACATAGGTGAAAGAGGGCTGCCCTGGAGCAGGATGAAGAAAGACATGTTCATCCCCAGAACATGGAAGACACTCCACACCGCCTCTAAGGGAAGAAATTTTGTTTTGTAATGAGGAGAGGGATTCAAAATTCCTAAAGTTGGAGTGAAAATCCCCTACATCTGGCCTCACCCAGAAATACCCAGGAATAATGATATCTGGGTATGGCACCCTGGGCGTTCTGGTAGTACGCCTGCGACGTTTGGGAATGGGAACCGCATCAGCCGTGGCTGAGCTGTTCCCGTCGGAGGAGGAAGAGCCACCAACGACACCGCCACCACCATGAGAA
The DNA here is from genome assembly GCA_030762895.1 of Sophora flavescens. Lineage (NCBI taxonomy): Eukaryota > Viridiplantae > Streptophyta > Magnoliopsida > Fabales > Fabaceae > Sophora > Sophora flavescens. The sequence continues at coordinate 186,518,218 of CM061063.1, read as the reverse complement.
GAGGATGGGGAAGAATGGGGAGAACCCCCAATTAGACGAATTTCAGGCTCTACGACCTGAACCCCAGAAGAGACATCCTGGGATACCTCAAATGAAGATTCCATGGAGGAGTAATCACGAAAGTAAAAGTCAGAGAGCTTGAAAGAAAGAAATAGGGCGTACCTGCAGCAGAAGGGAAGTATAAACACTCGGGCTAGAAATGACACGATAAAGAGGTCTAGGGTTCACGGAAGCGCAAAGACCTATGTCCTCATCCTAACTTATGAAAAACGAGAGCAACACCTCCCCCTTGCATTAATGAGGGTTGTTGGGCGAGAGCAGGGAAACGTCCCCTCGCATCTCTGACCAAATTCGCCAACCAAATGGGAAAGCCACACGTGGCAGTAATGTCAGGGTATAACCCGCCCTCACGGGAAACTAGGAGCACACCAAGGAGCACGCCACAATCCATAAATCTCGGGAATAGTACCACGAGGGCCACGTGTCGCACAAGGTAACGTTTCTTTTCCATCTCGAGGCTCGAGAAAGTATGGCGTCAGCACAATACAAGTAATCACCTCCACCTCGGCTAACCTCGACTCCAACAGAAAAGCTTCCACGCCGTTGGCTCGAAGCTTGGGAGGCTTGTGTATGGGCCGAGGTTAATACCCCGGCCACCGAGCTCAAGTACCCGAGATACAGAATGACACAGAGTTCGGCACCCAGAAAGCATCAACCTCGGTCCCCGAGCATCAAGCTCGGCCACCCGAACTGCTCACCAAGTTGGAGGACGTATATATATAGGCAGAATATGAAGCTCAACCAAGGGTCTCACCTGGCCTAAAGACGAAAAATGAAACCGAGTTCCTGAGCTCGGCTAACATCATGAAAGCTTTTACACTTCATCAGCTCAAAGCTTGGGGGGCTTGTGTACGGGTCGAGGTTACTAACCCGGCCACCGAGCTCAAGTACCCGGCCCAGTTCGGAAATTAAAATCAAAGATCACTTAATTAAAGAAATAATATATTGACATTAAATCTTGATATTATCTAAAATAACCTTATCTGGTTAAAAGAGATAATATCCCTTAAATTAAGGAATCATATCTCAAAAGAGATATTAAAAGATAAATCAAATCTCTAAAAGATATTAAGAGATAAATCAAATCTTTAAAAGATATTAAGAGATAAATCAAATCTCTAAAAAATAGGGGAATCCTATTATAAAAGGAGGAGTACCCCTCATAAGAAAGACACTTTTCACTGAACGCAGGTGACTCTCTCTTAAGCGTATTAGAGAAACTAGCGTCGACCAAGAGACTATCAGAGAGTCCTTGCTCCCTAGTATTCGTCCGATACAAAATTAAGAGATTGAGATCACCACGGCCAAGGGTTGAATCAAGAACTACGTCTGGTTTTGATTCCCTTCGGGATACGTAGGACCGGAATTATTGAATTCTGCCAAGCCAAAGCCTAAAGCAACCCCAGTTATTCATCCCTGGTTTGACGTTCACGGTGAGGCTCCGGTAAACCGGATCTCGGCTGGAACAATAACAATTTCAATAAGATAGCAATTATTTAAACTAATTTTTTAAAGATAACAATTTGAATAAAATGTTACAACGAACAATTATTAATATCAAGATAATGATTAAACAAGATGTAATAGCAAATAATATATAATTTTTTTTTGAATCAACCAAATAATATATAGATAATCGATAATCGAAAAAAATAATATATAGATAATTCATAAATTAGTATTAATATCAATATTTATCCTAAAATTAAGATTTAGATGGGAAAAAAACAAGGATTCGGTAATTATAGCAAGAAATTAACAGATTTAAAAATAAATTTAAAAAATAGATAAAAATACATTAAAAAAAATTGATTGATTTAACTTTCAAGGGGCGTAGCCAGAACTTTTGTCTAAGAATTTATCCAAAAAAAAAAAAAACTTTTGTTTAAGAAGGCCAAAATTGGTTTAAATGCTTTAATGAAATAAATAATCATTCTAGTTAATTCAAGATGAATACATCAGAAGCACAAAATGATTTATTTTTAACAAGCTATATAGGAAATAAATTAAAGAGTTTTATTTCTATGTACTGTCAGTGTAAAGATTTTTACACCAACAACCAATCAAAAATTATGAAATTGATGACTTTTAAGGTGGTTAGGATAAGAATCAAAGATTTGTAATGGTTTGTCAATGTCTGATTGGTTGACAGTGTAAAAAAACTTTGCACTGTCAGTATATATCAATTAAAACAAAACTTGAATAAAAGTTTTTGAAAGCTTGAGATGTTATTCTCCCATAGAAATGTAAAATTTGTAACAACTCATCATTATAATGAAAACATAATCTGTAACAATTATTAGAAATGTTATTTTATTTTAAAACTAGCATCATATGCATTCAAAAAATTGTACATATAAAGCCATAAAAAAAGGGGACCAATGCTTCAAAAAGAAAAAGAAAGGAGGGACCAAAGATATATTTTTTTAGTTATTTTTATGTAGGAAAATTAAAGATATGAACATGGAAATAGGCATAAAAGAAGTGGATATCACTAAAAGATTTTTTATATTTCAATAAATAAATTATTAATAAATATTAAAATATTAAAATGAAATTACCATAATTTTTAATTTTTAATTATAAAAAAATAACAATATAAAAGGTAAAAATGTTGGGGTTGACCATAACATATAGAGGCCAACCCTTGGCTCTTGCCCTCCACCTCCTAATATAAGTGACACCATGACGCATTAAGGAGAGAAATTATGAAGATTGAAGAGTGACAAGCATTGAAAAGTAAAGATTCTAATTTAATATATAGGAATTGGTTAGTAATAAAAAATTATTCAATTAGTATTAAAAAAATAATATATGTTTTTTGGTAACAAAACAATTAATATTCTATAATTATAAATGCTAGTTTTAAAAAGAAAAGAATTAAACGAAAACAATAATTAAGCAGATTTAATTTGGTAATTATAACAACTGATTGATGAAATTATATATATATATATTTTAAATGAAAGTGCGCAAAAACATCACAGGAGGGTATAAGGTGGCGCATTGGAGGAGGGGACAACATCCTTTTTTGGTAGTCCTTGGTTGAGTAATGCTAGGTTTTATCAAACCAATATCTAATTGATTCTAACTTTCATGGTTCCTGTGTTAGAGATCTTTGGTTTCCTTATTTGAAAGCTCGGAAATATAATGATATTGGGACACAAAAAAGTATCTAACATCATATAAAAGTATTTTTTTCCCACTTATTTATTGTTTTATTCTTTCTCATCATGTATTTCATCACTCCCAAGACATTCATAAGCTCTACAGTATCTATACAAGATGTCCAAATTGTGTGTCTAAATATGTTTACTCAACTTGGAATGTACCCTTAATGGAAGCCTTTTTTACCCCTACTGCTGCACAAAAAATTATTAGAATAAAGGCTCATATTGGTCCTTGAGAAAAATATAGGGGTCCATTTTAGTCCCTGACAAAAACTAAAGTATCAAATTAGTCCCTCGCAATTTTAAACTAGGGACACGTTAGTCTCTCCGTCAACCGCTCGTTAGTTTGGGTTCGTTAAGTCGATAAAGTGTTCTATTTTCTTGAACACACGGCAAAAAGAATTTGACCTCTCAAGCAACCAAAAACGCAACTTAAATATCCAAAATGAGACCTAATCGCATCCCACTCCAATTTATGCATCAAATTAGCATATATGGAGTCCTAATCCATAGAGATAACGATTGATGTCTAACCGGATCAAACAGAGGGACTAACGCGTCCATAGTTTGAAATTGTGAGGAACTAATTTGGTACTTTATTTTTATCAGGGACTAAAACGGATCCCGATGTTTTTCTCAATGACCAAAATGGGTCTTTTTTCAAATTATTAAAACTCCCCTTATTAATTTGGTGTTGGAAGATAAATTTATTTGGAAGTGTAGCTCAAATGGTTTGTTTGCTGTCAGGTCTGCTTATCATTTAGCTATGAGTAATTTCATTGATACTTCCCATCTTCAAGATACAGGTGACTGGCTTCTTATTTGGAATTTAAAAGTCCCTCCAAGGATAAAGATTTTCCTTTGGCCTGTTTGTAGGGGTTGCCTCCCAACTCGCTCTATGTTGAGGCATAGAGGAGTTTCTTATTCTAGTTTGTGTGCAGTCTGTGAATCTGAGATTGAAGACCTTTGGCATTTGATGTTTACATACATGTAATAATAGGATGGATTGTTGGAATATTCAGAACTTATGGGTGTATGTTTTTCCCCACTTTTGTTAGGTATCAGACAACTTTTGTTAGTGGGGTATATAGGGAATTAAGTATGATGGGTTGGAGGCCTAAAGTAAGGGCTTGTCTAGTCTTATCCTTGGGCCGGCCATGTCTCCTATCTACTTTAAGCGTTGAAAATAAGCCAATTTTTACAGCTATTCTTTGGAGCATATGGCGTAATCATAATGAGCATCTTTGGGAGCAAGCTGGAGTATCCCCACATCATATTGTTCAGCGCACAACAACATTCCCGAGGGATTGGACTCACGCCATTTCTCTTGGACACCATTCATGTGCGCAACATGATGAGGACTAGCAAATAATTTGGGCACCACCTAGGCTAGGTTATCTAAAGTGCAATGTTGATGAAAGCTTCTCTGAGGTTCATGGCAAAACTACTTTTGGTATGTGTATTAGAGATGAACATGGACATTTTATTCTTGCTAAATCAGATTGGATACCTTCTTGTCTCCCAACTCTTGAGGGAGAAGTTGCGGCGCTTTTAAAGGCAATCCAATGGGTCCAAAGCTTGATTATGCATTATGTCATCTTTGAAATTGATTATAAGGTGGTAGCAGACAAGGTGAACCAGCATAAGGAAGATGTCTCAGAGTTAGGAGTTGTTACTAGTTATTGTCATGATTTCCTTTCTATGTTTCCAAACTTTAGTTTAAGTTTTGTTAGGCGACAAGCGAACAACGTAGCCCATAGTTTAGCTAAGGCGACGATGTTCATGGCTAGTCCCACTATTTTCTATCATGTCTCACTTTGTATTACTTCCTTGGTTAATAATGAAATGCAATAAACTGCTTGCCTAAAAAAAAAAGGGAAAGACATCATAACTAGGTTGATATCCCGGACCATGCCTATCTTTTGTAGCACACCAAATTTATTAAAAAGAACAAAAGAATACAAAAACGACAAGGGGGACTAGGCCAAAACCCTTGCTGAACAAAAACAAAGAATTTCTTAAGTCTATAGAAAGGAAGACTAAATATATTATGATTAAAGTCTACTAAAATAAAACTAGGTGGCAAACCCCACCAAATAAAACAATCTGAAGAAATGCCATGTGAAGCTAGCTTATTTGCACAAGTATTGCCCTCTTTGAAAATGTGAGATGTTTGAAATTGCTTTTTCTTCACCAAGGATAAGAAATTTATCCAACGATTTCTTAACTTTCAAGGAACAAGGTTAGGGTAGTTGAAGACCTTCACCACTAACAATGAATCACATTCCATCCATAATTTTTGCCAACCTCTATGAAAGGAAATTTCAATAGCTTGCGTAGCTGCAACCTGGAAGTGGAAACAACGGGGAAACGCAAAAAGGTGGGTTGAGTTGTGTTTCTTAAGCGTTTTGAAAAACCTTTTCAAAAACTCTTTTCGCAGGAAACAAGAAGATAAACACACAGAAAACAAGTTTTCTAAAAGATTAAGGCCCTTCAAACTTCAAACCCCAAGTGATTAAAAAAACAAATAAACAAATTTGACAAAGATAAGGGATAGAGATAATCACACAGTGATATATCATGGTTCACTCTTATCCAACAAAGAGTTACGTCCATTAAGGGCTCGTTTGGTGATCAGGATAAGAGAGACAAGATTGGATAAAGTATCATATCCTGCCTGAAACTATTGTTTGGTGAGCCAGCAGGATAGGATAAATCAATCATGTCTCATATCCTATCATGTCCATCTAGTTAAAATTATATCCTGAAAGGAGGATTGGGTTAGAACTCAACATGATAGGATATGATGATTTAAAGTATGATAAAAAATATAAAAAAAAAGTATGGTAAAATAATAATTTAAAGTATAATAAACTATAACATGGTTACAAAAAAAAGTACAATAAAATATAAAATATTTAAAATAATAAAATATTAATAAACACACTTCCTCTTCGACAACCTTGGTGGTTTAAACCAAAATGAAAAGAATGAGTTTTAACTTGGCTAAAACTAGGTCTTATATAGGGGGAAAAAAGGAATCTTTTTAGATCCATTATCATGTCTAAATCCCCTAATGTTCTTGGAACATCGACGAGACCCGTTTCTCCATTGAAGAATTGAAATAAAAATACAGTAGTTCATAATATTTTGCAGCAAATTTACAGACCCAAGGTAATGAAATAGTAAGGGTAAAAACTGAAGCTTATTGCCGAGGGCGGCTTCTACCACAAGCGACCCAAACACGTCGCGCACAGTGCACCATAAGTAATAGTCGTCATATAATGTGAAGAAAAATTGGATGTTGGAGATGCATTCAAGGCTCACCATGTGCGAAGGGCCTTTTGCAATTACAAATTTAAAAAACCACCACACCCTAGTTCTCACCCGCACCCTCATCTCCTCCGCTGACACCATCTTCACCAACGTCGGGAATTTCGGATTCTTTTCCAACAAGATCTCCTAAACCTCGTCTCCCTCGAGATCTGATATTCATTCCTTTCCCCCCGTCGACGCCCACCATAGTGACATCAGAATCGTCGCCGTCGGGCATGTTCCTCCAGCATGGTATCGATTGTAACACCCTGTTTTTCATATATGTGTCCTTATACATTTATATGTGTTTTATATAGTTGTATGTTGTGCTAGTTTATTAAAAAAAATGCCTTAGGAGAGTTAAAATGGGGTTAAGTGGGACTTGGTGCGAAAAAGACTGATAGAGATCCAGATAGTTATGCACGACTGTACATAATTATGCATGACTGTAAATAATTATGCACGGCCATACATATTATGTAATGCCTGGACATATTATGTCCCACCTATATCCTGTTTTATGTCGATTCTCTGAACGCATCGTGTATAACTGATGCACGGTCGTACATCACGAAGCATGGTCGTACATACTGTTCTTGTAACGCCCCCTCGGCGCTACATGTCTAACTCAAATGCGGAAAACATAATAAATAAATAAAAAGAAATTACTGGTTGTTTTCGAAAAATAATTCATAAAAGTTTCTATAAGTAAGGAAAGTGGGTATAATTTTTTTTTTCTGAGGAATACTGCAAAACTTAAAATATACGTTAAAACGGTCCACATTTCACATATCATTATACAAATTCCAGGCATATTCACAACAAGGCCACCATAGCGTACAAGATTTTCGGAAAATGTTTTCAACATGCAAAGCTAAATTTCAAAATGAATATTCACAAAACCACATGTACGGACCTTCTCAAAATAAACAACCCAAAGAAAATCCTAAGCTGGTCATTCTATAAGATATCCACTGGGAAGACCCCGTGATCATCCCTACTATCAACGAGATCAGGACTAATATCATGAGTGAAGCTGGAAACTCCTCTGCATCATCTGTACTCGTATATTGAGGTACAACAGCAAAACCAAAAGCAGATAGATCGCAGGGGTGAGATACCGACATGTAAGTTTTATCGCGATAATCACATACGCGACACACCAATCAACGACATATGACAACAGCGACGTGTAAAACAATATAATTCATAGTCATAATATCAATGCTATTTAAGCAAGGGGATTCATACCCGACAACCATCATAGGTTTATAAAAATACATGACACTTCAACATCAACTATCTATTTCGCAATATCCGGAGATCCTAACTTCTCTTCCAATAGCACCTACCGCTTACTCCATCAAGGTTCCGAGTTCCAACTATTAAAGTAACTAACTTGGTAGGATCTCGAGCTCCAACCATCATTGTAATGTAGCTCACACGAACTCCAATTATAGTCGTAACGTAGCCCGGCTTATAAAATATCTCAAATATCCGAGCTCCAAAAATAGTCGTAGCGTAACTTGGCCTTTCACTTTCCAATCCATATAGGATTGTAGTTCGAAATCACAAATGGCATATCTGCCAGTTTCATGCATGTAAAACAATTGTTTTCGCTGCTTTTCTTTGCGTTCGTTCTTTCTTGTCGAGGCTCAAAGCTCACGATTGCTTTTTCCCAAGGATTAAGCCCATTCACGCTTAACACAGGACACACAGTCTGAGTGCTCATTAGACGAATCGCTAGGCCGATGCACCAATCACTAGGTTCGTACACATAATTGACATGAAGTCATGTCGCCAGCATAGGATTTTAAATCCGCGACCACAATACTTTCTCACAGAACTCTAGCCCGGCGTCTCGCCTGCTAGGTCCTTACATCTTTCATCAATTTTTCAACAAAATTTTCGTTCTGTGAAAACTAAGTAAAAATTCAAATTCAAGAGTTTAAAATGTTTTGTCGGAAAACATTTTCACTCTTTTCAACACAACTTTTCAGAAATCCTTTTTCTTTGGAATTTATTTTCTGAAAACGTCGAATCATAAAAATCATTTCCTCAACTTATTAACTAAAATCACAAGATTATTATCAATTAATTCATCATAGAGCGTTTTTCTAAATATTTTCGTTTAGAATACAATTTTCGTAAAACTAAAAACTTTTCTTTCAAAAGACGTTTCCTTGACTATATTTGAAACATTTTCATAAATTTTCTTCTTCCTTTTCTTCTTTTCGAAATGTTTTAGGGCAAATAAAATAAAATGCAACTTGTCACGGTTCTAACTCACTAACACTCATAACATCATTTGAAAATCATCTGTGATTTTCTCAAAACGTAACTTTTAACAAAAAATGTTCTTAAGTTACAATTAACTTTTATTTTTAAAGGTTCTTACACTTACCAAAAATCAAAATTTTAAATTTTCTGATTTAAGATTTTTAATGACTTAGTCCTTATTATCAAGCTATGACCATTGTCATGCTCTCAACCAACACAATCAATCAATAGTCTCATTCAACACATACATACATATATCACCTAGAGCATACATTCACATATCAAATTCAACAACATTACAATTCTCAACCATCAATGAAATCATCACAACAATAGCTACAACCAATATACACTCATCAAACAACATAGTATGTGACTATCAAAACTTCTCAGGTAAACTCCCCTTACCTCTTGGAGAACTTGATTCTTTCTTAATTCCAAACCCTCAAAGCTTTTCTTTCACCACACAATAACCACTACAACAAGCTACAAATTCAACCTTCAACAAACAACATGAGAAACAAGTTTAAATAACAAAATTAATCTTTGGCAACAAAAGGCCAGGGTTCGGCTAAGGAATTCAAATAGGGGCTAGGGAATTTTTATCATTCCAATCTTTTAGACATAGAATGGTAGGGTCTTAGATGGGATGGAAAAATTGTCACAAGTCAAAAATTGAAAACACAACCACTTTACCCACTAGGGAGGGTTTTCGGCCAAGACATAGAAAAATATGATAGAAATTTCTTTTGCTCTCAACCTTTTGGGTCTAGAGTCTAGATGTGTTCGAGAGTTCATAAAAATTGTCACCACACCAAAAAAAAATTTCTATGATTTTCTAGAATTTTGTCAAGAAAATAGGTATAGACCTGAACTTATGAAAAACAAGTGAATAAGCAAGAAATTCATGAAAGGAAAAGATGTTTAGGTTATGGAGAGGGAGGATTCACCTCTAGAAATTGAAGAAAGGAGCAAGAGCTTGGAGCTCCAATGGAAACCTTGAATACGAACTTAGTGCTTTCTTATGAACAATGTGAAGAAGTATGATGAAATGAAGGGCATGTGTGTGTGGTAGGGGCTGCACGAAATTGAGTAGATGGGAGGGGTTGTAGGATTAGTTTTAGGACACAAAAGGAAATACTCAAAGGCTTAGGGTTAAAATGTTCAATTCATGTGTAAACTTTGCAAAATATCTAGATATTTTTCTTGCAAGCATTAATGGCATGGTGAGTCATGGTGGAGACTCACCACATGACTCACCCCCTAAGGTGGCAAGTTGTCCCATCAATCCAAGATCCCGGTTCTATCTCTGTTGTTACGTATCCGGCTCCGTCGTTTACCCGATTTAGGTTTTTCGCCGTTTTCTTCGAAAAATCGTCCGAATAAAATAAATTATTTTATTTTTATGCGAAAATTTTCAAAATAGATCATATCACTAAAAAGTGATAAAAATCTAAAACTTTTCAGTTTTGGTTCAAATTAGGGTTTTTGTGACCGGTACAAAATTGTACTGTCAGTGAAAACACAGACCAGATTCCGTCCGAATTTTAAACCCAAACTTTAACTGTGACACTCTCTATCCCACATGTTATATAAAGCATTAAAAGATAAAGATATTAAGATAAAACATGCATATTCATTTAATTAAAATAAAAATTTCCATGGGTAGAAAGGTCTCACATGAACCAGTTCAACAAACGCGGAAAAGAAACATAGTTTTAAAAGAAATAAAACGTAAACATAATACATAAAACATAATCCAACCCCAATGTCACATACAGAGCTGGTATAACCGTTCCGAAAAGTAATCCTCGGAATAACAAACTAAAACTAGAACTAAACAACTAAAACAACTAGAAATCCTAGCTACAGAGCCGCGGCTCCTCAAAGTCACTCCTCTCCTGGCTGCTGACCGTCCTATGCATAAAAGATACATGCCAACAACAGAAACAGAGAAAATGGGGAGTAAGAAAACATATAAACACATCGGCATGTAGATAGGAAGCAAGATGAACATACATCATTGCATAGCAAAGCATCATACAACAGTCTTATACATAAACATCAAATATATATCAATCCACATCAATATGTTATTCAACCAACATATGCTATGCGGTGCAGCACTATTCCGCTACTCCATTATGCATGTGGAACCAAACTATCTCAGGAAGGCAACTTCGGAGTTACATATCCACATTGACCAAAAAGCACCAACGCCGGCAGTTCACCAAACCATGGGTGAACCCCTTGGATAGCCGACATACCATACTCTCGAATGCGCCACCACGGGGGCGCACGATTCACTAAACCTTGGGTGAATCACCCGTGGATGGTTAGATCGCTGTACTCTAGGAAGAACTCCCCTTTGTTAATATTCCCCCACTAACAAACGGACAACCGCCACCTCCACTTGGGCCAACAAGCACCCAAGTTTGTCACCATCAACACCTTAACCCATATGAGTCAAGGTCCCCTTGGCCAAAAAGCACCAAGGTTCAACTTATCAACACCTCGACCAAAAAGCATCGAGGCCACTTTGTCCAAAAAGCACCAAAGCATATCAACGTGCGGCAAACCATTGGGCACCGGCTTAACCAACTTATTATTCTTAATTAGTCTTTAATTAAGTTATCTAACTTGTATTTATTCGATTGGTGTATTATTTCATCATTTGGGGTATCTGGGGTGAAACATCCCTTTAAGACATTAAACTCACATTCTGTTCTGTAGGGGGAGCACGGGCGTGCTTCCACTTAAGTGGAGCACAATCGTGCTCACTATCATGCACGACCGTGCTCAAAGCGCGACCATCTTCCAAATTCAAACTGGGAGCACGGGCGTACTCCCTATTAAGCACGACCGTGTTCCTAGGCTTGGTCGTACTGTCTGGGCAGATTCAATATGTTCTTGGAGCCAAAAACTCCCTAAACACTCTTAAATCAAATCCTAGGGTCTTGACTAAACCTTTTGGCATAAAATCACCTCTCACTATTGAATCCATGTTTTATGAACACATTTGGGGAAATTAAGCCATTAATTCTCATGTTAATAAAGAGCCCTATTTTAACCAATTAGAGTTTTATTAACCGTTTCAACATCAACCATCATACGTTCAACCAACAACATAATCAACATCATCAGACAGCAACATTCATGTCATTCATAACATACCAATTCAACCAATTAAATCATGACATAAAGCATATCATTAAACATACATTAATTGGCATACAACACCATGAACAATTCAACCAATATATCAAATAGGCATCATAACAGGCATACCAATTAACTAACGAACATACAGTCAAACATATCATAGGCATTAACTACAGATAGGCATATTCGAAAATCGTATTTAACATTCAACAACCAATGGGGTCATGGGAACCCTCATCTTACACTACCCCCTTACCTAATGTTTACACTATCCTTCTCCCCGCACCTGGTATGAAGATTCCAACAACGACAGCTAAACGCGACAAATCCAACGTGTTCCTCAAGCTGCTCAGTCAGCTTTCCAAGCCTTGGTCAAACAAATGAGTTAACCAATTAGTTCCCAATTCGAGAACAAGAAAAGGAAACCAAAAAGGGAAGAACCATTACCTTTTTAGGATTGGCACAGACTAACGAGACCTTCCCAGGAGCCTCAAAAACTCCAAGAATGCAATGGGTTTAGAGAAAATAGGGAAAAGAGTAGTTGTAGCCGCAATAAGGTTTCCGTTTGTACCAAATTAGGGTTTAAAACACAACCCTCGGTTTCTATGCCATTTATATAGACTCCAGACCTGAGCACGTCCGTGCACCTTACTAAGCAAGAGAGTGCTTACGTTAGCGTCTCCTTGATGCCAATCCCTTGCACGGTCGTGCTTCCTATTAAGCATGACCGTGCTTATGACTCAACCAATCACAAGACACAACCTTGAGCACGGGCGTGCTGGACATGAGCACGACCGTGCTCATGTACTAGAAAGGGATTTTAAGCCTAGTAATCTCGCTTAGCCCCTCAACAACAACTCTAAGCCGAGTCCTAAGGCTTAAACAAACAAACAAGCATACATATAAGCACTTAACAAAAAACAGGGTGTTACAACTCCACCCCCTTATAAAAATTTCGTCCTCGAAATTTCTACTCACCTCGATCGAAAAGGTTCGGGTATGCTTCCATCATCTTGCTTTCCAGCTCCCATATAGCACTTTCCTCAGTAGCCCCACTCCAAACAACTTTGACCAAAGGAATTTCCTTGCCTCTTAGCTGCTTCACCCTCCTATCCTATACTCGAAGGGGTAGTGCCTCAAAATTCAAGTTCTCTTTTAACTGTATCGTGTCGGGTACTATCACGTGGCTAGGGTCATGAATATACTTTCAGAGTTGAGACACATGAAAAACATTATGAAGGTTGGACAAGAACGGTGGTAAGGCTATTTGGTAGGCGACTTCGCCGACTCTTTTGAGAATTTGGTTAGGACCAATGAATCTAAGAGTAGGTTTCCTTGCTCTCATCACTCTACCAACCCCAGTTGTCGGGGTAACTCTTAAGAACACATGATCACCTTCCTGGAATTCGAGCGCATTCCTCCTTTTGTCATGGTAGCTATTTTTCCTACTTTGTGCCACTTTCATCTTTTTTTGAATCATTCTTAATTTTTCTGTGGTTTCTTGCACTATTTCTGGTCCTAGCACTACATTGACACCAGGTTCATTCCAACATAAGGGTGCCCTACATCTCCTCCTATAAAGAGCTTCGTAAGGTGCCATCCCAATACCGGAATGGAAACTATTGTTGTAGGTGAACTCTATCAGGGGCGAGAACTTGTCCCAACGACCAGACTGTTCTAGCACACAAGCTCTAAGCAAGTCCTCCAAGGACTGGATGGTTCTCTCAAACTGACCGTCAGTCTGTGGGTGATAAGCTTAACTAAGCTTAAGCTTGGTCCCTAAAGCCTCATGCAAACTATTCTAAAACCTATAGGTAAACCTCGGGTCTCTATCTGACACTATGCTAGAGGGTACACCATGAAGCCTAACTATCTCTTTGATGTACAACCTGGTCAACCTTTATAAGGGATATTCCATGTTCATAGAGGTGAAATGGGTAGACTTAGCCAATTTATCCACAACAACCCAGATCGCTTCATAACCAGCTGGAGTCCTAGGGTGTCCAGACACAAAATTCATAGAGATACTATCCCATTTCCATTCTGTGATACTCAAAGGTTGCAACTTACCTGGCGGCTTCTGATGCTTTATCTTGGCTTTTTTGCATACTAAGAACGCATAGACAAACTCAGCTACATCCTTTTTCATCCTAGGCCACCTAAACATTCGCTTAAGATCCTGGTACATCTTGGTGGCACCTGGGTGCACACTCAAACCACTCCTATGTCCTTCTTCAAGGATCAACTTCTTAAGCTTTGGGATATCTGGTATTCAAACTCTATCCTGAAACCTCGAGACTCCATAACTTTTTTTTTGAAACTAAGGTTTCTACCCTGAGCAAGCAACTTCCTCTGGTCTAAGAGAAACTTGTCTATCTTCTGACCCTCTCTAATTCGGTCCATCAAATTGTTGGTAACCTTTAAGGTTCCAAGCCTAATGCTCTTAGGGATAACTTCCCAAGCTAAACTCGGATCTCTAAATTCCTCAATGAAATCCATCTCCCTAACCATCAAAGTGGAGACGTGCAAGGTTTTCCTACTTAGAGCATCTACCACTACATTGGCCTTTCCCGTGTGGTAGGTTAGATCAAACTCGTAATCCTTAAGAAACTCCATCCACCTATGTTGCCTCATATTCAACTCCTTCTATTTAAAGAGATACTTCAAACTCTTATGATCACTAAGGACCTCAAACCTCGCTCCAAAAAGGTAATGCCTCCAAATCTTTAAGGTAAACACCACAACTCCTAACTCTAGGTCATGGGTAGGGTAGTTCTTCTCATGGATTTTCAAGCGCCTAGAAGCATAAGCTACTACCTTACCATTCTCGCATCAACACACCACCTAGACCTTGCTTAGAAGCATCACAGTAAACTACGAAAGGTTCACTAGGATCTGGCAAAACTAACATTGGTGCTGATGTCAACCTATCATTTAGGGTTTGGAAACTCTCCTCACACTTAGAGTCCCACACAAAGAGCTGTCCCTTCTTGCTGAGACGGGTTAAGGGTAAAGCTATCTGAGAGAAACCTTCTATAAACCTCCTATAATACCTTGCTAAATCTAAGAAACTCCTAACCTCGGGTACTGACTTTGGCGCTTCCCACTGGAGCACCGTCTCTACCTTAGTCGGGTCCACGGCTATGCCACCTTTAGAGATGACATGTACCAAGAAACTCACCTCTTCTAGCCAAAACTCACGGTTAGACAACTTAGCATACAACTGCTTCTCCTTAAAGGTCTGCAAGACAACCCTAAAGTGTTGCTCATGTTCCTCCTTGGTCTTGGAGTACACTAAGATGTCATCTATGAAAACCACCACAAACTTATCCAAGTAAGGGTGAAAGTTCTTGTTCATGTAGTCCATGAACATAGCAGGAGCATTAGTCACACCAAAGGGCATATCTAAGTACTCATAGTGACCATAACGTGTTCTAAACGCTATCTTCGGGATGTCCTCAGACTTAACCCGAATCTGATGGTACCATGACCTCAAATCTATCTTAGAGAAGACACAAGCTCCTATCAACTGGTCCATAAGGTCATCAATCCTAGGGAGGGGATACCGATTCTTTATGGTCACTTTGTTGAGCTGCCGATAGTCGACACACAACCTCATACTGCCATCTTTCTTCTTTACCAACAACACTGGCGCTCCCTGTGGGGATACGCTAGGCCTAATAAACTGCTTCTGGATCAGATCCTCTATCTGTTTCTTCAACTCAACTAGCTCTAGAGGAGACATTCTATAGGGTGCTATGGATATAGGCACGGTGTCCTGCACTAAATCTATGGTGACCTCAACATCTCTCTCAGGGGGAAAGTTATAAACATCCCCCGGAAACACTTCAGGAATTTCCCGCACAACAGGCACACTTCAAACAAACAAGCATACATATAAGCACTTAACGAAAAACGGGGTGTTACATTAACCATTGTCTCCTACTATAAAGTAGGTTCTAAATATGATTTTGATTTCCCCAAAATCATTTTCTAGGTCTCGGCTAAAAATATAAATGATATATTTTTACCGATAAAACAACGTAGATAAAAAGCAGGGTGTTACAGTTCTGATAGTATAAATTGGTGAGTTAGGAAGGTTGTGGGTCAACCATCATTTTTGACACTTTTTCACATTCCATGTGCGACAGAAACCTCTTCCCTCCCTTCTCTTTAAAACCCTTCGTGTCCTTCGACATTTTTCCTTGTGATTAGGGAGAGAGTCACGCGCTAGTGTCAAGTTAAGGTAACCTTGTAATCTGTAAGATCTTAAAATTTAAATAGAGATAAGTTAATTATAAAAAGTAAATTAACTAAATTATTAAAAGGTATAATGTAAATTAATTTAATTAAGGGTGAAGAAATAGAGCAAATTGGAAATTGAAGTAAGAGCTTATGTTTCCTTCCATCAATTGAAGATAAAGAACACTTGGGTGGGACCCACCGTGAAAATTTTCTTTCATAATTGAATTTGCTATATTGGCTTGACCAAATACAACCTCTTGGAGCAACTCACGTGTGGGAAAGTGAGTAGGAATTGTTCCTTATAATTAAAAAACTAGCGGGGCCATGATAATTATAATTAAATATAATTTGAAAGATGGAAAGAGAAGTTAATGGCGTACAGTCGTCAAATTTGATTTGCATAGGCTATTTGACATTGAGAAGGAGAAGCTCACGTGGAGCTAGTTTTTGGACTTTAGCAAATAAAAATAAAATAAGGCCCAATTAAGAAAAGAAGCACAAATGAAAATATAACTAAAGGTGAATCGGGGTTACCTTACCAGCGAGACAGTGCGCAGTATAATATGACATACTGATTTTTATATACGTTGTATCGATAATAATATATTTAATTATATTTTAATTGAGATTTAGAAAATAATTTTGAGAAAAAAAAAATCATACTAGAACTTGCTTTATAGTAGAAGGCTATGGTTAAAATTTGGGTTTAAAATTCAAAAAGAATCTGATCTGCGTTTTTAATAATAGTGAAATTTTACCGATCGTAAAACATACTTTTGACCCAAAACGAAACGTTTTAGATTTTTTATCACTTTTCCAGTGATATGATCTAATTTGGAAATTTTAGCTCAAAAATAAAATATTATATTTTATTCGGACGAATTTTCGAAAAAACACGAGAAAATCTAAATCGGATAAACAACTGAGTCGGAAACGGAGCTTGAGAGATAAAACCGGATCCGGATAGAGGTGACAACTTGCCACCTAGGGGTGGTGAGTCATGGGGTGAGTCACCACCATGACTCACCAAGTAATGATGGCAATTTTACAAAATATCTAGTTTTGTTGTGAAAAGATCAATATACCCTTAAGCTTTCATGGAATTTCCATTCTTGTCCCAACAAATCTTAGACCCTTCTATTCCTATGAGACTCACGGCCCTCCCCCATTCAAAACACTTAGTCATTTCATCTTTACTCACTTCATCTCCTTCAAGTTAAAAACTCCATTTTCTCCTAAAAACCTAGACTTTCATTGGAACATAACTTCAAACTTACATTCCCTCTTGCAAATCCAAAGGTATCATCTTCTTCCCCATGATCTATTATCCCATTCCCTTTCGAAATTTGTTGATTCCATTATGTTTTTCTCAAGATCACCTTTCATGGTCTTTCCTTTAGAAATCCATGAAAAATCATAGGAAAATGATTTTGATGTTGAAACAATTTTTAGAGGCAATCTAAGATCCCTAGATTAATGATCTAAGAGCATGAGAGCAAAGAAAATTTCCTCCCTAATTTTCTATGCTATGGCCGAAACCCCCTAGAAGTTGGTTGACTAGGATTTTTCAATTTTCATACTTGTTTGGTTTGTTCTTGAAAGTGTAATAGACTAAGATGAAATATCGAAGGTAGTGGGGATAATGCGGTAGTGAAAAATCTCAAGGATAAATAAAATGGTATAAGAATCGATCTTGTTATAAAGTTATAGATAAAAGGAATGAAGCGATGAGAATACAAAGTAAGATTTTAGGGTTAAGGCGTGATTACAAAATCCTGTGTAGTTTTGAGCTACGAAATTTCGAGGACGAAATTTTTTTAAGAGGGGTAGTAATGTAACACCCTAGTTTTACACCTAGGATTAATTATTTTATTTGGATGTTTAAGTTTATTATGTTATGTGGTTTAGTTTGAGTAATTAAATTACTCTCTTCAAATTATTTTATTGGGTGCGTTAGCACCGACTCAATTCAGTGAATGCACGCTTACTAGACAATAATTATGTTATTGTCACTAATATACCAGTACAGAAAAATATTTTTCATAATATGATTAAGAGAAAAGCATTTTCATATTCTCATTCTATTTAATTTTAGAGTTAAAAATATTTTGGTTTGACATTTATCGGAAATTAGATTTTGGACTGAGTATTTTCTTAGTGGATCAGTTCAACTATTAATCTTTACTCTAATTTGAATTTCGAAATTATATCTTTATCAATCTTTATTTTTAGAATCCAAAAAGTAAAAACATGTTTATTTTAGGCCTAATATTTATCACTCATTTTGTACCTATCACTAAGTAATTTGTTTAAAAACCCATTTTCTCTCTTTTCTGTCTCTCTTTCTCGACGCTATCTCTCTCTTTTCTTCTCCTTCTTCACCTTGGGTAAGAGTTTTACCTCTAACCTCTTCTCTTTTGTAAATCCCCAAATTGATTTTGAAACCCTAACCCTAACCCTCTAATTTCATATTTTAATCTTAAGATTAGAGCTTGTTTTATGAAATTAGGACTGTGAATTTGTGTTTCCCTAAACCAATTTCATTATTCTGTAGTTAAAATGAGTTTTAATAAGGAGCCCTAAAACCCCAATTTGATTTTATTTGAATTTGGGTATGTTTTTGTGAAATTAATTATGATTTAGTGCAATTAGGACTCTTAATGGATGATTTCCAAAGTTCTTTTTCATGATCTTTTAATCAAAACAAAGTTTCCTTAAAGGGTATTAGGAAGCGTGAGCTTCAAACATGATTTTCTTTAAAAATAACCTTGTTTGGTAATTAGATTAAGTGTTTAGATAAAGTTAGAATGTGTGTTTGATCATGTGAAATTGATTTCTTGATTTTTGGTTGTTGCGCGTTGTTGGATTCCCTCTCTGAGACGTTTGACACGGCTATGCTTGCTTGATGGAGTAGATATGAGCTAACGTGAGCATTAAGACGAGGATCCATTACTTGTCTTCAAAGGTAAGGGGAGTTTGCCTAGGGATATTCAATAACTGTATGCATGTGTGTATGTGTTTAACTGGATATTTATATGTTAATTGAGCTTACTTGGATATCTGATGTACTTGAACTGTTATGCTATTATCTGATGTTGAACTGTACTTGTTCTAAATGTTATAATGCATATCTGTGATGAATCGCTTTCAATCGTGATATTAGCATTGAACTGATGATATATACTGTTGTTGATTGAAAGTTTGCTAAGCCAGACGTGTGTCTGTGCTCAACCGTTATAAGGATTAAAAACCTTAATAAGCTTTGAAGATGAAGGGATTGGTGTTCTTTTCCAAAAGCTCTTTAAACTTAAAATATTTGTTTTAAATGTTGAAATGATTTTGGTGTACTATTGCTATACAAAAGAAAAATCCTTTTCGAACTATGTGTCTTCAAGTGAAAACTTTCAAGATTATTTGGCAATATCCTATTGGGGGAAATATTTCAAAGATAAAAGAATTTCAGAGATGCTTTATAAAAGATTTTCAAAGAAAAGGTTTTTCCTAAATATTTTAGAAACTTTCCGATAACCTGGATAGGTTATCGAGGATTCGGTTTTGAATTTGTTTTTCACTGAATGAAAGATAAGTACTAAAAGAATAGGAATCTAGACGTGAGACGTCGCCTCTAGTTTTCCATGCTTAGCACGTGATCTTGGATCAGTGTTAATTCGGGACCGTAAAGTCCTATTCGTAATGTTATGGACTTCAAGTCCAATTCGCGGAATCGAGGACAGTTCGTTCTGATTTTCGTTGTTGTGGGCTATTGTCCTTAGCATGATAAGTAAAACATGACTAAAAGTATATTGATTTCCATTACCACAAACCTTGACTACGGCCACGGTCTAGGTGTTGGGATTGAGCATTCTGATTTGTGTGTCCTATGTTTCTAAGTTTTCAAGTGATGGGGAAATAATGTTAAGTCATTAGCTTTGAGCTTTGACAATGAAATATTTACACAAAGAAAAACCTTAAAAGGAAAGTTTTTATTCATATGCATTTCCCCTGGCAGACGTGCCTTTTCTTATTGAGGATACCCATGGGGTATCTGAGAGTCAGTCACATTGCTAGCTGTTTCGTTAAGGGCATGTGGCGTTGTCTGACCAAGAGGCCTGGTGCATCAGGATGCGGTGGCAACAGCCCGGTGGGCAGAGCTTGACCAACTCTATCTTCTCCAGTGATAACATGGTGTTGTGATCTCATGAGATTAGGATAGAGCCTGATATTGAAGTGTCATGCACATTTTCGAAATCGGATTGTACGGGCTTGAGGACCCCTTTGATATAACACTGTTATGTTATGTATATGCATGATTTAACTGCTTATATGATTATGTGATGTATGTATCATGTATATGGTTGTTGTGTGATATATCCATTTGTCGGTATCTCACCCTTACAAACATATCAGGTTTCTTCTGGTTTGCTATCGTACCTTGGGTATTTTAGTACAGATGTGCAGAGGAGTCTTCCTAAGTCACTCAGAGACTTAGATCTAGTTGCTTGACGAAGTATTTGGTTGTGGAACGATCACGTGAGTTCTTCTCAGGAATAACTTTTAGAATGACCAGCTTAGGGTTTTGAGACTCAGATTATTTTGATAAGTATGTATGAGTATGGCTCAGAGAGCCTTTATTTTAAAATGAAATGTTTATGGCTCGAAGAGCGTTATTTTGAAAGAAAACTTAAACTTTTCCTTTTGGTCTTGTAAAGCTAATTGATATAACTATCTTTAGCATGTTATTGCTTGATTGTATTTGGTGTAAATGGAATTCTGGAATGAAAATGTGATTATTTTAGCAGGTGTTCTTTTACCTGGGATGTCCGAATTACAGAGGAGACTCTGTCGAAATTTTCGTAAAATACTAGCTTTTATTCAAGAATATTCTTTAAATTAAATAGGCTTGCCATACTACGATAGCAAGTCTGTGTGCCAATCAAGGCTTAGGAGTCGTGACAAAATTTTTATACCCAATTTCAGACACTTGTATACTTATATAAATTATTTTCCGAAAGCACCAGCAAATTATCTTTTAATTTAAATTCCGCAAGTGTTACGTAAGTAATGCCCCAAGGTAGGGGGCGTTACACGGCCTATACTACTCGATGAAGGGAAGTTAGGATCTCTGGAGAATAAATATTAAAAATAGATAGTGGACATTGAAGTGTCATGCATCTTTACAAATTGCGATGGTTGTCGGGTATGAATTCCCATTGTTAATATTATTGTTCAGAATTCTTATATTGTTATTGTGTATGTGCTGGTGTGTATATATATATATATATATATATATATATATATATATATATATATATATATATATATATATGTTGTTATCCGTGTGTCGCGCATGTAGCTATCATGATAAAACTCATATGTCGGTATCTCACCCTTGAACTATATCTGTTTTGGTTCTGTTGTTGTACCTTGGTACGCGGATATAGGAATTACTGAGGAGTCCCCTGCTTCATTCGGAGACATTGGATCTAATCCTTGAAGAGATCTTGAGTAAATGGGACGACCATATAGGTTACTCTCAGTGGATGTCTAGTAAAGCGACCAGCATAGGTTCTTGAGGTGTTTTTGTTTTTGTTTTTTAGGATAGTATATATGTATGGCTCTGAGAGATTTTCTTTATATGGTAATCCAAAGATTTTCTGTTTGGTTATGCATATTGAGTTTTTCTTTTTGGCTATGATTTGGATGAGACCTTGTGAGAACCAATGGCTTATAGATGGTGCCTTGGTTCATATGTGACACGATTGTTTATTCTTTTGTATTGTGTCAGACATTGGAACAATGTGCTTGTGGTGGAAGATTCTCCGGGAGTATTCCCTGAGAATGTTCCAGGTTTGTACTTTCAAAGGATATTGAGTTTTTGATTGATCTGGTTTCTAGAATCAGTCAGATCTTCACCGCTTCGTGTAGGATGTCGTCTATCAAGTTAGTCAAGTTAGACGATTCGACTTAACTGGAAGATCAGCTGTCACGATTTAACCGTGAGAGACAGAGTGTATCCATGGAGAGTACAGATGTTGTCATAAAGAAGAAAGATGGAGCTTCAGGACACTCGTGGATTTTCGACAAATCAACAAAGTGACGATCAAGAACGAGTACTCTCTCGCCACGCATATTTGATCTAATGGATCAATTGAGGAAGCATTGTCTTCTCAAAGATCAACTTGAGGACGAGTTATTAATAGATTATAGTAAAAATCGAATATATACCGAAAACTGCGTTTAGAACCCGTTATGAACATTACGAATATTTTGTAATCTCTTTTGGAGTGACGAATGTACCTACTATCTTCATGGACTACATGAAATTGAATTTTCGTCTATTTCTTGATAAGTTCGCCGTCATCTTCATCGATGATGTTCTCGTTTACTCAAAAAGTCATGAGGAGCACGAGGAACATCTATGTAGAGTGTTACAGATCCTACGTGAGAAAAGTTGCCACGAAGTTACCTAAGTGTGAGTTTTGGCTTGATGAGGTGACGTTCTTGGGAATGTGATTACAAAGGAAAGATTTGTCGTCGATCTTGCGAAAGTGGAATTCGTGTTTTTGTGCGAAAGTCCGAAGACCGTGACGGAAATCCGTAAGTTTTGTTAGTTTGGTCGGTTATTACCGAAGATTCATCAAGGATTTCTCGAAGGTTGTATGGTGTTGGATCAAATTACAAGGAAAGACCAACTCTTCGCATAACCTAGAGATCGATTAAGTTGTCCGTGATCATGCATAATGTAACAGCCTGATTTTCATTATACTATTTAATCAATTAAAATATAAGTAATTATATTTTAATATGAAAGTAGAAAATATTTTATTTTAATAAAATAAAATCATATTCGTAATCCACCTTATCATATGAAGTCATAGTAAAATTTTCGGTTGAAAATTCAGACGAAAGTCGGTCTGCGTTTTCACTGCCAGTATAAGTTTACTGAGCAGAAAACCTAATTTTGACCCGTGAACGAGACGGTTAGTATTTTTATCATGTTTCCTTCAACTTTGGTTATTTTGAAAATTTTCGTTCAAAAATAAAATAAAATAAAATATTTTATTTGGGTGAAACCTTCAAAAAATACGATCGGATGTGCAACCGGTTACGCATTTAAGCATTTAAAGGTACCCTAAAGGATGAGAGAAGGCTTGATGTGATGCCTAATTAAATGCTTATGACACACTTTAAAGTGATCATGATTATTTTTTCAAATTATAATCTATTTTATTCCAAAAACCCATTAAACCTTCCTTAAATGATCCAAACAATGCCCTAAACCAAAACTTCCTCTCCAAGCCTTGCTCCCTCTCCTCTAGGCCGTGAAACCCTCCCCCTTACTCTATAAATACCACTCTTCATCCTCACTTCATCACTTTCCTTCCTTCTACTCCATTAAAACTCTTAAGCTTTCATATTTTTCTTAACTTCAAGCTTCCAAAGCTCTAGTTTTTCTTCTTCTTTTCACTAAGTGTTCTTCACCAAAGTTGTTCCTATTGCTTAGGGTAATACTCTCATGTATTCTTTTCTTTAAAAACTTCATCTTTTACTAAAGTTTCTTCTTTATGTCATATATGAGCTTTTATCTTCAAAAATCTCTCAAAAATGGTAGAAAACTCCTTTTGAGTTGAAACTAATTTCTATGGTCTTGTATTTACTTGTAGTTTAACATAATAAGAGGTTGTATAAATCAAAAATCTCCATACTCTATTTCTTGAGGAGGCCGAATCTACTCATGATGGCCTAGGGAGTGTTTTGTTTCAACTTCTTTTACATGATCATGTGTTAGTATTTTTTTAAGTGTTCCTTGATCATTGAATCCATAAATATTGGAAGGTTTTGATAGCTTGTTTTCCCATGATGGCCAAAGCTATGTATTAGTGGCCTAGGATACTATGTTTCAACTTATCCAAGTGTGATCATGAACTTAGAACCCTAATACATTGTGATGCTTTACTTTATTTTTGCTTCATTTATTTATTGTGCTTTCTTTATGGCTTTCCTTACTTGTGCTTATTTATTTTTATGCCATTATATTTCTGTTCATATCATTTACTTCCATGTTCGTTATATTCATGTCTTTTATTTTATGTCATTTATATTTATGCCATTTACTTTATGTCATTTATATTATGTCATTTACTTTTATGTCATTTATATTTATGTCATTTACTTTATGTCATTTACATTATGTCATTTACTTTTATGTCATTTATGTTTATGTCATTTATGATTCATTTACTTATGTCATTATGCTTTAATTACTTATAGGCTGATAAGCCTCTGGCTTATCTAGTTTTATAACTAGTAAGACTGTGGTTTATGTGCTAATTATTCGAGTTCAATCTCGATTTCGCCCAAATTGGCCTTGTTTTGTTCCTAAGATAGACTTTGACTCGTTTTAGGCATTTTTAGTAATTTTTAGTCTATTTTGAATAGAATTACACTTTTTGTTTCTTTTTATTGTTTCAGGTTAGAAGTGAAGCTCTGAGAGTCAAGGAAAGTCAAGAAAACAGTGGAAATTGCCATTCTGGAGATACTCGCCCCGCGAGTGGATGCTCGCCTCGCGAGCCTGAAGATCAGCTGAGCAACAACAGTCATACTTTCTGTCTCGCCTCGCGAGAGGCTGCTCTCCTCGCGAATCATGAAAACCCGGAGGACAGAGACCATCACGGCCTAACCGTGATGAAGGTCACGGCTGTGACAGACTAGAATTCCAAGTCTCGCCTCGCGAGAGTCCAATTTGAAAGCGCACCAATTTTAATATTCGCCTCGCGAGAGCTTATTCTCCTCGCGAGCGCGCGCAGATCCTGAATCCTATATATTGCTGTTTTACGGCAGAATTTGGGAGCTTTTTGGTTCTCCACTGTTTTGTAACATTTTTGGCCGAATTCCTTGTTTCTGGAGCTGCGTCTCCTTCTTTTATTTTCTTATTTTACAATGGTGATTATGTCCGATTGTTTGTGCGTCGTTACGAGCATGAGGAACTAATCCCCTCGTCTGAGAGATCAATGAAACCACCCATGGCGGTGTAGAATTCGATGTGATGTATGTTTCTCTCCCTTTTCTCAATTAATGTTTTCCAATTCTGATTTGATTGCGTTGATCATATGCATGCGTGATTGACTAGTTAAACGTGTTGAGGCTTAGGAGGCAATTCGCGTTTTAGAACTTGAATTTGGAACATCGATCGAATATTGCACGAGAGTGAATAGGAGATCGGTGCAACCTTATAGGAACCAGATTTAATAGAGTTTAATGATTGGGTTATGAGACCTAGTAAGTAATTAATCCAATCGTTGAATACGTCCTATTGAGCACGACAGTGGATTTAGGAGAATTTGGGGGTCCTGGTTGACATTGTAATTGAACTTAGGGAGGAAATCATCATCGCTTGGGTACTATGCATGATTGGGTAGGTGGATTTGAGACCTTAGACATTTTAATTTCAGATTTTTAGTTAATTATTTTCTAATAGATTTGTTAATTTAAATTGCGACCCTATTTTCTCTCTCCCTCAACCACTTTCCTTGCTTGACCAACGTATCGAATTTCCTGCAAATTGGTAGAATTGGTAGCCCAATCCCTCGAGTTCGACCTCGGTGAGATTCTTACCGTGTTTTTATTACTTACGATGACCCGGTACACTTAGGTGACTCAACAAGTTTTTGGCGCGTTGTTCAGGGATTGGCAAAACCAATTTTCCTAATTTTTAGGGAAGTTCGATCATTTGGTAAAGTTATTTTTATTTTTATTTTTTTATTTTTATTTTTATTTACTATTATTTCTCTCTACTTCTTTGATTCCACTTGGTCTTGCCTTGTTTTGTATGCGAGGTACCCTTTTCACAAGAGGACTTGTTATTTGATTTGGAGATCACCAAGACTGAGAAGCGTTTAAGGAAAGAAGCCAGAGAGCGAAAGAGGCTTGAAGCAATTGATCTTGAGGAGATGGCCCTCAGCTTTCTTTTTCCCGGTCTCCAAGGTTAAACATTTCTTTAACGGGTTAAGGGGCGCTATCGGATGAACTGTGATGTCGTGACTGGTGGTTCTTTTCCTATTTATCAGCTGAGGATGGAAGGGCGTTATTGGAGAAGATGTCGTACAATGATTACAACCGTGGTAGGGAAACCTCAAGTGGAGTCAGTTCTGCAACAATAGAAGCCATTCTAGAGCAAAATATACTGTTGAAGATGCAGAATGAGGCTTTGTCTGGGAACAAGAAGGTTAATGCGATACACGAGGGAATGCCTCCAGGTTGTGAAAATTGTAATGGAAATCATGACATTCAGAGATGTCCGTTCAACTTCTCTCGAGAACATGTGGACTCATGCCACAATTTCTATGACAGTGTGCCCCAAAACTACTATCAGAGGAACAGTCAGAATCAGAATAGGGGTTATATGAGGAGAGACCATCCGGGTTTCGCTTGGAGTAATGCCAGTGGTGGTCTAGCCGGGCAACAACAACCTCAACAGAATTGGCAACAACAACCTCCACAGGTCGGAGGCCTAACTATGGAATCCATCGCGAGAATACTCGCAGAGGCTCTTCCGGGGCCTAATCAATTGCAAAATAACTGATGGTGGAAGGCGACCTTGGGAGTTGGCTCTTGAGAAGATGAATGCGGCAGTTGAGAAGTTGGCAATCAATACAGGCACAACCATTGATAAGTTGGCAACTCATACAGGGGCGGCAATTCAGAAGCTAGAGACGCAGGTTGCTCAGCTCGCAAGGCAACTGAATGAGCGTCTCCCAGGCACTTTCCCAGGTGATACCGAGAACAACCCTAAGAAACAATGCAATGCCATAACAACTAGAAGCGGTAGGGTTTTGGGATCTAACAGGGATGCAACTAGTTCTCAGGAAGTTGAGGAAGAACAACCACATGTTGAGGAAGAGCAACCTAAGAAAGAGGAGTTGGCAAGTGACAAGGCACCAGAGCAAGGGGGAAGGCTGAAACCTTTAGATGAAGAGTTCCGAAAAAAGAAGTGGGTTGAACCCCAAGACCTCCCACCCTACATGAAGGTACCATACCCACATGAAGCATTGTTTGAGTAGAATATGGTTAGGGGGATGGATCAAAGTGCAGATGATGTGGTAGTGGATTTCACCATGCTTGCCAAGCAACCTGAAATTGCAGCATTAGATAAATATGTTGGCTTAAATGCATGTGTGGACACTAGAAAGTTAGCCCCTTCCACTTGTCTGTTAATTTTCCTCATGAAAATGCCATTTGACCTCGGAGAAAGTGAGTTCACAATTGCAGAGGTCAATGGAGTTTTCACACACGTGCTAGGTGGAATTGTGGAAAGAGTTGTATTGCTTCTGCAATTGCCACTTCACAAACCATGGGATCTGGGTGGGGGATCTTACATCTTGAGCACACCTTGGTCCTTATACCACAAGTTATGGGATCCAGGTGGATGCTTCTTAATAAGTCAAGCTAGTGACGTTAAAGAAGCGCTACTTGGGAGGCAACCCAAGCTAGGTATCTTTTAGTTTCTGTCATTTTCCCTTATTATTAAAAAGAAAAAGCTTGATTCTCCACGCGAATCCACAGTGGCCACGCGAGACAGAAGCCCTGAATCTCAGAGGCTTGCTCATGCTTCTGTCTCGCGTCGCGAGGGCTACTTTCGCCTCGTGATTCTGGGAACCATCATCTGTTGGAATTCCAGATTCACCTCGCGAGATACTACTCGCCTCGCGATTCTGGAAAGTGTGAAGAACAATTTTCCAGATTCGCCTTGCGAATCTGCAATAAAGTTTTTGATTTGCAGGATTTCTTCCAGGAGAGGCCTTTGGCCCAACAGAGGGGTGCTCGGGGGACCAATTGGATAAGGATACAACCGTAGAAGAGCTTTGCGTGGAAGCGGCCACCTCCACTATAATTTGATCAGGGAGCACCCTCTCCTTTCCTCACT
Organism: Sophora flavescens; assembly: GCA_030762895.1. Lineage (NCBI taxonomy): Eukaryota > Viridiplantae > Streptophyta > Magnoliopsida > Fabales > Fabaceae > Sophora > Sophora flavescens. The sequence continues at coordinate 186,490,063 of CM061063.1, read as the reverse complement.
CTTATTTTATATATCTGTTCTTTCATTGAGGACAATGTATGCTTTAAGTGTGGGGGAGGGAACCGATTGTTTTGTTTTTGTTTTTGTTTTTGTTTTTGTTTGTCACTCTTGAATAATTTGAGAAGATCAAGAGTATGTGTATGAATGTTGTGTTGGCAAGCTTGGTGGATTTTAATTAAATTTAGCATAGATTGATTGCATGAATTATGTTGATCATCGATGATTTCCCCCTAGGTTCTGAAAATAGAAAAAGTTGATCCCCATGTGAAAAATTGAAAATTGAACTTTGAGAAATTTTATTGTGATTGCTTGATTTATGATAAGTTTGGGGTGAAGGGGTGCACACACTAGGAATTGTATCTCGGTCAAACAATTTGCAAAAATGTCCAGGTGAGGATTTGAGCCTCCAACTTTGTTTTTGATTGTGTGGATCAGTTTCAAGTTACACTTTCCCGAATTTGATTGAATCTCTTCATGGTTTGCATGTCTATGTGTTGCATCAAATGAATTAGGCAATTTTCTTTGAAATTGCTACCTGGCCTAAAAAGAACCATCCCTGATGCATGTTCCCTAGTTAGCCACATTGAGCCTAATTGACCTATTGTTTCTTGATGACCTTATGTTATAAGCCAAAAATCTGGAAAAACCATGTTAACCCAATCTTAGGATTAGGAGAGCATGGGAGCTTAGCAAGAGAAGGGTTGTAAGGAACTAAGTTTGGGGTGGCTACAAGGTGATATGTCATTTTGGGTTGAGAAAAAGAAAAAAAATAAAGGTTGAAACCCAAGGCAAAAAATAAAAAAAAAAAAAATTGCCAAAAGAAAAAGGGCAAAATAGTGGAAAGGGCAAAACAAAAAGCTTAGCAAGGAAAAGACCTTTTGATGTTGCATGCATGTTTTCGTGGGAACTTTGTTTGAGATGAAAATCAAATTCATGGGAAGTGCTCTTAAAATGTGAAATTGAGTGAAAAGTTGAAAGCCTAGACAAATTGAGCGAATGAGTGAAATATTACATGCCCTTGTGAGGAAGGCAATTGTTTGAAATTGGTGATCTCCCTTTTGTGTGTTACTTTGATCCTCAACTTAGATTAATGATTGCATGAATAATGAAGTTCTTAATTGTTTAAAGTAAATGAATGTGGGGATTACATTGATGCAAGGGGGAAATCATTGAAGAAAAACTGTTTTGTTAAATTGCAAGAAATTTGTGCGAAATTGATTGAATCCTTTAGGCTTGCCAAGTCTTGAGTCTTCTTTTGAGTTTTAGCTTGCTTGGGGACAAGCAAGGTTTAAGTTTGGGGTGTTTTGATAAGCTTCTGGCTTATCTAGTTTTATAACTAGTAAGACTGTGGTTTATGTGCTAATTATTCGAGTTCAATCTCGATTTCTCCCAAATTGGCCTTGTTTTGTTCCTAAGTTAGACTTTGACTCGTTTTAGGCATTTTTAGTAGTTTTTAGTCTATTTTGAATAGAATTACACTTTTTGTTTCTTTTTATTGTTTCAGGTTAGAAGTGAAGCTATGAGAGTCAAGGAAAGTCAAGAAAACAGTGGAAATTGCCAATCTGGAGATACTCGCCCCGCGAGTGGATGCTCGCCTCGTGAGCCTGAAGATCAGCTGATCAACAACAATCATCCATTCTGTCTCGCCTCGCGAATCATGAAGACCTGGAGGACAGAGACCATCACGGCCTAGCCGTGGTGAAGGTCACGGCTGTGACAGACTAGAATTCCAAGTCTCGCCTCGCGAAACATCCTCTCGCCTCGCGCAAGTGCAATTTGAAAGCGCGCCAATTTTAATATTCGCCTCGAGAGAGCTTATTCTCCCCGCGAGCACGCGTGATCCTGAATCCTATATATTGCTGTTTTACGGCAGAATTTGGGAGCTTTTTGGTTCTCCACTGTTTTGTAACGTTTATGGCTGAATTCCTTGTTTCTGGAGCTGCGTCTCCTTCTTTTATTTTCTTATTTTACAATGGTGATTATTTCCGATTGTTTGTGCGTCATTACGAGCATGAGGAACTAATCACCTCGTCTGAGGGATCAATGAAACCACCCATGGTGGTGTAGAATTCGATGTGATGTATGTTTCTCTCCCTTTTCTCAATTAATGTTTTCCAATTCTGATTTGATTGCGTTGATCATATGCATGCGTGATTGACTAGTTAAACGTGTTGAGGCTTAGGAGGCAATTCGCGTTTTAGAACTTGAATTTGGAACATCGATCGAATATTGCACGAGAGTGAATAGGAGATCGGTGCAACCTTATAGGAACCAGATTTAATAGAGTTTAATGATTGGGTTATGAGACCTGGTAAGTAATTAATCCAATCGTTGAATACGTCCTATTGAGCACGACAGTGGATTTAGGAGAATTTGGGGGTCCTGGTTGACATTGTAATTGAACTTAGGGAGGAAATCATCATCGCTTGGGTACTATGCATGATTGGGTAGGTGGATTTAAGACCTTAGACATTTTAATTTCAGATTTTTAGTTAATTATTTTCTAATAGATTTGTTAATTTAGATTGCGACCTTATTTTCTCTCTCCCTCAACCACTTTCCTTGCTTGACCAACGTATCGAATTTCCTGCGAATTGGTAGAATTGGTAGCCCAATCCCTGAGTTCGACCTCGGTAGATTCTTACCGTGTTTTTATTACTTACGACGGTACACTTGCCGGTGACTCAACATAGGCCTATGTTGTTCTTACTTTATATGCTTATGAGCTTTGTTATTTAAAGTCCTATGTTGCTTCCAAGATGATCATAGACTTGAGCTCCATAAGTTATTGGATGCTAAAAGGTCTAAGAGATTGGAAAATTTAAAGATATCTATCATGAAAACCCAAGGATGGCCGAATCTTAAAGGTTATGGACTTAGGGTATTTCGTTTTTTCATTTTTCCAAAGTGATCATGATTTTGAGCTCCTTACTATTAATGGATGCGAAACCAAAGAGATTGGAAAGTTTAAATGTTCCTAGCAGATCTTATTGGTCAAGGCCGAATCTCCATCAAGTGTAACTTGGTGGGATTTTTGTTCAACTTTGTTTAAAGTAATCTTGTTTTAAACTCCTAGCACTTAAGGATCATAAATCCCTAAGTTGTATGTGTTTTGGAAACTTCTAGCACTTAAGGATCATAAATCCAAGAGTCGCATAAAATTTCGGAAACCCCTAATCCTAGTTTATCGTATGAACCGAACCTATACCTCGTGGTTAGTGTTCTTTGATTGAGTTTTAACTCATGATTTCATGTTTTGTAAACTTAGACTTCCATCTCGGAGGTAACGAGGACGTTCGTGGTATACCTCTTCGAGTATCTAATCTCCTTACCTTCACAGATGGTGGAGTTAATACTTTGTGGTGTGACGACGAGGAGCTTTGAGTTCGGGAGTTCGGTGATAACCTAGGTGGGGGAAAGAATCAACCTATCGTCGGAATCGATAAGTAGTAGATTATGTAGTAATTATGTAGGGCGACCTAAACCCTACTAGAAGTCGAATAATCGACAAGACCAAAATCGCTTTAAATTGATTTTATAAAACATCCATGGTGATTCTGGTATTGTAGGTTGATCGATATTAGGTTGATGTTTATACTGTTGATGGTTGATTTGAGTTTTATTTCCTTTATTGAACTGATTTTGTGCTATGTTGATGTTTTGAAATATCTTTGATTGACTTGATGTTATGCATGGTCTGTGTGGTATTTACTTTATGCTTAGTGGATTAAGTGAGGATATATATGTGGTCTAAGAGATGAGTTGTTTTGGGCGTAAGAATCATGATGATTTTTGTTTGAGGTGCCTAACCTACATTCTATATGTTAAAGAGGTGTTGTGACATAGAGCATGTGTTGAGGTCTTGATGAGAGGTTAAGGCACTAGGTTATGATCATAGGAGTCTGTGAGGTTCATAAGTTGTGTTGTTTCTATAACCGCATGTGGGACACATACAAGACCCGAAGCCCTTGTGGGACCGTCCAAAGGGTAAACTTAACTTGTGCAGCTACGAGTGTCATTGCTTTGCATGAGCACCTTTGGGGGTGGACGAGGTGTGCACCGGGATCATCGTGCAGCTGTAGTGTCACACTTTGCGTGAGCGTTCTTACCATGGTGAAGGTGTGCACCGGGATAATCGTGCAGCTATAGTGTCATTGCTTTGCATGAGCACCCATGGTCCGGGGTGCACGGGTTTAATGTGCAGCTATAGTGTCATTGCTTTGCATGAGCATTCTCACCATGACTAAGGATGTGCAGGGAATGGGACGTGTCGCTTGGACGATCGACCGATAACCATAACTATGATAGGGAAACCATAGCCATTTTTTCGAGATCAAGTTTTAGTTGCAGGAGTGAGGGTAGGATGGATATAAGAATTTTATGGAAGATGGATGACTTGACTGATGTTGTGTCTGTGATAATTACTGTATAGTTTACTATGACTCTTTTCCGCTTTTGATGATAGAACTGTTTCTTATCCCCTGTATATTTATGTATGTTGTATTTTGTCTCCTTGTGGAACTGTACGAGAAAACCCCGTGGATGAACGTAACCAGGAGGAGTTGGATGGAACTCCCTACAAACCGGATGCCGGAGGACAAGCTGTGACCCATGGTGATTAGGGTCTAGTTAGTTATGGCCAAGTCGCCACGTGTCGTGAAGATTTATTTTTCTCGCTTATGTTTTGTATAACTATGCACCGATTCGGGATCCTATTGATGGGATGCCCTGAAACAGTGTTTTGATAACTCTGATGCTTTAAGTATGTGTAATATATTTATGTTTGCATATTTTGTTCTATTTGAATCTATTTGCTTAAGAAATTAAGTTTCAATTTTTACGTAATTTTCACGTTAAGCGTGCGATTAAGTAATTAAATAATGAGGTTTTAAACTAAATGACACAAAGGCCACAACGGGGTGTCTCACACAACTCAGAGGAGTACACAGGAAACAACAATATACCAAACTTGCGTGTCTGGAAGGACCTTCATGCTTGTTTGGGGTCGAAACAAGTCAATCTGAATCTTCAACCTTGGGTGAATCTCTCATGACTAAGAAAACTTTAACTGTACTATTCGACACTATTATTGGTCATACTTTCACTTGATGCCCTATGTGAGAATATTGAATTTCTCTATTTCTGAAATTCTCATACAAGTTCATTTTTTCTATCCTCCAAGGATAATTTCTACGGCTTTATTCCATTTAAAGCATTCTCTACGGACTTGTATGTTGGCAATTGTTTCTCTGATCCCTATGGTTGTATTGGACAATCATAGTGACCAATTTTATGCTTATGAATGGAATTTAATATTCCGACTCTGATTTGAAATTTATTATGACCCATCGATTGATCATACTAGTCTGCAATTTTAAATTTACTCCAATGGATTTTTGTACGTGAGAATTGGTGCTCACGCTTCTAAATACCCTTTAGTGTATTAGACATTTGAGTGGATTGATTTGATAGTACCCATTGATCTGCATATTTTAGTATTTCTTTGAAAAATATGTTATGACTATTGTTTGAGTTGTAACATAGATGACTTCTTGGTAACAGAAGTTTCTTGATGAAACTTACTCTAGTTACTTCTACTTTTGGTAGATGTGGTCCAGTCTGAACTTTTGTCAGACTGTTTTCCCCTTTTAAATTGTCGTTTTGTAAATTCCTTAAATTAAGAAGGAATCCTCTTGGAGGTAGGAATTATCCATCTTGTGATTTCCTGATTCACCGGAAGTTCTTATGGAAGGAGGAACTTTAGTAGTCATGTTTGTAAGAATGTACCGGACATTTTTACACTCACGAACCTATTGAAGAATCTTTCTACATACTAAATATTCCTGTATCTTTCTAAATGACAAAATTAATATATATACCTTCTAGTGGGGGCCAACACCAAGAAATTTCCTTTCTTGAAAATTTCTTTCCATAGTCTTTAAGACCGTGTCTTGATATAGTTCGATAGAACTTATTACTTTTGATCAATTTTACCCTAAATCTTTTCCAAGCGTCATTGACATGTGACCTATCTCATGATGTCGGATTTAGTCGAGTACAGTAAAAAGATAACTTGACATTTGAGACCTCCCTGGTTAAGATGATAGCATCATAATGAATTTTGTTGTGGGTTTACCGAGGACCTCTAAGAGTCTTGTTTCGTTTCAAGTGATTGTGGATAGGCTGATGAAGTTGACACCCTTATTTCATGTTAAGATCCACTATGCAATGGAGAAGCTAACCGCAATATGTATCAAAGGACTGATCAAGGTTCATGAAGTATCTTCCAGCATCGTTTCAGATGAAGACCGGAAACTTACCTCACGTTTTGGGCAAAGTTTACATCGAGCGTTAGGAACCAAGTTGAAGTCAAGTTCAGCTTATCACCCTGAGTTCGATGGACAAGTAAGAAATCGTCTGATCCTTAGAAGGTTGGCTGGGAGTAAATGTAGTATCTAAATACGATCATCCCTAGTAGGATAAACAAGAGGTGATAGGAGTTTTGGTTGAGGTGTAGATCTGAATAATAAGATGAGAATCTCTAGAATTAACATCAGTAAGTAAAACGATTTTAGTAGATTTTATCATGATCGAGGCAGAGTATCGTTAGGGGAAATCTAAGGTAATGATCAAATGTTCGTAGTTAAGATTGATTGTATAAAGTTGGAAGAGTAAAAGGAATGTACTTATGGTAGTTTCACCTAAGTTGAATGTGAGCAGAAAAGATGATTTCTTACGTTAAACTAAGTTTTCTAGAGTAGTTCACTACTACAGAAAAGGGCTTCAATAGCACTTTTTTTGGCCTTTAGTAGCGCTTCAAAGCGCTATCTATTCACCCGCTACTGAAGGTGGGAGAGATTCAATAGCGCTTAAAAAAGCGCTACTGAAAGTAGGAATAGGTAGCGCTTCCTTGAGAAAGCGCTGTCTAAAGTTGGTAATAAGACAATCTATTACATACTTTAGATAGTGCTTTCTCAAGGAAGCGCTATCTATTTGTCACTTTAGGCAGCGTTTTTTCAAGAAAGCGCTACTGAAAGTAGGAATAGATAGCGCTTCCTTGAGAAAACGCTGTCTAAAGTTGGTAATAAGACAATCTATTACATACTTTAGACAGCGCTTTCTCAAGGAAGCGCTACCTATTTGTCACTTTAGGCAGCGTTTTTTCAAGAAAGCGCTACTGAAAGTAGGAATAGGAAGCGCTTCCTTGAGAAAGCGCTGTCTATTTGTCACTTTAGACTAGGGGTGTTCGCGGATTGGATTGGATCGGTTGAGCTAAAAAATATCCGATCCAATGATGAAAACATCGTGCGGTTTGGATTGGATCGGTTTGCTTCCTTAAAAAAATCCGATCCAATCCAATCAAATGCGGTTTGGATTGGATTGGATAATTCGGTTTTTGTCATACTTTATTTTTTTTCTAATGTCAAGTATCATTTCTACTTATTTAATAGTAGATAAAAGATAATCTTCGTTTTAATTTGGGAGTTTGAGAAGAAAAAAATTATTGATATTTTTTAACACGTTCTTTTATATTAATTCTCTATATCTACTCCCACTTATCCTAATTTTTTTCTTGAATCGACTTCAAATAAATTGTAGCTAATTATTTTTCAAATTTACTTAATTGTTTTCCTATTTTTCATGATTACTCAATCATATATATATATATATATATATATATATATATATATATATATATATATATATATATATGCATCAAAACTTTTAGTAAAATATAACTTCAAGACATTAATATTTATTCTAAATAGTCTTATATATGTCATTCCAACAAAAATATTAAAGAGAATGAGGGACATAAAAGTATGAAGAATAATGTTTAAGTATGAGTAATACTATAATTTCAAAAATAATAGTATATGTATATAATAGATCGGTTTAGATTGGATTGGATTGGATTTCACTATAGGATCCAAAATCCGATCCAATCCAATAAAAAATTGCGGTTTTTTCGATTTTCGATTTTTTCGGTTTTCGGTTTGTTCGGTTTTCGGTTTTTTGGTTCGGTTTTTACGATTTGAATCGGTTTGGATCGGTTGATGAACACCCCTACTTTAGACAGCGTTTTTTCAAGAAAGCGCTACCTATCCCCCCTTTTTTTTTTCATTATTCACTGTTTTTATACATTTCCCACCTGCACAACCATCCCTCATCAATTCACACTAACACCGCATTTAGGTACATCACACACATACACATATATAATGTACAAAGCTTACATACAATATTGGTAAGCATATATATATATATATATAAACCAAACCAAATATCAAAATCATGCATATATAACCAATTAATTAAGTAATATACTTTAACACAATTCACAGTAACGCTTACACATAACCAATTCTACTATTTAAGTTCATAAACCAAAAGGTCGCTAACCTACACTAGATAATAACCATGCATACTAACAATGTGTACAAGCTAATCAACACACTAGCTAGTAATTATAAACAATTTGTGCATGCTGCTTCCATCTTCTGCTTGATTGCACAAAGTCTTTGTTGTCGGCCTGCATAAGATACATATACAGATCACTTGCACATACACACAAGTCTAATAATTAATATAGTTTATTCCTGACAGTACACAAGATATAACACAAACGAAAACAGAAAAGAGAAGTGATTAGCTCAAATATATGATGCAGAAAATTGATGTTGGACTATTCTAATTGGAACGCTAGACTTCATCAGTCTTGGCCATGGCATAGTATGGTGTATGTTAATATGGGCCTCTAATTGGATGAACGATTTACCAAATCTTGCTCAGCAGTAAAGAACCATAGGTATGAACATAAATATCAAATACAGTAATAGTTAAAGTTAAAATGAGCTAATCAATTTTTATGTTCGTTTCATGACCAGGATACCCTGGAACCTTAAAACACCCAAGAAGAACAATAGTCTTCTTACCTTAGAATTCTGGCTTGGAGTAGATGACTTTGTTTATGATGTTGTCTCAGATATTCGGGCTTCTGATTTCTCATTTGAATAGCTAAAAGCAAAACAAGGCAGTATAAGGATAAGAATCTTATTGACAAATGATTATACGCGAGACATTTTTAATGCTATTCGTAGTTTAGTGTGTGCATCGGTGCATGAAATGTCAGTTGTTAAATGGGCATTAGTCACATGACACTATGAGATATCATAAATAATTGAACTTGATATGTAAAAGTAGTTGTGTAATAATTCAACTTGATATGATAAATAAACTTAGAAAACCTACGTAGAAAGTATTGTGACCCAGATGAGCTCCACACAGTCAACCCAAAGAAGCTTTTGCTCCACAGGAATCACACCATAAGTAATCAGATGGGCAAAGGCCAAAGCTTCCACCCTGCCTGTGAAGCATATTACAGCTGTGTGAAGTTCTTTTTATCATACAATAATGAAATTTTAGTCATTGAAACAGGAAAATATTTACTAATCAAACAACTATATGAGGATAAGAATATACATTTATTCATCACAGTAATCTTCATTCTTGATTTTTTGTATTAAAAAAAAACAAGAAGCTTTTCCCACATTGTGGAATCGGCTACTTTTCATTCTTGAATTGTTTGTTGTATTCACATTCAAATTTAACAAAATTCCCCTTTCTTCCTTCCATTTTCTCCTTTTACTTTTTTGGTGCCCATAGGAAGGGGGAATCTGTAACAAGGCCATTCCTATAGCAGACATATTGCTGGAACATCACCATCTCTCAGATCCTATTTGGTTCCAAGGATGGCTATAAAAAATTGCTTGAGGTAAACGGGATGTCCTAGGTGTTGACTCAAGTGTTGGCCTATGATGTGCAAGTGGTGATTCAACACATTCAAGGGTGCTTTTTCTCTTCTTCCCTACTAGCTAAAAATAACAATTGCAGGGTGCTCAAACTACTTTAGTATTAATAAAAAGGAATAGGGGGTGGTAATAAAGGAGTAATCTTCTCCAATGGTTCAGAAATTGATGATGATGATCAGCGTGAAAAGGAAGTATAACAATGCTTTACTTGGCAAACTGCGAAGATTTTCAAATAAAGGATTTCTTTGATTTCAGAAGCAAGGTAAACCCTCACCTAACAGTATCAGGGAAATGTAGAATGGTTCCTTGACCTTGTGGTCAGCAAGAGCCAAAATGTGACCTACAGTTTGGTGTATGTGACAGTCATTTATTCTCAAAATGAAAATGCCAAACAACACATCAAGACCTATGTAATGGAAACAACAAACACAAATAACCACAATTGCAGCACCAGAGATCCAACAAAAATGGTAGTAGAATAAGTTTTCCTTCAGGTTTCTAAGACCTACATATATACCCAACATTATCACACTCCAAATTTGGACCTAGGAGTATGAAATAGTTGAAGTAGATCTAGCTCAGTTTTTAGCTTGACAAAATTGTTGATATGCTTTGGATATCTATCCAGTCTCAATTTGTTCTGGCTCCGTTGATATTAGCTAACACAAAGTAAAGAAAAATACAAATGGTTAGCAAAGGAAAAATAAATGTATAAAGAGGTAAAAGACGAAAAAGTGCACCTCATGGTCAAGCAACAAATTTTCGGGCTTGATATCCCTATGAATAACATGCTTCTCATGACAATATGCCAGTGCTTTTGTGAGGCTCAAAATATACTAAAATTTTCAAAATAAACAAAGTTAGAGTCAACATAATATAAAAGACTTCATTGAAAAAAAGGAGTGCAATGATAAGCAATTAAGCATAGAACATAACATAATCTCTGCTTAGAAGGTTTTGTTAATATTTTTTGAGTTTCTAATCCAGTTTCACTTAATTTATCTATAGTTCCATATTTCACAATCACAGCAAGTCATTACAAGTGGCGTATTGCAAAAATCATCACAAACATGTCATAATTTGATAAAAAAAATTATATTTTTAGACAAGAGTTATGCTTTTTTGTCCATTCAATCTCTTCACTTATACAATCAATTTTCTGGCAAAACAAACTATGGCATCTTCGTTCTTACTCAGATTTTCTCAAAAGTCAAAACCCAATAATCTGAAGTAATGCCTAGAATGAGAATCAATGAAAATGTTGACCCTCCAGCTGAGTTAAGTTTCCACCAAAACAAGGCAAGATCAAAGTGATAATAGTTTGTCAGAATGGTAGAAAAAGCAGGAAGCAAACTGTGCAGCAAGGAAAAGGTGACACAGAATAGAGAATACATACATAACACAACCATCACAACCTCATGAATTATGACTCTAGTTAATACCAACTCTAGAAACCAGCCTTATTACAGTAACTCACCACACACACAAAGAAAAGATTACCGTGGCAGCTTCCTTCTCGGTGAGATGACCTCTTTTGCTAAGTTCCTTGTAAAGCTCCCCATTATGAGCATATTCAAGAATCAAAAAAACTGGATTTGCTTTAGGTAAAACCGGGTTTGCTTTCAGAGCTTGCTCATAGGCAGCAGCTGAAGCAATGGTCACTGTTAAAGCATGCTTGCTCTTCTCTTCCTCTGCTTCATTTACTGTTGTTTCTTTTGATGGTGGTGGTGGGGCTGTAATTGAAGGTAACCTCTTGGTCTTTGACATCCATTTCCTTCTTTTCTCCTTTTGCAAATAAGTTTATGTCTCATGAGAAACATAATCTTACCAAAAGAGTTAGTTTAAAAAGGCACAAGACTTTACCAAAGAGCCTCTTCACTAGACTAAACCAGCTCTTCTTCTTGGCCATTTAACAATATCACATAGGTCAGCTTCAATGTCTGTGATCTGAAATTTTACCCATAAAAATTCTCTTATACACAAGATATCTTGGTTTTGGGTTACACATCAATTGGTTGGCAACTAAGCAATGGTTTAAGTAATGGGATAGTACAAAGTCAAACATTAGACTTGTCTAAATAGAAGGAACAACTTGCAGAACTTGTCATAGAATTATATTCTTATTGGCACAAGTAGTCATAGCATAGGCCAAATAAATGTACATGAATCAGAACTTTGATTTCAGTGTAGATTGAACATTAATGCACACAATTTAATAATAGATAGTTGAAAAAGAAAAAATGGATGAATGCTATGCAGATTTGGAGTGAGATCCAAGTTAATTACTTACCCATTTTTTGGAATCATGTTATGTTAGTCATAGCTTGTGCATATTTCAAAACATGAAAAGGTTCCTGTGTTTGGCTGATTTGTTCGAACAAAGTAAACAAACTATAACCATATAAAAATGCTCCAATGAAATTAAACCCAAAAAAAAAAAATGCTTTCACTCCAAAGAACAGATATAAAGGCAAAAAAGGACAATAAATCATCAGGAGCAGCATAAGTAATGCCGACTGAATATTAACCAGTGGAGAGGAGACAAAAAAAAAACCTTGACTACAGTTTGACTGAACCAAGAGATGAGACCATATTTGTTCAGATACCCAGCCATTGCAATGAGAGCGGCAAACCATGTGAGAGTATCCCAGGCAACTCCCTCAGCTAAGCACTCCTTCCATGTAACAACCCCTGTGACAAGGAGTACAGCTAATCCAATAATGGCAGAAGTTACAGCATCTATATTAAGAAGCCCTCCAAAAATCCAAAGTCCTACCTGGTAAAACAGCAAAAGAGAGGGAATAACTTACTAAACAAATTGAAGATTAGACATTTAAAGTATCACGTTTGTATTTAACTTATTAAGACACAAGGTATGCAGTAATAAAACTACTAAATCACGTATTTCAGAGCTATAAGAAGCTACAAACAACCAAAGGACTTGCATGATAACTTGGCAAACAATATTAAAGATGGCCATGAGCCCATGACCACTCATAACCGATGTCTGATTTTTTACAGTTCCCTTCCCTGGCTGAAAAGCAAATTTAAAATGCATATATATTATAAGATTAACCTACCACTGCAAATTGAACACTCAACCAAGGATAGAAAATTCAACAGATAACAATAGATTCAAAAAGGAGGTTCTTAGAAGGAGCATAACATAAGATTCCAAGTGAGCAACCAACAACTGAGTTGCTACGGACCAACTCTGCATTTCGATTAGCATTTCTTTACAAGATTGATTTCAAAATCTCACTTCTAAACCTATCTTAGTATTATTCCCCAGTCATTTATGAGTGATTGACAAGCCAATACAGTCAGATGATGAAGTGAATCATAGGATACACTGTACAACATTAATTCTGTGAGACATTGCCATGCCAACACATTGATGCAGTGCAGAGTGCAGCTACCAGATATAATTTTCAGGGGATTTGCAGGCTATTTTTCAGAGGCAAACACTTCAAAATCAACAATTCATCAAGACGATCAAACATAGAATTCCTATGTAAACTTCAGATTATGTAACAAGTCATCCTGCAACACCACTAGCCTATGTGATCTTTATATGGGTCTTTGACCAAAATAGGGTCCATTCACCATGGCAGAATAGATTTCGATGCTCTTTTCTTCAAGACTGTTAGAATATGCCTCAACTTCTACAACTATTAGCTAACAGTAACATAATTTGTTTTTATACCCCTTGAAATCATGTCATTGTGTAGAGTTAAAGCCTTAAGCAGATTATGACTTTTACAGTAGATCCCAAAACTTTTGCAGCAATACCTTGAAAGATCACAATACATATGTTTCATCTATGTTGTGGTCTTTATGCAAGAACTCACCACCTGAACAGGGTTTGGGAGCACCACAAACATCATCGCCACTGTAACACCAATAAGGGAAATTGCAACACTAAGAAGACGTTTCATTCCTCCACTGTAACTTCCTGCTCTCACATTGGATGCATCTGTGAGCCTCACCTCTCCCAATGAGGTCTGGGTTAACTACAATTTCAGAAGAACATGAATTAGAAGGAATGAAAGGCAGGATTCAGAATAGTTAATTTCAAACATTACAGCAAATAAATTCTTGTGGGAGGAAGCAAATTGAATATATATAAAACAATATCAACCCTGGAGCGACATACTGATTTGATGGAAGTTGGGGAGAGGCCTTTAAGCATATCTGCATCCCCGTACCCAAAAACAAAAAAGGGACTCTATTATGTTGCTATCAAAGAGACGTCCCCTAAGAAGCCCCCCCCAAAAAAATATATACTTGAATACATTTGATTTTTCAGAACTACAGCAATGTCTTTGAATACAATATAATTGTCATGAAAGCCAACAAAAAACACCCTGTATGTACAGTGGAATATACTTCTCCTAGCTTGCTAATTGAAATATAGAAAATATGTTGCAGCACCCTTGAAGCTTGTGATGCAAAAATGCAAGGAAGCTGTTTGATTTTCCATATCCATGTGATACCAATCTACAACAAGTTCAAATCTGCTTGTGATGTCATCTAGCTTTTTTTGAATGAACACATGTGATAAATACTATACCATCCACTTTGGGATTTTATCAAACATACAGTGTGCAAACTTACAAGATGCACAAATAGGAAGAAATGGTTCATCCCAAATCCCAATCATCGTGTAATTGAGCAGAGATTAAACAGAGATCAAAACCAGATTCGAAGAAGAGCAAAGAGAGGAAAATGAAACTGATTTTGGTCTGTATTTCATTCAACAAATAGGGAAAGATGAGGTTCATCCAGTTCAGCAATAGGCGTGGGGCTTGCAGCAAGAGGGGGCAAAACCTGAAATCAGAGGTGGGCAATGGAAGGCACCAACCAAGGGGGCAAAACCTTAAATCAGAGGTGGGCAATGGAAGGGAAGAATGATGGGGCAAAAGGGTCGCACCACTATAAATCACCTCAGCGACCACCTTCACCATCGCGCTATCTCTCTCTGCCTCTGAGTTCCTATGGTTTGATGGCGCGACAGTACGTAGTAGCTTTGACGCGCGGCAGCGGACATAGAGTGGTAGACGAACGGGCTCGACTGGGTTACGACACGAGGGAGAGGAGAGTGGTGATGGTAGACGAACAGCGGCGGTGGTAGCTTAGGCGATGGTGGTAGACGAGATCGAGTGGTGAGGGTTTGGAGAAACAGGGTGGGAGGGAAATAAAATGTTTTATGAGAGGTTGTGAGAGAGTCCCGCAAAATTTTTGAGAATGGGAGGGACAGTGGGAGGGAAACATTTATTTTTAGGATAAGGAATAAACCCCGCTTTCTTAAACAAACGTTATCTTAGGTTATGAATAGATAGTGCTTTTTTGAACAAACGCTATCTATTCATTACAAATAGATAGCGCTTCCTCAAACAAGTGCCATTTATTCCTACCTATCAACTTTTAATAGCGCTTCCTTGGAGAAGCGTTGTCTTAGGCTGTATCTAAAATAGCGCTTCTTCAAGGAAGCGTTACTAAATGTCTTCCGCCTCTCTTTTAATAGTGTTTCAGTTAGAAATGTTATTAAAGGTGCGCTACTAAAACCCTTTTATGTAGTAGTGGTTCAAAATTGAAGAGTTAGATAATCCTACTCGATGTGGTTCCTTTGGTTTCAATTACATTAAGGGGATGTAATAATGTTTTTGAGGTTGAGACGTGTGATTCTGATATATATTATGGAATGGTGGACTACGTTCAATGGGAACAAGACTACGATTGGATACTTTGAGTAGGAAGTTGAGGCATGTTGCTATAAAGGTACTGTTGATCTTTGTGTTAATTGTGGGAGTTATATGTTGGAATAAGGTTTTCTAACGGACCAGTATTTAGAATAGAAATTATTAAGTTTTGATTATAACCTTCAAGTGTTATAGACTAAGATGAAATGTCAAGGATAGTGGGAATAATGCAGTAGTGGATAGTTTCAAGGATAAACAGAATGAAGGTAAGTATGAATTTCGTTATGAAGTTACCGATGCCACCTTAGGGGAAGACAGCGATGGGAAATACAATGTGGGATTTTGGGGTTAATATGCAAGTACAAGATCCTGTCTATATTTGAGTCACGAAATTTCGATGTTGAAATTTTTTTTAGTGGGGTAGTAATGTAACACCTTGCTTTTCATATACGTTGTATTGTCGGTAACAATATATCTAATTATATTTTACCTGAGACCTATAAAATGATTTTGAGGAAAAAAAATCATATCTATAACCTACTTTATAGTAGGAGGCTATGGTTAAAATTTGGGTTTAAAATTCAGACGGAATCCAGTCTGCGTTTTCACTGACAGTAAAATTTTACTGATTAGAAAACCAAATTTTGACCCGAAAACGAAACGTTTTAGATTTTTTATCACTTTTATAGTGATATAATCTAATTTGGAAATTTTAGCTCAAAAATAAAATTTTATATTTTATTCGGGTGAATTTTCGAAGAAAATGCACGAGAAATGCTAAATCGGGTAAACGACGGAGTCGGAAATGGAACTGCAGAAATAGAACCGGACATCGGATGGAGGTGACAACTTGCCACCTAGAGGTGGTGAGTCATGGGGTGAGTCACCACCATGACTCACCAAGTAATGATGCCAATTATACAAAATATCTAGTTTTGTTTTGAAAATACCAATATACCCTAAAACTTTCATGGAATTTCCATTCTTGTCCCAACAAATCTTGGACCCTTCTACCCCTATGAGGCTCACGGTCCTCCCCCATTCAAGACACTTACCCATTTCATTTTTACTCTCTTCATCTCCTTCAAGTAAAAAACTCCATTTTCTCCTAAAAACCTCGACTTTCATTGGAACATAACTTCAAACTTACATTCCTTCTTGAAAATCCAAAGGTATCATCTTCTTCCCCATGATCTATTATCCCATTCCCCTTTTGAAATTTGTTGATTCCATTAAGTTTTACTCAAGATTACATTTCATGCTCTTTCCTTTAGAAATCCATGAAAAATCATAGGAAAATGATTTTGATGTTGTGACGATTTTTAGAAGCTATGTAAGATCCCTAGATTAATGATCTAAAAGCATGAGAGCAAAGAAAATTAGGGATTTCCTCCCTAATTTTCTACGTTATGACCGAAACCCCCTAGAAGTGGGTTGAGTAGGATTTTTCAATTTTCATGCTTGTTTGATTTGTTGGCTGTATAGGTATTGGTTAGTTGTTGTTGTGCGAACTTGTGGACGAAGAAAAAAAGCTTAAACACTTGGAATCTACACTTGTTGGAGCATTAAAGGGAGTTTACCTGAGGGACTTTTATAGTTATATGCTTTTGTTGTTAGTTTATATATGTCTTTAAATGTAATGATTTTGTGATGTTTTGAATTGATCACTTATAATTGATGTTTGAGTATGGGTGAATCTATGATATAAATGTTTGTCCATATATGTTTATTTATGTGATTATGCATGGAATGTGTTGATTGTACTGGTTGAGAGCGAGGCGATCGACCATAACTTGATAATCTTCAAGCCGTAAAAGACATCAATGAAAATAAATGTCTTGATTTTATTTCAACGAGAGACAGTTTTAATAAAGTTATTATAGATAATTGTAGTATAAAAAAAGAAATCGGCGAATTTTAAGATTCGTTTTGCTTAAAACTCATTAACTGAGAGATTGTAAGGACGAACAGTGAAAAGTCGCATTATCTTTATTTACCTTAAAAATTTCTAAAATGAAAAAGGAAGTCTCTAAAATGCTTTAAAATCGTCAAGGAAAAAATGTATTTGAAATAAAGAGTCTTTTGTTTTACAAAAAATTTGATTTACACAAAAAGTTTAGAAAAATTGCAGTTGAGACAGAAACTATGTAAAATCATTTCTTTACGTCAAAAGATTTTGAGAAAAAAAATGAATTTCTTTGCGATTTAACGTTTTAGAAACAAATATCAATGAAAAAGATTTTCTGCGAAAGGATTTAAATCAGCGAAAATATTTTTGATAAACTTGGATAAGTTTCGGAGTTTTGTTTTGGTATTTGTTTCCACAGAACGAAAACTGTGTTGGAAATAAAAGTTAATGAACCTAGTGGCTGAGACGTCGGGATTTTAGTGTTCTGTGAGAAAAACACGTAGATCGATGACCCATGTTGTCCATGGGGGACTCTGTGTACTATAAGTGATGTGGTGGATGTTGACTCACCGGCCAGTGTACCGGGTCGTCGCAGGTAATAAAAACACGGTAAGAATTTACCGAGGTCGAACACAAGGATTGGGCTACCAATTCAACCAATTCGCGGGAAATTAGATACGTTGGTCAAGTAACAGAAAGTGGTTGAGATTGGAGAGAAAATAGGATCGAAATTCAATTAACAAGTCTAATAAAACTAAGCTATTTAAAATCTGAAATTAAAATGTCCAAGGTCACAAATCCACCTACCCAATCATGCATACCCAAGTGATGATGAATGCCTCCCTAAGTTCAATTACAATGTCAACTGGGACCCCCCCAAATTCTCCTATATCCACTGTCGTGCTCAATAGGACGTATTCGACGATTGGATTAATTACTTACTAGGTCTCATAATCCTAATCTCGAATTCGATTAATTCTTGTTCCCTATAAGGTTGCACTAATCTCCTACTCACTCTCGTGCAATATTCAATTAGTGATCCCAATTCAAGTTCTAAAACGCGAATCGCCGCTCGGCCTCAACACGTTTAACTAGTTAATCACGCAATACATATGATCAACGTATTCAAATCAGAGTTGGAAAACATTCATTGAGAGAAGGGGAGAAACAACATACATCACATGAACACTATACCGCCATGGGCGGCTTCATTGATCCCTCAGACGAGGAGATTAGTTCCTCATGCTCATAGACAAACAATCGGACATAACCTCCGTAGCAAAATAAAAAGAAAAAGGGAGACGCAGCTCCAAAGAGAAAAGAAATCGTCCTCAACGCTACCAAACAGTGGAGAACCAAAAACTCCCCCGAATGATGGTGCTACTCTGCTGCATTTATTGCCCCAAAACGCCAAAGTGTTGCATGATTAGGAAAAATCGGCACTATCTTCTCAATTATCATAAAAATCAAATATGTAGATTCCCTTAATTGTAGTGCAATCTTCATTATTCCTCTTCACTTTTAATTCACGTGGGGCCCTTGGCATTTAGTAACATATTGAATTTGAATTTTAAAACCAAATCATGAATTGATCCCATAATTAATGCTGCCATTATCTCCTTGCATATGATGATTGATATTCATTAATGACTTCAAATCTTCTATTTTTATGGTAAGTCATTAATATCCAAATTATCAAATCCATCAATTAGGCCTCTTACATGGCTGCTGGACTTTTGTTCCATATCAACTCATCAAATATTTCCAAAATTCTTCTTTCAATTTCACTTGATCACGTGGGTCCCGTGATATTAATTGCAAATCTTCTTTCACTCAGATTAAATTCATGCTGCTGTCATGCTCATTCTTTATGTAAATTCTAAATTAACTGGATTTGAGCATTTTAATCATTAATTCCTGCAAAACAACACCAAGAAACCGCTTCACCCGTTCCAAAGGAAAAACTAACTAAAATCAAATAAAGAATGCCTAATCTATATGAAAAATGCATGCAAAAGTGTACATAAAATATGATGTAAAATCACACTATCAGTGGACTTTGTGTCCCATATCTGCGAACCTAGGACTGGTGTATCAGTCCAGGGTTTCGTGATTGAGCACTCGGACTACGTATCATGTGTTAAGAATGATTGGGCTTTATGCCTTTAGTCGTGTCCTTTGAGCCTGGACAATAAAGAACGAACGAAAAAGAAAAACAATGAAAAACAATTGTTTTACATGCATTGACTGGCAGATGTGCCATTGTGGCCGATGTAACGCCCTTCGTTACATTAGTAGCCCAAATTAATTTTCTATAAAAACCTTTATAATATTTAAATTAAATAATCGGGTCATAAGATTTTTCACAATAAAAAAAATAAGTGTAAAAGATTCTCGTATATTCAAAATGATTAAATAAAGTAATAGTGTTAAATAAACCATTATATCCAAATAAAATAAAATCTCATAAATATTAATTAATGAAAACCACATAACTCTTTACAATTGTTTTTGCCTCAAAGCACGGACGTCTAATAAACTCAAAAGAAATAAATAAATAAAAGTAAACTTGAGCTAATATTTTCAAGACATTCTCAAGACGCTGCATCATCTATCTCAACACCTGTAAATTCTGAAAGACAACACCACTAATGAGATTTATAATCCCAGTAAGTAAACACGGTTCTAAAAGGTTTTTGAAAAGATGTTGCTTTCAGCCGGTGCGGTAACCGGAAAAACATCCATGGTACCCCCTAATTTTCCAAAATAATGTTCATTAAAAATAATAATTTTAATTACAACAATCATATAACGACAACATAATAAAATATCATATATTAATTAAACAAAGTAATCACACATCACACAATAACACAATCCTCAAGTGGCTCGGAAACCCCTCTCTGTGTTGGTTTCTTGCCCAATTCGGTGACTCAAGAACCTCATTAAATCGATCTCATTAAATTGGTTCCTTGCCCCTTGTCTGCGGTGGCTCGGGAACCTCGTTCTAGAATTGATTCCTTGCCACCCTCTTTATGGTGACCCGAGATCCTTGTTCCAGAGTTGATTCCTTACCCCCATGGTGACTCGAGAATCCCATTTTAGAATTGACTCATTGCCCCTATGGTGACCCGAGAACCTCGTCATTAAATTGGTTCCCTGCCTCCAATTAACGGTGACCCGAGAGCCTCGTTCATAAAATGGATTCCTTGCCCCACATCTTATTTTTTGACCTCCCATTAAATGGCGATGTTACAAGCCAGTGCCTCATTCTTAGGCGGCATATCAACAAATTCCACACATCATGCATATACTCATTCATCCATATTCCGAAGCATAAAACCATCAATCACAATTGACAAACTTTTCAAAACATATAACAAATACAATTCCATACCATGATATAATCAACTCATAAATATCAATTGAACAAATATCATGTTATGACAAAAATTTACGAGTACAATATAGCAATCATAAACACAACGAATAATATACATCAACAAGCATATCAATCAACCCAATACAAATACCAAGAATGTGTTTCATATCAAATAGTCAATTTAATCAATTTTATTTTGAAGACAAAACCCCAAATAATTACTTTTAATTTCATAATCAAACCATTTTAAAATCTATACCATGAAAGTTTAAGAAAAAAGATGTTTACTTACTTCTCGTAAACCTCCAAAATACTCTAAAAGTTATTCTTGACAAAAGTCATTGCTTCACAAAAAAAAACTTGCTTCTTTTTACCAATAATATTTGATCTGCATGACTCCTTATTCTGCACTGCCATTGGTAATCAGAGCTACCCTGCTCTCATTTTGTTTTTCTTTGCCTTCACTGTCGGCGGCGCTGCACTCTCCCATGATGAGGTTCTTTGGTGTTTTTGAAACCCTTATATATTTTATATTTGGTATAAGAGTCTATATACTCTCTCTCCTTTTATTATTATTATTATTATTATTATTATTATTATTATTATATATAACTTAACATCAATTCGACCCATCTTCACTATTCTTGTGTGGCCAAAGCAACCCACGATGCAAATTGGCAACGCCAATTTCTTATTTGGGCGTGGGGCCTTTGGCCCTTTTTTTTATATTCTTTTTTTTTATTTTATATTTTTTTTACATGAACTTTGTATTATTTTAATTATTAATCAACTCTAATAAATTGATCCTTTTATACACTAAACTTCCTAATAGCTTAATCTTTTTTATTAAAAAGATTATTAAAATTTTAGGATGTTACAGCAGATGTGTCATTGTGTTAGTTGTAACACCCCGTTTTTCGTAATTAAGCTTAATACGTTTATATATATATATATATATATATGCTTGTTATGTTTGTTTTTTATGTCTAAGTTTATGTTTGGGGATGTTTAGCCTTAGAAAGGTTCAATCTTTTTAGAGTCCTAGTAACCTGTTTCACCGTTTTGGTCATATATTGAGTTCTAGATGTCCGATTCAAGTGATCTTTGATGTGTTAGAAAGCTAAGAAAATTATATACAAGTCTTATTTTATGTGTTTTGGTCAATTCGGTCATTTAGTTGGCCTCGCTCTTCAATCTTTGTCGCCCCGTGCTCGGGAATTGAGCACTGCACCCCAAAACAGCAGAACAACCTCTTCCCCTTCCTCTCCCTTTGAATCTTCATAGTTCTTGGAATCCTAGCGGTGTTTGGGAGAGAAAAGTACGTGTTAGTACCGTTAGAGGTAAGCTGGTTATTCCTCTCTATTAATCTCTCTTCTTGATTGTTGGATTGGGATTAATTGGTTGTTCTTACGTTTCGCCAAGGCTTGAGGAACTCATCGAGCCGCTCGAGGGAACACGACCAGTTTGCTTTCGAGGTTTGATCTTCATACCAAGTATGGGGAGAAGGGATAGTATGAACATGTTGACATTGGGGGTAGCGTAAGATGAAGGGTTAACCCACGACCCTATTTGTTTGCTATTTGATTACATGTTAACTGTTGTTATATGACTATTGTTAATGATTCCTTATTGTTGGCATGCTTTAAATTGCAAACTGATGTTGATGATGTTGTTGTATGAATTAATGATGTTCTGTTTATTAAAGTTTATGAATGAATGTTGTTATTGTCTGTTTGGATGATGTTGTGAAGCGATCAACGATGAAGATGTTAATAAGACACTAAAACCATCAATGATTAAGGGATGTTTCCCACTTTGCTCATAAGACTTGAATCATAGTAATGAGAGGTGAGGTTAATGTTTGATGGTCCTTGGGTAGACCCTAGGGATTGACTCATGAGTGTTTAGGGATCTTAATAATGAAAATGAATTAAAGGATTAATTCCCCTTAATTATAAGACTTCAAGAATAATTAAGAACAATGAAACTGATGATCAAATACTTAGTAAAAGCCAATAGGTTCAATCCATGAATTACCCCAATAGGTTGGCAAGGGTTTCTAACCCTTTCTGCCCAGACCAGTACGGCATGCTCCTGTTAGCACGTTCGTGTTTAATAATGAGCATGCCCGTGCTCCAGTTTGAAATTCAAAAAGGCCGCGCTGCCTAATTCACGGACGTGCTTGATAGTTGGCACGCCCATGCTTGACTGAAATGCCAGCACGCCCGTGCTGAAGGGGGAGCACGCCCGTGCTCACGTGTCAGAACAGAACACAGAAAGATGAAACAGGGGTGTTTCACCCCAAATAAGTAAAAGATCTAATAAGACACCAAACGAACTTTGAAGACCAAAGACAAGTGATAAGATGTTGTACCTTGGTAGCCGAGTGGCCAAGGGGGCCTTGATGCATGATGGTCAAGGTGGTAATCTCTAGTGCTTAATGGCCAGAGTGTTAATTAAAGATGATGTTGTACCTCGGTAGCTTAGTAGCCAAGGGGGCCTCGATAGCGAAGAGTCGAGGTGGTAATCTCTAGTACTTAATGACCAGAGTGTTAAAAGATTAAATAATGAAAAGATAACGTTAATCCTCGATGGCCAAGTGGTCGAGGTGTTGATGGTGATAAAACTTAGGTAGCCTAGTGGCCAAGCAGAGGTGGTGGTTTCGATTGTGTGTTGTGTTGATCATGCATTCACGCATCGAAGGTATGAGTGGGGGATGATCATCATAGGGGAGGTCGTCCAAGAGTAAGGCGATCTGGCTTCCCATGGTGATTCGTCCGAAAAGGAATCATGTACACCCGTGGTGGCGCATCCGAGAATAAGGTGCGCCGGCTATCCAAGGGGTCCACCCAAGGTAAGGTGAACTGCCACGGCGTTTGTGCTTATTGGCTAATGTTGATATGTAACTCCAAAGTTGACATTCTAAGATAGGTTGCATCCAAATGCATAGTGGAGTAACGCTGCATCGCATAGCATACATTGTTGATATGATGGATATGATATGATTGTGATACGTTGGATGTTGTTATGTTTTTATATGCTACGTATAGGTTATATGTGATGCATGCTCATCTTGCTAACTGCTTCCATGCCGTTATGTTCATATATATATATATATATATGTGTGTGTGTGTGTGTGTGTGTGTGTGTGTGTGTGTGTGTGTGTGTGTGTGTGTGTGTGTGTGTGTGTGTGTTTCTTACTCCCCGTCTTTTGTTGTTGCTTTGCATGTACCCTTTTATGTTATGAAGAGGACGGTGAGCAGTTTACTGAGGAGTGACTCTAAGGAGTCGCTACTCGTAGTTAGGACTTATGTTTAGTTTATGTTGTTTATCCGAATGTTCGGAATATGGTTATATCAGCTTTGTAATGTGACATCGGGGTTGGGTTTCATTTTTATGTTCCAGTTACGTTTCCTTTTAAAACTGTTTTTATTTCCGCGTTATGAGATCTTGTTACAATGTGGTGTCCCTTTACCCGTTGGTTTTCTTTTCATAATAAATGATATGCATGTGTTCATCTTAATTTCAAAAATTGAATATTCCTTCTATGTTATCACTTTTTAAATACATGCGGGTAAAGGGTGTCACATTAGCGAGCTACAATCCAAGAGTGGATTGACAAATCGGATAGTTACGGACCAAGTTATCGAGTCTTTAGGATCCTCTGGGTTCGAAAACCCCACGGAAAGCTGGGGCTTTGCAACCTTGAGTCGTGGAAATTCAACTACCGTGCACAGATGTGCTCAATAAGGAACTATTCAATATTATTTAGGTGAGACGTGATACCCTTGAATAATTGGGGACCGGACCGAATTTGAGAGGCCGACTTAATGCCAAACAATTGTGTTATGGGGATTATTGCGGCCTATCTGCTCGACGAAGGGAAGTTAGGATCTCCGGAGAATAAATATTAAAAACAGATAGTGGACATTGAAGTGTTATGCATCTTTACAAATTGCGATGGTTGTCGGGTATGGATTCCCATTGTTAATATTGTTGTTGAGAATTTGTATATTGTTATTGTGTATGTGCTGGTATATATATGTTGTTATCTGTTGAGGAGTCCCCCGCTTCATTCAGAGACATTGGATCTAATCCTTGAAGAGAACTTGGGTAAATGGGATGACCATATAGGTTACTCTCAGTGGATGTCTAGTAAAGCAACCTGCTTAGGTTCTTGAGGTGTTTTTGTTTTGTTTTTGAGGATAGTATATATGTATGGCTTTGAGAGCTTTTCTTTTTATGGTAATCCAAAGTTTTTCTGTTTGGTTATGGATATTAATTTATGTAAACCTTTTTCAGAAAACTTATATGCTACGACAGACTTTTATGCACATGACTAGGATCTGTACAGTGATTTGTGAAATGTGATTTTTTACTGCGTTAATATATGTATTATGATTTCATTTTTCTTGCCATGAATGTCTGCGAATATTTATATTGAAAGGAAAATTGTTTTTAACCGCAATTTCGAAACATAATCACATAAAATACCTAAATTATATTCCGAAAGTAACAAGTTTTTATTTCGTTTAATATTTTTGGCAACGAGTTAGACATGTAATGTCAAGGGGGTGTTACACAGAATAAATATCACAGTGCCTCTTAGTTTGTCGTCAATAATAACAAGGGCAATAGCGCGCAACTAGAAGGAGTTTGTGGATTAGAAGAGAAGAATTATTGAGGAATTGTTCCTTAACGTTTAAGAAAATTTTGAATGTCTACAAGAGGTGAGTAAAAATACATTTTCTCACCCTTCCATGGTATAAATAATTTTGGGGTTTGAAACAAATTGATGAATTTAGGAAGTTTTTCAATGATATAATGTATGGACTAAAATCCTATTTTTTTTAAATTGGGAGTTTTGACTAAAATTCGGTTTGTTTTAAATTGGATATTGGATATTTTAAATTATATGATTAAATGTTAGATTTGCATGAGTTATAGCTGCTATGACATGTTCTGCTATGTTATATGATGTTATAGTGTTGTCGTGATATGCCCTATTATGTTGTATGATGTTATAATGTTGCTGTGATGTGCTCTGTTATATTATATGATGTTATAGTGTTGGTTTGGCATGCCATAATACCATTGTTATTGACGCATGGGGTTTGAAAACCGATTTTGAGAGTCATTTAGGATGACATATTGCATTATGCATGGGTTAGTCATCACCTTCCGGGAAGGGATGACGGTATACATTCTATTCCGGGATTAGAATGAGAGATATCACCATCTGGGATGGGATACCGAATTAGTAAAAATATCCACATCTGGGATAGGATGTTAGATACCTCCATCTGGGATGAGGAAGACATTGAGACATCATTGCATGTATATGAGCTCATAAACCTTAGTGGACCTGGGATTCACACCGGTCCCGAGAACCAAAGAGTCAAGTCAAGTGATTACGGGAGTCATCGAGTTGTGTTTATAGAGTTGCATTGCACAGAGTATGCATGGTTGACATGATTAAATGTTTTAGATGTGAATGTTTTGACTACTGAGATATTCTTTTATTTTATATGAAGTTTAATAATTTTTGAATATTTTAAAAGAGATTAATATTTGAAAATTAGCAGATACCATGTATGTTTTTTCGGTTGCCTCACCGGCTGAGAACAACACTGTTTGCGAACCTTTTTATTAAATTGTTTTATTCACTGGGATTATAAATCTCATTAAAAGTGTTGTTTTCAGAGCACGAGGACGTCGCCGTTGAGATTGAGGAGACTTGAAGACTTAGTACTTTGGTTTAACTATTTATTATATTTGGTTAGTATTATGTTCAATAAGGTGGCTAGAACTACATTATTTTATTTTATCGTTGGGTTATTTTTAGTAGACGCCCGAGTTTTGAGGCAATTATTTTGTTTTAATAAGGATTATCTTACCAATATTTATTTTAAAATTACTGATGTATTTTCAGGCATATATAATTTGTGAAATTTTTACTGGAGTGTTACGTCTTATTAAGTGTTTTAAAGAATTTTATTAATTTCTTGTTAGGTTACTAATTTAACGAAGGGCGTTACATTATCCCCTTTGTTAAACTCCTTTTCTTGTTTGCTTGAATTTGGAGATTAATGGTTTCCCTTTTGTGTATTGGCTAAGGCTTGAGGAACCCGTCGAGCCGTTCGAGGGGGCCAGGAGTAGATTCGCTCATGTTTGGCAATAATTTAGATCTTCATACCAGGTATGGTAAGAATTGATTAGTATGAACATGTAGGCTTTGTGATAGTGTAAGATGAGGGTTAACCCATGACCCTATTCCATGCTATTTGTTTTGTTGATGTATGTTGCCAAATATGTTTGTTGATAACATGATTTATTGTGGAATGATTTATGATGGTTATGTTATAACATGATTGAATGCTTTGGATGTTGACGTTATGAGATGAATGTTGATGTTGTTGTTATAAACATGTTGATTAAGGATTAATTCCCAAAATAGATTATTAAAGAGAAGTGAGATTTATATTCAATGGTGTAGTTTAAAGCCAATAGGATTGATCTATGAGTGCTCTAGGGAGTTTTGGCAAGAGTTCCCAAACATTCTGCCCAGATTCGTATGACCATGCTCCAGTAAGCATGGTCGTGCACACGGGCAGTGCACCCGTGCTCAAAGGGCAGCATGCCCGTGCTCAAAGGTCTTTGTACGGTCGTGCTCCAGTAAGCACGATTTTGCCTCGATAAATCAGCACGCTGTGCAAAATTCTAGCATGCCCGTTGTAACATCCCTGACTGCTTTATGGATTGACTTTTGTCCCCACAAACCAACACGGGTCTTTTCATCATGCTTTGTCCTCACTCACACACTTCCTGGGAAAACTTCCCAGGAGGTCACCCATCCCATAGTTGCTCCAAGTCTAGCACGCTTAACTGTGAAGTTCTTAAGTGATGGATTCCCGAAAAAAAGATGCATCTTGTTTGTATAGGTATTACCAATCAATTCATATAAGCCTTCCTCAACTGTATAGTCCCATACCTACACACTCTCAGGATCCCTCTCATTCGCCCACCAGCTTCGCTTGGTTCGTCCCTGAACCACACCGTACTGGGAGTGGTGCCGCTATGATACCATTTGTAACATCCCTGACTGCTTTATGGATTGACGACTGTCCCCACAAACCAACACGGGTCTTTTTTGTGTGCTTTGTCCTCACTCACATGCTTCCTGGGAAAACTTCCCAAGAGGTCACCCATCCCATAGTTGCTCCAAGTCAAGCATGCTTAACTGTGGAGTTCTTAAGTGATGGGCTCCCGAAAAGAAGATGCATCTTGTTTGTATAGGTAGTATCAATCAATTCATATTAGCCTTCCTCGACTGTATAGTCTCATACCTACACAGTCTCAGGACCCCTCTCATTCGGGTGTGTAATCGGTTTATTCATATATCCCTCCGCCTAGAAGCCTGCCAGGAGCAGTTCCTTGTTCGTGCCTTCTTGCACCGGCAACCACTCCCTGCCCTTGCCGGCACCCAGGTGTTACACCCGTGCAGGCCGTGCTTGGGTAGTACAGCCGTGCTTCCCCATTAGTATGTGACGTTAAGTGGGATTTGAGTGGCTTCACCCAGATTTTTCCTCTATGATGAAAAAGGACTATAATTAAAGTAAAATCAAGAGAGATAACCCAATCCTATAAGTGATGTAATAAACCTTAACAAAGATAATTAAAGATAAGGTATTAAAGATGGCTAAGACGATAACGAGGAGTTATCGCAAGTTGACAAACTTTGATGCTTATTGGTCAAAGTTGCCTTGATGCTTATTGGTCAAGGTGTTGTTGTTGATAAACTTTGACGCTTATTGGTCAAAGTTGACTTTGGTGCTTATTGGCCAACGTTGTTAAATCAAGATTAAAGATAATGTTAAACTTTGGTGCTTATTGGCCAAAGTCGTTAAACTATAAATAAATGGTGTTGTTGGGAGTGGTGCATAACGTTTGATTGTCTGTTGGTATGCATGCATTCATTGCACGAAGTTATTAGGGGAAGTTACAATGACAGGGGAGGTCGTCCAAAAGTAAGGCGATCTGACCATCCACGGTGATTCATCCGAGAGTTAGGTGAATCGTGCGCCCCGGTGGTGGTACATCCGTGAGTAAGGTAAATCGGCTATCCTAGGGATTCGCCCATGGTTTGGTGGACTCCTGGTGTTGGTGCTAATTGGCCAATGTGGATATATAACTCCAAAGTCGTCTTCCCGGTATAGATGGATCCACATGCATTCGGAGTAGTGAAGTCACATTGCATTGTATAGTTGAATTATGTGATATGCTTTGAGAATGATGTATGTTATAACTTGCTATGTTATGTTTTGTTACTTGTTGCATGAACATCTTGCCAACTACCCTACTGCCATTATGTTCATATGTATAGTTTCGTACCCCCCATCTTTTGTTGTTTCTTGTATGAATCTTGTTTATGCGAAGTATGGTGAGCAGCCTGTTGAGGAGTGAGTCCTAGGAGATCGCTTGCTCGTAGTTTAGGTGTTTTCTTTTATGTTAGTTGTCTTTTCGATGTAATTTTCGGATTTGGTTACCAGCTCTGATATGTGACATCGAGGTTGGGAGGATTATGTTTATATTTTCTTTATCTATGTTTTTCCGCAGATGTTATGGTTATTTGATGTGGCACTCACTATTCTATGATTTTACTTATTTATATAATAAATGAATGTTTTATTTCTATATTTAATGTTTTGGTATGTTACTCTTGAAGCTTTTTTCCCTTCTCCTTTACAGTTGATGTCTGGTTTCTTTTTATAGCTCTATTGTCCTGCTTTAGTGGTTTATGTGTTAAAATAGTATAACTTGTGTCTGAAGGATATAAACAATGAGGAAATAATGTATTACTCTTAATTTATGTTTAAAGAATGTTGTTGATAAACCCTGCACCCTCCACATCAGTGCCTGTCATGCCGCTAGTAGTAGTAATAGTAATAATAATAATAATAATAATAATAATAATAATAATAATAATAATAATAATAATAATAATAATAATAATAATAATAATAATAATACACAAAGCACAATCATGATGTGACCTTCGGATCCCAAAAAAATAAATATATCCAAAGAGTGTGATTCATTTTTCATCCCGCCACCACTACAGTGCTGCAACGCACGTGCAGTGTGCTAAGTCTTTTATATATATATGTGTGTGTGTGTGTGTGTGTGTGTGTGTGTGTGTGACAATAGGAAATTATACCTTTTTAACAAACGACAACGATATCGAGAATGATATTGTTGTTTATACGATTCTATCACCATTAAATTTTACATTTCATTAAATATTTATATTTAAATTTACATATGGTATGTTTATCTTATTTGAGAATATAAATATTTTGTTATTTATTAATACTCACATTAATCCATAGTATTTATTATATAAAAATTCCAATCGAAGTATTAATAATAAAGTATTAAGACGAGTGGAGGAGGAGGAGTAGGGTGTTTGGTGGAGAATTTGATGAAGGATGAAGAAAGGTTGGTTGTCGGTATGTGGGCTTTGAGGAAGAAGCAAGAGGGATGTGTGAGCTGCTTCAAGTTTAGGAAGCAGAAATTGAAATTGAAGTTGCTGAAGAAGAAGAAATTGCCATTTGGATTGTGATTGTGGAGAGGGTAGGAAATAGGAGTGGGTTATCTGTGAGGGCGAAAGAGGACCTCACGCACGTTAGCTTCTATCCGTTTCTTTTCGATCTCAGATTTTGGAGGGACTTCACTTCACTTACCCGGTTATCGAGGGTGACACAGTAAGATGCTTGGTTTGAAGGAGCTCCAATGGTAGTTTGTGTGAGGGAGGAGTTGAGAGGTAGAGGGGAGTGAGATAGATGGGAGCGGGAGTGGGATAAAATTTTGTAAATTTAAAATGTTTAAGGAACCTAAAATAATAAAGAATTTGCATAAATAGATTTGTTCATGGTGGGAGACATGACATGGTCTCCCACCCTAGAATTTCCTAATCAGAGTACCCAATTCAAAAGATCCTAAAGTTTGAGTTACCCATTTTTGCCTATGAGCTGAAAATGCCTCAAATGTTCCCAAAAATCCAATGTGTAATGAAAGAAAACTAGTTCTTTCTTGGCACAACTACACCCCTTTGAAATGATGAGGGTGAAGTTATTGACGAAGCAAAAGGCGAAGACGAATCGGCAGTAGGTGAAAGGAGTGAGAGAGAAGCCTTTAGGAAAGGTGAAAAACCAAAACCCAACGTCGTGTCAAAATCATCCCTGAAACATAGTGTCAATTTGGTCTAATGATGTGGACACCAACTGTCCTCGGCATGAATGCCAACATGGAAGATAACTTGCCACATTAGCACTGTTAATAGTGTTATCTAACAACGACTGACGAAGGAACTAAGTTGATTAATGTTTCACAACTTATGTGACCAATTTGGAATTTTGTTAATGTAAGGGATTAAAGACACAATTTTAAAATTTAAGGGACCAAATTGAGATTTTACTCATTTTTAGTTCACATCTCAAATTGATTTTTTTAAAAAACTCATTTATAATTAGAATAGACTATAGTATCGAGAGTTATTTAAGAGTTTCAAAAAAATACAAGCTGTGGAACGTTGTTTCCACCCTATTTTTATTTAGAGTTACATTAAGCATTGAGCATTGTGATAATTTTATAAGTTCTACAACCAATTTTGGAAATAAAAACTATTAATAAAAAATTGGAAAATTAAGAATATGATATGCCTCTTCCTCTATTTTTAGAGACAAAAGAATAAAATAATTTTCGTGAATAACTTGAAGAAATTTCATTTTTCTAACAAAACAAAAAAATAAAAACTATTAACCTGCTTAGCTTCACTCTAGCTCTAGAAAGTAGGTAGTAAAAATGGTAAAAATATGCATGTTTCTGTCTCTTTTGGATCAAGTTTTGACTTACTTATAGCTGTTTATTTATCTATACTAATAGATAATGTCAAGGTTCAAAAATATTCAAAAATTTGGTCGGGACATTTGAAAATGCCGAAAATACCCTCTCTCTTTTTTGACCTATATACTAACTCACAATATGCATAAATGTGTGTGATAAAGGTGCCACTAAAATAGAAAAAAAAAATTTAAAATAAGGGAACCGTCTGACTCACATGGGAAAAACTTCCTCTCTAAGAAACTGCATCTCCGTTTTGCGTCTTCTTCCATCCATTTCCCCTTTCACCTCCCACACCCACAGCAACAACCCTCACATCGATTTTTGTACCTCTTTTGTTTTCTTTTATTACTTTAATTTAATTTAATCTCTCTTTTATTCTAAGTTAAAACTGTAATGGTTGACGAAGAGATTCAGAAGGTGGACCCGGAATAAGAGTTTCTGCCATCGAAGAGAAAGAATAGGAATGATGAGAAACTTTCAAAGAAAACGTAAGACCATTGAAAAGGGGCTGCACCGAAATCCCTTCTCAAACACCTAAGGTCTTCACACTCTTGCACACCCTTTTCAAATTTTCATTATATTCTTTTTTGTTTTTTTTTGTTTTTCGCTAGCTGTTCCTTTCCTCCAATTCTTTATCATGAAATTGATTGAAGCAATTGATGAATTCAAAGGGGTGAAGATCCTCTACTCACGTGGTTGCATAAGTATCATTGTTCCTTCCAATTAGGCATGCTTGCTTTTTAATATGTTAAAATGTATTTGTTAGTCCTGCAGTTTACACTTTTTATTTTAAACTTGGTCTCTATTCTGAAATCTTAGTAGGTTCTCCAAGGTTTAGATATATTGAAATATTATTGTCTCTTAGTCCTAAGCCCAACTCCCCTAGTTGTATTTAGTTATTGTTCAGTGTAGTTTGTAATTAGATGTTGTATTTGTTGTGGCTTGGGCTAAGTGATTGGGCTTATCTGTTAGCTCTGTTTTCTGTTAGGTTTCTGTTTAGTTTTAGTTTTCTGTTTTCCTTTTAGTTTTAGTGGCTGCCATGTATATATTGCTTGCCCCCTGTAACCTTGAGTATTCAAGAAAAATTGATCTTTAATTCAATTAAGTTCTTCTTTCAGTTTCATCTTCTTGCTGCTGTTTCAATATGGTATCTCAGAGCGACGATTCTGGTGACGAAAGGAAGCCATCGGAGAAGAAGAATCATACCTCTGGGAATGGCAAAAATCAGACAAATCCACCTCCAAATCCTGCTTATTTTCTAAGCTACTCGGACAATCCCGGAATTCCCTTGGTTGCATCAACTCTCAATGGAGACAACTATCGCACTTGGGCAAGATCTATGAAGACAGCCCTCAAAGCAAAAACGAAATTTGGTTTCGTTGATGGCTCTGTTAAGAAACCAGAAGAATATTCAGCCGATTTCCACAGTTGGGAAAAGGCTGATTCCATGGTTCTGGCTTGGATTCTTAATTCTTTGGACCCTAAGCTTCATGCTAGTACATCACACGCCACCACCGCGAAGGAAATTTGGGAAGATCTTGAAGAGAGATTTGCGCAAACAAACGCACCTAGGGTTCATCAGCTATGGAGAACTCTCTGCTTGCTGCAACAAGAATCAGGAACAGCTATTAAGGACTTCTACACACAGTTCAAGGGATATCTCGATGAGCTCAGTGAGCTCCAACCCTTGCCCGAATGCACTTGTGGTGCGTCTAAAGCACTCATGATGCGAGAAGAAGACAATAGGGTTCATCTGTTCCTGGGTAGCCTTGACAGTGATCAATTTGCACATGTTAAGGCAACCATATTAAACACTGAGCCTCTGCCATCTCTTAGGACTGCTTTCAACCATGTGTTGAGAGAGGAATCAAGATTCACAGCTGAGAAGGAAAGAGCTCAAAAGAATGATGGAGGAGCAGCCTTCTATTCCAATAATAACAGACAGAGAGGAAAAGATGGTCCAAGGCTCAAATGTGATCACTGTGGCAAAACTGGCCATGTAAAATCCAAGTGCTTCGAAATTGTAGGATACCCACCAAATTGGGACACAAGAAGAGGTCAAAGGAATCTTGGCAAAGGAGGAGGACATAGGACTGCAAACTTTGCATCTACAAATGAAGACCATCAAGAGAACTTGAGCACCAAAGAAACAGGACATGCCTTGCATGGAACTTGTGTGCCTCAAGACTCTATGACTGGTAAAATGGGCACGATTAGAGGGCATTTTTGGGTTTTAGACAGTGGTGCTTCATACCACATGACCCACTTGCTTCCTCTTTTAGAGGAAGTGAGGAAAATTGAAAAGCCTTTTAACATAATTGTGCCCACTGGACAATCTGTTTTGGTTGAAAGAATAGGGAATATTCAATTGAATGATAACATAAAACTTACAAATGTTCTATATATTCCAAGCTTTAACTGCAATTTAATTTCTGTTCATAAATTGGTTAAAGATTTGAACTGTTTGATCACTTATGATCTTAATTGTTGCCACATACAGGACCAAACTTCGAAGAAGAGGATTGGATCAGGTGAATTGCTTGGTGGAATCTATGTGATCAAGATAACAGAAAAAGGGATTTCCTTGGCAGCAACAAAAGAAGATCAAACCATCTTGTGGCATGCAAGAATGGGTCATCCCTCAAATATATGTTTGCAGTACCTTTCTCATTCCATTAAATGTAATTTCAATTTTAATAATATAGGTTACTGTGATATATGCCATAGGGCAAAACAGTGTAGACTTAGTTTTAATTCCAGTTCAAATAAAGCTGAGGAACCCTTTGACTTGATACACTGTGATCTATGGGGCAAATACCACACACCTACACATAATGGTTCTCATTTTTTTCTTACAATTGTGGATGATTATAGCAGAGGGACATGGGTATATTTGATGAAAGAGAAGAGTGAAACTGCTAACATTCTCATAAACTTCCATAAAATGGTAAAAGTTCAGTTTGGCAGGAACATCAAGAAAGTTAGAAGTGACAATGGGACTGAGTTTGTCAACTCTACCATTAAGAATTTCTTCCAAAAAGAAGGGATTGCCCATGAAACATCTTGTGTGGCAACACCACAACAAAATGGTAAGGTAGAAAGAAA
This sequence comes from Sophora flavescens, assembly GCA_030762895.1. Classification (NCBI taxonomy): domain Eukaryota; kingdom Viridiplantae; phylum Streptophyta; class Magnoliopsida; order Fabales; family Fabaceae; genus Sophora; species Sophora flavescens. The sequence continues at coordinate 186,455,248 of CM061063.1, read as the reverse complement.
ACATAGGCACATTTTAAATGTGGCTAGAGCTCTTAGATTTCAAGCAAACTTGCCTTTAAAATTTTGGGGGGAATGTGTGCTCACTGCCACACACCTCATCAATGGAACCCCTACAGTGGCCAATAAGGGCCTTACACCCTATGAGATGCTGTATGGTAAAAGACCTTCTTATGAACACTTAAAAATCCTAGGATGTCTCTGCTACATAAAGAATGTTGCAAAGGGTAAGGACAAGTTTGAGTCAAGGGCTGAGAAATGTATTTTCATTGGCTATCCTATAGGACAAAAGGCTTGGAAGGTTTACAATTTAAAAACAGAAGAGATTTTGACTTCAAGAGATGTAATTTTTTATGAAGACAATTTTCCCCTTGTTGAAAATGGTAACACTAGTACAGTTAGTGAAGATTCTCAAAACAAAAGTGAACCATTTCCCCTTTTGCTGCACTACCCTGAAGAGACAGGGTCTCTCAGTGGAGAAGATCAAACTAAGTTGAGAACAAACTCAGTTAATAGGTTCAATAAGGAACAGGAACAGGACAATGCAGCTCTAAACCATGAAAACAATGCTCATAGTGAGGGGGAGAATAATAATCATTCCCAACAAGAACTTCCTGCTGAACCTAGGATTAGGAGACCACCAGCCTATCTAAATGATTATTACTGCCACTCTGTTGTGGAAAATCCTACTAGGAAATCTTTTGATCCTAAACCCAATCCTCACACAGCCTATCCTATTTCTAAGTTTGTAGATTACAACCAATTTTCTGAAAAACATCTTGCTTACTTAGCTGCCATAGCAGAGCATGAAGAGCCTAAAACCTTTAACCAAGCTAGTAAGCATGAGGCATGGAAAGAGGCTATGAAACAAGAAATTCTAGCTTTAGAAGAAAATAAAACTTGGGATCTTGTCAAACTCCCTAAAGGAAAGAAACCTATAGGGTGTAAATGGGTCTATAAACTCAAATACAAGGCTAATGGTGAAATAGAAAAGCATAAGGCCAGACTTGTGGCCAAAGGGTATACACAAGTTGAAGGGGAAGATTTTAATGAAACATTTGCCCTTGGGGCAAAAATGACAACAGTTAGGTGTCTTTTGACTGTTGCTGTTGCCCGAGGTTGGGAACTCCATCAAATGGATGTGAGTAATGCCTTCTTGCATGGAGATTTGCATGAAGAGGTCTATATGGATCCTCCACAGGGTTACACCCTTCCCAAAGAAGGCATGGTCTGTAGGTTAAGAAAGTCCCTTTATGGGTTAAAACAAGCCTCTAGAAATTGGTACTTCAAGCTATCTCAGTCACTAATTGACTATGGCTTTGCTGAAACTCAAGCAGATCACAGCTTGTTCACTTATACTAATCACAACACTTTTGTTGTTGTTTTGATTTATGTTGATGATTTAGTTATTGCTAGCAACAATAATGATGCTTGTATTAATGTCAAAAGACACTTAAGTGAATGGTTCCATATGAAGGATCTTGGAGACCTAAAATATTTCTTGGGGCTAGAACTGGCTAGAGTTAAAACAGGGCTGTTTCTTTGCCAAAGAAAATATGCTCTTGATGTCCTTAATGAGTGTGGAATGCTTGGCTCAAAGCCTGTAGCTTTTCCTCTTGAGCAAAACCATCAGTTAGCCTTGGACCAAAGTCCTTTGCTTCCTGATCCTTCCCAATACAGAAGGCTGGTTGGGAGACTTATTTACTTGACAATTACACGACCTGACCTTACCTATTCTGTTCATATTTTAAGTCAGCAAATGCAGGCACCCAGAGAAGGACACTGGAATGCAGCTATTAGAGTACTGAAGTACTTAAAATCAAGTCCTGGAAAAGGAATCATTCTGCCTAAAGACAACACTTTGCAGCTCACAGCTTACAGTGACTCTGATTGGGCATCCTGTCCCTTAACTCGAAAATCAACTACTGGATATCTCATGAAACTTGGGACAGCCCCAATTTCTTGGAAGACAAAGAAGCAGAACACTGTGTCCAAATCATCTAGTGAAGCTGAATATAGGGCAATGTCTCATGCCACTAGTGAGATACTCTGGCTACACAACCTCCTTCGAAGTCTACAAGTTCAAATCACAACTCCGACCATTCTCCACTGTGATAACCAGGCAGCAATTCACTTAGCTGCAAATCCAGTGTATCATGAAAGAAGCAAACACATTGAAGTGGACTGTCACTTCATCAGGCAGCACCTGCAGGAAGGGATAATCCAAACTGTTTTCACAACTTCAAGGCAGCAACAGGAAGACATTTTCACCAAGGCCTTGGGAGCTAAAAGTTTCCAAGAACTTAGCAGCAAGATAGGTGTTCATAAGCCCTTTACACCCCATCTTGAGGGGGAGTATTGAAATATTATTGTCTCTTAGTCCTAAGCCCAACTCCCCTAGTTGTATTTAGTTATTGTTCAGTGTAGTTTGTAATTAGCTGTTGTATTTGTTGTGGCTTGGGCTAAGTGATTGGGCTTATCTGTTAGCTCTGTTTTCTGTTAGGTTTCTGTTTAGTTTTAGTTTTGTTTTCCTTTTAGTTTTAGTGGCTGCCATGTATATATTGCTTGCCCCCTGTAACCTTGAGTATTCAAGAAAAGTTGATCTTTAATTCAATTAAGTTCTTCTTTCAGTTTCATCTTCTTGTTGCTGTTTCAATAAGACATTATGAATGCTATAAATTGTTGTGAGTTAATTGGTTCATGTCCGTTAACCAATAATTAATTCATGGTATCTGGGAGAGACAAGGAGAGGGGGCAACTTGGCAATCTTAAGATGGCGCCATATGTGAAAGGCTGTCAAAAAAATCCAACAGTTAAGGAACCATCTCTGTCTTTAGTTTAACTCTAACCAAGCATAGAGTGGTGACAAAAAACATAATCATTGACTCCTTAATAAGTTGTAAGGCAGACTTCTTATTCGATTTCTATACAGATTGCAAATAAAATCACTTTTAGTTATTGAATTTATAAGTACTCAATTAGTTCTTGATTTTTAATAAAAGATATTTTACTTCTTAAATTATAAGCATTAGTCATATTAGGTTTTGAAAATATGATCCAACAGTCAAATAGTGATTTTGAACAAGGACTTGGAGGGTGGTCATGGTACATAATATATGACTATGTGAGCTTACAATTAGTACAGACTATACAGCCATGAGTTGGAGACGATTATTACTGTTTTATTCACAACATCCAAGGTTTAGAAGCTAGCTACTCTGACAAAAATATTTGGAATCAAGTAATGGATCAAAATCAAGAAGGCATGACAAAAAGTGCCACTCTCTGAGAATTGATCAAACTCAAATAGAAAATGGAACTGAAAATTTAATTCAGGCAGTGTAGTTCATATTAGACATGTTTTGTAAGAAATAATTGACTATTTTTACTTTACCTCTTACCTATTGTTTCATCGGGCTGGTTCTGGACTTCTTCTATCAAAGGAAAAACTTCTTCGCTGTCTATTAGAGGGGATTGCAAATTCTCACGGGCAATGACTTGGTGATGATGAGAAAGATGCAAATGAGGATTTTAAAAACAACATTGGTATGTTACTTTTTAAGCTTTTTTCCCTCCTCCTTAACAATTGATGTCTGGTTTCTTTTTATAGCTCTATTGTCCTGGTTTAGTGGTTTATTTGTTAAAATAGTATAACTTGGGTGTGAAGGATATAAACAATGAGGAAAGAATGTATTGCTCCTAATTTATGGTGAACAATTTTTATGACTTATGATTAAAACCTCACCATATTGTGTAATTTTTTTTACATGTAGGTGCAGAAGTCCATGTGCACAGCTTCAACATTGGCAGATGAATGGGAGGAAGCTGTTTTGCTGGCAAATTTTTTTATACATTATTGCTGACATTTGTAATACATGTTTCTGAGCAGAATTATATATATATTTGAAGTCCAACAAAATGTAGATTTGCTTTTACTTTCTTATTTCTATTGCTTATTAGATGTAAGCCATTTTTATTTAAACCCGTGTGTTGTTCAAGGACTTATGTACTATCCTGGTACACTTCATTGCAGTCTACATCCTTAGATTTAGAGGGATGGGATGATACTTAATAGTATACTTTCAGGTTCCAAGGTTTACTGCTGGTGCGGCAACCGTGAAAGAGGTGGTTTTTACTCTATGAATTTAGAGAAAAAACACATACAATGCTTCTTGCTTATCAAAAAAAAAAAAAATTACAATACTTCTTTTGTGGGTTCCAATAACTGCCATCATTAATTAATAGCCAATTGATAAGGCTATGTTTTGGAATGGCTTTCATAGAATGAATTGGCTTCCTCTACTTAACACAATGTATTTTAATTTTTAGACTTTTACAATTTCAGAATTGCTATGAAATCCTGAAAATAGTGTCTGAAGAGTAGTTTAAAATGAAAGGGAAGTATTTTCCAGCTAAAACTTTACATAATATTCATATAAGAAGTTGCTTGATATGATTCATGAAGCTATGACACTATCGTCAGTATCGATCATCCTAAGTACTTATTCTTCAAATGAATGATTTAACCTGTAAAGGAGCTATTTAATTTCCCGATATAGTGTTTATCAATGTGCGAGTTTTCTATCCAAATTGAATCACAAAAAAAAAAAGCATTATACATCCGAATCAACTAGGTATCCGATTTAATAGTTGAAACAGTTGGGTCCACTTGAACAGTAGTTTGCATAATGTGGTCCCCCACATTTGAAGCAAACTACACTTTGCGATTGCTGACCAGTTCTAGTCGCTGGTGCTGGTCCCTGTTTCTGCCCAGGTCTAACATATGGTTTCTGTCTCCACTGGGAACCACTTCCCCCGCGCCTCTGGAAACTTGATCGGTTATGGCCTCCAATCCTCATTTGTTTATGCTCATTAGCTATCCTCAGATCTATGCTTTCGATGGCACTGCATCTCTCGACTAGCTCTGGGAAGTACTGTATGTCAAGAGACACTACAACCCTCTGCAGCTCATCTGAGCCCTTCCTCAAATCTTCTACATTGGCAGTCTTCATTAGGAAACCTATGATAGTATTCTGAAAACTTGATCAGCGCCTCAAACCTCGATGCATACTCACCAACAGACATATTGCCTTGCTTGAGGTTTGTGAATTCCTTTTCCTTCTCGCGTCTAACTATACGCGGAAAATACTTCTCGAAGAAGCAATCAGTGAATAATTTCTAGGTAACTACACTACCTTCAGCCTCCAATAACCTTCTCTTGCCCTTCCACCAGAATTCTGCCCCTCAGTCAACATAAAGGCAGCATAAGTCACCTTTCTATCCTTTCACCATTCTGCCTTCTCTGGATCGTATTCTCCTCTGAATTTGGGTGGCCTCCCATTCATAAAGGTTGCCAATCCGGCATCCTCAACTGCTACTGCCCTCCTCTGGTTCTTGATCTCTAGCTGCTCTTTGTTCATTTGCAGCATCTCAGCATTCTGCTGGGTTTGCAATAGCATAGCAGCAGCTATTGTCTCCATGGTGTTGGGAGTCGAAGATGATCCTCCTCCAATGTCAGCATTGTCATTGACAGCTCCAATGACCCTTTCTGGAGTCCTTTCTCCACTGTTAGTTGGACGTCCTCTTCCACGTGCCATGATTCTGGTGAAAGAAATCATCCGCTCTAATTAGTATGACATATAATACTACATAAGCAAGTATATAAATACCATATGCCATACTAATATTAAATTTTGTATTAGGTTTGGACACTCTACCCCATTTCTAAACATAGTCTAAATCCGATGTGGATTCAACTAGACACGGCCAGTAACAACACCCTAACTTTTAGCAGTCCGATCAGAATCAAACTGCTCTGATACCAAATGAGACACCCCGTTGTGCTCTTTTGTGTCATTTAGCTTAAAACCTCATTATTTAATCACTTAATCGCACACTTAACGTGAAAATTACGTAAAAATTGAAACTTAATTTCTTAAGCAAATAGATTCATATAGAACAGAATATGCAAACATAAATATATTACACATACTTAAAGCATCAGAGTTATCCAAACACTGTTTCAGGGCATCCCATCAATAGGATCCCGAACTGGTGCATAGTTATAAAAAACATAAGCAGAAAGATAAAGCTTCACGACACAGACGCACTGGCCATAACTAACTAGACCCTAATCACCATGGGCCACAGCTCGTCCTCCGGCATCCGGTTCGTAGGGAGTTCCATCCAACTCCTCCTGGTTACGTTCATCCACAGGGTCTTCTCGTACGGTTCCACAAGGAGACAAAATACAACATATAGAAATATATAGGGGATAAGAAACAGTTCTATCATCAAAAGCGGAAAAGAGTCATAGTAAACTATACAGTAATTATCACAAACACAACATCAATCAAGTCATCCATCTTCCATAAAATTCTTATATCCATCCTACCCTCACTCCTACAACTAAAACTTGATACTGAAAATGGCTATGGTTTCCCTATCATAGTTATGGTTATCGATCAGTCGTCCAAGCAACACGTCCCATTCCCGGTGCACATCCTTAGTCATGGTGAGAATGCTCATGCAAAGCAATGACACTATAGCTGCACATTAAACTCGGTGCACACCCCGGACCGTGGGTGCTCATGCAAAGCAATGACACTATAGCTGCATGATTATCCCGATGCACACCTTCACCATGATAAGAACGCTCATGCAAAGCGTGACACTACAGCTGCACGATGATCCCGGTGCACACCTCGTCCACTCCCAGAGGTGCTCATGCAAAGCAATGACACTCGTAGCTGCACAAGTTAAGTTTACCCTTTTGGACGGTCCCACAAGGACTTCGAGTCTTGTATATGTCCCACATACGGTAATAGAAACAACACAACTTATGAACCTCGCAGACTCCTATGGTCATAACCTAGTGCCTTAACCTCTCATCAAGACCTCAATACATGCTCTATGTCACAACACCTCTTTAACATATTTCATGTAGGTTAGGCACCTCTAAAAATCATCATGATCCTCACGCCCAAAACAACTCATCTCTTAGACCACATATATATCTTCGCTTAATCCACTAAGCATAAAGTAAATACCACACAGATCATGCATAACATCAAGTCAATCAAAGATATTTCAAAACATCAACATAGCACTAAATCAGTTCAATAAAGGTAATAAAACTCAAATCAACCATCAACAGTATAAACATCAACCTAATATCGATCAACCTACAATCCCCGAATCACCATGGATGTTTTATAAAAGCAATTTAAAGAGATTCTGGTCTTGTTGATTATTCGACTTCTAGTAGGGTTTAGGTTGCCCTACATAATTACTACATAATTTACTACTTATCGATTCCGACGATAGGTTGATTCTTTCCCCCACTTGGGTTATCACCGAACTCCCGAACTCGAAGCTCCTCGTCGTCACACCACAAAGTATTAACTCCACCTTCTGTGAAGGTAAGGAGATTAGATACTCGAAGAGGTATACCACAAACGTCCTCGTTTCCTCCGATATGGAAGTCTAAGGTTACAAAACATGAAATCATGAGTTAAAACTCAATCAAAGAACACTAACCACAAGGTATAGGTTCGGTTCATACAATAAACTAGGATTAGGGGTTTCCAAGATTTATGCGACTCTTGGATTTATGATCCTTAAGTGCTAGAAGTTTCCAAAACACATGAAACTTAGGGATTTATGATCCTTAAGTGCTAGGAGTTTAAAACAAGATTACTTTAAACAAAGTTGAACAAAAATCCCACCAAGTTACACTTGATGGAGATTCGGCCTTGACCAATAAGATAGGCTAGGAACATTTAAACTTTCCAATCTCTTTGGTTTAGCATCCATTAATAGTAAGGAGCTCAAAACCATGATTACTTTGGAAAATGAAAAATGAAACACCCTAGGTCCATAACCTTTAAGATTCGACCATCCTTGGGTTTTCATGATAGAAATCTTTAAATTTTCCAATCTCTTAGACCTTTTAGCATCCAATAACTTATGGAGCTCAAGTCTATTATCATCTTGGAAGCAACATAGGACTTTAAATAACAAAGCTCATAAGCACATAAAGTAAGAACAACATAAGCCTATAAGTAATTAAAGCATAATGACATAAGTAAATGAATCATAAATGACATAAACATAAATGACATAAAAGTAAATGACATAATGTAAATGACATAAAGTAAATGGCATAAATATAAATGACATAAAATAAAAGACATGAATATAAAGAACATGGAATTAAATGACATGAACAGAAACATAATGACATAAAAATAAATAAGCACAAGTAAGGAAAGCCATAAAGAAAGCACAATAAATAAATGAAGCAAGAAAAAAGTAAAGCATCACAATGTATTAGGGTTCTAAGTTCATGATCACACTTGGATAAGTTGAAACATAGTATCCTAGGCCACTAATACATAGTTTTGGCCATCATGGGAAAACAAGCTATCAAAACCTTCCAAGATTTATGGATTCAATGATCAAGGAACACTTAAAAAACTAACTAACACATGATCATGTAAAAGAAGTTGAAACCAAACACTCCCTAGGCCATCATGAGTAGATTCGGCCTCCTCAAGAAATAGAGGATGGAGATTTTTGATTTATACAACCTCTTAGTATGTTAAACTACAAGTAAATACAAGACCATAGAAATTGGTTTCAAATCAAAAGGAGTTTTTTACCATTTTTGAGAGATTTTTGAAGATAAAAGCTCATATATGACATAAAGAAGAAACTTTAGAAAAAGATGAAGTATTTAAAGAAAAGAATACAAGAGAGTATTACCCTAAGAAAGAGGAACAACTTTGGTGAAGAACACTTAGTGAAAAGAAGAAGAAAAACTAGAGCTTTGGAAGCTTGAAGTTAAGAAAAATATGAAAGCTTAAGAGTTTTAGTGGAGTAGAAGGAAGGAAAGTGATGAAGTGAGGATGAAGAGTGGTATTCATAGAGGAAGGGGGAGGGGTGCACGGCCTAGAGGAGAGGGAGCAAGGCTTGGAGAGGAAGTTTTGGTTTAGGGCGTTGTTTGGATCATTTAAGGAAGATTTAATGGGTTTTTGGAATAAAATAGATTATAATTTGAAAAAGTAATCATGATCACTTTAAAGTGTGCCATAAGCATTTAATTAGGCATCCCATCAAGCCTTCTATCATCCTTTAGGGTTCCTTTAACTACTTAAATACATAACCGGTTGCACATCTGATCGTATTTTCTGAAGATTTCTCCCGAATAAAATAAAATATTTTATTTTATTTTATTTTATTTTTGAACGAAAATTTTCAAAATAACCAAAGTTTAAGGATACATGATAAAAACATTAACGTCTCGTTCACGGGTCAAAATTAGGTTTTCTGCTCAGTAAACTTATACTGGTAGTGAAAACGCAGACCGACTTTCGTCTGAATTTTCAACCGAAAATTTTATTGTGACTTCATATGATAAGGTGGATTAGGAATATGATTTTATTTTATTAAACAAAATATTTTCTACTTTCATATTAAAATATAATTACTTATATTTTAATTGATTAAACAGTATAATGAAAATCAGGCTGTTACAGGTGGCACAAAAGCTAGAGGAAAAGATTTGATCCCAATCATCTATCATACATGTTGAAGTGTTTGATTGGTTAAAAAAGTAGTTTAATGTGATCATTGATAGGACAATGATTTTCATAGCAATCGAGGAGGCAAGAGAGGTAGTGGAAGGTAGTGAAAGACAGCAGTATAGTCGTTTGTGGGATTATGCTCATGAGTTGTTGAGGAGCAACCCGGATCCATGATAATGGTTGACACCATCCCACAACTAGATGCAACTCCATAGTTTCAAAATTTCTTTGTATGTTTGGATGGATGCAAGAAGGGGTTTAAGGCATGTTGTATGCCTTTCATAAGGTTGGATGGATGCTTTCTTAAGGGATACTTTGGTGGACAACTGCTCTCTCCTGTGGGACAAGATGCCAACAACCATATTTTTGTCATAGCGTACGCGATGGTTGATGTTTAGAACAAAGGCAACCGGGGCTGGTTTTTGACACTTCTGCAGGATTCCCTAGGTGATTACAGGCAACATGGTAGGAACTTAATGTCTGACATGCAGAAGGTATATTTATTTTTGGTCTGCTTTGATATTTCGTAAGTAGTTTTAGGGACTAGTTTGATATTAAGTAAGCATTTTTAGGGACTGGTCTGGTATTTATTGTTTATAACTTGTTGAAGGGTATGATACCGGCCATGCAGGAAGAAATGCCTGGTGTGCCACACAAGTACTATGCCATGTATTTGTAGAGAAATTTTATAAAACAGTGGAAGGAGAAGAAGTTAAGAGGTGTAGTTTGGGACTATGCCAAGGCACCACAGTGACACAGTCCAATTAGATCATGGAGAGGTGTATTTTGGGACCGTGCCAAGGAAACCAAAGTGGCACAATTCAATTAGATCACAGTTGATTTGTGTAGTTTGTTGTTTTAAATTGGTGTACCTAATGATTGAATAAATTGCTAACTTCATGTTGTGTTTGATTAGCAACCACAGCAAGTTCAGGCTCCACAACAAGTGAATGCACCAGATCAAGTGACTTCACCACAGCAAGTGAGGAATACACCACAAGTGTAGATTGCAACGCAAAGGGTATGTATGCAGGGACTGACTTGAAACCGTGTTGTTAATTTCAAGGACTAGTTTGATATTAAGTTGTTAATTACATGGACTAGTTTGATACTAACTTTTTGATGAGTCTGATTACACCTCATATTTCTTTATCATATTGCATGCATTTTCATGTAGTTTAGGCATTTTTAATTTGATTTTTGTTAGTTTTTACCTTGGAACGGGTAAGGCGGTTTTGTGGTGTTTGTGTGCAGGAATTGAGGATTAAAATGCTCAGGATCATTTATGTCGGAGCTTGCATGAAGACGGAGCTTGAAAACCAAGAAAAATGAGCCAAATAGAGCCCATCACAGCCTCGCCGTGACAGCCATCACGGCCATGATCGAGCAAGGCTGAAAAAAAAGAACGAAAAAGTCAGAACCTGCCACGGCCAGGCTGTGATGTCCATCATGACCGTGACAGGCCATCAATCCCAAGTTTTCCAAGACAGAATCTGTCACGGCCTGGCCGTGACAGCCATCACGGTTGTGACGCGCAATATCTGGAATTTTAATAGCTGATTTAATCTGATTTTGTAATTGCTTGGGATGCAAGTTACCCTACATTATAAATAGGTCCTAGAGGCTCGAAAATAGGATCACTTGGGCTGCTACCTTAGGCAAAAATTAGGATTTCTCTTCTTCTCAATTTCTTCTCTTCTCTTAGGTTTTCTTTTATGCTTTTGTTAATCAAACTTGCTATGAACATAGCAATACTTGAGTAGTCTTTTTATTTCTAGGAATTGGGGCTATGCCCAAGATTTGTTTTATGTTATGAATTGACGTTTTACTTCTTTTTAATTTCAATTCGCTTTCGATTTAATTCCTATTGCATGAATTACTTTTGAATTTGGTGCACACTTATTTGCATGTCATAGATACTCTAAGAAGGAATCTAGCGGTGAACTTAGATATCGGATCTATAGGAATTAAACTTAGGACTTAAATCACGAGAGTTAGAAGCGGTCCTTCGAGGGTTCACTGAATTATCACAAAACTTAAAGGGTTCGATTTAAATTCAACTACCACGAGATTAGGGGTTGGTTTAATCAGGCACGGTTCTTGTATCCCGAGACGGAACATTAATTAATTTATGATAAATTCACCTTCAAAGCAAATTTCGATAATTAACAAAAGGGTAGTCAATTTAGTAACATGAATAGTCTTGTTGGTAACCCAATTCCTGGAAATCTCTTTTGATTTGAAAACCCCTAATTGATTTACATTCCTATATTGTTCTTGATTTCGTTTTAATTGCAACTTTAAATTTGATTTACTACTTGATTCTGATTTCAAATCTTTTCCAAATCTTTTTCTAGTCCAGTTTAATTCATTTAATAATTGATAGTTATTTAAGATCACGGTCCCTGTATTCGATCTTTTTTATTACTTGATGATGAAGCCGTACACTTGCGGATTCGAGCCCATCAAGTTTTTACCGCCGTTGCGGGGGACTGTGCTTTTTTGAATTTCAATTTAATTTTTAAATTGATTTTTCTGGACATTTTTTTTATTTAATTTTTTTTCTTTCTTTTTCTAGTGTATCTACCTCTCTATTTGCAGGAATTTTTCTCTCTTATGCGAAGATCCCAAAGTCTCGGAAATCTTATTGAAGTTGACCCCGAGATCGAAATGACCTTTCAAAGACGTGGGAGACTACAAACACAAAGAGCGAGAGAAAGGTTGATTCCCATTCCACTCATGGCGAATCTACCGGATACCAAACCATTGAAGGAGTATGCAGCCCCAAATGCTAGGGGTTTGCGAACTGGGATTGCTACACCAGTAATTGAGGCGGAGAACTATACTATACCGCCTCTGTTAATTGGCATGATTAGTGATGAGTGTGATTTCACCTCATATTTCATTGAAATTTTGCATGCATTTTCATATAGTTTAGGCATTTCTAATTTGTTTTTGGTTAGTTTTTACCTTGGAACGGGTAAGGCAGTTCTTGGTGTTGTTGTGCAGGAATTAAGGATTAAAATGCTCAAGATTAACCATGATGGAGCTTGCATGAAGATGGGGCTTGAAAAGTGAAGAAAGTGAGACAAACATAACCCATCACGGCCTAGCCGTGATGAGCATCACGGCCATGATCGAGTAGAGCTGAAAAGAAAGGATGGAAAAGTCAGAATTGGTCACGGTCAGGCCGTGATGCCCATCACGGCCGTGACATGCCAACTGAACCAGACCCTCAAAGTCAAAACTGATCACGGCCTAGTCGTGATGGTGGTCACGGCCGTGACAGACCAACCAGTGAAGCAAACCTTAAGGCAGAATCCGTCACGGCCTGGTCATGATGGCCATCACGACCGTGACGCACAATATATGGATCTTTAGAAACTGATTTGATCTGAATTTGTGATTGATTGGGATTCAAGTTACCCTAATCTATAAATAGAGCATTTAGGCTCGAAAATAGGGCAATTGGAGGGACTTTTTGGGCTGCTACCTTAGGCAAAATTAGGATTTTCTCTTCTTCTCTTCTCTTAGGTTTTAATTCATGTTTTTGTTAATCAAGCTTGCCATGACCATGGCAATGCTTGAGTAGTAGTTTTATTTCTAGGGATTGGGGCTATGCCCAAGATTTGTTTTATGTTATGAATTGATGTTTTACCTTTGTTAATTTCGATTTTGTTTTTGATTTGGTTTCTATCGCATGAATTACTTGTGAATCTGGTGCGCACTTATTTGCATGTCATAGATACTCAAAGGAGGAACCTAGCGGTGAACTTAAGTATCGGATCTATAGGAATCAAACTTAGGACTTAAATCACGAGAGTTAGAAGCGGTCCTTCGAGGGTTCACGAATTGTCACAAAGCTTAAAGGATGCGGTGCTTCGGGGGAGCAAGTGAACTCTGTCACAACTTCTATGACACGTACCCGAAGTTGCCAAACTATGTTCCCCCAAATTCTTACAACCAAGGAAGGAAGAATAGCCCTTACCTCTCCTATGGGAACTACAACAACACGTTGAACCACGAATTCCAGGAAGGCCAAGGTAATAGGAAACCCGCATCAGGGTATCCTCAGGTACAAAAGTCTAGACTTGAGTCTCTCTTGGAAAATTTTGTTGAAACTCAAACAAAACAAAATGAAGAGTTTAGGCAACAAGGTAGGGCTGTCAATGAGGCAACAAAAGAGTTAGCATCTAAGGTAGATAACTTAGCCATCCATAATAAGATGGTAGAAACTCAGATTGCCCAACAAGCTAGTATATATACTAGAACTTAGGGTACGTTCCCAGGACAACCCGAAGTTAATCCCAATTAGCACTGTAATGCTATATACTTGAGGGATGATAAGCTTGGGGTGGTTGAAAAGGATGAGGAATATGAGGGAGACATGAGCGAAGATGAAGAGATAGAGCCAAAGTATGTCCCTCCACCACCTTACCAACCCCCAATACCTTTCCCACAAAGGTTGGTCAAGAAAAAGCAAGTAGAAATAGAAACTAAGAGCTTAATTGAGGAGCATGATGCCATGATAAAAACTAATATGCCTCCTAAACTAAAACATCCAGGAAGTTTCTCTATTGCTTGCTCAATTGGAGAGGTGAAAATAGACCAAGTCTTATGTGACTTAGGGGCTAGTGCGAGTTTGATGCCGCTTACCATCTTTGAGAGGTTAGGAACCAAGGAATTGAGTCCATCCAAGTTCTCTTTACAATTTGCAGATGGCTCAACTAAAACTCCTCTAGGCATACTAGAGAATCTCCCTATAAAGGTAGGTAAATTTTTCATTCCTACTGATTTCATGGTGTTGGACATGAACGGGAATTCTAAATTCCCTATCATTCTAGAAAGGCCATTCTTGGCCACAGCTAGAGCAATAATAGATGTGAAAAATGGTAAGCTCTCTTTGAATGTAGAGGAAGGTAGGGTGGATTTTGATCCGACTAACTCATATAACAACCCTCCTTTTGAGAGTCATGTGTGCAGGATCGAGATAATGCCTCCAGAGGTGGAATAAGAGCCTAATATGGAAGCAACTCCCAAACTTTGCATGACGAATGATGCACCAAATAATGATGAAATGGGAGTTGCTCATCATGTGGAGTTAGAACTTCCGCCGGGAGGGAGTAAGGCCATGAAACTCAAAGTGAAGAGAGGAAAGCGAAAGCGCAATTGGCCATATGAACAAAATAGGCTCTTTGAAGGACTTCCATGGAAGAGAAGCGTTCTTGCACTTCCAAGCCCAACCGATCCCGGTTGATCCAAGGGAGTATGGTCAAGCTTAAGACCGTAAATAAGTGCTTCCTGGGAGGCAACCCAAGTTTCCTTTACCTTTTCCATTTGTTTTTGAATTTTGTTTTTGAATAATTTGAGGAGATTAAGAGAAGAAAGATCACTAGTTGATGGTTTTGCCAAGTATTTTCAGCTTATGAAAGCAGTAAGAGCAAAAAGGCAAGGAAAAATAAAGTCAGAAGTCATCACGCCCAGGCCGTGACGGTGGTCAGGGCCGTGATTAGCTAACAAAAGAAGATTAGAAAAGATCACGGCCCAACTGTGATATCCATCACGGGCGTGATGAGAAGGACCCTAAAGATCAGAATGTATCACGGCCTAGCCGTGATTGAAGTCACGACCATGACAGGCCAGCTCCTATAGACCAGAATTGATCACGGCCTAGCCGTGATGAGAATTACGGCCGTGACACATTTTCCAGCATCTATGTGGCTGGCATGTGAGTCAGCACCTCTACCACCTCGGTGAGTTGTTCCATTTTTCTCCTCTCTCCGACTTGATTATTTACATTGGGGACAATGTAAGTTTTTAAACTTGGGGTAGGGGTATTTTTGCATTTTTGCATTTTTTTTATGTTGCATTCATATAGGTATAGTTTTGCATGATCACATGATTAGATTGCCCCCTTGCTTAGAGTTTGCATCCAATTGTGAGAACTTGGTGCCAAATGAATTGAGACAGTGAATTTTTTAACCCAATTTTTGTATTCTTGAGACAGGCTAAAAATAAAAATGCTTGAGATGATCTTTTGATAGTTTATAATTAGCATGTGGTTCCTTGGATTTGTATTTCTCATTGATTTTAAACTACCAAATGTGAGATTTTTGAGCCTAAAAGGGGTACTCACTAAATCTACCCCATTCTTTGTGATTGAGTGTTTTATTCCTCTTGGATTGTATTCTCTAGGACTTGACTTGAAACAGTTTTGAAACTTAAAAATTTTTGAAAACATATTTGAAAATGATTGAGGCACTAGGTATTTTTTCGGTCATCCGAGCTTTGATTGATTAAATGCTACCTCTTAGTTGCCCAATTTTGAGCCTAAAAGAATAAAATACTTTTCTTGGTACCTTGATTTGTTTTGATGAATAATGCTTGGTATGACACCTTTTAAAGTATTGCCAAAAGGGGTAAAAAGGTAGTTTGAAAATAAATTGTGGGATGAGAAAGTTAGAAAAATATTTCTCTTAAGCTGAAAGTCTCCCCTTCTCCAAATAAATAAAATAAAATAAACAAAAAAAAATGGAGAAGGGGATGAGAAAAATAAAGTGAGAAATAAAATAAAATAGAAAAAAAAAAAAAGAAAGGTGGAAAAGTGAACTAAAGCCCAAAAAGATATTTTAGAAGGTTGTCATGCTTTGTATTGTTTGATATTTTGTTTAGCCTTCTTGAAATTTCCTTTTATTGATTTCCCCACCTAACAATTAATCCCATGGCCCCATTACAACCAAAATAAAAGACCTCTTGATTCTTATGTGTTTTCATTAATAAAGTAGAGATTTGGTTAATAGTCAAGCTTATGGTAGAATACCTTCCTTGAGGAAATTGAGTGAATTGTCATATACCCTTAAACACTTGAGTGAGGTGAGAAGAGTGCCCGAATCAGTGAGAATATGAATTTAGGAAACCTAAGCTTCTAATTGGACTTGAAATTGATTGTCCCTTGGTTTCTTATTTGAATATGCCTGTCACTTGGATTAGTTACTCGGGATCTTGGTTCACTGTCCATGCTCTGATTATTTATCTTGATTGGCCTTAGTGATTTCTTGAGGACAAGCAAAATCTTAAGCTTGGGGTAGTTTGATGAGTGCGATTTCACCTCATATTTAATTGACATTTTGCATGCATTTTCATATAGTTTAGGCATTTCTAATTTGATTTTGGTTAGTTTTTACCTTGGAACGGGTAAGGCGGTTCTTGGTGTTGTTGTGCAGGAATTAAGGATTAAAATGCTCAAGATTAACCATGATGGAGCTTGCAAGAAGATGGGGCTTGAAAAGTGAAGAAAATGAGACAAACATAACCCATCACGGCCTAGCCGTGATGAGCATCACGACCATGATCGAGTAGAGCTGGAAAGAAAGGATCGAAAAGTCAGAACTGGTCACGGCTAGGCCGTGATGCCCATCACTGCCGTGACATGCCAACTGAACCAGACCCTCAAAGTCAGAACTGATCACGGCCTAGCCGTGATGGTGGTCACGGCCGTGACAGACCAACCAGCGAAGCAAACCTTAAGGCAGAATCCGTCACGGCCTGGCCGTCACGGCCGTGACGCACAATATATGGATCTTTAGGAACTGATTAGATCTGAATTTGTGATTGATTGGGATTCAAGTTACCCTAATCTATAAATAGAGCACTTAGGCTCGAAAATAGGGCACTTGGAGGGACTTTTTGGGCTGCTACCTTAGGCAAAATTAGGATTTTCTCTTCTTCTCTTCTCTTAGGTTTTAATTCATGTTTTTGTTAATCAAGCTTGCCATGACCATGGCAATGCTTGAGTAGTAGTTTTATTTCTAGGGATTAGGGCTATGCCCAAGATCTGTTTTATGTTATGAATTGATGTTTTACCTTTATTAATTTCGATTTCGTTTTCGATTTGGTTTCTATCGCATGAATTACTTGTGAATCTGGTGCACACTTATTTGCATGTCATAGATACTCTAAGGAGGAACCTAGAAGTGAACTTAGGTATCCGATCTATAGGAATCAAACTTAGGACTTAAATCACGAGAGTTAGAAGCGGTCCTTTGAGGGTTCACAAATTGTTACAAAGCTTAAAGGGTTCAATTTAAATTCAATTACCACGATTGTAGGGGTTGGTTTAATTGGGCACGGTTTTTGTAACCCAAGAGGGAGCATTAACTCATTAAGGATAAATTCGCCTTCAAATCAATTTTGGTAATTAACAAGGGGTAGTCAATTTGGTAACATGAACAATCTTGTTGGTAACCCAATTCCTAGGAATCTCTTTAGATTTGAAAAACCCCAAATTGATTTACTTTCCTCTTTTAATTGATTGCATTCTTAAATATCTGATTTTCTAAGTTAACTCTTATTACAAAAATCAAATATTTTCAAAATCCTTTTTTATATAGTCCAGTTTAATTGATTTGACAATTAATTGTTATTTGAGATCACGGTCTCTGAGTGATCGATCTTTTTATTACTTGGCGATGAATCTGGTACACTTGCAGGAATCCACACATCAATTAGGCAACATCATTTGGAGGATTACCCTCGGAGGACCCGACTGATCATGTGGAGACATTCTTGGAGTTCACTGATGCAATTAGAATTCAAGGTGCCCCGATTGATGCTATTCGTTTGAGGTTATTCCCCTCCTCTCTTACTGGAAAGGCAAAAGCTTGGTTGAAGCAAGTGCCCGCTAATACCTTGTCAACTTGGGACCAACTGGAGCAGGCATTCTTGGAGAAATTCTTCCCTCCATCCAAGACTGCTTACCTACGAACTCAGATCACCGACTTCTTCCAAAAGGACGGAGAATGCTTAACCAAAGCTTGGGATCGTTACAAAGGATTTCTAGAGTCTTGCCCAAATCATAGGCTCAAGAGGTGGTTGTTAGTGCATACCTTCTACAACGGATTGGATTACTCTTCGAAGGTGTCACTTGACTCCGCAGCTGGTGAAGCCTTTATGAATAGACCACTGACTGAAGCGTTCAATATCATTGAAAACGTAGCCACCAACTATCACCAATGGGGTTCAGAAAGAGGTAATAACCCAAAAAAGCTTTCGGGGGGTAAGTTTGAAATGAATAGTACTGATTTAATTATGTCTAAATTTGACTCAATGAATAAACTCTTTGATAAGCTTGAAAAGGCTAATGTGAGTTCAATAGGTGCTACTAATGTTGTTTGTGAGATTTGTGGAATGCAGGAACATGACATAATGGAGTGCCCACATGGTATTGCTCCTGGATCCAGTGCTTCGGGGGAACAAGTGAACTCTTGTCACAATTTCTATGATACAAACCCGAAGTTGCCAAACTATGTTCCCCTAAATTCTTACAACCAATGAAGGAAGAATAGCCCTTATCTCTCCTATGGGAACTACAACAACACGTTGAACCACGAATTCCAGGAAGGCCAAGGTAATAGGAAACCCGCATCGGGGTATCCTCAGGTACAAAAGTCTAAACTTGAGTCTCTTTTGGAAAATTTTGTTGAAACTCAAACAAAGCAAAATGAAGAGTTTAGGTAACAAGGTAGGGCAGTCAATGAGGCAATAAAAGAGTTAACATCTAAGGTAGATAACTTAGCCATCCATAATAAAATGTTAGAAACTCAGATTGCCCAACAAGCTAGTACATATTCTAGAACTAAGGGTACGTTTCCAGGACAACCCAAAGTTAATCCCAATAAGCACTGTAATGCTATATACTTGAGGGATGATAAACTTGGGGTAGTTGAAAAGGATGTGGAATGTGAGGAGGACATGAGTGAACATGAAGATGTAGAGCCAAAGTATGTCCCTCCACCACCTGACCAACCCCCAATACCTTTCCCACAAAGGTTGGTCAAGAAAAAGCAAGTAGAAAAGGAAACTAAGAGCTTAATTGAGGAGCATGATTCCATGATAAAAACTAATATGCCTCATAAACTAAAAGATCCAAGAAGTTTCTCTATTGCTTGCTCAATTAGAGAAGTGAAAATAGACCAAGCCTTATGTGACTTAGGGGCTAGTGCGAGTTTGATGCCGCTTACCATCTTTGAGAGGTTAGGAACCAAGGAATTGAGTCCATCCAAGTTCTCTCTACAATTTGCGGATGGCTCAACTAAAACTCCTCTAGGCATACTAGAGAATATCCCTATAAAGGTAGGTAAATTTTTCATTCCTACCGATTTCATGGTGTTGGACATGAACGGGAATTCTAAATTCCCTATCATTCTAGAAAGGCCATTCTTGGCCACAGCTAGAGCAATAATAGATGTGAAAAATGGTAAGCTCTCTTTGAATGTAGAGGAAGGTAGGGTGGATTTTGATCCGACTAACTCATATAACAACCCTCCTTTTGAGAGTCATGTGTGCAGGATTGAGATAATGCCTCCAAAGGTGAAGGAAGAGCTTAACATGGAAGCAACTCCGAAACTTTGCATGACAAGTGATGCACCAAATAATGATGAAGTTGGAGTTGCTCAACATGTGAAGTTAAAACTTCCCCCGGAAGGAAGTAAGGCCATGAAACTCAGAATGAAAAGACCAAAGCGAAAGCGCATGTGGCCATATGAACTAAATAGGCTCTTTGATGGGCTTCCTTGGAAGAGAGGTGTCCTTGCACTTCCAAGCCCAGCTGATCCCGGTTGATCCAAGGGAGTATGGTCAAGCTTAAGACCGTAAATAAGCGCTTCTTGGGAGGCAACCCAAGTTTTCTTTCCCTTTTTAATTTGTATTTGAATTTTGTTGTTGAATAATTTGAGAAGATTAAGAGAAGAAAGATCACAGATTGATGGTTTTGCCAAGTATTTTCAGGTTATGAAGGCATGAAGAGCAAAAAGGCATGGAAAAACGAAGTAAGAGGAGATCATGGCCTGCCCCTGATATCCATCATGGCCATGATGTGAGACCAGAATTGATCACGCCCCCGCCGTGACGGGGGTCACGGCCGTGATTAGCCAACAGCTGAAGATCCGAAAAGAACACGGCCCAACCGTGATAGCCCTCGCGGGCGTGATGAGAAAGACCCAGAAGATCAGAATGTATCACGGACTAGCCGTGATGGAAGTCAGGGCCGTGAGAGGCCAGCTCCTATAGACTCGAATTGATCACAGCCCAGCCGTGATGTATATCACGCCCGTGATGGGGACTCGCTTGACACCAGAACTGGTCACGGCCTGCCCGTGATGAATGTCACGGTCGTGACACGTCTTCCAGCATCTCTTTGACTAGCATGTGAGCCATCACCCTCCACCACCTCGGTGAGTTGTTCCATTTTTCTCCTCTCTCTGACTTGATTATTTACATTGGGGACAATGTAAGTTTTTTAAGCTTGGGGTAGGAGTATTTTTGCATTTTTTTTGCATTTTTGCATTTTGCATGTTGCATTCATATAGGCGTAGTTTTGCATAATCACATGATTAGATTATCCCTTGCTTAGAGTATGCATCCAATTGTGAGAACTTTGCGCCAAATGAATTGAGACAGTGAATTTTTTATCCCAATTTTCGTATTCTTGTGATAGGCTGAAAATAAAAATGCTTGAGATGATCTTCTGATAGTTGATGATTAGCATGAGGTTCCATGAGATTTGTGTTTCTCATTGATTTTAAACTACTAAATGTGAGATTTTTTAGCCTAAAAGGGGTACTCACTAAATTCACCCCATTCTTTGTGATTGAGTGTTTTATTCCTCTTGGATTGTATTCTCTAGAACTAGACTTGAAACCGTTTTGAAACTTAAAAGTTTTTGAAAACATATATGAAAATGATTGAGGCACTAGGCATTTTTCTGGCCTTCTGAGCTTTGACTTATTAAATGTTACCCCTTAGTTGCCCAATTTTGAGCCTAATAGAATAAAATGCTTTCTTGGTACCTTGGTTTATTTTGATGAATGATGCTTGGTATGGCACCTTTTAAAGTATTACAAAAAGGTAGTTTGAAAAATAAATTGTGGCATGAAAAAGTTAGAAAAATATTTCTCTTAAGTTAGAAATCACCCCTTATCCAAATTGAAAATAAATAAATAAATAAATAAATAAACAAAAAAAATGGAGAAGGGGATGAGAAAAAGAAAGTGAGAAATAAAAAAAAGGGAAGAAAGAAAGAAAGGTGGAAAAGTGAATTAAAGCCCAAAAAGGTAGTTTAGAAGGTTGTCGTGCTTTGCATTGTTTGATATTTTGTTTAACCTTCTTGAATTTTCCCTTTCTTGATTTCCCCACCTAACAATTAATCCCATGGCCCCATTACAACCAAAATAAAAGACCTCTTGATTCTTATGTGTTTTCATTAATAAAGTAGAGATTTGGTTAATAGCCAAGCTTATGGTAGGGTACATTCCTTGAGGAAATTGAGTGAATTGTCAAATGTCCCTAAACACTTGAGTGAGGTGAGAAGAGTGCCTGAATTAGTGAGAGGTATGAATTTAGGGAACCTAAGCTTCTAATTGGACTTGAAATTGATTGTCTCTTGGCTTCTTATTGGATATTCCTGTTACTTGGATTTATTACTCGGGTTCTTGGTTCACTGTTCATGCTCTGATTATTTATCTTGTCTGGCCTTGGTTATTGCTTGAGGACAAGCAAAATCTTAAGCTTGGGGTATTTTGATGAGTGTGATTACACCTCATATTTCTTTATCATATTGCATGCATTTTAATGTAGTTTAGGCATTTTTAATTTGATTTTTGTTAGTTTTTACCTTGGAACGGGTAATGCGGTTTTCTGGTGTTTGTGTGCAGGAATTGAGGATTAAAATGCTCAAGATCATTTATGTTGGAGCTTGCATGAAGACGGAGCTTGAAAAGCAAGAAAAATGAGCCAAACAGAGCCCATCACTGCCTAGCCGTGACAGCCATCATGGCCATGATCGAGCAAGGATGAAAAGAAAAGAACGAAAAAGTCAGAACCTGTCACGGCCAGGCTGTGATGGCCATCACGGCCGTGACAGGCCATCAATGCCAAGTTTTACAAGACAGAATCTGTCACGGCCTGGCCATGACAGTCATCACGGCCGTGACGCGCAATATCTGGAATTTTAAAAGCTGATTTGATCTGATTTTGTAATTGCTTGGGATGCAAGTTACCCTACATTATAAATAGGTCCTAGAGGCTCGAAAATAGGATCACTTGGGCTGCTACCTTAGGCAAAAATTATGATTTCTCTTCTTCTCAATTTCTTCTCTTCTCTTAGGTTTTCTTTTATGCTTTTGTTAATCAAGCTTTCTATGAACATAGCAATGTTTGAGTAGTCTTTTTATTTCTAGGAATTGGGGCTATGCCTAAGATTTGTTTTATGTTATGAATTGACATTTTACTTCTTGTTAATTTCAATTCGCTTTCGATTTAGTTCCTATTGCATGAATTACTTGTGAATTTGGTGCGCACTTATTTGCATGTCATAGATACTCTAAGAAGGAACCTAGCGGTGAACTTAGGTATCAGATCTATAGGAATCAAACTCAGGACTTAAATAACGAGAGTTAGAAGCGGTCCTTCGAGGGTTCACTGAATTGTCACAATGCTTAAAGGGTTCGATTTAAATTCAAGTACCACGAGAGTAGGGGTTGGTTTAATCGGGCACGGTTCTTGTATCCCGAGAGGGAACATTAACTTATTTAGGATAAATTCACCTTTAAAGCAAATTTCGATAATTAACAAGAGGGATAGTCAATTTAGTAACATGAATAGTCTTGTTGGTAACCCAATTCCTAGAAATCTCTTTTGATTTGAAAACCCCTAATTTATTTACTTTCCTATTTTATTCTTGATTTCGTTTTAATTGCAACTTTAAATTTGATTTGCTACTTGACTCTGATTTCAAATATTTTCCAAATCTTTTTCTAGTCCAGTTTAATTGATTTAATAATTGATAGTTATTTAAGATCACGGTCCCTGTGGATTCGATCTTTTTTATTACTTGACGACGAAGCCGTACACTTGCGGATTCGAGCCCATCACTTTTCGAATTCAATTGTGCAGTGAAGGAGGTATGGTATAAGAGGTCCCATTATACCATGTTCCGGGAAAAAGGTAACACTAGTTATGGCACAAGAACCAACACCAGATGTAGCACATGTTCCACCACTTGTTCCAGTGCCACCACCATATCCACGGCTTGTCATGGTTCAGATTACAGCACCACCAGGGGCTTCAGGATCCAGGGGAGGTGTACCACAGTTCATGTCTTTCATCCCAACTTTGGGACTGCCATAGAATCGTCCAAGGCAACTTTGAAGATCATATCTAAGCATTGGAATATTTTGCTACAATGATGTGAATGTACATTTTAGGTCCTTGTTTTCTGTCTGACATTATACTTTGAATATGTTTTTTTTTTGTTAATGCGAAATGGTTTATATGTGCTTATTTTGTGGATGCAATTTCACATTAGGTTACATATGTTTGTTTTGTGTAAGACATATTTGGACATATTTTGGTGCTTTATTTAAGTAATTTATGATTTGTCTTTTGGACATCTACTTGTTTAGCTTGTTCACAACTCAGTGTATTGTTTTAAGTTCATCACAGTGGGCAAAAAAATGAAACAACAATATGAAACTTTTCATTTAATATAGTTCAAAGATATCACATTACATTAGATTAAACCATAACACAACCAACACTTAAAGACACAAACTAGCACCTACGCACTCTTCCTACCAATCAACAATACAACACATACAGTAAGTAGAGCACACATTAGTGAAACCCAAAATTTTAACACTCTAACATCTTTCCCCATGGTATCTAACTTGCCCATCACCTCTGTCTTCCACATTTCTTCACTCCGGCCATTAGCAGCAAATATGGCTGGAAGTTCATCAACCCAGTGAAAGTAGCCACAACTTCCATCATTCTGCACAAAAAAAAAAAGAAGGAAAATTCCAGTTCAGGGTTAGAAATCTCAAGTCTGAAACAAGTGTTATTAAAATCAGACCAGTTCAACTAGAAACTAGACCTATGGTCGGTCCGGTCAACATATCTGACCGGATGAGCCATTAAGGATCTGATGGCTTCAAACCGTGGTCGAGCCGGTTTAAACCTAATGACCCGACTCGGTTGAACCACCCATCACTCTCTCCAATAGCCTGCTACGCATTGTCCAGTGCGACCCTCACGCTCTCCAAGAGCCTTCTACGCGCTGTCCAATGTCTGTTGAGTTGTGCACACGTTGTTCACTGTTCAGGCATACCAAAATTCGGAAATTCCAGCAAAATGGCTTCATGAAGGTTCGAACTAAGGCACCAGAAGTATAAGCAGAATAATACTACCACTAGGCTACCACATTTTGTTGCTATAGATACCAAATATATATTATATATACATATATTTGATATAAATTTGATACACATCGGTTTATCTGGTTCAACCAGTGACTCACTAGTTCGACCCGTGACCCATTGACTCAATGCCCTGATCGAGTCGATGACCGGTTCGGTTTTAATAACATTGTCTGAAACCACATTACTTTGGGATTCAAATTACCTTTGGCAAGGAACATGCAATGAATGCTCTCCCTGGGTTCCTTGAAGTTCTGGAAATCCGTAACACTGCTCGTCTCTGACATGTGCAAAAAAGAGTAAATGGGTTTTAACTCTTAGAAATAAGAGTTATCTACTTTCTTTTAACTAGAACTTTTGTTATCTTTAAGCTTTTTATGTGGAAATCTTAGGTGATTGAAATTAGTTTTGTGATTCTGATTGAGTTTAGAAGGTTTAGGTAAATTTCTGAGTTTATGTGTTAGAAATATGCTTATATTGTTTTGTACTCTTCTGTAGGTCTTTGTTGTAGCGCATTCATCTCTGATGGTAAATGCTCCACAAGTGTTGCAAAATCTGGGCACAAGATCCTCTTCAGATAAGGACAAAAATCCGGTCACACTTTTCTCTCTCATGCTGGGGCGCTCCATTTGTTCGGACGTGGGCCTGGCAAGTTACTAAGGATCAGTGCTACTACACTCTGGGAAATGGGCCAATAACTTGAATTTAATAATATTAATTGTTGGCCTAAAAGTAGGAAAGAGAGGGGAGCCCTTAAAAACCCTAAAAAAGGACATTCTCCATCATCTTGACCCACATTCTGATTTTCTCTGACCTAGGAGCAGCCGCAATTCATCCTTACCTCTCCATAGTTCATTTTCGTTTTCTCCTCCATTGTAATGAATCCTTATTTCATTTCATATTTTATTTTTGGTTTTTGTAAGCTCATTATGATCTAAGTGTGCTGTATCTATGGGTATGTGACCTTGTAATGAATGTTTAGCTGATTTTATGTGAAGTTTTGCTACTGGATTTTCTCTTAACTTGTGCATGGATTTTGTTTATTTGAGCTTGATCAATTTAAGTAAATGTTAAGCTTATAGAACTTGGAAAAGTTAAGTCTAGTAGAAATAGTTAAGATATAAGGGTTAAATCACTAATTGGAAAATTAGTTGATGTTGAATGGATTAGGAATAATCATTCAAGTCCTTAAGCTAGCTGGAACGTGCTTAAGCATAAAAGGGTGTAATTAATATGACTCTAGGAACACAAAGTATTTAATGAACATTATCTTCAAGTGTTGGAAAACACAAATTTAATTTCCTGGAGCTAAATGTTGTAGCATTTGTGGAGAATAAATAAGCTAAATTGAAATTACATTGAATCATACCTATAGCTATTTTAATATATCTGTTTACAAACCCAGGTTTATTTCACCGCTCTTTAATATCTTTGTTTACTTGTGCTCCTTAAATATTGATCCCCATAACTTTCACACACTATTTTTATCACCTTTAGTCTTAGCTAAAAAGAACATTAATTTGAATTTTGGTAAATTTTCATATAATTATAATCCTCATGGGAATGATCTTTCTTACACTATTACTACTTGTTTAGATTGTGTACACTTGCACATACTTAATACACCTGTTTTTAAGGCAACGTGATTTCAGACTCATTAACCCTAGAGCTCGAAGACCCACTTCGATTCGAAGACCCATTACCCCTTTCTTCATCACCTTCATTTTCGGTTTAGGGTTACAGTTAGAGAGAGGGAGAGAGATGCAGAAAAGGACGTATAAGAGAGAGTGGGGGAGAAGGAAGAAAGAGCCGTCGAAGGAGGGGGGTGAAGATGAAATGAATTTTAAACCCTCTGGAGTTTCAATTTAGTCCTCGAAATGCCACTTTAGTCCCTGTAATTGTGAGGTAAGTGGGTCATCTGACGTGGAACCCATGTGTACGATGAGAGGGCATCCAACAAGGCACTTAACCTGCCACCTTAACCCAGTTCAAGGCTTTAAGAGATAGAGGTTAACGAAATGATTGATTTGAATCACAGTTTGCAACTTCATGGACTCAATTGCTATTTCGATCAGTTCAGGGACCAAGTTGATACTACCTCGCAATTTCAGGGGCAAAATTGACGATTTACTTGACTTTGATTGTTTGAATGGAATGGGGAAATGGATTGGATTTTCTTTCCAACTCATCGTAATTAAGGTATTTGATTTTTGTTGTTGTGTTTTAGCGAGTATTAATCTATGAGACTAATCTTCATCCGGGTGCTTAGGCACAATTAAGATTTTTCGCCCCTCCCAAATAATGTATTTTATAAGATTCGAATCGATGTACTCTCCCACAAGATCAACAAGCACAAATTTGTTTTTTGATAGGCAAATGTTAGGGGGTGTATTGGATTGGGATTTTAAAAAATTGTTTTGGCCTAAAAAAGTCTTGCGGATTTTAAAAGATTATGTAGGAAAGTAATGACTTATGAGATTTTAAAAGACTTTTTTTAAATATTTTTATAATCAATATTCTCATGTGTGGATTTTAAAGGATTTATATCATAAGACTTTATAAGATTTGGATGGACTATATGGTTTATAAGATTTGAAAGGAAAACATGAATTTTTAGCAAACATTCAAAGTTACAAGAGTCAATGAAAAAAGTAACAAAGAAATGAATAATATAATATAAAAAAAGTAAAACCCAATACAATTTTTCTAATCTTTTAATTAATAGTCAAATTTGAAGTAGCTTCATGTCCTCCTAAGTTGTATTTCTCCACATATCTAAAGTTATGTTAGCCCTCCAAGTATTAGCATCTTCTCGTTTCTGCTCTTGGGTTTGAACAATAGGTTCAAAATTATTGTCGACATTAGCTGGTGATATTGAAGATGAAGATTCGTCTATTGGTTCAATTGGAAATTCATCAGAACGACATTCTTTACAAAGGAAGTTATGTAGTGCTACACATGATAACACAAACTCTGCTTGTGTCTTAAATAGAAATGGAGGCGCTGACTTAAAAATTGTGACCAACGATTTAAAAAAACCCAAATATCTTCTCGATCACATTCCTCAAGAAAGTATGGCGAAGATTGAACAATTCATTTCCATTTTGAGGGTCATTACCATTACCTGCAAAATCTTGTAGCTTCCGATTTTAACCTTAAAAATGAATTTTTTTAAATGACTTTAACGAAAAGCTTAAACAAACACAATCAAACTCATTAAAAATAATTTTTTCAATTAATTTTTTTTTCATCAAATAATCTATAACAAACGCACTCTTGTTTGGTAACTTATGTTGGGTTGAACGACAACCGTGGGGGAAGACGGGAGAGGGGGGGGGGGGGGGAGGGGGGGGGAAAGGATAGAGATGGAGGGATGGAAGGAGGGAGGAGAGAGAGAGGGAGAAAGGAGAGAGATGGAGGAGGGGAGAGAGGGGGAGCCATAAGGTGAAAAGGAAAAAAATGGAGAATCCTGAGAAATCTCATGTGTTGAGGTGAGACTTTTTGTTACTAAAAAAATCACACAAATTCCTACAAAATCCGCCTTAGAAAACAATCCATCAAAATTAGGAAGTTTTTTAATACCACGAGACTTTTTATTACTTATAAAAAGTCATGATTGAATACCTCTAGATTTGGATTATTTCTTTAAAAAATCTTGATAGTCTCTTGATTGAGTACCACAAGACTTTTTTAACATAAAAAATCCATTAAAATATTTTGAAATCCCAATCCAATACAGCCCCCTTAGATTGTTAGAATTTATTATGTTATTGGGGGGAGTTGAACCCATGAGTGACCTTCACCTTATCACTCCAAACCCTATCTCCTTTCCCTCAAGCCACCAAGCCACCTTATTGTTAAGTCATCATGCGTCTGACTCACACTCCTGTAGCCCCTGTGTGTTTTAATGAACTCAAACATTATGTAGTTGATTTTAAATTGAACCATATGTAGTCTTTTGAAATCCCAATCCAATACAACCCCTTTAGATTGTTAGAATTTATTATGTTATTGGGGGGAGTTGAACCCATGAGTGACCTTCACCTTATCACTTCAAACCCTATCTAGTTTCCCTCAAGCCACCAAGCCACCTTATTGTTAAGTCATCATGCGTCTGACTCACACTCCTGTAGCCCCTGTGTGTTTTAATGAACTCAAACATTATGTAGTCAATTTTAAATTGAACCATATGAATATTGCTAATCATCTACTTGAGTTGTGTAGACAAAGCTTTATATCATAAAAGGACAACTCAAAGATTATGATAGAATCAAATGATTGCATACAAACGTATGGAGTGAAATGTGTCTGAAGCATCAGTATCTTCTAGATATATCAAGATGAACAAGATACATCAAGTAGCAGTCTCAAAGAAATCCATAAAGGATTGTCATCATCGCTAAAGCTAAAGCAAAAGTTATTTTATCTTGAGCAAATGTCGAAGCAAACTCCTTCATTCATGACTGTCAGGATTATGCATCTGAAGAATGACTCGAGTTGCATCTCATATCTCAGAACTCAATCAAGACAAAATCATGTCTTCAAATCTCAATCAACTAAATAAGTTGAAACCACATTCAAATAACTAATTGAAATTAAGATAGGATGTATCCTGTCTGTGCAACTGGCAGCTAAAGGAGAAGAACTTACTCAGTCATAAGCAGAAGAGCTGAATCAAGCATATTCTTATGGAAGACTTTTTACTTGACTGACTATGCTAAAGACCAACGAAGCATGAAGCAAACAGTCAAAGGAATGATCAAGGTATTCAAAGATTACAAACATCATCTTCTGAGGAAAGATGAAAGAAGATTTGGATCAAGATTACAGACCAAAGCATAATTGAAGATTATCTCAACATGCGTCTGAGTCTCTGACATTATTCGCGGTATGTCAGACCAACTTATCAAGACTTATTTGATATCAACTATCTCACTTTAAGAAGTTGTAATACTCAAACCAAGACTAGGTGCTAACTGAATCAAAAAAGCACTTTGATGAATAGCGATCCAAAGCCAAAAGGAAATTCATTTTGAATTTCAAGATTAGTTTTTGAGTTGAAGATTAATTAAACTTGAAATAAGTTTAATTAAACTATTCTTATCTCCAATCGAGATCTGAAAAATAAGAAAAGACAAAAGGAGATTACAGCAGGAAAAGACTTTCCTTATGAAAGCAAAGGAAAAGTTACTTTATCTGAATTTTCTAAGTGTTACACAAATAAGGAAAGAACGCTGCCCAAGACCATAAAGCTTATCAGCTCTACTTAGAAAGCATCAAGGAATCTCCAACGTTCTTCAAGGCATTTATTGACAAGTCAGAACGGCTATTTTATGAAGAACGAGATTTAAGAACTTAAAATTTTCTCGGCGAATCTTTCATGACCGAGCATAAATAGAAGAAGTTGAAGACTGAAGAAAGATTGATATCACATGAGATCAATTGTCACAAAAAACTGAAAGCTCTTGTCTCTCTAAAACATCTTCTTCACTCTCTGAAATATTCTATTGAAGAAGAATCTCTGCAACTCACCAAGCTCCAAATTCACGTTCACTCTCTGTAGTGTTTATTTGGTTGAATTGCTCTGTAACTTTGGAGCTGTGCTTCAAAAACACTCTCATTACTCTTTGAGCCTGAAGAGGCTTGTCTCAAGAATACTTGTTGAGCCTGAAGAGGCTAGGTGTGTAAATAATACTTGTGGTTGAGCCTGGAGAGGTTAGGTGTGCAAATAATACTCGTCTGTAATTAGTTATAGTGGAAAAACTTGGTTAAGCCAAGGATTGGACATAGCCCCAAGGTTGAGGGTGAATCAGGATAAATCTCTGAGTATACTCTTTCCCTGTCCTTACTTATTTACACAGTTTAATTTCCTAATTGTTTAACTAATTTGGGTGTGCATGAAATGGTTGCTATTCAGTTTTAATAAGGTGTCTGTCTTAAAGCGTATTATCTAATCCAAATTTGTTTTGTGCTTCCAAACTCTGATTTTCGAAAACATTATTCACCCCCCCCCCCCCCCCCCTCCCTAGTGTTTTGTGTCATTTCAGTTATAACTCTCTGGTCAACACGCACAACTAATTGAGTCATACCTATTATATTGAAATCGGAATGGATTTTAAATGTTAAATTAGAGGATAATTGGTTCGGATATTAAATTCAAAAATTTGAAACCGCCTAATTCGATTGGGATGGTGACTATAAGATTAATATGTTATTATTATTATTATTATTATATTTTTCTATTGATGTTAATGGTTTTTTTTTGTTGACATGATAAAATGGTACAACTAGTATATGAGTTACTTTAAGAAATTGGGATGTTTAGTGCTAATGAATTTACTAGTGTCCTATTCCTATGAATTTGTTAACCATATGTAATTGAATTCGCTATGAGTTAAGAATTTGCGTGTGTTATGGATTTGTTACATGTTTTAATTTTTCTGTTGGGGTATTAATTTTTCTATATTTATCCTGACTTTTTATATTTATTAGAAAATATTTTTCTATTTTTAAAAGAAAATACAAATTTTTAAAACGGATAATATGATAATCTTATCGGAACCGATTCAAACCAATTTAAATTTAATCAGATTAATTCGATTGTGATCAATCCTAAAAAAAATCAAAATCCAATTCAATCTGATTCAATCAACATTAGTATGATAATGTTAAATTACTTCCAAACTAATCCAAGCCGATCCAATTATAGTACTATTATCTAGTTAGTGAGGGTGTGGTTGGTCAACTTGGTAAGGGACTCGAACATCTTAAGCAAGTGATCAAGGTTCGAATGTTTTAATAATAATCTTAATTAAATAATTTTATTATATGTTTATGAAGTTTTTCGGATTTTTTTTTTATTTTTTACGAGATTTTCGTTATCCCGTCAGAGTTCTTATATATATATATATATATTGAAATCTACTTGATTTATTTCTCCTCTTCCTCATGTAAACTGAACATTTTTAGAAAATATATTCATCTATCATATTATTTTTCTTCTCTCTTGAAAATATGTTTGATTTATTTCTCCTTCCCCCCCCCCCCCCCCGACGCGAGTTAACTATTTTAGAAAATATGTATCTATCATATTACTTTTTTATTCTCTTTTGAAAATCTATTTAATTTATTTCTTCTCTTTTCCCATCAAAGGTAATCATTTAACAAAATATAACTATCTATCATATTATTTTTAACATTTGACATTTTGTCCAGTACATTGGTATTCTACTGCTATCAACGTCAATATTATAGTGATTTTTTTTCAAAGTGAAATTATAAATTAGCACTAACCACTTCTTATTCCACTAGCTTGATATGACATATTTCTCTAAACATTTAATATTATATATATCTAATATATACAAAGACAGGATCCGTTAACGTCAGATGTAAGTCAAAAGACTTACACCAAATCTTAATCGTTGAAACTAATTAATCTAACGGGTGAAAATATTTCAATTAATTTTTTTTAAAAATAAACAAAAAAGTCACGCCATTGTGCACATGCCTTCTTCAAAGCTACAACTATATTCGCCCTTAAAAAAAAAAACTATATTCGAAGCTAATTATTCATTTCTCAACTTAACTTATTTAAACACTAGTAATCATATGATTTTTTTTTCTTTTTTCTTGAAAATATATTTGATTTATTTCTCCTATTTTTCTTGTTGAAGTTAATGATTTTTAGAAAATATATTTATATATTATATCATTATTATTCTCTCTTGAAGATCTATTTGATTTATGTCTCTTTTTTTCCCGTGCAAGTTAACTATTTTTATAAAATATATTTATCCATCATATTATTTTTTTTATTCTCTTTTGAAAATTTATTTGATTTATTTCTCCTTTTTTGCTTTGCAATAACCATTTTAAGAAAATATATTTATCTATCATTTTATTTTTTCTTCTCTCTTGAGAATCTATTTGATTTTTTCTCCTCTTTTTCCTATTGAAGTTAATCATTTAAAAAAATATATATATTTATGTATCATATTATCATTATTATTCTCTCTTCAAAATCTAATTGATTTGTTTTTCTTCGCACAAGTTAAAATATAGTTATCTATCATATAAAAAAAAATCTTCTTTCTTTAATTTTTTTTTTTGTTACGATGACATAGGTGCGAAGTATCCACCGACTTCGCCGGTGACTAATCTCCGCCGGGGAACCTGGCTGGTCACCTTTAGTGGCATTTCCCTTCCCAACCATGTTTTTTCCATCCACAAGGCTCGAACTCGAGATCTTGCTTAAGAGATCCGAGCCCAATTCCACTCTGACCAACGTAATGTTGATTCTTAAAAATATTTTGTTGCTGACAACACTTTAAAACTTAATTATTAGTTCCAAAAGTGATTGATTCACAGTAGAAGTGGGTAGTGATCCCATGCTTCAAATCTTGGAGTCACCATTTTGAGGGTTTTACCTAATCAGTAATCACCACTCTGATCGAATGATTTGTCTAACAGCTTTGCTGTGTTGATACAAGGTCAAAGACAAAAAAAAACTTGATTATTAGTTTAATGATTTATAATTTAAGTTGTGATTATAAGACTTTATTCTTGTTTATTTTATTTTTTTTATATATATATATTATTAATTGCCTAAAAAAATGGTTTTATTAATAGTGTATATTATAACTTATGAGAAAAAATATGTTTGATAGATGGGTGTTTTCTGAGAGATGAAAATGAATAATTTATCCAATTATAAAATGTTCCAAAAAAATTATTTTCAATTTCGCAATAATTTTTTATTTTTGTTTTTTAACTAATATTTTTAAGAAACGAGTTAGCATGATTATAAAAAAGAACTAATTTGGTTTCAATATTAAACTTTATATGCATTAGAATGTTAAAAAATACGAGTAATTTAAAATTTAAAATTTCATAATTTCCATTTTTTATTCAGTAATTCCATTAAAATTTAGAGGCGGAGGGAGGGAAGGCCTTTGGCTACCATGGCCTCGACAAGTTTTCAACAAAGTTTTTTTTTATTTATAATTTATCTATTATTATTTTTCTCCTTAAAAAAATTGAGGAAGTGTGTAACAACTGAACATTTGGTTGTTTGTTCCCTTTTTTTTTTTTTAACTGAATCTTTTCCTTGCTTTCTCAATGTACATTGCTTTTGCTCCTAGCGAGGTGATGTTTTATTTATTTATTATTTGGGTCTTCTTAATTGTTGCTTTAAGAATATTGGTTAAGTAATTAATAAAATGAAATTTTACATTGAAAAAATAAGTGTAAAACATTTTACTATATTAAATACATCATTTTTTCATATAAAGTTTCTCTTTTTGATTTTTTAACTTAAGGTCACTGACTAATTGTTTTTTTTTTTTTTTTATGTTTGCTCCTTTTCATGTTTTTGTGTCTTTTCTTTGATTGTTTTCTATTGAGTAAGTGTTTTCAATTAATTTTTTTTATTTATAAAAATGTTCTTACAAAACTTATTTTGTCAGGTTCGCCAATTGAGTTAAAGTGATGTTTAAAAATAAAACTATTGACTCATTTTTCAAATGAAAAATTGAATAAATGATGAAGTATAATCTAATGCACAATTTTTGAATTCAAAAAGTAATGTTGAAAATATTATGAACAACATATTGAGTCACCTCCTCCTCCTCCTCCTCCTCCTTTTTTTTTTTTTTGGATCGAAGTCACCTCCTTCTAAAGCTATAGGAATTGAAAGAAAAATTAATATTGATGATGCGTGGTCTCAGAAAGTGTATACAAATTTGGGATTACCTATCAATCAATAAAATGAAATTCTTAATACAAATATAAAGTTTGAATCATATCAATTTATTATGGATGTGTATCCACTTTCTTGACCCATCAGAGAAAATTTCTGGGTCCGTCTCTGTATTAAATGTAATAGGATTTGATTTGATTTTTTATATAAAAAAAAAGGGTCAAAAAGTCTCTTGTGAATAAAACCTATCCTCCATAATCTGAGTCAGAGATCTTCCCCGGAAAATTTCCACCGGATTTTGGTATTGGTAATATATATAAATAAAGGGGAAAATATAGCATATTTGACAACAAATTGTGTTAGAGAGCGATGGCCATGCAAAGGGCAAAGGTTTCTGAATTGCTGTTGTTAGCAGCACTTGTGCTAACACTGTTTGCAAACATTGCAATGAGCATTGAAGAAGTGAATTCTTCTTCAACTTCACTACGTCACGTGTTTCAACTTCACTACGTCACGTGTCATTACCACGTGCTGTTCGCGTGCTTAGGATTACTCCTTCTGGCCCCAATCCATTGCACAACAGCGTACCACCATTACCACCATTAGGCTGCAGAATGTTCACACATGTACCAACCAGCCCATAACAAGATGATTAATGAGCTGTTATCCTCAGATGCAATGTATGATAAATAATTAATTTTGGTCGTTAGCATTCATTACGTTGCCCCTAGTTTTCTTTCTGGTTTTGTGTTATGATTTTGGTTATGATTAGGGGTGAGAAATGGATGGATTGAATAAATTTTTATTCGACTTATAATGGATGGATTAGAAACAATACATTAATTCATTATAATCAATTAAAAATTTATTAAAAAAATTCAATCTATCCATGATCCATTCAATAAAAACCATCAAATCCATCCATTAACAACTATTTTACGGATGGATATCCGATCCATCCACGAAAATATTTTTGAAAATTAAATAGTTTTTTATTAAAAATTATATAATTTTATCTTTTTTTTTAAATATTTTATCTCCATTCCCTCTCCCTCTCTCTCCTCTATATTTTCTCTCTCTACCCTCTCTTTCTCTCTCTATCCCCTAACCTACACATCCTAGTAATCATCGTTGGAATTGGAAGCATGAAAGTTCGTCGTACAATGCAAATAGCGAAATACAATTTTGCTTTCATTTGGTCCTGGTAATTCACATTGATAATTAGTTGAAAATATTTTAAATAACAGTTCAAAACTTCAAATATATCACCACCTCGTCGTTTTGCGGGGCATGTGACGTTTTTTTTTATCACTTTTAATTATTTAATAAAAAACAAAAACAAATAAATAAAATTGAAAATAATGAAGAGAAAATAATAGAAACAGGAGAAAATTACATGGAATTTTTTTTATGAAAATGATTTAAAAAAAATATTTGGAACGGATAAAAATTTATCCACTACTTTTTGGTTGTTGGTCCAATGGATTTAGAAAATAATTGGATGGATCATGTTACAACGAAAAGGTATATTATTGAATTTTGGTTTTATTTCATCAACTCTATTGTTATTCAAATTTGATATTTTTTTTGAATTTTGATTTAAAATCATTTTTTTATTTTATAATTTTCTAAATACTAGGGGAAAGCCAACACAACAGGATTTAAATTTGTAATTATATCAAGCTAATTAGTATAGTTATAATAGCTGGTCAAAATTTATCGGTTTATCAAAAAAAAAATTGTAGTTAAAAAATAAATATAAATGATTTTCAATCAAAATCAAAAAATAGTTATTAATTTTTTTGGGAAGAAATATTAATATAGGAAGGTGAATCCAAACAAATAAATAGGAGAGAGATATATGATTTTTTCAAAAAAATGATAATTAATGAACTTGACATAATTAATTAATATTTGATTGATTGTGGGTAATCAATACTCTTATCCTATGCAATTTTGCATAGGTTTTTAACCAATATTTTAATATTGGAGTTTATAATCATTCAGTTGTCGTAATGTATTTTTATGTGAGAATTTTGAGTAGTTTTTGCTGGTTACCATGAATTTGGATTTTTTTTCCTTTCTTTATCTCATGTTCAATAGACAAAGACAAATTTGTTTCATTTTGGATTTGATCCCTTTCTTTTTTTCTCTCATGTCCCTCAGAGATAAGATTAAATACGTTTTTAACTTTTGATGCATATTTAGTGTAAAACATGGCCAAGAGTTGTTGCAGCCAATGATCAAACTCGTGCAAAGCACGAACCATTCGTCCTTAACAGCAGCACATTAACCACTTGTGCCCAACTGCTTGGTTTTTTTTATGTGTGACGTTTAATATGTCATCATATGTGTGACTTTTTTTTAAGCAAACATGTGTGACTTATAATATAGTGATGATAAAAATCAAACATTTTAATAATGTGATAATTTATGATTATTTGAAAGTATCATTTTTTTTATATTGACAATACATACAAAATGAATCCTTTAAAAAAAAACGTTATATGAGAAGCTATAAATCTGATAACATTAAATTTTAAAAGATAACAATTTCAATAAGATAGCAATTATTTAAACTAATTTTTTAAAGATAACAATTTGAATAAAATGTTACAACGAACAATTATTAATATCAAGATAATGATTAAACAAGATGTAATAGTAAATAATATATAGATTTTTTTTTGAATCAACCAAATAATATATAGATAATCGAAAATCGAAAAAAATAATATATAGATAATTCATAAATTAGTATTAATATCAATATTTATCCTAAAATTAAGATTTAGATGGGGAAAAAACAAGGATTCGGTAATTATAGCAAGAAATTAACAGATTTAAAAATACATTTAAAAAATAGATAAAAATACATTACAAAAAAATTGATTGATTTAACTTTCAAGGGGCGTAGCCAGAACTTTTGTTTAAGAATTTATCCAAAAAAAAAAACTTTTGTTTAAGAAGGCCAAAATTGGTTTAAATGCTTTAATGAAATAAATAGTCATTCTAGTTAATTCAAGATGAATACATCAGAAGCACAAAATGATTTATTTTTAACAAGCTATATAGGAAATAAATTAAAGAGTTTTATTTCTATGCACTGTCAGTGTAAAGATTTTTACACTAACAACCAATCAAAAAATATGAAATTGATGACTTTTAAGGTGGTTAGGATAAAAATCAAATATTTGTAATGGTTTGTCAATGTTTGGTTGGTTGACACTAATATAAAAAAAACTTTACACTGTCAGTATATATCAATTAAAACAAAACTTGAATAGAAGTTTTTGAAAGCTTGAGATGTTATTCTCCCACAGAAATGTAAAATTTGTAACAACTCATCATTATAATGAAAACATAAGCTGTAACAATTATTAGAAATGTTATTTTATTTTAAAACTAGCATCATATGCATTCAAAAAATTGTACATATAAAGTCATAGAAAAAGGGGACCAATGCTTAAAAAGAAAAAGAAAGGGGGACCAAAGATATATTTTTTAGTTATTATTATTATTTTTTTGATAAATTTTTTTTATAGTTATTTTTATGTAGGAAAATTAAAGATATGAAAATGTAAATAGGCATAAAAGAAGTGGATATCACTAAAAGGCTTTTTATATTTCAATAAATAAATTATTAATAAATATTAAAATATTAAAATGAAATGACCATAATTTTTAATTTTTAATTATAAAAAAATAACAATATAAAAGATAAAAATGTTGGGGTTGACCATAACATATCGAGGCCAACCCTTGGCCCTTGCCCTCCGCCTCCTAATATAAGTGACACCATGACGCATTAAGGAGAGAAATTATGAAGATTGAAGAGTGACAAGCATTGAAAAGTAAAGATTCTAATTTAATATATAGGAATTGGTTAATAATAAAAAATTATTAAATTAGTATTAAAAATAATATATATTTTTTGGTAACAAAACAATTAATATTCTATAATTATAAATGCTAGTTTTAAAAAGAAAAGAATTAAACTAAAACAATAATTAAGCAGATTTAATTTGGTAATTAAAACAACTTAGTGATGAAATTATTTTTTTTTTTTAAATGAAAGTGTGCAAAAACATCACAGGAGGGTACAAGGTGGCGCATTGGAGGAGGGGACAACATCCCTTTTTTGGTAGTCCTTGGTTGAGTAATGCTAACTTTGAAACCAATATCTAATTAATTCTAACTTTCATGGTTCCTGTGTTAGAGATCTTT
Organism: Sophora flavescens; assembly: GCA_030762895.1. Taxonomy (NCBI): domain Eukaryota; kingdom Viridiplantae; phylum Streptophyta; class Magnoliopsida; order Fabales; family Fabaceae; genus Sophora; species Sophora flavescens. The sequence continues at coordinate 186,416,486 of CM061063.1, read as the reverse complement.
GGTTTCCTTATTTGAAAGCTCGGAAGAGTAATGATATTGGGATACAAAAAAAGGTGTCTAACATCATATAAAAGTATTTCTCTCTACTTATTTATTGTTTTATTCTTTCTCATCATGTATTTCATCACTCCCAAGACACTCATAAGCTCTACGATATCTATATAAGATGTCCAAATTGTGTGTCTAAATATCTTTACTCAACTTGGAATGTACCCTTAATGGAAGCCTCTTTTACCCCTACTGCTGCACAAAAAATTATTAGAATAAAGGCCCATTTTGGTCCTTGAGAAAAATATAGAGGTCCGTTTTAGTCCCTGACAAAAACTAAAGTACCAAATTAGTCCCTCACAATTTTAAACTAGGGACACGTTAGTCCCTCCATCAACCGCTCATTAGTTTGGGTTCGTTAAGTCGATGAAGTGTTCTATTTTCTTGAACACACGGCAAAAAGAATTTGACCTCTTAAGCAACAAAAAACGCAACTTAAATATCCAAAATGAGACCTAATCGCATCCCACTCCAATTTATGCATCAAATTAGCGTATATGGAGTCCTAATCCATAGAGATAACGAATGATGTCTAACGGGATCAAACGGAGGGACTAACGCATCCATAGTTTGAAATTGTGAGGAACTAATTTGGTACTTTATTTTTGTTATGGACTAAAACGGACACCGATGTTTTTCTCAAGGACTAAAATGGATCTTTTTTCAAAGTATTAAAACTCCCCTTATTAATTTGGTGTTGGAAGATAAATTTATTTGGAAGTGTAGCTCAAATGGTTTGTTTACTGTCAGGTCCGCTTATCATTTAGCTATGAGTAATTTCATTGATACTTCCCATCTTCAAGATACAGGTGACTGGCTTCTTATTTGGAATTTAAAAGTCCCTCCAAGGATAAAGATTTTCCTTTGGCCTGTTTGTAGGGGTTGCCTCCCAACTCGCTCTATGTTGAGGCACAGAGGAGTTTCTTGTTCTAGTTTGTGTGGAGTTTGTGAATCTGAGATTGAAGACCTTTGGCATTTGATGTTTACATACATGTAATAATAGCATAGATTGCTGGAATATTCAGAACTTATGGGTGTATGTTTTTCCCCACTTTTGTTAGGTATCAGACAACTTTTGTTAGTGGGGTAGGGAATTAAGTGTGATGGGTTGGAGGCCTAAAGTAAGGGCTTATCTAGCTTTACCCTTGGGCCGGCCATGTCTTTTATCTACTTTAAGCGCCGAAAATAAGCCAAATTTTACAGCTATTCTTTGGAGCATATGGCGTAATCATAATGAGCATCTCTGGGAGCAAGCTAGAGTATCCCCACATCATATTGTTCAGCGCACAACAACATTCCTGGGGGATTGGACTCACGCCATTTCTCTTGGACACCATTCATGTGCGCATCATGATGAGGACTGGCAAATAATTTGGGCACAACCTAGGCTAGGTTATCTAAAGTGCAATGTTGATGAAAGCTTCTCTGAGGTTCATGGCAAAACTACTTTTGGTATGTGTATTAGAGATGAACATGGATATTTTATTCTTGCTAAATCAGATTGGATACCTTCTTGTCTCCCAACTCTTGAGGGAGAAGCTGCGGCGCTTTTAAAGGCAGTCCAATGGGTCCAAAGCTTGAATATGCTTTATGTCATCTTTGAAATTGATTATAAGGTGGTAGCAGACAAGGTGAAGCGGCATAAGGAAGATGTCTCAGAGTTAGGAGTTGTTACTAGTTATTGTCATGATTTCCTTTCTATGTTTCCAAACTTTAGTTTAAGTTTTGTTAGGCGACAAGCAAACAACGTAGCCCATAGTTTAGCTAAGGCGACGATGTTCATGGCTAGTCCCACTATTTTCTATCATGTCTCACTTTGTATTACTTCCTTGATTAATAATGAAATGCAATAAACTGCTTGCCTCAACAAAAAAAAAGGGAAAGGCATCATAACTAGGTTGATACCTCAGACCTTGCCTATCATTTGCAGCACACCATATTTATTAAAAATAGCAAAAGAATACAAAAATGACAAGGGGGACTAGGCCAAAACCCTTGTTGAACAAAAACAAAGAATTTCTTAAGTGTATAGAAAGGAAGACTAAATCTATTACAATTAAAGTCTTCTAAAATAAAACTAGGTGGCAAACCCCACCAAATAAAACAATATGAAGAAATGCCATGTGAAGCTAGCTTATTTGTACAAGTATTGCCCTCTCTGAAAATGTGAGATGTTTGAAATTGCATTTTCTTCACCAAGGAACAAGGTTAGGGTAGTTGAAGACCTTCACCACTAACAATGAATCACATTCCAGCCATAATTTTTGCCAACCTCTATGAAAGGAAATTTCAATAGCTTGCGTAGCTGCAATCTGGAAGTGGAAACAACAGGGAAACACAAGAAGGTGGGTTGAATTGTGTTTCTTAAGCTTTTTGAAAAACCTTTTCAAAAACTCTTTTCGCATGAAACAAGAAGATAAACACATAGAAAACAAGTTTTCTAAAAGATTAAGGCCCTTCAAACTTCAAACCCCAAGTCAGTAAAAAAACAAATAAACAAATTTGACAAAGATAAGGGATAGAGATAATCACACCGTGATATATCCTAGTTCACTCTTATCCAACAAAGAGTTACGTCCATTAAGAGCTCGTTTGGTGATCAGGATAAGAGAGACAGGATTGGATAAAGTATCACATCCTGCCTGAAGCTATTGTTTGGTGAGCCAGCAGGATAGGATAAATCAATCATGTCTCCTATCCTATCATGTCCATCTAGTTAAAATTATATCCTGAAAGGAGGGCTGGGTTAGAACTCAACATGATAGGATATGATGATTTAAAGTATGATAAAATATATAAAAAAAAGTATAGTAAAATAATAATTTAAAGTATAATAAACTATAACATGGTTACCAAAAAAATGTACAATAAAATATAAAATATTTAAAATAATAAAAATATTAATAAACACACTTCCTCTTCGACAACCTTGGTGGTTTAAACCAAAATGAAAAGAATGAATTTTAACTTGGCTAAAACTAGGTCTTATATAAGGGGGAAAAGGAATCTTTTTAGATCCATTATCATGTCTAAATCCCCTAATGTTCTTGGAACATCTATGAGACCCGTTTCTCCATTGAAGAATTGAAATAAAAATACAGTAGTTTGTAATATTTTGCAGCAAATTTACAGACCCAAGGTAATGAAATAGTAAGGGTAAAAACTGAAGCTTATTGCCGAGGGCGGCTTCTACCACAAGCGACCCAAACACGTCGCGCACAGTGCACCATAAGTAATAGTCGTCATATAATGTGAAGAAAAATTGGATGTTGGAGATGCATTCAAGGCTCACCATGTGCGAAGGGCCTTTTGAAATTACAAATTTAAAAAACCACCACACCATAGTTCTCACCCGCACCCTCATCTCCTTCGCTGACACCATCTTCACCAGCGTCGGAAATTTCGGCTTCTTTGCCCACAAGATCTCCTAAACCTCGTCTCCCTCGAGATCTGATATTCATTCCTTTCCCCCCGTCGACGCCCACCATAGTGACATCAGAATCGTCGCCGTTGGGCATGTTCCTCCAGCATGGTATCGATTGTAACACCATGTTTTTCATATACGTGTCCTTATATGTTTATATGTGTTTTATATAGTTGTATGTTGTGCTAGTTTATTTTAAAAAAATGACTTAGGAGAGTTAAAATGGGGTTAAGTGGGACTTGGTGCTGAAAAGACTGATAGAGCTCTAGATAGTTATGCACGACTGTACATAATTATGCATGACTGTAAATAATTATGCACGGCCGTACATATTATGTAATACCTGGACATATTATGTCCCACCTATATCCTGTTTTATGTCGATTCTCTGAACACATTGTGTATAACTGATGCACGGTCGTACATCACGAAGCACGGTCGTACATACTGTTCTTGTAACGCCCCCTCGGCGCTACATGTCTAACTCAAATGCGGAAAACATAATAAATAAAAATAAAGAAATTACTGGTTGCTTTCGGAAAATAATTCATAAAATTTTCTATAAGTTAGGAAAGTGGGTATAAATTTTTTTTCCGCGGAATACTGCAAAACTTAAAACATACGTTAAAACAGTAAAAACCATATTTCACTTATCATCATACAAATTCTGGTCATATTCATAACAAGGCCACCATAGCGTACAAGTTTTCCGGAAAATGTTTTCAACATGCAAAGCTAAATTTCAAAATGAATATTCACAAAACCACATGTACAGACCTTCTCAAAACAAACAACCCAAAGAAAATCCTAAGCTGGTCATTCTATAAGATATCCATTGGGAAGACCCCTGTTGGGAATTTGCGTATAAAAAAAAATAACGCAGCGAAAAAATTCCCATCGAAGGATCCTTGCGAATGGTCACGATTCATGGTTAGAAGATTTACCTCTTGAAGCGATGACAGTTGATTAAAATCGTCTATCACGAACACCGCACGAACAATGTCTCTAAGGTATCCACACGAGCAGATTCCGTGAACGTCCAACGTCACGAACCCGAAGCGTCTCTGTCTCACAGTGCTAGCTTCGAAAACCGAGACCTGTTGTTCACTATCACTCTCTATGTGCGGCTAGGGTAAAACAAAACCGTGTAGGCACAATAGCTTAAGTGGTCTACTTATAGCAGCACCTCCTTAAGTGAGTTAGTGAGCAGCGTTTGACCTAAGCCCCATGTACTATGCGCTAGACCCAATAGAAAAGTCCAACTCTCCTTTTAATGCTTCTTTTAATCCGCTCTTATGTGTGTGACCCTATAGGTTCCCAAAACGTTAGTAGTAATATTAAATCCCATTTAATATTACAAACAGTGAGCGGTATCTAGCAATACATCACTGCTACCTAAGTAGTGAGAAAGTCAGTGATTTGACGAAACCTTTCTGTGACAAATATTCATGTGCATTATTATCCCTTTGTCCATATATCTATATTGAACACAAGACATAGAATGGGTCACCCTTGTATGGTTCAATATCATGTTCCCTGATACCCGAGTAGACTTAACAACAAATGAGGTCAATATCTCATATTGACTCATTTCAAAGACGACCATGCATTTTCTGAGTCTCACTCTATCGGGGGCCCCTGAACATTACTCCTGTTATGTAGGAGGGACAAATTCCATCTAGGTCACTCACATCCCTCTGCATGGCTCGTGGTATGCCCAATGTCCGTCTTTATAATCATCCTATTACAGATGACGTTTGGCGATATTAAAGCACACAACTCCTCATGTAGGGATCGTAGCGATTTCAGGTCGAAGGATTGTATACACCATTGTCACTATGAGAACTACTTATGACACTCACACAACGCTCCATGTAGTGTTCTCATGGTGGGTCAATCCAGTACATCATTACTCTAATCTGTACCTATGTGGCGACTCGATATCTTATATCCATGACCCGTGAGATATGGTCATCAGTCTGCACACATAATAGTCTCAATGTATTATTATTGTCCTTATTAATAAAATACTTGACTACGGATATTTAAGAATAGGATTTCATTGTTCAATAGTGTCTCACGATCAAGTCATATACTTGATATTCTATTAAACTGAAATTTCTATTCTAAGGACTTTATTATGTTTAAACAAGTAACACAATAAACTGGAATGCCTCATATATATATATATATATATATATATAATATATATATATATATATATATATATAATAGCAAGATACAAATGTAAGTCTAAGAAATACACTGGCCTCTAGGGCTTACACCAACAACCTCGTGATCATCCCCACTATCAACGAGATCAGGACTAATATCCTGAGTGAAGCTGGAAACTCCTCTGCATCATCTGTACTCGTATATTGAGGTACAACAGTAAAACCAAAAGCATATAGATCGTAAGGGTGAGATACCGACATGTAAGTTTTATCGCGATAATCACATACGCGACACACCAATCAACGACATATGACAACAGCGACGTGTAAAACAATATAATTCATAGTCATAATATCAATGCTATTTAAGCAAGGGGATTCATACCTGACAACCATCATAGGTTTATAAAAATACATGACACTTCAACATCAACTATCTATTTCGCAATCTCCGAAGATCCTAACTTCTCTTCCAATAGCACCTACCGCTTACTCCATCAAGGTTCCGAGTTCCAACTATTAAAGTAACGTAACTCGGTAGGATCTCGAGCTCCAACCATCATTGTAACGTAGTTCACACGAACTCCAATGATAGTCGTAATGTAGCCCGGCTTATAAAATATCTCAAATATCCGAGCTCCAAAAATAGTCGTAGCGTAACTTGGCCTTTCACTTTCCAATCTACATAGGATTGTAGTTCGAAATCACAAATGGCATGTCTTCCAGTTTCATGCATGTAAAACAATTGTTTTCACTGCTTTTCTTTGCGTTCGTTCTTTCTTGTCGAGGCTCAAAGCTCACAACTACTTTTTCCCAGGCATTAAGCCCATCCACACTTAACACAGGACACGCAGTCTGAATGCTCATTAGACGAATCTCTAGGCCGATGCACCGGTCATTAGGTTCGTACACATAATTGACACGAAGTCATGTCACCAGCATAGGATTTTAAATCTGCGACCACAATACTTTCTCACAGGAACTCTAGTCCGACGTCTCGGCTGCTAGGTCCTTACATCTTTCATCAATTTTTCAACAAAATTTTCGTTCTGTGAAAATTAAGTAAAAATTCAAATTCAAGAGTTTAAAATGTTTTATCGGAAAACATTTTTGCTCTTTTCAACACAACTTTCTAGAAATCATTTTTCTTTGGAATTTCTTTTCTGAAAACGTCAAATCATAAAAATCATTTTCTCAACTTTTTAACTAAAATCACAAGATTATTATCAATTAATTCATCATAGAGCGTTTTTCTAAATATTTTCATTTAACAATTTTCGTAAAACTAAAAACTTTTCTTTCAAAAGACGTTTCCTTGACTATATTTGAAACATTTTCAAAAATTTTCTTCTTCCTTTTCTTCTTTTCGAAATGTTTTAGGGCAAATAAAAGAAAACGCAACTTGTCACGGTTCGAACTCACTAACACTCATAACATCATTTGAAAATCATCTGTGATTTTCTCAAAACGTAACTTTTAACAAAAAATGTTCTTAAGTTACAATTAACTTTTATTTTTAAAGGTTCTTACACTTACAAAAAATCAAAATCTTAAATTTTCTGATTTAAGATTTTTAATGACTTAGTCCTTATTATCAAGCTATGACCATTGTCATGCTCTCAACCAACACAATCAACCAATAGTCTCATTCAACACATACATACATATATCACCTAGAGCATACATTCACATATCAAATTCAACAACATTAAAATTCTCAAGAAGTCATCACAACAATAGCTACAACCAATATACACTCATCAAACAACATGGTATGTGACTATCAAAACTTCTCAGGTAAACTCCTCTTACCTCTTGGAGAACTTGATTCTTTCTTTAATTCCAAACCCTCAAAGCTTTTCTTTCACCACACAATAACCACTACAACAAGCTACAACTTCAACCTTCAACAAACAACATGAGAAACAAGTTTAAATAACAAAATCAATCTTTGGCAACAAAAGGCTAGGGTTCAGCTAAGGAATTCAAATAGGGGCTAGGGAATTTTTCTCATTCCAATCTTTTAGACATAGAATGGTAGGGTCTTAGATAGGATGGAAAAATTGTCACAAGTCAAAAATTGAAAACAAAACCACTTTACCCACTAGGGAGGGTTTTCGGCCAAGACAGAGAAAAATATGATAGAAATTTATTTGCTGTCTACCTTTTAGGTCTAGAGTCTAGATGTGTTGGAGAGTTCATAAAAATTGTCACCACACCAAAAACATTTTTCTATAATTTTCTAGAATTTTGTCAAGAAAATAGGTATAGACCTGAACTTATGAAAAACAAGTGAATGAGCAAGAAATTCATGAAAGGAAAAGATGTTTAGGTTATGGAGAGGGAGGATTCACCTCTAGAAATTGAAGAAAGGAGCAAGAGCTTGGAGCTCCAATGGAAACCTTGAATACGAACTTAGTGCTTTCTTATGAACAATGTGATGAATTATGATGAAATGAAGATCATGTGTGTGTGGTAGGGGCTGCACGAAATTGAGTAGATGGGAGGGGTTGTAGGATTAGTTTTAGGACACAAAAGGAAATACTCAAAGACTTTGGGTTAAAATGTTCATTTCATGTATAAACTTTGCAAAATAGCTAGATATTTTTCTTTCAAGCATTAATGGCATGGTGAGTCATGGTGGAGACTCACCACATGACTCACCCCCTAAGGTGGCAAGTTGTCCCATCAATCCAGTATCGGGTTCCATCTCTGTTGGTACGTATCCGGCTCTGTCGTTTACCCGATTTAGGTTTTTCACCGTTTTCTTCGAAAAATCGTCCGAATAAAATAAAATATTTTATTTTTGAGCGAAAATTTTCAAAATAGATCATATCACTAAAAAGTGATAAAAATCTAAAACTTTTCAGTTTCGGCTCAAATTAGGGTTTTTGTGACCGGTAGAAAATTGTATTGTCAATGAAAACACAGACTAGATTCCGTCTGAATCTTAAACCCAAATTTTGACTGTGACACCCTCTATCCCGCATGTTATATAAAGCATTAAAAGATAAAGATATTAAGATAAAACATGCATATTCATTTAATTAAAATAAAAAGTTCCATGGGTAGATAGGTCTCACATGAACTAGTTCAACAAACGCGGAAAAGAAACATAGTTTTAAAAGAAATAAAACGTAAACATAATACATAAAATATAATCCAATCCCGGTGTCACATACAGAGCTGGTATAACCGTTCCTAAAAGTAATCCTCGGAATAACAAACTAAAACTAGAACTAAACAACTAAAACAACTAGAAATCCTAGCTACAGAGTCGCGGCTCCTCAGAGTCACTCCTCTCCTGGCTGCTGACCGTCCTATGCATAAAAGATACATGCCAACAACAGAAACAGAGAAAATGGGGAGTAAGAAAACATATAAACACATCGGCGTGGAGATAGGAAGCAAGATGAATATACATCATTGCATAGCAAAGCATCATACAACATTCTTATACATAAACATCAAATATATATATCGATCCACATCAATATGTTATTCAACCAACATATGCTATGTGGTGCAGCACTACTCCGCTACTCCATTATGCTTGTGGATCCAAACTATCTCAGGAAGGCAACTTCAGAGTTACATATCCACATTGGCCAAAAAGCACCAACGCCGGCAGTTCACCAAACCATGGGTGAACCCTTTGGATAGCCGACACACCATACTCTCGGATGCGCCACCACGGGGGTGCACGATTCACCAAACCTTGGGTGAATCACCCGCGGATGGTCAGATCGCTGTACTCTAGGACGAACTCCCCTTCGTTGATATTCCCCCACTAACAAACGGGTAACCACCACCTCCGCTTGGGCCAATAAGCACCCAAGTTTATCACCATCAACACCTTAACCCATATGAGTCAAGTCCCCCTTTGCCAAAAAGCACCAAGGTTCAACTTATCAACACCTCGACCAAAAAGCATCGAGGCCACTTTGGCCAAAAAGCACCAAAGCATATCAACGTGCGGCAACACATTGGGCATCGGCTTAACCAACTTATTATTCTTAATTAGTCTTTAATTAAGTTATCTAACTTGTATTTATTCGATTGGTGTGTTATTTCATCATTGGGGGTATCTGGGGTGAAACATCCCTTTAAGACATTAAACTCACATTCTGTTCTGTAGGGGGAGCACGGGCGTGCTTCCACTTAAGTGGAGCACAATCGTGCTCACTATCATGCACGACCGTGCTCAAAGCACGGCCACGGGTGTACTCCCTGTTAAGCACGACCGTGTTCCTGGGCTTGGTCGTACTATTTGGGCAGATTCAATATGTTCTTGGAGCCAAAAACTCCCTAAACACTCTTAAATCAAATCCTAGGGTCTTGACTAAACCTTTTGGCATAAACTCACCTCTCACTATCGAATCCATGTTTTATGAACACATTTGGGGAAATTAAGCCATTAATTCTCATGTTAATAAAGAGCCCTATTTTAACCAATTACAGTTTTATTAACCGTTTCAACATCAACCATCATACGTTCAACCAACAACATAATCAACATCATCAGACAGCAACATTCATGTCATTCATAACATACCAATTCAACCAATTAAATCATGACATAAAGCATATCATTAAACGTACATTAATTGGCATACAACATCATGAACAGTTCAACCAATATATCAAATAGGTATCATAATAGGCATACCAATTAACTAACGAACATATAGTCAAACATATCATAGGCATTAACTACAGATAGGCATATTCGAAAATAGTATTTAACATTTAACAACCAATGGGGTCATGGGAACCCTTCATCTTACGCTACCCCCTTGCCTAATGTTTACATTATCCTTCTCCCCGTACTTGGTATGAAGATTGCAACAACGACAGCTAAACGCGACAAATCCAACGTGTTCCTCAAGCCGCTCAGTCAGCTTTCCAAGCCTTGGTCAAAAAAACGAGTTAACCAATTAGTTCCCAATTCGAGAACAAGAAAAGGAAACCAAAAAGGGAAGAACCATTACCTTTCTAGGATTGGCACAGACTAACTAGACCTTCCCAAGAGCCTCAAAAACTCCAAGAATGCAATGGGTTTAGAGAAAATAGGGAAAACAGTAGTTGTAGCCGCAATAAGGTTTCTGTTTGTGCCAAAATAAGGTTTAAAACACAACCCTCGATTTCTGTGCCATTTATATAGACTCCAGACCTGAGCACGTCCGTGCACCTTACTAAGCAAGAGCGTGCTTACGTTAGCATCTCCTTGACGCCAATCCCTTGCAGGTCATGCTTCCTATTAAACATGGCCGTGCTTGTGACTCAACCAATCACAAGACACAACCTTGAGTACGGGAGTGCTGGACATGAGCACGACCGTGCTCATGTACTAGAAAGGGATTTTAAGCCTAGTAATCCCACTTAGCCCCTCAACAACAACTCTAAGCCGAGTCCTAAGGCTTAAACAAACAAACAAGCATACATATAAGCACTTAACAAAAAACAAGGTGTTACAACTCCACCCCCTTATAAAAATTTCGTCCTCGAAATTTCTACTCACCTAGATCGAAAAGGTTCGGGTATGCTTCCACCATCTTGCTTTCCAGCTCCCATGTAGCACTTTCCTCAGTAGCCCCACTCCAAACAACTTTGACCAAAGGAATTTCCTTGCCTCTTAGCTGCTTCACCCTCCTATCCTCGACTCGAAGGGGTAGTACCTCAAAAGTCAAGTTCTCTTTTAACTGTATCGTGTCGGGTAATATCATGTGGCTAGGGTCATGAATATACTTTCGGAGTTGAGATACATGAAAAACATTATGAAGGTTGGACAAGAACGGTGGTAATGCTATTTGGTAGGCGACTTCGCCGACTCTTTTGAGAATTTGGTAAGGACCAATGAATCTAGGAGTAGGTTTCCTTGCTCTCGTCACTTTACCAACCCCAGTTGTCGGGGTAACTCTCAAGAACACATGATCACCTTCCTGGAATTCGAGCGCATTCCTCCTTTTGTCATGGTAGCTATTTTCCTACTTTGTGCCACTTTCATCTTTTCTTGAATCATTCTTAATTTTTCTGTGGTTTCTTGCACTATTTCTGGTCCTAGCACTACATTGACACCTGGTTCATTCCAACATAAGGGTGTCCTACATCACCTCCCATAAAGAGCTTGGTAAGGTGCCATCCCAATACTAGAATGGAAACTATTGTTGTAGGTGAACTCTATCAGGCGCAAGAACTTGTCCTAACTACCAGACTGTTCTAGCACACAAGCTCTAAGCAAGTCCTCTAAGGACTGGATGGTTCTCTCAGACTGACCGTCAATCTGTGGGTGATAAGCTGAACTAAGCCTAAGCCCGGTCCCTAAAGCCTCATGCAAACTATCTCAAAACCTAGAGGTAAACCTCGGGTCTCTATCTGACACTATGCTAGAGGGTACACCATGAAGCCTAACTATCTCTTTGATGTCCAACCTGGTCAACCTTTCTAAGGGATATTCTATGTTCATAGGGGTGAAATGGGCAGACTTAGTCAATATATCCACAACAACCCAGATCGCTTCATAACCAGATGGAATCCTAGGGTGTCCAGACACAAAATTCATAGAGATACTATTCCATTTCCATTCTGTGATACTCAAAGGTTGCAACTTACATGGCGGCTTCTGATGCTCTATCTTGGCTTTTTGGCACACTATGAACCCATAGACAAACTCAGCTACATCCTTTTTCATCCTAGGCCACCTAAACATTCGCTTAAGATCCCGGTACATCTTGGTGGCACTAGGGTGCACACTCAAACCACTCATATGTCCTTCTTCAAGGAACAACTTCTTAAGCTCTGAGATATCAGGTTTTCAAACTCTATCCTAAAACCTCAAGACTCCGTCACTTTTTTTTTTTTTTGAAACTAAGGTTTCTACCCTGAGCAAGCAACTCCCTCTGGTCTAAGAGAAACTGGTCTATCTTCCGACCCTCTCCAATCCGGTCCATCAAATTGTTGGTAACCTTCAAGGTTCCAAGCCTAATGCTCTTAGGGATAACTTCCCAAGTTAAACTCATATCTCTAAATTCCTCAATGAAATCCATTTCCCTAACCATCAAAGCGGAGACGTGCAAGGTTTTCCTACTTAGAGCATCTGCCACTACATTGGCCTTTCCTGTGTGGTAGGTTAGATCAAACTCGTAACCTTAAGAAACTCCATCCACCTACATTGCCTCATATTCACCTCCTTCTGTTCAAAGAGATTCAAACTCTTATGATCACTAAAGACCTCAAACCTCATTCCAAAAAGGTAATGCCTCCAAATCTTTAAGGTAAACACCACAGCTCCTAACTCTAGGTCATGGGTAGGGTAGTTCTTCTCGTGGATTTTCAACTGCCTAGAAGCATAAGCTACTACCTTACCATTCTGCATCAACACACCAACTAGACCTTGCTTAGAAGCATTACAGTAAACTACGAAAGGTTCACTAGCATTACAGTAAACTACGAAAGGTTCACTATCATTTAGGGTTTGGAAACTCTCCTCACACTTAGAGTCCCACACAAAGAGTTGTCCCTTCTTGGTGAGACGGGTTAAGGGTAAAGCTATCTTAGAGAAACCTTCTATAAACCTCCTATAATACCCTGCTAAATCTAAGAAACTCCTAACCTCGGGTACTGACTTTGGCGCTTCCCACTGGAGCACCGTCTCTACCAAGAAACTCACCTTTTCTAGCCAAAACTCACGGTTAGACAACTTAGCATACAACTGCTTCTCCTTAAAGGTCTGCAAGACAACCCTCAAGTGTTGCTCATGTTCCTCCTTGGTCTTGGAGTACACTAAGATATCTATGAAAACCACCACAAACTTATCCATGTAAGGGTAAAAGTTCTTGTTCATGTAGTCCATGAATGTAACATCCCTGGCTGCTTTATCGATTGACGACTGTCCCCACAAACCAAAACGGGTGTTTTCGGCGTGCTTTGTCCTCACTCACACGCTTCCTGGGAAAACTTCCCAGGAGGTCACCCATCCCAGAATTGCTCCAAGTCAAGCACGCTTAACTGTGGAGTTCTTAAGTGATGGGCTACCGAAAAGAAGATGCATCTTGTTAGTATAGGTAGTACCAATCAATTCATATAAGCCTTCCTCAACTGTATAGTCCCATACCTACACAGTCTCAGGATCCCTCTCATTCGGGTGTGTTATCGGTTCATTCATGTGTCCCTCCGCCTAGAAGCCTGCCAGGAGCCGCTCCTTGTCCGTGCCTTCTTGCACCGGCGACCACTTCCCGCCCTCGTCGGCACCCGGGTGTTACATGCCCACCAGCTTCCGCTTGGTTCGTCCCTGAACCACACCGTATTGGGAGAGATGCCGCTATGATACCATTTGTAACATCCATGGCTGCTCTATAGATTGACGACTGTCCTCACAGACCAACACGGGTCTTTTCTGCGTGCTTTGTCCTCACTCACACGCATCCTGGGAAAACTTCCCAGGAGGTCACCCATCCCAGAATTGCTCCAAGCTAGTCAAGCACGCTTAACTGTGGAGTTCTTAAGTGATGGAATCCCGAAAAGAAAATGCATCTTGTTAGTATAGGTAGTACCAATCAATTCATGTAAGCCTTCCTCAACTGTATAGTCCCATACCTACACAGTCTCAGAATCCCTCTCATTCGGGTTTGTTATCGGTTCATTCATGTGTCCATCCGCCTAGAAGCCTGCCAAGAGACGCTCCTTGTCCGTGCCTTCTTGCACCGGAGACCACTCCCCGCCCTCGTCGGCACCCGGGTGTTACAATGAACACAGCAGGAGCATTAGTCATACCAAAGGGCATATCTAAGTACTCATAGTGACCATAACGTGTTCTAAACGCTATCTTCGAGATGTCCTCAGACTTAACCCGAATCTGATGGTACCGTCACCTCAAATCTATCTTAGAGAAGACACAAGCTCCTATCAATTGGTCCATAAGGTCATCAATCATAGGGAGGGGATACCGATTCTTTATGGTCACTTTGTTGAGCTGCCGATAGTCAACACACAACCTCATACTGCCATCTTTCTTCTTTACCAACAACACTGGCGCTCCCCATGGGGATACGCCAGGCCTAATAAACTGCTTCTGGGTCAGATCCTCTATCTGTTTCTTCAACTCAACTAGCTCTAGAGGAGACATTCTATAGGGTGCTATGGATATAGGCCCGGTGTCAGGCACTAAATCTATGGTGACCTCAACATCTCTCTCAGGGGGCAAGTTATAAACATCCCCCGGAAACACTTCAGGAATTTCCCGCACAACAGGCACACTTTAAACAAACAAGCATACATATAAGCACTTAACGAAAAACGGGGTGTTACATTAACCATAGCCTCCTACTATAAAGTAGGTTCTAAATATGATTTTGATTTTCCCAAAATCATTTTCTAGGTCTCGACTAAAAATATAACAGATATATTTTTACCGATAAAACAGCATAGATAAAAAGCAGGGTGTTATAGTTCTGATAGTATAAATTGGTGAGTTAAGAGGGTTGCGGGTCAACCCTCATTTTTGACACTTTTCACATTCCTTGTGCGACAGAAACATCTTCCCTCCCTTCTCTTTAAAACCCTTCGTGTCCTTCGACGTTCTTCCTTGCGATTAGGGAGAGAGTCGCGCGCTAGTGTCAAGTTAAGGTAACTTTGTTATCTGTAACATCCTAAATTTTAAATATAGATAAGTTAATTATAAAAAGTAAATTAACTAAATTATTAAAGGGTATAATGTAAATTAATTCAATTAAGGGTGAAGAAATAGAGCAAATTGAAGTGAAAACACATGTACAAGAGCTAATGTTTCCTTCCATCAATTGAAGATAAAGAACACTTGGGTGGGACCCACCGTGATAAATTTCTTTCATAATTGAATTTGCTATATTGGCTTGACCAAATACAACCTCTTGGAGCAACTCACGTGTGGGAAAGTGAGTAGGAATTGTTCCTTATAATTAAAAAACTAGCGGGGCCATGATAATTATAATTAAATATAATTTGAAAGATGGAAAGAGAAGTTAATGGCGTACAGTCGTCAAATTTGATTTGCATAGGCTATTTGACATTGAGAAGGAGAAGCTCACGTGGAGCTAGTTTTGGACTTTAGCAAATAAAAATAAAACAAGGCCCAATTAAGAAATGAAGCACAAATGAAAATATAGACTAAACCCCCAATTTGGTCCCTAAGAAAAACACTCGGGTCTGAAATAGTCCCTAACCAAAAAAAACTATCCAGTTGGTCCTTAAGAATATGTTTACCGGGATAGATTAGTCCTTCTGTCATATTTTGTAGTGTTTCTATCATGTGTAGTGCATGTTAATAGGGACTAATTTGGCTCACGGTCAAGTTTCTTAGGGACTTTACTGGTATCACTTAAAAATTGTTAGGGACTAATTTGTGACAGAAGGACTAATATGTCCCGGTAAACACATTCTTAAGGACCAACTGGATAGTTTTTTTTTGGTTAGGGACTATTTCAGACCCGAGTGTTTTTCTCAGGGACCAAATTGGGGGTTTAGTCGAAAATATAACTAAAGGTGAATCGGGGTTACCTTACCAGAGTACGAGACAGTGGGAAGCATAATATAACACCTGTTTTTTATATGCGCTGTACCGATAACAATATATCTAATTACACTTTACCTAAGATCTAGAAAATGATTTTGAGAAGAAAAAAATCATACTAGAACCTACTTTATAGTAGGAGGCTACGGTTACAATTTGGGTTTAAAATTCAGAAAGAATATGATCTGCGTTTTCAGTAACAGTAAAATTTTACTGATCAGAAAACCTACTTTTAACCCGAAAACGAAACGTTTTAGATTTTATATCACTTTTCCAGTGAAATAATCTAATTTGGAAATTTTAGTTCAAAAATAAAATATTATATTTTATTCAGGCGAATTTTCGAAGAAAACGCACGAGAAAATCTAAATCGGGTAAACGACAGAGTCGGAAACGGAACTTCAGAGATAGAACCGAATACCGGATAGAGGTGACAACTTGCCACCTCGGGGTGGTGAGTCATGGGGTGAGTCACCACCATGACTCACCAAGTAATGATGGCAATTTTACAAAATATCTAGTTTTGTTGTGAAAAGACCAATATACCCTTAAGCTTTCATGGAATTTCCATTCTTGACCCAACAAATCTTAGACCCTTCTATTCCTATGACTCACGACCCTCCCCCATTCAAGACACTTAGTCATTTCATCTTTACTCACTTCATCTCCTTCAAGTTAAAACTCCATTTTCTCCTAAAAACCTAGACTTTCATTGGAACATAACTTCAAACTTACATTCCCTCTTGCAAATCCAAAGGTATCATTTTCTGCCCCATGATCTATTATCTCATTCCCCTCTCGAAATTTGTTGATTCCATTATGTTTTTCTCAAGATCACCTTTCATGCTCTTTCCTTTAGAGATCCATGAAAAATCATAGGAAAATGATTTTGATGTTGTCACAATTTTTAGAAGCTATATAAGATCCCTAGATTAATGATCTAAGAGCATGAGAGCAAAGAAAATTTCCTCCTTAATTTTCTATGCGATGGCCAAAACCCCCTAGAAGTTGGTTAACTAGGATTTTTCAATTTTCATACTTGTTTGATTTGTTGGTTGTATAGGAATTGGTTAGTTGTTGTTGTGCGAACTTGTGGACGAAGAAACAAAGCTTAAACACTTGGAATCTACACTTATTGGAGCATCAAAGAGGTAAGGGGAGTTTACCTGGGGGTTTTGATAGTTATATGTTTTTGTTGCTAGTTTAATATGTCTTTAAATGTAATGATTTTGTGATGTTTTGAATTGATGACTTATAATTGATGTTTGAGTATGGGTGAATCTATGATTTAAATGTTTGTCCATATATGTTTATTTATGTGATTATGCATGGATTGCGTTGATTGTACTGGTTGAGAGAGTGGCGATTGGCCACAGCTTGATAATGTTCAAGCCGTAAAGGACGTGAATCAATGAAAATAAATGTCTTGATTTTATTTTAACGAAAGACGATTTTAATAAAGTTATTATAGATAATTGTAGTATAAAAAAGAAATCGACGAATTTTAAGATTCGTTTTGCTTAAAACTCACCAACTAAGAGATTCTAAGGACGAATAGTGAAAAGTCGCATTATCTTTATTTTCCTTAAAAATTTCGAAAATGAAAAGGGAAGTCTCTAAAATGTTTTAAAATCATCAAGGAAAAATTGCATTTGAAATAAAGAGTCTTTTGTTTTACAAAAAAAAAATGATTTAGACAAAAAGTTTAGAAAAATTGCAGTTGAGGCAGAAACTCTGTAAAATCATTTCTTTACGTCAAAAGATTTTGAGAAAAAATGAATTTCTTTGCGATTTAACGTTTTAGAAACAAATTTCAGTGGAAAAGATTTTCTGCAAAAGGTTTTAAATCGGCGAAAATATTTCCGATAAACTTGGATAAGTTTCGGAGTTTTGTTTTGGTATTTGTTTTCCCAGAACGAAAACTGTGTTGGAAATAAAAGTTAAAGAATCTAATGGCCGATGCGTCAGGATTCTAGTGTTCTATGAGAAAAACACGTATATCATTGACCAGTGTTTTCCATGGGGGACTCTATGTACTACAAGTGATGTGGTGGACTTCGTGTCCCATATCTGCGAACCTAGGACTGGTGTATCAGTCTAGGGTTTCGTGATTGAGCACTCGGACTGTGTGTCCTGTGTTGAGAATGATTGGCCTTAATTTGTGCCTTTAGTCGTGTGCTTCGGGCCTCGACAATAAAGAACGAACGAAAAAGAAAAGCAGCAAAAAACAACTATTTTACATGCATTCGCTGGCAGACGTGCTATTGTGGCAGATGTGCCATTGTGTTAGTGAGCTACAATCCAAGAGTGGATTGACAAATTGGATAGTTACGGACCAAGGTATCGAGTCTTTAGGGACCTCCGGGCTCGAAAACCCCATGGAAGACCGGGGCTTTGCAACCTCGAATCGTGGAAATTCGACTACCATACACAGATGTGCTCAATAAGGAACTATTCAATATTGTTTAGGTGAGACGTAATACCCATGAAGAATTTGGGAACGAATTGAATTTGAGAGACCGACTCAATGCGAAACATTGTGTTATGGGGATTATTACGGCCTATACTGGTCGACGAAGGGAAGTTAGGATCTCTGGAGAATAAATATTAAAAATAGATAGTGGACATTGAAGTGTCATGCATCTTTACAAATTGCGATAGTTGTCGGGTATGAATTCTGTAACACCCGGGTGCTGACAAGGGCGGGGAGTGGTCGTCGGTGCAAGAAGGCACGGACAAGGAGCGGCTCCTGGCAGGCTTCTAGGCGGCATATCAACAAATTCCACACATCATGCATATACTCATTCATCCATATTCCGAAGCATAAAACCATCAATCACAATTGACAAACTTTTCAAAATATATAACCACTACAATTCCATACCATCATATAATCAACTCATAAATATCAATTGAACAAATATCATGTTATCACGTAAATTTACGAGTACAATATAGCAATCATAAACACAAAGAATAATATACATCAAAAAGCATATCAATCAATCCAATACAAATACCAAGAATGTGTTTCATATCAAATAGTCAATTTAATCAATTTTATTTTGAAGACAAAACCTCAAATAATTACTCTTAATTTCATAATCAAACTCTTTTAAAATCTATACCATGAAAGTTTAAGGAAAAAAATGTTTACTTAGTTCTCGTAAACCTCCAAAATACTCTAAAAGTTATTCTTGATAAAAGTTCGTGCTTCACAAAAAAAAACTTTCTTCTTTTTACCAATAATTTTTGATCTGCATGACTCCTTATTCTGTACTGCCATTGGTTGTCAACGCTACCTCGCTCTCATTTTGTTTTTCCTTGCCTTCACTGTCGGCGGCGCTACACTCTCCCATGATGAGGTTCTTTGGTGTTTTTGAAACCCTTATATATTTTATATTTGGTATAAGAGTCTATATACTCTCTCTCTCCTTTTATTATATATATTTTTTTAACTTAACATCAATCTGACCCACCTTCATTATTCTTGTGTGGCCAAAGTAACCCACGATGCAAATTGGCAACGCCAATTTCTTATTTGGGCGTGGGGCCTTTGGCCCTTTTTTATATTCTTTTTTATATTTTTTTATATGAACATTGTATTATTTTAATTATTAATCAACTCTAATAAATTGATCCTTTTATACACTCAACTTCCTAATAGCTTAATATTTTTATTAAAAAGACTATTAAAATTTTAGAATGTTACAGCAGATGTGCCATTGCGTTAGCTGTAACACCCCGTTTTTCGTAATTAAGCTTAATGCGTTTATATATATATATATATGTATGTATGTATATGTTTATATATGCTTGTTATATTTGTTTTTTATGTCTAAGTTTATGTTTGGGGATGTTTAGCCTTAGAAATGTTCAATCTTTTTAGAGTCCTAGTAACATGTTTCACCGTTTTGGCCATATCTTGAGTTCTAGATGTCCGATTAAGGTGATCTTTGATGCGTTGGAAATCTAAGAAAATTATATACAAGTCTTATTTTATGTGTTCTGGCCAATTCGGTCGTTTAGTTGGCCTCACACTTCAATCTTTGTTGCCCTGTGCTCGGGAATTAAGCACGACCGTGCTCGGGAATTGAGCACTGCACCCCAAAACAGCATAACAGCCTCTTCCCCTTCCTCTCCCTTTGAATCTTCATAGTTCTTGGAATCCTAGCGGTGTTTGGGAGAGAATGTTAAATTTTTAATGTGTATAATATGTGGATTAGCATTAATTGGTTATTAAATTATAATTAAATTATTAATATATCAGTTATAAAATTAATTATTAATTACGTAACCAATTGGTGAAATTATTGTTGGGTATTTACTAAAGAGTGACCCTATGATGGGCTGGGTCATTCTAATGTTAACCCGTTGAGAGGTCCCTACTCTCTGCTGGTAGGTTATAAGAATAGCCTCCCCATTAGGCATTCTAATAGATAGAAACACAAAACCAAAAACCAACCAGAAAGAGAGGAGTAACCCTCTCACCTTCTCTAACATTCTGATCAACTGTTCGTATCCCTCTCACCCTCTGATCTGCTGTGATGGATTCTGCGAATCTCCAAGGTATGAAATTCTTCTATTTCCTTTGATTAACATGAATCACATGCTATGATTTGTATCTGTATGGTATTTAGAATTATAGTTTTTCCTTCAATTGGTATCAGAGCCAAGGATAGATACATGTTATAGCTATTCTGAAAATTATATGAATCCTAATTTATGTTTTTCAATCAAGATGCAAAATCTTTTTTTGGGATTTTCATATCATGTTATATCAATATTGTAAAAAATTTTGCTTGCCCAGAATTTTTTTTCCCTTCAGCAACTTTCGTTTTTCATGCCTTGTTCTTCAAAATTCGAAACTATGATTCTGACCAATGATTTCGAAAATTGTTTGAGGGCTTTTCTTCCCACATGTTATTCGAGTAACATACTCGAAAATCGTTGGATTTCATCAAATAAAACGTGAGAAATCGATGCCTTTTCGTTTCCCTTTTGCGTGAAACTGGTTCGATCGCCCCGCGAGTTTTGCTCGCCTCGCGATTCTGGGCATCAGCATCTGTGGAATTCCAGATTCGCCTCGCGAGATTATTCTCGCCTCGCGAACCTGAAAGCCAGAAGAACAGTGAAATTGTCATCCTCTGCGGGTCGCCCGCGACTACGCTTCTCGCCTCCACGACCCGAAGGCCGATTGTTCTAGGAAAATGAAAGGTTTCTGGGTCGCCTCGCGAACACTTGACTCGCCTCGCGAGTACCCGCGAGAAGACCAAACGTTGCTGACTTTTCACAAGATTCGCCTCGCGAGATACCTCTCGCCTCGCGAATATTTTATATGGTTAAAACCGAAAAAAATATTGTATTTTTTAATACTGTACTCTAAGGTTTTGATCTAAAATTTTGTGATTGTTCTCTACTTTTTTGTGACACTTTGATATGTTATACTCTCCTTGATCATGTGTCATATAGATGGAATTAATTTTAGAGCCTTATGTGAATTAAGTTGTGTGTTCTATGCTGCATTTGTTATACAATTTAATTATTCTAATGTATAATTGTAGCATTACTGTTGATATTTTGTATAGTTATGTACTCACCTATCGTGGGTATAATTATACAAAATTTGTGTTGTTAAACAATTAATTATTCTAATGTATAATTGTAGCATTACTGTTGATATTTTGTATAGTTATGTACTCACCTATCGTGGGTATAATTATACAAAATTTGTGTTGTTAAACAACTAATTATTCTAATGTATAATTGTAGCATGACTATTGATATTTTGTATAGTTATGAACTCACCTATCGTGGGTATAATTATACAAAATTTGTGTTGTTAAATAATTGATTATTCTAATGTGTTATATTTGTATTACATTAATAATAATTATACCCTATCGGTGTACTATTATTAATGTAATTCGTTATTATACATCATACTATTGTCTTAAGCTTATGTCAATTATGGTTTCAAGTACCCTATCGGTATTAGAAATTTTGGTGATGTAAGTTTTGTACATTGTATTATTCTTCTTATTGTATTTCTTGTTTATTATGATTCGGGACCCTTAGGCGGAATTATAATGAATAAGAAATTTGTATTATGGGCAAGATCGGCTAAACATATATATGGAATCATATTACCCTTCAATTCTTAATGATTCCTTATTCTCTGTTTATGTCAGCCTCCTTCCCAAATTCTGTCAAAACTCTAAATGGGACAAACTATGAGGACTGGAAAGAGTCTCTAGATCTCTACTTAACTATTGCTGACTTGGATCTGGCCTTAAGGGAAGACAAGCCAGCTGCTCTCACAAATGAGTCTACTGCAGCACAGAGGATTGCTTATGAGAAATGGGAATACTCTAATAGAGTGTGCCTGAAAGTGATGAAGTATACTATGGAAAAATCCATCGGGCGAGTATCTTAGAGACCGATAATGCTAAAGAATATCAGAAAGCTGTTGGGGAGAAATTTATGACTTTTGAGAAGGCTCTAACATGCTTTGAATCCAATGTCATTGATGTTCCTCCAAATACTTGGTGGTTAGATTCAGGTGCAACCATTCATGTTGTGAATTCCTTGCAGGGGTTCACAAGCCTGAGGAAACCAAGTGATGCTGAGTCTAAGATTATTATGGGAGATGGAGCTGGAGTTTGTTATTGACATTGGAATTGTTTCTTTACTTTTGCCTTCTGGACATAATTTGCTTTTAAGAGATGTTTGTGTATGCACCTTCTATGAGAAGGAACTTGATTTCTTTTCGCTTTGGATAAATGTGGTTACACCTTTAAGTTTGGTAGTGGAAAACCGATTGTTTATTCGGATTCTATTTTCGTTGGTTCAGGAGTTTTACGTGATGGCCTTTATATGTTAGATCTACATGACATGTCGTCATTCTCCACGTTGGAAACAAACGAAGTAGGATTAATGAACATTCTTCTATGTTATGGCATCGACGTTTGGGGCATATTTCTAGGCCCCGTATTGAGAGGCTAGTCAAGGTAGGTATTCTCCATGATCTAGACTTCTCCGATTTTGATACATGTGTTGATTGCATCAAGGGCAAATTTACTGCTAAGGTTAGGAATAAAGCAGCAAATAGGTGTGATGATGTGCTACAGTTGATTCACACCGACCTGTGTGGACCTATTACACCTACTGCCATGGGTGGATATGGGTATTTCATTACCTTTATAGATGATTTCTCGAGATATGGATGGATAGATCTTCTTCAAGAAAAGTCTAGTTCCCTAGATGCTTTCAAATCCTTTAAAGTCTTTGTTGAGTTGAAAACAGTAGGAAGATAAAATGTGTAAGATCCGATGAGAGGTGGAGAATTCTATGGTAGATATAATGAGACGGGTAGAAACCCAAGACCTTTTGCGGATTTCTTGAGGAATGCGGTATTGAAGCTCAATACACTATGCCTGGTACTCCGAGCAAAATGGAATTGCGAGAGAGGCGTAACCGCACACTTATGGAGATGGTAAGATGTATGTTGAGCCATTCATCATTGCCAGACTTTCTTTGGGGAGATGCCTTAAAAACTGCTGTCTATATTCTAAATCAAGTACCCAGCAAGTCTGTACCAAAAACTCCATATGAGCTCATGAGTGGAAAGAAGCCGAGTTTGAAACATTTTCATGTATGGGGTTGTAAGGCAGAAGTTAGACCTTATAATCCTCAGTCTAAGAAGCTTGATCTTAAGACTGTTAGTGGCTTCTTTATTGGCTATTGTGTGGGTTCCAGAGGTAGCAGATTCTATTGTCCATCTCATTCTATGCGAGTCGTCGAATCTGATCGAGCCGTTTTCTTTGAGGATGACTTGAATAGTGGGAGTGATATACCACGACCAGTTACTCTTAGAGAAGATCGCACCATTGTTCCTATACCAGCTGTTCCTTTTCCTACAGAAGTTATGATTCCAGCTAATGATGTTGATCAGAATCTTCAACATGAAGATGGTGTGGCAGCACCACTTGTAGATGAACAGGAACATGATCTTATTGTTGATGAAATTCCACTGAGACGATCTCAAAGAGTGCGCAGACCTTCCATACCGGATGATTATATTGTATATCTTCGGGAACATGAGTTTGACCTCAATGATGATGATGATCCTATTACCTTTAAGGAGGCAATTTCTAGCTCTCATGCTTTCGATTGGCTGAATGCTATGCATCTTTGAGTTGTCTTCTATGTCTCATAATGGTGTTTGGAGTCCTGGAGGAATTACCAATTGGTTGTAAACCTGTTGGATGCAAATGGGTTTTCAAAACCAAACGTACTCCAGATGGTAAAGTTGAAAGGTACAAAGCCAGACTAGTAGCTAAAGGCTATAACCAAAGAGAAGGCATTGACTATAAGGAGACTTTCTCACCAGTCTCTACAAAAGATTCATTTCGAGTTGTCATGGCCTTGGTAGCTCATTTTGATCTAGAACTTCACCAGATGGATGTGAAGACGGCCTTTTCGAATGGAGACCTTCATCAAGATGTTTACATGGTTCAGCTGAAGTTTTTTTCAAAAACAGGCAAAGAGCACTTGGTTTGCAAGCTGAATAAGTCTATTTATGGACTCAAACAGGCCTCCGGACAATGGTATTTGAAGTTTGATCAGGTTGTCACTTCTCTTGGCTTCAAAGAAAATGCCTCAGATCAGTGCGTTTACTTGAAGACTTGTGAGGGTGAATTCATCATTCTCGTTCTATATGTTGATGATATACTTCTTGCTAGCAGTTGTGTTAAAATCCTAACCGAGACAAAACTCATGTTGAGTAGCCACTTTGATATGAAAGACCTTGGTGATGCTTCTGTTGTTTTAGGCATCCAGATTTATCGTGATAGGTCACGTGGTGTTCTTGGATTGTCTCAAAAAGGATATATTGAAAAGGTCCTCAAAAGGTTTAATATGCATTCTTGCTCCCCATGTGCTGCACCTGTTCAAAAGGGTGAAGAAAAATTCTCTAAATCTCAATGTCCTCAAAATGATGTAGAAATAAATGAAATGAAAAAGGTCCCATATGCTTCCGCTGTTGGCAGTTTAATGTATGCTCAAGTTTGTACTCGTCCCGACATTGCTTTTGCTGTAAATGCTTTAGGGAGATACTTGAGCAACCCAGGTTTGGGTCATTGGAAAGCCGTAAAAAAGGTCATGAGATATTTGCAGGGAACCAAAGATTATATGTTGACCTATAAGAAGTCTGATCAACTTCAGGTCACTTGGTTATTCTCGATTCCCGATTTCGCAGTTGCCCCGACGACCGAAAAATCTACTTCCGGCTTTATCTTTATGATGGCGGTGGAGCTATTTCTTGAAAAGCGTCAAACAGACGCTTACAGCTACTTCTACCATGGAAGCAGAGTATGTTGCTTGCTATGAGGCTACTTGTCAAGCCATGTGGCTGAAAAATTTGATTTCTGGCTTTCATGTTGTTGAAAGCATATCTAGGCCACTTGTGATATATTGTGACAATACTACTGCTGTGAACTTCTCTCATAACAATAGAAGCTCTTCTCACACTAAGCATTTTGATGTGAAATATTTGTTCGTTAGAGAGAAGATTCAGGAGTTTCAGACTCGTATTGAGCATATTGATACAGGAAACATGCTTGCTGATCCACTAACCAAAGGCTTAACTGTTGGAATATTCCGGAATCATGTAATTCATATGGGCTTAGTTAAGTCTTTTGATGTATTGGATTAGTGGGAGTCTGAAACCATTATTTGCCCATTATCTTTTTTATGAGATATGTAAATTGACGTCATTCTTGTTTTCATATCTCTTATAGCATTTTAAGATGCTTGGACCATTTTTTTGAATTGCATATTTCTCTTTATTAATTATATGCAATTTTATATTCATCAATCTTTATGTGAAATATGAGTCTTTAGCATGTATGATTTACTTCCCTATCGGATACTATTTCTGCATTGTTAAAGCTTATATTTCTTATACTGCTGGTTAACGTATGCTTTGATCGTAACTGGTATTTCTATTTAATAATTGATTAATGCTATCCAAGTGGGAGAATGTTAAATTTTTAATGTGTATAATATGTGGATTAGCATTAATTGGTTATTAAATTATAATTAAATTATTAATATATCAGTTATAAAATTAATTCTTAATTACGTAACCAATTGGTGAAATTATTGTTGGGTATTTACTAAAGAGTGACCCTATGATGGGCTGGGTCATTCTAATGTTAACCCGTTGAGAGGTCCCTACTCTCTGCTGGTAGGTTATAAGAATAGCCTCCCCATTAGGCATTCTAATAGATAGAAACACAAAACCAAAAACCAACCAGAAAGAGAGGAGTAACCCTCTCACCTTCTCTAACATTCTGATCAACTGTTCGTATCCCTCTCACCCTCTGATCTGCTGTGATGGATTCTGCGAATCTCCAAGGTATGAAATTCTTCTCTTTCCTTTGATTAACATGAATCACATGCTATGATTTGTATCTGTATGGTATTTAGAATTATAGTTTTTCCTTCAGAGAAAAGTACGCGTTAGTACCGTTAGAGGTAAGCTGATTATTCCTCTCTATTAATCTCTCTTCCTAATTTATTGGTTATTGCTCTAGGGAACACGACCAGTTTGCTTTCGAGGTTTGATCTTCATACCAGGTATGGGGAGAAGGGATAGTATGAACATGTAGGCATTGGGGATAACGTAAGATGAAGGGTTAACCCACGACCCTATTTGTTTGCTATTTGATTACATGTTAATTGTTGTTATATGACTATTGTTAATGATTCCTTATTGTTGGCATGCATTAAATTACAAACTGATCTTGATGATGTTGTTGTATGAATTAATGATGTTCTGTTTATTCAAGTTTATGAATGAATGTTGTTATTGTTTGTTTGGATGATGTTGTGAAGCGAACAACGATGAAGATGTTAATAAGACACTGAAACCATTAATGATTAAGGGATGTTTCTCAGTTTGCTCATAAGACTTGAATCGTAGTAATGAGAGGTGAGGTTAATGTTTGATGGTCCTTGGCTAGACCCTAGGGATTGATTCATGAGTGTTTAGGGATCTTAATAATGAGAGTGAATTAAAGGATTAATTCCCCTTAATTATAAGACTTGAAGAATAATTAAGAACAGTGAAACTGATGATCAAAAACTTAGTAAAAGTAAATAGGTTCAATCCATGAATTATCCCAATAGGTTGGCAAGGGATTCTAACCCTTTCTGCCCAGACTAGTACGGTCATGCTCCAGTTAGCACGGTCGTGTTTAATAATGAGCACGCCCGTGCTCCAGTTTGAAATTCAAAAAGGTCGCGCTGCCCAATTTGCGGACGTGCTTGATAGTTAGCACGCCCGTGCTTGACTGAAATGCCAGCACCCCCGTGCTCATGTGTCAGGACCGAACGCAGAAAGCTGAAACAGGGGTGTTTCACCCCAAATAAGTAAAAGATCTAATAAGACACCAAGCGAACTTTGAAGACCAAAGACAAGTGATAAGATGTTATACCTTGGTAGCCGAGTGGCCAAGGGGGCCTTGATGCATGATGGTCAAGGTGGTAATCTTTGGTGCTTAATGGTCAAAGTGTTAATTAAAGATGATGTTGTACCTCGATAGCCTAGTAGCCAAGGGGGCCTCGATAGCGGAGTGGTCGAGGTGGTAATCTCTGGTGCTTAATGACCAGAGTGTTAAAAGATTAAATAATGAAAAGATGACATTAATCCTCGATGGCCAAGTGGTCGAGGTGTTGATGGTGATAAAACTTGGGTAGCCTAGTGGCCAAGCAGAGGTGGTGGTTGCGATTGTGTGTTGTGTTGATCATGCATTCACGCGTCAAAGATATGAGTGGGGGATGATCAACATAGGGGAGGTCGTCCGAGAGTAAGGCGATCTAGCAGTCCACGGTGATTCGTCTGAAAGGGAATCATGTACACCCGTGGTGGCGCATCCGAGAGTAAGGTGCGCTTGCTATCCAAGGTGTCCACCCAAGGTAAGGTGAACTACCATAGTGTTTGTGCTTATTGGCCAATGTTGATATGTAACTCCAAAATTGACATTCTGAGATAGGTTGGATCCAAATGCATAGTGGAGTAGTGGAGTAACGCTGCATCGCATAGCATACATTGTTGATATGATGGATATGATATGATTGTGATACGTTGGATGTTGTTATGTTTTTATATGCTACGTATGTCATATGTGATGCATGCTCATCTTGCTAACTGCTTCCATGGCGTTATGTTCATATATATATATATATATATATATATATGTTTCTTACTCCCCGTCTTTTGTTGTTGCTTTGCATGTACCCTTTTATGTTATGAAGAGGACGGTGAGCAGTTTGCTGAGGAGTGACTCTAAGGAGCCGCTACTCGTAGTTAGGACTTATGTTTAGTTTATGTTGTTTATCCGAATGTTCGGAATATGATTATATCAGCTCTGTAATGTGACATCGGGGTTGGGTTTCGTTTTTATGTTCTAGTTATGTTTCCTTTTAAAACTGCTTTTTATTTCCGCGTTATGAGATCTTGTTACAATGTGGTGTCCCTTTACCCGTTGGTTTTCTTTTCATAATAAATGATATGCATGTGTTCATCTTAATTTCAAAAATTGAATATTCCTTCTATGTTATCGCTTTTTAAATACATGCGGGTAAAGGGTGTCACATTAGTGAGCTACAATCCAAGAGTGGATTGACAAATTGGATAGTTACAGACCAAGTTATCGAATCTTTAGGGACCTCTGGGTTCAAAAACCCCACGGAAGGCTGGGGATTTGCAACCTCGAGTCGTGGAAATTCAACTATCGTGCATAGATGTGCTCAATAAGGAACTATTCAATATTATTTAGGTGAGACATGATACCCTTGAATAATTGGGGACTGGACCGAATTTGAGTGGCCGACTTAACGTCAAACAATTGTGTTATGGGGATTATTACGGCCTATACTGCTCGACGAAGGGAAGTTAGGATCTCCGGAGAAGAAATATTAAAAACAGATAGTGGACATTGAAGTGTTATGCATCTTTACAAATTGTGATGGTTGTCGGGTATGGATTCCCATTGTTAATATTATTGTTGAGAATTCGTATATTGTTATTGGGTATGTGCTGGTATATATATGTTGTTATCTATGTGTCGCGCATGTAGCTATCATGATAAAACTCATATATCGGTATCTCACCCTTGCACTATATATGTTTTGGTTCTATTGTGGTACCTTGGTACGCGGATATAGGAACTGTTGAGGAGTCCCCTGCTTCATTCAGAAACATTGGATCTAATCCTTGAAGAGATCTTGGGTAAATGGGATGACCATATAGGTTACTCTCAGTGGATGTCTAGTAAAGCAACATGCTTAGGTTCTTGAGGTGTTTTTGCTTTGTTTTTGAGGATAGTATATATGTATGGCTCTGAGAGCTTTTCTTTTTATGGTAGTCCAAAGTTTTTCCGTTTGGTTATGGATATTAATTTATGTAAACCTTTTTCAGAAAACTTATACACTACGACAGACATTTATGCACATGACTAGGATCTGTACAGTGATTTGTGAAATGTGATTTTTTACTGCTTTAATATATGTATTATGCTTTCATTTTTCTTGCCATGAATGTCTGCGAATATTTATATTGAAAGGAAAATTGTTTTTAACCGCAATTTCGAAACATAATCATATAAAATACCTAAATTATATTACGAAAGTAACCAGTTTTTATTTTCGTTTAATATTTTCGGCAACGAGTTAGACATGTAATGTCAAGGGGGTGTTATACAGAAGAAATATCACTGCCTCTTAGTTTGTCGTCAATAATAACAAGGGTAATAGCGCGCAACTAGAAGGAGTTTGTGGATTAGAAGAGAAGAATTATCGAGGAATTGTTCCTTAACGTTTAAGAAAATTTTGGATGTCTACAAGAGGTGAGTAAAAATACATTTTCTCACGCTTCCATGGTATAAATAATTTTGGGGTTTGAAACAAATTGATGAATTTAGGAAGTTTTTCAATGATATAATGTATAGACTAAAATCCTATTTTTTTAAAAATTGGGATTTTTGACTAAAATTAGGTTTGTTTTAAATTGGATATTGGATATTTTAAATTATGTGATTAAATGTTATATTTGCATGAGTTATAGCTGATGTGACATGCTCTGCTATGTTATATGATGTTATACTAGTGTCGTCGTGATATGCCCTATTATGTTGTATGATGTTATAATGTTGCGGTGATGTGTTCTGTTATATTATATGATGTTATAGTGTTGGTTTAGCATGGCATAATACCATTGTTATTGACGCATGGGGTTTGAAAATCCATTTTGAGAGTCATCTAGGATGACATATTGCATTATGCATGGGTTAGTCATCACCTTCCGGGAAGGGATAACGGTATACATTCTATTCCGGGATTAGGATGAGAGATATCACCATTTGGGATGGGATATCGAATTAGTGAAAATATCCACATCTGGGATGGGATGTT
Organism: Sophora flavescens; assembly: GCA_030762895.1. Taxonomy (NCBI): domain Eukaryota; kingdom Viridiplantae; phylum Streptophyta; class Magnoliopsida; order Fabales; family Fabaceae; genus Sophora; species Sophora flavescens. Next base: position 186,385,816 of record CM061063.1, on the reverse strand, counting down.
AGATACCTCCATCTGGGATGGGGAAGGTAGTGGGACGTCATTGCATGGATATGAGCTCATAAACCTTAGTAGATCTGGGATTCACACCGGTCCCGGGAACCAAAGAGTCAAGTCAAGTGATTCCGGAAGTCACCGAGTCATGTTTATAGAGTTGCATTGCACAGAGTATGCATGGTTGACATGATTAAATGTTTTAGATTTGAATGTTTTGACTGCTGAGATATTCTTTTATTTTATATGAAGTTTAATAATTTTTGCATATTTTAAAAGAGATTAATATTTGAAAATTAGCGGATACCATGTATGTTTTTTAGGTTACCGCACCGACTGAGAACAACACTGTTTGCGAACCTTTTTATTAAATTGTTTTTATTCACTGGGATTATAAATCTCATTAAAAGTGTTGTTTTCAGAGCACGAGGATGTCGCCGTTGAGATTGAGGAGACTTGAAGACTTAGTACTTTGGTTTAACTATTTATTATATTTGGTTAGTATTATGTTCAATAAGGTGGCTAGAACTACGTTATTTTATTTTATCGTTGGGTTATTTTTAGTAGACGCCCGGGTTTTGAGGCAATTGATTTTATTTTAATAAGGATTATCTTACCAATATTTATTTTAAAATTACTGATGTATTTTTAGGCATATATAATTTGTGAAATTTTTACTGGAATTTTACGTCTTATTAAGTGTTTTAAAGAATTTTATTAATTTTTTGTTGGGTTACTAATTTAACGACGGGTGTTACATTATCCCCTTTGTTAAACTCCTTTTCTTGTTTGCTTGAATTTGGAGATTAATGGTTTCCCTTTTGTGTATTGGCTAAGGCTTCAGGAACCCGTCGAGCCGTTCGAGGGGGCCAGGAGTAGATTCGCTCACGTTTGGCAATAATTTAGATCTTCATACCAGGTATGGTAAGAATTGATTAGTATGAACATGTAGGCTTTGTGATAGTGTAAGATGAGGGTTAACCCATGACCCTATTGCATGCTATTTGTTTTGTTGATGTATGTTGCCAAATATGTTTGTTGATAACATGATTTATTATGGAATGATTTATGATGGTTATGTTATAACATGATTGAATGCTTTGGATGTTGACGTTATGAGATGAATGTTGATGTTGTTGTTATAAACATGTTGATTAAGGATTAATTCCCAAAATAGATTAGTAAAGAGGAGTGAGATTTATATTCAATGGTGTAGTTTAAAGCCAATAGGATTGATCTATGAGTGCTCTAGGGAGTTTTGGCAAGAGTTCCCAAACATTTTTCCCAGATTCGTATGGCCATGCTCCAGTAAGCACGGCGTGCACATGGGCAGCACACCCGTGCTCAAAGGGCATCACGCCCGTGCTCAAAGGTCGTTGTATGGTCGTGCTCTAGTAAGCACGATTGTGCCTCGATAAATCAGCACACCTGTGCAAAATTCTAGCATGCCCTTTGTAACATCCCTGACTGCTTTATGGATTGACGACTGTCCCCACAAACCAACACGGGTCTTTTCAGCGTGCTTTGTCCTCACTCACACACTTCCTGGGAAAACTTTCCAGGAGGTCACCCATCCCATAGTTGCTCCAAGTCAAGCACGCTTAACTGTGAAGTTCTTAAGTAATGGATTCCCGAAAAAAAGATGCATCTTGTTTGTATAGGTAGTACCAATCAATTCATATAAGCCTTCCTCAACTGTATAGTCCCATACCTACACAGTCTCAGGATCCCTCTCATTCGCCCACCAGCTTCGCTTGGTTCGTCCCTGAACCACACCATACTAGGAGAGGTGGGAAAACTTCCCAGGAGGTCACCCATCCCATAGTTGCTCCAAGTCAAGCACGCTTAACTATGGAGTTCTTAAGTGATGGGCTCCCGAAAAGATGATGCATCTTGTTTGTATAGGTAGTACCAATCAATTCATATAAGCCTTCATCAACTGTATAGTCTCATACCTACACAGTCTCAGGACCCTTCTCATTCGGGTGTGTAATCAGTTTATTCATGTATCCCTCCGCCTAGAAGCCTGCCAGGAGTCGCTCCTTGTCCGTGCCTTTTTACACCGGCAACCACTCCCTGCCCTCGCCGGCACCCGGGTGTTACACCCGTGCTTGGGTAGTACAGTCGTGCTTTCCCATGAGTATGTGACGTTAAGTGGGATTTGAGTGGCTTCACCCAGATTTTTCCTCTATGATGAAAAAGGACTATAATTAAAGTAAAATCAAGAGAGATAACCCAATCCTATAAGTGATGTAATAAACCTTAACAAAGATAATTAAAGATAAGGTATTAATGATGGCTAAGACGATAACGAGGAGTTATCGCAAGTTAACAAACTTTGATGTTTATTGGTCAAAGTTGCCTTGATGCTTATTGGTCAAGGTGTTGTTGTAGATAAACTTTGATGCTTATTGGTCAAAGTTGACTTTGGTGCTTATTGGCCAACGTTGTTAAATCAAGATTAAAGATAATGTTAAACTTTGGTGCTTATTGGTCAAAGTCGTTAAACTATAAATAAATGGTGTTGTTGGGAGTGGAGCATAACGTTTGATTGTCTGTTGGTATGCAAGCATTCATTGCACGAAGTTATTAGGGGAAGTTACAATGACAGGGGAGGTCGTCCAAGAGTAAGGCGATCTGGCCATCCACGGTGATTCATCTGAGAGTTAGGTGAATCGTGCGCCCCGGTGGTGGTGCATCTGTGAGTAAGGTGCATCGGCTATCCTAGGGGTTCACCCATGGTTTGGTGGACTCCCGGTGTTGGTGCTAATTGGCCAATGTGGATATATAACTCCAAAGTCGTCTTCCCGGTATAGATGGATCCACATGCATTCGGAGTAGTGAAGTCACATTGCGTTGTATAGTTGAATTATGTGATATGCTTTGTGAATGATGTATGTTATAACTTGCTATGTTATGTTTTGTTACTTGTTGCATGAACATCTTGCCAACTATCATACTGCCATTATGTTCATATGTATAGTTTCGTACTCCCCATCTTTTGTTGTTTCTTGTATGAATCTTGGTTTATGCAAAGTATGGTGAGCAGCCTGTTGAGGAGGGACTCCTAGGAGATCGCTCGCTCGTAGTTTAGGAGTTTTCTTTTATGTCAGTTGTCTTTTCGATGTAATTTTCGGATTTGGTTACTTGCTCTGATATGTGACATCGAGGTTTGGGGGATTATGTTTATATTTTATTTATCTATGTTTTTCCACAGATGTTGTGGTTATTTGATGTGGCACTCACTACTCTATGATTTTACTTATTTATATAATAAATGAATGTTTTATTTCTATATTTGATGTTTTGGTATGTTACTTTTGAAGCATTTTTCCCTTCTCCTTTATAGTTGATGTCTGGTTTCTTTTTATAGCTCTATTGTCCTGCTTTAGTGGTTTATGTGTTAAAATAGTATAACTTGGGTCTAAATGATATAAACAATGAGGAAATAATGTATTGCTCTTAATTTATGTTGAAAGAATGTTGTTGATAAACCCTGCACCCTACACATCAGTGCCTGTCTTGCCGCTAGTAGTAGTAGTAGTAATAATAATAATAATACACAAAGCACAATCATGATGTGACCTTCGGATCCCAAAAAATATATATCCAAAGAGTGTGATTCATTTGTCATCCCACCACCACTGCAGTGCTGCAACGCACGTGCAGTGTGCTAAGTCTTTTTTAACTTCCACTGAAAGTGATATATATATATATATATATATATATATATATATAAGTACCAGAAGTCTCTTCAAAGGCTCTTCAAATTCTCTTCCTGACTTCCTTACTCGTGAATATTTATAGGGTAGGTAGAAAAGTAATATTGGCAGCAATGCCAAAATCTGAAGCTTCCTCTGCAAATGGGAAAGGAAAAGGAATAGTCCTTAAAGGACTCAATCGCCAAGGTGCATCAAAATCTGGGTCTTCCGCCCAAAAACAATCTGGGTCATCAACCCAAAAACCCACAATCAATATTGGGTCATCAACCCAATCTGGGTCTTCAACCCAGCAAACAGCCAAACAGTCGAAAAAAGACTATGGCATCCCCATCCAAACTTTGTTAGCCTTCCAAGATCAAGGCTTAACCAAACTCCTTAAGGGAACATGGGGAGACAGAGTGGCGAATGAATCAGGTTCTCCACCCCCTCTCAAAGACCTAATCAAATAGTTAGCCCAAACAGCTATCCCTATAAATGTTGTCAAACCTGATACAAGATTATCAAAAGACAACACCCAAACTCAAACAGTCGCAACCAACTATATTTCAAAAAACCAATTTCATTTTGTTGTTCAAATGGAACCAGGATTTTGGGATAATAACCCTAATAAAGTTCGCCCCCCCCCCCCCCCACTAGTATCAGAGCCAGATGGGAAGTAGGAACTGTAGTATGGATCTAAGATCCATACCTTGCTGAATAGTAAAAAAAAAAAGAGTTTTTATGAAGAAATTATTATGCTTAACTGGATTGGGTACCTTTTAACTGGTAAGGACCTCCGTGTTTATGCTATGGTTTACATTGTTAAAGCTGTAGTAGTAAGACCTCGATGGATTATGAGGCAACAAGTCTAATTTGCCGATGCTTGAAGCAAGATAAATCAAAGTATGGATAACGAGTAGCAGTAAGTCTACTTTGAGGTAGCTTTTGGTTAATTAAAGTAAATCCTTTTTACCCAAAGGTATGGTGCAGCTATGGTTGAGAATAATAAGATCTAATGAATTTTGTAAATTCTTGTAAAGACGTTATTTTTGAAAATTATGAAAGATATTCAGCAGGGTACGGCTTAGATCACTACTTACAATTGCTATGGAACCAAAGGAAGGCAATGATATCAGAATTTTGAAAATTATGTTATCTCGCTCCCTCTCCAAGCTTTCTTTCCGTTCTTCTCAACCCTCTTCTTCTTCTCTTCAGGAATCTGATATTCCTACCAATCCAAGAAGTATTTTCCATGAGGAAATATGCTTTGAAAATATCAATCAAGATATTGATAATTGGGTAATTCCCAGAATACCCACAAAAGAGTTATACAAGTCAGAAGGAAAGTTCTTTACTACTTCTGATTATGTAATCAAAACAGAAGAGAAAAATATCCTAATCAGTCCAGAGAGTGAGGAATTTCATCTTCTCTCAATGGATATGATAAAAGGTCACAAGCAAAAGTACAGATACTTACACATCGGACGTGTTCAAGTAGCTGTAAAACCCTTAATCCGCGAAGGATTAAACGCTTCAATCTTGATGTGCTTAAGGGATATTAGGCACAACAAATTTCAAGACTCCCTCTTAGGCACGGTAGAAACTAGCCTAAGTCATGGTCCAATTTATTTCAATTGTTACCCAAATAAAACTTTGAGTTTACAGGATCAGAACATCCTAGACTCCTTGTTCCTGAATCTTAAGATCTGTGGCTTAGACATGAAGCCTGGATCTATCCCAGCAGCTTTGCTTTACAGGATTCAATACAAGGCTATGAATTCTTGTAATTCTAAAGTTCTCAAAAATAGAACATCGGGAGAGGCAACCCTGTTTCTTACTGATGTTACTAAAGCAAACGTGATTGTCCCTAAGACAATCCTTTGGAAGGACGTAGTCCTACCAGAAAGATGGATTTTGGATAAGGCTGTTCCAGCTTTACCAAGGGAAACGGAAGATTTCAATAACATAGTTCAAACTCCAACTGGGAGAGTTGAATTAATCTTTGAAAGAAGAAATTCTTTCAGCTCTGTCAGATACTCTAGTCTTAGATCAGAAGACTTCAGATCTGTTCCCTCAAGACAATCTTTTTCTGCTACGTCTCAAATGACAACCATTAATCTTCAGGGATTAGATACATCATCTACTATCCCTAGACCAATTTATCAGACAAAAGATGATCAACGATCAATTCAGTCTCCAACCTTTTCCTCTCTTAATGAATCTTATAATGATTTGTAAGTTCATTTTAGATAAGGAATCCCTTCGTAAGGACTTTTACTCTGAGGAATGGAAACCTCAAAGAGAGTGGTTCTTGCAAGAGTTTAAGGGAACAAAAAGGATAAATATTCAGGAAGAATATTATCAATTTCTTAACAATGTTAAGACAAAGGTTTTATTTTTTGACTGGTTTCATGCATACTCAGTCAAACATTCAATTAGTTATCCTTGGAAGACAAGGATAGATGTTGATAAAACCACTAATGTCATTACAGTATGTCATTTAAAAAATGGTGAGTTGGTCAAGACGGAGTTACCACCAAATAACTTTTTCCAACTCCCAGGTATCAAAGATCCTTTCACAAACAAACCCATCATAGCTGCTCCATTCAAAAACAAGAATCTTGATGAAGCAGTCTCTAATCATGACATTAACAAGCTTATGGAGCAATCCAATTATGCCAATAAATACCTTCAAGCGTTAGGGGAACACTTGATCAAAAAAGATGCAACCACCCAGGCATCTACTTCGGGAATTAAAAAGGATATTTCCTAAGAAAAACCCTTGTTCAAACCCTTTAGAATGAATAAGAAGATCAAAGATAGTTTACTTCTTCTTCATCCTAATGTCAAAAGGGAAAAAAAAGAATTTATGGAGAAAATTGAAGAAAAGCTGAAACAGCTAAGTGTTCCAGATTCTCCATCTTAAAATCAAGAAGGAAGACCTTTAATCAGGGATAAAGGTCCGACTATCAATGTCATCAACGAAGACGGCTCAGAAACAGATTATGCGGCTAGCACTTCCAAACCAAATCCTCAGGATAAACCCCCAATCAACATCAATCCTGTCCTTACTCAATCTTGGAAAAACCCCTCTAAACTTTATTATCCTAGAGCAACTCCTCCAGATATGCTCTTTGAAGAGAAAACTCCAACTTTTAGGAGCTTCAATGCAAACAACATCTATGAATGGAACATAGATGGCCAAATGGAGTATCAAATGCTCCAGACTATGCAGCATATGACAATGATGGCTACATCATATCAGACTACGAATGATTGCTCTGAGGAAGCCATTTGTAATATTTTGTCTGCAGGTTTCACAGGCCAACTAAAGGGTTGGTGGGATTATTCTTTCTCTGAAACACAGAAAGAACAAATGTTTTCTACTATCAAGACTGATGCAGAAGGAAATCCAATCTATGATAATGAAGGTGGAACCATTCCAGATGCGGTCAACACCTTAATCTTCTCAATATGCGGACATTTTATGGGCAATACTTCCACTTGGAAGGATAGGTCTGCTGAATTATTGTCCAATCGCAAGTGTAGATCCTTATCCAGTTTTAGGTGGTATAAAGATACCTTCCTAACTAGGGTTTACACCAGAGAAGATTGCCAGAATAGATTCTGGAAAGAAAAGTTCACCGCAGGTCTCCCAACATCTTTAGGTGATCTTGTTAAGGATGACCTTATAGCCCAATCTCCAGATGGAAATATTTCATATGAGTAATTGAGTTATGGTCAACTCATTGCAGCTACCCAGAAGATAGGGGCAAGACTTTGTAAAGAAGACAAAGTCAGAGATCAGTTCAAAAAAGAAAAGGCCACCAAAAAGGATTTAGGGTCTTTATGTGAACAATTTGGTATACCTCCTTGCCCAAAGGATAAAACCAAGTCTTCAAAGAAAACCGAAGGCAAACCCCAGAAGACTAAGTATACCAAGTATACTAAGTATAAGAAAAACAAAAGGTACGGCAAACCTAAGCCAGAATTCAAACCTAAACCAGCTACTGGTGATAGTAAAGCAGTTACTTGCTATAACTACGGCAAACCTGGCCACATCAGTAAATACTGTAGGCTAAAGAAAAGAATCAAAGAATTGAATCTTGAACCAACAGTTGAGGAACAACTGAATAATCTTTTGATTCAATCAGATACTTCAGAAAATGAATCAGATGGTGATTTTGCTGAAATATCAATCAGGTTCAAGAAGATGATATTTGAAATCTCAGCTCCGATTCATCTCATGAAATTAATGTCTTAACTAAGGAACAAGATCTCCTTTTTGAAGTCATTAACTCTATAGCTGATCCAGATGAAAGAAGAAAATATATGGATAAACTTAAGTCTTCCATGGAATCCTCAAAGGAAAAGGCAAAGTAATAGTCAAAGATCATTTTGACTTTAAACAGATTCTGAAGCGGCTGGATGCTGCTCAGAAAACTAAGCCTGTTACGATTCAAGATCTCTAGCAAGAGATTAAGATTCTAAAACAAGAGATTAAAGAAATCAAACAAGAACAAGCTGTTCACAAGTTGATTTTATCTCAAATGGCTGAGACTCAATCTGATGAGTCTGGTTGTGAAGATAAACCAGAATCAAGTGCCATCAAGGAAGATGTGCAAAATAATCTTGCTAAAGTTCAGGATGATATTGAGGATGAAGCATTCCTGAATTTAGTAAATCAATTAAGAATTCAAAAATTCCATATCAAGATCAAAATTATCATTGGAGAATTTGTTCTTGATTCCACAGCACTTTTCGACACAGGTGCTGATTCAAACTGTATTCAGGAAGGATTAATTCCTACCAAATACTTTGAAAAAACCTCCGAAAAGCTAAGTGCAGCTAATGGTTCTAAGCTTAGAATCAATTATAAGCTGTCAAAAGCCTTAATAGAAAATCAAGGTCTCCAAGTTGAAACCCCTTTTCTATTAGTTAGAAATCTAAAAAATGAAGTGATCCTTGGAACTCCATTCATCAGATCACTTTTCCCTCTTTCCATTACCCATAATGGAATCACTACCCAGCATCTGGGAAAAGACATAGTCTTTCCCTTCATCAGGAAACCTATCATTCGAGATTTAAATCTTCTCGATTGTAAGATCAACCAAATCAATTTCTTGAAAGAAGAGATTTCTTTTAAGAATATCGAGTTGCAATTACAATAAACAAACATCAAAGATAAGGTCCAGATCCTTTCTGATGAAATCCAAAAATCTATTTGTTCTGATTTGCCAACAGCATTTTGGAATAGAAAGAAATATGTTGTTGACTTGCCTTATGAACAAGATTTCAATGAAAGGCAAATTCCAACCAAGTCTAGACCAATCCAAATGAATCATGAACTCCTTAGATATTGTCAAAAGGAAAATTGATGATTTCTTAAAAAAGGGTTTAATCAGGGAAAGTAAATCTCCTTGGTCTTGTTCTGCTTTTTACGTCAATAAACAGGCTGAAATTGAGCGTGGAACACCTCGCTTAGTTATCAATTACAAACCCTTAAACCAAGCTCTTAGGTGGATCAGATATCCAATACCTAACAAAAAGGATTTGCTCAACCGCCTAAGCACGACAAAAATGTTTTCAAAATTTGACATGAAATCTAGTTACTATCAGATAGAAGTGAAAGAAAGTGACCGTTATAAAACAACGTTCACTGTTCCTTTTGGGCATTACGAATGGAATGTTATGCCCTTTGGTCTCAAAAATGCTCCTTCAGAATTCCAGAGAATTATGAATGAGATTTTCAACCCTTATTCCGACTTTACACTCGTCTATATTGATGATGTTTTAGTCTTTTCGCAATCCATTGATCAACACTTTAAACATGTGAGAATCTTCATAAGTGTGATCAAAAGAAATGGTTTAGCTGTGTCTAAAACCAAAGTCAATCTCTTCCAAACAAAAATTAGATTTCTTGGTCATAATATTTTCCAAGGAACTATTATTCCAATCAATAGAGCAATTGAATTTGCTGACAAATTCCCGGATCAAATAATTGACAAAACTCAGCTTCAGAGATTCTTAGGATGTATCAACTATGTTGCTGACTTTGTCCCCAACCTTAGCAACATCATCAAACCTTTGCACAACCGTCTAAAGAAGGAACCCCCTCCTTGGACTGATGAGCATACAAAAGTTGTCCAAATTATTAAAACTCAGATAAAGAATCTTTCATGTCTTTATCTTCCAAACATATCTGCTTTCAAAATTGTTGAAACTGATGCTTCTGACATTGGTTATGGCGGTATTTTGAAGCAAAGAATTTCAGGAAAAGAGCATATCATTGCATATACTTCTAAACATTGGAATTCTGCACAACAAAATTATTCTACTGTCAAAAAAGAGATTTTGGCAATAGTTTTATGCATCTCAAAATTTCAATCTGATTTACTTAATCAAAAAATTTTGGTTAGAGTAGATTTCAAATCTGCTAAAGACATTTTGCAAAAAGATGTTAAATATTTAGCATCAAAACAAATTTTTTCCAGATGGCAAGCAATTTTAAGTGTTCTTGATTTTCAAATTGAATCTCTCAAAGGCTCTTCAAATTCTCTTCCTGACTTCCTTACTCGTGAATATTTACAGGGTCGGTAGAAAAGTAAGATTGGCAGCAATGCCAAAATCTGAAGCTTCCTCTGCAAAGGGGAAAGGAAAAGGAATAGTCCTTAAAGGACTCAATCGCCAAGGTGCATCAAAATCTGGGTCTTCCCCCCAAGAACAATCTGGGTCATCAACCCAAAAACTCACAATCAACATTGGGTCATCAACCCAATCTGGGTCTTCAACCCAGCAAATAGCCAAAGAGTCGAAAAAAGACTATGGCATCCCCATCCAAACTTTGTTAGCCTTAAAGATCAAGGCTTAACCAAACTCCCTAAGGGAACATGGGGAGACAGAGTGGAGAATGAATCAGGTTCTCCACCCCCTCTCAAAGACCTAATCAAAGAGTTAGCCCAAACAGCTATCCTTATAAACGTTATCAAACCTGATACAAGATTATCAAAAGACAACACCCAAACTCAAACAGCCGCAACCAACTATGTTGCCAAAAACCAATTTCATTTTGTAGTTAAAATGGAACCGGGATTTTGGGATAATAACCCTAATAAAGTTCCCTCCAAAATATTTCAAAACGGTTCTCATTTCCAACAAACTCAATCAAACAAAAACAGAAATTTTTATGAGTTTATCTTGATTGATACAGATTCAGTCACGATCAAACATTATCGTGACCCAAAAGATCAATCGATATACACTCATTCAAATTTCCAAATTTTAAAGGTCTTAACACCTGAGCAATTTGGGAAAAAATTGAATATTTTCAAAAAAAAATCTCAAACCTTTGATCCCATTGGTTTTAATTACTGGGATTATCAACAAGCTTGGTACAATATTTTCTGGTACCAAAACAATCAAAGTAAACATTCTTGGTTGATCTATTTCAAGAAGAATGTTAACTATAAATTTCCTCACTGGTTCGTCCACTGGTGGAAAGTTTTTGGCCCAATCAAACAGATCCTTCCCGATGAAGTCCTTGAAGGATACCAAACATTTGAAAAATATTTTGACATAAAGGCCAGTCCTTTCCCTATCAACCTAATATTATTCTCAAAATTTTCCCTTTCATGGGTATTCAGCTGGCAATACAAGTACCAGAAGCAAGATTAATACTCTGGTATATTGCCAATTTTGCAACGAGCAACTTATGTCAAGTGGTGGTCTCAATTTAATTATGCGGCAGCCACAAGTGACAATGTTAAAATCTGGTTCCAGCAGAATCCTAAGTGGATGAAGGCAGCTAACCCAGAAACTTGTGAGTTCTTGAATCAAAGATCTCATATTGTTTCAGTCTTAGCAGGATCCAAATCAAAAGAAAGCTTTCTTCAGAATATGGAAGCTATCTTAAAGCTGGCAAAGGAGGAAGGAGCCTCTTCATCAAAATCCTCCAAGCAGAAGCTCCCCCAATCTGATGAAGAAGAAGACAAAGAGGATTCAAGCTATTGTTCGGATCCTTTTTACCAAAACGAAGATGACTGTTATGGTATTGATACTACAGTCAACCTGAGTGATGATGAATAATCTCAATCACTCAGCCAGCAAAATCAATCAAAAATCTGGCTTGAATAGTTCCAGTCACCCGTGGTATCGCTTGCTCTTCCCAAGCGATCCCAGTTCGGTCATGTTATCGGCACTATTTACCACCGGCACTATTCACTTGCCGACAGCACAATCCCAGTCAAGTTACCGGCACTGTTCTTCAATAGTTGCAATAGTTTAGGTCATTGATACTGATACTGTTGTAATAGTAAATTTCCAATCTTCTATTTAAAGGATGTTAGGCTCAGTTGTTAGACATCCGAAGTTTTAGAGAGAGTTTTAGAGTAAGAAACTCTGAGAGTTCTGAGAGTTCTTATATTGTGAGTCCCTCAGTTTTCTTCTTTCTCTTTTTAAATCTTTCAATCTTGTAGTGTTCAAGCTTGTAGTTTTCAAGAATTCAATCAAAACCGCATGGTTTGAAAACATCTCTTCTCCCTCCACCGGTTATGGTGAGGCTCTGCCTCCGCTCCAGTTTCTTTTTATTTTCCCCAGTTCTTGGTCGGTTCTACCACCTTTCTGGGTTTATGTTTTAAAATTTTCCTATTTACTGTTTTAATTTCTACAGTCTTTGTTTTTACTGTTTTCATGTTTTAATTTCCATATTTTAATTTTGTTTTAAAATTAATGTAATTTCTGCCTGTTTTCTACTTCTTTCATCCTGCTCTCTTTTCCCCTTTCCCTTCCGTGACCCCGTAACCCCCCTGGTGTGTATATATATATATATCTGTGTGTGTGTGTGTGTGTGACAATAGGAGTGTGTGTGTGTGACAATAGGAAATTATACCTTTTTAACAAACGACAACGATATCGAAAATGATATTGTTGTTTATACGATTCTATCACCATTAAATTTTACATTTCATTAAATATTTATATTTAAATTTACATATGGTATGTTTATCTTATTTGAGAATATAAATATTTGTTATTTATTAATACTCACATGAATCCATAGTATTTATTATATAAAAATTCCAATCGAAGTATTAACAAGAAAGTACTAAGACGAGTTGAGGAGGAGGAGTAGGGTGTGAGGTGGAGAATTTGATGAAGGATGAAGAAAGGTTGGTTGTCGGTATGTGGGCTTTGAGGAAGAAGCAAGAGGGATGTGTGAGCTGCTTCAAGTTTAGGAAGCTGAAATTGAAATTGAAGTTGCTGAAGAAGAAGAAATTGCCATTTGGACTGTGATAGTGGAGAGGGTAGGAAATAGGAGTGGGTTATCTGTGAGGGCAAAAGAGGACCTCACGCACGTTAGCTTCTATCCGTTTCTTTTCGGTCTCAGATTTTGGAGGGACTTCACTTCACTTACCCGGTTATCGAGGGTGACATAGTAAGATGCTTGGTTTGAAGGAGCTCCAATGGTAGTTTGTGTGAGGGAGGAGTTGAGAGGTAGAGGGGAGTGAGATAGATGGGAGCGGGAGTGGGATAAAATTTTGTAAATTTAAAAAGTTTAGGGAACCTAAAATAATAAATAATTTGCATAAATAGGTTTGTTCATGGTGGGAGACATGACATGGTCTCCACCCTAGAATTTATTAATCATTAAGTACCCAATTCAAAAGATCCTAAAGTTTGAGTTACCCATTTTTGCCTATGAGCTGAAAATGCCTCAAACGTTCTCAAAAATCCAATGTGTAATGAAAGAAAACTAGTTCTTTCTTGGCACAACTACACTCCTTTGAAATCATGAGGGTGAAGTTATTGACGAGGCAAAAGGCGAAGATGAATCGGCAGTAGGTGAAAGGAGTGAGAGAGAAGCCTTTAGGAAAGGTGAAAAACCAAAACCCAACATCGTGTCAAAATCATCCCTGAAACATAGTGTCAATTTGGTCTAATGATGTGGACACCAACTGTCCTTGGCATGAATGCCAACATGGAAGATAACTTGCCACATTAGCACCGTTAATAGTGTTATCTAACAGCGACTGACGAAGGAACTAAGTTGATTAATGTTTCACAACTTATGTGACCAATTTGGAATTTTGTTAATGTAAGGGATTAAAGACACAATTTTACAATTTAAGGGACCAAATTGAGATTTTACTCATTTTTAGTTCATATCTCAAATTGAAAAAAAAAATATATAAATTAAAAGACTCATTTATAATTAGAATAGAATATAGTATCGAGAGTTATTTAAGAGTTTCAAAAAAATACAAGCCGCAGAACGCTGTTTCCACCCTATTTTTATTTAGAGTTACATTAAGCATTGAGCATTGTGATAATTTTAAAAGTTCTACAACCAATTTTGGAAATAAAAACTATTAATAATAAATTGGAAAATTAAGAATATGATATGCCTCTTCCTCTATTTTTAGAGACAAAAGAATAAAATAATTTTCGTGAATAATTTGAAGAAATTTCATTTTTCTAACAAAACAAAAAAAGAAAAACTATTAACCTGCTTAGCTTCACTCTAGGCTCTAGAAAGTAGGTAGTAAAAATGATAAAAATGTGCATGTTCCTGTCTCTTTTGGATCAAGTTTTGACTTACTTATAGCTGTTTATTTATCTATACTAATAGATAATGCCTAGGTTCAAAAAAAATTCAAAATTTTGGTTGGGACATTTGAAAACGCCTAAAATACCCTCTCTCTTTTTTTACCTATATACTAACTCACAATATGCATAAATGTGTGTGATAAGGTTACAATAAAATAGAGGAAAAAAATTAAATTTTAAAATAAGGAAACCGTCTGACTCGCACGGAAAAAACTTCCTGTCTCTAAGAAACTGCACCTCCGTTTTGTGTCTTCTTCCATCCATTTCCCCTTTCACCTCCCACACCCACTGCAACAACCCTCACATCGATTTTTTCAATCTAGAAAACAAAGGTGCTTATTTATCAGGTTATCTTCCCTTTTTTTCCATCCATTTACAATTATGCACTTATTTTGCCACGCATGGAGCCCCAATCCATCCAGTAATCCCACCACTTCTTCTTATGCTCTCTCTAATTTTTGTGCCTCTTTTGTTTTCTTTTATTACTTCAATTTAATTTAATTTCTCTTTTCTTTTAAACTTAGGATGTGTTTGGGTAAACAACTTAATTAAGAGTTTATCACATAGGATCTTATCACATGAGAGCTTGAGAGTTTATGCTATAAGCTACAACAGAAATGACTTTAGATAGCGTTTCCGGATGCCTTTTAATAGCGTTTGTAACCGCTATCTATGCCATCGCTATTAAAACTCGTTAGCAAAGATAGCATTTAGGAAGTGCTATTAATAGGTGACTTTAGATAGCGTTTGTACACGGAAACGCTATCTAAAGTCTGACTTTAGATAGCGTTTGTTAATACAAACACTATCTATTCCCCTTTTTTTTTTTAATTTTACATATTTCTTAACTTTTACCTCCATTCCTGCATATTGAACTACATCACCAAAAAAACCACAATTGTTGCAGTCAATACAAATGTTCCCTTGCTTCCACTATACTTCTGAAGTAAATATGTATGCAAAAAGATGCATAAAATTAGGGAGAAAAAAATAAGGAGCCAAGTATATAAGGGAATCCGCAAACTTCATATATTTCAGCCACACTGATCATATACAGATTATAGAAGCAACTGATTCATAATATTAAAGCTTCCCAGTTTCAACATCATCCAAAACCTCAAGTCAACAATGAAACTTCATTAAATTTGTTTCAGAAACTGCTAACTAACAATGATTACAAGACAGCAAGTGCTTGCATGAGACCGATCACAGACGGAATATGCCCAGAGAGTTTATTGCCTTGCAATGACCTACAAAAATCAAACAAATCCATCAATAAATTCCCAGAGAAGGGAAGTGGAAGACCAAATATCCTTCTTATTAAAAATTGAAATAGGTTATAAAGGATCATGCAACACATACAAGGTTGCTACTTGCAAAAATTCAATATTGTATGGTATCTCTCCAGTTAGCTGGTTGTAGGATAAATCCCTGAAATCAAGGGAGGACATTAAAGAGGTTACAAATAATACAAGACAAGGTATAGAAAAGTCCGACATTCAGTTGGATTACATACAGGACCTGGAAGGCAGTACAGTTGCCTATGTTTTTAGGAATACTTCCAATCAAACTATTGTTTTTCATATCACTTGCAACAACAAAAAAAACAGCAGGGGGCAATAATCAAATACCCTTAGGAAATGCACATTTTTGTGGCTTGGAATGAAAAGAGAGTGATTGTGTAACTTACAAGTACCACAATCCAGTTAACTGGCACATGTCTGATGATAGTGAACCTACCAAATTGTCCCCTCGCAAGCCACTATTATATGAACAGGGAAAGAAAAAAATCAACAACATTGGCAGTAAGACCACATATGGGGTCTAGTAGAAATGATAGACTTTATTTGCAAATTGGTTATACTCACAGATACTGCAAAACTTCATTCCAGTATATAAGCCTTGGTATTTCACCACTAAGATTATTTTGTGCTAGGTCTCTAGAACAAAATTTCCAGGTATTGAATATGTTAGTTATATAGAACTTAAGAATAGCATTATGTGGAGTGGAGTGAAAAATACCAAAAATGACTTACAGAATCTTCAAGTTAGGAATCTGAGACAAAGTTGAAGGAATTGGTCCAATTAACTGGTTATTTTTTAAAATCCTAAGAAACAATTTATAAAAAAAAAAACCCATCAAAGGATTGGCAAAACAAACTGTCAGTTACAGAGAAATGCTAACAAAAACTCACAGGTTTTCTAGTTGCTTCAGCTTAGAAATTGAAAATGGTATATCCCCTTGTATGCCATTAAATGACAAGTCAGAGTAACTAAATAAGATGGATCCAGAGGTGATGCTACCAAAATGATTCCTTCATAGACTTCATATCAAAGAGCAAAATACTTTATCCTCGACCATTAGTCTATTAACAACACAAAATGTTGATGTGGATCTCTAGTTAGAAATCTAAAGCATTATTCACATACCAATGAGTATTGCTGCAACTACTGTGATCAATTTGACATAATCAAATAAACTTTTCAACAATATAGCGACACCAATCTTCCTTGACTTCAGATAGTTGAGCAGTGGAGTATGTGGAGCATTTGAAGTCAGGGAAGTACTGCGACATAAAAATTAAATAAATTAAGTTACAATTGCTAAAACATTTGAACAGTCACAGTTAAAAGCTAAGTAAACAACATACCGCCATTGGTATTTTAACTTGGTTCTGCAAGATAGTTTCCTTCATGAAACGCATGACATAGTACCCACAATCTGTACTGTTGGGTTGTCTTGGGCACTATAAAAAATAAAATAGTAAATCAATATAGTTTTTTTTATCTAATTGCGCATTAAGTTTTTGCAAATATATCTCTATCTGAATCCATTTAATATTGGTTGCCTTTAAATGCGGCACCTTAGCTCCGATATTTGCGTGATAAACTTGCAAAGCACTAATCACAAAATCAAACAAACTTCATTAAGAAACATATTTTCAATCATCACAAACACACGCATGCTTTTTTTTATTTTGAACCACAACAGCCACAACCCAGTATATGTCAATTCAACACAGTTATTCTAATGTCAAAAATCAAAAGCACATTAGGACCATGACAACTTGCAACATGTATCTACCATGGAAGCCATTCGACAGAATCATAGAAAATCAGAAATATAAAAGCATGCTTACTTATCGAACAGATTCTTTAATTCTGGGCGATTCCTAGGATCAACATTCAAGGGATCCGGATAGTAAATAATCTCTTCAACAATATTTATCGCGACAAGACCCAATGATTCCTACAAAAATGTTGAGATAACAAATCCTAAGCACCTCAACTTTTATATAATTCATTATTGTGAATTAAGTCCTATAGGATAAGTGACTCACCCAACATTGCACGGCGCTAAAAACAAGGGCTGATATTCTCTTTTTCGTAGTTGCAAACCCGGTCAGCTATATACGTTGTCTGTGAATCCCTCCCGAAGTAGCCGTATGTATTTGTTTGGTGTGGGGACAAGAACAGAAACCTCCTCGTTCTTTCCTTTGGAAGCAACAATTCTTCATACAAATACCTTCAATTAAAATATAAAAATGGATTACACCAATGACATCAATATTTAAATGGAAAGACTAAAAAAATATTGTACACTTTAAGCCTGATTTAGTACCTGATATATACGGAAATAACAGAGGCAGATACCCATTCATGATTTACAATTTCTCTGATATTTTCAGTATTGATCATATCAATGATATGCTGACCAAAAATATTTTGTTCTATCTCTATGTCCAATTGGTCATCATTTTTCATATTCTTTCGTTCATGTATTTTAAGAAAATTCAAATATTCCAGAGAAATGTTAGTTGAACCAGCTTTAGGAGGGTTGGCCTCAGAGTTGCCTCCTTTATTTTCTGGGGTTGTAATTGACTCCTTTGTATATTCAGACACTCTGCCTTGCCTTTAGATTTTGCAGGTGCCTGGAAATTTTGCATTTCAATATGCCAGTTAGTGATCAACTAATGTAATAAATATATACCGTATATGAAAAGGTGGAAAAATGCAATTACATACCATATTAATTACAACCACGAGATCAATTGGCCATGCCACATAAGTACCTATTGCATCTCTTACTGTCATTACATCTGCACCATCGATAGGTACCGGCAATGGCGCATCCCCCTCAGTTGCAACATCAACTCCAACTTTCACAGGGTTAAGGGTGCACTTGGTCCAGTGTGCAGTGTAACACCCAGCTCATTGTATACTTTACCCATACCAACCATACGATAGTTTGGGGTTGATAAATATAGCTGACATGAGTTGACGCCCTAATCCAATGATAGATGAATAAGCTGTGAATTAAGGCATCCAATTGACTGTATTTAACTGTGAATGCAATACTAGTAAAAAAAAAGGCATGCATTACCTCTGGAAGCTTGATGGCAGATGGTAGAGTGCAACTATCTTTGATGCTTGCTGGGGCTGTGAAATTAGCCTGCCTCTCCTCATCCTCCTTTTTTTTTTAGCTTTTCTTCCAAAATGTTCAATCTTTCTGAGAGTTGAGACACCAATGTCTCCCACCTTTTCGTTTCAGAGTTATGTTTTGCACGACCTTCAGGTGGGAAGTAGTCTTTTTGAGAGACGCCGAAACCCACACCCCTAACACGACCAGGGTTCTCTGGCACACCTAGGGCTTTAGCAAGAATATCCTGGCGACCAAAATCTTGTATCTCTCCCTCTATTGCAGACTGTGACAGTTCCTCCTGACACATAGTTATTGGTGAAATGCAAATGTTAAAATTATTATATATTGTCATAAGAAAATAACAAATGAAAATGTAAACGTTAGTCTACTAACACATTTATTCCACACGTTCTGCGTATTTTTGTTGTCAATTACACCCGCCTTGTTCTCGCGGGCTTTCCTCCACACAATATGGCGTTTAATTTTCTTAACTTCTGGCCCCGCCTCCTGTATCTGTATATTGAGATAATATATATTAACCAAACAGTTTAAAAGTCATATTTACCACACATGCAGTTAAATATATATATACATACCAATTCATCCTCAATGTCAGCATACCCCTTACGTGATGCTTTGTAAGGGCATGCAGGATCTAACGCTCTGTTGCGATTTTCATTGCTTAATTTCTATTCAGACACATATAAGTAATATTAATACATGGTTAATGTCATATGTACGTATACATATAATTATAAGGACTAACGTGATATTAAACATACCAGGAATCATGCATCTCCTGTGCGTATTGCTATAAAATCTATCCACTCATCCCTTGATATGTGTGGATATTGTGATGGAGGTTCCTCTATGATACTCCCATTAGCATCTCTTAGAATTTTTTTTGTCAATCTAGTTCTGAATGCCCTATGTAGGTTACCAGCTTCCTGAAGTACAAATTTTTTCCGAGATTCATCAACATTAAAAGACATCTGCAAAACAATATAAACAACGTGTCAAAGTAAGTATGTTTACATAGTTTACAATATAATTCATAAATTTTAACAATTACCTGTACATCAGCCCATATGTTCTCTTTGAAAGCATCCAAAGCTTCATCCTTCCAATTAGAACAAATAATTGGGACCGTTTGCCGAACAACGGCCCCAATGTAACTCTTCAATATTTTTCCATTAGCACGAATTGGTTGGTCCAAATAATTCCATTCAACCTAAAAAAAATAATAAAGTAATTAAATCTAGATATCAAACAACATTATGAAATCCTTAGATTAGTAAGTAAATTACCTCAAATTTTTGTCCTTTACTCCTAGCGTGGATGACCGCCTTCATAACAGTTGGCCCACATCTCGTCACTTTGGCAGCACTAGAATTACTTGAAGATGCCATTTACCTACAAAAATATTAGACACAAGTAAAACATCAATGGACATTAATATAATATTAACTGATGCAAAATATAAAACAACAATTGATAACAAAATCAACACTAGCATTACCGGAAGATGCTAACTATAATATAAAAGGATCAAAAAGTTCATTTAAACACAAACACTACATACATGTTTAAGTCAACCTTTTTCTTTTCTTCATTGGATTGAGATTTGTTTGTCCTTTATTAGTACGAAATGGTGGATTGACCAAAAGCCCCTCATCATGATCATCTCTCATATACATACCATCATCCCTAGTTGGATCAATCTCAAGTGATTGTAATGTCCCAACAAAAGGATCATCTTCAATATCAACATCTCCATGGTCTTGATCATCAATCTTAGTAATTATTTTGTTAGTCAAAAGAACAATGGACCTTTTCATATCAGCTGGATCAGTGACATAAAACACTTGTTGAGCTTGAGATTCTAATATAAAAGGCTCATCTTTATACCCCACCCTATTAAGATCCACCTGCATGAACCCTGACTCATCAATCTGAACACCGTTATTATTGTCAACCCACTTACAACCAAAAACACCAACCTTAAACTTTGTGTAATCCAACTCCCATATGCGTTCAATGACGCCGAAGTATGACATATTTGCATATATCGGGTTTCTGTCTTTGGCACTTGAGATATGCATCGACTGAGCTACAAGAGTCACACCACTGTTTTGCATTGTACTCCGACCATCTTGTTCTTTTGTATAGAATGTGTACCCGTTAATTTGATAACCGTGGAAAAAGAGAATACATGCAAACTTGGACCTTTGGCTAACCATCTCAATCTATTTGGAACTGAAGTAGCATTTTCAGTCAACTCTGCAAAAATGTGATCTCTTAGCCACGTTATAAAACAACGATTGTGTTCTCTAGTTAGCCAATTTTGATTCTTATTTGGATACAAACTCTTAAGCATGTCCTTGTGTTTTTCAACATATGGCTCAACCTCATCGGCATTGTGCAGAACATATAAGTGTGCTTGCTCCCATTCTGTCCTTGATATAGTCACTATTTCAGTTCCAGTAATTCCTTGCCCCATCGTTCTCCATGTGTGACGAGACTTTGGCAGCCCTATAGAATCAGCATTGGATAGGTATTCGGTACAGAATTCAACAACTTCTTCGACAATATACCGTTCAACAATACAACCTTCTGGTCGTGATCGGTTTTTCACATACCCTTTTAATATCTTCATATAACGCTCAATCGGGTACATCCATCTCATATAAGCTGGCCCACACAGTTGTGTCTCTCTAACAAGGTGAATGGTTAGATGAACCATTATGTCAAAGAATGAAGGTGGAAAGTACATCTCAAGCTCGCATAAAGTCACAACAATTTCTCTTTGCAATGATGGCAACTTCCCAGGGTCAATCACTTTGCTGCAAATTGCCTTGAAGAAGAAACAGAGTTTAGTTAAGGTCCCCCCGCACTTTGTTAGGTAAAATAGACCGTATACCAATGGGTATCAACTGCTCCATGAGAACATGACAATCGTGGGACTTTAGACCTTCTAACTTGAGATCTTTCATCGATACGAGGTTCCTAATGTTTGAAGAGTACCCTTCCGGAACCTTAACTCCGTCAAGAAACTTACAAAAAATAGTTTTTTCTTTTCTAGATAGAGTGTAAGCAGCCGGAGGAAGATATGTACTTTTACCCTTCTTCGTCGGTCCCAATTCTCTTCTTATTCCCATACTAACCAAGTCCAACCTTGCATTGATGCCATCTTTAGTCTTCCCTGGCACATTGAGTAACGTACCAATGACACTATCACGATATATTTTTTTCAACGTGCATCACATCGAGGAAATGTCTTACATATAATGATTTCCAATATGGCAACTCAAAGAAAATCGACCTTTTCTTCCACCCTCTTGTGACAATATCTCTCGCAAAAGGTTTACCGAATTGGATATTCAAATCCTTTACCTTTTCAAAAAGTTGATCACCCGTCAACGGTGAAGGAGCTCTACCTTCTTCCGAGTTCCCATTGAACGCCTTTCTCCACCACCGGTAATGATGACTTGGATGCAAAAATCTACGATGCCCAAGAAAGACATTCTTCTTACAATGTTCTAACCGCATCCAATCCGTACCCTCTTCACATATAGGGCATGCACACTGACCCTTGATGCTATATCCTGACAGATTACCGTAGGCTGGAAAATCATTAATTGTGCCGAACAACATAGCTCTCAAATTGAAACTTTCTTCCTTATACCCATCATACACCTCCACACCTGTCTCCCACAGTTGTTTCAAGTCTTCAATCAAAGGAGTCAAATAGACGTCTATATCATTTCCTGGTTGTTTGGGCCCAGAAATTAACATAGATAACATAATAAATTTGCGCTTCATGCATAGCCATGGGGATAGGTTATAAATCACCAAAATCACAGGCCATGTACTGTGAGAGCTACTTTGAACCCCATGCGGGTTAAATCCGTCAGTAGCCAATGCAAGTCGTAGGTTTCTTGATTCTTGCCCAAAATCAGGATAATCATGATCAAATTTCTTACATGGAGGAGAATTTGCCGGGTGCCGCAGCTTGCCATCTTTGATCCTTTCATCCTCATGCCATGTCAAGTGCTTTGAATCTTCTGAACTACGGTACATGCGCCTAAATCTGGGTATTATGGGAAAATACCACACAACCTTCTATGGATCTGATTCTTTCTTCTTATATCGTGAGGCATTACATTTAGGACACATCTTTAACGATGCATATTCATTCCGAAATAAAATGCAATCGTTAGGACAAGCATGTATCCTCTCGTAGCTCATGCCAATAGAGCGTAACATTTGTTTAGCCTCATATGTCCGACTAGGAAGCACATTATCCTCCGGCAACATGTCTTTCAATAGTGTGAGTAAGTCCGTAAAGCTCTTATCAGTCCATCCGTTGCCCGATTTCAAGTTATACAACTTTAACATCGCCGACAATATTGTGAATTTAGTACAACCATCATACAATGGTTGCTCTGCATCACTTCCTCTCAAACATTTGAGGACAATCCCGAAGATCCTCTTCAACAACATTTGCAATGTCTTCAAAACGATCGCCCTCATAAGTATTTGTGTCGGTATCGTATGATGAATATCTCACACGATTCCTCATTTCACTAGACTCGGCTCTTGTCTCACCATGTTTTGTCCAACATGTGTAACTTTGATCGATTCCATTACACCCTAAATGTTCTTCCAAATTGGCTGCACTAACTCGCCTTGCATAACAACAATCTAAACAAGGACATATGATTGTACTAGGGTTTTCCGCATGCTGAACTGCAAACCTAATGAACTCTTTCACCCCATCCTCATACTCCTTCGTTAACGATTGGCAGACATCCATTTCTGATCCATGCTTTCCCGATCTACAAAAATATTTATTAAACATATTTACTATGAGTTTAGAGTGGTTGATGTCTACATGCAATGTATACAGATTAAAGATACCAAATGAGTTATAATACAACTCATTGATATTTACACAAGGTCCATTAATTTTGATTTTGTGTATTTTTTCTTATAACATAACCTTTGAAAGGCGCAAGTAAACAAAAATGTCGTGTCTGTCTCCTTATCACCAAACCTTGTGCAAGTAACAACCAATCTACATCTGCCTATGCTCTGGTTGGTTACTAGTTTCTATGACTGTACTGCTATCCTGATTTTGAAAACGAGTATACACTGTAACAAAATTGTTCCAGTAAAACACATCAAGATCCCATTTCCTTCTGCTGGAATGTTTGTCCTTCACTTGTTTTATCCTTTGAACAACTATGAACTACAGTTCCATGGAAAAATATAGTGGAAATAGTCAATAACTAATTGGCAGTTCATAACTGAAAAGCACATGCATACATACGCACTAGCCTGAACACAGCTGAACTTCTTAGCTATAAACCTCTTAATTACACCCCTGCACCATGCATCTTTTTCCATTTTATGGTCTCATTTTCAGTCCACTATTGTTATTGCTTTTACTAACTTTTCTTGCTTGAGAAGTTGCTACTTGCCTACTTGCTAGGCTTGTTTTGGGTCCTTCATCCTCTATTAGGCTTGATTGGTAATGAGTTTTGTTTATTCATCTCCTCCTTGAAACTAAACATTTTTACAATTGTTTGCTTTCCATTTCAGTCTGAATTTTAATGGAACAGTACTTAACATTCTTCATTTTAAAGTCTAATTCTAAACGCATACATATACATATTGAAACAAACACTACTATGAGGTTAGATCATTTTTATCTACTTAGTACACATCCAAATTAAAAGAGAAAATCAAAACATGGCAAACAGATAAAAAAGAATATGTTCTTATAACAAATCATGGATTATAGAGCATAAATCTCTTACCTGAAATTTTCAAAATTTTTTGCTGAAAAACAGAATCGAGAACAGATTCAATTTCCATAGATATAATAGGGGTCAGAGTTGGGTCCGTCAGTGCCACAAACTCAAGCACAGATGCAGCTTTTTCTTGTACACTGGGGGAAGAGGACTTTAGAATCTCAACAAGGTGTGCAATGAAAACAGAACCCAGTATATCATTCCTGAAAGATTTACAAAATACAAAGAAAGTTGATGTTAACTACAACTGTGCAGAGCACTTATGACCTGTTCCTCAATCCAATAATATTAAGATCAATCATGCAAAAATAATATCCATCATACAAAAATAATATCCATCCAATAATAGTCATTATGTTCATATCTTCCAAATTACTTGAACATCTTTCTCTTTTTTCTTCTATACCAGTTGTAACCATGAGGAATCATGGGGAAAAGATATGCATGAAAGACACATGTATATCTAAGTTACTTGTCTATAGATTGTGCATTTTTAGAATCTAGAACAATGAAATTATATATTAGCAATATATAAGGTACTGAACATTTATAAGCTAACTCAGTGGTGGTTAATTGGAAGACTGATTCAGGAGTTCAGTCCCCAAAAACCCTTTCTTGATTTAATATCTATATGGAGTCTCTAGGTTTTAGTAAGATTTCATTAAAGGAAGCTTTGGTTTGCTATATTATTATGGTGTTATCAAGCACATGACTTCTGCAGAGATGAAAACAAAAAGAATGTCTTTAGTACAGTTTCACAGAACTTAAGAAGTTGTACACTTTATTAGTACATTTTATCATTTGATGCAATATTCTGCCAACTTAGTCCTTAGTCCTAAGTCCTAACTTCTAAGTGTTAATTTCTTAACTAAAATGGTAGAAGCGAACTCTGCTCTGTTAGCTTTGTCTCTATTCTACCAACAAAAATATTTGGTGTTCCAAGAGAGGTTTCAGCTTGGCTTCTCACCTATCTCCCTGCATTCTTTTAATCTAATTCTCTTCAGCTCATGACTGTGTTCACCTATGATGTTTTAGCAGAGTTATTCAATCCAGCAAATTGCAGTACCCTACTCACAAACACATGGGTTCATTCACTTATAATGTTTCAGCAAAACCATCCAAAGCCAATCAAGTCAATGACAAAAACAATTGCTACTAAAGAAAAAAGTTATTAAACATAAAAATATTAAAACAAACACACAAACACACACAGACTCAAAAGTTTAGGTGGAAACTCACCTCAAACAACAGTGAGCAACCCAACAAAGAAGTGACTGTACCATGCACATCCATACCCAGATAAATTAGTTGCAACTTGCTATGGTCATTGAGACAGAACATCAGAAGCCAACATAGAAAGGTTTAGTTTTCATCAACTTCCTCCAACAATTTAATCCAATGAAAATCTGAACAGACTGCTAAAACCCAAAACATAAACGAGAAGAGTTGTTACCTGTAAAAGGGAAATCAAACCGAAAGAAGCAACTTCGAGATTTTGGAAACTTGAAACTGAAAAGTGAAAACCCACTCTCTTAATAAAGGAATTTCGAGAAAGAAGCACACGGACGACTCAAAGAATGGCGAAGACAACGCACGAATGGTGGAGACAGCGAGCAATGAGAGGGGACGAGCTCTCTGGATGCAATACGAGGATAAATCTGCAATGGCAACCCTAGACTTGAACTGAGGTCAGTGATGAACTGAGGATTAGGGTACGCAGAAACTGAGAATCGAAGGATCAAAGCAACGCGCGTGCGGGTAGCTCTAAAACAACAATCACCTAAGATAGCGTTTCTATATTTAAACGCTATCTAAACGTTACCTTTTAATAGCATTTCATTTTACAAATGCTATTAAAAGTTAATTTTATTTTATTTATTAATTGCAAATTAGAAAAGATAGCGTTTCCGTGTGGAACCGCTATCTTATGTTGTTAGTTAAGATAGCGGTTCCACACGGAACCTCTATCTTTTCCTGCAGCTTGACTTTTAATAGCGGTTCCTTAAGGAAACGCTATCTTAGGTGATACCTAAGATAGCGTTTCCTTAAGGAACCGCTATTAAAAGTCCCCCCATCACTTTTAATAGCATTTCCACACGGAAATGCTATAAAAGGTGCGTTATTAAAAGTCTAATCTGTTGTAAAGAAAGAAAAAGAAAGAAAGGGGCATGAGAGGATTCGAATAGTGAAAAACACGGATAGGCTGTTTAGTGCATAAGCTCTTATGATAATTCCATAAGCTTCTCCCAGTGACTTATGAAAATAAGTCAAAAACTCCTTATGGGATGACATAAGTTATTTTTATAAGGTCTGCCAAACACACTGCATAAGAGCTTATGTCATCAGATAAGTCAAAAAGAGCTTAAATAAGCTTTTCCAAATGTCACCTTAGTCTCTATTCTTAAATCTTAGTAGGTTCTCCAAGGTTTAGACATTATGAATGCTATAAATTGTTGTGAGTTAATTGATTCATGTCCGTTAACCAATAATTAATTCATGGTATCTGGGAGAGACAAGGAGAGGGGGCAACTTGGCAATCTTAAGATGGTGCCATATGTGAAAGCTGTCAAAAAAATCCAAACAGTTAAGGAACCGTCTCTGTCTTTAGTTTAACTCTAACCAAGCATCGAGTGGTGACAAAAAACATAATCATGGACTCCTTAATAAGTTGTAAGGCAGACTTCTTATTCGATTTCTATACAGATTGCAAATAAAATCACTTTTAGTTCCTGAATTTATAAGTACTCAATTAGTTCTTGATTTTTAAAAAAAGATATTTTACTTATTAAATTATAAGCATTAGTCGTATTAGGTTTTGAAAATATGATCCAACAGTCAAATAGTGATTTTGAACAAGGACTTGGAGGGTGGTCATGGTACATAATATATGACTATGTGAGCTTACAATCAGTACAGACTATACAGCCATGAGTTGGAGACGATTATTACTGTTTTATTCACAACATCCAAGGTTTAGAAGCTAGCTACTCTGACAAAAATATTTGGAATCAAGTAATGGATCAAAATCAAGAAGGCATGACAAAAAGTGCCACTCTCTGAGAATTGATCAAACTCAAATAGAAAATGGAACTGAAAATTTAATTCAGGCAGTGTAGTTCATATTAGACATGTTTTGTAAGAAATAATTGACTATTTTTACTTCACCTCTTACCTATTGTTTTATCGGGCTGGTTCTGGACTTCTTCTATCAAAGGAAAAACTTCTTCACTGTCTATTAGAGGGGATTGCAAATTCTCATGGGCAATGACTTGGTGATGATGAGAAAGATGCAAATGAGGATTTTAAAAACAACACTGGTATGTTACTTTTGAAGCTTTTTTCCCTCCTCCTTAACAATTGATGTCTGGTTTCTTTTTATAGCTCTATTGTCCTGGTTTAGTGGTTTATGTGTTAAAATAGTATAACTTGGGTGTGAAGGATATAAACAATGAGGAAAGAATGTATTGCTCTTAATTTATGGTGAACAATTTTTATGACTTATGATTAAAACCTCACCATATTGTGTAATTTTTTTTACATGCAAGTGCAAAAGTCCATGTGCACAGCTTCAACATTGGCAGATGAACGGGAGGAAGCTGTTTTGCTGGCAAATTTTTTTATACATTATTGCTGACATTTGTAATACATGTTTCTGAGCAGAATTTATATATATTTGAAGTCCAACAAAATGTAGATTTGATTTTACTTTCTTATTTCTATTGCTTATTAGATGTAAGCCATTTTTATTTAAACCCGTGTGTTGTTCAAGGACTTATATACTATCCTGGTACACTTCATTGCAGCCTACATCCTTAGATTTAGAGGGATGGGATGATACTTAACAGTATACTTTCAGGTTCCAAGGTTTACTGCTGGTGCGGCAATCGTGAAAGAGGTGGTTTTTACTCTGTGAATTTAGAGAAAAAACACATACAATGCTTCTTGCTTATCAAAAAAAAATTACAATACTTCTTTTGTGGGTTCCAATAACTGCCATCATTAATTAATAGCCAATTAATAAGGCTATGTTTTGGAATGGCTTTAATAGAATGAATTGGCTTCCTCTACTTAACATAATGTCTTTTAATTTTTAGACTTTTACAATTTCAGAATTGCTATGAAATCCTGAAAATAGTGTCTGAAGAGTAGTTTAAAATGAAAGGGAAGTATTTTCCAGCTAAAACTTTACATAATATTCATATAAGAAGTTGCTTGATATGATTCATGAAGCTATGACACTATCGTCAGTATCGATGAAGCTATGACACTATCGTCAGTATCGATCATCTTAAGTACTTATTCTTCAAATGAATGATTTAACCTGTAAAGGAGCTATTTAATTTCCCAATATAGTGTTTATCAATGTGCGAGTTTTCTATCCAAATTGAAGCACACAAAAAAAATTATACATCCGAATCAACTAGGTATCCGATTTAGTAGTTTACGTATATTTTATAATATTTAAACAATGGTTTTTGCTAATTCACAATCTATATTGATTTAACAACTCGTGGACAAAATTCTTCTATTATTTTTGTTTTAATGTATCAGCTTAATTTATCTGATTTATTTACTTCTAGATAAGCCAGATTTAAAGATGGCAAAACAATAATATTTGTAAATTTTTGTAAAAACATAATACATTATATTTTTATTTTTATTTACTTATGAAATTTAATATGTTTACACTTATTTATAACATAACATTTTTAACGTATTGATAACATACTAATCAACACATACACACTAATATTGTAACACCCCGTTTTTCATAAACAAGCTTAATACGTTTATATATGTTTGTATATGCTTGTTATGTTTGTTTTTGATGTCTAAGTATATGTTTGGGGAAGTTTAGCCTTAGAAAGATTCAATCCTTTTAGAGTCCTAGTAACTTGTTTCATCGTTTTGGTCATATCTTGAGTTCTAGATGTCCGATTGATGTGATCTTTGTAGAGTTGGAAAGCTAAGAATCTACAAGCCTTATTTTATGTGTTTTTGGCCAATTCGATCGTTTAGTTAACCTCGTACTACAATATTTGTGCTCCTCGTGCTCAGGAATTGAGCACGGCCGTGCTTAAAGGGAGCACGGCCGTACTCAAGTCACAGAGTCTATAAACAGAACAGTTCCGTGAGGGTTGCACGCAAAACCTTGTTTTGGCACTCTGGGCAATCCTAGTGCGACAGAAACCTCTTCCCTTTCCCTTCCCTTAAACCCTTTTATGCCCCTCAAGAGATGACTCACCCTTGAGAACCTTGGGATCCACACTCCCAATACAAAACTGATAAAACAAATTGAGTAGAAGAGAAAATCCTAGCACAAACACTTGTGCATCAAAGCTTGTAGCTTCTAGATCACTTGTAACAAAGGATGAATAGATGGCTTGCTATTTTGGCATTATAACAGTATATTTTTGCATATGATTTCGTTGCCAAAACTCTTGAACAGATACCCTTTATATAGACTTCAATTGGAGCTTGAAAAACTGAAGTTTGTTGAAAATTTTAGGTGAGTATTCGAATACTCATACAGGGTATTCGAATACTCCCTAAAACAGAACCTAACAAACTCAACAGAATGCTGAGTATTCAAATACTAACAAGGGTATTCGAATACTCCCTTCAAAAATTGCCAAAATGCTTAAGTTATGGTATACATGAGTTGGTATTTGAATGCTCTTGAAGGAATTTCAAGTTTTCCTTAAAGTAGACCAATATTCAACCATGTATTTGATTACTTATACCTTAAAAACATTTTCCAACATTTGGCATTTGATTTAGCTCAAATTGATTTCTATTTTTAGGTTTTAGCATTATTATCTTCTTAACTTTGTTAAGTCATCTAAACAATCTATGTTACTGACTTACATCAAAACCCAACAAAAACAAGCATAAACTATCAAAACGATTACAATATTGATCATCATCAAAACTCATTTCATATCTTCATTATTCAACATAGGTGGAGATACTCTTCACGGAAGCACAGTTGAGACTTGTATCTCATCATCATCTACAATCTCCCCTTTTTGATGATGACAACTCCTTTGACAAAAGATCTTCTTGCTTTGTGTAATAGCCCAAAGTACATTGAGATACTACTAGATATAAAACATAAGATACACAGAAATTAGCTTTTCGCTAAACATCTCATTCATTTAAAAAAAAGTCATACTTAGAGACTAAAGAATGACAATATGACACTTGACTCCGATCCGGCAACGTCTCCAATAACATAACAGCTTACATTGGAACAACTGCCAAGTATTTCCAGGGATACTTCACAGTTCTCCAACATAGGAGGAACAAACCTGAAACAAAAGGGTGAGGGGGTAAGATATGAAATCTCAGTGAATTCCCTGCAAACAGTGGACTCAGTCCCACACATATACATATATTAGTAAACTTATACATATCATCAAGTATAAACATCATTGCTGCCCCCCACGCACCATGGTACTTAAGAGGGACTAGCTTTGGGTTCAATCCTGGCATTATCATGACATTCATAATATTTGCGAACCACTCATTTGGACATCCCATTTTAATTTGTTAGAGAAAAACATTGCTGCTCCCCACGCACCGAGTTACTTATGAGGAACTAACACTTTGTTGCTCCCCGCGCAACGAAGTACTTAAGAGGAACTAACACTTCGCTGCTCCCCGCGCACCAAGGTACTTAAGAGGAAATAGTTCTTGGAGATAAGCCAGATCATACGTCTATGATCACAAGCGGCGTCCCACTTGCTTTGCACTTACTTGCTTGCCTTTCCTAACCGGAAGGACTTCTATACTTGACATCTGAAATGTCATTGATAACCATTCTAATTCGAAAATCATGAACAGAATTAGCATGGTTACTACCTTTGGATGCCAATTGGTGTTTCACAATCATTTCATCATAAGATTGAATAACTTAACTCATAAATCAATCTATCGCTTAACAACTAATGACATAAAACAAAACACATAAACTATTCACATGAACATTCTATAATCTCTCAATTAGAATACAGTACTACTATTGACAGGTAATTCCCAATTGAAATCACGGTATTACAAACAACATGTAAGTTACACCCTAAGGTCCCAAAACCCAACAATCAACATTCATTAGCAACATATGCAGAATTCGTAAATTTTTTAGTCAACTTAGATGATTTTATTAAAATATCAAACGAAGTCGGATTTGGACAAAAGACCACTCCCTGGAAAGCTAAATAAGTCTAATTTATAAATAAGAATTTACTTTTGGAATACAGTTTACTAAAACTTACAGTTTTAATACGCAAGTTTCTACACCCAGAAAAATAGGGCAGTTACAATACGCCAAATTATAACAGGTTTTTCTTCATCAATACTCAGTGTAAAACAGTAAAATAAGTGCCTAAATTGTAGCATTTCGAGTCTATTTTCTAAAAAAACAAGAATCATACCAAACAAATCCCTATAGAAATAATTATAAGTAAAATACTGCACATATGTTTATACGGGTTTCTGACCAGTAACTTCATTTGGAACTTTTCACAAACAGATTACATGCATGCAATTGAAATAATTTATATCATCAACATGTACTCAATTTACTTCATATAATCAACATGCAGATACCAAATCAAACAATAAAAGCAAGCAAATCAAAATTCCCAAGCTTGGATTTATGGTTACCAAGCACTAACTAAGGAAACTCACCTAAGCAAAGAATGGAGATAGTGTGGTGGAGGTTTATTTCCTTAGAATTCCCTCCCTGATCTGACTTTGCTCCTCCTTGATCTCAAATGTGGTTGCTTCAAATTCACTTCACAAGGAAAAATTGATGTTTGTTTCATGTTGATTTTGGAAGAAAACAGAAGAAGAAGAAGAAAAGAGGAGGTGGTAGAGGAGGCCGAAATTATGAAGGAAGAGGGGGAAAGGAATGTGTTGTTTCTGCAAGTATAGATGATGATGATTGTGTTGTCCTGCCCTAAACTCCCTCTCTTGGCCGAATTTGTGAGCTTCAAAGGTAGAGAATGGAGGCTTGGTTTAGGTTTAGGGTTTGAAGAGGTAAAACATGGAGGTTCTGATGAAGGAGAAGAAGGGAGTGTTTTCAGAAAATGGGAAGTGAGAGTGAGGGAGAGTCTTCGTGATTTATTTAAGAGCGGAGAGGGGTATGCATAGTAAAATAGGGGGTGTGACTAGCAAATTAATAAAATCAGCTTTTTGAAATAAATAAAACATTTGTGATATCTTAGAGTCAGGTACTTTCATAAAATAAATTCTACCCTTTATTAATCTCAAAATAATTATATTTTCTTACTAAAATGTCTCTTAGCCAAATAATATGATTTGAAACTAAATTATAAAATATCATTTTATAATTATCAAACACAAATAATTATCACTGTACAAACTAAATTGAACAGTTTAATAATAATTATCCCGCTTCTAAAATTGGTATATGACATAAAGAAAGTTTATTACTTCACTAATCAATAAATTATAGATTGTACATTTCTGTAATATATATAAGGATTCAAAACACCCCATGATAAAGTTATAGAAGTTAAGATACTCTTGACAAAGGATGTTACACTTTACTTTTGTATGATGGTTTTGATAACTTGTGAATAAGGTGTATCATGATTTTTGCTGAGAGCTCCCCCTGAATATACGACCCTCCTTCTGAGTAGATTTAGAGAGTCCTGTAAAATAAACACAAAATCACACATTTTCTCCCCCTTTGGCATTATCAAAAAGCATATAATATATGGAGAGAAAGGACACAATATTCACAAACATATATATGTAATAGATGTCATACATGCATAAACAAAGTACATCAAATAAGTTCAAAGCATGCATACTAACATCCATGATAACATTGTCTAATGTATCAGAGTCAAGTTCGTATACACATATAAGTCTATCAGAGTATAATGTACACACATATATTCATCCTCTGTTGGTATACATCACTTACAGTCATTTGACATGTATAAAACATGAGTCATAAAAGTAACATCACACAAGGTCATATAGTAACATTACTAAGGTCCAGGATATATCATAGAAAAATACCAATTACATTTCATGTAAGTTGGATCAATGACCTTTTAACTGGAAACTCATTTCTCATCATCTTTAATTTGCATACCAATGTTTCATGCATATATAAAGACACATGATCTACTGTTTGGATTACTGTATTCATATATAATACTCATAGGTCCAAGATAAATTAGAGACATATGAAGGTTATACAACCATCTAGCATAATAAAACATTAAAGCATTGAGAAGAGGAACTAAAGAAATCAAATATCATCATTATCACTATCCTCTTCATCAACAAACTGGAAATGTAACCTCCATATACTGAAATTTCAACATTAGGACCAGATTTTTGCCTGGTATTCGAATACAACATGTGGTATTCGAATACTTCACATAAAAAGGCAAAAATTTGAAGAGTACTCGAATACATTGTGGTGGTATTCGAATACTACCTGGACAGAGAGCAAAATTCACATAGATTTCACATATAGTCATGCATATTGCTCATCTAGAGATCAAATCACATACTTATAAGATTAAATATCAATACATACATGATATAAATCAAACAAACTTGCATCCAAACAATCATAGCATATAAGATCAATCAATACATGTTTCATCTATGATCCCTAGTTCTCTTCTTATATCAAAGAAGATTTCTCTAGGCAAAGGTTTGGAGAAAAAGCTTGCTAATTGCATGTTTGCTTCCATGAATACCAAATGTAAAGAATTACCCTTGAGATACGCAATTTTGTTTGGGTCTTTGGAAAATTGTCTTAGGTATGCTCCCTTTAGGGACCCATATCAAGTTACAATTATCAACACCTTTTCTTTTGATACAGCATTTAGAAATATGGTGTCCATGCTTGCAACAAAAATATCATTTTATAGTTGACTTATTTTGTTTGCTTGATGGAACAAATTGAGTCTTGTTGGAGGCTTTAGCATCATATGGATTGTATCCCAGTCCGGCCTTAACAAAACTCATAGTTTGTTTACCAAGTAAAACATTAAGATTGTTACTCCCATTTGTGAACCTTGCAAGTGACTTTTTCAGATCAACGTTTTCACTTTCCAAATTCTTGCAATTTCTACAAGTGGTGCAACATTCTTTCCTTTTTAAAGGGAGATCATGAGAGAATTCATAAATCATTCCTAAGGTTTCATTTTCAAGATTAAGATCATCTATCTCCTTTTTTGATTTTGAAACATTATTTTCTAAAATAGAGATAGTTTTCTTTTGAGAGGAAATGATTTTAGAAAGTCTAAGAGATTCATCATACAACTCATCAAATGCATATTGCAAATCATCGTAAGTTGGTAAAGAAGGTTCGGATTCACTTACGCCATCATCACTTTGGTGACTTGCAAGTAAACAAAGTTTTGCTACCTCCTTTTGTTCATCTTCACTTGAAGAAGTTTCTTTACAATCCTCCCAAGCTTTGTATGCTCTTCTCTTCTTGTTGCCAATCTTCTTTTTATACATAGAGCACTCCATTCTTTTTTGACCATTCTTCCCACATTCATATCTAACTATGGAAGATTGTTTTCCCTTGGAGCTTTTCTACTTCTTTAGGAACTTGTTAAATTTCTTCATGAGCCATTGGATATCTTCTTCATCGGAATCTTCACTTGAACTTTCTTCTTCATCCGAAGAGCCTTTATATGATGCTTTTAGAGCAACACTTCTCTTTATGTTGTTTGCTTCTTCATGCTCAAACAATATTGAGAGCTCAAGTTCATGTTCTTGAAGCTTTCCAAAGAGTGTTGTAAGAGACATGGTAGATAGGTTTCTTGACTCCAAAATAGTCGTGACCTTAGGTTGCCAAGACCTATACAAACATCTTAAAACTTAGTCAATAAGATCCTCATTATCAAACACTTTACCAAGAGCACTCAATTGGTTAACAATATATGTAAAACGTTTTTGCATATCACATATAGATTCACAATGCATCATTCTAAACAATTCATACTCATGGGTTAAAGTGTTCATCCTAGATCTCCTTATTTCACTTGTGCCCTCATGGGCTACCTCAAGTGTATCCCACATTTCCTTTTCAGAATTGCAAGTATCTAAAGAACTTATCAATACTAACTCCCGTAGTAATGATGTTCTTAGCCTTCTTATCTAATTGGACCTTCTTCTTATCATCATCGGTCCATAAAGATCTAGGTTTATCTTTTTCTTCTTCATTAACAACATGTTTAGGCATAAAAGGACCATTCATAACCATATCCCATATATCAACATCTATTGCCTCAATGAAAATTTTCATCCCTGCTTTCCAATAAGGATAACCTTCTCCATTGAAAATAGGGGGTTTAGAAATAGAAACATAATCACTTGTCATATTTGATTGAGAAGCTATTTCCACGAGACTGGAAAGGTGATTAACCTTATTCAAGAACCCGCTTTAGATACCAATTGTAAGATGTGGAAACGGTTCTTAGTCAAGAGGGGGGTGATTTGACCTTTTTTTAAAACTTTTCGAAAAACAAATGTTTAAGTTCCCTTTTCAAATGGAGTAGCAAGATAGTAAACTTTCCTTGAAGCACTAGCAAGAAACAATTGCAATACCAATTCAAGAATGCACTTAAAGAAAGATAATTCAATTGTATAAGCTAAGAGACGGTATCATACAACAATCATGCACTAGTATCATAAGCATAAAACATAAAGAAACATGCATACGATAATAAAGATTGCAATAAAGTAAAGAGAGTAGAGATAGAGAAAGTGACACAAGTATTTTACTGGTTCGGCTCACAACCTGAGTGGCCTAAGTCCAGTCCCCAAGAATCCTCTTGGAGAAATTCACTATGAAAAAGTTTGTACAAGAGATACCACACTCCTTACAAAAGTCACTCTCCTCTAGTAGGATGCCTCACCCACTAGAATCACACTATCAAGAGATACTTCACTCTTGAACCTTGTTGGATACCTCACCAACAACTCACTAAGGGATGCCTCACCCTTACACCTTGTTGGATACCTCACCAACAATCCACAAGAGACACCACACTCTTGCCAACAAAGGGATGCCTCACCCTTACTTTGAAAGATACTTCACCAACAAAGATTTTTCGCCAATGGCCACTTTGAAGGATACCTCACCAACAAAGATTTATGCCCATCAAGAGATGCCTCACCCTTGAGAACCTTGGGATCCACACTCCCAATACAAAACTCAAAAAACAAATTAAGTAGAAGAGAAAATCCTAGCACAAACACTTGTGCATCAAAGCTTATAGCTTTTAGATCACTTGTAACAAAGGATGAATAGATGACTTGCTATTTTGGCATGATAACGGTATATTTTTGCATATGATTTCATTGCCAAAACTCGTGAACACATACCCTTTATATAGACTTCAATTGGAGCTTGGAAAACTGAAGTTTGTTGAAAATTTTAGGTGAGTATTCGAATACTCATACAGGGTATTCAAATACTCCTTAAAACAGAACCTAACAAACTCAAAAGAATGCTGGGTATTCAAATACTAACAGGGGTATTCGAATACTCCTTTCAAAAATTGCCAAAATGCTTAAGTGATGGCATACATGAGTTGATATTTGAATACTCTTGAAGGAATTTTTAGTTTTCCTTAAAGTAGACCAATATTCAACCATGTATTTGATTACTTATACCTTAAAAACATTTTCCAACATTTGACATTTGATTTAGCTCAAATTGATTTCTATTTTTAGGTTTTAGCATTATTATCTTCTTACATCAAAACCTTAGAAAAGCAAGCATAAACTATTAACATAGGTGGAGTTACTCTTCACGGAAGCACAGTTGAGACTTGTATCTCATCATCATCTACACATATAAAACAGAAAATCATAAATATTAAAACCTTAAAACATAAATAGCGAAAACATAGGCATCACACATAGATATACATATACATTAAGGAACAAGGTACTATATAGGATACCACATCAAAGTAGGACCCCAAAAGTACAAACTGACAAAATAGCTGAAACTACGGCAAACAGAAAAACGACCCGCAAAAAGACGCACTGGCCACAGACTCTCTCTACTCAACTACTCGGGTCCACTGCCCATCCTCCAGCATCTGGCTCATAAGGGGTCCCATCAAGCTCCTCAATAGCTGGCTCCTCTACAGGGTCTTCTCATAGCGATCACATAAAAGAAACATACATAGAAAAGAAGTAAGGAGATAAGAAACTATCTATCATCATATCTGGAAAAAGGTACGTAACATATAAACAATAAAGGCACACAGACATGCATCACAAATATATATATATATATATATATATATATATATATATATATATATATATATATATATATATACAATCATCCTCGAGATACATTATCATCCTCTATCCTTCGCACTCATGCAACTTATGCTGACGTGGCCACCACCAATCCTGTCACACATCCCTCGCGTCTGATTAGGGATGTCAGTCAGTCGTCCAAGCGACGAGTCCCCAAATCCGGGTGCACACTCTCATCCGCGGTGAGAATGCTCATGCAAAGCAATGACACTATAACAGCACATCTCGCTCCGGTGCACACCCTAGTTCTCTCTCGAGGGTGCTCATGCATAACAATGATACTATAGCTGCACAGCCTAAATCTAAGTTGGGACGGTCCCGCGAGGACTTCAGACCTCGTGTGTTCCAAACACACGGCTGTGATCAACAACATGCATCTATATGGGTCTCACTAACGTATATCGAGTCATACCCTAGTGCCTTAACCTCTCATCACTATCTCATAAAATATCTCAAATAATATCACATCATCAATCTCATCATAATAAAATATTAATTAATTAGGTTAGACACGTCTAAATCACATATCATACTCTCCCCCAACATGCATCACTTTAAAATATCATATATCATCGCCTAGATACCAACTAAGCATGTCATTGCAGATAAAACATATTATCACTCAAGACAACATGTTATCAACCATAATCAAAATAAAATAATAATAACATCATAATAATAATAAAATAATAATAACATAATAATAATAATAATAATAATAATAATAATAATAACAACAACAACAACAACATGTTCAAGTAAACATAATAACTATAATTAACATGTTAATCCAAACAGTAGACAGTAAGCAGCTCAAATATGATAAAAATCAGATAACCTCAAATATCATAAAATTAACCTAACGGCGATAAATCTACAATCTCCATATCATCATTGGTACCACTAAGTAGTCCCCAATGTGATATTGATATTGTCCATTATTCGCCTACTAGTAGGGTTTAGGTCACTCTACACCATTATTCAATAAAATGCTACTTAGCCATTTCCGACGTTAGATGGCTTCTTTCTCCTACCCGAGGTGTTGTAGGCTAGCTTACGAGCAACGAAACAAGCCCTCTCTAATCCCCTTAGCTACTGCCACGCCAAGAACAAGGATCTCCGGACCTCCAAAAATTCACATGAACACATCATTGTGAAGCACACGTTACGTGTAACCCAAATATGACGACGGAACTGAAACTGATAAACAGATTTAAAGATAACCTCAATACCGTCGTCGATGGCATTTCGGCATAATAAGGACATAGGCTTACCTTAGCCTAATCAAGAAAATAAAGGTAGGATGATGAAGTAGACGTCGTGATGATCACAACGGTACAATCAGTTTCTCGATAGGACGAACGGATTGATCAAAACTCCTCCGGATTTTCTCTCTCTCTCACTTCTCTCTCCTCTCTCTCTATACTTTCTTATTTCTCCACTCTTCTGTCAGCTTCCACGAAAATGTCCCATTTTAATTTATTTATTTTTGCACGTCGGGTGTTCAGCGCCCATAAGCGAGCGCTCAGCGCTGGTGGGCTGCACCGCCTTCCTCCACCAGTGGCTGAGTGACATGTGTCACTGTTCGAGCGGTCAGCGCCCAAAAAGCTGTGCTCGGTGCCCTATACTGACCAACACTACTGATTCATACATTTTATCGCGTTCTGAGCTCGTTTGAAGACCGATTGACCTGAAAATTGAAACATAGATTCCTCTATACCTAAGGAATAAACCAAGTCCTCACACATGCCTAATCTATTCTTCAAAAATAAATTTCCTATTGTGCACTCCTAAGGGTTCTAAACGGTATAACAAAAACCCTAGAACATGTTCTCATTTGATTAAATACCGATTAATCTCGTAATTTCCATGCAATGTTCTCAATGCCTACACATGCATATTAGAAATTAAATCAAGGTCTTAAACCTAGTCATCCAACATGTAAGTAATACCTTAAAACACGGATGTTACATTACTACCCCCTTAAAATAAATTCCGTCCTCGAAATTTACTTACCTCGAAAAAGATGTGGATACTGCTGTTGCATATCTGCCTCACGAAAGGAATATGTCTACCACGAAGCTCCTTAATCCTTCTATATGCGATCCTAAATGGTAAAGCCTCATACTCTAGATTCTCTCGGAGTTGTATTGACTCAGGCTCAAGTACCTGAGAAGGATTAGGATAATATTTTCTCAACTGGGATACGTGAAAGACGTCATTGGGATTAGAAAGTTCAGGCAGTAAGGCAATATGGTAGGCTACTGGACCAATCCGTCGAAGGATCTGGAAAGGTCTAATTAAACTAGGAGTAAGCTTTCTAGACTTGATAGGTCTGCCAATTCCAGTCTTCGGAGTGACTCTCAAAAACACGTGATCACCTTCCTGGAACTCTAAGGATCTCCTCCTCTTGTTACTGTAGCTCATTTGCCTATCTTGCGCTTCCTTCATCTTTTCCCTTATCCTTTTAACTTGTTCCGTCGTCTGCTGTACCACATCAGGGCCCAATACTTGACTTTCACCGGTATCATACCGACGCAATGGAGTCCTACACTTCCTGCCATACAAATCCTCATACGGTGCCATCCCAATACTGCTGTGAAAACTGTTGTTTTATCTAAACCGAATCAACGGCAATAACTCATCCCAACTGCCAATGTGCTCTCATACACAAGCCCACAAAAGGTCCTCTAAGGATTGAATCGTCCTCTCAGACTGTCCATCCATCTGAGGATGATAACCAGAACTCTTCCTCAACTTCGTCCCCAAAGCACTATGCAACTGTCTCCAAAGTCTAGATGTGAATCTAGGGTCTTGATCAGAGACAATGCTAGACGGTACACCGTGTAACCTAACAACTTCCTTGATATACATCTGGGTGAACTTCTCTAAACTATAACTCTCAACAATAGGTAAGAAGTGAGCACACTTCGTCAACCTATCGATTATAACCCAAATCGCATCATGCCTCTTTGAAGTCTGTGGCAATCCCACCACAAAATCCATAGCTATGATATCCCATTTCCACTCTAGGATATCTAAGGACTGTAACAAACCAGCAGGCTTTTGATGTTCTATCTTAGCCTTCTGACAAACCAGATAAGATAAAACATATTCTGCCACTTCCTTCTTCATCCTCAGCCACCAAAACATCTTTTTCAAATCCTGATACATCTTTGTGGCTCCGGGGTGAAAACTCAACTTACACTTATGTGCCTATTCCAAAATCATCTTCCTAAGCTCTAAGTCATATATCCTGTCTCTAAACCTCAACACACCATCTGGTCCTCTACTAAACTCGGACTTTTTACCCTCATCTATGTCTCTACTCACCTTTTGCAGATATTGATCCTGAACCTATTTATCCTTAAGATCTCTCAGAAACTCACTACTAATAGTGATCATACCTAAGAAAATCCTATCCTCACACAACTCCATCCCTAGGTTCATATCTCTAAATTGCTCAATCAACTCCATTTCCTTTACCATCATCGCTGACACATGTAAAGATTTCCTACTTAAGGCACCCGCCACCACGTTCGCCTTCCCAGGATGGTATTGTAGATCAAACTCATAATCCTCGATAAACTTCATCCATCTATACTGTCTGATATTTAGCTCCTTCCGATCAAACAGATACTTCAAACTCTCATGATCACTGTTCACATTAAACTTAGCTCCATAGAGATAGTGTCGCCATATCTTTAATGCAAACACTATAGCTGCCAACTCCAAATCATGGGTCAGATAATTCCTCTCATGAACTCTCAACTGTCGGGAAGCATAAGCCACAATTCTTCCCTCTTGCATCAACACACAACCTAATCCTTGGTATGACGCATCACAATATACGTCAAACTGTCCTAAAGGATCTGGTAAAGTCAGTATGGGTGATGTGCTTAACTTTTCCTTCAAATCCTAAAAACTCTCCTCATATTTCTCCGTCCAAACAAACAATGTACCTTTTCCTGTTAACTGCGTCATAGGCAATGCAATTTTCGAGAAACCCTCAATGAACCTCCGATAATATCCATTCAATTCCAAGAAACTCCTCACTTCACTAACTGACTTAGGTCGTTCCCACTTAAGCACTGCTTCCACTTTAGCAGGATCTACTGCTATTCCTTCCTTGTTAATCACATGACTTAGGAACCAAACCTCCTCCAACCAAAACTCGAACTTAGAAAGCTTGGCATACAACTGTCTATCCTTCAACACCTGCAACATTATTCTCAGATGTTCCTCATGCTCTTCCCGTGTACTATAATATATAAGGATATCATCTATAAACACCACCACAAACTTATCGAGGAACAGTCTAAAAATCCTGTTCATATAATCCAAAAACACTGCTTGAGCATTAGTCACACCAAAAGGCATAACTAAATACTTGTCGTGTCTATACCTCGTCCTGAAAGCTGTCTTGGGTATATCCTCATTTTTCACTCTAATCTGATGATACCCAAACCTCATATCAATCTTAGAGAATACCGAAGCTCCCTTTAATTGATCCATCAGATCATCTATCCTAGGCAACGAATACTTATTCTTGAGCGTCACTTTATTCAGCTGTCTGTAGTCTGTGCACAGCCTAGCACTTCCATCATTCTTCTTGACAAACAATACCGGATCTCCCCACGGTGAAACACTGGGTTTGATGAATTTCTTCTTCAACATATCATCCAATTGTTTCTTTAACTCGGCTAACTCTACGGGTGACATCCGATAGGGTACTATAGATATAGGTCTTGTCCCTGGTATGAGATCTATGGTGAACTCCACTTTCCTCTTTGGTGGCAAACC
Organism: Sophora flavescens; assembly: GCA_030762895.1. Lineage (NCBI taxonomy): Eukaryota > Viridiplantae > Streptophyta > Magnoliopsida > Fabales > Fabaceae > Sophora > Sophora flavescens. Next base: position 186,343,127 of record CM061063.1, on the reverse strand, counting down.
CGGAACATCGGGTGGGAAAACCTCAGGAAATTCTCTCACGATAGGCATAGAATCTATACTCGGAGTCTCCTTAGCTTCCACTGAGAAAAACATCATGTATAGCCGAGAATCGTCACTCCTCATAGGTACTCCTTCATTGGTAGATACAATGCTAGAAGGCTCTATATATGACAAGGTCTTGCTGGAACAATCTAAAACCACATGGTTAACCGAAAGTCAATCCATGACAAGGATAACATCTATATGCTGCATAGGCAAACAGACAAGATCCACAAGGAATGTCCTATTCTCAACAACTATAGGACACCGTGAACAAACGGACATCGTAGTTGAAAAATCACTGGTTGAAGTAGATACTGTAAGGGTATAAGGTAACTAAGAAACAGGTAACTGTAAATGATCCATATATTCGTGCGAAATAAATGAATGTGTAGCACCCGAGTCAAACAACACAGACGAGAGTCTATCAGATATCAAACACAGACCCTGGATAAGATCTGCAGATTGAGAGGATTCAGCTCCCTTCACGGTAAACACTCTCCCTGTGGCCTGAGGTCTAGCCATCTGCTGTCCAGCTGCTGGACCTCCTCTCCCAGCTCCACCTCTCCGAACACTGGCTCATCTACTAGCAGCTACTGGCTGCTGTATAGCCCGCTGTTTGCAATCTCGAGCCATATCACCTGGTTTCCCACAGTGGAAACAATTAGGTCTCTCTATGCAATCTCTAACATAATGTGGACCTCCGCATCTGAAACAAACGGGGATTTTCTGCTGCTGACCCGCTCCACCAACTGGTGCTGCAGAAACTGGTAATGGTGCAGATGTCTGAACACTCCACACTGGTCTGGTATAGGGTCCCCGTCTCAACCGGGAACCACTGCCTACTCTCCTCTGAAAACCATATCTGATAGGGCCTCCACTCCTCTGATGTCTTTGCTCAGCAGCCTGCCTCTAATCTATGCCCTCTATGGCACTGCATCTCTCAACCAGCTCTGGGAAACTCTGAATATCAAGCGACGCTATAGCTCTCCGTAGCTCATGCTTCAAGCCCTCCTCGAACCGTCTGCACACCCAATCCTCATCGGGTAACCTCTGATAAAACTCTGAGAACTGTAGCAGAGCCTTGAACCGGGCTGCATAATCCCCGACAGACATGTTACCCTGTCGAAGACTCATAAACTCTCTCTCCTTTCACCTCTAACCAAACGCGGGGAGTATTTCTCCAGGAAGCACTCTCGAAACAATTGCCAACTAATCAATCTGCCATTTGCCTCTAGTAATCTCCTCTTGCCTCTCCACCAGGTCTCTGCTCCACCAGTCAACATGAAAGCTGCATAAGTCACCCTCCTATCCTCTCTGCAATGCATAGTGTCAAAAATCTTCTTCAGCTCCTTTATCCACCACTCTGCCATCTCAGGGTCATAGTCGCATCTGAACTGAGGTGGTTTCCCTTTCAGGAAGGTAGCAATCCTGACATCCTCTGCCTCTACAGCTCTCCGTCGATTCGGGTGCTCCTGCTGCTCTCTAATCATCTACAGCATCTGAGCGTTCTGTTGTGTTTGCTGTAACATAACAGTAGCAAGATCTCTGATGGCCTGAAGAGTCATAGATGACTCTTCTCCTCCACCAGCTCCTCCTTCGGTGTGGGAAGTCTGTCCATCGCCATCTCCGGCAACTCTCTCAAGACCTCTACCGCCACCTCATCCCCATCGTCCTCTGCCTCTACCTCGAGCCATGATCCTGTAAAAGAAATCATTAGCTCACATTCCTATGACATATAATATTACATAAAAATTGGTATATGAATACTATATGCCATACAAATGTTAACTATCGTGCCCAGACTCACTACCCATCTTCTAAGCATAGTTGCTATCCGATGTGGATTCAACTAAAATGGCCAATACACACTAACTTCACAGTCTGATTAGAATCAAACTGCTCTGATACCACCAAATAAGACACCCCAATGTCCCATTAAAGAAAAACCTAAATTTAACTTAAACTTAACCGTTTTATTAGCGTTGATCATATAAAACATAAAATCATAAATATTAAAACCTTAAAACATAAAGAACTGAAACATAGGCATCACACATAGATATACATATACATAAAGGTACAAGGTACTATATAAGGTACTACATCAGAGTAAGGACCCAAAGGTACAAACTGACAAAATAGCTGAAGCTACAATAACCCGCAAAACGACCCGCAAAAAGATGCACTGGCCACAGACTCTCTCTACTCAACTACTAGGGTCTACTGCTCGTTCTCTAGCATCTGGCTCATATGGGGTCCCCATCAAGATCCTCAATAGCTGGCTCCTCTATAAGGTCTTCACATAGCGATCACATAAAAGAAACATACATAGAAAAGAAATAGGGAGATAAGAAACTATCTATCATCATATATGGAAAATAGTACGTAACATATAAACAACAAAAGTGCACAAACATGCATCACAGATATATATATATATATATATATATATACACACACACACACACACATATATACAATCATCCTCATATACATTATCATCCTCTACCATTCGCACTCCGGCAGCTGATGTTGACGTGGCCACCACCAATCCTGTCACACATCCCTCGTCTGATTAGGGATGTCAGTTAGTCATCCAAGTGACGCGTCCCAAATCCTGGTGCACACTCTCATCCGCGGTGAGAATGCTCATGCAAAGCAATGACACTATAGCTGCACATCTCGCTCCGGTGCACACCCTGTTTCTCTCTCGAGGGTGAGCATAGCAATGACACTATAGCTGTACAGCCTAAATCTAAGTTGGGATGACCCCGCGAGGACTTCAAACCTCGTGTGTTCCAAACACACGGCTGTGATCAACAACATGCATCTATATGGGTCTCCCAGACGTATATCGAGTCATACCCTAGTGCCTTAACCTCTAATCATTATCTCATAAAATTTCTCAAATAATATCACATCATCAATCTAATCATAATAAAATATTAATTAATTAGGTTAGGCACGTCTAAATCACATATCATACTCTCCCACAACATGCATCACTTTAAAATATCTTATATCATCGCCTAGATACCAACTAAGCATGTTATTGCAGATAAAACATATTATCATTCAAGACAACATATTATAAACCATAATCAAAATAAAATAATAATAACATCACAATAATAAAAAAAATCACATAATAATAATAATAACATATTCAAATAAACATAATAACTATAATTAACATTTAATCCAAACAGCACACAACAAGCAGCTCAAATATGATAAAAATCAGACAACCTCATATATCATAAAATTAACTTAACAACGATAAATCTACAATCTCCATATCATCATTGGTACCACTAAGTAGTCCCCAATGTGACATTGATGTTGCCCATTATTCGCCTACTAGTAGGGTTTAGGTCGCCCTACGCCATTATTGAATAAAATGCTACTTAGCCATTTCCGACGTTAGATGGCTTCTTTCTCCCACCTGAGGTGTCGTAGGCTAGCTTAGGAGCAACGAAATGAGCCCTCTCTAATCCCCCTAGCTGCTGCCACGTCAAGAACAAGGGTCTCTGGACCTCCAAAAATTCACCTGAACACATCATTGTGAAGCATACTGTAACAACCCGATTTTCGGATGTATTAACGGTAAAGATATATTTATTTATATTTTTATATGAGACCAAGGAAATGATTTTGGAGGAAACAAAATCATATGTAGAACCTACTCTATGGTAGGAAGCCCTGGTTAAAATTTGGGTTTAAAACTCAGACGGAAACTGGTTTGCGTTTTTACTAACAGTATAATTTTATACCGACAGAAAACCCTAATTTGACTCGAAACTAAAATTTGTAGATTTTTTATATTATGTCTGTGAGGAATCCTGCTTTCCAAATTCCTGATCAGAAATAAAATATTATGTTTATTCGGACGAATTTTGGTAAAAGTTCGGACGGAAAACAGTCGGTGTTTTCACTGACAGTAAGATTTTAATGATAAGAAAACCTAATTTTGACTCGTGAACGAAATGGTGTATGATCTTGGTTATCTTACTCATCGTCATAACTCTCTTTATCACCTACTACTTTGGATTAGAGGAGAAGAATTGAGGGAGAAATCTCAATAGTTACAAGAAGCCTTTGTTGGAAGCTTTGAAACCTAGTTGGAGCAGTCTCAGTGAGAGAGTCTCCAAACACTCTTCAACCGTTAGATCATTCTCACATTTTATAATAAAGTTAAAGACTTGTAGTTCTTCATATCCAACGGTCAGAATTTGGAGAAAAGCTCCAAACAATGATATATTGAGCTTGGACAATGGGCCTAGGAGGTGAGAAACTCAACCCGGGTACCACCAAACCTGTCACAGTAGAATTGTGATATGACATTCATTAACCGTTTGATCGAGCTGAAACTTTGTGAGAATGTTTAGGAAGGATGGTTCTTCAGTGTCACCATTCAGTTTTCAATATAAAGCTCTGTGTCCAGAGGAATGGAGCTCGAACAGTAGCCCTGTTTTGGTAGCTTTTCCCTAGGATTCATGAGCTTATTTTGAATCTGATTTCCCCTAAGTCCAGTCATTGTTCTCGAAAGTTTTTCCATTGATTTTGTCTCTTGATTCAAATAGATTTATTTATTTGAAATCCTATTGTTGATTCGGTTGGTATTTGGTGTTTCCGGCGAATTGTGTTACTCGTACGTGTTATCGGGACGGAAAGCGGAACGGTGGATGTGTAAGGATGGATGGTGGCAGATTTGTGGATGTTGTTGGACAGCATGCTGAGGTTCTTGGTAGTAGCGTAGACGCATTAGGAGCTTGTACAGGAAATCGCGCACATCAATCAGGTGGGGGAAAGAATCAACCTATCATCGGAATCGATAAGTAGTAGATTATATGATAATTGTGTAGGACGACCTAAACCCTACTAGAAGTCGAGTAATCAACAAGACCAAAATCACATTGGAAACTGTTTCTTTAAAATAATGTTGATTCGGGGATTGTAAGTTTATCGACATTAAGTTGATTTTAAGTATTTGATGATGTTTGTTGAATTTATTATGATACGCTGGTTGAGGTATTCCACTGCATGTGACGTATTATTTTTGGTGTTTGAATATTCTTGATATTGTGTTATTTTAGTGATATTGGAATATGTTGTTGATATTGTGTTATGCACGATATATCTGATTTTAATAGTGTTTAGTGGATTTTAAGCACACACACACACTATATATATATATATATATATATATATATATATATATATATAGTTCGAGAGATAATTGTTAGTTTGGGTGTGAGGATAATGGTGACTTTGAGGTGCCTAGCCTAAACTAATTATTTTAAAGAGGAAGTGTGACATAGAATATGTGTTAAGGCTTTGATGAAAGGTTAAGGCACTAGGATGTTATTAATGTGGGTTGGTGAGATTCATATAGATGTATTGTTATTCACAGTCGTGTGAGTGGAACACACGAGGTAAGGATATCCTATTTTGTGATATCAGATATTGCGGGTGAGTACCCTACGGAAGTGGATGCCGAGGTAGACTACCGTAATACTCTTTTAGTTCTTGACGCGTTCGAAGGTTCTTGGCACTGGACCGTTCTGGACTGATACTCCTTGACGCGTTCGTATATTCTAGGCACTTGACCATTTTGGACTAATACTTGTTTAGTCTTTGATGTGTTCGAAATTTATTGGTACTGGACCGTTCTGGACTACTGACTAACGTGATAGGAATAGAGATGGCCACGTCGGTATAAAAGTTTAGTTGTATGAGATTGGGGTAGAGGATGATACATTAATTAGAGGATGATTTGTTAGTTATGTATGTTAATTGTCTGTGACATTTATTGTATGATATGCTATGACTATTTTCCGCTTTTGATGATAGAACTGTTTCTTATCCCCTGTATTTTCCTGTATGTGTTACTTTTATTTTATTATGGGATCACACGTGAAGACCCAATGAACGAATTGAATGTGGAAGAGTTGGGTGGAACTCTCTATGAACCGGAAGCTGGAGGTCGAGCTGTGATCCATGGAGATAGAGTATAGATGGTATGGCCAGTGTGTCTTTTGGAAGTATTTTATGTGTTTCCTCTAAGTATAACTTTCTTTTAAGTATATGCCTGTGAGGGATCCTACTGAGAGGATACCCTCAATAGTGTTTTGTATTAAGTGTATAGGACATATGTGTGTATGTATGATATATTTATGTTATGATGTGTTAAACTATAAAAGTTGTATGTTTAATTAACTTAAGTTTTAATTTTTACGTATTTTAACGTTAAGCGCTCGACTAAGAAATGAATTAATAAGGCTTTAAACTAATAAAACACCGGGGCACAACGCGGTGTCTCACATACGTTACGCGTAACCCAAATTTGAAGACATAACTGAAAACTGATAAACGGATTTAAAGATAACCTCAATACCGACGTTGACGGCATTTCAACATAATAAGGACATAGTCTTACCTTAGCCTAATCAAGAAAAGAAAGGTAGGATGATGAAGTAGACGTCGCGAGGATCACAATGGTACAATCGGTTTCTCGATAGGACGAACGGATTGATCAAAAACTCATAGGACCCATGGTCTGGTGGATTCCCCTGCATTGGTGCTTATTGGCCAATGTCGATGTATAACTCTGAAGTTGACATTCTGAGGTAGATTGGATCCAAGTGCATAGTGGAGTTGTGGAGTAGCGCTGCATTGCATAACATACATTGTTGATATGATGGATATGATATGAATGTAATATGTTGGACGATGTTATGATGTTTGATATGCTATGTTTATATGATGCATGATCGTCTTACTAACTGCTTCCATGCCATTATGTTGATATATATATGTTTCTTACTCCTCGTCTTTTGTTGTTTGCTTTGCATGTATCATTTTGGTTATGCAGAGCACGGTGAGCAGCTTGCTGAGGAGTGACTCTGAGGAGCCACTACTTGTAGTTTAGGATTTGTTTAGTTATGTTGTTTATCTGAGGTGTTTCGGATTATGGTTATACCAGTCCTGTAATGTGACATCGAGGTTGGGTTTCGTTTATGTTATGTTTTATTTTTATAAACATGTTTTGGTTTTTCCGTGTTTGAAGTTATGTTACAATGCGACAGCCTCTGCCTGATTTTTATTATTATGATATAATATGCATTTGTTCCTTTCTTTTGTATCTTTTACGCTTTATGAATACATGCGGGGTAGAGAGTGTCACAGATATAAATTCGTCAAAATTAAAGATCAAACATACATAACGATATAACATTGTCAAGATTATCAATCAAACATACACACCTTACTTAGTACCCAAATCAAAAGAAACTAAAGTTTGAGTTACCCATTTTTGCTTATAAGCTGAAAATGCCTCAAACGTTCCCAAAAATCCAATGTGTAATGAAAGAAAACTAGTTCTTTCTTGGCACAACTACACCCCTTTGAAATCATGAGGGTGAAGTTACTGACAAAGCAAAAGGCGGAGATGAAGCTGGAGTAGGTGAGAGAAGTGAGAGAGAAGCCTTTAGGAAAGGTGAAAAACCAAAACCTAACATCATGTCAAAAACATCCCTGAAACATAGTGTCAATTTGGTCTCATGACGTGGACACCAACTGTCCTCGACATGAATGCCAACATGGAAGATAACTTGCCACATTAGCACCGTTAATAGTGAGACACCCCAATGTCCCATTAAAGAAAAAATTAAATTTAACTAAAACTTAATCGTGTTATTGGCGTTAATCATATAAAACAAAAAATCATAAATATTTAAACCTTAAAACATAAATAACGAAAACATAGGCATCGCGCACACACACACACACACACACATATACATAAAGGTACAAGGTAGTATATAGGGTACCACATCAGAGTAGGGCCCGAAAAGTACAAACTGACAAAATAGCTGAAACTACAGCAACCCGCAAAATGACCCACAAATAATAACATGTTAATTCAAATAGCACACAGTAAGCAGCTCAAATATGATAAAAATCAGACAACCTCAGATATCATAAAATTAACCTAACGGCGATAAATCTACAATCTCCATATCATCATTGGTACCACTAAGTAGTCCTCAATGTGATATTGATATTGTCCATTATTCACCTACTAGTAGGGTTTAGGTCGCCCTACGCCATTATTGAATAAAATGCTACTTAGCCATTTCCGACGTTAGATGGCTTCTTTCTCCCACCTAAGGTGTCGTAGGCTAGCTTAGGAGCAACGAAACGAGCCCTCTCTAATCCCCTTAGCCGCTGCCACGCTAAGAACAAAGGTCTCCGGACCTCCAAAAATTCACACGAACATATCATTGTAAAGCATACGTTACGCGTAACCAAAATTTGAAGACGGAACTGAAAACCGATAAACGGATTTAAAGATAACCTCAATACCGTCGTCGATGGTATTTCGACATAATAAGGACATAGGCTTACCTTAGCCTAATCAAGAAATGAAAGGTAGGATGATGAAGTAGACGTCGCGAGGATCACAACGGTACAATCGGTTTCTCAATAGGGCGAACGAATTGATCAAAAACTCCTTAGGAATTTTCTCTCTCACACTTCTCTCTTCTCTCTCTCTGTATACTTTCTTATTTCTCCACTCTTCTGCCAGCTTCCAGGAAAATGTCCCATTTTAATTAAATTTATTTGCATGCTGAGCGCTCAGCGCCCATGAGCCAGTGCTCAGCGCTGGTGGGCTGCACCGCCTTCCTCCTCCAGTGGCTGAGTGACACGTGTCACTGTTCCAATGCTCAGTGCCTTATACTAACCAACACTACTAGTTCATACGTTTTATCGCGTTTCGAGCTCGTTTGAAGTCCGATTGACCTGAAATTTGAAACACAGATTCCTCTATACCTAAGGAATAAACCAAGTCCGACACATGCCTAATCTATTCCTCAAAAATAAATTTCCTACTGTGCACCATTAAGCGTTCTAAACGGTATAATGAAAACCCTAGAACATGTTCTCATTCGATTAAACGTCGATTATTCTCGTACTTTCCATGCAAGGTTCCCAACACATACACATGCATATTAGACATTAAATCAAGCTCTTAAACCTAGTCATCCAACATATATGCAATACCTTAAAACATAGATGTTACAAATAGTGTTATCTAACCGTGACCGACGAAGGAACTAAGTTGATTAATGTTTGACAACTTCTGTGACCAATTTGGGATTTTGTTAATGTAAGGGATTAAAGACACAATTTTACAATTTAAGGAACAAATTGAGATTTTACTCATTTTTAGTTCATATTATATGTCAAATTGATAAAATTTTTAAAATTAAAAAGACTCATCTATAATTAGAATAGAATATAGTATCGAGAGTTATTTAAGAGTTTTTTTAAAAAATACAAGCCGCGGAACGTTATTTCCACCATATTTTTATTTAGAGTTACATTAAGCATTACCATAATTTTAAAAGTTCTATAACCAATATTGGAAATAAAAACTGTTAACAATAAATTGAAAAACTAAGAATATGATATGACACTTCCTCTATTTTTAGAAACAAAAGAATAAAATAATTTTCGTGAATAACCCGAAGAAATTTCATTTTTCTAAAAAAATAAATAAAAGAAAAACTATTAACCTACTCAACTTCCCTCTAGGCTCTAGCAAGTAGGTAGTAAAAACGGTAAAAATGTGCAGGTTTCTGTTCATTTTGGATCTGGTTTTGACTTACTTAGCTGTTTATTTATATTTATAATAACAACATTTATATATTCATATTCATTTACTGTATTTCCAAAAATAAAAACACTCAAATCATTAACCGGTCCCTTACATCTCGCTTACGGACACGCTTCGAGTCACCAAATCTCCTTCTCCGTTTCAAACTCAATTCAACCGCATCGCATTTTCTTTCTCGTTCAGGCGCAATTACGAGGGAAATCAAAATTCTGAATTTCAATTTCAATTTCATTTCCAAAGTTCCTCTTAACAATAATAGCTTCCTATTTTGAACTAGCTGCACCCAACCATTTACTAGGGTTTTCCATTTTCACCTTCAAATCATGCTTTCTTCCACGGTTTTCTCACCTCTTTCCTTCGCTCTCTTTGATCTTCGATGTCTTCACCCGTGAAAACCAAGATTCCCTTGTTTCCCACATCTTTCTCTAGCTGCAATTAGGGTGCAATTTTGGATTTTTACGGGTTCTGAGGTGCAATTAGGGTTTCGTATGACAAGTTTAACTCTCGACTTAAATACTGTGTTTTCCCTCTCTTTTTTTGTGTGATTAAGTTTAAAAGTGTAGAATTTCTTATTTTAGCACTGTTTGAATGGGAATTGAAATTTAGGGGACTTGGTCTTAGCTTTGAAAAATAGAAATTTTGTGGGTAAAGTGAAGAATTAAGACATGTTTTACTCTCAATTTATATTGGCGAAGAAAGGCCCACTTGGGACAATATGGATTGCTGCACATTTGGAGAGGAAGCTCCGGAAGAATCAAGTGGCTGATACAGACATCGGTGTCTCAGTGGGTCAGTTTATCTTCAAACCTTATTTGCTTTGGATTTCATTTTATCATATTCTAGGTTTGATTGTAAGATCATGGCTCAATTATCACAAAATTGAAAATTTATGTTGCTTGTTTTCGTGAAATCCTAAAAGGGCGTTGTTTGTGTGAAAATATTGTAAACGATTGCCTAGTATGTAGATATGTTGTTGGACTTTCGATAGGATACCGGGCCGCCTGAATGCTGTTAAGCTTGTGCCCGAACATATATTAGGGGGAAAAGCATGTTTAGAGGGAGAGGAGGGAAACTGAGTTAGAAGAGAGAGAAGACAAATCTGATGGGATCTGTCTAAATAGATGAATGTGTGATGTAAGGGGGTATGTGTTATATCTTTCTGTTTTCGGCTTATATCTTGCTGCATGCTCTCTGATGCAGAGGAGACAGAAAACATAGTAGTTTTAGGTGTGAGCTGTAAATCATTACCGATAAAATGACTCTCAAACATAGTAGTCAATCCTGGATAGTGACCAACCCAAAAAATATTATAGCGGGATGGCTGCTATACCGAAAATTAGGGAAATAATATCAATAATTTATACTACACACATATAAATGGCCAACAATAAAAAAATTACCCAAAATTAAAGACATACTCGTCATTAAGAATCAACAGTCACAATATAGAATATAGACACCCAATCGCCACCAACCTAAAGCATCACCAACCAATTAATCAAGATGATGCCAAAAAAATGTGGTGGGCCGTGAAGTACCCAGCAACCAGAAAAAGAAAGAACAAGAAAGTTTAATTATAGAAGAATGAAGTAAAAAGCGATGATGGGCTGCAAAGTGCATAGCAAGGCGGCAACAAAATAAAAAAGGGAGTTCAGAAACAGAGCAGAGCAGTGCAGAGACCTGTGGAAAGAAGAGGGTAGCTCCAAACAAGGGGCTGTGAAGAACACTTAGCACACCAGAGTCACTGGAATACAACTAGGTTGCCAGAAAATGGGCGAGTTTGGCACAAAAAATGGTGGGGTGTCAGATTATGAAGCTTCCGTTTCATGAAGACTGGGGAGCACAAAACAGAGGGTGGCTTAACTGGTAGAAGATGTGTTGTAACCGTAAAAGTGGGGGTAGGAAATGACCAGAATGTCCTAAAAAATGTTGGAAACGACTAAAGTGTCCTCCAAAAAAGGGGCAACAGCTAAAAAAGAGGATAAAATGGAGATTTCGCTTCTCGATCAGATACCATCCGCGAAGGACACAATAGCAGCCACAATTTGCAGTGATAGCGGCCGTGATTCACTGCTCTACAAAAACACAATGCGATGAGTTGGATGTAGTGGCTCTATAGCACGCTGTTGACTAGTCTTCTGTCAAAGTCACTAGGAATTGGAAGATAGAAAGACAATTTATCAAACAGATAAAAGAAAAACAAAATGAAAAAAGAAGCAAAAACGAAAACAAAACTGAAAAGTGAGCAGAGGAAGGCACAAAGCAGGGATATATGAGGGTGGGGCTGCTGGAAAAAAACTGGGATGTGCTGGAAATGGAGTGGGCTGGCTAGAAATGGAGTGGACTGACCTGAAAATGTTTCAGATGGCTTCCCTGTTTGTAGCAGTTGCAACTGCTGCAAAATGGGCACCGGGTGCTATCTTGGTCACTACTGGTGGGACATGCAAACGCTCTGCGATGGAGCTTCGAGTGATCAAAGGCTGCTCCGCACAGCACCTGTGCTATAGCGCTGTGAAATGACACAATTATCTACGTTGACTGGACTGGCCATTCAGACTGCTTCAGTAATTATCCGGACAACTGGCTGGTCCAGTCAGGACACTCTAATTGGTATTTCAGGAACCGGTTTCAGATCCATTGAAGCGGCTCAGGCTTTGAATCAGTCAATAGTTCAAGCCATTAGCGGTTCAATTGATGATCTGGTTCTCTTTTATTATTTAAAAATACCTAAGTTTAAGGAGCAAGAATTGAATTAAGTGGCACACAATCAAACCAACCAACAGGGTACATGCTTTTGTGTGTTTGAAAGCAAACATAATGAATTATATTTCATTCTGTTGTCAAATTATAATATCAAAATTTAATTGATAATATTATAAAGAACCCTTTAATTCTCTTTATTATTTACTTACATATTAATGCTATTGGTATTTGGTACTGCAAAATGTGTATCCACACTTCATAACAACCAATCATATTTTTTGCTTTCTATTTTGCAAAGTATGATTGATTAATAGGTGTGCAAGTAAGCAGTTGGTAGTGCCAATAGCCTTACTCATTAATTTAATACTCATTATTATGGTATTATTCACTGATATAATTAATAGGATTAATATTTTGTTGGTTCTTGGACTTTTTGGAAAAATTCAAATAGGTCCCAATATTTTAAAAGTTTGTAATTGAGTCCCTAAACTTTAAAAATTTAGTAATCGAGCCCCTCATACACATCTTCATTAGGGTTTCGTTAAGTTTCTGTTAGGGTTTCGATAAATGATCATTAACTCTGTTTGGTGTGTTTTTCTTGTACTTCCTTCTTTTAGTTTCCGATAGATACTGATATTACTATAATATGGGAGGAAAGTTCTGAGAACATAGCTCTGGTTACGAAGGAAAAAGGTGGGAAAAATTTAGATGCAGAAGAAAGAAAATATCAAAGAAGCAATGCTTTCTCTGCCCTGTGGCATCAGCCAACCTATAACTACCCAAATATGACACCCTCCCTCCCCCCCTACACCACTCTCAATTCCCTTCATATTCGTGCCCCTTTCCATGATTCCATCATCGTCTTCTCCAATCCCTTGCTGCCAAGTGTTCATTCGGTCAGAGTCTTGCATAACAGATTCTTCCATTCTATTTCCCAACTCATTCCCCAACTTTCCCTTTCCCTTATTCCGTTTCTTCATTCTACGATACACCTGAATCGGTGCCTATGATTTCGAAGCCCATCAGTTTAAACTTGTTGAGATAGAAAAAGTGAAGCATAGAGATTGTGAAACTGCAAGTCTAAAATACACCACAAATAATTTAATATATATTGATCTAATAAGTGAAGCATATAGATTGTGAAACTCTGTTTAACTTGGCGGTTCATGTCTTTACATCTCTGTTGTTTTTTTACTGGAGGGTATCGTATCAATCCTATTTTGTAATCCTCTTCCTTCTTAATGAGTTTCTATTTCTCTTATAAAAAAAGATTGTGACAAATAAGTGTCATTTACATAATCTCCTTGAATTGAAGCTGTTGAAGTAACAAACATTTCAAATAATCTTCCAAATAGATCTAGCTATAGGGTTGTGTGAAAAACATGAACAACTGTTTCTGAACTTAAGCCACACACATGACACACATGTTAGGAGATGTAACCTTTTGGTGGCCCCTAATTTGTGGCTTATCATTTGGACTATTGATATTGAGGATCCCTTATACTTTACATTCCTTGAAGCTATATTGATCTTAAGAGCTGTTGTACAAATAAAAGACTTAACCTTGGTTGGGGTAATTGTTTCTCATTAGATATACTTCTCGCTAAACTTTTTAGTATCTATGGTCTGATTGTAAAAATTGAGTGAAGGATAGTTACGTGGCTATATGTAGGTAAGGACTGGCTGCCGATGTGAAATCTTTGCAATTGCTTAAAGTTAGTAATGTTCCCTGGGGTGAAGATTAATACCCACATAGAGGGAAATCAATATTTCTTAGTACAGTTTACATGTGTGTGGCTCTGTGTTGCATTTGTTATTTTTTAATTTTGATAATATTTTGATGGCTCAAATTATTGATGTAAATTTTATGAACAGATTCCATTATTTTTCCTGAAATGCCAATTGCACTCCGTTTGTCCAGCCATCTTCTGCTCGGTGTGGTGAGGATATATTCTAGAAAGGTGAATTACCTTTTTGATGACTGCAGTGAGGCTTTGCTTAAGGTAAAGCAAGCTTTTCGTTCCACTGCAGTTGATTTGCCACCAGAAGAGTCCACTGCACCTTACCATTCCATCACCTTGCCCGAGACCTTTGATCTTGATGATTTTGAATTGCCAGATAATGAGATATTGCAAGGGTTAGTTCCAGAGCACTTGACTATGTTATTAATTGTAGCTCTAGATGTTGCTTACTGCAGCAGCATTTTTTACTTTATTGAGCTGGTTTTGACTAATTAATTTGTTTAGTTTCATTTGTAAGTAATTTTCAGTGATTTTATTATATCTGATCTAGCTGCTTTTTCTTTGGTATTATCAGATGATTGATACAAGAAATTTCATAGTCACACTATAATTTTGTTAAGTTGCAGATCTTTTATTTGGCTCTGTATTGGCAGAATTGGACTATATTCTAGATGGTGATTTTATGTAATAAGGTTATGTGGAGGTTTAATGTTTATTCTATGCTTTATTAACCGAAGAGTTTATATGTTGTGAACTTGCAGTAACTATGTCGATCACCATGTCAGTACTAGGGAGCAGATTACACTGCAAGATAATATGGAGGGTGTGGTTTACACTGCTTCACAGTTTGGATTGGATGGTTAGTATTCCCTTCGACACCTTTTTCTGTTTCTCTTTCTATTGCTCACTTAATGGTGAATTTTAAATATGCAACCTTAACGGTGAATTTTAAATATGCAACGGAGTGATATGTGCTAAGTATTGTTCAATTGCAAACATGTCATGCAGAGCGCTTTGGGGATGGCGATGCATCTCAAATTGGTTTAGACCTTGATGAGGTAATTTACTTTTTTTCCCCAGTATCTTATTAATGGAGTTGAATGATGAAATGTGATCTGTTTGGTTTGAAGGTACCAGCATACTGATTTGGATGTTACACTTTTGTTGTCTGGTTATGACTAGGAAGCTGTTAAGCCTGATATAAATCTGATGCTAGACAAAAGAAACCAAAAAGCAGAGGGGTAGATTTATTAATTTATTTCTAAATGAGTAGGGAACGTTGTCATAATTGAGATCCTATGAAGGATTGGGAGGCGGGAAGACATGTAAAATGTGTGATTGTAACACAGATCCTACCAAAAATATAATTTGTATTTAAAAATATATCCATAAAAATGGCACAACTAAGCAAAAGATAGACTCAAAATCACAACTAACGAGTAACATCAAGCTAAAGACTTATGGCTACAACTTGCAAGTCATAATATAAAGACATAAGATCTTGAGTTCATGTCATTGACAACAAATGAAATAAAACCAGACGATTGAGGTGATGTAATACTGATGAGGAGGTTGAGGTGCAAGAACCTAGTTCTAGGGGCCATAAAGAACCAGCTTTTTGGGCAGCAGAGGTGGCTTTGCCCAATTTGCCGTCGGAGAAGGTACTGGCAAATCTCGAGACAGAACCAGAACCAGAGGCTGACCCAAAGGTGGGAGAGTTTGGGGCCGGAAGTTTAGTTGGGAAGATCAAGGTGGAAGTATTTTTTCAAAATGACAGGAATATTAAAAACTATATATATAACAACAACAAAAGCCTTTCACGTGGAGTCAGCTACATGGGTTACACAACACCATGGTGTTCTATCATCGATCGTGTTCTCAGAAAGTCCATTTAGTTCTAAGTCCTTTTTGATAGTTTTCCCTATGAGTTTCTTGAACTCCCTCTATCTTTAACGGTTGGGGTATCCTCCATTTGATTGATATAACGATTTGTTCATAGTGGTGAAGCTTTATAATCCCTTATAATTATTATTATTTATGGGAACTTACGTCGACATTTCTTGTAGTATGGCTTAATTACACTCGGCACTTGTCTTCTTTCAGAAATTACATTGGCCTCCCTCACTCCAAATTTATGTTGTCATTATACTTACCTTCTTTGACGTTAACTAGCTGTTAACATTACACTTACCTCCTTTGTTTTTAGGGTATCAGATGTAGTATCCCAAAACCTCTAGAAAGGTTAGTATAATATTTCCTTTAAAATTAAACACCGTTTCACGATTCTGGTGTGATTTGCAGCCAGTAGTGGCTGCTACAGGGAAGACAGGCTGCAACCCCCTTTGAAGTTACTGTACTTTCGACAGCGAAATGTGTTCTAAAGTCTAGTCCTGATGACCCACGCAAACCAAGAACGAAAACACCCTTTCATATGTTTGTTTCAAATTTACTTCCAAAACGGTGCGTTTCTGCTACTTCGTGAAGGGGCATGCAATTCCTATTTTGCCCCTAAAATCTCATGTTCCCTCTTTTTAAGGGTTTTTTCGTCGTTTCGAAAATTCCTTTTAGTTTTAGGGTTCCCATTTCGTTTTGCAAACCCATCCTATCATTTCGAAAACACCTAGTGCTGCCGTTCTCTCACTCGCTGCTCCACTTTCTGTTCCGGTGAGCAACAGTGTTCTTTGCTTACCTCGGCATCCTCAACCAGCGTCTTCCAGCATTCTCAACCAGTGACTGCAAGTTTTTTCTTCTCTCCTACTCTGTTGCATAGAATTTAGATTCCATTTAAGGAATCACTTTTAATTATTTTGAATGCTTAGAACTTTGATTAGTATTTAAGTTATATTGGATTGAATGTTAGTGACAAATATAGGTATTTTCTTTTATGGTTCATATTCCAAATTGGGCTCATCCCTATAGTAATCAGATAAATTGAATTTTTTTGAAATGAAAGCGTAAGAACTCAACATGGAGCCACTCGAATTCGTCGAAAAGTGGATCCCTGTTGAATTTTGATACCGAATATGTCTTTAATTTTATGTATATTTCTAACTTGAGTATTTATGTGTGTATAATATAATTGTACTGTTTTCTAATCTTCCTTATAGAGGTCATCCTGCTATCCCGCTTTAGCGGTTTTGGGGTTTATAGCATCGATTGTTTCTTTTTAAATAGTTGGCTCTAAAATTGGTTTGGCTGGAATTAATGTGGATCTGCAGAGTCTTTCCTCTTTTGCTTCAATGGCAGGTTGTCAGGTCTTGGATTGGCTTCTTGTTTACTTGGGTGGGAATCCTAGAGCTGCCACTTTTTGGGATCTAGTAGTGAAGAAAATCTATAAGCACCTAGATAATTGGAAAGAGTCTTTTTCTTCTCTCTCGGGGGTCACATTACTCTTATTCAAGCTTGCCTCTCAAATATTCCTCTTTACTAGTCTTTATTTCGTATCTCTGGAGTTACCCAAACAACATAAACGATCATGAGGGATTTTCTTTGGTCGAGTTTTTGGATACAAGGTGGGATCATGTGGTGAGCTGGGATGTGTGCTGTTGTTCCAAGAGTGAAAGGGGTTTGAGGTCTTGGTAATTTGGTGTCTAAGAAATTGCACTGGCTGTTAAATGACTCCGGTGTTTTCCTTTGGCACCTCAATCTCTCTTTGGCACTAGCTCTTCCGTAGCATGTTTCAGACCCAAATGCCGGTGGGCTGCCAACACTGCAATCCGAGCCTCCCATTTTAGTCCTTGGGAATTTATTCTCCAGGTTACTTTACCTTCAAGTTTCAGCTTTCCTTGATGGTGGCCCTTGGAGATGTTCCTAGATCTGTATTGTGCATTATCTGCATCCCAAATAGACTCTATGCCTTGCTGTTGACTACCTTTTTATGAGTATAGCTGTGATGCTTTGGTTATGATGGGAGTACTATTTTGTCTGATTTGAATTGACACTGTTGTGAAACAAAATAACTTCATGTGTATATCTATTGAAAACAGTTGTCTTTGAATTGACTAATGTAGATATATTTTTCTGATTTATTGGAAATTTTTAATTTGATTTGATAAAATCAGGTTATGTTAATTGACAAAGCTGCTACAATGGATGATGATGACTGCAGTGCTACTCCTCAAGTGTCTCTTGAAGAATTTGAAAAGAAAGAGGAGGTAAGTGAAACATTGGATAGAATGCAAGCAAAGGCATTGAATGCATGATTGGTTAGAATGCAAGTAAAGACATTGGAAGCAAGATTGGTTTTGTATTTTAAAATATCTGCATGCCTATCAATGCTTGGTTTTACTCCTTAATGTCTTCATTTTTCTTTTATTTTCTATGTTGACTAGTGGATGAAATGAAAGTGTGGATGATCATGTCTAGTTCTGTTCACCATAGATTGTAATTTCTTCTGGTGGCAATGAAACAATTTATCTAACTTCAACAGATTGATGATTTACCCTCGGCTGCTGATGTTGGTGAATGTGCTCAAGGCCCATCTACTCCTGGACTAGAAGAGCCAAATTTGTTTGGCACTCAGGTGGATCAGGTCAATAATGAAGCCGATGATCATAATTCAGCAGATTTGGTACCAGTGAAGAGCATGCAAAATGATTCCTCTGCTCACGAAAGGGATGGAGATGTAATTGATTTCTCTTTGCAAAATAACGTGAAGCCTGTTGGTGTAGATTTACATCGTGAGGATGATGATTGCCTTCCGGTTGAATTGGATAGCAAAAAAGAACAACAGGAGCCTTTTGCATGTATGGTGGTGACAAAGGATCAAGAATGCTTGATACCTAATGATCATTGTTCAGCATCATCATCCTTGACGGTCTCCTCCAATATAGAATGCCCGAATACCCTAGTACCAGAATGTGTAGGCGGGATGATCAGTGCTTCTGGTATACCCGAGAAGGTGGAAGACTTACATGATGGAGTTTTGGTGAACAGTGAACCACTTGTGGCTCCTTTGGACCAAACTGTTACGGATTGTGTTGCTTCTGGAGGAGTTAGTGTAAATGAAACCACTGCATCTCCTAGTTATCATGTTACATCTGATCAAGAGAACGTCTCTTGCAAACATTTGTCAAACATGGATGGATCTGGAGGGCCAGAATCTGATGGTCATCTGGAGGATGATCACACATTGTCAAAGCATCAAGTTCTGAATGCCATTGAAATTCCTAACGATGAGTGGCGATCCTGTCCCATTGATGAAGCACAAGTATCTAATGTTGACATTGTAAGTCCTGTAGGATCAGCTGGGAGACCTCAAGTAGTTGATATGGAAGCTCATGCCTCTCAGGAACTGAAGGAAACAGAGTCTTTAAATCATATTTCTCATGATGCTCTGCAGCCCACCGAGTCACACCTTCGTCCATGCACCTCCCATCTGAGCCAGCCTTCTTTATCATCTGTTGAAGGTTTTAATTTAACAATTCGTCTTGCATAATTTTATGTTTGTCTAATTATTGTATTCTCTCTCTCTCTCTCACTCACTCTCTGTCTTTTCTCAACTGTGGGATGGAATGGGTACATCACAGGGAATTCTGTTATTATAAGACAGTTTTGCATTTCTCTGTTCCATGCTTCCCTTTGTGATATTGACAACCATGTCAACATGATGTTGTGTTGACTTTCACATGTTACATACCAACTGCATTTCATGCTAAGTTTTCCCCCATGCATCCCATTTGAAGAATTTTCCTCTCTCTATCATGTGTGACATAATTAACTTTATATTAATAGTACTTGTTTTTTACCTTGAATTGATTCTGTTTTCTTTTAGCAAGTTACTTTATTTATTTGGGTAATCTGTTTGATGGACATATTTAAACATCTTGAATCCCACTTTACTGGTAATCAGTTTATTCTACTTTTTACAGGTGAAAAATGTCTTGCAATTGATGGGTCAGATCCTGCTTTAGGTTATCACGACACCATAGAGCCATCTGTATGTGAAGGAAACCCAGATTTGGTGAAGTCATACGTGCAAATTGAGAGTCAGATATTTAGCGATAATGTGGAATGTATAAACAAATCTGCTGCTTCTGACATGCCAGAGCCTGAAAAAATGCTCTCCTTAGCATATCAACATGATGGTGAAGCAAATAGTTTGCCAATGGAGTCTACTCCTGACAATCAGGGGATATCTGAAGGTCATACAGGTGCCGCAGGAGTGAAATGCATCTCAGGTAAAAAGCGCAGTTTTACCGAAAGTACTCTTACAGTGCAGAGTATGGATTTGGTTGAATCTTATGGTGGGGCTCAATCCAAGAGGACTGCAGAGTCCATTCCCGATGATGATGATCTATTGTCTTCCATATTAGGTATCATAGTGTTCCTGATGCTTTTGCTATATCTTTATAGTTAGTGTTTCTTTTCCTTGTGAACATGGTTGTGGCTCAAATGAATTTGTTGTTGCTCCAGTTGGTAGAAGGTCTTCAGTTTTGAAAATGAAACCCAGCCCGGTGGCCCCTGAAATAGTATCAATGAAGCGCTCTCGTTCTGCACCACGCACTTCTGCATTAAAGAGGAAGGTGCTCATGGATGATATGATGGTCTTGCATGGCGAGTATGTTTCTATACTGTTCCAGTCATATTTAGCTGTAAAGTTTGACCCACATTATTTCGTGCTGGTTATTGAGTGAAAAACGTTGTATTGTTTGCTTACTTATTTGTAGCCTTTTGAAAGATGTATCCTTCTCCCATCTCTTTGCTGTTTCTAGTGATTGATATTTGTATTTCTTTTTCTCTATTTGGTTTCCAAGGAAAGGCTTGTTGAGTGATTTATTTAGTTGTACTTGAGGCAACAAAGTAGGTAAGCTCAAACCGGTTGAGCTACCCAACCCCCCCCAAAAAAGCTTTGGTTGTTGTACGCTTACTCTTTATTTTGATCCCGGATCACACTTGGCTTGTATTTGCGGGTAGGAGTAGACTAGGATAACTAGGACTGATATCCTGCATGAATTGACTGGTGATAGTTGTAACACATACTTAAAATATTTATATTTCCTTTCTTTGTTCACATTTCAATCATTTGTCAAGTTTATAATGCCATATTTCGTTTTTTGCCATATAGCATACCGTATTTCTTTTCTCTTGCATGGAATACTAATAATCTTTCCTTCTTTGTTCTGAAGTACAATACGCCAACAGTTGACAAATACTGAAGACATACGTCGCATACGGAAAAAAGCTCCTTGCACTCGGCATGAAATTTTAACGATCCAAAGACAATCTTTGGAGGATGAGATTTTTCATGAATCAATATTTACAGGTGAGTTGCGTGTGGTTGGGTACATCTCTGGTGCTATTATTTGGTGCTTTTACCCAAACCTGTTTCGACCCTTTTGTTTAATAAATTAAAATCCCTGGAGGAAAATTTAATTATTTGTATTAATGAATTATACAAGAAGTTTGATATGTATTAAGGATTTGTTAAATTATTATTTTTGATATACAATAGTTTATTATTCATAATTTTTCATTAACAACTAAATTAAATATATTCCTGTTACTCAAATTTTATTTTTAAAAAATGGGTGAATCTAGCATATTTCTTTTGTTTTCATTTTCTGAAAGCAGGATTTAATTGTGGACGAAGACAAACATGTTTTCTAAAATTTGAAAATATGAAAATGAAAATCTTTTTTAGGAAATGAAAGGAGTAAATGAGAACAGAAAACATTAAATTGTACCAAACTAACTATTTTTGGAAGGAATCTTAGTTTGATGGTATTTTAATTTGCCATGAGGAAAAGGAATACTTTTATGATCAAGTGTTGCATCAACTGACCACATTTTTCTCCATTATTAAATGATATTGTCATTTATTCCTATGACCATGGCCATGCTTCTATAATGTATTATGTGGTTCATCTCCATAAAGTATTTTTTTTTCGAAAGGTGGTCACGAATTAAAATTCATCAATGATGAAAGTCCACCGTTGATGTTTTGGGTGGACACATGTTGTCTACTAGATGTTTCTACATCTATGGGATGGCCGTGTCATTTCTTTTATGGGTGGACATAAGTTGTCCATCGTTTTCAAATCCTTATTTTTAGAGAAATGTTATTTGAACATCAAAATGGGATAACAAAATTCGATAACAATTTTCATTGTTAATGCAGTTCAAAAACGTGGTTAATTAAGT
Organism: Sophora flavescens; assembly: GCA_030762895.1. Classification (NCBI taxonomy): domain Eukaryota; kingdom Viridiplantae; phylum Streptophyta; class Magnoliopsida; order Fabales; family Fabaceae; genus Sophora; species Sophora flavescens. The sequence continues at coordinate 186,320,816 of CM061063.1, read as the reverse complement.
ATTGAGTTTGGTTAATGGATACACCAAGGTGTCACAACTCATTAACCATCCACTGAACGTCATTAACCATGATTTGAACGTCATTGATCACGATTTTTAGTTGTTCAAACTTCAAATATACATGTAGTAGATTATATTTGAAAACCTGAGAATCGTGGTTAATGACGTTCAAAAACGTGGTTAATGAGTTGCGATACCTTGGTATATCCATTAACCAAACTCACTTCATTAACCATATTTTAGAACTACATTAACCATGAAAATTGTTGTCGAATTTTGTCATCCCATTTTGATGTTCAAATAACAAAATTGTATTTTTATGATAGCCTGTGACCATAGCTGTTCTGATGTTACCATTTCGGTTATGTAATTTTACGAGCGTATCATCATATTCATTTATGGAATGTCTTTCTAACATATCTAAGCCAATCCTCTAATATCTTCCAGGTCTGTCTGCTGATTTGATTATTCTGCGAAATGAATCATTTGATCTGACTGGAATCAAGGTTTGTGATGATGGTTTAGATAGTTCGTTCTTGGAAAAAACAAATGATCAAGAACAAGGGTCCTATTCTAGAACAAATAATGAAACTCGTGGAGTGGAAGGGAATATTGAAGCTATGGCAGTCCAACTCCAAGGAGATGCCGAGGCGCAGCCTACTGAGATACCTGTTTTGTCTGAGACCCATCAATTAGAAGTTAAATTGGGATCTCATGATATTGATGTTCATGGGCATGCAAATATTGTCTCTCATGCGAAGGAGCTTGACAGTTCTCAAGATGTTGAAATAAACAATGCTGGGGGAAATATCGAGGTTTCTGTTGCAGAAAATTGCTCTGTTGGCCCTGGGCTTGAATCTTCATCCCTAACTGAAGTTGAAAATAACCTTTGTATGCCAAATGATTTTGTTGCGTCGTTGCCTCTCATGGATCAAACGAATGATCTTGTTGGTTCTATGCATACAGATACATCGAGCATGCCAACTGACCAGAATTTGAATGCATTCCCTGTTCTAGAGGATGTGTTTGTGGAGGAGAAATGTAATAGAAGTGGAGCAGGTGCTACTGAAATTGCAGAGCATAGTGTTGAAATTAGTACACAAGGTCAAACAGATGATTTGGAAGCTAATGATTTATATGCACCCTTGGCTACTGGATCTAAGGAAACTGATGAATACAATGATAATCAGGCTTCCTTCAATGGAGACCTGCCTATAGAGGAAAATGGAAAGAGCATGTTAGGGAGCTTTAATGGGGATCAAATTGTTGCTTCTGACTTGGGGTGTGATGACAAGGACTCAAGGTCTGGCTCCATATTTAGTGAAAATACTAAAGTAGATTGTTTACATTCTGTAGCACTTGTTTTGGATGAAAAGGAGACTTCTCTGAATGAAGGAAATCCAGTCTGTCAGGAAACTGGACTGCAAAGTACAATGTTCCCTGAAATCTCAGCTATTGAGAGTCCTTTTGTAGATCATAATGATGTAAGTTCTCCAATTTGCCTTAAAAATGTTAGATGTCTCTTGATATCTCTTATTTGTTGGGTTTGTGTCTTATTCTTTTACTAGGACACATTTACCATATCTGATACCCAAGAGTTTTGTTTGAATAGCATGGTAATACTGCACTGAGGGAAATTGTAACAAGTCGAAATTAAATTCTTCATGTATGTCTTTCTGATTTTTCCCACAGCAATGATTACCATGGTGGTGCTGGGGTCGGTGTATTGTGCTTGTTAAGCTCTTTCTGTTTTGTTGCTTTGTATGCTACCCTATTTTTGTATTGTTTCTTGATGTGGATCATGCTCAACATATGCTGTAGCTTGATATACTGTATAATCTGTAAGTACCGTTGACTGTAAATGCAGTTTGAAGCATGCATATATGTTACCTGGTCTGTCTTCTAAAAATATTAAATTTGAATTATGAATTTGTAGCAGAGGTAGTCAAAGGAGAAAGTCAGCTTAAGGCAATAGGGGATTTTAATGCTTAGAGTTGAGAAGTGCCAAGAAGTGCATACCTCCCTCCCGGAGAGAAGAAAACAAAAATATTTGTTTAGTTTTTCATTAATTTTCCATATAATTTAACTACTCAAGCCTAAACTTAAGTGAAAATAAAAAATTAAATTTTTCATAACCAAAATGGATGTGGCAGCCCTAAAAATTAAAATTGACACCAATGAGATGTAATAGACAGGCTGGACTAGCAAACCTTAATTCCTGAGGGTTTTCAGAAAAGTAGAAATCAGTTGAAGAGTCATGACCCCAAATTATATTTTTTACATTATGAAAATTTTATCCCTTATAGCATGATAGTTACAGGTTAGATGGTCGGGTTTTTTTTTTTTTTTTTTTTTTGTATAGCTATTATTAAGGCAGTAAAGGTGAGTGCCTGGCCTGAGCCATGAAGGCACTGCACCTCTCAACCTGGAAGTGACACTAAACTCTTCTGCCACCTCACCTTGCTCATCCATTGCACTAGCTGCACCTTTTTTCAGTGTGCAACTTTGGTATGAGATATATAATTTAAAAGATAAGAATATGTAATTTTGTGAATTTCACTATTTCATGATTATATATATATATATATATATATATATATATATAATTCAATATGTGTTTATGCGTTCTCTTTCTTATAAAGTTGTTTATATCTGTGTCCTTATGGTTCTTGGATTTTGGCATAATTGGCATTTGATACATTGTTGTAATTTGCTTTTGAAGCAAAATGCCTTGTGCTTTTGCCTGGTCTATGACAGGATGGTTTTAAGATAGTGTCGCATGTGATTGAAAGTGAATTTCTATCTTCCCCTTCCGAGCTGTGTGCTCCTTTATTGTTTTATGCACTCCTAATTAAGTTGTTTTTATTTTTTTTGTTTACTTGGTGCAGGAAAATGTCATAGATGCTAATGACACAGGTTTGCTTCTAAATCTTTTTCACTGTTGATTCTTATACAAATGCTTAATGTGTCAACATGTTAATAACCTTATCAAATATTTAGTTTTCTGGATTAGTAAGCCATGTGTTAGAATACTAGTCTACATTCATTAGCATATGTAGCACATGATGTATTGTTCAACATAGTACTTATTACTATAGTTATTAATAGACATTAATGAGCTCTGTAACTAGTCTTTGGTGAGGTCCTGTACTTAATCCACTCACACTAAGTTTTTAAGCAGAACACACATCTTACCCCAACACTTTATTTCAATATGGTATCAAAGTGATGCCATCCTTCATGACTGAATCCTGTCATTATTCTGCTGGCAAGTTCAAAAATTATTGGACTCCTTTATTTGGTATCTTCTTTTTTCAACCTGCTTTCGTTTCCCGTGGCTGTCTCATGTTTTCCAGTGTGCTTGTCTCCTTTGTCGTGGCTGCCGCCTCTGGTTTTTGCCTTCTATGGTGTTAGATTGGCAATCTGATCCCACCATTGGAATCAGAAGGTACCAATCTTTAGTGCCCTGAAATTTGATGTCCAACAGCCTCTCCACAATTTTCCTCTCTCCAGCAGCCTTCTGGCCCTGTGCCAATGCGTCTGTACTCTGTACACCTTTTATTATCTGTTTCTTTTCCAGACCAGGTTCACTCCTTTCCAATCAAGTCCAGGCTCGTCGCTGAAAGTTTCCTTTCTTTAAAACTCATCAAAACCAGCCCTAAGTGAGAACCATATATGTAGGTGACCTATGATCCTTATGCCTTGGGGTTTTGAAGCAAAGAAGTGGTGTTAAATCTACAGGTGTGGTTGCTTGCTTAGCTCATGAAAGGAGATCCCCCAGTGGCTTGGGCTCCCTCACCTAATCCAGAGCCTAGGGTTTATGATGGATGATACTGCTTTAATTCCAGGTTGTAAATTAGAGAGGAAACAAGGGTAAGGAAATTTTAGGGGGATTGTAGAAAAGCCCTAGTTTGAATCACTTCTCGCCTCTACCCCGATATAGGGGATGTATAAAATTGTATAGTTATTGATAGAATCTTGGATGTGGGCTTGGTTCCAAATGGGCCAATAACTCGGCAACAACCCAGGCCTGAAATTTGGAGGGTTTACACCAGGAAAAATAGGAAGAGGCAAGGAGTGAGTACCGAGAGTGTGGGTGGCTGAGGTGGCAGAGAGAGAGTGTGAGTGCTTTTCGGTTATAAGGAAGATTAGGAAAGAGGGAAAAGAGCATTTCAGTATATTCTGAGTTGGTTATGGGCAGAGATCTTTCTCTGTAGGAGCATTGCTCTGGGCAAAGGAATTCTTAGGGCCTGTTTAGGTTATTTTCAGTTTCCTGATTTCATTTCCCTATTTCAAAGATAATTATAACTAAAATAATTACAAAAGTGTCACCTTGTTTTCATTTTGTTTCTTATTTTCAACGATTTGTACAGTAAATACTGAAAAACTTTTTATTTGTTTTCATTGTTTTCTGTACAAATCTTTGGAAACAAGAAACAAAATGAAAACAAGGTGACACTTTTATAATTATTTTAGTTGTAATTGTCTTTAAAATTAGGAAATGAAAACAGGAAACTAGAAACAAACCAAACAGGCCTTTATTCCTCTGTATTCACTCTTCCTCCTAAATATTACACCCATTTTCCAGTCAATTAATTCTTTTACTGTTATTTGTTCATCACTAGTTTGGTTCTCTATCAGTTATCTATCAATCACTCTTCATTTTAGATGTCAACACTTAACCTCAACACAGCCTATACTCGTAACTGTAGTCACTCTGTGGAGGTTATTGTTACAAGCAACTGTTTCCACCTTTTAATTTGGGAAAATGCAAATGAATCATTAATATGTTACAACTAAAGACAAGGACTGAAACAGGAGAGTGACGCATTTGTTTCTGGTATTTTTTATTTTTCTTTGATCTGTGTAAATTCATTCTCTCTCACTTTCAGGGTTTTTGAATGTTGGTGATGATGAGATAATTGAAGATGATGATGATTTTATACCATGTGCTGAAGGATCTCACCTTGAAAATAGCGGATGGTCTTCCCGGACCAGGTCTGTTTATGCAAAGCTTAACTGACCTATCACCTAATTTTTTTTCTTGTTGGATTGCCATTCGTAACCTGTATATCTGTTAAAACTCTGACTTTAGATTATATATTTTGCCATGCCTATGCCATATCTTGAGTTCTCTCCTACACAGCTGTGCAGGTAGTTTCTTTTAAAATTACCCCTGGCGATTGCCCTACATGTTACTCAGTCCCAAGATTTTTATTTAATTATTTTAGGAGGGTTGTTCCTTGAGTACTCTCTAGTCCGGTTCAAATCATTCCATTTGCAATTAAAAAGGGTTTTTTTTTCACTTGAACAAGTCCAGTAATTGAGGTTGTGTGCAGATGGTTGTTTGAGATATCTTGGCAAACAATCCAAACTCTATTTTACCTGGAATGTTTAAGATATTTTGACTAATTTTTCTGTTGTCAACTCGTTTGAATTTGTTAACATTGTTATGCACTCTGATTGCAGTTCCATGCATGTTACATTTTAATAGCTAACTAATGGATTAATCCACAGGGCTGTTGCCAAGTATCTCCAGACTTTGTTTGATAAGGAAGATCTACATGGAAGGCAGAACCTGCAACTTGACAATATATTAGCTGGTAAAACACGTAAGGAAGCATCAAGGATGTTTTTTGAAACGCTGGTATGTTGTTGAGAATTATTTTAGCTGACATGTACTGTGTTTATCTGTCTATTGAACTTTGTGGCATTAATTTGACATCATGTTCAGTATAACAATGATTGAAATATAGACATATCTTCATGTTAAGGATAACAATAATTGAAATATAATGAATAAAGAGATAAACCCCTAGAATTATCTTTCACATGCAGTTTACAAGTTATTCCTTAAATTAACTGATTTCATGTTAGTCCTTTTTGGGGACAAGGACTACCGTGCTATAGGTTTTATAAATTTAGGGAGCAAACTGTGAGTGAAGAATAATTTTAGGGACTAAGTTGTGTATTTAGTATTTTTTTTTTATAGAAAATAAAATTATTAGATAGAAGAGAAAGAAAGTAGTAACAATGGGCCGAGGATAATGTATCCTCTAAAAGTACCCAAAACAGAAAGTATCTAAAACTACATGGTGTTTAGTTTGTATTTTCAATTATTCACTGAAATTTCAACTTGCTTTTTTGGAGTGATATTTTTCTAGTGCACTAAAAATACCTTGGATGTGTTACTTAATATGCTTTGTTTGTATTTTCAAAGCGTTTTTTCTGGTGTGCCTACTTGCCAACTTTTGCATAGGTTCAAATTTAATTTCAACAATGTTGGCAGGTTCTCAAGACAAGGGATTATGTTCATGTAGAACAGACAAAACCCTTTTCCAATATTACCCTAAAACCAAGAATGATGCTGATGAAGTCAGATTTCTGAAACCTCATGCAGGAGTGGCTGATATAGTTGTAAAGATCAATACTATGGTAGAATGGATGAAATCTGCAGGTCTGGGATAAATCTTTTCAATGTTTCTCCGCTATTTTAGTTATGGTTTTTCATTTATAATTTTTTGGAGTAGAATTAAATTATTTAGTTCATGAAAGGGCTTGCTTTGGGTGGGCTGAAGGCATCATCCTATTGATTGTAGTAATGGTAATCTGGGTTTTAATGTATATATTTTTGTAAAATATTCCCCATTTGTAACTTACAGGTGCTAATTTGTATTTTGTTTAAACGGATCCCTCCAAGCAAGCATGATATTCTGCAAACCCCAGGCATCTAGATACTATAATAGAAAAGGGGCCTTGTAATTTAGCTTTAGGTGGACAAGGATCATCATTTATATACCTATTTTGTTTGTATAGTATCTAACTATATTCCCCTTTTAAGAGTTTGTATTTCTCTGTACTTGGTCCACTTTAAGGTCACATAATATTGCGTTGTCGTGAATTCGTTAGGGATTGTGCCTTTGCGCAAATTTCCCCCTTTTTTTTTTTTTTTGGTTCTTGGTTGTGAATTTTTCTATGCAGAAAAAAGATGGAAATATTTCATGCATGGTATTCAAAATCCAGCTCTACGTTGTACAGTCCAGCATTTCTACGTGTTTCCCTGGCCTGTGATCCTGATTCCATCTCCGAGCACGATTGGCTCTGGGGTTGCCACTGAATTGTGTAAGGCGATGGTTGAATTGGTGGTAAGGGGTGGAAATGAGTGAAATGGAATGGAACAATAATGTCTCATTGTATAAGTATCTAAAAATAAAATTAGATGGAATGAAATGGAAGTACCATTCAATATCCCCATATTCTTGCATCCATTTTCAAGGTTTAATGTCTTTGAAAAAGGGCAATGCAGGAAAAACAAGCCTGAAATTCTTACTACTTCAGTCCCTCCACTAGAATTTTTGAACATTGGAATGGAATATTTTTCATTTCAACCTTAAAATTCTCACCCCACTCCAGAGTTACAAGGAATGATAGCATTCATTCGTAAGAAACTCTTACTATAAGTGATCACTCAAACTTGTTCGCTTCTTGGAGTTGGATGCTTTAACTCTTCACAATACCCTCTTTATATAGTGGAGACGATGTAGCTTCTTTCAAGAAGTGATAATGGATGGTAATAATTTCTCAATTTTCCAAGGCCATTGAAAATTGTTACTCCTTTTAAGAATAAATCTAGACTTTTCAAGAATCAAACTTCGAATTTCACTAACATAACACTAAACTAAGTATTGGAACCACTCACTTCAATTAATCTTTGGAAATTTCAATTGCTTTTTCCACTAACATAGCAATTTACTATGTATTGTTTGATGTTGTAGAAATAGAATCTTCACTCACTCTTGATGGGTAATTATTTTTAAAGTTTTAACATTATTATATTATATGTTGTAGGACAACTCTGTCTACTAATGTTAATCAATAATGATTATTTCCCCTTTTTTTACTGTGAAGATATTTTTGGTTAAAATATAATTTTAATCATATTCTTTACACTTGTTTTTTTGATTTGGTCCCTATATAAAAAATCTTTTAAACGAGTTCCCTGTTAAATAAAAGTTGTAGCACTGTTAATCTAAATTACAAAAAGCACATGTCAACTTTTGTTACTCATAGAGGATAAACTATTATATATTTTTTTTATCTAACTGTAGGGACTAATTTCATAACATTTGCAATCAAGACAACTTGTTTAAAAAAGTTTTGAAGTAAAAAGTGTAAATTATATATATCAAAAGCACATTTTTAATTTGAAAATTGTTAGTAAAACACTTCTCAATACAATTTTTTTTTTCCATTTTGGAATCCACCTTAATTAGGCTTTGGCTCCGCAACGTGTTCATGGAATATCCCCACAAGTTTATATCCTTTGTATCCATTATGGTTATAATCTCCGCTCCAATGCTTAGTTACAATTAAGATTTTTCACGTCTCCCTAAGTATGTGCTATGTGATATTCGAACTCAGGTCTTTCTCCCACAAGCTCAGCCCATACAATCAACTGAGTCACATCCATATCCATTAGGTAATACACTCTTTATTATTAGGTAGAATTTATATAAAAAGCTATTTAATCTCATTGGTCCATTTTTTAATAGGGAGTAGACCAATATAATTTAGTGGGTTCTACATAAACTCTACCCTATAATAAAGAGTATATGTAAAGAAAGTATTTATAAAAAAAAAGTGTGTTGCTAGAATTACTTTAAATTTTTTTAAAAAATAAAAGGTTGTGTAGGCTAGGAGTTGACAGATATACAAAACAAAAGGAAATAAATACTTGAATCATCCATTAAAAATCGCATAATAAAAAAAAAAATCACATAAATAAGAAAGAAATGAAAATAGGTGTTAAATCCTAAATTAAAACTATCCGTTGCCGGCTATTTTCCGAACGGTCATATTAAAAGGAAATATGACCGTTTGGCCTTGGGACCCATGAAATGAAATCTATACAGCAAGCACTATATATTATAAGAACACTCTCTTCATCTGAATCAAAATCCACAAGCTTCACTTCTTCATACATTCTCCATTTTCTCATTCTTCACAACCACAACTACTACTACCTTGCTTTTCACTTTCACAAACTCATTTCATAATGGGTGGTATCTCTATGATGAACAACAACAGTGTCTCCACAAATCAAAAACACTATCACATCCACAAGCTCTTCCTTTTATGCAACTACATCTTACTAGGTGCAGCCTCAAGCTGCATCTTCCTCACCCTCTCCCTCCGCCTCTTCCCATCGCTATGCGGCTTCTTCCTCATCCTCCTCCACGTCATCACCATCGCCGGCGCGGTCTCCGGCTGTGCCGCGGTCTCCTCCGGCACAAACCGTTGGTACTCTGCCCACATGGTCTTCACAGTTTTAACGGCCATATTTCAGGGCTCGGTGTCGGTGCTGATTTTCACAAGCACTTCAAATTTTCTTGGTCAGCTTAAAAGCTATGTGAGAGAAGAGGATGGTGGTGTGATACTTAAACTTGGTGGTGGGCTTGGTGTTTTGATATTTTGCTTGGAGTGGGTGGTTTTGACTTTGGCGTTTTTCTTGAAGTATTATGCTATTGTTGAAGGTGGTGCTATGAGGAGTTCCAAGGTGCAGCAAGATGAGGATTTGAAGGATTGGCCATGGCCTTTTCAAGTTTGATTTATTTTGGTTTGGCTAGTTGCAGTACTCTTGTGCCGTGTCAATCCAAGTTTGAGCTACACCATCTTTATTCATATTCATATTATTATTCGTTAATTCGTTGGAGTATTATTAGAGGTTTGATATTGAATTACTCTTTTGCCTTTTTTTTTTTTGGTCCTCTAATATAGAGAAACATGTCAAAGGGTATATTTTGTGTGGATCTTTTTGTAATTTTGGCACTTAGCACTGCCTATCTCGTTGTCAATCAAAATTATTATTATTATTATTACTCTCTGTGCGGACTTTTCAATTTTAGTCATGTTGATTGTTACTTAATGAAGATCATTTAAAATTAGATACTACCTTTTTCAAGGTGCTCATGGTATCCTTTTTATTGTCACCATTCACAAGGAAAGCTAGAAATGCAGAAATTTTAACTGATAAAATTCAAACTTTGATGGAAACAATTTAGAAGTTGGTCTTTGGCTCATCTGTTAAAATCCAGAGGCATAGAGAAGTGCAGTGGTATCCTCCAGATCCATTGTGGTGTTATCAGAAATGTTTTTGGGAAATGGATTTTTGGAATCTCAGGTTTTTGTGGCTATACACTACACAAACTTGAATGCTAAGCTTTTTGGTCTGATTCTCTGATCAATGAGTGTGCTGATTGGTTAGGCAAATTTGGTGCATCTTCTGATGTTGCTTGGGAGAGTTGTGTAGCACTTGGTGTAGTTAGGTTAAGGCATTAGTTTTATTTCTTTTCTATGGATGGTCATGATTAGAAATTGGTGGTCATGTGATCACTTAAAAACGTCACATAAATTTATGTTCTAATTTTGATCATTCACTCATGTATGATCCAAAGGTCCATATATAAAGGACAGATAATTAAACGAAGAACTAAACTATAGTACATTTTCAGGATTAAATTGATATCTTATTCGAAATTTGAATGGTTGAGACGTGATATGATTGCACCAAGCCGGATTTGAGCCAATCTAGCCTGGTCTAGTGGTACTCACTCTCATCCAGTAACAGGTTCTAGACTTGAGCACTTCATGAAATTGTCATTATCATTTTTGCCTAGAAAAACAATTCTCATCTGGACAGAGAATCCAACTACTCAGTCATAAAGTAACAGTTGTAAACAAGTTTATATTCACTAAGTCAACATTAAATTCACAATTGTATGACATAAAAATATTATTTTCTCTTCATTTAAAAAATAAAGTTAAGGAATTCTGTTTTCAAATTTCCCTCATATTTCTCTTTACTTCTTGATTTGAGTCTGTCATACAGCAGCAGCCTTCAGGGAAAGAAAATCTGATATTTTGTTGGTATAGAAGTCTGGTTGTATTTTGTTGTTAGGACTCTGAAGCGTCTCCAGTGTCGTCACACCTGAGAGGACAAGAAGAGTTTTGCAGCCACCATTTTGTCCAAATAGAATATCAGTGTCTAATCTGTCCCCAACCATACATATCTGTGACTTCAGAATGCCAAATCTGTTGTTCAATAAAATTGCAACTTAGTCAAGGGAAAAACCATGTATAACTATGTAACAGTATGCCATTCACTCGTGACTCATGTAAGATTATTTGTGCCACGGATAGCTTATTCATGTATCAATAGATAACTTACTTGTCTGCTAAGTAGTCCATCATAAAAGTTGAGGGTTTTCCAACAACTAGTGGCTCACGTTGAGTAGATCCACTGATAGCACCAACCATGGAGCCCCCACCTGAAATTCAAGTAGAAACTATAGCAGCTTTGACTATTTGAATACAATTTTAAGAAGGACAATGCTAACCAGTGCCCACCCCAAGGGTGATATTGGGAGTTGTTGTATTTAAAATTTTGAAGAGTGGTATACTTATATTTCCAATGAAAACTTTATGTTTTTGGAATCTTTAACCAGGGCACCTGTTTAACATGATCCTTTTAAGAAAGATCCAACTATGGGGATAATAACAAGCAACTGCATTCAGTTATTCAGCCAATGTGTTTTAATGTATGTATGTATGTACACACAAACATAAATAGATAGATAGGTAGAGAGAGAGAGAGGCTAAAATTTCTAGTCAGCAAGGTATCAAGATGAAGCAAAAGAAATATTCACCATGGTAATTGATTGTGTGAAACCATTTTTTAATTTGTAATATTGCCTGCTTTGAACCATCTGTTTTGCTATTATATTAATGCAGTCCAAGTTTCTCTAGATGTAGTCTGATAAATAAAATTTGAAAAATTCACTTGATTATGATGTATGTCCTAAAATCAAATCAATAATAAGGAGGAAGAAGGAGGAACCTGCCCATTCCTGAGCATCCGTGAGATGAGTAACTGCATCTCGATTTGTAGCAATGAAAAGACATCCAGGGTTTTCACGAATACAGAGTGTTCCATACCTTTCATTGTGAAGGGAAAAGAGAGATTTAATAATCCATACATAATTTCTATCCAGAACTTTAAATAGAACTGTCATCCATGCTACATGCTAAAATACATATTACATGAAGTAATTTAGAAAAATATTCCATACTCATAAGCAACTAGATCTTGTCCACAGAAAAAAAAAAAAAAGAATAGGTAATCTTCTGCATGTACGAGTACAAATTTAAAAAAGCCTCTACTTGGCACAGAATCATATCCATTTGATGCAATGCTTTCTATGAAAAAACATTTACAGAAAGATATTGGTGCCAACCAAACCAAGACTTCATAATTTTTCAATCGCAAGGTTGCTGTGTCTCTAACTTGAGTGCACATATATGTACTTGTTATGTTTCAGTGGCAGTGTTTGAAATCTTACTGGACTTTATAGTAGTTGAAGTAGCGATCAAACCCAACAACAACAGCTCCAACCTAATAATAAACACACTTTTTTGATATGAACTAAGAATAATGTTGAATAAAAAAAGCTTCCAATTATCAAGAAAGGCAAGAACTACATACATCCTCATCATGCTCCATCAAAAACCCTGGCTTCAGCTCTATCTTTTTCCCACCATCTTCCTGAAGGAACAACATGCAAAAAGAAGAGGGAGAGAGAGTTATATATAAGAACAATTCCATACCAATAGAAAAGATTTAATATATGCCTTACATATGGAAAATATATTGAATGTTCAAATAATCAAAGAATATAAAGTGATGCATCGAATTCTCAATGTTCATTAGAATAAGATGAGGGTTTCAACTTCGAGTATCTTTTACCTGTTCTATAAGGTAAGCTACCTGAACAAAATTCGACTTTCAAGTACTGTCTCTCATTCTAAGGTTTCCTCAGGCATGCTTGGGTTAACGTCCTTTGACTCCTTTAAAGTCGTTATAGCATAAAATTATTAAAAAGAGTGAACCTGTCTGGGTACATTATCTATATGTTTGATTCTTTTTTGAGGATTATATTTCTTATTAGCTTCTTATTTTGCCTTGGATTCACCTACAACTATATATATCCTATTATACATTAGTTTTGTCAGATTTTAAGTACCCTGCTTCTGCTTCTCTTAATCTGAAACTCGTCCATTCATGCATCAGATGGTGAGACTATTATATGCCATGCATTATTATTCAACCCAGTGTATATGCATTATCAGTCAAACTGATAATAAAAACAAAATCAAATTATTACACACAGCCAAGTGATCATACAGATTTAAAAGCATGTAAAATAGAAGGAAGAAAAGTTTTTGCATATTGGAATTCGATACATACTGGCCCACCAAGGTACTGATATCCAGCAAGCTCAAGCTCCTTCAAGATGCCATCTTCACCAATGACATAAACCTTAATCATGCTCAACTATCAGTCTTTTATTTTCAACTTTATACACTGGTGCGAGGAATAGTAAAGATTATGAAGATAATGCATTCAAGCATAACATAACATGAATAAAAGAATAATGTTCTCCAAGAAAATATACTTTACATAAACCTTGAAAGCATCAAGTCCAGCATTGTAATTAATAATTACTGTAACAGATTACAAGTAAATATTGTTAAATTCGCTAAATAATTGCTTATTTTCCTAGGTTTAAAATGTGCCATATAACTAATTTTATGGTATTCTCAAGTAGCAGTAAAGCCTCTCCACTACTACAACAACCATGCCTTGTCCCACTAGGTAGGGTAAAAATACATGGAACAATCAATGCCATTGGACTCTGTTAAAAATAAACTTTTTAATAAGTCCATTTTGCACAAGGGTCCCTTTTAATTGTTTCTCCGCAAATTTTCTTTGGTCTTTCTCTACCCCTTTTAAACCTATCATTAAAGGAAAATATTTTGTTATGTAAAAGAGGTGCAACACAAGGACTTCCCAGGAGTTCACCCATCCCAATACTTCTCCATACTATTTCACACTAGTAGTACTGGGTGCATAATACATATCCTTTATAGATTGAATAATGTGATATGAACTCCTGTTCCTTACAATTACACATTAAAAAAAATGCAGGTGGAGCAGCTTTGAAAAAGGCAAGTGGGTAAAGGGACACACTTTACATTTCAGAAATCAAGTGATTTCAAGCATAATGTATTTTCTGTCAAAAGTAGCAGCAGACAGAGAACCTTATACTGGCAGGAAATACCACAAGGCTGAAATGACACATTTTAAGAATCCAAGTTAAAGCATAAGACTTGATAAATTAAAACAGCAAGTAGTTTAGAAAAAAAAAAAAACTTAAATGTAAAATTTGTGGACTTGTAATTTTAACTGGCGCTCCATCTTATGTTAGAAGAGCACCTAGCTTTGGTGATTAAATGCTTAACATTAGTTTCAGTCATACTGCAGAGCAAAAGAAGATACATGTTACCTTTTTATTTTTAGGGAAATTAATGGACTTCAAATATGCAGCAGCTGCAAAAGACGATGCAAAAATCTCCTCCTGAAAAAACTCAATAGTTAAATATTATGAATTGATGATTATTGATTAACAAATCTATTCAAACAAAGGAATTGAAGAACAGAAAACTGTGGACTAACCTCGCTGACATCCAGGCCAAGTGTTTCAAACTTCTTTCCATATTGCTTCCTAGACTTTGTTGAGTTGTTGGTGACAAAAACTAATCTTTTTCCCTATAGAAGTTTATCAAAGTCTCAGAGGTTTTGCTATCTGAAGCTGTTTCTAGATGGATGTAACATAATGAAAAAAAAAACCCAAAAAATTAAAAAAACAAATTGAAGAATAGACATAGTTTATATTTAAACTTGCAGGCAAAGGCCTAGTACCTACACTAGTACACAAACCTTTGATCGAAGCAGGTCAAGTGTTTCGGGGACTCCTTCTATTAAGCTGTCACCTTTCCATATAACTCCTGCAAATTAAGTATTAATGGAAAATGAAACTATAATAAGAAGGTAGCATTACATCAATATCCATGAATAAGAATCCAGAATAAATTAAGATAAAAGAGAGGAAGAAGCAAGGTGAGTGACCACTTGTTCAAGCTCCAAATCCAGTATCAAATGATAAGAACCCAAGAGTATAAATTAAGAAGGAAATGTTTCATAAAAAAAAAAGGGAGGGAGGGGTTGAACCAGTAAAGGCTGATAACATGTTTGGTTTTGCTTAATTGTTTACGCAAAAACAATTTTTCAGCTAAAAGTTGTGTGCATTTTGATTATAAGCTTTTCTAAATACAAAATCAGCGAATTCAAAGTTTCAAACACACACACACACACACTTAATATTAAAACTACTTCTGCTTCATGAAAAATCCAGACACAGTTTATTCCCTCGCAGATGTACTCACTTTCATTTTGGTTCCTCATAGTTAATTTTTCTGTTATTCAAAACAATATCTAATTGTTCAAATTGGTGGACAGGAAAATATTGTGCTCCCATCCTCCCATGTTCTGTCACAAAATTGAACAATATATTTTGAAAGATACAACTTTGAGGTGCCAAAAATGAAATCGAGTATATGATCTGCGAGGGACCAATTTGAATATACATGTGAGGGACAAAAACATTTTTTACTAAAGAAAGAAAAAAAAAATACTTGCAGTTAAGCTCATGTCTATGAAATGTGACCTAATCCCCTAAGTAACAGAATGTACATTATTATCGAATAGTATTGTACAAAAAAATCAAAAAAATTTGTGTGCACCAAGGTTATGCCTACTTCCTTTCGAGAAGTACAGATCATTCAAGTGAGTTTTGCTTCTCTCGACAAGTCATCAAAGTGAGTTTTGCCTCTCCCAACAAAGTCGTTTCCATACTAGAGTCGTACAAGTTACAATATGCTTAAACAACCAGCTATCTACTTCTTAATGGTTCGATATCATTTTATTTGTACAATCACCATAATAAACTAACATCATTTATTTTGGAGACTCCAAGAAGAGCCACTCAATTTCAGATCACATACCGTCACAGTCGAAGATAAATGTCTCCACTGAGTCGATGAGCTCGTCAGCATTCTTAAGCGGCTGAGCTAATGCACGTGTTGTCAAAGTTGCCATTCCAGAACGATTACAATTGCCCTTTCTATTCCATTTGATAAGTGCAGATTTCGATAATAAAGGGTTACGAGCAAAGTGAGAGAATCTAAGGTTTACAGGAATAGATTGGAACCATAATCTATGACTATGACAAAGAGAAGTAACACTATGACATGTAATGCTACTCCTAAGCATCTCCTTTTTTTTTTTAAGTTGAAGCTTCAAGTTTTTATTTTTTATTTTGGTGTCAGTACCAATCAAGGCGAAATATAAATATAGGGAGTAAGAGCCACTGGTTTGAGTGGACGAGGTACATGCCTTTCCGGATCATAATCTAGTTCGTGACAATTATGAATTTTGTATGGATGACAGGTCCTCCTGAGTCCTGACATTAGAAATAAAAGGGTAAAGATGAATTTTGGTTCTGTGACAAAAAAATGTGATTTTTCTTTTAGTCCCTAACAAAAATAATATATAATTTGTTAGTCCTAACAATTACTAATATAGAGACAAGTTATTCATACATTGACTTTCGTCACCCAACCTCCATTACTTTGATGACATGATTGTTCACTTGTCCCAACTGTCCATTATCTTTGCCTAGGTGGATTTAATTTTTTTCAATTTTTTAATGTTACAATAGGGATAAAATGTTGTCGTTTGGTTATGGTAAAGGGAGAAATCAACTTCTTCTTCTTCTTCCTTGTGTTAGCAGTTGAGACACAAACAAGAACCCTAATTTTCTAATCGGTGATTTCGCCTCAATCTCATGTGTAACAACCATATTATTTCTCCCATGAATCAGCGCAACAACCCATAATAATATCCCCAACCTTGATTTCGCCTCTTTCAATGCGGTAGCAATCCTCGCATATTGTGGCGATTTGGATAACAAAAAATTAAATCGGCACAAAATAGTCCCCGACAATTACTATATAAGGACATATTAGTCCGTGACAATTACTATCGGGGGACATATTAGCTCTTGTGTATTGTCCAGACCAAAACTATATGCAAGAAAGTGCAGAAAAGTCCATCAATAAAGTCACCAGAAATAAAGTGCAGCAAAATGACTTCAATTATATGCATAAACAAAGTCATGCCATTTAAAGTGCAACAAATAAAGTGCTGCAATAATGAAGTACCGTCATGCCATTTAAAGTAATACATACAAAGTTTCATCCATTGCTAACATGGTCTCCTATATCTTCTTCAAGCAGACTCAGAAACCACTTCCAATTATCCTTGGTTTCAGCATCTACCACAGCATATGCAATTACATACCACTGGTTAGGGTTTCTGGATGAAAATTGCAAAGAATCCCCAAAGGGCAAATCGCAAATCAACAGTCGCAAATCGCAAAGAACCCCCCCAAGATTTCTGGACAAAAACGCAAATGGAGAAAGGGATTGGGTTAGGGTTCGAGTGTTTAGTGACCGAAATTGGGTTTTTTTGGGTGTTTAGTGGGTGTTTCTTCGTATGTTAGGGGAGGGAAATTTTGGGGTT
Source organism: Sophora flavescens (assembly GCA_030762895.1). Classification (NCBI taxonomy): domain Eukaryota; kingdom Viridiplantae; phylum Streptophyta; class Magnoliopsida; order Fabales; family Fabaceae; genus Sophora; species Sophora flavescens. Next base: position 186,303,277 of record CM061063.1, on the reverse strand, counting down.
TAGGTTGAGGGACATAAATGACAGCGTTTTGTCCCCATTGTAACATTAAAATTTGAAGGAAAAAAACTTAAATTCAACTAGGCAAAGATAACGGACAACTAGACAAGTTAACGACCATGTCATCAAAGCAACAGAGGCTGGGTAACGGAAATCAACGTATGGACTAACTTGTCCCATGTTAGTAATTGCCAGGGACTAACAAACTAGTTTTTTTTTTTTTGTCAGGGACTAAAATGGGCACCATATTTTTTGTCAGGGACCAATACGGGCCTTTACCTAAAATAAAACATTTCATAATATGATTTGTGATGTATTAATGTATTATAAATAAAGTAATATTTTGGTCCCTATATTTGACGTGAATTTTCGATTTGGTCCATATACATAAAAAATTATTAAAATGGTCCCTATAAGTACAAAAAGTACCTGTTTGGTCCCTATACAATACCAGTTTGGTCACTATACGAAGCAAAAAATTATTAAATCAGTCCTTAACATGATGTACGGCAGGGATCAAACAGGTATTTTTTGTACGTATAGAGACCATTTTAATAATTTTTTATGTATAGAGGCCCAATCGAAAATTCGGTCAAATATAGGGACCAAAATATTACTTTATAAATAATTTATATGATCAATTAATTATATATTATTTAAAAAAAATTATTTTTATAATAAATATTTTAAAAAATAACTGTATGTAATAGATTGAAAATATAAAACATTTTTTTTTACCGTGAATGCATAAAAACTTTACTTTTTCACTTTTGACCAATAATAACATCTATGTCCTCTCTATTTTAAAATTTTAATTTAAAGACATATTATTAAAAATCTTATATCAATATTTAATTAAAAATTAACTATTTAACGAGGAAAGAGGATAGTAAAGCTTCATTTAATTAACAAAGAGAATATGTGTTCAACAAAAAAAATTACAATATTGTCGACTAAATTAGGAGTGTACGTGGGTCCGAGACAACTCGATGACCCCACTCAAATCAATTTAATTGGTGGGGTATTGTTGTTATTTGGGTCCAACCTGTTCAAACTCGATCTCGTTCGGTTTATGTAACCGGTTTGATGGATATAAACTCGTAGACCCGATATCAGACCAATTGATATAAATACCTTATTTATTTATTTAAACAAAATGCTTTTACACAACAAAAAACATTCTCTCAAACCCTTTTTCCTTATGAGACCTCGACCATCTGCCTTATCTCAATAGCTTAGTACCACCCCTTTCTCATCCACCGCATCGTCAGATCACTCTATTTCGTCCTCCATCGCTGGCGCGGTTCCGTTATGTCCAGAAAGGGCAGTAATTGTGCCATCGCATCTCGTCTCCAATCCGTCCTCTGTCCTTCACCGACCATTGTCGCTTCTCATCTCCGATCTGTTTAATCTGTCCTCCATCGAGCACTGTCGCATCTCGTCTCCGATCTATACTGTCACACAAAGCTTTGGTGTTGCCCTCTTGTCTCGTCTCTCGTCGCATCTCTCTTACCTCCCTCTCGTCTCGTTTCTCTGCAACGTTGATTGTGAGGTATCCACATTGATTCTATGTTGGGATTTCTAAACTAAAACCCCAATTATCCCTATTATTAAACCCTGGTTTTCTATAGAAATAAAAAAAAACCCAATTTTTTTTTAATGTCCCTTTGCTAGACTGAAGTAAGTTTAGAACAGCTCGACCCGATTTGGCCGACCCTAACCAACCTAATTTTGTCCATGTTGATTTGGTTCGGATTTGTTGAAAAATTGTAAGAACTCGTCCCGACCCAACCCAATCTGAAGAATTATGTTTGGTTCGGGTATCGGTTTGGGCAAAATTGACCCAACCCAACCCGTGCTCACCCATAAACTATTTTTTTTAACGAAGTGCAATGCATTTATTATTTAAAATTACTAACTTTTAAAATACTACTTCAAAAACTAACCATGAATAATTAATATCTAAAACTCTCATGTTTGAAATTTTGTGAACTTCAATTGACATAATTTAGAGTCTATTAAGCATTTCCAGTAACAATTTAAAGAGGCTTAATTATTGACTTGGTCCCTAAACTATTTGGGAATTTTCAATTAGGTCCCTGAACTAAAAAAAATTCTGATGAGGTCCTTGAATTTATATAAAATTTTCAAATTGAGTCCTTAAACTAAAAAGTTTCTAATTTGGTCCCTGAACTTATATAAAATTTTCAATTAGGTCTCTAAAGTAAAGAGATGACTATATAAAATAAAACGTAATAAAATGATAGATGATGAAACTTAGGGAAAAAAAATATTGTTTGTCATAATAATAAAATGACAAAAAGATGAATATGAGAGGAAAAAACTCAATATTTAAAATAATAATAACAATAAAATGAAAAATAAAACTTAGTGAGAAAAATTATTGTTTCTCATAATAATTAAATAAAAATAGATAAATTTGTGAGATAAAATTTAGTTCTTGAAATGATAATAAAAAAATAATGAAATATGAAATTGTGCTAGAAAATCCATGTTTTATAAGAAAATATTAAGAGATTAAACTAATAAACCTCAATTAAAAATATAAATAAAATAAACCTCAATTAACAACAAAGTTATTATTTGAAATAATAAATAAAATAAAAAATCTAGTTAAGTAAATATTGTGAAATTTATTTTGAGTTATTTAATTTATTTTATTATTATTATGTTATTTTATATTTTTATTGAGGTTTTTATTAAATTATTTTAATATTTCTTAAATATTATTTTTGCTTACTATGTCTGCTGTTATTATTTTAAGAGCTTAATTTCTATACACTGTTATTGTAAAGATTTTTACACTGACAACCAATCAGAAATCATGGAATTGATGACTTTTAAGGTAGTTAGGATAAGAATCAAAGATTTATAATGGTGTGTTAATTTCTGATTGGTTGACAGTGTAAAAAAACTTTACACTGTATGTAACACCCCGATTTTCATTACTTTCTAATATCGGTAATAAATATATAAATGTTTATATTTTTATCTGACACTTAGAAAATGATTTTGGGAAAACCAAATTCATATTATATTTATTTTTATAAGGTTACTTTAAATTTTGGGTTAAAAATTCAGATGGAACCCGATCTGAGTTTTCACTGACAGTAAAATTTTACTGATCAGAGAACCTCATTTTGACTCGAGAACGAAATGGTTAGATTTTATATCCCGTTTCCAATGATATTGGTTATTTTGAAAATTTTCAAAATAAATAAGTTATTATACGTAGTCGGGTAAATACTCGACAATCGGGTAATCGACGGAGTCGAGAACGGATGTGCAAAGACAGAATCCAATATCGGGTGATGAGACATCTTGCCACCTAGGGTGGTGATTCATAGAGGTGACTCGCCTAGCATTTAATTCATGTAGTGATGAGTTTAATTGTAAAACGACCAAAAATACCCTTAACCTAACCTATCCTAATTAAATAACAACCATGGTAAAGACCAAGTCATTATCAAATTTGTTACTCCTTCCTTCTTGTGGTGAAAAATCAGCCACATCTCAAGAACCATGACCACTCATTTGTCATGATGACATTTTCAGGAGGAAATGGCCTAAATATCTCTAATCTTTTATGAAATGCCAAACTTGTCCCTAAGTGATTTTACTCTTTTGTCCTTAAGTGAAATTTTGGACCAAATAACCCCCCTCACTCCCTCATTTTCGAGCAGCCCCCTCCCCCTCACACTTGGTCTTTTTCATGATTCACTTCATTTTCTCTCTAAAAACACCAAAACCTCCATTGGTATTCTTGAAGAAAGCTTGCAAAGTTGATCATTTCTCTTCATTTATTCAATCTACAAGAGGTAAAGCCTCATCTACCATGATCATGTTGCCTTCCTCTTCAATCATTTCAATCATTTTGCCAAGAAACATCATGTTGAAATTCTTAGATCTAGAACTTCAAAAATCTCTAGAAAATTGTAGAAAAATCCATTTGACATGAAACCAATTTGTATGAACTCGTCATGATGCCTATATTGATCATCTAGAAACATGAACCCAAAAGAAATTTCCTCGTTATTTCTCCATTAATGGCAAAACCCTAGATTTTTGATGTAAATGGGTTTTGCTTCAAGTTTTGTTAAATGATACTTGATTTCATCTCTTTAATCCTTATGATTATTAAATCCAAGTGATTAGAGAACCAAATAAAATCCTAGCCTAATTTTTTTTAAGAGGGTCGAAACCCTAACATTGTTTGTTAGATGAGTTTTGATTCAAATCTTTGACAAATGATCATTGATTATGTCTTTATCATACTTAAGGATCATAAATCCAAGAGTTTTTAAAATTTTAACATCCCTAGCCTAATTAGTTAGTGAGGGCCGAATCTTAGTTCACATGAACTAGATGAGTTTTGTTTCATTTATTGATTCCTTTGTTTATTTGTGACTGGGTTTGTTGTGAAGGATAAATTTGTCTTTGATTATTCTGAGCGGTGCGAAGAAAACCGAACTTGATCGGAAAACACTTCTAGAACGAGACTTGAAATCTTCAAGAGGTAAGGGGAGTTTACCTAAGGGGATTTTCCGATAGCTATATGCTATCAGTGAATAGTCTGTAAAATTTATTTGAGCTTTGTTGTGATTGTTTGGAGTTATTTGAAGTGGTTGTTTTATCTACTTTTAATTATCTGCTTTTGAGTAATTATCTGCAGACATGTGGTATAACTTTGATACATGTTATAAACTGTATTATATGCTTTAACGTGGACATGGCAATTTTATTGATGTTGATTGTTGATTGAGAAGCGTGACAGTGGTCAGTGCTCAATTAATTAATAAGATAAAAGATTTAAAAAGCTTGATGAGGAATATCAATTATTTAATTGCTGAAATATTGGAAAATTATATTATTTAAATATTTGATTTATTGAAAATGAGAAATAGTTGAAAATACTAATATTTTAATGATTTATCGGTGTGAGAGTGATCAACGAGTAACAGTGAGGACGTAATCGTGAAAAAAATTTAGCGATACTAATTTTTATGAAGGAAATTCAAAATAAAACAAAAAGTTATTATAACAAGTTAATTTTCAAAAATAACTTAAATATTATGTTGAGAAAATTATTCTAAGAAAAAAGTCACATTTTGACTTAAAACGTTTATAAAATACTAAACGACGGTTAATTCCGAAAATATTTACGGAAAGCATTTTTAAAAAACAGTAGTATTTATTTGGATAGAGAGTTAGTCTCAAATGACTTCTTTTTCAAGAACTAAAGTTTCGGAAAAAGATTTTTAGACGAAAATGAATTTCTTGGTGATTTGATGGTTTTATAAATGAATTTCAAACAAAAAGAATTTTTTGTAAAACAGTTTTACTTAAAGGTGTTATTTTCGACACCTTGGATAAGTTGCGGATATTTTGTTTTGAATTTGTGTTTCACATAATGAAAACTGTGTAAATGTTAAAACATGAACATAGTAACCGAGACGTCGTGATATTAGTGTTCTGTAATAAAAGCACGTAGATCTTCGATCCATGTTATGGTGTTATGGACTTGTGTCCTATTTACGGTGTAATAAACGTTGTTAAAAGTGAATGTTTTTTTCTATCACCATGAACCTAAGACTGATGCATCTGTCTAGGGCTTCATGATTGAGCATTCGGACTATGTGTCCTGTGTTGACGGTGAAAATCTTAAAACGTTAAAAAAGTTGAATGGTCGTGAGCCTTTGAGCTTCGACAAGGAAAGAATGAACAAAAAGAAAAGTGACAAGAAATAAAATGTTTTACATGCATTATTCGATATACGTGCCTATGGTGTTAATCTGGATATCTTGACGGACAAGATATTCATGACGGTGTATCATTGTGCCATGTTGGACAATGAAAACCATATACGGTGTTCACTGTGCCTAGTTTTGGACAGTGCTATGGTTAATACGGTGTGCCTTATTTGGCAATCGAGCTTGATCTGGTCATTTGAAAGAAGTTAAGATCTCCGAAGATTAAGTACAAAATTTAAGACGGTGAATATTGAAGTGTCATGCATTATTTTTAAATGATGATGATTGTCGGGTATGAGACCCTTGATAAACTACTTGTTTATTCCTGAGAATTTTATGTTGTTATAACTATATATGTCTATATGTTGTTTTTGTGTGTCGCGCATGTAGTTATTGTGTTTAAATCCATATATTGGTATCTCACCCTTGCATATATCTTTTTTTTTGTTTTGCTGTTGTACATTGGTACACGAGTACAGATGGTGCAGAGAAGTTCCTAGCTTCACTTAGGGATATTAATCACGATCCTTGGAGAAGTTAGTGATAATGGAGAGAATTGTGGAGGTCTTTCCAATAGATATCTTGTAGAGTGACCGTCTTAGGATTTTTCTTTGGGTTGTATGTTTTTGAGAAAGTCTGTGTATGTAATTTGAAAACCTTTATATGGTTTACAATTATGTTGTGAATAATGAAGTATTTTTAGGAAAAAAACTGTATGTTGTAAAAGATTTTGATTATGAATAAAACTAGTCTAGGTGTGTTGGTGAGTATAAGATAGTTTTTACTATTGTGATTTGTGCATTATTTTACGAAGTATACTGAAAGAAAATTTAAGATTTTTTTTATATACCCAAGTTTTTATGACTTAAAGTTGAAGTTGACACATGGAAACACAAGAAGGGGGTTGGATTGTGTTTCTTAACATATTTTCTAAAAAGCCTTTTCTCAAACACTTTTACAAGCAGATCCAAATAAACATCAAACAAACAGGAAAATGTTTTTTGAAGAGTTAACAAACTCAGATTCAAAACCCCACAGATTAGTATAACCAAAAACTGTAAAAGATAAGGGTTAGATAACTCACACAAATATTTTATCCCCGATTCACTCTCTTCTATCCAAGAGCTACGTCGAGTCCCTTCTACCGGAAGGTTTTATCTACTATTCTCCAAATAGGTTACGAGTATTCAACACCTCTTCAAAGCTACAAGTATTCTTTCTCTACCTAGCCTCTTCAGGCTCTAACTCTAACAAAGAGTTTTACAACTTTGATATAAGAACTCACTATGTGTGAGGATTTGAAAGTTTGAGATCAACAAGATTTACACATAAACTTGTTTTACAATTTCAATAGAGTTTCTGCACTATATTATCAGTTGTTTGTGTATGTGTGTCTTTATGTCTCTACGTATCTGTGTATATATAGATGAAGTGCTTCTCTGTCTTAATCTTCTTCAACGGTCTTCAAATCATATCCGTTTAGATATAGCATTAAATGCTTGGATCTGTTGAGACTGATAACTTGATATGCTTCTTGGAGAAGTGCTTTTGATTATCAGAGGAATGCTCAAAGTAGAGTTGTCACTTCTCTGTTGTACCAAAGGTTGCTTTTTGATTTTCCATATTTGAACTTGACTTAATCTTTACAACAATGGTGTTGACAGAGTGCAAGGGTTTATGGTTTTGATGGTACGAAGTTTTTTTATCTAAGAGATAAAGATTTTAAACAATAGAAGCAGCAAGGGTAAAAATACATATATTCTTTGAATTAAATAAGCAATCATTTGAAATAAATACACTTACGCTTAGACGGGTTCACGTATTAACACTAGTGGACGCGCAGGTCTTTGGACGTGCAGGATTAACTTATCAGTGAGACGGGCTCGTCTACTGATAATGCGTCTACAGAATTTTCGTCAAGTTCCGAGAGTTTGGACGTGCTATGCTTAAGAGCTCGTCTGCTGACGTGGCGTCTAGTGAAACTACTCCGTCTATCAAGTCTTTGGACTTGTTATATTTCAATGTCTCGTCTACTTGATTTTTCTTTAGACTTAGTAACGCGTCTTCCTAAGTTAATTTTCAAGACCTCTTCTATTCTTATTTTAACGATCTCGTCTACCATAAAGCTAAAGACTCAGAATTTTATCAAGAGTTGTAGACTCGTCTAGAGGAATGAAATAGAATCCGATAGATTCCATACTTAAATTTTAAGTTCCTCTGACTCGTATACATCAAGTAGTCCATGCATACTTATAACAAACAAGTTAGATCTTTGATAACACTTTGCCATACAAATCTAACCTTTTTGTTAACATCAAAGCTTAAGAGATTATTTTAATCCAAAAGCACTTTGGTTCTAACAATCTCCCCTTTTTGATGATGACAAAACCAATTAAATTTGAGTGAGCAAAGTCTAAGAGAGCTACAGAGCTCCCCTAAGACAAAACATTCAAACTTTAAAGAGTAAAACAAATAAGTAGCAAGACGTATCGTTTTAACTTATTAGATCAGGCAGATCATATTCAAAAAACATAGTATCGAGCTTATAAGTCCAACTAAAGAGATATATCAAAGACAGCAATATGCAATAAAGTATCGGATCATATCAAGCGAATTATGCAATAAAACAATATGCATGTGAAAACAGATATGTATGTCCAAAAACTGACTTTATATAAATATAAAATTTAATTCTATCATTTCTCCCCCTTTTTTGTCATCAGATAAAAAGGAAACAGGAGTGGACCAACATTGTCAGTTTAAAGAAACAAAAGAACGCTAAGAAGAGGGTGGAGGTGGTGGAGGAGGGTTCTGGTTTGGTGGAGGAGGAGGTTGATCTGACAGATTGTGACTCTGTTGGAAACTCTGTAAAATTCTCATCATTTGGTTGATCATTACATTTGTTGGAGCCAAGGCTTCAACAACTTGCTCCTTAACTTCCACTTTGACTTTCTCCTCTATGATCTTTCCAATAATCTCTTCAAAATTCTGAGGTAGAGAAGGTCTTGATCTTTCAGCACTGTCTTGAGCATGTGCTTGACCTTGAAAAGTACTTATAGCTCTAGAATTATGATGTTGATCATGTGGATGGATGACTGTCAGAGCCAATGACTGAGATTAGTTCTTTTCAGAAGTGCTTGGTCTTTGAGCAGACTCAACAACTTCCTCATTCCCGGTTTCTGGTTGAACAACATCAGCATTCAAATCCTGTTCTTAAACTATGATTTCTTCCTCAGTATGCTCAGAAGGAGGAGGATATGGTGGTGGAGAAGAAGCAAGAGTGAGTACATGAGGAGACATCTCTTTAGCCCAGTGGACAGGGCCTTCTTCATAGACAGGACTTATGACAGGAATTCCAAGAGTATCCTTGTGAATGAAGAATCTGACATTCAAGAGTCCACATTTTCCTCTAACTTTAGGAATACTTCTCTTCTCTTGTTCACTCGGACCAGAGGATGAAGCTTCCTTAGCACAAGCCACCATATGATTTGACCAAATAACAACTACAGAGTCTTCATCTATGTCTTCAACTGGCTGTGACAACCAGAATTCATTCATATTCTAATCAATAGGATCAACGGTATCGGGATTGGTCATGCAAGAATGGTTTTCTGGTTTCTTTGCAGTGCTCCTTTGCTTCTTCAGATCCTTATCTTTGTTCAAGTCTATCATAGGTAGTCTTGGAGCAATCAAATAAGGTCTAACACCAATCTTTGTCTCCTTCTTGGTATGAAACATCCATGTTGGAGGGACAAAGTTTGCAGCTCTAACATATCTTGGCAGCTGAAATTCATTTTGCAGAAAAGCATATAAGAGGTGGTCCACAAGACTAACAGCTTTTCCATAAACACTTGGATGCCTAAAGGTTACCCAAGATGTGTCTATATCCATAATGAATTTTGGTCTTCCTTCAGTTCTTGACCTTTTGTGCACAATTGTTGGAGCTTTAGCTTTGCTAGGGTCAGTATACCAAACAGGTATGATGTGCCTGTTGACACCATCTATGAAAGGTTTGAAAGGAGGGATTTGATGTGGTTTGGATAGATTTTGTAGGTGGGAATTTTTGTAGTGGAAGGTGAGTAAGGGCAGGTCCAATGTGGTTGTGCAGAGTGGATGGAAGAGGATTGTTGTTGTTTGGCACATAGGGAATGGGTACATGCCATGGGGTGTAGGTAGATTTAGGTTCATATTCATATTCAGGCAAGGGATAGAAAGGTCTCGGTTGACTCGGTTCAGGTTCATGTTTGTGATAGAGTATTTTCCAGTCTCTTTTGACTTTGGCCCAGCTTTCAGCTTTGCCATTATAGAGAACTGAACGGTTAGTGTAATGGAATTTGGTCCTTGGAAATTTGGGAAAGGGGGCACCATGGTTAATCCCTACATCATCTGTTTGATTGAACCAGGGATCATCTGCAGGTATTATGGGTTGGAAATGTGGTCTATTTGGTGAGGTTTGTACAATTGGAAATGTGGTGAAAAGGTTTGTGGTGATAGTAGTGTGGGTATGTAAACATCAGTGTCAGGTGCATCAGCAACATTATCCATACTATCTAAGCTTTCTACTAAGGCATCTACTGCTAATTGAACATGATCATTAGCAGAGATATTTACCTCAGAAGTCACAGAGGACTTAGCTAACATCAGTAGCAGCAGTAGTTTTCTGCTTCTTTAGAATAGCACTGACGGGGATACTGTCCTCATCATCTTCATCTTCATTATGGGACATGATTGGATCCATTGTCCTTTTCTGAGATGGAGCAGGTTGAGGGGCAACATCAGCTTGTTCCCTGATCACAACGCCGCAACAAAGCTTTCGGTAATTGGTTTCCTTACAACAGTTGTTTTTCTTTCATCATGTCCTTTTTAGCCCTAGAGTCTCAAAGATTGTTGAGCTCCATTTGTTCCTCCTTAATCTTCATCATCTTTTATGCTTTAGCCGTAGAAGCAGCAATGTATGTACTGAGATTCATGTTGGCTATGTTCATCTTCCCAAAGTCAGCAGCAGACATACCCTTCTCAGTTAGAATTCTTGCTTGCTCTTCAGGAGACTTGGTAGCAAGAGTGACATAGATTCCTTGAGACTTGAAGATCTTTGACAGAAGGTGACAGTATGGAATTGCAGAGAGCTTCTTCTTGTGAACAACAGCATCCCTGAATCTTGCATAGAGATTTCTGGGCAGGTTGATTTTAGTCTCAGTGATGAGATGGCAAAGACAGAACTTGTGCAGCGCTAAAAAGTTATCCTTAGACCCAGTTTTATGCAAAACAACCTTGTTCAGCAACTGATGAAGAATGCAAACCTCATCCTTCATTTCAACTGACTTCCAGGAATGAGTTCTCACAGTATCTTCTCTCATCAGGAAGGCAACTATCACCTCAGAACCACCAAGGTCCTTCTACCACTTATCAGTAAAAACCACTCCTTCTTGAGCGTAGTTGATAGCATCAGAGATGGTCTTTTCAGAAACCACTACTCGTTTTCCAAGTACCTCAGCAGAAATATCAACAATTGTTACATGAAGGTTTCTCCAGAAATCCCTCATTAGATTTGTGTAGATGGAGACTTTTTCCACGAAGAGTCCTCCCCAACCAGCATCATTGATGTTCTTACTTACATCTAAGTTATATTCTTCCAAAATTCCAAATTTGAAGTGGTGCTCAGTAGCAAGATTCAGCTTGTCCACATTGAAAGCAATAGAAGAGGAAGCCATTGATGAGGTTTGAGAGTTTAGGGTTTAGTGGCAAGAAAACAGAGCAGTCGAGGGTTCAAAGAGAGAAGATTGTGAAAGGTTTTTCAGTGGGAAAAAGTATTACTTAAAAAAGTTTCGAATTTGAAGAGTTTTCCCAAAGAAAAAATAAAAAAAATGAAAACGTGTGAGAAAAGGAGTAATGAGCACTGATGCGGTGCAGGTTTTTGAAACCGTAAAAAGCTATTGATGGAATTGATGGAAATAATCGACTCAAAGACAAGGATATTATTAAATATGTCTTGGACATGAATTAATGCAAATATAATAATAGATATCATAGACGAGTTTGATAAAACTATATAAACAATCAATGGACGCAATGCTTATTGGACGCACGTGACATGCATTGAACGCACTTGAGCAATAGATGCGCATGCAATAGACACAAGCATTGGACACATTGTTAATTCACACAAATCATATTAAGATGTTTTCTAATAAATATGAATCTGTCCTCTGCAAGAGGTTTAGTGAAGATATCTGCCCATTGATGGTCAGTATCCATAAATTGTATATCAATAATGCCTTTTTGCACATAATCTCTAATAAAGTGATGTTTGATTTATAAATGCCTAGCCCTTGAATACAATATTGAATTCTTAGATTTATTGCAGCAGTATTATCACACATAAGTGGAATACTACTTACAAATACATTGTAGTCCTCCAATTGATATTTGATCCATAGAAGTTGTGAAACTAGCAGCTGAAATATACTCATCTTCAACAGTTGATAAGGCAATAGTGCTTTGTCTTTTGCTTGACCATGAGACTAGATTAGCTCCAATGAAGTGACATCCTCCACTGGTACTTTTTCTTTCTATTCTATCTCCAGCATATAGTCAGCATCACAAAAACCAACTAATCTGTAATCACAATTTTTCTTTACAAACCCAGATTAGTAGTACCTTTTAAATACCTAAATATTCTTTTAATTGCTTATAAATGAGATTCTCTTGGATCAGATTGAAATCGAGCACATACGCATACACTGAACATAATATCAGGTCTAGATGCAGTAAGATATAGCAGAGATCCGATCATACCACTATATACCTTTTGGTCTACCTTTTTATCTTTGTCATCTTTGTTCAGTATGGACGTGGGATGCATAGGAGTGTTCATAGGTTTGCAATCATCCATCTTGAATTTCTTTAACAATTCCTTTGTATACTTAGTTTGATGGATGTACACCTCGTCCACTGTTTGCTTAACTTGAAGTCCAAGAAAGAACTTGAGTTCTCCCATCATGCTCATTTCAAACTCTTTCTGCATAAGCTTAGAGAATTATTTATATAGAGATTCATTAGTATCACAAAAAATTATGTCATCAACATATATTTGAACAATAAAACTGGACTTATTAGATTTTCTAAATAAGGTTGTATCAACATTTCCTCTACTAAATCCATTGTCCATTAGGAATGAACCTAAGGTTTCATACCAAGGTCTAGGAGCTTGTTTAAGGTCATATAAAGCTTTCTTTAGCTTATATACGTGTTCAAGTTGGGTTTCACTTTCAAAACTCGGAGGTTGCATAACATATAAGTCCTCACTAATAGCACCATTTAGAAAGGCACTTTTTACATCCATTTGATATAGCATTATACTATGATGTGCAGCAAATGATAATAAGATGCGAATTGCCTCTAATATATCAACCGGTGCAAAAGTTTCAGTGTAGTCTATACATTCTTCCTTAGAATAACCTTGTGCAACAAGTCTAGCTTTATTTCTTATCACCTTACCATTTTCATCAAGTTTGTTTCTGTAAACCCATTTGGTTCCAATAACTGATTTGTCTTTAGGTAAAGGCACAAGAGTCCACACTTCACTTCTCTCAAACTGGTTCAGTTCTTCCTGCATTGCAAGAATCCAGCCCTCGTCCAGTAGAGCCTCGTCTACTGTCTTTGGTTTTAACTTAGAGACTAAGGCAGAATCATCTTGCTATCTGAATGTAGATCTGGTTCTTAGCTTATCATTAGGATTCCCAATGATTTGATCTCGTGGATGATAATTCCTGAAGTACCAAGATCTCTGAACATTTTCTTGTTAAGAAGTTGAAGTTTCTGACTCATGTTGTTGAGGGTCGTCCACATGATCATCAGGTTTGACCTTTGTTTGAGTTTCAGAATCCTTGAGATTCAGATCTGCAATAGCTTCATCAAGCTCTGATAATTTCTTATCAGGCTGTTTGTCATCAAACTTAACATGTATACATTCTTCTACTACTAAGTTCTGGAATTATAAACTCTAAATCCTTTTGATGATTCAGAATATCCTAACAGAATTCCATTATCTACTTTAGCATCAAATTTACCAAGTTGTTCTTTAGTATTCAATATATATCATTCACAACCAAAAGGATGAAAGTAAGATATGTTGGGTTTTCGTCCTTTCCGCGGTTCATAAGGAGTCTTATTCAAAATTGGTCTAATGTATATTCTGTTCTGAATGTAGCAGCCGGTATTAACAGCTTCAACCCAGAAGTGTCTAGAGACAGAGTTATCATTGAGCATTGTTCTATCCATCTCTTGAAAAGATCTGTTATTTCTCTCTATCACACCAATTTGTTGTAGTATTCTAGGTATTGAGAAGTTATGAAGTATACCACTTTCGTCACAGAACTTATGAAATAGCTCATTTTCAAATTCTCCCCATGGTCACTTCGATTGAAGTGATACACATGCCTTTTTCTTTTCGTACACGTTTTGAATCACGGAGAAGACCTTGAAAGACTCACCCCCGTGAGCTAGAAACACAACCCATGTCCATATAGTGTAGTCGTCTACTATGACTAGACCATATTTCTTTCCACTAACAGAGGCAAGTCCTAGTTGGTCCAAATAGATTAAGGTGTAGCAACTCTAGTGGTCTATTGGTACTAACAACATTTTTAGATTCAAAAGAACCTTTGACTTGTATTCCTTTTGACATGCATCACGAGATAGCATCAGATTTGAACTTAAGGTTTGGTAATCCTCTCACGAGGTTATGCTTATTTAGCATTGAAATTAACTTCAAGCTTGCATGACCTAGCCTTTTGTGCCAAATCCACCGCTTATCTTCAATGGACACTAGACATGAGACACTTTGATTCGTAAGGTCCTCCAAGTCAATCTTATACAGATTGTTTTGCCTCTTGGTAGTGAATAAGAGTGACCCATCAGGTTTCTTGACATTACATACGTTCTTATCAAAAGAAATAGCAAATATACTATCACACAATTGACTTATGCCTGGTAGATTGTGTTTTAAACCATTAACTAATAGAACATTATCAATGGAGGGAAAAGGATGTTTACCAATTTTACCTATTCCAATGACATTCCTTTTCTGATTACCTCCAAAGGTAACCTAGTCAACATCCCTATGTTTAAGGTCTTGGAACATACAACTTTCTCCCATCATGTGACGTGAGCAACCACTGTCCAATTACCAGGATGTGTGTTTCTTTCATGTTGTTAAGCAAGTCGACAACAGGTACAATCTTATCTTTAGGTGCCCAGATTGACTTGGGTCCTTTCTTGTTAGTAGTTATTGGACGAGCATGTTTAGTATGCTTAAGATGTATGCATCTAGATGTTGTATGACCACTTTTTCCACACACTTTACAGTAAGTGCTGGACGAGCTTGTTTAGTATGCTTAAGATGTATGCATCTAGATGTTGTATGACCACTTTTTCCACACACTTTACAGTAAGTGCTGGACGAGCTTGTTTAGTATGCTTAAGATGTATGGATCTAGATGTTGTATGACCACTTTTTCCACACACTTTACAGTAAGTGCTGGACGAGCTCAATTTAGTTTTAACATGCAGTGTTTGAGCTTTTGAGGTTCTACTATGCATATGTGGTTTTGGCTTTCTATGAGATGCTTCATGCTTTTCTTTGTCATAGCCAAGGCCAGACTTATCATAAGGGGACCTAGAGTACCATAAAATTATACTTAGTTTATCTGAGCCACCTACAAATTTAGACAGAGTGTCTGTCAGATATGTCACATCTTATTTTAGTTTTGTAACTTCACAAGAGACAGTTGGCTCACACTTGAGTTTGTCAGTTAGATTGACATTCTCTGATTTTAGTTTGTCATTTTCATTTACAATACTTATTTTATCCATGCAAACCCTATCAAATTCTTTAGATAGTTTGGAAAATTTCTTTTTGAGACTTCTATACTCATGAGACAGAATTGATGAGTTGTGCAATAATTCATCAAATGCATCCTGAAGAATGGAAGCATTAGAATCCATTACCTCTGCATCAGTGTATTCACTTTCTGATGATGTACTAGCCATGGGATAGATATTTGCCTCTTCCTCTGCTTCATTTTCTTCATCAGATGAAGACAGATCCAGATCCTTCCAAGTAGCCATCAAGCCCTTCTTCTTTTTGTCCTTCAGTTCTGGGCAATCAGATTTGAAGTGACTAGGCTTTCTGTACTCGAAGTACAGAGGTGGACCATTTTCCTTAGAGTCTGATTTCTCCTTGATGAACTTTTTGTTGAAATACTTCCTTCTGAAGTCACTTTTCTTTCTCCACATATGTTGAATCTTTCTGGAGATGAAAGATGGTTCATCCTCATCAGATCCTTCACCACTGTCAGAATTGTCTGCTTCATCAGAAGATTCCTAGGCTTTAAGAACTTTGGAAAAGCTAGCCTTCTTTGCCTTTAGGGCAACATATTTTCCTTTTCTAGAACTTTCTTCTTCATTGAGCTCAAGCTTATGAACTTTTAAAAATGCAAGAAGTTCCTCCAAAGTGAGAGTATCGAGGTTCTTTGCTTCCTGAATAGCAATAACCTTAGGTCTCCACTGTTTATGTAAGCTCCTCCAAATTTTTGTGACATGATCTCTGTGCTCATAGGTTTTTCCCAGAGATCTAAGACTGTTGGTGATAGTTTGGAAACTTCTAAACATTTGTTTAGCTTTCAGATCTGGTGATAGCACACATCAAATAGTGATTAGCTTTCAGATTGAGTTGATGTTGAGTTTTCAGCTCTTGAGTCCATTGAGCTCTAGGAATAGCAGCTCCAGCATCACCTCTTGGCTCAGTGTAGCTATTTTCAATCAGCTCCCAGATGTCCATGTTTTGTGCATCAAGAAAAGTCATCATTCTCTTTTTCAGTAGTCATAATCACTACCATCAAAGAGAGGATGTCCGTTGATTGGTTGTCCTTCTGTATCCATGCTTGTTGGATCGTACTCCCTCAGCACTTTCTAGATGCTCAACCCTTTCGAGACTGAGCTCTGATATCAACTGAAGTTGACACGGAAACACATGAAGGGGGGTTGAATTGTGTTTCTTAACATATTTTCGAAACAGTCTTTTCTCAAACACTTTTACATGCAGATCCAAATAAACATCAAACAAATAGGAAAACGTTTTTTTGAAGAGTTAACAAACTCAGATTCAAAACCCCATAGTTAGTATAACCAAAAACTGTAAAAGATAAGGGTTAGATAAATCACATGAGTATTTTATCCCGGTTCACTCTCTTTCAACCAAGAGCTACGTCCAGTCCCTTCTACCTGAATGTTTTATCTACTATTATCCAAATAGGTTACAAGCATTCAACACCTCTTCAAGCTACATGCATTATTTCTCTACCAAGCCTCTTCAGGCTCTAACTCTAAAAAAGAGGTTTACAACTTTGATCTAATAACTCACTATGTGTGACGATTTGAAAGTTTGAGATCAACAAGATTTACACATAAACTTGTTTTACAATTTCAACAGAGTTTCTGCACTATATTATCAGAGTTTGGTGTATGTGTGTCTTTATGTCTCTGTGTATCTGAGTATATATAGATGAAGTGCTTCTCTGTCTTGATCTTCTTTAACGGTATTCAAATTATATCTGTTTAGATATAGTATTAAATGTTTGGATCCGTTGAGACTGATAACTTGATATGCTTCTTGGAGAAGTGCTTTTGATTATTAGAGGAATGCTCAGAGTAGTGCCGTCACTTCTCTGTTGTACCAGAGGTTGCTTTCTAACTTTCCATCTTTGTACTTGACTTGATCTTTACAACAATGTAGTTGACAGAGTGCAAGGGTTTATGGTTTCGATGGTACGAAGTTCTTTTATCCAAGAGATAAAGATTTTAAACAATAGAAGCAGCAAGGGTAAAAATACATATATTCTTTGAATTAAATAAGCAATCATTTGAAATAAATACACTTACGCTTAGACGGGTTCACGTATTAACACTAGTGGACGCGCAGGTCTTTGGACGTGCAGGATTAACTTATCAGTGAGACGGGCTCGTCTACTGATAATACGTCTACAGACTTTTCATCTAATTCCGAGAGTTTGGACGTGCTATACTTAAGAGCTCGTCTGCTGACGTGGCGTCTAGTGAAACTACTCCGTCTATCAAGTCTTTGGACTTGTTATATTTCAATGTCTCGTCTCCTTGAGTTTTCTTTAGACTTAGGAACGGGTCTTCCTAAGTTAATTTTTAAGACCTCGTCTATTCTTATTTTAATGATCTCGTCTACCATAAAGCTAAAGACTCAAAATTTTACCAAGAGTTGTAGACTCGTCTAGAGGATTGAAATAGAATCTGATAGATTCCATACTTTAAATTTTAA
Organism: Sophora flavescens; assembly: GCA_030762895.1. NCBI lineage: Eukaryota > Viridiplantae > Streptophyta > Magnoliopsida > Fabales > Fabaceae > Sophora > Sophora flavescens. Next base: position 186,285,160 of record CM061063.1, on the reverse strand, counting down.
TTTCCTCTGACTCGTATACATCAAGTAGTACCTGCATACTTGTAACAAACAAGTTAGATCTTTGATAATACTTTGCCATACAAATTTAACCTTTTTGTTAACATCAAAGCTAAAGAGATTATTTTAATCCAAAACCACCTTGGTTCTAACAATCTCCCCCTTTTTGATGATGTCAAAAACTAATTAAATTTGAGTGATCAAAGTCTAAGAGAGCTACAGTGCTCCCCCTAAGACAAAGCATTCAAACTTTAAAGAACAAAACAAATAAACAGCAGCACATATCAGTTTTAACTTATTAGATCAGGCAGATCATATTCAAAAAACATAATATCATAGCTAAACACTTTATCAGAGCTTATAAGTCCAACTAAAGAGATATATCAAAGACAGCAATATACAATAAAGTATCAGATCATATCAAGCAAAATTATGCAATAAAACAATATGCATGTGAAAGCAGATATGTATGTCCAAAAACTGACTTTATATAAATATAAATTTTATTATATCCTTTCTCCCCCTTTTTTGTCATCAGACAAAAAGGAAACAGGAGTAGACCATCATTGTCAGTATAAAGAAAAAAAAGAAAGATAAGAAGAGGGTGGAGGTGGTGGAGGAGGGTTCTAGTTTGGTGGAGGTGGAGGAGGTTGATATGACAGATTGTGACTCTATTGGAAACTCTGTAAAATGCTCATCATTTGGTTGATCATTACATTCGTTGGAGCCAAGGCTTCATCAACTTGCTCCTTGACTTGCTCCTTAACTTCCACTTTGACTATCTCCTCTATGATCTTTCCAATAATCTCTTCAAAATTCTGAGGCAAAGAAGGTCTTAAGCTTTCAGCACTGTCTTGAGCATGTACTTGACCTTAAAAATTACTTATAGCTCTAGAATTTTTAGGTTGATCATATGGATGGATGGATGCATCGTGAGCCAATGGCTGAGATGAGTGCTTTTCAAAAGTGCTTGGTCTTGGAATAGACTCAGCAACTTCCTCATTCCCGGTTTCTGGTTGAACAGCATCAGCATTCAAATCCTGTTCTTCAACTATGATTTCTTCCTCAGTATGCTCAGAAGGAGGATATGGTAGTGGATAAGAAGCAAGATTGAATACAGGAGGAGGTAGCTCTTTAGCCCAGTGGACAGGGCCTTCTTCATAGACAGGACTTATGACAGGAATTCCAAGAGTATCCTTGTGAATGAAGAATCTGACATTCAAGTGTCCACATTTTCCTCTAACTTTAGGAATACTTCTCTTCTCTTGTTCACTCGGACTAGAGGATGAAGCTTCCTTAGCACAAGCCACCATGTGATTTGACCAAATAACAACTACGGAGTCTTCATCTATGTCTTCAATCTTTTGTGACAACCAGAATTCAATCATATTCTAATCAATAGGTTCAACAAAGATTGGATTGGTCATGCAAGAATTGTTTTCTGGTTTCTTTGTAGTGCTCCTTTGCTTCTTCAGAACCTTATCTTTGTTCAAGTCTATCATAGGTAGTCTTGGAGCAATCATGTAAGGTCTGACACCATTCTTTGTCTCATTCTTGGTATGAAACATCCATGTTGGAGGGACAAAGTTTGCAGCTCTAACATATCTTGGCAGCTCAAATTCATTTTGCAGAAAAGCATATAAGAGGTGGTCCACAAGACTAACAGCTTTGCCATAAACACTTGGATGCCTAAAGGTTACCCAAGATGTGTCTCTGTCCGGAATGAATTTTGGTCTCCCTTCAATTCTTGACCTTTTGTGCACAATTGTTGGAGCTTTGGCTTTGCTATGGCCAAGATACCAAAATGGGTAAGATGTGCCTGTTGACACCATCTGTGAAAGGTTTGAAAGGAGGGGATTTGATGTGGTTTGGATAGATTTTATAGGTGGGAATTTTTGCAATGGAAGGTGAGTAAGGGAAGGTCCAATGTGGTTGTGCAGAGTGGATGGAAGAGGATTATTGTTGTTTGGCACATAGGGAATGGGTACATGCCATGGGGTGTAGGTAGATTCAGGTTCATATTCATATTCAGGCAAGGGATAGAAAGGTCTGGTTGACTCTGGTTCAGGTTCAAGTTTGTGATAGAGTATTTTCCAGTCTCTTTTGACTTTCGCCCAGCTTTCAGCTTTGCCATTATAGAGAACTGAAGGGTTAGCGTAATGGAATTTGGTCCTTGGCAATTTGGGAAAGAGGGCACCAGGGTTAATCCCTACATCATCTGGTTGATTGAACCAGGGATCATCTGCAGGTATTATGGGTTGGAAATATGGTCTATTTGGTAAGGTTTGTACAGTTGGAAATGTGGTGAAGAGGTTTGTGGTGATAGTAGTGTGGGTATGTAAACATCGGTGTCAGGTGCATCAGCAACATTATCCCTACTTTCTAAGCTTTCTACTAAGGCAGCTACTGCTAATTGAACATGATCATTAGCAGAGATATTTACCTCAGAAGTCATAGAGGACTTAGCTTTTCTTAAGGGTTTCCTTCTCCTGGTAGGAACAACAACATCAGTAGCAGCAACAGTTTTCTGCTTCTTTAGAATAGCACTGATGGGGATACTGTCCTCATCATCTTCATCTTCATTATGGGACAGGACTGGATGGAGCAGGTTGAGGGGCAACATCAACTTGTTCCCTGATCACAATGCCAGTAACAGGCTTTCTGGCAATTGGTTTCCTTACATTAGTTGTTTTTCTTCTTACTGTCCTTTTCAGCCCTAGAGTCTCAGCATTGTTGAGCTCCATTTGTTCCTCCTTAATCTTCATCATCTCTTCTGCTTTAGCCATAGAAGCAGCAGTGTATGTGATGAGATTCATGTTGGCTATGTTCATGTTCCCAAAGTCAGCAGCAGACATACCCTTCTCAGTTAGAATTCTTGCTTGCTCTTCTGGAGACTTGGTAGCAAGAGTATCATAGATTCCATGAGACATGAAGATCTTTGACAGAAGGTGATAGTATGTAATGCAGAGAGCTTCTTCTTGTGAACAACAACATCCCTGAATCTTCCATAGAGATTTCTGGGCAGGTTGATTTTAGTCTCAGTGATGAGATGGCAAAGACAACTTGTGCAAAGCTGACAAGTTGTCCTTAGACACGGTTTTATGCAAAACAACCTTGTTCAGCAACTGATGAAGAATGCAAACCTCATCCTTCATTTCCACTGACTTCCAGGAATGAGTTCTCACAGTATCTTCTCTCATCAGGAAGGCAGTTGTCACCTCAGAACCACCAAGGTCCTTCTCCCACGTATCAGTAAAAACCACTCCTTCTTGAGCGTAGTTGATAGCATCAGAGATGGTCTTTTTAGAGACCACTACTCGTTTTCCAAGTACCTCAGCAGAAATCTCAGTAATTGTTACATGAAGGTTTCTCCAGAAATCCCTAATTAGATTTGGGTAGATGGAGACTTTTTCCACGAAGAGTCCTCCCCAACCAGTAGCATTGATGTTCTTACTTACATCTAAGTTATATTCTTCCAAAATTCCAAAGTTGAAGTGGTGCTCAGTTGCAAGGTTCAGCTTGTCCACATTGAAAGCAACAGAAGAGGAAGCCATTGATGAGGTTTGAGAGTTTAGGGTTTAATGGCAAGAAAACAGAGTACCCGAGGGTTCAAAGAGAGAAGATTGTGAAAGGTTTTTCAGTGGGAAAAAGAATTACTTAAAAAAGTTTTGAATTTGAAGAGTTTTCCCAAAGAAAAAATAATAAAAATAAAAACGTGTGAGAAAAGGAGTAATGAGTACTGATGCGGTGCAGGTTTTTGAAACCGTAAAAAGCTATTGATGAAATTGATGGAAATAACTGACTCAGCATAAGGATATTATTAAATATGTCTTCGACATGAATTAATGCAAATATAATAATAGATATCATAGACGAGTCTGATAAAACTATGTAAACAGTCAATGGACACAATGCCTATTGGACGTACATGTAACATGCATTGGACGCACTTAAGCAATAGATGCGCATGCAATAGACGCAAGCATTGGATGCATTTTTAACCCACACAAATCATATTAAGATGTTTTCTAATAAATATGAATCTGTCCTCTGCAAGAGGTTTAGTGAAGATATCTGCCCATTGATGGTCAGTATCCACAAATTGTATATCAATAATGCCTTTTTGTACATAATCTCTAATAAAGTGATGTTTAATTTATATATGCTTAGCCCTTGAATGCAATAATGGATTCTTAGATTTATTGCAGCAGTATTATCACACATAAGTGGAATACTACTTATAAATACATTGTAGTCCTCCAATTGATGTTTGATCCATAGAAGTTGTGAGCAGCAACTAGCAGCTGAAATATTCTCAGCTTCAGTAGTTGATAAGGCAATAGTGCTTTGTCTTTTACTTGACCATGAGACTAGATTAGCTCCAATGAAGTGACATCCTCCCCTGGTACTTTTTCTTTCTATTCTATCTCCAGCATAGTCAGCATCACAAAAACCAACTAATCTGTAATCACAAATTTTCTTAAAGCACAAACCCAGGTTGGTAGTACCTTTTAAATATCTAAATATTCTTTTAACTGCTGATAAATGAGATTCTCTTGGATCAGATTGAAATCGAGCACATAAGCATACACTGAACATAATATCAGGTCTAGACGCAGTAAGATATAGTAGAGATCCTATCATATCTCTATATACCTTTTGGTGTACCTTTTTATCTTTGTCATCTTTGTTCAGTATGGACGTGGGAGGCATAAGAGTGTTCATAGGTTTGCAATCATCCATCTTGAATTTCTTTAACAATTCCTTTGTATACTTAGTTTGATGGATGTACACCTCGTCCACTGTTTGCTTAACTTGAAGTCCAAGAAAGAACTTGAGTTCTCCCATCATGCTCATTTTAAACTCTTTCTGCATAAGCTTAGAGAATTATTTACATAGAGATTCATTAGTATCACAAAAAATTATGTCATCAACATATATTTGAACAACAATAAAACTGGACTTATTGGATATTCTAAATAAGGTTGTATCAACATTTCCTCTACTAAATCCATTGTCCATTAGGAACGAACTTAACCTTTCATACCAAGCTCTAGGAGCTTGTTTAAGGCCATATAAAGCTTTCTTTAGCTTATATACGGGTTCAAGTTGGGTTTCACTTTCAAAACCCGGAAGTTGTATAACATATATGTCCTCACTAATAACACCATTTAGAAAGGCACTTTTTACATCCATTTGATATAGAATTATACTATGATGTGCAGGAAATGATAATAAGATGCGAATTGCCTCTAATCTAGCAACTGGTGCAAAAGTTTCAGTGTAGTCTATACATTCTTCCTGAGAATAACCTTTTGCAACAAGTCTAGCTTTATTTCTTATCACCTTACCATTTTCATCAAGTTTGTTTCTGTAAACCCATTTGGTTCCAATAACTGATTTGTCTTCAAGTAAAGGCACAAGAGTCCACACTTCAATTCTCTCAAACGGGTTCAGTTCTTCCTACATTGCAAGAATCCAGCCCTCATCTAGTAGAGCCTCGTCTACTGTCTTTGGTTCTAACTCAGAGACTAAGGCAGAATCATCTTGCTCTCTGAATGTAGATCTAGTTCTTAGCTTATCATTAGGATTCCCAATGATTTGATCTTATGGATGATAATTCCTGAAGTACCAAGATCTCTGAACATTTTCTTGTTGAGAAGTTGAAGTTTCTGACTCATGTTGTTGAGGGTTGTCCACTTGATCATCAGGTTTGACCTTTGTTTGAGTTTTAGAATCCTTGAGATTCAGATCTGCAATAGCTTCATCAAGCTCCGATAATTTCTTATCAGGTTGCTTGTCATCAAAATTAACATGTATACATTCTTCTACTACTAAAGTTCTAGAATTATAAACTCTAAATCATTTTGATGATTCAGAATATCCTAACAGAATTCCATTATCTACTTTAGCATCAAATTTACCAAGTTGTTTTTAGTATTCAATATATAGCATTCATAACCAAAAGGATGAAAGTAAGATATGTTGGGTTTTCGTCCTTTCCATAGTTCTTAAGGAGTCTTATTCAAAATTGGTCTAATATATATTTTGTTCTGAATGTAGTAGCCAGTATTAACAGCTTCAGCCCAGAACTGTCTAAAGACAAAGTTATCGTTGAGCATTGTTCTAGCCATCTCTTGAAGAGATCTGTTATTTCTCTCTACCATACCATTTTGCTGTGGTATTCTAGGTATTGAGAAGTTGTGAAATATACCACTTTATTCACAGAACTTATGAAATAGCTCATTTTCAAATTCTCCCCCATGGTCACTTCTGATTGAAGTGATACACGTGCCTTTTTCATTCTGTACACGTTTGTCGAATACAGAGAAGACCTTGAAAGACTCATCCCTGTGAGCTAGAAACATAACCCATGTCCATCTAGTGTAGTCGTCTACTATGACTAGACCATATTTCTTTCCACTAACAGAGGCAGTCCTAGTTGGTCCAAATAGATCAAGGTGTAGCAACTCTAGTGGTCTATTGGTACTAACAACATTTTTAGATTCAAAAGAACCTTTGGCTTGTTTTCCCTTTTGACATGCATCACAGAGAGCATCGGATTTGAACTTAAGGTTTGGTAATCCTCTCACGAGGTTATGCTTATTTAGATTTGAAATTAACTTCAAGCTTGTATGACCTAGCCTTTTGTGCCAAATCCACCGCTCATCTTCAATGGACACTAGACATGAGACACTTTGATTCGTAAGGTCCTCCAAGTCAATCTTATACAGATTTTTTTACCTCTTGGTAGTGAATAAGAGTGACCCATCATGTTTCTTGACATTACACATGTTCTTATTAAAAGAAACAACAAATCCACTATCACACAATTGCCTTATGCTTAGTAGATTGTGTTTTAAACCATTAACTAATAGAACATTATCAAAGGAGGGAAAAGAATATTTACCAATTTTACCTATTCCAATGATCTTCCTTTTCTGATTACCTCCAAAGGTAACCCAGCTGATATGATCCTAAAAAGGTGCATGTAGATTTTCGAATCTATCCTTGAGTGAATGATGAGCCTCTGTTTGACTGGTTTTATAACTAGTAAAGACCTTGGCTTTGTGCTTATTTTATATCAATTTTACCCAAATTAGACTTGATTGTCCTTAAGTAGTATTTTGAGTCTGTAAAGTGTTTTTATGTTAATTTAGTTGATTTAGAGTGAATAAAGTATTTACTTTTACTTTCTATTTTCAGGTAAATAAAAAGGAATAATTATGGAGTTTCTCGCCCCGCGAGAATACTGCTCGCCTCGCGACCCCGAAGCTGACTGTTCCAAGAAAATGCAAAGTCTCTGGTTCGCCCCGCGAAGAAATGGCTCGCCTCGCGAGTCATCCAACCATGAAAAGTCAGAGACGATCACGGTTTGGGTGTGTTGACGGTCACGGGCGTTGCAGTTGGGAATTTGAAGCGTTCGCCTCGCGAGAAGACAAAGAGTTGCAGACCTTTCATGTTATTCGCCTCGCGAGCAGTGCTTCGCCTCGCGAGGACTTGGATTCCAGAAGCGTGTATATAAAGCAGTTTTAGGCAGAACTGAAGAAGTTAATCAGAGTTAGCCAGTTTTGGCTAATCTTTGGGAGTCAGTAGGAGTAGTGGTAGTTTCAATAGTTTATTTTCCTTTTCTTTTATTTTCTGCTTATGTCTGTAATGGAGAATTAATCTCCTAGATTAATCTACTGTGATTGGTTTCTATTAAGACTTGAGGTTTCTGTAATCCTGTTTCATTTGCTTTTCTCTTTTCAATGCCATGCTTTATATTTCTGTTTGCTTAATTCAGGAGTATATTGTGTTGTGTTGGTTTATCTCGGTGATATCATGTTCCTATAATTAATCGCGTTTGCTTAATTCGCGTGTGTTCGTTTCGTGTTCGCTTAGTTCACGAAGGGCTTAACCCCGTTTGCTTAATTCGGGAATAGGGACATATATTTGTAGTAGTGGTTTCGCTTGTAAATTGTTGCTACAACCGGGAGGGGATTAGAATCTGCTTAGGGTTGCATGAACCGATGATAGTTGGGAAACCGAGAACAGTAGGTTAATCGCTTAGCTTATTTGGTAACTGCTCTCTTTTCTTGCTTTGTTTTCTGTTTTGCTTCTTAATTTAGTTTTCAATCCAAAACCCCCAATTCTGACTTTTTCTAACTTTTTCTGTTAATAATAACAACAACTAAAGAGTCCTTGAGAGACGATCCGAGTTGTCGCTCTATACTACATTATTTTGTAAACGCTCGTTCTTTTTGGCGCGTGGCGACAGCGCGGTCAGTGAACAACCAAAATTATAGAAGAAGATGAATACAAAAATGGAAAAGGTGAGGAATGGAAGGTAGGAGCCACAATTCCAAGGGAAATTGATAAGCCAAGGTGAGGTTCACCACAAGAATCTTGGATTCTTGATAAGAACAAGGATGGTTCAACCAAGAACCAAAGAGAGACAATTCCCTCACAAATGGATTCAATCCAAAATGAACTCAAAGTTATCATTTCAAAATGATGCAAACCACCTTGGTTTGTAGTGCCATATCCCATTTCTTACCTTCATCCATTTGTTTATTTTCTTCTTCTTCTTCGAATTTGGTTGGTCACTCAAGGATAGGTTCTTCTATAATTCTATTTTGAACCCAGAGGATGAAGACGATTCCCAAAGGCAATAAATTCGAGGTCGAATTCTCTTCAAGAGGGAGGGAATGATACAAACCACCTTGGTTTGTGGAGCCATATCCCATTTCTTACCTTCATCCATTTGTTTATTTTCTTCTTATTCAAATTTTGTTGGTCACTCAAGGATAGATCCGAAAATCTACATGCTCCTTTTTAGGATCATATCACCAGCCAACATCCCTATGTTTAAGGTCTTGGAACATACACCTTTCTCCCGTCATGTGACGTGAGCAACCACTGTCTAAGTACCAGGATGTGTGTTTCTTTCCTGTTGTTAAGAAAGTCTACAACAGGTACAATCTTATATTTAGGTACCCAGATTGACTTGGGTCCTTTGTTGTTTGCAGTTACTGGACGAGCATGTTTTGTATGCTTAAGATGTATGCATCTAGATGTTGTATGGCCACTTTTTCCACACACTTTACAGTAAGTGCTGGACGAGCTTGTTTAGTATGCTTAAGATGTATGCATCTAGATGTTGTATGACCACTTTTTCCACACACTTTACAGTAAGTGCTGGACGAGCTCAGTTTAGTTTTAACATGCAGTGTTTGAGCTTTTGAGGTTCTACTATGCATATGTGGTTTTGACTTTTTATGAGATGCTTCATGCTTTTCTTTGTCATAGTCAAGGCCAGACTTATCATGAGGGGACCTAGCGTACCTTAAAATTAAACTTAGTTTATCTGAGATACCTACAAATTTAGACAGAGTGTCTGTCAGATATGTCACATCTTGTTTTAGTTTTGTAACTTCACAAGAGACAGTTGGCTCACACTTGAGTTTGTCAGTTAGACTGACATTATCTGATTTTAGTTTGTCATTTTCATTTATAATACTTATTTTCTCCATGCAAACCCTATCAAATTCTTTAGATTGTTTGGAAATTTTATTTTTGAGACTTCTATACTTATGAGACAGAATTGATGAGTTGTGCAATAATTCATCAAACGCATCTTGAAGAATGGAAGGGTTAGAATCAATTACCTCTGCATCAGTGTATTCACTTTCGGATGATGTACTAGCCATGAGACAGATATTTGCCTCTTCCTCTGCTTCATTTTCTTCATCAGATGAAGACTGATCCAGATCCTCCCAAGTAGCCATCAAGCCCTTCTTCTTTTTTGTCCTTCAGTTCTGGGCAGTCATCTTTGAAGTGACCAGGCGTTTGTACTCGAGGTACAGAAGTGGACCTTTTTCCTTAGAGTTTGATTTCTCCTTGATGGACTTTTTGTTGAAATGCTTCCTTCTGAAGTCACTTTTCTTTCTCCACATATGTTGAATCTTTCTGGAGATGAAAGACAGTTCATCCTCATCAGATCCTTCACCACTGTCAGAATTGTCTGCTTCATCAGAAGATTCCTAGGCTTTAAGAACTTTGGAAAAGCTAGCCTTCTTTGCCTTTAGGGCAACATATTTTCCTTTTATGGAACTTTCTTCTTCATTGAGCTCGAGCTTATGAACTTTTAAAAATCCAAGAAGTTCCTCCAAAGTGAGAGTATTGAGGTTCTTTGCTTCCTGAATAGCAGTGACCTTAGGTCTCCACTGTTTATGTAAGCTCCTCAAAATTTTTTTGACATGATCTCTGTTCTCATAGGTTTTTCCAAGAGATCTAAGACTGTTAGTGATAGTTTGGAAACTTCCAAACATTTGATTAGCTTTCAGATCTGGTGATAACACACATCAAATAGTGATTAGCTTTCAGATTGAGTTGATGTTGAGTTTTCTGCTCTTGAGTCCATTGAGCTCTAGGAATAGCAGCTCCAACATCACCTCTTGGCTCAGTGTAGCCAGTTTCAATCAGCTCCCAGATGTCCACGTCTTGTGCATCAAGAAAGGCCATCATTCTCTTTTTCCAGTAGTCATAATCACTACCATCAAAGAGATGATGTTTGTCGATTGCTTGTCCTTCTGTATCCATGCTTGTTGGATCGTACTCCCTCAGCACTTGTCAGATGCTCAACCCTTTCGAGGCTGAGCTCTGATACCAACTGAAGTTGACACAGGGAAACACAAGAAGGGGGGTTGAATTGTGTTTCTTAACAGATTTTTGAAAAAGCCTTTTCTCAAACACTTTTATAAGCATATCAAAATAAACATCAAACAAACAGGAAAATGTTTTTTGAAGAGTTAACAAACTCATATTCAAAACCCCATAATTAGTATAACCAAAATCTATAAAAGATAAGGGTTAGAGAAATCACACAAGTATTTTATCTTGGTTCACTCTCTTCCAACCAAGAGCTACGTCCAGACCCTTCTATCTGAAGGTTTTATCTACTATTCTCCAAATAGGTTACAAGCATTCAACACCTCTTCAGGTTACAAGTATTCTTTCACTACCAAGCCTCTTTTAGCTCTAACTCTAACAAAAAGGTTTACAACTTTGTTCTAATAACTCACTATGTGTGAGGATTTGAAAGTTTGATATCAACAATATTTACACATAAACTTGTTTTACAATTTCAACAGAGTTTTGTGTATGTGTGTCTTTATGTCTCTCGCGTATCTGAGTATATATAGATGACGTGCTTCTCTGTCTTGATCTTCTTTAACGGTATTCAAATTATATCCGTTTAGATATAATATTAAATGCTTGGATCCATTGAGACTGATAACTTGATATGCTTCTTGGAGAAGCGCTTTTGATTATCAGAGGAATGATCAAAGTAGTGTTGTCCCTTCTCTGTTGTACCAAAGGTTGCTTTCTGACGTTCCATCTTTGTACTTGACTTGATCTTTACAACATTGTAGTTGACAGAGTGCAAGGGTTTATGGTTTCAATGGTACGAAGTTCTTTTATCCAAGAGATAAAGATTTTAAACACTAGAAGCAGCAAGGGTAAAAAGACATATATTCTTTGAATTAAATAAGCACTCATTTGAAATAAATACACTTAAGCTTAGACAGACTCAGGTATTAACACTAGTGGATGAGCAGGTCTTTGGACGTGCAGGATTAACTTATCAGTGAGACGGGCTCGTCTACTGATAATGCGTCTACAGAATTTTCGTCTAGTTCCGAGAGGTTGGACGTGCTATACTTAAGAGCTCGTCTGCTGACGTGGCGTCTAGTGAAACTACTCCGTCTATCAAGTCTTTGGACTTGTTATATTTCAATGTCTCGTCTACTTGATTTTTCTTTAGACTTAGGAACGCGTCTTCCTAAGTTAATTTTTAAGACCTCGTTTATTCTTATTTTATCGATCTCGTCTACCATAAAGCTAAAGAATCAGAATTTTACCAAGAGTTATAGACTCGTCTAGAGGATTGAAATATAATCTGATAGATTCCATACTTTAAATTTTAAGTTCCTCTGACTCGTATACATCAAGTAGTCCCTGCATACTTATAACAAACAAGTTAGATTTTGATAACACTTTACCATACAAATTTAACCTTTTTGTTGACATCAAAACTTAAGAGATTATTTTAATCCAAAACCATTTTGGTTCTAACAAAAGTAAATAAATTTCCGAAAGTAACTAGCAAATTTCTTTTTAATTTATTTCCGCACGTGTTCACAAGATAATGCCCAAGGGGGTGTTACATTGTCAATGCTTATAAATTAAATCCTTTTTTTAATATTATTTCAATTACTAAATATTTGACTCAGTTTAATAACTTAATATTTTATTATAAAAAATTAATTTTATAGTATAATTTCGTACTTCATTATTTTGTTATTATCATTTCAAGAACTAAATTTTGTCTCTCAAATTTATTTATTTTTATTTAATTATTATGCTAAACAATAGTTTTTCTCATTAAGTTTTATTTTTATTATTATTATTATTTTAAATAGTGAGTTCTCTCATATTCATCTCTTGTCATTTTATTATTATTCAAACAATATTATTTTTAAAATTTTATCATTTATTATTTTATTATTTTTTATTTTATATATTCACCTTTTTACTTTAAGGACCTAGTTGAAAATCTTATATAAGTTTAGGGACTCGATTAGAAAATTTCTAATTCAGGGACCTAATTTAAAATTTTATATAAGTTCACGAACCTAATTAGAAATTTTTTTAGTTTAGGAACCCAATTGAAAATTCTCTAATAGTTTAGGGACCAACTCAATAATTAAACCATTTAAGGAGTAACAAAAGTAGAGTTTTTAAACATATTATTACGTGAAACTCATATAAACTCACTAATGGGTCCTACACGAATTTCACCAATAATAAAAAGTTTATTGAAGAAAGTTTCAAAAGAGCATGTTAGAAGTGTTTCTCAAAAAAAATTGTTATATTTGATAGTAATATATTCACATCTTAATTTTTATTGGATAATTACATCATATAATACTAATTAATTAAATAACATATTTTAATTTATTAAAATAAAAAACTAATAATTTTTTTATCAGTATTAAAATTCAAAACTAATAATTTGGTTATATCTTTTAAAAACATCATCCAAATAACTCTTTAATATTTAATAAAAATATTAAATATAAAAATATATTTATTATCTTAAAATATAGAAAAAATTTATATTAGTTAATATTTATCATCTCAGATTTGAGAGAAAAAATTTTATTCTTGAAATGATAATAGTAAAATAATAAAATATGAAATTATGTTAGAAAATTCATATTTTATAACAAAATATTAAGTTATTAAACTGAGTAAAATATTTAATATTTGAAATAACATTAAAATAATAAAAATGGAATAATAACATTAAATATTTGAAATAACATTAAAATATTTAATATTTAATACCAAAAATATTATTTAAAAAATATTAAAATAATCTAATAAAACTTCAATTAAAATATAAAATAACATAATAAATAATAAAATAACTTAAATAACTCAAAATATAATCTATACTATATTCAAATCTCACCGACTCCGCTACAATGTTCCTTTCATAAATTAATTTTTTTGTTGTTGACAAGTTCCTACCAAAAGTTAATGAGTACGATATTTCACTATTTTGTTTTTGTCTCTCCTTTACATATTTAACTTTTTAAAATTATTATTTAAGATTTTTTTTATAGAGAAAATGTTAGTAATTAGTGTGTTATGTTATATTTTTTTGTTAACAAATTATAGAGTTGCTTATCTTGAAAACTATATCGGATACTTATAAGTATTTTAAAAAGTTATTCATTTAATTGTCTACTTTTTAAAATTGCTTTTGCCTGTAATATTTTAAATAATTGAGTTTTAATTTGTTAACTTTTTGCCAATAATATAATCAATATAGATATTTTTTTTTTTATAATTTAGGTGAGTTGGGTCCCGAGGGAATATCGGGGTCAGGGCATACCTCACAGCTCAAAGAAAGCTTATCTCTACTTACAGATTACCCACCAGCAAGAATATAGATATATTTTTAAGTCTGAATTGATAATCGAATAAATTATAAATTATTTTAGGTCTTATTTTATTTTTCACCATGTTTTAAAATATATCCATATCAGAAATGTTTTTTTTTTTGTAGGAACCTACCATAATTAGGGTATTTGGCTCATCGTGGGTTCACAAAGCATCCCCACAAGCATAGATCCTTTGGACCCGCTATGCACTAATCTCTGCTCAGATGCTTATTCACAGTTAAGGTCCTCTCCTATAAACTCGCCTCGCAACCAACTCGACCACACTCAATCATTCATTGGGTCCATATCTTAATAGTTTTAAAGAAGGTGTAACTCTAAAAATTTGAACAGGACCCTACTAATTAATGTTGTTCAACTCTATTAATATTTGATATTTTTTATGTTTATTACAATATAATATTAATAATCACTATCATCGATATAAAATTCAAGCAACCATTGTTTTATAATCTTCTTTTAATTAATATAATGTAACAAAACTATTTTTTATTTTTTATCACATATTTATAACTTCAAATTATATTTTTTTTATTTTTTATTTTTATCTTATTTATTTTTTTATTATGAAGCCCGTGCGATGCATGGATACAATAATCTAGTTGACAATCAAACTAAGATGTCATATTTACTTAACTATATTCTTTATTTTATTTATTACTTTAAACAATAACTTGTTGTTAATTGAGATTTATTAGTTTAATCTTTTAATATTTTATTATAAAACAATGATTTTCAAGCACAATTTATATTTCATTATTTTGTTACCATCATCCATCATTTTATTACTTTTTATTTATATAGTCACATTTTTACTTTAGGGACCTAATTGAAAATTTTATATAAGTTCAGAGACCCAATTAAACACTTTTTAATTTAGGGACCCAATTGAAAATTTTACATAAGTTCAGGGGCCTAATTATAATTTTTTTAATTCTGGATCTAATTGGAAATTATCAAATAGTTCAGGGACCAACTCAATAATTAAATATGTCATATATATCGGTTCATCCAATTCAACCAATGACTCATTGGTTCGACCAATGACCCACTGACCTAGTGCCTCAATCGAGATGACGACCGGTCCGATTTTAATAACACTTTTTTTTACTCTACTAACTTAAAAAGTTTGATGTCTCCCGTTTGAACAAGGTTCGATCCTCAATTTTTTCAACTTCCATTTTTTTCCTTTTCCTCTTAAATAAACAGAACATATGGTGTGTTCTAGAAAAAATCGACAGAAGCTTCAGTGGGAATAAAACACGCAACCTGTTGACTTAAATGGGAACAAATGGGCGAATGACCATCAGCCTAAACATTGATGTTTTGTTAATGACTGTCTTCTTTATATTCATAACCTATTGTTATTTTGTTAGATTTATGGTTTAAAATTTATATTATTGATTGTGACAGTCACACTTAAGGAAAACAATTTTCATATTTTAAATTATTTTCAATTGTCCGTTAATTTCAATATTATTATTACTATTAACTAATTAAATGTTTACAACACTATTATTTTCATGACATAATCATATTGTATTCTAAAAAAAGTTTTAAAAAAATTTAAAAAATTAGAATGAACTTCCAAATATCATAACTCAACCTTAATAACCTTTAACACTACATTTGGAGTGAAAAATAAAATAAAAAATAAAAAATTCATCTTGACGTACAAAAGACTTAGCTGGGTCATCCACATTTCACTAGACTACACATTTTGTGACATAACCACATTGTCTTCTAAAAACAATTATTTTTAAAAAAATAGAATGATTTTCCAAATACTCTAAATCAACCCTAATAACCTTTAAACATAACTTTGGAGAGAAAAATAAAAAAATAAAAAAATATATTGGAACATATTGACCTAAGAAGGACATAATTGAGTCATCTACCATAATGCTGCTTTCATGACTTAAAAATATTGTCTTCTAATATTTTATATTTAAAAATAAAAATAAAAATAGAAAGAGCTTCCAAATATGTTATTTATGTGATATTTATATGTTTTGTAATGAACATATGTTATATATTAAAAATTCGTAAGATTAATTACAAATTAATATAATAGCTTAGTGGTAAGATTATCTTGAATGTTCAAGGAGGTCATGCCATTCCTTAGGTGGCGCGCGTGATAGGACTTTGAGGGGGAAAAAAGTCAAAAGGCTATAATTGTAAATAAAAAAATTAGTATATAAAATAATAAATAATAAAATGTACAATCATTAAATATTAGTATTTATCTATTGACCTATATCAAAAGTCCCTAGTAAATACCCAATCAACCTTTTTCTTGGATGATTGTTGCCACGTCCAACAAGCAATATCAAAGTTTTGTGCTATATTTAGAAGCTTACAAGCTTAGAGTGAAAGATCCTCTAACCTGCAACCACCGGAAAGATTTATAATAAAAAATTGTCTTAGTTAAACCCAATGTTGTAAGAACGGAACCTGACCGCACGGTTCAATCGGGAGCCGACTGTTTCTACGGATCGGTTACATCTCGAAAACTGGTTGTCTCATTGAACCATTGAAAAATTGTGAAAACCGGATTGAATTGGGAGGAACTGTTTGAACTGTCAAACCATGGGTGGTTTTGCAAAATTGGCCAGTCAGCAAAAGGAACGAAAAATGAACCAAACACGAATGAAAACTCACGCCTTCTCTCACCTTAGTCTTTGCACGGTGACGCTCCAAGCCTATTTGTTGTCAATGGTGGCGTCATGCTGCTCCCACGCCATTGACGGTGTGGTCCTGTTGTTGGCTGTGGTGCCGGTGCGCGACTTGATACCTCACCTCGGCCTCTGTACGGTGAGAGACGATGTTCGGTGAAGTGAAGCGGTAGTGGCACTGCAGGGTGGGCGACAATGGTGGTGTGGGGAGGATCTGGTGCGGTGGTGGTCCGGTTGTGTGAGGGGGAGATGAGAGATGGTCCACGTTGAGGTTAAAGCCATAAACTAACAGAATGGCAAGAAAAAGAGCTCTTTCTAATAAAAGTATACTTACAGAATGGTAAGAATGGGTGGTCCGTGTGAGGAGGATCTTGAGTAAAAGTGTAAAAGTAAAACAGAAGGTGAGGTGACTATTGCTAGTTGCTATAGACCCTAAAAAAATGTACCCTGAGCTAACTTCTTTATAATTGCTACAGCTGGACATCATAAACTTCTAATAGCTACACCTGAATACTAAAAATGGAGTAATCATAAGTTGACATTGATTAATCGTTATAAATATTTGGTTAATTCTGTTTATTATATGATTAATTATGTATAAATATTTGATTAATTCATGATAACTCATTAATCATATAAAAAACTGAATTAATTAGATATTTGTATGTGATTAATCAAATATTTACATGGTTATGGAAAATAAACTTCATATAATCCATTAACCATATAATGAACTGAATTAACCAAAAATTTACACATAATTAACCAAGGTATCCATTTGAATGTCAAACTCAGGTCAGCTACCATTATGCCTAAAAACCAAACTTCTAATAGCTACAACGAATCAGTTGAGTAATGTTTCTTACTAGTGTTTTTTATCGCACAGGAAGTTTTTCAATTAAAATAAAGTGTTATAATATTTAATTTTACTTTTATTTATAATTAATTTATCATCTTGAAATATAATTATATTATATTTTTTAATTAAAATATAAATACAAAAATTAATGATATAATGACCATACACTATAATTATGATTATCAACTTAAATTTAAAATGACGGTTTCATTTTAATAGCCGGATAAAAGAGAATATTTTTCTTGACATTAAATTTTAAGTATATACTATAAATGAGAATAGCATTGAACATTTTATTTAGTAGATATAGTTTTAACATCAAAGTGATTATTCTCCCCACTTTCTAGGAAGGGTTGAAGAAGACCCATCCAATCATGTACTTGAAGCTACAAAATCAAAATCATTATACAAAGAGAGTTCCAATAAAAAAAATACAAAACTCCACCTCCCCAACAAAGTAATCTCAAAATCTAAAGAGTAACACCCTTCAAAAAAAACACAACACAACCTGAAGGAACAAAACAATCACCCCACTCACCTACAATCATCCCTTTTACACCCCTCCCATTTATACAATAAAGACACAAAAAAATACACACAGCAAGTACCCCAACAGCAGTAAATACACATTTCATTTCAGCATAGAAACATAATAGCAGCAAGACTCCTTTTGTTACAGACAAAAAACAAAACAGCAGCAACAACTTGTCCTCTGTCTTCACACCCCAGGACCATTTGTCTATCATCTGAATATCTTCCTTGGTAAGAACGTCTTCTAGGAAAGTTGCAGAAATCTACCAAGACATCGCTGTCGCAACCGAAAATCGCGACAAGGACGGTGACAAAAAGATATTTTAAGAAAAAAGTAGAGTCGTCACCAATTTTATTTATTTAGGATAAAAAATGGAAAAATCCTAAAAAATATCTTTGGAACCAAAATGAGTTTGGAAGTCGGTTACGAGTAGGAAAGGTGTTAAGCACCCTACATCGCTCATTCTAAGAACGATACCTTAAATAAATTGCGCGAAATTAAATTATTTATTTTTTTACCCCAAAAATATTTACAAGGAAGAATTTATTTATTGATATTTTTATTTAATATTTTATGTTTCTTTATTTTTTATTTTAAAAAAAATTCTAAAAAAAAATTGATGGTAAATCCTAAATGGTGTTGAACGTGGCACGAAAGTCCATAGGGTAACCTCAAAGCTAAGGGATTAAGCATGACACTTGTCATAGAGCAATCCAAAAACATTAAATAAATTATTAATCAATTATCTACATTTAAAAAATTAAAAAGAACACAAAAATAAAGGAAAAATTAATTTTGGCTTGACGGGATGATTAATCCTGCTCCTACGTATTCCCTGCTTCAACGGGAAACTCAAAGTCACGTAGTTCTTGTAGAAAATATTTCATTTGTTGGTTGTTTTTAATTTTTTATGAAAATGTTTTTTTTTTAAAAAGGGTTTTTGATAAATTTCATTTTTTTGTTTGTTTTTATCGAAAATTCCTAAATGAGATAGAACATGGCATATACATCCATAGAGCTATCCCACATCTAAGGAATTGAATGTGAAACCTCTCACAAAGCAAATCCTAGAATTATTTTTTCGGTAATTCCCTTTTTACATCATTTTATTTATTTGTTTAAAAAATAAATATTTCACACAAAAGAAAATCAGGTTCAATGTTATTTTCAGCCCACTTGTTTTTTTTTTTTTTTAAATTATGTTAAACTTACTTAGCTTGGGCCTTACTCACCCATAAGTCCAACAACTAACCCAAATTAACATTAAAAGAATAATAAAATAAAATAAAATAATAAAATGAAAACAAATAAAATAAAAGAGCCTACAATACTAAGTCACCAGACAAGTGACGTTACAATACCAACATTGGCAATGAATCAATACCCTCTCTGGTTATTAACCTGTGTGCGAGAATAAGGAGAAGCAGCGGCGGGGGCGTTTCGTCTCAGGATGATGGCGGAGGTGAGCTCGTGACCGGATCTGGGCAGCGTCGAGACGGTGAGGCGAGTTCCTCCAGCGATCGCGATGTGTGATCTGTGCGGTGGGACGACGGTTCTCGCGCGGATCTGGGTGGAGCGCGATGACTCGCGATGGTCTGAGGTGGACAAGGTGGCAGTGCGTGGTAGTACTGGTCTGCTGCTTGAGGAGGATGATGAAACCAGAAAAGGGAGTTAAATAAGGGAGAGAGAAGAGTGGTGGTGATGGTGCTATCGTATGATGGAGGAAAGAAAGAAAATGGAGGCTAGGTTTTTTCTCTGATCTCTCTATTCTGTAGCCCCTATTGTGATTTTATAATGGCAATTCGCTCTGATTCTGATCCTAAGAATCTGCCAAGATTAAAATTTCTATCAGTGATTTGAAATAGAATCAAAACCGGTGAGCCTCATCTGCAAAAATTAAGGGATTTGCCAACTGGATTCAAATTCAAAATAAGGTGGCTGCTAGGGTTTGTTGGAGGATGATGAAATGGGTTTGAGTAATGGGTTTAACTGGTTTAGCCCAATTAAAATCTTTTTATTATTTGTATTTTTTATTTTTTTAGTTTTATTTTCTTTTCATTTTTTTCTTTTTTGAAATTTTAGTGAAAACTAAAAGACCCAGTCAAAATAGGGTGTTCACAGTTGCCCCTCTTTACTTGTTCATTACTAGAATACATGAAGAAAGAACGATTTTTCATGTGATAGTAGTAAGGAACTAGTAAAGAAAATGAACTCACATTTTGGCAGGGATGGGAAACAGGCTGGAGAAAATTAAGCTTCAGACCTTGGAAATAAAAATGACAGCGGGCCTCTGATCCCGAAAATAAAATAGTGGTGAACCTCAGAGCTCGAAGAATAAATTTGCAACAGGCCTCAGATCCCAAATATAAAATTAGCAGTGAGCCTCAGAGCTCGAAAAATAAATTTGCAGCGGACCTCAGATCCCAAAAATAAATTTGCAGTGAGCCTCAGAGCTCGAAAAATAAAACGCAGTGGGCCTCATAGCTAGAAAAATAAATTTGCAGCGGGCCTCAGATCCCAAAAATAAATTTGCAGTGAGCCTCAGAGCTCGAAAAATAAATTGCAGTGGACCTCAGATCCCAAGTATAAAATTAGCAGTGAGTCTTAGAGCTCGAAAAAAATAAAAAATAAAAAAATTTGCAGCGAGCCTCAGATCCCAAAAGTAAATTTGCAGTGAGCCTCAAAGCTCGAAGAATAAATTGCAGTGAGCATCAGATCCCAAATATAAAATTAGTAGTGAGTCTCAGAGCTCGAAAAATAAATTTGTTGTGGGCCTCAGATCCCAAAAGTAAATTTGTAGTGAGCCTCAGAGCTCGAAGAGTAAATTGCAGTGAGCCTCAGATCCCAAATATAAAATTAGTAGTGAGCCTCAGAGCTCGAAAAATAAATTTGTAGTGGGCCTCAGATCACAAAAGTAAATTTGCAGTGAACCTAAAAGCTTAAAAAATACATTGTAGCGGGCCTCAGATCCCAGAAATAAGATGATGGTAACTTGCATTCTCTTTTCTATCTTTTTCTTATTATTATTTTCTTTTCTTTACCTTTGCTTCAATTACAGCTGAACCACACGCTCCATGGAAAAACTTCGACCAATCAAACCCTTGTTTACCAATAGCTGAGTCAGGGTCTTGTCAATTCCTTTCGATAGGAGGGGCTTCTTTTTCAAAGCGGTGGAGGCATGTAGAGCGATTGTTTCCTTTAAGACTAGGACTCGTGGAGACTTTCATTATTGCCTTTCTTTTCTCCTCATTGTGCACCGTTATCTCCCTTATTGACTTTGAAATGCTGGGCTTTATTTGGTTCAAACCATTCATTGAAGTAACCATTAGAATTATCAAATCATACTATTAAACTTAAATTTACTTAAATTGAGACATGATTTCAATGCATAAACATGATTTAAGTACAATAGGGAAAATGGATGAATAAAATCCTTGCCTTGATATGAGAATTTACATTGCACACAAGGAAATTGGAAAGAAAGAGGGGAAATACAAAGGGGTGTATGGGAATTGTATGAAAAGGGATAATGGAACAAAATAAAACCACATAAAAATTTGCCCTAGTATTGGTTCCTTGATCCTCTTAACTGATTCCCAACAACTGTTTGATGTCGCAGATCCTGGTCTCAGCTTCCACATACATCCTTTCATTAACATTTCAATGAATTTCTTTGCCCCATTGTAGCGTCGTGAGCAAAATTTCCCCAGTGTGGTGAACATTAAGATATCGCTTAAACCGCCCTTACGGGTTTTCAGCCTAAGATTCAGTTTCTTTGTCCTAATTTTTGCTTAGGTCACCCTTTCGGGTTTTCAACCTAACAGACTTCTCTCTTTTTTTTCTATTTTATTTTTTTAATGCCCTAACTTTTGCTTAGGCCGCCCTTGCGGGTTTTCGACCTAACGGGCTTCTTTTTTTATTTATTTATGCCCTAACTTTTGCTTAGATCGCTTTTGCGGGTTTTCAACCTAACGGGCTCTCCTTTTTTTTTTCTTTCTTTCTTATCAGGCATAGAAATTTTTCACGGCATCAAAGTTTACATGTCTCGGTAGCTCTCGTCCGTTTTCATCTGTTAGGACCAAGGCTCAGCCTGAGTATGCATGCTTTACTATATATGGCCCTTCATAATTGGGTGCCCATTTTCCTCGATTATCTTCTTGGTTGGGAAGTACTTTCTTTAACATCAAATCACCTAGTTGAAACTCTCTATAACGATCTTTCTTATTAAAGGCTTTAGTCATTCTTCTTTGATATAGTTGTCCATGACAAAGGGCCACCAGTCTTTTTTCCTCAATCATGTTTAACTGATCATATCGAGCTTTCACCCATTTTGATTCTTCCAAGTCAGCTTCCATCATCACTCTTAATGAAGGGATTTCAACTTATTTAGGGGAAACAACTTCCATTCCATACACCAATGAGAAAGGCGTTGCCCCAGTACTTGATCGTATATTGGTACGATACACATGCAAAGCATATGGCAACATTTCATGCCAATCCTTATAATTTACGACCAATTTACTAACAATTTTCTTGATATTCTTGTTGGCCGCTTCTATCGCCCCGTTCATCTGAGGTCTATATGGGGTGGAATTATGGTGTTTGATTTTAAAAGTCTCTAATAACTTCTTTACATCCACCCCATTAAGATTGGCAGCATTATCTGTAATGATTCTTTCTGGTATTCCATAGCGACAAATAATATCCCTTTTCAGGAACTTGGTAAACACCTTTTGAGTTATACTGGCATATGATGCTGCTTCTACCCACTTAGTGAAGTAATCTATTGCAACCAGAATGAAACGATGTCCATTTGAAGCCTTGGGATTGATTGGTCCAATGACGTGTATCCCCTACATAGAAAATGGCCATGGAGACACCAGGTTGTGTAGTTGGAACGGTGGAGCTTTGATCTGATCTGCATATATTTGTCATTTACGGCATTTTCGGACATACTCCAGACAATCAGCTTCCATTGTTAGTCAATAGTGACCATTTCGTAGGATCTTGCGTGCCATCATGTGACCATTGGCATGTGTTCCACATATCCCTTCATGAACTTCTATCATGATAGTCCGAGCTTCACGAGCATCAACACATCTTATGAGGACCCCATCATAGTTCCTCTTATATAGAATTTCACCATCTAAGTAAAAGGACATTGATAATCTACGAATCATCCTCTTATTCACTTCATTTTCTCCAGCTGGGTACATTCTACTCTTCATATATTGCTTGATGTCGTGATACCAAGGATTACCGTCGAGCTCTTCTTCCACATGTGCACAGTATGCTGGCTCATCTTGAACCTTCACTTGAATAGGCTGGACGATGGTATGGAGACCCAGCTTGGTCATAGCGGCTAATGTGGCTAAAGCATCCGCAAATTGATTCTTGTCTCGAGTCAAGTGCGAGAAAGTAATCTCATCAAACTTCGCAACTAACCGAGTCAAGTATTTCTGATACGGGATAATCTTGGGATCTTTAGTTTGCCATTCGCCGTTGACTTGATAAATGATTAGGGCTGCATCTCCAAAGACCTTTAGCTATTTTATTCCAAGATCAATTGCCGCTTGTAATCCACTTGCACATACTTCATACACAACAATATTGTTGGTGCATTCAAATTCAAGCTTAACAGCCACCGGGTATTGCTTGCCATCCGGAGAAACAACCACTGCTCCTATGCTGCTTCCATGCATATTAACTGCTCCATCAAAATACATCTTCCACATATCAGCTTCCTCTATTTCACCTTCTTCCAATGACAGTATCTGTCCATCAGGGAACTCATATATAATTGGTTGTCCTCCCTCAATAGGGTTTTCAGCTAAGTGATCAGTAATTGCACTTCCCTTAACGGATTTTCGAGTCATATACTTAATATCGAATTCTGATAATATCATTTGCCACTTTGAGACCCTTAATGATATGTGAGGACTTTCAAAGATGTACTTCAAAGGGTCCATTCAAGAGATTCACCAAGTGGTGTAGTATAACATGTATTACCTGAGTCTCTTGGAGGTCCATACCAATGCACAACAAGTCTTCTCAATTGCCATGTATCGGGCCTCGCAGTCATTAAACTTCTTACTCAAACAGTAAATTGCATGTTCTTTCTTGCCAGACTCATCATGTTGCCCCAATATTGCCCCCATTGTGGTTGCTAAGATAGTGAGATACAGTATCAAGGGACGACCTTGAGTGGGTGGCACCAACACTGGTGGGCTTAATATGTATGCCTTTATTTTGTCAAAGGCTTCCTGACATTCCTCATTCCATCTCTCTGTATTATTCTTCTTTAATAGCTTAAAAATAGGCTCACACGTGCTAGTCAAGTTAGCAATGAATCGGGAAATGTAATTTAATCTCCATAGAAAACCCCTTACTTCTAGTTCATTCTTGGGAGTTGGCATGTCTCTGATCGCCTTTGCCTTTTCCGACTGCACCTGTATTCCTTCTCTGTTGACCACAAAACCCAACAATTTCCCAGTTGAGGCTCCAAACACACATTTTGTGGGATTGAGTCTCAGATTGTACTTCCTTAATCTCTCAAATAACTTATGCAAAACCGCTACATGATTTTCCCCCTCCTTAGACTTAACCACTATGTCATCCACATATACCTCTATTTCCTTATGCATCATATCATGGAACAATGCTACCGTAGCACGCTGGTAGGTAGCTCCGGCATTCTTCAGCCCAAAAGGCATTACTCTGTAACAAAAAGTTCCCCAAGGGGTGATGAAAGTCATCTTCTCTTTGTCATCAACTTCCATGAGAATATGATTGTATCCCGAATACCCATCCATGAAGGAGAACCAGTGGTTTTTTGCTGTGTTGTCTACGAGGACATCAATATGAGGCAATGGGAAGTCATCCTTCGGACTTGCTTTGTTCAGATCTGTGTAATCCACACACATTCTTACTTTCCCATCCTTCTTTGGTACTGGTAAGACATTAGCAACCCACTCTGGGTGTCTCGACACTTCCACAAACCCAGCTTCTCACTGCTTAGTTACCTCTTCTTTGATCTTTAGTGACATATCTGGATGCATCATCCTCAACCTTTGTTTCTTTGCCACCGTATATGGGTACAATGGGATTTTATGTGATGCTATCTCTGGATCCAATCCTGGCATATCTTTGTAGGACCATGCAAACACATCAAGGTACTCCTTAAATAGCGTGACCATTTCTGTACGCTCTGGATTATCCACTATTTCCAACTCATTCTTGTCTTCCTCGGTCCCCATATTAATCACTTCTATAACTTCATCATTTGAAGTGAACCCATTTTCTGAGCGCTTCATCAACTTTATAAATTCCTCAATGGCTTCTTCTTCCTCACTAATCCCAGAATCGTCTTCGTCAACAGCCGCAAGGGAATCAGTAAATGAGGTTTCAAGGTTCCTTTTGTGAGACAAACCTTCGACGATGGTGAGGTTCATGAAAGAAGATGTTTGCAACAAGAGAAATATAGGCGAGGATATTATTCAAGAAATAAAGCGCGATTGATATAAGATAAAGGGTAGAGAAAGGAAGACACCAAGAAAAATGCTGAAAAATCATACTAACTCATTTTATTCATGTCTCAACTAAAGTAAACATCAGATACAAAAAGGTAATTACTTCATGGAAATAACATCAACAAATGGTTCAGATCGCCAATTTCCAAGGACCTCATTGTCAGCAGGGAGATAAATAACAAGGTTTCTTTCTTGCTCCTCTTCAAGTGCACTAATAGTGAAATGAGGGGAAGTCAACTTTTCTGGTGAGATCACTTCAGTTGATGCTGAGAAAGTATCCGTCAAGTGGGGGACATAATTAAATTCCTTGCCTTCTTCTTTCTTGCCTGAGAGTCAGGTACTTCATCTTTTCTGCTAAAGAAGGACCATATCCTAGTCCATGTCTTCCATCTCTTGCAGCTACTGGAATCGGTTGAGGGAGTCCTTGGAGGCTTGCCCCTAGGCCTCTTCCTTTCTGATACCCATTCCTTTCCATTATACGGACTGCCACTTCATTCACATTCTGCATTGGCAGCTCCTTCTTCTTGCTCTCTAGCTTCAGGATTTCAAAACTACGCAGGGAATCATCCTCGACTTG
The DNA here is from genome assembly GCA_030762895.1 of Sophora flavescens. Classification (NCBI taxonomy): domain Eukaryota; kingdom Viridiplantae; phylum Streptophyta; class Magnoliopsida; order Fabales; family Fabaceae; genus Sophora; species Sophora flavescens. The sequence continues at coordinate 186,258,976 of CM061063.1, read as the reverse complement.
CTCTGCACTTTCTACATAAGGTACCGAAACAGGCTTTGAAATCATGATTTCCTCTTCACCACGGATGGTAATCACAGTCCCATCTCGAATGTACTTCAAACACTGATGCAATGTTGATGGAACAACACCAGCTTCATGAATCCAAGGCCTTCCTAGAAGCATAGTATAAGATGGCTGGATCTCCATGACTTGAAAGAGAACATGAAAACAACTAGGCCCTACTTCGAGGGGCAGAGTTATTTCCCCTAAGATCCCTCTTGCTGTCCCATCAAAGGCTCGCACAATCATCTCTTGGGGTGTTAAATCCGTCAAGCCTATGTTTAGCTGCTCTAGAGTGGACAACAGAACCACATTCAATGCCGAGCCACCATTTATAAGCACCTTCTCAATCACAAATCCTTTGCACCTTAGGTAATGTGGAATGCCTTAGGACTTCCTCTAAACTTCAAAAACACCTCATCTTTCGAGAAATTGATCATGTTGACCCGCCTCACCGGATCCACCATGTTTACTACATTCTCTGGCGTGACGTCGCGATTAACATAAACTTCATTCAACATCCTCAATAATGCCTTACGATGCATTTCTGATGTGAGGACAAGATACAAAAGGGATATTCTTGCTACTATTTTCTTTAACTGCTCCATCACATCGTATTCACTTTGCTTCATGATGTCCAGAAACTTTTCTTCTTCTTCCTTCTCCTTTCCTTCATCCCTGATCTCCTTATCTTTGGCATTCTTCCTTGCTTCTTCTTCTACAGGGTCATAGTATCGCCCACTCCTTGCGATGCCTCCAATTCTCACAACTTTAGTAACTTGGGCCTTCGAAATTTCTCCTGTCCCTCCTACTAACTCAACCTTCTGTTCATAGTTCTATGGTACAACATGTGTATCATTATAAGCAAAAGGAGTTGGCTTTTTACCCTTATAATCACTTTTTCTGGCGCTGAGGCATCATTCATGGGTGGTATCCGGAGCACAACTTTTTCAACCACATTAACTTCTTCAGTCGTACCTCGCCTAGCTTGGATCACCCCCAAGGTAAGCAATCCTTGGACTCGGGCTTTAAAGTCCCAATAAGTTTCAATATCATGCCCTACCTGCCCATGATGATAGTCACAACTTAAATCACCATCACACCTCTCTTTTTTCCCGATCAACTTCATCGGTGTAACAATATCATATCCTGCTTTCTTGAGCTCCACAAATACTTCTTGCATCGGGGTTCGCTATTCCAAAACCTTCTTGACTTGAGGCCCTTTCACTTCCAAGTTATTCACACTATTTCCCGCATTATGGTTTGGGATTGGGTTATTAACAATGCTAGGTCCATAATCTTCTTCAAAACCCAATCTTCCACAAGCAATCAATTTTCTTACTGCTATCTTGAAGGCCTCACTTTCTTCAATGGAATGCCCCAGGGCATCCATGTGATACTTGCAAGTCAAGTTTGGATTGTACCAAGCAGGGAAAGGTGGTTCCATAGGCCGTACAAGGTTTCTAGCGATTAGGTGACGATCAAATAATTATTTGAACAAATCTACATTGGAGATAGACAGCCTTCGGAAAGGTGGCAGATTTTGAGATTGGAAGCATCACTGATTTGGAAAAATTGGGCGAGGTCGAGGGTAGCTTAGATGGTTTTGTTGAGGTGCAGGTGGATAATGAGTATATGTTGGGCGAGTGGGGTTGTATGGTTGAGGGTTAGGGATGTTATTTATTTGGTTTTGTGGCTGGGTGATGGTTGGCGAGGCCTCCTGAGGTGGGTAAAATGGTTTTTGGCTCTGATATGGTGCTTGGTACCTTGGGTACGAAGGGACATGGAGAGGTCCAAAGTTCTACTGGTGTTGCACATAATTTGCTTCTACTTCCTTCTTCTTGGGCTGGAAACCCTTCTTGGATGCACCGCCTTCCATGTCAATTGGTAACTTCCCGGCTCTGGCTAGGATTTCAATTCTTTCCCCTGTAGCAATCAAGTCAGAGAAATCCCTATAAGCTACTCTTGTCATTGCTCCGATAAAGAGGGGTCCCAGGGTTCCTAAAATGTATGAGCACATTTCGGACAACATCAGCGGCGGCTGAACCTAAGAAGCCAAACTCCTCCACCTTTGTGCATACTGTTTGAAGGATTCATCACTCTTCTTCTGCATTGTAGTCAACTGTTCACGGGTCGGAGCTACGTCCAAATTAAATTTGTATTGATCTATGAACAAATCGGCTAATTCTGTCCACCGAGAGATCTTAGAATGGTCTAACTGAAGGTACCACTCTAGTGCGATTCCAATCAAACTTTCATGGAAAAAACCAATGAGGAACTTGTCATCCTTAGACCAGATGGCCATTTTGGTGGCATAGCTAATCAAATGGAATCGTGGGTTCCCACTTCCGCCATACTTGGAAAAATCAGGAATTTTGAAATCCTTAGGAATCACGACATTTGTGGCAGGACAAGTTTCTTCAATCTTGAGAGGGCCATTAATATTTTAGCCCTTGATCTCTTTTATTTGTTCTTCTACCTTTACCATCCACTCTTCTTTCATCTTATCAAGTCCAAACTGAACTCCCCTTGATTGTTCAGGAATGGATGCATGGGGTTTTTTCCATGTAAGCCCTGCATAGCTAGCAGCCTCATGATACACATTCTCGATGAGGCGATATCCTTCCCTGATAGGGATTACTATGGGCTCTGTGTAACCCGACATTCCCTGATTAAGGCTATTGTTTATGTTTGAAAACATTGGCCCCGTTATCATGGAGAGGGCCGGCTATACGCTCACATGTGGGTCATCCTCAATTCCAATTCTATTTACACCAAGCCTGCTAAAAGATTCCCTCATATCCTATAGTATAGCCTTCAACCTTGCTTGAGTTTCAGAGATTTCAGTCACCCATCCCCTCACTTCGTCTACTTATAAACTCAAGTTCCTTCCTGTCTCAGGACTGTTGGCAGCCATCCTAGTCCGAGATCTTGTGTTGTGAACTCGGGTTTGATTGGTATTGTCTTTCTTAGGTCATGCAATGGTTCTCGAACCCTCAGATTCGTGTATTTAGCTTTGTGTGAAAAATCGTCAATTATTCTAATCAGTAACCCCCTTATATATATATATATATATTGTCACTATTAATATTATTAAAAAAAGAAAGATAAAAGTATGCTTCGAAAGGAAAAACCCATGAATTCTTTCTTTTGCAAAGGAAAGACCACGTCTGTAGCAAGCAACTTCACCCCGACACATAACTCTAGGGGCACATCCCCCTTAGGTTAATGCGTGGTTGATGACAAATCCATGGGAACATGTGTCCCTCAATAGACAACATCATTCACTGGCAATACAATCATATAGGCCTACTTGTAACACACCATAAGATAGAGCGGAATTCATTGATGGACGTGAACCAAAAAAGGCTTTTATTTCTTTGAAGAGAAAATACAATGTCTCCCATCTAACAGAATTACATCAAAAGTTTTAAAGTCTTCCTTTTGAATCCGCTAGAAAGACCCCTACAATACTTCATGAAGCGAGCTATTTTTGGAGGTATTGTAGATCCGTCATTCATGCGAGTTTGGACTAATGCTTCCTCGAGGTGACCCACAAACTGATAGGTATGGTATTGCAAACTTCCTGAGAGGTATTCATATCTTTTCTTCCAAGCATCTTTGCCAGTATTCAAATCTTTTGCCACGGATTCCCAGCTCTCTAGCCATTCTTCCTGTTGTCTGATCTCATCCTCATATTGTTTTTTCTCCCTTTCGAACACCCGAACCCTCATCCATAATTATTGCTCTTTCTCTTATGATTTTTTCAATGATTCACGCATAGTTGCAGCTGCATTCCAACCTTCACTAGAGTAGCACTCAGTATGAGTTAAGGCTTCTTATAGAGATCATATGCTTTCCTCCAACATCCGGATTGTCTGAACGTGCACTTCGATTTTTGCCCCCAAGTCTTCTTTTTCTTTGAAGATTTGTGCCAATGTGTTTTTTTTGATCTTCTATCCTTGCTAGTAATCCTCGAACTTCCGACTCTTTCATAATCCACTTCCTTGCTCTCTTTGCTAGACCTGCGGCTTCATATGCATCGGCACATTCATCTTTCAAATGTTCTATCCTCATGTTTAACTTATGGATTTGGTGTTGGAGCGTGACAATGGTGATCTGATCTGTTTCATTCTTTTCCTCTAGCACTCCCATCTGGGCCATCATAATCTCGATCTTCTTTAACATTTCTGCTTCCGTTTGCGGATTTTCATCTTCATGCGGGATTGGTTTCGAAATAACAGGGTTGTCTTTCCTTACTTTCCTCCATGCCTCATAGTTTTTAGTATGAGAAATAATTTGTCTCCCCAACTCATTTGATCCCTGTACCCGGATGTTGCTCCAGGCAGATCAAACAGCTATTGTTGTATTCTTGATAACCTCGCATTCTTGATATAAGATCGAAATTCCACCTAACACCTCTTCAAGTGGTTCCTATTGAGTCCATTTCAATTGTCGAATTACAAGTGCCGAAGAATATGACACACAACCCCTTGGTCCCATCAAAGGAATATTAGAGAAATTCCCACAACTGAAGATGACTGTATTTCCTTTATACCAAGGACACATCCAACAAAAAGCTTTTGAATCAACCTCATCAAATTCTTGTCTCCATTCGTTGGGTTTGCGCAGCTTTATCGAAATATGATGGAATCTCCTCAAAGGGTTATCGATCCCACTAACATAATTTCGAGCATACATGTGAGTCACGATCCAAACATACAACATTTGTGCACAACATCATAATTTGCCTTGTTGACTTTCATGGCAAACTTGCAATGATGGGAATGTTTTTGCCATAATTACGGGAACAAGGTTCACAGTATATTCTTCGACCCTGTAGTAGACATCCAAGACTGCGTAATCCACCATGTCTGGTATAAAGGTGAAAAGCACCAACCCATAAATGGTTAAAGCTAACACCCGCTTGAAGATAACCCAATTACTTTGTTGTTCCAGTTCCTGGATATAAACTTCAAGGAATCTTCCCCTCAGACCTCTGACAACTCCCTTTTCCATTTTGTCTGATGGCTTCGGTAGAACTCCCAACAACTATGCTACTTTCCCATCACTAACATGCTGGCCATAATAGAAATAAACACGAAACTCCCTTGGAAGAGGCATCCGTAGCATGTAAGCATATTCTTCTATAGCCGGTGTCGTATCCAAATTCGGCAACTCGAAACACCTCAAATTCGGGTTCCAATATTGGCCCAAAGCACTCAAGCCCAAAGCAACTACATATATATGTACTAAGTCCAAAATCTTCCCATACTTGCTTGCAAACTCAGAACATACTTCTTTTGGCATCAAGCGACTGATTTCTATTAAAGTCTTCACATCATTGATTTTCACGTCAACTCTAATATTCTTCTTCAGACTAATTGCATTGCTAGAGTTAGACATTTCCATTCCTTGCTACATAGATAGTGTCTTTCCTCCACAAAAGAGAATCACCTAAAACAAAAAAGATATTATTTTACAAACAAATAAAAAAAACTATGTATTTTATTTTTATTATTCATTTGTTAAAACACAAAGGGAAATGAAGTAAAAATAAATAAATAAGTAAATGGATAGAAAAACACAAGGGAGATATGATACGCCTCCAATTGTCTTAAGAGGTAGGATCTAATCAAAGGTACCTATGACGGCAACTTCTAAGTCGAGTGGCCACTAAGTCAATTTAGGAGTGTAAACTTTAGGACGTGTCTAGACTTCTAAAGGTCATGGTCCCCAGATTGCCCTTGTCAAGGACCTAGTTCATGAACCTAATCACAAGTAGGGACGAACCCTCAGGGATGACTAGTCCATGACACTAGTAACAATCCGAGTGATGAATCAACAAATATCAGAAAGGCACTAGGCCTTCAATAACAATGTTGAGGCACCGCCTAATCCTTAAGCTCCCACAAGCTCGGGTATAGAGCTGAAAGTGTGTGAAAATGAATGTCGGTGTTGTGTGTGCTGGAGGCATACAAACCTGTACAATCCTAAAACAAAACTACTTGAACCTGTAAGAAGAGCAAACAACAAATACCATGGTTTTCTATCCTAATGTAAAAATAATTATTAAAGCAAAAAGGAATCAAATATATAAAAAAAATAAAAGAAAACAATTAAAAGGGGTAAACAATAAATACCAAAATGCGCAACTTATTACTTGGGCTTGACTCTCGAAATCTCCCCAGTGGAGTCGCAATCTGTTGTAACCGAAAATCACGATAGGGACGGCGATAAAAACAGATTTTAAGAAAAAAGTAGAGTCGCCACCAATTTTATTTATTTAGGATAAAAATTGGAAAAATCCTAAAAAATGGTCTTTGGAACCAAAATGAGCTTGGAAGTCGGTTACGAGTAGGGAAGGTGTTAAGCACCCTACATCGCCCATTCTAAGAATGATACCTTAAATAAATTGCGTGAAATTAAATTATTTATTTTTTTACCCCAAAAATATTTACAAGGAAGAATTTATTTATTGATATTTTTATTTAATATTTTATGTTTCTTTATTTTTTCTTTTAAAAAAATTCTAAAAAAAAATTGATGGTAAATCCTAAATGATGTTGAACGTGGCACGTAAGTCCATAGGGAAACCTCAAAGCTAAGGGATTAAGCATAAATAAATTATTAATCAATTATCTACATTTAAAAAATTAAAAAGAACACAAAAATAAAGGAAAAATGAATTTTGGCTTGACGGGATGATTAATCCCGCTCCTACGTAATCCCTGCTTCGATGGAAAACTCAAATCCATATAGTTCTTGTAGAAAATATTTCATTTGTTAGTTGTTTTTAATTTTTTATGAAAAGGTTTTTTTTATTTTTCTAAAAAGGGTTTTTGATATATTTCATTTTTTTTTATTTTTTTATCGAAAACTCCTAAATGAGATAGAACATGGCATATACATCCACAGGGCTATCTCGCATCTAAGGAATTGAGTATGAAACCTCTCACAAAGCAAATCCCAAAATTATTTTTTCAGCAATTCCCTATCTGTCGCAACCGAAAATCGCGACAGGGACGGCGATAAAAAGAGATTTTAAGAAAAAAGTAGAGCCACCACCAATTTTATTTATTTAGGATAAAAATTGGAAAAATCCGAAAAAAATGTCTTTGGAACCAAAATGAGTTCGGAAGTCGGTTACGAGTAGGAAATGTGTTAAGCACCCTACATCGCCCATTCTAAGAATGATACCTTAAATAAATTGTGCGAAATTAATTTTTTTTACCCCAAAAATATTTACCAGGAAGAATTTATTTATTGATATTTTATTTAATATTTTATGTTTCTTTACTTTTTATTTTAAAAAATTCCCAAAAAAAATTGATGGTAAATCCTAAATGATGCTGAACGTGGCACGCAAGTCCATAGGGCAACCTCAAAGCTAAGGGATGAAGCATGACACTTGTCATAGAGAAATCCAAAAACATTAAATAAATTATTAATCAATTATCTACATTTAAAAAATAAAAAAGAACACAAAAATAAAGGAAAATTTAATTTTGGCTTGACGGGATGATTAATCCCGCTCCTACGTATTCCCTGCTTCGATGGGAAACTCAAAGCCACGTAGTTCTTGTAGAAAATATTTCATTTGTTGGCTGTTTTTAATTTTTTATGAAAACGTTTTTTTTTTGTTTTTTTTTAAAGGGTTTTTGATATATTTATTTTTTTTATTTTCTTTTATCGAAAACTCCTAAATGAGATAGAACATGGCATATACATCCCCAGAGCTACCCCGCATATAAGGAATTGAGTGTGAAACCCTCTCACAAAGCAAATCCCAAAATTATTTTTCGGTAATTCCCTATCTGTCGCAACCAAAAATCGCGGTAGGGACAACGATAAAAAGAGATTTTAAGAAAAAAGTAGAGTCGCCGCCAATTTTATTTATTTAGGATAAAAATTGGAAAAATCCTAAAAAATGGTCTTTGGAACCAAAATGAGTTCGGAAGTTGGTTACGAGTAGGGAAGTTGTTAAGCATCCTATATCGCCCATTCTAAGAATGATACCTTAAATAAATTGCACGAAATTAAATTTTTTTTTACCCCAAAAAAATTTACAAGGAAGAATTTATTTATTGATATTTTTATTTAATATTTTATGTTTCTTTATTTTTTATTTTAGAAAAATTCTAAAAAAAAAATTGATGGTAAATCCTAAATGATGTTGAACGTGGCATGCAAGTCCATAGGGCAACCTCAAAACTAAGGGATTTAGCATGACACTTGTCATAGAGCAATCCAAAAACATTAAATAAATTATTAATCAATTATCTACATTTAAAAAAATTAAAAAGAACACTAAAATAAAGGAAAAATTAATTTTGGCATGATGGGATGATTAATCCCGCTCCTACGTATTTCCTGCTTCGATGGGAAACTCAAAGTCACGTAGTTCTTATAGAAAATATTTCATTTGTTGGTTGTTTTTAATTTTTTATGAAAATGTTTTATTTTATTTTATTTTTTTAAAAGGGTTTTTGATATATTTCATTTTTTTTAATTTTTTTTATCGAAAACTCCTAAATGAGATAGAACATGGCATATACATCCACAGAGCTATCCCGCATCTAAGAAATTGAGTGTGAAACCTCTCACAAATCAAATCCCAAAATTATTTTTTCGGTAATTCCCTTTTTACATCATTTTATTTATTTGTTTAAATAAATAAATATTTCACACAAGAATAAGGAGAAGCTGCGGCATGGGCGTTTCGTCTCAAGATGACGGCGGCGGTGAGATCGAGATCGGATCTGGGCAGCGCCGCGACGGTGAGGCGAGTTCCTTAAGTGACCGCGACGCGCGATCGGGGTGGTCGGACGACGGTTCGTGCGCGGATCTAGGCGGAGCGTGATGACTCGTGATGGTCTGAGGTGGACAAGGTGGCGGTGCATGGTAGTACTGGTCTGCTGCTTGAGGAGGAAGATGAAACCAGAAAAGGGAGTTAAATAAGAGAGAGAAGAGTGGTGGTGATAGTGCTATCGTATGATGGAGTAAAGAAAGGAAACCGAGGCTAGGTTTTTTCTCTGATCTCTCTATTCTGTAGCCCCTATTATGATTTTATAATACCAATTCGCTCTGATTTTGATCCTAAGAATCTGCCAGGATTAAAATTTCTATCTCTGATTTGAAATAGAATCAAAACTGGTGAGCCTCATCTACAAAAAATTAAGGGATTTGCCAATTGGATTCAAATTCAAAATAAGGTGGCTGCTAGGGTTTGTTGGAGGAAGATGAAAAGGGTTTGAGTAATGAGTTTAACTGGTTTGGCCCGATTAAAATCTTTTTATTATTTTTATTTTTGATTTGTATTTTCTTTGCATTTTTAAATTTTTTGAAATTTTTAGTGAAAACTAAAAGACCCGATCAAAATAGGGTGTTCGGGGCTGCTCTTTGTTGTAGCTTGCAACACCTATTGCCTACAAACATACTGTAGTGCAACATATATGAGAGAAATGGAAAAGTAAATCATTATTAACTTCTGGGCTGAAGCTGTTAATACTGCCTGCGACATTTAGAACATAATATACATTAGACCTATCCTGAATAAGACTCCTTATGAACTGTGGAAATGACGAAAACCCAACATATCTTATTTTCACTCTTTTGGTTGTAAATGCTTTATACTGAATACTAAAGATCAACTTGGTAAGTTTGATGCTAAAACTGATAGTGGAATACTATTAGGATATTCTGAAACATCTAAAGGCTTTAGAGTTTATAATTCTAGGATCCTGATAGTAGAAGAAAGTATTCATGTCAAGTTTGATGACAAACAGCCTGATAAGAAATTATCAGAGCTAGATGAAGCTTTTGCAGATCTTGATCTAAACATTCTAGGAGACCCGTCTGAGATAAAAGTTGATGATCAAGAAGATGACCCCACTCAACAACCAGAAACTTCCACTTCTTGAAATGATACATTTCAAAAATCTTGGTACTTCAAGAATTATCATCCACAAGATCATATCATTGGAAACTCCAATGACAAGCTAAGAACCATATCAACCTTCAGAGAAGAAGACAATTCTGCACTAGTTTGTGTTGGAACCAAAGACAGTAGACGAGGCTCTGCTGGATGATGGTCGGATTCTAGCTATGCAAGAAGAACTTAATCCGTTTGAAAGAATTGATGTTTGGACTCTGGTTCCATTGCCCAAAGACAAATCAGTGATTGGAACAATGTGGGTTTACAGAAACGAACTTGATGAAACTGCTAAGGTAATCAGAAACAAAGCAAGACTTGTTGCTCAAGGTTTCTCTCAAGAAGAAGGTATAGATTATACTGAAACCTTTGCACCTGTTGCTAGATTAGAAGCTATTAGAATTCTACTTTCATTTGCTACACATCATAGTATTATGTTTTTCAAATGGATGTTAAAAGTGCTTTTCTAAATGGATTTATTAATGAAGAAGTCTATGTGATGCAACCTCCAGGTTTTGAGTTTGAAACCCATCCTGAACATGTATATAAGCTTAAGAAAGCTTTGTACGGTCTTAAGCAGGCTCCTAGAGCTTGGTATGACAGACTAAGTTCCTTTCTTATGGAAAATGGATTCAATAGAGGAAAGGTTGACACAACCTTATTTAGAAAATCCATTAAGTCTAATTTCATATTTTTGGTGGTACTAATGAGTCTCTATGTAAAGAATTCTCTAAGTTAATGCAGAAATTGTTTGAAATGAGTATGATGGGAGAACTCAAATTCTTCCTTGGACTTCAAGTAAAACAAACCATGGACGAGGTGCTCATCCACCAAACTAAATATACAAAAGACCTTCCGAAGAAGTTTTAGATGGATGATTCTAAACCAATGAATGCTCCTATGCACCCCACTTCCATACTGAACAAATATGATAAAGAGAAAAAGGTAGACCAAAAGGTATACAGAGGTATGATAGGATATCTCTTATATCTTACCGCGTCTAGGCCTAATATTATGTTCAGTGTATGTTTATGTGCTCGATTTCAATCTGATCCTAAGAATCTCACTTATCAGCAGTTAAGAGAATTTTTAGATATTTAAAAGGTACTACTAATCTTGGTTTGTGCTTTAAGAAAAATGAAGATTACAAATTAGTTGGTTTCTGTGATGCTGACTATGCTGGAGATAGAATTGAAAGAAAAAGCACTAGTGGAGGATGTCACTTCATTGGAGCTAATCTTGTCTCATGGTCAAGCAAGAGATAAAGTACTATTGCTTTATCAACTGCTGAAGCTGACTATATATCAGCTGCAAATTGATGCTCACAACTTCTCTGGATCAAACATCAATTGAAGGACTACAATGTATTTGTAAGTAGTATTCGGCTTATGTGTCATAATACTGCTGCAATAATCTATCTAAGAATCCAATTTTGAATTCTTGAGCTAAGCACATAGAGATTAAACATCATTTTATTAGGGATTATGTGCAAAAAGGTGTGATTGATATTCAGTTTGTAGATACTGACCATCAATGGACAAATATCTTTACTAAACCTCTCGCAGAGGACAGATTTATCTTTATTAGGAAGCATCTTAATATGACATGTGTGGATTAATTTAGGCATCCGGCCTCGAGAAAAAGTTGTTTTATTAATCCCGCGTCTATTACCTATGCTCGTCTAATACCTATTTGAAGTTGGGCGTCTATTGCATTGCATGTCCATATGACGCGTCCACTGATACTGGTTATTGCGACCATTGAATAGTTTCAGATTAGTTCACATCTGCCTGTGTTTAAGCATATCTTTTGTGTGTTAATAAATGCATTTATTTTGTCTTAAGACAAATTTATCCTTTATTCTCCTTGTTGAGTCAGTACTTCCATCAATCCCGTCAAGACCTTTTTATAGTTCCAAGTTACCAACGCTGTTTTATCATAATGATATGTCGTGTCAAAAGTTGTTTTTAACTTTTGAGATTCAAAATTCCTTTAAAAGGAATCTTTTCCCTCCGAGAAAAAATTTACGCTTCCATAACCTCTCGAGCTATCTCTCTCTCTACCTCTCTCTGCTTTCAAACCCTAATCTCTTTGATCACCTAAAATGGCTTCTTCTTCAAACTATAACGTGGACAAGCTCAACTTGCCTATAGAGCATCATTTCAATCTTGGAGTGCTGCAAGACTACAATCTAGATATTAGCAAATATGTTAATGCAGCCGGGTGGGGAGGACTCTTCACAGAGAAGGTCTCTGTCTTTCCCAATCTGATCAGGGATTTCTGGAGAAACGTCCAACTGACTGATACTTATTTCTTCTCAACGGTGTTAAGAAAGAAGATTACAGTCTCGGAGAAGACTATTGCTGATGCAATCTTCTGTGCTCAGGAGGGTTTAGTCTTTACAGAGTCATGGGAAGAGGACTTGGGTGGCTCTGAGACTATTGAAGTCTGTCTCATGAAGGAAGATACAGTCATAACTCACACTTGGAAGGCTGTTGAAATGAAGGACATCGTTCGCATCCTTCATTAGCTTCTCAACAAGGTGGTTCTTCACAAGGTTGGATCCAAGGACAACCTCTCCTCTCCGCACAAATTCTGTCTCTGCCATCTTCTCACAAACAAAAATCAATCTTCCAAGAATCCTATATGGAAGATTCAGAGACGCTGTGATGAATAAGAAAAGACTCTCTGCAATTCCTTTCTGCCATCTTCTTTCCAAGATTTTCATGGCTTAAGGAATTCATGAGATTCTTTCTGCAAAGACTCCTAAGGAGCAAGCTAGGTTATTGACTAAAAAACCAATGTCTGCTGCAGACTTTGGAAAAATGAATATAGCCAACATGAGCCTCAGTACCTATGCTGCTGTTGCAATGGCCAAGACTGAGGAGTTAATGAAGGCTAAAGAAGAAATGGTGGAACAAAACAATGTTGAAGTCCTATGAGTTAAAAGGGTAACTAGGCAAAAGACCACTGCTACAAGGAAGCATGCCCCCAAGAGACCAGCAAGTTGCATTATTATCAGGGAGCCTTCTGATACCTCTGCTGGAAAGAAGCAGAGAAGAGTTATCTTCTCTCACAATGAAGATGAGGAAGCTGATGAGGACAGCATTCCTATCAGTTCAATTCTGAAGAAGCAGAAGACCTCTGTTGCTGCTGCTAAGGTTGTTGTGCCTGTTCCAACAATTGTTCCAACAAAACCTAGAAGGCAACCAGCAAGAAAAGCCAGATCAACTAAGACTCCCGAGGTAACCATCTCTGCTAATGATCCTGTTCAAATAGCAGTAGATGCCCTAGTGTCTAGTTTAGAAACTAGGATTGATGATGTGCATGTCTCCTCTCCAAATGATGTGTACATTCCCACACCCCTTTCACCCCAACCAACACAAATAGCCACCTCACAACTTCAACCTAGTATCCATGCCGATGATCCCTAGTTAAATAAACAAGATGATGGCATTTCCCCTGGTGCCCATTTCTCCAAACCCTTGATAACCTTATTTCCCTTCACCCCAACTTCTGTCCTTTATAATGACAAATCTGAGGATTGGGCCAAGGTAAAAAGGGAATGGAAAATTCTGTTTCATTCTCACCAACATGAACCCGAACACATTCCAGACAGATGGTATCCTCTACTTGAGTATGAGAAAGAAGTTAGTCCATCTGTTGAACCTCTTTACCTACCTCATCCTGAGTGTAAATTAATAAAAAATGTGCCTTCTCAAATGCACAATGACTTAGGGTCATTAGTCACTCACCTACCCCAAAACAAATTCCCCCCCAGAAAAATTTACCCCAACCTTGTCAAAACTCCTCCTTTCATACCACTCACCGATGGAGTTGAGAGACATATCATATCTGTCTGGAGACTGATCCCAATAGGAAAAATCTTCCTATCATTCCTGAACGAAGAGCAAGATCTTCTAAGCATGTCCCCATGATCATATCAAGGGACACAAAATGGGTGTCTTTTGAGCATCCCAGAGTCTATGGGAGGGCCTCTGACTTCTTTATGGATCAGCTCTTCTATGAAATGCTGAAGTTGGAATTCACTCATTTAAGAGTCGATAGAGCCATGCATTTTGTCCCTCTATCCTGGCTGAGGCATAATGAAACAACCAGAATTGGAATCATGCCTTACAGAATTTGTCCAAGACTGCCAATGCTAGATCTAAATAAGGACAAGGACATGAAAAACATGAGATTCAAGGGAGTGATGCCTGAAGCTGAATTAGCTATGCTTGATCTTGATCAAGAAACCTTTGACTACTCAATGCTGGATTTCCTTTTGAACACTGAATCCACTGAGTTAATCAATGAACATAGAGCTGTTGAATTATGGAAGTCTCACATTATCCACTACACCAGAGAAGCTTCTTCCTCTGGTCTGTTTGAAGAGGAGAAGAAGGATATTCCCAAGGTCAGAAGGAAGTATGGTCTTTCACACTTTAGAAATATGATCTATAAAGACCTATGGGGACTTCCTATACATAGTAGGAATATGGAATTCATCTACCCCATTAGACGGGCAAAGGAAATCTCGGTGAAACCCCCACCTACTCCAAAGCCTATCACAGATGAACCTGTTGCTGAAGAACATGGTCAAATTGTCACTGCTGTTAGTTTAGAAGATACAGCTGAATCCATTCACCAACAGTGCTCATCAAAAAGATAATCTTCTCAACCTTTAGCACTAGTTGTGATGCACCCTGAAGATCATTCAAGAACTCTGAGCACTTTTCAAGAGTTTGCTGAAAGCTTAAGGCAACAGACTCTGCCATCTAATATTGAAGAGGTTCTTGGAAAACTAGTCGATGAGAAGGTTGAAAAGTTGACTGAGAAGATTAAGGAGGATGTCCATCAACAAGTTCAAACCTCAATGGCTCCAACCTTAGAGGTTGTAAATAAAATGCTCGAGTTCCTCATGGACTTCAAGAAAAGTCAAGCACAAAATCCTTCTCCTCCACCACCTCCACCTGCTTAACCTTTACCTTTACTTTTTTCTTATACTGACAATGATGGTCCTTTCCTTTTACCTTTTTGGCTGATGACAAAAAGGGGGAGAAAGGAATGAAAAGGGATTTGTTTATATTCATATATAAAAAGTCAGCTTTTGCAAAGTTCATATTAGTCTGCATTTGCACATTCTCGTCTACCTACTAAATGCTCTGATGCTCATGTTTGCTTAACTGATACTTATGTTTACTTATTTGTTTTGATGTCTGCCGCTCTGATACTTATGTTTATTTATTCCCTTATATAGACTCTAGGTTTGAGAAGCTGTTGCACCTATCTGTTAGTTTATAGTTCTGCTTATCTATTTGATTACTTTGTCTTAGGGGGAGCCCTGCAAGCTCTCTTAGACTTTGCTTTTCAAATTTAATTAGTTTTGTCATCATCAAAAAGGGGGAGATTGTTGGAACCAAAGTGGTTTTGGATTTAATAATCTCTAAGTTTTGATGCAAACAAAAGGATTAAATTTGCTTGGTAAAGTGTTAGTTGAGATATAACATGTGCTTTTAGTTATGCAGGAATACTTTAATATAAGTAAAATAAACTTGGGATAAGTTTTCATTAAAAAATACGCGTCCAACCTTGTAGACGGGCTGCTCAAATACTTTGGTAAAGTTACTTAGTAATTTAATTAAGTGTAAGACTCAATGACTTAGAGATTTTGATATATATGACAAATACAATTTAATATGTGTGCAAGTGTTTTAGTGTCAAATTGAAAAGACAGGTATCAAGCAGTGATCAACAAGTTCATTAAGCAAATTCAAGGAAAATATTCAAGGAAGAAATTGAAAGATTCAAGGAAAATATTCAACTGATCTTAAATTGTCATATCCTCACACAGTGAGTTAAGAAGATCAAATATTAAATCTCTTCGTTAGAGTTAGAGCCTGAAGAGGCTTGGTAAGAAAGAAATACTTGTAGCTTGGAGAGGTATTGAATACTTGGTTGTAATCTATTTGGAGAAATAGTGGATAAATCCTTCAGGTCGAAGGGACTGGACGTAGCTCTTGGTTGGAAGAGAGTGAACCAGGATAAAATCTCTTGCGTGAATCTTCTATCCCTAAACTCTTCAGTTTTATTTGCATATACTAACTGTGGGTTTTTGATATTGCTTTTGTTAAAGTCTTTCAAAAAGTATCTTTGTCTTTGTGCTTGCTTTTGTTTCTAATCTCCTTAAGTGCAAAAAATTGTTTTAAAGGTTGTTTTCGAAAATTATTAATAAACACAATTCAACCCCCCCTTCTTGTTTGCCCGTGTCAACTTCATTAGGGGCAATAGGAGAAAGTCTATCAGCTAGAACCTTAGTTATAATCTTGAATTGGAAGTTTGCAAGAGCAAGATGTATAAAATCCCCAACCTTATCAGCACCTTGGATCTTAGGGGCAAGGACAATCGGGTTTGAGTTCAAATTAGGCTTAATCCAACTTTTTTCAAAAAAGTACATAACTGATTTATGGACATCATTGCAGATTAAATCCCACTATGTTTGGTAAAACCTGCCACCAAAGTCATCAGGCCCTGGAGCACCCTCTCTATTCGTTTAAAAAACCGCATGCTTAATCTCATCAGATGTGGGAAGTATAGTTAGAGAGGCATTATCTTCAGCACTAACCAACTCAGGGACAACTCTACTAATCAAATCAGATGGCTGACATTCATTAGGCACATCATACAAGTTTGTATAGTAACTCAAAACATGTTGAGCAATTTCTTTAGGATCATCAATTACAGTGTCACCATTCTTTAGCAAAGACATGGACTTTGATGCATAGCTGACTTTTGTGAGCCTAGTGAAAGTCTGTCAGCTTGACAGTGCCATTGCACTCTAGATTTCTCTCTCCAGAACTCCTCTTCTTGATTTAGAGTTTGTTGCAAAGCCATATGAGCCTTTAGTTCCTGATCCAGAAGCATGTCAGTAGCACCTTGAGAATCAATTTGCTTCTGGATGGTGTCAACATCAGCAAGAGCAGCTTGGACTTTGTGATGGATATTACCAAAAGCAGTCTTGTTCCAGGTTTTTAACTCACTCTTAACAACCTTAAGCTTAATGGAAAGGACTGTCATAGGGCAACCTTGGACATGCCTACTCCAAACATCCTTAATGAGCCTTCCACAATCATTATGGGAAGTCCACACTTTGAGGAATTTAAAGGAGGATGGGAAGGACTAAACCAACTTATTAGCAGACAAGAGAAGAGGAAAGTGGTCGGATTGACTTCTAACTAAAGTGCAGCAAGAGGTAGAATTCCAAAAGTCCAACCAAGCAGCATTACAAATTGACCTGTCTAATCTTTTTTCAGTCAATGCCTTACCCCTTCCACCATTGCTCCAAGAGAAAAAAGCCCCTCTAGTTAAGAGATGTTTCAAGTTACCTACATCAGAAAATGCTTTAAAGTCCTCACACGAAGCCTTTAGAGGAAGAAAATAGCTTCTCACTTCATGAGATCCAAGGACAGCATTATAGTCCCCTATCATACACCAAGGACCCTATTTGTTGGCTTGTAGCTCTAACAACTCTCTCCAAAGATTTCTCCTCCTAAGATAAGCAGTGCTAGCATAGATAGCACAAATGAAAACAGGCTGACCATCCACACAAATAGAAAGAGTACAATGCTGCTCAGAGGACTTAACCAGACTAGGACTCAGATATGTCTTACAGAGGCACCACAGATTGGGAAGCCGACCCTCTCTATTATTAAGCAAAAAGACCTTCAACCCAATATTTCTCCAAAAAGAATGAGGAACAATATCAATATCAATCCAAGGCTCGGATAGAAAAACAAAATCTGGATGATTTGAGAGACAAAGATTTTTAAGCATAGATCTGGTGTTGGGGTTTCCAAAACCTCTACAATTCCAATAAATCAACTTCATAGGAACTACTTTAAATCACCTCACCCTTAGGCCGGGTATTGTACCTCTCAGATTTGGCAGCCTGAGCAGCTCGTTTCCTTAACTTCTTCGCTTTAGACAGAACTTCAGTGTACTATCCCTGAGCAGTAGAGTCATCAGTAGAGCCATCCTCCTCTTCCTCCATCCTATCCCCCCAAAAAAGGCTAACAATTCTCAAGTCATTTAGCAACTTAGGATTAGAAATACTATTTGTTGGAGTGGCCACCACAACAGTATTCCCAGTATTAGTGGCACTTTTCTGTCCTGAAACATTCAAATTGAAGTAGTTATTACCAACCTTAACAATCTGAGGTTGAGTTTCAGCAACTAAGGTATCCCCATAACTTGTCATAGGATCCTTGTCCTCCTCGACTAGAGGGACATCATGGTCTTGACCTTCTTCAGTATCATGAATAGTTTGATCATTAACCACTCCATGAATAGGAGATGAAATAGCCGTAACTTGGTTAGGCTCATTAACAATTGTAGGTTCTGAAATAAATCCAAGGAGGGGATTAACAGAATTTCGGGCTTCCGCATAGTCCAGAGGCACATTGTTAACTCCCAGAAATTCCTCTCTATTAGAGACAGTTTCAATAGAAATAATTTTTGTGTTACTAGGACCAGCCTTATGAGTAGCCAAATCCTTAAAAGGATCATTACCCTTTTCAGAAGTAACAATTTGTTTGCCTTTTTCTGCAGCTGAAGCCTTTTTAATTTCTCCATGAGCAGCGTTCCCTTTAGGGACATGTTGCATAGTAATCTTGTGAGGTTCATTCTGTATTACGGTTGTAGTCTTGCAGGGTTCATTCTGTATCACGGCATCATCAACAGGATCAGATTTCTTACAATTGGATAGGGAATGACCAATTCTACGACAATTAGAGCAAAATTGTGGCAATCTTTCATACTCAAGATCCACATAGAAAGCAAAGGCTTCACGCTCAACCATGATTCTATCTCGCAGCTCCTTTGATAGATCAATTTCAATTAATATCCTAGCAAAATGACCAAAAGTCCTTTTCAAAGTAGCCTCATCCAAAGCAATTGAGATTCCTATACCACTGCCAATCTCGAAGAGAATTTTCGAATGCCAATACTCCCTAGACAAGCCATAAAATATGACCCATCAGTGAGCATAAGTTTGGCGAATTAGGTTTGGATTGAAGTCGGGAGACCATGAAGATAATCGCAGCACTCCCGGGTTTAGATTCCAAGAACCGTGAGTCCTTATCTTTCTTTGATCATCCTGAGACATAAAGCTAAACTCATAAAAGCCTCTTCCAAGAGAAACTACTGACCAAGGGGCCGAAAGATTCCAAATTCGCAATAACTTGACACGCAAGTCATTGAGTTTCAAAGGAGAGTCTCCTTTAGACAGAATCAATCTGCCGTAGAGAATATTTGCACATTCTTTCACCCCTGCTTGATATTCAGATTCAGAGATCTTGATAGCCAATTCATTACCTTGAAGGCAGCGTTGAGGAGCCTGATTGAAAGAGAGATCAAAGGAGTTAGAGACAACTTGTCCAAAGGTTTTCTTCTCGGGGGGTTGAGCAACATTCCGTGGAACATAAGGGGAAGGAGTGAGAAAAGCTTGAGGGGAAGGGGAGGAGGACGAAGAAGGAAGAGGAATGTTTAGAGGCAAGGATTCTGGGAACAAGCAATGCCATGGTGCAGGGTCCATGGTGTAATCGCATGCAAAGCAAACCCTAGTAGAGCATTGGTTTATTCGACTAAACCTAATTATTCCTTATCAACCCTTTAAAAGTTAAATAAAATAATATAATAACAATATAATAATAAAAATAATCCGAAATAATTCTTAGATTGGCAACTCAAATCACTGTTACAGGAATAGTATCAAGGAAAAGTGGCAATTGTTCAAGTGTATTGATATTAAATTTTACTCTTATGATTATAGTATTTAATTAAATTTATGCGTAGTGTTTTTATAATTTTTTATATACATATATTTTATACATATATATTTATTATATAGTTTATTTATTTATTTATTAGTCATTCGATTCAACCAACAGTTGAATCGATTGAACCATGTTCGGAAGGTCTTTTTGGTTTTCAAAAAAAATAAATTTATGAAATTAAATCGATTTTGTTCATATGTGTCAAGTTGTTTCATCTAAACATAAAACAATATCAAAGTAATGGTCAATATGCAATAGAGCTGAGGATTATCTTTGCAATATGCTTCTAATGCTATAACTTTGTGGATAAAAGTTCAAAAGGGAACCGACGGATAAAGAAGACGGATGATATAGTGTGAAGAAGAGCCCATCTTATGAAGCACAAAAGAATCACATAAAACCAATAAGATATCTCGTACTCCTTCTTGATATTTAAAATTTCATGCTTGGTTGAATATAATATGTTCAAGATCTTATTATTCCTAGAGTTAGAAATATGATTGCTTAGTTAAGACTATAAGTAACTAGCAAATCCTTTTACGCTCAATTGCATAAAATGTTGAAAGACGTGTGTGAGGGTGGAAAAAGGGCCAAGAAACCTATCATAGCCCAAAATCGTTTCTAGGAGGGTGTTATTCCTAGTAAGAACAAGCGATTACTCACTAAATATCAATATTTTTTTTTGGGAATTCCCAAGCAGTTGAATGTTTGAACATCCTTCCATCACTCATGGATAGGGATGTTCGCGGATTGGATTGGATCGATTTTGAGCAGAAAAGTCATCCGATCCAATGATAAAAACAACACGCGGTTTGGATTGGATCGGTTTGTTTCCTTCAAAAAATCCGATCCGATCCGATCCAATCAAATGCGGTTTGGATTGGATTGGATAATTCGGTTTTTATCGATACATATTTACATAGTTATTTACATCAAAGAACATCCAATATTTCGGCTCGATTTGGATTTGATTGAGTATTTAAAGAGTCATATGAATTTGTTACTTATTTAAAATAAAAATAAATTTTAAAATATTATATTGACAATTTCTAATAAGTGTTTCAACGGGATATACATGAATGATGCGCATTCTTAAAGATATTTTATACTATCAACTAATTATAAATTGTTAAATCATTATAAATGTTTGATTATTGTCCTAAATATATTAAAAGGCACTCATAACATGATTTATAATTGGTTAACAGTGTAAAAGTTTTTACACTAACATTATATTTACATACCAATTAAACTCTCTAATATAAGGATTAGATGATAACTTATAAAAATATAAAGACTAATAATTACTTTTATAATATAAAGATCAAATTATTTTCATTGAACTAAATAATTTCGGTTCGGTTTGGATTTGATCGATTTTACATATAGGATCCGAAATCCGATCCAATCCAATGAAAATTTTCGGTTTTTTTCGATTTGCGGTTTTTTCGGTTTTCGGTTATTTCGGTTGTCGATTTTTCAATTCGGTTAGTGCGGTTGACATTGGATTGGATCGGTTGATAAACACCCCAACTCATGCAATTGTCGATTGCCATTTCTTTGAAAAATCACGCCTCTTCATCTTTTCATACATGTGCCTATTAAAAGAGGATCTTTCTATGGTGTCTTTGATGATTTAACTGCATCAGTGTGGTTTTGATTAGAGATGGCAAAATTATCCGCACCCGCGGGTATCCGCATAAATTACCCGTAATGGATAATAAATGGATACCTACTAAATGGGGATGAGGATCATGGTACCCGTCCCGCAGGTACCCGTATATTTATAATAAATATTTTTTATTAAATATATAATATATATTATGACAATTTCTATCATTTTGAGATGGAATAAATTTTATTTTCTATCTTATTTGATACCTTTTAGTGGTTAAACCCTTAATAATAAATCTTTTAAAATATATATAGTATATTATATAACGTTAATATAGTATATTGTTATATTATATTGTATAATTTTATTTTATTTCATTTTATTTTAGACTCTTAAATACTCGCGGATATCCATGTATATCCGCTACCCGCATAAATATTCATGGATATTGATAAGGATGGATGCGAGGGAAGCACTACCGGTACCCAGCCCGTTGCCATCCCTTACTTATTTCCAAAATTTTATTCACAATTAAAAGTATTTTTACAAGTATTCCGGTGAAAGATGCAACAGAGAGTTAAAGCATATAAGTATTATGAAATTTAGTAAAAAGTTAGTGCAATATATAAAGAGAGTAAGGTAGAAGAGTATTGCAAACCAATAATTATCTTGGCTTGATCACAACCACAGTGATTTACATCCGGTCCTCACACCACATATGGGATTTTCCACTTTTGTTCAAGCTTCATGGGTGCTTGAGAAACCTCTACAATTTCGAGCAATTTTTACTTTAGGATATCACAGCCTGGTGCAAGAGCCTGTAATCTTCGGAAACAACACACCCCAGGGACGCCTTCCCATTTCCAAGCTTCTTGCAAGTTTAAGATTAGAGCATTCTTCACCTTAAGATACCACTCCTTTGTGTAAGAGCCTCTAAGCTTTTAGGGATCATACCCAAGGAACGCCTACCATCTTTCAACTTTTCTAGATACTTGAGAGACCTTTATTATTCAGACGTTCTTCACCTCAGGATACCACACTCTTGTGCAAGAGCTTCTAGACTTTTAAGGATCACACCCAAGGAATGTATACCTTGTTCAAGCTTACTAGGTGATTGAGAAAGCTCAGTTAAGGCACTCTTCACCTTGAGATACACACACCCTTATGCATGAGCCTCTGGACTTTTAAGGATCACACCCTCTTTTAGCTTACCAGGTGCTAGAGAAACCTCTACAGCAAAATTTTGAATAATTTTCTACACTCATAACACTGTAAAAATGAGATATCATGCAGAGTGATAAAGATTCTTTGTTTGGACTTTATGCACTTTCCATACTTGTTCTATCTTCATTTATTCTATTTATAATCTCTAATATAGCCACTGAAGATAGAGCATATAGTAAACCTTTGAATAAAAATTATACCTTTCTGACTTTCATTAAATGCAAATATTCATCGGGTCATGATGCATCAACATTTACGCACAACATCTTCTTGGTTCTGAATGACTTCATGTATTTGTTAGAGCATTGTTCTTTGTAATCACTTCATGGTTGATTTTTATCTAAAGGAGAAACCCTATCTTCATTCTTCATTGAGCGTATTGATAGGATAACATATTGATCATTTGTTGCTTTCCAATCAAATGCTCTTTGCGTTTTGGTAGGATTTTTCTTTTGATAGTCTTGATATGATTGATCTTTTGAGTAAGCATTTCTTTGCATGACCAATCAATCATTTGAGCATATATTATTCGCGTTGATTGCTCATTTTGATGATCTTGAAGAGATTTATCTTTATCTAACATTCATTGTCAGCTTTTTCATCCCACTTTCTCGTCGGTGCTTGTTTGAACCGTATCGTCTGATGGCCTCATGATTGTCTTTTCTAACTCTGAAGGATATGCCTTCTGACTTGAACTTGCTCATGATTTTTCATTTAGCTTGAGTCATTCATCTCTAGTCGTCAGGACATTTCCTTGTTCATTTAAGTCGTCCGACCTTATTCATCTAAGTCATCTGGCTTCTTTGACTATCTTTGGACAACCTATCATTTTCTTCTTCTTATGATAGAACCTTTGGAAACTAACTGAAGATTTTTGCGCACTTAATAAATTGCTTGGCATGTTTACACAGAAGAATATATCAAATCTCATATTAATATTCTCATTAAGATCTTGAGACTTGGGAATTTAGAATGTGGTTATAGATCAATTAAGCACAAAGTATTGCACTTATCATGTTAATAATTTTTTATGTAATGCCATACTTAAAATGAATATAACCATATTCCCCCGTTTGTTTAGGAGTACTGGAACTTAAAATTCTTACATATTAATTTAGCAATTAAGTTGTTATTATCGAAACTTATCATATTTGTGGGTGTTATCACCAAAAAAAAAAAAAAAAGCTGATAGCCAATTACGGTAATTAGCTGAGAAGAACGACTGAACCAAGGTCGATTGAATCAGGATGAGATGAATGCGACTGCAGAGCTGAGATAAGTAGCCGATGACTGGTAGCTGCGTTAGGTTTAGTTGAGGAAATTTAGCCGGTGCAGAATCAGTCGTTTCAGAACCAGTCGTTTCAGAATTAGTCGTTGCAGAATCAGCTGAACGTAAATGGGCTTGGAGATTGTTATTGGGTCTTCATGGGCTCGTGTAGATATTGATTAAATGAGTCCAAGACTTTAATAATATTCAAAAAAGGAAGAAATAAAAAATAACCACTTTCTTAGATTTTTGGGATGAAGTTAGGGGTGGTTTTGGAGAGAGAAAATGAAGATAAAAGGTTGATCAGCTGCAATCAAGGGCAGTTTATGAGTTGATCAAGTCAAAAACATATACGAACACCCACTCCCTTAAAAACAAGGACATGGAGAATTGTGTTGAATTGTGCATGAACACCCACAAGAGGGGGGTTGAATTGTGTTTGTTAATAATTTTCGAAAACAATATTTTTGAAACTATTTTCTCACACAAGAAGTTTAAAACAGAAACAAGCACACAAAATGATTTAATAGAAACTTAACAAAAGCAATATCAAATCCCCACAGTCAGTATAAACAAAAAGGCTGTAAGAGTTTAGAGATAGAAGATTCACACAAGAGATTTTATCCTGGTTCACTCTCTTCCAACCAAGAGCTACGTCCAGTCCCTTCGACTTGAAGGTTTTATCCACTATTTCTCCAAATAGATTACAATCAAGTATTCAACACCTCTGCAGGATACAAGTATTCCTTTCTTACCAAGCCTCTTCAGGCTCTAACTCTAACAAAGAGATTTAACTTATGATCTTCTTAACTCACTATGTGTGAGGATACGAAAGTTTAAGATCTACTGAATATTTTCACAATATTCAAACTAATGGTTACAAACTCTTGCTCTTGAAGGAATATTAGAATGAGTTGATTGTAGATTGGCAAAAGTTCAGCACACAAAAGTTTGGCTAGCAAAAGTTATTCTTCAAAGGTTGATGTCTTCTATATATAGTGACCTTCTTCTTCACTGGTATTTCTTCAACGGTTATTTTGAATAGTCCCGTTTAGAGATAGCATTGAATGCATGATATCCGTTGTCACCGATAGCTTGATCGTGGCCTTTGTGAAATGTACTCTTGGCTATCACATTTACACGATATGGAATGAAACACCTCTGAGCAATTGTAACTTGAAAAACTGTCTTTCCTATTTTGTGTAAGTTCCAGTTTTTTCCAGTAGTAAAGATGAATTAGTACAAGTCACTTTTCATTTCCTCATTGTATTATTTACTTTTTGTATTTCCTCGATGATACTATGATTTTCTCACAAGGAAACAAAGCAATAACCAGATTAAACAAATGGGAAGAACAAATATTCATTTGAAATAAATATCAATCATTTGAAATAAATTCATTGTGGACCAGATTGTATTTATTCACTGTTAGAAGAACATATATAAAAGATAGAAGCTCGTCTACTCAAAATTTCTGTCTACACAATTATGTGTAAGAACGAAGTCTATTCACTCTTTTATTCAACTCGTCCACTGACGTGGCATATTCTCTCGTCTACTATCAAGTCTTTGGACTTGCTATTACTTAGAGAGTTGTTTTAATCTCCATCTGGTGACGTGGCAGTTAAAGTTCGTCTACTCAACAAAGAACTCGTCTGCCGACGTGGCAAGTTAAAACTAGTCTATTTGTTTTTAGACTTAAAATTCGTCTAGTAAACATTTCGTGCCTCGTCTACTTAAATAAACTAGTCTACTCAATTAAATAAATAAATAACTTTACCAATATATTGAGTAACCCGTCTACATGGGTGGACGTGCATTTCTCTTTAGGAATCCAAGAAAACTTATTCTAAGTTTTCATGACTTATATATTTTTAAGTGTTCCTGCACAACTGAATAGCACATGTTAGGTTTCAACTAACACTTTGCCAAGCAAATTTAATCCTTTTGTTAACGTCAAAACATAGAGATTATTTAATCCAAACCATTTTGATTCCAACAATCTCCCCCTTTTTGATGATGACAAAAACTAATTAAATTTGAGTAGCAAAGTCTAAGAGAGCTTACAAAGCTCCCCCTAAGACAAAGCATTCAAACTTTTAATCAGGAAAAGCGTAAGACAGAAATTCAGCAACACGTATATATAACTTATCAGATCAGTGAAACTACTTATCAGTTAAGTATAGTATGATAGATTTTAAAGTCTTTATCAACCTTAAGTAAGTTTCAGAGCAAATAAAATATATCATATCAAACAGTGTTAGAGCATATGTACTTAAGATATAACAGATCAATAAACAAATCATTGCAAATAGTATTAGAGCAATCTAAATAGATATATCAGAACGATTTTTATATTAGCATAGCAAATCATGTCAAAGTATAAACAGAAAAGAGACATGTATATGCAGACAAGTATATAATTTTCAAAAACCGATTTTTCATATTAAATTTAATTCTCTTTCCTTTCTCCCCATTTTTTGTCATCAGACAAAAAGGTAAAAGGAGTGGACCATCACTGTTAGTATGGAAACAGGAAAAGAAAAGTCTAAGAAAAGGGTGGAGGAGGAGAAGGAGGATTTGGATTTGGATTTGGATTTGGGTTTGGTGGAGGAGCAGGAATCTGAGTTGGTAGATTTTGACTTTGTTGATATTGCAGCATGATGTTCATCATCTGGTTCATCATGGTGTTTGTTGGAACCAAAGCTTCTGCAACTTCTACTTTAACTTGCTCCTTGAGTTCAACCTTTACCTTCTGCTCTACTATCCTTTCAATTATTTCTTCAAAATTTGGTGGCAAGGAGAGTCTTGAACTTTCAGCATTGTCTTGAGTGAATGCTTGACTTGGAACAGTGTCTAAAGCTCTGGAAGTCTGAGGTTGCTCTGTTGGATGAATGACATTCAGAGCGAGTGGTTGAGAAGAGTGCTTCTCAGGAGTGCTTTGTCTAGGAATGAACTTAGCAACTTCTTCAACCTCAGCTACAGGTTGAACCATTTTCACTTGAGGACCAGGCTGTACTTCTTCAACTTCCATGTCCTCGATGATGGTCTCTTCATCTGTGTGCTCTGATGGTGGAGAGGGTGGACATGAAGTAGCATATTGCAGCATTGGTGGAGCCAACTCTTTTCCCCAATGGATAGAGTCTTCTTCAAAAACAAGACTTATGACATGAATGCCAATGATGTCCTTATAGATGAGAAATCTACGGTAAGCAAGGCCACACTTCCCTCTGACTTTAGGAATATATTTATTCTCTTCAATAGTCAGTCCAGAGGAGGAAGCTTCCTGTGCACATGCCACCATGTGAGTCCTCCAGATGTCCACAACAACATCCTCTTGAATATCTTCAGTTGGTTAAGCCAACCGCTAGTCAATCACATTTTGATTAGTGAGATTGATTGTTGCTGGATTGATTATACAGCTGTCAGGAAAAGGTATCTTGCCAGTGTTTCTCTACTTCTTGTCCTTATCCGTATTGTGATCAATCATGGGTAGCCTAAGACAGATCATGTATGGCTTGATCCCAATCTTGGTTTCCCTTTTATGCCTTAACCAGGTTGGAGGGACAAAGTTTGCAGCTTTGTCAATTCTAAAGTAACTAAACTCCCACTTCAGCATTTCATACATTAAAGTATCAACAAAGTCAGCAGCTCTGCCATAAGTGCTAGGATGTCTGAAGGTAGTCCACTTGGTGTTTCTGTCCATGATGAATGGAACATGCCTGAATGATCTAGATCTTTTGTAGATCACATTAGTGAGATCCTTCTTGGCAGGGTCTGTGTGCCAATCTGTTATGATGTGCCTTTCAACACCTTCAATGAAAGGCTTGAAGGGTGGATATCTGACTAGGTTTGGATAGATTTTTCTGGGAGGGAATTTCTTTAGGGGTAGATGAGTAATGAGTGGTCCAAGATGATTGTACAGTTTGGATGGTGGAAGGTCTATAGGGATATCAGGGTGAGGTTGATGATGAGTCACCGACAAGTGTACCGGGTTGTGGCAAGTAATAAAATAAACACGGTAAGTAATTACCGAGGTCGAACACAAGGATTGGGCTACCAATTCTACCAATTTGCAAGAAATTCGATACGTTGGCCAAGTAATAGCAAGTGGTTGAGGAGAGAGAGAAAATAGGATCGCAATTCAAATCAAAAATCAATTAGAGATATAAAATCTAGGTTAAACATCTAAGGTCACAAAT
Organism: Sophora flavescens; assembly: GCA_030762895.1. NCBI lineage: Eukaryota > Viridiplantae > Streptophyta > Magnoliopsida > Fabales > Fabaceae > Sophora > Sophora flavescens. The sequence goes on along the minus strand of CM061063.1, from coordinate 186,230,862 downwards.
CCACCTACCCAATCATGCATAGTACCCAAGTGATGATGATTCTCTCCCTAAGTTCAATTGCAATGTCAACCAGGACACCCAAATTCTCCTAATGACACTGTCGTGCTCAATAGGATGTATTCAACGATTGAGTTAATTACTTACTAGGTCTCATAACCCAATCGTCAAACTCTATTAATTCTTGTTCCCTATAAGGTTGCACTAATCTCCTACTCACTCTTGTGCAATATTCAATTAGTGATCCCAATTCAAGTTCTCAACGCGAATTGCCTATTAAGCCTCATCACGTTAACTAGTCAATCACGCATGCTTATGATCAACGCAATAAATTCAGAATTGGAAAACAAGAATTGAGTTAAAGGAGAGAAACATACATCACATCGAACGCTACACCGCCATGGGTGGTTTCATTGATCCCTTAAACGAGGGGATTAGCTCCTCATGCTTGTAACACGCACAAACAATTTGGAGTTCATCATAAAAATAAAATAGAAAAAGAAATAGGGAGACGCAGCTCCAGAGAACAAGGACTCGTCCAAAAACTATCTAAACAAGTGGTGAACAAAAAGGTTTTCCAATCTGCCTTAAAACAACCTATAAATAGAAGTTCTGAGTCTCGCCCGCTCGTGGGGCGAGCAGGCTCTCGCGAGGCGAACTTTAGTTTTGGCACCATCTTGAGTTTGAATGCTCGCGAGGCGAGATGGTGATTCGCGAGGCGAATCCTTCCAGAATTGATTTTCCACTGTTTTCTTCATTTTCCTTGACTCTAAGAGCTTCACTTTTAACCTGAAACAACAAAAGGAAACGAAAAGCATAATTCTACTCAAAATGAACTAAAAACTACTAAAAATGCATCAAACGAATCAAATCCTAACTTAGGAACAAAACAAGGCCAATTTGGGAGATTAGCGAGGTTGACTCGCCCAATTAGGCACAAAATATACCCCTTTTCTAGTTGGAAACTAGATGAGCCAGAGGCTTATCAAAACACCCCAAACTTAAACCTTGCTTGTCCCCAAGCAAGCTAAAACTCAAAAACACTCAAGACTTGGCAAACTGAAAGGATTCAATCAATTTTTGCACAAATTTCATGCAATTTAACAACAACTTTTCTTCAATATCCCCCCCCCTGCAACAACGTAATCCCCCCCATTCATTTACTTTAAACAATTAAGAATTCTATCATTCATGCAATCAGTAATCTGATTTGAGAACCTAAGTAGCACACAAAAGGGAGATCACCAAATTCAAACAATTGCCTTCCTCACAAGGGCATTTAATATTTCACTCATTCGCTCAATTTGTCTAAGCTGGCAACATTTACTCTATTTCACAATTCAAGAGCACTTTCCATGGATTTGATTTTCATCTAAGCAAAGTTCCCACAAAAATATGTATGCATCATCAAAAGGTCTTCATAGGTTGTAATGAGGTCTGGCTCAAGGTAAGATATTCAAAGGATAGAGGCTTAGTCCCTAGGATCAATGAGAGCGTAAAACTAATACTGCAACAATTGAATTTACTCTCATATTATTCTTCCTTGCATTGGGTGGCTACAGACCTCTTCCTTTTTATACTTTTTCACTTTGCCCTTTTTGGCATATATCCAATACTTGTCATCACTTTTGTTTTTTTTTTTAAACCTTCGGCCTTTTGCTTTTCTTTTTCTCAACTATGATTCATGAACTTGTAGCCACCCCAAACTTAGTTCCACAACAACACTCACAAAGCTAAAATTCCATGCTCTCCTAAATCCTAGGATAGGGGAAAATCATGGTTTTTCTGAGTTAATGGCTTGTAATGTAAGGTCATCAAGAACAATAGGCTTCAAGGCTCAATGTGGCTAACTAGGGATCATTTATCAAGGTTGATTCATTTTATGGCCAAGTAGTTATTTCAAAGAAAAATTGCCTGGATCATTTGATGCAACATATAAATATGCAAACCATGCACAGATTCAAGTAAACCCGAGAAGGTGCAACTTAAAAGCGATTCACACAATTAAAACAATGTTGGAGGCTCAAATTCCTCACCCAGACATTTTTGCAAATTGTTTGACCGAGATACAATTCCTAGTGTGTGCACCCCTTCACCCCAAACTTGTCATAAATCAAGCAATCACAATAAAATTTCTCAAAGTTCAATTTTCAATTTTTCACATGGGGATCAAATTTTCGATTTTCAGAGCCTAGGGGGAAAATCATAAAAATATATCATGCAATCAATCTATGATAAATTTAATTAAAATCCACCAAGCTTGATGACACAACATTCACACACATACTCTTGATCTTCTCAAATTATTCAAGAGCGAAATTCAAAAGAAACAAATGGAAAAGGGAAAGAAAACAAAAACAACACAATGCAATTGGTTCCCTCCCCCACACTTAAAGCATACATTGTCCTCAATGAAAGGAAACCCTAATTGCAGATTCGCGAGGCGAAAAATCACTCGCGAGGCGAATCTGGAAAATTGTTCTTCACACGTTCCAGAATCGCGAGGCGATTAATAGCGCGCGAGGCGAATCTGGAATTCCAACAGCTGATAATGCCCAGATTCGCGAGGCGAAAATGGCTCTCGCGTCGCGAGACAGAAGCGTGAGCAAGCCTCTGAGATTCGGGGCTTATGTCGTGCGAGGCCACTGTGGGTTCGCGGGGCGAATCTGGTTTTTTTTTTTGTTTTGTTTTGTTTTTTCCAAAAGAGAAAATGGCAGAACTAAAAAAAATAAAGGATACCTAGCTTGGGTTGCCTCCAAAGTAGCGCTTGTTTAACGTCCCGAGCCTGACTCAAGTCACCCCTTCGTTGTTGAGCTTTTCCTTTGAAGACATTGAAGACTGACTCAGCGGGGTGCTTCGTTGCTTCAAAGACATTGAAGACTACAATCTCATCTTGCACCCTTAGGGTGAGTTTCCCTTGTTGGACATCTATCAAAGCGCGCCCAGTGGCCAAGAAGGGCCTACCCAATATGAGAGGGATCTCGGCGTCTTCATCCATATCAAGCACCACAAAATCCGCCGGAAATATGAGCTTTTCCTTTGCACATTCATCCCTTGGGAGACTTGGTAAGGCTTCCATGTTTTTTAAGCACCCAAGATAGTCCTCATCCCCCAAAGGGTCTTCTTCCTCACTATCATCATCATGGTATTTTACCAACACTTGTGCAAGTGAAGAACCATGGGCTTCTCTAGTGGCCTTTGCCTTGACAATTGAGTCCAGCATGTCCACTCGATACACATCCGACCTCTCAGCGGGGTGCTTCGTTGCTTCAAAGACATTGAAGACTACAATCTCATCTTGCACCCTTAGGGTGAGTTTCCCTTGTTGGACATCTATCAAAGCGCGCCCAGTGGCCAAGAAGGGCCTACCCAATATGAGAGGGATCTCGGCGTCTTCATCCATATCAAGCACCACAAAATCCGCCGGAAATATGAACTTGTCCACCTTCACTAACAAATCTTCGACCACCCCATAAGGATATTTTATAGAACGATCGGCTAGTTGGAGTGACATCCGTGTATCCTTGGCTTCTTTGATCCCCAACTTCTTCATCATAGAGAGGGGCATCAAGTTGATGCTTGCCCCTAGATCACACAACGCCTTTCCTAGATTCATCTCCCCAATGGTGCATGGTATAGAAAAAGAACCGGGATCATTCAACTTTGGAGGTAGTTTTCTTTGAAGAATGACACTACACTCCTCGGTCAAAGCAACCGTTTCCTCATCAATTATTTTCCGCTTCTTGGAGAGAAGATCCTTCATAAACCGGGCATAAGATGGCATTTGTTCCAAGGCTTCCTCAAATGGAATGTTAATTTGAAGTTTGCGGAAGACATCAAGGAATCTACTAAACTGTTTATCTTGTTGAGGCTTCTTCAATCTTTCAGGATATGGTACCTTCATGTAGGGCGGGAGGTCTTTGGGTTCAATCCACTTTTTTTTCGGAACTCTTCATCTACAAGTTTCAACCTTCCCCCTTGCTCCGGTGCCTTGTCACTTGCCAACTCCTCTTTCTTAGGTTCCTCTTCCTCAACATGTGGTTGTTCCGAGGCCTCATCTTCCTGAGAGCTAGTTGCACCCATGTTAGATCCCATCACCCTACCGCTTCTAGTTGTTATGGCATTGCATTGGTTCTTAGGGTTGTTCTCAGTATCACCTGGGAAAGTGCCTAGGAGACGCTCATTTAGTTGCTTTGCGAGCTGAGCTATCTGCATCTCTAGGTTCTGAATTGCCGCCCCTGTATGAGTTTCCAACTTGTCAATGACTGTGCTTGTATTGATTGACAACTTCTCAATTGCCGCATTCGTCTTTTCTATAGCCAACTCCCAAGGTTGCCTTCCACCATCTGTTGTTTGCATTTGATTAGGCCCTAGAAAATCCTGCTGAGTATTGTGTTGATAGATTCCATAGTTTGGCCTCTGATTCTGTTGAGGTTGTTGTTGCCCGGCTAGACCACCACTAGCATTACTCCAAGCGATACCCGGATGGTCTCTCCTCATATAACCCTTATTCTGATTCTGACTGTAATCATTCTGTCTGTTCCTCTGATAGTTATTCTGGGGCACGCTGTCATAGAAATTGTGGCATGAGTCCACATGTTCTTGAGCGAACTTGAACGGACAACTCTGAGTGGCATGATCTCCATTACAATTATCACAACCCGGAGGCATCCCCTCGTGTATCACATTAACCCTTTTGTTCCCAGACAATGCCGCATTCTGCATCTTCAACTGTTTATTTTGCTCTAGAATGGCTTCTATTGTTGCAGAACTGACTCCACTTGAGGCTTCCCTACCACGGTTGTAATCATTGTACGACATCTTCTCCAATAACACCCATCCATCCTCAGCTGATAAATAAGAGAAAGAACCGCCCGTTGCGGCATCACAATTCATCTGGTAGCGCCCCCTTAACCCGTTAGAGAAATGTTGAACCTTGGAGACCGGGTCAAAGAAGGCCGAAGGACACCTTCTCGAGATCACATTATACCTCTCCCAAGCTTCATTATAAAATTCATCTTCTGTCTGCCTGAAAGATGTAACGGCTACTCTTGCTTGTGCCGCTTTCTGAGGAGGAAAATATTTAGTGAGGAACTTTTGGGCCATTTGCTCCCATGTTCTGATACTGTTGCGATCCAAGCTATCAAACCAATCGCGAGCGACATCCCTAAGAGAGAGAGGGAACAGCCGCAAGCGAAACTCATCTTGAGAAACTCCTCTTGTCTTCTGCATGTCACAAGCTTCAAGGAAGCGAGTGATGTGTCTATGAGGGTCTTGTTTGCCACTCACATCAAACTAATTCTCACGGATCTGGGCTGTGACACATCCTTCCACCCTGAAGGAATCTGTATTGAGGTTGCCCCTCACAATAGAAGAAGCACAATCCTCCAAATTGGGTAGATTGTACTCGAAGAGAGGCTTGTAACGAGGAGGAGGAGGAGGGTTTTCTTCGGCCATCCTCTCAAAATTAATTGCTTCAAGCCTCTTTCGTTCTCTGGCTTCCTTCCTTAATCGCCTCTCGGTCCTGGTGATCTCCGAATCAAATAGCAAGTCCTCTTGTGAAAGGGTACCTCGCATACAAAAACAAGGCAAGACCAAGTGGAATCAAAGAAGTAGAGAGAAATAATAGTAAATAAATAACAGAAAAATAAAAATAAAAACAGCTTAACCAAATAATCAAACTTCCCAAAAATTAGGAAAATTGGTTGTGCCAATCCCCGGCAACGACGTCAAAAACTTGATGAGTCACCGGCAAGTGTACCGGGTCGTCGCAAGTAATAAAATAACCACGATAAGTAATTACCAAGGTCGAACACAAGGATTGGGCTACCAATTCTACCAATTTGCAAGAAATTCGATACGTTGGCCAAGTAACAGCAAGTGGTTGAGGAAAGAGAGAAAATAGGATCGCAATTCAAATCAAAAATCAATTAGAGATATAAAATCTAGGTTAAACATCTAAGGTCACAAATTCACCTACCCAATCATGCATAGTACCCAAGTGATGATGATTCTCTCCCTAAGTTCAATTGCAATGTCAACCAGGACCCCCAAATTCTCCTAATGACACTGTCGTGCTCAATAGGACGTATTCAACGATTGAGTTAATTACTTACTAGGTCTCATAACCCAATCATCAAACTCTATTAATTCTTGTTCCCTATAAGGTTGCACTAATCTCCTACTCACTCTCGTGCAATATTCAATTAGTGATCCCAATTCAAGTTCTCAACGCGAATTGCCTATTAAGCCTCATCACGTTAACTAGTCAATCACGCATGCTTATGATCAACGCAATAAATTCAGAATTGGAAAACAAGAATTGAGGTAAAGGAGAGAAACATACATCACATTGAACGCTACACCGCCATGGGTGGTTTCATTGATCCCTTAGACGAGGGGATTAGCTCCTCATGCTTGTAACACACACAAACAATTTGGAGTTCATCATAAAAATAAAATAGAAAAAGAAATAGGGAGACGCAGCTCCAGAGAACAAGGATTCGTCCAAAAACTATCTAAACAAGTGGTGAACAAAAAGGTTTTCCAATCTGGCCTAAAATTGGCTATATATAGAAGTTCTGAGTCTCTCGCCCGCTCATGGCGAAAGCGAGGCTCTTGCGAGGCGAACTTTAGTTTTGGCTCCATCTTGAGTTTGAATGCTCGCGAGGCGAGATGGTGATTCGCGAGGCAAATCCTTCCAGAATTGCTTTTCCACTATTTTCTTCATTTTCCTTGACTCTAAGAGCTTCACTTTTAACCTGAAACAACAAAAAGAAACGAAAAGCGTAATTCTACTCAAAATGAACTAAAAACTACTAAAAATGCATCAAACGAATCAAATCCTAACTTAGGAACAAAACAAGGCCAATTTGGGAGATTAGCAAGGTTGACTCGCCCAATTAGGCACAAAATCTACCCCTTTTCTAGCTGGAAACTAGATGAGCCACAGGCTAATCAGTTGATGCCAGGGATAGGTAACAGTTTCAGGTTCATATTCATACTCAGGCAAAGGATAGAAGGGTCTGATTGAGATAGGTTCTGGTTCATGTTTGTGATACAAGATTTTCCAGTCCCTTTTTACTTTGGCTCAGCTTTCAGCTTGGCCATCACAGAAAACAGAGGGAGGAGTGTAGGGGAATCTGGTTTTTCTATTTTTGGGAAAGGGGGCTCCTAGGATGATTCCATTATCTGGTTGGTTGAACCAGGGGCCAGTTTCAGGTATGATGGGTGGGAATTTTGGTCTTGGTGATTGTGGTGAAGACAAGGATGGAATGTAAACATCATCAGAAAAATTTACAGAAGTAGTAGCAGCAGTTGCAGAGACATTATCAATCCTATCTCCTAAGCTATAGACTAATGCGTCAATTGCTAATTGTACATGGTCATTAGTAGGGATGATTACCTCAGAAGTCATAACTGACTTAGCTTTCCTGACAGGTTGCCTTCTGGTTTGTGTAGGAATTGGCACATTTGCATCAGCAATAGTAGTAGCAGTAGCAACAGCAGTAGAAGTCTTCTGCTTCTTCAGGATGGTACTAATAGTGGCTCTGTCCTCATCAGCATCCTCATCCTCATTGTGAGATATGATGATTCTTTTTTGCCTCTTCTAAGCAGGAGCATCAGATTCCCTAATTACAATGCCACCAACTGGCTTCTTGAGGGCAGGTTTGCTTGCAACAGGTTTCCTCTTAGCAGTGGTTTTCTGCCTAGTTCCTCTTTTGAGACCTAAAACCTCAGCATTGTTGGCCTTGAATTGTTCTTCTTTAATTCTCATTGCTTCTTCTGCCTTGGCCATAGCAATTTGTTTTTAAGTACTCAGTTGCATACCTGAGAGATTGCTTCTCCCAAAATCAGCAGCTGACATTCCTTTCTCAGTTAGAATCTTGTTCCGATCTTCTTCAGGCATGGCAGCAAGGACATCATAAACATCTTGATTCCTGATAATCTTTGATAGAAGGTGAGTATAGGGAATGGCAGAGAGGTTCTTTCTATTTTGCACCGAGTGTTTGAATCTGTGAAACAGGATCCAAGGAAAGTTGATTTTGGTTTCCAGGAATAGATTGCACAAGCAGAATTTGTGGAGAACGGAGAGGTTTTCCTTGAAGCCAGTCTTGTTCAGAATCTGATGGAGGATTCTGATTTCATCCTTCATCTCAACAGACTTTCAGGAATGAGTTCCTACAATATCTTCTTTCATTAGGGTAACAACAATGGTCTCATAACCACCTAGGTCTTCTTCCCAAGTGTCAGTAATCACCAAACCCTCTTGGGCACGTGCAATAGCATTGGAAATGGTCTTCTCAGAGACAACCGCTTTCTTTCCCAACACGAAGCCAATAATCTCAGTTTTAGTGATTGTAGGTTTCCTCTAGAAGGTCCTAATGAGGTTGGGGTAGATAGAAACTTTCTCTAAGAACATGCCATCCCAACCAGCAGCATTTATATTCTTGCTTACATCCAAGTTGTACTCTTTTAGAACTTCAAATTGAAGTGGTGTTCAACTGCTATGTTCAGAGTATCAGTGATGTAGGAATGAACAGGGAGTGAAGGTGAAGCCATTTTTGAGGTTTGAAGGTTAGGGTTCAGAGACAGGGGAAACAGAGAGCTCGAGAGTTTGAGAGAGAGAGAGAGATATCAGGGAAAATGAGTAGCGAAAGGTTTTTCAGAGGGAAAGAAGTTACTTAAAAAGGTTTTTAAAAAATTAAAAAAAAATGACAAGACATGTCATTAAGAATAGAACGGCTTTGGTATTTTGAAACCATAAAAAAGTTTTGATGGGATTGATGAAAATTACTGACTCAGCAAAGAGAATATACTATATAAGTATGTCTATGAGACAAAATAAATGCATTTAACAAATATACGCATTATGCAGTAGACGCGCAATTGAATATGCAATAGATGCAGATTTTTATCATGCTCTGGACACAAAATTTTCAACACGTATTGGACGGAAAAAATCAATAGACGTATATTTATCAGAATAACATTCTCAGGTCTGGACACTTATATCAATCTACACATAACATATTCAGATGCTTCCTAATAAAAATAAATATGTCCTCTGCAAGAGGTTTAGTAAAGATATCTGCCCATTGATGGTCAGTATCTACAAATTGTATATCAAACACACCTTTTTGCACATAATCTCTAATAAAATGATGTTTAATCTCTACGTGCTTAGCTCTAGAATTCAAAATTGGATTCTTAGATAGATTTATTGCAGCAGTATTATCACACATAAGTGAAATACTACTTACAAACACATTGTAGTCCTCCAATTGATGTTTGATCCATAGAAGTTGTGAGCAGCAACTTGCCGCTGAAATATACTCAGCTTCATCAGTTGATAAGGCAATGATACTTTGTCTTTTGCTTGACCATGAGACAAGGTTAGCTCCAATGAAGTGACATCCCCCACTGGTACTTTTTCTTTCAATTCTATCTCCAGCATAGTTAGCATCACAAAAACCAACTAATCTGTAATCTTTATTTTTCTTAAAGCACAAACCCAGATTAGTAGTACCTTTTAGATATCTAAAAATTCTTTTGACTGCTGATAAGTGAGATTCTCTAGGATCAGATTGAAATCGAGCACATAACCAAACACTGAACATAATATCAGGTCTAGACGCAATCCAATATAAGAGAGATCCTATCATACCTCTATATATCTTTTGGTCTACCTTTTTCTCTTTATCATCTTTGTTCGGTATGGAAGTAGGGTGCATAGGAGTATTCATTGGCTTGCAGTCATCCATCTTAAACTTCTTTAGTAATTCCTTTGTATACTTTGTTTGATGGATGTACACCTCGTCCACTGATTGCTTAACTTGAAGTCCAAGGAAGAATTTGAGTTCTCCCATCATGCTCATTTCAAATTCTTTCTGCATTAACTTAGAGAATTCATTGCACAGAGATTCATTAGTGGCCCAAATATAATATCATCAACATATATTTGCACAACTATGAAATTTGATTTAATTTCCTAAAGAGGGTTGTGTCTACTTTTCCTCTATTAAAGCCATTTTCCATAAGAAATGAACTTTGCCTATCATACCAAGCTTTAGGTGCTTGCTTAAGTCCATATAAGGCTTTCTTAAGCTTGTAAACATGTTCAGGATGGGTTTCACTCTCAAAACCCGGAGGTTGCATAACATAAACTTCTTCATTAATAAAACCATTTAGAAAAGCACTTTTAACATCCATTTGAAAAAGCATAATACTATGATGTGCAACAAATGAAAGTAAAATTCTAATTGCTTCTAATCTAGCAACATGTGCAAAAGTTTTAGTGTAATCTATACTTTCTTACCGAGAATAACCTTGAGAGACAAGTCTTGTCTTGTTTCTCACCACCTTACCATATTCATCAAGTTTATTTCTGTAAACCCATTTTGGTCCAATAACTGATTTATCTTTAGGCAAGGGTACCAGAGTCCAAACATTACTTCTCTCAAACTGATTCAGTTCTTCTTGCATATCTAGAATCCTACCATCGTCCAGCAGTGCCTCGTCTACTGTTTTTGGTTCTAACTCAGACTAGTGCATAATTATCTTGTTCTGTGAAAGTCGATCTGGTTCTTAGCTTGTCATTGTGGTTTCCAATGATCTGATCTTGTGGATGATAATTCTTGAAGTATCAAGATTTCTGAACTGTATCATGTTGAGAAGTGGAGGTTTCTGGCTGTTGAGTGGATGACACGCTGTCGCACATGGGTCAAAAAGCGAGTGGTTTACAAAAAACTGTAGCCAGGGCGCGACAACTCGAGTATCGTCTCACAAGGACTCTTGGGTTGTTATTAAAAGCAAAATCAGTTTTTGTGTGTGTGTGTGTGTGGGGGGGGGGGGGGGGGGGTTGGATTTGAAATTCAATTAAGAAAACAAAGCAGAAAACAGAGCGAGAAGTAATTATCAATAATTGAAACGACTAATCTACTATTTTTGGTTTCCCACTATCATTGACTCATATAAATTCCAAGCCCTAAGCGGATGCTAATTCCTTTTCGATTGTAGCAATAATTAACAAGCGAAATTGGCACTACGAGATGTATGTTCCTAATTCCCGAATTAAGCAAACGGGGTGAAGCTCTCGTGAATTAAGCAAACACGATTGAACACACGTGAATTAAGCAAACACGATTAGGTATAGGAACATACAATCATCGAAATAAATCAATACTTATTCTATACAATCCTGAATTAAGCAAACAGACATATAGGATAGTATTGAAAGGAAGAAGCAAATTAATCCGGGAATTACAGAATCTCAAGTGTCGGCGGAAACCGATTACAGCAGATTAATCCAAGGGGATTAGTTCTCCATCAAAAATATGATAATAACCTAAAAGTATAATGTAAACAGTGAAAACTGGATGATTTTGTGTCTGTTGCGCTCCTATTTATAAAGAGGCCGCGCGTCACGGCCGTGATGGCCGTCACGGCCAGACCGTGACCGTTTCTGTTAAGGGCGCGCATTCAAATTCTGGTCTGTCATGGCCGTGATAGGCCGTGATCGCTTCTGACTTTGGGTTCTGATATGTAACAGTCGTGACCTCCATCACGGCTGGGCCGTGATCAATTATGACTTTCAGGTTCTTCTTGTTACGCCCGTGATGGATGTCACGGCTGGGCCGTGATGCTTTCTGACTTTCATGATCTTCTCATCACGCCCGTGATGTGTATCACGGTTGGGCCGTGATCCTTTCTGTCTTCCATGGGTAGCTCATCACGGTCGTGATGGCCTCTGCTTCGGGTGTCCTTCCCTTTTTGCTCTTCTTATTAATATTAAAACATGAGATAGCAGTAAATGCTTTATTTGACTCAAAATCGACTAAAATACCCTAAAATTACTTAAGAGACTCAAAATGTTGCTTGAGGACAATTACATCCAAATTTGGGCGAAAACGAGATTAAACTCGAATAAAACCTATGGCCTTACTAGTTAAAAACTAGATGAGCCAGAGACTGATCAAAATATCCCAAAATTAGACCTTGCTTGTCCCCAAGCAAACTAAAACTCAAAAAGACTCAAACTTGGTAAGCTCAAAGGATTCAATCAATTTCGCACAGATTTCATGCAATTCTAGCAAAACAATTTCCCTTCAATGTTTCCCCCCTTTGCAACAATGTAACCCCCACGCTCATTTACTTTAAACCATTGAGAATTCCATCATTCATGCAATCAGTAATCTAAGTTGGGGATCCAAGTTACACACAAAAGGGAGATCACCAAGTTCAAACAATCGCCTTCCTCACAAGGGCATTTAGTGTTTCACTCATTCGCTCAATTTGTCTAGGCTATGAACCTTTCACTCAATTTCACATTTCAAGATCACTTCCCATGAATTTTCTTTTCATCTCAAACAGAGTTCCCACGAAAACATGCATGCAACATCAAAAGGTCTTTTAAAGGTTGTAATGGGGCCTGGCTAAGGGTAGGATATTCAAAGGTACTAGGCTTAAGTCCCTAGGAACTAAGAGAGCATGAGCATTTTGACACATTGAATTTCCACTCAAATTCCTTTTTCCAGTTTTCTTTTTGCTTTGGGTGACTACAGCCTTTTTCTTCCAATACCCTTTTTCGACATTTTTGTGCTTTTCTCTGTTTTTTTTTCTTTTCTTTTCTTTTTGCCCTTGGCTCCAGCCTTCATTTTTTTCTTTTTCTCAACCCAGAGTGACATATTGTATCCATGTAGCCACCCCAAACTTACTTTCTTGCAATCCTTCTCTTGCTAAGCTTCCATGCTCTCCTAATCCTAAGATTGGGTTAACATGGTTTTTCCAGATTTTAGGCTTATAACAGAAGATCATCAAGAAACAATAGGCTTATTAGGCTCAATGTGGCTAACTAGGGAACATGCATTAGGGATGGGTCTTTTTAGGCCAAGTGGTTATTTCAAAGAAAATTGCCTAAATCATTTGATGCAACATATAAACATGCAAACCATGAAGAGCTTCAAGCAAATCGGGAAAGTACAACTTAAAAGTGATTCACATAATTGAAAACATGTTGGACGGTCAAATCCTCACCTGGACATTTGCAAATTGTTTGACCGAGATTCAATCCCTAGTGTGTGCACCCCTTCACCCCAAACTTCTCACAAATCATGCAATCACAACAAAACATCTCAAAGTTCAATTTTCAATTTTTCACATGGGGATCAAATTTTCGATTTTTCAAAACCTAGGGGGAAATCATCAACAGTCAACATATATCATGCAATCCATCTATGCTAATTTTAACAAAACCCATTCAAGCTTGCCGACACAAGACTCAACACACATACGACACAAACAAGAAAAACAAAACAAAACAATTGGTTCCCTCCCCCACACTTAAAACATACATTATCCTCAATGAAAGAACATAAATATAAAATCAGAGTGAAGGAAAGGAGAAGGTGCTCCCTGATCAAGTTGTAGTGTAGGTGGGCTCTCCCAAGGAGAGCTCCTCAACAGTAGCATCTTCAGGCACCGAGCTCTCATGGAATAGCTTCAAGCGCTGCCCGTTAACCTTGAAAACCTTGTTGCTACCTGCACTTTTTATTTCAACTGCACCATGAGGGAAAACATCAGTGACAACAAATGGGCCAACCCACTTGGATCGAAGTTTCCCAGCCATCACCTTCAGGCGGGAGTTAAACAATAAAACCTGTTGGCCCACAGAGAATTCCTTCCTAGAGATCATATTGTCATGGAAGTGCTTAGTTTTCTCTTTATAAATCCGGGAGCTTTCATAGGCTTCCAACCTAAGCTCTTCAAGCTGTTGCAATTGGAGTTTCCTTTCAATGCCTGCTTTTTGCATTTCCAGGTTACAGCTTTTGACCGCCCAATAAGCACGGTGCCCAACTTGCACAGGCAGATGACACTACTTACCGAACACAAGTCTATAGGGGGACATCCCTATTGGTGTCTTAAAAGCAGTTCTTTGAGCCCAAAGTGCGTCTTCTAGACGGCGGCTCCAGTCCCTCCTACTTGGCTGCACCACTTTCTCTAAGATCTGTTTGATCTCTCTGTTGGAGATATCAGCCTGCCCATTAGTTTGGGGATGATATGCAGTGGAGACCCTGTGCACAACTCCATACTTTCGGAGTAAAGCTTCCATGGTGCGGTTGCAGAAATGAGTGCCTTGGTCACTTATGATAGCACGAGGTATGCCGAACCTGCAAAAAATATTGGACCTGACAAAATTTGCAACAACTCTAGAATCATTAGTCCTAGTGGGGATAGCTTCCACCCACTTTGAAACATAGTCAACAGCTAGTAAAATATAGAGAAAACCAAAAGATGCAGGGAAAGGACCCATAAAGTCGATTCCCCACACATCAAACACCTCCACGAGAAAAGCATGGGTTGCTGAGGCATTTCACTCTTACGAGCGATGGCTGTGCCTGCTGTCTGGCACTCCTTACAAGTGCGGTAGATCTCATAAGCATCTTTAAAGATGGTGGGCCAATAAAAACCTGAGTCTAGGACTTTCCTTGCAGTCCTTTGTGGCCCAAAATGTCCCCCTACTTGAGAAGCATGAGAAAAGTGCAAAATAGACTCAATCTCATAGTCGGGGACACATCTATTAATTACCGGATCACTGCCAAATTTCCAAAGAAATGTATCATCCCAAACATAGTACTTGGCGTCACTCTTGAGTTTGTGGATTTGTGACCTAGTTGCACCTGTCGGAAAAACACCAGCAACAAGATAGTTAACAATATCAGCAAACCAAGGAGTTACCCCATGCAACTGTAAAAGCTGCTCATCAAGAAAGTCATCCTGGATGGGAGAAGGATTTTCATCCCTTTCTATTCTGCTCAAGTGATCAGCCACCAAGTTCTCAGCCCCACTCTTGTCCTTAATCTCCACGTTAAATTCTTGGAGCAACAACATCCACCGAATCAATCTCGGTTTTGCTTCTGGTTTCTTCAACAAGTACTTCAAAGCTGCATGGTCAGTGAAAACAACAACCTTGGAACCTAGCAAATATGATCTAAATTTATCAAGAGCAAAAACAATAGCTAGAAATTCCTTTTCAGTAGTGCTATAATTGGCCTGTGCAGCATCTAAAGTTCTAGAAGCATAATAAATCACATGGGCAACCTTGCCTACCCTTTGTGCAAGGACCGCCCCTACAGCATAGTTAGAAGCATCACACATGAGCTCAAAAGGGAGGGTTGGTGTGTGGTCGTGTCGTGCGACGCGCGTGTCGAGCGACGCGACTCTGTGATTCCGGCAAGTGTACCGGATTGCCGTCAAGTAATAAAAGATATCGAACCCACAGAGACTGTGTTCCCGAATCGCAACTGATTTTTGAATTGGTTAAATCTGGACATTTTAAAAGGGTCTTTTATATTTTGAAAAGGTTTGAATTCGAAATTAAAAGATAGATGAACAGAAGATAATTGAAACAGAAAACAAATGTTTTTGGGGTTTTGATCTAAATGGATTCCTAGGGATTTGGGTTACCTTTGAGGCTGTTTATGTTACTAATCTGATTTACCTTTGTTGATTAACGAAATTGCCTTGAAGGCGAGTTTATCCTCTAATAGCTTAAGCTCCCTCTCGGGTTACAAAAGCCGTGCCCAATTGACCCGACCCCTACTCTCGTGGTAGTTGATCCCAGATTGGACCCTTTGCGCTTCGTGACAACTCGTTGCTCCTGGAGGGACGGCTTCTAACTCTCGTGATTTCAGTCCCAAGTCTGACTTCTATAGGTCCGACACCTAAGTTCACCGCTAGGTTCCTCCTTAGAATGTCTCAGTCATGCAAATAACCTAGGTTCACCGCTAGGTTCCTCTTTAGAATATCCACGTCTCGTTGATAAGCGGCCGCCGAATTTTACGAGTGAAACACACTAGAAATCCTAAGTTCACCGCTAGGTTCCTCCTTAGAACGTCTACGTCACGCAAATAAGCGGTCGCCGATTTTATGATTGATTAAAACGCTAGAAATCATATCTAAAGCAAAATCATAATTACAAAGATATTACATCAAAATCAGCATCGTAAACAAAACTCGGGCCGAGCCCCTATCCCTAGAAACAAACTACTACTCAAGTCTTGCCATGGAGATGACAAGCTTGGTTGACAACATCATGAAAAATCAGAAAAGAGAAGAGAGGAGGAGAAGAGAGATCTATGCCTAGAGTCCTAGTATGTGTGTACAAGTCTCAGATCATATGGATCCCCCTCTATATCTGTCTATATATTCTGCCTTGATCCTTATTTATAGAAATTGGGAAGTTAGAGTCCCAATCCAACTCAAAATTTGATCTATTTCGGTTGCTTCTGATCCAAGTAATGCGCGTCACGGCCGTGATGGCCATCACGGCCAGGCCGTGACGGTCTCTGCTTCTGGCAATTCTGCAAACTTCAAACTCTCGCGACGCGAAAGGTGTCTCGTGACGCGAGCCCTCAGATTTTGCCCGTGATCTGTATCACGGCTAGGCCGTGACGGTCTCTGACTTGTGGTGGTTTTGGGTCACGGCCGTGATGTATATCACGGCCAGGCCGTGACAGACTCTGACTTCAGCCTTTGTTCCTTTTCAGTTTTGCTCGATCATGGCCGTGATGGGCATCACGGCTAGGCCGTGATGGGCTCTGTTTGGCTCATTTTCTTCAGTTTTCAAGCTCCATCTTCATCCAAACTCCATCATGGTTGATCTTGAGCATTTTACCCTTGATATCTGCAAAACAACACCACGAAAACCGCCTTACCCATTCCAAAGAAAAATTAACCTAAAATCTAATTAAAAATGCCTGAACTACATGAAAATGCATGCAAAATGATAGACAAAGATGATGTGAAATCAGACTCATCAAACCACCCCAAGCTTAAAACTTTGCTTGTCCTCAAGCAATTACTCAGGCCATAAGATAAATCAATCAAAGCATGGATAGTGAACCAAGAACCCTAGCAACTAAATCCAAGTGATAGGCATATTCAATAAGCACTTAAGAGACAATCAATTTCTAGTCCAATTAGAAGCTTAGGTTTTTTCAAGTTCATGTCCTCACTGATTTGGGCACTCATCTCACCTCACTCAAGTGTTTTAGGGTTTATGACAATTCACTCAATTTCCTCAAGGAAAGTATTCTACCATAGGCTTGACTATTAACCAAATCTCTACTTTATTTATGAAAACACATAAGAATCAAGAGGTCTTTCACTTTGGTTGTAATGTGGCCATGGGATTTATTGTTAGGTGGGAAAATCAAGGAAAGGGAATTTCAAGAAGGCTAGACAAATTATCAAACATTGCAAAGCATAACACCTTCTAAAATACCTATTTGGGGCTTTGATTCACTTCTCCACCTCTTTTTTTTTTTTTTTTTCATTTCTCACTTTCTTTTGTCATCCCCTTCTCCATTTTTTTTTGTTTCATTTTATTTATTTGGAGAAGGGGAGCTTTTTAGCTCAAGAGAAATATTTTCATCCCATTCTTTTTCAAACTACCTTTTTACCCTTTTGTAATACTTTAAAAGGTGTCATACCAAGCATTATTTATCAAAGTAATTCAAGGCACCAAGAAAAGTATTTTTTTTTTAGGCTCAAAATTGGGCAACTAAGGGGTAGCATTTAAACATTCAAAGCTCGGGAGACCGGAAAAATACTTAGTGCCTCAATCATTTTCAAAAAGTGTTTCCAAAAAAATTTTAAGTTTTGAAATGGTTTCAAGTCAAGTTCTAGAGAATACAGTCCAAGAGGAATTAAATCACTCTATCACAAGAAATGGGGTAGATTTAGTGAATACCCCTTTTGGCTCAAAGTCTTACATTTAGTAGTTCAAAAATCAGTGAGAAACACAAATCTAAGGAACCACATGCTAATCATCAACTATCAAAAGATTATCTCAAGAAATTTTATTTTTAGCCATATCACAAGAATAATGAAAAATTGGGTTCTAAATTCACTATCTCAATTCATTTGGCACCAAGTTCTTACATTTGGATGCATGTTCTAAGTGAGGGGCAATCTAAAGAATGTGATCATACCAATCTATGCCTATGAGAATGCAATATGAATGCAACAATGCAAATGCAAGAATACCCTTACCCCAAGCTTGATTACTTACATTGTCTCCAATGTAAATAATCAAGTCGGAGAGAGGAGAAAAATGGAACAACTTACCGAGTCGGTAGCGGGTGTTGGCTCACATTCCAGTCAAAACTTGGGTGGAAATTTCATCACGGCCGTGAGGCTCATCACGGGCATGCCGTGATCGTTTCTGATCCTCAGGAGTTGCCCTGTCACGGCCGTGATCTACATCACGGCTAGGCCGTGATGCTCTCTGATCTTGGCATCCTACTCATCACGCCCGTGATGTGTATCACGGCTATGCCGTGATCCTTTCTGTGCTCTTGTATTAGTTCATCACGGTAGTGACCATTGTCACGGCCAGGGCGTGATGGCTTCTGACTTTATTTTTCTCTGCTCTTCTTCCCTTTCTCAACCTGAAAACACTAGACAAACCTATTAATGATATTTTTGCCTCTTGATCTTCTCAAATTATTCAAGAGGTTAAATCAAAACAAAAGGAAAAGGGAAAGAAAACTTGGGTTCCCACCCAAGAAGCGCTTATTTATGGTCTTAAGCTTGACCATACTTCCTTCAATCAACCGGGGTCGGCTGGGCGTAGATGTGCCGGAACACTTCTCTTCCACGGAACTCCTTCAAAGAGCCGATTCTGCTCACACGGCCAGTCACGCTTCCGCTTCGCTCTTTTCATTTGGAGCTTCCTAACCTTCCTTCCTTCCGGCGGAAGTTTTGTTTCCGCATGGACAACGATTCCAACTTCACCACTGCTGGGTGCATCATCAACCATGCATATCTTTGGGGTTGCTTCCATGTTAAGTTCTTTCTCTACCGCTGGAGACGTTACATCAATTCTCAAAAGGAGGGTTGTTATAAGAGTTAGTCAATTGAAAATCTACCCTACCTTCCTCTACATTCAGAGAGAGTTTACCATTCCTTACATCTATTACCGCTCCAGCGGTTGCCAAGAATGGCCTTCCTAAGATGATAGGGAATTCAGAATTCCCTTTCATGTCTAATACCAGGAAGTCGGTAGGGATGAAGAATTTCCCTACCTTTACAGGAACGTTCTCTAGTATGCCTAGAGGAGTCCTAGTTGAGCCGTTCGCAAATTGTAAGGAGAATTTGAACGGTCTCAACTCTTTGCTTTCCAACCTTTCCATGATATTGAGGGGCATCAAGCTCGCACTAGCCCCTAGGTCACATAAGGCTTGGTCTATTTGCATTTTTTCAATCGAGCAAGTGATAGAGAAACTACCTGGGTCTTTCAGTTTAGGAGGCATATTAGATTTGTTCATGACATTTGGCTCCTCGGTTAAGCTCTTAGTTTCTACTTCCACTTGCTTTCTCTTGACCAACCTTTGTGGGAAAGGTATTGGGGGTTGGTACGGTGGCGGAGGGACATACTTTGGTTTTGGTTCTTCCTTTTCGCTCATGTCCTCCTCTGGTTCCACGTCCATTTCAGCTACCCCCACCCCAAGCTTATTATCCATCAAGTGTATGGCATTACAATGCTCAATGGGATTAGCTTCGGGTTGACCCGGGAATGTACCCTTAGGTCTAGTGTATGTGCTGGCTTGTTGGGCAATTTGTGTTTCTAGCATCTTGCTATGAGTGGCCAAGTTGTCTACCTTGGATGCTAGCTCTTTTATTTCCTCGTTCACTGCCCTGCCTTTTTGTCTAAACTCCTCATTTTGTTTTGTCTGAGATTCGACAAAACTTTCCAATAAAGACTCGAGTTTAGACTGCTGCACTTGAGGATACCCCTGAGCGGGTTTCCTATTACCCTGGCCCTCTTGGAACTCATGGTTGAGCGTGTTGTTGTAGTTGCCGTAGGAGAGGTAAGGGTTGTTCTTCCTTTGGTTGTAGGGATTTGGGGGAGCATAGTTGGGCAGCTTCGGGTTCGTATCGTAGAAGTTGTGACAAGAGTTCACTTGTTCACCCGAAGCGCCGGATCCATGTGGGCATTCCATCATGTCATGTTCCTGCATTCCACAAATCTCACAAACAGAGTTAGTAGCACCTAATGCACTCACATTAGCTCTTTCAAGCCGATCAAAACGTTTATTAAGTGAGTCTATTTTTGACATGATAAGATCAGTGCTATTTACTTCAAACTTACCCCCCGAAATCTTGTTCGGGTTATTACCTCTTTCGGATCCCCATTGGTGGTAGTTGGTGGCGACATTCTCGATGATGTTGAATGCCTCGATCGAGAGGCCTATTCATAAATGCTCCACCGGGCTGCGAGAATCAAGTGACACCTTGAAGAGTAATCCAATCCGTTATAGAAGGTGTGCACTATTAACCACCTCTCGAGTCCATGGTGCGGGCAAGACTCCAGCAGTCCCTTGTAACGATCCCAAGCTTCCGACAATGATTCTCCGTCTTTCCGGAAGAAGCGGTGATCTCGGGGTTCTTATGTAGGCCGTCTTGGATGGAGGGAAGAATTTCTCCAAGAACGCCTGCTCCAGTTGGTCCCAAGTGGACAAAGTGTTAGCGGGAATTTGCTTAAGCCAGGCCTTCGCCTTTCCAGTGAGAGATGAGGGGAACAGTCTCAAACGTACAACATCGACCGAGGGTCCATTAATCCTGATTGCGTCGGTGAACTCTAAGAATGTCTCTATGTGATCGGTCGGGTCCTCCGAAGGCAATCCTCCGAATTGATGTTGCCTAATCATGTTGATTAGCATGGGCGGTATGGTATAGTTTTCCGCCTCAATCTCTGGCCTTGCAATCCCAGTTCGCAAGCCTCTCGCATTTGGGGCTGCGTAGTCCTTCAAAGGCTTTGTATCCGGTTGATTCGCCATGAGTGGAATGGGAATCGACCTTTCTCCCTCTCTTTGTAGTCGCCTACGTCTGTGGAAGGGTCTCTCAATTTCTGGATCAACCTCACTAAGGCTCCCAAGACTTAGGGATCTTTGCATATAACACACAGAGAGATGGATACACTGGAAGGAAAGAATTTTTCTTTTTTCCTTTTTTTTTCAAATATAAAAATTAAATAAAAAGAAAAGGTCCAGAAAAAATCAATTCAAAAATTGAATTGAGATTCGAAAAAGGCACAGTCCCCGGCAACGGCGCCAAAAACTTGGTGTGTGGTCGTGTCTCGAGTGACGCGACTCTGCGATTCCGGCAAGTGTACCGGATTGTCGTCAAGTAATAAAAGATATTGAACCCACAGAGACTGTGTTCCCGAATCGCAACTGATTTTCGAATTGGTTAAATCTGGACTTTTTAAAAGGGTCTTTTATATTTTGAAAAGGTTTGAATTCGAAATTAAAAGATAGATGAACAAAAGATAATTAAAACAGAAAACAAATGTTTTTGGGGTTTTGATCTAAATGGATTCCTAGGGATTTGGGTTACCTTTGAGGCTGTTTATGTTACTAATCTGATTTACCTTTGTTGATTAACGAAATTGCCTTGAAGGCGAGTTTATCCTCTAATAGCTTAAGCTCCCTCTCGGGTTACAAAAGCCGTGCCCAATTGACCCGACCCCTACTCTCGTGGTAGTTGATCCCAGATTGGACCCTTTGCGCTTCGTGACAACTCGTTGCTCCTGGAGGGACGGCTTCTAACTCTCGTGATTTCAGTCCCAAGTCTGACTTCTATAGGTCCGACACCTAAGTTCACCGCTAGGTTCCTCCTTAGAATGTCTCAGTCATGCAAATAACCTAAGTTCACCGCTAGGTTCCTCTTTAGAATATCCACGTCTCGTTGATAAGCGGCCGCCGAACTTTACGAGTGAAACACACTAGAAATCCTAAGTTCACCGCTAGGTTCCTCCTTAGAACGTCTACGTCACGTAAATAAGCGGTCGCCGATTTTATGATTGATTAAAACGCTAGAAATCATATCTAAAGCAAAATCATAATTACAAAGATATTACATCAAAATCAGCATCGTAAACAAAACTCGGGCAGAGCCCCTATCCCTAGAAACAAACTACTACTCAAGTCTTGCCATGGAGATGACAAGCTTGGTTGACAACATCATGAAAAATCAGAAAAGAGAAGAGAGGAGGAGAAGAGAGATCTATGCCTAGAGTCCTAGTATGTGTGTACAAGTCTCAGATCATATGGATCCCCCTCTATATCTGTCTATATATTCTGCCTTGATCCTTATTTATAGAAATTGGGAAGTTAGAGTCCCAATCCAACTCAAAATTTGATCTATTTCGGTTGCTTCTGATCCAAGTAATGCGCGTCACGTAGTGTGCCGGTCTCTGCTTCTCGCAGTTGCAAACTTCAAACTCTCGCGACGGCGAGGTGTCTCGTGACGCCGAGCCCTCGATTTTGCCCGTGATACGTATCACGGCTGGGCCGTGACGGTCTCTTACTTGTGGTGGTTTTGGGTCACGGTAGTGATGTATATCACGGTCGGCCGTGATGCAGACTCGACTTGACCTTTGTTCCTTTTCAGTTTTGCTCGATCATGGCCGTGATGGGCATCACGGCTAGGCCGTGATGGGCTCTGTTTGGCTCATTTTCTTCAGTTTTCAAGCTCCATCTTCATCCAAACTCCATCATGTTAGATCTTGAGCATTTTACCCTTGATATCTGCAAAACAACACCACGAAAACCGCCTTACCCATTCCAAAGAAAAATTAACCTAAAATCTAATTAAAAATGCCTGAACTACATGAAAATGCATGCAAAATGATAGACAAAGATGATGTGAAATCACACTCATCAAGGGTCCAGTCAGGGGGCTGGATGATGGGGGTAGAGGTCAGTGCCTTCTTCAGGAAATCAAACGCCTTTCTGCAGTTGTCATCAAAGTTGAAAATGGCATCATTTTTAAACAAGTTTGATAGAGGAAGAGCTATCTTGCTGAAATCCTTAAAGAAGTGCCTGTAAAAACCTGCATGACCAAGAAAAGAGTGAATCTCGCGAACGCAAGATGGGTAAGGCAAAGTAGAAATCACCTCAATCGTAGCAGTATCTACTGAAATACCCTTTTTAGAAATAATATGCCCCAAAACAATCCCCCGTTCAACCATAAAATGCCATTTTTCATAGTTCAAAACAAGGTCGGTTTCAATGCATATCTCTAAAACCAAATTCAAACTATGCAAGCATGAATCAAATGAGGAACCATAAACGGTGAAATCATCCATGAACACTTCCATGCAATTTTCAATATATTCAGTAAAAATGCTAATCATGCATCTCTGGAATGTGCCCGGAGCATTGCAAAGACCAAATGGCATCCTCCTGTAAGCAAAAGTGCCGAAAGGGCACGTAAAGGTAGTTTTTTCCTGATCCTCTGGTGCAATGTGAATCTGGAAGTAACCTGAAAAACCATCAAGAAAACAGTAGTGTGATTTACCTGCTAGCCGTTCAAGCATCTGATCAATGAACGGCAAAGGATAGTGATACTTTCTAGTAGCCTGGTTCAATCTCCTGTAGTCAATGCAAACTCTCCAGCTATTCTAGACTGTAGTGGGGACAAGTTCATTGTTCTCATTTTTTACCACTGTGAGTCCAGATTTCTTAGGTACCACTTGCACTGGGCTCACCAAATTACTGTCAGAGATAGGATATATGATACCCGCATGCAAGAGTTTTGTTACCTCCTTCTTCACAACATCAAGAATCAAGGGGTTGAGCCGCCTTTGGGGCTGCCTAACTGTTTTAGCCCCATCCTCCAACAGAATCCTATGCATACACCTGGAGGGGCTAATACCTGGTATGTCAGCCAAGGACCACCCAATCGCCTTCTTATGCTTCTTCAGAACCTCCAAGAGCTTAGCTTCCTGGTCAACATCAAGGTTAGAGGAAATTATAACCGGAAGTTTTTCATTCCTCTCCAAGTAAGCATATTTCAGATTGTCAGGAAGTGGCTTAAGCTCCAAGGAGGGTGGCTGCTCAATAGATGGTATGTTTGGCGCAGCCGTGTTGTCAAGAACTTCAGTTGAACAAACAGCTTCATCCACACTGTCACCCTCCAAAGCAGCACCAATCCCAGAACAAACAGCACAAGGGTCAGTGTGAATGCAATCAGCACATGAGTAGACATCATCAAAACCAGAAATGGATGGAAAATCAGTAGCTGCAACCAAATCATCATAAGTTTCATCAACAATTTCAGAGAGCAGCTCTATTTGAAAAATGGAGTGCTCTTCCAAGGGATGCTTCATAGCATCGAAAATGTTGAATTTTGCAACAATGTCACCAAACTCCATGGACATGGTCCATCGTGAACATCAATCTTTGTCTTTGCCATTTTCATAAACGGCCTGTGTAACGCCCCCCCCTTGAGGGCATTACTTACGTAACACATGCGGAATTTAAATTAAAAGATAATTTGCTGGCGCTTTCGGAAAATAATTTAGATAAGTATACAAGTGTCAGAAATTGGGTATGAAAATTTTGTCACGACTCCTAAGCCTTGATTGGCACACAGACTTACTATCATAGTATGGCAAGCCTATTTAATTTAAAGAATATACTTGAATAAAAGCTAGTATTTTACGAAAATTTCGATAGAGTCTCCTCTGTAATTCGGACATCCCAGGTAAAAGAACACCTGCTAAAATAATTACATTTTCACTCCAGAATTTCAGTTACACCAAATCCAACCAGACAGCAATATATATATAAATATGATCATAACCATAAGCTTTACAAAACCAAAAGGAAAAGTTTAAGTTTTCTTTCAAAATAACGCTCTCCGAGCCATAAACATTTCATTTAAAATAAAGGCTCTCCGAGCCATACTCATACATACTTATCAAAATAATCTAAGTCTCAAAACCCTAAAGTGGTCATTCTAAAAGTTATTCTGAGAAGAACTCACGTGATCGTTCCACAATCAAATACTTCGTCAAGCAACTAGATCTAAGTCTACGAGTGACCTAGGAAGACTCCTCTGCACATCCGTACTAAAATACCCGAGGTACAATAGCAAACCGGAAGAAACCCGATATGTTTGTAAGGGTGAGATACCATCATAAGATATATCCCACAACAACCATACACATGATACATGCATCACGAGAATCATATAAGCGGTTAAATCATATATTCGCAATATATCGGTGTTATATCAAAGGGTCTCAAACCCATACGATCAATCTTTTGAAAATATGCATGACACTTCAATCATCGGGCTCTAACTTAATCTCATGAGATCACAACACCATATCATCACTGGAGAAGTTAGAGTTGGTCAAGCTCTAGCCCACCAGGCGATTACCCCCTTACCTCATGCATTAAGGTCTCGGGACGGGCAACGCGTCACATGTGCCTCTTAACTTCGGTTTACATGGAGCCAGACTCCCGAGATACCACCTTGTATCTGTCATAATCATCAATAGCACGTCTGGCTTGGGGAAATGCACATGATAAAATATTTTATTGAAAGGATTTCTTTGTGTTCATTCTTTTCACCGTCGTTGCTCAAAGCTAACGACTTAATCATCATTTCCCCATCACTTGAGAACTCGAAACATAGGACTCATAGTCCGAATGCTCAATCACAATGCCCAAGACCGTGGCGCGAGTCAAGGGTTGTGGTCGTGAAAACAACCTTCACCTTTAATCATAATCATCACACGCGGTCGGAAGACACGGTCCAACACAACGTGATTAGGACCCAAGTCCCTAATATCATAACCAGGGCTCGTAGTCCCGGGTTAACACTGATCCAAGATCACGTGCACATCACTGAATACTAGAGGCGACGTCTCGCGTACTAGATTCGCTTTCATAAGTACTTATTTTTCGTTCAGTGAAAAACAAATCCAAAACCGAATCCTCGATAACCTATCCAGGTTATCGGAAAGTTTCTAAAATGTTTAGGAAAACCTTTTTCTTTGAAAATCTTTTTATAAAGCATCTTTGAAATTCTTTTATCTTTGAAATATTTCCCCCAATAGGATATTACCAAATAATCATGAAAGTTTTCACTTGAAAACACATAGTTCGAAAAGGATTTTCCTCTTGTATAACAATAGTACACCAAAATCATTTCATCATTTAAAACAAGTAATTTAAGTTTAAAGAGCTTTTGGAAAAGAACACCAATCCCTCCATATTCAAAGCTTATTAAGGTTTTTAATCCTTATTATGGTTGAGCACAGACGCACGTCTGGCTTAGCAAACTTTCAATCAGCAACAGTACATATCATCAGTGCAATGCTAATATCACAGTTGAAAGCAGTTCATCACATATATGCATTTTATCATTTAGAACAAGTACAGTTCAACATCAGATAATAGCACAACAGTTTAAGTACATAAAATAATCAAGTAAGCTCAATCATCATATAAGTATCCAGTTAAACACCTACACACATGCATACAGTCATTGAATATCCTTAGGAAATCCCCCCTTACCTTTGAAGACAAGTAAAGGATCCTCGTCTTAATACTCACATTAGCTCCAAGAGTGTAACTATCTACTCCATCAAGCAAGCATAGCCGTGTCAAACGTCTCAGAGAGGAAATCCAACAACGCGCAACAACCAAAAATCAAGAAATCAATTTCCCGTGATCAAACACACATTCTAACTTTATCTAAACACCTAATCTAATTACCAAACAAGGTTACTTTTAAAGAAAATCATGTTTGAAGCTCACGCTTCCTAATACCCTTTTAGGAAACTTTGTTTTGATTAAAAGATCTTGAAAAAGAACTTTGGAAATCATCCATTAAGAGTCCTAATTACACTAAATCATAATTAATTTCATAAAAACATACCCAAATTCAAATAAAATCAAATTGGGGGTTTAGGGCTCATTATTAAAATTTAGGGAAAACTCAGAATAATAAAATTGGTTTAGGGAAACACAAATTCACAGTCCCAATCTCATAAAACAACCTTAAATTTCAAAGTTAAAATCGAAATCAAAGGGTTAGGGTTAGGGTTTTAAAATCAATTTGGGGATTTTTGAATCTAAGCAAAATAGATGGGGTTTTCACTTACCCAAGGAAGAAGGCCGGTTTATGGTGGTCTTTGTGGTGGTTGTGCGGCGGCTCCGGCAAGCTCACGAGTGGCGGTGGAGTCTTGTGGCGGCCATGGTTCATGAACAAACTAAGCTTCATGGGAAGGGAAAAAGGAGAGCTTAAACCACACCAAACATGGCAGATCCATCATGGATGGCGGTGGAATACGTCATCGCGGCAGCGGCGCGGCGGAGGATGCTGCGGCGCGGCGGAGATGGTGTACGGCGGCGGAGCAAACAGCCAAAACGGGTGCGGTCGCGCTGTCTCCTCCCCACGTGACACGGTCGAACAGCGGCAGTAATGGGTGGGACGGCGTTGTGAGCTAGGGTGGAGAAGAAGAGATGATGTGAGGAGGAGGAAGATGAAGTTGAGGGAGAAAGGGCCCTTGGTTGAAACGAGAAAGAAGAAAAGACAGAAATGGAGAGAAAAGGGTTGGGGGCGTCGAGTATAAAAGGGGAGAGGAGAGAGAAATTTCAGGTTTTTGTACTAGTGGGTACAAAATGAGTGATAAATATTAAGCCTAAAATAAACATGTTTTTACTTTTTGGAATCTAAAAATAAAGGTTGATAAAGATATGTTTTCGAAATTCAAGTTAGAGTAAAGATTAATAGTTGAACTGATCTACTAAGAAAATATTCAGTCCAAAATTTAATCTCCGATTGATGTCAAACCAGAATATTTTTAACTCTAAAATTAAATAGAATAGGAATATGAAAATGTTTTTCTCTTAATCATATTATTTAAAATATTTTTTCTGTCTTTGGTTTAATAGTGACAATAACGTAATTATTGTCTAGTAAACGTGCATTCACTGAAATAAGTCAGTGCCAACGCACCCAATAAAATAATTTGAAGAGAGTAATTTAATTACTCAAACTAAACCACATAACAAAATAAACTTAAACATCTAAATAAAATAATCATAGGTGTAAAAACTAGGGTGTTACATTACTACCCCTCTTAAAAAAATTTCGTCCTCGAAATTTCGTAGCTCAAAACTAAACAGGATGTTGTAATCATACCTTAACTCTAAAATCTTGCTTTGTATTCTCATTGCTTCATTCCTTTCATCTATAACACTATAACAAGATCAATTCTTATGCTATTTTATTTATCCTCGAGACTTTTCACTACCACATTCCCTCCACTACCTTTGATATTTCATCTTAGTCTATTACACTTTAAAGAACAAAATCAACGCTTAATCTCTTCACTTCTCATTATAGATCCATTAGAAAACTTTCTCCAATATCTAACTTTCACAGCTGACATCAAACCAACGCTAACTTTACCATAACATCAATTAACCTTCTACTCAAGAGATGCGATCCTAGTCTTAGTTCATTTGGGCTTAATCTACTCTTCTAGTCATATCAAATTCACACTTTCAAATCTTCAATCAAAACGTCGTAACATTCCTGAGTTGCACATGATAACCCTTGCTCCAAGAACCTAAGAAATTCAATCTTATCAAAATTGAATCTTACCACATCCAACATAGTTCGTTCTCTTATTAATTCCACTTGAATCCTTTGACTACTTAAATTTCATATCCTTCATTTGCCTCTCATTTTCAATTTGGTTCTCAAGTCCCATTAATATCCCTGGTTTAAGAAATTTCCCATGCACCTTTATCGTATTGTCCAAAGAAAATACACAACTCCTAACAATTCCTTCATCTAAAGCGGGGGCTCCATCACTTATGCAAGGAAGTGCTTGTATCGTATAAGCCCTTATCTTATTTATTTGCAGTTGAGAAAAGAGATTATAAAATAGTTTCTCTAAGGCCATTACCCCTAGGAGCTGCACCAAAGCAAAGCCAAGAAATCAAAGTGGACACTCCCCAATGGCAAATCTTGAATTTAAAATATCTAGTCTCCACTATGGATCATCAACCACATTTTTACCAAAATAAGACTTCAAAGATTATAAACATTTCGCCATAGCTTATTTCACTCGAAAGACATAATCAAAACTTAATCACTTCTTGCCTCCAAATTTTGTCTACTAGCAAAACTTCTTCAACACCTTATCCTCACAACGAACATCAAGTTCAATTTTAGCTCTATTACATATATCAACTTTCAACCCAAAGCACACAATTGTTGTCTTAGTTTCCTTTGAACATATTCCACCACTCCAAATTATATTATAGTCATTCACTTCAATCTTAAAGAATACGATTACGCTCCTTCATGCAACTACAACCAAAAGGAATCACCTCAGTTTGAATTATCCAAAATCATAATTCTTAAACTTTTCTAATAACTTAGTTTCACTCAAGAACTCCTCTTTACTATTTCCGTTCAGCTTAAGGAAAACTACCATAAATATTTTTCCGTTAATCCTCGGACTCACCAAGTCAATATTAACCATAAATATTGATCACTACTCTAAATTCCTTTAATGATATATCTACCTTGATCATAAAGTCCATTATACTCATCTCGCTTAATAATGTTGAACTTAAGGGTTCTCATAATATCATTCATATCTATACATTAACAAAGCTCTTATCAATTCTGGTTTGTCCTACCATAGAGATGACAAAAACTTAGGTACCACACTATCTCCCAGCTAACCTGCTAAGGATAGGTAATCTCATTACTTATCCATCCCATCGAGGATGATCGGTTGGACTTAGTCTCAACTTAGTCTTCAACACTTAAAGTAAACTTAACCGAGCACGGGTTGATAAACTTCGTTTTTCATCCGAAACAACACTTGAAGATACTCCATGAAATCGAACAATCTTCGATACATTATTCGATTCACTAACTCGCTCGTGGATCTTAACTCGTAAGAAGATGTAAACTTCGCGATCGATCCACGATCACTTGAATTCATACAAGACTCATGTAGGTCTTCAGAAAACTCATAACAAAGATTGAAGGAATGCCAACATCTCAACAAGGAAGGTCTCAATTGTACATCTTGATGTGGAGATATCCAACTCACGACTGATGAGATAAGTCACACATCGACAACATTTGGAAAATATGTAGAATTAAAATGATCAATGACGAGAAGTACGGTCGAACCGCAATAAGACAAGACCTGGTGATCATAAAAGAATTTCTCAAGAAAAGAAAATTTTTCTGGATTTCACGTTCACATAAGCATAGAAAAGAATTTCATTAATTTGAAGGATATCGGAACATCCAGTATGGAAAAAGATCATTCCATCAGGTTCGTGGATGTAAAAAAAATGCATGATCAATACACATTTACAAACATGAATCTAATAAAGTTCATTCTTCCACAAGAATCTTCCAACGGATTCAAAGGATCAAGGGGTGAATAATGTCTAATCCCAAGAGGATTAATTCTTATTCTTAATATAAAGAATTTACAAAATGATGACTTTCACCTCTATCAAAAATAGAAGTGACGAAACTGAGTTTCACCAAGAAACTTCTGCTATCACGAAATTATCTGTGTTATAACTCAAGAAATAGTCATAACCACTTTTCTCAACAAGGTGTGAAAGTATCCAAACCAATGGATTCTGTTAAATCAAGTCACCCAAATGTCTAATACATCGAGGATCATTTTGAAGTATGTACGACTTCTCACAACAAAGAAATGAATAACTAGAAATTTATGAATTAGCATAACTAATTCATAAGTCTTGACAGACTGCAAATTCGAATCAGAATATATGTCTGACACATACCAACTTCACCGTTGTGATTATCTAATACAATCACAGGATTTGAGAAATAAATGTCAACTGACGAATACAAGAGAATTAAAGGGTACAATGAAGAGTTCCTTAATCAAGAAACACTCACCCAAGATCGAAAATCCACTCGATTCGTCTTGGTTCCAACCAACATACACTTCTTTCTAGCCAAGCTTAGTATGACCACCTTGAATTGGGTACGATCCCGGACAACTTAACCAATCGATCCAACATACTAAAAGGTTGATCTTTCCTCATAAACTGAGTTGACGATGCAAAACCTTAGATAGGTCATCACTCCAATCTAGTAATAACTCATCTTCAAGTCAATCTTTGAGTAGTCGACAACTCCTCGAAATAGATTTACCAAATCAACTACGCAAGTCAGAGAATACTTGTCCATCATTCGTCCTCTTACCTAAATCATCGGAAATTTACACGGTGACACAACCTCCACACTACAATTGGTGCTTCACAAGGAAAACACTCGGTCTAACAAGCGGTTCGGACCACCGATCTTTCGATTGAATGAGTCATCTAACTCGTTTTAACTTCGTAGGCAACATCCTACACAAAGCGACAAAGATCCGATCGAATCCAAAAACTAAATCAATCAAAGTCAATGTCCTTTGCTAACTATAAACCTAGAATATTTCCAGGAAACACTCCCGGAAAAATCCTTTACACAAACACCTTGTTTCGAATGTCAGACACGATTCGCAAGGATAATCGAATGTCATATTCGAACCCAAGTAACATTCAAAATCTAAGGTCTCCCAGGACATAAAGCCCTTGGAAAACCATCAAGAAACATATACTTGTGTGTCAACACACATTGCTTCAACAAGAAACAATTCAAACAAGAGCAAACTAGAGATCACACAACAAAAACTTAACAGACCTATTCCCCAAAGATCCCGAAAGACTCGACCAGCTCTGATACCACCTTGTAACGCCCCCCCCTTGAGGGCATTACTTACGTAACACATGCGGAATTTAAATTAAAAGATAATTTGCTGGCGCTTTCGGAAAATAATTTAGATAAGTATACAAGTGTCAGAAATTGGGTATGAAAATTTTGTCACGACTCCTAAGCCTTGATTGGCACACAGACTTACTATCATAGTATGGCAAGCCTATTTAATTTAAAGAATATACTTGAATAAAAGCTAGTATTTTACGAAAATTTCGACAGAGTCTCCTCTGTAATTCGGACATCCCAGGTAAAAGAACACCTGCTAAAATAATTACATTTTCACTCCAATTTCGGTTACACCAAATCCAACCAGACGACAATATATATATAAATAATCATCATAACCATAAGCTTTACAAAACCAAAAGGAAAAGTTTAAGTTTTCTTTCAAAATAACGCTCTCCGAGCCATAAACATTTCATTTAAAATAAAGGCTCTCTGAGCCATACTCATACATACTTATCAAAATAATCTAAGTCTCAAAACCCTAAATTTGGTCATTCTAAAAGTTATTCCTGAGAAGAACTCACGTGATCGTTCCACAATCAAATACTTCGTCAAGCAACTAGATCTAAGTCTCTGAGTGACCTAGGAAGACTCCTCTGCACATCTGTACTAAAATACCCGAGGTACAATAGCAAACCAGAAGAAACCTGATATGTTTGTAAGGGTGAGATACCATCATAAGATATATCCCACAACAACCATACACATGATACATGCATCACAGAATCATATAAGCAGTTAAATCATATATTCGCAATATATCAGTGTTATATCAAAGGGTCTCAAACCCGCACAGTCAATCTTTTGAAAATATGCATGACACTTCAATCATCAGGCTCTAACTTAATCTCATGAGATCACAACACCATATCATCACTGGAGAAGTTAGAGTTGGTCAAGCTCTAGCCCACCTGGCGATTACCCCCTTACCTCATGCATTAAGGTCTCGGGGCGGGCAACGTCACATGTGCCTCTTAACTTCGGTTTACATGGACGAGACTCCCCGGATACCACCTTGTATCTGTCATAATCATCAATAGCACGCCCGCTGGGGAAATGCACATGATAAAATATTTTATTGAAAGGATTTCTTTGTGTTCATTCTTTTCATTGTCGTTGCTCAAAGCTAACGACTTAATCATCATTTCCCCATCACTTGAGAACTCGAAACATAGGACTCATAGTCCAGAATGCTCAATCACAATGCCCAAGATCGTGGTCGTAGTCAAGGGTTGTGGTCGAGAAAACAACCTTCACCTTTAATCATAATCATCACACGCGGTCGAGAAGACACGACCCAACACAACGTGATTAGGACCCAAGTCCCTAATATCATAACCAGGGCTCGTAGTCCGGGTTAACATCGATCCAAGATCACGTGCACATCACTGAATACTAGAGGCGACGTCTCGCGTACTAGATTCGCTTTCATAAGTACTTATTTTTCGTTCAGTGAAAAACAAATCCAAAACCGAATCCTCGATAACCTATCCAGGTTATCGGAAAGTTTCTAAAATGTTTAGGAAAACCTTTTTCTTTGAAAATCTTTTTATAAAGCATCTTTGAAATTCTTTTATCTTTGAAATATTTCCCCCAATAGGATATTACCAAATAATCATGAAAGTTTTCACTTGAAAACACATAGTTCGAAAAGGATTTTCCTCTTGTATAACAATAGTACACCAAAATCATTTCATCATTTAAAACAAGTAATTTAAGTTTAAAGAGCTTTTGGAAAAGAACACCAATCCCTCCATATTCAAAGCTTATTAAGGTTTTTAATCCTTATTATGGTTGAGCACAGTACGCACGCCCGGCTTAGCAAACTTTCAATCAAGCAACGATACATATCATCGGTGCAATGCTAATATCACAGTTGAAAGCGATTCATCACATATATGCATTTTATCATTTAGAACAAGTACGATTCAACATCGGATAATAAGACAACAGTTTAAGTACATAAAATAATCAAGTAAGCTCAATCATCATATAAGTATCCGGATTAAACACCTACACACATGCATACTGATCATTGAATATCCTTAGAAATCCCCTTACCTTTGAAGACAAGTAAAGGATCCTCGTCTTAATACTCACATTAGCTCCAAGAGTATAACTATCTACTCCATCAAGCAAGCATAGCCGTGTCAAACGCCTCGGAGAGGAAATCCAACAACGCGCAACAACCAAAAATCAAGAAATCAATTTCCCGTGATCAAACACACATTCTAACTTTATCTAAACACCTAATCTAATTACCAAACAAGGTTCTTTTAAAGAAAATCATGTTTGAAGTCTCACGCTTCCTAATACCCTTTTAGGAAACTTTGTTTTGATTAAAAGATCTTGAAAAAGAACTTTGGAAATCATCCATTAAGAGTCCTAATTACACTAAATCATAATTAATTTCATAAAAACATACCCAAATTCAAATAAAATCAAATTGGGGGTTTAGGGCTCATTATTAAAATTTAGGGAAAACTCAGAATAATAAAATTGGTTTAGGGAAACACAAATTCAGATCCCGTCTCATAAAACAACCTTAAATTTCAAAGTTAAAATCTGAAATCAAAGGGTTAGGGTTAGGGTTTTAAAATCAATTTGGGGATTTTTGAATCTAAGCAAAATAGATGGGGTTTTCACTTACCCAAGGAAGAAGGCCAGTTTATGGTGGTGCTGTGGTGGTTGACGCGGCGGCTCCGGCAAGCTCACAGTGGCGGTGGAGTCTTGTGGCAGCCATGGTTCATGAACAAACTAAGCTTCATGGGAAGGGAAAAAGGAGAGCTTAAACCACACCAAACATGGCAGATCCATCATGGATGGCGGCTGGAATACGTCATCGCGGCAGCGGCGACGGCGGAGGATGCAGCGGCGCGGCGGAGATGGTGTACAGCGGCGGAGCAAACAGCCAAAACGGGTGCAGGGTCGCGCCTGTCTCCTCCCCACGTGACACAGTCGAACGGCGACGGTAATGGGCTGGACGGCGTTGTGAGCTAGGGTGGAGAAGAAGAGATGATGTGAGGAGGAGGAAGATGAAGTTGAGGGAGAAAGGGCCCTTGGCTGAAACAGAAAGAAGAAAAAGACAGAAATGGAGAGAAAAGGGTTGGGGGCGTCGAGTATAAAAGGGGAGAGGAGAGAGAAATTTCAGGTTTTTGTCTTTAGTGGAGATAAAATGAGTGATAAATATTAGCGCAAAATAAACATGTTTTTCTTTTTGGAATCTAAAAATAAAGGTTGATAAAGATATGTTTTCGAAATTCAAGTTAGAGTAAAGATTAATAGTTGAATCGATCTACTAAGAAAATATTCGATCCAAAATTTAATCTCAGATTGATGTCAAACCAGAATATTTTTAACTCTAAAATTAAATAGAATAGGAATATGAAAATGTTTTTCTCTTAATCATATTATTTAAAATATTTTTCTCATCTTGGTTTAATAGTGACAATAACGTAATTATTGTCTAGTAATCGTGCATTCACTGAAATAAGTCAGTGCCAACGCACCCAATAAAATAATTTGAAGAGAGTAATTTAATTACTCAAACTAAACCACATAACAAAATAAACTTAAACATCTAAATAAAATAATCATAGGTGTAAAAACTAGGGTGTTACAGCCTGCCCAGAATGATTGGTGATCTGCTAGAATCTGTTTCCCCTGCCATGTCCAGAATGTAAAATTCAGCAGGGAAAATCAGGTCATCAACTTGAACAAGAACATCTTCTACTACTCCAATGGGGCGAGCATTGGTCCTGTTTGCCAACTGAATAGTGAGGCCTGTATGCTCCAAAGGACCAAGATCAAGACTGTTGAAAATGCAGTAGGCATGACATTAATAGAGGCTCCCAAATCCAACATGCAATTGTCGAATTTACTATCCCCAATGGTACATGGAATAGCAAAAGTGCCCGGATCCTTGCACTTCGTGGCAAGTGCTCTGAGAGTGGTCAAACAAGAACCCTTTTAGGTGCGAGCTTAGGTTGAATGAGGACTGAAACATTTCGCCCCAAATTGACTCTCTCATTACCCTTCAACCTCCTCTTGTGGGTGCACAAATCCTTGAAACTTTGCATATTTTGGAACCTCGCTTAATCACATCCGGAAGAGGAATGTTTCTTCGCCACTTTTATGAACACATCCAGAATCTCCCTCTCCTTGTCTTCCCCATCAATCTTTTTATTTCTCGGCACCCTTTGCGGGAAGGGGATTGGTGTCACATACTCTTTCTCGGCTTCAACAACAACAAAAGGTTCGGGAGCTACCTCAGCAGTTTCCTTACCTTTTTAAGGTGGCTCTATAACTTTTCCAGGATCTCAAAGAAATTGCACTCACATTAGGATTAGGGGCATTTGGATTCACCACTTGTTTGTGCGGGTAGTTGGTTCGATCCTTGAGCTTGCGACATGGCATTCATTGAAGTGGCAAGTCTGTCCAATCTGTGGTGCAAAGTATGAATACTAGCATCCGTTCGTATCTGAAATCGGCCCAATCATACGTACCGCAAAGTATGAATACTAGCATCCGTCATTCTTTGAACCTGGAGATTGTGTTCAACCATTTGCTTGACAAGGTCCTCCGGTGAAGGTCCGGAAGGTGCGGATGTGGTCACTTGGGGAGAATTGCGTGGTGGTGCCAATGGTAACATTGGTTGTTCTTTGTTGTGCGAGATGAGTTCCCATCACCGAAGGTTCGGATGGTTTCTCAAGTTGGGGTGGTACTTATTAGTGGAGAGGTCGGGAATGTTGTACTGTTCGATTGTTGCCTTGATTGTAGAGATTGGCTGCATAAGCTTCGTGCAAATCGGTGGTGACTCATCTTTCAGAATGGGGCATGCATCGGTCAGGTGCTCAGGAGAAGTGCAAATGCCACACAACCTTGTTGTTTGAATTTTATCCACTGCCAACTGCTTCACTAGAGAAGTAAGCTCATCAATTCTGGTTTCAAGGGCCTTGTTGGAGGAAGAACTATGGATCTCATTCACACCCCTTGCTTCGACAGAATTGCCTCTAGTTGTGAACTGCTTGGAGTTGAGTGACATGTTTTCAATCAATTGCTTGGCGGCAGCTGGAGTCTTATCAACAAGTGCTCCCCCACTAGCAGCATCCAAAATGTTTCTATCCATCGGTAGCAACCCTTCATAAAAGTACTGAATAAGGAGCTGCTCGGAAATCTGGTGTTGAGGGCAACTGGATTCCAACTTCTTGAATCTCTCCCAGTATTCAGCCAATCATATCTCCTTCCTGATTGATGCAGCTCTAGAGGCAGGGAAGTATCTCTCTAGGGAGACCTTTTTCAAGTCATTCCAGGTTGTAACAGAATTTGGCTCAAGGTAGTATAACCAATCCTTCGCAGCACCTTGAAGTGAGAATGGGAAGGCTCTCAGCTTGATGTGGTCTTCAGTTATTCCTTTCGGTCTCAAAGGTGTAGAGCAGACAACCTGGAATTCCTTCAGATGCTTGTGTGGATCCTCACCTGCAATACCACTAAACCTTGGCAACAAGTATTAAACCAAATTTCAGTTCAAAAGGAGCAACCACATCAGCATATTCAATACACAAACCATTATAATTAACATCAGGAGCAGCAAGCTGTCTTAATGTTCTTTGATCAGCCATGTTATCAAAAGCAAGTACAGAATCAGAATCACTACTGGTTGGTGAACTAGTGCTAGCCCGAATTGCTCTACGGCGTGTGTGCAGTGTCCTCTCAATTTCAGGATCAAATTCAAACAAGTCAGGGCAAGTAGACCTAGTAGCCAGAACTAATTCAGAAATTAATCAGCAAATCCATTAATAACAACAAGAGTCCCCGGCAACGACACCAATTTTGACACGCTGTCGCACACGGGTCAAAAAGCGAGTGGTTTACAAAAAACTGTAGTCAGGGCGCGACAACTCGAGTATCGTCTCACAAGGACTCTTGGGTTGTTATTAACAGAAAAATCAGTTTTTCGGGGGGGGGGGGCGGGGGTTGGATTTGAAATTCAATTAAGAAAACAGACCAGAAAACAGGGCGAGAAGTGATTATCAATAATTGAAACGACTAATCTACTGTTTTCGATTTCCCACTATCATTGACTCATATAAATTCCAAGCCCTAAGCGGATTCTAATTCCTTTTCGATTGTAGCAACAATTAACAAGCGAAATTGACACTACGAGAAGTATGTTCCTAATTCCCGAATTAAGCAAACGGGGTGAAGCTCTCATGAATTAAGCAAACACGATTGAACACACGCGAATTAAGAAAACACGATTAGGTATAGGAACATACAATCATCGAAATAAATCAATACTTATTCTATACAATCCTGAATTAAGCAAACAGACATATAGGATAGTATTGAAAGGAAGAAGCAAAATAATCCGGGAATTACAGAATCTCAAGTGTCGGCGGAAACCGATTACAGCAAATTAATCCAAGGGGATTAGTTCTCCATCAAAAATATGATAATAACCTAAAAGTATAATGTAAACAGTGAAAACTGGATGATTTTGTGTCTGCTGCTCTCCTATTTATAAAGAGACCGCGCGTCACGGCCAGGCCGTGATTGCTTCTGTCAAGGGCGCACATTCAAATTCTGGTCCGTCACGGCCGTGATGCCTATCACGGTCAGGCCGTGATCGCTTCTGACTTTGGGTTCTGATCTGTCACAGCCGTGACCTCCATCACGGCTGGGCCGTGATCAATTCTGACTTTCAGGTTCTTGTTACGCCCGTGATGGATGTCACGGCTGGGCCGTGATCCTTTATGTCTTCCATGGGTAGCTCATCACGGTCGTGACCAGTGTCACGGCCTGGGCTTGATGGCCTCTGCTTCGGGTGCCCTTCCCTTTCTGCCCTTCTTATTAATATGAAAACATGAGATAACAGTAAATGCTTTATTTAACTCAAAATCGACTAAAATACCCTAAAATTACTTAAGAGACTCAAAATGTTGCTTGAGGACAATTACATCCAAATTTGGGCGAAAACGAGATTAAACTCGAATAAAACCTATGGTCTTACTAGTTAAAAACTAGATGAGCCAGAGACTGATCAGTGGAGTCATCTACTTGATCATCAACTTTTATCTTTGTTGTATCTCCTGAGATGTTTAGATCAAGATCTGCAAAAACTTCATCTAGCTCTGATAATTTCCTATCAGACTGTTTGTCGTCAAACTTGACATGAATACTTTCCTCAACTACCAGAGTTCTAGAATTGTAAACTCTATAGCCTTTTGAAGTTTGCGAATCACCCTAACAGAATTCCATTATCTACTTTTACATCAAACTTACCAAGTTGATATTTAGTGTTTAGTATATAGCATTTACAACCAAAGGGATGAAAATATGAAATGTTGGGTTTTCGTCCTTTCCACAATTCATAAGGTGTCTTATTCAGGATAGGTCTAATGTATATTATGTTCTGAATGTAGCAGACAGTGTTAACAGCTTCAGCCCAGAAGTATTTAGGGACAGAGTTGTCATTGAGCATAGTTCTAGCCATTTCTTGAAGAGATCTGTTCTTTCTCTCTGCCACACCATTTTGTTGCGGTGTTCTTGGTATTGAGAAGTTGTGAAGAATACCACATTCTTCACAGAACTTATGAAATAACTCATTTTCAAACTCTCCTCCATGGTCACTTCTGATTGAAGTGATACACATGCCTTTTTCATTCTGTACACGTTTTCAAAATATAGAAAAGACCTTGAAAGACTCATCCGTGTGAGCTAGGAACATAACCCATGTCCATCTAGTGTAGTCGTCTACAATGACTAAACCGTATTCCTTACCACTGACAGACGCAGTCCTTGTTGGACCAAAAAGATCAAGGTGTAGCAGTTCTAGTGGTCTATTGGTACTAACAACATTCTTATATTCAAAAGAATCTTTGACTTGTTTTCCCTTTTGACATGCATCACGGAGAGCATCAGATTTGTACTTAAGGTTTGGTAACCCTCTCACGAGGTTTTGCTTATTTAGCTTTGAAAGTAACTTCAAGCTTGCATGGCCTAGCCTTTTATGCCAAATCCATCGCTCATCTTCAATGGACACTAGACATGAAACACTTTGATTTGTGAGGTCCTCCAAGTCAATCTTATACAAATTGTTTTACCTCTTAGTAGTGAATAAAATTGATCCATCATTCTTTTTGACATTACACATGTTCCTATCAAAAGAAACAACATATCCACTATCACATAATCGACTTATGCTCAGCAGATTATGTTTTAAACCATTTACCAAAAGAACATTATCAATGGAGGGAAAATGATGTTTACCAATTTTACCTATACCAATGATCTTCCCTTTCTAGTTTCCTCCAAATGTAACCCAGCCACCATCTTTGGCTCTAAGGTCTTGGAACATACACCTTTCTCCCATCATGTGACGTGAGTACCTACTGTCCAAGTACCAAGATGTTTGTTTATTTCCTGTTAAGCAAATCTGCAACAGGTATTATAATATTTTTAGGTACCCAAACCGACTTTGGTCCTTTCTTGTTAGTGTTCACTAGACGAGAATATTTAGCATGTATGTATCTAGATGTGACATGCTCACTCTTTCCACAAACTTTACATAAGGTGTTAGACGGGCTTGACTTAATTTTAGCATGTTTATCTGGAGCTTTTGAAGCTCTATGCTGTGTATGTGGTTTTGACTTTTTGTGAGATGCTTCATGATTTTCCTTGTCATAGCCAATACCAGATTTATCATAAGGTGACCTAGAATACCTTAGAATAAGACTTATCTTATCTGAGCCACCTACAAACTTTGACAGAGTGTCTGTCAAATACATCACATCTTGTTTCAATTTTGCAACTTCACAAGAAACATCAGGCTCACACTTCAGTTTGTCAGTTCGACTGACATTCTCTGATTTTAGTGTGTCGTTTTCATTTTTAAGGTTTTGTTTTTCAATGCAGATCCTATCATATTCTTTAGATAGTTTAGAAAATTTCTTCTTGACACTCCTATACTCTCTGTACAGTATGGACGACTCATGCAACAATTCATCAAAAGAATTTTGAAGAGTGGACGGGTCAGAGTCCATTACTTCGGCATCAGTGTATTCACTTTCTGAAGATGTGTCAGTCATTAGACAAATGTTTGCTTCTTCCTCAGCTTCATCTTCTTCATCTGATGAAGACAAACCAAGGTCCTCCCATGTAGCCATTAAGTCTTTCTTCTTTTTGAAGAATTTCTTTTTATCCTTTAGCTCAGGGCAATCAGCTTTGAAATGTCCAAGTTTCTTGCATTCAAAGCACAAGGGTGGACCCTTTTCCTTGGAGTCTGACTTCTCCTTGGAAATTTTTTTGTGGAATTGCTTCCTTCTGAAACCCCATTTCTTTCTCCACATGTGTTGAATCTTTCTGGAGATGAAAGATAGTTCATCTTCATCTGATCCTTCATCACCATCTGATGGTTCGGCATCATCTGAAGATTCAGCAACTTTGAGGACTTTTGAAGAGCTTGCTTTCTTTGCTTTTAGGGCAATAGACTTTCCTTTTCTGGAGTTGTCTTCTTCATTCAGTTCAAGTTCATGAACTTTGAGAGATCCAAGAAGCTCTTCTAAAGAAGAGTATTCAGATTCTTAGCTTCCTGAATAGCAGTAACTTTGGGTCTCCATTACTTGGATAAACTTCTCAGAATCTTTCTAATATGATCTATATTTTCTTAAGTCTTTCCTAGAGATCTAAGACTATTGGTGATAGTTTGAAATCTTCCAAACATCTGATTTATAGTTTCATGATCAGTCATTTTAAATAGTTCATACTAATGAACCAGTATGTTTATCTTTGATTCTTTTACTTGAGATGTGTAACACCCTTCGTTACATTAGTAACCCAAATTAATTTCAATAAAAATCCTTCAAAACATTTAATTAAAAAAAACACAAGTCATAAAATTTTTCTCAAATAACTAAGTAGGAAAATACCTCATATTAAATAAAATAGTAAAAAAATATCCATGTAATGAATATAAACATAAATGAAAACCACAAGCCTCAATACCAGGTGTCTACTAACAAACCCAACGATAAATAAATAAATGTGTCTAGCCACATACGGCTCCTTATTTAAGAAAATACTAACCAAACTAGAAAGAATAACTAATGGAATCCACTAAGTCTTCACGCCTCTTCAGTTTCAATGACGTCCTCCTTGTGCTCTGAAAACAATACTTATAATGAGATATAAAATCCAAATGATCAACAATACAGTTTTAAAACATATTTTCGAAAATAGCATTGTTCTCAGCCGGCGCGGTAACCGAAAAAACTGTCCATGGCACCCGCTAATTTTCCAAAATAATATATATAAAAGAAAATATTTTTAATATCAATAATAATCTCATCTCAATACATCACATTCCATATACCAGATAAATTCTAGTTTAATCCAAGCGGTCCAAAGACCTCCTAATTAAATTGGCCTCTTGCCGGCATGCCATATATTCACACATCACACAATAATGGCGTCCCATTGCCCACCCCTACTCACGAGGAGTGTTTCGATGTCACCCTCCTGTCGGGGACATTTCCATTTCGACACCTCCCATGTGCACATGGTGGTATTTCTCCTTTTTCGACACCCCAACCTGTGGGGTGTTACTTTCGATACTCCTTTTTAGGTAGAATTACTCATTTTCGACATCCCAACCACATGGCGATGTTACTTTCGATACCCCTTAAGGCGGTATTTCTCTTCGATACCCCTATCATAGGTGGTATTGCGGCAAACATCATACAATTCACCATAAGGCACAATTTCATGTCTCATACGTGTAACAACTCATTTACCAAAAATTAAATATTTGATGTTATCATGCATGTCAAATAAACTCACATGGCATAGCATACACCAATAAGCACGTCATTCAACTAATACAAATATCAATCAAGTATTTCATGCTATTAGTAACAAGAATAAATACCCAATTTAGTAATCTTTTTTTTTTTAATTCAAAACCCCTAAAAAATTAGTTTAATAATAACATGCATCATTCAATTAAAATCTCTCAAAATCATAGGTAAATCGCTCAACACAACAAACACATGTACCATGTAAAGGGTTATTACGATTGCACTGGCAAGGAATGGAAGACCCTCCCTCGCTTTACTCGCTCACTGTGTGTAATGTTCCCGCAGCCTATTCCCTCCTGCGCAACCATTAAATTCACTAGGCCATCAAAAGTGGCTTCATCGATCCCTCAGAAAAGAGGATTAGCTCCTCATCACGTTCATAACGAAATAGATGAAAAGAAAACAGAAATAATCCTAAACTAATAGAGATGTAGCTCCAAGAGGAACAAGAAAAAGATGATACTGTGGTACTGGGACTCGTGGTATTGCCCCCTGCTCCGTTTCTCTCGTTGTGCGGTGCTGTGTCTATTTATATTGCAACTTGAATTTTCAATCTTCTAAGAATTCAACCCAAATTGGAGTCTTGTGGGTCCCTGTTCACGTTGATCTTGTATCAATTGCCAATCCTAATCAAATCATATATTTTATTTTTGTGATAATGCACTTGTTAATTTTTATCAAAATTGATTTGCTTCAAAACCATCACTTGGGCTCTGCGCAAATTGCTTCACGTGACCCTGCAATCAGTCAATCACATTTACACATGGAACTCTGCTTATTTAGCAATTCAATTCAAATTAGTTTGCATGGGCTTGACCATTCACGTTGACTTCTTCTTTCTTCTTAAATTCTCAATTGCATGTGGGCCTTAGCATATATATGCTTCACGCTGCCACTCTCAATGGTTGCAGCATGATATTAAATCGGTGTGGGCCCTTGACATTTTTGTCTCTCACGTTGCTGGCCTCTTCATATCAATTGCCAAGTTCTTCTTTCAATTTAAATTGATTCATGTTGGCACTGGGTTGCGCTCGTTCGCGGGGCAGAGACGGTCTTCCGGGGCGAGACTGAAAGTCCTCCATTTTCCTGATCAGCTGCAGCTCTGGCTCGCGGGACGAGCACTGTCTCGTGGGGCGAGACCTTGAAGTTTCTCTTTTAGCTTGTTTTCTTCTATTTTCCAAGTTCTCTTGAGCTTCGCTTTTAACCTCTTAATTATATTTTATTTCCACTATATTTTTAATGACTTAATATTTTTTTTTATCAAATTATTTATATTATAATTTTAGGATGTTACAAGATGAACCCTCATGAGCTAAGGCAAGAGTATCTCAGATTTCTTTGGCAGTGTTGCAGCTGTGAACCTTATCATGTTCAGATCTTGTAATAGCACACATGAGATAGTGCTTAGCTTTTAGAATGAGCTGATATTGATTTTTCTGCTCTTGAGTCCATTGGGCTCTAGGAAAAGCAACTCCAGCTTCATTTCTTGGTTATGTGTAGCCGGTTTCAATTAGCTCCCAAATATCTACATTCTATGCATCCAAGAAGGCCATCATCCTCTTCTTCCAGTAGTCATAGTCAGTTCCATCAAAGAGAGGAGGTCTGTTGATAGCTTGTCCCTTTGCATCCATGGTTGTTGGATCGTACTCCCGCAACACTTGTT
Source organism: Sophora flavescens (assembly GCA_030762895.1). Taxonomy (NCBI): domain Eukaryota; kingdom Viridiplantae; phylum Streptophyta; class Magnoliopsida; order Fabales; family Fabaceae; genus Sophora; species Sophora flavescens. The sequence goes on along the minus strand of CM061063.1, from coordinate 186,186,690 downwards.
AGATGCTCAACCTTTTTGAGGCCGAGCTCTGATACCAACTGAAGTTGACACAGGCAAACACAGGAGCCGGGGGGGGGGGGGGAGTTGAATTGTGTTTGTTAATAATTTTCGAAAACAATATTTTTGAAATTATTTTCTCACACAAGAAGTTTAAAATAGAAGCAAGACCACAAAATGATTTAATAGAAACTTAACAAAAGCAATATCAAATCCCCACAATCAGTATAAACAAAAAGGCTGTAAGAGTTTAGAGATAGAAGATTCACACAAGAGATTTTATCCTGGTTCACTCTCTTCCAACCAAAAACTACGTCCAGTCCCTTCGACTTGAAGGTTTTATCCACTGTTTCTCCAAATAGATTACAATCAAGTATTCAACACCTCTCCAGACTATAAGTATTCCTTTCTTACCAAGCCTCTTCAGGCTCTAACTCTAACAAAGAGATTTAACTTATGATCTTCTTAACTCACTATGTGTGAGGATACGAAAGTTTAAGATCTATTGAATATTTTCACAATATTCAAATTAAAGATTACAAACTCTTGCTCTTGAAGGAATATTAGAATGAGTTGATTGTAGATTGACAAAAGTTCAGAACACAAAAGTTTGGCTAGCAAAAGTTATTCTTCAAAGGTTGAGGTCTTCTATATATAGTGACCTTCTTCTCCACTGGTATTTCTTCAACGGTTATTTTGAATAGTCCCGTTTAGAGATAGCATTGAATGCATGATATCCGTTGTCACTGATAGCTTGATTGTGGCCTTTGTGAAATGTACTCTTGGCTATCACATTTGCACAATATGGAATGATACACCTCTGAGCAATTGTAACTTTGAAAGACTGTCTTTCTACTTTGTGTAAATTCCAGCTTTTTCCAGGAATAAAGATGAATTCGTACACGACACTTTTCATTTCTTCATTGTACTATTTGCTTTTTGTATTTCCTCGATGGTACTATGATTTTCTCACAAGGAAACAAAGCATTAACCTGATAAAACAAATGGGAAGAACAAATGTTCATTTGAAATAAATTCATTGTAGACCAGATTGCATTTATTCACTGTTAGAAGAACATATATAAGAGATAGATGCTTGTCTACTCAGAATTTCCGTCTACACAATTATGTGTAAGAACAAAGTCTATTCACTCTTTTATTCAACTCGTCCACTGACGTGGCATATTCTCTCGTGTACTATCAAGTCTTTGGACTTGCTATTGCTTAGAGAGTTATTTTAATCTCCGTCTGGTGACGTGGCAGTTAAAGTTCGTCTACTCAAACAAAGAACTCGTCTACTGACGTGGCAAGTTAAAACTAGTCTATTTGCTTTTAGACTTAAAACCCGTCTAGTAAACATTTCGTGCCTCGTCTACTTCAATAAATCAGTCTACTCAATTAAATAAATAAATAACTTTACCAATATATTGAGTAGCCCATCTATATGGGTGGACGTGCATTTCTCTTTAGGAGTCCTAGAAAACTTATTCTAAGTTTCCATGACCTATATTTTTAAGTGTTCTTACGTAACTGAATAGTACATGTTAGATTTCAACTAACACTTTACCAAGCAAATTTAATCCTTTTGTTAACGTCAAAACATAGAGATTATTTAATCCAAACCACTTTGGTTCCAACATCCTATTTCATCTTCTACACTAGGCACTTTTTTTAGTAGTCCAGGAACCCATAGTTGAGAAACAGTGTCCCTTTCTCAGCGTAATCGTGTGAACACAAAATGAGAATCATTGTCAAATGTGTGAGTTAGTCATTCAAATGACTGGACACCAAAAATTCTCGCACGAAGACAACCGTGTGATAATCATATTTCTACAAACTATAAACTAAAATATTAATTTAACATTTTCTTTGATAATGTACGTTTTTCCAATTTGAGTTTTGAGAGTTTTTTTTTTCCTCATGGGGTTAGCTTGAATTTTCCCCATGTTTATGCTTTGACAAGAAAGAATAAGAAGAGAATGTGCTATCTTTGAAAAGTATTATATTTTGTTTTCTCATGATGAAATTACTTTTTATGAATTTCTTAGGGTATTGGTTAGTAAGGCCCGATTTAAAATAATCACACAGCTTGTAATAATCAGTTTTTTTTTTAATTTAAACTTTTAAAAATAAGTTTTAAACCGTCAACTTTGGTAAGAAAATAGTTTTTTATATATAAATTTACTTTTTAGGTTTGTTAGATTTGTGAAATTAAACTAGATTTTTTTTTTATTTTGAAAAAAAAAAGATAACTCCATATTCATTCCAATGTAATCTTTAGGTTGACGAACGAATCCTAATTTCATAAATTTATGAGTTGTGTTATTTGAACATAAAATTTAAACATCATATGTGATATCGTATATGTTTATTTCTATCTCTCACTTATTTTTTATGATATCTGTATACACTTATTTTGAGAATGTCATATGGTGTCCCAAAAATTTGTTAAAAAAAACATAATTGTAAATTTATCAGCAGTAAACGATGTAAAGGAGGTTTCTGTAATTTTGTTCAAAAAGGATATGAATGTAATTTTAGTGTCAGCACAAGGGGACGACGGCCTTAACATTTGGTAGTGGAGCCAAAAACGCTTGGCGCCACACTCGAAAATTTCGCTCCCGCATTATACACTTACAAATGTTGCCGTTTCATCATTAAACTTCGTTTCATTTCCCTCCGTTTCATTTCAGGGAAGGCCAAACGAATTAGGGTTCGTAATTTCAGTTATTTCAGACACGGATCTCATATTTGAGAGCTCAATCTTTGTGTTTGTGAAAGTCCCATTGAAGTTCCTTTGGTTTTAATTTTTCATTTCCTTCAACGGAGAGTGCCGGAAATGGCAGATGCGGTGATAAACGACGTCGTTGCCATCGAAGATGCTCCGAAGTCAAACGGGGACGTTTTGTGCGAAATCACCCGGAAGGAAATGACAGATGCGGTGACAAACGACGTCGTGGTTGTCGAAGCTGCTCCGAAATCAAACGGCGACGTTCGGTCCAAACCCACCCGGAAGCGAAAGAAGAGCACTGTTACCCTGTCGTCGCTGAAGAATCTGAGCGCGGAAGAGAAAGTGGTGCGCGTGGAATCGCTTCGGAAGGAGCTGGAGGGGCTGTTTGGGTATTACAGGGAAGTCATGAGTGAAAAAGTGGTTATCGAAGTGAGCGAGTGCGGTCCGAGGAACGCGGTGATCGCGGCGTTGATGGAGGAGAGCGAGCTTCCGTTGTCGCAGCTCGTGGATGAGATTTATAGCAAGCTGAAGGGTTCGACGTTGGTTGTTGAGAGTGTCACGTGCGCGTCGGTGAAGAGTAGCGTGCTTTCTGTTGGGCAGAGGATGGCGTACGGTGTGCCCAATTCTGAAGCTGATGTGTTGGAGGACCATTCCGACTCTTGTTTTTGGTGTTGGGAGGTAATGTTTTTTTTTTTTGTTTTTTTTTTTTTGGTTTAATTTTATATTTTGTTCATTTATTGTGGTTGCTTATTTGGTTTAGTTGGTGCTTAGTTAGATCCATGTGATCAGTTACACTTTCTACCATATAAAATTGGTTGTTTAATTGGTTTATAGCATGTTTGGAAAACACGGTGATTGGCCTCAAAATTGCGTCCTAGATGCAAAAGCTACTATTAGTAGATTCAGAATTGCTTATTTGGTTTAGTTGGTGCTTAGTTAGATCCATGTGATCAGTTACACTTTCTACCATATAAAATTGGTTGTTTAATTGGTTTATAGCATGTTTGGAAAACACGGTGATTGGCCTCAAAATTGCGTCCTAGATGCAAAAGCTACTATTAGTAGATTCAGAAAATGTGCGTTAGTAACATTCTACCGTGCATCCAAATATGTATTTTGTTAGTTGGTTAGTTGGTGGCGTGCTTAGTTGGATCCTTTTGGTTAGTTACTCTATTTTATAAATCACACATAAAAGCGAGCTTGTCTAAGTGGCTTAGATGGAAAGTGAACAAGTAAGGATGCTTCTAACCTAAATTATTAGCGGGTTAAGATTATTTTAGATTAAATCAATGGTGGATATATCATTACTTGTTGATTTTACATAGAAGCCCACTCTAGGAGATATTTCCGTAACTACACATTGGCTTGACTAAAGTTTGGTCTCACATATTCTTTGGCTATCCATGCTTCTGTGATTGTTCGATATGCTCTATTGCTTATTCCGTTGATCTACAGATGTTAATGTTATGCTTGGACCAGAGACTGTGGTGCTGTTTTATCCTGTGATATGATATTGTTGAGCCTACTCATTCTTTTTCCTTTCTTTTTTCTTTTTGGTTATATGCTGTTTATAAGTTTACAACATCTATTTGTTAACCTTTTTCTATTCCTTTTATTGACTTGCCAAATTGGGTATGCAGACTAGGGATGTGAAATTGATCCCAAAATCTGTTCGGGGACAGCTCATGGCTAGACGAACTTGCCGGAAGAAGATCCATGAGAGAATTATAGCTGTTTCTGGTACCATGTTTCCTTTCTCATGCAGCTAGTTTTGTTTCTCCACCATACTTTAAATATAATTAATTGATTGAATTTTTTCCTTGGAAAGTGAATGTTTGCTCTCAATTCTTACTGTTGATGGTGTGGCTTTTTGCATCAGAATTGAGATTATATTTATCTTTAATTGCTATACATTGTAGTTCATATTGGTTTGTTTTTGCTCATCTACACATTGCCTTTCTGAACATCTTTGAGCTAATATGTTATTCATTTCTTGAAATGAAGAGAACTAGTTACTGTTTATATGAAACTCAGCTGCTATGCAATTGTAAGTGGCTAGTTTGGTTCACTCTCAAAATCACAAATTTCAAGAATTGAATTATGTATCAGTACTATATCTTTTATGTACTTTTATGTATTTATAAAAGATGTAAAGTCAAAATTAAGATTTTCCTTTTTCATTCTTTTTCCTGATAATCCATATAATCTGTAAATTCATTTAGTGATACTGTGAATCATTTTTATATTTTTAACATCCAATTCATAAGATTGGCTATGTAATGGATAATTATAGTGAAATTGCCATCATTGACATTTATAACATATTGTTTGACTATTTTTAAGAAATTTGATTTTGATGAAGTTTAGGGAAAGGGGTGGTTTGCTTGTGTACTATATTTTATTAAATTTGGGTTACTTTTCAGAAATGATAGCATCACTGGAGAAGCTAGAGACTGACCAGAATTACAGTCATTTCTTAATAAAGGCATCGGCAAAGCTTGGTAAAGCTTATACTGAGGCAGATATCCGCTTGTTAGTGGATGGCTTGTTGCAGAAAAACACTGAACACATGTATATAACCACAGCATTCCTGACATCCTATGTTGGTTATTCAGAGATATAAATTTGGTTGATCGTGTTTTTCTATAATTGTAGGGCTAAGAAAAAATCAAACCGAGAAGATAAATTGCCAGTTAAACAGTTGGATGGAAATAGAAGCGAAGTTGAGAAAGAGAAAGAAAGCATGCAAAGTGAACTGCAAAGAGAAACACTGCCCAGTGTAAGTGCCGTTTTGATCCTGTTATGTTTTATAGCTGAAGTTGCTTTTTTCCTGATGTTGCTTTTAATGGCAGTGGCCTTTAAAAATATTGTTTTATTTATATTCAAGTTGAAGATTTCTATTACCAAGATGTGGAAGTAGTTAATCACTTAATATTATCCATTATATTTTTTTACCTTCTCTTCATTTAATGAACATATCTTTTGATTATTAATGACTGCTCTTTTCCCAAACTGCTCAATTGTTCCAGGAATCAGATTTAAAATTGTTGCAAGGTGACACTAAAAATGACGAGAAATGTCAAGAGAAGATTGGCTGTGAAAAGAGGAAACTGAAAAAGAAGCAGCAGCCAGAGGAAGCAGAAAAGGTTCAGCGTCGCCAAGAGAAAGAAGAAGCTGACTTAAAAAGAAGCGCAGTTTGCAAAAGCAAGCCTCGATTATGGAGCGTTTTCTTAAAAGAAGTAAAACTAATCCTTCATTTCCGAAAGACGAAGTCTCAACTAAATCAATTGCTTCTGATTCATTAAGTAGCAAGAGTGAAAGTGTGTCTGGTTCAGCAACTCTTTCAATGGATTGCACTTTTGCATCAAGTACTGATATTACTCTTGAGGATGTTCGCAAGTAAGTATCTTTTACTGTTTTAGCATTGTTATTAATCTTCGCTAAGTTGTTCTCAGATCTCAGGAAAAATGTTTGACTTTGCAGGTCACACTTTTCTTTGTGGCGCAATTTGGGACAAACTATTCGCTCAAACAGAAAACAGGGATGGGGCTTACGTCGGAAACCTAGGACTGAACTTTTAAGGAACTTAAGTTGACAGCTAATAAAGATGTAGTTCATTATGATGAGTTGGGCATGGAGATGCATGTAGACAAATTGGCAGATCACAGTTCTGATAACATATCATGCCTAACAAATACAGATAGTTCTCTTCTTGATGCTAAGAAGTATTGTCGGGGGAAACAATTATTGCAGTTTGATAATGCTCATAGACCTGCCTTTTATGGTATTTGGTCCACAAGAAGGTAAGATTATGCTACATGAGTGGATTTACAGGTTTAACTTTTAATAGGCTGTCTGTACCTAAGAGGTAAAATCCAAAATTTCAACTGTTACTAGTTTTTTCTAATTATGCACGTATTTACTCACTACAGCTAGAGTCTAGTTGGTAGCTTAAGATTAAATGCCTATAAGTGGTTTAGATATAATATTGATTGCAGTGTTGTCAAATAGCTGCCATGGTGCCGCCATGGTGTTATGGCATGTTGGATTCTGTGCTAGTCCCCATAGGCTACAACACCTATTATATTCGTCGTGTTTCCGCATTAGGTCGCAACGCCATTTTTATATGTTGGATTTTTGTTGGCTGCCATAATTCGCCGTCTGCCACTGATAACACTGATTGTGATTTGCTTGTGTGTTATGATATGTACTTCAGTATTTCTAGTTGTGATTGCTTATGTGTTAAAATATGTATTTCTAGTCATGTTGTTGGACCACGCCATCCTTTAAGGAAGGACCCGAGCCTGGATTATGATGTCAGCAGCGATGAGGAATGGGAAGAGGTGCATAGTGCATTGAGTCTTTGTATTTAATTGAATTTAATATGAAAGGGATTCCATCTGCTAACAACATTCTCTATTTTTCAGGAGGATCCTGGTGAAAGTCTTTCAGATTGTGATAAAGATGAAGAGGAATGTCCAGAGGAATGCTCAAAATCTGATGGAGAAAGTGAAGATGGATTTTTTGTACCTGATGGATATCTTTCAGAAGATGAGGTAGAAGCTTGGTGTTTTTACTGTAATGAATTTAAATTTGTTTTTACAATGTTTTGCTTCTTTGATTGTAAGTAGATGAATGATTTTTTGGACCTTTTAGTGTTTTGACATTTGTGCATGTTATGCACATTCCATGAGCTGATGGCAAGGCTGTGGTCAGTGTTGTTAATATCGTTTATCGGAAAATATCGAAAAGCCCAAAATCCGATATGTAAAAAATCGGATATCGTATCGGACAAATATCGGAAGTCAAATATCGGTTGAAATAAATAAATTATATATAAAAATATATGTTGTATACACTATATAACAAATAAAAATGAGCTGCATAACATTGCACTATGCATTTCAAGACAGCAATGTGCATCAAAATTCAAAAGTTTAATACTTAAAAAGTCAAAACAAAATAGTAAATACTGATAAAGTGATAATATTGAGTCATTGACTAGGGAATACTAAAATGTAAAAACAATAAAAAAAATTAAACATAAAAGACAAGATCCTTTCATTCCTCTGCCCCTTGCTCAATATAATCATCATTCTCATTGTCGGATAGTGAGGCATATCCTTCAACTTCTTCTACTATTGAAGGATTGGATGAATCTTCACTTGCCATACTACAAACAGGGGAAGAGAAGGGATATGTAAGAAACAAAACATAAAAAGAGGAAGTGAAGGGAGAATGTGAGAGAAAAGAAAACGAAAAAAACAGAGGAAGAGAAAGGGAGAATGGGAGAGGAAAGAAAACGAAAAAACAGAGAGAGAATGGGAGAGGAAAAAACGAAAACCAGAGGAAAGAAAAAGAAAAAAAAGAGAGAGAATGGGAGAGGAAAAAACTAAAACCAGAGGAAAGAAAACGAAAAAACAGAGAGAGAATGGGAGAGGAAAGAAAATGAAAAAACAGAGAGAGAATGGGAGAGGAAGAAGTTGAATATAAAAAACAGAGAAGAAAAGTCAAAACAGAAGAATATAAAGGAGGGGAAAGAAGAGAGCAAGGAGGAGAAAGGAGAAAACAGGGGAGAAGAAGTTACCTGAGAGTGAACCTGTGAGCGTGAAGACTGAAGAGGCAGAGGAGCAGAGCTGCTAGTGTATTGTGAGGAGGAAGAGGGTCGAAGGCTTGAAACTTGAAAGAATGAGCTGCTGCTAGTGTATATCGAGGAGGCAGAGGCAGAGGCAGGCTTGTTGCGTGTATCAAGGAGGCAGAGGGTCGCAGGCTCATTGCTGTTATGCTGACCCAGTGACCCTTCATTTCTTTAAAAAAAAAATGAAAAAAATCCTAAATTCCCTAACTTCCGATATTTGCCGTATCGCCGATATATCGATTTGCAGGGAATCGGCCGAAATCTCGCCCAAAATCGGAATTAGCATATCATATCGGAATTCGTATCGGGCCTTCAAATTTCCGAGACGAGATCTCGAGATCTCGGCCGATACACCGATATTTGACAACACTGGCTGTGGTTTATGCTGGATCCAATGTTTTCAAATGCCATCCTTGAGTGCTTGTACTAGCAATAGGGATTGACCTGTTTGTGAATTTGAAAGCCACTACAATTGCATTAATAACATTTCTTTATATGTAGGGTGCACAAGTGGACAGAATGGAAACTGATATTGACTTTGAGGGGGCTGATAGCTCTCCTAGCTGTAAGGATGACATAGAGAGTGAAGAGTTTTGTGCTTTACTTCGACAGCAGAAATATCTAAACAATTTGACAGAACAAGCTCTTCGTAAAAATCAGCCTTTGCTAATAACAAATTTGATTCATGACAAGGAGTTTTTGTTATTGGGTCACAATCTTAGTGGTACTCCTAAGCTGGAGCAGATGTGCTTGCAAGCCTTGAGTATGTGCTTGATTCCTGGTAGCTCACATATAGAAATATCAATCGATAAAATGCAAGGTGAAGACCAAGAAGCCTGCCTCTCTATTGGTAAAGGTGGTGCTACTCCAATATCTGATGTGCCTGCCATACCAGAGTCAGATCTACCTATAATTGTAAGTTATACTGTTGAGTTTCATTAATATCAAGTATCTCTTGTGGATGTCTGCAAGTTGCTGGATATAATGCATTCAAAATTTTAAGTTGAGAGGATCACTCATAATCTCAATTGAGCTAAAACTTGCCAGGGGCAGGTTGCTGCTTTGGAAGGCTGTCTATTTTTTTTTTTTTTTTTTGAATTTACAGATGACTTTGGTGTAGCATGGAAATTTTATCACCATATAGTAATGTTTACTAACTTTTCAGGTGACGACTATTCAGAATTGTTCTGAGGGCATGAATAAATTGTTATGCACTTTGCAACAGAAATTCCCTTCTGCATCAAAGTCCTTACTGAGAAATAAAGTGCGTGAAGTATCAGACTACACTGATAACCGTTTACAGGTTTGTGTGGGTGAAAATTGATGCTAATTTTCACACAATCAGGCGATTTCTGCTAATTTTTATAATGAGAACTTGAGAAGCATTAAAGGTTGATGAATCACATGTAATTGGCAAAGGTGTAAATATTAACAACTGAACTGTTTTTGTGTTTGAATTTGAGTATAACTGATTCCAATTTTAGCAGTTTTGGTTGGTTGTTCTCCTAGTTGGTGTAAATAGCATTGCTCCCTTGAAAAATTCACCTTTATTGAGAATTTCCATGAAGGCCTGTTTAAGCCTGGTGGATGGTCATGGGTAATGAACTAATGATGACCTGCATGTGATCTGCAATAAGCTTATGCGGTTAAATATGGACTGGACGTGCCATGTTTTAATTTATCAATTAGTTTATCAATTGAATATGCATTGAATTGGATTCAGATGAACCACAGCCTGTTGTGACTTGTAACCCAAGCGTGTCTCTGCAAAACTAAGTGACTTTTTTTCATAAATCAGGCAGGCAGAATTTGGCAGTGTTTACTAAATCTTACAAAATTGATTGTCATGAATAATTCATAAAGTTGATAAAATGATGCTTTACTCTTATGTTATCCCAGCAGATCTTTGTCATGGTCTAATTGATTTTTTCTTCCAACGATGTGCCCTGTAGTGCTGGTGTTTGTTTTAGTGTATCACCAGTCACATGTTGATTCGTGCATCATGTGCTAAAATGATTTTCCCTTAAAATCAATACTGTTTTGACAGTGTTTGAGGGTTGTATATTCTGCTTTGTGATTGAATCTGAGTTTGTACCTAATTATGCTGAATTTACATTCATTTATATGCAGGTGAAGAAAGAAGTTTTGGTTAAGCTTGGCCTGGCAGTTAAGTCTGGTATGCTTTCTTGACTGTACCAAGTCCTTGACCCCTAGTCTTGAATTTGTTTCCATTTCTAAATTAAATGTCTGGTTGAACTTACAGAAAAGAGAAGTAAGGGACCGAGGAGTATTGCTGCATTTTTTCAAAAAGGTGCTTGCCGCCTGCTGGTGAAAGCGTTAAACCTGGTGAAACTTCACCTCTGTCATCCCTGAAATCATATTCTGCCGATCATGAACGATAGCAAAGTTCATATAATATGTAGTGTTCTTGTTTTCAAATTTACTTTTTACTTTAGTTTGTCTGATATTCACTTGTTACATAATGGTATGTCGACTACTTTCAGATTTCTTTATTTAGACTTTGTAAAAGTTGGAGATGATAGGGTTGTACTTGATGCTCGTTTACCAACATGTAAGAAAGTTTCTGATAACAATTTGACTGTACTGTCTTTACTTTTCTTCTAGTTTGGACTAGATAAAAATAACATGCAAGTGAATATTAGGTGTGTCCAGGGCCATGTGCCCCAAAAAACCTCTTGTAATTTTTTAAGTTCTATTTATCGTTAATTTAAATGATAAGTTTTATTGTTACAGTTTTTTGTTGAATGTCTTGGATTTTTTATATATCTTTAAACCATCCATTATTGAAGTAGTAATTTTTATCTAGGCTGATTTTTTTTTTTTTTATAAAAATTATTGTTATGATTGTCAAATGATAAATGAAATTTTTTGAATTATTATTATATTAAATTTAAAAGATTAGGTTTTTTTTTTCCAAATATATACATTATTTATAAACACTGACCAAATATGTGACTTGATTTGGAAGTAGCAGTGTTCTTTACTCATTTATGTCTTGTGGTTGGCTAAGGGAGCATGGTCCAATTGTTTTTCTGATTCCTATAGCTGCACCAGTTTTTAAGAAACTGTTTTACAACTATAGACGATTAAATAGTTATTTAATGTGTTGAATAATTATTTTTAAAAATAGAACTGTATCTATTTATAAAAATGTTTTTGGCACATTTGTCAAATAATAATTTGAGTGTTGAAATAGATATGGTAAAATTGTGTTTAAGAATTTCTCGTTCTTTACATGTTCTTTTGGATTATATTAGTGCAAGCCAAGTCTGGCCTAAGCTAGTTGATTTAAATTGTACTGAGTTCTCTCACTGACTGATTCAGCACGAACCTTTCTTCCTCAATCCTTCATGTCTCATCGCACTGTGCTTCTATAGCATGTGTTTTTGGTCTCTAGACCTTTGTAATTAAAGACACCACAACCTGTTTGCTGATATTTGTCATGATGCCCAAGTAATCTAGCACAGACTCATAGATTTTGTATGATTTACTGGATTTATTGGATGGATTCCTCCCCTAGCAACCAGGTGAAGGTTAAAGACTGATTGTGCTTCCAAAGGAAATCTAGCTTCGGCATCCTTCATAGAAGGATTGGTATTTCGATTTAGAGATTCAACTGCAAAATTGGTGCATGTAGTTCTTGTTGATGCGTGTCTCAAAGTTTTAAGTTAGTTACAAAATAGTTGAGAAGTCTTTGTTGGTTACCAGCCTCAAATCACTTAAGCAGGTGGTAACATTAGACGATTGGTGTAAACATCAAACAAACAACAAATTAGATGACTTGTAAACTGGTGGGATTAGACAAGTGGAGACGAGTGGAAACTCAACTGGTTGGTGGTGACTTATGAGAATGGGTAGTGATAATGTGTCGTGTGGTCGCACGCACATGTAAAGTATGATAGGCGTGATTCTTGTGTGATGTATCATTAGTGAAATTTTATTGTTGTGCAGAAAAAAGAGAGGCCTAGTGAGAGAGCAAGGGAGGAAGCTCTATTGTAAAACCTTGATCATGACCACAATTAACATAGTGGTGTTAAGAAGTTGGTTAATTTCAGTTAGTATGTTAGTTGTAAAGGTGGTTAGTTTGTTGAGCTGACTTAGTCCATGTGGGACTAATCTACAAGTGTATAAATACATGTTATGTGAATGAAAAAGAGTAGTGAATGTGTGAAGAATTTTTCAAGATTCCATTGCCTTCTTTCTTCTACTCCTCTATTCTCTTTTATTGCTTTTCTCAATTCTTGAGTGATTAGTGAGGAACCTTGTTTGAGTGATAAACTAGTTCCAACAGTTGGTATCTAGAGCACAGTGTAAAGGGATCTGTGCAAGAAAAACTGAGAAGCTGCTACAAGAAAGAAGGAGCCATTTTTCGAGTGACAAAGATGACCGGGTCAAATGGCTCGTTCCCTGGCAACTTGCCCATGCTTGATGGCAAGAACTTTGATCACTGGAGCAGAAAGATGGAAGTCATCTTTGGATTCCAAGAAGTGCTTGATTTGGTGAAGAACGGAATCCAAGAAGAAGGAGCATCGAAGGCACATGAATCTGCCATCAAGGAGATCAAGAAAAGGGATAACAAAGCTCTCTTCTTGATCCACCAATGTGTTGATCCTCCTAATTTTGAGAAGATATCCTCGGCCAAGACTTCCAAAGAGGCTTGGGATATTCTCTGTGGTGCCTATGGAGCTGGTGACAAGGTGAAAAAGGTGAAGCTGCAATCTCTTAGAAGGCAGTATGAGATGCTGTTGATGACTCAGCAAGAAACTGTGGCAGAATTCTTCAACAGAATGCAGGCCCTAATCAACTCGATGAAGGCTTGTAAGGAGACGATTTCTGATCAACAGGTTGTTGAGAAAGTGTTGAGGTCATTGACTCCTCGGTTTGACCACATTGTGGTGGCAATCGAAGAATCAAAGGACCTTGAAAAGATGAAGATAGAAGAATTGCAGAACTCACTTGAGGCTCATGAGCAGAGATTGAATGAGAGGTGCAGTGACAAAGTCCACGTGTAGGCACTGCAAGCACTACAGGCACAGACTAAAAAAGGAGGTTCTTGGAACAAGAACAAGAAGGGGAAAGAGAAATTGAAAAATCAGAAGTGGAGGGGCTCAGATGATGGTATCAGTAATGCCTCTGATCACAACAACAATGAAAACAGAAACAAGAATTCCAAAGGCAACCAAAAGGGTGGCAAGAAGAAGTTCAACAAGAAAAATATCAAGTGCTACAACTGCCAGAAATATGGCCATTTCACTGATGAATGCAGAAACAAGAAGGTAGAGAAAGATGAAGAAACACAACTGGCACAAGATGGGAATTCAGACTCTGATGATAATGTGCTGCTCATGGTGACAACCAAAATTGAGAATGACTCAGATGATCAATGGTACTTGGACACTGGATGTTCAAACCATATGTCTGGAAGAAAAGAATGGTTTGTTGACCTGGATGAAAATGTAAGGAGCAGGGTGAGGTTTGCTGATAACTCAGTGATCACAGCAGAAGGAGCAGGAAAGGTGCTGATACAAAGAAAAGATGGTGTGCAGGCTTGGATAACAGATGTTCTTTATGTGCCTCAGATGAAGAATAATCTGTTGAGCTTAGGACAATTGGTTGAAAAAGGCTATTCCATGAGCCTGCAGCAGAATCAAATGAAGGTGTTTGATACTCAGAAGAGACTAATCTCGAAAGCTCCTTTGTCAAAGAATAGGACTTTCAAGATTGGAATCCAAGTATGTGAAAAGAAGTGCTTTGGTGCAGAGGTAAATGATGCAAACTAGTTGTGGCATTACAGGTTCGGGCACTTAAACTTCAGAAGTTTGGACTTGTTGCAGAAAAGGGGCATGGTTCAAGGCCTTCCACAAGTGAATCAGCCAAAGCATGTGTGTGATGACTGTTGTTTTAGCAAGCAGCCAAGAAAAGTGTTCAAGCACAAAGCTCCTCGTAGATCAGAAAACAAACTGGAAGTGATCTATTCAGATGTATATGGACCATTTGAGGTGCACTCCCTTGGAGGTAATAGTTACTTTGTGTCATTCATTGATGAATACACTATAATGCTATGGGTTTATCTTATCAAAATAAAGAATGAAGTGCTGCCTATATTCAAAAAGTTTGTATTAATGGTGGAAAAACAAAGTGGAGAAAAACTAAAGGTGATAAGGACTGATGGTGGTGGGGAATATGTCTCCAATGAATTCCAAAGATTCTGTGAAGAAGCTGGCATAGTGCATGAAGTGATAGCTCCCTATACTCCTCAACACAATGGAATTGCTGAGAGGAGAAATAGGACCATATTGAATATGGCAAGGAGCATGTTAAAGAGCAGAAAACTACCAAAGAATCTATGGGGAGAAGCAGTCTCAACAGCAACCTTCATTCTTAATAAATATCCTACAAAGAGCCTTTAAGAAATCACACCCGAAGAGGCTTAGACATGGAGGAAGCCTAATGTGTCTCAATTAAGAGTATTCGGTTCTCTATGCTTTAAGCATGTGCCAGAACAAATGAGAAGGAAGCTGGATGATAGAAGTGAGCAAATGATCTTCCTTGGATATCATCCAACAGGAGCCTACAAGCTCTATGATCCAAGGAATAAGAAAGTTATGGTGAGCAGGGATGTGATCATTGATGAGACCAGATGGTGGGACTGGGAGCAAGGCAATTCCAGCAGCAGTATAGTGATGAATCTGCATGATGAGCAGATTACTTAGTCAGAACCATTACAGGTAACTCAAACTCAGAAACCTCAGAGGACTAGACAACCACCTCTAAGGTTAAATGACTATGAGATTGTACCAGACAATGCTGTTAACACAGAGGGGGACTTGGTACATTTAGCACTCCTTGCTGAAACAGAATCAGTAACTTTTGAGGAGGCAATTGCTGATCAAAAATGGGTTGAAGCTATGAAAGAGGATCTGAGTTCAATTGAAAGGAATCATACTTGGGAATTGGTGGAGTTACCTCATCAGAAAAGATCCATAGCAGTGAAAGGGGTGTATAGGGTCAAGATGAAACCTGATGGCACAGTTGCAAAGCACAAGGCCAGGTTAGTGGCCAAGGGATTCCTACAGAAACCAGGAATAGACTACCAGGAAGTGTTTGCACCAGTGGCTCGGCTAGAAACAATCAGGCTAGTGACAGCAATTGCAAGTCACAAAAACTGGTCAATGCATCAGTTAAATGTCAAGTCAGCATTCTTGAATGGACCTATAGAGGAAGAGGTATATGTGGATCAGCCACCTGGCTTTGAGATCAGTGGAAAGGAAGGAAAAGTATACAGACTTAAGAAAGCTCTGTATGGGCTAAAGCAAGCACCAAGGGCATGGAATAAGAGGATTGATTCTTTCCTCATTGATCAGAACTTCTTGAAATGCACAAGTGAGCATGGTATGTATACAAGAGTCTCACAAAACAGTGATCTAGTAATTGTATGTTTATATGTAGATGATTTACTGATCACTGGGAGCAATGATGATGAGATTCAGAAATTCAAAGCAAAACTGATGACTGAATTTGAGATGTCAGACCTAGGCAAGCTGACTTATTTCCTGGGAATGGAGTTTACTCCAACAGCAAGAGGAGTTTTCCTACACCAGAAGAAATATGCAACAGACATATTAGAGAAATTCCACATGATGGATTGCAACCCGACAGCAACTCCAGTTGAAACTGGATTGAGGTTAACAAAAGGTGAAAATGAGGACCAGGTAGATGAAACAAAGTATAGGCAATTGGTTGGTTCCTTGAGATATCTGTGCAACTCAAGACCAGACCTTGCTTATGGAGTAGGCCTCATCAACAGGTTCATGGAGAAGCCTAGAATCTCTCACTATCCTGCAGCCAAAAGGATATTAAGGTACATCAAGGGAACACTTGACTTTGGTATACTGTTTCCCAATAAACTGACATGTAAAAATGCTGAAATTGTGGGATACACTGATTCTGATTGGTGTGGTGACAAAGAGGATAGAAAAATCACTTCTGGTTATATCTTCATGTGTTGCAACAGCTCTGTTTCTTGGTGTTCAAAGAAGCAGAACATAGTGGCCTTGTCCTCCTGCGAAGCCGAATATGTGGCTGCATCCTCAGGAGCCTGTCAAGCATTATGGCTTGAAGTTTTGTTAAAGGAGCTGAACCTGCTGGGATCCAAACCAATGAAGCTGATGGTAGACAACAAGTCAGCAATCAATCTTGCAAGAAATCCAGTTGCTCATGGCAGGAGCAAACACATTGAAACTCGTTTCCATTTCCTAAGAGATCAGGTTAGCAAAGGGAACTTGGAGCTGGAATATTGCAAGAATGAAGACCAGATTGCTAACATATTCACTAAGCCATTGAAGATTGAAAGGTTTAAAATTCTAAGGGACAAGCTAGGAATGTGTTCTCTAGCAAGTCTGAATTAAGGGAGGTGAGCTGAATGTGTAAAGGGCAGGAACTGTGTGTTTGTAACTGTGTTAGCTACAATTCAGATTTTACTTCTTGTAATTAGCTGGGTGTTGTATTGTGATATGCTGCAAATGAATGTTGAAGCTTGGGTGCCAACATAGTTGGGATGCTTGACTTCATGGTGATGCTCTTGCATATCATGAATTAGTACAAACTGAAATTAAGGGAGGTGTGTTAAGAAGTTGGTTAATTTCGGTTAGTATGTTAGTTGTAAAGGTGGTTAGTTTGTTGAGTGACTTAGTCCATGTGGGACTAATCTACAAGTGTATAAATACATGTTATGTGAATGAAAAAGAGTAGTGAATGTGTGAAGAATTTTTCAAGATTCCATTGCCTTCTCTCTTCTACTCCTCTATTCTCTTTTATTGCTTTTCTCAATTCTTGAGTGATTAGTGAGGAACCTTGTTTGAGTGATAAACTAGTTCCAACAAGTGGAACTTTTATCTCTCGTGGATGTAAGCCGGATTGGCTGAATCACGTATATTTGATGTCATCACGGATTGTGCTCATCTATTTGGTTATGTTGTTGTGTTTTATTAAATGCGATTCTCATGAAGTTTTAAAGATTTCAAATGGGGCTTTAGTAATTGCTAAAAGAATAAAAAGAAATGCTCTACATATCATTGATGGGTCTACTATGATAGCTCAACTTTTTATTGTTAGCCAAACACAGTGGAATAAAACAAAATTCTGGTACATGAGATTAGGTCATGTCAGTGAGAAAGGTTTAGTTGAATTAGGAAGATGGAATCTATTGTCTGGTGATAAAATAAGAAGGTTATGATCAATGTTATGAAAGTTGAATCAAACTGACGGGTTCAACTAGTTGAATCGAGAACCGGTTGTGTCTGAAGTTCAGTTCAATACAAAAAAAAAGGCAGTGTTATGAAACCAGGAAAAAACCATTTGAATCATGGATGAAACGTTGAACCAGACTTAGTTGTTGAAAATCGACCGCTTAAACAGTGCCACCATTATACGCACTACATCTACAAAACCCAACCATTGACATCACTTGCATCAATCTATCTCTACTTAGCACTATCTTCATCGTCTATAATGTATGCCTCAAAGCTTCTCTCCTATTTCTCACCCATCATATCTATTTTTAATCTTTGATTTAAATGCAAACACTTCTCATGTCACCACTTGTCAAATCTAGGGTTTTAAATTTTTTGCTTTAGGGTATTTTATTTATAGAAAACACCCTAAAGCAAAATAGGCTTTTAGCCCACACTTGATTGCCACACGAATAGTACGGATTGGAAAATGAAGTGGAACCAATTTGTAGTCTCAGTTTTGAGTTGGCTTTGATGCCAAAGTTGTTATATTTCTACTGGGTTTCTTGAAGCTGGTAAACTTAGCTGTTATTTTTATTCTAAGTTCAACACGAGAGTTTGTTGAGTTCCAACCTTTTGGGGGTGATCCCTTGAGAGCTTGGATTAATCCAAAACTAGAAATGATATCATATTCAAATCATCCTTACTTTGGTTAAAGTAAGTTTGAAACTTTGAAGATGTACTATTATGTTTAGTACTTTATTTTTGAGACTTTGAGCTTGAACTCTATCGCCTATAATTAATTAATTTATTTATTATCGGTTGAACCATTTGAACCACGACTCGAACATATAGTCGGTTCAATCTTCAACATAAATAGTTAAGTTTTGAACTGATATGTATATTTCTAAGAGGCTCTTTGAGTACGTCCACCGAGACCTTTTTGGTCTAGCAAGAGTGATGATCGTGGAGGGGGACTTCTATTTTCTCACCATTAAAGAAGACTTATCTAGGAGATTATGGATCTATATAATGAAAAACATGAGTGATAACTTTGATAAGTTTAAGGAGTGGCACATGTTAATAGAGAATAAAATAAGAATTAAATTAAAAACTTTAAGGATAGACGATGACCTGACATTCATTTCAGAATTCATTAGTTTTGCAGGAAACAATGGATTCAAAGGGTAGAAACTCATTAATAGAATGGTCCAGCTGAATTTATACAAATTAAAAAAAAAGAATTGTCTAGCTGAAAGAATGAATATAACTATTCTGGAATGTGTGGGATGCATGTTGTTAAGTGTAGGATTACCTAAAAGTTTTTGGGATAAAGTTGCTACACCTGTTGTGTTTCTAATCAATTAGGGTCCATCGTCAGCTATAACCTTTAAATCACCTATGGAACTATGGAATGGAGAATTGATGGGTTACTCAAACTTGAGGGTATTTGGTGCCTTGGCATTTACTCATGTTAAACAAGATAAACTTGGAGCTTGATCAATTAGACAAATCTTCATTAGCTATCCCAATGGTGTGAAATATGGAGAATGGAACCTGACGAGCCTAAGTGTATATAATCAACAAGGATGTAACTTTTGATGAAACCAGAATGGCATGCTAAGCAAGGAGCAAAAAGAATATAACAACAAAGAAACTGATAAAGGGGTACTCAATTTGGGGTGAAGTTGTTAATTCATCATGGAAATGAGGAGAGAATTCGACTTGAAGAATCTCATGACCAACAAGCTAAACCAGCTCCGAATAATTGTCACTTAGCTGTAGATGTTGATCTTCCAAACGCGTTTCCAAAGCTAATCAACAAGGAGTTTTGATGATGGGCACCAAAGAATCATTTCTAACTTATGAAGACTTGTAATAGTTTTAGGATTTTGATGCATGATTTTAAAATTAGATGTTTTAGTAGTTGGCTCAAGAAAAATATTTTTAATAGGTTTTAAAACAACAAAATGATTTAAAAAAGTATAGAGAATGTATAAAATTAAATGGAATATTTAATTTTTTGCAAAGAGTTTTGAACCAAAAACATGATTTTTTAGTAAAGTAATCGATTACTTTTGGAAGTAATCGATTACCACGTGCGTTCTTTGCAATCTTGATTTTCTGGCAGAAAGTAATGGATTACTTTTGAAAGTAATCGATTACTTTTGGGTTGTTACAGAAAAATAATCGATTACTTTTGATTTTGACAGCAAACTGAATTTTCCATTTCATTCTCTATATAAAGGAAACTTTTAGAAAAGTTAACACACAAAATTTTTGATATTTCTTTGTGCTATTATGCTGTCAATTTGATTACTTGAGCCTTATTCTTCTACTTTCTAATTTTTGATCATTAATGCTTTTTAGAAGTGACGCATCTTTAAAGTGTAATAGTTTTGATAGCATTAATTGATTTGTAATTGCTATTTTTAGAATTGGGTGGGGTATCCCAATTTGCATATAAGGTGGGGTATCATTAGGTGACTAGTTTCTTGAGTGGAGAATCTCAAGTTAGGATAAAGGTGGGGAATCTTTTATGTTTGTATACTTGTAAAAAATTGTGTAATTTTTTGAAGTATAGTGTGATACTCAAGTGTATGCTTGAGGGCTGGATGTAGAACACTCAGGTTGTGTTCGAACAAGTATAAATTGTTGGTGTGATTCCTCTTTCCTTTATCTCTTGAATTTTTGCTAGTAACATTGAAATTGATTATATGCTTTATGATATTGGTGATATATTGCATATTGTTCATGTTGTGTTAAATTCTTGAATTGTGGTCATATTCTTGCAAGATTCCATATTGTTCTTGTTTGTTATTATTCTTTCTTTTCTTTGATCTATTTGGTGCATCATTAAAGAGAGGTAAAAAATTATTTTAATTAAGAAATCAAGATTTTCTAAGAATTTTGCAAAACCTCAGTTCACCCCCCTTCTTGAGGTGCTTTTATTTCAATAATTGCTATCTAGAGCTAGGGTCTTGATTAAGGCTTAATCGCTCTCAAGATTCCCCGAAAATGGCACTTGGCTCAAGTAGGAAACATATTTCTACAACTTCTCCTCCAATTTTTGATGGTGAGGGCTATCCTTATTGGAAAGCTAGAATGAAAATTTTCATTGAAGGTATTGACATAGATTTGTGGGAAATTATTGAAAATGGTCCCTTAATTCCCAAACATGGTGATGGAAGTGAAGAGAAAGACAAACCCAAAAATCTATGGACAAGAGAAGAGAAGCAAAAAGTCCAACTAGACTTTGAAGCTAAGAATATCCTCACCACCGCTTTATCAATTGATGAGTTCTTTCGAATCTTAAATTGTAAGAATGCAAAAGAGATTTGAGACATTTTACAAGTGACCCATGAAGGAACAAGTGAGGTTAAAAGATCATAGATTAATACATTGATGCATCAATATGAGTTGTTCAGAATGAAACATGATGAATCCATAAATGATGTGCAAAATCTTTTCCAACTTATTTTTAACCAATTGCTTGCATTTGATAAAAGTTTTAGTAATGAGGATCTTGTTACTAAGGTGCATAGGTGTCTTAGTCGAGAATGGCAACCAAAGGTAACGACAATCATGGATTCAAGAGACCTTTCAACCATGTCACTAGCAACATTGTTTGGAAAGCTCAAGGAGAACGAATTGGAGTTAACAAGGCTCAAGGAGAATGAAGAAGTGGATAAAAAGGGCAAAGGAATATCACTTATGGCTTCCTCCTCCAAGAGAAATGAAAGTGACAAAGAAAGCATTGACACCAATGATGAAGACCAAGAGAATGAGGAAATCAACCTACTAGTAAGGAGATTTGGCAAGTTCCTCAAAAACAAAAACAATTGGAAAAGATACAACAATTCCAAGAAACCTACCAAGAAAGATGTATCATGATCAACACCTCTAAGCTACGAATGTGGAAAGCCTGAGCACATCAAATACGAATGTCCTACTCTCCAAAAGAAAGATAAAGGTGACAAGAGGCCTAAGAAGGAAAAGAATGGGAGAATGGCATATATAGCATGGGAGGACAACGACCTTAGTTCATCAAGTGATGAGAGCAAGGAAGATGAAGTCTCCAATCTTTGCTTGATGGCAAGTCAAAAGGATGACCAAGAGGTAAGTGATGATGAATATGCATTATCCTTCAATTATGATGAATTGCAATTAGCCTTTGAAGAATTGCATGAGGAATCTATAGAACTTGCTAGAAAGGTAACCAAACAAAAGTCAATATATAATCTCTATGCATGAAAATGATAAAATAAAATTAGCTAAGGAGATAAATGACTTGAAATTAGAAATTAATTCTATGACCATGATGCATGCTAGTTCTAGAAATGATATACCCAGTTCCTCAAAATGTGATCAATGCATGTATCTTGAAAAAGAGAATAAGTATTTAAAGAATACTCTTGTTAAATTTACAAATGGTAGAAGGAATTTGAATAATTTACTTGGTAATCAACAATCTCCTTTTGTAAAAACCGGTTTAGGGTATAATTCTTATGATAAGAAAGAAACACATTCAACATTATTTGTTCCATCTAGTAAAAATGCTAGAAATAGAGTAACATGTCATTATTGTTGTAGATATGGTCATATTTCTCCTACATGCTATTTTAAGAGAATTGGTATTGAGAAATCTAAGATGATGTGGGTTCCTAAAAATATGGTAGCCAAGACTAATGCTCAAGGACCCAAACTAGATTGGGTACCAAAAACCTAAATTCGTTTTGTAGAATTGCTTGAGGACCCAAGGCAAAAGAATGGTATATTGATAGTGGGTGCTCCAAGCATATGACGGGAAACATCTCAAAGTTCATTCAACTCTCCCCAAAGCAAGGTGGTCATGTAACATATGGTGATAACAATAGAGGTAAAATTCTTGGTATTGGTAAAATAGGAAATACTATATTGAAAATGTTCTTTTAGTAGATGGTTTAAAACATAATTTACTTAGAATAAGCCAACTTTGTGATGAAGGTTACAGGCTATATTTGATAATAAATGTTTCATGATATGTTTTTTCAAGGATCTAAAAATTTAAAATTTTTTTAGTTTCTTGGAAGAAGTAGTCTTAACATCAAACGTTCAAATTGAAATTGCCAACACATGCTTTTGGAATCTATAAGGCTTGATGGTGTATACTTTCTAATACCGTCATTTGGACCTATGCTTATTATGATGCTTTATCTACTTGCTCTACTTATTATTGGTCCTATATGTGTATGGCTATTATATGTTGTGGATGACATTTTTACCCATATTTTTTGACTATTATATTTTTTTTGCAATGGCTTTTTGATAATGCCAAAGGGGAGAAAGGTTGGTTGTTTTGTTTGTGCAGGAAATTCAGATATTGAGGGGGAGAAACATATTAAGGGGGGAACTTTCCTCAAATCAAACCAATCTTTATCATTCAAAAATTTTATACCAAAATCCATACATGTCTTGTTCTACAAAAATTATGAGGGAAATGCACTTTTAAAGGAATGTTTTGTCATCATCAAAAAGGGGGAGATTGTAGATGTTGATCTTCCAAACGCGCTTCCAAAGCTACTCAATAAGGAGTTTTGATGATGGGAACCAAAGAATCATTTCCAACTTATGAAGACTTGTAATAGTTTTAGGATTTTGATGCATGATTTAAGAATTAGATGTTTTAGTAGTTGGCTCAAGAAAAATATTTTTAATAGGTTTTAAAACATCAAAATGATTTAAAAAATTATAGAGAATGTTTAAAATTAAATGGAATATTTTTTGCAAAGAGTTTTGAACCAAAAACATGATTTTTTAGTAAAGTAATCGATTAATTTTGGAAGTAATTGATTACCACGTGCGTTCTTTGAAATCTTGATTTTCTGGCGGAGAGTAATCGATTACTTTCAAAAGTAATCGATTACTTTTCTGTTGAAAGTAATCGATTACTTTTGATTTTGACAGCAAATTGAATTTTCCATTTCATTCTCTATATAAAGGAAACTTTTAGAAAAGCTAACACACGAAATTTTTGATATTTATTGTGCTGTTATGCTGTCAATTTGATTACTTAAGCCTTCTTCTTTTACTTTCTAATTTTTGATCATTAATGTTTTTTAGAAGTGATGCATCTTTAAAGTGTAATAATTTTGATAGTATTAATTGATTTGTAATTGCTATTTTTAGAATTGGTTGGGGTATCCCAATTTGCATCTAAGGTGGGGTATCCTTAGGTGACTAGTTTCTTGAGTGGGGAATCTCAAGTTAGGATAAATGTGGGGAATCCTTTATGTTTGTATACTTGTAAAAAATTGTGTAATTTTTTGAAGTATAGTGTGATACTTGTTCCTGCCAAGATCCGTTTTGTTCGAATCTCCATAGAACGTGAAACCAAGGGGGTTATTTTATGATTTGGGCTTGATAGAATTCAGTGATTCCGGTCCTACGTATCCCAGTGGGAATCAAAGTCAGACGTAGTTCTAGGTTCATCCCTTGGCGGGGCGGTGATCTCGATCCCTTAATTTTGTATCAGACGAGTACTAGGGAGCAAGGACTGTTTGATAGTCTCTTGGTCGACGCTAGTTCCTCTAACACGCTTAAGGGAGAGTCACCCGTGTTCAGTCAAAAGTGTCCCTTCTTATGAGGGGTACTGCCCCTTTTATAATTTCTGGGTCGGTCGGGTACTTGGGCTCGGTGGCGGGTTAATAACCTCGGCCAGCACACAAGCCCCCAAGCTCCGAGCTTAAACAAGCGAAAGAGCTGACAAGTATTAAACCGAGCTGATACTTCGGCCATGTGGACTTCCTTCCTTCCTTATTTCAAGCTGTTACTTCAACCGAACCTGCCTTCCTTTTTGTATTTTAAGGCTTTGAACTCGGCCTCATTTTTACTTTTGGCATTGTGCTCGGTTCCTTTAATAATTTCAATGGCTCGAACTCGGCCTTTAGGCTCAGACTTGGCCTTAAGAAATTTAATGGCTCGCACTCGGCCACCAGGCTCAAACTTGGCCTTAAGAATTTGGTAGCTCGAACTCGGCCACCAAAATAAGATGCCTGCCGAGTAAATACTTCGGCAAGATAAGAGAAAATAAAGCAATATTCACAATAAATTCTTTTATTGGATGGAGTCCGCGGTGTGCCTCTTTAAAACCTCCCCGGTCAAAACCCTTTTTGGGACAAAATACCGAGGTAGGAAAAAGAGTACAGCACCCGACTATATACATCAACTGCAGCTTAGTGCAGTGATCGGGCTGTGATCCAAGCTGTGCTGATATGTCCTCGGCCCTGGAGGACTTTGGGCTAGGGCCCATAGCCGGGGTAAGCTCGGTCAACCCGAGGTATAGGCAAGTCCTCGGGATTACATTCTCGGCCAGTACACAACAAGCCCCCCCGAGCTCCGAGCTTGAATAAGCGAAGGAGCTGATAAGTGTGAAACCGAGCTTATTCTTCGGCCACACAAACTTTGTTCTTTCTTGATATACGTATTTGATTTGATTTCGATAATTTCGCGGCTTAAACTTGGCCTTAATAACTCGATAGCTCGAACTCGGCCATCAGGCTCAAACTTGGCCTTTAGAGATTTGGCTCGAACTCGGCCATTGGCTCGTACTCGGTCACCAGGCTCAAACTTGGCCTTTAGAGATTTGGCTCGAACTCGGCCATTAGGCTCAAACTTGGCCTTTAGAATGTAATTGGCTCGGACTCGGCCATTAGGCTCAAACTTGGCCGGACTCGGCCATCAGGCTCAAACTTGGCCTTTAGAATGTAATTGGCTCGAACTCGGCCATGAGGCTCAAACTTGGCCTTCAGAAGATAACCGGCTCGAACTCGGCCGTTAGGCTCAAACTTGACCTTTAGAATGAAATTGGCTCGGACTCGGCCACCAGGCTCAAACTTGGCCTTTAGAAGATAACCGGCTCGGACTCGGCCGTTGGCTCGTACTCGGCCACCAGGCTCAAACTTGGCCTTTAGAAGATAACCGGCTCGAACTCGGCCGTTAGGCTCAAACTTGGCCTTTAGAATGAAATTGGCTCGTACTCGGCCACCAGGCTTAAACTTGGCCTTCAGAAGATAACCGGCTCGGACTCGGCCGTTGGCTCGTACTCGGCCACCAGACTCAAACTTGGCCTTTAGAAGATAACCGGCTCGGACTCGGCCGTTGGCTCGTACTCGGCCACCAGGCTCAAACTTGGCCTTTAGAAGATAACCGGCTCGAACTCGGCCGTTAGGCTCAAACTTGGCCTTTAGAATGAAATTGGCTCGGACTCGGCCACCAGGCTCAAACTTGGCCTTCAGAAGATAACCGGCTCGGACTGGCCGTTGGCTTGCCGGCTCAAACTTGGCTTTGAAGATAACCGGCTCGAACTCGGCCGTTAGGCTCAAACTTGGCCTTCAGAAGATAATTGGCTCGGACTCGGCCACCAGGCTCAAACTTGGCCTTTAGAAGATAACCGGCTCGGACTCGGCCGTTGGCTCGTACTCGGCCACCAGGCTCAAACTTGGCCTTTAGAAGATAACCGGCTCGAACTCGGCCGTTAGGCTCAAACTTGACCTTTAGAATGAAATTGGCTCGTACTCGGCCACCAGGCTTAAACTTGGCCTTCAGAAGATAACCGGCTCGGACTCGACCGTTGGCTCGTACTCGGCCACCAGGCTCAAACTTGGCCTTTAGAAGATAACCGGCTCGGACTCGGCCGTTGGCTCGTACTCGGCCACCAGGCTCAAACTTGGCCTTTAGAAGATAACCGGCTCGAACTCGGCCGTTAGGCTCAAACTTGGCCTTTAGAATGAAATTGGCTCGGACTCGGCCACCAGGCTCAAACTTGGCCTTCAGAAGATAACCGGCTCGGACTCGGCCGTTGGCTCGTACTTGGCCACCAGGCTCAAACTTGGCCTTCAGAAGATAACCGGTTCGAACTCGGCCGTTAGGCTCAAACTTGGCCTTCAGAAGATAATTGGCTCGGACTCGGCCACCAGGCTCAAACTTGGCCTTTAGAAGATAACCGGCTCGGACTCGGCCGTTGGCTCGTACTCGGCCACCAGGCTCAAACTTGGCCTTTAGAAGATAACCGGCTCGAACTCGGCCGTTGGCTCGGACTCGGCCACCAGGCTCAAACTTGGCCTTTAGAAGATAACTGGCTCGAACTCGGCCATTAGCTCGTTGGCTCGGACTCGAC
Organism: Sophora flavescens; assembly: GCA_030762895.1. NCBI lineage: Eukaryota > Viridiplantae > Streptophyta > Magnoliopsida > Fabales > Fabaceae > Sophora > Sophora flavescens. The sequence goes on along the minus strand of CM061063.1, from coordinate 186,159,916 downwards.
CATTAGGCTCAAACTTGGCCTTTAGATAACTTCTGGCACTCCGATCAAAAAGTAATCTGCGGGCGAGCTTCTTCCTGTAAAATTCTGCAAAAAGATCCTTATCACTGATATAAGCAAGAAGCTTGACTACCTTCTCAAGGGTTTCTTCAATTGCTTCATCACTCAGTTTCTCGCTTCCACCCTTTTTAAGGACATTATCACAGAACATAGCTAATAGTTCTGCACTGGAACAACCAGCAACAATTTTATTGCAGAATACCTCAAATGCTTCCTTTAATGACTTGTGGAACAGTGTGTGATTCATAAAGCAATCATTATCATATGCCATGTATTTGTCATGGAGCTCTGCGAATTTTTTGATAAGGACTTGTTCCTGGATGCCAGGCCCATTTGCAGTCTGATTGTTAGCGGCTTCTTCACTTCTTTGGACCAATCTTTGTACCCTCTATTGTAATATCTTTGCTTGAATACATTGGCAATAGGTTCCAAGCCGCCAGGTATTTTATGGTAAAGCTTATACATCCTAGAGAGATCTTCCACCTTATCTTCTCTAAGCAAGGCATGGCAGCCGGAGTGCTCCTTATCCAGTAATTGGTTTGCATGTGCCACTAGCAACTCATATTGCACTTCATCTACCAACTTCTGCTCAGTGCTAGAATGCAAGTAATGATGTACTCTATCCCTCTCCCTTTTCAAGCATTCCACGGCCTTCAGCATATATTCTGGGCAGGAGTCAACCTCAATCCAGTTGGTAGCCTTACTTTTGTAGTAATCAGCAGTATAATCAAGCATATGTATCTCAAAATGCTGCTCATATTGATCCATTTACCCCATACCAATCTCAACAAATATATCAACAACATTTTTCAACAACGATCTGTCAATCTGTTCGCCCTCACGTTCTTTGTCAATAAGAGTGATCACAGCTTCCCCAGCATTAACTCGGACCTCCATATAAACCAAATCACCGAAACAATTAAACCCAACTGCACCGAGTGAAGGAAGGGAATGTCTTGTAATGAAGTATCGATCAAGATAATGGGAGAACCGAGAAAGCCACCTGACCATGACCTTATGGTTTAACCATCTTTGGACGAGCTCCCTCAACATGAATACATCATGCTTCTCTCTTAGAGATGGCAAAACTGTAGATTTAATATATTCATCAAAAGCCTTCTTGTATTTGTCATAAAGTTGTTGAGAATAATCATATGGTGACTTCTGTGTCCACATTTTATAGATTGTTGTGTAGAGCATCATATACTCCTCTGGAGAAAAAGGAGTTTCTGGTAACCCTTCCAGAATCCTCTTTAGCTTTGAAATCCCTTGGAGCATATAGTCCCATCCTTGCTCTAAATCAATAGCCATATATAAACAATGTGCTGATGAGTTTCGGAATAGCCATTACTATTTACTATTAAAAGTCAATTATTATGGCACATCAATAATTCGATGTGATGTGCATGGGCCACCATATATGCTTCATTTTAAAAGTTAGTTTGATAACATACGAAAGGAAAGATAAGAATATTTCTTCCCTGTATTTCTCTTCCGAGGAAAGTTTCTCCAACAGACATGGTGGAGAGCCTATCCTTCACACGTACATACTGCATGCGTTGCATGGTCTTCCGTCACAATTTCTTTGCCTTTCCCCATCTGGTCTCTCCTGATCCCTGTATTGGAGAACAGCTGCAATTTCATGTTTTCAAACCCACGTGTTTCTCATTAATCCAAAGCCATGATCCCTTGAGGATCCATGGCTTCGTCTAAATTATCCACGTCATGGAAAGTATCTTCTGCGCTAATCTCCATGTCTCCAGCACCTTCAGGATCAGGCAACTTTGGAGGAGTAGAATGGTGCATCGCATGGGTGAAACCCAAGTTACTGAGTTGACTTACTGGTTCCCATGAATGCAGGTATAACTCGGGTAGCCCAGGACATCATCATTAGACTCCCGTTTCCTCACCTTCTGCTCGTCCTGATCTTGAGTGGACATCGGATTGCAGCAAAGCCTTTTGTACTTTCTGGCAGAGATGAGCAGCGAGAGTGGCTGCTTTCTTTGCGGCAGCGAGTTCCTTCTCTATCTGTGATAAATAGATTATCAAAACCAAGCCAGACCTTTACTTCCTCCACCCTCCTGGAATGAGCAAACGTTTCACTTAGAAAAATAACATTGGGGTGGTGGGAACGGGACTGGTCCCTGAGAGTTGGAACTGCTCGCAAGTTTCCCAAGCCTTGCAGTTCCAGCTTAGTATGATCATAATTTTCGGCAGGCCTGGAAACCAATCCCTGTCGTTAAAAAATGGTTGGACTCAGACTTCTCTTCAGCATCACCCCAAGGGATTTGTTATGGGCGTAAACCCCTGCATGGGGATTTCATGCAACATTGAACTATCCCCTCTCCATCCCAAAACCGCAAAGACCCTGAGAATTGCATGTGCGTTTCATAAATCAGGTTTGAACCTTCGAATAATCTCCCGCATGTGGTGATTACTCTTCTTGCTGGCAAAGCCACGAACATTCCAAGATAAGATAGTTGTTTCTTTAAAGCTATTCATTAAGAATTGTTTAAAGGTAAGACCACAGACCACCCTACCCTTGTATCATTTCCAACGCCTCTGCCACAATCTCATCCTCCTCTTCCTCACTCTCCTCATCCATATCCAACACCTCATTTCCTCTCTCATGCGATTTGCCCGCTTTATTCAAGTCCGGAGGTTCTGGTTCATCAAGAAGCCTTAGGTGATTAGGGCTCACCATATCCACATGCATGGCTGCCATGTTCACGTAAAGTTTCTGCCTGGTCCATTCCCTCATTCTGCTTACCCTTCATGATTCCCTTCACCCCAACCATTTTATTCATTGGTGGGCCCTCCGTTGTTCCTATATGTGGCTCGAGTTGGTTAGTGGTCATTCTACCACCTGACACAACTTGTGAATTTAATGGTTTTGAGAAAATATTTGGAATATCCTCAATCCCCTTATTCACGGCATTCTGTCCCTCTTTTCTAGGCCTTTTTTTCTTCACCCAAACCTTATCTCCATTAAAATTATTATATCCTTGTTGATAACATGATCCTCTAGCACCCTCCTTACCACCAAAACCACTACCTTCCTTATCCATATCTTTAAATACGGCAAATTTGTTGTGATTTGGATTGAGTCTGTCATTAAAACGACTATTATCTCCCCCCATCTTCTTGGCCCCACGTGCGAGCTTTTTGGGTTTTTGAACCTCAATCCAATCCCCATGTAACGCCCCCATCCTGAAATCTCGCAATCTTGATTAGGGTTTTTCGATTTTGAATTTGTTCCTGGTATTGCTTGCTCCGCCGCAGCCACACCCGCACCCTCTTCCGCCACCATATTCTCCTCTGCATTGACCTCATTTTCTAAGGTGCAGTTTTTGCCAATATGCCCAAACATGCCGCACTACTTACACAGCAAGTGAAGTCCTTCGTATTCTATGTGAAACCATCGCCACATTGCTAGAAACCCAATACTCTTACCAAGTAGAGTCACGAACACTGCATCCTTCCATGGCTTCCATAATTCCTCCACGATTTCCCCTTTGATGTAGCATCTTGGTTTCAACCGATCCCCCTCATCCCATTGAACCTTAAACGTACATCTTATTAGCCAACAAGTTGACCTTTTGCGTCCTTGGAAGAGGCTCTTTCGCACCCATCAGTTTGCCTCTAAAAGATACTCTCACGCCAGCCCCTCCCCCTACACCATCAGGCGGTTTTGGTTGAGGTTGGCCACCTTCCCCATTTTCTCTCTCCCGGTCTTTCTTCCATCTTCCTGTATTCACCATGATTTGTGGTATGGGAAAGTTTTGCTTCGATTCCCACAGACGGCGCCAAATGCCAAGATCCGTTTTGTCCGAATCTCCATAGAACGTGAAACCAAGGGGGTTATTTTGACAGAATTCAGTGATTCCGGTCCTACGTATCCCAGTGGGAATCAAAGCCAGACGTAGTTCTAGGTTCATCCCTTGGCGGGGCGGTGATCTCGATCCCTTAATTTTGTATCGGACGAGTACTAGGGAGCAAGGACTGTTTGATAGTCTCTTGGTCGACGCTAGTTCCTCTAACACGCTTAAGGGAGAGTCACCCGTGTTCAGTCAAAAGTGTCCCTTCTTATGAGGGGTACTGCCCCTTTTATAATTTCTGGACTGGGCCGGGTACTTGGGCTCGGTGGCCGGGTTAATAACCTCGGCCAGTACAATACTCAAGTGTATGCTTGAGGGCTGGATGTAGAACACTCAGGTTGTGTTCGAACAAGTATAAATTGTTGGTGTGATTCCTCTTTCCTTTATCTCTTGAATTTTTGCTAGTAACATTGAAATTGATTATATGCTTTATGATATTGGTGATATATTGCATATTGTTCATGTTGTGTTAAATTCTTGAATTTTGGTTATATTCTTGCAAGATTCCATATTGTTCTTGTTTCTTATTATTCTTTGTTTTCTTTGATCTATTTGGTACATCATTAAAGAGAGGTAAAAAATTATTGTAAGAAATCAAGATTTTCTAAGAGTTTTGCAAAACCTCAATTAACCCCCCTCTCGAGGTGCCTTTTATTTCAACATTAGCCAGAGATAGGGTGAGGAGAATTAAAGTACCACCAAGGAGATTTTGTTATGCTTATCACATTTGCTATGCTCTGAATGTTGCTAATGAAATTCAAGTCCTTGATCCTACAAATTTCAAAGAAGCACGAGATAGCAAGCATAGTCAGAATTGTTGGCGGCAATGACAAAATAGATGAAGTCATTGGAGAAGAATAAAACATGGATTCTAGTTGATCTACCTAAAAATCAGAGGGTAGTGAGCTGTGAGTGGATCTACAAAAGGAGAAAAGGTATTCCAGGAGTTGAGAAGTAAGATTTAAAGCAAAACTTGTGGCAAAGGAATTTACTGAAGTTGAAAAAGTTTATTTCAATGAATTCTTCTCTCCCATGGTCAAGCATTGTTCTATTAGGATTTTGTTGTCCATAGTTATTCGGTATGACCTAAAACTAGATTGACAACTAGATGTCAAAACAACATCCCTCCATGGTGATCTCGAGGAAACCATGCACATGCAACAACCTGAAGGATTTGCTAAATACAAGACCGAGATGTGCTTGTTAAAGAAGTCAATATATAGGTTGAAGAAAAGTCCCATGCAATGATAAAATGGTTTGATGAATTTCTGATGAGAATGAATTTTCAGAGGAGCAGTTATGACAACCGTGTTTACATATTGTGAATGGAAGAAGAACGACTCTTATATCTACGATTATATGTAGACGATATCTTAATAATTAGTTTCAGAAAAGGTAAGAAAGAGAAACTCCAATTATAGTTTAACTCTGAGTTTGAAATGGAGAAACTTGGAGTTTCCAAGAGGATTCTAGGGATGGATATCATCAGAGATAGATCAAAATGAGAGTTGTTCTTATCTCAGCAAGACTATATGAAGAAGGTAGTAGAGATGTTCAGAATGCACGAGTTTAAATTGGTTACAACTTCCTTGGGACATCATTGTAAGCTATTTAGCTAGGAATGTCGATACATAGAAATCTTTGTCTAGGTATATATCCAAATTGTTTGGCAATGCAAATAGATAGAAGTCCATGCTTCAGTTTGTGGCTTTGTGGCGGCTTTGTCTGCGACTCAAGCCGAGTATATAAAACTAGCAAAGACTATTAAAGAAGCATGTGGGTCGGAGGTACGATGGGTGAACTTAGAATTACGGCAGACAATATTGCAATGTACTATGATAGTTAGAGTGCCATACATATATTAAAACATCATGTTTATCATGAGAGGTCAAAGCATACTAATGTTAGACTCCATTTTATTCGATTTGTTATTGAGACTATGGAGGTTTTGGTAGAGAAGGTAATATATTAGATGATATATAATCCATCTCATGCATTCACAAACACACTACTTCAAGCCAAGTTCAAGAATTACTTGGACTTGACTGGTTTCTATGAAGTGTAATTATAGGAGGGAGGATAATACTATTGTTGGAGAAGCTTTCTGATTTAGAGACAAGGTGGAGAATTGTTGATGTGTGCCTCAACATCAATTTAAGTTAGTTAAAAAAACAATTGAGAAGTCTTTATTAGTTATTAGCCACAACTAAATCAGACAAATGGTAACATCAGACGAGTGGCGTAAACATCAGACGAGTGACAAGTCAGACGACTTGTGAACTGGTGGAACATCAGACAAGTGGAAACTCAGACAACTAGTGGTGACTTATAATAAATGATAGGTAGTGACTGTGAGACTCAGGATTTGATACTTTTTTTTATAGTTTTATGTGCGTGTGTGGTCTATACAAAGTGGATGTATATATTATTCTTGTGTGATGTATCATTAGTAAAATTCTGTTCTTGTGTGAAAAAAAAAAAAGAGGCTTGGTGAGAGATCAAGATCAGGTTCGGGCCCAAAACACCTGACTCGTGAAAAACTGATGAGAGGAAAACGTGATCATTTCTGCCCGTTTTGTTAAGTGGGTTGGGCGGGTTGGTACAGGTATGGGTCGGGTTAACTTTTTAGGCCCTGTCAAATTTTTGAGCTACTTTTTTTTTGATCAATTTTTTAAGTTAGGCCTTGATTGATGCATTGGGCTCCACCTATGGAAAACACCCAAAAAACCAATGGATAAAAACATAATTAAAGTATAAACAAAAAAAAATTAAAATAACAAAACCTAAAGTCGTAAAGATTCTGGAGAGTTATGGTCTCTTGACTTTGTTCTATCAGTTCCAGCATTCACAAAAGGAAAGGGCAGGTGAAGGGGCCAAACAACACGGAAGAGCTCAAAACGGTGGCCGACTGGAGTAGGATGGCGGCGACACACGGTGGGTGCTAGGACTTGTGTGGCTTGCGATTGGGAAGGTGTCGGAAGCTGCAGATTTGCACGTCCAAGTGCAAGGATCGAAAGTTGCAGATTTGTACGACTGCTCGCGATGGGGAGCTCCTTGCGTTTGAGACGATGACATGCAATGATTCACTTAGCTGACAGAGGCTTTACGAGCAAGGTCGCATGACTAGTGGGGCTGTCGTGACGTCGGGACTGGTGGTGCTGAATGGTTGCATTGGCTAGGCAGATCTCGCGATGGATGATAACTACTGGTCTCGACTTGGTGATAGCTGGAACATGGCTTGATATTGATGGCCTGTGTGAAAGGGTAGGCGAAAAGAGATAGAGGGTGTTAGAGAGGGAGATAATGTAGGGATGGTGAGTTTTACCCTTGCGTCCTCAAAAATTCCCCATAATTGGTAAGGTAATTAGTCACAATGGACAATAATGTAGGTATGAATAATTACTCGTAAAATTGTATGGGTATAGGTATGGGTACTATGGTACTCACCCCGTCCCATACCTACATATAAGGGTTGTTCATCAACCGATCAAATTCAAACCATAAAAACCGAATCGAAAAACTGAAAACCGAAAACCGAAAATCGAAAAACCACATTTTTTTATTGGATTGGATCAGATTTTGGATCCCTAAGTGAAATCCAATCCAATCCAATCTAATCCGTTCTACTATATGCATATACTATTATTTTTGAAATAATAGTATTACTCATACTTAAACATTGTTTTTGATACTTTTATGTCCCTCATTCTCTTCAATATTTTTGTTGGAATGACATATATGAGACTATTTAGAATAAATATTAATGTCTTAAAGTTATATTTTGCTAAAAGTTTTGATGCATTACATATATATACTTGATTGAGTAAACATGAAAAATAGGAAATTAATTAAGTAAATTGGAAAAATAAATTAGCTACAATTTATTTGTAGTCGATTCAAGGAAAAAAATAGGATAAGTGAGAGTAGATATAGAGAATTAATATAAAAGAATACTTAACATAAAATAATGTGTTAAAAAAATATCAATAATTATTTTTTCTCAAACTCTCAAATTAAAAGTTTGTCAAGAATTAGAATTTTCCTCACTCGTCATCAAATTAAATAATGGTTAATATAATGAACAAATAGTTGTTACCTCTCATAAAGGTTCTAATGTTCTAATCTAAAGAGCGGTTAAAATAAGTATTCAACACTCTAAATTAACTCACTTAAATGAAGATTATCTTTTGTCCACTATTAAATAAGTAGAAAGGACACTTGAGATAAGAAAAAAATAAAGTACGACAAAAACCGAATTATCCAATCCAATCCAAACCGCATTGATTGGATTGGATCAGATTTTTTTAAGAAAGCAAACCGATCCAATCCAAACCGCATGTTGTTTTCATCATTAGATCGGATGACTTTTTAGCTCAAAACCGATCTAATCCAATACGCGAACACCCCTACCCACACATATGTGTATGTACATATAATTAATTAATTAATTATTTATATTACTAATATATATCATTTTAACTATACTACAAATTTTAAAATCAAAATTAATTTAAATATTCTTAACTTTCTAAACCTAATTGTATCTATAATTTCTTTTTGGATGTTTTTATTTATTTAAATATTTTGATTTGTAATGTTTTACAAGTAGATTTAAAAGACATTTGAATCGTTTTTTAATTGTTATAATGTTTCTTTTGTTATTCATTGCTTTTTCACAGTTAAAGTGCATGTAACGGGTGCGAGTACGGGTACTTAGGTACCCAGATGGTACGAGTAAGGGTACTAAAGTTACTACCCATGCGGTTACGAGTAATTTTTTCAAACGCGAGTATGGGGACGGGTATAGTACAATATCCAGACCTTATCCATTGCCATCCCTAGGGAGATAGGGCTTGATAGAGTCAGAGAGATATTAGAGGAATAAGAAAATTTGAAAATAAAAATTATGGACGGAAAGAATCCGAGATTGGAGCTAGGTGTGACTAACGAAGACAAAAGAAAAAGTAGTTTGGGGTCGAGTTTGGTTATTGATGGTTTGAATTTAGCAGAACGAACCTGCCTGCTCATATATGTGGTAACCTTATTTTTTTTCACCCCTTGATCTATTAACCCAATCGGACCTGACCGTTTCACCAGATTTCAAAATGGTTTGCATGGGTCCGGGTGGGTTGCGGGTTGACGATCACCCCTAGGGAAAAAGGCTTGGGGTTTCTTTAAGGTATTTTCTGGCAAAGTGAGAGATAAGGAAAAGAAAGCCCAAGGGAGGAAGCTTTGTTGTAAAAACTTGATCACGGTTACCATAGTAGAATTGCTCTTTCCCATGGATATAAGTAACATCAGTTGAACCATGTATATCTAGTGTCATTCCTTGTGTACTCCGTACTTTATTGTCCCTGGTTTAACGTTTCATACATGTTTGTTTTTTGGTTTGGTTGTATTGCAATTCTCTGTTTGTTTTTGTGTTGTTTTGTGTTTAATTAGTTGTGACTGGTTTCAACCCGCTAAAAGTTCATATATAGCTGAGCTGTGGTGCATCATCTTAGGCCTTTAAGTAGCTTAGTATTTAGGGTAAAGGTGATTATTGAAAGTGATCCCCTTAACCTTGTGAACTCCTTTTATATTTGTGGGCAACCTCCTCATTGGGATAAGACTCCTCTTCACATCAACTAGTCACAACACATTTGAAGGGAATAAGTGTGTTGATTGACTATATGGAGGGCATATCTAGTGAAAAAAAATATGTATTTTAAGATGATAAAAGCAAATTTTGACTCGACAACCATATATATGGATGTTTAAGATTAAAAGTTGTTGGAATAGCAATTCAAAATTCCAAATAAATGCAAGTAAGTGGGAATTTAAAAGATACATTTCATGTGGTTGGGGGATGTATCTTGACTCTTGGAGACTCCACAATCATAAAGAGATATTAGTTGGGAAGGTGAGACAATTAATGTCCACTAGTCACATTCATGAATGGAAGCCATGTCCCTTCACTATATAAATGGGTCATGTGAGGAAGAGTAGAATCATCCCAACCAAAGCAAGAGAGAGCAAGTGTGTGAGTGATCACTTGTAGAGAAAGTCTCTTGTGTGAGTGAGTGTTATCATTTCTTGTAACTTGACATGCGACTTGAGTTTGTAGAGTGATACACAAAAAGTGGGGTGGGTTACAAATATTGTAATCACATATTTGAGATAGTGAATACACTTTATTGGAGTGTTTCCGTGGACGTAGGCAAGAGGTGCCGAACCACGTTAAATTCTTGTGTTCTCTATTATTTTTCTGTAGTGTATTTTTCTTGTGTTCTTACGATCCTTTATCTGTGTGAGAGATATCCAACAAAAGTTACTTAACGACTACTACTTAAAAAATTACATACATTTATCTTCTAATCTTACATGCATTTTCACCTAATATGATATACTCACATACAGGAGAAAGATCGAATTACACCGGCAGAAGACTTAACACTCTTACACCATCGAATAACTTTTTATGTAATATAATTTTTATCGATCAATTATTGAATTGTAACTATCACATCTCGATCGTTTGTCTCAAATTTTGAAAGATTTGAACACTAATAAAGATATAATCAAATAGCTATTATTTTCATATTCTTGATGTATATGAATAAAGTACTAAACAATTTCGGTATATATATATATATATATATCTCGCCTCAAGTGAGAGGAATGTATTATTATGAGAGTGAGAGGAACAAATATGGGTCATTAAACCATACATGGATGGTCAGGATTAGAAGTTAGTTGGAGATCATGTGATCACTTAAAAAAGTCACATGACTTTATTTTCTAATATTGACCACCATTCATGTATGATCTAAAGGTGTAGATTTACTCATCTTATCCCTCATAATAACATACTCATCGCACTTGAGTTGCTCCATATATATATATATATATATAATAAGAGCTTTCAATCCAACAATTCATTTTGTGAGAAACTCATTCAATAAAAAGTTCATCACGAACATAAGAACACTTTTGACTTACACTATATGTGGGTGATAGTGAATCTTGACTATTAAATCTTAGTTGAATGAAAAAACTTCGTCAATGAACGCAAATTGCACGAGACGCTTAAGTGCTACAAGAAATAAGATTCCTGTTATTAAATACCCGATAACAACTCTTAACGTTGATTTTGCTATAAAGTGTTTTCACTTCCAAATGCACAATATATTACCGAAATACCCTTGATTTTTCCAAGCAATTCAACACATTTCCCCTCCAAAGTAAAAGGTAGATGGCTCTGGCACAAGAGACCCTGAAAGCAGAACAGGCTTACGAAGCTACTTCTAGATAGTCCAAAGAATGCCCTTCGATTTCTCTGCAACCTTCGAATCCAATAGCATCTTGACAAGGCTGCACCAATTGAGGTGTGGTCATAAAAAAAAGATTTTCATTTTTGTACCCCAAAAATTCATTTTCCCACCTCCATTCCCTTTTTTTTTTGTTTATTCCCCAAATAGCCCTCCCCCAGCCCTTTATCCCTATCCCTGTCACGACCCTCACCCTCCCTCCCTCCCTCCCTCCCTCCCACTCTTCTTCTTTCCATTCTGCTCCTCCCACCTCCCACCACACCACACTCCAAAGCATAGACAATCCCTTTGCAACCTCCGGTCAGGCACAGACAAGGCACAATGACGGCGAGCACAACAACGAGGTCAACTATATCTTATTTTTTCTCTAGATTTTATGCGTCTTTTCGTAAGGTTTGAACCTTATGAAAATGTTTTTGTAATGTAACAAAATTTTGATACCTAATGGAAACTATAGTTTCCGTAAGGTGTCAAAAAATTGATAGATTGCGAAAATTATAGTTTCTGTAAGGTTTCAAATACTTGACACCTTACTATAGTTTCCACAAGGTAAATTTATTATTTGATATTGTTAATAATTAATAATATTAATAATTATTAAATCTAATAATAATATTATTATTGATATTTATGCAACTTTTTTTTCCTTCTAATTATTGGTAGTTGATGCATATTAAGTTTCCGTAATACATTTCATTTTTTAAAATACATTTAGGAAACTTAGTTTGTGGTGTTTTATGAGTTTTAGTGGATATGGAAGATTATGAAAGTAAAGTGTTCGATGAAGTGGATATGTCAACTCATATGACAATAGATGGAGAAATAAGGTTGGATGTCGATGCTATGAATCAATATGTGGATTGTTGAGAAACATTTACCATTATAGAGGTAAATGATTGCTAAATAATTACTAATTAGTTTTGAATACGTAAATATCCAACGTCTGAATTTTTATTTTCAAATCTTTCCTACTCAGGATGATCTATTGAATTGAGTTTGAGGTGTTGCGATGCAGAATGGATTTGTTGTTTGTCATTTTGAAATCAGACACGAGTGAAGGACTTCCTGGAAGGAAGATATTTGTACCATTGGGTATTGAAAAGAGTGAAAAGTATAAACCATATGAGGAAGAGTTAACTGGCATGATGATTTGGAACTAGGAAATGTGAGTGTCCCTTCATACTAAGAGAAAAGTCTATGAAAAGTGATGAAGGAAGGAAGTTGGGTTTGGTGTCTGGTTTTCACAACCATGCTTTAGAGTAACATTAGTGGCTCATCCATATTCTGGTTGGCTAAGTGAGGAAAAGAAGTCTTTGCTTTGTGATATGACAAAGAAATGGTAAAGTCGAAAAATACTCACGTTGAAGGACCATAATGTGGGCAATGTCATTACAATCAGGCAGATTTATAATGCGCGACAACAATATTGGAGGAGTCAAAAAGGTCCCAGAACAAAAATGCATCATTTGATGAATTTACTAGAAAGTGATCAGTAGTCTATTGGCATAGAAGGGACGCGACGACATATGTTGTTAGAGATATATTTTGGACATATCCAGATGCCATAAAATTGTTGCATGTTTTCCACATCGTGTTGCTTATTGATAACACATATGAAACCAACAGGTATCAGCTGCCAATACTTGAGATTGTGGGTGTTATATCGACTGAGTTTTGGGACCTTTCTGACTCCTCCAATATTGTTGCCGCACATTAATTAAATCTTCCGGGTTGTCGTGACATTACCCACATTATGATCCTTCAGTGTGAGTAAAATATTTTTCAATTTTACCATGTTTTTTGTCAGGTCATGAAGCAAAGACTTTTCTTCCTCATTTAGCCGACCAACATATGGATGACCCACTAATGTTTATGCTAAAGCATGGTTGTGAAAACCACATACCAAATTCAACTTCCATCCTTCATTAATTTTCAAAGGCTTCCCTCCTAGTATGAAGGGATACTCGCACTTCTTAGTTCCAGTCATCTTGCGAATTAACTCTTCCTTATATGATTTATACTTTGCACTCTTTTTACAACCAATTAATATAAATGTCTTGCTTCCTAGGCGTCCTTCGCTCGTGTTTGATATGAAAATGACAACACATCGCAACACATCGAACCCAATTCAATAGGTATCCCGAGTAAGAAAAACCTGAAAATAAAAATAAAATTCCGACGTTAAATATTCAGGCATTCAAAACTAAACAATAATCATTTACCATTCATTTACCCCTATAGTGGTAAATGCTTCACAACAATCCACATACTAATTGAGAGCATCAACATCCAACCTTATTTCTCTTTTTGTTGCCATATCAATTGACGTGTCCACTTCATTGGACACTTTATTTACATAATATTCCATGTCCACTAAAACTTAGAAAACACCACAAACTAAGTTTCCCTAACGTATTAAAAAAAATTAAATGTGTTATGGAAACTTAATGTGCATCAATTACCAAAAATTAGAAAAAAAATACCCGAATATTAATAAATTAATAATAATAATAATATTACATTTAATAATTATTAATATTATTAATTATTAACAATATCAAATAATAAATCAACCTTAAGGGGTGTCAAATATAGTTTCCGTAATCTAGAGTTTTTGACACTTTACGAATACTATTTGAAACCTTAAGGTAACTACATGAAATTTAAAGAAAAAAAAAGAAGAAGATAAAGCTAACCTCATCACAGTACTCACCGTCGTTGTGCCTCGCCTGCGCCTGACCGGAGGTTGCAAAGGGAAACTCTATGCTTCCGAGTGTGGTGTGGTGGGAGGTGGAAGTGGGAAGAGAAGAATAGAAAGAAGAAAGGGAGGGAGGGTCATGACGGGGGCGGGGGGAAAAGGGGGAAAGGATATTTAGGGAATAGTGGGAGGTGGAAGTGGGAAGAGAAGAATAGGAGGGAGGGAGGGAGGGTCATGATGGGGGCGGGGGAAAGGATATTTAGGGAATAAAGAAAAAAAGGGGGGTGGGAAAATGAATTTTGGGGTGCCAAAATTAAAAGCCTAAAAAAAACACCATTGCCTAACTCCAATTTCCTTGCTGCTTCTAGGAACGAAACTTCATGGGGATGAAGCTTAATGAAAGAAACAGGAACCCAGAACCCTCTGAACAACCAATTATGCATTACTATATTACTAAAAATATGACTCGTGTAATAACTATCTTAAAAATCATAAATAAGATCATAAATAATTGGTTGATGATAAAATACTTTATACTAACATTCTATCAAAATTAAGTTTGATATATATGATCATCCTAATAATATCACATGATTCAATAGTTAATTAGTAAGATTACATTCTACAAAAACTTACTCGATAATGTAAGTGTACCAGTCTTACAAAGCGAATCAGCCATCATTTACTATGTGCAGCTTCAAATAAATTAACAATCATTTTCCACAAATAATAGATTGCTGTACTGAACAAAGGGTCGAACTCATTCTCCTTTTTTTGAGGGGTTCTTAAGCAGTCTAAAAGCCCAAACTGCACAGGACCATGCCTAAGAAAACAGACAAGAGAAACATCATCATGGAGGGGAAGAATGAGGCAATTGGGTGTGTAGAGGAAAACCAAACGCAGATGATGAGCATGGTTGGTGAAACAATCACCACTCCTGTTGCCTCTCTATGGTTCCAATTCTAAAGAGGTAGAATATTTGTTGACCCAGGTTTGTTTCAACCAATTTTTAACACCGACCATGCAAGTGTATCCTTAATAGCAGCATTCAAAACAGGCGCAAAACTTGGTCGAGTAATTACGAACCCTTTGAACAAGTTTCATTAGGCACTTCTGGTTTCGCTGATAGCATACGCCAACAACAAGGGAATTGAAACACCATAACCCAGGAAATGGAGTACCGGGTTCATCTCATAGGCTTTTATAAGAGTTCTGCAATTCTGTAATGGAGTAGTGAAGAAAATGACAAAATACACCAAGCAAGACAAGAACTAAAAGAAGCAAGGACAACCAAAAATTAAAGTAGAAGCCAATCGTTTCATACTTATAATGCAGGAATCAAGAAGAACATTTGATCCATTCTTTTCATGTCAAGAAATGAATAATCATTCAAGGAACTTAAACAAGTGCAAATGATCACATTTGTTTTCGTTATTTCACTCCGTACATCACTATCTTTTAGGGTCCTCTATTATAATGAATGTACTATTTGTCTCTATAATTTTGCATGGCCACACTACAAAGTATTAGTTTAAGCCTTACCATAAAATGCTTCCAACATATTGCCAAGCATACCACACACAGAAGCTTCCGAATCCGTCGCTTGCCAAAGGGGAAGTTGGATAATATGTTGCTCTGGTTGCCATGTAATAAAGATCTTCTATAGTTCAAATCAAGATCATCCTTTTTCTTCCCTGAAAATGCTAGCACATGTTCCCGGTAAATCCCTCTTTCAGCAGTCAGAGCACCAGTGACCAAAATTGCAGGCAAAACCACAAATAAGAGATGAGGTAGAACCACCACCATGATATCTGGAGATCCAACATACTCATGCTTCCCTTTTTCTTCAGAAGTCTGTACAGCCCAGCCCATATAGGTCATGTATCCTTTATTTTCCCCTTCAGTAAAAACATGTCCAATAAACCAGGGGGACAATATAAGATAGAATAAGTATCCTATCCAACAAAACCATAATGCACGAACCCTGCAGAGCTCCTGGAGAACCCATAATACACCATTTACAATGCTTTTATTGGCAATGAAGTTCTTGTAAGTGTATATCCTATTTGGAAAAACAAGGAGAGCTTTTGGAAGAAGAAGAAAGAAGAACATAAAGCACAGAGCAGACCAGAACAATGGGTAATATAGAGCCGCCCATTGACATCCCATGACCAAAAACTCCTTCCAGCTCCAAGAAAGCATGAAGCTATGACCATTAATAGAAAATGGTCTTAATTCAGTCAAAGTTGATCTTCCCATGATGTCATTTGCTTCAATTTGAAGCCAAAATCTATCAGGAGAAGCATCCTCAAAGGCTTTGTAGTTCCATGGAGAAACATAGAGGTCTCCCCTGGAGGTATCATCAGCATGCTTGATCATAGGTGCTTCCACAACTATATCAAGGTTTCCATATCTTGAATCATAGACCCTAGCTACAACTGACACAATTGGAGAAACAGAAAACACCAGGGCCCTAATTGTCTCATAAGATGAAGGGGCAAGAGATTGACATTCATATTTGTGATGGCATAAAGACGTTAACATGAAGCGAGAGTCTAATGGAAAAGTGGGCAATATAATTGCTCGTCTGGTCTCTGATTTGAAATCAACATCAACATATGAAACATGGCCTCTATCAATGGCTAAAATTCGAAGGAGTCTATTCTTTCTCCAATCTCCCATCTCCCACTCCCAAAACTCTTGAATTGGCAGGGTTTCCAATGAACAATTTACCGTACTTTCGAAAGAACTCTGGTGTATGTTAAACTGAAAAAATTTCTGCAAGGATGAAAAATGATTGCTCAAGTGATGGTATCGCTTTAAGTTCTTACCAAATTTAGTATGGAGATGCCCACACAGGTAAGCTGATATGGAATGCTTTAGGAAAACATCTTCTAAGGTCCTTCCAGAACCAGAGGGTGCAGAAAATGAGAGTGGAAAATGGCCAAAGGAGATCTTGGTAACTGGTTTTACTGACTGAGAATCCCAGTGTGAGAGTTCCAAGTCTAGATCCTTTAGTAATTGATCTGTTGGGTGCCCAAAGAGATTAGTTGGACCTCGTAAGCCAGTTGACATTGTGCTGTCAAACCCAACAAATAGATGTTTCCTCTCCTGAGTCTGTGTGATAGTACGCAAACATGTGCAAATGAGTATGGAAAAGCTTTGCAGTATCAAGAAATATAATATATTGCATTCAAGCCTACGGTTAGTGAGCTCTCAATTCTCTACTTAAAACACACACAAACACACATGCACGTGCACACAAAAAAAATATAATTCAAACACAGTTTTTCCAAGCAGTATTATTCAGAAATGAAGAATTTTTTTTAACTGATCACCAGAATGATTCAATGGCTAATCCACAAAATGATACAACAACAACAAAATTCCCACTATATGGGGTTGGCTACATGAATCAAATGACGCTATTGTGTTTTGTCATAAATCATATCTTTAGAAAGGCCAATCCAGAAAATGAACTCCAAATAATAGATTCACTAATTCTTCTAGCAAAAAGTAGGAACTTATCGTTAAGCAAAAAATTATGAAGTCAAAATCTTTTGCATTAGTTGCAAAACATATACAACAACCACAACAATCAAAGCCTTTCCCCACTAGGTGGGGTTGGCTACATGGTTCAAATGACGCCGTTGTGTTCAGTCATAGACCATGTCTTCAGAAAGGCAATTTACCTCTATTTTCTTTTTAATAGTTTCCCATATAGTTTTTCTTAATCTCTATCTTTTACTCTTGGGCCAACTCCATCTTATCTACTTTTCTTACTAAATATTTTAATGGTCTTATTCTCACATGGCCACCTAAGACAATATTCTATCATCTTTTTTTCAATGGGCATTTCCCTTATTTTCTTTTAATGCATTTATTTTTTATCCTATCTTGTTTTATAATGCCACTCATCCCATGTAACATCCTCTTCTTTGCAACACAGAGCTTATACTCTTGTTTGGTCTTTACCACCCTACATTTAGTACCACAAAGCATTGCGAGTCCTGTGCGGTAAAGTTTTCTTTTAACATATATTGGATAAAAAATGGATGATATCATCAACTTTATTAATAATTTGATATATAATACAATCAATCCTTTCACAATCCACTTATATATCTCATTTTACATTGGTTTTTTCTTATTATAAATTATAAATGTATAGCAATACTTATTTGTTCAAGAAGTATATTTTAGGGAAAAAAATGTTATTTGCACACCATTTTTTCACCTGTTAATGGTGTACACATTAATGGTAAATGTGTATTGTTTGGTTAACAAGCTAATAATAATTGATTACCAAACAAAACAATACACATTGATAAAAAATAACCAGTACATCATTGTACGGTGTAGAACTGGTGATGAAATGCATATGTAAGAACTGATATTTCATAGAATATTAGTTAGAGTAAATGGCTGACCTCAACAGTGACACTATTGACACTCCCACTTCTGCCTAATTGCCCATTGATGCTGTATTTAGAAAAGAAATCCAATGAACCACCAACAACCGGAACACCGAAATTATCATGATTGCCTCTGAGGTCGAAGAATAAGCTCTTGTCAAGTCCACTCCTCTTGATAACACTGTCCATTACATTCTGGTATTCCACCCATTCGTCTTCATTCTGCTTCATCGTTAGCAAGTCTTTGCTTTTTCCATCTAGAAAAGAGGATAAAAGATCATAAAAGACCATCCACAACATCCAATTACTCCAGTACCTATCATTTTTTAAGGATATCGGTACCCAGAATCAGTTCTCAAACACTTACGTGCTTTGTTAAATTAATTATGTTTAATGAATTCACAATTATGATAAAACTAACAAACAATAAGGTAGTGTTCGGCAGAACTGTTAAAACAGAACAGAACATAGCATATGATTCTGGTATATTTTTTGCGTATTTTATAAAAAGGATATAGCAATATGAGAGTTAAAAAAGAAATAATTTGGTTCTAGTAAAGGGGTAAAGCCAAAGGAAATAGAAACACTGCATTCTGTTCTAATATGCCCAAAACTTAAAAAAATAACTATACAAAACTTCAATAAAAGGAGGTAAAACAAATAAATGAGGTATGATTTGCACGACTAAAACCCCGTCGGAGAGTTTTGAAGGAGATGGAGTGAAGTAGTAAGTAATAGAGTGATTTAGAATGAAGTGAAAGGATAAAAGTACATCACTTCATTGTTTTGGTCTTAGAATTTGGGCTTTAGGCCTAACTCAGCCCCAAAAGCTAGCTCAAAAGGTGAGGATTGCCCAAGTCATATAAGGACTACTTTGGCCATATCTTTAGTTGATGTGCGATCTCATCGCACTCCCTCACGCCCTGAACTAGACATCTGGTGCGTGGACAAATGTGGGTGGAATAACTAGCCCAATAACATACCTATGATAAATTCTGATACCATTTTAGAATTTTGGTTTTAGGCATAACTCAATACCAAAAGCTATCTCAAAAGGTCAGGATTGCCTGAGCCTCGTAAGGACTACTTTGACTATATCTCTAGTTGACGTGGGATCTCAACAATTTTAAGGAATGAGGGGAAATACCACTCCATTGTTTGGAAAGTTTGGAAGTACAAGTACAATAGTAAATTAAAAGAATGAAGTGAATTATAAAAGGTATGAACTATGAAGTACTCCACTCCATCTCGAAGCTCAATTGGATAATAGTTTGAGTGCTATATAGTGGTTTGTGTTCTCATCCTTGACCAATCCTTAACCATTCCACTCCAGACCCGCATACAATGAGTTAATGTCTTCATCCATCCATAGAGGGGGCATTTGAAAGAGCACACACTTTTTAGATTATTACAATAAATTTATTTGACTAGTTTATAAAAATAAGCTCTTTTTTTTTTAACTTATATTTCACAAAAATCATTGCACTGCGACTTGACTCTTAGAATTCCCATTGTATTGAACCATACTTCAATGTTTGAGAACTCACTGTAGGCACCAGTAACCCACCCGTATGGTGGTTACCGAACAAGCATTGGCTCGAAAATTGAAAGGTGTGATATACAAAAACAAGTGTACCTGTAAGATCACCGGTGATGAGGACAAGGGAGGGATTAATGGTTTTAAGAGCAGGCCCCACATATTTGTCAAAGTCGTGAGCACGATCTGGATGGTGGACGCTAAAATGGAGATCAGAAAGCTGAACCACCCAAACCACTGAACCAGGGGCACCCTTTGCGTGTATCACGCTCTCGCTTTCTTTGCCTGCAGCGAGCGAAGATATGGCATAGAGGATGAGAATAACAACTATAACAAGGCCCATGCTTGTTCTTCCCCTTTCGGAGTGAAATCGTGTTACCCCTTCTGGTTTTGATTTAGGGGGAAATTGTTGACTGTTGAATGCTTATGCGTGGTGAAAATAAACTGAATGCAAAAGAGTAATATTACTTGGCGTGTGATACGTAGTTAACCCGGTTTAAACATGTCATTAATTATGTTGAAGTTAATGAGTTGTGACATCTTATTATACCCAAGTAATATTTGAATTTGTTTTAGACATTTGAGGTCCTAACACATATTTTTCGTTCTTTCTTTGAAATTTTACATTTGACAAATATTATTTTGATATAATTAACTTCAATTAATTAACTTTTGACTTCTAGTAACTCTTCCAATTTCTCAAAGATCTACACCATACACATAGCAAATTTAGGTCTAAGGCTTCTTTGAAAACTTTTCAATTGAAATTCTTTAATATGTTAGTCGTCAATGTGATTTTTAGTCGTTGAGCAAACTCAAACACCCACAGGCTCGTTTCGGGTAGGGTTGGGGGTTGGGTTTTTTTAACACCAAAAAATCTGAGTTGATATCAACTGCTCACTTATACTGAACACATGCTCCTTTAGATCACCAGGTGTTGACAACGACTCTACTTTTTCTAAGCGGCGTGTTTGCCTTCTTCGAAGTTTAGTGATTTCTTATTATTGTAGTGAGTGAGTCATCATCAACACCAACAAAATGCAATGGACATGACAAGTACACCGTACATGAACTGAGTAGAAAAACATGACTTCCACACCATAAAAACTACAACGAAAGACTTTTCTCTTCCTTCATGTAGCCTTTGGATTCTTCTTCTCATGCAACCTCTCTTTTGTCAGTATAAAGCTGACCAACTTGACCATTTTAAAGCAAAAACTTTGAGAGAAACACCAATGTTGATAAAAATGAAGCATCAATGGGAGAACACTCACAAGTGTGTGGGACATATCCTAGGAATTTAAGTTGGTGATCAGTTTCAATACAGGACTGAACTTAATGTTATTGGTCTACATCATCAGTTCTCAAGTGGGATTGATTACTTCGGGAAGGGTAGGGACTCATTGGTCACTAGCATTGTCGTAACTATTCGCTACAACAATGTTAAAAAATCAAGTGGTTCCTTGATTTATATAGGTCATGGAGGAAATCCTAATGTAAGATACCATGCCTTGTGATCAGAAATTGGAAGGAGGAAATCTTGCTTTAAAGAATAGCATGGATGCGAAAAGTCCGGTGAGGGTTATATTGAATGTTTGTAAAAAATATGATGGGATAGACAACAGTTCTAACACCTGCTATGTTTATGATGAGTTGTATTTAGTGGAGTAGATGACTTAAGAAAGAGGGTAAATTTGGAAAACTCGTGTTCAAGTATACAATGAATAGAATTTTAGAGCAACCCATAACTTGTATTTCACCTAAGGATGTGTTTACTCAAAGCAAGAGACACAAATCTAAAGCTTGTATTGCCCAAAAGGATGTTGTCTATGTGAATGATATAAACCTTATCCAGTCAACATCAAAGGCACCACAACTCTTTGTATGAGACAACCCGATGTCCTATTAAAGAAAACCTAAATTAAGTAAAACTTAATCGCGGTATTAATGTTATGCGTATAAACATAAAATGGTGAAGAAATAAAAACCTTAATTATTAATAACAACCATACTGAAATATCACATCATACACCCATGCATATATAAAATATCATACAAACGTCTGTAGCATCAAACTGTAAAGGGACCCCCATCAGTAGGGCCCCGTACAAGTACAAACTGTCATAATAGAAAATACATTAAAGGACCATAAAAAGATAAAACCTCACTGACACTCCACACACCCAGCCCCTTTCAAAAGTACATCAAAACGGGCTCACAGACACACACCTATGTACATGCAGAGTACGCACTGGCCAATCCTACGGTGGACGGTTACTACTACCCCGACTCTCCTCTCCAGCTCCTCCGTGTCTCGGTGCGGTCGGGAAGGTCCAGAAGCTCCTCGACTGCTACTGGAAGTACTCCCTCTAGGATGCTGCTGGAAACGTCGTCTATAGAGAGGACTGTGGTGTGATGACATCTGTCGAGCCTCGGGAACTGGAACCGGATCTATGTCAGGAGCTATCGGATCTGAGTCCTAGGGCGCTGGTGTTGGTGCTGGTAAGGGTACCGGTACTGGGAACATAGGAGGCATCAGCAGTGCAGGGAAACCGATGGGGAATGGGAAGGATTGGACGAGACAAAACGTCCCAACTAATCCGAAGTGAAGTCCATCACCCATCCTAGCATACACCGAGACTGAACCCGTGTATACAGCGAAGCGGATGACCGGATCCACAAGCCACCCCTCGTCATCCAGGAACTCAAATTCCAGGGTTCCAATCAAGGGAATCCTGACTTGGTCCATCATCCACGAATGGTCTAAGTGCGGCATCGTGTAACATCCCTGACTGCTTTATGGATTGACGAATGTCCCACAAACCAACACGGGTCTTTTCAGCGTGCTTTGTCCTCACTCACACGCTTCCTAGGAAAACTTCCCAGGAGGTCACCCACTCTAGAATTGCTTCAAGTCAATCATGCTTAACTGTGGAGTTCTTAAGTGATGGGCTCCTGAAAAGAAGATGCATCTTGTCAGTATAGGTAGTACCAGTCAATTCCTTTAAGCCATCCTTAACTGTACAGTCCCATACCTGTACAGTCTCGGAATCCCTTAACTACACAGTCCAATACCTACACAGTATCAGGAACCCTATCATTCTGGTGTGTTATCGATTCATTCATGTGTCCCTCCTCCTAGAACCCTGCTAGGAGTTGCTCCTTGTCCGTGCTCTCTTTGCACCGGTGACCACTCCCCGGCTCCCCGCCCTCCTCAGCACCCGGGTGTTACATGCCCACCAGCTTCTGCCTGGTTCGTCTCCGAACCACACTGTCACCCATCTTAGAATTGGTCGAAGTCAAGCACGCTTAACTGTGGAGTTCTTAAGTGATGGGCTCCCGAAAAGAAGATGCATCTTGTTAGTATAGGTAGTACCAGTCAATTCCTTTAAGCCATCCTTAATTGTACAGTCCCATACCTGTACAGTCTCGGAATCCCTCAACTATGCAGTCCCATACCTACACAGTTTCAGGAACCCTCTCATTCTGCTGTGTTATCGGTTCATTCATGTGTCCCTCCGCCTATAAGCCTGCCAAGAGCCACTCCTTGTCCGTGCTCTCTTTGCACCGGCGACCACTCCCCGCCCTCGTCAGCACCCTGGTGTTACACATCGTGCACGTCCAAGTCTGATCACAAAAAGATAGAAAAGACATACATAGAAGAAAAGAAAAGGAGATAAGAAACTATCTACCATCAAATATGGAAAAGGGTGCATAGCATATAAACAATAACATCACACAGACATGCATCACCCAGTAACATGTACAAGTACAACCATCCTCGAATTATATTATCATCCTCTACCCGTCGCGCTATGCAACTGATCCTGTATACTGACGTGGCCACCACAATCCTGTCACACATCCCTCATCTGGTTAGGGATATTAGTTAGTTGTCCAAGCGGCTTATCCCTAAACACCGGTGCACACCCCCATTCCCGGTAGGGTGCTCATGCAAAGCAATGACACTATAGCTGCACAAGATATACATGTTGCAAATACGGCAAGTGTACCGGTTCGTTGCAAGTAATAAAAACACGGTAAGAAATACTGAGGTTGAACACAAGGATTGGGAGACCAATTTAACCAAATCTTTTAAAAGGAAATTCAAATCGTTTGACAAAGTCAATAGCAGTTGGTTGAGAAGAGAGAGAATATCAAGTAACAAGAATTTATCAAAAACAATTATCTAAAAACGCTAATGATAACAACAAGATTAAATTGATGATTAAAGCTTCTAAGGTCACGAATCCACCTACCCAATCATGCAAGCTACCCAAGTGATGATCTTCTATTTCCTATATTCAAATTCATTGTCAACCGGGACCCCCAATTTCTCCTAAAGACACTACCAATGCTCTAAAGGACGTATCTAAACTTTAAATTAATTACCTACCAAGTCTCATAACCTACAGTTAGATTCTATTAAGTTCTTGTTCTCTATATGGTTGCACCAATCTCCTACCCACTACCAATGCAATAATCAACTGGTATTCCTAATTCAAGTCCTAAGCACGAATTACCTACCAAGTCTCATCGCACTGAAAGTTAACCAAGGGCTCGTTTGATTAACACAACAAACTCAGAATTAAGAAACAAGAATTTAGTTAAGGAAAAGAATACATCACATTGAAATTCGCTATGCCATCAAGGGTGACTTCACCGTTCCCCTAGAATAGGGATTAGTTCCTCATGGAGACGAGATCAACAATCAAAGTAATAAGAAAATTCATCCTAAGAGAAGAAAACTACTGAAAAACAGAGGGAGGTACAGCTCCAAGGAAACAAGGATTAGTCACTATCGAAAAGCTCTCTAATCAGACATAAAACAAGCTATATATAATGGGTTGGGTCTGCGCGCGCACGCGGGGCGAGGAAGGGCTCGCGACACGAGTCTTAAGTTTGGCGCTAGTTCAAATTTGGGTGCTCGTGAGGCGAGCCTCAGTGGCCTTCAATTCTCATGCTTCTGGCTTGCGAGGCGAGAACTTTCTTCACGTCACGAGGTTGAATGATGCATGTTCCTGCTTATTCTGCTTTTCAGGCTCGCGAGGTGAGCAGCCTTTCGCGAGGCGAATCTTGCATTTTTGCCTTTTTGCTTGTTTTCTTCAATTTCATAACTTCCTCGAGCTTCACTTTTAACCTGAAATGTAAAATTAGTATTTTAATGCTTTGTTGACTCAAAATAACCCAAAAATTTCTAAAAACTCTCTAAGAGACTCAAAATGTTGCTTAGGGACAAAAGAAGTCAAATTCGGGTGTTTAGCGAGGTTAAATCGCTCAATTAGCATAAAAACGTTAGCCTTTCTAGCTATAAAACTAGATAAGTTAGCGGCTTATCAAAATACCCCAAACTTAAACTTTGCTTGTCCCCAAGCAAACTGATAAAATCAAAATGACTCAAGACAAGGTAAGATTCATGGATTCATTCAAATTTAACCGAGCCTCATGCAGTTGAATACAATTTCTTTTTCAACTTGATGTCCACCCCCATTATTCATTATGGTAACCCCCACATGCATCTACTTTTGATCAAAGGAGAAATTCATTATCAAATAAATCTTTACTCTAAGCAAGGGATCCAACATACACACAAAAGGAAGATCACCAATTCAAACAATTGCCTTCCTCACAAAGGGCATTTCATAATTCACTCATTCGCTCAATTTGTCTAGGCTATCAACTTTCACTCAATTTCACATTTCAAGATCACTTTCCATGAATTTGATTTTCATCTAAACAAAGTTCCCACAAAAACATGCATGCAACATCAAAAGGTCTTTTAAAGGTTGTAATGTTGATAACTCTTTGAATGAAGAGTTATTTAGATCCTTTTTACTATGGCTTTTTGCTATCTTTGAGGTTTAGTGTCTTGATTTTGTTTGAAAATGTTAGTTTGTAAATATTTGTGTTAAGTTTTGTGAATAGAAGCCATTTGCTTTTGATTTGCTCTATCAATGTCTGAAAATTTTGTGTCTGCATATGCAGTACCTTTGCTGGAGCATGGCTGAAGCTCTGGGGAATAAGCTAATGGACGATGCATGAACATCTCCGGTAGCTCTGCACTAAAGGACAAAGCTGACAAGGACACCTTTCTCTCTCCTCCAGGCGCTGACACTATCCCTTTTAAGGAATCCCACGCGCCTAGGATCTGATGACCCACTTTTTAAGGAATTGGGCTAGGGTTATTTTATTATTACTTTTGTATTGGCCCAAAAGAGGATGAAAGAGAGTAGAGTACTATAAAGGTATTTAGGGAAACCCTAGTTGGACACACTTGAATATTATTACACAATTAATCTGTCCTTCGAGGTTGCACTCATCTCTTCCAGCTGCTGCTGTTGCTGCGTTTCTTTTCGTTTTTCAACATTGTAATGGTTTATTGCTCATTTTCTTCCTTTTGTTCTTGTAATCTCATTATGAGCTAAACTCTCTTAAGCTTTAGGTATGCTTGTGTAATGAATGTTTAGCTGAGTTATGTAATGACTATGTTTTGCATCTTCTTTTATCATGCATTTAATGTTGTTTAATTAAGAGTGACCAACTTGATTGAATATCTAGCTTGCTTGGTTTGGAAAAATTAAGTAAGTGGGAACTTGATAAAATATCGGGGTAAAGTCATTAATTGAAAACTTACCTGATGTTGAATAGGCTAGGAATAGCTATTCAAGTCCCTAAGCTAGCTGGAACGTGCTTGATTTAGAGGGTGGTGTAATTAATCTAAATCTAGGAATAGATAAAGTTAATGAACCTAACCCTGTAATGTTGGAAAAAAATTTTAATTTCTTGGAGTTAGATGCTAGAGCATAGTTAGAGCATGATAAAGGCTAAACAAGATTTATGATGCAGTATACCTAGAGCTGCTTTTCTTATCTGATTCATCAAATCATTTCTCTGTTAACTTGTTTATTCTCAGTTTCTAACTCACAACCTTGTTTACTTTTCATTGCATGCATATTATAATTTTTGGTTACTAATCCTAACTTTTAGAATATATAATCTAATTTGGA
The DNA here is from genome assembly GCA_030762895.1 of Sophora flavescens. Taxonomy (NCBI): domain Eukaryota; kingdom Viridiplantae; phylum Streptophyta; class Magnoliopsida; order Fabales; family Fabaceae; genus Sophora; species Sophora flavescens. Next base: position 186,133,014 of record CM061063.1, on the reverse strand, counting down.
GTTTATTGAATCATTATAATCCCCGTGGGAACGATATCTGAACTTAAGTTCTATATTACTTGAGGCATTTGTGTATACTTGAACAAGCTTAAAGACATATGTTTTTAAGGCAACAAGTTTGTGGCGCCGTTGCAAGGGATTGTTAATGGTGTTATAATTCTGTTTTTAGATTATTAGTTCTATAGTTAGAGGTTCTAACACTCTGGGTGATTTGCTGTAGCACAGGGTACTGAAACTGTATACACAGGTTCTTGTCACCTGATTACAGAGTTGATCCAGAGATAGAAAGAACATTCAGAAGGCTTAGAAGAGGTCAAGCATCTCAGCCTTTACCTGAGTTGGTGCTGAACACTCCAACCAACTCCACACCAGATTCTGCAGAAGCATTGTCCCCTGCTGTTTCAGAAATGGCTGAAGAAGTACCACAAGACAGCATGGCTATGGCTAATGATAGAAACTGTGCTATCAGGGGGTATGCTGTGTTTGACCCTGAAGCTATGAACACTGGGATTGTGAGGACTCCCATCACTGCACCTCAGTTTGAGTTCAAGCCAATCATGTTCCAAATGTTGCAAACAATTGGACAATTTAATGGAGCTGCAACAGAGGACCCTCATTTGCATTTGAAGCAGTTTCTGGATGTAGCAAGCAACTTCAAGATCCCAGGAGTCACTGATGATGCATTTAGACTGAGACTATTTCCATTCTCTTTGGGAGGAAAGGCTAAGAACTGGTTGAATTCTTTGGATGCAAACTCAATTGATACTTGGAACAAACTTGTTGAAAAGTTCTTAACCAAGTTCTTTCCACCGATTATGAATGCAAAAATGAGAACTGACATCACTTTTTTTAGGCAGCATGATGATGAACCATTATTTGAAGCATGGGAGAGATTTAAACTACCGATTAAGAAGTGCCCCCACCATGGCATTCCATTATGTATTCAGATGGAGCACTTCTATAATGGTGTTTCACCTAGCTTAAGAATGATGCGGGATGCCTTAGCTAGAGGCAGTCTTCTCACCAAATCCTGCAATGAAGCTCATGCTCTGATAGAAGGGATAATAGCTAACAGTTAATAGTGGCCAACAACAAGACAAGTTTATGGGAAAACCAATGCTGCACCAGGAGCTTATGAAGTTAGTGAAGTATCTGCACTATCAGCTCAAATGACTTCCTTAACTAATATGGTTAGGGGATTGACCATGGTAAATCATGGAAATTCATCTGCACCACCAATAATGACTGAAGAAATAGTGAATGAACAAATCTACAAGGCAGATGCTATATCATGTGTGTAATGTGGATGAGATCATTTGTTTGAGAATTGCTCTGCAAACCTTGTTGTAGTCAACTATGTGGGAAAAAATAATTACAGAGGCAATAGTTCATTTGGCAACACAGGTTGGCAGCAATCTCAACATCCAAACCTGAGGTATTCCAATTACAGTAAAAAATTGAATCCACCTCCTGGTTACAATCAGCAACATCAGACTAGGCAGCAACAACCCTAAGTGCATCAGAAAATTCTAGATTCATCATTAGAAGCTATACTGAAAGCATTCATGATAGAAACCAAGGCTGGAATGAGAAACTTAGAGACTCAAGTGGGACAGCTGGCCAATGCAATCAATTCAAGGCAAGTTGGCACATTACCTGCTTCTACTGAAGATCCTAAAGCCTCAAATTCTGGAGGAGGAAAGGAGCAGTGCAAGGTGATCCATTTGAGAAGTGGTAAAGATGTAGAAGTTCTAGAACCAAAGAAGAAACAGAAGGTGGATAATTCAGAATATGAGAAGTAAAAATCTAAAGAAGACGCAGCAACAGAACAACTTGTAGTAGTTGAGAAGGTGCCTGATGCTGCAGCACACCCTGCTGTGCCCAAATTGATTCCAGAAAGGCCTCCTCTCATCAAGAAAAACAGTTCAATAAGTTCTTGGATGCACTGAAGCAGGTTCATATCAACATACCCTTGGTAAAAGCCTTGCAACATATGCCCAATTACACAAAGTTCATGAAAGATGTGCTCACTAAGAAGAGAAGATTGGGAGAATTTGAAATTGTAGCTATGACTGAAGAATGCAGTTTGATGTTGAAGAATAAAGTGCCAAGGAAAATGAAAGATCCTAGAAGCTTCACCATACCCTGTTCCATTGGAGATACTTACTGTGGTAAAGCTCTATGTGATTTAGGAGCAAGCATCAACCTCATGCCCATGTCCATTTTCAAGAAGCTTGGAATTGGGGAAGCTAGGCCTACTTCTGTTACACTTCAGTTGGCTGACAGATCCATTGCCTATCCAGAGGTTAAAATTGAAGATGTATTGATCAAGGTGGACAAATTTGTATTCCCTGTGGATTTCATCATCCTGGATTTTGAAGCGGATAGGGAAGTCCCCATTATTCTAGGGAGACCATTTTTGGCAACCGGGAATACCTTGATTGATGTGCAAAATGGAGAACTCACAATGAGGGTTAATGATCAGCAGGTAACATTTAATGTCTTCAACGCCCTCAAGTACCCAGATGAAGGCATGGAGGAATGCTCTCTTATTCAGGCATTTGATGAACTGGTGCAACAGTAATTTCTGAAGAACCATACTGATTTTGCTGTAGCATCAGTAGAAGATGATAACTACTCTGATGAAGAGACTGGAAAGTCCCTGGACAGCAAAGTTGTTCAACATTTGTGGACCAGAAAATATGAATCATTGGAGGTAACTGATGATACTTTCAAAGACAATATTCCTTCCATTGTTAAACCTCCATCTCTTGAACTGAAAAATTTACCAAGTCATTTGAAATATGCTTACCTTGGTGATAATGATACTTTACCCGTAATTATCTCTGCTTTACTGAACTGTCTGCAAGAAGAACAATTGCTAACAGCTCTGAAAAGACATAAAAAAACAATAGGTTGGCAAATAGCAGATATCAAGGGGATTAGTCCATCATTGTGCATGCACAGGATTCTTTTGGAAGAAGGTTCAAAGAATAGCATTGAAAATCAGAGAAGGTTGAATCCAATCATGAAGGAGGTGGTCAAGAAGGAGATCATAAAGTGACTGGATGCAGGGATTATCTATCCTATTTCTGACAGTGTGTGGGTGAGTCCAATCCAGTGTGTGCCTAAGAAGGGAGGTGTGACTGTCATCACCAATGAAAAAAATGAAATCATTCCCACAAGGACTGTGCCTGGTTGGGGGATCTGTATGGATTATAGAAAGCTGAACAAAGCTACTAGAAAAGATCACTTTCCTATGCCTTTCATTGATCAAATGTTGGACAGACTTGCTGGGAAGGATTGTTATTGCTTCCTAGATGGATACTCAGGGTATAACCAGATTGCTTTAGCACCAGAGGATCAGGAAAATACAACTTTCACCTGTCCTTATGGCAACTTTGCTTTCAGAAGAATGCCATTCGACTTGTGCAATGCTCCAGCAACCTTCCAGAGATGTATGATGGCCATTTTCTCTGATATGATTGAGAAGTCTATGGAGGTGTTTATGGATGATTTTTCAATGTTTGGAGAGAGCTTCCAAACTTGTTTGATGAATCCGGAGCAGATCCTGGACAGATGTGAAGGAACAAATTTGGTATTGAATTGGGAGAAGTGTTACTTCATGGTGACTGAAGGAATTGTGCTGAGACATAGAATCTCCAGAAATGGCATTGAAGTGGAAAAGCAAAGATTGAAGTTATTGAAAATCTGCCCCCTCCCACTTCAGTGAAAGGAATTAGAAGCTTCTTGGGCCATGCTGACTTTTACAGAAGATTCATTAAGGACTTGATGACAACCAAATGGAAGGTTGCCTTGTTGATGATCTATTTGGTTGAATTTTTAAGAAGAAATTCATGTAACACTTAGTAACCAAAATTAAAGTGAAGAAAGGAAACAAAATGGATGAAGATTAGAGATGGTATGGCGCCACAAAACAAGAGTTTTGATAAGCCAAGTGAGGTTCGCCACAAGAATCGTGGATTCTTGATAAGAACTAAGGTTGGCTCAACCAAGAACCAAAGAGAACAAAGTTCTCACAAATGGATTTCAATCCAAATTCAACATCCAAGTTATCATTCATGTGTTTAGGGGCCCAATACATATAGCCATGGCTGCCCAAATCTGAATTACATTGTATTCCCCAACATTCCATAACCCCCAAATAATAATTCACTTAATTCCACAACTAATGACTCACTAAACCTTCTTTAACTTAGCCACATAAAGGTGACTTATTACCCCCTCTCTCTGTCATTATGTAGCAGCCACTCTTATTTCTCAAATTAAAAGTCTAACCACCACACAATTAACTAAAAACATGAAAGACTAACAATTCAAAATGGAGTTACTTTTGGTATGCAAACCAAAAAGATTCCTCCCAACTAACCTATGTAATTTCGTGCTCAACATGAGATTAAATGGGCTTGACCCAATTGCAACACTAACAAACTTGGATCCACTCAAATAACCCTAAACACTTATTGAATTAAAACAAAACAAGTAAAATCTGCTCATAACTACTTAGGCATGTTCATGGGTCTTCTAGTTGAATGAGATAAGTTATCAATTTGGGCTCCATTCCACTTGGTCTCATTCTTGGGCTTGCTTCTATCAAAATAGCCATCATGTAATTAAAAGCTTGTTGGGCTTTCTTGTATCTAACTCTTGTCTTGGGCCCACCAAGTCCTTGATTTGATTCTTGATCCAGGATCTTCATTGGGCTCATATCATTTTTGTTGGAAAGTTGACTTGCCCCCCCATGGCTCATATCAGGACTTCTCCAAGATCTCTAAGCCACTATGTCAACTGCTGGAGCATGATAGAGCTTTTGAATTCTCAGCTGACTGTCTGAAGGCATTTGAACTCCTAAAGACTGCTCCTATCACTGCCCCTATCATTGTTCCACCTGATTGGGAGAAGCCTATTGAGCTCATGTGTGATGCAAGCGATTTTACAGTAGGGGCAGTCCTGGGACAAAGGTACAACAAGGTGTTGTACCTTGTCTACTATGCAAATAAGTCATTGATTGATGCTCAAATCAATTATACCACCACTGAAAAGGAGCTGCTGGCAGTGGTATTTGCCTTTGAAAAGTTTCGATCCTATCTTGTTGGAACAAAAGTGGTTGTCTACACTGACCACTCAGCAATCAAATACCTAATTGACAAGAAGGATGCTAAACCAAGGCTAATAAGGTGGGTGCTGCCGTTACAAGAGTTTGACTTGGAAATAAGAGATAAGAAGGGGGTGGAGAATCAAGTACCTGATCATCTGTCAAGGTTACCAGAAGATGTTGTAGCATCCAGGGGAATAACCATTGATGAATCTTTCCCTGATGAACAACTGCTAGCAGTGCAAGATGCTGCAGCACCCTGGTATGCTGATCTGGTCAATTTCTTGGCCAGTGGTGTGGTTCCTCCAGACATGAATTCTCAACAGAATAGGAGATTTTTCCATCAAGCCAAACAATATGTCTGGGATGAACCATTCCTCTACAAAATGTGCCCAGACAATTTGAACAAAAGATGTGCTGCAGATGAAGAATTTCATGATATATTGACTCAGTGCCATGCTGCAGCGTATGGCGGACACTTTGGTGGTATGAGAACTGCTGCCAAAGTGCTCCAATTAGGTTATTTCTGACCTACTCTATTTAAAGATGCACATGAATATGTTAAACACTGTGATAGGTGCCAAAGGGTGGGGAATCTGTCTAACAAACACTATTTAAGAAATTGAACTTTTTGATGTATGGGGTATTGACTTTATGGGACCATTTCCCCCCTCCTTTGGCTACCTTTACATCTTGGTGGTTGTTGATTATGTGTCTAAATGGGTGGAGGTTGTGGCAACAATCAAAATGATGCTAGGGTGGTGACAAAGTTTTTACAGAAAAACATTTTTTCTAGATTTGGAACCCCTAAAGCTATCATTAGTGATGAATGAACTTATTTTTGCAACCAAGTTTTCTCCAAATTGCTTGCAAAATATGGAGTTAAGCATAAAGTAGCCACAACCTACCATCCCAAACTAATGGTCAAGCTGAGTTGTCCAACGGGAAGATCAAAAGAATCTTGGAAAAAATGGTCAACCCAAATAGGAAGGATTGGTCCTCACATCTGGATGAGGCTCTGTGGGCTTATTTTATCGTACCAAAAGACTGAAAAGAGGACAACAAATTTTCAACCAAAAATAGAGTGGCAAGTGGCGATATGACTTGTGTGAAAGGGATGCTTTTCACTCGGCCCAAATTAATCTCATGAATCGATGTTTCATGGGTATCATGCATCAATTTTTCGTCATTCCGTGAGTGGTTGGTTGTGGATGTGATGAGATGTCCTTCCATTCATGATCCTTCTCTTTTACTTCTCTTTCCCCGCTTCCTTCGGGGAATTCATGAAAACATAGTGTTGCAATTGGATAGTTTCACATTCCTGTTGAATTAGAGCTTATACTTTTAGCGTTATGGGCTGTCCTTTACATGACTTCAATAATTTTTTTTTTAACCATGATATAAGATACTAAATTAACAGTGACTTTGGCTTTAAAATATATAAGAAGTTAAAACATAAATTGCGACTCACTATAAAAATTTTATACTCTTGAACAATCATAAATTATTTTATATATGTCATTTTTAATATAATTTAAATAAAAATTATTATTTTTTAATAATATGATAATTTATCATGAGTTAATCATATAAACAATATTGATATTTTTAAGGCATATCAATTAAATCCTATTTCCAATTTAAAAGAGATTGAAAACTGAAAAGGGCAATATAGCATGCTCCACCCGGCCAATCATAATAATTAATAATGATTTGGGAATAATATGTTTCTATTTTCCCGGAAAGTCCTCCTCAAAAACAAAGAAAATTATTTTAGTACCATCTCTTTTCACTTTTCTTTCCCAAGCCAAATGTATCCCCTCAGATTTCCTATCCAAAATCATATAATCTATAATTGTTATTTATTTATCTTTATATCTTTATAATAATAATATAATGATAAGGATATTATATGTTATTATGAATATATAACCTATAATTTTGCTTTGCTAAAAAAAAAAAAAACCCTATAACTTTGCTAATATTTCACACGGGGACGACAATAATCTTCTGCCATTGTCTGTATAAAATAAATGAATCCTTATTCAACCATTCTGCTTCAGCATTAATTCAATGGCTTACGTTAAGGATGAGGAGGAGAAAGCCAATGGCACGAAAAGCTTCCAATGGAAGCGAAAGCTTGAAAACACGTCGCTCTTGCTCAACGTCTTTGCTACCCTCTGGTTTTTTTGGCACTCCTCTTTGTTCCATCTCACCGTCCAAGCATTCTGGTTTTCCTATGCTAAATTGATGCCTCTCTTCAGCAACTCTTTCCATACGTTTCTGCTCCTAAATGCTATTCTATTCTCTCTCTATGCACTCTCCAACAGAAAAAATGTTGGCGGATCCGGCGACATGTACAACGAAATTCTCAACTGTAGCGAGCCTTGTTTCGAGATAACCGAAACAACGGAGAAGGAGAAACAATTGGAGAGGGAATTAGATAATTCTTCAGATAAAGTAGTGACGTGTTCGGAAGTTTTGGATGAAACTGTCACGGCGGTTACTGAGGCGACAATGACCACGACCACGACCACGACATGTCGCACGACTGTGAGTAAGAAGAACACGACAAAGGTTAAGCGGCGTGTGGCAGTGGCTCCTCGGCAAGAGTTGAAGAACTACAGCACATGTTATAGCAGGCAAGTTGAGGGACCATTGTGCTATGTGGAACAGCTGAGTGAAGAGGAGTTCAATCGTGCGGTTGAGGATTTCATCGCTAAGCATAAGAGAATGATGCAGTTGGAGAAGCAGAGAGAATCAGAGAACATGGAAGGGTTTAGAGATTAGAGAAGGATAATCTACTTTTTCATGATTACATATTTCTCAGGGATTTGATGATGCGGTGGGACCGTGGGAGTTGCTCTGTAATTGGCGCCAAATACAATATATGTTTTCATTTCTCAGGTAAGCTGACTTTTTGCTGATTGATGTACAACATTAATGTCATCAGATATGGATTGCCCTTTTGGATTACACAATTAATATTCAAAATCAAACCTTATCAACCTTTCCTTTTATTCTTAACTTTAAATTCGGCTCCTATCTTTTCAAAAAAAATAATAAATTTTCGGCTCCTATCAAATAGGAAATATTTTGAGTTGATTGATGTCGCTGGAACTGGAAACAAGCGAAGGGTGTATATCTTTAATTTGATAAAATATATAAAAAAATTAATTCATTAAATAATCAAAGGGTGTATTCCCTTTTTCACTTGTGTGTAACGGTGTCAAATGGATGGATTGGATAAATTTTTATTCATATCTCAACGGATGGATTAAAAACAATCCATTAATCCATTAAAAATTCATTAAAAAAAATCCAATCCATCCATGATCCATTAAATAAAATCCATTCGATCCATCCATTAACAACTTTTCATGAATGGATATCCAATCGATTCACTAAAATTTATTTTAAGAAATTAAATAATTTTATATCTCTTTTATCCATCCATAAAATATTTTTAAAAATAAAACAATTTGTAAAAAAATTATAATATTATCTCTATCTCACCCTCTCTCTCCTATTTCTTCCTCTCTCTACCCTTTCTCTCTCTCCTTTTTTTCCTACTCTCTCTATCTTTACTCTCTCTCCACTCTATCTCACGACCATTTTGTATCACACACAGAGGTTGTTTTGCCACAACACTTTGTTTTACGAAACTTGTTACGACTTTCAATTAGTTAATGTTTTTTTTTTAAAGTTTCTCAGCAAAAAAAAAAAGATAACAAAAAAAAAACGTACGTGATAACGTGGTGGTTTTTTTTTATTTGGTGAAAAATAATATGAAAAAAATAAATTGGTTTTGGAATGGATAAAAGTTGATCCATTATATTTTTTATTGTTGGTACAATGGATTTTAAAAAATATTGGATGGATCATAAACCATCCACTAAAAAAATGATCAAATCCATTCAATCCATTTATATTATTTTTTATAAATGGATGGATTTTCTCATGAATGGACTGGATGAATGGTGGAGAAATGAATCATTTTACCGCCCCTACTTGTATCCAGGCCTCCATGTGAGATCCACCGTACCATCTCCTGCTAACCACAACTATGAGCCCCAGACTAGCCCCGCCATCCTCCACTATGTTATCCTTGCAAGCACGGCCATCAACATAGCAGTATCAAAAGTTGCTTCTTCCATCTCAAATAAATCAATCCCAGCATGAATGACTAAGCCGCCCACACTCTGACGGAGGATCTCTCAATTTTTTAAAGCAACCAACAAATTAAGAAAATCCTTACCAATTAGAACCACACAAAACTGATATTTTAGCACAATAACAAAGCTCCTCCACGGTTCAAAGAAGTATAACATTGTGTTGACTACAAAGAAAAAGGGTACAAAGAGAGTGGTGAATGAAGAATGTCGTCATTTTGGGAAGAGGGTTTGTGGAGCCATTGATGGAGGTTTCCCTTTTCTATGAGCTCGTAGAGCAAGCATTCAGGCCCGGAGGCCCAGTAGCTGAGGATCTTGATGATGTTGTGGTGGCGGAGCTTGCTTAGGGTTTCCATCTCTGCCATGAATTCGCGGAAGCCTTGGAAGACGTCGGGGGAAAGTTTTTTGATGGCGGCGATAAGTGTACCGGAGGAGAGGCGGGCCTTGTAGACGAGACCGAAGCTGCCGTCGCCGACGATGAGGTGAGGGGAGAAGTTATCGGTGGCGCGTGCAAGCTCCTCCATAGAGATCTTGAGGTTAGGGTCGAACGACAGGCTGGCGTCAACGACGGACACGGAATAGGTATGGCTAGGGTTGGGGTCGGGTGGTATAACACCCCGATTTTCGCTGCTTCGTAATATCGGTAATAAATATATAAACATATATTTTTATCCGAGACTTAGAAAATGATTTTGGACAAACCAAGGTCATTTCCATGTTATACTTATTTTCATAAGTTACGGGGAAGTTTTTGGGTTGAAAATTCAGACGGAAACCGGTCTGCCGTTTTCTGTGTTTTCACTGACAGTAAAAGTTTACTGCTCATAAAGCCTAATTTTAATTCGTGAACGAAAGACTTAAGATTTTTATTTTATTTCCTACAAGAGTGTATTTTTAGAATTATTTCAAAAAAAAATAAAATAATTTACATTTTACGGGCGGAATACGTAATCGGGTAGACGACGGAAGAGATTTTGGAGTTTCTAAGAGCCGATAGAGGGTTTATATTAGGATTTTGAGATGATTCAAGGGGATGAATCACATTTTTAAGTCTAGAAGGTTCCATAGGGTTAAAGTGAAAATTCCTGAATTTTACGCTTAAGTCCCTGAACTTTTTGTTAATTACCCTTTTGTCCCTAAGTTAGTTTATAAGTTTTTTTCAAGTGAATTGGGCTAGAATCCTTTTTCCCAATCTCTTAATGGACGTGGCTATGAAGCCCAAAATTTCTTGTTCATGGATTAATTCCATAAAGCCTATTTGAAACTATACAAGTTTCCTATATCATCATAAGCCTAAAATCTTTTTGGTGGGCCCCACAAAGATGAATTCAAGCCCAAATTCCCTAGGCCCATGCGCAAGCCCAATATGGAGTGAAGGTTGCCCTCATCTTGGATGAGCAAAGAACATTCTAGAATTTTCTACTACATTCCACACCATGCTACATTCTTCCACATTATTCTACTATTTTCTCAAATCTTCTTCAACAAGCTAGGTTTTCCTAAGATATTTATGACAAAAATCAGCCAAAGTTAGTCAAGATAAGACCACATTAAATGTGGCAAATGGTCATCATGCCAATTTATTAGCAATTTGAAAAATAGTCCTTATACTTTTGGAATCTTTGCAAAATGGTCCCTATGAGTTATTTGCACTTTAATCCTTTGAAAAGCCACCTCCTTTCTACTTGGTCCTCAAAAGTGGCGCAGCCCACATGCCTATAAATATCTTCTCTCACTTTTCACTTAGTTTCTATTGTCATTTGTTTAAAAACCCTAAAGTTATAAGTCTTCTAGTGTTAGATTTGTGAAGAAAGTTCTTGGATCTTAACTTGTTTTTGATCTCCAAGAGGTGAATCCTATTCTTCTTCTCTAATCATGTCTATGTTCTTCAATCAATTTCTTGATTCAAAGTTTATTTCATAGTTGTTCATCACTTTTAAGTTTCTAGATCTAGAACTTTGAAAATTCATAACTAATTCTAGAAAAATCCTTTTGACATGAAACCAATTGATATGATCTTATAATCATCTCTATTTTCATCATCTAGAATCATAAGATCATGAGAAATTTCTTTCCCTAATTTCTGGACTTGGCCGAACCTAGGTCAATATCATGTTCATAGGTTTTGTTTTATTTTCATGTCTTGATTCATGATTCAATCTTCTAGTATCTTGATAGTTCTTGTATTTAAGTATATATAAGATCAAAAATCAAACTCTAACCTATTGATTTCATCAAGGCCGAAACCCTTGTTCTTGGAACTAGATGAGTTTTGTTCAAAGTTTTTATTAATGATCTTAGTAATCAAGCTATTAGTATGTATGCTTAATAAATCCAAGTTGGTTTATTAAATTAAGAACCCTAGCCCTATGAACATGTTGAGGCCGAATCTTGGTATAGAAGAGTTAGGAAGTTTTGAGTTTGAAACTTAGTTGTTTAGTCACTAATCTATGATTTAGGTTAATTAAGGACCTTTAATCTATGACTTAATCATGATTAGACATTTTAAGGATTTTGAACCCTAAAAGTCAGCCCTTGGTCGAAACCTAACCCTCATGAGCTAAGTATGTTGTTGTTTGATTTGATTTATTTTGGTTGCAATTCGTTTGAAGGAATCAATCGGGTTAGTTTGACCTAAAGCCGACGGAGGAAACCGGATTAAATCGGGAGGTTGTTTGAAAACGTTAGTTTGAGTCTTCAAGAGGTAAGGGGAGCTTACCTGAGGGATTTTCTCAATAACTATTTGCTTTTAGTGTGGCTTATATGATTTATATGTGGTTTGTGATTAATTGTTTTTGTTGTTTACGATGTGTTGTTTATCTATGTATCGGTGATTGATCCGCTTTTCATTATCTGCAGTAGTATATTATGTTGTTATGATGCATGATCTGCCTGGGGATATAATTATGATGATGTTGTTGAATGTTGTTTGAGAGGCCTGACAGTGGTCAGTGCACAACCGATTAAGCAGATAAAAGATTTAATAAGCTGTGAAAGTTATATTCAACGTTTTATTGGGAATGTTGGAATATAATAGTAGAGGAAAATATGATTTTGGAAAAATAACGAGTTTTGAGAAATATTATTATTTTAATGATTTATTAGTGTAAAAGAAGTTTAGGAGTCACGGTGAGAGCGTAACCGTGAAATTTTTTTTGTACTGCTAATTTTTACACAAGAAATTCCGAAATATTATAAAAAGTGATTTTGTGATATTAATATTCGAAAAGACTTTATTTATTATATAAGAAAATTATTTTAGAAGAAATGTCAAAGTTTGACTTAAAGACGTTTTCTTTGAAAATGCTAAACGGTGACAAGTTTCGAAATTATTTACGGTGAGAGTTTAAAAACAGCGGTACTTATGTTGAGAGGAGATTTAATCTGAATTGATTTATTAGAGTTGAAGTTTCAGTAAAAAGAAGTTGTTGATGATTTGACGTTATTTTGGAAAAAATGTGTTTCCAAAGGAAAAGTGGATTTTTTTTTATGAATTGACGTTTTATAAACGAATTTCAAGTAGAAAGAATTTTCGGTAAATGAGTTTTACTTAATGACGTAAAGGATGATATAGAACTTAGTAACCAAGATGTCGGGGTACTAGTGTTCTTATGACGTTATCCTATTTTGGATTTGTTTTTCACAGACAGTAAAGATGTAAAAGATGTAAAACGATGTAAAAGATGTCAAACGATGTAAAAAGATGTACGAAGATATGGAACTTAATAACCGAGACGTCGGGGTATTAAGGTTCGTTGTGTTGTAAACTGGGTATCTATTTAAAGAAGTTAAAACGTTTTAAGTTGTTTTCTACTACCACGAACCTAAGACTGATTGCAAGGTCTAGGGGCTTCGTGATTGAGCACTCGGACTTTGAGGTCTTGTGTTGTTAATAAAAGATGTAAAGATGTGTTAAACGTTGTTAAGTCATAAGCTTTTGAGAGCTTCCATGTTTTAACGATGATGCTTTTGAGAGCATTAGATGTTTAAAACGATGATGGGTTGTAAGCTTTTGAGAGCTTTGACAAATAAAGATATAGCACAAAGAAAAGTGTTGAGAACAAAATGTTTTCTTGCATGCATTTGGCAGATGTGCCATGATCAAACGAGGGATTACCTTGCGGCGTCAGGGTAGATCATACAAAGATGTTCTCATTGTGCCCAGGGTTTGGACAATGAGGCCTCATCTCAGATTGTTATCACTGTGCCACGATGTTGGACAGTGTACGATGGGCGTGCCTGTGGTGGTGTGCCTGTGGCAATCAAGTCTGATCAACTCATCACGAGGTTGGAGATATCTCATGAGATTAAGTACGAAGTTTTAGATGATATATTGAAGTGTTCATGCATAGTTTTCCAACGTTGATGTTTGGGGTGTGAAACCCATTGATAAACGATGTGATATAATATGAATGAGTACGTTGTTATAGACATGTATATGTTTATGTGCCTTCTTTTGTGTTGCACATTTAGTTATTGTGGTAAATCCATATATTGGTGTCTCACCCTTACAACCATATCAGAGTTGTATAAAGGGTATGATCTCTACAAGAAGAAGAAGGCTGTCTAGTTCGAGGCATGCTGTTGCTGCTTTCGTCGGTTGTAGTGTCCGTTAGTTACGACCAGCTTAGGTAATGTTATGTTTTGAGAATAAAGTTGATTATGATTTATGTGAGAAAAAATATGAGGCAGTATAGTTGGAGGACTTATATACATTATGTATTTAAGTGTGATTTGATTACATTGTTGTGGTTATGAGGTTAAAAAGGAAAAAAAATTTATCACCATATTTTGAAGAGATAAACGTTGAAAAAACATTATTTTCCAAAAGCAACCAGCAAATTAAGTTTTATTTCCGCAAACGGGTAACCATGTGATGACCCGAGTTTAGGGTGTCACATTAGTGGTATCAGAGATGGTCGAGTCTTTCAGGAATGTTGGGAAATAGGTCTGTTGTGTTGACGTTGTGTTTTCTCTGAGTTAAGTTTTGTTTGAATTACTTCTTGGAAGTAATATGTGTTAATAAATGAGTAAGGAATTACAGAAAAGTGTCTATGGTAGTTTTACCTAAGTTGAATATGAGCGGAAAAGAAAAGTTCTTGAGAAAAATTAAGTTGAAAGAAAAGTTCGAGGATGAGATGTGCAATGAAGTTATTTTGAGGATATGCAATGAAGTTATTTTGAGGATGAGATGTGTGAGGTGATATCAAATTGGAGTGGTGAATTATAATCAAGAGGAACTAAGACTATGATTAAATATTTTGAGTAGGGAGTTGATGTGTGGTGCTGTGAAGACATTGTTAGTATTAATGATAAAAATTTAGAGTTAGATGATTGGAATAAGGTTTCTGGTAGAACCATGTTGATAAGAGAAGTGATTAAGTTTCGATTTTGTTTTTCGAGGATGATAGACTTTGATGCAATTTTGAGGATAGTACGGATATGCAGAAATGACGTAAGAATGAATTGTGTTATGAAATATGGAATAAGAGGAATGAAGTGATGTGAAGGGAAATGTAAAATCTTAAGGTTAAGATGAGATTACAAAATTCTGTTTAGCTTCGAGTCTCGAAATTTCGAGGACGAATTTTTCTTTTTAATGGGGTAGTAATGTAACACCCCGATTTTCGCTGCTTCGTAATATCGGTAATAAATATATAAACATATATTTTTATCCGAGACTTAGAAAATGATTTTGGACAAACCAAGGCCATTTCCATGTTATACTTATTTTCATAAGTTACGGGGAAGTTTTTGGGTTGAAAATTCAGACGGAAACCAGTCTGCCGTTTTCTGTGTTTTCACTGACAGTAAAAGTTTACTGCTCAGAAAACCTAATTTTTATTCGTGAACGAAAGACTTAAGATTTTTATTTTATTTCCTACAAGAGTGTATTTTATTTCCTATTAAGAATTAAATTACGTTTTACGGGCGGAATACGTAATCGGGTAGACGACGGAAGAGATTTTGGAGTTTCTAAGAGCCGATAGAGGGTTTATCTTAGGATTTTGAGATGATTCAAGGGGATGAATCACATTTTTAAGTCTAGAAGGTTCCACAGGGTTAAAGTGAAAATTCCTGAATTTTACGCTTAAGTCCCTGAACTTTCTGTTAATTACCCTTTTGTCCCTAAGTTAGTTTGTAAGTTTTTTTCAAGTGAATTGGGCTAGAATCCTTGTTCCCAATCTCTTAATGGACGTGGCTATGAAGCCCAAAATTTCTTGTTCATGGATTAATTCCATAAAGCCTATTTGAAACTATACAAGTTTCCTATGTCATCATAAGCCTAAAATCTTTTTGGTGGGCCCCACAAAGATGAATTCAAGCCCAAATTCCCTAGGCCCATGCGCAAGCCCAATATGGAGTGAAGGTTGCCCTCATCTTGGATGAGCAAAGAACATTCTAGAATTTTCTACTACATTCCACACCATGCTACATTCTTCCACATTATTCTACTATTTTCTCAAATCTTCTTCAACAAGCTAGGTTTTCCTAAGATATTTATGACAAAAATCAGCCAAAGTCAGTTAAGATAAGACCACATTAAATGTGGCAAATGGTCATCATGACAATTTATTAGCAATTTGCAAAATAGTCCTTATACTTTTGTAATCTTTGCAAAATGGTCCCTATGAGTTATTTGCACTTTAATCCTTTGAAAAGCCACCTCCTTTCTACTTGGTCCTCAAAAGTGGTGCAGACCACATGCCTATAAATATCTTCTCTCACTTTTCACTTAGTTTCTATTGTCATTTGTTTAAAAACCCCAAAGTTATAAGTCTTCTAGTGTTAGATTTGTGAAGAAAGTTCCTGGATCTTCACTTGTTTTTGATCTCCAAGAGGTGAATCCTATTCTTCTTCTCTAATCATGTCTATGTTCTTCAATCAATTTCTTGATTCAAAGTTTATTTAATAGTTGTTCATCACTTTTAAGTTTCTAGATCTAGAACTTTGAAAATTCATAACTAATTCTAGAAAAATCCTTTTGACATGAAACCAATTGCTATGATCTTATAATCATCTAGAAGCATAAGATCATGAGAAATTTCTTTCCCTAATTTCTGGACTTGGCCGAACCTAGGTCAATATCATGTTCATAGGTTTTGTTTTATTTTCATGTCTTGATTCATGATTCAATCTTCTAGTATCTTGATAGTTCTTGTATTTAAGTATATACAAGATCAAAAATCAAACTCTAACCTATTGATTTCATCAAGGCCGAAACCCTAGTTCTTGGAACTAGATGAGTTTTGTTTAAAGTTTTCATTAATGATCTTAGTAATCAAGCTATTAGTATGTATGCTTAATAAATCCAAGTTGGTTTATTAAATTAAGAACCCTAGCCCTATGAACATGTTGAGGCCGAATCTTGGTATAGAAGAGTTAGGAAGTTTTGAGTTTGAAACTTAGTTGTTTAGTCACTAATCTATGATTTAGGTTAATTAAGGACCATTAATCTATGACTTAATCATGATTAGAAATTTTAAGGATTTTGAACCCTAAAAGTCAGCCCTTGGCCGAAACCTAACCTTCATGAGTGGCCGCGCTGTCGCCACGCGCCAAAAAGAACGAGCGTTTACAAAATAATGTAGATAGGGAAGCGACAACTCGAGTATCGTCTCTCAAGGACTCTTAGGTGTTGTTGTTATTAACAGAAAATCAGTAAAAGTCAGAATTGGGGGGTTTTGATATTGAAAACTAAATAAAGAAAACAGAACAGAAAAACAATGCAATAAAAAATAATTACCAAATAAGCTAAAGAATGATCAACCTACTGTTCTCGGTTTCCCACTATCATTGGTTCATATAAATCCAAGCCCTAAGCAGATTCTAATCCCCTCCCGGTTGTAGCAACAAATAACAAACGAAATTCGCTACTACGGATGTATATTCCTATTCCCGAAATAACAAACGGGGTTAAGCCCTCATGAACTAAACGAACATGAATGAACACACGCGAATTAAACAAACGCGATTAAGTATAGGAACATAGCATCACCGAAATGAATCAACACAACACTATACACTCCTGAATTAAACAAACAGAAACATATAGCATCGCATTGAAAAGAGAATAGCAAACAAAATAGGAAATACAGAACCTCAAGTGTAATTGAAACCAATCACAGTAGATTAATCTAGGAGACTAGCTTTCCATTACAGAAATAAACACAAAAGAAAAGAAAAGAAAATAAACTACTGAACTACAACTACTGACTAACTAGCTACTCTGACTAAAACTAGCCAGCCTACTAGCCAACCATTCAGTTCTGTCTAAAACTGACTTATATACAACTTCTGGACTACGCGGACTCGCGAGGCGAGCACACATTCGCGAGGCGAATAATGCGAACAGGTTGCAACTTTTGATCTTCTCGCGAGGCGAGCATATCATTCGCGAGGCGAGACTCTTTGATTCCAAACCCGTAACGCCCGTGACCTTTCACACGGGTAAACCGTGATGCTTTCTGACTTCCAGGGCTGGATTACTCGCGAGGCGAGTCATGTTTCGCGGGGCGAGACAGAATGGCTGGCAATTTCTGGAACAGTCACCTTCTGGTTCGCGAGGCGAATGAACTTTCGCGGGGCGAAAGACTCTAGATTTATTTCCTTTTATTAACCTGAAAACAAGAAATAACAGTAAGTACTTTATTCGACTCTAAATTAGCTAAATTAACCTAAAAACACTTTACTGGACTCAAAATACTCGCTTAAGGACAATCAAGTCTAATTTGGGTGAAAATGATATAAATTAGCACAAAGCCATGGTCTTTACTAGTCATAAAACCAGTCAACCAGAGGCTCATCAAAATACCCCAAACTTAAACTTTGCTTGTCCCCAAGCAAACTAAAACTCAAAAACTTAAAAAGACTCAAGACCTGGCAAGCTCAAAAGATTCAATCAACTTTCGCACAGATTTCAAGCAATTTATCAAAATATTTTTCAATGTTCCCCCTTTCAAACAAAGCAATCCCCACATTCATTTATTCTAAACAATTGAGAATTTCATCATTCAAACAATCATTAATCTAAGCAGGGGATCCAAGTTACACACAAAAGGGAGATCACCAAATTCAAACAACTGCCTTCCTCACAAGGGAAATTTGTGTTTCACTCAATCGCTCAGTTTGTGTCAGGCTATCAACATTTCACTCAGTTTCACTTTTAAGAGCACTTCCCATAAATTTGATTTTCATCTCCAAATGATTCCCACAGAAAACATGCATGCAACATCAAAAGGTCTTTTATGGGTTGTAATGGGGCTTGGCTAAGGGTAGGATATACAAAGGAACTAGGCTGAAGACCCTAGGAACTAAGAGAGCATGAAACTTTTTACACTTTGAAATTAAACTCAAGTTCCTTTTCTCATTCATCTTTCCAATTGCCTTGGGTGACTACAGCCTCTTTTTTTTTCTAATACTTTTATTTTTAACATTTTTACAATTTTCTTTTTGTTTTCTTCTTTTCTTTTTTTTTTCTTCTTCTTTTTTTTTTTACAAGCCTTTGGCTCCAACCTTTTTATTGTATTTTTTTCTTTTCAATCCCAAACAACATGTCACCTTGTAGCCACCCCAAACTTAGTTTCTTGCAACCATTCTCTTATCAAGATTCCATGCTCTCCTAATCCTAAGATCGGGTTAACATGGTTTTCCAGATTTTAGCTTATAACATTAGGTTATCAAGAATTAACAGGCTAATTAGGTTCAACGGGGCTAACTAAGGAACATGCATTAAGGGTGGTTATTTTAGGCTAAGTAGCTATTTACAAAGAAAATGCCTAAATCATTTGAAGCAAACACATAATCATGCAAATCATAAAGAGATTCAAGCAAATTCAGGAAAGTGCAACTTAAAAAAGTGATTTTCACATAGTCAAAAACATGTTGGAGGCTCAAAACCTCACATGGACATTCATGCAAATTGTTTGACAGAGATTCTATCCCTAGTGTGTGCTCCCTATCACCCCAAACTTATCATAAATCATGCCATCATAACAAAATCTCAAAGTTCAGTTTTCAATCTCATGGGGATCAAATTTTCAATTTTCAAGTCCTAGGGGGAACAATCAAAACATATTATGCAATCAATCTATGCAAAATCAATAAAATCCCATAAACTTGCCAACACAAGACTCAACACAACTCCTGAGCTTCTCAAATTATTCAGGAGCTTTATTGAAAACAAAGCAGAAATAAAGTAAGGAAAAGAAAATTAAAAGAAGCAAGGTTCAGAGAAACTCATTGAGGGGCGGTTCCACCAGGATCCCATTGCTTGTAACATAAGTCCCACATGGTAGCCAAAGGGTGGAAGTTCATTCCATACTTCCCTAACTCGCAGCCTTGATATGGGGGTGAGCACTTGACAATTATGATGACCTCGCCGAGTACGACGGACTTCTCACTCCCTCTTGGGTCACAGATGACCTCTTTCTCAACTTTGTCCATAAAGTCCTCCCAATAGAAGTGGGGTTCAACCTCTTGAAATGGCCACAGTGACAAATCCAAATGCTGGAACTCCATCACTGGTGGCTCCACAGTGGGAGGTGGCAAACAGTTAGCTGGGGTTACTGGTGCTGCTTCAACTTCTGCCTTTTCTTCATTCACTGCACTAACAAATTTATCACCTGCTATACATGCAGCAATTTCAGCACACACCACACAAAGGTTAGTGTTAGTAGAGTCAGTACATATATCACAATAAAATGAATCAGTAAAAGTTAGAATGTCTGGAAATTCAGCACTCAATTCATCCACCCCATTACTCTCAACACATGCATTTGATTTAATTGAATCATCTACTCCCAAAGGTTCTTCATCATCCTCAAGCACAGTGAAGCAGATGTCCTCCTGATCCTCCTGATCCTCATTTTCTATGTTTCCTGAAAAGATTAAACCTGCATAACAGTCTATACACAAAGCAGTGCCAGAACAATAACAATCAGCACATGTATTAGAATCAGGGGATTCAACACACAGTTCATCAACAGAAGTATTATCAAAATCATCATCAGAAGTGTCTTCAAGAATAACTTGTGAATCTGTATGTTCTTCAAGGGGCTGTGGAGTTAGCATTGCAGCCGAGTTGGCAACAATTTGATCAATGAGAATGGACAACTTCTGAGATTCAGCTTCACTCCTCTGATATTCAAGATTACTTGCCTCCATCCTCTGTTGGAATTCAAGATTTTGTTGTGCCATCTGTTGTATCATTCCTTCCATTTGTGCATTTATCTGTGCAGTCATCTGTTTGAACAGGTCCTCTAGTGAAGGTTCGGAAGGTGCAGAGGTGGTCGCTTGGGGGAATGCAGGGTGGTGCCAGTGGTAACATTAGTTGTGAGTCCCCATACCAAGGGTTTGGATGGTTTCCCACTCGGGTGGTACTCATAAGTGTAAGGGTCGGGAATGTTGTGCCTAATTGATGCGGCTACGAAAACAGGAGAATATCTCCTCAGGAAGGCTTCCTTCAAATCAAACCAGCTGAAGATGGAATTCGCCTCAAGATTATACAACCAATCCCTTGCAGCGCCTTCAAGTGAGAGACGGAAAGCTCCCATCTTGATGTGATCTTCTTTTAGTTCTTCAGGTCTCAACATTATAGAATAAACAGCCTGGCATTTCTTTAGATGCTCCTGGGGATTTTCACCTGCAAGACCACTAAACCTTGGCAACCAGTGCCTTCAAACAGCAAAATCAGGATAAGATATGCATGGTGGTGGTTCATAGTAAACATTAGGCATGTACCCACACATGTAATTCTCCATGGCAGTACTGAAATTCACAACCAGACAATACAGACAAAACTAATTCAACAAAGAGAATTTTATTATTATTTTTTTTATTTTTTTATTTCCTGCTAATAACAACAACAAGAGTCCCCGGCAACGGCGCCAATTTTTGGCCGCGCTGTCGCCACTCGCCAAAAAGAACGATCGTTTACAAAATAATGTAAATAGGGAAGCGACAACTCGAGTATCGTCTCTCAAGGACTCTTAGGTGTTTTGTTATTAACAGAAAATCAGTAAAAGTCAGAATTGGGGGGTTTTGATATTGAAAACTAAATAAAGAAAACAGAACAGAAAAACAATGCAATAAAAAGTAATTACCAAATAAGCTAAAGAACGATCAACCTACTGTTCTCGGTTTCCCACTATCATTGGTTCATATAAATCCAAGCCCTAAGCATATTCTAATCCCCTCCCGGTTGTAGCAACAAATAACAAACGAAATTCGCTACTACGGATGTATGTTCCTATTCCCGAAATAACAAACGGGGTTAAGCCCTCATGAACTAAACGAACATGAATGAACACACGCGAATTAAACAAACGCGATTAAGTATAGGAACATAACATCACCGAAATGAATCAACACAACACTATACACTCCTGAATTAAACAAACAGAAACATATAGCATCGCATTGAAAAGAGAATAGCAAACAAAATAGGAAATACAGAACCTCAAGTGTAATTGAAACCAATCACAGTAGATTAATCTAGGAGACTAGCTCTCCATTACAGAAATAAACACAAAAGAAAAGAAAAGAAAATAAACTACTGAACTACAACTACTGACTAACTAGCTACTCTGACTAAAACTAGCCAGCCTACTAGCCAACCATTCAGTTCTGTCTAAAACTGACTTATATACAACTTCTGGACTACGCGGACTCGCGAGGCGAGCACACATTTGCGAGACGAATAATGCGAACAGTCTGCAACTTTTGATCTTCTCGCGAGGCGAGCATATCATTCGCGAGGTGAGACTCTTCAGATTCCAAACTGTAACGCCCGTGACCTTTCACACGGGTAAACCGTGATGCTTTCTGACTTCCAGGGCTGGATTACTCGCGAGGCGAGTCATGTTTCGCGGGGCGAGACAGAATGGATGGCAATTTCTGGAACAGTCACCTTCTGGTTCGCGAGGTGAATGAACTTTCGCGGGGCGAAAGACTCCAGATTTATTTCCTTTTATTAACCTGAAAACAAGAAATAACAGTAAGTACTTTATTCGACTCTAAATTAGCTAAATTAACCTAAAAACACTTTACAGACTCAAAATACTGCTTAAGGACAATCAAGTCTAATTTGGGTGAAAATGATATAAAATTAGCACAAAGCCATGGTCTTTACTAGTCATAAAACCCGTCAACCAGAGGCTCATCAATGAGCTAAGTATGTTGTTGTTTGATTTGATTTATTTTGGTTGCAATTCGTTTGAAGGAATCAATCGGGTTGGTTTGACATAAAGCCGACGGAGGAAACCAGATTAAATCGGGAGGTTGTTTGAAAACGTTAGTTTGAGTCTTCAAGAGGTAAGGGGAGCTTACTTGAGGGATTTTCTCAATAACTATTTGCTTTTAGTGTGGCTTATATGATTTATATGTGGTTTGTGATTAATTGTTTATGTTGTTTACGATGTGTTGTTTATCTGTGTATCGGTGATTGATCTGCTTTTCATTATCTGCAGTAGTATATTATGTTGTTATGATGCATGATCTGCCTCGGGATATAATTATGATGATGTTGTTGAATGTTGTTTGAGAGGCCTGACAGTGGTCAGTGCACAACCGATTAAGGAGATAAAAGATTTAATAAGCTGTGAAAGTTATATTCAACGTTTTATGGGGAATGTTGGAATATAATAGTAGAGGAAAATATGATTTTGGAAAAATAATGAGTTTTGAGAAATATTATTATTTTAATGATTTATTAGTGTAAAAGAAGTTTATGAGTCACGGTGAGAGCGTAACCGTGAAATTTTTTTTGTACTGCTAATTTTTACACAAGAAATTCCGAAATATTATAAAAAGTGATTTTGTGATATTAATATTCGAAAAGACTTTATTTATTATATAAGAAAATTATTTTAGAAGAAATGTCAAAGTTTGACTTAAAGACGGTTTCTTTGAAAATTCTAAACGACGGCAAGTTTCGAAATTATTTACGGTGAGAGTTTAAAAACAGCAGTACTTATGTTGAGAGGAGATTTAATCTGAATTGATTTATTAGAGTTGAAGTTTCAGTAAAAAGAAGTTGTTGATGATTTGACGTTATTTTGGAAAAAATGTGTTTCCGAAGGAAAAGTGGATTTTTCGGTAAATGAGTTTTACTTAATGACGTAAAGGATGATGTAGAACTTAGTAACCAAGATGTCGGGGTACTAGTGTTCTTATGACGTTATCCTATTTTGGATTTGTTTTTCACAGACAGTAAAGATGTAAAAGATGTAAAAGATGTAATACGATGTAAAACGATGTAAAAGATGTAAAACGATGTAAAAGATGCCAAAAGATGTCAAACGATGTAAAAGATGTCAAACGATGTAAAAGATGTAAAACGATGTAAAAAGATGTACGAAGATATGGAACTTAATAACCGAGACGTCGGGGTATTAAGGTTCGTTGTGTTGTAAACTGGGTATCTATTTAAATAAGTTAAAACGTTTTAAGTTGTTTTCTACTACCACGAACCTAAGACTGATTGCAAGGTCTAGGGGCTTCGTGATTGAGCACTCGGACTTTGAGGTCCTGTGTTGTTAATAAAAGATGTAAAGATGTTTTAAACGATGTTAAGTCATAAGCTTTTGAGAGCTTCCATGTTTTAACGATGATGCTTTTGAGAGCATTAGTGTTTAAAACGATGATGGGTTGTAAGCTTTTGAGAGCTTTGACAAATAAAGATATAGCACAAAGAAAAGTGTTGAGAAAAAAATGTTTTCTTGCATGCATTTGGCAGACGTGCCATGATCAAACGAGGGATTACCTTGCGGCGTCAGGGTAGATCATACAAAGATGTTCTCATTGTGCCCAGGGTTTGGACAATGAGGCCCCATCTCAGATTGTTATCACTGTGCCACGATGTTGGACAGTGTTCGATGGCGTGCCTGTGGTGGTGTGCCTGTGGCAATCGAGTCTGATCAACTCATCACGAGGTTGGAGATATCTCATGAGATTAAGTACGAAGTTTTAGATGATATGTTGAAGTGTTCATGCATAGTTTTCCAACGTTGATGTTTGGGGTATGAAACCCATTGATAAACGATGTGATATAATATGAATGAATACGTTGTTATAGACATGTATATGTTTATGTGCCTTCTTTTGTGTTGCGCATTTTGTTATTGTGGTAAATCCATATATTGGTGTCTCACCCTTACAACCATATCAGAGTTGTATAAAGGGTATGATCTCTACAAGAAGAAGAAGGCTGTTTAGTTCGAGGCATCTTTGTTCTTTCGCTTTTGTTTGTAGTGTCCGTTAGTTACGACCAGCTTAGGTAATGTTATGTTTTGAGAATGAAGTTAATTATGATTTATGTGAGAAAAAAATATGAGGCAGTATAGTTGGAGGACTTATATACATTATGTATTTAAGTGTGATTTGATTACGTTGTTGTGGTTATGAGGTTAAAAAGAAAAAAAAATTATCACCATATTTTGAAGAGATAAACGTTGAAAAAACATTATTTTCCGAAAGCAACCAGCAAATTAAGTTTTATTTCCGCAAACGGGTAACCATGTGATGACCCGAGTTTAGGGTGTCACAGGTGGGGGTCGGTTTCTATTTCGGGTGGGATTGGTGCTGGTTTTGGTGGAGGTGAGGATGAGGGTGA
The DNA here is from genome assembly GCA_030762895.1 of Sophora flavescens. Taxonomy (NCBI): domain Eukaryota; kingdom Viridiplantae; phylum Streptophyta; class Magnoliopsida; order Fabales; family Fabaceae; genus Sophora; species Sophora flavescens. Next base: position 186,108,113 of record CM061063.1, on the reverse strand, counting down.
CGACGAAGAAGCTGGCGGTGGCGGATAGGTTGGTTACGAAGGTGTGATCCATGGCCGTGGAGGAGAGATAAAGAGAGTGTGTGGGTTAACTGGTGATAGAGAAGGATGAATAAGAAGAGAGAGAGAAAGGTGTGGTGGCACAGGGAGGTCACCCAAGGTTGAAGATGATATATTTGATTAAATTAATATTAAAACAATTTAAAATATTTTTATTTAGGAGTGTAAAAAGTAAAATTAACTATGTGTCAAAATGATACCTGAAATTATGTGTCAATTTGGTACATACACGTGTCAAGCTCGTGAGTGACAATATGGCACTTAACGCACTAGTGGAAAATATACATTAGACGGTAAAGGTTTACGTCAGTTAACCAAAAGCTAGACGTTAAAAAGGAGGCGGTGGCAGTTTTGTAAATATCAGAGTTCATTAATTCAATTTTAACGTCAGTTGTTTTAATGACTGACGTTAAAAGTGAAGTGACTCACTTTTAACTCCAGTTCAATAAAAAACTGACGTTAACATCGAAGATTTTAACGTCAGTTCTACAAAGAACTGACGTTAAAAGTAAGTCACTTCACTTTTAACGTCAGTCCTTACATCAACAGACGTTAAAGGTTATTTTAATAATTTTTTTTATCTAGTATACGATCTCTTCCGCATTGCCTTCCTCAAAGTTTCAGTTTCACATTAATTGCTTTGATGTTTTGTGTTTCTGTTTTGAAAACTATAAGTTGAATCAATAACCCAAACCGGATCTCATTCATGAAGTGTAATACAGACTGATACAGAAGATTGAAAGGGTTTAAAATCCTATAAAAAGTTACATTGAAAGGGTTTAAAATCCTATAAAAAGTTACATTGAAAGGGTTTAAAGTCCTAAACATTAAAGCTACATCCCATCAGAGAGTTTTATGAAATATGCCAAAGGGAAAACTATACTCCGAAGACCTCAGAAAACTGGGGGGCATGAGAGAGCTTAAGAGAGAGGCAAAAACAGGTGCACTATATCTGTTTCAAGCAAAGGCAGTGGTTTCAGAGACTTCCAAGACGGTCACTTGCTGGCAAAGCTGAGGTTTTGGAACTGTGACCCCCGAGCACCTGATTAGCCCTCCAAAGAATGATTCTCCAGGAAGGTGATAAGGTGAGCAACTCACATAATGTAATTTACTCAGACTTATCACCCATGTAATGTAATTTACTCAAACTCAAGTTGTTTGACCATTAAGACAAAGACCTTTGAGTCTAGGAATAGGAAGAAAGAGTGATGAAGTTAATCTCCACGGCAGAGCCATATTGTGAAGCAGAAAATTAAAAGGATGGAAGGAAGCTATTTATAGGAGCAGGGGATGAAGTTACTAAGCTATTCTGATTTTCTTGAAAACTTACCTATAAACTTAATGCTCATTAAAAGGATTGAGTTACAAGGTGCATGGGTAAGTAGCACAGTACAGTCAAAGGAATGAATGTTTTTGCAGATATCTATACACTTTTAACGTCAGTTTTTTAAAAAAACTGACGTTAAAAGTGTTTTTCAAATAAAAAATATTAATTGTTAACGTCAGTTTTTTATACAACTGACGTTAAAAGTTTGATTTTTACTTCAGTTAAATAAATAGCTGACGTAAATAATCCTATATATTATAAACGTGCAGAATGAATATTGGAAATAATGTAATTAATATACGGGAACTTGGCAGTCATAAATTAAGTTGACGTTAAAAATGAGGTGGTGGGTAAACTATTTGCGTCAGTTCTATAAATAACTGACGTAAATAATTATGAAACTCATTTCATTGGTTGTCATGTCCCTGTTGTCCCTCTTAACGCAGATCACTCCATATATTGCTGCAGTTTATTTCTAAACCTTTTTTTTTTATACAAGTTTATTTTTAATTTTTATTAATTAGCTTGAATTAGTAAACAAATTATTGTGCAAATTAAAATAAATAAACACTTAACATAAAACAAGTTATATGTATAATCAAATCGTATGACATTGAAGCGATTCATAAGTTAAAATTACATGATTAAAAGATAAAAAATTTCTGCAACATAGCCCTAAAATATAAAAAAGTTTCTGCATCAACATCATTTTCTTCCCAGTCCTGTCATCAGAAACTCCAATGGATGCATCCCCTCCCTCACTTGAATTCCATGATGCAAAGTAAACCTCAGTCACTAGCAGCGAAAGCAAAGTGAAATGGATCTTTGCATCTTTCTTCTTCAGTGGAGTTCCTTGATGCATCATCTTGAATCCACAATCACTTGCTTCCAAAGCAAAGTGAAAGGGATGACGGGGATGAAATAAAGTGAGAGAATCACATTACGTGATTCACCCAACCTTAATATCCATGTAATGTGATTTACTCAAACTCAGAAGTTGTTTGACCATTAAGACAAAGACCTTTGAGTCTAGGAATAGGAAGAAAGAGTGATGAAGTTAATCTCCACGCAGAGAGCCATATTGTGAAGCGTAAAATTAATTAAAAGGATGGAAGGAAGCTATTTATAGGAGCAAAGTGGATGAAGTTACTAAGTTATTCCGATTTTCTTGAAAACTTATCTATAAACTTAATGCTCATTAAGAGGATTAGGAACAAAGGTGAATGGGTAAGTAGCACAGAAGTCAAGGGAATGAATGTTTTTGCAGAAACTAATAAACCTTTAACGACCGTTGAGTAATACAACTGACGAAAGAAGTTGTGAGTGTTTTTAACGCCGTTTCTTAATACAACTTACGTTAAATATATGACCTTTAACGTCAGTTATTACTAACAACTGACGTAATAAGTGTGAGAGTTTTTAACGTCCGTTTATTAAGACAACTGACGTTCAATATATGATCTTCAACGTCAGGTTTTACCAAAAACTGACGTAAAATGTTGTTTTTTTTTAATTATAACGTTTACCCCCGCGCGCCTTCTCCACTTCTCTGTACGTCTTTTCTCTTTTCATCACGCTCAACCCTCACTCTCGCTCTCACTCTGCCCTAATCGCGAGCTCATCTCCACTGCAACCACCGCGAGGGCTTCTTCGTCACCACCGTGAGGTACACTCTTAACCCCTAACTCTGTCTTTCCCGCTCATTCTTTGCAATAACTTGACATCTCTCTTTCCCCTTCCCGCGCACTAACTCTCCTTGTCCCTCTGCTCTCAGTAACCACATCGAACGTTGGCCACCACTCGAGCTTCCCCCCCACCACCACGCGAGCGCCTATTTCTGGTGAGTCTTTAATTAGGGCACATTTTTTTATTTTTGGTTTTGAGTGCATGCATGTTGCTCTGCTGGTATGAAACTGTAGTCTCAGTAGTTGAAACTTTAAACTGTGAGTTTGAGTTGTTTGGAATGTCTCTATTTTTGGTTTTGAGTATATGTTGAAACTGTAGTCTCAGTAGTTGTAACTTTAAACCGTGAGTTTGAGTTGTTTGGAATGTCTCTATTTTTGGTTTTGAGTTAATGTTGCTCTGCTGGTTGATCTGTCACGACCGTGATGCTCATCACGGCTAGGCCGTGATCAGTTCTGCCTATGAGGGTCTGGTTCAGTTGGCACGTTACGGCCGTGATGGAAATCACGGCCAGGCCGTGACCAGTGCTTGGCAATCTTCAAAAACTATAGTTTTCAATCTCCCGTATTGTCCTTATATTGGATATATAGATGTTTTGTATATCTACAAGACCTATCTAGTTATTTTTATTTATACTTCTGTATTTATTTTGAGTTATAACCTATGTTAATACATATATATTGTTTCTGAACAGGCATACATATGGATCAGTCGGATAGCCCACATGCACGGGAGGACACTGTGGGGGTTTCGCAGGACCCGATCACGCCTACACATGATTCTAGTGTAAGTTTACATGTTATATACTATCTTTAGTCCTTCTTGTTAATGTAAGTTTATAATGTTACAACCCTCTATTTTATCATTTTTTTTGTCCATACAGACATCACAGGCTCATAGGAAACGGGGCAGAGGAGCCACCTCGTTGAAGAAACTAGAGAAGGACAGGCAGAGCGGACAGAAGCTTGAGGTGTCCTTCGATGCTAATCTAAATGCCCAGGGACCCCGTGCTAAAGAATTTAATAAGTGGGTGTTTCTAAAAGCGAAGCAGCACGTAAGCATCAACTACAACCACTGGAATGACGTTCCACAGAACGTTAAGGATCAGATTTGGGAGGCTATAAGGTATTTTACCTTTATATTCGTTTGATTTACATTATTATATAATTATCCGAAATATAATCCATCCAGTTGTTGTATATGTATCTAATGTGTAGGTTGCTTGGACTGTGCCAAATGACGAGGATCATCGTCATAAATGTATGAAAATGGCATCAAAGCGTTGAAATGGGTTCAAGCATGATCTTACCAGGTACTATGTATCTGGGAAGAAGCGGCTTGATAAAATGTTCTCGGATTATCCCTGGATTGATCAGGATACTTGGGATATGTTTGCCAGGAGTCGACAGGATGGAGAATTTCAGGTTGGTTGATTAAGTTAATTTTGTATGCTTATTATAGATCATTTAACTGTATTTAATTATGTGTTTTTGTTTGAATAGGCTAAGGCAAATAAGGGTCGGCAGAATCAGACGAAGAACGTCCACCGCCACACCATGTCTCAGGGTGGGTACCATACTCGGATCCAGCAGATGATGGCGGATAGGCTGAGGGCGAAGCAGGAAGAGCTCTCTGCTAGGATTGAAAGGGGAGAGGTGCTTGAGGGCACACCATCAAGTCCTCCGTCGGACATCGACGGCGAGGATGTCTGGTTAGCCGGCCTCATGACAAAGGCGGGATCTTTTAAAGTTGATGCCACTCGCGAAGTGGCAGATAAGATTGTAAGTATATAATTAACTTGATTTCAATTGATATTTGTATAGATATTTGCAACACTTTTCACTTGCACGTTTTTTCATTGAAGATGGATCTTAAAGCAAAATCCTCCCAGGGCGCATTCGTCCCTTCTGGACGGCAGGACGTCTTGATGACTGCTCTAGGCAAGAAAGACCATCCTGGTCGGGTTCTCGGTGTTCCTGGGAACGTGACCATCAAACAATATTATGGGAGCTTCACGAAAGCGGGTGGTCAATGAAGCATCAATTTTGGCTGACATTACTCAGCACCTCATGTCCAACCCAGATATTACAACACATCTGATGCAAGGCTTAATAGCCAACCCAGAATTCAAGCAGGCGCTTGCCAGAGAGCTTTCCTCCGTCGATACATCCCAGGACACCGCAAGGCTTGCCAACGCTTCACTTGTGAGCACAAAAGAGAGTTTTAGTATGGCACATGTGGAGGACGATGAGTTGGCAGCTAGGGAGCGGGAGTTGGAAGTCCAGCGCCATGAGCATGAGTTGGAAATGAAAAGGCGTGAGCTTGAGTTGGACTCCAAACGACGCGAGCTCGAAATGTTAGCAAAGGTATTTATTCATTATTAATGTACAAATTAGTCAAATAATTACTTGTGTTTTTTTTAATTATCAAAAACTTATATATTTTATTTTTCCTAAACTGAAGGCCAAGTCGACGTCGGTGTCGCTGTCACCTATCACTCGTTTGTTCTCACTTGGTGAGGATTATGCGTTTGAGATTTTTGAATGTCCATTGGATCACGATGGATGGGTGGCACGCCCAGATCAACAGAGGATATTTTCCTTCCTTGGTGACGATCTCGAACGCTGCAGAAATAACGTCCTGGATGAACAAGCAATGTCATCGGTCTACAGTGCACGTAAGTTAATTTTAATTTTATAACTTATTTATTTTTGGTATTTTTCCATTTAATAATTTATTTTAATTTCAATATATATATTATGTAATTAACATCCACACCTTTTCATATCTTAGGTATCTCCATCGTCTTGACTTGATAAGGGCGTTGCATCGGTTTACGGTTTCTTAGATCCGTCAATCCTTCCGCCCGAGTTCTTTCTTTGGCGATGCATTGAGTAAATACTTAGGGAACTTGTTGGGAGACAATCCGAAAGAATTATATCTGGCTCCCTACTGTATGGAACGCCATTGGCGAGTTGTTCGTACTTCACCCGTCTAGGCATCTTGTCATATTCTTCTGCTCTCTCCACCAAGATCCGCCACCGAAGGTAGTGGAAGCTGTAAATATGTAAGTAACTAATCTTAAATTTAATTTAAGTTTTAATATCAGTTGTTTTTAGTTTATTACACACATGATATATGAGTTTGTTAATTGATCGACAGGATTATTTGTTTATGATAGCGCGCCAAGGCGAGTAGCATAAGTTGCGCCAACGGAGAAGTAGGACTTCTAAGGCTAAAGCAAATCCTGTATGGAACATCCTCAAGGTTTGGTAGTTTATTTATCAAATAATTAATATTATAATTACTAATTTATGTGTATATTCAACCGACGTTGAAATTAATTTTGTTGGTAGTCTCGATTTCAAAGCGACGAGTTGGTCGTGAGACTATTATGTGATGCTTCATATGCTGAACATAGTCTCCGCATCTATTACGGATGGATGGAAGAAGGTAATATTTAAACAACTTGTTAAATTATATATTATAGTTTTGAAGATGACTTGCATTGATGTTATTGTTATTATTTGAACGTGTCTAGGCATTTATCGACCACTCGCCTATTGAAGAAGATGAGTTAAGAGACTTGAGGATGCGCTTCGCTGAATTCTTCTTCAAGTATGCGACTGAAAAAGGAATTGACAACATACCTCCGCACTACTTAGATAAATAGTTTTTTTGTTAGACTTTAGAAACTAATTAATAACATGTATATATATATCCTTAGATAGTTTTGTTTTTTAGACATTGGAACTAAAATTTATTTATATATATACATGGGTTTTGGTTTTAAGTCCCCCCATTGTTCAATTTTCCTTTGCAATTTCAGAATGTGTGTGACATTCCGTGTTACTCTGGGATTGAATGCAGGGATAGATGAGGGGAGTGATATTTTAAAACCGAATTTAAAAAAAAAAACCTATTAACGCGGATTAGTATCAAACAACCGGCGTTAATAGTATTTTATAAAATATACGAGTACACTATTAACGTCGATTGTTTATTACAATCGGCGTTAAAATTAAACCTTTAACGTCGATTCTTTATAACAAGCGGCGTTAGTTTTAACAAAATCCACGTCCGTTGTATTAAAGTACTGACGGTTATAGGTTTAGTTTAACTTCAGGACTTTAAAAAACGACTTTAATTTTTACAATATTAAAGTCGGTTTTTGTAAGGAACCGGCGTTAATAGTTTTATATTTAACGTCAGTTCTCAACTGACGTTAAAATATTAACTATTAACGTCAGCTGTATTTACGTCAGTCAGTATTCTGACGTAAAAAATCAATTTTAACTGACGTAAAAAGCACTTATTGCACTAGTGACGTGTCTTGTCAGTACCGTTAACAGTGTTGTCTAACTGAGACAGACGGAGAGACTAGATTGATTAACGTTTGACTGTTTCATTGATGTTTTTGAAATTTCGTTAATTTCAGAAACCAAGTTGATACGACCTTACAGTTTCAGAGACCAGATTGGTTATTTACTCTCACCTTTTCTCTTAATAAGACAACTTGAATTTGATTCCCTACAATATAATTTGGAATTGATTCTAAGATCAAAACATAATAGACATTGAAATTGTGAAAGGTTAAAGGGAGACATATAGAAGAAAATAAAAACACTTGGTTTGGGGGTTATTTTTTTCGCTACAAAAAAAAAAGGAAGTTAGGGAAGGCATTCTCAAAGCTTCCATGATATCATGTTGGGGCTACCAGTAGAGGCACAACCCAGAATATTACTGCAAAGTCTAGACCGCAAACGGTTTCATCCAATTGTAGCTAATCAATGTGCAACTGACAAAACAAAAATGGATTTAAGATCTTTATTTTGGTAGTCTTAAAAAAAATATGTACCTTTTGTCAAAAAGAAAAAAAAAAGTACCTACCATGTTTTAGCAATCCAAATCATATAAGAGATTCAAACTTTGAAGATCATAAGATTTATTACAACAAACTCAGAAAAAACGATAAATTCCATCGTTTTTTTTAAGGAAAGACAATTTTTTTTCACTAAATAATAAGTGGAGGATCGGTCTTCTTTTTTTGTGGGTTGTTGATTTAATCAATGTTTTAAATTACAGTCGTGGTCACGTTGCGGGCGCGATTGCGTTTAGGTTGTTGCGGTCCGGTGCGGCCCTATTGCGGCCGATGCGATCCGCAATCATGGTCCGATGTGGTTTCGGTGGTCACCTCAATTGAGATGTTGCGGCCGCATCACGTGATATTGTCCGTAATTTAAAACCTTTGATTTAACATATAAAAAAAATGAATGGCTTAGATTTTGTAAGAGAAAATGAAATAAGCTAGTCATATGTCTCCATTCTCTGATCTCTCTGCTTCCATTCTCTCTATGCTTTTATAAATGTGAATATTTTACAGTGCATATTGCAGGACATGTAAATTAGCAACATTGCAGGACATGTAACATTGCAACATAAGTAATTGCAACATCAAATAATCAAATAAGTAATTGCAACATTGCAGGACATGTAAATTAGCTAGACGCTTGTTACTCGAAACCATAACGGCCAACCCTATATCTACGGGTTAAAGTCTTCATGTTCTCATCCTTATCCTATCACATAGTTTTGTTTGTCTCCTTCTTCATAGATATCAAACGTACCGGACACCCGCTTTTAAGTTTTGCAAAAAGCGCCCATTTCTGGATACTTAGTCTGAATCAATCACCTTCCACCTGAATACATGCATTCAAACCATATCATTGCTTTAGTATTTTACTAACTGGCTTCCCTATGTTCTAGTAGAATCACACAGACACAAAATCAGCTTCTTGACCAAAATTAAAGTAATATGATAATAAATTAAATGATCTATAGAAAGTACACACTTGTAACTTGTAAGTAGTGATGAGACGATAGAGAAACACCAACATCATGGCTTTAGCCATGTTCTTCCCGAGGCAAGTTCTTGCTCCCATCCCAAAAGCTAGGAAGCTAATGGTTTTGACTCATCCTGTTTGAATTTACTGGAGAAGTTTATCTTGTGATTTGTCAATATTAAAATCCCACAATTTAAATTTTCTTTTCTCTTTTCCAGATATAATATTGCATGATGGATCACGTTCGGGTTAAACAAAGGGGGAAAATGAAAGAAAAGAAAGAAATATATAATTAAAAGGGTCACAGCTAGGATAAACTTACAGAAAATCTTGAAGGATTGAACACATCCGGATCATTGTGCACAGTAGGATCAAGGTGTATTGATCTAGCATCGACATTAACGTTCCACCCTTTCTTGATTTTAAATCCTATATAAAAGTAATTAAGTTTTTCTATTCAATTTATACATGATATATGCATAAGTTGGGAATATACAATTTGATATACATACAGGAACCTTCAATCTCGCAGTCCTCGAGTGCTACTCTTGGCAACCACTGTACTACAGATCGATGCCATCCGTAACGCTTCCTTTACAACCTGCTCGTAAGCAATTTAATTTGTTATCATATCCTACAATTTAAGAGAAGTTACTCTTCCAAGACAAACAAGAAATAACCTTGCAATATGCACAAGATTGGTCGGTCCTTACTAGTAAATTAATTTGATGAAGCAGCTAGCAAATTGCATACAAGTACAACAGATAACACACACCTTAGAAGCATACGGCATCCCATTAAGAGCCTCTAGTGTAAGATACGCACTTGTTGTACTTTTTTCTCGATCTGAAGTTGCTCCTTCTATTTAATGAACAAAACTACAGTAGTTTCAATACCAAGAAAAAAGTGTTGAACGAACAAGGGTAACATGCAAAATCCCCTCCTACCATTGGTTATATTCACAAAAATGTCCTTTGAATATGAACTACTCGTTACCTGCAATCATCATTGTTAAGATATCATCTCTGATCTCTCTATCTGTTAGCCTTGCGACTTCATCCTCTTTTAATTTATTATCATCGTCTAAAAGTTGCCGAATAAAATCAACGCGGCGAGTTTCTATTCCACTTCTTCTTTCACTGATCTCTTTCTCCAATATGTCCATAATTCTTTTTCGAGCCTGCATTAACACATTATCACTTGAAAGCTTAAATTACCATTTCACTTTGTGAAACGGAAAAAAATAAAATAAAATAACTAAGCTTATTCTTTCACAATACCTAGATCATATACATAGGCCTTTGCCCCCCCTTTTTTTTAAAAGCATTACTACATTTTAAGGTTCATGCATGTGCTTGAAATGGACTTTAGACCCCAATATGTTAAAAAATCAGCCAGTTTGTTTGTTTTCACGTTATAAGCCCAGAGCCCCAGACAAAGGAGATCCTCCGGCAAATGGCTTCCAAGGAAATGGACAATACGTGCATTTTTCTTGGAACCATACTACGCTTTTAAGTTGTATTGTAAGGGTCATCGTATTATGTCATTTTTTTTTTATGCAACTCAATCAACTCTTCATTCCAACTAAACAATTCTTAGAATGTTCATTAAATAAACCTCACAAGTTGCCCATATTTTTATATTTCGTTGACACTATTTTTATTTCAATTTAAAATATTAACTCATTTCTATAATTGAGTTTGTGCGTGGGGCCATATGAATTCTATGCAACTGTTGCATATTTGCACACAACTCTGGGAGAGATTTTCAAATTAAAATGGACCTTATTAAAGGTTGCGGGTTCACGGTTAAATAGATATAACGGTGCAAGCTTATCACAAGTTTGATATATGGTTTAGTGGGTACAACGTTTTCATCTAATCATGCTTGTGCGAGTTCGAACCTGGGACTTGTGCGCAAAGGGACACAGCCGCTGGCCACTAGGCCAACAGTTATGATGTGTCATTTCAAGATCGTTAATTCTACTTAAGTGTTGTATTTGACCGTTGGTTAAACTCTTGAAGGGTTGTTTTCCTTCACCAAGAGGCATGATTTGGTCTATAAATAGAATCATATGCATGCAGTAAAGACATACGAAAATCTCTGAATTTCCCAAACCATTCTTCACTCCAAATCACCTTCTTTTCTCCCTTATGCGCAGAGAGAGTTAGGAAGACTATTGTTCTGTAAACTGCCATTGACGATACGCTTGGTTTAGGGTGTGCAAACCAAACCAAGGTTACTCCATTGTATCCTGAAGGGGATTCGCCGGTTTTACCTGTTGCATCCAATCTACTAGGAGAGATTGATGGGGGCGAATCGAACCTAAAGCCTAGTGTTCCTACACGCCTTGGAGATTGCGCATTACCATTGTTTTCTTCTTCTTTGTTGCAGACCAGACCCCATCTTTCTAACAATCTTTAGGTTCGATTTTCGTTTTATAAAAATGGTTGCAATATTGACGGAGATGACATTTTGACATTGTCAAAGTGGAGAGGTTCGAGGGTGAAAACTACACTCGTTGGGAGAAAGGGATGCATGATCTTTTTACAAGCAAGGAGAGATGAGTACTCACATGCTTCATAAAAAATGTTTATTTTTTACCATGGTGAAAGGTACACAATTACTTTCTATGGCTATAATATGCTTGGTATTCTAAATTCATGTATGTTCAATCATAAAGGCATTCTTTATTTATGTTAAAATTAACATGTGGTATTAGAGCCTTATATGCATGATTTAGAATAAAATCAAGTATGTGAATTTTGATGTACATAAAAATGTTTGGTTTATTATGCATGCAAGTATGTTGCTCTATTTTGATAGAATTGTCTAATATATGAATGATTATATCACGTGCATGCATTAGTGGATTTGATCCATGTAAGAACCAATTAATTTTTGAAGTGTTCTAAGTTGTTAAATTTGACATAGATGTTCTTGAAGAAATGTTATAGAAAACTTATAATGATTGAATCATTGTTTTGTTTGTTTTCTATAATGAAAATCATGTAGATTTATCCTAGAACATGTTTAGACATGAATACAAAACATTGAAACAATGAAAATTAGTTTAAATTGGGATTGAATGACCAAAAATGGAAGGGGTGGGTCGTGCGAACCCGATTTCCAGAAAACAGGTTTTATTGACCCGGTTGGTAGTAGGAGGTGACGTCCAAAAGTTGCATCTTATTGGAAGGTTGCGTTTTTGTTTGATGTTAAATATATTTAATTGTTACTGGATTCCATCAAACGTTGCGTCAGCCCAACGGTTGTCTGTTCACGCATATTCAGGGAGCGAGTTCGAATCCTGATTTTGATGTTTTGAACATTTTAACGTTTAATTGAAAACAATTTCAAAACAAAAAATACAGCCAAGGGGATTCGAATTTGATACTTGATGGGAAGGGGCAGACATGCGGACCACTAGGCCATCAATGGACATGATACACAGATTGAGTTTTTCTATGTATTAAATACATATTTTATGTGTTGCTGATATGGTTTAAAATGTATTATGAATGCATTGTTGGTAACAATTAAGGAAAATAAAACTTAAACGGTAAAGTTATTTTCAGTTTCCCAGAAGTTGTGAGGCTTATAAATTTGTCATTAAACATTCATTAAATGCTTTAGGAGTTAGAAGAATTCTATAACCCTAGTTACTTTGAGTCTACTAGGATAGTTTGAAAAGCAAATGCACCTTATTCCGCCCCAAAAAAAAATGGTATAGGTGAAAAGAAAATTAGGATATAAGAAGAAATGGTAAAAGCCATGGTATCCTATTATGGTCTAGCAAAATGATATTGGGGAGAAGCCATGTTGAAAGCTTGTTAGATAGTAAATAGGGTTAACCCCATATGAGCTCTGGAAAATAGAAAACTCATTCTCAAATTTTTCAAAGTTTGAGGTTGTAAGGCAATAGTAAAAGTTCTTGAACCAGAAGAAATAAATTATGTGAAAGGGAAATTGAACGTGTTCCCGGGATATGCTAAAATTAGCAAAGCATATAAATTCATGGTTATGGAATCTAGTGACTCATCCTGTCACTACAGTGATTGAGTCTGGGGATGTAATATTTCAAGAAGATAGGTTTAACTCAAATCCAAGTCACATGGATAATGTTCATAGGAATAAACATAGTCTGTAAAGCAATGTATCTAATAAAGATAATTCGGAAGGTTCATAACTTAGGATAAGTCAAAGAGTTAGAAAAGAGATGTTAGAATACAGAAAGTGATCCAACAACATTTGAGGAGGTAATAAGCCTAAGATGACACTTTCTTGAAGGGAGCTATACAAGAGGAAATAGATTCAATAATGGGGAATAAAACATGGAGATTAGTAGACCTCCCATCTGGTTCCAAACCAACAGGTTGTAAATGGATTTTCAAAAGGAAGATCAAAGTAGATGGAACCATTGATAAGGTTAAGGAAAGACTAGTTTCTAAGGGATTTACACAAAAACGAGGGAATAGACTATTTTGATATATATGCACCTGTGGCAAGAATTGCCTCAATTAGAGTGCTATTGGCACTTGGATTCATCTATAAGTTTGTCATCCATCAAATGGATGTGGTATTCCTAAATTAGGAAATAGATGAAGGTGTATATGACACAACCTGAAGGGTTTTGTGGTTAATGGTCAGGAAAAGAAAGTATGTAAATTGAATAAGTCATTGTATGGACTAGAATAAGATCCTAAGCGATGTGATCAAAAGTTTGATCAAGTTATGCTAGCTAATGGATATAAAATAAATAAATATAACAAGTGTATTTATAGTAAATTCAATAGTGGAAAAGGGGTCATGATTTGTTTGTATGTTAATGACGTGTTGTTATTTGGTACTGGTCTAGGTGGTAGAAGAAACTAAGAGTTTCTTATCTAGAGATTTTCATATGAAAGACTTAGTGGTAGCTGATGTCATTCTAGGAATTAGAATAATAAGAGATTGTGAGAATGTAGGTTTACCCCTATCTCACTATGTAGAAAAGGTATTAAAGAAATTTAATCACTTTGATTGTTAACCTATCACTAATCCATATGATCATAGCATTAATTTAGTACCAAATAAAGGTAGTTTAGTAGCACAACTTGAATACTTAAAAGTAATTGGATGTTTATATATGCCATGACGTGTACCCAGGCAAACATTGCATATGTTGTAGGGAGACTAAGTAGGTATACAGGTAATCCAAGCAAAGACCACTGGCATGTTGTCCGAAGAGTATTGAAATACTTGAGGGGGACAATGAACTATAGTTTAAAATTTACACTATAATGGGTATCCTTCGGTATTAGAAGGTTACATGGATGCTAGTTGGGGGACTTATACAAGAAGATCATGCTTCAATAAGCAGTTGAGTCTTCACAAATGGTGGGGGTGCTATTTCTTGGGGTTTCAAGAAATAAGTCGGCATTGCCGGTTCCACTATGACTATAGAATTCATAGCATTGGCAGTATTTAACATTGAGATTAAATGGCTTAGAAACATGTTGTATGAGATACCAATTTTAATGACGTCAGTATCCATACAATGGGATAGTCAGTAAACACTATCATGCATATAGCCAGGTTTATAATGGAAAGTCCAGGAACATTGGGCTAAGACATAGTTATGTCTTGAAACTAATTACAAATGAAGTAATATCCAAGGTCTTTATAAGACGGAAAGAAATCTTGCATCCTTTGACGAAAGGACTGACATTTGATATGATGTGGAAAAACATCATAAGGGATGAGAATCAAGCCCATATCTAAATGATCACCAATGGTGGAAACCCAACTCACACTTGAGTAGCATCAAGTCTTGAGTTCAATGTGGCCAAAGTACACTATGAGAGTGATTGCAAGTACTTGACAAATAGATGCATCCCTAGGTTTAAAAGTACTTGGAAACCATAAGGACATAAAAGAAAAGGGTGAGCTTTTGCTCTTAATGGACCTATAGCATATATGTGCTGAGGTGCCCAACTTATGGGGGTGCTTCTGGTAAAGTCCACCTATGTGAGAGTGAAATGTGGTCGCTTCTTAGAGTTGGGCTTGACTCTGTAAGCTCTCATGAAAATGATACACGAGTCAAGGCCTTACCAAATGTGTCACACTACCACGTCGTTCAATGGTATCGAGATTTCATGTGTAAGTCATGCACGCTTGTTCTAATGAATATTTGGTTCAAAGCTTGTCTACCATTTTATTCGGGGATGAGTGAACCCATGACTTACTAAGCAAAGGTTCAAATCCCTAAGATACCTTTGTCTGAAAGCATGCGATTTCCGGAATAATGGGATTTGGGTTTATTTTGAAAATGGTGGGGGATTGTGAGAGATTTTCAAATTAAAATGGACCTTATTAAAGGTTGCGGGTTAACGGTTAAATAGATATAATTAACGGTGCAAGCTTATCACAAGTTTGTTATATGGTTCAGTGGTTACAACGTTTCCTTCTAACCATGCTTGCGCGAGTTCGAATCTGCTCCGCAATGATTTTTAGTTTTTATGACTGTTATTCAACGGACAGAAAAATTAAAATGAAAAATGATGTTGTGTTGATTCGAATCTGGGACTTGTGCGCAAGGGGACACAACCACTAGGCCAACAGTTATGATATGTCATTTCAAGATCGTTTATTCTACTTAAGTGTTGTATTTGACCGTTGGTTAAACTCTTGAAGGGTTGTTTTCCTTCACCAGGAGGCATGATTTGGTCTATAAATAGAATCATATGCATGCAGTAAAGACATACGAAAATCTCTGAATTTCCCAAACCATCCTTCACTCCAAATCACCTTCTTTTCTCCCTTGTGCGCAGAGAGAGTTAGGAAGACTATTGTTCTGTAAACTGC
The DNA here is from genome assembly GCA_030762895.1 of Sophora flavescens. Lineage (NCBI taxonomy): Eukaryota > Viridiplantae > Streptophyta > Magnoliopsida > Fabales > Fabaceae > Sophora > Sophora flavescens. The sequence continues at coordinate 186,092,357 of CM061063.1, read as the reverse complement.
CATTGACGATACGCTTGGTTTAGGGTGTGCAAACCAAACCAAGGTTACTCCATTGTATCCTGAAGGGGATTCGCCGGTTTTACGTGTTGTATCTAATCTATGAGGAGAGATTGATGGGGACGAATCGAACCTAAAGCCTAGTGTTCCTACACGCCTTGGAGATTGCGCATTACCATTGTTTTCTTCTTCTTTGTTGCAGATCCATACCCATAATTAACATGGACATGATTTGTTTCTTTAGGCAGTAAAATATTTTTTTCATTGACGTCAGTGTTCAAACTCTTTGTTATCTTACCTCAAGGCCTCTGTAAAATCTGGTCCCGGGTAACCTCAAGGGGAATGCAAGCATTGCTTCACATACATGAGCAACCTCCTTTTGCATCATGGCTAATTCATAGCCACTCTCAATGCTTATCAGCATCTTGCACATCGCCTTACAAGCCAGCTGCATTACAAAATAAACAAATTAACTTTTCAATCTCTTTTTAGAAGCGTTAGTTATATATATCTATAAATAAAGTAAAATGAGAATGGATATTCCACCTTGAGTGCTTCATCTTGTATGACAACAATGGACCCACATTGCCAGCTACTCATAGCTTCAAGAACCAGTGAATCGAACAATTTGACGAAGGAAGACAAGGAAGCGGTTGAGAACAAACTGAAGAGGCGCCCTCGAATGAGTTTGTGATGCTGCTGAGTAGCACAGAGCAAGCTATCGGGTCCAACCAGCTCCGCTATAGACTTTATGTACCTCTTTGAGAATTTCCCTCCCTCGTTGTTTAGAATCGCTTTTGCTGACTCTGTGCTCGAAATAAAAACGTGTTTCCCCAAACAACTTGGTCTTGAAGCAATTTCCATATCTGACTCACCCAAGTCTATGTCAATTATATATAATCTAGTTTTAAAACAGGTCATGTTTATTGACTTCAATTACATAAAAAAGAAAAATAAAATCTACAAGGTACATAAGATGATAAGAATCTTCAGAGTTAACTGGTTTCAATGTTTCTTATTAAACTTGATTTATACATCATGGCGAGGCCACATATATATATGATGATCTAAGCACACGACTTCATAATAAGTATCAGTGTGTGTTTGGTAACTCAATAATCAAGAGATGGAAGTGCTTTTGGGAGAAGCTACTATGAATAATTTTTCCATTTCAAAAGTGAGAGATATATGAGTTACCGGAGGCGGCGAACTCGGACAAATTCATAGACTCCTTTGCTGCTATTGATGGCAGCCATGAACTGCAATGTCTCTCCTACAAATTAACGGTAATCCCCGATCTCCTGGAGGAATGCCAACAGCTGATCAGTTGTTCTTTTTGCACCAAAGCACCCACACTTTTTGACATGACAAAAACAGCAAGAGGAAACCAACATAGTAACAAATATAAGGATGCTCCTTTACCAATTGGGAAAGCATTTTGGTGGGTGATCAATTAATGACCTGTGTTGAATAAACAATACCGCTAGTGCTACATATATATACACTAAGTTTAGTAACATATTTTTTCTTCTTGTTTACATTAGATTATAAATTGGTATGTGTTTGGATGAACGTTTGACAAACGTGATTTTGGATGGAATAGATTTTGTAGAATTGATTTCAATACAATTGAGTTTGAAGTAAAGTAATTTTTGTTTGGATATTTTTAGTTTGAAAACAAGTTTGATGTAAAACCTAGTGTAATTTTTCAATTCAAAAGCGGTTTACCCAAGCTGCTTCTGGTAGAATCAATTCTGGATGCAAAATTGATTCCACAAACGTGTTGCCAAACACCTTTTTTATTACCAGAATCACGTTTGACAGGTGCAGAAGCACTTCTGATACCTCTAGAAGTGGAACCAAACACACAGTCGGCAATCTCAATACTCACGTGGGCGGTAAGTGTACGGTTCAGAAAGTTAATTATGATATGGCCGACAGGCACTTGAGCAAATTTTGAAACAACGAGGCTTCCACTTTGAGCTTGAAATGGGACAATGCGTAAGCTTTTCTTAAGATTGCCGAAAGGTATTTGATAACCAGTCTAATCATGCTTGGTAAATCAGCTTTCCTGGTCCCAATCACTAGTAGTCATACCTTGTTAACGATCAATTGAACTTCGGCTAGTCATGTTCACTAGTGATGCTATTGTTGACAGGCTTAGGCAACTAGAACCATCACCATCTTGATTAGATTTTTGGTGGGCACCATCAACTTGTTTATTTATGCAAAATTTCCGAGCGTCGTTCAATGTTTTACTATTCTTATATTTTATGGGTTTAGTTGAGATCATGTTATTCAACGGTTCGATTTGGTTGTTGGTGGGAGGCTGATTGATAATTCTTCAGCAAGTAGTAGTATTTGTATGGGAACAAATTCAATAACCAACACTCACGCCTGATGTCCAAAATCCAAATTAAAGCAAAAACAGCCAGGTAACGATCAGTTCTGTACATGACATTATAGAACATCAAGCATAGATAGACGGTAAAGATAGTAGCTACAAATAAAGAGAGTGTAATCCAATGTGTGGAATTAATCAAATTTTATTTGTACAACGGAACGCATGAATATCAACTAAAAGACTGATCCAACGTCTACGGAGGTCTAAAGCGAATTCTGAGATGAGGCACTTTTAAAGAAAAAAAATATTTTATTAAAATTATTATATTTTTATTTAAGGTTTATCTTTAGTGCTTTTTGAAATGCAAAAACAATTATTAAACTAGTATAATCGATTGCATGTAACATTTTTTTTTTAATTTATAATAAAGTCAGTCCATTTAATCTTTGTTAAGACATTGTTGATCTTAGATAATATTTGTTGATATATATATATATATATATATATATATCTATATATATATATATATACATATTTATTTATTTATTTATTGAATTCTTCTAATTTATTAATTTCTTTTTTTTGTTAGTTAATTACTACTTTTTTTTTTCTAATTTCATTTTTATTTAAACCAAGTAGTTAAATTTTTTTGGAGGCCTAAAGCCCTTGCTTCATCGGCTTTCCCCTTGGCCTGGCTGTGACAACTCATGCCAAATTATTATTATCTTTATATATACAACAATTTAGCATAATCTCACTAGACAAATTTATTTATTTTCATATAAACTTATTACTTTTTTTTTGTATTAAAAGGGGCATAAAAGCCCAAAGAAGAAAAATTACAAAGGAACTAATCTAGGGGAGGGAATCCCCATTACATCAGCGATCAGAAATTGGGACAAGCCACTAGGAGGCTGCTCAAAGATTTCTAGGCAAATACTAAGAGAACAGCCAATATTGGCAAGGGAATCAGCTGTCCTATTTCCTTCTCTATATATATGACTGATTTTGACTATCCAGTTGCTTGCAAGAAGAGATTTAATGCGCCGGACTAAGGACCAACCAGAAGAACTGTCCCGTTTTCCAGCCCTTAGGCATTCAGCTTCCACCCTTGAATCTAGTTGTAACTCAATAAGAGAAAACCCCTAGCTCTAGCCAATTGCAATCCTTCTAATACTCCCCATAATCAGCAACATATGCTGAAGAAGATCCAATACACTTGGCAAATCCGTAAATCCATTTGCCAGTATTATCTCGAAGCAAACCGCCACAACTAGCTAGGCCATCTCTTGTTTTAACGGCACCATCTGTATTGAGGCAGACCCACCCCAATTGAGGGGCTTTCCATGAGATAAGGATTTGTCCAGAGGCACCTTTCCTTGCAGGAGAGAAGGACTCCTGGGCATTACAGTAATTAGACGCTAATCGATTGATGAAGATCCAAGGACGAGACGACCTGACAAAGGCTGAATCATGAGCATGAGAATTCCTCCAGCGCCATAAGTAATAGCAAGAAATAGCCCAAAGAGACTCCCAAGGAATAGCAGAAGCAACCCAAAGCTCCACTCCTTCATTAATGCTTAGATTGATCCACTGGAAAAGGTTACCTGCAAAGAAAGCACTACGAGAGTCAGAACTAGTAAAGTGACACCAAAAAGAAGAGGCTATAGGGCAATCTCGAAGGACATGCACAATAGTCTCTATTTCCTGGGGACAATGGTGGCAGAAGGGCTCCCCAAGACGCCTCCGATTGCCCCATTGATTGGTTAACAACCTCCCATGGCATACTTGCCAAACAAAGAACCTAATTCTATCTGGAACCTTAAGTTTACAGATTTTCGTCCAGCCAATTTGATTACTTGAATTAAAGTGGCCATTAAGCAGTAAATAAGCACTTGAAACTGAAAACTCCCCCATTCTATTTCCAGGCCACAAACGAATATCATCATCAGCATCCCGGGAAGGGGGAACAATAGCAAGCATCCTATGAAGAACATTATCGGGAAGTAAACCCCTTAAGAGATCTAAATTCCAACCTCCTAAACTGTCCACCAGATCGCAAACACGAAAAGTATCCAAGTGACTAGGAATACTAGAAACTAGATTTCTTATAGATATATCATGATCCAGCCAATGATCATCCCAGGCAGCAATAGTCTTACCATTTCCAACAGCCCAAAACTCAAAAGAGCCGAAACTAGTCCACAAGTTAACAATATTTTTCCAAAGAGAAGAATTAGAATTCAGAGCAAGGCAGCTGCTGTTATCAAAATTATTCCTACTATACTTATCTCTAAGTACTTTACACCAAAGACTGTTATCACCATTCCTCAAATGCCACCCAAGCTTCATTAAACAAGCTGAGTTCATAACCTCCAAATTGCGAATACCAAGACCCCCTAAACTTTTGGGAAGCAACAAGGTTTCCCACTTGATAAGATGAGCCTTTCTCTTATTTTCATCATCCCCCCAAATGAAGTCCCATTGAAGTCTTTGAATTTCATTCAAACAACTTTTCAGAATTTTCGAAGACATCATAGGGTAAATTGGAATGGCCTCTATGACGGCTTTGGATAACGTAACTCTTCCCGCTATGGAAAGTTGCTTAGCCTTCCAACTAGCCAACTTAGACTTGACTTTATCAATAAGAAACTGGAAGTCTGTTTTCTTGGGAGCTCTTCCAATCATGGGGATCCCTAGATATTTGCCTAAACAGTAAGTCTCTTGAAAGCAAGACAACTCGCACCAAGCTGGATTTAATATGGTCAGAACATTCCTCGAAAAAGGATGCTGGATTTTTCCGGACTCACTTTTGACCGGACATAGAACAAAAGAGATCTAACACCTACATAACACAATGCATTTGATCCACTAAGCTCTACCAAAAAGTAAAAGATCGTCAGCGAACATAAGAGGAGAAATAAGAGGACCATTCCTACCCGCTTTGGGAGGAAACCATTTACCACTATCAACTTGATAAGAAATTAAATGCGATAATTTATCCATGCATAAAACAAACAAGTAGGGCGATAAAGTGTCTCCTTGACGGATACCCCTACTAGGCGCAAAAAAATCAGATCTACTACCATTCCATAGAACATTAGTTTTGACAGAAGAAACACAATGCATAATAAAATCAATCATGGCACGAGGAAAGCCTATTTCAGTTAAAACACTATTGATAAAGGACCATCTTAATCTATCATAAGCCTTAGCTAAATCAATTTTGATAACAAAATACCCCATTCTCCCTTTCATTTTTCTAAAACTATGACACATTTCCGAGCTATAATAATATTGTCACATATGCTTCTAGAAGGAATAAAACCAGTTTGAAAGGGAGAAACAAGATATGGCATGAGAGGTTTAAGACGGTTAACAATTGTTTTTGTAAGAATTTTATAACTAACATTGCATAAGGAAATCGGACGAAATTGACTAACTAACTCAGGATTAGAAATTTTTGGAATAAGACATATATCAGTTGAATTAATATCCTTAATCAAACCTGGGTGCAGCTACATATCCTTAGCAAAGGAGAAGAGATTCTAAGCTACTGATTCCCAAACACCTCGGTAGAAGCTCGCTGGAAAGCCATCCGGGCCGGGTGCCTTCCAAGGATCCATGCTAAACAGGGCACATTTAACCTCCTCATCTCCAAATTCCTGACCAAGAGCGTCCAAAACAGAATGTTCAAGTTTCGGATACGAGTAATGAGATTGACTCCATCCTCTATCAATACCCTCCTCCGAAAAAAGGTCTTTATAAAAACTGTTAACCATGGATTTGAGGACAGATTCATCTTCCACCCAATCACCATTATCATTTTTCAGCATTAGAATCTTATTCCTTCTACGCCTATGAATAACCTTCATATGGTAGAATCTGGTATTTATGTCCCCATCATTTAGCCATTTGATTCTAGATTTTTGGAACCATAGAAGCTCTTCCTGGAAAAGAATCAAATCCAACTCCTTCTGAAGCTTGCCCTCAAGATTGGCAAGGAATCTATTAAGGCGGCCCTCCTGAGCTTTTTTCTGAATACCTCCTAGACTAGCTAGGATAGAACGCTTCATAAGAATATTGCCAAAGGAAAAAATTTATTACTTTACTTGAAATAAAAACTTTCACCCGAAGTCTAAGTTACTATATGAATAGTCATCTAATTGGTCAGTATATACTAGAACTAAAGATTCAAAGAGTATAACTTCAAAAATCAAAATAATAAAAACTGAATAAAGTATAAAAAATAATGAAACGACATTTCAAAATTGTAATTAACAACTATAATATATATTACCAAAAATCTCATCTTTTAAATTTTATAGTTTTTTTTAAAAAATATATATTAAATTTTATAGCTATAACTATAAACTATTTATTCAAGATCTAATGTGTCTAATTTAGCTTCATTTAGTTCTAAAAATATTCAAATACAAATAAAAGGCATAGAAACATGATTTAATATTTATCTACAATAAAAAGCATAGATCTGGATTCCCTATTGTAATGAAAGCACGTAGTTAGTATTTACACACAACGAACAATCTCGACCATTGATTTAAGATCGAATGGCTCACATTACACATTCACTAAATCAACTTAAAAAAATATTTGCTATTAAGCTGTCACTGCGTAGTGTGTCATGCAGATACGACAGAGAATCCATTCCCTTAAAAAACTCATGAAGTTTTGTTCCATTTCAACTTTCGTTCATTCAAGTAGTTTTTTTATGAAACACGTTCATTCAAGTAGTTATTTAATTCAAAAACTAACTAGTCGATGGACCCGTGCGATGCACGGGTGAAATATACGTTGGCGGTATAATTTCATATTATTTAAAAACACAATATACTCCATCCGGACTCAATTATAAGCAAAAATAACTAATTCACACTTATTAAAAAAGTTAATTTAGTTTAATTGTCTTATTTGTATTAAAAAATGAGTTATAATTACTAAATTACCTTTTAATTGTCTCGGGAATGTGCAATGCTCTTGAAAAATAAAGGGAGAATTGGTTTGATTGGTTGATTTTCTTGATTTTTGGAATACTTACATTAAATAGAGTTGAGTTGGTTGTATTTTGCTTATATTTGATTCAAAAAATATAGGTATTTTTTTGCTTATAATTGAGTTCAGAGGGAGTAATTTTTTTAATTTTAAAATTTGTTTTTTGTATCTTAAAAATAGTAATATTATAATTTATCGATAAAAAAATATGAAGGTAACACGAAAACACAATGCTCCAAATTAAGATAACATGAATACAATGCACTCTGTATCACACATGTAAATGTGCGATGTGCGGGTAAAGTATTTTTTAGAATAATTTATTTTGTAAATTAAAAAATATAAGATGAGTAAAAGTTGTTGACAAATTAATATTAACATGATATAATGAGAACTAAAAGTTTTATGCATAAAATAAGACTGTATATATATGCAAGAAAATAGAAATGTTATACTTCAACATTCATTTACTCTACTTTCTTCAACCGCTCCTTGTACTCAATTCAATCCATGTTATACGTATATATAAAAAAACACAATATATAAAGAATTAAATATCACTTTAAAACAACTTTTAAATAAAGTAGTTCTAATAAAATTTACAAATATTATGACATATATTAGATTAAACTGGTTGAAGTTATGTTATTTCCCCGTCGAAGCAAACATATGAAGCGACTTCTAGAAATACAAATGCAGAATCAAATTGACATCACCTACACACAAAAATTACACCAAAAATAAATCACAATACACATTTTTTAAAAAGAAGTCCTAATTTTTTTAAAATATAATTATATGTATTAGATTAAACTTATTGCGGCTATGTTATCTTCTCGTCGAAGAAAATATAGGAAGTAACCCATGAGAACCCAAATGTAGAATCAAATTGGTCTCACTTGCACAATATTGCATACCAAAACGAAATTACAAAACCAAAGTTTTAAAGAAAGGAGTCCAAATATATTTAAAAAATATTACAATATGTATTTGATTACACTTAATACATTTATGTTTTCTCCCCATCGAAGCAAACACGGGAAGCAACTCCGTGGAATCCAAATGTAAAATCAATTTGACCTCATCTGCACACTTGTCACATACATTTTCTGTAATTTCAAATCTTTTTTGGTGGGCTAACTTGCCAATCTGTTGTAAAAGTAATTTCATTTTCACTGTTCATGAGGCAGTCACTGATCCTAAGGCAGCCAAGGATTGTTGATGCAAGCATGAGGTTATCTTTGTGGTGATGAGGGCGGCCTAGAACTCTGATACAACTTTGTTTCATACAACCTACTCAAGGTAGGGTATTTGGACTGCTAAAACAACTTTAGAATGTTCATCACATCTAAAACTTTGATGTCATAATCAAGAAGCCAGCATCTGTTATAAACACAATTGTTAAGGTATTAGAGTTTTATTAGATAATGACACCACATAACCACTATACATTTATTTAAAAAGAGATTAATTTTGAAGATACAGTAAAGTTTTCTACACTGTCAATGAGTCACAAATGATCTTATGTGTGACATTTAAGATAGTTAGGTTAACAGTCAAACATTTTTAATAATATGTAAATTTATGATTAGTTAATAATGTAAAAAATATCTACAGAGACGATACATACCGATAAAATCTTTTAAGAAAAAGGCAAGACCATAGTTTTATGTCCACTCCGTACTAGTCATACTTGTGCACCATACTAATATTAAGAAACAAAAGAAATACATCAACTATTACAATATTTACAATAGAGAAAGTTACAATTGAATACCAAAGGAGCAAGGAAAGAATCTCAAAGTACAAAGAATCAGAAAATAATCTTAAAACTCTTAACGACAACACATTAAAATTTTGAAATCCATGGTGGACAAACCCAACATGATAATTAAATTAGGGGAGAAGGGAAAAACCAATTTCTGCCAAATAATGACAAAAGGGTAAAGATAGGTCATCTGCAATTTCCCGTTTCACCCTAAAATAAATAAGTTAGCTTCAAGACATATTTTTTCATGAATTGTGGATTGACCACAATAACATAGAACAATTATTTGCTTATCTAAAAAACACAAAAAAATAATAGAACAATTATTCAAAATAAGACATTTTCGTAGTAAATAAAAGAAAAAGAAGGCATAAGAATCACCAGAAGATACCATATACTCATATAGATATGTCCCCTGTGGCATATGTACCAGCAAAATCCTTCAACAACTTCTCAAGAGGAAATGGCAGAGTTTAGTGCAAAATGTGCTTACCCGAGAAACTTTTGTCTATGATAAATTGGGCCCACAGTTTCTGATCTGCAGCTACACCAAATATTTTCTCCATATTTTACTTTATAAAAATAAGTGTGTCAAAATTGTAAAAAAATAGGGCATACAGCAAGTCCAGGCATTTCAAATCAAAAGTATATACAGTAACATTAAGCTTATGAAGAGGTTGTATACTGGAGTTGATAATACTTGCTACCTATAAAATAATGTAATTATCAGATAGTAGGTAGCCAAGCAGAAGAGACTTTGAGCAATACATGTCTAGCATCTTCTCACATCAAGAACACAAAAGTTTGAGCCTTTCATCTATCAGAGTCCAGACATTTCCTTTCAGGGTATTTTTTTTTTCAAATTATAGACTGGACTGCAGAATCAACGTGGGAAAAAATTATTGAATACAACAACCTATTTAATGGCAGAGATCATTACCTCGCAGAGATCTTAGCCTCTTCATGTTGTTGTTGTTTTTTCGCCCCACCGCATTCAATGCTGTAGGTGGAAATAATCAGAGGAAGGAGAAAGAAAGTATAAAGAAGAAGAAAAAAATAGAAGAGATGCATCCGAAGGAAAAAGAAAGAAAAGGGAAGGGGTGCAGGAAGCTCTCACCGTCATGCCGCCACCTCCATGCCCGGTGCCTTCCTCCCTCCATCTGTAGTTTCCATGGCAATGTGTTTTCTTTTTCAATCAATTCCAGCCTTCATCAATCACATCCCAGCTTTGGCTTCTTGTCCTCAATCGCCGCTGTTCGGGACCATTGCCATCTCCGCCGTAGCTCCTTCGGCCTGCTCCTTGTACCTCTTGTATATGTCACCTTCATAAAACTTCATCGCAACAAAAAGTACGAAATAATGGCAGCAAAAGAAGGTTGCTATAATGATAATAATGAAGGACACCTTGTAGCAATTGGCCCCAATATGTAACACCGTGCTTTTCGCTAAGTACTTTCCTTAAGCTTGTTTTGTTAAGTTTGTTTATTTGGTTAAGGGCTTAGTTGAAATTTTAGTTCAAAAGTCCCTTTCTGGTGCATGAGCATGCCCGTGCTCATTAGCCAGCACGCCCGTGCTTAAAGTCAGGAGCGTGTTGTAAGTTTTAAGTTGAGCACGCCCGTGCTCAACAGTGAGCACGACCGTGTTCATGTGTGGACCGCGTCTCATAGACGCTAAGTCCAGCACGCCCGTGTTTGATGAGGAGAACGACCATGCTTCGTGTGCAGCCTATATATGTTGGCACATAAATCGAGGGTTATGTTTTAACCCTACTTTTGGTGGTTGATACTTACCTAGTGCAGCCATAGCTATTTTATTCCCTTTTTCCTCATATTCAGAGCAATTCTTGAGTATTGAAGGCCTTTGGGGAGCGTTGCTTAGTCTGTGCTCATATATAGGTAATGGTTCCTCTTCCCTTTTGGTTTATCTTTTGTTTTTGGTTTGGGAAACTAATCTATTGTGCTTTTGTTGGTCAAGGTTTGAAGGATTAAGTGAGTCGCTTGTGGGTTAGGAGCCAGTTTGTTGTTTGGTTGTTGATAGAGCTATACCTTCAATCCAGGTATGGGGAGAAGGGTAATGTATTCATAGGCGTTGGGGACAGTGTAAGGTAAAGGGGTTCCCATAACCCCGATTTGTTTTGTATGAATACATGATTAATATGTTGGTTTGATTGATGATGATAACATGATCTTGGTTGTTAATATGTTGTTTACCTGCCTTATGTTCATATTATGTTCTTGATGTCTATGTTAGTTGTTTTAATACGAACATGATGTTGCGTTGACGATGATTATTGGCATGATAATGTTGAATATTGGTTGATTCCTAATGTTGAAGTTTAAGCCTTAAAGTATGTTGTTAACTTACCTAGGATTAATGAACTTAATCCCAAATTAATTGGTTAAGAATCGGATCGTAGTTTCTGCCCAAAACAGCGCTGCTGTGCATTAAGCACGGTCGTGCTGAGAGGGAGCACGCCTGTGCTCCCAGTTCAATTATGGAAAAGTGGCCGCGCATTATGCACGGTCGTGCAGGACAAGGAGCACGATCGTGCAGATGTGCACGGCCGTGCCTACCAGGAAGCACGGCCGTGCTTCACTTATGTGACCAGCACGACCATGCAGGGGAACGTTAATGACATAAATGACTCAGTTTAGGCAACTTGGCTAATGATTAACAAAGATGATTAAGAAGATGAGATGGTGAGATGTTGAGTTTGGAAAGCCGGTACCCGTTGGGTTACCGCACGCTATTAAGATTGACAACTTTGGTGCTTATTGGCCAATGTGCCCTCGATGCTCATTGGTCGAGGTGCCGTTGATGTTGTACCTTGGTAGCCGAGAGTTTGCTCCAAGGGGGCCTTGATACAGAGGCAGGGATTGGAAGTGGAGAAGAGTCCGCCGAGACTCTTCGGAATATCCACGAGTTAGCATCCGTTCTGTTGCAGCAGGCGCAGCAGAATACTTAGAGGATACAGAGAGATGCAGAGTTACAGGAACGACAAGATAGGAGGAGAGCCGCCGATGCTGAGGATGCAGGATTGACTACCTTTCTCAAAGGTAAGCCACCCCAGTTTGGTGGAGAGTATGATCCAGAGCGAGCAGAGTGGTGGATTCAGGAGCTCGAGAAGATCTTTGATACTATGAGATGCAGAGATGATAGGAAGGTCACCTATGCCGCCTTCATGATGACCGGAGAGGCTGAGTCATGGTGGAGAGTCAAGAGGAGATTACTAGAGGCTGAGGGCAGACTGATCAGTTGGGAGCTGTTCAGAGAGTGTTTCTTTGAGAAGTACTTCCCGCGATTAGTCAGACGCGATAAGGAGAGAGAGTTCATGAGTCTCCAGCAGGGAGACAGTGCCATAGTGATTACGCGCCGATTCGAGGCCTTGATTCAGTTTTGAGTTCTACTAGAGGTTTCCAGATGAGAGCTGGATGTGTCGGAGATTCGAGGAGGGTTTATGGCATGAGTTGAGGAGGGCTATAGTGCCCTTGGATATCCTGAGTTTCTCAGAGCTGGTAGAGAGGTGTAGTGCCATTGAGAGTATGGACCGGAGGCAGGGGCAGAGCAGAGGCGGCAGCGTAGTAGGGGTCCTATCAGAGCAGGTCATCAGAGGAGAGGTGATGGAGGTTCTCAGTGGAGGAGAGGATCATACGTTAGACCAGGACAGAGCGCTCAGACATCTGCACCACCAACACCAGTTACCCGTGAGGGCCAGCAGCAGAGGGCCCCAGTGTGTTTCAGATGCAGAGGTCCGCATTATATCAAGGATTGCACTGATAGATCTGGTTGCTACGTCTATGGCAAACCAGGTCATTTTGCTAGGGATTACCGACAGAGAGCGGTACAGCAGCAACCAACAGCCGACAGAGGAGTTGGTAATTCCAGAGTAGCTAGTGGTTTCAGAGAAGGAGCTGGGAGAGGGGTTCCGACAGCGGGACGAACCAAGCGGAAGCTGGTGGGCATGTAACACCCGGGTGCCGACGAGGGCAGGGAGTGGTTGCCGGTACAAGAAGGCACGGACAAGGAGTGGCTCCTGGCAGGCTTCTAGGCAGAGGGATACATGAATGAACCGATTACACACCCGAATGAGAGGGATCCTGAGACTGTAGGTATGAGACTATACAGTTGAGGAAGGCTTATATGAATTGATTGGTACTACCTATACTAACAAGATGCATCTTCATTTCGGTAGCCCATCACTTAAGAACTCCATAGTTATTCGAGCTTGACTTGGAGCAATTCCGGGATGGGTGACCTCCTAGGAAGTTTTCCCGGGAAGCGTGTGAGTGAGGACAAAGCACACTGAAAAGACCCGTGTTGGTTTGTGTGGACAGTCGTCAATCCATAGAGCAGCCAGGGATGTTACAATGTTCATGTGGGTGATGGCCCTGCATCAGTAGCTGTGACACCAGTTTTGAGCAGCAATGAATGTTTTTGTCCCTTTATTATACAATATTTGTATAGGTGCAAAATAACGTTTTGTGGACTGGAAGAGCAATTTTTTATTGTGACTTGGTTATGCTTTGTACTGTTGGGATATCAGTTATGGCAATTGTAGTGTGTAAAATTGAAATAAAAGTTGAAGTGTTTTATCTTTTCCCTCTACAAAGTGAAAGGACTTGCAGAAGATAGGCTTAAGAGTACACATTTTTGTTTATAAGATTTTCAAATTGTGTTAAATGAGGTAGAATGTCTCTGACAGGTGGGAAATTTACTTGATTTATCATCTTGGTCCTTCTTCTCGACCCATTTCCAGAAAATATAGGAAGAGAAAATAATTCTGATTTACATATTTAACAATTTTTCTTATATTTGTATATTTGCGAGTTTAAGTTTGTCTAATTACGTCAAATACATATTGCAGATCAAGATGATATTTCAGCTTTTTTAAGCAAACAGATAGCATGTTTTACGCGTTTTCAGGGTCATTGGTTACGTAAATGTAAATATATACATACAGCTTCTTGTTGTTTTATTTGTTTACCTTAAAATAAAGTTAGCTGTTACAGGTTGTCCAATGGAAAGAATGGCAGTCATTGCAGGACCTTGAATCGTTTTTTTTAAAGAGGCAAGCACAAGCTATAGAGATTCACTCTTCCGTATCTCACATTTCATTTTTTCATGTAAGAGTTTACTTCATGGCTTTCTGATTCATATTTTATTTTAGGTTCTTGATGTTATTGTGTCCAGCACAAATGATATGGGGCCTTTACTCTGTTGTAACTGCTATCCGCCCCGGAGCTTCCGCTGCTGTGCCATCCTCTCCCTATTCCCTTGGTGAGTCGTTCCCTCTTATTCACTCTCCAATTCAGTGGTGGTTGTTGCATTTGTGATTGTGCACAAATTTATGCATATCAATGGATTACAGGGTCGAAGGACAAGTTCTTCTCCAACAAAGGCAACGTTGAATTGCCTCCGTGCGATTCAAGGCTTTCTCTGTCCAATTCCAATTCTCAGATATCCGTGTTCAGACCAAACTCGATGAGATCTCGCTCCTCGCTGTTAATTCCTCATCCTTCCTCGTTTCCATTTGATTAGTTCTAGGTGTGGATATTTAATTTGGGAGATACAATTCCTTTCTCGTTGCTTCATCATTGATTTCTCTATTTTTGTGGCAAAATAATTTTACCTGTTTATTATGCTTGAGTTTATAGCATATGATTCCATTAATTTGTTGACCAAATACTTGATTATATGCCAAAAATAGTATGTATTTGATACAAAGTGATCAAAATTTGCTGTTACATTTTTTTAGCCATTTCAATCTTCCTTTGATTGCAATTACTTAGTTAGAGTACTTGCTTTTGAGAACAAATATAGTTTGTACAAACTAGAATTTGCATCTTGTAAAGTCCTTGCGATATAGATTTCTTTTCAAAGGTGCAAGTTAATTGCGATTCATCGCCAACTTTGTAAAAAAGCTTGCTAGTTAACCAGATTTGTCACCTTTAGGGATGGATGGGAAGGCTAATGGAGTGATTTGTTTTGCATTAGTTCTTGAAATATTTTGGGTATTTCTTCTTTGTTAGTTGTTATACCAGTCAAGAATTAGGAGCTGAAATATTGCAATGACAAGCTTACAACAATGTATACTAAAGTTTTGTAATATGTCAAGTTTTAGAATTTCACATAATGCCTAATTGTGTATCTATTTTCTTCTCCTTTTTCAAATGATTGAACATAAAAAGCGTTCATGATCTTCCTCGGAGTTATTACACTTTGAAAATTGAAGTTCTTTTGATGTATACAGTAGTGGTAATCATGTATTCATATTTAACTATTCAGGTTTTTCAAACAACCGCTGTTCGCCTTGGACAATCCACATGTATGGGTGTAGGCGGATCTCCCTTTAATGGAACAAACTTTGTTGATTGACTTGAGAAGTTCCTAGCAGATCCTCAGACCGAAGGTATTCTGTCATACTTTGTGTCATGTATATTACTGTCCTATAGTATTAATGGGATAGGTTCATTCACCATTGCTTGTTGTTTGTGTAATTCAGGTATCATTCTTATAGAAGAGATAGGAGGAATTGTATAAGAGGATGTTGCTGCACTAATTATGGTTCATTTCTAATTATTACCTTTGCATAAATTTCTGCCTTCTAGTTAATTATCAATACATGAAAAATTCAAATATATATAACACCAAGAACCTTTTGAGAATATTCCTAAAAAGTATGCTTACTACATGTTAAACACATTTGAAATTATTTGCCCACCATTCGGAAAAGGTGGGTTTGAGCCCAACCTAGCTATTTTTCCACATTCTTTGAGACTACCAAATACCAATGTATGTAAACTGATTCAACCGGCTGAAACTTGGGTTGCGACAGGTTTAGTGAGGTTTATTCAAGGTTTTTTTAATTCGACGTTTATTCCTGGTTTTAGTGATGATGGCTTAATAGTTCTGGTGTAAAATGAAGTGGTTCATCAGTATTCCGATAGAAGTGGCTACTCCTATAGTTCTATCAAGTGATTATATGGTTTACATAATCCTAATGTTAGAATTGTAAATTTCATCCTACTGTGATTCTTTAAAATTGCAATTCCAAATTCCATTTCAATGTTTCTAACCAAAAGAAAGGACACTTAATTGCTAGATGATGTGGCATGTTAGGCATGTTAGTTTGCTTCATTTTTGTAAGATATTAATGACACATCCTCAATTTGCCTTTGCAGCTATTGTGTCTGGTGGCAAGGGTACCGCACAAGACAAAATTAAAACCCTCAGGGAAGCTGGGGTCACAGTTGTGGAGTCACCTGCTAAAATTGGAGCTGCCATGCTGGATGTTTTCAAGTAGAGAGGCTTGGTGCAATAGTTTTGGTTCATTTAATTTTATCAAATCATTTTGGTTGTTATTGTCTATAACAAGTTCGAAACAATTGATTCCCATTGGTATTGATGGGCCATTTCTCCCTTTTTATTTTTTTTTATTTTTTTAGCAAGCTATGAGTAGAATTACTAGTGTGTTGGTTAGCTTAATATTTGTTAGTAGTGCATGCATGTATTGGTTAGTTATAGTAATTGTCTAGTGTAGGTTACCTACTTTGGTGATTGATTTTACATCACAGTAGCTAGGTTGTTCTCATGTTTTTTAGGTGGGCTTGGTACTATAGGTTGTATGCATTAATTGGGTGCTACTATATGTACACTGTCAATGCTGGGAAATTATATATATTCTTGGTGTTTTTAGGATTACATTAGCATAGGTTGTTGGTACATAATCTGTAACAGGAATCAGTCATCCAAATTGGTGGCTTGTGGCTGTTTTTGAGTACTTCTAGTACTCTTTCAATACAAATTTGATTTATCATAAAGAAAACTGTGAATTGTTGAGTGCAGGTGGGAAATGTAGAAAAACAAAGTGAATAATAAAAAAAAGAGGGGGGGATAGGTAGCGCTTTCTTGAAAAAACGTTGCCTAAAGTTTGCAATAGGCAGCGCCTATTTGAGAAAGTTCTATATATTACAAACTTTAGACATCGCTTCCCTAAGGAAGCACTGTCTAAAGTACTCAACAGATTGTCTTGTTTCTAACTTTAGACAGCGCTTTCTCAAGGAAGCGCTACCTATTCTTACTTTCAGTAGCGCTTTTTTAAGCGCTATCGAATCTCTCCCACCTTCAGTAGCGGGTGAATAGACGGCGCTTGGAAGTGCTACTAAAGGCAAACAAAAGCGCTATTAAAGCCCTTTTCTGTAGTAGTGTGATCACCTTGCCTCTTAAAGCTCATCTTAGAAAAGAGTAAAGGTTTTATGTATTTAATACAACTTTCAAATCTTTCATATCACACTCAGAGAGTGGAATAAATATAAAGTATGAAAAAGTGCGAATTAATATCAAATGATTGAATTCAATGAAGGAATGAAGAAGTAAATGAAGAGAGTAGATGCTTCTAGCGCAGTGTTCTTAATGATGTTCAACTTCTTGTCTTCATCCTCATGGTTTGGTCTATTTAAAGACTTCAATCAATTTGATCCATTAGGTAAAGCTTCAGAAAGTGTGTCATTTGATTTGTGCTTCTGGGACACCATTAATGCTAAAGAGTCGTTCTGTGTAAACATTAAATTCTTGTGAACGTTGAGTTTTGACAAGGTTGTCCAAGAGTACACTTTGTTCTGAGCAGCTGTTGTTTTAGAGTTTGCAGTAGTAGGATTCTTGTACTTGCAGTAGAGAGCTTACCTCTTTCAGTGCAACTCTCAGTTCACTTTCCAGAAAGCACTTTTACTTTGTACTAAAACAGCTAAAAAGTTACTGTTGTGGCACAGAGATTGCGTGTATATTCCTTAAAATCTTGAAACAAACGTTCTTTATTCTTTATCCTTTGTGCTATTGTCCAGAGGTCTTCGAGATCCTTAAGGAATGCATCTATTTTGAATAAGATGACTTGGACTTCATTTCTGACAAACTGACATTGTAGCAATGTTGGAAATTTAGACGGGTGCAAAGCAATCTAAAAGTAGACGAGTGCATGTGCAGTCCAAAACTAGACGGGTGCTTGTGCAGTCAAAAACTGGATTGGTGCTTGTGCAGTCCAAAACTAGACGGGTGCTTCACTGAGTCTTCTCCAGACAGATGCATCTTGCCACATCATCAAGTATATTGGAATCTTGACTGAGCGTTGACTTGGTCTTTGACTGTGTTGACTGAATTATTAGACGAGTGGTTTTTAGACGGGTCTAAAAACTGTTCTACCAAAAGGTAGACGAGTCATAAAATAGACGAGTGACCTTAAGTATATTTTCCTGCATACTTATCAGACATGTAGTAATTTCATATGGTTTAAAATTACCATACTTAGTCTATTGGGAATCATCAAAACTTAGAGAATCTACACATGGAATGTGTCTCAGACTTGTGAGCTCTCAACAGAGTTTACGTTTCAAATTTGAGGTCAATTGGACTTCAAATGAGCTCAGAATGCGACGAATCTCGTCAACTAGGGTTTTCTGGTCTAGCTGGCACTCTCGAGCGCCCAAATTTCTTGGTGGCAGACACGCGTCAAAATTGGACAGAACATGTGGTGAATTCCTTCTGGGCAAAGCAGTTGACTTTGGTAAACTCTCGAGCGCCCGTAGGGCCACGCTTGAAGCGCAGGTTAGGCAGAGGAGCTACAGTAATAAGAGGAGGAGACCCTTAGAGTTCCAAGAGGAAAATCACGTGTTCTTGAGAGTCACTCCGAAGACTGGAATTAGCAGAGTTATCAAGTCTAGAAATCTTACTCCTAGATTCATTGGACCTTTCTAAACTCTTCGACAGGTTGTTCCCGTAGCCGACCATATTGCCTTACCACCTAACCTTTGTAACCTTCATGATGTCTTTCACGTCTTCCAGCTTGAGCCCGAGTCTATACAATTGCGGGAGAATCTAAAGTATGAGGCTTTACCTGTTAGGACCACAGATAGAAAGATTAAGGAGCTTCGCGGTAGACAGATTCCTTTAGTCAAGGTAATTTGGGATGAGACTACGGGAGATGCGACTTGGAAGCGGGAGGCAGACATGAGGCAACAGTATCCACATATTTTCTGAGGTACGTAAATTTCGAGGATGAAATTTCTTTTAAGGGGAGTAGTAATGTAACATCCATGTGTTAAGACCTTTTTTAAGTGCATAATATGCATGTTTATGTGTTTGGAAGTTTTTTTGAAAAGTACGCAGACGAACGGCTTCAAATAGAGTGAAAACATAAATTAGGGTTTCCTACCCAGCTTGGAACGCTCAAGTGTATAGGGGGCCACGCACAAGCACCCATGATGATCAATTATGTGGCAATACGTGTCACACGGAGAACAGGGTCTAGCACATGCATCAGCTTGCTTCAAGATGAAGCAGATGACCTTGGAGGTCAATGTAACATCCGTGTTTTAGCATTTGTTTATACGTATGATGACTGTGTTTAAGACTTGGATTAGATGCTTGATATGTTGGTTAAGATGTAGGAATTTTTTCATGGCAATTACGCAATCAAATGAAGTCGGAACGAGTCAAAACAACAACTACGGTTGTTGTGCAGGAACACACACTCAGGCATGGCTCCTTCTGCGCTTAAGTGCAGCCACGCTCAATCGTGTCCAGTGGCACACTCAAGCGTGGGAGTCAGCCAGACAAGCTCTTGCTTTGACTCCATGTGGCAAGCTATGATTGGGTGCATGGGGCGGTGGAGCGGCGATCTTCACGATGAAGAAACCTCCCACGCTCAAGCGTGGCCCTTCCCACACTCGGGTGAGGATAGGCTAAATTGTAATAATAAAAAGGGCTTAAGGGGTGAAAGTCTGAGACTTTCCCAAATCTTAAGAACAGACAGAGAGAGAGTAAGAGAGAAAGGAGAAGGCAGAGGAGAGAGAGTGAACTTCAAGCTCGATTCCCGACCCGACCGATCGTCCTAACGCGATTCCGAATACACCGTTGAGATCGTGGTAACGATATATTCTAAACCCTAGCTTCCTTTTCTTCTCTAAGCTAAGGTAATCTATGCCCTTATTATGCCAAAATGTCGTCGATGACGGTATTGAGGTTATCTTTCAATCTGTCTATCGGTTTTCATTTCCGTTTTCAGATTAGGGTTACCCGTGTGGATAAATGACCCTATTGTGTTTTGATTAATGACAAAACTTAATTGATTATCACTTTGATTCAGTAACTACTTGCCAAGTTTAAGTGTTTTTATAAGATATCAATAGAGCAAGGAAGTGGATGCAAAGGATCATACAAGAAAGCAAGGATCATGAAGGAAGGCTTGAAGATGAAGAACCTTGAAGATGATTCCCAAAGAATATCAATCAAGGATTATTAGGGTTGTTATGCAAATAAAAATTTAAGTCTTTTCTCTTTGATTAAGCTCTCTAAAAACAATGAAAATGGTTTTCACTAATTAAAATAAACTTAGAATGAAAAAGGATTAATTGAACTGTACATCTATGTGTACATCGATGTACTTTCAGTTAATTAACAAACTTTTAATGAAAACATATGTGTACATCAATGTATAAATGCTATACATCAATGTATACATCGATTGATTCTGCATTTACTTGATCAGTATGCAAATAAGCTTCTGTACATCGATTGCAACATCGATGTGTAAGATCAAACAGAAGCCAAGACTTTTTGAAGGATGCATACAATCGATTGGTACATCGATGCATATGCAGAACTGAAGTAAAATATTTTTGAAACAATCAAACAATCGATTGATACATCGATGTATAAGCCTAAACAGAGGCTAAGACTTTTGACAATGACCATACAATCGATTGATCAATCGATGTAAAGACTTCTGGGCTGAGAATGTACATGTTCTTGAAGAACACAATCAATTTGGCAATCGATGTACTCAGTTATAAAATGGAAACTTTGTTTAATACATCGATTCCACAATCGATTGACGGATTACTGAAATTTTTCAAGAAAGTTTTTTTTGATCTTAACTGACTTGTAAAGCATGCCCAACGGATCTATTTTGGAATACAACTATATAAAGGCATGGGAAAACACCTTCTGAATAACAATTCATTCTATATTAAGATTAAACATGAATTTCTTAGAGAGAGCTTTTCATTGAAAATAATTGAGTTTTTCCATTAGAACTTCAATTTGTAATATCTGATTTCCTAGAATCTGAATCAAATCTTTTCCTGATGCAAAAGGAAGATAAGAGAGAAGGTTCTCTTGCTGTTTAGATCAGGAGTATAAGGGACTCTTGGTGGTTTGACAAGAGTAGAAAGGACTCTGGGGAATTGCAAGATTGCTTTGTCTGAAAAGCTGTCAATTGGGTAGAAGGAACCTGGGAGTTGAAGCTTGTAAAGAATCTTTATTTGCTTTATTGATGAATGTTTGTTTAAAAGAAATTGTTAAGGAATTATGAATGAAATAATCTGAATGTTCATATCTGAACTCAATATCCTTGTTAATCTTTCTTGTTTTGTTTAATTACTGTATTAATCACTCTTGTAAAAACACTTTTGGTTAGTTGGTTGACAAAAATCTTTTCAAAGGTAAATAAAATTTTTAGTTTTTGAAAAAATGGGAAAAAGTTTTAAAATTACCCATAAGCACTCCCCCCCCCCCCCCCCTGAGTATTTAGAAGCCACAACCAACAAGTGGCATCAGAGCTTTCACTCTCGTGTAAAGCTTAATAGCTTAAGAGGATGGCTTCAAATGACATCCTGGGAGAAGGGGATTCTCTAGCTAGACCCCCTGCATTCAATGGCACTGCCTATATGTATTGGATGTTGTTGAAAATGGTCCATACATCCCTTTTCTTCTTGATGTAAATGGCACCAAGACAAATAAGCCAAGAACTAATTGGGATGATGATGACAAGAAAATAGTAGGTTATAATGCTAAAGCTAAAAATATTATAACTGCTGCTTTGAGTTATGATGAATTTTTTAGGGTCTCTAATTGTAAGACAGCCAGGCAAATGTGGGATACGTGCAAATTACTAATGAAGGAACAAGTGATGTGAAGAGCACAAGAATGAACTCACTCATGCACGAGTATGAACTCTTTCATATGAAGAAGATGATGACATCAATGATATGCGAAGGAGATTCACCCACATTTTGAATCAACTGAATGGACTTGGAAAGTGTATTTTAGATGAACAACAAATCAACAAAGCTATGAGATGTTTGACAAGAGAATGGCAACCAAAAATCACTGCTATAGTTGAATCAAGAGACTTAGAAACCATGAACATTGCTACACTATTTGGAAAGCTCAAAGAACATGAGATGGAGCTTCATAGGTTGAATAATCATGAAGAGCAGGAGAAAAAGAAGAAAGGCTTATCACTAAAAGCACAAATCTCCAAAGAAGTCCTTGATAGTGATAAAGATGAAGTTGAGGAGGATGAAGATTTTGAAGAAGATATGGGACTATTGGTCAGGAAATTCAAAAGATTTCTCAAAAAGAAGAAATCCTTCAATAAAAGGCCCTCAAGCTTCTTTCCTAAGAAGAACCCTTCAAAAGCTGAAAGTTCAACATCAAATGTGAAATGCTATGAATGTGGCAAACCTGGACATTACAAGAATTAGTGTCCTAAACTTCAAAAAAAGGACAAGCATGATAAATATGAGTCCAAGGACAGGAAGAATAAAAAAGCCAAAAAGAGAATACATAGCATGTGTGGAAAATGACATGGATTCCTCTGAAGATTATGAGGAAGAAGAGGCAAATCTCTGCCTTATGACTCACCATCAAAGTGACAATGAAAATGAAGATGAGGTAAATGGTATTCCCCCTACTTATGATGAACTACAAGATGCTTTTGATGAATTGCATAGTGAATATCTCAAAATTTCTAAGCAATTAATGTCATCTAGGAAAGTC
Organism: Sophora flavescens; assembly: GCA_030762895.1. Lineage (NCBI taxonomy): Eukaryota > Viridiplantae > Streptophyta > Magnoliopsida > Fabales > Fabaceae > Sophora > Sophora flavescens. Next base: position 186,069,402 of record CM061063.1, on the reverse strand, counting down.
ATTGCTAAACAATGTAGTGATTATGCATATCTTCAAATTAAGAATACATAATTAGAAGCTAAAAACAGTAGGTTAAGTGCATCTAGTTCTACATGCTCTATTTGCAATATTCTGGAAAAAGAGGTGGAAAAACTGAAAAGTGTTGTATCTAAATTTACAATGGGAAGAGATAACCTAAATGTCATATTAGGACAACAAAAAGGAGTATATGATAAAGCTGGAATAGGTGACCAACCAGCAATGCATGAAAAAGCTTTTAAGAAACTCTTTGTTGCACCTAAATCTTCTAGTAGTTCTTTTGTTTAAATGTTTCTCTTGTGCAAGAAAAGGACATTGAGACAACCCGATGTCCCATTAAAGAACTGTATTTAATTTACTTACTAATCGTGTTATTAGCGTTAAACGACTATATATAAACAGCGGAAGAAATTAAAAATTAAAATAAAACAACCATCACACACACACACACATACACACACATATATATACATCCATACATAAACATATACATCATATAAGTACTGTAGAGGGAATCCTATCAGTAGGATCCCAAATATATACAAACCAGAAGTATAACAAAAATACATCAACAAACTAAAACAGAAAATGCCTCACCGACTCTCAACCCCCAGTCCCCCCTCAAAAGTACATCAAAACTTCACACACACCTGTACACACCTAAATAGATAGCAATGGCCTGTACCATCACAAACTACTACCCTCACTGTCACCCGAGTTTGACGGCCCCACTACTCCTCTGCTACGTTAGAAGAGCTCCTCTCAGAAGACCTCTGGAACAGTCGTCGGTAAGCTCTGCTGTCTCTGGATGACAACCTGGAGGACTCAGATCCTGTTGCTCTAACTGTCGCTCTAACATCGGGAAACTCAGGTACCTCCTGGGCAAGCATAGGATCAATATCTGGTACAACCTGGTCCTCCTCGTGGACTGGTGCAATCATCGGTACTGGCTCGAGTGCAGGTGCTGGCTCTGGTACTGGTGCCTCAACTGGTATAGGAACGGGAATTGGTACCACATCAGGCATCAGCGGTAAAGGTGTATCTGGAAATACAATCGGGAATGGAAAAGTCTGTCCCACTTGGAAGGTCCCCACCATCCCAAACGGGGCTCCATTCCCTACTCCAGCTGACACCGAGATAGGACCCGTATAAACAGCAAACCGAGTGACTGGGTCCACTAGCCACCCGTTTGCATCTACGAAATCAAGCTCAAATGTCCCCGTGAAGGGGAACCGCGCCGGCTATGCCATCCAAGGATGGTCCCAATGAGCCATCATCCTAATACGGGTCTATTTACAACAGTAAAGAAAACAAAGTACAAAGAAAGAAGAAATGGGATAAGAAACTATTTAACATCAAATATGGAAAGGGTTTAGCAACATCAAATCAATAACATCACACCAAACTTGCATCGTCAAATACCTCCACACACACGCACACACACGCACACACACACACACACACACACACACACACACACACACACACACACACACAACCATCCTCAAAACATATTATTTTACTCTACCCTTCACCATGATGCAAATGCAATGTGTATGATAACGTGGCTACCACCAATACGGATATCCATATCTCAATCAAACGACTTGTCTCCAGAGTCCCCGGTGCACATCCTCATCCTCAGTCAGAATGCCCATGCAAAGCAATGGCACTATAGTTGCATGGTATACATCGGCGCACACTCTGGTTCTCTCGTAGGGGTACTCATGCAATGAATGAACTATAGTTGCAACTCAAATACTAAATGTCTGGGACGATCCTGCAAGTACCCTGAATCACCGGAATACACCCCTCATGCATATGAATAATATCGCTGACCATCTCTCGGGTCATCCTCTAGAGCCTTAACCTCTCATCATTATCTCATAGATAACCTCAACCATCACATATCATCAATCTCATCATAATATCCAAAATAAATATCTCGGTTAGGAACTTCTGGAAACATGTATCATGTACACCCACATACATCACCATAACCTTCCATGTATCATTACTTAGAAAATTTTAAGCACAAATAATCACTCATCATGTCATCATTTCTAACAATCTAATATCTCTCTCTCTCTCTCTCTCTCTCTCTATATATATATATATATATCATCAATCTAATAATCATAAATCATCTAGGCAATTCATCATATATCAACCAACACATCATGAACAGTTAAACAGACAAACCATGCAACCTCGAATATAATAATTTTAACCTTACGGCGATAAACCTACAATTCTAATATCATCATTGGTATCATTAAGTAGTCCCCAATGTGATATTGATATTGTCCGTTACTCGCTACCTAGTAGGGTTTAGGTCGCCCTACGCCATTATTGAAATAAATGTCACTTTGTCGTTTCCGACGTTAGATGGCTTATTTCCCCCACCTTATTGATGTGCGCAATTTCCCATACATACTTTGAATGCGTCCGTGCTACCGACACAAACCTCAACACGTTTTCTAACAACGTTCTGAACAGTCGCTACATTAAACGAAATTCGGACAAGAAAGTGAGTTCAAGACCTAGGAGAAAGGACATCAAAAATGCTACTGTCCGAACTCCATATATCACATTCCCAGATCTTTATTTACAAATTTGAACAGTGAGAATTAAGAAATACTCGTCCTTAACCTCCTCCAATATGTTCATCCAGAACCAACGGTGAACGAACCTTGGATGGTCGTTCTATGGTGACAGGTTAGATGTTATACGGGTTAAGTTTCTCACCATCTAAGTCCACTGTGCGAGCTGAATATCTCACACTCTGGAGGTTATTACGAAATTCGGACCATTGGATATGAAGAACCACCAGTCTAGAACCTTCATATCAAATTTGAGCCGGGTCCAACGGTGGAAGAGTGTTTAGTGACGGTTACACAGTGAACACTCCAACCAAACTCTCCAACACTCAACAATGGTTGCCTAACTCTTCTTTTTCTCTCATTTTCTCTCCGCACCTGCATTTTTTTTCTCTTGAGTTCAGGTAAAAAATGAGGTAGCTCCACTAGTTTTATTTGCTTTGCTTTTATTATATTTAACATTAGGTGTCATTTAGACTTAGGTGTCATGCATTAGATTGATTAAGTGCATGACATGCATTTTAGGTGTCATCTAGTTAGTTTAGTGGAATCCAAGTGTCCTATTGGTGGTAACCACACCCATGCAACCTTCCCTCTTAGTGACACGTGTTCAATTGTGACATGTGTCATCCACATATGTTGCCGCGTGTTACCCTATCAGCACAACCGGATATTTTCTTCTGCATTTTCCCGTGTAACCTACTGTTGGGATATTCTTCTGTATTATTTTAGGTTACTCCTAATACCTATTGTACTCAGGCCCAACCTAAATTAATATTTCGACTCTCTGTTAAATAATCGATCAACTAATCGCTCGGTTTGCGTTTATTTGCGTTCTGGACTAGTTTCAACTCTAATTCTCCTCAAACTTGAAATATAAGCCCACTGACACCTAAGGAGCATGATTAAACCTTCAAACCTGCTTAATCCTTTCATCATACACTACTCGAGAAAACGGGGTGTTACATTACCACCCCCTTAAAAGAAATTTCGTCCTCAGAATTTACGTACCTAAAAACAAATGGGGATACTGTTGTTGCATGTCTGCCTCACGGTCCCATGTAGCATCTTCGGTAACCACATCCTATATGACCTTAACCAATGGAATCTGTTTACCGTGAAGTTCTTTAATCCTTCTATCTACAATCTTAGCTGGAAAAGCCTCATATTCTAGATTCTGTCGGAGTTGTACAAACTCAGGCTCAATTACATGACAAGGATCTAGGTAATATTGTCTCAACTGAGAGACGTGAAAGACGTCCTGATAAACCACTGGCTTATCTAGTTTTATGACTAGATAAACTAGGGTTTATGTGCCAATTAGTCGAGTTCACTCTCGTTTTCGCCCAAATTTGCCTTGTTTTGTCCCTAAGTTGGACTTTGACTCGTTTTGCGTCTTTTGTGAAGTTTTTAGCTTCTTTTGGATAGAATTACGCTTGTGGTTGCTTGTGTTGTTTTCAGGTCCATAAGTGAAGCTGTAAGAATTAAGGAAAGTCAAGAAATAGTGGAGATTGCCATTCTGGAGATTCTCGCCCCGCGAGAGGAAGCTCGCCCCACGAGAGTTTGAAGACCCGAGAAGACAGAGACCATCACGGCCTAGCCGTGATTCACATCACGGGGCATGAAAGGAAGGTTCGCGTCGTGAGACATCCTTCGCGTCGCGAGACATCCTTCGCGTCGCGAGACATCCTTCGCGTCGCGAGTGTGTGAACTCCAGAAAAGCACCAGAGTCAGAGACCATCACGGCCTAGCCGTGATGTATATCACGACCGTGACCCTAAAAGCCACACAAGTCAGAGACCATCACGGCCTAGCCGTGATGTGTATCACGGCCGTGACCCAAAATCCACACAAGGCAGAGAACATCACGGCTTGGCCGTGATTCACATCACGGGCCGTGACAAGAGGGCTCGCGTCGCGAGACATCCTTCGCGTCGCGAGGGTTTGAAAATCACAGAAGCTCCAGAAACAGAAACCGTCACGGCCTGGCCGTGATGGCCATCACGGCCGTGACGCGTGGCCTCCTTATAAATAAAGCAGATCAGAATAGAAAGAGATGACTTTTTGGATCAGAACTGATTTCAGATCTTTTGTAATCCTTATTCTGGGGCTGCGTCTCCTCTTCTCTTCTCTTAATTCTTAGTCTTAGGATGATTTCCGATTGTACGTGCGTCGTTGTTACGGACATGAGGAACTAATCCTCTTGTCTAAGGGATCGATGAAGCCACCCATGGCGGCATAGTGTTCATGTAATGTAACTCTCTCTCCTTTAATTCAATTATTGTTTTCCAATTCTGTTTTCATTGAGTCGATTATATGCTAGCGTGATCGACTAGTTAAACGTGTTGAGGCCTAGCGGCGATTCGCGTTTTAGAACTTGAATTGGGATCATCGGTCGAGTATTGCACGAGAGTGAGTAGGAGATCGATGCAACCTATAGGGAACAAGAATTAATAGAATTCGAGATTAGGATTATGAGACCTAGTAAGTAATTAATCCAATCGTCGAATACGTCCTAATGAGCACGGAAGTGGATTTAGGAGAATTTAGGGGTCCCGGTTGACATTAAAATTGAACTTAGGGAGGAGAATATCATCACTTGGGTACTTTGCACGATTGGGCAGGTGGATTCGAAACCTTAGATGCTTTTAATTCCAGATTTCATCACCATATCTTTGATTGATTCGATTGTTAATTTGAATTGTGATCTTAGTTGCTTTCCAACCACTTTCTCTACTTAACCAACTTATCGGATTTCTCGCGAAATTAGTCGAATTGGTAACCCAATCCTTGTGTTCGACCTCGGTAGACTCTTACCGTGTTTTATTACTTGCGACGACCCGGTACACTTGCCGGTGAGTCACAACAAGTTTTTGGTGCCGTTGCCGGGGATTGGCACAACCAATCTTCCTAATTTTTTAGGAAATTTGATTGATTGGTTAAGTTGATTTTATTTTTTATTTTATTTTTCTGTTATTTCGTTATTATTTTTCTCTGCTTCCTTGATTCCACTTGGTCTTTGCCTGTTTTTGTATGCGAGGTACCCTTCTACAAGAGGACTTGCTATTTGATTCCGAGATCACCAGGACCGAGAGACAATTAAGGAAAGAAGCCAGGGAAAGGAAGAGGTTGGAAGCAATTAAAATAGAGGGCATGACTGAAGAAAATCCTCCTCCTCCTCCTCCTAGTTACAAGCCTCTCTTCGAGTACGATCTACCCAGCTTGGGAGATTGCGACTCTTCTATCGTGAGGGGCAACCTGAATACAGACTCTTTCAGAGTGGAAGCCTGTGTCACATACCAGATCCGGGAGAATCAGTTTGATGGGAGTGGCAAACAGGACCCGCATAGACATATCACTCGCTTCCTGGAAGCTTGTGACTTGCAGAAGACCAGGGGAGTCTCTCAGGATGAGTTTCGCTTGCGGCTTTTCCCTATCTCTCTTAGGGATGTCGCTCGCGATTGGGTTGACAGTTTGGATAGGAACAGCATCAGAACTTGGGAGCAAATGGCACAGAAGTTCCTAACCAAATATTTTCCTCCTCAGAAAGCGGCACAAGCAAGAATAGCCGTTACATCTTTCAGGCAGACAGAGGATGAAACATATAATGAAGCTTGGGAGAGGTACAATGGCTTATTGAGAAGATGCCCTTCAGCGTTCTTTGACCCCGTCTCAAAAGTTCAACACTTCTTTAATGGGTTGAGGGGACGCTATCAGATGAACTGTGATGCCGCAGCTGGCGGTTCTTTCTCATATTTATCAGCTGAGGATGGATGAGCATTGTTAGAGAAAATGTCATATAATGATTACAACCGTGGAAGGGAAACCTCAAATGGAATCAGTTCTGGGGCAATGGAGGCCATTCTTGAGCAAAACAGATTGTTGAAGATGCAAGTGGCGGCTTTGTCAGAGAACAAGAAGGCTAATGTGTTACACGAGGGAATGCCTCCAGGTTGTGGTAATTGTAATGGAGATCATGACACTCGAAACTGTCCATTCAACTTCCCTCAGGAACATGTGGACTCATGCCACAACTTTTATGACACCGTGCCCCAGAATAACTATCAGAGGAACAGACAAAATGACTACAATCAGAATCAAAATAGGGGGTACATGAGGAGAGACCATCCGGGTTTCGCTTGGAGTAATGTTAATGGTGGTCTAACCGGTCAACAACCTCCTCAGCAGAATTGGCAACAACCTCAGCAGGGTATAAGGCCGAACATTGGAATTCAACAGTGCAATACCCAGCAGGCTCTTCCAGGGGCTAGTCAGTTGCAAATAACAGATGGTGGAAGACAACCGTGGGAGCTGGCTATTGAGAAGATGAGTGCAGCAATGGAAAAGATGATAATCAACACAGACACGGTGAATACGAAAGTTGACAAGTTAACAACGCATACAAGGGCGGCAATTCACAATTTAGAGACACAGATGGCCCAACTCGCAAAGCAACTTAATGAGCGTCTCCCAGGCACTTTCCCAAGTAATACCGAGAACAACCCCAAGGGACAATGCAACGTCATATCTACTAGAAGCGGAAGGGTGTTGGAACCTAACAGGGGTGCAACTAGTTCTCAAGATGACAAGGCCCCGAAACAACTACCCGTCGAGGAAGAGCAACCAGAGAAAGAAGGGTTGGCAAGTGACAAGGCACCGGAGCAAGGGGGAAGGCTGAAACTTGTGGATGAGGAGTTCCGAAAGAAGAAGTGGGTTGAACCCCAAGACCTCCCACCTTACATGAAGGTACCGTATCCTGAAAGATTGAAGAAGCCTCAACAGGATAAGAAATTCAATAAGTTCCTTGATGTCTTCCGAAAACTTCAGATTAACATTCCATTTGCGGAAGCCTTGGAACAGATGCCATCATATGCCCGGTTTATGAAGGAGCTTCTCACCAAGAAGCGGAGGATAGTGGATGAGGAAACGGTTGCTTTGACCGAGGAGTGTAGTGCCATTCTTCAGAGAAAACTACCTCCAAAGTTGAAGGATCCCGGTTCTTTTTCGATACCATGCACCATTGGGGGAATGACCTTCGGAAAGGCATTATGTGATCTAGGGGCAAGCATCAACTTGATGCCCCTATCGATGATGAAGAGGCTAGGGATCAAAGAAGTAAAGGATACGCGAATGTCACTCCAACTGGCCGATCGTTCTATCAAATATCCCTATGGAGTAGTCGAAGACTTGCTCGTGAAAGTTGACAAGTTCATATTCCCAGTGGACTTTGTGGTGCTCGATATGGATGAAGACGCTGAGATCCCTCTCATATTGGGTAGGCCCTTCTTGGCCACCGGGGGTGCCTTGATAGATGTGCGGCAAGGGAAACTCACTTTAAGGGTGCATGATGATGAGGTGGTCTTCAATGTCTTTGAAGCGATTAAGCACCCGGAAGAGAAGTCAGCTGTGTATCAAGTGGATGTGGTGAACCCAACTGAAAAGGTAAAGGCAACTCGAGAAGACCATGATCCTTCACTTGCAACAGTATCGGTAGAATCTCATGAGGAAGACAGTGAGGAGAAAGGCCCTTCGGGGGATGAAGTCTATCTTGAGTGGCTACGAGACATGGAACCCATACCGAGTCTCCCAAGGGAAGAATGTGCGAAGGAAGAGCTCAGCAGCAAAGGCAAGAAAAAGAAGGGTAAAGCACCAAGGTTGAAAGGTGGCGTAACCGTGGTGGTCAATGCAAACAACGAGTTGATCCCAAAAAGGACCATCACGGAGTGGAGAGTTCGTGCTGATTATAGAAGGATGCTGGACTTAAATGAGCTGTCCGGGAACAGTAGGAGAGCTTATGAAAGGGCAAGAGCCTACAGAATACGGACTGAGGCATGGAATGGCAAGCAAGATCTACATCCGGATTAACCCTTAGGGGTGACTTGAGTCAGGCTCGGGACGTTAAACAAGCGCTTCTTGGGAGGCAACCCAAGCTAGGTACCCTCTCCTTTCCTCACTCTTGTTTTTGTTTGGTTTTTCTTTTTGTTTTTGTTTTTGTTGTCACTCTTGAATAATTTAAGAAGATCAAGAGTTGTTGTATGAATGTCGTGTCGGCAAGCTTGTTGGGTTTTGATTAAATTGAGCATAGATTGATTGCATGAATTATTTGACCATTGATGATCCCCCCTAGGTTCTAATAATAGAAAAGTTGATCCCCACTTAAAAATTGAAAACTGAACTTTGAGAACCTTGTTGTGATTACTTGATTTATGATAAGTTTGGGGTGAGGGGGGGTGCACACACTAGGAATTGTATCTCGGTCAAACAATTTGCAAAATGTCCAGGTGAGGATTTGAGCCTCCAACTCTGTTTTTGAATGTGTGAATCACTGTTAAGTTGCACTTTCCCGAATTTGCTTGAATCTCTATATGGTTTGCATGTTTATGTGTTGCATCAAATGATTTAGGCAATTTTCTTTGAATAACTACTTGGCCTGAAAAGAACCATCCCTAATGCATGTTCCCTAGTTAGCCAAATTGAGCCCAATTGACCTATTGTTTCTTGATGACCCTACATTATGAGCCGAAAATATGAAAAACCATGTTAACCCAATCTTAGGATTAGGATAGCATGGAAGCTTAATGAGAAAAGAGTTGTGAGAAGCTAAGTTTGGGGTGGCTGCGAGGTGATATGTCATATTGGGATGAGAAAAATAAAATAAAGGTTGACCCGAGGCAAAAAGAAAAGAAAAGAAAAGAAGAAAACAAAGAAAACAAAAAAAAAAAAAATTTGCCAAAAGAAAAGGGGCAAAACAAAAATAATAGCAAGGAAAAGGTTGTAGTTACCCGAGCCCAAATGAAAAATGGAAAAAAAGGAATTTGAGTGGAAAATGTGTTTAATGCTCATGCTCTCTTAGTTCCTAGGGACTTAAGCCTAAATATCCTTGTATATCCTACCCTGAGCCAGGCCCCATTACAACCTTTAAAAGACCTTCTGATGTTGCATGCATGTTTTCGTGGGAACCATTTTTGAGATGAAAATCAAATTCATGGGAAGTGCTCTTGATAAGTGAAATTGAGTGAAAAAGTTGATAGCCTAGACAAACTTGAGCGAATGAGTGAAATACAACATGCCCTTGTGAGGAAGGCAATTGTTTGAAATAGGTGATCTTCCTTTGTGTGTATCTTTGAGCCTCAACTTAGAGTAATGATGGCATGAATGATAACTTCTCAATTGTTTAAAGTAGATGAATGTGGGGATTACATTGATGAAAAAGGGGGGGAAATCAAAGAAGAAAATCCGTTTTGTAAAGTCGCATGAAATTTGTGCGAAATTGATTAGATCTTTAGGCTTGCCAAGTCTTGAGTCGTTTTTGAGTTTTAAGCTTGCTTGGGGACAAGCAAGGTTTAAGTTTGGGGTGTTTTGATAAGCCTCTGGCTTATCTAGTTTTATGACTTGATAAACTAGGGTTTATGTGCCAATTAGTCGAGTTCACTCTCGTTTTCGCCCAAATTTGCCTTGTTTTGTCCCTAAGTTGGACTTTGACTCGTTTTGCATCTTTTGTGTAGTTTTTAGCTTCTTTTGGATAGAATTACGCTTGTGGTTGCTTGTGTTGTTTTCAGGTCCATAAGTGAAGCTCTAAGAATTAAGGAAAGTCAAGAAATAGTGGAGATTGCCATTATGGAGATTCTCGCCCTTTCATAAGCTCTCCTACTGTTCCCGGACAGCTCATTTAAGTCCAGCATCCTTCTATAATCAGCACGAACTCTCCACTCCGTGATGGTCCTTTTTGGGATCAACTCGTTGTTTGCATTGACCACCACGGTAAGAGTCTACCGAGGTCGAACACAAGGATTGGGTTACCAATTCGACTAATTTCGCGAGAAATCCGATAAGTTGGTTAAGTAGAGAAAGTGGTTGGAAAGCAACTAAGATCACAATTCAAATTAACAATCGAATCAATCAAAGATATGGTGATGAAATCTGGAATTAAAAGCATCTAAGGTTTCGAATCCACCTGCCCAATCATGCAAAGTACCCAAGTGATGATATTCTCCTCCCTAAGTTCAATTTTAATGTCAACCGGGACCCCTAAATTCTCCTAAATCCACTTCCGTGCTCATTAGGACGTATTCGACGATTGGATTAATTACTTACTAGGTCTCATAATCCTAATCTCGAATTCTATTAATTCTTGTTCCCTATAGGTTGCACCGATCTCCTACTCACTCTCTTGCAATACTCGACCGATGATCCCAATTCAAGTTCTAAAACGCGAATCGCCGCTAGGCCTCAACACGTTTAACTAGTCGATCACGCCAGCATATAATCGACACAATGAAAACAGAATTGGAAAACAATAATTGAATTAAAGGAGAGAGAGTTACATTACATGAACACTATGCCGCCATGGGTGGCTTCATCGATCCATTAGACAAGAGGATTAGTTCCTCATGTCCGTAACAACGACGCACGTACAATCGGAAATCATCCTAAGACTAAGAATTAAGAGAAGAGAAGAGGAGACGCAGCCCCAGAATAAGGATTACAAAAGATCTGAAATCAGTTCTGATCCAAAAAGTCCTCTCTTTCTGTTTTGATCTGCTTTATTTATAAGGAGGCCACGCTGGAGATTCTCGCCCCGCGAGAGTTTGAAGACCCAGGAAGACAGAGACCATCACGGCCTAGCCGTGATTCACATCACGGGGCGTGAAAGGAAGGTTCGCGTCGCGAGACATCCTTCGCGTCGCGAGTGTGTGAACTCCAGAAAAGCACCAGAGTCAGAGACCATCACGGCCTAGCCGTGATGTATATCACGGCCGTGACCCTAAAAGCCACACAAGTCAGAGACCATCATGGCCTAGCCGTGATGTGTATCACGGCCGTGACCCAAAATCCACACAAGGCAGAGAACATCACGGCTTGGCCGTGATTCACATCACGGGCCGTGACAAGAGGGCTCGCGTCGCGAGACATCCTTCGCGTCGCGAGGGTTTGAAAATCACAGAAGCGCCAGAAACAGAAACCATCACGACCGTGACGCGTGGCCTCCTTATAAATAAAGCAGATCAGAACAGAAAGAGAGGACTTTTTGGATCAGAACTGATTTCAGATCTTTTGTAATCCTTATTCTGGGGCTGCGTCTCCTCTTCTCTTCTCTTAATTCTTAGTCTTAGGATGATTTCCGATTGTACGTGCGTCGTTGTTACGGACATGAGGAACTAATCCTCTTGTCTAATGGATCGATGAAGCCACCCATGGCGGCATAGTGTTCATGTAATGTAACTCTCTCTCCTTTAATTCAATTATTGTTTTCCAATTCTGTTTTCATTGTGTCGATTATATGCTAGCGTGATCGACTAGTTAAACGTGTTGAGGCCTAGCGGCGATTCGCGTTTTAGAACTTGAATTGGGATCATCGGTCGAGTATTGCACGAGAGTGAGTAGGAGATCGGTGCAACCTATAGGGAACAAGAATTAATAGAATTCGAGATTAGGATTATGAGACCTAGTAAGTAATTAATCCAATCGTCGAATACGTCCTAATGAGCACGGAAGTGGATTTAGGAGAATTTAGGGGTCCCGGTTGACTTTAAAATTGAACTTAGGGAGGAGAATATCATCACTTGGGTACTTTGTATGATTGGGCAGGTGGATTCGAAACCTTAGATGCTTTTAATTCCAGATTTCATCACCATATCTTTGATTGATTCGATTGTTAATTTGAATTGTGATCTTAGTTGCTTTCCAACCACTTTCTCTACTTAACCAACTTATCGGATTTCTCGCGAAATTAGTCGAATTGGTAACCCAATCCTTGTGTTCGACCTCGATAGACTCTTACCGTGTTTTATTACTTGCGACGACCCGGTACACTTGCCGGTGAGTCACAACACGTCCTGATGATTAGAAAGGTTACGCGGTAAGGCTATATGGTAAGCTACTGGACCGATTCATCAAAGAATCTGAAAAGGTCCAATGAATCAGGGAGTAAGCTTTCTAGACTTTATAGTTCTGCCAATTCCATTCTTCGGAATGACTCTCAAAAACACATTATCACCTTCCTGGAACTCTAAGGGTCTCCTTCTCTTGTTACTGTAGCTCCTCTGCCTATCCTGTGCTTTCTTCATTTTCTCTCTTATCTTCCTGACTTGTTCCATTGTCTGATGTACCACATCAGGACCCAACACTTGACTCTCACCATTCTCATACAAAAACAACGGAGTCCGACATTTTCTCCCATATAAAGCCTCATACAGTGCCATCCCGATATTGTTGTGGATATTGTTATTGTATGTGAACTCAATCAAAGGTAGGAACTCGTCCCAACTGCCAATATGTTCCAACACACAGGCTCTTAAAAGATCCTCCAATGACCGAATTGTCCTCTCTGACTGCCCATCCATTTAGGGATGATAAGCTGAGCTCATCCTCAGCTTCTTCCCCAAAGCATTGTGTAACTGTCTCCAAAATCTAGATGTAAATCTAGGATCTCGGTCGGAGACAATACTCGACGGCACACCGTACAACCTTACAACTTCCTTGATATAGATATGTGTTAACCTTTCTAAAGTGTAACTCTCACCAATAGATAAGAAGCGAGCACACTTCGTCAACCTATCGATGATAACCCAAATCGCATCAAGTTTCTTCGGAGTTCTTGGTAATCCAACCACAAAGTCCATAGCTATACTATGCCACTTCCATTATGGGATATCTAAAGATTGCAACAAACCTGTAGGTTTATGATGCTCTATCTTTTCTTTATAACAAACTAAACAAGATAGAAGATATCCCGCCACCTCCTTCTTCATCTTTGGCCACCAAAACATCTTCTTCAAGTCTTGATACATCTTGGTGGCTCCTAGGTGAAAACTCAACTTACTCTTATGTGCCTCTTCTAAGACCAGCTTCCTAAACTCTAAGTCCTCCATCACACATATCTTATCTCTAAACCTCAACTAACCATCAGATCCTCTATTAAACTCTGAAACCTTACCTTCATTTATGCTTCGATTCACTTCTTGCAGATATTCATCCTGAACCTGTTTAACCTTAAGATCTCTCAGAAACTCACTACTAATTGTGATCATACCTAAGCATATTCTATCCTCAGTCAAATCCATACCTAGGTTCATATCTCTAAACTGTTCAATCAATTCCAATTCTTTTACCATCATTGCGGACACATGTAAAGATTTCCTACTTAATGCATCTGCCACTACATTAACTCTTATGATCGCTGAACATATTAAACTTAGCTCCATAGAGATAGTGTCGCCATATCTTCAACGCGAACACTATAGCCGCTAACTCCAGATCATGGGTCGGATAATTCCTTTCATGAATCCTCAACTGTCGGGAAGCATAAGCCACAACTCTTCCCTCTTGCATCAAAACACAACGCAACCCTTGATATGACACATCACAATACATGTCAAACTGTCCTAAACGATCTGGTAATGTCAGCACTGGAGATGTAGTCAACTTCTCCTTCAACTTCTGAAAACTCTCTTCACACTTCTCTGTCCACACAAACATCGTACCTTTTCTCGTTAACTGCGTCATAGGCAATACAATCTTCGAGAAACCTTCAATGAACCTCCTATAATAACCAGCTAAACCTAGAAAGCTTCTCATCTCACTGACTGACTTAGGACTCTCCCACTTAATCACAGCCTCCACCTTAGCTGGATCAACTGCTATCCCTTCCTTATTGATTTTATGACCTAAAAACTGAACCTCCTCTAACCAAAATTCAAACATCAAGAGCTTAGCATATAACTGCCTATCTCTCAACACTTGCAACACAACTCTCAGATGTTCATCGTGTTCTTCCCGGCTATGGGAAAAAATAAGGATATCATCTATGAACAAATCCCGTTCATGTAATCCATGAACACTACTGGAGCATTAGTCATACCAAAAGCCATAACCAAGTACTCGTAGTGTCCGTACCTCGTTTTGAAAGCTGTCTTAGGTATATCTTCCTTCTTCACCCTAATCAGATGGTATCGTGATCTTAAATCAATCTTAGAAAACATTGAAGCTCCCTTTAATTGATACATCAGATCATCTATTCTAGGCAACGAACACTTATTCTTGATTGTCACCTTATTCAACTACCTGTAATTCATACATTACCTAGCACTTCCGTCATTCTTCTTTACAAACAACACCGATGCTCCCCACAGCGAAACACTAGATCTGATGAATTCCTTCTTCATCATATCATCCAACTGTTTCTTTAATTCAGTCAACTCTACAGGTGACATCCGATAAGGATCTATTGTGGTCGCGCTGTCGTGCACGCGCCAAAAAGAACGAGCGGTTTTTAAAACTATAGTTTAGGGCGACAACTCGGATGTCGTCTCACAAGGACTCTTGAAGTGTTATTTATCACAAAAATCAGTTTTGGGGGGGGGGGGGGGGTTGGATTGGAATGCAAATAAGAAACAAAGCAATGAAAACAGAGTAGTTGAAAAGATTATCAAATAGCTAAAGACGATTAATCCATTGTTCTCGATTTCCCACTATCATAGGTTCATGCAATTTCCAAGCCCTAAGCAGATTCTAATCCCCTCCCGGTTGTAGCAACAATTTACAAGCGAAACCACTACTACAGATATATGTCCCTATTCCCGAATTAAGCAAACGGGGTTAAGCCCTTCGTGAACTAAGCGAACACGAAATGTACACACGCGAATTAAGCAAACGCGATTAATTATAGGAACATGATATCACCAAACATAAATCAACACAACACAATATACTCCTGAATTAAGCAAACATAAATATATAGCATGGCATTGAAAAGGGAAAAGCATACAAAACAGGAAATACAAGAACCTCAAGTGTAGTGGAAATCGATTACAATAGATTAATCCTAGAAACTTAGTTCTCCTGGAATGTCAGCTAAGGTCCACCCAATAGCCCTCTTGTGCTTCTTCAGAACCTCTAAAAGCTTAGCTTCCTGGTCAGAGTCAAGGCTGGAGGAAATGATGACTGGAAGTTTTTCATTCGTCTCCAGGTAGGCATACTTCAGGTTCCCAGGAAGTGGCTTGAGCTATAGGGAGGGTGGCTGCTCAATGGATGGTACATTAGGAGTAGCCATGATGTCAAAGACTCCTGCAGAACAGACAGCTTCACTCTCACTATCACTATCACCCTGCAAAGTTGAATCAAGAAACTCAGCACAAACAGCACACGGGTTAGTGCCAGTACAGTTAGTACATGAATATAAATCATCAAACCCAGAAATAAAAGGAAAATCAGAAACTAGGTCCTCATGGGTATCATCAATGATCTCAGAAAGCAACTCTAATTGGAAAACCGAGTGCTCCTCCAGTGGGTGTTTCATAGCATCAAAGATGTTGAACTTTGCCACAATATCACCAAACTCCATAGACATGGTCCCATCATTCACATCAATCTTAGTCTTGGTTGTCTTCATGAATGGTCTGCCCAAGATTATTGGTGATCTACTGGAATTTGTGTCTCCTGCCATGTCTAGGATGTAGAAGTCAGCAGGGAAAATTAGCTCATCAACTTGCACCAGCACATCTTCTACCATTCCCATGGGGCGGGCACTGGTCCTGTTGGCCAACTGGATGGTGAGACCTGTATACTGCAAGGGCCCAAGATCAAGGTTATTAAAAATAGATGTAGGCATGACATTTATGGAGGCTCCCAAATCCAGCATGCAATTTTCAAATCTTCTATCCCCAATAGTGCATGGAATAGTAAATGTGCCCGGATCCTTGCACTTTTGTGGTAGTGCCTGAGTAGGAGCTAAAACAGCAACTCTTTCTGATGCAGGCTTAGACTGGATAAGAGCTGAAACATTTCTTCCCAGATCAACTCTCTCATTATTCTTCAACTTCCTCTTGTTGGTGCATAGATCCTTCAGAAATTTGGCATACTTAGGCACCTGCTTGATCACATCTAGAAGGGGAATATTCACAGCTACCTTTCTGAACACATCTAAAATTTCCCTCTCCTTGTCTTCACCACCAATCTTCTTATTTTTCTGAACTCTGTGGAAAAGGGATTGGTGGTATGTATACCTTCTCAGCTTCAACATCAACAGTAGGCTCAGGAGTTACCTCAACAGTGTCTTCATCTTTTCCAGAGGATGCCTCAACAACTCTTCCAGATCTCAGAGAAATGGCACTCACATTAGGATTGGAGGCATTGGGATTCATCACTGTCTGTGCAGGTAGTTGACTTGTTCTTTGAGTTTGCTGTATGTTATTTATGGAGGAGGCCAGTTGTCCAACCTGTGTCTCTAAATTTTGAATGCTGGCATCATCATTCGCCGAGCATCGTGGTCTCGTGAGGCCTGGAGCTGTCCAATTTGTGCAGTTATTTATGAAGTCATTTTTTTGAACAGGTCCTCTAGTGAAGGTCCAGAAGGTGCAGAAGTGGTCACTTGAGGAGGATTCTGAGGTGCCATCGGTTGTTGTTGGGATGAGTTCCCATACCGAAGATTAGGATGATTCCTCCAGTTTGGATGGTACCTATTTGTGGAGAGGTCTGGAGTGCTGTACCGGTTCTGGTTATTGCCTTGATTATAGGGATGGACTGCATAAGCCTGAGACATATCAGTGACGAACTCTTCCTTCGGAATGGGGCATGCATCATACGGGTGCTCAGGAGAGTTGCACATGCTACACAACCTTGCAGGCTGAACCCTATCTATTGCCAATTGCCTTACAAAAGAAGTGAGCTCATCCATTCTATTTTCAAGGGCCTGGTTGGAAGAGGAACTATGGACCTCATGCACACCTCTTGTCTAAACAGAATTTCTCCTGGTAGTAAACTGCTGGGAATTTAGTGACATATTCTCAATGAGTTGCTTGGCAGCAGCTGGGGTTTTATCAACAAGTGCTCCCCCACTAGCAGCATCCAAAAGATTCCTATCCATCGACAGTAATCCCTCATAAAAGTACTGGATAAGAAGTTGTTCAGAAATCTGATGCTGGGGGCAACTGGATACCAAATACTTGAATCTTTCCCAATATTCAGCCAACGACTCATTCCCTTGCCTGATGCCACATATTTCCTTCCTTATTGACGCAGCTCTGGAAGCAGGAAAATATCTCTCTAAGAAAACCCTCTTCAAATCATTCCAGGTGGTGATAGAGTTCGGCTCAAGATATAACAGCCAATCCTTTGCAGCTCCCTGGAGTAAGAATGGAAAAGCTTTCAGCTTGATGCTATCCTCAGTTACTCCCTCTGATCTCGAGGTTGTGGAGCAGACAACCTGGAATTCCTTCAAGTGCTTGTGTGGATCCTCACCTGCAAGACCATTAAACTTTGGCAACAAGTGAATGAAACCAGATTTTAATTCAAAAGGAGTATCATCACCAGGATATACAATACACAAGCCATTGTAATTTACATCAGGGGCAGCAAGCTGTCTTAATGTCCTTTGATCACCCATGTTTTCAAAAACAGTTTTAGAATTAGAATGACTACTAGCGCTAGCCCGAATTTCTCTACGGCGTGTGTGCAGTGTTCTTTCAATTTCAGGATCAAAATCACACAATTCAGGGCAATTAGACCTAGTAGCCAGACCAATTCAAAACAAAAACGAAAATAAAAGAAAGAAAAGAAAAAAATAAAATGCGAAAAATAACAAACCAGAGTCCCCGGCAACGGCGCCAATTTTTGGTCGCGCTGTCGTGCACGCGCCAAAAAGAACGAGAGGTTTTTAAAACTGTAGTTTAGGGCGACAACTCGGATGTCGTCTCACAAGGACTCTTGAAGTGTTATTTATCACAAAAATCAGTTTTGGGGGGGTTGGATTGGAATGCAAATAAGAAACAAAGCAATGAAAACAGAGCAGTTGAAAAGATTATCAAATAGCTAAAGACGATTAATCCATTGTTCTCGATTTCCCACTATCATAGGTTCATGCAATTTCCAAGCCCTAAGCAGACTCTAATCCCCTCCCGGTTGTAGCAACAATTTACAAGCGAAACCACTACTACAGATATATGTCCCTATTCCCGAATTAAGCAAACGGGGTTAAGCCCTTCGTGAACTAAGCGAACACGAAACGTACACACGCGAATTAAGCAAACACGATTAATTATAGGAACATGATATCACCAAACATAAATCAACACAACACAATATACTCCTGAATTAAGCAAACAGAAATATATAACATGGCATTGAAAAGGGAAAATCATACAAAACAGGAAATACAAGAACCTCAAGTGTAGTGGAAATCGATTACAATAGATTAATCCTAGAAACTTAGTTCTCCATGGAAAAATGAAAACACACAGAAAAAGGTAAAAACAATGGAGAAGCAAAAGTCTTTTCAATCTGTCCAGAACAACCTTTTATAATTATTCAAAAATTTAGCCCACTCGCGAGACGAGCCCTAATTCGCGAGGCGAATATTGTGAAGAGTCAGCAACCTTTGGCATTCTCGCGAGGCGAAGAACGGATCGCGGGGCGAAGAATTGAAGAGTCTTCTTATTACGCCCGTTATGAACATCAGGGGCCGACCGTGATGCTTTCTGACTTCCATGATCGCGAGGCGAAGAAGTTATTCGCGAGGCGACCCCGAGAGCTTGCATATTTCTGGAACAGTCATCCTTCAGGGTCGCGAGGCGAAGAGCTGTTCACGGGGCGAACCAGAGAGGATGACATTTTTACTGTTCTGCTGGCTTTCAGGTTCGCGAGGCGAGGAAACTATCGCGAGGCGAATCCCCTGTTTCTTTATTCCCTCAACTTCTACTTAACCTGAAAACAATAAAATAGCCATAAGTGCTTTATTTGACTCAAAACTGGCTAAATTAACCTAAAACTACTTTAGAGACTCAAAACCTTGCTTGAGGACAATCTAATCTAATTTGGGTGAAAATAGGATATAATTTGCACAAAACCCTGGTCATACTAGCCATAAAACTAGATGAGCCAGAGGCTTATCATATTGATATAGGTCATGTCCCTGATATAAGATCTATTGTGAATTCAATTTCCCTCTCTGGTGGCAAACCTGGAACATCAGGAGGGAAAACCTTAGGAAAGTCTCTCACGATAGGTATAGAATCTCTACTCGGAGTCTCCTTAGCTTCCAAAGAGAAAAGCATCACATACTGTCGAGAATCATCACTCCTCATAGATACTCCTTCATTGGCAGATACTATGTTAGAAGGCTCAAGAAAAGACAAGGTCTTTCTAGAACAGTCTAACACTACATGGTTAGCCGAAAGCCAATCCTTGCCAATAATAACATATATCTGTTACATAGGCAAACAGATAAGATCCACAAAGAATGTCCTATTTTCAACAACTATAGGACACTATAGACAAACAAACATAGTAATCAAAGGATCATTGGTCGTGGCAGTTTCTGTAAGAGTATAAGGCAACTGAGAGATGGGTAAATGTAAGTGATCCCCACACTCATGAGAAATGAAAGAATGCCACCCGAGTCAAACAACACAGACGAGAGTCTTCCAGATATTAAACACATACTTTGAATAAGATCTGCAAATTGAGTGGATTTAGCCCCTCTCACGGTAAACACCCTCCCTGTGGCCTGAGGTCTGGCCGTCTGTCGTCCTGTTGTTGGAACTCCTCTCCCAGCTCCACCTCTGTAAGTACCAGCTCCTCTGCCCGCAGTTGTCTCCTGCTGTACTCCTCTCTGCCTACACTCCCTAGCAAAGTGATCTGGTTTACCACAGATGAAACAAGGTCTCTCCTGACACTCTCTGAGATAATGCGAACCTTCGCATCTATAACAAACCGGGCCTCTCTACTGTTGGCCCTCTCTCCTAACTGGTGTTGCTGTAGGTGTCCGAACACTCTGTGCTGGCCTGGTATAGGGTCCTCTCTTCCACTGAGAACCACTACCTCCTCTCCTCTGATGACTTGCTCTCAAAGATCCTCCACTCCGCTGATGTCTCCGCTCTGTAACCTGCCTCTGATCCATACTCTGAATTGCACTGCATCGCTCCATTAGCTCTGGAAAACTCAGAATATCTAAGGGCACTATAGCCCTCTTCAGCTCATGCTGTAACCTCTCCTCAAACCTACGACACTGTCGGTCCTCATCTAGAAACCTCTAGTAGAACTCAAAACTGTATCAAAGCCTCGAATCTAGCTGCATAGTCACCTACAGACATGTCCCCCTGTCAGAGACTCATGAACTCCCTCTCCTTCTGACGTCTAACCAACCGTGGGAAGTACTTCTCGAAGAAGCAATCTCTGAACAACTCCTAACTAATCAATCTCCCCTTTGCCTCTAGCAACCTCCGCTTACCTCTCCACCATGACTCTGCTCCTCCCGTCAGAATGAAAGCGACATAAGTCACTTTGCTGTCAGCTCCGCACTTCATGGTATCAAATACCTTCTCTAACACCTGAATCCATCACTCAGCTCACTCTGGATCATAATCACTTCGGAACTAGGGTGGCTTCCCTTTCAGGAAGGTAGCCATCCCTGCATCCTCAGTCTCGACAGCTCTCCTCATGTCCTGCTGCTCCTGTAACTGTGTCCCTCTGCATCCTCTAAGCATTCTATTAGGCCTGCTGCAACAGTACAGATACTAACTCACGAATAGTTTGGAGAGTCTCAGATGACTCTCTTCCTCCTCCAGCTCTACCTCAGGATGAGAAGTCTCACCATCCACTCTCTCTGGGGTCCTACCACCCCCTAGTCCTCTACGTCCTCACCGACTCGCAACCCTCAATCCCCTCCCAAAAGTACAAACCTATACACACCTAAATGGATAGCACTGGCTTGTACCATCACAAACTACTACCCTCGCTGTCACCCCTGAGTCTCGATTGCCCCACTACTCCTCTACTGCCGCTAGAAGAGCTCCTCTCAAAAGACCTCTGGAATAGTAGTCGGTAAGCTCTGTTATCTTTGGATGACAACCTGGAGGATTCAGATCATGTCGCTCTAACATCGGGAAACTCAGGTACTTCCTGGGCAAGCATAGGATCAATATCTGGTACAACCTGGTCCTCCTCGTGGACTGGTGCAATCATCGGTATTGGCTCGGGTGCAGGTGCTGGCTTTGGTACTGGTGCCTCAACTGGTATGGGAATGGGAACTGGTACCACATCAAGTATCGGTGGTAAAGGTGCATCTGGAAATCCAATCAGGAATGGGAAAGTCTGTCCCACTCGGAAGGTCCCCACCCTCCCAAATGGGGCTCCATTCCCTACACCAGCTGACACCGAGATTGGACCGGTATAAACAACAAACCAAGTGACTAGTTCCACTAGCCACCAATTTGTATCTACAAAATCTAGCTCATGCCCCAGTGAGGGGGAACCCCGCCCGCTATGCCATCCAAGGATGGTCCTAATGAGCCATCAGCGTGATCCGGGTCTAAGTACAACAATAAAGAAAACAATAACATCACACCAAACTTGCATCGTCAAATACCTCTGTGTGTGTGTGTGTGTGTGTGTGTGTGTGTGTGTATGTGTGTGTATGTATATATACAACTATCCTCAAAATATAGTATTTTCCTCTACCCTTCACCATGTAAATGCAATGTGTATGATAACGTGGCTGCCACCAATCCGGATATCAATATCTCAATCAAACGACACGTCTCCAGAGTCCCCGGTGCACATCCTCATACGCAGTCAGAATACCCGTGCAAAGCAATGACACTCTAGTTGTATGGTATACGTCAGTGCACACCCTGGTTTTCTCGCCAGGGTGCTCATGCAATGAATGAACTATAGTTGCAACTCAAATAATGATTGTCTGGGACGGTCCTGCAAGTACCCTGAATCACCGGAATACACCCCTCATGCATATGAATAATATCACCGACCATCTCTCGGGTGATCCTCTAGTGTATTAACCTCTCATCACTATCTCTTAGATAACCTCAACCATCACATATCATCAATCTCATCATAATATCCAAAATAAATATCTCGGTTAGGTACTTCTGGAAACATGTATCATGTACACCCACATACATCACCATAACTTTCCATGTATCATTACTTAGAAAATTCTAAGCACAAATAATCACTCATCATGTCATCATTTTTAACAATCTCAAAATATATTAAAATAATATATATATATATATATATATATATATATATATATATATATAAACAATTTAATAATCATAAATCATCTAGGCAATTCATCATATATCAACCAACACATCATGAACAGTCAAACAGACAAACCATGCAACCTCGAATATAATAATCTTAACCTTACGACGATAAACCCACAATTCCAATATCATCATCGGTATCACTAAGTAGTCCCCAATATAATATTGATATTGTCCGTTACTCGCTCCCTAGTAGGGTTTAGGTCGCCCTACACCATTATTGAAATAAATGCCACTTCGCCATTTTCGACATTAGATGGCTTATTTTTCCCACCTTATTGACGTGCCCAATTTCCCATACAAACTCTGAATGCGTCCGTGGTACTGACACAAACCTCGACATGTTTTCCAACAACGTTCACAATTCCCAAACAGCCGCTGCATTAAACGAAATTCAGACTAGAAAGTGAGTTCAAGATCTAGGAGAAAAGACATCAAATGTGCTACTGTTCGAACTCCATCTCTCACATTCCAGACCTTTATTTACAAATATAAACTGTAAGAATTCATAAATACGTGCCCTTAACCTCCTCCAAAATTTTCAGCTAGATCCAATGGTGAACGAACCTCGGATGACCGTTCTATGGTGACATGTTAGATGTTATACGGGTTGAGTTTCTCACCATCTAAGTCCACTGTGCGAACTGAATATCTCACACTCTGGAGGTTATTTCGAAATTCAAACTGTTGGATATGAAGAACACGGTTCCACAGTGAATACTCCAACCAAACTCTCCAACACTCAACAATGGCTACCTAACTCTTCTTTTTCTCTCATTTGCTCTCTGTATCTGCATCTTTTCTCTTGAGTTCAGGTACAAAATAAGGCAGCTCCACTAGTTTTATTTGCTTTGATTTATTATATTTAACATTAGGTGTCATTTAGACTTAGGTGTCATGCATTAGATTGATTAAGTGCATGACATGCATTTTAGGTGTCCTCTAGTTGGTTTAGTGGAATCCAAGTGCCCCATTGGTGGCAGCAACACCCATGCAACCTTCCCTCTTAGTGACACGTGTCCAATTGTGACATTTGTCATCCACACATGTTGTCGCGTGTTGCCCTGTCAGCACAACCGGGTATTTTCTTCTGCATTTTCCCGTGTAACCTATTATTGGGATATTCTTCTGTATTATTTTAGGTTACTCCTAAGACCTATTTGCATTCTAGACCCATTTCGACTCTGATTCTCCTCAAACTTGAAACATACGCTCACTGACACCTAAGGAGCATGATTAAGCCGTCAAACATGCTTAATCCTTTCATCATACACTACTCGAGAAAACGGGGTGTTACAGACACATTGCTTCTACATGCTATTTTAGAAATCCTTTAAGGATGAGTATCATGAAAAAATGGGTTCCTAAGGGAACATATATCATGACTAACACCAAAGGACCCAACAAAATTTGGGTACCTAAGACAAATGGTTAGAATCTGTTTTGTAGGTGTGTTTGAAGGCCAAAAGCTCAAGTTGGTACTTAGATAGTGGCTGCTCCTCCCACATGACTGAAGTCATCACCAAATTCACTTCCTTCATTTCCAAACAAGATCGAAATGCAACATATGGTGACAACAACAAAGGAAAAATACTTGGTGTTTGCATAATTGGAAAAAGTCCAACAACTAAGATTGAAGGAGTTCTCTATGTTGAAGGGCTAAAGCATAACCTATTGAGCATAAGTCAACTTTGTGACAAAGGGTATAAGGTAGACTTTAACTCAATCATGTGTATGATTGAATCTAGATATGATAATAACATGAAGTTGATTGGAAATAGAGTTAATAACATCTATATGCTAGATTTAGACAATTTATCTTCTAATGATGCATGTTGCTTAATTTCAAAAGAAGAAGAAAATTGGCTATGGCATAGGAGAGTAGCTCACATTCACATGGATCACTTGAACAAATTGATTTTCAAAGAACTTGTAATTGGTTTACCTAAGAAGAAGTTTGTGAAAGATGGTTTATGTGATGCTTGTCAAAAGGGTAAACAAGTGAAAACTTATTTCGAAGCTAAAATTATTGTTTCAACTAGTAGACCTTTACAATTGTTGCATATGTATCTTTTTGGTCCTTAAAGAACAAAAAGTTTTGGTGGAAATCTTTATGCTCTTGTAATTATTGATGATTTCTCTAGATATACATGGACATACTTCTTAGCACATAAAAATGAAGCATTTTTTGCTTTTAAGAAAATGGCTAAGCATGTACAAAATGAGAAAGACATGAAAATTGTAACTATTAGGAGTGATCATGGAGGTGAATTCCAAAATGAGGAATTTGACAATTTTTGTGATGAACATGGTATACAACACAATTTTTCAGCACCTAGAACTCCACAACAAAATGGAGTAGTTGAAAGAAAAATAGATCTCTTGAGGAGATTGCTAGAACCATGTTGAATGACTCTAATGTGCCAAAATACTTTTAGGTAGATGTTGAAAGTACAGCTTGCTATGTACTAAATAGAGTCTTAATTAGACCAATATTGAAGAAAACTCCATATGAGTTGTATAAGGGTAGGAAACCAAATATTGCTCTCTTTCATGTCTTTGGTTGTAAGTGTTTTGTGCTGAATAATGGTGTCAGGACCCAACTTAGGTGTTCCTGACCGGCCAGAATAAGACCCTGATGTCTCATTCCCAAGGCCTCTCAAGCACTTATAAGTCACATCGCAACATAGGTAATTATATAATACCAACGTAAATATCAGAGTAAATAATTATTCCAAATAACAAGCCAAGGTGGCCCTGAGTCTACATCCGAAGTTTAAACAAAAAAGGAAGTAGTTCCAAAAATTCAAACAAATGAAGAGGCATCTCATATGACTAAGAAATAACCCAAGCGGCAGCAACTGCCCACACTACTCATGTGCATAGGCTCCCTGAGATGGATCCCCTCGTGGGGTACCTGAAGCTGAACAAAAAAGGGGCGGGGGTGAGTCCCAGAACTCAGTGAGGGTGTACAAACGCAATCAGATATATTAAAAAAATATATACATATGTCATGTCACACTTTACAACGTACTCAAACCATACCATCATTTTTACAACTCTAAAGTTGCATTACAATCATTTAACCATTGAGTAAGATGCTTGTTTTCCATTTGGAGTTGTTCACTAAAGTCTCCCACTCCGATGGCCACATTTGTACCCCGGTCGGATCTGCTGACCGGCAAGTGACCTCGGTCACTACGTAACTACCCTCCAAACTCCGAGGTTCTTTCACTAGAGTCCCCTTCTCTGACGGTCACATTTATATACCGGCCGAGTCTGCTGACCGGTCGGATACACCAAGTCTTACTCAATGTGGGAAATCGTCACACAAAAAAAAAAAAACAATTCATAAAACATAATCATGTCCTTTGAATCCATCGTAATCAAAAGGATCATTAAACATATATTCAACATGTATTTTTCATACATCTACTAATTACATAATAATTCATTTACACTTTGATTTGTCATTGCCAATACCATATATATATATATATATATATATATATATATATATATATATATAATCTAATATAATACATCTATCTAGTACAATCTGTGAACCAATTTAAAATTCATGTTACAGTAGCTATGTAAAGAAAAACTTGTACTACTTGACTTGCTTGAAAACTATTCATAATACTTTATTATTTTATTTTGATTTCTAATATTAAGATTTATATATTCCCTGACAATGCTACAGCCCGCCATTATTGCGACAAGCTATGGCATCAAGGTATCACATGGCAGCAAAGAATTTACCTTTGCCCAGGAAGTCAATTATGGAACGCAATCCATGGCAACCATGATGAGGATTTTATAGAATAATAATAAGTGATAAAAATCCAACAAAACACAAGAGTGCCAATCTCGCATGGTGAGAGGCACTAACCGGACATTCAAGAATCTCTGTTAAGAATTTGTAGAGTGTGAACACAGTAATAGAAAATGCATTGTCCAGAGCAAAATCTCATCCCAAAATGGACAATACTCATTCACGTAAAGTTTCAGAAAAACAGCAACAATACAGTAATGATGAAAAGATCAAACGAAACATCACATAAATTTAAGATTTCAGAATAAAGATTCATCAACCATTAGCAAATCTTACTCTATCACATACTACCAATAACCCCCAAATTAGACCCATTAATTTCTACTGATAAAACCTACGTCCCCTCACCTGAATCGACGAAAAAGAAAGGAAAAAGGAGAGTGAAATTGTATCCCTTGCACCAAGAGCACGTCTCTATGGTCATTGGTCTTCTTCCCCTTTTCTCCAGAGAAAACTGATTTTAGAAGTTAGGGTTCTCTGCCACAATGAACCTCTAACACTTGCTATTTATACCCCTTTATTTTTACAATAGGATCCTAGCATTAACTTACCTCTTAACCTGATGCTAGAGGGTGAAAAATAAAAATTCATTAATCAAGTAATACATAATTATTTATTTGTTTTCATTTTAATTTTCCTTCATCCCATTAATATTTATTATGTAAATATTCCTAATATTCTTATTTTAAATTTATTTATAACCTGTCGAATAAGTTGACACAGTTATTAATTTAAATAATCAAACTTTATCCTACTATTATAATATGCAAATCAAATTTGACATTTTTTTCCCTATTCGTATTAATTATATCTGATGACATTTTAAAATTAAATAAGTCATTTTTTGACGGGTATTACATTCTACCACCCTTAAAAAGAATTCGTCCTCGAATTCTAGAAAGTATAACAAAGGTTATAAGGGTTTTTCCCCGAAGGCATGTTAGCCAAGCACTACATGCCATCCTAAGGGCTCAACCCATCTCCCATTATCGCATCAACATAAAATTATATTATCATACATGGATTTATCGCTTACCAAAACAACACACAAAAAAAAAATCATAGAATCCTAAACATCATACATCCAAATCCAATTGCAACCACATTAGTAATCCATCCATCTAACCCAAGTAATTACCTGTCAATGTTCTAAATTACTGTTAAGACCAAAGCCCTCAAATTACCATTTCACCATGCCACACATACATATTTATGATCATTATTACAATCAATACAATCTTTAAATACAATATCAGCTTAATTTATATTTAGGATTTATCAATATGTAATCATCAACTCATTCTAACCCCACACATAGTAATATCTAAAAATAAATTCTAATATCATAAAAACAAATAACTAAACATATAATCCAAAGACAAACCTCCATACTCTTCAATAATATATTACTATTTATAATCTAAGACATATTTTCATAGTTTATTTCAAGTATTGAATTTAATTAAAACAACACTTACGCTATCTCATATCCTTGTAATATCCTCTCTACCATAAGTCACTTTCAAAACTTCACATAGTCGGGATATAAAAATGATTAAATCCATACTTTAATAAGAACATAAATCAGGGAACCATCACCAACTAGCACAATACACATGATTGTATATTTAAGATCTACCATTAAAAAGAGGGTTCATAAAGCAACCAAACTTACTTCACTTTTAATTATTTTTTTTATATAAGCTAAATAATATTAATGAGAGAGTGCTCCAACCCATATACGAGAGAACAAACAAAGAAACTATGTAAAAATGATACCGCCCCGAATCTAGAATCATAAGTACAAAAGTTCACCCAAGATAAACCTCCTCACTAAGCTCTGAAGAAAAGAAAACCCCAACCGACTACAAGATTGCCAAAATATGATTGTCCCAAAAAAAAAGGGACTAACCAACAGCAACACTGAACTCATAAATCAAGTCCACCCATTCAAAAAAATAAAAATAAATAAAAATAAGCCACATCAGAAAATCGATTACCGAGAGTAACTCATCAATTTTTATACATATAAATATCCCTCACATAATATTTTTTTAATAAACATTTCCACAACAGCCACACCTTGCATATTTTAATTCTTACTTGCAAAATCCTTTACATTCATATATACTCTCAATACATTTCAAATTCAAGCTCTTGCATTCCACTTGATATAATATAATATAAAAAATATAAATCAAAAGGCATGACTTGTTGAAATTCACAACCAACAAATTATTAGTACAAACTTTCCTTCTTTATTACATAGTATAATATAATATATATTTATCAAAAGGCATTAGCTATGCAGCTGGGTTGCTTCTCATAAAAAAAAAATGAGAGGGATAATTTCTTTCAATGGTTCATTGCCCAAAAAGAAGTCTAAAAGAGAGGTTGCACCAAATAATTTCCCCCCAAATCCAACACCAGGAAGAAAGTTAAACAGCTATATATGTATGACAGCATCGCCTAGCCTTTACCATAAACTAAAGATGCAATTAATTTGATAACCAAAACATAAATCAGGTGCACAGTGTTCACCAACAACCATATATTACAAAAGCCACATACAACACACCTCTAAGTTTATTTGCTGCCCTGCATCTAAGGTTTCAAACGTAGATCAATACACCCCAAAGTAAACTATATAAGTCTACTACTACCCATTGCAAGTCAACGTCCAACTCTGACAAGTGAAAAAAAAAGGCAAAAGTTCATCATGATAAAATCGGTCCAATAGTAACAAGGCAATTGTTCCTCATTGCAAAATTGGTCCAGTACAAACAAAACAAAGACAATATACAAGTATATGATTCCCACTCCCAATGGACCCAGCGCAAAATCACATTCATGTACATGGATTCATACCAAATTCATTAATATATTAAAAAAAACCATAAACAATTTTCACCTTAACATAATTATACCCACCTTTATCATTTTCTCAAATCGAAACTCAAACAAATAATTTCAAACAATATATATATATATATATATATATATATATATTTCTCACAAAACCCACCGACAAAACGTTATCCATCTCAGGTTGCTGCTTACGGATGTCATATGAGAATACTCTTTTTCAGCGACTTACTTTAAAAACAAACCATATTAGCTACACATGACTTCTGGAACAACTCCCGCCCGGGTTCGGGAATTATCACAGAACTCATCAGCCTCTAATCCTACTCAGGACCTATAACCATTGGCTCTGATACCACTTTGTTAGGACCCAACTTAGGCGTTCCTGACCGGCCAGAATAATACCCTGATGTCTCATTCCCAAGGCCTCTCAAACACTTATAAGTCACATCGCAACATAGGTAATTATATAATACAAACGTAAATATCAGAGTAAATAATTATTCCAAATAACAAGCCAAGGTGGCCCTGAGTCTACATCCGGAGTTTAAACAAAAAAGGAAATAGTACCAAAAATTCAAACAAATGAAGAGGCATCTCATATGACTAAGAAATAACCCAAGCGGCAGCAACTGCCCACACTACTCATGTGCATAGGCTCCCTGAGATGGATCCCCTCGTGAGGTACCTGAAGCTGAACAAAAAAAGGGCAGGGGTGAGTCTCAGAACTCAGTGAGGGTGTACAAACGCAATCAGATATATTAAAAAAAATATATACATATGTCATGTCATACTTTACAACGTACTCAAACCATACCATCATTTTTGCAACTCTAAAGTTGCATTACAATCATTTCCCACATTGAGTAAGACTTGGTGTATTCGACCGGTCAGCGGACCCGACTGGTATATAAATGTGACCATCGTAGAAGGGGACTCTAGTGAAAGAACCCTGGAGTTTGGAGGGTAGTTACGCAGTGACCGGGGTCACTTGTCGGTCAGCGGATCCGACCGGGGTACAAATGTGGCCGTCGGAGTGGGAGACTTTAGCGAACAACTCCAAACGAAAAACAAGCATCTTACTCAATGGTTAAATGATTGTAATGCAACTTTAGAGTTGCAAAAATGATGGTATGGTTTGAGTACGTTGTAAAGTATGACATGACATATGTATATTTTTTTTTAATATATCTGATTGCGTTTGTACACCCTCACTGAGTTATGGGACTCACCCCCGCCCTTTTTTTGTTTAGCTTCAGGTACCCCACGAGGGGATCCATCTCAGGGAGCCTATGCACATGAGTAGTGTGGGCAGTTGCTGCCGCTTGGGTTATTTCTTAGTCATATGAGATGCCTCTTCATTTGTTTGAATTTTTGGAACTATTTACTTTTTTGTTTAAACTCCGGATGTAGACTCAGGGCCACCTTGGCTTGTTATTTGGAATAATTATTTACTCTGATATTTACGTTGGTATTATATAATTACCTATGTTGCGATGTGACTTATAAGTGCTTGAGAGGCCTTGGGAATGAGACATCAGGGTCTTATTCTGGCCGGTCAGGAACGCCTAAGTTGGGTCCTGACAAATGGCAAGGATAATCTAGGTAAATTTGATCCTAAAGCTGATGAAGGTATTTTCCTAGGCTATTCATTATCTAGTAAAGCTTTTAGAATCTTCAATAGAAGAACTAAAACAATTGAAGAATCTGTACATGTTACATTTGATGAATCTAACCCCAAAAGGTTGAGAAAGGATGTTTTTGATGATGTTGCAGAAACTTTGGAAGAGACTCAACTTGAAGAAAAGCAAGACAATACAAAAGTGGAAGAAGTAGTAGAAATTCCAGCATATGAACAATATGAAGAACTACCTAAGGAGTGGAGAACTGCAAGGAATCACCCTCTAGACAACATTATTGGTGAAATATTCAAAGGGGTAACTACTAGACATTCCATGAGAAATGGATGTAATAACATGGCTTTTGTATCTCAAAGTGAACCTACAACTATAGATGATGCAATAGTTGATGAAAACTGGATTATGGTAATGCAAGAAGAACTTAATCAGTTTGAAAGAAATAAAGTTTGGAAACTTGTTCTAAAACCAAAGGCTAATCAAGAAGGTATTGACTATGATGAGACATATGCACCTGTGGCTAGATTATAAGCTATTAGAATGTTGCTAGCATATGCATGTATCATGAATTTCAAGTTATGTCAAATGGATGTTAAGAGTGCATTCCTAAATGGGTTATACAAGAGGAAGTATATGTTGGTCAACCTCCTGGTTTTGAAATGAATGAATTTCCTAATCATGTATATAAACTCACTAAAGCCTTGTATGGACTTAAATAAGCTCCAAGAGCTTGGTATGAAATGTTGAGTAACTTTTTACTACAAAAAGGTTTTACTAGAGGTAAGGTTGATACAACTCTTTTCAGAAAAAGAAAAGCTCAAAATGTGGATGTATGCCTTGACAAGTACATGTATTTTGATGAATGACAAAACGATTCAAGTCTAAGGACTATTTACACAAAAGCGTGAAAATGAACAACAAGCAAATTCTTGGGTTAAAGGGAATTTTTATTATTTGTATTGATTGTTTTAGAATTAAATGTAAATGGGTGTGTGTAACTCATAGGTAAAATAAATCACACACACACATTAAATCTGTTTTTGGAAAAAGGTCTTTGAAAGTAAATTTACCATAACGTTTTGACCTTTAAATTTTTTCAAAATCCAATTTACACGTAGAATAATCGATTATGATAATCGATTATGCACCTCATAATTATGGTTAAATGAGTCTTTATTAACAGAGCTGTTGGGTTTTTGAAATTCAAAATTCAAAGTGGAATAATCGATTATGGTAATCGATTATACCTACTTTAAACTCAGTTTTAAATGGCTTAATTATGCTTTAATGGTGATTTAATGTTGTCTAAGTCGTTGATTTTAAAATTCAAACTATTATCGATTATGGTATTAAAGAAATCGATTATTGCTTTTTAAATCAAAAGTCAGAGGCTTCATAATCGATTATGCTATTTTGATTCAGTCTGAGCTTTCAAACAGAGACCAAGTAATCGATTACTCTAATCGATTATGACCTTACTGTTTCAAAATGTGCCTTTTGATTTTGTCTAAAATAATGGATTATGCTTTTTTAATAATCGATTATGGCTCGAGAAAAATGAGCTTTCAAGAGTTTTGACCTAAGTTTCAAAGCTATATTATAAGGTTCATTTTCAGAGAAAACACACAGAACATAACACGAAATTGAGCTATCATTCTCTGACTTTTTACTCTTGAAATAATTCTCTCTATTTCTCTCATTTTCTCTTACACTTGCATATTCTATATTTGAGAGACACACACCATATAGGTGATTTATAATTGTGCTTCAATTTATGATTCTTATCTGCACTTTTGAGTGCTTATTATAGTAATTTCATTTCTGATTTTTTAAGTGAGTATGATCTCACGAAACTGTTTTGAGGCTCTTGCACAAGGGATAGTACGTCCTAAGATTTGTGTTAAGAGTTCTCTGTTTTGTAAAGGTTCTAGTTGATCCTGTTAAAAACTAGAATTGATTGAAAACCCTTGGTCGTATTGCCTTGGGGACTGGACGTAGGCCATGTGGATAGTTTGTGGCCGAACCAGGATACTTCTCTTGTGTTCATCTTCTAAAACCTTATCTCTTTTTATTTTTGCTTTACTTTCTGCAAAACGTTTTTAATCGCACGTGTTTCTAACAAAGTTGTTTTATCAAGTTTTAAAAAGGAAAAAGTTCTTATTTTTTATCAAAGTTTTTGAATAACACAATTCACCCCCCTCTTGTGTTTGGAGTCACTTGTCAACAAGTGACATCAGAGCTTAACTCTTGGATATAGAGGACGAAACCATCTCAAGAGGAAAGATGACTTCAAACGGTTTTCATAACGAGGGTAGTTTCGTAAACAGACCCCCATCGTTCAATGGTGAAGGGTATGGATATTGGAAAGAAAGAATGCAAATATTTTTACAAGCTTCTGATATTGATATTTGGGATGCTGTGGAAAATGGTCCATTTGTCCCTCGACACGAAGTTAATGGTGTTTCTGTGGATAAACCAAAGACCCTTTGAACCGACGATGAAAAGAAAAAGGTTCAATACAATTTGAAAGCTAGGAACATCATCACTTCACTTTTAAGCTACGCTGAGTTCTATAGGGTCTCAAATTGCAAGATCGCAAAAGAAATGTGGGACACCCTTCAATTGACCCATGAAGGTACTACCGAGATCAAAAGGGCTAGGATGAACACATTAACCCATGAGTATGAGCTATTTAGGATGAAACAGGGTGAAAGCATACAAGATATGAAAAAACGTTTCACTCACATTATAAACCATCTTAAGGCTCTTGGGAAAACGTTTTTAAATGAAGATTTAATTAACAAAGTGCTTAGATGTTTGAATAGAAATTGGCAACCAAAAGTTACTGCTATATCTGAATCAAGAGATTTATCTTCTATGTCTTTGGCTACGTTATTTGGAAAATTGCAGGAACATGAGCTTGAGTTGAACTGCCTCACTGAAAGTGAGGAATGTGACAAGAAAAAGAAAGGCCTTGCTCTTAAGGCCAGTATGAATGAGACAATTGAGGAAGACAATGATTGTGATGAACTTGAAGGACTAGCTGAAGGAGATGAAAACATGAGCTTGATGGCCTGTAAGTTCAAAAGCTTCCTAAGAAACAAAGGAAGGGCTCGTCAAAACTTCACTCCTCAAAAGAAGGTTGAAGGAGAAGAAACCTCGTATGTACCTACGTGCTTCAATTGCAAAAAGAAGGGCCACATTTGTCCCGAGTGTCCTCAAGCCCAAAAGAAGAATGATAAGATGAAAAATAGGCCACAAAAGGATAGAAAAGGAAGGAGAGCATACATTACCTGGGAAGACAATGACATGGACTCCTCCGATGAATCCGATGACGAAGAAGCCAACCTTTGTCTCATGGCGAACCATGAGAACATTGATGATGAGGTAATCGATGACAAAATTAATGTTGAATTGTCTTATGATGAATTACTTGTTGCATGTGAAGAGTTAAATGATGAAAGTACGCGTTTTAGAAAAACAATACATGCATATAAGAAAACCATTTCTGATCTTGAATTGAAAATCGATTCCTTAAATAAAGAAATGGAAGAAATAAAGAAAAAGAAAACTTTGTTGAAAACTTCATCATGCCTATCTTATGAGAACAAAGTTTCAAATTGTAGTGAATGCAAGGTTTTGAATGTTAAAATTGAAGACTAATACAACACACTTGCTAAGTTCACTAGTGGAAGGGATAATTTAAATGTTTTATTAGGAAATAAAAAAGGAACCTATGATAAAGCTGGTTTAGGCTATCACCCTAAATTGCATGAAAAATCTTTTAAGAGGTTCTTTAGTCCAACAAACACTTCTAATAAGCGTTTTGTAAAATGTTTTTATTGTGGTAGAAAGGGACACACCGCTTCTATTTGTTTTGCTAGAAAGAACAAAATGTTAAATGTCAAGAAAGTATGGGTACAAAAGGGCAATGTGCCCAAGGCTAACTCCCATGGACCCAACATGATTTGGGTATCAAAGGTAAAAATCTGAATCTTTTTTGTAGGTGTGCTTGAAAGCAAAGAACTCAAACTGGTATCTTGATGGTGGATGCTCCAAGCACATGACGGGAGACAAAAATAAGTTCTCCTTCCTCACACCCAAAAAGGGTAGTTTTGTCTTCTATGGTGACAACCATAATGGTAGAATTTTGGGATTTGGGACTATTGGCAAGAGTCCTAACCCCACCATAGAAAATGTTCTATATGTTGAGGGTTTGAAACACAATTTGTTAAGTATAAGCCAACTGTGTGATAAAGGATTTAATATTGTGTTTGATAACTCTAAATGCATGCTCAAGGATTCTAATAATCAAACTAAATTAATTGGACAAAGAATTGGAAATATCTATATGATTTGCTTGGATGACCTACCTTCAAATGATGTATGTTGTCTATGTTGGTGTAAGCCCTAGAGGCCAGTGTATTTATTAGACTTACATTTGTATCTTGCTATTATATATATATGATATGAGGCATTCCAGTTTATTGTGTTACTTGTTTAAACATAATGAAGTCCTTAGAATAGAAATTTCAGTTTAATAGAATATCAAGTATATGACTTGATCGTGAGACACTATTGAACAATGAAATCCTATTCTTAAATATCCATAGTCAAGTATTTTATTAATAAGGACAATAATAATACATTGAGACTATTATGTGTGCAGACTGATGACCATATCTCACGGGTCATGGATATGAGATATCGAGTCGCCACATAGGTACACATTAGAGTAATGATGTACTGGATTGACCCACCATGAGAACACTACATGGAGCGTTGTGTGAGTGTCATAAGTAGTTCTCATAGTGACAATGGTGTATGCAATCCTTCGACCTGAAATCGCTACGATCCCTACATGAGGAGTCGTGTGCTTTAATATCATCAAACGTCATCTGTAATACGATGATTATAAAGACGGACATTGGGCATACCACGAGCCATGCAGAGGGATGTGAGTGACCTAGATGGAATTTGTCCCTCCTACATAACAGGAGTAATATATGTGGGCCCCCTGATAGAGTGAGACTGTAAAATGCATGGCCGTGCTGAAGTGAGTCAATATGATATATTGACCTCATTTGTTGTTAAGTCTACTCGGGTATCAGGGAACATGATATTGAACCATACAAGGGTGACACATTCTATGTCTTGTGTTCAATATAGATATATGGACAAAGGGATAATAATGCACATGAATATTTGTCATAGAAAGGTTTCGTCAAATCACTGACTTTCTCACTACTTATGTAGCAGTGATGTATTGCTAGATACCGCTCACTGTTTGTAATATTAGATGGGATTTAATATTACTACTAACGTTTTGGGAACCTATAGGGTCACACACATAAGAGCGGATTAAAAGAAGCATTAAAAGGAGAGTTGGACTTTTCTATTGGGCCTAGCGCATAGTACACGGGGCTTAGGTCAAACGTTGCTCACTAACTCACTTAAGGAGGTGCTTCTATAAGTAGACCACTTAAGCTATTGTGCCTACACGGTTTTTGTTTTACCCTAGCCGCACATAGAGAGTGATAGTGAGAAGTAGGTCTCGGTTTTCGAAGCTAGCACTGTGAGACAGAGACGCTTCGGGTTCGTGACGTTGGACGTTCACGGAATCTGCTCGTGTGGATACCTTAGAGACATCGTTCGTGCGGTGTTCGTGATAGACGATTTTTAATCACTGTCATTGCTTCAAGAGGTAAATCTTCTAACCATGAATCGTGACCATTCGCAAGGATCCTTCGATGGGAATTTTTCCGCTGCGTTATTTTTTTTTTATACGCAAATTCCCAACAGTCTAATAAGTAAAGAGGATGAAACTTGACTATGGCATAGGAGGATGGCTCATATTCACATGGACCATCTAAATAAGTTGGTTCACAAGGACCTAGTAATTGGTGTACCAAAGCTCCGTTTTGAAAAGGACAAGATGTGTGATGCTTGTCAAAAAGGAAAACAAGTAAAGGCCTCTTTCAAAACTAAAAATGTTGTTTCCACAAACCGGCCTTTACAACTTTTACATATGGATTTGTTTGGTCCATCTAGAACCATGAGCTTTGGTGGTAATTACTATACGCTTGTTATTGTGGATGACTATTCTCGTTATACAAGGACTTTGTTTATACCTCATAAAAATGACGCTTTCGGTGCATTTCGTAAACTTGCCAAGGTTATTCAAAACAAGATGGGATTAAACATTGTAACTATCCGAAGTGATCACGGTGTGAGTTCCAAAATGAGGCATTTGAGGCCTTTTGTACTGAAAATGGAATCAGGCATAATTTTTCCTCACCTAGGACTCCCCAACAAAATGGGGCAGTGGAAAGGGAAAATGGGTCTTGAGTAGAGCTAGCGATGATGATGCTCAATGAGACCAACATTCCTAAGTATTTCTGGGCAGACGCGGTAAGCACCACATGCTATATGACGAATAGAGTCCTCATAAGACCTATTATGAAACAAACACCCTATAAAATTTACAAGGGAAGGAAGCCTAACATCTCCCACTTTCACGTATTCAGATGTAAGTGCTTTGTTTTAAATAATGGTAAAGATAACCTTGGTAAACTCAATGCTAAAGCTGATGAAGGTATATTTCTTGGATATTCCAATTCAAGTAAAGCTTTTCGAATCTATAATAAAAGAACTATGACCATTGAAGAATCTGTGCATGTGTCTTTTGATGAGACTAACCCTAAAACTGTGGTAGATGAAAGTGTTGATGACCTTGCAGAAATATTGGGAGGAAGCTATCTTGAGGAGAAACACACTCAAGAAAAGGAAGATATCGATCAACCACCTCCACAAGAAGAAGAGACACCTCATTCCGATCTTCCAAGAGAATGGAGAACGTCTAGAAACCATCCTCTTGACAACATAATAGGTGATATTTCAAAAGGGGTAAACACTCAAAACTCTGTAAATCATGCTTGTCATTACATGGCTATTGTATCACAAATAGAACCTAAAAATATTGATGAGTCCATATTAGATGAACATTGGACTATTGCCATGCAGGAAGAATTAAACCAATTTGAAAGAAATGATGTTTGGGAATTAGTCCCTAAACCAAAAAACCATTTGGTAATTGGAACTAAGTGGGTTTTCCTTAATAAGCTAGTTGAAAATGGAATAATAACTAGAAATAAAGCTAGGCTTGTTGCTAAAGGATATAACCAACAAGAGGGCATAAACTTTGATGAAACTTATGCTCCTGTAGCTAGACTAGAGGCTATTCGTATGCTTCTTGCTTTTGCATGCATCTTGGATTTCAAACTTTTTCAAATGGATGTAAAAAGCGCTTTCTTAAATGGTTTTATCCAAGAAGAGGTCTATGTGGATCAACCTCTAGGTTTTTCAAATTTTGAATTTCCAAATCACGTTTTCAAATTGAAAAAGGCTTTGTATTGTTTAAAGCAAGCCCCTAGGGCTTGGTATGAACGCTTAAGTAAGTTTTTGCTTGAAAATTGTTTTCAAAGGGGAAAAGTTGATACCACACTTTTCATAAAAAACAAAAAGCATGACATTCTACTTGTACAAATTTATGTGGACGATATAATTTTTGGTGCAACTAACGAAGCTTTGTGCAAGGATTTTTCTAAAATTATGCAAAGCGAATTTGAGATGTCAATGATGGAGGAGCTCAATTACTTTCTTGGATTGCAAATCATGCAATCAAAGGAATGAATTTTCATCAACCAATTGAAATATTGCAAAGAGATTCTTAAGAAGTTTGGGATGAACAATTCAAAGGAGCTATCCACTCCCATGAGCACATCTTGTTATCTTTACAAGGATAAGAATGGTAAGTCTATCGACGTAAGTAAGTATAGAGGTATGATAGGTTCTCTTCTTTATCTTACTGCTAGTCGCCCTGATATCATGTTTAGTGTATGTATGTGTGTACGGTTTCAGTCAAACCTTAAAGAATCACATCTCGCCACAGTAAAACGCATTATGAGATACCTCATTAGCACACAAAATGTGGGTTGATGGTAACCTAAAGGGGCTGACTACACCCTAATTGGGTATTCGGATTCTGACTTTGCGGGTTGCAAATTAGACCGAAAGAGTACTAGTGGAACTTGCCATTTATTAGGGAATGCTTTAGTTTCTTGGCATAGCAAGAAACAAGTAAGTGTGGCTTTATCCACTGCCGAAGCAAACAGTTAAATGATTATGGAATTAGTCTTAACAATATTCCTATAAAATGTGACAACACAAGTGCCATAAACCTCACTAAGAATCCTATGTATCACTCAAGGACTAAACACATTGAAATTAGACACCATTTTATTATGGATCATGTTCAAAAAAGGGATTGCATGATTGAATTTGTTGAAACATCTAAAAAACTAGCAGACATTTTTACAAAACCCCTACCGAAAGAAAGCTTCTTTTTCATAAGAACTGAATTAGGGATTTTGAACCAGTCATGCATCAATTAATTTTTGCATAACACACCTTGTTTTTTGCTAACACGTTCGTTAAGTGTGCAGATAGAAAGATCATAATTGATTAGCATAATCGATTATGCCAAAATGAAAATTTCAGTCCACAACACAGAGAGGCCATAATCGATTCTGCCTTCGCTGACTTTTGGGAACAACGTGGAGAGAAGAGTGGTAATCGATCGTAGGAATCGATTATTCAAAGTCTTCAAAATCCTAGAAGGTGGCTAATTGATTAAGTAATCGATTAGTGTTCATCAACATTCAATCATAATCGATTTACACGACCCCTGCCCCTTCTTTTTCTCTTTTATCTTCTTCCTCCACTTTCAGAAAAAAACACTTAAACTCTCCCTTCCTTTTTCTCTTGAACCAGTGCCGTCTAACCTATCGACCAGCCCGTCGTCCGTCGCTGTCCGGCCAGCGTCACGGCTGCGCGACCCAACTCTCATGCATCTGGTCTGTTTCCTCCCCGTTGTGCGTAGTTGTGCACGCTGACGTCGTAGGGAGGGGACGACCTCGCACCGCCGTCCAGTTCATCGTCCGGTCGCTGCATGGAGTGGGAGAGACGATCGCGTGCTTTGGTCCATGTTCTCCTCCGTTCGTCGCTGTTCCATCGCGCCAGACCTCGAAGACAGCCACCACGTCATCTTCTTCTTCCTTGGGTAAGTGAAATCACATCTATTTTGCTCAGATTCAGAAAAACCCTAAATTGATTTTGAAACCCTAAACCCTAGCTTTTGAATTCAGAGTTTAATTTTGAAATTGAACCTTGTTTTGTGCAATTCGGACTATTAATTAGTGTTTCCCTAAATCAATTTCATCATTCTTTACCTATATTGATTTCCCCCAAATTTCTCCATAAACCCTAAAGCCCCAATATGATTTATTGGAAATTGAGTATGTTTTTGTGAAATTAACTATGTTTCTATGTAATTGGGACTGTTAATTAATGATTTCTAAAGGTAAATTTCATGTTCCTATGATCAAAGCTCATTTCCCCAATTTTGAGGATGAATCTTAATTTTCCCAATTCTGAATTTTTTTGAAATTGTTCTATTTTGTGAAATTCAGCATTTAAAACAACTTAGAGTGAGTGTTTGATGATGAGTAGCAAATTGTTTGAATTTTCTGGTTGTTGAAAATGCCTGGACTCCCTCTCTGGGATGTTAAAGTAGTTGTGTTTGCTTGGGGAATTAGTTGGAGTTGACAGGAGTTTTGTTTTACATGTTTCGGGAGCTGACAGGAGTTGTCTGCACTTGTCGCAAGGTGTCAGAGGAAACTGGAGCATCCAGTCGGGTTATTAGTTGGAGATTCGCTTTGTGCTGTTTCGCTCAGAAGGAAGCTGATTGTTGAAGCACCAATGAAATGATCCTCCCTTTTCTACAAGAGGTAAGAGGGAGTGAACCACATCACACAAAATTGGGGGATGTGAAGATGGTTTTAAATTATCTGGTGTTGGAAATCCTATACCAAGGGTAATCGACTGTCTATTTATCTCTTTGTATGAGTGTGGTTGCAATAATTGTTTATGGCTTGGTTATATGCTAGATATGGTTGTGTTGAGGAATTTGTTTATGGCTTGAATTGATGCTCATTAATATGTTGATTGTTTGGAAAATAATTTCTAGCATGTTGAAAATCATCACTTT
Source organism: Sophora flavescens (assembly GCA_030762895.1). Lineage (NCBI taxonomy): Eukaryota > Viridiplantae > Streptophyta > Magnoliopsida > Fabales > Fabaceae > Sophora > Sophora flavescens. The sequence goes on along the minus strand of CM061063.1, from coordinate 186,028,273 downwards.
GATCATTGGATCAAAGTGAGGATTTAATACTTGATTATTGCAAATAACTTAATTATGGTGATTATTCGATATAACTTGATATATTGATGCTTATGTTTAATTGTGAGATTATTTGGTGAATCGTAACCTTCACTGGTTGTGATTGGCCTTTGGCCAAATGTGAATGGAAATGGGAGTTTAACTCCAATCCTTGAACGGCTTTTGGTTTCCCTAAGGAACACCAAAATTCATCTGGTGGATAAATATGAACGAAATGGCTTTTGGTCTCCATAAGGAACCCCGAAATTTATCCGGTGGATAAATATGAACTCACATGCCCTTAACTGCATTATTGCCTAAACACATAGTTGATACTATGTTCTGTAAGGCCTTTGTGCCTAGGAAGTTGAGCCGACGTGCTAGTGACGATCTTAAATAGTCTGGTGGGTGTTTAGGGTAGGAGGGTCACAAATGGCTAGTTGGTGATTCTTCTTGGTAGTGGTGTTCCATGAAATACACTGACATCAACAACTAGATGCTAGCTGGTCAAGGTTATCGAGAGTGTTTCACAATCAATTATAGTACCACTATGTGGCTGTTACTATTGAACACATGGTCGCGCTGTCGCCACGCGCCAAAAAGGACGAGCGGGTTTAAAACTGTAGTATAGTGCGACAACTCGGATGTCGTCTCTCAAGGACTCTGAGAATATTACCTTTCACAAAAATCAGTTTTGGGGGGGTTTGGATTGGAGTGCAAATAAGAAACAAACAAAACAGAGCAATAAAAAACAAGGCAGTTGAAAAGAGATTATCAAATGGTCAAAAACAGATTAATCTATTGCTCTTGATTTCCCACTATCATAGGTTCATACAATTTCCAAGCCCTAAGCAAATTCTTATCCCCTCCCGGTTGTAGTAGCAATTTACAAGCGAAACCACTACTACAGATACATGTCCCTATTCCCGAATTAAGCAAACGGGGTTAAGCCCTTCGTGAACTAAGCGAACACGAAATGTACACACGCAAATTAAGCAGATGCGATTAATTATAGGAACATGATATCACCAGAAATAAATCAATACAATACAGTATACTCTCCGAATTAAGCAAAGAAATACAAAGTATGGTATTGAAGAGGGAAAAGCATACAAAACAGGAAAATATAAGAACCTCAAGCATATGGAAATCAATTACAATAGATCAATCCTAAGAACTTAGTTCTCCATAACACAAACGAAATCACAGAGAAAAATGTAAAACAGAAAAATGGAGAAGCAAAAGTCTTTACAAAATGTTCAGAACAGCCTTTTATACAAATTCAGAATTCAGATGGCTCGCGAGGCGAGCACACATTCGCGAGGCGAATTTCATGAAGAGTCAGCAACCTTTGGCATTCTCGCGAGGCGAAATACTTGCTCGCGAGGCGAGGATATGAAGAGTTTTCTCCTTACGCCCGTTATGGCCATCAGGGCCTAACCGTGATGCTCTCTGACTTCCAGACTCGCGAGGCGAATGGATGCTCGCGAGGCGAAACTCTTCAACTTCAAAACTGCCACGGCCATGACCTTCAACACGGGCAAGCCGTGATCGTCTCTGACTTTTTCAGGTTTGCAAGACTCGCGGGGCGAGAACTTCTTCGCGAGGCGAACCAGAGACTTAGCAATTTCTTGGAACAGTCAGGCTTCGGGGTCGCGTGGCGAGCGTGTCCTTCGCGGGGCGAATCCCCTGTTCTTTTATTTTCTCAGCTTCTACTTAACCTGAAAATAAGGAAATAACCATAAGTGTATTATTTTGACTTAAAACTAGCTAAATTAACTTAAAACTACTCTAGAGACTCAAAACCTTGCTTGAGGACAATCTAATCTAATTTGGGTGAAAATACGATATAATTTGCACAAAACCCTGGTCATACTAGCTATAAAACTAGATGAGCCAGAGGCTTATCAACACACAAGATGCTTACTGTTGGCAGTTGTGAAACATGTACTCTAATCACTCCTTGCGAATGTTCTCTTAGCTCCGGAGTTAGGGTCAAATCTTCCTTGAGGCTGTGTAGGTATGGGACTATACAGTTTCAATCAGTTACCTCTATTCTTGTGTCTCTATCAACTAACAGTTCCCATTATTGCTTGATAAGATTATGGTTGCACTGATTTGTGTACTGTTGACTACATGTGCACATGTTATCTATTAATTGTATATACTGGACTGTTTGACTGAGATATATGTTTACCTGAATATGAATATATGCTATGTGGTGTCGTGCTACTTTCATATCTGCCATATGTTGTGATGTTTGGGAATCTCACCTCCTTATTTTATATTGCCTATGTCATCTGGCTATGTGCCTTCGGTATTAATTTGAGGAGACTGAGATGTCAAGATGTCGTTTGGCTGACTCGTGATAGAGGTTGAGGTTCGAACTTGCAGACGATAGGTTGGAGTTTCTAGTGGACGTCTTTCAGCTTTCAGATGGTTCAAGACGATGGTGTTTGTGTTTTCTGTCATGACCGACCTTTCTTTTCTTAAGAAGGCATGAAAGTCATTGGTCTGTAGGCTATGACCTTTCTCTTGGAAAGGGAAGGACTTAGACCAATAGCTACTTTTGTAGTGACTCTAGTAGTGTCGTTGTGACGATGTCTATAATGGACTCAAGTATAGTTTCCACTAGATCTCGTCAGTTTGGTTTTTCCTTCTCACGATGTACGAGAGAGGATGGTCTTTTATATTTTAGTTTGGCCAGCTTGGGATGTCTGGGAGTTAGTGTTACCGTTTATGGAGTTGCGACTCCAAGTATATTATATTTTAGGAGCTGCGTCTCCATAGCTTTATGTTGGGTCTGTATATCTGTATATTTTCTGTTTATGAGTCGGGTTGGGTTTCTATGTAAATGATTTTCGAAATTGTAACCTTAATTATGATTATGAAATATTTTATTGTACATTTACTTGATTCCAAGTATCTTATGGGTAACTCTGGACTGTATTATGTAAATATTCGATGAGGTTGGATGTTTTATTGTTTATTGTCTCCCTTGAGAAAAAGAAAAATATTTGATGTTATAAAATGTTTTACCAGGTGTTCCGACTTCCTCCAAACTCCATTTTTCATAGGCGACATTTCGAAATTTTTTTTTCAAACTTTGAGAATTCTTTCCTTGATCCATTCTTTTGATCTTAAAATAAAAAAAATTACCCCATTTTATTACAGTGAAATTTAATTAAACGACTTTTCGGCCTTAAAAAGTCACAAAATGTAGCGCCCGAGAAGGGTGTTACATTTGGTGGTATCAAAGCTGGCCGAGTCTTTTGGGCTTGGGGTATAGGTCGATCGTCATTTGTGTTGTGTTTTCTCTGATTGTTTGATACGTTGTCATGTGTTCATGTTTTTGTGAAGAACCAATGTTTGAAATGATGACGACCTTGGTCTATCCTTGTTTGTGATTCTGTTTCCATGACGTTGTTCCGAAAGGAGACGATATTGTTTGCTATTCTTTTCATTATTGTTTCTATGGAGGAATGATAGTGGATAGAATTTTGATGCCTAGTTTTGCTTTAAGTTTATCATCCTTAACCTTGCTAAGGATTGACTGTCTATTAGTTGAAGTGGAGAAAAGAACCGTTGCTAAAGAAGTTTTCAGGATAATCTTCTGAACGAGTTCTTTGTTTGTTTCCAATGTGGAAAGTCGGATCACATTACGAAAGTTTGCACGCAACGACTTTCTAAAAGGATTGGCAGAGTGAGTCAACTCGTGACTACAACATTACGTTGCATGACTGAGGGAGTGATCACAAAAGAAGTCACTGCATCCTCAGAGATCTTGCCTATTCTCGATATGGAGAAATGGGCCATACAACAAGTAGGTGTGATTTACTAGTGGGAAAATGTACCATAAAGAGTACGCTTTCGATTATACTGTTTGGTTCGCACACAAAATCGCTTTTGATTCCCTCTAAATATGTTAGATATTCTGATCACTTACCTCTATTGTTTATTTCTTTGTTACGATCTTGCCTCGAGTTGATTTGATTTCAAAATTTTACCTCCTATTGGTTATGCTTCAGGTAAACTAATCGAGATTTGTACTCTGTCATTTTGATATGACTATCTTTTACATTCTCATGTTAACTAATCTTTGTGAGTTAAATCTGTTTGAATTATTCGTTGTTGTGGAGAATTGATTTTTATGAACCTGATCATTTGTGTTTTTCCGCAAATGAATCAACTGAGAAATTGAGTAATATCTTTCAGATAATATCTTGTTAGCCTTCATGAAAAAATATCATGAAATTCCCTTGGGGATGAACTCTGGCAATTCATTTCATCTATGGTGCCAAGTGAATTAGAGTTACCTCATGTGAGGGAACTCGCAAAAATTTATTGTTGCCTTTTCAAAGACCAAGAGTATTTTTGGCTTGAATTCTAGACTCTTGGGAAGAAACAAAAATATCATTTTCAAATTTGTCTTTCGAAGAAAGTTCTCGTGGAAGGGTGAACTTTATTAGAGTCATGTTTGTAAATATGTGGATGTACAACTCGTTTGAAAGTATATATTTGTCACTCATTGTTTTTAGATCCAAGGACCCATATTATGTATTTTTCTCTACACTCAATCTTAACCGCTCATTTTTATTTTTATTTACTCTAACTAAAAGATAAAGGAAAAGAAAAAAAAAAGAGAATCTTTCCCTGGATCAGAAAGCTACACGACCCCTACCCCTTCTTTTTCTCTTTTATCTTCTTCCTCCACTTTCAGAAACAAACACTCAAACTCTCCCTTCCTTTTCTCATGAACCAGCGTCGTCCAGCCCACCAACCAACCCGTCGTCTGTCGCTGTCCGGCAAGTGTCACCGCCGCGCGACCCAACTCTCACGTGTCTGGTCCGTTTCCTCCTCGCAGTGTGTCGTTGTGCACGCTGACATCATAGTTATACCATCCGGTTGTCCTTCCATCACGTCTGGTTGGGAGGGGATGACCTCGCACCGTCGTCCAGTTCGTCGTCCGGTTGCTGCATGGAGTGGGAGAGACGATCGCATGTTCTGGGCCCTGTTGTAACAGCCCGACTTTTCGACTTTCTCATATCAGTAATAAATATATGAATGAGTATATTTATTATTTGAGTTTTTAATGATGATTTTGGTTTAGCTAAAGTTATTTTCATGTTTTACTTGCAAATCTTAAGTTTCAGTGAGATTTGTGGTTGAAAACTCAGACGAAGCCTGATTTGAGATTTCGCTGACAGTAAGAATTTACTGATCAGAATACCTAATCTTGACTCGAGACTGAAGCCATTAGTATTTTTGCAGCATTTTCAAGAATTCTGGCTATTTTAAAAATTTTCGAAAAAATAATATTTTATTGTTTTGTGCAGGGCCAAATGTCGAGAATCGCGTGCGGGGACTTGAGACAAGGCCGAACGATGCTGATTCATGAATCTAGATATTTTAGATGCTTGAAGTGACTAGAATTTATGATGATGTGATGAGTATTTATGGCGATCCTATCCCCGTCATAATGATTTTCAGATTTTTATAAACTTATATTACTATTTTATTTTACTATCTACTTATTTACAAGTTTACCACTGTAACATGTGGTGTAGAAAGCAGCCACACCTCCCATTAACCATTCACCACACATTTTCCTAAGGCTACAAAGTTGTCCACCCTTCATCACTCATAACCACATGTTTTGCTTTTACATAATGATGACAATTTAAGGGGAAATTGCACTTAGGTCCTTAAACTTTTCTAATTTGCAAATTGGTCCTTAAGGTAATTTGCACCTTGGTCCTTCAGTAACAATTTTTCTTGCACTTTAGCCCCCCAAAGTAACCCAAAACCGCAGCCCCCTCATTACCCACACCTTGTACTTCTTTATTTTCACTTCATCTAAGCTTGTCATCTTCATCACTTGTCATTTCTCTTAGAACACTTAGAACTTGTCAAGAACACAAAGCACTTTAAGCTTGATTTGTGAAGAACAACTTCAATCTTGTTCATCTTTTCTTTTCCAAGAGGTAACATCATCTTCCCAAGTCTTTATCTTCATGATTTCTTCCAAGTTCATGTCTTATTTTTATGATTCAAGTTTCAAACCCGTTTCTTCCAAAAATGCTTATAAATTGTAGAAAAATCCAATGAACTTGAAACCAATTTCTGTGATATTATAATCATGTATACTCTTGTTATCTAAGTCAACAAAAATTTCTTACCCTTTTGTTCATACATGGCCGAACCTTTGTTCAAAGGCGAGGAAAGATTTTTGGTTTCAAACTTTGTAAACAAGTGTTGATCTATTGTCTTTAGTCCATTCTTTTGATGATTCAAGTGACTAGAATATCATAACACATCGTAAACTAATTTTTGTGGTTGAGGCAGAAATCTTATACTTTGTAGTTAAGATGATTTTGGTTCAATTTTTGTTAAGTAAGCCTTAATTATGCTTTAATCATACTTAAGGATCATTGATCTAAGAGTTGAGAAAATTTGAAAGTTCCTAGCCTTTTGTTCTTGACAAGGCCGAAACCCAAACTCTTTAGATCTAGTTTGTTTTGTTTGTTGTTTGTTAATTTTGTTTGTGATTCATTGTGAAGGATCAAATCGGTAGCTGAGGTACTAAGCTGTGTCACCGAAACCGGAATCAAAGGCTTTGTGGAATCAAATCTGTAACTTCAAGAGGTAAGGGGAGCTTACCTGAGGGATTTGAGATAGTCACATGCTATCTATGTGTTGTCTGTGTTTTATCCGGGTGTTTATCTGCCTTAAGTTGGTTACTGTTGTGTTTAACTATATGGTTATGTGATGTGATGTGGTTAGTGAATTATGTGGATATAACCGTGATTTGGTTATATCTGTGATGCATGCTATATCTATGAAAGTATGTTATGTTTGTATCATGTGATACATCTGTTATTGATGGTTGGAGTGTGAAACCTGACAGTGATCAGAGTTTAATTAATTCGGAAGATTAAAAGCTTGTTAAGTTTACACAAATAATCCAAGTGATTTAATAGTGTAAAATAGTGTAAAAGTGGAAAAATAATATTTTATTGATTTTTCCGGCTATTGATGAGCCAATGCTGAGTGCCAGAGAGGGTGTAACCGTGAAAATATTTCACAGGTGTTAGTTTTAGCAAAATATATTTCACAATAATGTAAAATAATATTTGGAATAATAAAGTGACAAAAATAGTTTAATTATAATTTTAAAAAATATTTTCAAGAAAAAAGCCATTTTTGGCATTTTTATGAAAAAAATGAGAAAAATATTTTAGTTATTTTTAAGTTGAATTAAGAAAAGGTTATTAGAAAATTGATATTATTTTTTTCAAAATAAATATTTTCAAGTGTGAAAATACTTTAGAAAAGGGAAAGATTTATTCTTGACTCAAACATATTTTGAATGATTTATAAAATGATTTTGACGGAAATGAATTTCGGAAAAAAGGGGTTTTTCAGTGAAAATGATTCCGTTAAACTTAGATAAGTTTCTCGTAGGTTTGGTTTTGTATTTTTTATTTCACTGAGCTAAATGTTTTAAAGAAGACAAGCGAACGTAGTTACTGAGATGTCGAGTTTCTAGGGTTCTATCTAACATGAGGATCTGGGATCCGTGTCATTGGACATGAGTGTCCTGTAAAATGGTGGACTGTGTGTCCCATAAGTTGATGTGGTTAAGCATTGTCTTCCATATCCGCGAACCTTTGACTGATGTATCGGTGTAAAGGTTTTGCAATTGAGCACTCGGACTGGTGTGTCCTGTGTTGAGATTGAGCACGTGAACTTGTGTGTTCCGTGGGTGCCTAAGTTTTAAATCTTAATAATGAAATTAAGCATGGTCGTGTGCTTGGAGCCTTGACAAGGAAATAATTATGAGACAAAGAAAAGTATCGAGAACAAAAGTATTTCTCATGCATATTTATGGCAGACATGCTATGTTACAGTATCTTGATTCATTGTGTCATCCGAGATGTACAAATGAACAAGTTTGGAGATCATTGAATCATATATTCTGATCAATGTATATGATGGTATAAAGCCCATTAACCGTGATAACCATTGCGCCATGAGTAATATTAGGCAATGAGTGGACCGAAGTTTCCCGTTTATCGTGATGACAATTGAGTCCTAGGTTGGCTAAGATGTCATATTTTGCACAAATAACTATGGTGATGCCTGGGGTATTCCGGTTAGTTGAAATATGTTGGACATTGAATTCTTTTCTTTGTCAATGCTCTATTTAAAACGCCCGATCAGCGGAAACGAAAAACGAGGAGTTGATAGAGTTGTGAGTGAGAGCCTGATTATTGAAGTGTCATGAATTTTTGTAAAAATGCGATGATTGTAGGGTATGAAACCCTTTGACAATTTACTATGTTGTTTGGATAAATTTTTATGTATTCTGAATACTATGGATATGTTGTTTTGTGTGTTATGCGTGTGGATATCTTACTAAAATCCATATATTGGCGTCTCACCCTTACAAATATATCATGATTCTTCTATTTTGCTGTTGTACCTTGGTACAATAGTACGATTAGTGCGTGAGAAGTTTTGGAAGTCACGTGGACTTAGATTCTAGATGCTTGAAGAAGTATATGTTCATGGGAATGACCATGGAGGTCGTTCCAACAATGTCTTGTAGAGCGACCAGCTTAGGAGTCTTGGTTGGGTTATATGTTTTAAAAGGTCAGTAACAGTGGTGCTGTAATTTTGTCTTTGGTTTAAGTTTTCCCTTTTGGGAGTTGAAAACCTTTGAGGAAAAAAAATGGTATGCCGTGGTGATTTCTTTATGTATGTGACTTTACTGTTTAATGTATGTATTATGGTGTTGTAGAGTTATTCATAGAAGAAAATTTTTACACCCGAGTTTTCTGACTTAAAACATAAATTTTCCAAAAACAACCAAAGCAAATTAATTTTTAATTTATTTACGCACAAAGTTACGAAGTAATGCCCAAGGGGGTGTTACACCTGTTCTCCTCCGTTCGCCACTGCTCCGTCGTGCCAGACCTCAATGACAGGCACCACGTCATCTTCTTCTTCCTTGGGTAAGTGAAATCTCATCTATTTGGCCCAGATTCAGAAAAACCCCAAATTGATTTTGAAACCCTAAACCCTAGCTTTTGAATTTAGAGTTTAATTTTGAAATTGAACCTTGTTTTGTGCAATTGGGACTATTAATTAGTGTTTCCCTAAATCAATTTCATCATTCTTTAACTAGATTGATTTCCCCCAAAATTCTCTATGAACCCTAAAGCCCCAATATGATTTATTGGAAATTGAGTATGTTTTTGTGAAATCAACTACGTTTCTATGTAATTTGGACTGTTAATTAATGTTTTCTAAAGGTTAATTTCATGTTCCTATGATCAAAGCTCATTTCCCCAATTTTGAGGATGAATCTTAATTTTGCCAATTTTGAATTTTTTTGAAAATGGTTCTATTTTGTGAAATTAAGTATTTAAAACAACTTAGAGTGAGTGTTTGATGATGGGTAGCAAATTTTTTGAATTGTCTGGTTGTTGAAAATGCCTGGACTCCCTCTCTGGGATGTTAAAGTGGTTGTGTTTGCTTGGGGTAGCAGGTTTTACATGTTTCGGGAGCTGAAAGGAGTTGTCTGCACCTGTCGCAAGGTGTCAGGAAACTGGAGTGTTCAGTTGGGTTATTAGTTGGAGCTTCGCTTTGTGTTGCTTCGCTCAGAAGGAAGCTGATTGTTGAAGCACCAATGAAATGATCCTCTCTTGTCTACTAGAGGTAAGGGAGGAGTGAACCACATCAGACCATATTGGTGGATGTGAAGATGGCTTTATATTGTCAAGTGTTGGAAATCTTATACCAAGGGTTATCCACTGTCTATTTATCTCTTTGTATGAGTGTGGTTGTAATAATTATTTATGGCTTGGTTATGTGCTAGATATGGTTGTGTGTTGAGGAATTTGTTTGTGACTTGAATTGATGGTCATTAATACGTTGATTGGTTGGAAAATAATTTATAGCATGTTGAAAATCATCACTTTGATCATTGGATCAAAGTGAGGATTTAATACTTGATTATTACAAATAACTTAATTATTGTGATTATTTGATATAACTTGATATATTGATGCTTATGTTTAATTGTGAGATTATTTGGTGAATCGTAACCTTCACTCTGGTTGTGATTGGCCTTAGGCCAAATGTGAATGGAAATGGGAGTTTAACTCCAATCCTTGAAACTTCAGCGATTTTAATATCCTTACGTGAGAAAATGAATGTTAAATCCAAAAAGGAAAAATCATAAGTTTTGAAGAATTATTTTGGACCTTTGATTTTTGTTAAGGTTTTAGAAATGGTTTGAGAAATATTTTGATCGTAGGTTATGTTTTGAATTACCCAAGTGGTACTTTAGAAACCTAAGAAATAAGTGTTTTAAGGATCCATGAAAAACAAGAAGAAAGTGTTCTCACAGTGTTTAGAATTGTCTTATAGTTCAAATGATTCCAAAATGACTTTGATAATTGGTTAGCTCATAAAGGAACAAACTTGAGTTTTGAAAATCTTAGAAAATGAGTTTCTAAAATTTGGAACAATAAAATGGACTAAAGTAAGTAAATCCGACAAATTCTATTTCTTATGAGCTAGGAACTGTTTTACCACTTATCTTAGTGTCCTAAATCCCTACATGAGTTTTAGAACATTATAATTAAAAATTGTAGAAAAGGGAATTACGGGATTTGTGAATTTAGCGACGTTTGGTCGGGTTCTGGAGTTTTTGAGAAAATCGTAAAGTTTGAAATTAGTATTTTAATACCTTAACATGAGTATTGGAACTTAAGAGAGTGAAAGATTGGAGAAAAATGAGTCATACTTGGGAAAATACAAAGTTTAGGTCCTAAATTCAGTGAAATGGGACAAAACCGCCTTGTATGTATTTCAAGTGTTTCGAGGGATTTGATAACAATATGTCTTTATTTGAATATATTTTCAAATGGTTTGGTTTTAGTCAAGGAGTATTGATTTTGAACCAAAAGGATTTTAGTCGTCTTGACTAATATTTTAAGTTAAATAGAAAACCTAAGTCGAGGATGGCTTAGCGAAAACAAAGACTTAATTATTATGACTCATGGTGGAGCAAGACCATATGTCATAAAGTAAGGACGATTCACTCATCCTTATATCCACAATACTTAATGATATAGAGTATTTTGAGGTTGCTTGCTCGACAAGTAATCCTATTCGAGAATGGACTTAAAGAAGCATAATTGAGTTGGTAACAAATGACCAACCTTCATAATGTACTAAAGCGTTGAAACATGGATAGTCCAACGAGGGGTGATTCCCAAGAGGTTGGTACTGTCTGCTTTGCCTCTAGAATGGCTTTTGGTTTCCGTAAGGAACCCCGAAATTTATCCGGTGGATAAATATGAACGAAATGGCTTTTGGTCTCCGTAAGGAACCCCGAAATTTATCCGGTGGATAAATATGAACTCGCACGCCATTAACGGTATTATTGCCTAAACACATAGTTGATTCTATGTTGTGTAAGGCCTTTGTGCCTAGGAAGTTGAACCGACATGCATGTGTACATGAGGACATGCTAATGACGATCTTAAATGGTCTTGGGGTTATTCAGGGTAGGAGGGTCACAAATGGACAGTTGGTGATTCTTCTTGGTCGTGGCGTTCTATGCAATACACTGACATCAACGACTAGATGCTAGCCGGTCAAGGTTATCGAGAGTGTTTCACAATCAATTATAGTACCACTATGTGGCTGTTACAATTGATCGCACAAGATGCCTACTATTGGCAGTTGTGAAACATGTACTCTAATCACTCCTTCCGAATGTTCTCTTAGCTTCGGAGTTAGAGTCAAATCTTCCTTGAGGCTGTGTATGTATGGGACTATACAATTTCAATCAGTTACCTATATTCTCGTGTCTCTGTGAACTAACAGTGTCCAGTCATGCTTGATGAGATTATGGTAGCATTGATTTGTGTACTATTGACTATATGTGCACATGTTATCTGTTAATTGTATATACTGGACTGTTTGACTAAGATATATGTTTACATGGATTTGAATATATGCTAAGTGGTGTCGTGCTATTTTCATATCTGCCATATGCTGTGCTATTTGGGAATCTCACCTCCTTGTTTTATATTGCCTATGTCGTCTGGCTACGTTCCTTCTGTATTAATTTGAGAAGACTGAGATGTCAAGATGTCAAGATGTCATCTGGATGACTCATGATAGAGGTTGAGGTTCGAACTTGCAGACGATAGGTTGGAGTTTCTAGTGGACGTCTTCCAGCTTTCAGATGGTTCAGGACGATGGTGTTTGTGTTTTCTGTCATGACCGACGTTTCTTTTCTTGAGAAGTCATGAATGTCGTTGGTCTGTAGGCTATGACCTTTCTTTTGGAAAGGGAAAGGCTTAGACCAAGAGCTACTTTTGTAGTGACTTTAGTAGTGTCGTTGTGACGATGTCGATAATGGACTCAAGTATAGTTTCCACTAGATCTCATCAGTTTGGTTTTTCCTTCTCACGATGTACAAGAGAGGATGGTCTTTTATATTTTAGTTTGGCCATCTTGGGATGTCTGGGAGTTAGTGTTACCGTTTATGGAGTTGCGACTCCAAGTATATTATATTTTAGGAGCTGCGTCTCCATAGCTTTATGTTGGGTCTGTATATCTGTATATTTTTTGTTTATGAGTCGGGTTGGGTTTCTATGTAAATGATTTTCGAAATTATAACCTTAATTATGATTATGAAATATTTTATTGTACATTTACTTGATTCCAAGTATCTTATGGGTAACTCTGGACTGTATTATGTAAATATTTGATGAGGTTGAATGTTTTATTGCTTATTGTCTCCCTTGAGTAAAAGAGAAAAGATTTGATGTTATAAAATGTTTTATTAGGTGTTCTGACTTCATCCAAACTCCATTTTTCAAAAGGGACATTTCGAACTATTTTCTTTCAAACTTTGAGAATTCTTACCTCAATCCATTCTTTTGATCTTAAATGAAAAAAAAATACCCCATTTTATTACAGCGACATTTAATTAAACCACTTTTCGGCCTTAAAATGTCACAAAATGTACCACCCGAGAAGGGTGTTATAAGCATTCTTGCTGAGGTTCGGGTGAACACCACGGAGATCAGAGCAAACTCTACGGCTATTCGTGAGCTCTCATTGGAAGTGAAATCCTTGGAGCGTAGAATCACTGCAGCAGCTGAGGTCAGTCCACTTCAAGCGGCCCCACAGACTCAGGATGACTTGGACAGCAGCAGCACGAATAATGATGGTGGTGATGATGAGGATGGTGGTGACATTGGTGGTGGAGATGATGATGTGGATGAGTACTATATGTAGTACTGTTTTCATATTTTGTTTGTGACTTTTATTACTATCTTTGGATGACTGTATATTTTTTTCGTATTCCTCACACTTTGGCTAAACCTCTGCACCCCAAATAATCCCGAAGCCACTACAAACCTCTGCACCCCAAATAATACCAGAAAACAAAATAATAAACCTCTGTATATAATATTTGAAGCTAACTTTAGTATACAATAAAACCCACCGAAAGTATATAACATATGGTGCAAATTAAAGCAACCTATTATGACCAAAAAACATATTCACACACAGAGTTTGATGGACAGCATGTAACCCAACCTATTACTGGTCAATTGGCTAGAACTTTACGATGTTCACATTGGGAATTGACCTCTGTTCATCATCCCATTTGGCTATACAGCATGTCACCCATTTTACATCTGAGGTTGTGCTCTAACAGTTCGAGAATATGTTTTGTAGGAAACCTTGACAAAGTAAGAGGGAACGATTAAAAATAAATAATGATTATTGGTTAAATTCTTTTCATAATTTGTTCAAGACTAAGGATCAAAATGTAGAATAACAATAATCAAAGTTATACCATAATAAATCTTACGTTGGATGTATAGAGTTGTAGGTGACATCCTATATGAATTTGGTGTTTCATTGATTTGATTGGGAGACTCCGAGTCTTCTTAGCGCATTGCTATCATCCGACTTTGATGCTCGTTCAACTATAGAGCTTCTACTCATGTTATTTAAGTAAATTTTGAACAAAGTTTAGGATAGGATTGCATGTATATATAGCTTAATGTCCTTATATTAAGTGGGAGTGGTTTGCTAGTAACATACATTGCATTTTACTAACAATTATATCTGTTTTAGAATATTTACGACAATTATAATTTTGAAAATTTTAAAAAATTATATCTGTATAGAAAGTATTTAACCACGTTGGATTTCTAAATTATTTTTTTTCTTCAAATGAAATTATTTTGATTTATTAACAAAAATAAAAAATTTGTTATTTTTTTTTAAAATTTATTTCCTTATTGATTTTGTTTAAAATTAAAACATGCATGTAACTCATTATATAGGTAATTAGAGTAGAAGTTTCTCTTTCCATCTTTAGAGTGGTTGCCACTTTTACCTTCAATGACAATTGTACTTTGTTCCATTGTTAATTTTCTATCAAAAACTAACAATATAATATCATTGTTTGAACTTCAATAATAATAGAAAAATAGTGATAGTAAGTTATAATTGTGATTTGAGGTATAAAAATTACTAAACAGGGATTAATTAGTATATACTTTAGGGATGACAATGGGTAGAGTCTGTGTAGGATACTATAGTACTGCACCCATACCCTTAAACTAAAAAAAATTATAATATTACTCGGACCAATACTCGTATGAGTGGAACTTTAATACCCGTGCACTTACTCACTGGGTATCTAATTACCCATACCCACACCTTTTACCCATATGTTAATTGACTATGAAAAGTAAACAAATAAAAAGAACTTTGTTTCAAAATATTCTGGTGATTACTAGGTACACTTTCAAGTTATGTGGGAGTGATAGAGATTATATGGGAATGATTGCTTTCATATTCCTTTGAAATAGTCACTCGACATGAACTTTCCATCTATGATTAGGTACGTAAAATCGACAAAAGTGAAAAACACATGTCCTTTGATAAACCCAAAAGGAAAACCTTAAAAGAAATTTATAATATACTAAGAACAACATATATAAGAAATTTGTGGATGGTTGAAAACATGATAAATGATAAGTTATTTGTACTATCAAAAAAGGTTTGTACGTTAGATTCGGACTTTATTGTCACACTCTTAATAGCTGTTTAGGGAGCCACCACTTTAAAACAATTCGTAGAGGTTTTTAATATCGCTTTTCCAGAGAATGACGCTGTTAACATATAAACCTTTAATAGTGTTTTCCCGAGAAAACATTATCTTTACCCCATACCCTATTTTGAAAAAAAAGTGCTCAAATATTGGTAGTGCTTTACCAGGGAAGCGCTATCGTAATATACACCTTTAATAGCATTTATTAGGACAAATGTTATGGAAACGATAACTATCATAGTGCTCAAATATGGAAACACTATCTTTTTCTCATATTAAACCTATACCGTCTAGGTGACCAACTCTCTGCCCACTTTCATTGGGTGTTGGCACAGTTCATCAACTAACAATAAACTTTTTGCACAGACAACCCGATATTCCACCTTCAATACATAGAAAATCATTCGTAATCAATTCCGCCTTAATAGCTATTGAACAAACAAACCTAAACCTAACTCAATTTCTCCTATAAATGATAATCTTCTGTTTTCTTATCCCACACTACAATTTTTATAAACTCTCCTTCTTCTATATTATTCTGTGTTCTTATCATTCCAGAAAAGGCCGGCACTCTTATATCTTCTTTTCATGTGTCATGACTAATCCCAAGAAGAGGACTTATCTCAAATGTCATGAAATACGATAAGCACTACGCTAGATTCGGGATTTAATAACGCACATTTAATACCCGTTTCTGCCGGAGGCACTCTTGAAAAATGTACAGAAGTATTTAATATTGCTGACTTGAGGATTCGCTACTAACATATAACCCTTTAATATCGTTTCCTTAAATAAATGTTATCTTTGCTCGATACATTTTATTTTTAAAAAAGAAGTGCTCCACCTCTTATAGCACTTCGCCAAAGACGCGCTATATATTATGCATTATAATTTTAATAATGTTTTTTAAAGTAAACATTGTTAAAGGATATAATTATAATAGAATTTGGTTGAAGAAACACTATCTTTCATTCGATTAAAAACAAAAAATGCAAATACAAAACCCTCTATTTATAGGTGACCATTTAGTAGTAGCTGTAACATCCCAGTTTTTACATATAGGTTTATATTATTTAATTGGAGTGATTAATTATCTGGATGTTTATTTTTGTTTATTGTTATGTGATTTGGTTTGAGTAATTTTATTTACTTTTTTAAAATTATTTGTATTGAGTGCGTTAGCACTACATTATTGCATAGTATACACGCTTGCAAGACAATAATATTACGTTATTATCACTATTATTATTTGTTTACAAAAATATTTTCAATAATATGATTAAAAGAAATTTATTTTCATATTTTACTCTATTTAATTTTAGATTTGAAAATATGTTGGTTTAAAAATCGGAGATTTATTTTGGATCATTGATTTCCTTGGTTGATAAATTCGACCATTAATCTCTACTCTAATTCAAATTTTAAAACTATATATTTTTCGCTCATTGTTTTTAGATCCAAAGGCCAAGAACTTATCTTTCTTTTTAGACTCAATCTCAACCACTCTTTTTTATTTTGTATATATACTTACTAAAAGAAAAGGAAGAAAAAAGATATTACCTTCATTTTTCTCTCCTGATCCAGGCCCTTCTACGACAGCCTCCCTTTCTCTCCGCTTCTTTCACGTTCTTCTTCTCACATACTTCAACAGAAAAGTCATTCCCTAAGGCTTTGTTTGTGAGTTTGGAGGGAAAGGAAAGAGAGGAGATTAAATGGGAGGGGAAGGAGAGTATTATCCCTCCCCTTGTTTGTGAGTGCATATTGTACGAGGGGAAGTAAATGGAGGGTTTATAACATACTTTTACAATTTTACCTTTATTTTAGAAAATTAACATAAGTAATATTTTTTAAATGATATTAATGCACCTTTCGAAAAAATAATAATAATACTAATGCAAAAAAATTTATTCCTTTTCCTCTAAAAATTGGGGTAAACCCCCAAAAAACCCCAAATTGGGGTAAACCAAAAAATTGAGGTGAGGAGGGGTTTGGGGGGTTTTCTAAAATCCTTAAAAACTTCCCCTCCAATTTTTTACAATCACAAACAAGGGAGAGGTTCTCATAAACCTTCATTTTCCCTTACTTGCCCTCCTAAACAAGACTCACAAATAAAGCCTTACATATCTCTCTAAAACTTCAAAGTTCTTTCCTCCTTCTCTCTAGTCCAGCAACGTGCGCCGCCTAGAAAGCAGCTCCGGCCGCCGCTCGAATGGAGGAAGACGACCACTGCGTCTGGTTCATCTTGGTTCGATTTGCTCCACTACACCACCATCGCCTCCCTTCTCGACTCGATTCCGGCCGCCATGAGCCTCGTTCCAATGAGACAAACTAACCAAATGAATATTCTCTTTCTCCTCTATCAAAGCCCTATGAAAATTTCTACAAAAGAGAGTGTTTGGAAAACCCTAGCTGCCACATTTCGAGTATTTTCCGGCAACCGTCCGACCACCTTTCAAAAAATCAACACCATAAATTTGTTCCTCTCATCCTCCTATACAAAACCCCTCAACAAATTTTGAGATAGGAGAAGGTTGGTTTTTCACCACCGCGCCGCCGTGAATCGCCATCGCACTGGAGTTCCGTCGAAGCGCTGCTGTCATGCCTTTTTCTTCCTCTTTCAGTGGTGAGTTGATTCAACTCATTCGTCACCCTTCATTATGCAAGTCCTTCAATCTGCTTGTTGATAATCCATCGGCTTATCATGTTTTATCTATTATTTAAGTGTGGATTTAATCAATTAAATTGAGTTGATTGCTTGATTTAGCCCAATTTAGACTTTGTTTTCCTATTTTGATTATTTTAGATTCAATATGTGTATTTAATTAATTTTAATTAGATTTTAGTTAATTTTCTTATATGTTATTATTTTGATTTTTAGGAAAATATCAAGAATGAATAAGAGGAGCTTCATTAATGCATGATGTTATATATATGTGTGTGGACGGTCCAGCAAGAGGAATTGAATTAAATGTTGCAGGGAGAAATTGAGTTTCAATCAAAATTAAGGAGTTGACCAAGTGAAACAAAGTAACAAACTGGATTACTTCCATTTATATAGCATCAAAGCATTGATGAGAAAAAGAGAAGACCACTGGGTGAAGCACTGAAATTGTTGCTTTGCATTCAATCTGAATAAGATATGATTTACTTTGGATTTTGAAATTAAATTAGAAGATTGAAACAGTAAAAGAATGCTCATCAAATAGAAAAATAAGGAAGGGTCGTGATATTGTGCTTATCCAAAAGAAACAAAAATCTGATAGAGATCTGGAATTCTAATTGGAAAGGGGCAGCACCTTTTTGACAATAAAAGGGGGTTCATCGCCGAACAGTAGGGGAGGACGCACTGCAGGTCAGCAACAGTCCCAGGAGCGAGTCCAGTACCGTCTAGGCCGCACAATGGAATTTTCAATGGAGTTTTCTTTTCTTCTTCTTGTTATTTCTTTTATGGACGAGTAGTTGTTTTATTTCTAGGATTGGGCAATGCCCTTTGATATTATTATGATGAATATTTGATTTTTCCCTTTTGTTAATGTTTGATTTATTGATTTGGTTCTTATTGTGCTTCATCCATGTGAATTGATTGATCACCTGTTTGCATGTCTTAGATATTCTAGGGATGAACTGAGAAGTGAACCTAGGTATTAGATCCATAGGAATTGAACTTAGGACTTAAATCACGAGAGTTAGAAGCGGTCCTTCAAGGGTACCATTGAATTATCATAAATCGTAATGGGTTCAATTTAAATACAATTACCACGAGAGTATGAGTTGGTTTAATTGAGCACGGTTCTTGTGGTCATTGTGGTAGCCCAAATCCTGGAAATCTCTTCTCATTGAGTTAGGATGATTCACCTTAAATTGAGTTAGATATTAATAAAGGGATAGACAATTAGGATTCATAGTTGGTCATTGTGGTAGCCCCAATCCTGGAAATCTCTTCTCATATTTAAAAACCCAAAAATATTTTATTTGATTTTATTGTTTTTCTATTTTCTTGAAATCTTTTCACACCTATTTCTTAGTCTAAATAGATGTTTAATTTGTGAAGTGATACTTGGTTTCCCAATCCCTAAGTTCGATACTCGTTTTCTCACTGTTTTTTTTATTACTTGATGACAAAGCCGTACACTTGCGGATTCACGCTATCACTTGACCTTGAAGTTCCCGAAATTCTATTTTAATTTGTGTTTTGTTTCTGAGTCCAAAAATTAATAGTTCAAATTATCTAATGATTATTGTACTGATTTTGGTCCTGCTGTTTTTGGTTGTGTTGATGGAAAATTTTCATTGATCGTTGTTGTCATGCTTGGAGGAGCATAAATTATGTTTCTGCGAGCTGATAGGTAACTGTCTGTGCGCATTTGCAAGGTGCTTGAGGAACCCGGAACGTCAAGTCAGGTTGTTAGTGGGTGTCCAATCTTGCGAAGTTTTGTTGAGCAGGGAGTTAATTGTGGAACCTGGAAGAAAAGAGTCTTTAGTTTTTCTGTTATAGGTAAGGGGAGCTTACCTCATGAGTTTGATAGTTACATGCTTAAATGTTTGTTTAATGATGTTTTGTTGGTGATGTTTGATGTATTGATGATGAATGTAATTGTTTTACTTAACTGTCAGTGAATAATTGTTTATAACTGTTTATATGCTTATATGAAATTAAGTTATGTATGACTGAGAGCATGACACTGGTCATAGCTTGATAATTATGAATTAAGTTATTAAAACTTTAATTGGAAGAGAAATGGGGTTTTCAGTTTTCTCAAGAGGAAGAGATTATGAAAACATATGTTAAGGACCTTGTCGTTGGACAAGTTAAGAATTCAGAGAAGATTTATAGATGATTTTGGAATAAATTTTAAAGGGTGAGTGTTAGTGAGGTCAAGCAGTGAAAAATCGCATTATCTTTATTTTCCCTAAATATTTCGAAAAAAAAAGAAAAGAGAAGTCTCTAAAATATTTTACTGTTACCAAGGAAAAATCGTATTTGAAATAAAAAGTAATTTTTTTTACAAAAAGTTTGATTCAAATGAAAAATCTTTGAAAAATGCCATTGTGGCAGAAATTCTGTTAACAATTGTTTCAAAACCAAAAGATTTTTAAATGGTTTTTTATGATTTAAAGTTTTTAAATGAATTTTAGCGGAAAAGTTTTCTATAAAATGTTTTAAAATAGTGAAAATGATTCCGATGAACTTTGATGAGTTTTGGATTTTTGTTGTTTTGATATTTGTTTTCACAGAATGAAAATTGTGTTGAAAATGAAAAAGTTATGAGGACCTAGCGGTCGAGACGTCGAGCTAGAGTTCCTAGGACTAAGTACTTGGACTATATGTCCTATGTGTCGTGGGTTCAAGTCCCAATTGGCACACTTGACTTCGGTTCAAATATCGGCGAACCTAGGACTTGTGCATTGGCCTAGTGTATCGTGATTTAGCACTCGGACTGTATGTCCTATGTTGAGTATGAATGGGCTTGATGCCTTCAAGTAAATTGTAGTCGTGAGCCTTGAGCCTCGACAAAGAAAGAATGATGCAAAAAAGAAAATAGAAAACCAACCGTTTTACATGCATGAAGTGGCAGACGTACCATGGCTTTACGAGCCTACCGTTCCATAATTGGACTGACAAATTGGGTAAGTTCCGACCAGCACGTCTTTAGGGACATCTGGGTTCGAATGCCACAGAAGGCCGGGACCTCGCGACCTCGAGCCGTGGTAATCGACTGCCAAACACAGATGTGCTCAATCAGGGTCTGCTCAATATTATTTAGGTTTGACGTGATACCCTTGAACAATTGGAGCTCGGACCTAAATTGAGAGGTCGGCCTCATGAGAAAAATTGTGTTATGGGGATTATTGCGATCTATCAAGCTCGACGAAGGGAAGTTAGGATCTCCGGAGATTAAGAAATAGATAGTGATATTTGAAGTATCATGCATCTTTTGAAAAACATATTGATTGACGGAGTGGAAAATCCCTCGAGAGGAATATTTTAATATATGGAAATTGTATTTTCCTTTCAAGTTGTTATATATGAAATACTATGATTACTTGTTTTATTTTGGTTGTGTCGAGTATGTGACTATTATGATAAACTCATATTATGAGTATCTTACACTTGCTATGTACATGTGGAATACCTTGTGGTATTTGTGGATACGTGTACAGTTTTGTCTCAACGATAGTCAGGATCACTACAAGACCCTGAGATTCGAAGGTTATGATACTAACAATGATGATGTGTGAGCTGTTGTGCGAAAGATCCCATTTTTCTCTCGTACTACTCACTGGATTGAACTACGACACCTTGTTTTCGAGGTATCCGATGATGGGGATGACATTGGAGAATTTTCCACCGGACATCTCTGGATTTGACCAGCTGTGGAGTCGTCTTTTTAGTGTAAGTGTCTTGGAGTCTTTTCTAGGTAATTATTATGGTCTATTATGACTATTTTGAAAATGTAACACCCTGATTTTTGCATAAGGGTATATTTACTTTGGATGCCTAGTTGTTGTTGTTGTGGTTGTTGTTGTTATTATTATTATTATTATTTAATAATAATAATAATAATAATTATTATTATTATTATTTATTAATGAATTTAGTATTGTTATTTATATATTGATAATGTAATTGTTATCAGTGTTGTAGTATTTTTATACATATATATATATATATATATATATATATATATATGTATATATATATGTATATATTATCACATATGATAATATGTATTTTAATATATGATTATTTGCATTAATATAAGATTTTGTCCCTTAATGTGTGATCTTATATAGATATATGATATGTTATGTGATTTTATATGTTAATATATAATATGTGTTTTTATTAATAATAAGTGATTAAGAAAGATATTATGAGATATCTTGTGATTTAGTATTTAAATCCAGATAGTGTATCTCCTAGGTTTTAGTCCCTCAATCAATCAGATTGAGTTCTTATTAATATAGGAGAATCCTCTTTTTGATTATCTCTTAAGATATTATCATAATCTCCTAAGAATCCTATCTAGAAATAACTACCAAATGTGTCACTAAACTTCCCTCTAGCTTTTGACCATCTTAGAGTCCGATTTAGGATTCGATCGTTACAAGTTAATTCGTAGATATTTCACCAAGCTTTCTGACGACACCCAGAACGCCTCAATCGGACACTTGTAGCTCAGGATATGGTCAAATACCGATTTGTATACAGTTTGGGCTAAAATAGGAGCCCATTATGCCCTAACTTGTATTTATACCATAAGACTCGGCCTAAACCCTATTTCTCACATTGTTAACCTCAGAATAGCTGCCTCTCTTCAACTTTCTTAGTTTTCCCTTGAACCCTTTGAAGTTCTTGGCGTTCTTGCTCTAGTTTTGGGAGAGTAGTCACACGTTAGTGTTGGTAGAGGCAAGCCGGTTATCCCTCTCTATTAATCTCTTTTCCTAATTTTTGGATTGGGATTAATTGGTTGTTCTTATGTTTGGCCAAGGCTTAGGAAACTCATCGACTCGCTTGGGGGAACGCAACCAGTTTGCTTTCGGGGTTTGATCTTCATACCAGGTATGGGGAGAAGGGCTAGTATGAACATGTAGGTCAAGGGGTAGAGTAAGATGAAGGGTTAACCCATGACCTTGGTGTTTGATTAAATGCCTATATGACTATTTGTATGATAACATGTTTATATGCCTCTATGTCTAATTGTTATATGATTGTCTGTTGTGATAATAACATTATGATGAGTATGATGCTATTGACTGTTGTTTGTGTTGTACTCGTTATAAGTGTTGATTGTTGAGGATGTTGATGCCAACAATGATGTTAAAACGTTAAAATGCGTTAATGTTAATAATGAGAAATAAGGGATGTTTTCCTAGTTGTTCATAAGACATGAATGTAGAATGAGATGTAAGGTTATGTTCATAAGGCTTAGTTAAAGACCCTAGGATTGATTAGTGAATGTTCTTAAGTAAAACTAAGTTGTTAGAAAATTTCAAGATTTATGGTTTTAGATGATTTAAAACCAAGGTGATTCCTTTTTGGTTATAGTTGCATGAAGGAGTGTGATCATGATCTTTAAGATTGAAATGTATGAATATGATATAGTTTGGAGTAGTAGGATATATTCAAAAGAAAACTAAGTTTCTGAAGGAGTTCAAAGTTGATGAATTAGAAAATCCTACCCAACGAGGTTCCTTTTTTATTTCAGTTTATCTTAGGAAGTATTATGATGTTTTGATTGAAGACATGAGGTATGCGATTTTGATATAATCTGGAAAAGTAGATTATGTTCAGAGGAGCTAAGACTACATATTGTATACCTTGGGTAGTAAGTTGATGTATGTTGGGGTAATGTTAGTTTTATCTTGATAATGACTATGGGAATTAGATGTGTGAACGGTAATTTTTTTCTAATGGACTAATAATTGGGGATATAAGTGATTAAGTTTTGATTTTGTCCTTCATATGGGAGGAACTAAGTTTCAAAGTCATGAATAGTAGATATAATCTGATGGTAGGAAATTTCGAGGATGAAGGAGAACGACATAGAGATGGATTATGAGGAATGAAGACACTAAAAATATGACATAGGATTTTGAATAGGAACTTATGTGTATGCTATAAAGAAGGTGAGAATCTTAGTTTACATCTTGATTTAATGGTAATAATTAAGGATGTCGGAGGGAAATTTTTCCTAATGGATTAGTATTGAGGAAGAGGAGATTAGGTTTTAAATTATATCTTTATGTATGAGAGACTAAGATGAATCTATTAAGTATAGGTTGTAAGAGTTGAGGATAAGCAATTTTATGTCAAGGATAAGTAGAACGAATGATAAGCGTGAACTTCGTTACTAAGTTACGATTGTCACCTTAGGAAGTATTAAATGTAGGAGATACAATGTAGGATCTTGAGATACAAGATCCTGTCTAGTTCGGAGTCACGAAATTTCGAGGCCGAAATTTATTTTTAGTGGGGTAGTAATGTGACACCCCGATTTTTCTATTTCTTAATAATTTGTGCTTATGTATGTATATGCATGTTTAGTATATTTAAATTTTAAATTTGATAAATTTCTTTAATAAACCTAAATTACTTTCACAACTTATTTTATAGTAGGAAGCTACTATTTAAAATTCTGGTTGAAATTACAAATGAAAACAGTTTACGTTTTTGCTGTCAGTAAAACTTTACTGACCCGGAAAATGAATTTCGATTAGTATTTTTCCTAACTCAATTATAAGGATTTCCATAATTTTAGAAATTTTCTTTCAATATAAAAATTTTTCGGGTGGAAAATTTATGAAAGAAAACATGATCGGTTTTCACCAACGGGAAATAAATGGAACCAAGACGAGCAAGATTTACCAAAATAAGATTTGGTAAGATTTGAAAAGATGTGATTTGATGTGAATAGTGATCCCATTAATTTCCTAACATCATTACCTTACACATAATCATTTTTTTTCATTTTTACAAGTAACCATTATTTATTTAAAACCAATATTTATTTTAACAAAATAATTTAAAGAGGATTAGGTGCATATTTTGAGAGACTTGATGTGAAAACAACTTGATTGATTTGATATGAATAGTACTTTTATTTATTACATGCCATCATTTTATTCATATATACAAGTAACTCATTATTTTAATAAAAATCATGTTTTAATTTATAAAAAAATTTAAAATCCCATTCCCTCAATTGCTGATCAGCAGCACCCCACCCCCCTTCTCTATAAAAATCCTCTTCTTTCACCTTTTACCACTTTCTCCATTTCCTCTCAAGATCACTCACTCACACACTCATTTTCTCACCGAAATCATACCGAAATTTTGACCCTTTTCTGATCTGAAAATCGAAATCTTCATACATTAAAGTTGTTTCTCTTCCTCGCCCCTTTCCAACGAGCTAAAGATCATAAAAAACGGATAAATATATTGGGAGATATGCCCAAATCACCAAAACTGCTCAAAATCCCCAACAACTCAAGAACAGCATAAAGAAGGTCCTTTTCACTCCTGTTCTGTTCCGAATCAAGCAAAACCTTCAACAACAAAGTCGTGCCTCTCTTTCTTACCTTTCCAAAAAAACCCAAATTTACAATTTTTGGATGAGTAAATGGTGAGATATACTCAAAATACCACTACATCCTCAAAGCTGTCAACATTTTTAAAGCTTATTGTGGACAATTTCTCTTCATTCTTCATCATCTAAGGGTATAACTCTTTGAGCCAATACTTGAATAACTTGTTTACTTGAACTATTGTGATTATTAGTTGAAGTTGAACATTTCTTGCTTTAAAGTGTTATGAATTATATATATGTGATGAACTGTCATTAACTGTGATATTATTATTGTTGTGAATATATTACTATTGATTGAAGTTTGAGAAGCCGGACTTGAGTCTGTACCCAATGACTATAAGGATTAAAAGCCTTAGTAATCCTTGAATATAACTTTGAAAGTTTTGGGTTCACTTATAAAATTTCCTTGTTTAAAATGCTTACTTCAGAAGAATAAGATCTTTGTTTTTAGAAAAATGTTGAAGTGATTTTGAGTTGAAGGAAACTACCTTTTTATGATCAAGAGTTTTGTACGAGAGAAAACCCTTTCGAACTATAGGTTTTATGAAGGAAAAACACTTTGAAAATATTTGACTTTATTCCATCAAGGAATTTCAAAAACAAACGAATTTCCTAAATGTTTTAGAAAAGATTTTGCAAAGGAAAAGAATTTTCTCCTAAATGATTTAGAAATGTTCCGGTTACTTGGATAAGTGACCGAGGTTTTGTTTTGGTTTTGATTTTCACTGAGCGAAAAGTAAGCACATGTGAAAGAGAATACTAGTTCGCGAGACGTCGCCTCTTGTATTCAGTTGTATGCACGCGATCTGGGATCCGTGTCAAGAATTATGGACCAAGGGGTCCTAATCGGGATATTATGGGCTAGGAGTCCTAATTTTGGAATTGAGGACTGTGTGTCCTAATTTCGTTGTTATGGGCTAGGAGTCCTTATCATGTTGAAATAAAACATAGATAAAATCATAATTTTTTCTATGACCACAACCTTGGACTGCGACATGAGACACCCCGCTGTGCCTCGGTGTTTTATTTGGAAATAAAACTTGATTATTATGTTCTTATTCTTAAACTTAACATGAAAATACGGTGGAATTAAAACTTAAATTAATTAAGTAAACATATTCATGTAGAACATGAATAAGAAAACATGACCATATTAAGCATATGTAAGTGAAATCAGAGTTAAACAAAACACTGTTTTGGAGCATCCCGACAATAGGAGCCCTAACAGGTGTACAAGTTATACAAACGTAAAGGCGGAAAAGATAAAGCGTCGTGACACAGATGCACTGGCCATAACTAGGACTAGACCCTACTCATCATGGGTCACAGCTCGTCTTCCGGCATCAGGCTCGTAAGGAGTTCCGTCCAGCTCCTCCTCGTTCGGCTCATCAACAGGATCTTCAAACACGAGCCATAAAAGATAGAACAAAGCAGAGAAAAGTACAGGGGATAAGAAACATGCTATCATCAAAAGCGGAAAAAGATTCATAGTAAATGATACACTAATTGCCATAGACAATCAACACATGTTTCTAACAAGTCATCCTCAAATTAATATATATCCTCCTCTACCCTTTGTCATGATGCAATGCAATGCAGTATGAATGTTTTGCCACAGCCACGTATCCAAATTTCCATCTCAAGTAAATCAGACTATATTTCAAGTCAACCAGACTATGTTTCAAGCCAACCGGACTATGTTTCAAGCCAACCGGACTATGTTTCAAGCCAACCAGGACTATGTTTCAAGTCAAACAGACTATGTTTCAAGCCAACCAGACTATGTTTCAAGTCAACAGACTATGTTTCAAGTCGATCATATGAAAATATCACTGAGACCATGTTTTAGGTCACCCCCTAGTGCAGTAACCTCTCATCACTATTTCATGAATAAACCCAACAATAATCACATCTCGGTTAGGCACTTCTAAACTCAGATCTCATGAACCCCCACACACATTACTCTAATTATCATGTATTAATACACATCAAAATCTCTAACCATATATCAAAACATTGTGGAACAAAGCAGTTCAATTATCATCAAGCTATAATACATTCTCACATAAACATATCAATCATCATAAAATATCACAGTAATATCAGCATCAAAAAATTCATACATTCCCAATATCATATAAGCAATCCATCACTGATAAACCTACAATCCCCGAATCAACATTGGTTTTTACAGAAAAACAACTCCAACGTGATTTTGGTCTTGTCGATTATTCGATTTTCTAGTAGGGTTTGGGTCGCCCTACACAATTAATATATAATCTACTACTTATTGTTCCCGACGGTAGATTGATTCTTTCCCCCACCTGAGTTCTCACCGAACTTCCGAACTCGAAGCTCCGCGTTGCCACACCACAAGTTACCAACACCACCTTCAACCAAGCAACATAATTAAAAATAAATCAAACAAATTCATCTATGCCCTCATTATGCTAGGTTCGGCCATTTAATTCAAATGAGAGCTAGGATTGTTTTCTCAACCTAAGCTTTTGGATACTTATCACTTAGACTCTAGGTAACTTAAATAAATTGGCATAAGTTGAAAATATGGAATAAAAATCATCCAACCACTTAGGGTAGGTTTCGGCCTTGTATAACAAAATAGGCTAGGATTTTCAAATCGACACAACCTCTTAGATCAATGATCTTAGAGTATTAAGGAGTATGAATCAAGTACTAGTTTTCACAAAGCAAATCAAAAACATTTTATTTCCTTTAATATAATTTTAGGCCAAAATAATTGAATTGGCTAGAAATTTCTAAACTTTCCAATCTCTTTAGCTTAGCATCCATACATGGTAAGGAGCTTAAAACCATGATCATTTTGGAAAATTAAAAACAAGGCATCCTTGGTCCATAAACCTTAGGTTTCGGCCATCATAGGATTTTTAAGCTAGAAATCTTTAAATCATCCAATCTTTTAGACATAGCATCCTTTGATATTAAGGAGCTCAATCTATAATCATTTTGGAAGAGAAACAACCTAAAACGTTCCAATCTTTTTAGATATAGCATCCTTTCACATAAGGAGCTTTAATCCATAATCATCTTGGAAAATAAAAACAACACATCCTAGGTCCAAAACAAATGAGTTTCGCCATCATAGGAAACTCAATGAAAAAGATTTAAACTTTTCCAATCACTTAAACCTAGCATCCTTTAGTATAAAGGAGCCCTTGGTCATGATCATCTTGGAATAGAACTCAAATATAAATTCATAAAAGCAAAAGTTGAAACAAAATCCAACCTAAACCATAGGCATGGTTTCGGCCTTGCATGGATAAAGGGGTTCGAAATTTTTGTTTTACACAGTCTTTTAGTATGTTGTAATAGGAGTAAAAACAAGAACATAGGAAGTGGTTTCAACTCAAACGGAGTTTTCTACCATTTTTAAGAGTTTTTAGAAGTTTGAGAGCTTAAAGAAAACATAAAGCATAAACTATGAAATGAATGCAAGAACTTGAAAAGAAAACTAAATAGGATCATTACCCTCAAGAAGATGAAGAACTTTGATGAAGGAATCAAGTTGAAAAGAGAAGTAACAACCAAAGCTTTAAAGGTTTGAACTTTTTTTTTTTTTTAAAGAAAGGAAGAAGATGAAGAAGAAGAAAAGTGTGAGTGAAGTGATGAAATGGGTATATATAGATGGAGGGAAAGGGGGCACGGTTTTGGAGAGAAAAGGAGAGGAAAAATGAGAGAAAATTGAAGTGGATTGTTGAGGAAGATTGGAGGTATGGGAGGTATGGTGATAAGGTATGGTGTTGTAAGGTGGAGGTAAGGTAGGAGAGAGAAAAGAGTTGAAAAAATAAAATTTTGAAAAGGTGAGTGATGGTGGTTACTATTTGCCATCACATCATGTCTCTTCTAGTCCTTTCGTTTCCTTTGTGCTCTGCTCCATTGCATATCAGATGACTTCCCCGATCGTATTTCTCGACGATTTCGCTCGGGTAATACTTAGAATTTGGCCCCGGAAGAGATTTTGTGAAAATCTCCATACCCACACAAAACATCCTAAAAACACTAACCGTCTTGTTTATGGGTCAAAATTATGTTTCCGGCTCAGTAAAATTATACTGGTAGAGAAAACGCAGACCGACTTCCGTCTGAATTTTCAGCCGAAAATTTTACTGTGAGCTATTATCGTAAGGTAGATCAAGAATATGATTTTTATTTTATTACAAACATTTCCTAAACTTCATATTAAAATATAATTACTTATATTTTAATTTATTAACCGCATACCGAAAATCAGTCATTACATTACTACCCTCTTAAAAGAAAATTCCGTCCTCAGAATTTACGTTCCTCAAAAGATGTGGATATTGTTGTTGCATATCCGCCTCGCGTTCCCAAGTTGCATCTCCAGTAGCTTCATCCCATAAGATTTTAACCAAAGGAATCTGCCTACCGCGAAGTTCCTTGATCCGTCTATCTGTGATCCTTACAGGTAATACCTCATGCTCCAGGTTCTCTCGCAATTGTATAGACTCAGACTCAATCACATGAGATGGATTATGGTGGTACTTTCTCAATTGAGAAACATGAAAGACGTCATGAACGTTGGAAAGATTAGGTGGCAAGGCAATTTGGTAAGCATCGCCCAATTCGTCAAGAATCAAAAGGTCCAATGAAACGAGGAGTAAGTTTTTGGGATTTCATAGCTCTGCCAATTCCAGTTTTTCGAGTAACTCTCAAGAATATGTGATCACCTTCCCGGAATTCTAATGGTCTCCTCCTCTTGTCACTGTAGCTCCTCTGCCTATCTTGTGCTTCCTTCATCTTTTCCCTTATCTTCCTGACTTGTTCCGTAGTCTGTTGTACCACATCCGGACCCAAAACTTGGTTTTCACCAGTCTCATACCAACATAACGGGGTCCTACACTTTCTGCCATACAACGCCTCATATGGTGCCATTCCAATACTGCTGTGGAAACTGTTGTTATAAGTAAATTCAATCAATGGCAAAAACGTATCCCAACTGCCAGTGTGTTCCAACACACAAGCTCTCAATAGGTCCTCCAATGATTGAATTGTCCTCTCTGATTGCCCATCGGTTTGGGGATGATAGGCAGAACTCATTCTCAACTTCGATCCGAAAGCATTTTGCAATTGTCTCCAGAAATTAGAGGTGAATCTAGGATCTCGATCTGAGACAATACTGGATGGCACACCATGCAACCTAACCACTTCATCGATGTAAATCTGGGTTAACTTCTCTAATTTATCACCTTCTCTAATAGGCAAGAAGTGAGCACACTTCGTCAATCTATCAATGACAACCCAAATTGCATCATGCTTCTTAGGAGTCCGTGGTAATCCAACCACAAAATCCATAGCTATACTATCCCATTTCCATTCTGGGATATCTAGAGATTGCAATAATCTTGCTGGTTTTTGATGTTCGATCTTCGCCTTCCCGACACACCAGGCAAGATAAGACATACTCCGCTACTTCTTTCTTCATCCTCTTCCACCAGAACATTTTCTTCAAATCCTGATACATCTTTGTGGATCCAGGATGGAAACTCAACTTACTTTTATGTGCCTCCTCTAAAATCATCTTCCTAAGCTCTGCATCCTCTGGCACACATATTCTATCTCTAAACCTTATTGCACCATCTGTTCCTCTAGTGAACTCAGAAACTTTTCCCTCGTCTATTCCTTTACTTATCTCCCGAAGGTACAAATCCTCGAATCGCTTATCCTTGAGATCCGCATGAAATCACTACTAATAGTGATCCTACCCAAACAAACTTTATTTTCTCTTAACTCCATTCCTATGCTCAGGTCTCGGAATTGTTCTAACAACTCCAACTCCTTAACCATCATTGTGGATACATGCAAGGACTTCCTACTTAAAGCATCTCGCTACCACATTGGCCTTCCCGAGGATGGTACAAGAACTCAAAATCATAATCTTTGATGAACTCCATCCACCTCCGCTGTCTCATGTTCAATTCCTTCGATCAAAAAAGATACTTTAGGCTCTTGTGGTCACTGAAAACATTAAACCTTGCTCCATACAAAAAGTGTCGCCAAATCTTCAATGCGAACACTATTGCTGCTAACTCCAAGTCATGAGTCGGATAGTTCCTCTCATGAATTTGCAACTGTCGGGAAGCATAAGCCACTGCTCTTCCCTCTTGCATCGTAACACAACCTAAACCTTGGTATGACGCATCAAGAAGATACGTCAAAACTGTCCTAGAGGGTCAGGTAAGATCAACACAGGTGATGTAGTCAATCTTTCCTTCAGCTTTTGGAAACTCTACTCACACTTGTCCGTCCACACAAAAGCTGTATCCTTTCTCGTTAACTGCATCATAGACAGCGCAATCTTAGAGAATCCCTCTATGAACCTCCGATAATATCCAGCAAGTCCTAAGAAACTCCGTATTTCACTCACTGACTTGGGTCGTTCCCATTTAAGAACTGCTTCAACCTTAGCTGGATCTACGGTTATTCCTTCTTTGTTAATTACATGCCCTAGAAATTGTACTTCTTCCAGCCAAAACGCACACTTGGAAAGTTTGGCATAAAGCTGCCTATCTTTCAAGACTCGCAGTACCAATCTCAAATGCTCCTCATGCTCTTCCCGCGTACGAGAGTAGATAAGAATATCATCGATGAACACAACGACAAACTTATCGAGGAACGGTCTGAAAATTCGGTTCATATAATCCATGAACACGGCTGGCGCATTAGTTACACCGAAAGGCATAACTAAATACTCATAGTGCCCGTACCTCGTCCTAAAAGCCGTCTTGGGTATATCTTCCTTCTTTACTCTGATCTGGTGATACCCGGACCTCAAATCGATCTTAGAGAATATTGACTCTCCCTTCAACTGATCCATTAGGTCATCGATTCTAGGCAACGTATACTTGTTTTTAATCGTCACCTTATTCAACTGCCTGTAATCCGTGCACAACCTCGCAATTCCATCATTCTTCTTACCGAACAACACTGGTGCACCCCAAGGTGAAACGCTCGGTCTGATGAACTCTTTCCCCATCATATCGTCCAAATGTTCCTTCAACTTAGCTAGTTCCACTGGTGACATCCGATACGGTGCTATAGATATAGGCCCTGTCCCTGGTACGAGATCTATAGTGAATTCCACTTCTCTTTCTGGTGGCAAACCTGGAACGTCTGGGGGAAAAACTTCAGGAAACTCCCTCACGATAGGCATAGAATCTATGCTGGGGATCTCATTAGCCTCCATTGTAAAAAGCATCACAAACTCCTGAGAGTTGTTACTCCTCAAAGGTACTCCTTCATTGGCAGATACTATACTAGAAGGCTCAAGAAATGATAAGGTCTTACTAGAACAATCTAGCATTACATGGTTAGCCGAAAGCCAATCCATGCCAAGGATAACATCTATCTGTTGCATAGGCAAACAGATAAGGTCTATAACAAAAGCTCGGTTTTCAAGCACTATAGGACATTTTAAGCAAACAGATATGGTAATCAAAGGTTTACTAGTTGGAGTAGATACCGTAAGGGTATAAGGCAATTTAGACACAGTCAATTTCAAATGATCCACACACTCATGCGATATAAAAGAATGAGTAGCGCCTGAGTCAAACAACACATTAGAGAGTTTACCAGCTATCAGGCACAAACCTTGTATAAGATCAGCAGATTGAGTGGATTCATCTCCCCTCACGGTAAACACCCTTCCAGTGGCTTGTGGTCTGGTTGCTGGGTCACCTCTATGATCTCCGACACTTTTTCCAGTAGTTGTTGACTGTTGTTTAACCGGCAGTCTGCAGTCTCGTGCTATGTGGCCTTGTTTCCCACAGTTGAAACAGTTGGGCCTACTTGGACAGTTGTTGGCATAATGTGGCCCTCCACATCTGAAGCAAACTACATTATGCGACTGCTGACCCGTTCCCGCTGCTGGTCCTGGTCCTTGCTTCTGCCCAGGCTTAGCATATGGTTTTTGTCTCCACTGAGAATTACTTCCTCCACGCCTCTGGAAATTTGACCGATTAGGACCCCCGGTCCTCAGTTGTTTTTGTTCATTAGCCATCCTCAAGTCTATGCTTTCGATGGCACTGCATCTCTCTACTAGCTCTGGGAAGTCATTTGTATGTCCAGAGGCACTACTGACCGCTGCAGCTCATCCCCGAGTCCCTCTTCAAACCTTCGCATCGCCGGTCCTCATTAGGGAACCTCCGATAGTATTCGAAAACTTGACCAGCGCCTCAAACCTCGAGGCATACTCGCATGCAGACATGTTACCCCGCTTGAGATTCGTGAATTCCTTCTCCTCCTTCGCGTCTAATCAGACGCGGAAAATACTTCTCAAAGAAGCAATCGGTGAATAGCTTCCAGTTGATCACACTACCCTCGCCTTCCAATAACCTTCTCTTGCCCTTCCACTGAATTCTGCCCCCTCGTCAAGATAAAGGCAGCGTAAGTCACCTTCTTATCCTCTCGGCAGCGCATAGTGTCGAATATTTTTTCAATCTCTTGTATCCACCATTCAGCCCTTTCAGGATCATACTTCCCGTGGAACTGAGGTGGCTTTACATTCATAAAAGCTGTCAATCCGGCATCCTCAACAGCTGCTGCCCTCCTCTGATTCTTTATCTCGAGCTGCTCCTTGTTCATTTGCAGCATCTCAGCATTCTGTTGGGTTTGCAATAGCAAAGCACCCGCTATTGTCTCCATTGTGTTTGGAGTCGAAGATGATCCTCCTCCATTGACAGCTCCGATTACTCTTTCTGGAGTATTTCCTCCACTGTTTGATGGACGTCCTCTTCCACGTGCCATGATTCTGAGTGAAAGAAACCATTCACTCTAATTAGTATGACATATAATACTACATAAGCAAGTATATAAATACCATATGCCATACTAATATTAACTGTTTCGCATTAGGTGCGGACACTCTACCCCACTTCTAAACATAGTCTAAATCCGATGTGGATTCAACTAGACACGGCCAGTAACAACACCTAAACTTAGCAGTCCTTGATTCTGATCGGACATAACCCACAGTCCGTTTTTAGAACCAAACTGCTCTGATACCATAATGAGACACCCCGCTGTGCCTCGGTGTTTTATTTGGAAATAAAACTTGATTATTATGTTCTTATTCTTAAACTTAACATGAAAATACGGCGGAATTAAAACTTAAATTATTAAGTAAACATATTCATGTAGAACAGGAATAAGAAAACATGACCATATTAAGCATATGTAAGTGAAATCGGAGTTAAACAAAACACTGTTTTGGAGCATCCCGACAATAGGAGCCCTAACAGGTGTACAAGTTATACAAACGTAAAGGTGGAAAAGATAAAGCGTCGTGACACAGACGCACTGGCCATAACTAGGACTAGACCCTACTCATCATGGGTCACAGCTCGTCCTCCGGCATCCGGCTCGTAAGGAGTTCCGTCCAGCTCCTCCTCGTTCTGCTCATAAACAGGATCTTGATCACGAGCCATAAAAGATAGAACAAAGCAGAGAAAAGTACAGGGGATAAGAAACATGCTATCATCAAAAGCGGAAAAAGATTCATAGTAAATGATACACTAATTGCCATAGACAATCAACACACATTTCTAACAAGTCATCCTCAAATTAATATATATCCTCCTCTACCCTTTGTCATGATGCAATGCAATGCAGTATGAATGTTTTGCCACAGCCACGTATCCAAATTTCCATCTCAAGTAAATCAGACTATATTTCAAGTCAACCAGACTATGTTTCAAGCCAACCAGACTATGTTTCAAGTCAAACAGACTATGTTTCAAGCCAACCAGACTATGTTTCAAGTCAACCAGACTATGTTTCAAGTCGATCATATGAAAATATCACAGACCATGTTTCAGGTCACCCCCTAGTGCCGTAACCTCTCATCACTATTTCATGAATAAACCCAACAATAATCACATCTCGGTTAGGCACTTCTAAACTCAGATCTCATGAACCCCCACACACATTACTCTAATTATCATGTATTAATACACATCAAAATCTCTAACCATATATCAAAACATTGTGGAACAAAGCAGTTCAATTATCATCAAGCTATAATACATTCTCACATAAACATATCAATCATCATAAAATATCACAGTAATATCAGCATCAATAAATTCATACATTCCCAATATCATATAAGCAATCCATCACCGATAAACCTACAATCCCCGAATCAACATTGGTTTTACAGAAAAACAACTCCAACGTGATTTTGGTCTTGTCGATTATTCGATTTTCTAGTAGGGTTTGGGTCGCCCTACACAATTAATATATAATCTACTACTTATTGTTCCCGACGGTAGATTGATTCTTTCCCCCACCTGAGTTCTCACCGAACTTCCGAACTCGAAGCTCCGCGTTGCCACACCACAAGTTACCAACACCACCTTCAACCAAGCAACATAATTAAAAATAAATCAAACAAATTCATCTATGCCCTCATTATGCTAGGTTCGGCCATTTAATTCAAATGAGAGCTAGGATTGTTTTCTCAACCTAAGCTTTTGGATACTTATCACTTAGACTCTAGGTAACTTAAATAAATTGGCATAAGTTGAAAATATGGAATAAAAATCATCCAACCACTTAGGGTAGGTTTCGGCCTTGTATAACAAAATAGGCTAGGATTTTCAAATCGACACAACCTCTTAGATCAATGATCTTAGAGTATTAAGGAGTATGAATCAAGTACTAGTTTTCACAAAGCAAATCAAAAACATTTTATTTCCTTTAATATAAGTTTCGGCCAACATAATTGAATTGGCTAGAAATTTCTAAACTTTCCAATCTCTTTAGCTTAGCATCCATACATGGTAAGGAGCTTAAAACCATGATCATTTTGGAAAATTAAAAACAAGGCATCCTTGGTCCATAAACCTTAGGTTTCGGCCATCATAGGATTTTTAAGCTAGAAATCTTTAAATCATCCAATCTTTTAGACATAGCATCCTTTGATATTAAGGAGCTCAATCTATAATCATTTTGGAAGAGAAACAACCTAAAACGTTCCAATCTTTTTAGATATAGCATCCTTTCACATAAGGAGCTTTAATCCATAATCATCTTGGAAAATAAAAACAACACATCCTAGGTCCAAAACAAATGAGTTTCGGCCATCATAGGAAACTCAATGAAAAAGATTTAAACTTTTCCAATCACTTAAACCTAGCATCCTTTAGTATAAAGGAGCCCTTGGTCATGATCATCTTGGAATAGAACTCAAATATAAATTCATAAAAGCAAAAGTTGAAACAAAATCCAACCTAAACCATAGGCATGGTTTCGGCCTTGCATGGATAAAGGGGTTCGAAATTTTTGTTTTACACAGTCTTTTAGTATGTTGTAATAGGAGTAAAAACAAGAACATAGGAAGTGGTTTCAACTCAAACGGAGTTTTCTACCATTTTTAAGAGTTTTTAGAAGTTTGAGAGCTTAAAGAAAACATAAAGCATAAACTATGAAATGAATGCAAGAACTTGAAAAGAAAACAAAATAGGATCATTACCCTCAAGAAGATGAACAACTTTGATGAAGGAATCAAGTTGAAAAGAGAAGTAACAACCAAAGCTTTAAAGGTTTGAACTTTTTTTTTTTTTTTAAAGAAAGGAAGAAGATGATGAAGAAGAAAAGTGTGAGTGAAGTGATGAAATGGGTATATATAGATGGAGGGAAAGGGGGCACGGTTTTGGAGAGAAAAGGAGAGGAAAAATGAGAGAAAATTGAAGTGGATTGTTGAGGAAGATTGGAGGTATGGGAGGTATGGTGATAAGGTATGGTGTTGTAAGGTGGAGGTAAGGTAGGAGAGAGAAAAGAGTTGAAAAAATAAAATTTTGAAAAGGTGAGTGATTGGTGGTTACTATTTACCATCACATCATGTCTCTTCTAGTCCTTTCGTTTCCTTTGTGCTCTGCTCCATTGCGTATCAGATGACTTCCCCGATCGTATTTCTTGACGATTTCGCTCGGGTAATACTTAGAATTTGGCCCCGGACGAGATTTTGTGAAAATATCCATACCCACACAAAACATCCTAAAAACACTAACCGTCTTGTTTACGGGTCAAAATTATGTTTCCGGCTCAGTAAAATTATACTGGTAGAGAAAATGCAGACCGACTTCCGTCTGAATTTTCAGCCGAAAATTTTACTTTGAGCTATTATCGTAAGGTAGATCAAGAATATGATTTTTATTTTATTACAAACATTTCCTAAACTTCATATTAAAATATAATTACTTATATTTTAATTTATTAACCGCATACCGAAAATCAGGCTGTTACACGGCATCGGACTAAGGTGTTATGATTGCGTACTCGGACTGTGCATCCTGTGTTATTGATTTTCAAGTAATAAAAATTGTGAATAGTCGTTAGCTTTGGGCTTCGACAATGGAAAAGAGTGAACACAAAGAACAATCTCGATAATGAAAAATCTTTTATTCATATGCATTTCCTCTTAGCAGACATGCTTGAGTTAACGGAATACCCGTTTAAGATGTGGTATTCGATGAGGTACACATCTGAATGGCTGTTATAAGGGATTCGTGATGATGTTGGTCCGAGTGCATGAGGTGACGGAGACAACTTGCCAAACGGGGAGTATGATCCTGATCAACTCTTTCTTTCTTAATGATAAAACGGTGTTGGTATCTCATGAGATTAAGTTTAGAGCCTAATTATTGAAGTGTCATGCATTCTCTTTATAAAACTGATTGTTCGGGTATGAGACCCACTGATATAACACTTGTCACTTTATCTCCGAATAATAATTAAATGTTAATGTGCTGAGGTGATGTGTGTATCATGTATATGGTTGTTGTGTGATATATCCATTTGTCGGCATCTCACCCTTACGGATATATCGGGTTTCTTCCGATTCGCTATTGTACCTGGGTACTTTAGTACAGATGGTGCAGAGAGGAGTCTTCCTAAGTCACTCGGAGACTTAGATCTAGTTGTTTGATGAAGTATTTGATTGTGGAATGACCACGTGACTTTTCCTCGAGAATAACTTTTAGAACGACCGGCTTAGGGTTTGAGACTTAGATTTTTGATAAGTATGTATGAGTATGGCTCAAAGAGTCTTTATTTTAAAATGGAATGTTTATGGCTCGGAGAGCATCTCTTTTGAATGAAAACCTAAGTTTTTCCTTTTGGTCATGTATAATTATTGATGTAACTATTTTTAGTATATTACTGCCTGGTGGTATTTGGTGTAACTGGAATTGTGGAATGAAAATGTAATTATTTTAGCAGGTGTTCTTTTACCAGGATGTTCAAATTATAGAGGAGACTCTGTCAAAATTTTTGTAAAAATACTAGCTTTTATTCAAGTATATCTCTGAATTAAATAGACTTGTCGCTAGGATTGTAAACCGGTGTGCCGATCAAGGCTTAGGTTTGGAGTCATGACAAATTTTTATACCCAAATTCAGACGTTTATGTACTTATATAAATTATTTTCCGAAAGCAACCAGTAAATTATCTTTTTAATTTAAATTCCGCATGTGTTACGTAGTAATACCTAGTGGGGGTGTTACAATTTGCAAAGTTGGCTAGAGATCTTAAAATTTCACATACTCTTAAATCAATGATCCTAGAGTATTATTGAGTTAAGGAAAATGATCATAAGTTGAAAAATGAAACAAAATCATCCAACTCCCCAAGAGCAATGATTCAGCCTTCAATAAATAAATAGGCTAGGGATTTTATTTTGTTTCAATATCTTGGATTCAATACATATATGTAATAGAAAGATGAAATCCATTGTTACTTTCAAAAAAATTGAACAAAATTCCTCCACCCTCAAAAGCTAGGGTTTCGGCCTCATGAGGAAGAATAGGAAAGAAATTTTTGTTTGATTCATGCTTTTGAATACTAAACATAGAGATGATGACAAGTTCATAGAAATTGGTTTCATGATCATAGGATTTTTCTATGATTTTCTAGAGATTTTTTAACATAAAAACCCTTGAATGAAACATGTTGATCATGGCCTTGAATCAAGAAAATGAATGAAGAACGTAGAGTTTATTGATTGAGATGAGCAAGGTATACCTATTGGAAGTTGAAATATGGCAAGAGATCAAGTAGTTGCTTCACAAATTTGGTCATGGTTAACTTAGAGAAAATGAGAGAAAGCTTAAGGAAGAAGATGAATGTTTAAGGAAAATGGATGAAATGGCCTATGGGGTGGGGGGGTGGGTGGGTGGGGGTGGGGGGTGGGGGGTCTTGGGCAGTGAACTTCAAGGGACTAAGGTATCCAAAATTGTTTCATTTGAGGACAAAAATGTAATCTCACTTTGGGACAATTTTGGCATTTACAAAAGATTAAGGACATAAATGACATTCTACCTCTAAAGTCATGATGACTATGGTGAGTCACCCACATGACTCACCTAGATGAGTCATCTTGAATGACTTGCCATTTATCCGTTAACGGGTCCCGACAATCCCGTATTCTGCTCTGTCGTTCACCCGATTAAATATATTACTCGAATAACATATATCATTTCACTTTTAAGTGAAAAATTTCAAAATAACTTAAGTCGTTGGAAAATCGATATAAAACCTAACCATTTCGTTCACGAGTCAAAATTAGGTTTTGAGCAGTAAAATTTTACTGTCAATGAAAACACAGACCGAGTTTCGTCTGAATTTTCAACCTAAAATTTAATCGTAACTCTCTACGATAAAGTAGAGTACAAATATGACTTTGGTTTATCCAAAATCATTTTCTAAGTCCCTGATATAAATATAAACGTTTATGTATTTATATACCGCTATTAAAAAGCGGTGAAAAATCGGGGTGTTACAACTCATAGTTTAGTTTAGTTGTTTATCCGAGTTGTTTATCGGATTGGTTATACCAGTTCTGTAATGTGACATCGGGGTTGGGTTTGTTTATATCTTTCATTTATGTTTACGTTTATGTTATGTCTTTCTTCTTAAACATGACTTATTTTCCCCGTTGAGACCTTGTTACAATGTGATATCCTTTACCCGTTGGTTTTATTTTATAAAGAATAAGCATGTGTTTATCTTATTTCGAAAAACTAAATTTTTTCCTTCTATGTTATCACTTTAAAAATATATGCGGGGTAGAGGGTGTCACAGAAAACTTGTACGCCTTGGCGAGAAAAATATTTTAATGATTCTATGGAGATTTATCTTGTGATGTATGTATTATAATTTTATTTTCTTGCATTGATGTCTGTAAATAGTCGTTACATAAGAAAAATTTTAGACCCGCATTTTGCCAATATAAGTACTTACCAAAATTATTTTCCGAAAGCAACTAGAATTATTATTATTTTTATTTTAAAGTTCCGCAATGAGTTAAGCATGTAGCACCGAGGGGGTGTTGCAGTAGCAGTCCTAAAAGTTAATGAACAATAATATCTCTAGTCACAAAACATGATATTCAACTCTTAGTTTTCACTATTCATTAATTCAGTTGCTTCGTAAATCAATAATATCTCTCCTATAAATAATTGTCCTCTGTTTTGTTATCGTACACACTACCCATAGAAGTCAAGTTGCTTCTCTTTAGATCTTTTGAAGGGCATGAAGTTTTTTTTATTATAAGATTGCATAGCTCCCTTACTTTCAATACCTCTTGGAAGATTCAACATGCTCTTGTTGTCAATCCATAATAGATTGTGTAAGTTTGTATTGGAAGATTCAACTTTGTATTCATATGTAATATGTAATATGTAATTTCTCTTTGAGTTTCTGGTTTTCCATGTCAATTTCCCAAATTGTGTCACAAATTTTAACTCTTGTTATCAATGATAAAAGAAATTCAAGCTGTAATTCTAAAAAAAATACATAATACTGCTACTAGTTTTTGTTTCAATGAAAAGAAATTTGGGGTATCTGAAAAAAATACGCAAAGGTTTTTAATAATGCTTCCCCATGAAAACACTATTAAAGTATATATCTTAACCTCGCCCCTTTGATCTTTAATTAAAAAGCGCAACACCTTTTAAAGTTCTTATTCGGATAAGCGCTATAAAATATGTAACTATGATAGTGCCAGCTTGGTGAAACATTATCTTTCAACCCATATTAAAAGCAAAAATGATCTAGATGACCAACTCTCTACATGCTAGTCGACAGAGTTCATCAACATACAATAAAACCCTGCTAAGTAAAGAAGATATTCAACCTTTAACACATAAAAAATTGTCCATATCTCAATTGACCCCCACGTTAGATAATTGGGGCCACTTAGACTGGTAGGTCTTACTATTTGGAAACTAAAGCGATTATTTGGTCTCTTTGACTGATATGGAATGGAATTATTTTAAAGAATGGATATTTTTATATTATTTATGTCTACCTGGATTTAATTAAATTTTGTCTTGAACTTGGTTTGCAACTAATTTGGTTAGCTCTTCTTCATTTTTTGAATGGTGTAATAGTTCTAATTATTGTATTGAGCTGTGCTGTTAGGGTGTGGCAACTTGTGTTTGATCCTTGTATAATGGTTGGAATACTCATTGGGCTTCTTTATTAATATTTGAATCATAAAAAAAGGAAATATGGCCAATTACGATTAAAAAATACGTCAAAAAACCAAAATCCTTAGGATCAATACAAAAAATTAATTTTTTGTAAAAAAAAACTCCAGATTTAGGGAGTTTTAAACATTCCCTCAACAAAATGAATAGGTTACAGAATGTCATCAGTTCATTGAAAATTATTTTGCAACATACTTTTATAAATAGATCTACTACAAACTATTTCAGTTTCTAGAAAGTGCGTATTTCATGTAACTTGATATAGATATTAGTCATCATACTTAAATTTTTAGAATTAATCCATAAACTCAGATAGTCACTAATTATAATTGAATGGCTGCAATAAAAATCTATCAAGGTAAAGCTTAAGTCTAGTAAATCCAAGGATACAACAAAGTGGATCATTAGGTAAGGCCTAGAAGACCCAGCCCCCAATAAAAAAATTGTGAGTATCGTGTCAATCTTATTTAGGGTTAGTATAGTACAAAAACCCAAGATTATAATATTACACTTGCTTGATGAAAACTTAAGCTAAAATGTTCTCTGAATTGTGTAGAATCAGTGTCGTTTAACATTTCTAAAAGTAACAAACATTTCAAAAATTAGCAACAAAAAAAGTAGTTATGAAAATTTAAATATGAAAATTGTTAGGTTTAAATGAACATCGGGAATCACTAAAAAATATGATATTTTTTTAGGATTCACAATAATCATATTTTTCATATATTTTAATTCATGTGAAGCCATAACCACCACAACTCCACAAGGCTAAGACTCACACCTAAAAAGCTCCCTTAGTCCATCCCGAAGCCACTACAAACCTCTGCACCCCAAATAATGCCAGAAAACAAAATAATAAACCTCTGTATATAATATTTGAAGCTAACTTTAGTATACAATAAAACCCACCAAAAGTATATAACATATGGTGCAAATTAAAGCAACCTATTATGACCAAAAAACATATTCACACACAGAGTTTGATGGACAGCATGTAACCCAACCTATTACTGGTCAATTGGCTAGAACTTTACGATGTTCACATTGGGAATTGACCTCTGTCCATCATCCCATTTGGCTATACAGCATGTCACCCATTTTACATCTGAGGTTGTGCTCTAACAGTTCGAGAATATGTTTTGTAGGAAACCTTGACAAAGTAAGAGGGAACGATTAAAAATAAATAATGATTATTGGTTAAATTCTTTTCATAATTTGTTCAAGACTAAGGATCAAAATGTAGAATAACAATAATCAAAGTTATACCATAATAAATCTTACGTTGGATGTATAGAGTTGTAGGTGACATCCTATATGAATTTGGTGTTTCATTGATTTGATTGGGAGACTCCGAGTCTTCTTAGCGCATTGCTATCATCCGTTTCTTCTTTAATGTCATCCAACTTTGATGCTCGTTCAACTATAGAGCTTCTACTCATGTTATTTAAGTAAATTTTGAACAAAGTTTAGGATAGGATTACATGTATATATAGCTTAATGTCCTTATATTAAGTGGGAGTGGTTTGCTAGTAACATTCATTGCATTTTACTAACAATTATATCTGTTTTAGAATATTTACGACAATTATAATTTTGAAAATTTTAAAAAATTATATCTGTATAGAAAGTATTTAACAACGTCGGATTTCTAAATTATTTTTTTCTTCAAATGAAATTATTTTGATTTATTAACAAAAATAAAAAATTTGTTACTTTTTTTAAAATTTATTTCCTTATTGATTTTGTTTAAAATTAAAACATGCATGTAACTCATTATATAGGTAATTAGAGTAGAAGTTTCTCTTTCCATCTTTAGAGTGTGGTTGCCACTTTTACCTTCAATGACAATTGTACTTTGTTCCATTGTTAATTTTCTATAAAAAACTAACAATATAATATCATTGTTTGAACTTCAATAATAATAGAAAAATAGTGATAGTAAGTTATAATTGTGATTTGTGCTATTAAAATTACTAAACAATGATTAATTAGTGTATACTTTAGGGATGACAATGGGTAGAGTCTGTGTAGGATACTATAGTACTCGTACCTAGGGGTGTTCGCAGATTGGATTGGTTCGGTTTTTAGGCAAAAAACCATCCGATCCGATGATACAAACAGCACGCGGTTTGGATTGGATTGGATGACATTCTTAAAAAAATCCGATCCAATCCAATCCAATTAAATGCGGTTTGGATTGGATTGGATATTCGGTTTTTACCTATAGATTTTT
Source organism: Sophora flavescens (assembly GCA_030762895.1). Classification (NCBI taxonomy): domain Eukaryota; kingdom Viridiplantae; phylum Streptophyta; class Magnoliopsida; order Fabales; family Fabaceae; genus Sophora; species Sophora flavescens. The sequence goes on along the minus strand of CM061063.1, from coordinate 185,984,218 downwards.
ACATAATTATCTTATGTCGTGTTATCACAATATCCTGCGTATAATTTACAGCATTAGCACTAAATGAGGAAACTGAACATGGGGATCACAATCTACTACCATATTAAAATATCTAGCATACAAAATCAAGTTTATCAACCATCCAAGACATTACAATAGCAACACAATATCAAGCTCATTAACAGAATGTCATCACCAAATCAGTCTACTATCCGAAATATAAATAACATCACAAATCACTGAAATCAGTACATAAGAAATAAGAATAACATCGTAAGTAAAATAATAACATCCTTGAAACACAACTTGAAAACATCTTCCTTCAAGAGTAGCAACTTGCAAGGTCAAAACTTACCTCAGACATTATTGGTAACTGGCAAGGAGGCTAACAAGGATGGCAAACTCACTGGTTGAGAATGTTAATCTGCATTATTAAACAATAAACAGAACCAAACTTTCAGTGAAATCAAGAAGATGAAAATTGTAGAAACCAGAGAAACCAGGGAAACCAGGGAAACGAGAGAAACCAGAGAAACAGAAAATGAGGAACATCCTCTCCTCCTCAAACATTATATGAAAATGAATCAAACATGAGTTTGTAAATGCAGAAACGAAAATCTGTGCAATTAGTTCAGAGTAGTTTCAGAAAAATAGAATGAAATAGGAAGAAGGATAAGACTAATAGAGTTTGAAAGAATAATATATAATAGTATAATGCACAACCAGGTACTATCACTAGCAAAATCCTCATTTAAATTTAAAACCAGAATATGAAGTAATCAATTCTAAGAATTTCACTACATAAAGACTAGAAAACAATTCATTTTAAAATACCTGGAGTAGATGCAACACCTTAACAATATATCTCTGTTGAAAAGTGGCGCCCTTCTGTGAAACTAGAATGTACTTCCTGCCCAAGAAGAATACTAAAATATAAGAATACTAGAATACTTGAATATATGAATACTAGAATTAGTCTGAATTATCCTTCAACAAGTAGTTTTGTACAAAAACATTGCTAAAACAATGATTACAACTTACAGGAATAGATGAGTGAGGCTGTTTGGAAGTAATAACTAAGATTGTAGACTCCTAATTGAAATGCAATATCAATAATTCCTTGGAGATGCAAGTATGATTTATCCTATTATTGTATAATATATTGAACATGACTAGAGTTTGGTTTTCTGATATTTCAGTTATGTTTTGAGTCATTGAGATCCTTTTCATTTGAATAGTGTATCAAGCATATGATGTAACAATACAATTGGGTCCTGTTTTGTCATTAAACATAAATATACTATGATGTTGTTTTCAGGCCATTCCATTCTAGAAGTATGGGACGGCATAAAGTTGCAGCAAAAAAGATGTAGATCATATCTTAATCCTCCTCTCTTTCGGTGCCAGGGCTGATCAAAAGATGTATAAATATATCAGAAGTTTGAGCTTCTTACAAGAAATAAAACTGACTATATTATCATACACTCCTACAGTGCAACCCCCTCATACTCAGTTATCATATAACAATAAAATTCCATGATCATCCTCATTAATGGAAGCAAATAAAAAAAATAAAAAATTAAGGAAAAAAACAAAGGTAACTGATATGAGCATTTCATCGAATAGGTAGTACGCAATGAGTAAAATTGAGAGTTCAATTCACCAACCAGAGCAAATATCACAGGAATGTTTATTCAGGAACTTCATCAAACAGAAGATAGGCAAAGTAAATATGTAAACCATATGAAAATCTGTGCAATTAGTTCAGAGTAGTTTCAGAAACGAAAATCACTTAAGATGAAAAGAAGAAGAAGGAGGAGGAGGAGGAGGAGGAGGAGGAGGAGGGTTACGCAATACACACCAAAATGCAGCTGGCTCCACACACGGCGTCAACCAACCAGGGAGCGGTGGTGCTCGGCAGATCGTGTGCGGACTGCTTTGGGAGAGAAGAGGACCACGGAAATAGAAAGGGCCTGTGGTGGGCGATGCAGATGCGCAATGTGCCGTCGAAGAAGGAAGGAAATTAGGGATCGCGATGCAGATGCGCGATGCACCGTCGACGAAGGAAGGAAATTAGGGATCGCGATGCGCCGGCGATGCAGATGCGCGATGCGCCGTCGCAAATACCAAATAGAAGGGCACTGTGGTGGCCTGGTGGGCGATGCAGATGCAGATGCGCGATGCGATGGAAGGAAACTCAGGAAGACAGGAAAGGAAAGGCCGCCAGCAATATAGGGTTAGGGTGAAATGAGTCAGGGTAACAGGGTTAACATAGGAAATATGTTATAAGTATAAGGGTATTAACGTAAATACAGCAGGATAGTATGTATATTAAAATGGAAGTTCGGTTCGGTTTGGATTGGATCGGTTTTGCAAATTGGAACCGAAAACCGATCCAATCCAATTAACAGAATCGGTTTTTTGCGGTTTTCGGTTATTTCGGTTATCGGTTATTTCGGTTATCGGTTATTCGGTTCGGTCACTGCGGTTGTCATTGGATTGGATCGGTTTATGAACACCCCTACTCGTACCCATACCCTTAAATTTAAAAAATAATAATATTAACCGGACCAATGCCCGTATGGGCAGGAACATTAATACCCGCACTCTTACCCACTGGGCACCTAATTACCCATACCCACACCCTTTACCCACAAGTTAATTGACTATGAAAATTAAACAAATAAAAATAACTTTATTTCAAAATATTCTCGTGACTACTAGGTACACTTTTCAAGTTATGTGAGAGTGATATAGATTATATGAGAATGATTGCTTCCGGATTCCTTTGAAATAGTCACTCCACATGAATTTTCCATCTATGATTACGTACGTAAAATCGACAAAAGTAAAAAACACAAGTCCTTTGATAAATCCAAAAGGGAAACCTTAAAAGAGAAATATAATATAGTAATAACAACATATGTAAGAAATTTGTGGATACTTGAAAACATGATAAGTTATTTGTACTATAAAAAAGGTTTCTATGTCAGATTCGGACTTTAATGTCACACTCTTAATAGCGGTTTAGGGAGCCACCACTTTAAAACAATTCGTAGACGTTTTTAATATCGCTTTTTCGGAGAATTACGCTATTAACATATAAACCTTTAATAGTGTTTTCCCGAGAAAACACTATCTTTACCCCATATCCTATTTTGAAAAAAAGTGTTCAAATATTGGTAGTGCTTTACTAGGGAAATGCTATCGTAAGATACACCTTTAATAGGGTTTATTAGGACAAACATTACGGAAGTGATATGTAACATCCTTGGCTGCTCTATGGATTGACAACTGACCTCACAAACCAACACGGGTCTTTTCAACGTGCTTTGTCCTCACTCACACGCTTCTTGGGAAAACTTCCCAGGAGATCACCCATCCCATAATTTCTCCAAGTCAAACACGCTTAACTGTGGAGTTCTTAAGAGATGGGCTCCCAAAAATAAGATACATCTTGTTGGTAGAGGTAGTACCAATCAATTCATATAAGCCTTCCCCAACTGTATGGATCCATACCTACACAATCTCAGGATTCATATAGCTTTTCACAAGAAGTATGCTATTAACATATAAACCTTTAATAGTGTTTTCCCAAGAAAACGATATATTTACCCCATACCCTATTTTGAAAAAAGTGCTCAAATAGTAGTATTGCTTTACCAGGGAAGCGCTATCGTAATATACACCTTTGATAGCGTTTATTAGGACAAACGCTATGGCAGCGATAACTATCACGGTGCTTAAATGTGGAAACATTATCTTTCTCTCGTATTAAAACTATATCGTCTAGGTACCAACTCTCTGCCCATTTTCATTGGGTGTTGGCACAGTTCATCAACTAACAATAAACTCTTTGCTTAGACAACTCGATATTCTACCTTTAATACATAGAAAATTATGCATAATTAGTTCCACCTTAATAGCTATTGAACAAACAAACCTAAACCTAACTCAATTTCTCCTACAAATAAACATCGACTGTGTTCTTATCCCACACTACAATTTTTATAAACTCTCCTTCTTCTGTATTCTTTTGTGTTCTTATCATTCCAGAAACGACTGACACTCTCATATCTTCTTGTCATGTGTCATGACTAATTCCTTGAAGAGGACCTATCTTAAATGTCATAAAATACGACAAGCACTATGCTAGATTCGAGATTTAATAACGCACATTTAATAACGGTTTCAGCATGAGGCACTCTTAAAAATGTACAAAAGTATTAAACAGTGCTGAACTGAGGATTCACTACTAACATATAACCCTTTAATATCGTTTCCTTAAATAAATGTTATTTTTGCTTGTTACATTTTTAAAAAAAGAAAAGGTGCTCCACCTCATATAGCACTTCGCCAAAGATGCACTATTATTCATTATGATTTTAATAATGTTTTTTCAAGTTAACATTGTTAAAGGATATAATTATAATTGCACTTGGTTGAAGAAACACTATCTTTAATTCGATTAAAAACTAAACATCCAAACACAAAACCCTCTATTTGTAGGTGACCAACGCTCTCCCACATTTAGTTGAAGCATTCCTAAAAGTTAATGAACAATATAATATCTCTAGTCACAAAACAGGATATTCAACGCTTAATTTTCACTATTCATTAATTCAGTTACTTTGTAACTCTATAATATCTCTCCTATAAATAATTGTCCTTTGTTTTGTTAGCCTACACACTCCAAAGTTTATCAACTCTCAGTCTCAATCTGTCATGTTCTTCATTGAGGGGGCTCCCTTTCTAATATGAGAAAGATGTAAGAAATCTGACTCAACAAAATCAAGAAAGTGAGTCGTAATTAAACCCAGAAGAGAGGATGCAAGTCGTAAAAAACCTAGAATGTTGGTTTGTGCCATAGAAATCAAGTTGCTTCTCTTTAGAACATTTGATGTGCAGGAAGATTTTTTATTATAAGATTGCATAGTTCCCTTACTTTCAATAGCTCTTGGAAGATTCAACAAGCTCTTGTTGCCAATCCATAATAGATTGTGTAAGTTTGTATTGGAAGATTCAACTTTGTATTTATATGTAATATATAATTTCTCTTTGAGTTTAAGGTTTTCCATGTCAATTTCCCAAATTGTCTCGCAAGTTGTAACTCTTGTTGTTAATGATAAAAGAAATTCAAGCTATAATTCTAAAAATATATATAATACTGCTACTTGTTTTTGTTTTAATGAAAAGAGAAATATAGATTATCTGGAAAAAAAATGCGTGAAGGTTATTAATAGACCTTCCCCATGAAAACACTAACAAAATATATATCTTAACCTCACCCCTTGGATCTTTAAAAAGCACAACACATTTTACAACGCTTATTTGGATAAGTGCTATAAAATGTGTAACTATGATAGCGCCTGCTTGGTGAAACACTATCTTTCAACCCATATTAAAATAAAAAATGATATAGATGACCAACTCTCTACATGCTAGTCGACACAGTTCATCAACGTACAATAAAACCCCGCTAAGATAACAAGATATTCAACCTTTAACGCATAGAAAATTGTCCATATCTTAATTGACCCCCTCGTTAGATAATTGGGGCCACTTCGACTGGTAGGTCTTACTATTTGGAATTTAAAGTGATTATTTGGTCTCTTTGACTGATATGGAATGGAATTATTTTAAAGAACGGATATTTTAATATTATTTATGTCTACCTGGGTTTAATTAAATTTTGTCTTGAACTTGGTTTTCAGCTAATTTGGTTAGCTGTTCTTCATTTTTTTGAATGGTGTAATAGTTCTAATTATTGTATTGATCTGTGCTGTTAGAGTGTGGCAACTTGTATTTGATCCTTGTATAAAGGTTGGAATACCCATTGGGCTTCTTTATTAATATTTGGATCATAAAAAGGAAATATAGGGCCCATTACGATTGAAAAATACTTCTAAAAAACTAAAATCCTTAGAATCAAAACACAAAATTAAATTTTTTGTAAAAAATTTCCAATTGAAGGTTGATGGCCTCACAAATGATGAAGTCAAAAGCCATTTACAGGTTTGTATAAGGGATATATATCCTAAATGTTTGATTATCAAATTTTCCTTATAAGTTAGTACAATTCATAACCAAACTCTAGGTTTCTGTAATTTTTGTTGTCTAGTCTCTCTAATTCTTTCCATTGATATGGAATCTTTTATCTGTCATTCCAATCTACATATGAGATTGTCAGTGACAAAATTATTTGGGAAATCACCACAGCTAAGCATATTTTTTACATTTTTTACATTGCAATGATTAAACTTGATATTGAGAATAAGTGTTTATATAATGTTGTTCTAGTAAAATGACAAGAGGTAGCACTTTGCCACTATAATTTCCTCTTAGAACTCATCATTTGAAGTATGCTTGACTTTTCTTGTGATTATTATATACCAAATTTTCAATATATCAGTTTGGGGTACAAAAATAGGAGTTTTGAACCTATGAACTCCAACAAGTTACTTAAAGCCTTCACCTACTTGCCCAAATTTAAGCTAACATCTAATTGATATCACTTAAATTAACATCTAACTTAAGCTAGACATATACTCGTTCACCGTTAGTTTTTTGCTTTTGTTTTGGGTTGCTCTTTAGCCTTTATTCTTCCTGATTTATAGTATATGTTGATGATTGGCTATGGTAAAAACATATCATGTGTGTTATTACTATAATTTTTTGATTTTGATATTCTCTTATTTGCAAGAGAAAGGTGGACCATTGCAAATTTGTCACTAAGTAGTAATCATTAGTGCTTTAATTATTATTGTTATTTTCCTTTTCCTTTTTCTAACTTACATATCTTTTGTAATATGTGCAGTGAGATTTTCATGGTGAAGAAGCACATCAATCTCAAGATATAGAAGGGGAATGATGTTATCAACATGCATGGATGTTTTCAGTCAAAAAAATGCATGGATGCCTATAATCTTTGTGGAATTTTTTTTTGGATTTTATAAGAAATTTATTATTTAAACATCCATGGATATTCTCTTATTTGCAAGAGAAAGGTGGACCATTGCAAATTTGTCACTAAGTAGTAATCATTAGTGCTTTAATTATTATTGTTATTTTCCTTTTCCTTTTTCTAACTTACATATCTTTTGTAATATGTGCAGTGAGATTTTCATGGTGAAGAAGCACATCAATCTCAAGATATAGAAGGGGAATGATGTTATCAACATGCATGGATGTTTTCAGTCAAAAAAATGCATGGATGCCTATAATCTTTGTGGAATTTTTTTTGGATTTTATAAGAAATTTATTATTTAAACTTTTACCTTTGATAAATTTAATTTAATCTTCTATATTTTGGATTATATGTCGGACTTGTGACAAATTAATGTAATTATATATGTTAGTGTTTTTATGCATACATATGTTGTAGTGCTATAGTAGTATTTCAATGTACATAGTGGTTTTGGTACTTTTGTTAGCATATATATTGAGACTTATGTAATCCAAGTGTTTTGAATATTTAAATTATATTGATTGGAATATTTATAGGTGTTGTAATTGAAAGGTTAAAATATATATTTAGTTATGTATAAACATATAAAAGACTTTCCTCGCAATGTAATAAAAGCTAACATCGTTGTCGATTTATTCTATAATAGTTACAAAAATGTCCCCTAAAGTTGATTTAACCGATTTCTATATTATTTGCGAACAGTAAAATAAGTGTTGTCTATATTAAAACGTCTAGCAACAGTTATGAAATTGTTGCATACACCATCCACCAATAGTTAAATAAATGTTCCTTATTCTATTTGCCAACATTTAAATAACTGTGGCTGAAACATCTAGCAACAATTAAGAAACGGTTGCCTAAATCATATGAACGAAAACCGTTGCCCATGGACGATCCAAAAAACCGTGGCCTATTCCCCTAATTTAGGTAACGGTTATTGATATACCGTGGCCTAAAGCGAAAAACCGTTGCCTAAGGGAATAGGCAACGGTCACCCAGAGAACACTTTTTTAACCGTTTCCAATCCGTTGCCTAAAGTTTAGGCAACGATTTTCATACTTCTAGGAACGGTTTTTTGTTGTTGCCTAAATTAAAAAATGTTGTAGTGAGAAGACCGCATTAGTAGGATTATTGCAGAGTTACTTCCCGTGCTTCTGTGAAGGAATGAAGCTCAGAATGAGGGATTTGGGAACGATGGAGAGGGTTGGGGATTTGGAAAAGATGGAGAGTGGGTTCGAAAATCACGGGTTCAGTGCATAAAGCAATCTATTAAAAAAAATTGATAAAATAAAATCCCGGCAAAACACATTTTAGCGGAATGATCTAATTATTGAAAGCATTCTCTAAAATCTCAACCCTTAAAAACCGTTCCCAATAATTGCATCCATAGTCTTAGAAGTGTTCGCTAATATAAATAGGCAACATTTTTATATTGTATTTTCAAAAGATATGTAAAATGTACATAATTTTAGGTACAATTACAAAACTGTTGCTTATTTCATGTTTTAGGAACAATTTTTCAACCGTTGGCAAGATTAGTGTTGCCTAAAGTGAAAAATGTTGTAGTGTGTAACTTCATATAGATATTAGTTGTCATACTTAAATTTTTAGAATCCATAAACTCGGATAGTCACTAATTATAATTGAATGGCTGCAATAAAAATCTATCAAGGTAAAACTTAAGTCTAGTAAATCCAAGGATACAACAAAAAGTGGATCATTAGGTAAAACCTAGAAGACGCAACCCCCAATAAAGAAATTGTGAGTATCGTGTCAATCTTATTTAGGGTTAGTATAGTACAGAAAACCAAGGTTATAATATTACATGTGCTTGATGAAAATTTAAGCTAAAATGTTCTCTGAATTGTGTAGAATTAGTGTCGTTTAACATTTATAAAAGTAACAATCAATTTGAAATGAGCAAAAAAATAATAATTAGGAAAATTTAAATTTGAATATTGTTAGGTTTAAATGAACATCGAAAATCACTAAAAAACTTGATAATTTTTTTAGGAGTCACATTAATCATATTTTGCGTCTATTTTAATTCATGTGAAGACATAACCACTACAACTCCACGAGGCTATGACCACTACTGGAAAATATGGAAAAACGATAAGATATAACGTCTGTTTAATTAAAAGTAGATGTTAAAAAGGAGGCGGTGGCAGAACCATAAATATGAGATTCTTTGAAATCATATTTTACATCAATTTTATAAACAACAGATGTTAAAAGTGATGAGTGTCACTTTTAATGTCTGTTGTTTATACAACTAACATAAAAGATGACCCTTAGCGTCTGTTGTTTAAATAACAGACGTTAAAGGTGATATTTAAGTTTTTAAGTGATTAATAACAGATACTCGTGCGCACATTGCATGCCTTCTTCACTTGCTCTCTGCCTCTGTTCTCACCCTAACCCTTTGAGTGATCACCACTGTGCGCTACCATGGCCTGTTGGTCGTGGCAACCATAACCCAAGAGAGGGTGAATTGGGTTTTTAAAGTTTTCTAATTTAATTTACTAAAAATTATTTTCTCAATATAAAATATTAAATCAAACAATAACAAATAAACAAATTATTAATATGTGAGAAATAATATGAATTAAACAATGGAGATAGGGAAGAGAATACTTGCACATGGATTTTATCCTGGTTCAGCCACCAATCACCAAGAACCTACATCTAATCCCCACTTCACCTGTGGGATTTTCTTCCACTAATAAACAAGCTTATAAACTGGTGCTTGCAACCTTTGTACAAAACAGAGCACTATAACCACGCCTTCTGGGATACCTCACCCACCGCGTGTAAGAGCCTCAAACTCTTGCACTCTCTCCCTCGCGCCTTCGGGATACCGCACCCGCACTTCTGAGCCTAAAGTCACACACCAAAGGATGCCACACCTTTTACAACTTAAGGATACCCCACCTTCAAACAGAGGGATACCTCACCCTCAACCTAGGGATACCTCACCCTATTTCTGGTTTGACACAAGGAGTAGAAGAAATTCGAAGCACTCTAGCTAGTGTAGATAACGCAAATTGAAGTCCTTTGAGTATGATGATTGTAACACGTTTTGGCTAACAATAGTTATCTAATCAAAAGCGTATTTTTCGTATATGCTCTGCTCTTTTATTTGCAACCAAAAAACCTGTTTTTATAGCTTTTGAAATAAGACCATTGCAATTTAAATAAGGAAGGAAATAAGAATTAAGGTGCCGATGTTGAGCAATTTACCATTGCAATCATTTGAGGCAATATGACAAACCATTGAGTCAATGCATTGATTTGGAATTATATATGAAATGCAAATGCACCTTTAAAAAAATACCGTTTGAATCAGTTTGAAACTATTTATTTAAAACAAATCATATATGTTAAATGATGATAAGCAATTTAAAAGTGTAACAAATAGGTGTACGGTGATTTGCAAACTGAATTTGATCTTTACAAGATTTGCATGTTGTAATATTTTAATTCAATGTAAAAGTAAATCATTATAAGTACATGTAATTTCAAAGATCAAATTAAAAGATCAACTTACAAGATTTCATGTTAATTGAAAATTCAATTGATTAAAAATAATTTAATTCTTAGTTTGTACATTGATTCAAAAACAATGGTATATCAATGTATCTATTTAAAAATACTTGTTCATGCTAAATCATTTCTTTAACTTTAAATCAATTTAAAAAACACTTTGCAAATCAATTGCTTGATTAAAAGCCTTTTAACAATAAGCTCGGTTTTAGTTAAATTTACTAAATGAGCCAAATCAAGTTTTAGTCATTATACCCTTACAAGACAACTAAGACCTAGTATATTTACCCAATCTTGCTTGAGGTCTTGATGCTTGAAAACTTGATACTCTTAGCATATTTATTTCTTGCTTTCCTAGCTAACCTTTGAGTTCTTGCATGCTTGTAAATTATTATTATTTTTATCCTGCATGCTTAAGGTTAGTGTTTGTCACTCAGGTCTTCTCCACCACCATCGCGACCGAGGTCTTCTCCACCACCACCGCGACCTTATTCTCTGGTGAGTTCTCTTCTCTTCTCTCTTCTATCTACTCTGTCTCTACTCTGCCCTAACGTCTCTGGTGTTTTCTATCTTATTTAAGGTTCTCCACGCGCAAGGGAAGGACCCCCGAGGCACTCTCCTTCACCACTGAGCTACTCTCCCTCTCCTCTTTGTGAACCCGGTAATGCCCTAAACCTCATTTTTGCTTTTTGTCATTTTGGTTAATGTTTTCAAATATTCTATATTACATTGGTTGTATGAATGATTTGTGAGACCCATTAGTGATGCTGATAGTAATTAGTAATGGGAGGTGGAGGTGGCACTGATTTTTTTTCATGTATTACACATTTTTTTTCATATTGGTATACGTCTAAAAACAATGATTTCATCAAACTAACCTAATTTATTATTATTTTTCATCTAAACAGACATACACATGGCTAATTCAGCTGACATCCCTCATGCACCGGAGGGGTCGGTGGCGGCTACGCCAGCTGATAGTGTCAGTTTTATTTATACATATAATGTTAATTAATTAGGCTTATATTTTTCATTTATCCATGTTATACCTAACCCTCTAATTTACTACTTTTTTGTCCAAACAGGCATCACAAAGTTCGAAAAAATACGGTAGAGCAGCCACTACTTTGAAAAAATTAGACAAGTCTAGGCTTAGCAGTCAGAAGCTTGAGATCTGGTTTGATCATGAACTGACTCCCCAGGGACCCCTTGCTAAGAAATTTACCAGTTGGGTGGCTAAGGAGGCTAAAGAGCATACTATCATTATGTGATGATTGGGAACACGTATCGCATAATATGAAGGATCAGATTTGGGAGTCAATCAGGGTATTTTACTTTTACACTCTCTTGATGCAAATTATTAAAGAATTATTTGAGTTCTATTTCCTCCTTTTTGTTATGTAATTAATGTAGATCACGTGGGTCGTGCTGAACTGATCAACATAGGTAGAAATGACTCTCACTAGCAGCTACGCGTTGGAAGGGTTCAAGCTTGATCTGACTAGGCATTATATATTCGTAGCAGAGAGCTCCGAATCTCTAATTGCTTGCTACTCATACCTAGATAAGGATATGTGGGATGCCTTTGTTAGGAGCCGAGGCACACCTGCCTTTCTCGTTAGCCGAAGTTAATTTACTTATCCATTTTAAAGTACATTTAAGTAAAGAAAATTTATTTAACTAAATTTATTACGTGCTATTTGTAACAGGCTAAAAGGGAAAATGGTAAGCAGAATCAAGCAAAGAATGTTCACACCCACACCATGTCTCAAGGTGGGTATCCCACTTTGATAAAGGGTATGATGGAGGACAAGTTAAAGGAGAGGCAAGAGGAGCTGAATGAGAAGATAGCAGCTGGAGAGGCACCTAAGGACTCAGTTGTTGATCCTCCGTCTCCACCCGCACGCGAGGATTGTTGGGTGGAGGGCCGAAAGTCAAAAAAAGGAGATTTTAAAGTTGAACCCACATGCATTGTGGTAGAAAAGATTGTAAGCAACAAACTAACCGCATTTCTAGTTGATATTTGTAACACCTTGTCTTACACGTTTTTAATCTCGTCTTTGTAGGAGGAGCTTAAGGAACAAAGCTCACAGGGATCATTCGCCCCACGTGGACGTCGGGATATCTTGATCACCAACCTAGGCAAAGACGACCACCCTGGTCGGGTCATTGGTGTTCCAGGGATGGTGGGCATCAAGAAATTCTATGGGAAATGCTCCTCACGTAGGCGGGTCGAGCAGAAGATCGATAGGGCGGAGCTCAAACAAGAGGTTAAATTGGAGCTCATTGCAGACCCTACCTTTAAGAAGGAGCTGCTGAGAGAGTTTCTAACTGACCTAGATATCACGCAGATGTTTAGGCAGCAGTTTTCCTCCGTGGGTTCCCAAGAAACAGCGGGAGTTGCCCAACCTTCACATGTGAGCACAAAAGAGAGCTGTCAAAAGACACATGTGGAGGTGGATACTTTGTCAGAAAAGGAGCGGAGTTGGAGGTGAAACAACTGGAGCTGGAGTTGGCGATGCGGGAGTTCGAGTTGTCCCAGGTATATTCATAATGATCATATTTATCAATTACTTATGTTTTCTTTATTCTCAATTACTTATACTTTCTTTATTTACAATTGAAGGCAAAGCAGAAGCCGGTGCTGCTTCGTCAGTCTCCCGTTACTCGTATGTTCTCTCTTGGTCAGGATTTTCAGTTCGAGGTTTTTGAATGCCCGCTGGAACACGATGGATGGAGGGAACGCCCAGACCAAGCCATTGGATAGCCAGCATGATTCTGAGTATGTGGTGCACGTAAGTACATTTTAATTTTATAAATCATTTAATTTTTATATTTTATTTCAATTTTATAATTTATTTAAATTTCAATTTATTACATAATTAACAATTACTTATTTCATATCTTAGGTATCTGCATCGCCTTCTAATTGAAAGGGGCGGAAATGTTTATGGATTCTTATACCCCACTATCATATCTCAGTTTTTGTCTGAAGTTAGTAAATTCAGTAAATATACCTTGGCGTCTTAGTGGGAGGAAATGATCGGAAAGACATATATCGGGCACTCTACGTAAAGGATAACCATTGGCAGTTGTTCATACGTACTTCATCCTTCTAGGCATATTGTCATATTCTTATGCTCTCTCCACAACGACCCGCCGAAGGATGTGCTGTCCTCTGTCAATACGTAAGTAATTAGTCTTCTATTTAATTAAATTTGTAACATTTTCTCTTATTTTATTACACAAATTATGAACATATAATTGACATGAATATTTGGTTTATGATAGCACGACGAAGGCATGCAGCATATCTTGTGCCAACGGGAAGAGTAGGTCTTCAAAGTTTAAAGGAAATCCTGAATGGATTAATCTCAAGGTTGATAGTTTATTAAATAGTAATTAAAATTATAATTACTATATATATATATATATATATATATATATATATATATAATTGATATTAAATTTCATTTCTTTTGTAGTCTCGTTATCAGATAGATAATTGGTCGTGTGCCTATTATGTGATACATCATATGTTGAACATCGTCACGACATCTATTACCGAGGTTTAACACCCCGATTTTCACTGTTTTCCAATATCTGTAAAGATATTTTTATGTTTATATTTTATCTGAAAACTTAGAAAATGATTTTGACTAAAACAAAATCATATCTAGATTATACTAGATAGTAAAAAGTTCCAGTTAAATTTTGGGTTGAAAATTCAGACGAAACCCGGTTTGCGTTTTCACTGACAATACAAATTTACTAATCAAAAAACCTAATTTTGACCCGTGAACGAAACATCAATGATTCTTATACCTTTTTAACTCACAAAGATCATCATCCTTCTTCACTTCTTTACTCTTTTTAGGTAATCTCATGAGCTGTAGTCATCTTCTCTTCTTCTTGAAAATCCTTCCTTCTCATTTCATGTTTCATTTTTATTAAACCCGTTTTTTATTTGCATCATGAAAAACTTCATAACTTATAGTTTGAATGAAATTTTTGAATCATAATAGTTTCTATCATCTTCGTAAGACTCTAGTATGTTGTATTTAAGAGTGTTGATGAAATGAAAAACCCTAACCCCATGAAAACCCTCTTGACCGAAACCCTCAATAAGAATGGATTTGATGTTTTTGTTCCATTTTAAAAATCTAATGCTTGATTTAAGCTCTCTAGTACCTATATAATCAAAATTCAAGAGCTTAAATCCAACTAAAAATCCTAGCCTATTTGTTTTGTTTGGGCCGAAACCCTAACTTAAAGGGGTTGGAGGAAAATTTTCAAATTCTTGAGTCATGTTAAGTAATATTGTATACCTAGTACTCCAAGATCATGTATCTAAGAGATTAGGATGATTTGAAAACCCTAGCCTTTTGTTCATGTGTTGGCCGAATTTTACTCTTAGGTGAGTTAGTAGGATTTCTTCAAAATTTAACTTGTTCTATGTTGTTTTGTGAAGGATTTGTTAGATAGTTTGTTGTTTGGATTTGTGTGGAGGACACTGAAGCCTAGACGATCATTTTCAGAACGAGAATTCACACTTTGAGATAAAGGAAGTTTACATTTTTTTTTCTAGTCATGTACCTTGTTTGTGTGATTGGTTAATTATATGTTGATTGAAAATGTGATGTGATGTTATTTGAAATGGTTAATATTTTATATATTGTTGTTGAATTATATAAATGGATTATGTATGTATAGGATGATATTTACTGTATTTCTTGACTGTGATCGGCCGAGGGCATGACACTGGTCAACCACCAAAAGCCAAGGTCTCAACCATAGCCAACTTCATTGTGCTGCTAGTTACACACTGCACTGCACGACGGAGTGAACTCCAAGGTCATCTCTTCTTCTCCGCCACTCATTTTCAGATTTTATCTTCTCTTCAGATTTCCAGGTCGGGTTAATGGTGGAGACATGGCGGTTGACAGGGTCGCATGCAGTCTCCTGTTGGCCTTCGTGGCAGTGGTGGTGACATCTCTAGCAAGCATCACGATTTGTGATGGCTGGTAGTTGCTGGGGAGATAGCTTTGGCGAGATTAAAGAGAGGGACAAGGAAGCATTCGAGTCTCTTTATGATGATTAAATAATTACTTTAATGCCATTAATGAGAATGGCTTGTTCTCCGTGTTTTTACTGTTTCGGAAATAAAAGTTACAAAACAAAACAAAAACAACTAATACATGTTCTCTATTTCTTGTTTTTAAAACTGAAAAACAGATGTTGTTTTCAAAATTAATTTTTACGGAACACTTATACCAAACAAATCTTTTTGTTTTATTGTTTTTAAAAACAATAAAATAGTTTTTCAAAACAGAATCAAACAGAGCCATATGTATGTATTTTATTTACTAATGTTAGAACTTTGACCAATGACCCGTAACTATAAGGGTCCTGACTGTAGAAAGGAAAACAAATGATGTAAGGATGTTGAAAATGTGCAGATGTATGGATATGTATGTATGTATATATATATATATATATATATATATATATATATATATATATATATATATATATGCAGGTGATGTTCTTATGTATAAGTCAAAAGTTTTTTTTAAAACCAGATTTTCGAACCAGAACAGGTAATAATTTATTTTCCGAAAGTAACCAGCAAATTGTTTTCTGTTTATTTTCCGTGATTAAGTAGTAATCTTGTAGCGCCGAGGGAGGCGTTACATTAGTGGTATCAGAGCTGGTCGATTCTTTCGGGAATCTTTGGAAATAGGTCTGTTATGTCTATGTTGTGTGATCTCTGACTAAATCTTGATTGAATTACTTTTTAGAAGTAATGTGTGTTAGCAGAATAGTTTACATTTCATTTTATGGTTTCGTATTAACTGATTTTGTCTTGTATGTCAGTTATGGAACCATAAGTTAGACGTGGACGAGGACGTGGTCGCGGTCGTGGAATGGGTTGTAGAGGTGGTCGTATAGCCGGTCAGGGTGATTTCGAAGAAAATTTTGAGGATGCTGGTGGAATGGACTATGCAGTACAACCGATAGCAGATGTTGCCGCTGCTATTGCCCTCCAGACAGCTGTAATGATTGCTCAAACTCAACAAGATCAACTTCGTGCTGAGCAAGCTGCGGAAGGAAGAGGTCTGACGGGTTTTAGACGTCAGAATCCACCACAGTTCCATGGAGAGACTGACCCTGAGAAAGCAGACTTGTGGATACAAGAGCTTGAGAAAATATTTGAATTGATTCATAGCCCAGAAGGAGCCAAAGTTCTTTATGCTACTTTCCTACTCTTGGGAGATGCTCAGTACTGGTGGAAGGGCACCAGACAACTGTTAGTTGCTGATCATCGGGAAATCACTTGGAATGTATTCCGTAATGCATTTCTGGACAAGTATTTCCCTCAAAGTGCCAGAGTCGAGAAGGAACAAGAATTTCTACGTCTACAATAGAGGGATCTATCAATTGGGGAATATGCAGGGAAATTTGAATCGCTTGCTAAATATTTCTGTTTCTTCCAAGTTCAACCTGATGAAAGCTGGAAATGCGAGAAGTTTGAAGGAGGATTGAGATTTGAGATCAAGGAATCGGTGTTACCACTGCAGATCTGACATTTTCAAGAGTTGGTAGAGATGTGCCGAAAGGTGGAACAAATGAAGAAAGGAAGGGATAAAAGAGGTAATGTTGGAGGATTGTCTCGAGTTACAAACCGATTCTAGAATCAAAGGGGGAAGCAAGCCCAGAGGAAACCATACTACAGACCACCCAAAAACAATCAGAACCGACAATCGCACCATCCAGTTACTTCTGCATCTGGTAGTGGAAGCTAGAGGAATCAAAACCAAGGCTATATTCAGAAATGTTACAAGTGTGGAAGTACAAACCATGTTACTGAATACTGTCAGTTGAAGGGAGTGCAGTGCTTCCAGAGTGGAAAGATATGACACATGGCCAAGGACAACAATGCTCAAAGGTCTGCACCAAATGCTAACAATTCAAGGACCAATAAACCGACCACTAAGGGAAGGGTTTATACCATGAGCGGTGCTGAAGCTTCACAGTCCGATGATCTCATACAAGGTAATTACGACATAGCTGATAATCTTTTAATGGTAATTTTTGATTCGGGTGCAATGCATTCTTTTATCTCAATGGATTGTGTGAGACATTTGAAATTACCTGTTTCTTCCATGACATATAATTTAATTGTTTCAACCCCAACTGCTGAACCCATTGGTGTAAATTCTTTATGCCTGAACTGTCCTATTATTATTCGGGATAGACATTTTCTTGTGAATCTGACATGCTTACCTTTAATACAGTTAGATGTGATTTTAGGCATGGATTGGTTATCTTCCAACCATATCCTTTTAGACTATGCCCATAAAAATTTAGTTTTTCCTGATCCTGAGATTTCTAGATTTTTATCTACCAACCAAGTAAGAACTTTTTCGAAAGAAGGAGATCGGGGATGCTTTTTTTTTTATCTAACTTAGAAGTCGAGGGGGAGATCGATCTGAGTACGATGACTATAGTAAGAGAGTTTCCGGACGTTTTTCTGAACGATGTTCTGGGTTTGCCACCAATCAGAGATATCGAGTTCTCCATCGATCTAGTTCCAGGAGCTGGTCCGCTTTCTATCACTCCGTACTGAATGGAAACTACAGAACTTTTTGAGTTGAAAGCTCAACTAGAAGATCTTTTGTCGAAACAATTCATAAGATCGAGTGTGTCCCCGTGGGGAGTACCAGTTATGTTAGTGAGAAAGAAAGACGGAGGTTCGAGCCTCTGTGGATTTTCGACAACTCAACAAAGTGACAATCAAGAATAAGTACCCTCTACCGCGTATTGACAATTTGACGGATCAATTGAGAGGTGCTGTTGTATTCTCGAAGATCGACCTAAGGACAGGTTATCATCATATAAGAGTGAAGACAGAATATATACCAAAGAACGCATTTAGAACTCGTTATGGACATTATGAGTATCTCATAATGCCTTTTGGAGTGACGAATTTACCCGCTATCTTCATGGACTACATGAATCGGATTTTTCACCTGTTTCTTGATAGGTTCGTCGTAGTTTTCATAGATGACATTCTCATTTAGTCAAAGAGTCTTTAGGAACATGAGGAACATCTGCAACAAGTTTTACAAATCCTACGCGAGAAAGTGTTGTATGTAAAACTTTCCAAGTGCAAGTTTTGGCTCGAAGAAGTGAAGTTCTTAGGACACGTGATCACCAAAGAGGGAATCGTTGTAAATCCTGCGAAAGTAGAAGTTATACTTTCTTGGGAAATACCAAAGACGGTGACGGAGATTAGAAGCTTTGTTGGTCTAGCTGGTTATTATCGAAGGTTCATTTAAGGTTTTTCAAAGATAGTAGCGCCCTTGACTCAACTTACAAAGAAAGATCAACATTTTACGTCGATTGCAAAGTCCGAGGAAAGCTTTCAAAGAATAAAGGAACGTCTGACAACTTCGCCGATATTAATACTTCCTGAACCAAATGAACCCTATGAAGTATATTGTGATGCTTCACATCAAGGTTTAGGCTGTGTGTTAATGCAGCATCGAAAAGTCGTAGCGTAAGCGTCACGTCAACTAAAGACTCGTGAGAGGTATTATTCGACGCACGATCTAGAGTTAGCTGCTATGATTTTTTCACTAAAGATATGGAGACACCATCTTTATGGAGCCAAGTTTGATGTCTTTAGTGACCACAAGAGTTTAAAGTACCTATTTGATCAAAATGAGCTCAACATGAGGCAAAGACGATGGATGGGGTTTCTAAAAGACTATGACTTCATGTTGCAATATCATACTGGAAAAGCAAACATGGTAGCAGATGCACTGAGCTGGAAAGCCATTCATATTTCTTCTATGATGGTAAAGGAACTCGAATTAATTAAGAAGTTTCGAAATCTCAATTTATTTATGGAAGTAAGCCAAAAGAAAATCAGTTTAGGAATGATAAAGATTTCTAATGGCTTAATATAAGAGACCCGAGAACAACAAGTTGTGGATGCGTTCATTCAAGAGAAGAAAGATTTAATGGAAAAAGGAAAAGCTACTGAGTTTAGCTTTGGATCGGATAACATCTTAAGGTGCAATGGACGAATTTGTGTACCTGATAATCCTGAGATGAAAAAGTTGATTCTGGAAGATTCACACAAGAGCAAGTTAAGTATTCATCCAGGATCAACTAAGATGTTTCAAGATCTAAAACAAAGGTTTTGGTGGCCATGCATGAAAAAGCCAGTCACAGAATACGTGGCATCTTGTTTGACTTGTCAGAAAGCAAAGGTAGAACATCAACGACCTGGAGGAATGCTTACATCTTTAGATGTACCTGAATGAAAGTGGGATAGTATATCCATGGATTTCGTAGTAAGTTTACCCAGAACTTCCAAAGGTTTTGACTCAATTTGGGTGATCGTTGACAGGTTAATGAAATCAACACATTTCTTACCTGTTAAGATCAATTACACTGTGGGAAAGTTAACTGATGTTTACATCAAGGAAGTGATCAGACTTCATGGAGTGCTTTCTAGTATCGTGTCAGATCGAGATCCGAAGTTCACTTCACGTTTCTGGGGAAGTTTACATCAGGCGCTTGGAACCAAATTGCGTTTAAGCTCAGCGTATCATCCTCAAACCGATGGACAAACAGAGAGGACAATCCAATCATTAGAAGACTTGCAGAGAGCATGTGTCTTAGACCATTGTGGAAGTTGGGATGATCTCTTGCCGTTGATTGTATTCACGTACAACAACAATTTTCATGCTAGTATACAAATGGCTCCCTATGAGGCTCTGTATAGGTGAAAATGTCAAACACCTTTGTGTTGGTATCAAGATGGAGAAAACCTGATTCTCGGTCCCGAAATTGTGCAGCAAACAACGGAAAAGGTTAAACAAATCGGTGAAAAGATGAAACAATCCAAAGCAGGCAGAAGAGTTACTCTGATCGAAGAAGATGACCTCTCGAATTTCAAGAAGGTGAACACGTATTTCTAAGAGTCACACCCACGACTGGGGTAGGAAGTGACATAAAGTCTAGAAAACTCACTCCTAAATTCATTGGGCCTTACCAAATTCTTCGTCGTATTGGTCTAGTAGCCTACCAAATTGCTTTGCCACTTTTTATTTCCAACATTCATAATGTATTCCATGTCTCACAACTGAGGGAGTATATTACTGATCCATCGCATATAATTGATCCTGATATAGTACAATTAAAAGAAAACTTGTCATATGAGACTTCACCTGTACGAATTGAGGATAAGATGATTAAGCAGCTCAGGGGTAAACAAATTTCCTTAGTCAAGGTTATTTAGGACGAGACAACCGGAGAGGCAACATGGGAAGCTGAGGACAAGATGAAATTACAATATCCTGATCTTTTTACAGGTGCGTAATTTCGAGGACGAAATTTTTTTAGTGGGGTAGTAATGTAACACCCCGATTTTCACTGCTTTCCAATATTTGTAAAGATATTTATATGTTTATATTTTATCCGAAAACTTAGAAAATGACTTTGACTAAAACAAAACCATATCTAGATTATACTAGATAGTAAAAAGTTCCAGTTAAATTTTGGGTTGAAAATTCAGACGAAACCCGGTCTGCGTTTTCACTGACAATACAAATTTACTGATCAGAAAACCTAATTTTGACCCATGAACGAAACATCAATGATTCTTATCCCTTTTTGAGTGATCTGAGTCATTTCCAACTTTTCGCTCTAAAATTAATATTATATTTTATTGGGGCGAAATATTTAAACAAAACGCGCGTAAAAACACTAAGTCGGGTAAACGATGGAATTGAATGTGGTGCAGATATAATATGGAGTAGAGATGATGAAAGTGATTGATGAGACTTGTGAAAATTGTCATCACGACTCATCAAAGTCATGATGACAACTTAAAGGATATAGTTTTATATTAAGTGAAAAACCTATTAATTGTTACTAAAGATCCAAACATGCCGTAATTCAATATTTTCTTTCCTAATCTAACCCCAGAACCCAAGGCTCCCCACCCCCCCACCCCCACCCCCACCCCCCACCACCTCCATTGTAAACCTTATGTCTTCACTTTCTACTCACAAAACAACATCACAAGCTTATGGTTCAAGACTCTAGTATGTTGTATTTAAGAGTGTTGATGAAATGAAAAACCCTAACCCCAAGAAAACCCTCTTGGCCGAAACCCTCAATAAGAATGGGTTTGATGTTTTTGTTCCATTTTTAAAATCTAATGCTTGATTTAAACTCTCTAGTACCTATATAATCAATATCCAAGAACTTAAATGCAACTAAAAATCCTAGCCTATTTGTTTTGTTTGGGCCGAAACCCTAACTTAAAGGGGTTGGAGGAAAATTTTCAAATTCTTGAGTCATGTTAAGTAATCTTGTATACCAAGTACTCTAAGATCATGTATCTAAGAGATTAGGATGATTTGAAAACCCTAGCCTTTTGTTCATGTGTTGGCCGAATTTTACGCTTAGGTGAGTTAGTAGGATTTCTTCAAAATTTAACTTGTTCTATGTTGTTTTGTGAAGGATTTGTTGGATAGTTTGTTGTTTGGATTTGTGTGGAGGAAACTGAAGCCTAGACGATCATTTTCAGAACGAGAATTCACACTCTGAGTTAAAGGGAGCTAGTTGACCCGAGGAGATTTTTCTAGTCATGTACCTTGTTTGTGTGATTGGTTATATGTTGATTGAAAATGTGTTGTGATGTTATTTGAAATTGTTGAAATTGTATATGTTGTTGTTGAATTATATAAATGGATTATGTATGTATTGGATGATATTTACTGTATTTCTTGACTGTGATTAACCGAGGGCATGACACTGGTCATTGCTTGTTAATAAAGATTAAGTTGTTAAAATGCATTAACTAAGAAAAGTTGGAAAAGTGATGTTTTGGTTTTAAAAAGTGAGAAGAAACTGTAAGTATTAAAGTGTTGAGATAGAACAAGGTTTTTAGGAAAAGAAAGAAGATGGAAAACATCACAAATCTATGAAAATGTTTTTAAAAGTATTTGAAGGAAAAGTCTTTTGAAAATAAAGGTTCTTTTAAGTTTTACAAAAAGTTTCATTCAAAATGGAAAGATTTAGAGAAAATGCTCTCTTTGATAAATTCAATTATAAGAGTTTTGTATTTAGTCAAAAGTTGAGAAAAGATTTAGTAGTTTTTCTAAGTTTTCAGAAAATGGATTTTAAAAAAAAAGTTTTCGGTGAAAGTGGATTTATAATGATGGAAAAGTATTTATGACACAAAGTTGTGAAACTTTTGAATTTTGTTTTTCGATTTAGTTTTCACTGAACAAAAAACCAAGTGGAAAAGAGGAAATGAAAGGACCTAGATGGTTGATGCTAAGAGATCGGGCTGGATCTGGATTGTCGAGATATCAGGCTGGATTCAGATTGCCGAAAAGCCGGGCTAGTGTTCCTACTGATAAGAACCTAGATTACCGAGACGTCGGGCTAGTGTTCATTTGAGAAAGAGATTTTAAATCATCGTTTTTGTTTTAAAATCCTAAGTTGGTATTAAAATTCTTTTAATACCTTAATAAAAGTATTCAGGAGTTCTAAGCCTTGAAGAGGAACGAACTAAGAGAAAAAGAAAAAGAAAACGAGAACCATTGGTTTCACATGCATAGTCTGGCAGACGTGCCTTTTTGTATCGAGCTACAGTTCACAAAGGGTGAATTGGCAAATTGGATATTTACGAACCAAAGATATGTTCTTTGGTCTTTGGGACTATAAGGACATTCGGGCTCGTAATCCACGAAATGCTCGGGGCAGCAATCTCAGGTCTTGGAACTCGGTTACCCAGCACGAATGTAATCAATAGGGAACTATTTAATGTTATTTAGGTGAGACGCGATACCCTAGAACAATTGGAGATTGGACCTAAATTGAGAGACCAACCCAACGTGAAACAATTGTGTTATAGGTATTATCGCGGCCTATCATGCTCGACGAAGGAAAGTTAGGATCTCAAGAGAATTATGAAATAGGTAGTGGGTATTGAAGTTACATGAAATGTTTTACAAATGCATTTGGTTGTCGGGTATGAATCCCTATGGAAATAATTGTGATATTATGTTATGTTTTGATGTTTTCATATGTTGTTGTTTTGTGAGTCATGTATGTGACTTGTAACACCCCGTTTTTTGTAAATAAGCTTAATGCATTTATATATGTTATATATATGTTTGTTTATGCTTGTTATGTTTGTTTTTGATGTCTAAGTTTATATTTGGGGAAGTTTAGCCTTAGAAAGGTTCAATCCTTTTATATATATATATATATATATATATATATATATATATATATATATATATATGATATTGATGTGATGAAATGGTTATGTTTGATATGCTATGTTTTTATTATGCATGTTCATCTTGCTAACTGCTTTCATGCCATTATGTTTTATACATGTTTCTTACTCCCCATCTTTTGTTGTTTGCTTTGCTTGTATTTTTTTGGTTATGCAGAGGATAGTGAGGAGCTTGCTGAGGAGTGACTCTAGGGAGCTGCTACTCGTAGTTAGGATTTCATTAGTTTATGTTGTTTATCCGAGATGTTTCGGACTATGGTTATACCAGCTCTATAATTTGACATCGGGGTTGGGTTTTGTTTATGTTTTCAGTTATGTTTCTTTAAAATATGTTTTTTTCCCGCGTTTGAGAAGTTATGTTACAATGCGGCAACCTCTGCCCAGTTTTTATTATTATGATATAATATGCATGTGTTCTTTTTATTTTTATTTTTTTATCGCTCTTATGTGTTATGAATACATGCGGGGTAGAGGGGTGTCACATTTAGTGGTATCAGAGCAGTTCGGCCCTGTCCGGAAGTGGTATGAGTCTTTTGCGAGTCTTCTGCGTGTTTTGTTTGAATTATCTATACTTGTTACAGATAATTATGCTTTAGTGTTAAGAACCCTTAGTTCTTCCGGTTTGTTGGAGCCTGAGTCCGAGGACTTGATCCGAGGTTATGTGCCTAGTTGGTGAAAGTTTACCCAATCGAGGTGATAAAAATTTCGAGGACGAAATTTTTAAAAGGGGGTGGCACTACAACATTTTTCATTTTAGGTAACAATAATCTTGCCAATGACTAAAAAACCATTCCTGAAACAGGGAAAAGACAACAGTTTTGTGGTAGTAGACAATACTATATATATTTTATATGTCTTTTAAGAATATAAAATAAAACTTGTTCTCTTTCTAAATTAGTCAACGGTTTTAAAATCATACATACACTATAGGGAACAGTTATTATGGTCTTGATATTTTGACCATGTTTCCATCATTAAATCATTCCCGCTGAAAATATACTTTCCCGGAGTCTTGTTTTCTTAACTTTTTTTTTTGTTTTGAAATTTTTCCCACCGAAACGCGCAAACCTCTCATAACAAACATGATCCACGTTCCCAAATCCCTAACCCCTTTCCCTTTTCTCTCGTGGAATCGTCTAACTCCCCAACCCCAAATCATCTCTCTCGTACACTCTCGTAACTCTGTCAGGTATGAGCTTGAGTGTTTGGCTCTAGTTTTTCTTCGTATTATTTTTTGATTGCAATAAAAACAGATCAGTTTTTGATTTTTCGTTCCTTTGTCATCTATCTACTGATCAGCTGCTGCATCTTTTGGATTTGGATTTCAAACTATAGGCATCTACTCTGTTAGGTAATTTCCCCTCCGTTTTGCTTCTAAAACTTGAGTGAAACTTCAATTGATTTCTCGCAATTAGATGAATTTATTTTGATCAGTGAATCGGATGGTAAATTGTAGTGAAATTAGCACCGCCATTCACATCCTTTTCAGCAATCACTTTTCACTTTATTGTTTTTTTTTCATTTTTCATATATATCAGAGTGAGCGAAACACTCTTAGGAATCTTTAGGCTTTTAGGAATTTTTTTTTTTTTTGAATTCTTTTACTTTGATTTCTCTGGTCTCTGGTCTCCGGTCTTTTGGTGTGATTCTCTTTGGAAATCAATTTAGGGGAGTTGCCTGGTTGATTCTCTTATGTTGATTTCTTAGGATTGGGTTTTAGTCTTTCATGACCTGGAAGAGAATGGGTTTCTTTACAATTCTCTTTGGGGTTCTGCGTGTGGTGTGGTTCTGCATTAGTGTTTTATTTCAGTGATGACAAAACAAAAGTGGGTGCTTCTTGGGTCAGAGGCCTCTTGGGGCAAGGCTTTAAGGGCTCCTCTTTGAGCAAATGTAAACAGCTGCATATCCAACAGTTTTTGGTTTCCAGGGATCGTGTTGGGTCTTGATCTATGGCTGGTTGTATATTCATGATCAATTTATTTGCATAATGTTTATATTTATTGTGATGATTTTTGAATTTATTATGTTCTCTTGTAATTGTTCTTTAACAATTCATCAGTTGTCATTGATTATGCTATTGTTTGACAATTTTCTTCTTTAGAATATGAATTGATTTGTGTGCATCTTGTTGCAACATGAAGTCTACCATCAGCTCTGTGAGAGATTAAAATTCCAGTAGTTGTTCATAATGTATTGCTTTGTTTTTCTCATTTTTCTTAAAAAATAAATCACTCGCTAGCCTCAATGTTGATGGCTTGATGCAAGCTTTGAAGACTCCTAGGTTTCTAGTGTAGAGTTTAGCAGATTACTTTTGTTTCTTGAAACATACAGGATATTGTCTATCAAATTGAACTATTTTTCAATTTATATTATGATATGAAACTATTAGTTTTTACGGGGTCCTGCAAATTCGAAAGTTATGACAAGATTCATGTGGGGACAACAGTCTCTCTGCACCATAGATTCTGGATTATAAATATTCTGCACCACAGAGAACTTGCGAAAAATTTTATGTACAGAGGGTGAGAAATAATATGAATTATGTATGGACTACAGTTGAGATCCCAAGCAATTAAAATGAAACTGAATTTGGAGGGTAATCATGAATGTTTGAAAGTTTTGTTTTGGACAAAAAGAATCCATTAAGAAAGAAAAGTAATGGAAAGAAGCAAGTCATGGTTAAAAACATTTTTTTGTTCTCATCTGCTGCATAATCTGTCCTTATTACAGATTTCGGGTTTAATGAATCTGACTATGATCAGTTTTCTTTTTACTTGGAGTTTGCTCTTGTGGAAAGGCTACTTTGACTTGATACACACAAGTTTTCATCTGCTGTTATGCTGCACCTTTGTCTATGAAGGTTGGAATTGGAAATGTAAATGTAAATGGCTAATTTTGTTTTTGGACTTGCTGTGATGCTACGCCTTAGCAATTTAACAATGGATCTGTTTAGCTGCTTGTCTAGTGGGGCTAGTCTGATATACTTTATCCTGTGGGCTGCGCCTAAGCTATTTGATCTGTGGTGCTGCACCTAGTTGATTTATCTTTGGTAAATGTTCTTATCAGGTGCAAATTGTCTCATACATGTTATTTGGTGGTACTGCACAGGATGTTGGTTTGTCCTCCTTTTTTCGCATGACTACACCTTTTTTCATAGGTTCTATTTGGTATAGATGTCTTATTATGTTATTAGGGATTGTCCTTAGTTTAATAGCTTCTCTTGGGGGTTTGGCTTGTGTAATATTCATATTGGTCCAGATTAGGAGTCATTATGACCTCTTACATTGGCGTTCCCCTTTATTTTTTCTTCTATTAATTTTGTTATAGTTCTTGTATACGGGTTGGAGTACCCCTTGTACTCCCAATCAATATACTTTTTACTTATCAAAAAAAGAAAGAAAGAAGGAAAAGAGTACAAAAAAGATGGTCACGAAGACACTATAGAGGTGTAAAGGTAAAAAAGAAAATGCACAAACTCATTGAATTGCCACAATGTACATGCGCGTCCAATTCTATGCCTTTTTGGTGAACATTTTCTTATACCCCTCCATTTGTTTGATGTCTATATGTGTGTTTACACTGCATGGCAGAGAATTCACTGTCTATGTACTTAATTTCCCTAAATCATAGTAGTCTCATCTTGCATGACTAAAACCTTTAGCAAACAATTTCTTCAGTGAAACACCTTTGTTCTCCTTCTTCTCCATGCTCAAAGATATAATTAAGTCTAAAATTATTGACTTTGAAAGAATCTATTGATATGCTTCTTAAAAGTATAGAAAAAAGAGTTAAGGTACAATAAGTTAAAAAAATAAATAACTTTTGATTGATTATTATTTATCATCAATCATCAAATGTAAACTGTTTTGGTTGCAGGTAGCTAGCGGTTAAGGTGTGACAGCTCTCTCTTACAAGAAGATTGGGTCATTACTTGCTTCTGGAGGTAAGTTGCCACTTACTTTAGCTTGACCATGAAAACCTTATATTTTGAATGTAAAATGTCTTTGTGAAAAGTGAAATTTAACCTTCAACCTTTTTTATTTTCTTTTTTAATATTGTTGACAACCTATACTTTGTTCCTTTTATTATCACAATTTTTCCTAATATGTAAATTCTAAGGATATGTTGTTTGTTATAGAATAACAAGTTTTGAATAACTTAACGCATTAAATAAAACTTATAATGACATAGTGCATCATTTTATTTTGTATTAGATTAAAAGTCATGGACAAAGAGTGGACTAAATTGCCAAGGTTTAGTGAAGAGTATTTCAATGGTGTTGAGTCATTCTTAGATTTTTCCTACACTATAGGAAGACCTCAAGGAGATGAGATTTTGTGTCCTTGTGCCAAATGTAGAAATCTTTGTTGGGCAAAAAGAAATGTGGTTTATGATCATTTAATAGGCACAAGATTTTTAAAAGGCTATGATGTTTGGGTAAACCATGGGGAACGAATACTGCCAATGGAAATCGACAATAACATGGAATATCAAGAGGACTCACATGATGACATTGATGGCTTATTGTAAGACGCATTCAGAGATGTGGCAGAAATAGAAGGAGTTAATGAAGGTCCTAATGAGGGTGCAAGAAAATTCTACAATTTGGTTAATGAGGCAAAACAAGAATTGTACCTGGGATGCAAAAAGTTCTCTACTTTATCATTCACAATTCGAATGTACTTATTGAAGTGTCTTCATGGATGGAGCAATGCATCATTCACCGAGCTTTTAGAACTATTGAAAGAAGCGATGCCTCATCTAAACATTCCTGAATCTTTTAACAAAACAAAGACCACGATTAAGGACTTAGGTCTTGATTATAAAAAGATTCATGCATGTCCGAATGATTGCATGTTATAAAGTTTCACGATGGAAGGAATTCCCTAAAGTAAATTGTGAGTTTGAGCAACCAAAAAAATGAGCATAAAGTCCCTGCAAAGATTTTGAGACACTTTCCCTTGATTCCTAGACTTCAAAGGCTATTTATGTGTTCAAAGACAACGAGTCAATGAGGTGGCATGAAGAAGAGCGCTCAAAGGATGGGAAATTGAGGCATCTCGCTGATGGCCAACTTCATGAATGGCCAACTTCATGGCCAACTATCCCGCTGATTTCAACTTCTTGATCTTTTCCTTTTGAATTTCAATCTTCATACTAGGTATGGGGAGAAGGGATAGTATGAACATGTAGGAATTGAGGGTTGCATAAGATGAAGGGTTAACCCATGACCCTATTTTTTGCTATTTGCCTATTTGTTGTCTTGTTACATGTTTATCCGTGTTTGCTTATAATTGGTAAGTTTATTCATGAATGCTTATGATGTTGTTATGTCATGGATGATAGTGTTGGTTGTTATTGTTGTTGAGATAAATTTTGATATCAATAAATGTTGTTATGCTGTTATGCCATGAATGATGTTGTTATGCCATGCATGATAGTGTTGGTTGTTGACGTTAATAAGACTCTAACCAATTAATAGGGCTTATTAATGATGTTAAGGCCTTAGAAGAGATGTTAATAAATATGAATGCATTTAAGGAATGTTTTCCCAGTTTGTTCATAAGACATGAATATTGTATGAGAGGCGAGGTTATGTTCATAGAGCTTAGTCAAAGACCCTAGGATTGATTAGTGGGTGTTTTAGGGACGTTAGTATTGAAGCTGGAAGTGAAAGACATGGGAACAATTAAAGGTAATGAAACTGAGGATTTATGGTGTAGTTTAAGCCAATAGGTTTGATCTTTGAATGCCCTAGGAAACATAGTAAGGGTTTCTAACCCGTTCTCCCCAAATCAGTACCGACATGCTCCGACGAGCACAACCGTGCTTGTTTGGTAGCACGCCCGTGCTCAACTTAAAGTTCAGCATGCCCGTGCTCACCTGTCCAAAACAGAACGCAGAAAGCAGAATAGGGGTGGTTCACCCCAGTTGTTCCTAATAATGAAGAAGACACCAAACCAAGTAAAGACAAGTTAGATAACTTAAAGATAATAATGTACCTTGGTAGCCGAGTGGCCAAGGAGGACCTTGATGCTTAATGGTCAAGGTGTTGAGCTCTGGTGCCTATGGGCCAGAGTGTTAATAACTAAAGTGAAAAGATGTTGTCATGTACCTTGGAAGTCGAGTGGCCAAGGGGGACTCGATAGCCGAGTGGTCGAGGTGTTCAGCTCTGGTGATTTTTGGCCAGAGTGTTGTTGTTCTGTACCTTGGTAGCCGAATGACCAAGGGGGCCTTTATGCATAATGTCAAGGTGTTGTTAAAAGATATTGGACCTTGGTAGCCGAGTGGCCAAGGGGACCTTGATGCTTAATGGTCAAGGTGTTGAGCTCTGGTGCTTTTTGGCCAGAGTGTAAGTGAAAATATTTTGTGATAAAAGATTAAAGACTAAAGATGAAAGATAATGTTGATGATGATGATGAACTTGGGTAGCCGAGGGCCCAAGCGAAGGTGGTGATTGTTGGTTGTGCGTTGTGTTGCTCATTCATGCATTTGGAGTAGGTGCTATGTTTTTATGATACATGTTCATCTTGATAACTGCTTCCGTGCCATTGTGTTCTATACATGTTTCTTACTCCTCGTCTTTTGTTGTTTGCTTTGCATGTATTTTTTTGGTTATGCAGAGGACGGTGAGAAGTTTGCTGAGGAGTGACTCTGAGGAGCTACTACTCGTAGTTATGATTTCTTTAGTTTATGTTGTTTATCCAAGATGTTTCGGACTATGGTTATACCAGCTCTGTAATGTGACATCGGGGTTGGGTTTTGTTTATGTTTTCAGTTATGTTTCTTTAAAATATGTTTTATTTTTCCACGTTTGAGAAGTTATGTTACAATATGGTAACCTCTGCCCGGTTTTTATTATTATGATATAATATGTATGTGTTCTTTTTCTTTTATTTTTTTTATCGCTCTTATGTGTTATAAATACATGCGGGGTAGAGGGTGTCACATGACTGCTATGATAATACTCATATATTGGTATCTCACCTTTGCATTATTTCTGTTTGGTCCTCTTTTCTGGTATACTTTTATACGTATATAGATGGACCCGATGAATCATTTGACCTACTCGGGGTTCATGGGCCTAGCGTTTGAGCATCGAGATGATGGAGGTGCTTGGGTTATATACCCGGGAGCCCGAAGTGCCACATATACCAGGCCTTTACTTACTATTAAAGGGATAAAAGCAGGGACGATGTCTTGTACTCATAGCATAAAGACAGTTGAGGTTCCATTACCACCTATATGGCTTCTCTTGAGGACCCCAGTGGAGACAGGAAACACATACCATCAGCCTCCACCACTACAGTTTGCACCCGGATCAACACCTGCATCTTCAGTACCAGAGCTACCTACACCCATTGTCCTTGTTGGAAGGGAGAATGATGATGATGATGATGATGATGTCATGGTTGAAGAAGACCCTGAAGAAGGAGATCTGATTGAAGAGGATCCTGTAGAGGATGATCAGTAGGTGGTAGAGTACCACCCTCTGGATGAGGAGGTTGTTGGTCCCATCGCTGATGTGGATGTCGGAGGAGTTTCACCCAATCCTTCTCCAGATAGGGATGGCTATGGAGGTCTCCCTAACGGGTTTCATTAGATGACCAACCTAGGTTGTTAGTCTTTAGGGGTATCTGGCTGATGAGAGCCTTATCTTTTTGTAATATTGGTTCTCTGCTTAACCCTTTGATTTTTGGTAATATATAACTATGTATGTATTTTATTTACTAATGTTAGAAATTTGACCAATGACCCGTAACTATAAGGGTCCTGACTGTCGAAAGGAAAACAAATGATGTAAGGATGTTGAAAATGTGTAGATGTATGGATATATATATATATATATATATATATATATATATATATATATATATATATATATATATATATATATATATATATATATATATATATATATATATGCATGTGATGTTCTTATGTATAAGTCAAAAGTTTTTTTTACACCAGTTTTTCGAACCAGAATAAGTAATAATTTATTCTCCGAAAGTAACCTGCAAATTGTTTTATGTTTATTTTCTGTGATTAAGTAGTAATGATGTAGTGCCCAGGGAAGCGTTACACGAGGGATGGAGGAAGGTAATTAATTAAACAAGTTATTTAATTATATATTTTATTTTTGGTGATGACTTGAGTTAATGTGTATTTTATTTGTGCAGGCTTTCAGTACTCAAGCTCCTCTTGAGAAAGACGATATTAAAGACTTGAGGACACAATTTGCAGAATTCTTTTTTAAGTATGTTGCACTAAAAGGAATGCAAAATATACATCCTGCATACTTAGAAGATGTGTAGTTTGTATGAATTTACATTTATATACTTAGAAGATACATAATGTGTAGCTGTATAGAATATATATGTATTATTATGTTATGAATTTTTCATGTTCTGTGGCCTGAATTGTGTTAATTAAGATATATAGTTATAGTTCTAATTGTTTTAATTAAGAATTGTGTTAATTACCTAGTAATAGTTCTAAAAATATATGTGAATGCAAATGCATGAGTTAATGTACATGGACTTGTTAGTGATGAGTGTGTGTGTAAATTCTGTATTATAGAATTATTGAATGCAGGGAGCTAGCTGAGGGAAGGGATACTGTAATATATTTTTTTTTAAACCAACTTTTAACGTCTGTCTTTTATTCTAAAGACGTTAAACGTTACTTTTAACTTATGTTGTTTAAAAGGACATGCGTTAAAACTAGAACTTTGAACGTCTGTTTAATAAAAGACAGACATTAATTGTAAACTTTTACGTATGTTCTAAACAAACATTAAAAGCCACAAATTTAACGTTTGACTTTTTTGAGACGTGAAAAAACACTTTTAACAGACGTAAAAAGTGCTTGCTGCACCAGTGGGCTCACACTCAAAAACCTCCCTTAATCCATCCCCAAGCCACTACAAACCTCAGCAACCCAAATTACACCAGAAAACAAAATAATGAACCTCTGTATTTAATGTTTGAAGCTAACTTTAGTATACTATAAAACCCACAAAAAAACAACATGTAACCCAACATATTACTGGTCAGTTGGCTCGAACTTTACGATGTTCACATTGGGAATTGACCTCTGTCCATCATCCCATTTAGCTATCCAGCATGTCATCGTTTTTACATCTAAGGTGGTGCTCTAACAGTTCAAGAATATGTTGAGACACAAAACTTTGAGGAAACCTTCACAAAGTAAGAGGGAACGATTAAAAATAAATAATGATTATTGGTTAAATTCTTCTCATAATTTGTGCAAGACTAAGGATCTAAATGTATAATAACAATAACCAAAGTTATACCATAATAAATCTTACGTTGGATATATAGAGTTGTTGGTGACATCCGATATGAATTTGGTGTTTCATTTATTTGATTGGGAGACTCCATTGTCTTCTTAGTGCAGTGCTATCATCCACTTCTTCTTCAATGTCATCCAACTTTGATGTTTGTTCAACAATAGAGCTTCTACTTATGGTATTTGAGTAAATTTTGAACAAAGTTTAGGATTAGGAGTGCTTGTATATATAGCTTCATGTCCTTATATTAAGTGGGGGTGGTTTGCTAGTAACATACTTTGCATTTTACTAACGACTGCATTTTTGTTTTAGAATATTTACAAGAAATTTTTGATAAAGAGCTATTAGTATGCTAAAGAATCACAATAGAGAGAGGCATCTCAACTAGGTTAACACCCCTAACTCTAACAATCATTTGCAGCATGCTAAAATATATTAAAAAGTAGAAAAGAATACAAAATTGTGAAACACATGGGGGACATCAACCAAAACCCATGAAAAAGAATCATCTGAGCCTATAGCTAGGTAATCCAAGTCTATCATGATAAAATTCAGTTCTAATAAAGTGAGGAAGAACATCCCACCAAATAAAAGATTGACTAACAAAACCGTGATTAGCAAGCTTTCAGCACAAGCATTACCTTCTTAAAATGTGAGAAACTCTAAAATGCATCTTACTACACAAAACTAGGCAATTTTTCCACCTAGTTGTAAGACTCCAAGGAACAACATAGCTAGAAGAAAGGGCCTCAACCACAATCTTTGAGTCATATTCTAACCACAAGTGGTGCCATCCTTTTTAAAAAGCATGCTCAATAGCTATCATGGCTGCCAGAAATTCAGCCTTCACCGAGTTTATGATACCAAAATAAACACAAAAACTGCCAATAAATGAACCCATATGACCTCTGTACAAACCACCACCCGAAGCATGGCCAGGGTTGCCTCTTGATGCACCATCCACATTGCATTTTATCCAGCCACATGGAGGAGGATGCCAATCTACTTGCTTAACCAAAGGAGCTTTGGAATGATGAGGTTTAACCAAGAAAGCTTTTAGGATCAAAAACTCATTCATGTTATTAGACATTACACCCTTAGAGAAAGATCCTGACATTGAAACAACAGCCTTAATAAGATTAACAGCATGATAATGCTTCACCAAGACATTGTTAAATCTTAAATCTACCTTGGTTCCTGCTAAACCATATCATCCTGCAAACATTGATCCCAGCAGCAATGACTATATCCAGAAGGGGAATTAATTAAATCACTCAGCCAAGACCAGAGATGATAGGCAAAACTGCACTCAAAGAATAGATGCTGAGCAGTTTCCTCAGCCTTCCCACATACGCAGCACATTGTGGCAAAAGAGCAGCCCCTTGATTTTAAGTTATCATCAGTAGGCATCTTATTATGGAACAACCTCCAAACAATGAAGGACTTAGATGGAGGAATGCAATTCCTCCATAACAGCTTGCTCCAATTAACAACACAAGAACCAGGATTGAGAAAAGTGTAGGCTTCTTTCAAACTCAGGATACCAGATTCACTTTCACACCACACAGCAGAATCCTTCTCATTCAATAAAGGGAGCTTCAGTTGCTGGATTTGATTAGTTAGAGCAGGAAATATGTTAATAAGGTCAGGAGGAAGGGATCACAAACCATCTTTTATGAAGTCTGAGACTTTAGAGTGCAAAGCATCATGCATATCAGCAGGAATTTGGATTAGATCCACAATAGGGCTAGACAGCCACTTATCCTTCCAGAAATCCACCTTTGACCCATTGCTAATGATCCAAGCTGTGTTAGCTTGAGCTATATTCAGAAACCTCTTTATACCAGGCCAAATGGAAGACTTTCTGTATGTTGCTAAGTGCTGGCCAGCCTTGAAAAATCTAGCTCTCAACTGATTTTCCCAACCAGAATCCGAAAACAAAATCTCCCAACTGAGTTTCAAGATGGCAGCATCATTGATGGCTCGAATGGATCTTAAACGAAGACCCCCTTCAGCTACTGGGGAGAAAACTCTCTTCCAAGAAATTGTGACTAGCTTCTTTGTATGAATGTCTCCTGACAAAACAAAATTCCTGATCCACTTGTCAAGTGTTTTCAGAGGAGAAACAGGCCTGGAATAGATATGAAAGCTATGTAGAAGCATGCCATTAATTATGGAATTCCCAATTGAACCCTTCCCATAATGGAAAGAAGAGATACCTTCCAGGAAGCAAGCTTTGATATGATTTTATCAGCTTGTAAGTGAGCCACCTTAGATCTTCCCTTGAAAATAGGAACTCCCAGGTAAATGAAAGAAAAGCTGCCAACAGAGAATCCAAGGACATAATTAATTTGCTTCAATCTGTTAGGCCTCAAATTTCCTGCATAGAACTTACATTTCTGCAGGCTTAGGTGTTGACCTGAGGCATCTGCATATTCCTTAAAAAGCAGCATCAAACTTTGCAGATTCTGCTTTGTTCCTTTACAGAATAGCAAAATGTCATCAGCATAAAGTATGTGGGATTGAAAAACCAGGTTCCTAGGACCTGTAATTGGCTGCAGCAATTTCTGGTTCACAAGGAAGGTGATGCTTCTACTGAAAACACCCTCTGCAAGGAAAAACAGAAGAGGAGACAAGGGGTCTCCTTGCCTAACCCCCCTCTTGCAAGAAAAGTAGCCAACATGTTTACCATTGATCAAAAAAGAAAGCCTTGATGACTTCAAGATGGTATGCACCCAACTACAAAATTTCTGGTCAAAACCAAAGGATGAAAGCACTTCCAATAAGAAATTCCAATCCAATGTGTCAAAAACCTTTTTGATTTCAAACTTCATGGCTAAGTTACCACCAAAAGCTTTGGAATCAAGTAAATTAATGCCTTCTGAAGCAAGACAGATGCATTCCTCAATATGCCTACCTCTAAGGAAGCCTCTTTGCTGCTCAAACTACTTTAGGAGCAATCACTGCCAACCTGTCAGCAAGGATCTTTGTTATGATTTTGAAACTGAAATTTTCAAGAGCAATTGGCCTAAAATCCTCTATTAAGTCAGCTTCTGGAAATTTTGGGATCAAAGCAACCAAATTTGAGGTGAGGCTTGGCAAAATCCAGTTCTGGTAAAAGAACTGTAAGACAGCTTTATGAACATCCTCACCAATAACCTCCCAAAATGTTTTGTAGAAGCATCCTCCAAAACTATCCGGGCCAGGGGCACCAAGACCATTCATTGAGAAAACTGCAGCTTTTACCTCCTCCATAGTTGGCACATTAGTCAACATTACATTATCTTCTGGAGTCACAAGAGCTGGAACAACTCTAGCAATCAAACTGTTTGGAGTGCAGGAATTATCAGAAGCATAAAGGTCCCTATAAAATTGGATGACATGCTGTTCAATTTCATCTGCAGAATGAAGAATATCACTGCCTCTCCTAAGAACTGATAACTGCTTGGTAGATTGCCTCACTTTAGTAGTTTTGTGAAAAAAGGCAGTGTTCCTATCACCATTAAAAAACCAGTTCAGGTTTGATTTCTGTTTCCAAAAAGACTCCTCAAATGATAAAGCTCTATTTAAGTTCAATTGAGCTTTTAGTTCATCATCATGCAGTTTATCAGAGAAGCCATCAATCTCAATGTGATGCTGAATGTCCTCAAGATCAGCTAGAGCTAGCTCCACTTCCTTATTAACATTTCCAAAGACTGTCTTGTTCCAGATTTTAAAGTCAGCTTTTAGATTTTTCAGCTTCTGGACCAAGACAGCCATAGGGCGGCCAACAATTCCTTTAGACCAGGACTCTTTAAAAAACCTTAAGCAATCATCATGCTCAGACCACATATCAAAGTACTTAAAGGATGAAGGAAAGGACTTGGTACCTGATTCAACACTCAGTA
The DNA here is from genome assembly GCA_030762895.1 of Sophora flavescens. NCBI lineage: Eukaryota > Viridiplantae > Streptophyta > Magnoliopsida > Fabales > Fabaceae > Sophora > Sophora flavescens. Next base: position 185,947,169 of record CM061063.1, on the reverse strand, counting down.
TAATGGGAAAATGATTAGAAGACACTCTTGGCAAAGTAAAGCAGTAGATGCTGTCCCAGAAACTGATCCAACTATCATTCACAATAGCCCTATCCAGTCTCTTATCAGTATGAGCAGAGCCACCTCTAAAATTTGACCAAGTGAAGAAGGATCCCTTTGCTGTAAGATGGCTCAATTTTCCTTTGTCAGTCCAATTTCTAAAATCATTACAAGAAGCCTTAAGAGGTAAACCTCCTCCCCTTTTCTCATGAGCACCCAAAATTGTAACATCCCTGGCTGCTCTATGGATTGACGACTGTCCCCACAGACCAACACGGGTCTTTTCAGCGTGCTTTGTCCTCACTCATATGCTTCCTGGGAAAACTTCCCAGGAGATCACCTATCCCAGAATTGCTCCAAGTCAAGCATGCTTAACTGTGGAGTTCTCAAGTGATGGGCTCCCGAAAAGAAGATCCATCTTGTGAGAATAGGTAGTATCAATCAATTCCTTTAAGCCTTCCTTAACTGTATAGTCCCATACCAGTAAAGTGTTGGAATCCCTCAACTATGCAGTCTCATACCTACACAATCTCAGGATTCCTCTCGCTCTGGTGTTCAATCGGTTCGTTCATGTGTCCCTCCGCCTAGAAGCCTACCAGGAGCCACTCCTTGTCCATGCTTTATTTGCACCGGCGACCACTCCCCGCCCTCATCAGTACTCGGGTGTTACATGCCCACCAGCTTCCACCTGGTTCGTCCCCGAACCACACCGTACTGGGAGAGGTGTCACTCTGATATGATTTGTAACATCCCTGACTGCTCTATGGATTGATGACTGTCCCCACGGACCAACACGAGTCTTTTCAACATGCTTTGTCCTCACTCACACGCTTCCTGGGAAAACTTCCCAGGAGGTCTCCCATCCTAGAATTGCTCTAAGTCAAGCACACTTAACTGTGGAGTTCTTAACTGATGGGCTCTCGAAAAGAAGATGCGTCTTGTTAGTATAGGCAGTACCAATCAATTCCTTTAAGCCTTCCTTAACTGTAGAGTCTCATACCTGTGCAGTGTCGGAATCCCTCAACTATGCAGTCTCATACCTACACAATCTCAGGATCCCTCTCGTTCTAGTGTTAAATCAGTTCGTTCATGTGTCCCTCCGCCTAGAAGCCTGCCAGGAGCCGCTCCTTGTTCGTGCTTTCTTTGCACCGGCGACCACTCCCCGCCCTCATCAGTACCCGGGTGTTACAAAAACTGCATTAAAGTCACCTATGAATAGCCAAGGAGCAGAATGAGCCAGCATCAAGTCCTCTAGATCCTTCCAAAGCTGCTTTCTGATTAGGTAGGAGGTAGAGGCATATATGGCAGCAATGTGCACAATCTGATTATTGACAGAGATATAAAAAGAATAAAACTGTGTAGAAGTTGCAATAACAGTAGGAGAAATTGAAGAGGAAGCCAAACACCATAAATTGGGCAAGTTAGGACCTTTGTCATTAAAGGAAAAAGGATTCAAACCAGTAGCCTTGCAAAAGGAAGGTGGAAAGTGATTAAAATCCATCCAATGTTCTGCTAACAAAACCAAATCAGGTTTGTGAAGTTTACAATATTTATTCAACACCTGCCTAGTCTTTACATTAGCTAGGCCTCTAACATTCCACTAAAGAGCCTTCATGGAGCACTCTTCTTCTGACCAACCCTTGCTCGGGTATTATGAACTTTGGCCTTTGCTTGCCTTAATTTCTTCTTTTAGGATTTTGTCAAAACCACAGTGAATTATGAAGTGGAGTCAGCATCTTGAGCTCTAAGAACATTGGGAGAGGAGTCATTCTCCACCAGGTCCTCAGTGTCATCACACCACAGTTTTGAAACAATCCTCATGTCTACCTTAACCTGAGGGGGTAACTCAGTGGACATGAATACTGGAGAACCAGCAGTGCTCTTTGAAGTAGAAGTAATTAGGCTAGGACTAACAGTGTCAGGCACAACTGTTCCCTGAGAGTCAGTGGTTTCAACCACTTAGTACCAGAACTTTGAGGGCTTTCCCGGACCTCCTTATCAGCATAATCATAATTATCAGCATCAATAGTTTCATATTCCTCATCAGAATTCTCCTCCACAATATCATTCTTTTCCAGAACTGAATTGTGAAGATTTTCAGGCTCATCAACAGCTTGAATTACTGGATCAACTGCTTGAATTACTGGATCAACAGTTCTTCTAAGATCAGCATCAATAACCACATCTGGACCATTCACAGCAGGATCCAATACATCATTCCTATTACTCGGTTCTCCTTGAAACATCTCTCTTTGCTTAGGTGTTTGATCAATTATTATTTCTTTACCCTTCCTGATCAAAGGATCTAATTCAGCATCTTTATTCATACTTCCCAGGTCAGTCTTCTTTGGTACATATCTTGACACGATCCTCTTCTGACCATTGGGTTTACGGGCATCCTCATCACTTCTTTTGTCTCTCTTACAATTTGCCAATGAGTGGCCAATAGACATGCATGAAGAACAAAAGGAAGGTAAATTCTCATACTCAATTTGCACCAAGATCGCAAGACCTTCCCTCTCAACCATGATATGATCATGCAGCTACTTGGACAAATCAATATCCACTAGTACCCTTGCAAAGTGCCCCAAAGACCGATTGATGGTTGCATTATCAAGGGATAATGGAATGCCAATGCCTCTTGCTATGGAAAACAGGATTTTGGGAAGCCAATATTCCTGGGGCAATCCCAAAATTCGAATCCAAACTTGAGTATTCTTCTGCTTAACCATGTTAGGGCGAAAATCCGGAGTCCAAGAGAATAATCTTAAAATACCAAGTGCTAGACTCCAAGAACCAACCGATAGGACTTTCCTTAAGTCCTCAATGGAGGAGAAAGAAAACTCAAAGAAGCCCTTTTCCGATCGGCACCATTCTCCAATGGCTTATTGATTTCCAAAGATTCAGTAACTTACTACGCAAGTCATTCACCTTGTATGGGGAATCACCTTTTGAAAGCATCAACCTCCCATGGAGATTGTTCTTACAACTCGCCATGTCATAAGCGTTGTTCAAAGCCTGTACAAAAGTCTAGTGAGAATCCCTGGGGGGGGGGGCATCGTCTCGAAGGAGGAGGAGGGATAAGAGAAGATGGATGAGAAGAGGAAGAGAAGAACGAGATTCAGGGAAGAGAATTTTCCAAGGAATTGTGCTCACCATGGTGCAACGATGTGCAAAACCCTAGAAAACCATGCAAGCCCTAGCAGAAGAAGTATTATTGTGCCTCTTTCCTGTTGGTAGATGAATTCACAAATTATATTTTTGAAAATTTTATTAAATTATATCTGTATAGAAAGTATTTAACCACATAGGATATCTAAATTATTTTTTTCTTGAAATGAAATTATTTTGATTTATTAACTAAAATAAAAAATTTGTTACTTTTTTTTAAAATTTATTTCCTTTTTTATTTTGTTTAAAATTAAAACATGCATGTAACTCGTTATATAGGTAAATAGTGTAGAATTTTCTCTTTCCATCTTTAGAGTGGTTGCCACTTTTACCTTCAATGGCAATTGTACTTTGTTCCATTGTTAATTTTCTATCAAAAACTAACAATATAATATCATTGTTAGAACTTCAGTAACAATAGAAAAATAGTGATAGTAAGTTATAATTGTGATTTGAGCTATTAAAATTACTAAACAAGGATTAATTAGTGATATACTTTAGGGATGGCAATTGGTAGAGTTTGTGTAGGATACTATAGTGCTCATACCCATACCCTTAAATTAAAAAAATAATAATATTACCCGGACCAATACCCGTATGGGTAGGAACATCCACACCCTTTACCTGCATGTAAATTGACTATGAATTTTTTTTTTTTTTTGATAAAAGGCTAAGATATGCTAAGGCATCACTATAAGACTATACTTCCCAACTAGGTTGGCACCAATAGCCTTAACAATCATTTGCATCATACCTTTAATATTATTAATAAGAATAAAACAATACAAAAATAATGGGGGGTCTAAAGCCAAAACCCATTGAGGAACAACTAATTAAGTCTATAGTTAGGCAAGGAAGTTGATCCCACCAAACAAAGTCTTAAGTCACTAAGGCACTAGCAGCTAATTTATCTGTACAAGTTTTGCCTTCTCTGAAGATATGTGAAACTTGGAAATCCATTTTTGAAATGAGAGATTGGCAATTCTCCCATCTGTTTCTAAGACACCAAGGCACAAAGAGGAAAATTTGAAAGCATCCAAAACCAGTTTGGAATCACATTCTAGCCAAAGTTTTAACCAACCTATTCTATAAGCTTCTTCAATAGCAATCATAGCAGTTGTTAATTCAGCATGAAAAGCATAAGAAGATCCAATGTAGAATGAGAAACAACCCAAAAACACACCAGAAAAGCTTCTGAAAATTCCCCCAGCTGCTGCTTGGCCTGGAAACCCCTTTGCTGCTCCATCAGAGTTGCATTTGATCCATTGGTCATAGGGAGGAAACCATTCCACAAGCTTAACAGAAGGAGCCACAATTGGATGCCCTTCAATAAAAAAAGCCTTCAGGATGGTAAATTCGTCAATAGAAGATTAATTAACCCCTATGGACAGTTTACCAGAGAGATTTGTTGAAGCCACAATTAGACTGAAAGCTCTTCTTAAAGGGATTGCTACATTTTGGAATCTCACTTGATTCCTGCAGTACCAAATCATGCAGAAAGAATGAATGATGGTTGCCATTATCACATCTCTAACTTGGCTGCTATACTTGTTCTTCAAAATTGAGAAGACTGTGTCAACTGATGCCAGATCAAAAGAGTGATGCATAATATTTCCAAGCCAGGACCAGATGCTGCAGGCAAAACTACACTGCAGGAAGAGATGGTCACTGGTTTCAGAAGATAAACCGAAGAGATCACATCTAGAAATAGTAGTGCATCCTCTACTTCTCAAATTTTCATCTGTTGCAAGTCTTCTATGATAAAGCCTCCAACCAAGGAAAGATCTAGGTGGAGGAACACAAGGACTCCATATAAGCTTTGGCCAAGAAACAGAACAACCTGAGTGATTGAGAATCTTGAATGCTTCTTTTATACTAAAACTCCCCGAATCTTTATTACACTAAATTAGCTGATCAGGTTCTTTACAAATGGGAATCACAGTCTTAGACATTTCAGCAGCAATTGCAGGGAACTTACTAAATAGTTCAGCAGAGAAGTTCCATCCACCTTCAATCATAAATTCACTCACTGATGCAGTAAGAGAGGAGTGCCAACTTTCAGGAGCATTTATCATATCCAGTATTGGTTTAGACAGCCATTGATCACACCAGAAATTCACTGATTTTCCATCTCCTATTAACCAAGAGGAGTTTTCAATAGCTATGGAGATGAATTGCTTCAAGCCTGGCCAAATTGATGACTTTATGAAGTTGACAGCAGGTTTGTTATGTCTAAAGAATCTAGCCTTTAGAAAAAACAGCCCAAAATTCTTTTGAAGAGATCAATTCCCAAGATAGCTTTAGAAGAGAAGCTCTAATTATTGCTCGAATTGATCTTAGACCAAGACCTCCTTCACAAATAGGAAAGCAAACTTTGCTCCAAGTCACTGTCACAACCTTTTTAACACTAACATCACCAGACCACACAAAGTTTTTGATCCATCTATCCACAGTTTTAATTAGAGAGACTAGCCAAAGATAAATATTGAAACTATAAAGAAGCATGCCACTTATAACTGAGTTGACTAACTGGCCATGATGGACAAGATGGAGCCTTTCCAAGAACTCAATTTTGATTTGATTCTACCCGCTATGCCTTGGAGATGAATTGTATTTGGTTTGCTTTTAAAAATAGGCACACCTAAATATGAAAAAGGAATATAACTGTTAGGACTGCTAATGTGGAGAGGGGTCCAAATGAGCTGCTAGTCCAGCAACGGCCCAAGCCTAGTGAGTGGAGGGTTTATGTTAGGAGAAATAGGAAAGGGCATAATGGGAATACCACATGTTTGAGAGTGAGAGGTGAGAAATGGGTAAGGGGAAATTCTGTTATAAGGATGTTGAGTAGAGAGAGAAAGGTATCTAGAGAGATCATTGGAAAGTTATGGGCAGAGAGCATTTTGTTCTCTGAAGGAGCTTGGCTCTTGGACAGTAGGAATCTTCATTCCTCTGTATTATCTTTTTTCTGCAAATAATACAAACAACATCTCTTATCTTTAAACATTTTCTTCTTCATTCTGCAATTTACTTCTCTGGATTCTATCAAACTGGTCCGACCTGCCGGATACGTGAGGGGATCAGCGATATAAGGAGAAGGAGTATGGAGGCAAGGGTAGCAGCTCTTGAGAATGATTTGGTTAGCATAAAATATGAGATTGCAGCAATGCAGATCAAGAACATTGAATATCAGGAAACAACGATGGCGATGCTCGTCAAGCGTTTCAGCAAGAAACATGCAGACAAAGGAGGAGGCAAGTAAGGGTAATGGTGAAAAGGAGAAAAAGCTAGAAATGGAGAAGAATGAAGCAAAAACCGGGATGACCCAACTGTCGAGATCGAGAAGGAGGTCGAAGCTGGAGATGCACCCGACAAAGGCTTACTGTTTTCAAAGCCCGGAGTTGGTTGACATGACAACGAAAGAGGAGATACAAGAATCACGGCCAAAATTCCACCAAGCCGTTTGTCGAGGTAGATGGAACAATACAGGCCTGGGAAAGTCGAAGTCCGAACTTATTGATCAAGGGCTTTGTTGGATCGGTCATACCCCCACCGCCACCAAAACCGCCGGATGCCGACTTGCTTATGGTGGCCAATGGGGTCCAAATGACACAGAGCCGGTTGCATCTCCACCCCCACCGGAACCTCTGGACACGGGTCCGTCGGGGATACCTAGTCCGCCGCCATGGATCCTCCTGAGTCGCAGACCATATCCGCTGCGCCACCACTAGAGCCGTCCGATCTATCTTGCTGTTGTCATGGCGGTGGGCGGCTGGTCTCGTGGACACCGTTACCGACCAGCCAAGGTCCGGCGTCGGAGCTGCCGGTACCGCCATAGCTGTTATTGGGGACTGTTCGGGTTTGAGGTTGCAATCATTGGTGAAGGTTGCAAGTGCTGGGTTCAGAAATGAAGATAGAAAGGAGAAAGGGACAGAAATGAAAATGGCAAAAATAGGTGAGTTCTTTGACCTAAGGGGCAAGCCCAAGTTATTAATTCTGATTATGATAAAAAGGAGGCTAGGTCACACCTGAAACAAGATTATGGGCCTATGCTAAGAATTAAATATTTGGCCCAATTTCTTAATGTATGGAAGAAGTTTCAGGAGGAATGGACAATGGGCCTAATGGATAATTTGTCAAATTCTAACTTTTTGCTTGAATTAAAGAGGCAATTCAATGTCACCGAACTGAATAAAATGAAAGTGGACACTCTGGATTCGCATATTGAACTTGAAGAGGTTCCAGAACACTCAAAGATGTTTCTAGCTTACAATCTCCTAGTACCCACTCAAGTGTCAGAGTCCAAGTCTCACATTTCACACAGAGGCAAATTTTCAGCAGCCCCCTTGTCTAGTATTTTGGCAATTTCAACCTTCTTTGGGGGAGAGTTGCGCGGAGTGTGCTAAATGTGAAGGCTGTTGTGAAGGAGTTTCCTCAATTTCAAGACACAATACAGAGACGAGGGATTGAGGACGTGGGTCTTTTGATGGTGGTTGGCTTGTGTGCTTGGATATCACGGTGAAACCGATGATCCTAGCCTGACACTTTAATGGCACACTGATTTATATAGAAGGATCTTTTTGGGATGGGTTTGCAGGTGGTAAGGGAAACTTCACATATGGACCTTATGAAATTCAAAATCCTGAAGATTTCTTCAAGGATAGTTTTTACAAATATGGATTGAACCCAGAAGTTGGTTATGTAGAAATGCCAATTGTTGCTAATCAATATGGATTCTACCTAAAGGATCTTGATGATTGTTGTTTGAAGGCTCAACTTGCTAACTACATACAAATACAATATAGAGCTCTTTTGGAGGAATGGACTTCTCACATGTGGGGCAAATATACCGGTGTATTGATTTGGAAGACACTAAACCCTTGGACTGGTCTGAGAGGTCAATTTTATGATCATCTACCTGACCAAACAGCAGGTTTCTATGCCTGTCAATGTGCTGCCACAGCAGAAACAGGTGATGACATACTTGAACTCATCCGAAGTCTTGAAGACCTTGATACACCTGAATTTAACCCAATAATTTTGAAGAAAATTGTAACTCTTGCTATGGACAGAAAGACTAGCGAAAAGGATATGGCATCGGAACTGCTTTATGCTCTTCATATAGAGAACTTTCCAGCGGAGGATATAGTAAATGGTTTTGTCATGCTTCTGGGAATGGCAGAGGATACGACATTGGATATAAAGGATGCTTCAAATGAGCTTGCTCTGCTTTTAGCTCAAGTTATGACTGCTGAAGTATTGGCCCCTCTAAATTTGGAAGAAATTAACAAGACGTTGCCACCTAAATGCGGTGGGAGTGAAGTTGTGCGGGTGGCTCGATCGCTCGTAGCTGGTTCGTCAAGCTCCCAACGGTGGGATCCATGGGGGCAAGGGCTTGGTTTTCAACAACTATTACACAAGGAAGGTTTTTGGAATAAATTCATTACTCAGTTTTTAATTCAGTGGAAAGGGGAGGCTATGGAAGAAGTTACATGGAGGGAAGAGGTCAATGTTAAAAGCCAATTTTCCAAGCTCAGACTTGAGGACAAGTCTGTATTTCAAGAGGCGGGCAATGTTAGGACTGCTAATGTGGAGAGGGGTCCAAATGAGCTGCTAGTCCAGCAACGGCCCAAGCCTAGTGAGTGGAGGGTTTGCGTTAGGAGAAATAGGAAAGGGCATAATGGGAATACCCACATGTTTGAGAGTGAGAGGTGAGAAATGGGTAAGGGGAAATTCTGTTATAAGGATGTTGAGTAGAGAGAGAAAGGTATCTAGAGAGATCATTGGAAAGTTATGGGCAGAGAGCATTTTGTTCTCTGAAGGAGCTTGGCTCTTGGACAGCAGGAATCTTCATTCCTCTGTATTATCTTTTTTCTGCAAATAATACAAACAACATCTCTTATCTTTAAACATTTTCTTCTTCATTCTGCAATTTACTTCTCTGGATTCTATCAATAACACGAGGAGAAACCAAGCAATTGTTTAAGCTCCTGCACTCTTCTAACATTCATTGAACCATCAAAGAATTTACATTTTTCAAAGTTAAGGAACTATCCAGATTCAGAAGCATAAGATGAGAAGAGAGACATAAGATTGGAGAGGCTTCTCTCAATGCCTTTGCAGAAAACCATTACATCATCAGCATATAACACATGAGAAGAAGTTTGACACCCTCTTGGACTAACCATAGGCTGCAACAGATTTGAATTAACCAAAAGAGAGATGCTTCTACTTAAAACATCCTCAGCCAAGCAAAAAAGAAGAGGGGAGAGGGGATCACCCTGCCTCACCCCTCTTTTGCAAGAGAAATAGTCAACATGACCGCCATTCACTAAAAAAGACAGTTTGGCTGAGTTAAGTATAGTCCAAACCCAATCACAAAATTTAGGGTCAAAACCAAAAGCATGAAGAACTCTCATTAAGAACTTCCAGTCTAGAGTATCAAAGGCCTTCTTTATGTCAAATTTGAGAGCCACATTCCCTCCAAAGGCCCTGCTGTCCAAAAGGTTAATTGCCTCTGATGTAGTGAAAATGCATTCAGAAATATGCCTCCCCTTGATAAATCCTCTCTGTTGTTATGAAATAATCTTGGTAGCTATTGTGACACCCTAATCTTGGGTCATCACATGGTTACCCGTTTGCGGAAATAAAACTTAATTTGCTGGTTGCTTTCGGAAAATCATGTTTTTTCAACGTTTATATTTTCAAAATATGGTGATAAAAATTTTTCTTTTTCTTTTAACCTCCTAACCACAGCAACGTAATCAGATCACACTTAACTACATAATGTATATAAGTCCTCCAACTATACTACCTCATATGTTTTCTCACATAAATCATAATCAACTTTATTTCTCAAAACATAACATTACCTAAGCTGGTCGTAACTAACGGACACTACAACCGATAAAAGCAGCAACATCGTGCCTCGAACTAGACATCCTTCGTCTTCTTGTAAGGATCATACCCCTCGTACAACTCTGACATGGTTGTAAGGGTGAGACGCCAATATATGGATTCATCACCATAACTAAATGCACAACACAAAAGATTGCACATACACATATACATGTCTATAACAACATACTCATTCATATCATAATATCTCGTTTGTCAATGGGTTTCACACCCCAAACATCAACATTGGAAAACTATGCATGAACACTTCAATACATCATCTAAACATTCATACTTAATCTCATGAGATATCTCCAACCTCGTAACCCTCGTGATGAGTTGATCAGACTCAATTGCCACAGGCACACCGCCACAGGCACTCCCATCGCACACTGTCCAACATCGTGGCACAGTGATAACACTCTGAGATGGGGCCTCATTGTCCAAACCCCGGGCACAATGAGAACATCTTTGTACGATATACCCTGACGCCGCAAGGTAATCCCTCGTTTAATCATGGCACGTCTGCCAAATGCATGCAAGAAAACATTTTGTTCTCAACACTTTTCTTTGTGCTATATCTTTATTTGTCAAAGCTCTCAAAAGCTTTCGACTTAACATCTTTTGAAACATTTTTACATCTTTTATTAACAACACAGGACCTCAAAGTCCGAGTGCTCAATCACGAAGCCCCTAGACCTTGCAATCAGTCTTAGGTTCGTGGTAGTAGAAAACATCTTACAATGTGTTAACTTCTTTTAGTAGATACCTAGTCTACAACACAACTAACCTTAATACGCCGACGTCTCGGTTATTAAGTTCCATAACATCATTTTACATCATTTTTACATCTTTTTACATCTTCTTACATCTTTTTACATCTTACATCGTTCTACATCTTTGTACATCTCTTACATCTTTTTACATCTTTTTACATCTTTTACATCTTTTTACATCTTTTACATCGTTTTACATCGTTTACATCTTTTACACCATATTACATCTTTTACATCATTTCTGAGTTCTATATCATCCTTTACGTCATTAAGTAAAACTCATTTACCGAAAATTCTTTCTACTTGAAATTCGTTTATAAAACGTCAATTCATAGAAAATCCACATTTCCTTTGGAAACACATTTTTTTTCAAAATAACATCAAATCATCAACAACTTCTTTTTATTGACACTTCAACTCTAATAAATCAATTCAAATTTAATCTCTTTTCAACATAAGTACTGCTGTTTTTAAACTCTCACCGTAAATAATTTCGAAACTTGTCGTCGTTTAGCATTTTCAAAGAAAACGTCTTTAAGTCAAACTTTGACATTTCTTCTAAAATAATTTTCTTATATAATAAATAAAGTCTTTTCGAATATTAAGATCATAAAATCACTTTTTATAACATCTCGAAATTTCTTGTAAAAAAATTAGCAGTACTAAAAAAAATTTCACGGTTACGCTCTCACCGTGACTCATAAACTTCTTTTACACTAATAAATCATTAAAATAATAATCTTTCTCAAAACTCATTATTTTTCCAAAATCATATTTTCCTCTACTATTATATTCCAACATTCCCCATAAAACATTGAATATAACTTTCACAGCTTTTTAAATCTTTTATCTCATTAATCGGTTGTGCACTGACCACTGTCAGGCCTCTCAAACAACATTCAACATTCAACATTTAACAACATCATCATAATTATATCCCCAGGCAGATCATGCATCATAACAACATAATATACTACTGCAGATAATTAAAATCAGATCAATCATCAATACACAGATAAACAACACATCGTAAACCACATAAACATTTAATCACAAACCACATATAAATCATATAAGCCACACTAAAAGCAAATAGTTATAGAGAAAATCCCTAAGGTAAGCTCCCCTTACCTCTTGAAGACTCAACTAACGTTTTCAAACAACCTCCCGATTTAATCCGATTTCCTCCGTCGGCTTTAGGTCAAACCAACCCGATTGATTCCTTCAAACAAATTGCAATCAAATCAAACCACAACATACTTAACTCATGAGGGTTAGGTTTCGGCCAAGGGCTGACTTTTAGGGTTCAAAATCCTTAAAATTTCTAATCATGATTAAGTCATAGATTAATGGTCCTTAATTAACCTAAATCATAGATTAGTGACTAAACAACTAAGTTTCAAACTCAAAACTTCCTAACTCTTTTATACAAGGATTCGGCCTCAACATGTTTATAGGGCTAGGGTTCTTAGTTTAATAAACCAACTTGGATTTATAAGACATACATACTAAGAGTTTGATTAACAAGATCATTAAGGAAAACTTTGAACAAAACTCATCTAGTTCCAAGAACTAGGGTTTCGGCCAAAACCAGAAATTTGGGAAAGAAATTTCTCATGATCAGATGCTTCTAGATGATGAAAATAGAGATGATTATAAGATCATACCAATTGGTTTCATGTCAAAAGGATTTTTCTAGAATTAGTTATGAATTTTCAAAGTTCTAGATCTAGAAACTTAAAAGTGATGAACAACTATGAAATAAACTTTGAATCAAGAAATTGATTGAAGAACATAGACATGATTAGAGAATAAGAATAGGATTCACCTCTTGGAGATCAAAAACAAGTGAAGATCCAAGCACTTTCTTCACAAATCTAACACTAGAAGACTTAAGAACTTTAGGTTTTTGAACAAAAGGCAATAGAAACTAAGTGAAAGGTGAGTAAGGGTATTTATAGGCATGTGGGCTGCGCCACTTTTGAGTACCAAGTAGAAAGGAGGTGGCTTTTCAAAGGATTTAAGTGCAAATAACTCATAGGGACCATTTTGCAAAGATTCCATAAGTTGAAGGACTAGTTTGCAAATTGTCAAGTAAGTGTCATGATGACTTTTTGCCACAATAAATGTGGTCTTATCTTGATGACTTTTGGGCTGATTTCTTTTCATAAATATCTTAGGAAAACCTAGCTTGTTGAAGAAGATTTGAGAAAATGGTAGAATAATGTGGAAGAATGTAGAATGGTGTGGAATGTAGTAGAAACTTCTAGAATGTTCTTTGCTCTTTGCTCATCCAAGATGAGGGCAACCTTCACTCCATATTGGGCTTGCGCATGGGCCTAGGGAATTTGGGCTTGAATTCATTTTTGTGGGGTCCACTTTAAGATTTAAGCATTAAGCTTAGGATAGGAAACTTATATGGCTTCAAATAGGCTTTATGGAACTTAAGTCATGGGTAAGGAATTTGGGCCTCAAAGCCACGGTCCTCTATGTACTTGGAACAAGAATTCTAGCCCAATTTACTTGAAAAAACTTAGAAACTAACTCAGGGACAAAAGGGTAATTAACAGAAAGTTCAGGGACTAAAGCGTAAAATCCATAAATTTTCACTTTAACCCTGAAAAACCTTCTAGGCTTAAAAATATGATTCATCCCCATGAATCATCTCAAAATCCTAAGATAAACTCTTTATCTGCTCTTAGGAACTCCAAAATCCACTCCGTCGTCTACCCGATTACGTATTCTGCCCGTAAAACGTAAATTATTTTATTTTTTTTACAAAAATTTTCAAAACTTCCAGTATCGTAGCAAATACGATAAAAACATTTTTCATCTCGTTCACAACTTAAAATTAGGTCTTCTGAGAAGTAAAGTTTTACTGTCAGTGAAAATCCAGAAAACGGCAGACCGGCTTCCGTCTGAATTTTCAACCAAAAACTTCCCCGTAACCTTATGAAAATAAGTATAACAAGGAAATGACCTTGGTTTATCCAAAATCATTTTCTAAGTCTCGGGAAAAAATATATTTATATATTTATTACCGATATTACGAAGCAGCGAAAATCGGGGTGTTACATTACTACCCCACTAAAAAAAAATTTCGTCCTCGAAATTTCGTCACTCGAAACTAAACAGAATTTTGCAATCTCATCTTAAACTTAAGATTTTACATTACCCTTCACATCACTTCATTCCTCTTATTCCGTATTCCATAACACAATTCATTCTTACGTCATTTTTACATATCCGTACTATCCTCAAAATTGCATCAAAGTCATCACCCTCGAAAAACAAAATCAAAACTTAATCACTTCTCTTATCAACATGGTTCCACCATAAATCTTATTCCAATCATCTAACTCTGAATATTATCATTAATACTAACAATGTCTTCACAGCACCATGCATCAACTCCGATCCCTACTCAAAATATTTAATCATAGTCTTAGTTCCTCTTGATTATAACTCACCACTCCAATTCGATATCACCTCACACATCTCATCCTCAAAATAACTTCATTGCATATCCTCAAAATAACTTCATTGCACATCTCATCCTCGAACTTTTCTATCAACTTAATTTTTCTCAAGAACTTTTCTTTTCCACTCACATTCAACTTAGGTAAAACTACCATAGACACTTTTCTGTAATTCCTTACTTCTTTATTAACACATATTACTTCTGAAAAGTAATTCAAACAAGTCTCACTTCAGAAAAAACACAACATCGTCTCACTTCAGAGAAAACACAACGTCAACACAACAGACCTATTTCCCAACATTCCCGAAAGACTCGACCAGCTCTGATACCACTAATGTGACACCCTAATCTCGGGTCATCACATGGTTACCCGTTTGCGGAAATAAAACTAAATTTGCTGGTTGCTTTCGAAAAATCATGTTTTTTCAACGTTTATATTTTCAAAATATGGTGATAAAAATTTTTCTTTTTCTTTTAACCTCCTAACCACAGCAACGTAATCAGATCACACTTAACTACATAATGTATATAAGTCCTCCAACTATACTACCTCATATGTTTTCTCACATAAATCATAATCAACTTTATTTCTCAAAACATAACATTACCTAAGCTGGTCGTAACTAACGGACACTACAACCGATAAAAGCAGCAACATCGTGCCTCGAACTAGACATCCTTCGTCTTCTTGTAAGGATCATACCCCTCGTACAACTCTGACATGGTTGTAAGGGTGAGACGCCAATATATGGATTCATCACCATAACTAAATGCACAACACAAAAGATTGCACATACACATATACATGTCTATAACAACATACTCATTCATATCATAATATCTCGTTTATCAATGGGTTTCCCACCCCAAACATCAACATTGGAAAACTATGCATGAACACTTCAATACATCATCTAAACATTCATACTTAATCTCATGAGATATCTCCAACCTCGTAACCCTCGTGATGAGTTGATCAGACTCAATTGCCACAGGCACACCGCCACAGGCACTCCCATCGCACACTGTCCAACACCGTGGCACAGTGATAACACTCTGAGATGGGGCCTCATTGTCCAAACCCCGGGCACAATGAGAACATCTTTGTACGATATACCCTGACACCGCAAGGTAATCCCTCATTTAATCATGGCACGTCTGCCAAATGCATGCAAGAAAACATTTTGTTCTCAACACTTTTCTTTGTGCTATATCTTTATTTGTCAAAGCTCTCAAAAGCTTTCGACTTAACATCTTTTGAAACATTTTTACATCTTTTATTAACAACACGGGACCTCAAAGTCCGAGTGCTCAATCACGAAGCCCCTAGACCTTGCAATCAGTCTTAGGTTCGTGGTAGTAGAAAACATCTTACAATGTGTTAACTTCTTTTAGTAGATACCTAGTCTACAACACAACTAACCTTAATACGCCGACGTCTCGGTTATTAAGTTCCATAACATCATTTTACATCATTTTTACATCTTTTTACATCTTCTTACATCTTTTTACATCTTACATCGTTCTACATCTTTGTACATCTCTTACATCTTTTTACATCTTTTTACATCTTTTACATCTTTTTACATCTTTTACATCGTTTTACATCTTTTACACCATATTACATCTTTTACATCATTTGAGTTCTATATCATCCTTTACGTCATTAAGTAAAACTCATTTACCGAAAATTCTTTCTACTTGAAATTCGTTTATAAAACGTCAATTCATAGAAAATCCACATTTCCTTTGGAAACACATTTTTTTTCAAAATAACATCAAATCATCAACAACTTCTTTTTATTGACACTTCAACTCTAATAAATCAATTCAAATTTAATCTCTTTTCAACATAAGTACTGCTGTTTTTAAACTCTCACCGTAAATAATTTCGAAACTTGTCGTCGTTTAGCATTTTCAAAGAAAACGTCTTTAAGTCAAACTTTGACATTTCTTCTAAAATAATTTTCTTATATAATAAATAAAGTCTTTTCGAATATTAAGATCATAAAATCACTTTTTATAACATCTCGGAATTTCTTGTAAAAAAATTAGCAGTACTAAAAAAAATTTCACGGTTACGCTCTCACCGTGACTCATAAACTTCTTTTACACTAATAAATCATTAAAATAATAATCTTTCTCAAAACTCATTATTTTTCCAAAATCATATTTTCCTCTACTATTATATTCCAACATTCCCCATAAAACATTGAATATAACTTTCACAGCTTTTTAAATCTTTTATCTCATTAATCGGTTGTGCACTGACCACTGTCAGGCCTCTCAAACAACATTCAACATTCAACATTTAACAACATCATCATAATTATATCCCCAGGCAGATCATGCATCATAACAACATAATATACTACTGCAGATAATTAAAATCAGATCAATCATCAATACACAGATAAACAACACATCGTAAACCACATAAACATTTAATCACAAACCACATATAAATCATATAAGCCACACTAAAAGCAAATAGTTATAGAGAAAATCCCTAAGGTAAGCTCCCCTTACCTCTTGAAGACTCAACTAACGTTTTCAAACAACCTCCCGATTTAATCCGATTTCCTCCGTCGGCTTTAGGTCAAACCAACCCGATTGATTCCTTCAAACAAATTAAATTGCAATCAAATCAAACCACAACATACTTAACTCATGAGGGTTAGGTTTCGGCCAAGGGCTGACTTTTAGGGTTCAAAATCCTTAAAATTTCTAATCATGATTAAGTCATAGATTAATGGTCCTTAATTAACCTAAATCATAGATTAGTGACTAAACAACTAAGTTTCAAACTCAAAACTTCCTAACTCTTTTATACAAGGATTCGGCCTCAACATGTTTATAGGGCTAGGGTTCTTAGTTTAATAAACCAACTTGGATTTATAAGACATACATACTAAGAGTTTGATTAACAAGATCATTAAGGAAAACTTTGAACAAAACTCATCTAGTTCCAAGAACTAGGGTTTCGGCCAAAACCAGAAATTTGGGAAAGAAATTTCTCATGATCAGATGCTTCTAGATGATGAAAATAGAGATGATTATAAGATCATACCAATTGGTTTCATGTCAAAAGGATTTTTCTAGAATTAGTTATGAATTTTCAAAGTTCTAGATCTAGAAACTTAAAAGTGATGAACAACTATGAAATAAACTTTGAATCAAGAAATTGATTGAAGAACATAGACATGATTAGAGAATAAAAATAGGATTCACCTCTTGGAGATCAAAAACAAGTGAAGATCCAAGCACTTTCTTCACAAATCTAACACTAGAAGACTTAAGAACTTTAGGTTTTTGAACAAAAGGCAATAGAAACTAAGTGAAAGGTGAGTAAGGGTATTTATAGGCATGTGGGCTGCGCCACTTTTGAGGACCAAGTAGAAAGGAGGTGGCTTTTCAAAGGATTTAAGTGCAAATAACTCATAGGGACCATTTTGCAAAGATTCCATAAGTTGAAGGACTAGTTTGCAAATTGTCAAGTAAGTGTCATGATGACTTTTTGCCACAATAAATGTGGTCTTATATTGATGACTTTTGGGCTGATTTCTTTTCATAAATATCTTAGGAAAACCTAGCTTGTTGAAGAAGATTTGAGAAAATGGTAGAATAATGTGGAAGAATGTAGAATGGTGTGGAATGTAGTAGAAACTTCTAGAATGTTCTTTGCTCTTTGCTCATCCAAGATGAGGGCAACCTTCACTCCATATTGGGCTTGCGCATGGGCCTAGGGAATTTGGGCTTGAATTCATTTTTGTGGGGTCCACTTTAAGATTTAAGCATTAAGCTTAGGATAGGAAACTTATATGGCTTCAAATAGGCTTTATGGAACTTAAGTCATGGGTAAGGAATTTGGGCCTCAAAGCCACGGTCCTCTATGTACTTGGAACAAGAATTCTAGCCCAATTTACTTGAAAAAACTTAGAAACTAACTCAGGGACAAAAGGGTAATTAACAGAAAGTTCAGGGACTAAAGCGTAAAATCCATAAATTTTCACTTTAACCCTGAAAAACCTTCTAGGCTTAAAAATATGATTCATCCCCATGAATCATCTCAAAATCCTAAGATAAACTCTTTATCTGCTCTTAGGAACTCCAAAATCCACTCCGTCGTCTACCCGATTACGTATTCCGCCCGTAAAACGTAAATTATTTTATTTTTTTTACAAAAATTTTCAAAACTTCCAGTATCGTAGAAAATACGATAAAAACATTTTTCATCTCGTTCACAACTTAAAATTAGGTCGTCTGAGCAGTAAAGTTTTACTGTCAGTGAAAATCCAGAAAACGGCAGACCGGCTTCCGTATGAATTTTCAACCAAAAACTTCCCCGTAACCTTATGAAAATAAGTATAACAAGGAAATGACCTTGGTTTATCCAAAATCATTTTCTAAGTCTCGGGAAAAAATATATTTATATATTTATTACCGATATTACGAAACAGCGAAAATCGGGGTGTTACAGCTATGATTGCTAACCTATCAGCCAAGACTTTGGTGATCACCTTAAATTTAAAATTTGCCAAAGCAATTGGCCTATAATCACTAATCTTATCAGCTTCAGGAAATTTAGGTATGAGAGCTTCTGCATTTGAGTTTAAGCCTGGGAGAAACCAATTCTGTTGAAAAAATTTCATAACAACATTATGGACATCTTGACCAACTATGTCCCAATGAGCTTGATAGAAATTTCCACCAAATCCATCAGGACTTGGACAGCCTTCCCCATTCATGCTAAAAACAGCAGATCTGACTTCATCTTTAGTAGGTAGTTTAGTTAACATAAGATTATCCTCATCATTGACACTTGGAGCAATAACTTTCTCCACCAAACCATTGTTCAGACAATCATTATTAGTAGCATATAAACTGGAGAAGTAATCGGTTAAATGTGATTCAATATTTGATGGAGAACTGATGATAGAATCATCCTTCTATAGCATAGAAATATCTTTTGTAGACTGTCTAACACCTTATGAAAAGTAAACAAATAAAAACAACTTTATTTCAAAATATTCTCGTGATTACTAGGTACACTTTCAAGTTATGTGGGAGTGATAGAGATTATATGAGAAAGACTGCTTTCGGATTCCTTCGAAATAGTCACTCTACATGAATTTTCCATCTATGATTAGGTACGTAAAATCGACAAAATTGATAAATCCAAAAGGTAAACCTTAAAAGAAATCTATAATATACTAAGAACAACATATATAAGAAATTTGTGGATGGTAGAAAACATGATAAGTTATTTGTCCTATCGAAAAAGGTTTGTACGTCAGATTCGGACTTTAATGTCACACTCTTACGAGCGGTTTAGGGAGCCACTACTTTAAAAAAATTCGTAAATGTAACACCCCGTTTTTTGTAAATAAGCTTAATGTGTTTATATATGTTATATATATGTTTGTATATGCTTGTTATGATTGTTTTTGATGTCTAAGTTTATGTTTGGTGAAGTTTAGCCTTAGAAATGTTCAATCCCTTTGGAGTCCTAGTAACCTGTTTCACCGTTTTGGTCATATTTTGAGTTCTAGATGTCCGATTGAGGTGAACTTTGATGCGTTGGAAATCTTATTTCAGGTGATTTGGCCAAATTTGGTTTATTAATAGGCCTCACGTCGTGATCTTTGTTCACCCCATGCTCATGTTGAGCACGATCGTGCTTAGAGGGAGCACGGCCGTGCTCGGGTCTGAAGTTATAAATAGAAAGTAGTCTGCACAGGTTTCGAGTGAAAACCCTCTTTTTGGCACTTTGGGCAATCCTAGTGTGATAGAAACCTCTTCCCTTTCCCTTCCCTTCAACCCTTTGAAATTCATGGTGTTCTTCAATCCGTTAGGGAGAAAAGTCACGGGCGCTAGTGCCATTAAGGTAATGTGTTCGTCCCTCTATTAATCTCTTAATCATTGTTTTTTGGATCTGAGATTAATGTTTACCCTTTTATGTTGGCCAAGGCTTGAGGAACTCATCGAGCCACTTGAGGGAACATGTTTAGTTTGACCATGTCTTCGTTGTGGGGAATCTTCATACCAAGCATAGGGAGAAGGGATAGTATGAACATGTAGGCATTGGGGGTAGCGTAAGATGAAGGGTTAACCCATGACCCTATCTGTTTGTTATTTGTTTAAATTGTACTTGTTTGTTAATTGTTATTCGTTATCCTATTCATGATGATGTGTGATTATTTGTTATTGGTATTCCTATTTGTGAATGATGTTTAATGATGCCATGAATGAATGTTCATAATGATGATAATGATGCTATTATGATTTGATGATGATGTTGCCACGGATGATTCATTTGGCTGTTTGGTTGATGTTGTGAGATGAACGTTGATGTTAATAAGACTCTATTTAAATAATAGGGCTTATTAATAAGGTTAATAAGACAGTTAAAGACAATAATAATGATGTTTAAGAATTAAGGGATGTTTTCCCAATTTGTTCAGAAGACATGAATATGGTATTAGAGGCAAGGTTATATTCAAAGGTTTAGTTACAGACCCTAGGGCTGGTTCATGAGTGTTTTAGGAACATTAATAATGAACCTGGAATCAAAGGATTATTTCCCCATAATGATAAGACATGGAGATTAATTAAGAATAATGAAATTGAGAATTGATGGATAGTTAAAAGCCAATAGGATTGATCTTTGAATGCCCTAGGAAACATAGTAAGGGTTCCTAAACCCTTTCTACCTAGATCAGTACAGCCATGCTCTAACGAGGACGGTCGTGCTTAATAGTCAGCATGTCTATACTCAAACGTTCCCAATAACTAAATAAGACACCAAACGAAGTAAAGACAAGCTAGATAACTTAAAGATATTGTTGTACCTTAGTAGCCGAGTGGCCAAGGGACCCTTGATGCTAAATGGTCAGGGTGTTGAGCTTTGGTGCTTATTGTCCAGAGTGTTAATTAAAGATTAAAGATGATATTGTGTCTTGGTAGCCTAGTGTCCAAGAGGGACCTCGATAGCCGAGTGGTCAAGGTGTTGATCTGGTGCTTAAGGACCAGAGTGTTAAAAGATAAAAGATTAAAGATTAAATATAACGTTGAACCTTGGTAGCCTAGTTGTCAAGGGGGCCTCGATATTCAAGTGGTCGAGATGTTGATGGTGCTAAAACTTGGGTAGTCGAGTGGCCCACACGTAGGTGGCGATTGTTTGATTGTGTGTTGTGTTGATCATACATTCACGCATCTGAGATGTTAGTAGGGGATGTTCAACATAGGGGAGGTCGTCCAAGAGTAAGGCGATCTGGCCGTCCGCGGTGATTCATCCGAGAGTTAGGTGAATCTGGCCCTCCGCGGTGGTGCATCCTAGAGTACGGTGTGTCGGCTATCCAAGGGATTCACCCATTGTTTGGTGGACTGCCGACGTTGGTCCTTAATGGCCAGTGTGGATATGTAACTCCGAAGTTGACATTCTGAGATAAATTGGATCCAAGTGCATAATGGAGTAGTAGAGTAGTGTTGCATCACATAGCATACATTGATTGAACTGTTATGGATGATGTATATATGATATTTATGTTGTTGCGTGATAACATGCTATTGTTATGATGTATGCTCATCTTGCTAACAGCTTCCTTGCCGTTATGTTCATATACATGTTTCTTACTCCTCGTCTTTTTTTGTTTGCTTTGTATGTATCTTTTTGTTATGCAGAGGACGGTGTGCAGCTTGTTGTGGATTGACTCTGAGGAGAAGCTACTCGTAGTTAGGATTTATCTTTAGTTTATGTTGTTATCCGATGTGTTTCCGGGTTTGGTTATACCAGCTCTGTAATGTGACATCAGGTTTGCATTTGCTTTTATTGTTATGTTTTCTTTTAAAACATGTTTTATTTTCCG
The DNA here is from genome assembly GCA_030762895.1 of Sophora flavescens. Lineage (NCBI taxonomy): Eukaryota > Viridiplantae > Streptophyta > Magnoliopsida > Fabales > Fabaceae > Sophora > Sophora flavescens. The sequence continues at coordinate 185,924,940 of CM061063.1, read as the reverse complement.
CATTTGGGATCTTGTTATAATGTGGTAACCTCTATCGTGATTTTATTATTATGATATATATGCATGCGTTCTCTTTCTTTTATCTTTTTTAACACTCTTACATGTTATGAATACATGCGAGGTAGAGGATATCATAATAGAGGTTTTTAATATCACTTTTCCAGATAATTACGCTATTAACATATAAACCTTTAATAGTGTTTTTCCGAGAAAACGCTATCTTTACCCCACACCCTATTTTCAAAACAGTGCTCAAATATTGGTATTGCTTTACAAGGGAAGCGTTATCGTAATATAAACTTTTAATAGGGTTTATTAGGACAAACGCTATTGAAGCGATAACTATCATAGTGCTTAAATGTGGAAACACTATCTTTCTCTCATATGAAAACTATACCGTCTAGGTGACCAACTCTCTGTCCATTTTCATTCGGTGTTGGCACAATTCATCAGCTAACAATAAACTCTTTGTACAGACAACCCGACATTCAGCCTCCAATACATAGAAAATTATCCATAATCAATTCCGCCTTAATAGCTATTGAACAAACAAACCTAAACCTAACTCAATTTCTCCTACAAATAACCATCGTCAATGTTCTTATCCCACACTACAATTTTCATAAACTCTCCTTCTTCTATATTCTTCTGTGTTCTTATCATTCAAGAAAAGGCTGACACTCTCACATCTTCTTGTCATGTGTCATGAATAATGCCATGAAGAGGACCTATCTTAAATGACATGACAGATGACAAGCACTATGCTAGATTTGGGATTTAATAACGCACATTTAATAGTGGTTTCAGCTGGAGGCACTCTTAAAAAATGTAAAGAAGTATTTAGTAGTCCTGACCAGAGGATTCGCTACTAACATATAACCCTTTAATATCGTTTCCTTAAATAAACGTTCTATTTACTCGATACATATATTTTTTTAAAAGGTGCTCCACCTCTTATAGCACTTCGCCAAAGACGCGCTATTATGCATTATAATTTAAATAATGTTTTTTTCAATTAAACATTGTTAAAGGATATAACCATAATAGCACTTGGTTGAAGAATCACTATCTTTCATTCGAATAAAAAAAAACATCCAAACACAAAACCCTCTATTTATAGGCGACCAATGCACTCCCACATTTAGTTGAAGCGGTCCTTAAAGTTAATGAACAATAATATCTCTAGTCACAAAACGGGATATTCAACTCTTAATTTTCACTATTCATTAATTCAATTGATTCGTAACTCAATAATGTCTCTCCTATATATAATTGTCCTCTGTTTTGTTATCCTACACACTCTAAATTTTATCAACTCTCATTCTCAATCCGTCATGTTCTTCATTAAGGGGGTTCCCTTTCTCACGTGAGAAAGATGTTAGAAATCTGACTCAATAAAATTAAGAAAGTGAGTCATAATAAAACCCAGAAGAGAGGACGCAAATCGTAAGAAACTGATAACTCTTTGAATGAAGAGTTATTTAGATCCTTTTTACTTTAAATTGTGGCTATCATTGAAGTTTTGATTCATGATTTTAGTAGGAAACGTTTAGTCTGTAAATATTTGTGTGAAGCATTGGTAATATCAGCTATTTGCTCTGTTATACTTTATCATTGTGTCAAATTTCTGTGTCTGCGCAAGCAGTAACTTGCTGGAGCAAGGCTGAAGCATGATTAAACAAGCTCTTTGGTTGTTGCAGTAGGGATTCCTTTCCAGTGACTTTGCACTAGAAGATAAAGCTGACATGGACACATTTTCTCTCTCCTCAAAAGCGCTGGCACCTCTGAATCATGGAATCTCATGCGCCTAGGGATCAGATTTCCTGCTTTTTTGGAATTGGTCTAGGGTTGAATTAATATAATGTATTTTGTTGGCCCAAAATGGAAGTGTAACATCCCAGTTTTCACATATATGTTTAATTACTTTATTGAAGTAATCAATTATCGAAATGTTTATTTTCGTTTTTTTATGTGGTTTAGTTTAATCATTTAAAATTATTTTATTGGGTGCGTTAACACTTCGTTACTGTAGTGCATAGATGCTTGCATGGCAATAATATTACGCTATTGTCACTATTATTATCTATCTAGAAAAATATTTTAAATAAGATGATTCAAATGAAATTATTTTCAGACGTTACTCTATTTTATTTTAGATTTGAAAATAAATTAGTTTAGTGTTAACTGAAGATTAATTTTGGATCACTGATTTTCTTGGTTGATAAATTCAATCATTAATCTTTACTCTAATTTGAATTTTGAAAGTATATATTTGTCACTCATTATTTTTAGATCTAATGGTCAATATTATTTCTTTTTTTCTAAACTCAATTTCAACCACACATTTTACCTATTACTAACAAAAAGAAAAAGAAAATAAAGATTTTCCTCCTTATCTCCCCTCTCTTTCCCCGTACTCGAACCCCTTCCCCCATTTTTCATTCTTTTTTTTCTTCCTTCTTCACAACAACTCAGACTCTTCTCTCCTTCTTCTTTCAAACTCGTTGCCGTCGTCCAGCCTCCTTCATCCATCATCCGGCTGCTGCTAGAGCAAGAAGACGATCGTACATCTTTGCTTCCACCATCTCGCGTGTTCGGTCCACCTGGCTCTCCTCCGTTCAGAGTCGTCCAGCAGCTAGCGCCGCCTACACCTCGTCGCCGGTCGTCGTCCGGCCGCACTAGTGGGGAGGAGACGACCAAGTATCGAGCTTCGTCGTCCCTCTCAAGTGCTGGTCTGTTTGGTTGGTTCTTGGCTAATGCCACCGCACGAAAACGGAGCTCTGCAACTGTCTTCGCCGCTCAGACCACCTCCAGCCACCATGTCCTCTTTCCTCTTCCCCTTGGCTAAGTGTTTACCCTTGATTTCTTCTAGCTTCAAAAATCCCCAAATCAGTTTGAAGACCCTAACCCTATAATTTCATATTATAATTTTGAAATTGAACATTGTTTTAGGCTATTGGGACTATGAATTAGTGTTTCCCTAAACTAATTTCATTGTTCTTTGGTTAGAATGAGTTTTCCCCAAATTACTCTATAAACCCTAAAGCCCCAAATATGTTTCTCTTGAAATTAGTTATTTAATTGTAAAATTAATTATGTATTTATGCAATTGGGACTGTCAATTTATGTTTACCAAACTTATTTTGTAATCTTATGATAAAATCTCATTTCCCCCAATTTTTGGTGATGGGCACTATTTTGTCCAAATATGATTTATGTTGAATGTGAGATGTTTTGTGAAATTAAGTATATGGGTAAATTAAATTGATGGTTTTAATGATGAATGATTGACTGTTTGAATTGTCTGATTGTTGAAAATGTTTTGACTCCCTCTTTGGGATGTTGTCGTGATTGTGTTTGCTTTGGGGAAGCAGGTTTTACATTTTTCGGGAGCTGACAGGAGTTGTCTGCACCTGTCGCAAGGTGTCAGAGGAAACTGGAACGTCCAGTCAGGTTATTGGTTGGAGTTTAGTTTGGTGTAGCTTCGCTTTGAGGGAAGCTGACTATTGAAAACCAAGGAAATGATATTCTCTTGTCTACAAGAGGTAAGGGGGGAGTGAACCACATCGCACCATATTGGTGGATGTGAAGATGGCTTTATTTATCTGGTTGTCGGAAAATCCTAAATTAAGGATTTTCCACTTTGTTAATTAGTCCCTTATGAGGACATGATTGTAGTGGTTAATTATTGTTAGATTTATGTTTATTGGTGTGATTGATTGGTTGTAAAATGATTCCTAGCATGTTGAAAACCATCACTTTGATCATTGGATCAAAGTGAGGATTTAATACTTGGTTATTCGAAATAACTCGATTATTGTGGTTATTCGATATAACTTGATATATGGATGCATATGGATAATTGTGAGATTGTTTGGTGAAGTGTAACCTTCACTTTGGTTGTGATTGACTTTTGGCCAAATGTGGAAATGGGAGTTTAACTCCAATCCTTGAAACTTAAGCGATTTTAATATCCTTAAGTGAGAAAATGAATGTTAAATCTATAAAGGAAAATGAATTAGTTTGAAACAATTAATTTAGAACTTTGACTTTTAAATTACCCTAATAAGGCCTTAGAAATTAAAGAAATAAGTGTTTTAAGGATAAATGAATGCAAGAAGGAAGTGTTTTTTTTTTCAAAACTTAACCAAGAATGGAGAATCGACCAACACTATTTTTGGGAGTTGGAAACTGTTTAAGACACTTAACTAAGTGTCCTAAGGTTCCAAAATAAATTATTAACCTTTAGCATCAAAGAGTTTATGGAAAGAAATTTCCCAATTTTCAAACTTAGAAGCTTTCGGTCAAGTTTTAGAACTTTTGAGTGAAATGTTATTCAAGACCTTACTTTGGTATTTTAATACCTTAAAATGAGTATTATAACCTATATAATTGATTATTTTGAGTAAGGAAGCTTATCTTGAAAGTTTAGGGGATTTCAACCCAAAATCAAGTAAAAAGGGAAAAACTGTCTTACAATAATTTTTCGGGTTTTGGAATACTGTTTCGAAGGATTTGGTATCAATATACCTAGGAGACAATATTACTTCCAAAATGATTTGGTTTTAGACAAAGGGTTTTGATTTTGGATAAAAGTGGTTTTGGTTTTCAAGACTAGTATTTCAAGTTAAATGGAAAACCTAAATCGATGATGGCTTAGTGAAAACAAAGACTTAATGATTATGACTCATGGTGGAGCAAGACCATATGTCATAAAGTAAGGACGATTTACTCATCCTTACATCCATAATACTTAATGACAAAGAGTATTTTATGGTTACTTATTTGACAAGTAATCATGTTCAGGAATGGACTTAACGAGGCATAATTTAGTTGGTGACGAATGGCCAACTTTCATAATGTACTAAAGCATTGAAACATGGATAGTCCAATGAGGAGTGATTCCAAACAGGTTGGTACTGTCTGCTTTGCCTCTAGAATGGCTTTTGGTTTTCGTAAGGAACCCCGAAATTTATCCGATGGATAAATATGAACGCACATTTCATTAACGGCATTATTACCTAAACACATAGTTGATACTATGTTCTGTAAGGCCTTTGTACTTAGGAAGTTGAGCTGACATGGATGTGCGCATGAGGACGTGCTAGTAACAATCTTAAATGGTCTTGAGGGTGGTCAGGGTAGGAGGGTCACAAATGGCCAGTTGATGATTCTTCTTAGTCGTAGCGTTCCATGCAATACACTGTCATCAACGACTAGATGCTAGCCGGTCCAGGTTATCGAGAGTGTTTCACAGTCAATTATAGTACCACTATGTGGCTGTTACTATTGAACGCATAAGATGCCAACTATTGGCAGTTGTGAAACATGTGCTCTAATCACTCCTTCCGAATGTTCTCTTAGCTCCAGAGTTAGGGTCAAATCTCCCTTGAGGTTATGTAGGTATATGACTATGCAGTTTCAATCAGTTACCTCTATTCTCGTGTCTCTATGAACTAACATTGTCCAGTCATGCTTGATTAGATTATGGTTACATCGATATTGTGTACTGTTGGCTATACGTGCACGTGTTATCCATTATTTGTATATACTGAATTGTTTGACTGAGATATATGTTTACATGGATATGAATGTATGCTATCTGGTATCGTGCTATTTTCATATCTGCCATATGCTGAGATGTTTGGGAATCTCACCTCTGTAAGACTAAGTCCTCATTCATGTTTTGATGTATGACAAACAAAGTGTATCAAAAGGTTGGGAAAGGACATTTTTGATGATGCAGAAACTCTTGAGGATGAAGTGAAATCTCATGAAGGAAAGGATAGTAACAAGGAAAAGGAAGATGAAGAGATCAATAAAGAACCTCAAGCAGAACTTCAGCAAGAAAATCTTCCTAAGGAGTGGCAAGTTTCAAAGAATTATCCCCTAGACAATATCATTGGTGAGATCACCAAAGGGGTAACTACTAGAAACTCTTTAAGGAATATTTGCAATACCATGGCATTTGTATCTCAAATAGAACCAAAATGTGTTGATGAAGCTATTAATGATGAACATTGGATGATTGCAATGCAAGAGGAGCTAAATCAATTTAAAAGGAACAAAGTTTGGAATTTAGTTCCAAAACCAAAAGTATCCTAATAATCGGAACTAAATGGGTATTTAGAAACAAAATGGATGAGAATGGAATAATAGTAAGAAACAAGACTAGACTAGTAGATAAGGGATATAATCAAGAAGAAGGAATTGATTATGAGGAAACATATGCTCCCGTAGCTAGATTAGAAGCCATAAGAATGCTCTTAGCCTATGCGTGTATAATGAACTTTAAACTGTACCAAATGGATGTGAAAAGTGTCTTTTTAAATGGAATAATACAAGAGGAAGTATATGTAAGTCAACCCCCCTGGCTTTGTTGATAGTGAGCTCCCAAATCATGTCTATAAACTGACTAAAGCCCTCTATGGACTCAAGCAAGCTCCTAGAGCTTGGTATGAGAGGTTAAGCAATTTTCTCCTAGAGAAAGGCTTTAAAAGAGGAAAAGTTGATACAACACTATTTACTAAAACAAAAGCACACAATATCTTACTTGTTCAAATATATGTTGATGACATTATTTTTGGTGCTACTAATGAGTCTTTATGCAAGGAATTTGGTGAACTAATGCAAAGTGAATTTGAAATGTCCATGATGGGAGAGCTTACCTTCTTTCTTGGACTTCAAATTAAACAATGCCAAGATGGAACCTTCATAAGCCAAACAAAGTATTGCAAGGAACTACTAAAGAAGTTTGGAATCGAAAGCACAAAGGAAATGGCAACACCAATGAGTCTAGCTTGCTACTTGGACAAAGATGAACATGGTAAATCTATAGATGTATCCAAGTATAGAGGTATCATCGGATCCTTACTTTATCTCACTGTAAGTAGGCCAGATATAATGTTTAGTGTGTGTATATGTTCAAGGTATCAAGCTAATCCTAAATAATCACATCTTACTGCAGTTAACAGAATCATGAAGTATCTTTTAGGAACAAAAGAAATGGGGCTGTGGTATCCTAAGGGATCCACTTGCACATGAATAGGATATTCCGACTCTGACTTTGCTGGATGGAAGTTAGATAGGAAGAGCACAAGTGGTACATGCCATTTATTTGGAAATTCCCTGGTGTCCTGGTTTAGTAAACAGCAAACTAGTGTGGCCTTATCCACAGCTGAAGCAGAATATGTTACAGCTGGGAGTTGTTGTGCTCAAATCCTATGGATGAAACAATAATTAATTGACTATGGTGTTTATCTAGATCATGTACCAATAAAGTGTGATAACACTAGTGCAATTAATCTAACAAAGAACCCAATTATGCACTAAAGAACCAAGCATATTGAAATTAGGCATCATTTTATCAGGGATCATATTCAAAGGGGTGATGTTGTGATTGAACATATAGATACAACCAAGCAATTAGCTGATATGTTCACCAAACCACTAAATAAGGAGAGTTTCTTCTTTATAAGAAGGGAACTTGGCATAATTGATCCTCAAAATAATTGATATCAGATGTTACTTTTGATAATACAGTCAGTATGGCAAGCAAGGCAGCACAAGTTGCAGAAAATTATGAAGGACATGGGCAAGATGCTTTTATCTAGTCTCAGTTTAGACTAAGTGTCCTTAGGTGTCTGTAATTATTTTTCTTATTTTAGTATTTTGGATGTTTTGATGTATTGCATAAGTTCTGAAATGATTGATTATCAATGAACACAAGACTGTTTTTTAGTTTGATCTCAATATTCTCCATAGTTTCTTTTTGATAATGACAAATGGGGAGAAAGATGAACCATAAATTCAAAGATGAACCATACAACCATTAATTCTGTCTTGCATTTACTGTAAAAAAATTTTAAATACCTAAGTATGAACTGCTTTGAAAAGACATACTTGAACTTATAATAAATGCAAGATGAAATAACTGCTTTGAAAAGACATACAACCATTAATAAATGCAAGATGAAATTCTTTTTTCATGATAATGATATGATAACACTTGTTTTTTTTTGTTGAAAGATATCAATGACACGGGGGGAGGATGACAATGACTCAAGAACCATGCTTACTGAACAGTTGTACTCTGATTCTTAATAACTAAGGTTAAGTATGGTAAGGTTTGTCATAATCAAAAAGGGGGAGTTTGTAAGACTAAGTCCTTATTCATGTTTTGATGTATGACAAACAAAGTGTATTTTGTATAAGTTTTTTGATTTTGACTATGTACTTATTACGTGTTAAGTTGCATGCAAGATCACTCATGAAAAAGAAAATTCAAGGATAAAACAAGCTGACGTCCAATGAACTACCAAAAAACAAAGAAAGCTGGCATCCACTAAAAGTAACAAGCAGCTCGCGTCCACTGAAGTAACAAGCAGCTCGTGTCCACTGAAGTAACAAGAAGCTCGCGTCCAATGAAGTAACAAGCAGCTGGCGTCCACTGAAGTAACAAGCAGCTGGCGTCCACTGAAGTAACAAGAAGCTCGCGTCCAGTGAAGTAACAAGAAGAGCTCGTCTACTGAACTACAATATGGAGCTCAACCACCAAATGGAGCTCGTCTGCTGATGTGGCACATATAGCTCGTCTACTGAAGTACCACATGGAGCTCGTCTACTGAAAGTAATAGAAGCACGCATCTACTAAAGTAACAAGAAGCGCTCGTCTGCTGATGTGGCACATGGAGCGCGTCTACTAAGGTTACTCTCTTTTGACTTACTAAGATCTTAATAAGAAGCTCCGTCCATAGACATGGCATATAAAGCTCGTCTACCAGTTGGAGGATGTCCAATTACCTTGTGTTAATACTCCCGTCTGCTTGGCAAATGGACTCGGCTATTTTTTCTCTTCAAATAAGACTCGGCTATTCTTTCAGATGGAAATGGTTATTTTCAAGAAGGACGTAAACTCTACAAGAACCAACAGAATCTTATTTCAAGAACCAAGAATCAAGAAAACAGATTTTGTTAAATCAGATCCAAACCTATTTTAATTGATCCCAGCGACTATAATTTGTTTTCTATATAAATAGGGATCAAAGGAACATTGAAAAATACAAGAAATAGAAAGAAGAAGAACAACAACCTTACTGATTCTAAAAAGTGATATACGAAAGATTCAAAAGCCTCCAAAAGTGCTTCGTCGTTGAGAGAAAAGTGTGATATTACTTAGAACTTCAATTTGTATAATCAGACTTTTAGAGTCTTTCTTCTACTCAAATTCTTTATGTGAATTAGTGTGATTAAGAGAGGGTATCTCTTAGGATTGAACAAGGATAGAAGGGGTCCTTGGGTATAGAAAAGTAAGTGTGCTTTCTGGTGAATTCTTGAGCAAGGAGGTTATCCTCGTGTTGGTGAAATTGGAATTTTGTAATTGCTGATTATAGTGGAGAAAACAACAAAGGTGTGGGACTGGATGTAGGCTTACCAGAGGAGGTAGCCGAACCAGGATAAATCGGTTTGCATGTTCTTCTCATCTCTAAAATCCATATACTTGTTATATTCACTTGTGTGTTGCGAATGAGTTTTAAGAATGCTTGTTAACTTGAATCTTTGATCTAGAATCTATGTTAAACTTGTTGTTACTTCTTATAATTCTTCTTAACATCATTACTTGTTACATAACCTGATTCTTGGGAATTAAAATTGAGTGAAAACCAATTTTCTTTAAGAAAACTCTAATTTGCTTTAAATTGTGGAAAAAGTTTTCGATATCTCAATTCACCCCCCCTCTTGAGATCGTAGCCACTACCAACAACCTCCTTATTTTATATTGTCTATGTCAGCTGGCTATGTGCATTGTGTTCTTTTGATAAGACTGAGATGTCAATATGTCGCTTGGTTGATTCATCATAGAGGTTGAGGTTCGAACTTGCAGACGATAGGTTGGAGTTTCTAGTGGACGTCTTCCAGCTTTCAGATGGTTCAAGATGATGGTCTTTGTGTTTGCTGTCATGACTGACCTTTCTTTTCTCGAGACAGGCATATTTTCGTTGGTCTATAGGTTATGACTTTTCTCTTGGAAAGGGAAAGGGCTTAGTCTAAGAGCTACTATTGTAGTGGCTCTAGTAGGGTTGTTTTTTACGATGTCAATAGTGGACTCAAGTAGGGTTTCCACTAGATCTCGTCAGTTGGGTTTGTTCTTCTCATGATGTACAAGAAAGGATGGTCTTTTATATTTTAGTCTGGCTAGCTTGGGATGTCTGGGAGTTAATGATACCATTTATGGAGCTGCGACTCCAAGTATATTGTATTTTAGGAGCTGCGTCTCCATACCTTTATGTTGGGTCTGTATATCTTTTTGTTTACTGTTTATGAGTCAGGTTGGGTTCTTATGTAAATGACTTTCGAACTCATAACCTTAATTATGACTATGAAATATTTTATTGAACAGTCACTTGATTCCAAGTATTTATATTGTTGTCTTGTGAAAAAAAAATTTATCCCATTATATTACAGGAATTTAATTAAACTACTTTTCGGCCTTAAAATGTCACATAAAATGTAGCGTCTGAGAAGGGTGTTACAGGAAGAAAGAGAATATGGTACTATATAAGCATTTAGGGAAACCCTAGAAAGGATACACATCACTTTATAATATAATATTCCTAGTCCTACCTTGGATGCTACGCTGCTCATCTCCAACTTCCAACTGCTGCCATTTAGTTTTCTTCCATTGTAATGACTCCCTTTTCATTTTATTATTTTGTTCTTTGTAAGCTCATCATGAGCTAAACATTTTTAAGCTTTAGGTATACTTATGTAATGAATTCTTAGTTGATTTATGCAATGAATATGTTCTGCATTTTCCTTTATTATGTGTGGATTGTTGTTTAGTTAAGGGTGATCAACTTAATTAAATATCTAGCTTGCTTGGTTTGGAAGAATTGAGTAAGTGGAAATTGATAAAGGATAAGGATTAAATCATTAATTGGAAAATTAATTGGTGTTGAATGAACTAGGAATAGTTATTCAAGTCCATAAACTAATTGGAACATGCTTATTAAGAGGGTGGTGTAATTAATCTGAATCTAGGAATAGAAAGCAGTTAATGAACCTAACCCTTAAGTGTTGGAAAACACATTTTTATTTCCTGGAGTTAAATGATGGAGCATAGTCAGAGTATAATATAGACTAAGCAGGATTTATGTTGCAGCATACCTAAAACATATAATCAGATTCAGAATTTTATTATACCATTATAATCCCTGTGGGAACGATATCTAAACTTACTTTCTATATTATTTGATGCGATTGTGTATACTTGCACAAGCTTAAAGACAACTATTTTTGAGGCAACAAGTTTTTGGCGCCTTGTCGGGGATTGTTAATGGTGTCAAAATTCTATTTTTAGATTATTAGTTCTGTAGTTAGAAGATCTAATACTCTGCGTGATTTGCTGTAGCACAGGGTACTGAAACTGTATGCACAGATTCTTGTCACCTGCTTACAGACTTGATCCAGAGATAGAAAGGACATTCAGGAGGCTTAGAAGAGGTCGAGCATCTTAGCCTCTACCTGAGTTGGTATTGAATACTCCAACCAACTCCACACCAACTTCTACTGAAGCACTATCTCCCGCTGGTTCAGAAATGGCTGAAGAAGTGCCACAGGATAGCATGGCTATGGTTATGGATAATGACAGAAACTGTGCTATTAGAGGCTATGTAGTATTTGATCCTGAAGCGATGAATACTGGGATAGTGAGGACTCCAATTAATGTACCTCAGTTTGAATTCAAGCCAGTAATGTTCCAAATGCTACAAGCAATAGGATAATTTAATGGGGCTGCAACAGAGGATCCTCACATGCATCTTACACAGTTTCTGGATGTAGCAAGCAATTTCAAAATTCCAGGAGTCATTGATGATGCATTCAGACTGAGACTATTCCTATTTTCTTTGGGAGGCAAGGCAAAGAATTGGTTGAACTCTTTGGATGCAAATTCAATTGATACTTGGAACAAACTTGCTGAGAAGTTCCTAATTAAGATCTTTCCACCTACAATGAATGCAAGGATGAGAACTGATATCACCTCTTTCAAGCAGCAAGAAGATGAGACATTATTGGAAGCTTGGGAGATATTCAAACAACTGTTGAAGAAGTGTCCTCATCATGGCATCCCATATTGTATTCAGATGGAGCACTTTTACAATGGTGTCTCACCTAGTTCAAGGATGATGCTAGATGCCTTAGCTGGAGGCAGTCTTCTCACTAAATCTTACAATGAAGCCCATGCCCTGATAGAGGGAATTGCAGCTAACAGTTATCAATGGCCAACAACTAGACAAGCTTCAGGCAAGGTCAATTGACTTCCTTAACTAATATGGTAAGGGGATTAACTATGGCTAATCAAGGAAACTCTACTGCTCCACCTATAGTGACTGAAGCAATGGTAAGTGAACAAATCTACAAGGTAGACGCTGTATCATTGGTATATTGTGGAGGAGATCACTTGTTTGAAAGTTGTTCTTCAAATGCTGCCTCCGTTAACTATGTGGGGAACAATAACAACAGATGAAAACAATTCCTACAATGCAGGGTGGCAATAATCACAGCATCCTAATCTGAAATACTCCAATTACAGTAACACCCTGAATCCACCCCCTGGATACAATTAGCAGTAGCAACCTAGACAGTATCAGTCTCAACAACAACCTCAAGTACAACAGAAGGCTCCACAACCATCTCTAGAATCTGTGTTGAAGGCATTTATGACAGAAACCAAGGATGGAATGAGAAATTTGTAAACTCAGGTTGGATAACTAGCCAGTGCACTCAACTCAAGGCAGATTGGTACACTACCTGCATCAACATAAGATCCTAAAGCCTCAAATTCAAAAGGAGGAAAGGAACATTGTAAGGTGATCCACTTGAGGAGTGGTAAAGATGTGGATGTTGTCGAACCAAAGAAGAAATAGAAGATGAAAGAGTCTGAACCTGAGAATGAGACAGCTAGAGAAGATGCTACAACATAGCAACCTGCAGTTGTAGAGGAAATACCTGATGCTGCAGCATCTCCTACTACACCTAAACTGATTCCAGAAAGACCTCCTCCACCTTTTCCTCAGAGATTAAAGAAGGTACATCAAGAAAAACAGTTCAATAAGTTTCTGGATGTGCTGAAGAAACTTCATATTACCATACCATTAATAGAGGCTTTGCAGCAAATGCCCAATTACACAAAGTTCATGAAGGATGTGCTCACCAACAAGAGAAGATTGGGAGAATTTGAAACAGTGGCCATGATTGAGGAATGTAGCATGATGCTGCAAAACAACGTTCCACAGAAGATGAAGGACCCTAGAAGTTTCATTATACCCTGTTCTAATGGAGACACTTACTGTGGCAAAGCCTTGTGTGACTTGGGAGCAAGCATCAACCTTATGCCCATGTCAATTTTCAGAAGATTAGGAATTGGAGAGGCTCAGCCTACTTCTGTTACACTTCAGCTAGCTGACAGATCCATTGCTTATCCAGAGGGGAAGATTGAAGATGTATTGATTAAAGTTAACAAATTTGTGTTCCCTGTGGATTTCATTATTCTGGACTTTGAGGCAGAGAGGGAAGTCCCTATTATTCTTGGGAGGCCCTTTCTGGAAACAAGGAAGAGTTTGATTGATTTGCAAAAAGGAGAACTCACAATGAGGGCTAATGATCAGCATGTCACATTCAATATTTTTAATGCCCTCAAGTACCCAGATGAAAGGATGGAAGAATGCTCTTTTATACAATCATTTGATGAGTTGGTGCAACATCATTTTTTGATGAACCAGTCTGATTATAGCAGTGCTACAACATCAGTAGAAGATGATATCTCCTCTGATGAGGAAGTGGTGGAATTCTTGGACAACAAGGAGACTAAGTATGTATGGTCCCGAAAATATGAACCATTGGAGGTAACGATGGTACTTTTAAGGTAAATATTCCATCTATTGTTAAGCCTCCTATTTTAGAAATGAAAAAATTGCCAAACCATTTGAAATATGCATATCTTGGTGATAATGATACATTGCCTGTGATAATTTCTGCTTCACTAACCTGTCCTCAAGAGGAACAATTGTTAGAAGTTTTGAAAAGGCACACAAAGGCAATAGGATGGCAGATGGCAGACATCAAGGGAATCAGTCCCTCTATCTGTATGCATTGGATTCTATTGAAAGAAAACTCGAAGAATAGCATTGAGAGTCAGAGAAGGCTAAATCCCATAATGAAAGAGGTGGTCAAGAAAGAGATCATCAAGTGACTGGATGCTTGCATCATTTACCCCATCTCAGACAGTGTGTGGGTGAGTCACATCCAATGTGTGCCCAAGAAGGAAGGTGTAGCTGTAATCACAAATGAGAAAAATGAAATCATCCCAATAAGAACTATAATTGGTTTGAGGATTTGTATGGATTACAGCAAGCTGAACAAAGCAACTAGAAAAGATCACTTCCCCTTGCCATTTATTGATCAGATGTTGGATAGATTGGCTAGAAAGGAATTCTACTGTTTCATGGATGGTTATCCCGGCTACAACCAGATTGCTATAGCACCAGAAGACCAGGAGAAAACAACTTTCACTTGTCCTTATGGCACCTTTGCTTTCAGGAGAAAACAACTTTCACTTGTCCTTCCAGAGATGTATGATGGCAATGTTCTCTGATCTGATTGAGAAATCCATGGAAGTGTTCGTGGATGATTTTTGTGTTTGGGGAAACTTACCAGACATGCTTGGTGAATCTAGAGCAAATTCTGGACAGATGTGAAGAGACTAATCTTGTTCTAAATTGGGAGAAGTGCTACTTTACGGTGACAGAAGGAATTGTGCTGGGACGCTGAATTTCCAGAAATGGTATAGAGGTAGACAAGGCAAAGATTGAAGTCATTGAAAAGTTACCCCCTCCCACTTCAGTGAAAGGCGTCAGATGTTTCTTGGGTCATGCTGGATTTTACAGAAGATTTATCAAGGATTTCTCCAAGATCTTCAAGCCACTTTGTCAATTGCTAGAGCATGATAGGACTTTTGAGTTCACAGCTGATAGTCTGAAAGCATTTGAGCTTCTGTAAAATGCTCTCATCGCTGCACCTATCATTGCTCCACGTGATTGGGAGAAACCTTTTGAGCTGATGTGTGATGCTAGTGACTTTGCAGTGGGAGCAGTCCTAGGACAAAGGTACAACAAAATACCTCACCCTGTTTACTATGCAAGGATGCAAAAATCAATTACACCACCACTGAAAAAGAGCTGCTGGCTGTGGTATTTGCCTTTGAGAAGTTTATATCTTATCTTGTTGGTACTAAAGTGGTAGTCTACACCGACCACTCAGCCATCAAACACCTGATTGACAAGAAGGATGCTAAACCAAGGCTTATAATGTGGGTGATGTTGCTTCAAGAATTTAAATTGTAAATCAAAGATAACAAGGGAGTGGAGAATCAAGTAGCAGATCACCTCTCAAGATTACCAGAGGATGTTGCAGCATCCAGGGGAGAAGACATTGATGAAAATTTCCCAGATGAACAACTGCTAGCAATGCAAGATGCTGCAGCACCATGGTATGCTGACCTGGTGAACTTTTTGGCCAGTGGTGTGGTTTCTCCAGACATGAAATCTCAACAAAAGAGAAGATTCTTTCATCAAGCAAAACAATATGTCTGGGATGAACCATACCTTTACAAGATGTGCCCAGACAATTTGACTAGAAGATGTGCTGCAAATGGAGAGTTTCAGGGTATACTTACTCAGTGCCATGCTTCAGCATATGGTGGACACTTTGGTGTCATGAGAACAGCTGCCAAGGTTCTCCAATCAGGTTTATTCTGGCCTACCCTGTTTAGAGGTGCAGATGAATTTGTTATACACGTGACAGGTGCCAAAGGGTAGGGAATTTGTCAAACAAAAATGAAATGCCCCTCAACACTATTTTAGAAATTGATCTTTTTGATGTATGGGGTATTGACTTTATGGGACCATTTCCCCCTTCCTTTAGCAACCTTTATATTATGGTAGTTGTTGATTATGTGTCTAAATGGGTGGAGGCTGTGGCAACAATAAAAAATGATGCTAGAGTGGTTACAAAGTTCCTACAAAAAGATATATTTTCTAGATTTGGAACCCCCAGAGCTATCATTGAAGGTACCCATTTTGCAACCAAGTTTTCTCCAAAATGCTTGCAAAATATGGAGTTAAGCATAAAGTGGCCACAACCTACCATCCCCAAACTATTGGTCAAGCTGAGTTATCTAACAGGGAAATCAAAAGGATTTTGGAAAAGATGGTCAACCCGAGCAGGAAGGATTGGTCCTCACATTTCGATGAGGCCTTATGGGCTTATAGGACTGCATTCAAAACCCCTCTGAGGATGTCCCCATATAGATTGGTGTATGGAAAAGCTTGCCATTTTCCCCTGGAGTTGCAACACAAGGCTTTATGAGCAGTAAAAAAACTGAATTTTGATCTTCAGTCTGCTGGAGCAACACGCATACTGCAGCTTAATGAACTGGAAGAACACAGATTGTTTTCCTATGAAAATGCTGAAGCATACAAGTCAAAAACTAAAGCTTGGCATGATAAGAAGATCCATCACAGATCATTTCATGAAGGAGAACAATTCTTGTTGTTCAATTCAAGGCTAAAGCTCTTCCCAGGCAAGCTGAAGTCAAGGTGGTCTAGAAATTGTGAAAGTTTATTCACATGGTGCTGTGGATTTGATAGATGCTGAGAGTGGCAGAGAATTCAAAGTTAATGACCAGATAATCAAACACTACTTTGGTGAACCTTTAGACAGAATGAAGGTCGCCACCTCTCTTGGTGACACTGAATGATGTTGCAACAAGGTATGGCTGAGGACCTTATAAACCAAGCGCTCATGGGAGGCATCCCATCAATAAATAGCTTTTAACTGTGCATAAGCATTACAAGGTTAAGATTTGAATAATGATGGAGCAAAGGAAATGGAAGTGAGTTCAAGCTGCAACATAAAGAAAATAAGGGGTTGTTGTGGAACAATGCTACATCATGCTCTCATTTTCTAAGGACAGAAAGAACAATTTTTCTGGATAGGGACTAACTCCTGACACAAGTACAAGGTGGGGGGGAGCTCAGGTTTTGTCCGTTGTGGGTAAATATAAGTTGGACAGTTTTTGAAATGGAATTAATGGGAGTGGGATATGGAGAGAGAGAAACTTACGGTTTCCCATAACAACCCCCAACCACACGATCTTTCTCCCTCTCTCCACTTTATTTCTTTATTTTCCAAACCTCACCACCCTCAGCACCCAATCCATCCCTTACCCTGACACATTAAATAAACCTTTCCTCTCTATTCCACTCACTCACTACACTCAGAAACCTCTCTTTCTTATTCCTTCATTCTCGTAACACTAACATCCAAACCCTCCCTCTTCAACTCACCTAAACTCACCACCATGATAGCAAAGAAAAGAGGCCGTGTGAAGCACCACGGAAACGAATACCAGGAAATCTTGAAGAGTGCTACAGAGAAGAGGTTTCAACAGATGAAGAAAGACTTGGCCCTTGCTAGAGCAGAATGGATCCTGCAGACTGAAGGCCAACTAAAGCTCCCAAGGTCCATGCTGTAGCCCATAGCCAAAGTTTGGTATCACTTCCTCGGATACTCCCTCTCCCCTACTACTCATCTGGAAATAGTGGATAAAGAACGCTTGGTTCTACTCCACTGTACATTGAAAAAGAAGAAGATTAATATGGGGGAGATAATTAAGAACCAGATCTCCACCTGTGCTATGAAGCAAAAAGGTAACATGATGTTCCCCTGTCTGATCACTGATTTGTGCCTGGAGCAGGGAGTGGAATATAACCCAGGAGAAGGGCCAGAGACAAATTCAGGCCCCATAAATATGAGTTGAATCTTGAGGATGTATTCTAATTCAGACAAAGTTGGTGATAGTTCAAGCAAACTATCCAAATCAGGCACCCCAGAGCAGCATGATAGCTCAGAGTTTCTATAGCAAAAAATGGATCAATTGACTGATATGTTGCAGCAACACATGCAGAAAAAGAAAGCTTTCTAGGAGTTTTACTTTTGGAAGTACCAGTGGGAAAAACAAACCATGAAACTCAACAATTGGAAGCTTGAAACACCCATTCCCCAGTTCCCAAGAGAACTTGTACCACCTATTGAAGAAGAAGTCACTGTCCCACCTTTCAAACTGCCCCCGACCCTGTTTCTGTGAACCCTGAGAACAACAACATCCGCAACCCTGCCAACAGCTCTGCCTCTGATGAGGGATGGATGAGCATTCCTCCATCCCAGCAGCAAGAAGACATTGTGGCCTCTGAGCCCAAGCAGAAAAAGTCAGTTTCACAAGGCTCCCAGCAGGATCCATGGACTGTGAAGAGACCCCGTGCTGCAGCCCCAGAGAAAGTTCCCTCCTTCGCTCCTGTTGCAGCAAAGACAACCCCTCCAGCTCCCAAGCAAACAAAGAGTACCAAGGCAGCTGCTGAAAAGGAGAGTCCAATAATGAAGATACCTGCTGAATATGCTGCAATGGAGGAAGAGGAGGAGGATGAAATTCCCCTTTCCAAGAAAGCAAAGCTGGCTGCAAAAAATGATGCAGCCAAGATCAAAATGGAAAAGGTTGCAGCATTGAGGGAGAAAGAGGCAATGACTACTACAGCAGAAGAAGCTAAAAATGAAGAAGCTGAGGAAGAGGAGGAAGCTGAAGAAGGAACTGAATGAGCTAATGAAGGAGGAGAAGAAGAGGAAGAAAATGAAGAAGTGGAAGATGTGCAGGTCACTGGAGCAACAGCAGGAAAAGTGCCTTCCACCAAGAGTGGAGGTACCCGGAAGAGTTCACGTGTCAGAGCACCACAGGCTTGAAACAGAGCCATAGTGGATGTTTCAGCTTGCTATAGCATCCCACAACAGGATGCATACGGAACCTTCCACCCCATTACCAGATATATGATTTAGTCTTTTTAACTTTTTTGCAAGTAGTGGTCACTAGGACCTTTTATGTTTGTCTTTTTGTAGGGCCACAGTTGATTTTAAAATTCTGTTTGATGTTTAGCCATGCATGATCCCACCCCTTGGTTCCATGAAATTAATGATTAAATGGAAATGGCCTCTGGCCTATTTTGCTATGATTAAACCAAAACTCTTGGAATGAAACTCGTGCTGAATATCTTAGTAAAATAACTTGACTGTGATCATTAACCTTGCTATACCACATATTAGGTTAGAAGACACATGTGCTGCAGTATTAACAAATAAATGTGAGCCTGAGTGACCAAAGTGCACTGCACATGTACACCACATTCATGCACTTTCTGTAAGGCTTGCTTTGATTCTGTTTGATCTAGGCACACATGGTTGCACACAATTTATGCTTGAGGCATTTTTTTGTTTTGTTTTTATTTTAGCCAGAGCCTAAACAGCCACCCCTCTCAATTTATGTGCCTTTAGTTTACCCCTTTGAGCTATAGCCCTTTATTGTAAAAAAAACAAAAAAACTTGCACATTACAAGCCCTTAACTGGAAAAATAAAGAATACCTGAACAAGTAGAGCTTAAAGATGCTTTTGTAGCTGGTTGTGACATAAGTTTGGGGGGTAGCTTGAGGACAAGCATTAACTCAAGTTTGGGGGTGCTATGTTGCATCAACTGTGCAAGCTGCAGCAAGGCTATGAAACAAGAAGAGGGAAAAGCAGTAAAATACTAAGGAACTCACAAGTGTACAATGTGAAACTGTAATTCCCATGTTCTTCCTTTATGAAAAAAAAACTAAAAATTTGAAAAATTTGAACAAAGAACAATGAAAAACCTGAATTCAATAATAATTTGTTCTTTGTTCTCAGCAAAAATAATAAGCCGTGGTCTTAGTGACGAACAAAAGGAAATATTTGAACAAAAGGTGTGGATTGTGGAAACAGTTGGGAAGTTGAGCTAGATAGAAATGCATCCTTTTGCTATACTTTGTGATCAACTACTTATCCAAATGTCTTAACCCCACCCGTCCTAAGCCCAGTTACAACCATAAAAGACCTCTTGCTGGGTGAAATTATGTGTTGTTTTGATTTTGATAGAATCTTATCAAGTTTAGATCAGAGATGTATGTTTGAGGCGAGAGTGAAATTCTGGTGAGCGGGAGAGAAATGCCAACTATTCTGAGTG
Organism: Sophora flavescens; assembly: GCA_030762895.1. Lineage (NCBI taxonomy): Eukaryota > Viridiplantae > Streptophyta > Magnoliopsida > Fabales > Fabaceae > Sophora > Sophora flavescens. The sequence continues at coordinate 185,904,796 of CM061063.1, read as the reverse complement.
AAAATACTGCAGCATATGTTAATCTCTTTAACCCAGTGTTGTAGTAACTGTTGATGCGTGTAGCATAGAAAGAGTACTTTGTTAGAAATGCAAGTGTGGATTTTTGATTTTTTTTTAATAAAAAAAGAATGAAGAATCTGGGTGATCTATTCATGTCATTCATTAAATAGAATTCTGTTGTTTCTTATGTTTTTGTTAGCATTACTTGAGGACAAGCAATGGTTTAAGTTTGTGGGTGTGATAACTCTTTGAATGAAGAGTTATTTAGATCCTTTTTACTTTAAATTATGGCTATCTTTGAAGTTTTGATTCATGATTTCATTAGGAAACGTTTAGTCTGTAAATATTTCACTAGTGGAAAATATACATTAGACAGTAAAGGTTTACGTCAGTTAACCAAAAGCTAGACGTTAAAAAGGAGGTGGTGGCAGTTTTGTAAATATCAGACTTCATTAATTCAATTTTAACGTCAGTTGTTTTAAGGACTGACGTTAAAAGAGAAGTGACTCACTTTTAACGTCAGTTCAATAAACAACTGACATTAAAAGCGAACCTTTTAACGTCAGTTCTTCACTGAACTGACGTTAAAAGTGCCTCACTTCACTTTTAACTTCTGTTCTTTCATCAACAGACGTTAAAGGTTATTTTAATAATTTTTTTTATCTATTATACGTACCCTTCCGCATTGCCTTCCTCAAAGTTTCAGTTTCACAATTGCTTTGATGTTTTGTGTTTCTGTTTTGAAAACTAAAATATATGTGCGAAGTATAAGTTGATTCAATAACCCAAACCAGATCTCATTCATTGAAAGGGTTTAAAATCCTTTAAAATCCTATAAAAAGTTACATTGATAGGGTTTAAAATCCTATAAAAAGTTACATTGATAGGGTTTAAAATCCTATAAAAAGTTACATTGAAAGGGTTGAAAATCCTAAACATTTTGTTGAGGGGCTTCGTTCCCTTCACGGGTGAGCACGAGAGGAGAGTCGAGCGACCGAGTTTTCCAGAGCGGCTGAGCAAGGGTGCACCCGATCTGTTTCAGTCTTGGAACAGTCATTTGCTTCCAACGCTGACGTTCTGGTGATGTAGCTAGCTGCCGATTCTCCAGAAAGATGACAAGGTGAGCAACTCACACTATGTGATTTACACAACCTTATCACCCATGTTATGTGATTTACACAACCTCAGAAGTTGTTTGACTATTAAGACAAAGACCTTTGAGTCTAGGAATAGGAAGAAAGAGTGATGAAGTTAATCTCCACGACAGAGCCATATTGTGAAGCAGAAAATTAAAAGGATGGAAGGAAGCTATTTATAGGAGCAGGCTAGGGGATGAAGTTACTAAGCTATTCTGATTTTCTTGAAAACTTACCTATAAACTTTAATGCTCATTAAGAGGATTAAGTTACAAAGTGCATGGGTAAGTAGCACAGTAGTCAAAGGAATGAATTCTTGTAGAAACTTATACACCTTTAACGTCAGTTGTTTAATATAGCTGACGTTAAAAGTGTTTTTAAATAAAAAATTTATTTTTAACGTCAGTTTTTTATACAACTGATGTTAAAAGTGTGGTTTTTACTTCAGTATAATAAATAGCTGACGTAAATAATCCTATAAATTATAAACGTGCAGAATGAATATTGGAAATAATGTAATATACGGGAACTTGGCAGTCATAAATTAAGTTGACGTTAAAAATGAGGTGGTGGCAATTTGGCAGTCATATTTATTTTTAACGTCAGTTGTTTATACAACTGACGTTAAAAGTGTTGTTTTTACTTCAGTATAATAAATAGTTGACGTAAATAATACTATAAATTGTAAACATGCAGAATGAATATTGGAAATAATGTAATATACGGGAACTTGACAGTCATAAATTATGTTGACGTTAAAAATGAGGTGGTGGCAATTTGTAAATATTAAATCACTATACTTGTGTAAATATTAAACAAGTTTATTTTTAATCTACATTAATTAGCTTGAATTAGTAAACATATTCTTGTGAAAATTAAAATAAATAAACACTTAACATAAAAGTGTTATATGTATAATCAAATCGTATCTCATTGAAGCGATTCATAAGTTACAATTACATGATTAAAAGATAAAAAAATTCTGCAACATAGCACTAAAATATTAAAAAGTTTCTGCTTCAACATCAATTTCTTCTCAGTTCTGTCCTCAGAAACTCCAATGGATGCATCGATCCCCTCCCTGCTCATTTGAAGTCCTTGATGCTCCATCTGTGCTTTATCCACAGTCGCTTGGGGAGGAGATGGAATAAAGTGAGGGAGTCATATTATGTGATTTACACAACCTCAGATGTTTTTTGACCATTAAGACAGAGACCTTTAAGTATAGGTATAGGAAGAAATAACAAAAGTCTCAAATGTGATAGAACCATATTGTGAAGGAATAGAAAACACACAAAATATAGAGGAAAAGAAGAGGGTGTATTTACATACTGATACAGAAGAATGACACTTTATATAGAGAATAGTCTCTCTCTGATTTTCTTGAAAACTTATCTATAAACTTAATGCTCATTAAGAGGATTAAGTTTCAAGCTGCATGGGTTAGCACAGTAGTCAAAGGAATGAATTTTTTTTGCAGATATACACTTTTAACGTCAGTTGTCTTCAAAAACTGACGTTAAAAGTGCTTTTAAAATAAAAAATATTTATTTTTAACGTCAGTTTTTTATACAGCTGGCGTTAAAAGTTTTATTTTTACTTCAATTAAATAAATAGTCAAAGGAATTAATGTTTTAACGTTAGTTTCTTAATTCAACTGACGTTAAATATATGACCTTTAACGTCACTCTTTACAAACAACAGACGTCAAATGTTGTTTTATTTTGGTTTACGCTCGCGCGCCTTCTGTACTTCGCTCTGTACGTCTCTTTTCTCTTTTCATCACGCTCAACCCTCACTCTCAACCCTCACTCTCACTCTGCCCTAATCGCGAGCTCATCTTCACCGCAACCACCGCGAGGGCTTCTTCGCCACCACCGTGAGGTACACTATTAACCTTAACTCTGCTTTCCATTCATTCTTTGCAATAACTTTACATCTCTCTTTCCCCTTCCTGTTGAGTCACCAGCAAGTGTACCGGGTCGTCGCAAGTAATAAAATAACACGGTAAGTAATTACCGAGGTCGAACATAAGGATTGGGCTACCAATTTGTCTAATTCGCGGGAAATCCGATACGTTTGGTCAAGTAACAGAAAGTGGTTGAGGGAGAGAAATATTAGGATCGCAATAAAATTAAAAAATCAATTAAGCTAAGGTATTAAAATCTGAAATTAAAATATCTAAGATCTCAAATCCACCTACCCAATCATGCATAGTACCCAAGTGATGATGATTCTTCCCTAAGTTCAATTACAATGTCAACCGGGACCCCCAAATTCTCCTATATCCACTGTCGTGCTCAATAGGATGTATTCGACGATTGAGTTAATTACTTACTAGGTCTCATAACCTTAATCATCAAACTCTATTAATTCTTGTTCCCTATAAGGTTGCACTAATCTCCTACTCATTCTCGTGCAATATTCAATTAGTGATCCCAATTCAAGTTCTAAACACGAATTGCCGACTAAGCCTCATCAACGTTAACAAGTCAATCACGCATGCATATGATCAACTCAATCAAATCAGAATTGGAAAAAATCAATTGAGAAAAGGGGAGAAACATACATCACATGAACACTATACCGCCATGGGTGGCTTCATTGATCCCTTAGACGAGGGGATTAGCTCCTCATGATTGTAACAACGCACAAACAATCGGAAGAAATCATAATCGTATAATAGAAGAAGAAATTAAGGAGACGCAGCTCCAGAGTAACAAGGATTCGTCCTAAAACTGATCTCCAAAACAAGTAGTCAAACTAGGATTTCCTTTATGATCTGAAACAGCCTATAAATAGGGATTCTGGTTCTCGCCCGCTCGCGGGGCGAGCAATATCTCGCGAGGCGAAATTTAGTTTTGGCGCGCTTTCAAATTGGACTCTCGCGAGGCGAGAGTATGTTTCGCGTGGCGAGGCTTCAAATCCTAGTCTTTCACCGCCGTGACCTTAATCACGACTAGGCCGTGATGGTCTCTGTCCTCCAGGGTCTTCATTATTCGCGAGGCGAGAAACCTATCGCGGGGCAAGACAAAAAGGATGACTGTTGCTGCTTAGCTGATCTTCAGGCTCGCATGGCGAGCATCCACTCGCGTGGCGAGTATCTCCAGAATGGGAATTTCCACTGTTTCTTGACTTTCCTTGACTCTCGGAGCTTCACTTCTAACCTGAAACAATAAAAAGAAACAAAAAGCGTAATTCTACTCCAAATAGACTAAAAACTACTAAAAATGCCTAGAACGAGTCAAAGTCTAACTTAGGAACAAAACAAGGCCAAATTTGGGCGAAAACAAGATTGAACTCGAATAATTAGTACAAAAGTCATGGTCTTACTAGTTATAAAACTAGATAAGCCAGAGGCTTATCACTTCCCGCGCACTAACTTTCCTTGTCCCTCTGCTCTCAGTAACCACATCGAACGTTGGCCACCAGTCGAGCTCCCTTCCCCACCACCACGCGAGCACCTATTTCTGGTGAGTCTTTAGGGCACATTATTTTATTTTTGGTTTTAAGTGTATGTTGAAACTGTAATCTCAGTAGTTGAAACTTTAAACCGTGAGTTTGAGTTGTTTGGAATGTACGTCTCTATTTTTGGTTTTGAGTGCATGTTGCTCTGCTTGTTGATCTGTCACGGCCGTGATGCTCATCACGGCTAGGCCGTGATCAGTTCTTCCTGTGATGGTCTGGTTCAGTTGGCACGTTACGGCCGTGATGGACATCACTTCCAGGCCGTGACCAGTGCTTGGCAATATTCAAAAACTATAGTTTTCAATCTCCCGTATTGTCCTTATATTGGATATATGTTTTGTATATCTACAGGACCTATCTAGTTATGGATCATAGTTGGATGGTTTGTAAGTGTACTAGTGCTGAGTATTTGAAGGGGGTGGGAGAATTTATAGAATTTGCTCAAAGGAATGTTCCTAATAGTAATGGAATGTTCTGTTGTCCTTGTGTCAAGTGTTTGAATACGAGGAAATGTACGATGAAGGATATACGTACTCATTTGATTTGTGAAGGGATTTTCTTGAGTTATACAAGATGGATATGGCATGGTGATGTGTTGTTGAGTAGTACGGCAAGTGTCTCCCAAAGTGAGGACGTTGACGTAGATATGAAGGATGATCGAGTAGAGGACATGATCCGTGATATTGGACAAGAATCTTTTCATCGAGCTCATGTGTATGATAGGTTGTGCGGTGATGCGGATAAGCCTTTATATCCAGGGTGTACTACTCATACACGGTTGTCGGTGGTGCTAAAATTGGTTTGTGTGAAGGCGAGAAATGGTTGGACCGATAAAAGCTTCACGAAATTGCTTGAAGTGTTGAAAGACTTCCTTCCGGAGGACAACACATTACCTGACCGTAACTATGAGGCCAAGAAGGTATTGTGTCCTATGGGTATGGAGTATAAGAAGATACACGCATGCCCCAATGATTGCATATTGTACACCGGTGTTCATGAAGACAATCACGATTGCCCCAAATGTGGGTTATCATGATACAAAGTGAAGGGTGGTGATGATGATGATGATCTTGATGATGTGAGAAAAAAGGGTCCTCCTACGAAGGTGTTGTGGTATCTTCCAATAATTCCAAGGTTCAAGCTATTGTTTGCCAATGCGAAAGATGCGAAGAATATTAGATGGCATAATGATGAGAGGAAATGTGATGGAAAGGTTCGTCATCCTGCTGATTCTATTCAATGGAAGAATATCGATACTATGTTTCCGGATTTCGCCGATGAGCCAAGAAACCTAAGGCTTGGACTTGCTATGGATGGAATGAATCCTTATGGTAACATGAGTAGTATTCATAGTTCATGGCCTGTTCTGTTGGTAATTTACAACATGCCCCCTTGGTTGTTCATGAAGCGCAAATACATGATGTTGTTTATGATGATTTCGGGCCCAAAGCAACCGGGAAATGACTTAGATGTTTATCTAGGTCCCTTGATTGAAGACTTGAAAACGCTGTGGGTGGAAGGTGTTGATGTAGTTGATGGGTATTCTCATGAGACTTTCAAGTTTCGTGCCATGTTATTTTGCACCATCAACGACTTTCCAAAGATACGGTAACTTGTCCGAATGCAGTGTCAAGGGGCATAAAGCATGCCCTATATGTGAAGAAGGCACATGCTACACTCAGTTGCATCATGGAAAGAAGACGGTTTACCTTGGGCATCGGAGATTTCTTAGACGTGATCACCCATATCGTAAGATGAAAAAAGCTTTTAGTGGATGCCAAGAGACAGAAGAAGCGTCAGCGACCTTAATTGGAGAGCAGGTTTATCAGAGGGTAAAGGACATCAATGTTATATTCGGCAAGTCCAAAAAGAAAGGTAAAGCTGCTGAGAAAAATATATGGAAGAAGAGGTCGATATTCTTTGATCTTCCATACTGGCGCAAGCTTGATGTCAGACACTGCATTGATGTGATGCATGTGGAGAAAAATGTGTGTGATAGTGTGATCGGGATGCTTCTCAACATTCAGGGCAAGACAAAGGATGGTGTGAATGCTCGTCTCGACCTCGTTGCTATGGGTATACGAGAGCAGTTAGCTCCAGTTGTTGAGGATGGTAAGCGGACTTATTTGCCGCCAGCATGTCATACTTTGTCAAAAAAAGAGAGACAAAGTTTCTGCGGGTGTCTTCAGGGCATCAAAGTTCCACATGGTTACTCTTCAAATATGAAGAGGCTTGTCTCTAGTGATCTTAAATTGGTTGGCTTGAAGTCTCATGATTGTCACATCTTGATGAAACAACTTCTGCCCGATGCTATTCGTGGTATTGCTCCAAAAAATGTGAGACATGCCATTACTCGGTTGTGCTCATTCTTCAATTCTATATGTAGCAAAGTCGTTGATCCCCGTATGTTGGATGACTTGGAAGTTGAGGCTGCTACAATCTTGTGCCAATTGGAGATGTATTTTCCTCCTTCCTTTTTCGACATAATGGTTCACTTAATTGTTCATTTGGTGAGGGAGATTAGATTATGTGGGCCGGTTTTTCTGAGATGGATGTACCCAGTTGAGCGCTACATGAAGATCTTGAAAGGGTACGTGAAGAATCCTCATCGTCCGGAAGCATCTATTGTTCAAAGGTATGTTGCAAAAGAAGCTATTGAGTTTTGTTCGGACTACCTTCATAACACGGATCCTATAGGGGTTCCTAAGCCTCGGCATGATGAGATCAGATGTCAAGGTAAGGGTACACATGGCTTAAGAATTAATAGGAAGGATCGGGAGGAAGTGCTTCAAGCACATTTGTATGTATTGAACAACATCGAATGTGTTCAGCCTTTCTTATTTGAACATAAAAGAAAAGTCAATCAAGAAAACCCTCGAATGAGCGAAAGGTGGTTGTTGAACAAGCATAACAAGACTTTCTTACCATGGTTCAAGGAAGAAATGCTTAAGGATGGTAATCTCGCTTCTGATGACGTAAGATGGCTAGCACGTGGGCCTAGCTTCAACGTCATATGTTGGAGCGGATACGACATAAATAGCTTTTCCTTTTATACAAAGGAACAAGATGACAAGAGTACCATGCAAAATAGTGGGGTTATGATCGTGGCCGAAGCAATGCACTTCTCTAGTGCAAAGGACACAAAACCCGTTAAAGCACCGAGACCTTACTTTGGATATATTGAAGATATTTGGGTGCTCGATTACACTAAGCTTACGGTGCCGGTATTTAAATGTAAGTGGGTTGATAGTAACGGTGGTGTACAAACCGACGAATTGGGGTTCACATTGGTAGACCTCAACAAGTTAGGTCATATAAATGAGCCATTCATAATGGCTTCCTAAGCAAAACAAGTGTTCTACATCACTGATCCTTCTAACAAAAGGTTGTTCATGGTTCTCCAAGGAAAAAGCATGTATAATGGTAGTGATGAAAATGAAGATTCAAATCTTGATATTCCCGAGACTCCTTCTTTTTCAACAAACATGCCTACTATAATCGAGGAGACACAGGTGGACGATGTATATGCCACTCGTGATGATCATCACGAAGGAATATTGATATAGGTAGTTTAAACTTAGTATACATTTATTTTTATTTATATTTCTGTATTTATTTTGAGTTATAACATATGTTAATAAATATATATTGTTTCTGAACAGGCATACATATGGATCATTGTTCCATTTTTCCTTTGCAATTCTGTAATGTGTGTGATATTTTGTGTTACTGGGATATTTACTGAATGCAGGGATAGCTGAGGGGAGTGATATTTTAAAACTGAATTTAAAAAAAAATATTATTAACGTCAGTTGTATGATACAACTGACGTTAATAGTATTTTATAAAATATACAGTACACTATTAACGTCAGTTGTTTATTACAACTGACGTTAAAATTAAGACCTTTAACGTCGGTTCTTTAACACAACTGACGTTAGTTTTGTCAAAATTAACGTCCGTTCTGAAAAGCTAACATAGACACCTTTCCAGTGACTCTGCACTAGAAGACAAAACTGACATAGACACCTTTCCTCTCTTCTCAAAAGCACTGATACCTCTGAATCATGGAATCTCACGAGTCTAGGGATCAGATTTCCTGTATTTTTGGAATTGGGCTAGGGTTGAATTAATATAATGTATTTTGTTGGTCCAAAATGGAAGAAAGAGAATAGGGTACTATATAAGCATTCACATCTTCAACTTCTAGCTGCAGCCATTTATTTTTCTTCCATTGTAATGACTCCTTTTTCATTTTATTATTTTGTTCTTTTTAAGCTCATCATGAGCTAAACATTTTGAAGCTTTAGATATGCTTATGTAATGAATGCTTAGTTGATTTATGCAATGAATATGTTCTGCATTTTCCTTTATTATGTGTGGATTGTTGTTTAGTTAAGAGTGATCAACTTAATTAAATATCTAGCTTGCTTGGTTTGGAAGAATTGAGTAAGTGGAAATTGATAAAGGATTGGGATTAAATCATTAATTGGAAAATTAATCAGTGTTGAATGAACTGGGAATAGTTATTCAAGTCCCTAACTATCTGGAACATGCTTATTAAGATGGTGATGTAATTAATTTGAATCTAGGAATAGAAAGCAGTTAATGAACCTCACCTTTAAGTGTTGGAAAACACATTTTTATTTCCTGGAGTTAAATGCTGGAGCATAGTCAGAGCATAATATAGACTAAGCAGGATTTATGTTGCAACATACCTAGAGCTACTTTTCTCATATTTGACAACACTTTCTTTTATGTTTATTATTCCTTGTTCAAGTTTTAGTTCAAATTCATTTACTTCAGTTTGCACTCACATAAAAAAATTTGGTTACCAACTCTAACTCCTAGAACATATAATCAAGTTTAGAATTTTATTATACCATTATAATCCCTGTGGGAACGAAATCTGAACTTACTTTCTATATTACTTGATGTGATTGTGTATACTTGCACAAGCTTAAAGACAACTGTGTTTGAGGCAACAGAAACCCAGAATGTTGGTTTGTGCCATAGAAGTCAAGTTGCTTCTCATTAGATCTTTTGAAGGGCAGGCATATTTTTTATTATAAGATTGCATAACTCCCTTGCTTTCAATAGCTCTTGGAAGATTCAACAAGCTCTTGTTGTCAATCCATAATAGATTGTGTAATTTTTTATTGGAAGATTCAACTTTGTATTTATATGTAATGTAATATGGAATTTCTCTTTGAGTTTCTGGTTTTCCATATCAATTTCCCAAATTGTGTCGCAAATTGTAACTCTTGTTGTCAATGATAAAAGAAATTCAAGCCGTAATTCTCAAAAAAATATTATACTGCTACTTGTTTTTGTTTCAACAAAAGAAATTTGGGGTATCTGAAAGAAAAAAAAAAGCGAAGGTTTTTAAATGCGCATCCCCATGAAAACACTATTAAAACATATAACTTAACCTCATCCATTGGTCCTTTAAAAAGCGCTTATTCAGATAAGCGCTATAAAATGTGTAACTATGATAGCGCCTGCTTTGTGAAATACTATCTTTCAACCCATATTAAAAGCAAAAACGATCTAGATGACCAACTCTCTACATGATAATCGACACTGGTCATCAACGTACAATATAATTCTGCTAAGTTAACAAGATATTCAAGATTTAACGCATAGAAAACTGTCCATATATCAATTGACCCCCTCGTTAGATAATTGGGGCCAGTTAGACTCTAAGGTCTTACTGTTTGGAAATTGAAGCGATTATTGGGTCTCTTTGAGTGATATGGAATGGATTTATTTTAAAGAATGGATATTTTGATATTATTTATGTCTACCTGGGTTTAATTAAATTTTGTCTTGAACTTGTTTTTCAGTTAATTTGGTTAGCTCTTCTTCATTTTTTTGAATGGTGTAATAGTTCTAATTATTGTACTGAGATGTGCTGTTAGGGCTTCTTTATTAATATTTGAATCATAAAAAAAGGAAATAGGTCCCATTACAATTAAAATATACGTCAAAAAACTAAAATCCTTAGAATCAAAACACAAAAATAATTTTTTTGTAAAAAAAAAATTCCAAATTTGGGGAGTTTTAAAAATTCCCTCAACAAAATGAATAGGTTACAGAATGTCATAAGTACATTGAAAATCATTTTGTAACATACTTTTATACATAGATTTACTACAAACTATTTCAGTTTCTAGAAAGTGCGTAACTCATGTAACTTGATATAGATATCAGTTGTCATACTTAAATTTTTAGAATCTATAAACTCAGATAGTCACTAATTATAATTGAATGGCTGCAATAAAATTCTACCATGGTAAAGTTTAAGTCTAGTAAATCCAAGGATACAACAAAAAGTGGATCATTAGGTAAAACCTAGAAAACCCAACCCCAATAAAGAGATAGTGAATATCCTGTCAATCTTATTTAGGGTTAGTATAGTACAAAAACCCAATATTATAATATTACACGTGTTTGGTGGAAATTTAAGCTAAGATGTTCTCTTACTTGTGTACAATTAGTGTCGTTTAACATTTCTAAAAGTAACAATCATTTCGAAAATAAGGAAAAAAATTGTTATGATAATTTAAATATGAAAATTGTTAGGTTTAAATGAACATCGGAAATCACTAAAAAATATGATATTTTTTTTAGGATTCACAATAATCATATTTTGCATCTATTTTAATTCATGTGAAGCAATGACCACCACAACTCCACGAGGCTAAGACTCTCACCCAAAAACCTCCCTTAGCCCATCCCAAAGCTACTACAAACCTTTGCACCACAAATGATACCAGAAAACAAAATAATAAACCTCTATATATAATATTTGAATCTAACTTTAGTATACAATAAAACTCGCCAGAAGCATATAACATATGGTGAAAATTAAAGCAACCTATTGTGACCCAAAAACATATTCACACACACAGTTTGATGGACAGCATGCAACCAAACATATTACTGGTCAATTGACCTCTGTCCATCATCCCATTTAGCTATCCAGCATGTCACCCTTTTTACGTCTAAGGCTGTGCTCTAACAGTTCAAGAATATGTTGAGACACAAAACTTTGAAGAAACCTTCACAAAGTAACAGGGAACTATTAAAAATAAATAATGATTATTGGTTAAATTCTTCTCATAATTTGTGCAATACTGAGGATCAAAATGTAGAATAACAATAATCAAAGTTTTACCATAATAAATCTTACGTTGGATATAGAGTTGTCAGTGACATCCTATATGAATTTGGTGTTTCCTTGATTTGATCAGGAGACTCCATAGTCTTCTTCAGTGTCATCCAACTTTGATGTTTGTTCAACAATAGAGCTTCTACTCATGTTATTAAGTAAATTTTGAACAAAGTTTAGGATTAGGGTTGCTTTTATATATAGCTTAATGTCCTTATATTAAGTGGGGGTGGCTTGCCAGTAACATGCATTGCATTTTACTAACGACTGCATTCTTGTTTTAGAATATTTACAAGAAATTATATTTTTGAAAATTTTATTATATTATATAAGCCTAGATCATTCTTAACTTAATTCCCAATTCGTTGTGTAAACTCTGCCAGAACCTTGACGTGAATCTCGGATCCCTATCCGAAATTATACTTGCTAGCACTTTATCCAGTCAAACAACTTCTTTGATATAAAATTGGGTTAAATTTTCCATTAAGAACCTTTGATTGATAGGAAGGAAATGAGCACACTTCGTCAACCTATCAATTATAACCTAGATTGCATCATACTTTTTATGTGTCTTGGGTAAACCAGACACAAAGTCCATTGCAATACTATCTCATTTCCATTTTGGGACATTAAGAGATTGCAATAGTCCTGCTGGCTTTTGGTGTTCAATCTTTGCTTTCTGACACACCAAGCAGGATTGGACATAGTCTGCAACTTCCTTCTTCATTCCAGGTCACCAGAACATTTTCCTCAAATCTTGATAGATCTTTGTGGTACCTGGATGGAAACTCAACTTGCTTTTGTGTGCCTCTTCCAGAATCATATTCCTAACTTCTTTATCTTCAGGCATACAGATTCTCTCTCCAAACTTTATGATTCTGTCAGTACCTCGCTTAAACTCTACACTGGTCTTCAGCTTGCTTCTTCCACACTAAGTATAGGAATCCACTAGTGATAGTGACCATTCCTAAACTTATCTTGTTCTAGGATAATTCCATTATCCCAAGATTCAGATCTCTAAATTGTTCTATCAGTTCCAATTCTTTAACCATCATAGCAGACATTTGTAAAGATTTCCGACTTAAGGCTTCCGCTACGATGTTTTCCTTTCCTGGATGATATTGAAGACCGAACTCATAATCCTTTATGAATTTCATCCATCTCCGTTGTCTCATGTTCAGCTCTTTCTGATTGAACAATTATTTTAAACTCTTGTGATCGCTGTAAATTGTAAACATTGTTGCGGCCAACTCGAGATCATGGGTTGGGTAGTTCCCCTCATGTACTCTTAACTGCCTTGATGCATAAGTTACCACTTTCCTTTGTTGCATGAGCACGCAACCCAGGCCTTGATGTGATGCATTAATTACAATACAAATCAAACGGTGCTAACGGATCCGGCAAGACTAATACATGAGATGTTGTAAGCCTCTTCTTCAACTCCTGGAAACTAGCCTCGCATTCATCTGTCCACTCAAATGCCTTTTCCTTTCTCGTTAACCGCATCATTGGTAACGCAATCTTCGAGATCCTTCTATAAACCTTCTGTTGTAACCTGCCAGTCCAAGAAAACTCCTGACATCACCTACTGTCTTAGGACATTCCCAATTCACAACCGCTTTAACTTTGGCAGGATCCATAGCTATCCCATCCTTATTGATTACATGCCCAAGAAATTGTACTTCGCCCAACCATAATTCATACTTAGACAACTTGGCATAGAGTTGTCTGTCATGCTCTGCATGTTCTTCTTTACTCGATGAGTAGATTAGAATGTCGATAAACACAATGACGAACTTGTCCAAGTACGGTCTGAAGATCCAAATCATGTAGTCCATGAATACAGCAGGAGCATTAGTTACGCCAAACGGCATAACCAGATACTCGTAGTGTTTGTACCGACTCTTAAAAGCAGTCTTCGGCATATCATCTTCTTTCATTCTGATCTGATGGTACCCAGACCTCCAATCTATCTTGGAGAACACAGAACTAATTGAAAACAAATAAGTCAAAGAAGAAACTCACCAATACAGTCGCTGTCCTAAGCCAAGTCAGTTTTGCCCCGGTCTCGTGGTTGTTTTCCCGATTGACCGATTTGACCAAAAAACCTGTAACAGCCTAAAATCCACCGAAAAATGATATCGAGACTAAGAATAGTAGTAGAATGAATTTAAAAAACTTAAAAAGGATAAATGTAGACGAAGTCGACATCGAAATACCTTGAGGAATCTCACATGGAAAGACGTGGCTACGAAGATGTCGAAGCCACGTGTACGAATACACGACCAGTTTGAAATTTAGACAATCGAAACAACCTCAACCCCAAGCTTCTCTAAGTCACGAAAATGGCTTCCTTACACATGTTTCTACATGTCTTGTTCTCTGGTATTCTTTATTTCACGTGAAAGAAGAAGCATATGTCTTAAGTTTTATTACATTTAAGTTAGACAAGATTTTTAGATAAATTAAGTTTTAGTTTAGTGCATGGTTATGCTAGGGGTCAATAGATGGGTTAGGTTAGGTGGTGGTGTGGAGGATAAGTGTCATGTGGGTGTTTAGGCTTAGGTTAGTGTAAAGTGAGGTGGTGCCATGGTATCGAGACACGTGTTACTACATGTTGCTCCGTCGGCTCAACCGTGTGTTTACTTCTACATCTTCATGCGTAACCTACTGCTGAAATATTTTTCTTAATTACCTTAGGCTACTCCTAAAAACTTATTGTACTCAAGCCCGACCTAATATTAATACTCTAACTCTCAATTAATTAATTAATTGACCAATTAATCGCTCGAATTGCATTTGTTTGCGTTCCGGACCCATTTTAGCTTCGATTCTCCTCAAACATGAAACACAAGCTAATTAATACCTAAGGAACATGATTAAGTCTTAAAACATTCTTAATCCTTTCCTTAAACAAGAATCGAGAAAACGGGGTGTTACATCCGATCCATCTACTCAACAAGTATCTGACACTGCTCTCAGATGAAATTGAAAATTCAAAACTCATCATCCTGGAGAATTGATCATTGGTAATCCCTCTCAAGGAGTCAGAACAAGATCAACATTTAGAGACTCAAACAACATGGAATTTCTATCTGAGATAGAACCCAAAAATATTAAAGAAGCTCTCGAAGATGAAAGTTGGATCTTAGCTTTGCAAGAAGAGCTGAATCAGTTCAAAAGAAATAATGTTTGGGCACTAGTTCCAAAGGTCAAAGGAAAATCAATTATTGGAACAACATGGGTGTTCAGAAACAAACTTGATGAGGATGGAAAAGTTTTCAGAAGCAAAGCAAGGTTAGTAGCTCAAGGCTATTACCAACAAGAAGGTATTTGTAACACCCTGCTTTTTTATATATGTTGTAATTCCGGTAATGAATTATTTATTTATATTTTTATCTGAGACCAAGAATATGATTTTGGATAAAAACAATATATATTTAGACTCCAATTCATGGTAAAAGGCTACGGTTAAAACTTGGGTTTAAAATTTAGACGGAATCCGGTCTGCGTTTTCATTGACAGTAAAATTTTACTGATAAGAAAAACTAATTTTGACATGAGAACGAAACAATTTAGGTTTATATCACATTTTCAACGATATAGGCTATTTTTGAATTTTTGCTCAAAAATAAATTATTATACTTTATTCGGGTGAATTTTCAAGGAAAATGCGCGAGAAAAACCTAAATCGAGTAAACGAAGGAGTCAGAAACGGAACTGCAGAGATAGAACCGGACACCGGATGGAGGTGACACTTGCCACCTAGGGGTGGTGAGTCATGGGGTGAGTCACCACCATGACTCACCAAGTAATGATGGTGATTTAACAAAAATGCTAACCTCCTTATGGAAATGTCCAAATTGCCCGTTTCCTTCCCTCAAAATTCCAACCTTCTTCCAACAATTTGTGACCAAAATACCCCCCACAAACACGGCCCTAACCCATTCAAGGCACTTAGGGATTTCATTTTTTTTTCATCTTCACAAGTTCTTCATGTTCATTTTCCCAAAAACTCTAAATTTTCATTCTTGACAAGCTTGCATCTTTGATCATTTTTCTTCACTTTATTGATCATTTAGAGGTATATCATCATCAACTATGAGCATGACTACTCTTCTATCCATTCATTTCAATTTATTCTTGTCAAGATCCTTAGATTTTCATTCTCTTGGAATTTCTTCATTTAATCCTAGAAAATCATAGAAAAATGATTTTGATGTGGTGATAATTTTTATGAACTCTCTAAGACTTGTAGATTATAAGTCCAAAAGGATGTGAGAAAAAGAAATTTCTAGCAAAATTTCCCCTCTTGGTCGAAACCCTATCTAAGTGGGATAGATGAGTTTTGTTTCAATTTTTGACTTGTAACAATCTTTCCTATGCTATCTAAGACCCTAGAAACTAGTATCCAAAAGATTGAAATGAGAAAAGAACCCTAGACCCTTTTTGGTTTCTTGGCCAAACCCTAGCTATTTGTTACACAAAATGGATTTTTGTTAACTTAGCTTGTTTTATGTTGTTTTGGTTGAATGTTGATAGGTAGCTTTTGGTGTGGTAAAGAGGAGCTTCAATTTTGTGGTCCCAGTGTTGTCTATATACACCTCTGGTGGGAGAAAGAAGCATCATATTGTCGGAATAGCTAAGTAGAATATTTTATAATAATGGTGTAGGGCGATCTAAACCCTACTAGTGGGCGAGTAATCGATAATACCAAAATCACATTGGCAACTACCCTGTAGTACCAATGATGATTTGGGGAATGTAGGTTTATCACCGTTAGGATAATTTTATGGTATTCGAGGATGTATGATTTTGTAACACCCCCCTTGGGCATTACTTCATAAGCACATGCAGAAATAAATTAAAAAGAAAGTTTACTGGTTGCTTTCGGGAAAAAAAAAACATTATTTTCAGAAGTTTGACAATATGGGGGAAAACACAATAGTACAACTTATATCATACTCACCAACATACATAGACTAATTTTATTCAAAAATAAACTCTTCTACAATGTACAGATTTCTCTTGAAAATTTCACAACAGAATTTCAAAAACGTTTTCAACCACATAAACTGACTTTAACAAAACACACAACCCCAATGGAAAAATCCTAAGCTGGTCACTCTACGAGACATCAAATGGAAAGAACTCCATAGTTCTTACCATTATAATCATCGTCAACCTCTTCAAGGAACGGGATTTATATCCCCAAGCGAGGTTAGGAACTTCTCGGCACCACCCGCCCTAGTGTACCAGGGTACGTCGGCAAGAAACCAGGAAAACCTGATATATTGTAAGGGTGAGATACCAATATATGGATGAATTATGACGACTATATGTACTTCAAACATACAAGCAACAAGAACGGATAAGTATACATATTCAACATAAAATTTTTAAGTAGAAGCATATCATCAATTAAATCATCATCGTTCTTGAAAACATATGACAGTTCTATATTTCAACAATATATCCTAATCTCAGGAGACCCCAACTCCGTGCAGTTTTTTTTTATAAAAAAAAACAGAGCTAATCAGGCTCAAATAGCCAACACATGGCACTCAAATAGCCAACACATGGCACAAAATAATTCTCACAGCAACTGTCCAACTCAAGGCACATTCATCAACACATGTGGGTTCTTGAGCACACCGTCCTACACAAGGCACAGTGAACAAGGCTCATGCAAATCATGGTCCATCAAGGCACCAATGATACACCGTCACATGAGATACCTTTCCCTTCAAGGCATTCACACAACTTTTTGGGCACGTCTGCCAAATGCATGTAAAAACATTTTATTTGCGTAGCTTTTCTTTTTGTTTCATTCTTTCTTTGTCGAGGCTCAAGGCTCACGACCATCCATAGATTTTCAACGTTTAAAAACTTTCATTATCAAGACAGAATGTTTTAGTCCGAGTGTCCAATCACAACAGTCCTAGACCTGTGCACTAGTCTTAGACTTTGTGGTCGTAGAAAAGCAGTTTTCACCTTTTTACCACGTTCACCACGTTTTATCACAATGTCTGTAGGACATAGTCTACAACAAAGTATATAGGACACACAGTCCCTAACAACGTATATAGGACACACAGTCTACAACAACGTGTATAGGACACACAGTCCACAACAACGTATATAGGACACACAGTCCACAACATTGTGATACGGATCATCGATCCACGTGCCTTAAGAACTCTAGTATCCTGACGTCTTGGTTACTAGGTTCACTTTTCAACGTTATTTTTCGTTCAGTGAAAAACAAATACAAAATCAAAACTTTCCGTAACTTATCCAAGTTATCGGACATTTTCTTTTTGAATAAAACCCTTTGAAGAAAACTATTCCTTTGAAATTCTTTTGTTTAAAACTTTAAGTTATGGAAAAGTCCATTCTTTTCAAAAGAAATCCATTTTTTATTTTTTAAATCTTCTTTTTCTAAAAACATTTGAAACTTCCAAATAAATTATGTTAAAGTTTCAAAATAAATTTTGTTCTCTTCAAATATTTTCAAAAGAAAATTGATTTTTCTTTTAGGGTAAAATCATTTGAATTTTCAAATGAATTTCCTTCATAAATGTTTTTATTTTGATACTAATATTCTCAGAAATTTTAAAAGAATAAATAAATTTACTTCTCCTTTTACCAAAACCTTTCTTCAAATAAATATTTATTTTTACTACTCTTCATATGATTTCTTAAGGCTTTTATCTTGAGAATTTAATTGAGCACTAACCAATGGTTAGGCTTTCCATGCAACTACCAAGACAATATTATGACAAATGTAACATGCATCAAGTAATTTTCAAATATCAACTATAAACACATATTCATAAATAATTAATCAAGCATAAAACATTTATATTCAACCAATCAACACACCAATCTCAGTTAAACATTAAAAAATCACCACATCAGAATTCTAACAAACACATTAAAACACACAAGTACACATAGCCATCATAAATAATTATCCCTCAGGCTTTCTCCCCTTACCTGATTCGACGGGTTGAAAAAGTCTTTGTTTCCGTGTTGCCCAGAGCGAACTTCCTTTGCCCACAGCGTGCCACAAGTCTAAGAATTAAGCGAATGACTTAAATTAAAATAACAAAGTCATACTATCTTTCTAAGTGTATGTTTTAGCCATGGCAAGAAAAATGATGCTAGAGATGTCCAATTTTTACAAATTCTTGGATTACGTTTTGTCCAAAACTTACTTATATATATACTTTAATCCCTTATTTTTATGTCTTTACTTTAACACTTGTTTATAGTCCATTTTATACCAAAAATCTTTACTTGATTATGTTAAAAGATATTAGTTTCAAAATCATATTTTTATAAAAAAATTAGGATGAACTCTTTTATAAAAGCATTTTCTAAACAACAGTAGGTTTAAATTGTGAATGATTACTCAAATGACCTTTAAAATTTTTTGAAAATTTAATTGAAGGTACCCAACTCAAATATAAACACATTGCAGTTGGTTCCATGTCAAAATTCGAAGGCATTCATTTATTAAAGATCACGCACTGCTTCTGATTGTACAGGATTTTTCAGAAATCCAAGTTCACCAACATGTAACTTTATGAAATTGTTTCTCTTTATATACACATGTAAAAATCTCAAATCTTCAACCAAACTTTAGATATACTTCAGTAACAACCCAGAAAATTTTATAAAGAATTTAACTTTCAAAAAATCAGATTTATAATCATCATGCAACCAATTATGTACATATTTTCGCACCCAAAACTTGACTCTAATTTGATAGGGGTTTTGGCCCAGAAAATATTATACAAATACTTACATATTATATATCAAATTAAATCCCCAAAAGACTTATTTCCAAATATGTAATTAGTTTTCAAAAATACGTTTTTTATAAAAATTTATGGGCTCACGAATCACTAAAGGTCATGCTGCCAGATTTGTGTTTTCATATGTTCATCCACACCAAATTATTATTTTCATTCAAACATCATCCCCAAGTCATAAAATCAAAATTAAAGGGTCCTAGACCCTTAAACATATGCATGCAAACATATATTATGAAAGTAGGGTTTATTATGAGTTTATAAAAACTTGTTTCACATTAAAAATATTTTTCTAGGGTTTTATAAGAATTTTTTAGTGAAAATTTTGACATGCAGCCAGGAAAACATGACATGCATGATAATGAAATAAATATTGTTGAGAAAATGAGGATTATGAGTGAAGAGATTACCCTTGAGTGATGAAGAATGAAGAGAAATGCTCCAAAACAAGCTTGGTTAGAAACTTGACAGCTTTGAGGATGTGGTGGTAATATGAGTGTATCTCAAGATCTGCTCACCCAAAATTTACAAACTTGGTCTTGTTGGAAAGTTAAGAAAGTGAGGCACAACTTTGGTGTTGAAGGATTTGCTTGATTCAGAACAGAAAAGGGGAATAAAGAGCCTTGTTTCTGCTGTTTTGGTGTGATGCTGAGGGTTTTGAGCTGCTTTGGTGATTTGGGCATATCTCCTAGTATACTTGTCCATTTTTTATGATCTTTATCTAGTTGGAAATAGGAGAGGAATAGGAGCAACTTTCATGTATAAAGTTGTTCGAGTTTCGGAATAGAAGAAGGTCAAAATTTCAGTATGGTTTTCGGTGAGTCAATGGAGTTCTCATGATTTATGAAGAGAAATGATGAAGAAGATGAGGAAAAGGCCTATATGCTTCATTCACTAGCTTTTATATTAATTAGTTAGGATTATATTATTATTATCTCTATTTTTAGTGGAATACATGCGTCATGCATGCATTTTATGTGTCATGCATGCATTTTCGGTGTCATTTAGTTAAGTGTAGTGGAAATCCAAGTGTCCCTTGGTGGCAGCCCCTATCCATGCAACCTTCCATCTTTGGACACGGGTCCAATTGTGACATGTGTCATCCACATATTTTGTCGCATGCTGCCCTCTCGACACGCCCGAGTGTTTTAATTCGCCTCATCCAGCGTAACCTACTGTTGGAATATTTTTTCTAAATTATTTTAGGCTACTCTCAAAAGCCTGTGATACTCAAGCCCAACCTAATTTAATATCCCAACTCTCAATTAATTAATTGATCAATTAATCTCTTGATTTCGCATTTGTTTGTGATAACCTGCGTTATGTGTTGTTTTGTGATACGTGAATATTTTGTTTATTATTTTACTGTGTATAATATGTTTTGTCTGACAACCTGCAATATATGTTATTTCATGCTTTGTTGACATCTAGGCAATGATATATGTTGGTCGGGAGATATGCATATTGGGGAGAGAATGAATGTGAGTTAGAGGTGCCTAGCCTAATTAAATATTATTTTATATATGAGTTGTGACATGGATTATGTGTTGAGACTATGATGGAAGAATGAGGCATTAGGTTGTAACCGATGCAAGTCAGTGAGACTCAAATGGATGCATTGTTATTCACAGCTGTGTGAGTGGAACACACGAGGTCAGAGTATCCTATTATAGATACCGGATATTGTGAGTGAGTGCCCTACGGATGTTGAGGTTCGAAGAAGACTATCGTGATACTCTTACAGTCCTTGACGAATTGCTTTGATTATTATATCGAGGATAGAGATACTATGTTTTTTGTGCTTATGCACTATTTTCCAATAGGGGAATAGTGGCACACTGTGCTTATGCACTATTCCCTACTAGAGATAAAGGAATAGGGGCGCACTGAGTTCTTGGAAATGCACCATTTGAACTACTGACTAACATCCCTAACGAGAATGAGGGATGGTGACAAGATTAGAGATGGCCACGTCAGCATAAATGCTTAGTTGCGTGAGATTATGGGTAGAGGATGATATCGTAAATTAAGGATGTATGCTATTTATATGTGATGCGTGTCTTTGACTATTATTGTATTGTATGCTATGTATTCATTTTCCACTTATGATGATAAAACTATTTCTTATCTCCTATTTTGCTATATTGTATATGTTTTGTTATGTGATCTTATGAGAAGAATGTGCGGAGAAGCCAGCTACCAAGGATCTTGATGGAGCTTCTTATGAGACAGATGCTGGAGGACGTGGATTCTAACGGTATAGTTTAGGGTCTATGGCCAGTGCGTCTTTTGAGACGTTTTATTTTATGTTGCTTATGATAGTTTGTATCAGTATGTACCTGCAGGGGATCCTACTGATGGGATACCATAACCAGTGTTTTGTACCTTGATGGATAGACATATGTTGTGTATGTTGATAACTCTTTGAAAGAAGAGTTATTCATGACCTTTATACCCTTAATTGATGTTGTTATTAGGTTTAAGTTTGCATTTGTGTAAATATTTTGCTAGTTTGTAAATATTTGTGCTGAAACATGTGAATGTCCGTTATTTGCTCTTATTGTGCTTCATCATTGTCTCATATTTTTCTACGTGCTCAAGTAGAGAATTACTGGAGCATGATTGAAGCATGGAGTATGGATTTCTTGACTGTGCAGCAAAGCCAAACTTCAGTAGCTCTGCACTAGAAGACAAAGCTTACATGGACACCTTTTCTCTCACATCAGAGGCGCTGGTACCTCTGAAATGTGGAGCCCACGTGCTTAGGGATCAGCTCTTCTAAATTATTGGAAATGGGCCAGGGTTATTTTATGAATACTTTATCATTGGCCCAAAATGGATGAAAGAGAGTGGGAGGTATAAAACCATTTTGGTAACCCTAAAGGACGGAACTTTTATTATACATTTTGATGACACACTCCTTTGTCCTGCCTAGAGAGCAGTGTCGAGCTCTTTCTTCAACCTCCAAGTTACTGCCATTTCTATTTTCTTTCAAATATTAATGAACTTCTACTCATTTTTAGATTTTGTTTATTGTAAGCACAACATGAGTTAAACTTTCTACGCTTTAGGTATGCTATTGTAATGAATGCTTAGCTGATTTTTATGCAATGTTATGATTATGCATTTTCCTTTATCATGCATTAATTGTTGTTTAGTTAAGATTGATCAACTTAATTGAATATCAAGCTTACTTGGTTTGGAAGAATTGAGTAAAGTGGAAAGGGAAAAAGGATAGGGATTAAATCATTAATTGGAAAATTAAATGGTGTTGTATAGACTGGGAATAGTTATTCAAGTCCCTAAACTAATTGGAACATGCTTACTAAGAGGATGGTGTAATTAATCTGAGTCTAGGAATAGAAGGCAGTTAATGAACCTAACCCTTAAGTGTTGGAAAACACACGTCCACTTCCTGGAGTTAAATGCTGGAGCATACGCAGAGCATAATATATGGTAAGCAGGATTTATGAAAAGTATACCTAGGTCTATTATCCCATACTTGACAACACAACTCTTTTAAATTTCATTTTCTAAAGCTTTAACTTTCTCAAGCTCAATTTACAATTATCTTGCACACACTGTAACACCCTATTTTATCATCTCTTGACCGGTAATTATATTTTATATCATAGTTGGAACCTATCATATCGTAGGAATTTATGGTTAAATTTTGGGTTTAAAATTCAGACGGAAACCGGTCTGCATTTTTACGGACAGTGCAATTATGTATTGTCCGAAAACCCTAATTTCGGCATGAAAACGAAAAATTTCAAAATGTTTCCACTTGTTGGGGACAAAATATATTTCAAGAATTTCTACTCAAAGGTAAAATATTTTATTTTATCGGATGAAATTTTAGCCAACAACGGGAGGAAAACCTAATCGGGTAAACGACAGAGCCGGATACGAAACTGCAGAAATTAATCGGGAGGACAAATGGGTGAATTAGGCTATGCCACCCTAAGGGGTGAGTCACTACCATGACTCACCATAGTCATAAATGAGCATTTATGATTAATGTGGTGGATCAACAAAACCATTAATGCAAAATTTGTGACTCATCCAATCTTGCATATGTTAAGAGTTTGTGTTCAAATTCTCTCTCTTTCTCCATGGTCCATGAAATTCGACCAAGCCCTCCTAGCCACACATAAATCAACTAGTCATCATGACTTAAACATAAGTTATCTTAATAACCTTGTGGAATGACCAAAATACCTTTTTATCATTTTATGAATTCCCTTGATGTCCAACAAGTGTTTTGACAATTTTGCTTTCTTCTACCATGTATAATTTCGACCAAGCCCTCTTGAATGGGAATTATTTCACTTCATTCTAGATAATCATGATGGTTATGAAGTCACCTAAGTATTTTAAGTTATTTTCTATCCTAACCTAAAACTATGGTTACTACCTAAGGTTAGTAACGAAGACAAAACCAAATTGGCTTCTTCTTCCTCTATGTGGTACACACACGGCTACATCACCCTTAACACACCTCCACCACATATTTCTCTCATCTCTATGTCCACTCATATGCAATGACTCACCAAGGCAATGATGACTTAAACACAAGATATATAGATATTTTCCTTATAACCTAACCTAGCTTTGGTTAACATCAACCATGGTTTACATTTAAGGTTATCAATCAAAGTTCTCCTCCTCATTTGGTACAATTTCGTGCAGCCACACCTCACACACTTCACAACTTCATTTCATTTCATTCTAACTAACCAAGTTTATGACACAAAGTTCTTCCTTGTTCTTCATTTCTTCTCACTTGTTCTTCATTTGTTCTTCATTTCTTTTCTATTTTCCACTAACTTAGAGACATGATTTCATGATTCTTCCTTCATGAAACTTATTCATTAGATCATTGTCATCACTTTGATCCACTTTGTTCTTAGATCCATGAACTTTCAAGATCATCTCCTTTTTCTCTCAAATTCGACCTACGACCATAAATCATCATCCAAACCTTGTTTTGATCTTCTAAGATCATATTCTTACTCATCAACATGATCTAGACACTTCTCATCTCACACAAATTTCCATTTTAAGCATGTTGGAAAAATGGTCCCTAGACCTAGAATTCGGCCAAGCTTGTCTTTCCAACATAAAATCCTTGTTCCACCATTTTAACCCACTTTCCTAAAGCTAATCATCATTCCAAACAACTTTTATGTTGAAGCTTTCTTCAAAAAAGTTCATCTTGACATAGTTCCTTCAATATCAAAGTTAGAGTGCTTTAAGTAAAAGTCATTACTTTTCATTCATATAATGATTTTTGAACTTCTAACTAAGATAATATGTTGATAATCTTATTCCATACTTCATTAGAATCCTATATATGTAATTTTCCCAAGTTACATATTCTTGAAAATTCATGTTTTAATTCATAGAAATCACATGAATTGATTCTTGGACTTATGATAATTTTCCTAGTCTAGATATGACCTTGTCATCATGAATATCCAACCATTAAATGAACAAAATTTCCTAGCTACCTAATCTGTACATGGCCGTGAGCTACATCTAGGGTTTAGCCTTGGAACTTACTTGTTTTAACTAGTTTTATTGTTGATTGATAAAGGTTTGGTGTTACAGTCAGTTTGGTGTAGCTTTGTGGATGAAGATGGACTTGGTTTCTCTAAGGATTAAAGAGGATCGTGTTGCACTTTGGGAGCTATAAGAGGTGGGGGGGAGTGAACCACCTCACACCATATTGGTGGGTGTGAAGATGGCTTATATTGTTTGTGTTTGGAAACCCTAGACTTAGGGGTTATCCACTTTGTTCGGTTTGGTTCTCTATGAGGACATGACTGTAATGGTTAATTGTAGTTTTATTAATGTTTATTGGTGTGATTGTTTGGTTGAAAAAATGATTCCTAGCATGTTGAAAACCATCACTTTGATCAGTGGATCAAAGTGAGGATTTCAATACTTGGTTATTGTAAATAAATTGATTACTATGATTATTTGATATAACATGATATATTGCTGATTTTGCATGATTGTGAGATTGTTTGGTGAAGTGTAATCTTCACTTTGGTTGTGATTGGCTTTTGGCCAAGTATGAATGAAAATGGGAGTTTAACTCCAATCCTTGAAACTTATGCGACTTTAATATCCTTAAGTGAGAAAATGAATATTAAAATCCATAAAGGAAAAAGGATAAGTTTTGAACAGTTATTTTTAAATTTTGATTTTTGGTGAAGGATTTAGAAATGGTTTGAGAAATATTTTGATCTCACTTTATGTTTTGAAGTAACAAAAGGGTGTTCTAAAGACCAAAGGAATAAGTGTTTTAAGGATCATTGAAGTAAAGAAGAAAGTGTTGTTTTCCAAAACTGTTTTTACAGTGTTTATAACTGTATTGATGTGTTTAAATGGTTATAAAATGGCTTTGATCTTTGTTTAGGTTATAGAGGAATAAAATCATGTTTTAACGGACTTAAAAATGGAATTTTCATGAAATCGTACACGTAAAATGAACAAAGGTTCTAATTTTGACCAAAACTGTTTTGGACAGTTTGAAACTGTTTTTGAAGTCTATTTAAGTGTCCTAAGACTCCAAAATGAGTTTTGGACCACTAGGTTTAAAAAATCGTTGAAAAATGATTTACGCGATTTTCGGTCAAGTTTTAGGATTTTTATACAAACTATTGAGAGAAATTCGAAATTAGAATTTTAATAATTTAATATAAGTATTTGAATCTAAGAAAGTGATTTATTTGAGAGAAACGATTATATTTTCGAAAATACGAAGTTAAGTTGAAATACAGTAAAAAGCGGAAAACCGCGTTTTAAGTATTTAGATATTTTTGAGAAACAATTTTGAGCAATTTGGTACTTATGTACTTCTAGTTAAATTTTATTTCCAAATGGTTTGGTTTTAGTCAAAGGGTTTTTATTTTTGACAAAATAGGTTTTGGTCTCCAAGATTAGTATTTCAAGTTAAACGGAAAAACCTAAGTCGAGGATGACTTAGTGAAAATATGAACCTAATGATTTATGACGTATGGTGAAGCAAGACCATTGTCATAAAGTGTGGATAATTCAATATCCACATATCCATAATACTTAATAACAAAGAGTATTTTTAAGGTTACTTGCTTGACAAGTAATCCCGTTCGAGAATGGACTTAAAGAGGCATAATGAGTTGGTGACGAATGATCAACCTTCATAATGTACTAAATCGTTGAAATAGGGATAGACCAATGAGGGGATCCTAAACTTGTGCAAGGATTCTCGGGTTGGTACTATCTTGCCTCTAGAATGGCTCTTGATTCCGTCAAAGGAATCCCGAAATTTATCCGGCAGATAAATACGAATGCAAATGCCGTGATCGACTCGATCCAAAGAAAATTTCCAGTAAGGCCTTTGTGCCTAGGAAGTGGGACTACATGTTCTATGCTCATGTGAATTGTAGGGTGACGATTCTTCATTGATCTCGGGAATGTCGGGGTTGGGATGACTACGGATGACCATTCGGGTGATGGATCGTGGAGTCCTGTGCAAAACACCGATATTTTCTACTAGATGCTATACAATTCTGGTTATTGATGGCATTTCACAATCAATGGGGTTATTATTATTATTGATGCATAAGTATGCCTAATGTTGGCAGTTGTGAAACGTGTGATCTAACCACTCCTTCCGAACATTCTCTTAACTCCAGAGTAGAGTCAAATCTTCCTTAAGGCTGTGTAGGTATGGGACTATGCAGTTTCAATCAATCATCTCTCAGTTCTTGTTGAGGCTGTGTAGGTATGGGACTATGCAGTTTCACTGGGTCATGTTTGTGTATAAGCCGTGTCCTGTAATGCTTGGATGTTGTATGCTTTTGATGATATGTATATATTGTATGTTGTTGGTATATTAATTGAATGGTTGATCTGTAATTGGATGATAACATGAGATATGTTAGTAAGAGTATGGATATGCATAGGTGTTATGTGGTGTCGTGTTGTTTTAATATCTGCCATTTGTTGTGTGATGTTGGGAATCTCACCTCCTTTGTTTTATATTGTTGTGTCTGGTTTGGTTGTGTGCCTTTTGTGTTCTTCTAAGAAGGATGAGATGTCGCTCGGCTGATCCACCGGCGGTGTGGAGGTTCAAGAACGAGGATGACATGTGGATGTCTCTTGAGGACGTCACTTCCAGCTTACAGATGGTTCGAGACGAGGGTGTCTATATTTCCTGTCGTGCCTGATCTCCCTTTTATTCTGATAGGCATGATTATTGATGGTTTTTAGGTTATGGCTTTTCCCTTGGAAAGGGAAAGGGCCTACTACGAGAGTTACTTTGTAGTGACTCTAGTAGTGTCTTTTGTGGCAACGTCAGTAGTAGGCTCAAATAGAGTTTCCACTAGATTTCGTCAGTTGGGTGTGTCATTCTGACGATGTACCGGAGAGGATCGTCTTTTATATCTTAGTTTGGCCAGCTGGGTATGTCTGGGAGTTAGAGTTAATGTTTATGGAGTTGTGACTCCAAGTATATTATATTTTAGGAGCTGTGGCTCCATATCTTTATGTTGGGTCTATATATCTCTATGGTTTCTATTTATGAGTCGGGTTGGGTTTTTATGTAAGTGACTTTCGAACTTATAACCTTAATTATGATTATAAAATATTTTAGTGCACAATTATTTGATTTTGGGTTTTTATATTTACGATTTGTGAAAGTGAAAAATAACCCCATTATATTACAACAAGATTTTTATTTAACTACTTTTCGGTCTTAAAATGTCACAAACAATGTAGCACTCGAGAAGGGTGTTACATTATTGGTATCAGAGCTGGCTGAGTCTTTTGGGTTTGGGGTATATGTCTGTCGTCATTTGTGTTGTGTCTTCTCTGGTTGTTGTTCTATGTTGTTATGTGTTCTTGGTTTCGTGAAGAACCAATGCTTGGAAGGATGACGACCTTGGTTATCCTTGTTTGTGTTATGTTCTTCATGACGTTGTTCCGCAAGGAGACAACATTGTTTGCTATTCTTTTCATTATTGTTCCTAAGGAGGAATAATATTGGATAGAATTTTGGTGCATAATTTTCTGTAAGTTTGTCATCCTTAACCTAGATAAGGATTGACTGTTTGTTGGTAGAAGCAGAGTGTAGGATAGTCGTTAGGAAAGTTTCTAAATCAGTCGCTTGGAAGAGTGTTTTCTGCCAAAGTCTGAGATGAATCAGAAGGTGGAGTTTCGGCAATCGCGTCAAGATAATCTGGCTGTTAGAGAATATGTGAATTGCGTCGAGTTCCGACGATCGTTGTATGCCAAGTTGCTGAGGAAACAGCTGTAATGATAACTAACTCAAAAGAGTAGCAAGGGAAAATGTACCATAGAGAGTAAGCTGTCAACTATACTGTTTGGTTCACCCTAGAAATCACTTTTGATTTCCGGTGAATATGTGAGATGTTCTGATTGCTTAATTTTGTATTCCCTACCTTATGTTGTCGTCTTGCTTTGTATTGATTTGATTTCAATACCTTATCTCCAGTGGTTTATGTTTGTGTAAGCCAATTGGGATTTTCATTCTACTGTCACCTTTTAACATGGTTATTTTTTTACATTCCCTTGTTAACCAATCTTTGTTGGTTAAACATGTTTAAACTCTCTGTTATTGTGGAGGATTGAGTTTTGTAAACTCAGTCATTGGTTTTTTTTTCTTTCGCAAATGCATCCGACTGAGAAATAGATTAATCTCTTTCAGATCATATCTTGTTCGCCTTATGGGCAATGAGTTATAAATTCCGTTGGAAATAAAAAAAAAATCAATTCCTTTCATCTCTTCATGTTAAGTGAATTAGATTTACTTCGAGTGAGGGAACTTGCAAAATTTTGTTGTTGCCTTTCTTAAAACCCAAGAGTAATATTGATTTAAATTCCAGAATCTTGGAAGGGAAGAAAAATATCATCTTCAAAATGTGTCTTTCGAATGAAGTTCTCGTAGAAAGGGGAACTTTATTGGAGACTCGTTTGTAAATGTGTGGTGTACAATACATTTTTATATTCAGGAATCTATTACAAACTCTTTTATCAGAGTGAATATTCTCCAATTTTCAATCCATTTTACTTTATTCTATTGTCAGAGTAAAGTCTAGAGATTATCTTCTCTCCCTGAAAAGTTTTTGTTTAAATTATGAGCTCTTATTGTAATACTGGTGTGTTAGAACCGCCACCGGAGATAGAGTTAATGTTTTGTATTATGCAGATGTCAGAATTTGTTCGTTGTCTATGTGTCTTATTCCGGTTAACATTCGAATTATTCGAATATACTTTGAATTCTTGAGAAGTTTTTAAGGATTAAACTAGATTACTTTTTCGTGTCGTCTCATTAGCACATTATAAATTCGAAGGAAAGCTTAATCTATGAGGTGCTTTGCGTTCTGTTTTGGACGACGAGGATGTTAAGTGTATGGAGCATCCGATGAAAAAAAAATGGTATCCGCGATAGTTTCCTTAGATACATGAATTCCGGGGACGAAATTATTTTTAGTGGGGTGGTGTTGTAACACCCTGTTTTCTCATCTCTTGACTGGTAATTATATTTTATATTATTACCGGGGATCCAGAAAATGATTTTGAAAAAAACAAAATCATAGTTGGAACTTATCATATCGTAGGAAGTTATGGTTAAATTTTGGGTTTAAAACTCAGACGGAAACCGGTCTGCATTTTTACAGACAGTGCAATTATGTACTGCCCGAAAACCCTAATTTCAGCCCGAAAACGAAAATTTCAAAATGTTACCACTTGTTGGGGACAAAATATATTTCAAGAATTTCTACTCAAAGGTAAAATATTTTATTATATCGGATGAAATTTTAGCCAACAACGGGAGGAAAACCTAATCGAGTAAATGACGGAGCCGGATACGAAACTGCAGAAATGAACCGGGAGGACAAATGGGCGAATTAGACTATGCCACCCTAAGGGGTGAGTCACTACCATGACTCACCATAGTCATAAATGAGCATTTATGATTAATGTGATGAATCAATAAAACCATTAATGCAAAATTTGAGATTCATCCAATCTTGCACATGTTAAGAGTTTGTGTTCAAATTCTCTTTCTCTTGCTCCATGGTCCATGAAATTCGACCAAGACCTCCTAGCCACATATAAGTCACCTAGTCATCATGACTTAAACATAAGTTATCTTAATAACCATGTTAAATTACCAAAATACCCTTTTATCATTTTATGAATTCCCTTGATGTCCAACAAGTGTTTTGACAATTTTGCTTTCTTCTACCATGTATAATTTCGACAAAGCCAACTTGAATGGGCATTCTTTCACTTCATTCTAGATAATCATGTTGGTTATGAAGTCACCTAAGTATTTTAAGTTATTTTCTAACCTAACCTAAACCTATGGTTACTACCTAATGTTAGTAACCAAGACAAGACCAAATTGGCTTCTTCTTCCTCCATGTGGTACACACACGGCCACATCACCCTAAACACACCTCCTCCACATATTTCCCTCATCTATCTATGTCCACTCATATGCAATGACTCACCAAGGCAATGATGACTTAAACACAAAATATCTAGATATTTTCCTTATAACCTAACCTAGCTTTGGATAACATCAACCATGGTTTACATTTAAGGTTATCAAATCAAAGTTCTCCTCCTCATTTGGTACAATTTCGTGCAGCCACACCTCACACTCCACACAACTTCATTTCATTTCATTTCATTTCATTTCATTCTAACTAACCAACTTTATGACACAAAGTTCTTTCTTGTTCTTCATTTCTTCTCACTTGTTCTTCATTTCTTTTCTATTTTCCACTAACTTAGAGACATGATTTCATGATTCTTCCTTCATGAAACTTCTTCATTATATCATTGTCTTCACTTTGATCCACTTTGTTCTTAGATCCATGAATTTTCAAGTTCATCTCCTTTTTCTCTCAAATTCGGCCCACACCCATAAATCATCATCCAAACCTTGTTTTGATCTTCCACTAGTGCAGAAAAGGGATTTAACATCGGTTAAAATTGACCTCTAAAGTCGGTTTTAGAACTGATGTTGAAACGAATGATGTTGTATAATGGAACTTTAGACATCAGTTCCTAGATAAAACCGATGTCTAAAGTGCTCATGCAACAAAAAACTGTAAGCAGAACAACACTTTAGACATCGGTTCCTAGATAAAACTGATGTCTAAAGTGCCCATTCAACAAAAAACTGTATACAAAACAAAACTTTAGAGATCGGTTAAAAGCTTGAACCGATGTCTAAACTACACTTTAGACATCGGTTCTAGATTTTAACCGATGTCTAATGTGCTTATATTCAGTTTTTAAAAATAAATAGATCAGGGCTTTCAACATCGGTTTAGGTAATAACCGATGTCTATAGTGCTTTTTTTAAAAAATAACTAGTTTACATTAGTTACAATCCATTCCCCTGTTTCAGTATTACATCCAGATCAATCCCAGTAAATTAACAGAATCTAAATATTCTCAACGTTGAATCACTTATACAACCAAAACACACTAAATTGATATACTATATTGATTACGAACGATACATAGACTTCAATTACTTTCAGAGCTAAATACGTATTAATGTCACAAGTAGTGTAAACTGAACAATATGACAACAAAGATACTTAGAATCCAAAAAACTAGCTAGTACATGATATGTTTATAAACTAACTACACAAACTATTATTGGTACACTTCAAAAAAGAAGGTTGCCCAACGCAACCTTATGTCATTAATGTCCCCTGCAGAGAGTGGAGTCGGACTGTCGAACATCTGCACGTTCAATTGGACATAAGATTAATCTTATAAGTAATAAACTAAAATAAAAAATAGCTAATCTATAATTAATTGTTACAACTAATTGTGTTACTAATTAGTTACCTCCTGCCATCTTTCAGTAATATCGGTGGAGACAATTTCAAGCATCCACTTCATCACGTAATATCCGCACTCCCATCCACCATGTTGTCTACGAGAAAACAAATGAAACCAAATTTGAATATATGGAATTAAACACAAAGTGATAACTATTGTAAACCGCACTTGAAGCATTTGTAGTAATAAACATCTTATGTTAGGAATAATCCACCTAATAGGCCTATGCCTTTCACCACCCAAAATGCGGCTCGCATTCATAGAACTATCATAAGAAAATAAACATTAATTAAAGTATATGTTATAGATTTCGGATAATACTGCCTATGTTGTGCTTTGTGACAAAGCTAAACATAGCCGGTCCCAAGCCCGGATAAAAGGAGAGGGTTGTGTTAGGCCATCGACAGCCAACGTAAAACTTAGTCGAATCTCTATGACATGGATCAACGACGTAATAATGCTAATGCTAGGTCGTTGCCCAAAAGCAACGCGCTGTATAGCTCGAGTACAGTGTCAAAAGAGCAAGGGCCACTGCATCGCTGCCTGGATGTAGTGAAAAATAAGCAAGGGTTCCCACATTTTTGTGAACGAGTATAGGTAAAGAAGCTAGCTCACGAGAGTAGGATTCGCTTTGGAACTTGTAATATAGGCACACTTACAGGTAAATCAATGGAAATAGTTGACACTATGATTAGGAGGAGGATCAATTTCATGTGCCTACAAGAAACTAAGTGGGTGGGAGAAAAGGCAAAGGAATTAGACTCTTCGGGTTTTAAGCTTTGGTACACTGGCAAAGTAAAATCGAGAAATGGGGTGGGCATAATTGTGGATAAATATTGGAAGACTGACATTGTGGATGTAAAAAAGGTTGGAGATAGGATCATTGCCCTAAAATTTGTAGTGGAACAAGACACCTTTAATGTGATTAGTGCTTACGCACCTCAGGTAGGGTTAGAAGAACACTTCAAGGTAAACTTTTGGGAGGATTTAGAAGGCCTAATTCAGGAAATACCGCTAGGTGAAAAGATTTTCTTAGGAGGTGATCTAAATGGGCATGTAGGGAGGGCACCTAGAGGTTACGACGGTTTTCATGGGGGATATGGCCCAGGGGAGGTAAATGGTGAGGGCAAGTCTATTTTGGACTTTTCATCTGCCTTCGATCTTACTATAGCCAATACGTGTTTTAGGAAACGTGAGGAGCATCTTATCACGTACAAAAGTGGGGTGACAAGCTCTCAAATAGACTTCCTTCTTATTAGGAGATCGGATAGAAAGATTTGCTTGGACTGTAAAGTCATACCTGGAGAGAGCTTGACTACCCAACATAGAGTCTTGGTCATGGATGTAAGATTTAAAAGGAGTGTGAAGAGAAGAGGCCACGAAAAGGTTTCAAGGATCAAGTAGTTGCAACTGAAGGGTGAAAAACAAAGGATCTTCCAACACAAGGTTTTGGAGGGAGGGTTTTGGGAGGCAAACGAAAGTGCAAATGATATGTGGGACAAGATGGCCAAGGGGATTAGGAAGGTAGCTATAGAGACGCTTGGTGAATCAAGAGGATTCGAACCTAAGGGTAAAGAATCCTGGTGGTGGGATGAAAGTGTGCAAGCTAAGGTTAGGGTTAAAAGGGAATGTTTTAAAGCTTGGTCTTTATGTAGAAATGCTGAAAATTGGGAAAATTATAAGGTGGCCAAAAAAGAGACCAAGAAGGCAGTGAGCGAAGCTAGAACTAAAGCTTTTGATAGGTTGTACCAATCCTTAGGCACCAAAGATGGTGAGAAATCTTTTTATAGGCTTGCTAAAAATAGGGAAAGAAAGACAAGAGACTTAGACCAAGTGAAGTGTAATAAGGATGAAGAAGGTAAAGTTTTGGTTAAGGAACAAGATATTAAAGATAGATGGAAGAATTATTTCCACAAGTTATTTAATGAAGGATTTGAAGTTTTATCATGCTCACAGGTGCTTGACATCAGAGAGGAGGACCAAAATTACACTTTTTATCGTAGAATCCAAGAGCATGAGGTAAAAGAAGCTTTGAGAAGGATGGATAATGGCAAGGCAGTTGGACCGGACAATATACCTGTGGAGGTATGGAAGAGTCTAGGAAATAGAGGCATTAGATGGCTCACGAAGTTTTTTAACGAGATTATGAGGTCAAAGAAAATGCCGGACGAATGGAGGAGAAGCACTTTAGTTCCGATTTACAAGAACAAGGAAGATATACAAAATTGCGCAAATTATAGGGGGACTAAACTTATGAGTCATACTATGAAGCTATGGGAAAGGGTGCTTGAACGGAGACTAAGAAAAGAAACCAAAATCACCGACAACCAATTTGGTTTTATGCCCGGGAGGTCGACCATGGAAGCAATTTACTTGCTACGACGAGTGATGGAACAATATCAGAGAGATCAAAAATATTTACACATGGCCTTCATTGATTTGGAGAAAGCGTATGATAGGGTGCCAAGAGAGGTTTTGTGGAAAGCCCTAGAAAAGAAAGGTGTTCGGATTGCCTATATTTGAGCTATCAAGGATATGTATGTGGGGGCCATGACTAGTGTGAGAACGCAGGGTGGAGCCACAGAAGATTTCCCAATAACCACAGGTTTGCACCAGGGGTCAGCTTTAAGCCCCTATCTTTTTACCTTGGTCTTGGATGTACTTACGGAGCACATTCAAGAGCCAACACCGTGATGCATGCTTTTCGCAGACGATATAGTCCTAGTTGGAGAGTCGAGAGATGATATAAATGGAAGGTTGGAGACTTGGAGACAAGCTTTAGAAGCACATGGCTTCCGATTGAGTAGAAGCAAGACGGAGTATATGGAATGTAAGTTTAGCAAAAGGCGAAACACCTCTAGCTTAGAGGTGAAAGTTGGAGACCACAACATACCACAAGTCACACGGTTTAAATATCTTGGGTCTATTATACAAAATGACGGAGAAATCGAGGGAGATGTAAACCATTGGATTCAATCAGGGTGGTCGAAATGGAGGAAGGCTTCGGGTTTTTTGTGTGATAAAAAGGTACCTCTTAAGCTAAAGGGAAAATTTTACCGTACAGCTATTAGACCGGCGATGTTGTATGGGACGGAGTGTTGGGCGGTAAAAAATCAACACGAGAGTAAAATCAATGTAGCAAAGATGAGAATGTTGCGCTGGATGAGCGGAAAAACTAGACATGATAGGATTAGGAATGATAGCATTAGAGAGAGAGTTGGGGTAGCACCTATTGTAGAAAAGATGGTTGAATCTCGACTTAGGTGGTTTGGGCATGTATGGAGGAGACCTTTAGATTCTGTAGTAAGGAGAGTGGATCAAGTGTAGGGCAATCCAATAGCTAGAGGCATAGGTAGGCCAAGAAAAACTATAGGAGAAACTATTAAGAAAGATTTGGAGGCCAATGATTTAACTGTTAACATGATTCTTGATAGAACATTATGGCGCCGTATGATCCATGTAGCCGACCCCACCTAGTGGGATAAGGCTTGGTTGTTGTTGTTGTTGTTATAGATTTCGGATAAAAACACATAAAGCATTAATAGTAAACACAAATCAATTATTTCAATTGTAAATATAGAAAAACACAAGTAATTGAATACCTCAGATGCAACAAAAAACTTGACCAATCTTCTTGGCTAGGGGATGAAGTTACCGGGGGACTCATCCACTGTTTGAACCTCCTCAGTAGGCACAGATACTCGAGCATCAACATCTCGAATATCTTCAACCTACACCCTCACCTGATCATCCGCTAATGTACGGTGGTGTATGGTATTCCCCAAATTGTGTGCCCTCCCCAATGCCACTAAGCGGCGATCATGATGATCATCAACATATATCTCACCCCTATCAAGATCCTCCTCATCATCATCAAGCTGATGAGGAGGATCACATGAGCCCTTAGTGCTCACATGGCCAGAGGATTGGACGTCTGTGTTTTGCATGGACATACCAGCCAAAGCTGCTAGTTGCTGGGAAAACTACTGGGTCATCTCCTGTCTAAGCTCATCTGCAATCTCCCGTTTTAGCCGTTCTTTATATCCATAATCATCCCTGTGGCGTCGGTGTGAAGATAAACCATAGTATTGGCGAATGTCAATGCCCCATCCAACACCAATCACACTGCCCGGGTGGTTTTGTTTACCGATGGCAACAACTAAGATATCCTAGCGGCCTTCAGGAACAAAGGTTCCTTGAGTGGCCTGTTCGTCCAATCCTATAACATGTAGATATTACGTCACATTACAATTAGGTAACATTACAATTAGGTAACATTGTTAAAAGCACAATTATAATTCAAACTATACTTACAATCTTCTCAGCTACTTGGTGTGCCTCCTCAGATGTATATTGTCTCGTACTTCATTGTCGGGCTCTGATAAACGATGGCACGGGGGTGGAGGTGGATCAACAACTTCTGGACGATTTTCAGCGATGGGATCAGCCTGAAATGCTTCTAACTGATGTCTTTTCTTTTCCTCTTCCTGTTAAGCCTTTTATATCCCCTACGAGACAATATATGGGGGTTGAGATTCTTACTTTGGATTTCCTTCCCCTTATTCCTCTTCACCTGTTATAAATAAAAGACATTTAAATTACATAAGAAAATTAATAAGATTAAATAAATTAATTAAATTTAGAGACAACTCAATTAAGTTAACCTGAAAGCTGGGATCATGTCGTCTCTGAACAAAGCGATCCCACGTCTCCACATCAAGAAAAAGGTACACCTCAAGTGGGTTCTTCTAACTCAGATTGAATATGTAGTTTCTGCCTAGGTCCGTCTTAAATGCCCTCCAACGCTCACTTGTATACTTTATCAAACGCCTCCTCATATTCTTGGTATCCGGCACGTCAAAGGTGAGCTACATTAACACCAAGAAAATCAAGGAATTAGTGTATGATATTAATAAGATTAAAAAAAATAGATACAAACAAAGAGTGTAAAAGTATAGATACCAGAATACTATCTCATATATGATCCTTCAAACCCTCCGGTACATTTTTCCAATTCTCAATAAGTATACTAGGCTTGTTTCGAGCAAGGGTCCCCACAAAACTGTTAAACTGATCGACCATTGGCCCTATAGGATTGAGGTCAAGATCAAACTAGATTCTTATCCTTTGATTTGCACCACGATTGACGGTCAAATTCTTCATACGTGTGGCACGTCTACCCTTTCTGCCCATCGACTTTGTATAGAAGGAAAACTTATTGATA
Source organism: Sophora flavescens (assembly GCA_030762895.1). Lineage (NCBI taxonomy): Eukaryota > Viridiplantae > Streptophyta > Magnoliopsida > Fabales > Fabaceae > Sophora > Sophora flavescens. The sequence continues at coordinate 185,867,086 of CM061063.1, read as the reverse complement.
TCGTACCCACTCCAGCATATGACATCAAAGTTAGGCCCCTGTGCTAACCATTTTAATGTATCAGAAGCAGTACCATCATTTGCAATTTTTTCTTTAAACCAGTTCAAGAAAGTCTTATTATGCTTGTTCAAACACCATTTTTCATTCATGCGAGGGTAAGTTTCATTGATGATGTTTTTGTGCTCACATAAGTATGGTTCAACCTCATCAGTGTTATTCAATATATACAAATGTACTTGAAGCACTTCCTCTCAATCCATTCTCTTAACAGTAATACCTCGTGTACCCTTACCATCATATCTTCCTTCATGATGAGACTTTGGAAGCCCTAAAGGTTCCGCTTCTGACACGTAGTCTGTATAAAACTCAATAGCTTCTTCTTCAATGTAGCTTTCAATAATAGATGCTTCAGCACGGTGTGGATTCTTCATATACCCTTTCAAGATCTTCATGTATCGTTCAACCGGGTACATCCACCTTAAATAAACGGGACCACACAATCTAATATCCCTCACTATATGAACAATCAAATGAACCATGATGTCAAAAAATGAAGGGGGAAAATACATCTCCAATTGGCACATGATAATGGCTACCTCATTTTCCAAGTCATCCAACTTTTTAGTGTCAATGACCTTGCTACATATAGCATTGAAGAATAAGCACAACCTAGTAATGGCATGCCTGACTTTTTTAGGCAAGATGTCACGAATGGCCACCGGTAGTAGTTGTTGCATCAAGACATGGCAATCATGAGACTTTAAGCCAACTAATCTGAGATCTTTCATTGAGACAAGTCTCTTGACATTTGAAGAGTAACCATGTGGCACTTTGACACCCCGTAGAAACTCACATAAACTTTTTTTCTCTTTTTTGATAAAGAATGACATGCTGGGGACAAATAAGTCTTCTTGCCCCCCCCCCACTTTATGTGGAGCTAACTGCTCTCATATACCCATCACAACTAGATCCAGACGGGAATTCACACCATACTTTGTCTTGCCCTGAATGTTGAGAATCGTTCCGATTAAACTGTCACACTTATTTTTCTCCACATGCATCTCATCAATACAATGTCTTACATCAAGCTTGCACCAGTATGGAAGATCAAAGAATATCGACCACTTCTTCCATATGTTCTTCTCAGTAGCCCTCTTTTGGGTCTTCCCATAGATAACATTAATGTCCTTAACAAGTTCATAAACTTGCTCTCCAGACAAGGCCACCAGAGCAATTTCATTCTCCGGAAGTCCATTGAAAGCTTTTCTCAATCTACGATAAGGGTGATTACATCGGAGAACCCTCCGATCTCCAAGGTAAACTGTCTTCCTTCCATGTTGCAGCTGATGGTAGCATGTGCCTTCTTCACATATTGGACATGATTTATGCCCCTTAACACTATACCCGCACAGGTTCCCATATGCTGGAAAGTCATTGATGGTGTAAAATAACATGGCACGTATTTTTAATGTCTCACGGAAATACCTGTCAATCACATCAACGTCTTCATCCCACAACATTCTCAAGTCTTCAATCAAGGGACTCAGATAAACATCAATATCATTTCCTGGTTGTTTTGGACCTGAAATCATCATACTTAACATAATGTATTTGTGCTTCATGCACAACCAAGGAGATAGGTTGTAAATTACCAGGAGAACAGGCCATGAACTATGAATACTACTTAAGTTTCCATATGGATTCATTCCATCAGTAGCAAGTCTAAGCCTGAGGTTTCTAGGCTCATTGCCAAAATCCGGAAACAAACTATCAATTCTCTTCCATTGCAAAGAATCAGCCGGATGGCGAAGCTGTCCATCACATTTCCTCTCATCTGTATGCCATATAATGTTCTTTGCGTCATTTACATTAGAAAAGAATGGCTTGAACCGTGGAATTACCGGAAGATACCATAACGCCTTCGCAGGAGGACCCTTGATGACCACATCACAACTAGAATCACCATCCTTCACTTTGTAGCATGATACCCCACACCCGGGGCACTCGTGCATCTCTTCAAAATCTTTCCAGTACAATATACAATCATTGGGGCATGCGTGTATTTTCTTATACTCCATACCCATCGGACACAATATCTTCTTCACCTCATAGTTTCGGGATGGCAATGTGTTACCTTCTGGAAGCATATCTTTCAACAACTCAAGCAATTCAGTAAAGCTTTTATCGCTCCTCCCATTTCTCGCCTTCACATTGAACAATGTTAACACCGCTGACAATAGTGTGAAATTAGTGCACCCAGGATGCAAAGCCACTACCGCATCACTGTACAAAGTATCATACACACACTAGTGCAGAAAATGGATTTCACATCGATGTTTTTTGGCTTTTCACATCGGTTTTATAACCGATGTCAAAAATTCTATTTCAGCAAGACAATAAATCATGTTCAGCACTTTCCACATCGGTTTCTGAAAAAACCGATGTGGTAACCCCACTTTCCACAGCAGTTATTTTAAAAACCGATGTGGAAACCAACATTTCACATCGGTTTTAAGAATAACTGATGTGGAAAGTGGGGTTACCACATCAGTTTTTTAAGAAACCGATGTGATATGGGTTATCACATCGGTATTTTCAGAAACCGATATGAAAGTTTTTTTTTAAAAAAAAAAACCCCTTTACAGTAGTGACAGTCCTTTCCCATGTTTCAGTAATCCAGATCAATACAGAATCTAAATATTCTCAACACAATCACTTTTGTACAACCAAAACACACTAAATTAAAAGATTACAAAAAATAAATATATTCAATTACATTCAGACAACAAAGATAATTGGAAACCAAAAAGCTACATATGATATATTATAGATTTCATGTCAAAACACATATCATTCAAAAGTACACTATAGCTAGTACATGATGCGTTTATAAACTAACTACATACAAACTATGGTTGGTACACTTCAAGAAAGAAAGTTGTCCAACGCATCCTTATGTTATTGATGTTGGCATCAGAGAGTGGAGTCGGATTGTTGAATATCTGCAAGTTTAATTGGATATAAGATTATATCTTTTAAGTAATAAACTAAAATAAAAACATATAACGAGTCTATAACTGTTACAACTAATTGTGTTACCAATTAGCATTTACCTCCTACCATCTTTCAACGATACCGGAGGAGATAATTTCGATCATCCACTTCATCACATAATATCCACATTCCCATCATCCACGTTGTATATGGGACTACGTACAAATGAAACCCAATTAGAACATAAGGAATTAAATAGAAATCAATAATTATACCCACTGCGCTTGAAGCATTTGTACTAATAAATATCTTACGTTAGGAATAATCCATCTAATAGCCCAACGCCTTTCACCACACAGCATGTGGATTGCATCAATAGAACTATCATAAGAAAATGAACATTAACTAAAGTATATCTTATAGATTTTAGATGATTAAAACAACTTCATTACTAATTATAAATTATTTTAATGCTTACGTTTCCATGATGATCTTCAGTTGCTTAGCCGGCTTATTTCCTATCGAGAAGAAGAAGACCACGACATTCAACCGAGGGCACAAGATCAACAATTGCCAATGTTTACTGCATTTGCGGAACAATTAGTAACTAAGTCATATATAGTATGTTATAATTAAATAACTGGTACTTACTTATTGAGATAAGGCGCAAGGTAGAACTGATGATCATCTCGGGCAAGTATATCACGTATGGTGGCGATCAGGACTTCTGATGGTAGGAGAACATCACCCTAAATGAGCATGGGGTCAATGAACCCATAAAGGGTGAGGTTGCCCTGATCAACTAACACGCGATGCAGATACCTAATATATTGATAAAACATGTGAATTATCATAGCATTTAAAATTTAATTACTTAACTTACAAATAAAATGTACTTACGTGCACCATAACGAGATGTGTGCAGCACTAGCCATTTCACGATAGAGCACCATCTCCATAATTTGCTTCTTTGGGATATACAGATCGTCACCTGGCCTGGCATCATGTTCCAACCTTACCAAAGGTGCGTCAGTCTCCATGGTCACAACCTGTACAGCCAGACGTTTAAAAACACCACCGGATCCCTTTTGTCAATCCCCTAAACAACAAATATAATCATTGGTAATCACAGTTAAGTTATTTCATTCGTAATTAATTGAATGGTTAAATGAATACCTTGGCATGAGCAGACTTCTCTGGTCTTCCTGGATTCGACCTTTTAGGCAGAATATCATTTCCAACATCCTAAAAAAAGCATTATATTTAAACAATAATAAATAATTTCAACTATAAATATAGAAAAACACAACTAATTGAATACCTCAGATGCAACAAGAAACCTGACCAATCGTCTTGGCCAGGGGATGAAGTTACCAGGGGCCTGGCCCACTGTTTGAACTTCGTGGGCACAGGGACTCGAGCAGCAGCATCTCGAATAATCTCAACCATGACCTTCACCTGATCATCCGGTAATAAACGGTGGTGTATGGTATTACCTAAGTTATGTGCCCTCCCCAATGCCACTAAGCGGCGATCATGATGATCATCAACATACAACTCACACCTATCAGGGTCGTCATCATCATCATCATCATCATTTTCAGGCTGATGAGGAGGATCACATGAGCCCTTAGTGCTCACATGGACAGAGAGTTGGAAAACTGTGTTTTGCTGGGACATAGCAGCCATTATTGCTAGCTGTTGGGAAAACTGCTGGGCCATCTCCTATCTAAGCTCATCTGTAATCTCCCGTTTTAGCCGCTCTCTATCTGCATCAACATCCCTGTGGCGTTGGTGTGAAGATGAACCATGGTATTGGCGAATGCCAATGCCCCATCCAACACAAATGACACGGCCCAGGTGGTCTTGTTTACCGATGGCAGCAGTTAAGATATCCTCGCATCCTCTAGGAACAAAGGTTCCTTGAGTGGCCTGCTCGTCCAAGGCATCCTACAACATATAAAATATTAGGTCATATTACAATTCGTTAACATTGTTAAAATCATAATTACAATTCAAACTATACTTACAATCTTCTTAGCTGCTAGGCGGGCCTCCTCAGATGTATATTGTCCCGTACTTCTTTGTCGGGCCCTCTTCCATTTACAATGGCATGGGGGTGGAGGTGGATCAACAACTTCTGGACGATTATCAGCTGTTGGATCTGCCTAAGATGCTTCTTGCTGAAGTCTTTTCTTTTCCTATTCCACCATTGTCAGGTCAAGTTTTTTATATCCCCCACAAGACAATATATGGGGGTAGACATTCTTGTTTTGGTTTTCCTGCCCCTTTTTCCTCTTCTCCTGTTATAAATAGATGACAATTAAATTACATAAGTAAATTAATAAAATTAATGAAATTACATAAATTTAGAGACAACTCAAATAAGTTAACCTGAAAGCTGGGATCATGTCGGCTCTGAACAAAGCGATCCCACGTCGCCTGGTCAAGAAACGGGTACATCTCAAGTGGGTTCTTTTCACAGCTTGGCTTGAATACATAATATCTGCCCAGGTCCACCTTAAAAGCCCTCCAACGCTCACCAGCATACTTTATCAAACGCTTCTTCATATCCGTCGTATCCGGCAGGTCAAAGGTGAGCTACATTAACACCAAAAGAATCAACGAATTACTGTATGATATTAATAAGATTAAAATAAAGTAGACACAAACATAGGACGTAAAAGTATAGATACCAGAATATTATCCCATATCCGATCCAGCACGCCCTGCGGTACATCTTTCCAACGCTCAATAAGTATACTAGGCTTGCTTCGAGCAAGGGTCCCCACAAAAATGATAAACTGCTCTGCCATTGGCCCAATAGGATTGAGTTTAGCATCAAAGTTGATTCTTATCCTTTGATTTGAACCACGGTTGGCAGTCAAATTCCCCATTCATGTGGCACGTCTACCCTTTCTACCCGTAGACGGGGTCTCCGACCCGCTGCATGAAGGAGGGACATCCTCAGGATCAGTCATGTATACCTGTTTATACAAAAAAAACAAAATTGTCAGTATGTCTGGATAAATATCAAACATAACTTACAAATATCGATCAACGTAAGCATAACTTATAAATATCAACGTAAACATATAATATGACTTTAAACATAACTCAAACTAAACTTACATTGTGGTCAAGTAGTAAAGTTCTCCCATAACCCTTCTTGGTTATCATTACGAGTAGCATGTACATCGTCCACTTCATTTTCCTCATTGAAATTAAGCACCCGTGTTGAGAAAGAAGGAGTATCATAAATATCAAGAGTTGAATCTTGATTTTCCTCACTACCAATATATATGTTTTATCCCTGGAGAACCACAGACCACCTTTTGTTAGAAGGATCACGGATATAAAACACTTGTTTTGCTTGGGATTCCATGATGAAAGGCTCTTCTTTGTTACCTACCTTATTAAGGTCCACCAATTTGAATCCTAACTCATCGGTTTGCACACCGTTGTTACTTTCGACCCACTAACATTTAAAAACAGGCACTCTAAACTTCGTGTAATCAACCTCCCAGATCTCTTCAATGATTCCAAAGTATGAAACGGATGCCATAACAGGGTTTTTATCTTTCGAACTAGAGAAATTCATGGACTCAGCGACGACCATAACCCTACTGTTTTGCATAGTACTTTTGTCATCCTGGGACTTTGTATAGAAGGAAAACTTATTGATATCATACCCACTCCAGCATATGACATCAAAGTTAGGCCCATGTGCTAGCCATTTTAATGTGTCAGAAGCAATACCATCCTTTGCAATTTTTTCTTTAAACCAGTTCAAGTCTTATTATGCTTGTTCAAACACCATTTTTTATTCATTCTAGGGTAAGTTTCATTGATGATGCTTTTGTGCTCACATAAGTATGGTTCAACCTCATCAATGTTATTCAATATATACAGATGTGCTTGAAGAACTTCCTCCCGATCCATGCTCTTAACAGTGATACCTCGTATACCCTTACCATCATATCTTCCTTCATGACGAGACTTCGGAAGCCCTACAGGTTCCGCTTCTGACATGTAGTCTGTACAAAACTCAATAGCTTCTTGTGCAACATACCTTTCAACAATAGATGCTTTGGGACGGTGTGGATTCTTCATATATCCTTTCAAGATCTTCATGTATTGCTAAACCGAGTACGTCCACCTTAAATAAATGGGGCCACACAATCTAATCTCCTTCACTAGTTGAACAATCAAATGAACCATGATGTCAAAAAATGAAGGTGGAAAATACATCTCCAATTGGCACAAGATAATGGCTGCCTCATTTTCCAAGTCATCCAACTTTTTAGTGTCAATGACTTTGCTACATATAGCATTGAAGAATAAGCATAACCTAGTAATGGCATGTCTGACTTTTTTAGGCAAGATGTCACGAATCGCCACCGGTAGTAGTTGTTGCATCAAGACATGGCAATCATGAGACTTTAAGCCAACTAAATTGAGATCTTTCATTGAGACAATTCTCTTGATATTTGAAGAGTAACCCTGTGGCACTTTGACTCCCCGTAGACATTCACAGAAACTTCCATGCTCTTTTTTTGATAAAGTATGACATGCTCGGGTAAATAAGTCTTCTTATCCCCCACTTTATGTGGAGCTAACTTCTTTCGTATACCCATCACAACTAGATCCAGACGAGCATTCACACCATCCTTTGTCTTGTCTTGAATGTTGAGAAGCATTCCGATTAAACTATCACACACATTTTTCTCCACATGCATCACATCAATACAATGTCTTACATCAAGCTTGCACCAGTATGGAAGATCAAAGAAGATCGACCTCTTCTTCCATATATTCTTCTCAGTAGCCTTCTTCTTCCTATAGATAACATTAGTGTTCTTCATCCGTTCATAAACTTGGTCTCCGGTCAAGGCCATCGGAGCAATTTCATTCTCCGGAAGTCCATTGAAAGCTTTCCTAAATCTACGATAAGGATGATTATGCTGGAGAAATCTCAGATGCCCAAGGTAAACTTTCTTCCTTCCATGTTGCGGTTGATGGCGACATGTGCCTTCTTCACATATTGGACATGCTTTATGCCCCTTAACACTATACCCGCACAGGTTCCAGTATGCTGGAAAGTCATTGATGGTGCAAAATAACATGGCACGCAATCTGAAAGTCTCATGGCAATACCCGTCCATCACATCAACGCCTTCATCCCACAACATTCTCAAGTCTTCAATCAAGGGACTCAGATAAACATCAATATCATTTCCTGGTTGTTTTTGACCCGAAATCATCATACTTAACATAATGTATTTAAGCTTCATGCATAACCAAGGAGACAGGTTGTAAATTACCAGGAGAACAGGTCATGAACTATGAATACTACTTAAGTTTCCATATGGAATCATTCCATCGGTAGCATGTCCAAGCCTGAGGTTTCTGGGCTCATTGCTAAACTCCAGAAATAACCTATCAATTCTCTTCCATTGCAAAGAATCAGTCGGATGACGAAGCTGTCCATCACATTTCCTCTCATCTGCATGCCATCTAATATTCTTTGCATCCTTTTCATTAGCAAACAATCACTTGAACAGAGGAATTACTGGAAGATACCATAACACCTTCGCAGGAGGACCCTTGGTGACGGCATCACAACTAGAATCACCATCCTTCACTTTATAGCGTGATACCCCACACCTAGGGCACTCGTGCATATCTTCAAACTCTTTCCTATACAATATGAAATCATTGGGGCAAGTGTGTATTTTCTTATACTCCATACCCATCGGAGACAATATCTTCTTCGCCTCATAGTTTCGGGACGGTAATGTGTTACCTTCTGGAAGCATGTCTTTCAACAACTCAAGCAATTCGGTAAAGCTTTTACTGCTCCACCCATTTCTCGCCTTCACATTGAACAATCTTAACACCACAGACAACCGTGTGAAATTAGTTCACCCCGAATACAAAGCCACTTTCGCATCACTGCACAAAGTATCATACACATGTGCTCGCCGAAAATACTCTTGCCCAACATCACGGATCATGTCCTCTAGTCCATCGTCCATATCCTCATCATCAACTTCCTCTCTTTATGACACCCTCGGCCTGTCTAACGATTCACCATGACATATCCATATTGTATAACTCTTGCAAATCCCCTCACAAATAAGATGCTCCCGTATCTCCTCTGCTTCTAGTCGTCTCTCATTCAAACAGTTAACACAAGGAGAATGAAACCTTCGTTACCACTACCAGGAGCATTTGTTTTTGCAAATTGTAGAAAATCTTCCACTCCATTCTCATACTCATCACTTGTCCGTCTAGCATTCATCCAACCGTGATCCATGACTAAAACCAATAACTTCGTACTTAGTACAAGATCTTCATCAACTACTTCTTATGACAGGGTATGGCCCTATCCTATTCGAGAAGAAACTTGTTCAACAGTCGGTTAACAGTTAGTCCTTAACTCTCATGCTCATACTCGACGAAATTTCGGCAGCATTTCCCTTCGGTCTCCGACGTACACGACTTGAACGCGATGACATCCACCACGATAAAGTATGCACCCTGAGAACGAAAGGAAATGTATCAATCCAAACTTTCATCAAGTATATAACATGAGAATCAATGAATAACTATTTTAACTGAATGAAGAAAAAGTTTTTTTCCCAAACTGTCCAACTTTAGACAATTCAAGATCCAATACAACGAGCGGTAACTTAAGCACGTACATGTGTGCTCATTAGTATTGCATCTCAAATGGGAAACTAAGGCTTTACTAATTAATTAACATTAAGAAAATTAATAAAACATTCCAATCCCTAAATCAAAGCAAACAAAAATCAAAATAAGCAATAGTTAATATACCAGCTGCTTTTTTAAGTCACAAACTGAAAATAATAACAAAATAACTGTCTAAAGGCATTGACAATTAATAGTCATCTTTGAAGAGTTGTAGGATAAGTAAAGAGTTCCATAATTTGAACATCGAAAATTCAACCACCAGTTAGACTCAAATCAAAGTCAGATTCAAACAAAGACTAATAACACCCCTGATAATCAAAAATCGCAAAGCAATAGGTAATAATTACCATACCCTCAAAAGTGGAAAAAAATATTAATGAAAAAGCTTTACATAACATGAGGAAAACTCATCACTGTAGTTTTGAACACATTTTTAAGCACACACCAAACTTACAACAAATCCCACATAGCATTGGATAAAAAAAATAACTCGGCATTCATGATTCTTCAATCCCAATCAACAAAAAATCAACAAGTTCCAATTCATTTACTTTTATTCAAAACCAAAAAATGGAAAAACCATTACTGACCAGAGTTAAGGTTCAAAGTAAATATTGTACCTTGCAAGTAATGAGGGCAAGATAGGTAATAGCTAAAGGGAAATCCTGAACCACAAATGTGACCACTAATTAGTACCACAGCAAGCCCTTTGCACGGCCCTGAAATGAGAAAATTTAGTCAAAAAATCGAAATGGGTTGAAGAAGCTTCCATTGTACTTTCCCAATGCTCAGATTCCTTTGAAACATGGTATAAGAGGTGCATTACCTGAGATGACTAAGCGGCGGAGCAAGCAGAGAAAACGGTGGAGCAAGTGGAGCAAGCGTCGGACAATGGGCTTCGAGGCTACAGGAAGCAGCGGAGCAAGCGGAGGCTACAGGGTCACGACACGAAGCGGCGGAGCAAGCGGAGGGGCTTCGAGGCTGATGTGACAGCGGAGGACGCGGCGGAGCGAGCAAGAATGGAGGTGTGAAGGTTACGGAACACGTATGCAACAGAGAAAATATTGGGTTTCAGACATTTAGTGGATGAATAAATGAAAACAAAATGAAAATACACATCGGTTATATCCAAAACCGATGTGTTATATTGCTTTTCCACATCGGTTAATAACAAAACCGCTGTTAAAAATGTTGCTGCTTAAAAAAATTCAATTTTTTTGTTCAATCTTCCATATCGGTTATAATAAAACCGATGTGTAATCTTATGGCTGATTAAAAAAAATTTGTTTTTGTTTCCCTTTTCCACATCGGTTATCATAAAACTGATGTCTACAATTGATGTTTTTCACTATTCCACATCGGTTATACTAAAACCGATGTATAATCTTATGTCTGATAAAAAAAATTTGGTTTCACTTTTCACATCGGTTTTTATAAAAACCGATGTTAAATATTTTATCACATCAGTTTTTATTATAACCGATGTTAAAATATTTCAGTTTAATTTCAAAAATGCCACCGCCTCCTTTTTAACATCGGTTTTGTTAAAACTGATGTTAAAACCCCAATGTTAAATGCATATTTTGCACTAGTGGCGGGGTAGAGGGTGTCAATCCCTCGGCGCTACATGATTACAACTCAAAACACGGAAAAATAAAATAGAAAACTAATTGCTGGTTACTTTCGGAAAATAAATTATTTCTTATTCTGGTTCGAAAAACTGGTGAAAAAAAACTTTTGCCTTATACATAAGAACATCATCTGCATATATATATATATATATATATATATATATATATATATATATATATATATATATATATATATATATATATATATATATATATATATATACATATACATACATACATACATACATATATATATATATATATATATATACACACACACACACATCCATACAACTGCACGTTTCCAACATACTTACATCATTTGTTTTCATTTCCACAATCAGGACCCTTATAGTTACGGGTCATTGGTCAGAGTTTGAACATTTGTAAAGAAATACATACATAACATATACAGTACCAAAAATAAAAGGGTTTAGAAGAGAACCAATATTACAAAAAGGATGTGGCTCTCATCAGCCTGATATACAGCTAAAAGAAGTTAACTCTACCCCTATTAGACAATAACCTAAGATGGTCAATGTAGTGGAACCCGTTAGGGAGACATCCATGAACATCCCTATCTGGAGAAGGATCGGGTGAACCTCCTCCGATATCCGCATCAGTGATGGGATCAACAACATCATCATCCAGGGGATGATACTCTACCCCCTCCTCAGCATCCTCTACTGGATCCTCTTCAATCAGATCTTCTTCTTCAGGGTCTTCTTCAATCATCACATCATAATCATCATCGTCATCTCCAACAAGAAGAACAATGGGTGCAGGTAACTCTGGTACAGGAGATGCAGGTGCTGATCCCGGTGCAAACTGTAGTGGTGGAGGCTGGTGATAAGTATTTCCTGTCTACACCAGGGTCCTCAAGAGAAACCATATAGGAGGTAATGGTACTTCAACTGTACTGATGTTGTGAGTACAAGACGTCGTCCTTGCTTCTATTCCCTTCGTAGTGAGTAAAGGTCCGGTATATACAGTGCTTCGGGCCCCCAGGTTTATGACCCAAGCGCCACCGTCGTCTCTATGCTCAAAACCCAGTCCCATGAACCCCGAGAGGGTTAGATGGTTCATCGGGTCCATCTATATACGCATAACAATTTACCATAAAGACAACCAAACAAAAAAAAACAAAGGTCAGATACCAATATATGAGTTTTATCATAGCAATCATATACACGACTCACAAGACAACAGCATTTGACAACAATTCATAATATAACATCGTAATTATATCACAGGGATTCATTCTCGACAACTAAATGCATTTTGTAAAACCTTTCATGTCACTTCAGTATTCACTATCTATTTCATAATTCTCCGGAGATCCTAACTTCCCTTCGTCGAGCATGATAAGATTGCGATAATGCCTATAACACAATTGTTTCGCGTTGGGTCGGCCTCTCGTGGGATTGATCCTCAATTGTTCTAGGGTATTGCATCTCACCTAAATAACATTAAATAGTTCCCTATTGAGTATATTCGTGCAGGGTAACCAAGTTCCACGACCCGAGATTGTCACCCCGGGCATTTCGTGGATTTCGAGCCCGAATGTCCCTTATAACATCCCTGGCTGCTTCATGGATTGACAACTCTCAACACAAACCAACATGGGTCTTTTCAGTGTGCTTTATCTTTACTCACACGCTTCCTGGGAAAACTTCCCAGGAGGTCACCCATCCCAGAATTGCTCCAAGTCAAGCACGCTTAACTGTGGAGTTCTTAAGTGATGGGCTTCCAAAAAGAAGATGCATCTTGTTTTCGGTAGCCCATGACTTAAGAACTCCACAGTTAAACGTGCTTGACATGAAGCAATTCTGGGATGGGTGACCTCCTGGGAAGTTTTCCTAGGAAGCGTGTGAGTGAGGACAAAGCACGCTGAAAAGACAAGTGTTGGTTTGTGGGGACAGTCGTCAATCCATAAAGCAGTCAGGGATGTTACAAATGGTATCAGAAGAGCACCTCTCCCAGTATGGTGTGGTTTAGGAACGAACCAAGCGGAAGCTGGTGGGCATGTGACACCCGGGGCTGACGAAGGCAGGGAGTAGTCGCCAGTACAATAAGGCACGGACATGGAGTGGCTCCTGGCAGGCTTCTAGGTGGAGGGGTACATGAATAAACCGATTGCACACCGGAATGAGAGGGATCCTGAGACTGTGTAGGTATGGGACTATACAGTTGTTGATGGCTTATATGAATTGATTTGTACTACCTATACTAATAAGATGCATCTTCTTTTCGATAGCCCGTCACTTAAAAACTCCACAGTTAAGCGTGCTTAACTTGGAGAAATTAAGGATGGGTGATCTCCTTTGGATGTTTTCCTAGGAAGCGTGTAAGTGAGGACAAAGCATGCTGAAAAAACAAGTGTTGGTTTGTGGGGACAGTCGTCAATCCATAAAGCAGTCAGGGATGTTACATCCCTATAGACCCAATGACCCAAGAACATATCTTTGGTTCGTAACTATCCAATTTCTCAATTCACCCTTTGTGAATTGTAGCTCGATACACCACGGCATGTCTGCCAGACTATGCATGTAAAACCAATGGTTTCTCATTTTGTTTTACTTTTTTGCTTCGTTCTTTCCTCTTCGAGGCTCAGAACTCCCGAATACTTTTATTAAGGTATTAAAATAATTTTAATACCAACTTGGGATTTTAAAACAGAAACGATGATTTAAAATCTCTTTCTCAAATGACCACTAGCCCGACGTCTCGGTAATCAAGGTTCTTATCAGCAGGAACACTAGCCCGGCTTCTTCGCAATCCGAATCCATCCCGATATCTCAACAATCTACATCCAGCCCGAATCTCAGTATCAACAATCTAGGTCCTTTCCTTTCCTCAAAACTCAAACAGGAACTCTAGGTCGTACTTCGGCAATCCAGACCTAGCCCATAATTTCGGCAATCCAGATCTAGCCCGTCGTTTCGGTAATCTAGCTCCTTTCCATTTTTCACTTTTCCAATTGGTTTTTCGTTCAGTGAAAACTAAATCGAAAAACAAAAATTCAAAAGTTTCAAAACTTTGTGACATAAATACGTTTCATTCTTGTAAATAAACTTTCATAGAAAATTTCATTCTTTAAAATCCATTTTCTGAAAACTTAGAAAACCACTGAAATCTTTTTCTGAACTTTAAACCAAATATAAAACTCTTGCAATTAAATTTATCAAAGAGAGCATTTTATCTAAACATTTCCATTTTTGAACAACTTTTTGTAAAACCTAAAAGAAAATCTTTGTTTTCATAAGACTTTTCCCTTCAAAAACTCTTTTAAAACTTTTCATGAATTTTGATGTCTTCCATGTTCTTTCTCTTCCAAATTTTTTTTTATCTATCACCACACTTTCATCATTAGAATTTTCTTCTCACTTTCTAAACAAAACATCACTTTTTCAATATTTCATGAGTTAAGGTATTTTAATGACTTAATCTTTATTAACAAGCAATGACCAGTGTCATGCCATCAGTCAATCACAATCAAGCAAAACAGTAACTATAATCAAATACATACATAGACCATTCACATCAAGCAACATCAACATATACATTTTCAATAATTATAATTATTATCACAACATATTTTCAATCAACATATTATCAAATCACACAAACAGGGTACATGACTAGCAAAAACTCCTCAAGCAAACTCCCTTTACCTCAAAGTATGAAATCTTGCCATGAAATTGATCGTCCAAGCTCCAGTTCCCTCCACCCAAAATCAAACAACAAACTATTCCACAAATCCTTCACAAAATAACATAGAACAAGTTAAATTTTGAAAAAATCAACTAGCTCACCTAAGAGTGAAATTCGACCTCTATAGGAAAATAGGCTCGGGATTTTTACTCAATTTAAGCTCTTGGACTTTGATCATATAGGTACTAGAGAGTCTAAAACAAGCATTAGATTTGAAAAATGGAGCAAAATCATCAAACCCTCCCTCTATGTGGGTTTCGGCCAATATAGGGTTTTCATGGGTTAGGGTTTTTATCTCATCAATACTCTTAAATTCATAGAGTTAGAACCTTAGATTGATGATCTAAATGATGATGGTACAAGAATCTCATGCATCAAAATCATGTTTGATACCATTTTCATGAACATAGAAAAATGGGTTTTTCAACAACAATGAACATGAAAGGAAAAGAATATGATGATCAAGAAGAAGAAAAGATGATCAATGATGATGTTACCTTAAGTGATGAAGATGGAAGAAGAAGATTTTGAATGATGCTTGATGATCTTGCACAAAGAGAACAACTTCGTGCTTAAGGAAGAATGTTATGTTTTCTTTGTGAGAAGAGAAAATGAAGCTCAAGTGTTTTTCGGAGGGGGGAGGGGGGGGGGGGGGGGTTTAAGGGGTAGAGTAGGAAAAAAAATATTGTTAAGGTCATGTTTGGATCTTTAAGCAAAACATTAAAAGGTTTTTAGTTAATATAAAAATCACATCTTTAAAGTTGTCATCGTGATTTTGATGAGTCATGATGTGACAATTTTCACAAATCCCTTCAATCACTTCCATCATCTCTCCTCCATATTATCTCTGCACCACATTCAGTTCTGTCGTTTACCCGACTTAAGGTTTTTACGTGCGTTTTGTTTGATTATTTCGCCCGAATAAAATATAATATTTATTTCGAGCGAAAATTTGGAAATGATCAATATCTCTTAAAAAGGGATTAGAATCATTGATGTTTTATTCACGGGTCAAATTTTGGTTTTCTGATCAGTGAAAACGCAGATCGGTTTTCGTCTGAATTTTCAACCCAAAATTTTACTGGAACTTTTCACCGTCAAGTATGATCTATATATGATTTTGTTTTAGTCAAAATCATTTTCTAGGTTCTGGATAAAAATATAAATACATAAATATCCTTACAGATATTGGAAAACAGTGAAAATCGGGGTGTTACAGTTTCTGAGAGAGCTTAAGGATAAACAGGTTCGAGATCAATATCTGCAAGAGGTGAATAGAGGTTTATATGAGGGTAAGGTTTCTGATTCAGTAGAGTTTCAGATGGTGTGTTGAAGTTTATAGATCAGATATGTGTGCCAGAGGATATAGAACTTAGGAAGATGATCTTGGAGGAGGCGCATAAGAGTAAATTAAGTTTTCACCCCGGAGCCACGAAGATGTATCAGGATTTGAAGAGGAGGTTTTGGTGGTCAAGAATGAAGAAGGAAGTGGCAGAGTATGTTTTATCTTGCCTAGTGTGTCAAAAGGCTAAGATAGAACATCAGAAGCCTGCTGATCTGTTGCAGTCCTTGGAGAGTGCAAGTAAGATAGCATAGCTATGGATTTTGTGGTTGGATTATCACGAAATCGGAAGAGGCATGATGCGATTTGGGTTATTATCGATAGGTTGGCGAAGTGTGCTCACTTCCTACCTATTGGTGAGAGTTACAGTTTGGAAAGGTTGACCACGATCTATATTAGAGAGGTTCTCAGGTTACACGGTGTGCATCAAGCATTGTCTCCGACCGAGACCATAGGTTTACATCTACATTTTGTAGAAAGTTGCACAGTGCTTTGGGAACGAAGTTGAGAATGAGTTCTGCTTATCATCCCTAGACAGATGGACAGTCAGAGAGGATGATCCAGTCATTGAAGGATCTCTTGAGAGCCTGTGTACTGGATTACATTGGCAGTTGGGATGAGTTCTTGCCTTTGATTGAGTTTACCTATAATAACAGTTTCCATTGCAGTATCGGGATGGCACCGTATGAGGCTTTTATGGCAGGAAGTGTAGGACCCCATTGTGTTGGTATGAGACTGGTAAGAGCCAATTGTTGGGTCCTGATAGGGTGCAGCAGACGACAGCACAGGTTAGGAAGATAAGGGAAAAGATGAAGGAAGTACATGATAGGAAAAGTAGCTACAGTAACAAGAGGAGGAGACCCTAAGAGTTCCACAAGGGTGATCACATGTTTTTGAGAGTCATTTCGAAGACTTGAATTGACAGAGCTATCAAGTCTAGAAAGGTTACTCCTAGATTCATTGGACCTTTCCAAATACTTCGATGAGTTGGTCCAGTAGCCTACCATATTGCATTACCACCTAACATTTCTAATCTTCATGACGTCTTTCATGTCTCTCAGTTGAGGAAGTATTATCCTGATCCTTTTCATGTACATAAGCCTGAGTCTATACAACTGCGAGAGAATCTAGAGTTTGAGGCTTTACCTATTAGGAATGCAGATAGAAAGATTAAGGAGATTCACGGTAGACAGATTCCTTGGTCAAGGTCATTTGGGATGAGACTACAGGAGATGCTACATAGGAGCGTGAGGCATATATGCAGCAGCAGTATCCACATCTTTGTTGAGGTACATAAATTCCGAGGACGAGATTTCTTTTAAGTGGGGTAGTAATGTAACATCCAAGTTTTAAGAGCTTGATTATGTGTCTAATATGCATGTTTAATTATATGGAAACTTGTTTGAAAAGTACATGATCAATCGGATTTGACTCGGACGAGAACATGAAATTAGGGTTTTGGATCAGGCTGGAACGCTCGAGCGTACAAGGGGCCATGCTTGAGCACTGGGGAGGTCAGGCCACATGTCAAGAGGTGGCACGTGGAGAGGACACGTGTCAGTAAACATCACGACGAAGCTGTGACTTAGCCCCAGTGCTTGAGAGCTGGGACTGGGGCCCTTGAGCGGCATAACGATTGAGCGTTGGGATTCCCACGCTCTAGCGATGGCAGTTAAATTTATAAAAATAATAAGTGGCATGGGTGAAACATTTTCACCCTCATACCACTAGAAGCAGAAACAGGAAGAGAGAAAGGAGGGAGCGAACACAGAGTGAGAACTTCCGGGCCCTAGTTCAATCAATCTGTTCGTCCCATCGTGATTCCGATTATATCATCTTAATCGTGGCGACGTCTAATTCTTAACCCTATCTTTCTTTTCTCCCTTAGGCTAAGGTAATCACATGCTCTTTTTAAGCCGACATGTCGGTGACGATATTTCAGATTAGGGTTACATGTGACGTGTGCTTCGTATTCATGTATTCAGGTGAATTTTTGGAGCACCGGGGATGCTATATCTGTGCATGGAAGATTTTGTGTTAGGAATGAGGATCCCGTTTCGTTGACCCAGTTATATCTATATGTAGCTCAGTTAGGAGAAAGAACCCACCTATCGTCGGAAATTTCTAAGTAGTATATTTTACGTTAATGGCTCAGGGCGACCTAAACCCTACTAGTGAGCGAGTAATCGACAATGTCAATATCAGATTGGTGATTACCCCATGGTACCAATGATGATATGGAGATTGTAGGTTTATCTCCAATAGGTTATTTTTATGATGTTCGAGGTTGAGTGGTTTTACTGCGTTTGAGCTGCTTGATGTGGCTGATTGTGATAACATGTATTATTTGACTTTTGGTGATCGTTGTATATTTTATTATTATTTTAATATTGATAACATGCTATGTGTGATAACATGTGATATTTGCTATAACATGCTTAGTTGACATTTAGGCGATGATATGTGCTGTTTCAGAGAGATGCGTGTTGGGGAGAGTGTGAATTATGACTTAGATGTACCTAGCCTAATTAAATATTATTTATATGTGATGAGCCATATGAGGTGATATGAGATATGATATGAGATGGTGAAGTAAGGTTAAGGTATTAGGTTATATCCCGATACGAGTCAGTGACTCATATAGATGCATTGTGTTGATCACAGCCGTGTGGGTGGAACACACGAGATCAGAATATCCAACTACGGATACCGACTGTCACAGGTGAGTGCCCTCACACTGAGGTTATGAGGAAGACTATGGTGATACTCTCGTAGCAACGAGAGTTGAGAAATATTTGTGATTGTGCGACTATTCTCCATCCGGGTTTCCACCGATGGGAACTCTTGAGTTAGAGTTCCACGATGACGAAGGGTGGAGAGTGGATCCAGCCACATTTTTCATTGTATATATGGGTCCAGTTTCTGCATATGTGGGATTCGGAGAGGGACTTCACTTCAGGTTTGTCGGTACGTTCCACCTTGGAGAAACCACTCCCCTTCCTGTGTTTTGGTATCCTCCGCCAATGCCACAGCAGTATCCTTGGGTAGCTCAGGGCTCAGAGATGGTCGTTCCCGCTCTAGTGATTCCCCGGGATCATCTCGCCACAGTGCTAATTACCGATGAAGGTTCCAGTGTCCTCATTGCGGGAGTATATCTGGTAAAAGTGAGGCAACAGCATCAGCACCACCACCGAGACCGCGACAACAGGTGTACCAACATACGCGTGGGGAGAGTCAGGGTAGCTCTAGTCATCCATGATAGAGTTAGTGGAGGTCAATGCGTACGTTGTACATAGCTTATGTGTGTGGTGAGCCCATTTTTGATGTACTTTTGAGCGGGGCTAGGTTTGTGTGGAGAGATGGTGATGTTATCTTTTCTTTGGATCTTTTATGTATTTCTTTCATGTGACAGTTGTATTATCGGGACCCTACGGATGGGGTGCCTTATACGGTGTATCAGGACTTGTGTTCATGTATATATGTGGGTGTGTGTGGGTGTGTGTGTGTGTGTGTTTGTGTGTGTGTGCACGCGCACCCATGGTGTGATGCTTATATTTCTATCCTTTCATATGTAATGTTTTTATATCTTCACTATTTTTGTATAAACGCTTAACATTATATCGCGATTAAGTTTTAGTTAATTAGGTTTTCTTTAATTGGACATTGGGGGTTGTCTCAGAGTTAATGTAATACAAAAATATTTTCCTTTTTAATTGTTATTGACCCATTTAAATTTATACTGGACTCGTCATCAAACTTTGCACCAAATAAAGTGTTAAATAGGAGATAACTTTAAATGGTTATTAATCCTTATTAAATATATCATTGAAAATAATTCTTTTCAACATATATACTAGATTATTAGAGGCTTCAAAAGATATAAAAATATATACAACGGGCTTCAATAGATATGAAAAATAATGTCGAATTCGTCTTCGACGCTTTCTTGTAAAGTGTACCAAATTAGCTTAAACATATTTTTTTGTTTTTTGTTTTTATAATCAAAAATTATATTTAAGAATTGAGTACTAGGTGTACCGAAAACCAATTACAATGTCATCATAATTTAAAACAATAGATCAGCAGAAGCTATTACAACAACCCAAAGCAAAAATGAGGCAATTAGGTTGCAAAATAACTATAGACCCACATCTAAAACCCAACAATTCCTTAGTAGAACCTCCCTGCAGCCAGAAACTCTTACAGCAATACTCTAGTTAACAACCAGCTGACACCTAAAAGATCAAAAAGCTGATTGCCCTGTTTCATTTCCACAATCTATCAATGGCAACTGATCAATTAAAACTGGAACAAGCACTTGGGACAGAAAAAACAGCGGCCCCCTTGATAGCCAAAACTTGCACTCTTCATCACTAAATCAGCCGGAAGCAACAATAACAGTAGCAAGTAACCCCCCCCCGCACACACGCACACACACACACAAAATCAGATTCATAATAGTTATCCTCCTCAATTGAGGTAGCCAACAACAAGCACAAAAAGCTAACATGGAACATCATCACATCAACCTTCATTTCTTCATCCTTAAACATTCACATGGATTAACACACCAATCCGAAAATGGACCAAAACTACCACAAACAACAAAGAACCATTCCCAAGAACGAGTCTTAATTATATCCAATAATTTAAAAAAATCAAAAACTGAATTTTTAAATACGATTTCATTTCTTTGTATCCAAAGAGACCAAATTACCATATGCCAAATCAAATACCCTCTCTGCTTGCATCTTCTTCCTGAAAAATGCCACCATGTTGTTTGTACAATTCTATAATGGTTGAAGGCATGACAACCTGATAACCCATCCAATCATAGACATGTCTCCAAACCTGTGATGAATGCTTACATGACAAAAAAAAAAAGATTATCCACATTCTCCAAGTTTTCAGCACAAAAAACACACAAAAGATCTTGACCACCTTGTAAGACATTTGTAGAGAAAAGATTTGATTTTGTCGGAATCCGATCTAGAAGCATTTGCCAAGAAAAAGCAAGTACCTTTTTAGGTACCCTACGTTTCCAAAAATGCTTAAAACTGAAACCCGTGACATCCCCACCTTGTTCAGCATAACCAAACTTCAATTGCATAAACTTATATGATGAATTTACATAATATTGCATAGAACTGTCCTCAAGTCAAACCCAAGTGTCATCAATATTCCTTGAAAAAGCGACTGAATGTAAAAGATTAGTGAGCTCTTCCAATTCAGCTTCCTCCCAACTAAACAATCTCCTTCACCAAGTCAAGTTCAATTCCTAAGTTTCATCCCTCCATCCCCCTAGAGATTCTAACACATTTCCACTATCCTCCGAAATACGCCAAATCCTATTATAAGACTCCCTGAATCTTAAATTTCCCAACCATACATCCTCCCAAAATTTTATTTTGTTCCCTCTCCTTAACTTTCTCTTGATTCCTTCTTGAAACCAATCAACCGTGTTACCATACCTCCCTAAATTATAAATCCCCTTCCACCAAGAAGAGGCATATCTCATTTCACTTATTCCTTGCAAAGAGAAGGACAACTCTCCCTCACTATTACAGAATCTAGCTACTAGTATCTCCTTCCACAACCCCTCTTCCTCTTTGAGCACCCTCCATCTCCATTTTGCTAAAAGAGAAAGATTGAATCTTTCGAAAATCTTCACCCCCAACCCTCCAACCTCTTTAGGCCTACAAATCAACTCTCACTTTACCCAAGAAATCTTTTTCCTCTCCACCCACCCGCCATAGGAAATCCCTTTGTAACCTAACTAACTTTTTCAACACACTCCTCGGCATTCTAAGAAAAGACATATAGCAAATTGGAATGTTATTTAGAACTGAGTTAATCAAAGTAATTATGCGACCTAAAGACAAGTTTCTCCCTTTCCAAGAAGTCAACCTTCGATCCACAGTATCTAAGACCGGTTGCCATGTTGAAACCTTCTTCGGATTTGCTCCAACCAAAAGCCCCAAATACTTGAAAGGAATCCCTACTTGCCAACAATTAAGAAATCGGAAAGCGGCACAAATAAATCTATCACCCACATTTAATCACATCAAACTACTCTTATGGAAGTTGTCTTTCAATCCTGGCACGAATTCGAAACACCGCAAAACCGATTTAATTGGCCAAAGGTTCTCCCAAGATGCCTCTCCCACAAAAATTGTGTCATCCATGAAATAACCAAAGTTAACACAAGAAGGGGGTTAAATTGTGTTTACCAATTTTTTCGGTTACTTAAAAAGATTTTCGCAAGCACTACAAGCAGAACTTATATTAGAGAAAATCAGACGAGTGATACGTCTAATATTCAGACAGAATATGCAAGCAAACAAAGAAGAGTAAAACAGAGTTTGATATTCATAATATTAACTCCCCAAGTTAAAAGCTTGAACAGAATAATACTTAAGTAAAATAAAGAGATAAGGGAAGAGGAATATCACTCAAGAGTTTTATACTGGTTCACCCCAAAATCCACAGGGCTACGTCTAGTTTCTTGGAAGCACCATGAAGTTGACACAGGCAAACACAAGAAGGGGGTTGAATTGTGTTTGTTAATAATTTTCGAAAACAACCTTTAAAACAATTTTTGCACTCAAGGATATTAGAAACAGAAGCAAACACAAAGACAAAGATACTTTTTAAAAGACTTTAACAAAAGCAATACCAAAACCCCACAGTTAGTATAAGCAAATAAAACTGAAGAGTTTAGGGATAGAATATTCACGCAAGAGATTTTATCCTGGTTCACTCTCTTCCAACCAAGAGCTACGTCCAGTCCCTTCGACTTGAAGGATTTATCCACTATTTCTCCAAATAGATTACAACCAAGTATTCAACACCTCTCCAGGCTTACAAGTATTCCTTTCTTACCAAGCCTCTCCAGGCTCTAACTCTAACAAAGAGATTTAATGTTTGATCTTCTTAACTCACTATGTGTGAGGAAATGACAGTTTATGATCAATTGAATATTACAACAATATTTGAACTAAGAAATACTGACTCTTGTTTTCTAAAGAAATATGAGTATTAGTAAAAGTTGAGCTCGTAAGGTTGTGCAGTCAAGAGTGCTTATTTCAGTATCTCAGGTCTTCTATTTATAGTGATCTTCTTCCTCACTTGTATTTCTTCAACGGTTACTTTGAATAATCTCGTTTAGAGATAGTATTTAACGCATGATATCCGTTGTGACTGATAGCTTGATTGTGGCAATGTTGAATAGTAATCTTGGATATCGAGGTAGCATGAAATTGGAGGCTTACTCCTCTGAGCATTGCATCTTGAACACTTGTTGTTCCTCCTTTGTGTATAATCCAGCTTTTTCACCCATAAAGTTGTCATCGTACAGTTCATTTTGTAGTATCTTATTGTACGATTTTGCTTTTTGCATTTCTTGATTGTACTATGTTACTTTTACAACAAGGTGAAACATTAAGGCAGATAAAACAAATGTGAAGAACAAATATTCTATTGAAATAAATATCAATCATTTGAAATAAATTCAAGAGATTTGGATTGCATTTAATTCATTACAAGGATGAAGTTCATCTAAAAAGAAACTTCGTCTACTTAGTTATATGAGAGACTAAGTCTGTTCAATATTTTACTTTGCTCGTCTGATGACATGGCATATCCTCTTGTCTATCAAGTCTTCAGACTTGCTATTCCTTAATGAGTTATAAAGATCTCTGTCTGGTGATGTGGCGGTTAGAGCTCGTCTACTAGATTACTTTATTTTTCAGTTCAGTTACTTCTACTAATTACTTCCGTCTGCTTACGTGGCAAGATGGACGCACTTATTATCAAGTCTTTGGACTTTTTATATCTAACAAGTTATTTTGGTATTCATCTAGTAAACACTTAGAGCTTCGTCTACTTAAGTAAACCAGTCTACTCAATTAAATAAATAAGTAACTTGACCAAAGTTTTTTAGCAGCCCATCTACAAGGGTGGACGCGTATTTTTCAATGAAAACTTATCCCAAGTTCATTTTACTTATATTAAAGTATTCCTGCATAACTGAAAGCACATGTTAGATCTCAACTAACATTTTGCCAAGCAAATTTATTCCTTTTGTTAGCATCAAAACTTAGAGATTATTAAATCCAAAACCACTTTGGTTCCAACAATCTCCCCCTTTTTTATGATGACAAACTAATTAAATTTGAAAAGTAAAGTCTAAGAGAGCTTGCAGGGCTCCCCCTAAGACAAAGCATACAAATAATTAAGCAGAATAAGCATATGAAAAACAACTGCATAATGCTAACAGATAGGTGCAACGACTTATCATACTTAGAGTATATATAGGGAATAAATAAACATAAGTACCAGAGCAGCAGATATCAAAGCAAATAAGCAAACATAAGTATCACAGCAGTTAGCAAAAAAGAATATGCAAATGCAGACCAATATGAGCTTTCCAAAACTAACTTTATATATATAAACAAATCTCTTTCCATTCCTTTCTCCCCCTTTTTGTCATCAGCTAAAAACATAAAAGGAGAGGACCATCATTGTCAGTATAAAAAAAAGGTAAAGGTTAAGCAGGAGGAGGTGGTAGAGGAGGAGAGTTCTGAGTCTGACTCTTCTTGAAGTCCATGATAAATTCAAGCATTTTATTTACAACCTCTAAGGTTGGAGCCATTGAAGTTTGAACTTGCTTATGGACATCCTCCTTAATATTCTCAATCATCTTTTCAACTTTCTCATCAACTATTTTTCCAAGAACCTCTTCAATATTAGATGGCAGAGCCTATTGCCTTGAGCTTTCCGCAGACTCTTGAAATGTGCTCAGTGTTCTTGATTGATCTGAAGGGTGCATCACAACTAGAGCTAAAGGTTGACAAGATTGTTTTTCTGATGAGCTCTGATGGTGAGTGGATTCAGCTGTATCTTCTAATCCAACAGCAGTGGCAATTTGTTCAGGTACAACAACAAAAGGTTCATCTGCAATAGGCTCAGAAGTAGGTGGAGGGATCACTGAGACATCCTTTGCCCATCTAATGGGATAGATGAATTCCACATTCTTACTGTTTATAGGAAGTCCCCAGAGGTCTTTATAGATCATATATCTAAAGTTTGACAGATCACAATTCCCTCTGACCTTAGGAATATTCTTCTTCTCTTCTTCAGACAGATCAGAGGAAGATGCCTCTCTGGTGCAGTGGATAATGTGAGACTTCCAGAAATCAGCAACTCTATGTTCATTGATCAACTCAATGGATTCAATATGCAAAAAGAAATCCAGCATTGAGTAGGCAAAAGTTTCTTGGTCAAGATCAAGCATTGCTGACTCAGCTTCGGGTATCACTCCCTTGAATCTTCTGTTTTTCATGTCCTTGTATTTATTTAGATCTAACATTGGAAGTCTTGGACAGATCCTGTAAGGCATGACTCCAATTTTGGTTGCTTCATTATGCCTCAGCCAGGATGGAGGGACAAAATGCACAGCTCTATCAACTCTAATTTGACTGAATTCCCACTTCAGTATTTCATAGTAGAACTGATCCAAAAAGAAGTCAGAGGCCCTCCCATAGACTCTAGGATGCTCAAAAGACACCCATTTTGTGTCCCTTGGCATGATCATGGGGACATGCTACTTCTTTCTTCATCCTTGTCCACAAAAACATTTTCTTCAACTCATAATACATCTTTGTGGATCCAGGATGGAAACTCAACTTACTCTTATGTGCCTCCTCTAAAATCATCTTCCTAAGTTATGCATCCTCTGGCATACATATTCTATCTCTAAACCTTAACACACCACCTGTTCCTCTACTAAACTCAGAAATTTTACCTTCATCGATTCCTCTGCTTACTTCCTGGAGGTATAGATACTAAACTTGTTTATCTTTAAGATGTTTCTTAAAATAACTACTAATAGTGATCATACTTAAGAAAATCTTATTCTCAACCAATTCCATTCCTAAGTTCAAATCCCTGAACTGTTCAAGCAATTCTAACTCCTTAACCATCATCGCAGACACGTGCAAGGACTACCTGCTTAAAGCATCAGCTACCACATTTGCCTTACCATGATGGTACAGTAATTCAAAATCATAATCTTTGATAAAATCCATCCACCTTCACTATCTCATATTCAATTCTTTTTGATCGAATAGGTACTTCAGGCTCTTGTGGTCACTAAAGATATTAAACTTTACTCCATACAAAAAGTGTCGCCATATCTTTAATGCGAACACTATTGCTGCTAAATCCAAATCATGAGTCGGATAATTTCTCTCATGAATTCTCAACTTTCGGGAAGCATAAGCCACAACTCTTCCCTCTTGCATTAGGACACAGCCTAAACCTTGGTATGATGCATCACAGTATACGTCAAACTGTCCTAGTGGGTCTTTTAAGATCAACACAAGTGATGTAGTCAACCTGTCCTTCAGCTTTTGAAAACTTTGTTCACACTTGTCCGTCCATACAAAAGCTATATTTTTACTCGTTGACTGCGTCATAGGCAATGCAATCTTCGAGAATCCCTCTATGAACCTCTGATAATATCTAGCTAGAACTAGGAAACTTCGTACTTAACTTACTGACTTAGGCCGTTCCCACTTAAGAACTGACTCAACCTTAGCTAGATCTACGGCTATTCCTTCTTTATTAATCACATGACCTAGGAATTTTACTTCTTCCAGCCAAAACTCACACTTGGAAAGTTTGGCATAAAGCTGCCTATCCTTCAAAACTCGTAACACCAATCTCAAATGTTCCTTATGCTCTTCCCGCGTACACGAATAGATAAGAATATCGTTGATGAACACAACAACAAACTTATCAAGGAACGGTCTGAAAATTATGTTCATAAAATCCATGAACACGGCTGGTGCATTAGTTACACCGAAAGGCATAACTAAATACTCATAGTGCCCTTACCTCGTCCTAAAAGTCGTCTTGGGTATATCTTCCTTTCTTACTATGATCTGATGGTACCCAGATCTTAGATCAATCTTAGAGAACCCTGCTGCTCCTTTTAACTGATCCATCAAATCATCTATCCTAGGCAACGGAAACTTATTCTTAATCATCACCTTATTCAACTGCCTGTAATCAGTGCACAACCTCGCACTTCCATCCTTCTTCTTAACAAATAACACTGGTGCT
This sequence comes from Sophora flavescens, assembly GCA_030762895.1. Lineage (NCBI taxonomy): Eukaryota > Viridiplantae > Streptophyta > Magnoliopsida > Fabales > Fabaceae > Sophora > Sophora flavescens. The sequence goes on along the minus strand of CM061063.1, from coordinate 185,839,558 downwards.
CCCCACGGTGAAACACTCGGCCTGATAAACTCTTTTCCTAACATGTCATCCAATTGTTCCTTCAACTCTGCCAACTCAACCGGTGACACCCGATAATGTCCTATAGATATAGGCCCTGTCCCTGGTACGAGATCTATAGTGAATTCCACTTCTCTTTCCGGTGGCAAACCTGGAATGTCTGGAGGGAAAACTTCAGGAAGCTCTCTCACAATAGGCATAGAACCTATGCTAGGAGTCTCATTAGCCTCCACTGCGAAAAGCAACACAAACTGTTGAGAGTTCTCACTCCTCATAGAAACTCCTTCATTGGCAGATACTATACTATAAGGTTCAAGAAATGATAAAGTCTTGCTGGAACAATCTAGCACTACATGGTTAGCCGAAAGCCAATCCATGCCAAGAATGACATCTATCTGTTGCATAGGCCAATAGATAAGGTCTACAATAAATGTCCTATTCTCAACAACGATAGAACACTGTAAACAAATAGACATAGTAGTCAAATGATTACTGGTTGGAGTAGCTACTGTAAGGGTATACGGTAATTTGGAAACAATTAAGTTCAAATGTTCCACACACTCATGCGAGATAAAAGAATGCGTAGCTGCTGAGTGAAACAACACATTCGAGAGTCTACCAGCTATCAAACACATACCTTGTAAAAGATCAGCATATTGAGAGGATTCAGCTCCCCTCACGGTAAACACCCTTCCAGTGGCTTGAGGTCGGGCCACTTGTGGTCTTGCTGCTGGGACTCCTCTTCCAGCTCCACCTCTATTGTCTCTAGTTCCTCTTCCGGCAGCTGTCGACTGTTGCATAACCCTTTGTCTGCAATATCGTGCCACATGACCTGGTTTGCCACAGTTGAAACAGCTGGGCCTATTTGTATAGTCTCTAGCATAATACGATCATCCACATCTGAAGCAAACTAAGTCTTGCGGTTGCTGACCCGCTCTAGCCACTGGTACTGGTGCCGGCGTTTGCTCAGGTCAAGCATATGTTCTCTGTCTCCATTGAGAACCACTTCCTCCGTGCCTCTGGAAACTTGATTGGTTAGGACCTCCACTCCTCAGTTGTTTCTGTTCATTGGCCATCCTTAGGTCTATACTTTCAATGGCACTACATATCTCGACTAGTTCTAGGAAATACTGTATGTACAGAGACACTACAGCCCTCTGCAGCTCATCTCTGAGTCCTTCCTCAAATCTTCTACATTGCAAGTCCTCACTTGGAAACCTCTGATAGAATTCCAAAAACTTGATCAAAGCCTCAAAACGTGATGCATACACACCAACAGACATGTTGCCTTGTTTAAGGTTTATGAATTCCTTTTCCTTCTCGAGTCGAACCAAATGCGGAAAATATTTTTCGAAAAAGCAATCAGTGAATAACTTTTAGTTAATGTTCCTATACTCAGCTTCCAACAGTCTTTTCTTTCCCTTCCACCAGAATTCTGCTCCTTCGGTTAACATGAAGGCAGCATAGGTCACTTTCTTCTCATCGCTGCAGTGCATAGTAGCAAATATCTTTTCGATCTCTTGTATCCACCATTCCGCCTTCTCTGTTTCATACTCTCCTCGGAATTGAGGTGGCTTTCTGTTCATAAAATTAGTCAATCCGGCATCTTCAGCTGCTATCGCCCTTCTCTGATTCTTAATTTCTAGCTGCTTTTTGTTCATCTGCAGCATCTCAGCATTCTGCTGGGTTTGCAATAGCATAGAAGCAGCGAGGGTTTCCATTGCATTTGGAGTCGAAGATGATCCTCCTCCATTCTCAGTATTGTCGTCATTATCATTGACAGCTCTAATAATTCTTTCTGGAGTTGGACGTCCTCTTCCGTGAGCCATGATTCTGTTAAAAGAAATCATCCGCTCTTATTAGTATGACATATAATACTACATAGACAAGTATATAAAAACCATATGCAATACTAATATTAACCTATCACATCATATTCGGACATACTACCCAACTTCTAAGCATAGTCAAAATCCGATGTGGATTCAACTAGACATGGCCAGTAACAACATCCTAAACCTCGCAGTCCTTGATTTTGATCAGACATAACCCCACAGTCCGTTTTAGAACCAAACTGCTCTGATACCAAATGAGACACCTCATTGTGTCCCGGTGTTTTATTAGATTAATATCATTCTTAATTCATTTCTTAATCGTGCGCTTAGCTTGAAAAATACGTAAAAAAAATTAACAACTTATATAATAATCATATAACTTATGCAAAATTAAAACACACCAATGGTAACATATATAAGTACACACCTATTTGTTCATTACAATACCAAAACACTGTTGAGAGTATCCTCTCTGTAGGATCCCTCACAGGCATAAACTTAACAACAGACATACTTAGAGGAAATATAAAATACTCCTTAGACTCACTGGCAATAATGTCTATACTCTAATCATCATGGATCACAGTACGACCACCAGCCTCTGGTTCGTAAGGAGTTCCATCCAACTCCTCAGCAACCTCCGTTTCATACAGAGTTCTGTCCAGCTCCTCAGCAGCGTAATCCTCCATCGGGTCTTTTAATGTAAGTAAAGTAACCCACAAAAATACAGAAATAAAGGGGATAAGAAGCAGTTCTATCATCAAAAAGTGGAAAAGAGTAATAGTAAATTATACAGTAATTGTCACAGACAATCAGCACACCTAACTAACAAATCATCCTCAAGTTAATATATCATCCTCTACCCTCAATCTCATGCTACTCAAAGACATCATAGCTGCACACCTATTTCTAAGGTGGAAGTGGTCTCGCGAGAACTCTTGATTTTACGTGTATTATATTATCAATACACAGTGTATTATATTACCAATACACAGATGTGTTTTACCTGTATTGTATTACCAATACATAGATATCCTTGTGTATTATATTACCGATACACTTTTGTCTTAGTGTATTACATTACCAATACACGGTTGTGGACAACAACAGCTATACTTGAATCTCACCAACCCGTTTTAACAACATCCTAGTGCCTTAACATTCCATTAGAACTTGACACATATATTCTATACCATAACACTTCTTTAGCATACATTATCTAGGTTAGGCACTTCTAAATCATCATTATCCTCACACCCAAAACAATCATCTCTTAGACAACATATATATCTTTGCTTAAAAATCCACTAAGCATAATAATAACAACCATGCAGATCATGCATAACATAACATTAGAAAATATTCCAATCTAGTAAACCATAAAGTCAGACTCTGTCATGGCCTGGCTGTGATAGCCATCACGGCCGTGACAGGCATCAAAGGCAAGCATTTCTACAACACGGAACCTGTCACGGCCTGGCCATGACAACCATCACGGCTGTGACAGACAAACAACCTCCTCAATATCATCAAATATTCAAACACCGAAAACAATACGTCACATGCAAATGGAATACCTCAACCAGCGTATCACAGTAAATTCAATAATATAAATTCAAACATCATCAAATGCCTATAATCAACATAATATTGATAAACCTATAATCCCCGAATCAACATTGGTTTTAAAGAAACAGTTTTCCAATGTGATTTTGGTCTTGTCGATTACTCGACTTCTAGTAGGGTTTAGGTCGCCCTACACAATTATCACATAATCTACTGCTTGTCGATTCCGACGATAGGTTGATTGTTTCCCCCACCTGAGTTAACACCGGATTCACGAACTTCCCGATCTTCGTAACTACGTCACGAATATCCGATATCCTTCAACCAACATCACATAACAATGATTAATCAAACAATTCCCATTAGGTTCACTTTAATACTAGGTTCGGCCTCTAATTCAAAATGAAGCTAGGATTATTTTCTCACTCTAATCTTTTGGATTTTAGGTGCTTAGGTCTTAGATAACTAGAATAAATTGTTAGAAGTTGAAAATATGAAACAAAATCCTCTAACCTCTAAGGTTAGGGTTTCGGCATTGAACATAAAAATAGGTTAGAAAATTTATTTGGATTCAAACCCTTGGATCATAAAAGTATAAGTATCTAAAAGCATAAAAACCATAATCTTAACTTATCAAACACTTTTAAACATTTTTACATAATCTTTGAAGAAATAGATCTAAGACTTGAAATAGGTAAAACTTGATGAAACTTAGGATTAGTAGAGGATTAGGAACATAGAAACCCTAAGTAGTTTAGATCTAACCTCATTTAAGTTAAAAATTGAACAAAACCTCCTTTGTCCATTTAGACATAGGTTCGCCCACTTTTAGATCTATAGGAAGGAAAACGATTTTGCTCACATGCTCTTAGATGATGAAGATAGAGATCATAACTAGAGCATAGAAATTAGTTTCACATTTTTAGGATTTTTCTACAATTTTCTAGAGATTTTAGAAGTTATGGATCTAAGAATGATAAATGGAAGAAAATGACATTAACTCAACAAATAAGTGAACGAAATAACATAGATTAGTATGATAAAGAAATGTTACACTTGAAGCTTGAAGAAAATGGAGGAAGAAGATGAGCTCTTGAAGAAATCCAATGGAGTTTGAAGTAAGAAAATGAGGTTTTTGAGAGTATAAACCATGAATGAAGAAAATGAATGAATATATAGAGATGGGAGAGAGAGAGAGGCGTGTGGGAGAAGGAGAGGAGAGACCTTGGAGGCTAAGTTTGGGTTAGGACATGTTTGGTTGGTTAGGAGAAAGATTAATAGGTTTTAGGATTAAAATACTATTACTTTCCAAAACATCATGATTACTTTCTTGGATGTGACATGTGATTTTAGCTCATCAAGTCACTTCAATTCCATCAAGTCACTTCAATCACCTCAGCTCTCCATTATGTTCCGTTGTTTACCCGATTAAAGTTTTCGATCATAATCCTCGAAGTTTTTACCCCGGATAAAATATTATATTTTAATTCCGAATGTAAAATTTCCAAAATTAGTCAAGTCATTGGAAACACGACAAAAACACTAACCATTTCGTTCATGGGTCAAAATTAGGTGTCTGTTGGACGAAATCTAGGCAAGTATACCTAGTCGTACAAGTAATACGGTGGTGAGACCGGTTATCGTATCCACAGGGATCGGTTGCCAATTACCAATTCACAAATCAAGCAACTATCTAGACTAAATGAAGAAAGATTTAAATATAAAATAAGGCAACAAAAGCAATAAAATATCTTTGGTCTTTTTGGGAATTTTTATCAAACACTTGGAATGCGGAAAGAGGTGTTGGGATTAAATTTCACTAAACCTTAGCCTCATGCAATACCAAGACTACCAATCCAGTTTATGCTTCAATTATTAAAATCAACCCACGAAATTACTCAAGCCCTGATTCCTCAGATGACAAGAGCCTAAATCCACTAATAGACCCTAATTCCTTAGGTGGCCTAGATTAATGAATTTGCATTAAGATTAAGGATTACACGATTACTAATAAACCAAACCCCATTCCTAGATGCGAGGTTTACTAGGTGAATAATTCCAGATCAAGAATCAATAAGAACGTCCCCGTTGCAAATCAATTCTCAAAATCAGTTCATGGGTAGCTAAGCCACAAAAACCATTAAGCCACGGAATTAAACACTAATACGAAGGCATAAACATAGATTAATCAATCAAAGCAATTACATGAGGTTCAGATTAGCTACATCTAATCCCATCAAAAAGGGATTAGCTACTCATGATAAAGGAATAACACAAAAGATAAAGAGAGAAGAGATGAAGAAAACTCATGACGAATCCTCCAATCTTCTTCCAATCCAATTCTTTTCCAGTCCAAGAGCAGAGAGAACACGCCCCTTTTTGCTTCCCAAGAGTTTCCCTAGGGTAAAAGTGCTCCTAGGTTAAAAGTCCCTGTTTTTCTGTGTGATCCAAGTCTCCCCAGTAGAGAGAATCCCCTTCTGTTCTGCCCAGATTCGTATTTATATAGTAGGCGCGCGTCACGGCCGTGGCGGCCATCACGTCCAGGCCGTGACGTGTTTTGCCTTGGGCATGCTTTCAAATTTTGGAGCATCACGGCCGTGATGCTCATCACGGCCAGGCCATGATCGCTTCTATCTCCACCAATTGGTCTATCACGGCCGTGATGGGCATCACGGCTAGGCCGTGACAGCCTCTGACTTTTGCCTTCTTTCGTCTTTAGTTTTTCTCGATCATGACCGTGATGGTCATCACGGCTAGGCCGTGATGGGCTCTGCATGGCTCATTTTCTTTACTTTTCAAGCTCTATCTTCATCCAAGATCCATCATGGTCAATTTTGAGCATTTTACCTTTAATTCCTGCAAAACAACACCACAAGACCCCCTTACCCGTTCCAAGGTAAAAACTAAATAAAATCAAATTAAATATGCCTAAACTATATGAAAATGCATGCAAAAATGTACATAAAATATGATGTGAAATCACACTATCAAATCACCCCAAGCTTATTCATTTGCTTGTCCTCAAGCAATCACCAAGGCCAGAAGAAATAAATAATCAGAGCATGGATAGTGAACCAAGAACCCGAGTAGTAACTAATCCAAGCAACAGGCATTTTCAAATAATTCAGCAAGAGACAATCAATTTCAAGTCCAATTAGAAGCTTAGGTTTCCTAGACTCATATTCTCACTGATTCGGGCACTCTTTCTCACCTCACTGAAGTGTTTTGGGATATATGACAATTCGCTCAATTTCCTCAAGGAATGAATTCTACCATAAGCTTGACTTTTAACCGAATCTCTACTTTATTAATGAAAACACCTAAGAATCAAGAGGTCTTTTACTTTGGTTGTAACGGGGTCATGGGATTAATCGTTAGGTGGGGAAATCAACAAAAGGGAATTTCAAGAAGGCTAAATAAAATATCAAGCATTGCAAAGCATGACACCTTCTAAAATACCTTTTTGGGTTTTGGTTCATTTTTCCACACCTTTCTTTCTTTCTTTTTATTTTATTTCTCACTTCTTTTTGTCATCCACTTCTCTATACATTTTATGTTCTTTTTCTTTTTCTTTTTCTTTTTCTTTTCTTTTTTTTTTTGACGAAGGGGGGATTTTCAATTCAAGAGAAATAATATTTTTCTAACGTTCTCATCCAATACTTTTTCAACTACCTTTCTACCCTTTTTGTAATACTTTAAAAGGTGTCATACCAAGCATATTTATCAAAGTAATTCAAGGTACCAAGAAAAGTATTTTATTTTTTCAGGCTCAAAATTGGGCAACTAAGGGGTAGCATTTAGTCATTCAAAGCTCAGAAGGCCGGAAAAATTCCTAGTGCCTCAATCATTTTCAAAAATGTTTTCAAAAATTTTTAAGCTTCAAAACGGTTTCAAGTCAAGTTCTAGAGAATACCATCCAAGAGGAATTAAACACTCTATCACAAAGAATGGGGTAGATTTAGTGAGTGCCCCCTTTTTGGCTCAAAATTCTCACATTTAGTAGTTCAGAAATCAATGAGAAACACAAATCTACGGAACCACATGCTAATTATCAACTATCAAAGATCATCTCAAGAATTTTTATTTGTAGCCTCACCACAAGAATAAAAAAAAAAGGGTTCAAAATTCACTATCTCAATTTATCTGGCACTAAGTTCTCACAATTGGATGCATAATCTAAGCAAGGGACAATCGAATCATGTGATCATGCAAAACTATACCTATATGAATGCAACATGCAAAATGCAAAAATATAAAAATTTGCAAAAATACCCCTACCCCAAGCTTAAAAATTTACATTGTCCCCAATGTAAATAATCAAGTCGGAGAGAGGAGAAAAAAAATTAAGGAAAAAAAAATTGGAACAACTCACCGAGGTGGTAGCGGGTGTTGGCTCACATTCCAGTCAAAAACTTGTTGGGAAATGCATCACGGTCGTGAGCCTCATCACGGGGAGGCCGTGATCAATTCTGGTCCACAGGAGCTGGCCTGTCACGGCCGTGACCTCCATCACGGCTAAGCCGTGATGCTCTCTGATCTTTAGGGTCCTCTCATCACGCCTGTGATGGATATCACGGCTGGGCCGTGATCCTTTCTGGTCTTTGCATTAAGCTCATCACGTCCGTGACCAGTGTCACGGCCTGGGCGTGATGGTTGCTGACTTTGTTTCTCTCTGCCCTTTTTGCTTCTCCTTCCTCTTTGGCCTGAAAACACTTAAACAAATCTATTAATTTATTTTCCTCTTGATCTTCTCAAATTATTCAAGTGTTCAATTCAAAAACAAATGGAAAAAGGGTAAAGAAAACTTGGGTTGCCTCCCAATAAGCGCTTCTTTAACGTCACTAGCTTGACTCATTAAGAAGCATCCACCTGGATCCCATAGCCTGTGGTATAAGGACCAAGGGGTGCTCAAGATGTAAGATCCTCCTCCCGGATCCCATGGTTTATGGAGTGGCAATTGCAAAAGCAATATGACTCCACCCTTAATTCCTCCTAGCAAGTGTGTGAAAACTCCATTGACCTCTTTAAGTATAATAACGAACTCACTTCTTCTCGGTTCAAATGGAAGTTTCGCAAGGAGATTTAACAGACAAGTGGAAGGGACTAACTTTGCAGTGTCCACACATGCATTTAAGCCAACATATTTATGTAATGCAGCAATTTCAGATTTATCAGCAAGCCTGGTGGAGTGACTGTTTTCCAATTGACTTGCCTCCTCACTTGTTCTTTCCCAAGGATTTGTGGAAGGTAATTCCTCTTCTTATGTTTCTTCTACGACCACCACTTCATCTTCATTTTGATCCATTCCCAAAACCATATTCTGCTCAAATTCTGCTTCACGTGGCTCTTTGGGAATCGCTTGTAAACATGGTGGTGGAGGTGGTAAATACGAACAAAAGGTTTCCCAATCCTCCTTGGAGATATTATATACAAGCCTACCCGTCACACAATCAACTTGTGCTGGAATAATATGATCCAGCAAATCTATGCAGTCTCCCAAACACCAGTTGTCCTCCAAAGTGTGACTTGAGGCTTCCTCATCAGGTGGATAATAATAATTGTCCATGAATTGCATCCACCTTGCAAATAAAAAAACAGAACTCAAAAGAAAAGATCAAATATATACATAAAATAAAAATAAAAAAAATGTCTAAATTAGTTGTCTCACTTGTTACTAATGATATTGTCAAAACCAATCCCGGGCAACGGCGCCAAAAACTTGTTGGACGAAATCTAGGCAAGTATACCTAGTCGTACAAGTAATACGGTGGTGAGACCGGTTATCGTATCCACAGGGATCGGTTGCCAATTACCAATTCAAAAATCAAGCAACTATCTAGACTAAATGAAGAAAGATTTAAACATAAAATAATGCAACAAAAGCAATAAAATATTTTTGGTCTTTTTGGGAATTTTTATCAAACACTTGGAATGCGAAAAGAAGTGTTGGGATTAAATTTCACTAAACCTTAGCCTCATGCAATACCAAGACTACCAATCCAGTTTATGCTTCAATTATTAAAATCAACCCACGAAATTACTCAAGCCCTGATTCCTCAGATGACAAGAGCCTAAATCCACTAATAGACCCTAATTCCTTAGGTGGCCTAGATTAATGAATTTGCATTAAGATTAAGGATTACGCGATTACTAATAAACAAAACCCCATTCCTAGATGCGAGGTTTACTAGGTGAATAATTCCAGATCAAGAATCAATAAGAACGTCCCCGTTGCAAATCAATTCTCAAAATCAGTTCATGGGTAGCTAAGCCACAAAAAGCATTAAGCGACGGAATTAAACACTAATACGAAGGCATAAACATAGATTAATCAATCAAAGCAATTACATGAGGTTCAGATTAGCTACATCTAATCCCATCAAAAAGGGATTAGCTACTCATGATAAAGGAATAACACAAAAGATAAAGAGAGAAGAGATGAAGAAAACTCATGACGAATCCTCCAATCTTCTTCCAATCCAATTCTTTTCCAGTCCAAGAGCAGAGAGAACACGCCCCTTTTTGCTTCCCAAGAGTCTCCCTAGGGTAAAAGTGCTCCTAGGTTAAAAGTCCCTGTTTTTCTGTGTGATCCAAGTCTCCCCAGTACAGAGAATCCCCTTCTGTTCTGCCCAGATTCGTATTTATAGAGTAGGCGTGCGTCACGGCCGTGATGGCCATAACGGCCAGACCGTGACGTATTCTGCCTTGGGCGCGCTTTCAAATTTTGGAGCATCACGGCCGTGATTCTCATCACGGCCAGGCCGTGATGGGCATCACGGCTAGGCCGTGACAGCCTCTGACTTTTGCCTTCTTTCTTCTTCAGTTTGCTCGATCATGGTCGTGATGGTCATCACGGCTAGGCTGTGATGGGCTCTTCTTGGCTCATTTTCTTTACTTTTCAAGCTCTATCTTCATCCAAGATCCATCATGGTCAATTTTGAGCATTTTACCTTTAATTCCTGCAAAACAACACCATAAGACCGCCTTACTCGTTCCAAGGTAAAAACTAACTAAAATCAAATTAAATATGCCTAACCTATATGAAAATGCATGCAAAAATGTACATAAAATATGATGTGAAATCACACTATCAAATCACCCCAAGCTTATTCATTTGATTGTCCTCAAGCAATCACCAAGACCAGAAGATATAAATAATCAGAGCATTGGACTCGATTTCGAGAATTGGACTCTCAGTCCAGAACATCATGAATAAGACTCATGGCCCCGAATTAACACTGATCCAAGATCACGTGCGTATAACTGAATACTACAGGCGACGTCTCGCGTACTAGATTATCTTTCTTAAGTTCTTATTTTTCGTTCAGTGAAAATCAAATTCAAAACCGAATCCTCGATAACCTATCCAGGCTATCGGAAAGTTTCTAAATCATTTAGGAGAAACCCTTTTCTTTGAAAATCTTTTATAAAGCATCTTTGAAATAATTTTATCTTTGAAAATCCCCAATAGGATATTTCCAAATAATCTTGAAAGTTTTCACTTGAAGACACATAGTTCAAAAAGGATTTTTCTCTTGTATAACAATAGTTCACCAAAACCATTTCAACATTTAAAACAAGTACTTTAAGTTAATGAGCTTTTGGAAAAGAACACCAATTCTTTCATCTTCAAAGCTTATTAAGGTTTTTAATCCTTATAATAGTTGAGCACAGACACAAGTCTGGCTTAGCAAACTTTCAATCAACAGCAGTATATATTCTCAGTACAATGCTAATATCACAATTGAAAGCAGTTCATCACAGATATGCATTATAACATTTAGAACAAGCACAGTTCAACATTAGATGATAGCATAACAGTTCAAGTACATTAGATAACCAAGTAAGCTCAATCAACATATAAATATCCAGTTAAACACATACACACTTGCATACAGTTATTGAATATCTTTAGGAAATCCCCTCTTACCTCACGTCGGAGTTAAGAGTTTTGGATTTGAAAAGAAGGTTCACGAACGTCCTCGCTTCTCCGGCGATGGAAGTCTAAGGTTACCAACATAAAATCATGAGTAAAAAAAATATCAACTCAAGAACACTAACCACAAGGTATAGGTTCGGTTCAAACAATAAACTAGGATTAGGGGTTTCCTAAATTTATGCGACTCTTGAATTTATGATCCTTAAGTGCTAGAAGTTCATAAACAACAATCTTTTAACAAAGTAGAATTAAAAATCGCACTAAGTACTTGACTTAGGGTTTCGGCCAAGCATAGGTAAATAGGCTAGGAACTCGGCCCAACCCCCGACATCCTCCAAAACACAAGCTCTCAGTAAGTCCTCTAGTGAATGGATTGTCATTTCCGTTTGTCCGTCAATCTGCGGATCATATGCGGAACTCAATATGAGTTTCATTCCAAGCGATTTTTGCAAACTCTGCCAAAACCTCGATGTAAACCACGGGTCTCGGTTTGAAACAATTTTCGAAGGCACACCATGCAGTCTAACAATCTCTCCGATGTACAGTTGGGTTAACTTCTCCATAGAGTATCTCATATTGATTGGAAAAAAGTGAGCTGACTTAGTCAGTCGATCCACTATTACCTATATAGCCTCATATCCCGGCTTAGTCCTTGGTAAACTGGTCACGAAATCCATCGAGATTCCATCCCATTTCCATTCTGGAATATCTAAAGACTGTAACATTCCTGCTGGTCTCTGGTGTTCCACTTTGGCTTTCTGACATACCAAACAAGAAGCAATGTATTCCAATCCCTCAATGAACCTCCTGTAGTAGCCAGCCAAACCCACAAAACTACGGATTTCTTTTGCCGTTGTTGGTCTTTCCCATTCCAAAATAGCCTCGACCTTCGTCGGATCCATAACGATTCCTTCACGGGTTATTACGTGACCCAAGAATTGAGCTTGATCCAACCAAAACTCACACTTCTCTGGTTTCGCATAGAGCTGCTTCTCTCTCAGGATATGAAGAACAATGCTAAGGTGTTCAGCATGAGTCTCCTTGTCCGGAGAATAGATCAGAATGTCATCAATGAAGACGACTACGAACTGATCCAAAAAGGGATGAAAGATCCCATTCATATAGTCCATGAATATAGCAGGTGCATTCGTCACTCCAAATGGAATTACCAAATACTCATAATGCCCATAGCGTGTTCGAAACGCCGTCTTAGGAATATCTTCTGCTTTTACTCGTATCTGGTGGTATCCTGACCGCAGATCTATCTTTGAAAACACTGTCGCACCACACAACTGATCCAGAAGATCATCTATCCTTGGAAGAGGATATCTCTTTTTAATCGTGACTTTGTTTAACTGACAAAAGTCAACACACAGCCTAGCAGTTCCATCTTTCTTCTTTACTAGCAGGACTGGAGCTCCCCACGGTGACACACTAGGTCGTATAAACTCTTTCCTCATCAGCTCCTCAAATTGGTCCTTCAAGGTTTCTAACTCTAATGGCGACATGCGATATGGTGCCATGGATATTGGTCCAGTGCCTGGAATCAGATCAATTACGAACTCGATCTCCCGAACAGGTAGCAATCCAGGTACATCCTCAAGGAAAACCTCCGAAAACTCTCGAATGACAGGTACGGATTCCAAGTCAAACTCGCTCTCGACGTCTAAGGAAAACAGCAGCATGTAACCTTGAGCTCCTTCTTTCAAAGAAGCTCTTACCTAACTAGCAGATAAAAATCCAGAAATGTCCTCCCTAATGATTGAGCTTGGTTCTGAGAGCTGTAAACCGAGAGGTAGGGAGAGGTTTAGTTAGCAGATCAGCTAACTGATCCCAAGCTGGGACATGTTGAACAAGGAGCTGCTTGGAAACAACCTTCTCTCTGACTAAGTGTATATCAAGTTCAATATGTTTAGTGCACGAATGTAAGACCGGATTGTGAGAAAGGGCAATAGCACTAAGGTTGTCACAGTACAATATAGGTGTAGGGAATGAAATGCCAAGTTCTGTTAATAGAGACTGAACCCACAACAATTCTGCAGTGCAATGGGCCCTGCTTCGGTATTCGGCCTCTGTTGTGGATCTTGCAACCAATGGTTGCTTCTTGGAGCTCCAGGAAACAAGATTTGGGCCAAATAAGATGCAGTAACCAGACATGGAACGGCGGTCATCGGGATCACTCGCCCAGTCAGCATCACAAAAAGCTCGAAGATTAAATGACTAAGCACTGGAGGCAACTCGGAGTAATAAACCTAAATGTAAAGTGCCTTTTAAGTAACGAAGAATTCGTTTTACAGCTTTCCAATGACTGAGCAAAGGGTTAGCCATGAACTGACACACTTTATTTACTCTATAGGAGATTTCTGGCTGTGTAAGTGTAGCATATTGAAGGGCTCCAACTATAGATCTATACTGATGTGGTTCGGGCAGTGAGTCAGTACCAAATCTGCTTAGTTTGCAATCACTGACCATTGGAGAAGAAATGCCTTTTGCATCCATCATATTAGCTTTGGAAAGCAGCTCTCTAATGTATTTGGTTTGACTAAGGAGAAGGGAACCATTTGACAAAGTCTTGACTTCAATGCCAAGGAAATACTCTAGATTGCCCAACTGTTTTAGAGCAAACTATACATTGAGCCGAGTAATGAGATCTGTTATTACTGTGGAAGATGTTCCCGTGATGATAATATCATCTACGTAGATGAGAACATAGATGCACCTTGCTGTATATGAATAGTGAATGGTCACATTTTCTTGCCCTGAAGCCAAATTTGATGAGAGTGTTGGTGAGTCTTTCATACCAAGCACGTGGTGCTTGCTTTAGCCCATAGAGAGCTTTGTTAAGCTTACACACCAAGCTGGAATCTGTGGCCTCAAGTCCAGGGGGTTGAGCCATGTATATCTCCTCTGACTAATAACCATTCAAAAGTGTGTTATTTGCATCAATTTGTTGAATATTCCAACCATAAGTGAGAGCTAAAGTTAACACAATTCTAATAGTTGCTGGTTTAACTACAGGAGAGAAAGTTTCTGTAAAGTCAAACCCAAATTGTTGATGGAATCCTTTTGCTACTAGGCACGCTTTAGACTTGTTTATAGTTCCATCCGGATTCTCTTTTAGCCTAAAAACCCACTTACAGCCAATGGCTTATCTATGTGGAGGAAGAGAAATCAAAGTCCAGGTATTGTTACCCATCAAAGCAGCATACTCAGCATTCATTGCATCAAGCCATTGAGGACAAGAGAGAGCTTATTTCACTGTGGTTGGTTCTCTGTGAGTAAGAAAAACCCAAGGAGATGGTTAGGATCCTGTTTTGGATCTAGTTATCATAGGGTGCACTGGATGCACAGGTGGAGCGGGGACACTTTGCTGAACTGTAGTTACAGAGGATGGACTAGGAGGTGTTTAAGGAACAAAATTGGTAGAGTGCGTAGAGGTTGAAGGGGTGTTAGGTTCCACAGAGGGGGACACTTGAGGACTGGCCGAATTAGCTACTTGAGGTGAGGAAGACTCTTGGACAGGTTGCACAGGAAGAGAATTAGCTATTTGAGGTGAGGGAAAGTCTTGGACAGGTTGCACAAGTTGCACATCAGTGGAAAGAAGGAGAGGAATGGTTGAAGGAAAAGTAGAGGGTGGGGAGTTGGATGACTCACGTTTAGTGAATAGGGTGGGAAATGGGAATCTAAACTCATTGAATAATACATCTTTGGAGATGTATATTTGGCCATCCGAGGCTAGGCACTTATGGCCTTTGTGGTGAGCTGAAGCATCCAGGTAAACACACTCAGTAGAACGAAATTGCAATTTATATTGGTTATAGGGCCTTAGGTGGGGGAAACAAGCACATCCAAAGGTTTTTAAGGAAGAGTAGTTAGGTAAGGATTGGTGAAGGGCATAAAAGGGTGAGATGTAGTTAGGTAAGGCACTGGTAGGCAATATATTGATAAGTTGCACGGTTGTGGTGAAGCTGTGATCCCAAAACTTATAGGGAATGGAGGCTTGGGCCAAAAGTGTGAGTCCCATTTCAACTATCTGACGATGTTTCCTCTCTACTGAGCAATTTTGGTGTGAAGTATGAGGGCAGGTTAGTCTATGTTTAATGCTTAATTCAGTATGATATTTGGTTAGAGGTCTATATTCCTATCACCAATCTGTTTGAATGGCTTTTAAATTGGCATTGTATTGAGTTTGAATCACTTTATGTAATTGTTTAAAGGCTGTGAAGGTATCAGATTTGTACTTTAGGAGGTATATCCATGTGAACCGGGTATGTGCATCAACAAAAGTGCAGTAATAAGAGAATCCACTAGATAAAATGAAGGGAGATGGGCCCCAAAGATCACTAAAAACCAACTCAAAGGCAGAACTATAAACAGTATTAGAAGAGGGAGCATGCAAGCAATGAGATTTTCCTAAGCAACATGCATTGCAAAAATCAGAAACTGCTTTATTGACATAGGGTATATTACAAAGCTTTAGAATAGAAGTTACAGCAGTTGCATTGGCATGTCCTAAACGATTATGCCAAGTTGTAAAGCTACTTATAGAAGTAGGTTCAACAGTATTGGTATTTACAAGAGTATTTATGAAACAAGTATTGTTAGAAATAGCTTTGTCTTTGTTCCTAAGTGAGGGCTCTTCTTGGAAATGAATGTTGGGGAAACAGTAGAGGCCATCATTGCCAATGGTTCCCCGAAAAAGCACCTCATTAGATCCCTGTGATTTAACATAACATGAATTAGAGTGGAATTCAAAGGAGACATTGTTATCATGGTCAAATTTTCACACAAAGACTAAGTTTCTAGTTATGAAAGGTACAAGCAACAAATGATTTAGAGATAGTATGACATGAGGGTGATAAGGTGGCACAAATTTAGAAGAGCCAATGGAAGAAATAGATAGACCTTGTCCATTGCCCATGTGAACTTGATCAGCGCCAGTGAATGGATGTTTTTGAGTCAGGTTGTGGGAATCATCAGTAACATGGTGTGATGCTCAAGAATCTGGGTACTAACTTCTGTCAAACACTCGAGGAGCCTGAAATTCTTGTGTTGTTGGAGGTAGATGATGTTGTTACTGTGTAGCAATGAAAGCAGAAGGCTATACAGGGGTGTGCGATGACTGATTTTGATGCCACTGTGGTTATTGTTGAAGTTGGCACAAGCAAACATAAGAAGGGGGGTTGAATTGTGTTTGTTAGTTATTTTCGTAAAAACCCTTTCTGAGAAACTTTTTCGCAAGCAGAAGATAAAAAGATTAAGCACACAAGAAATCCTTTTTAAAAGATTAACAAAACCAAGAACAAATCCCATAGTTACTATAAATAAATAAAACTGTAAAAGATAAGGGATAGAAAATTCACTCAGGTATTTTATCTTGGTTCACTCTTTTCCAACCAAGAGCTACGTCCAGTCCCTTCGACTTGAAGGATTTTCTCCACTATTCTCCAAATAGGTTACAAGTATTCAACACCTCTTCAGGCTACAAGTATTCTTTCTCTACCAAGCCTCTTCAGGCTCTAACTCTAACAAAGAGATTTACAACTTTGATCTACTTAACTCACTAAGTGTGAGGATATGAAAGTTTGAGATCTGTTGAATATTTTCACAATATTCAAACTAAGAAATTACAGACTTTTGCCTTGTTAAAGAATAAATAAGTGCTTGCTCTCGCAAATATTGTATAGGCAGGAGTTGTTAGCTAGCAAAATTTGCACAGGCAAGAGTTCTTTTTTCAGTATCTGAGGTCTTCAATTTATATAGTGACCTTCTTCTTCTCTTGAAATTCTTTTGAAATAAATATCAATCATTTGAAATAAATTCATCGTGGATTAGATTGCATTAAATCATATTCAAGATAGTAAAGATATAAAACATATAGAGCTGTCTACTTAGTTTTAAGAACGCATCTATACAAGATTTTATTCTGCTCGTCCACTGATGTGGTAGAAGCACTCGTCCACAGAAGTGACAGAAGCGCTCGTCCACTAAAGTGACAGAAGCGCTCGTCCACTGAAGTCTTTGGACTTGCTAAGTCCTTAGAGAAATTCAGTTCAGTTACGTGGCACTGTGGACATATACTTGAGTTTCAATGATAGCACACGTCTGCTAACATGACAGAATGGACGTGCTTATTTTCAAGTCTTTGGACTTGCTATACCTAACAAGTTATTTAGCTATTCTTTTATAGCCTCATCTACTAAGGAAAAACAATCTACTTATCGATTAAAATATAAACAGTTTAAATAACCTTTGGACAAATAATTTTTCTGCACGAGTCCAAGTATTGTATACTTTATATTATTTTGGATATTCCTGCATAAACCGAACTCACTTGTTAGATCTCAACTAACACTTTGCCAAGAAAATTTAATCCTTTTGTTAACATCAAAACTTAGAGATTTTTAAATCCAAAACCACTTGGGTTCCAACAATCTCCCCCTTTTTGATGATGACAATAACTGATTAAATTTAAATAGTAAAGTCTAAGAGAGCTTGCAAGGCTCCCCCTGAGACAAAGCATTCAAAAACTTAAGCAGACTAACAGATAGGTACACACACTTATCATTCTTTAGAATCTATATAAACACAAGTATCAGAGCAACAGATATCAAGGAAAGTAATTTAAACATAAGTAAAGCAGATCAAATTATTAAGCAGAAGAGAATATGCAAATGCAAACATGTAAGAACTTTTCAACAACAAACTTGATATTTATAATTCTTCTTTCTTTTCCTTTCTCCCCCTTTTTGTCATCAGCCAAAAAGGTAAAAGGGAGTTGACCATCATTGTCAGCAAAACAAATAAGATAAGAAAGAAAAGATTTTAAGAAGAAGGAGGTGGTGGAGGGGGTTGGTTTGGATTTTGATTTTTCTGAAATTCCATTAACAAGGCCAGCATTTGAGTCACCATGGCATTTGTAGGGGCCAGGGTATCTTGCACTTGCTTTTGTACTCTTTCTTCAATATGTTGTGCCATCTGCTCAGTCTTCTCTTCAACTATCTTGCCAACCTTATCATCAACAATTCTGCCAATGATGTCTTCAAGATTGGATGGGAAGGATAATTGTCTTGAGCTCTCAGCAGAGTCTGAGAGAGTGTCTTGAGCTTGGGCTGGTGGATAAACCATAGCAAGAGCTAAAGGTTGAGAAGATGTCTTAGCAGACTCAGTACCTTGCTTAGAAGCATATATCTCATCAGACTGTTCTGTCATATTTAGCTCAACAGTAGCAACAGCAGTTGCATCAGCTAAGGGAGTGGAAGGTTCAGAAGCTAGTTTTGAGAAGATTTCTACATTCAGATCAGGGCCTTCTACAATTAATTCTTCAGATGTATGCTCAGAGGATGAGGTTGAAGCTGAGGAAAAAGCATATTGTATAACTGGCTTAGGGATATCCTTTGCCCAGTGAATGAGATTAGGAATTTCCACATCATGACTAGTTATTGGCAGACCCCACAGATCCTTAAAGGTTAGATATCTGACACTTGAGAGTCCACATCTGCCTCTGAATTTTGGATTTTTCTTCTTCTCTTCAGCAGACAGGCCAGAAGTGGAGGCTTCTCTGGTGCAGTGAATCAAGTGGGATTGCCAGAAAGCTCCTGCATAGTTAGCCTCAGTGACCATCTCAGTTGGCAAGGACTGAATATAATACATTTGTGAGTGGTCAAAGGGTTCAGAATTGAGATCCAGCATGATATCTTCAACAACTGGCATCTTTCCTTTGTGCCTTGGATGCTTCCTGTCCTTATCCTTGTTTATATCAATCATTGTCAACCTAGGACATGTCTTGTTGGGTATGACTCCAACATTTGTAGAAGTAGAGTGTCTTAACCAGGTGGGAGGGACAAATCGTGTAGCTCTGTCTGCTCTGAATTGGCTGAATTCCCATTTCAGCATTTCATACATTAGTGTGTCCACAAACTGGTCAACAACAGCTCCATATATACTTGGATGTTTGAAAGTCATCCATTTTGTAGTCTAATCCATGACAAAGGGAATTTGCTTGAAGATTCTGGCTCTTTTCTCAAGAACACTTCAAAGATTCTTCTTGCTTGGATCTGTATGCCAATCAGATATGATAACTCTTTCTACTCCATCAGTTAAAGGTTTAAGAGGTGGAAGTTTCACTAGGTTGGGGTAGATTTTCTTGGCAGGGAATCTTTGTTGGGGAAGGTGAATGAGAATAGGTCCACGTTCATTGAACATTTGAGAAGGGAATGGGCCAGTTAGAGTATGGGGTTCAAGGTTGACCTAGTAAGGATAGATGTTGAGGGGTTCATACTCATACTCAGCCAGGGGATACCATTTTGTTAGAATGAGTGCTGGTTCTTGTGGAATGGTGTGGAAGAGTATTTTCCATTCTCTCTGTACTTTGGCCCAATTTTCAGATTTGCCAGTAAAAAGAGTGGAAGAGGGAATTATGGGTGGAAATAAAGTTTTCAAGGGTTTTGGAAAGGGAGTTCCAATGGTAATGATGTTGTCTATGTGTGGTAGTGGTGAGGGTGGTGATTATGGCAGGGTAGGAATATAAAAATCATTCACATGATGTGAAGCAGAGATATTATCATACCGAGTTCTTAAATTTGACACTAATTCATCTACTGCTAACCTAACGGGGTCATTAACAGAGATTACTACCTCAGAAGCCAAAGTTGTTCTAGCCCTCTTTGCTGGTTGCCTCTTCTTCTTTGCAATTGGACCAACAACAACAGCAGCTTGTTTTTCAGTAATAGCAGCAATAGAAAGTTCATCATCATCTTCTTCTTCAGACATGATGACTTTCCTTGTCCTTTTTGGTGCAGGTGGAAGAGTAGCACCAGAAGATACAGAGGGGACAGATCCTCTAGTAGTTATATTGGAAATGGGTTGCCTTACAGCCACAGTCTTTCTCTTGGTACCTTTCTTTAAACCAAGAATTGCAGCTTCGTTGGCTTCAAGAGATTCTTCCTTAACCTTCATTTTCTCTTCAAGCTTTGCTAACTCCACTTGCTTGTAAGTGCTGAGTTGCATGCCACTGAGATTAAGTCGGCCAAAGTCAACAGCTTGCAATCCTTTCTCACGAAGGAGTCTTTATTTTTCATCCTTAGGCTTTGCACTTAGAATATTGTACACGCCTTGCTGCTTGAGAATTTTTGACAAGAGATGGGTGAAGGTAATGTGAGAGGCAGATTCTCTGTTGGTAATGGCATCCTTGAAGCGATGAAATAGGATCCATGGAAGGTTAATCTTGGTTTCAAAAACCAGATGGCAAAGGCAGAACTTGTGAAGAGCTGATAAATTGTCCTTGGAGCCAATCTTATGCAGCACCACCTTATTCAGAATCTGGTGAAGAATCCGGATGTGATCTTTCATTTCAGATGATTTCCAAGAATGATTTCTCACGCTGTCTTGCCTCATAAGGGTAACAGCAATTGTCTCTGGACCACCTAGGTCTTCTTCCCAGTTTTCAGTGAAGACTAATCCTTCTTGAGCACAAGCAATCGCATCAGAGATGGTTTTCTCTGATACTATCACTTTCCTTCCCAGCATGAATCCAATCGCTTCTGTTTCATAGATCTTTGGTCTCCTCCAGAATTCCCTTATCAAGTCGGGATACAATGAGACCTTTTCCAAAAAGATTCCATCCCAACCAGCAGCGTTAATGAACTTACTCACATCTAAATTGTATTCTTGTAGAATTCCAGAGTTTAAGTGGTGTTCCACGGATATGGACATAGTATCAGTTGCAAAAACAGGCATGGGAGCAGTGTTTGAAGCCATTGTTGAGTAAGAAGAGTTTTGGAAGAACAAAGGAGATAGAAAGTTCGAAAGGTTCAGAGAGAGAGGTTGATGATGAAGAGACACGAAAAGGTTTTCAGAGGGAAAGAGGTTACCTTTAAAGATTTTTGAAAACCAACAGTTTCCAAAAAAAGATAATGATAAGACATGTCATTAAGGGTAAAACGGCGTTGGTAATCTTGGAACCGTAAAAAGTTACGATGGGATTTATGAGGGTAGCTGACTCAGCAAGGAAAGAGAAGCGTTTTATATAAATGTGTTCAAGAACAAATTAATATAAGTAATAAATGTGTGCATAGACGAGTCCACACAAGACTAAGAGTGGACGTGAAAAGACATAGGTAGTCGACGCGTAGAATCCACTTCCTCTGGACGTCATGACTAGTGGACGTGCAGAGAGAACATACAATGGACGACCAATTTAACAATAAACATACTAGCTCAATCCACATACAACATATTCAAATGCTTTCTTATAATGATAAATCTGTCCTCAGCAAGAGGTTTAGTGAAGATATCTGCCCATTGGTGGTCAGTATCTACAAATTGAACATCAAACACACCTATTTGCACATAATCCCTAATAAAATTATGTTTGATTTCTATATGCTTAGCTCTAGAATGCAGTATTGGATTCTTAGATAAATTGATTATAGAAGTATTATCACACATAAGTGGAATACTACTTACAAATACATTGTAGTCCTCCAATTGATGTTTGATCCATAGAAGTTGTGAGTAGCAGCTTGCAGCTGAGATGTACTTTGCTTCAGCAGTTGATAGAGCAATGGTACTTTGCCTTTTGCTTGACCATGACACTAGGTTAGCTCCAATGAAGTGACAACCTCCACTGGTGCTTTTTCTTTCAATTCTGTCTCCAGCATAGTCAGCATCACAAAAACCAACTAATCTGTAATCATCATTTTTCTTAAAGCACAAACCCAGATTAGTAGTACTTTTAAATATCTAAATATTCATTTAACTGCTGAGAAATGAGACTCTCTAGGATCAGATTGAGAACGAGCACATAAGTAAACACTAAACATTATATCTGGTCAAGATGCAGTCAGATATAAAATAGATCCTATCATACCTCTATCTACCTTTTGATCTACCTTTTTCTCTTTATCATCTTTGTTCGGTATTGAAGTGGGATGCATAGGGGTATTCATTGGTTTGCAATCATCCATCTTAAACTTCATTAGAAGTTCCTTTGTATACTTAGTCTGATGGATGTACACCTCGTCCATAGACTGTTTAACTTGAAGTCCAAGGAAGAATTTGAGTTCTCCCATCATGCTCATTTCAAATTCTTTCTGCATTAACTTAGAAAATACTTTGTATAGATATTCATTAGTAGCACCGAAAATGATATCATCAACATACATCTGTTCTATAATGAAATCTGACTTAATAAACTTTCTAAATAGAGTTGTGTCTACTTTTCCTCGGTTAAAACCATTTTCCATTATAAACGAACTTAACCTATCGTACCAAGCTCTAGGAGCTTGCTTAAGTCCATACAATGCTTTCTTAAGCTTATAAACATATTTCGGGTGATTTGTATTTTCGAAGTCGGGAGGTTGCATGACATATACTTCTTCATTAATAAAGCCATTCAAAAAGGCACTTTTAACATCCATTTGAAAAAGCATAATATTATGATGTGCGGTAAATGAAATTAAGATTCTAATAGCTTCTAGCCTAGCAACCGGTGCAAAAGTTTCCGTATAGTCTATACCTTCTTCTTGAGAGTAGCCTTGAGTAACAAGTCTTAACTTGTTTCTCACAACCTTACCATCTTCATCAAGCTTGTTTCTGTAGACCCACTTTGTTCCAATGACTGACTTGTCTTTAGGCAGGGGTACAAGCGTCCAGACTTCACTTCTGTCAAACTGATTTAGCTCTTCTTGCATAGCAAGAATCCATCCTTCGTCCTATAGAGCTCCATCCACTGTCTTTGGTTCACATTCAGAGACAAGAGTAGAATCACTTTGTTCTCTGAAGGTTGACCTAGTTCTTAGCTTGTCATTGGGGTCACCAATGATTTGATCTTGAGGAAGGTAATTTCTGAAACACCAAGACTTCTGAGCATTTTCTTGTTGAGAGGTAGATGTTTCAGGTTGTTGTTGAGAAGAGTCGTCTACTTGGATATCAGACTTGATTTCTGGTTTCTCTCCTGAGATATTTAAATCAAGATCTGCAAAAGCTTCGTCTAGCTCTGATAGTCTCTTATCAGGCTGTTTGTCATCAAATTTGACATGAAAACATTCTTCTACAACTAAAGTTCTAGAATTATAAACTCTAAAGCCTTTTGAAGTTTCGGAAAATCCTAGAAGGATTCCATTATCTACTTTATCATCAAATTTACCAAGTTGATCTTTTGTATTCAAAATATAACATTTCTATCCGAAAGGGTGAAAGTATGAATTGTTGGATTTTCTACCTTTCCACAATTCATAAGGAGTCTTATTCAGAATAGGTCTAATGTATATTATGTTCTGAATATAGTAGGCAGTGTTCACACCTTCAGCCCAGAAGTGATTAGGGACAGAATTGTCATTGAGCATAGACCTAGTCATCTCTTGAAGAGATCTGGTCTTTCTCTCTACCACACCATTTTGTTGTGGTGTTCTTGGTATTGAGAAGTTGTGTTGAATACCACTTTCTTCACAAAACTCATGGAATAGCTCATTGACAAATTCTCCCCCATGATCACTTCTAATTAAAGCTATACACATGCCTTTTCATTCTGTAGACGTTTGCAGAATACAAAAAAGACCTTGAATGACTCATCATTGTGAAAAGGAACATAACCCATGTCCATCTAGTGTAGTCGTCTACTATGGCAAGACCATATTTCTTACCACTGACAGAGGCAGTCCTTGTTGGACCAAAGAGATCAAGGTGTATCAATTCTAGTGGTCTGTTGGTACTAACAACATTCTTAGATTCAAAGGAACCTTTGACTTTTTTTCACTTCTTACATGCATCACAGAGAGCATCAGATTTGAAACTAAGGTTTGGTAGATCTCTTACAAGGTTATGCTTTTTCAGTTTGGAGATTAATCTCAAACTTACATGACCTAACCTTTTGTGCCAAATACATCGCTCATCCTCAATGGACACTAGACATGACACACTTTGATTTGAGAATTCCTCTAAGTCAATCTTATACAAATTGTTTTGCCTCTGGGCAATGAATAAGAGTGATCCATCAGCTTTCTTGACAAAACACATATTCTTATTAAATGAAACAGCAAACCCACTATCACATAATTGACTAATGCTTAGCAGATTGTGTTTAAGACCATTTACTAACAGAACATTATCAATGGAGGAAAAAGGATGTTTACCAATTTTACCTATACCAATGATCTTTCCTTTTTGGTATCATCCAAAAGTGACCCAGCCACCATCTTTGGGTCTAAGGTCTTGGAACATACACCTTTCTCCTGTCATGTGTCGTGAGCACCCACTGTCCAAGTACCAGGACTTCTGTTTCTTTCCTGTTGTTAAGCAGATCTACAACAAGGATTATCTTATCTTTAGGTACCCAAATTGAATTGGGTCCTTTCTTGTTAGTGATCATAGGTCGTGAATGCTTTGCATGCTTGTTATGTATGCATTTAGATGATACATGCCCACTTTTTCCACATATTTTGCAGTAAGTATTGGAAGGGCTTGGTTTTGACTTAGTATGTTGTGGACGGACTTTAAAAGCCTTATATTGTGTATGAACTGTTGGTTTACTCAGATATGCATCTTGCTTCTCTTTATCATAACCAATGTCAGATTTGTCATGTGGTGATCTAGAATATATTAATATAAGATTTAATTTATCTGAGCTACCAACCAGTTTTGACAGAGAGTCTGTCAAGTATGTCACATCTTGTTTCGGTTGTTCAACTTCACAAGAGCTATTAGACTTACACTTAGTCTTGTCAATCATACTATCATTGTTTGATTTTAATGTTTCATTCTCATCCCTAAGATTTTGATTTACTGTGCAGACCTTATCATAATCTCTAGAAAGTTTAATAAACTTCTTTTTGAGACTCATACTCTTTAGACAGTATGCATGATTCATTCAGCAATTCATCAAAATCATTTTGAAGAGTAGATGGATCAGATTCTATTACCTCAGCATCAGTGAATTCACTTTCTGATACAGTGTCAGTCATGAAGCAAATGTTTGCTTCTTCTCTTGCTTCATCTTCTTCATCTGAAGAAGATAGGTCAAGATCCTCCCATGTAGCCATCAAGCCTTTCTTCTTTTTGAAGAATTTATTTTTCTCCTTCAGCTCTGTGCAGTTAGCTTTGAAATGTCCTTGTTTCTTACGTTCAAAGCACAGGGGTGGACCTTTCTCCTTGGAATCTGACTTCTCCTTGGAGAATTTTTTGTTGAACTGCTTCCTTCTGAATCCACCTTTCTTTCTCCATATGTGTTGGATTTTTCTGGAGATGAAAGATAGTTCATCCTCATCTGAGTCATCTTCATTATTTGATAAATCAGCTTCATCTGAAGACTCAGCAACTTTAAGCATCTTTGAGGAACTAGCTTTCTTGGCCTTTAAGGCAATGGACTTTCCTTTTCTGGAGTTTTCCTCTTCATTAAGTTCAAGTTCATGAACTTTTAATGACCCCAGAAGCTCTTCCAAAGAAAGAGTATTCATATTCTTTGCTTCCTGGATAGCAGTTACCTGAGGTCTCCACTGCTTTGAGAGACTTAAAGAAATTTTTCTCACATGATCTCTATTTTCATAGACCTTTCCAAGAGACCTGAGACTGTTGGTGATTGTTTGGAATTTTCCAAACATCTGATCTATAGTTTCATGATCTGCCATCTTGAATAGCTCATACTGGTGAATCAACATGCTTATCTTTGATTCCTTCACTTGTGAGGAACCTTCATGAGCTAGTGCAAGAGTATCCCAGATTTCTTTAGATGTGTTACAACTATGAACCTTGTCATGCTCAGATCTGGTGATAGCACACATAAGATAGTGCTTAGCTTTCAAGTTTAGTTGATGTTGGCTTTTCTACTCTTGAGTTCATTCAGCTCTAGGCACTGCAGCTCCAACTTCACTCCTTGGCTCAGTGTAGCCATTTTCTATCAGTTCCTAGATGTCAGCATTCTGTGCATCCAAGAATGCCATCTTCCTCTTTTTCCAATAATCATAATCAGTTCCATTAAAGAGAGTGGGTCTGTTGATAGCTTGTCCTTCTGCATCCATGATTGTATGATCGTACTGCCTAAGCACTTGTTAGATGTTCAACCCTATCAAGGCTGAGCTTTGATACCAACTGAAGTTGGCACAGACAAACACAGGAAGGGGGTTGAATTGTATTTGTTAATTATTTTGGCAAAAACCCTTTCTGAGAAACTTTTCCGCAAGCAGAAGATAAAAAGATTAAGCACACAAGAAATCCTTTTTAAAATATTAACAAAACCAAGAACAAATCCCATAGTTAGTATAAATAAATAAAACTGTAAAAGATAATGGATAGAAAATTCACTCAGGTATTTTATCCTGGTTCACTCTTTTCCAACCAAGAGCTACTTCCAGTCCTTTCTACTTGAAGGAATTTCTCCATTATTCTCGAAATAGGTTACAAGTATTCAACACCTCTTCAGGCTACAAGTATTCTTTCTCTACCAAGCCTCTTCAGGCTCTAACTCTAACAAAGATTTACAACTTTGATCTACTTAACTCACTAAGTGTGAGGATATGAAAGTTTGAGATCTGTTGAATATTTTCACAATATTCAAACTAAGAAATTATAGTATCTGAGGCAGGAGTTGTTAGCTAGCAAAAGTTGTGCAGGCAAGAGTTCTTTTTCAGTATCTGAGGTCTTCAATTTATATAGTGACCTTCTTCTTCTCTTGAAATTCTTCAACGGTTACTTTGAATAATCCTGTTTAGAGATAGCATTAAATGCATGATATCCGTTGAGACTGATAGCTTGATTTTGGCCAAGTTGAAAAGAATCCTTGGTTATTAGAAAATCACAAAATGGAGGCTCACTGTTCTGAGCAGTTGTACCTTAAAAGCTTTCTTTCCTCCTTTGTGTATAACTCAGTTTTTTGTCCAACAATAAAGATGTCATCGTACAGATCGTTTTGCAATTCCAATTGTACTATTTTCTTTTTGTATTTCCTTGATAGTACTATGAACTTTGTTTCAAGGAAACAAGACATTAACTCGGTAAAGACAAATGGGAAGAACAAATATTCATTTGAAATAATTATCAATCATTTGAAATAAATTCATCGTGGACCAGATTGCATTAAATCATATTCAAGGTAGTAAAGTTATAAAACATATAGAGCCGTCTACTTAGTTTTAAAAACGCATCTATACAAGATTTTATTATGCTCGTCCACTGATGTAGTAGAAGCACTCGTCCACAGAAGTGACAGAAGCGCTCGTCCACTAAAGTGACAAAAGCACTCATCCACGGAAGTCTTTGGACTAGCTAAGTCCTTAGAGAAATTCCATCCGGTGACGTGGCACTGTGGACGTATACTTGAGTTTCAATGATAGCACACGTTTGCTGACGTGGCAAATGGACGCGCTTATTTTCAAGTCTTTGGACTTGTTATACCTAACAAGTTATTTAGGTATTCTTTTATAGCCTCGTCTACTAAGAAAAACCAATCTACTTATCGATTAAAATATAAACAGTTTAAATAACCTTTGGACGGGTAATTTTTCTACATGAGTCCAAGCATTGTATACTTTATATTATTTTGGATATTCCTGCATAAACTGAACTCACTTGTTAGATCTCAACTAACACTTTGCCAAGCAAATTTAATCCTTTTGTTAACATCAAAACTTAGAGATTATTAAATCCAAAATCATTTTGGTTCCAATAGTTGTGGTGGATGATTCTGATGCCACTGTTGCTGTGGTTGACTCTGGTTTTGATTCCATTGAGTAGTAGGGAAATTTGTCTCTGTATTTTGAGGTGGAGGAGGAGGTTGAACAAATTATTGGTTCAACCTGTTCCAACAATTGAGAGCTTCATGGCCATATTTATGGCATAGTTGACATGTAGGTCGTTGGCCACCACGACCGCGCCCCCTCCCTGCGGCCTCTGCCGCTACGGTTGCATCCACCGCCATCGCCGCGATTATTGTTCGAGTAGCCTCCCCTATCGTTGGAGTATGAGTCGAATTGCTGAGAATTAGGGTTGGAATTTGGGGGAACTTGAGTTAGATTAACAAAAACTGGAGAATTCACCAAATCTTGCTGATATCGCTCAAACGGAGCTTCCTGAATCATGAGTAGAGCCTCAATTTCATCAACCGAAGGAGAATCAATCTTGTTGTAAATCATCACCACAAATGAGTTGAATTCTTCTAGAAGGCCTTCAAGCACAGCATCAACGTGATCTTCATCCGAGATAGGATCACCAATAGCTTTGAGCGAATCAACTATAGCTTTAATTCTTAATAGATATTCATTGATAGGTCTTGCACCTTTCTTTGTGTTGCGCAATTCAGATCTAAGTTGACGTACTTTGGCTTTGAGGAACGAGTAGAAGTGTTTATGGATTTTATCACATACCTGCCATGAATGCTTGCATCCAAGAACCCTAGGTAGAACCGAATCAGAGAGAGACGATAAGAGCCAGGTGAAAAGCATCTGATCTTGCACAAGCCATTGTTGATATTCCAGAGTTTGAACATCGAGATTCCGATCGAGTTCTGTTGCATACTTTGCTGGAATCGAAGGATTCACCACAAATTTGTGTAGTTTATGTGCAGTAATCACGTTCAACTTGTTGAGTCCACAAAAGAAAGTTCTTGTCATCAAGTTTGAGAGATAGCGGCGGCGCAAAGTTCATCGGCACCGGAGTTTGGTGGTGTGATGTGGAAGAAGAAGGTTCTGAGAATGGGTTTTGCACTGTAGCCATTGAAGACCACGCCCAGGAAAAAAAAATGCTCTAAGATACCATATTAGAAAAGTAAATCTGATACAAAGAGAGAATTTAGGGAATTGTATTGAAACTTTTCATTACTGTCAAAGAGATTACACTTGGGTATTTATACAACAGCTAATAAGTAAATCAGTTATAGAGAATAGTTACAGAGAGCTAACAAAATCATTAACTGGTTTGGTAATGAACCTAGACCATATTGTGTCTAGATACACTGCTGGTAAATACATTTCAAATACATTATCCAATAAGAAATAATATCTGCATGCCCATGAACATCAATATCACGAGATCCCAATTTAAGTTTTATTTGATGGGTCTCAAACAAAACAGGTATCTCAGTAGGTTGCGCTTCAACACCTCCTTGGAGTTGAACTGCCATAGCTTCAATATTCCCTTCCATTCCATGAGTTTCAGTATATGTTCTAGAATAGGACTCTTGTTCTTGATCATTTGTTTTTTTTCCAAGAAAGAACTATCTAAATCACTATCACAAAGCTTGATTCAAGTCAGATCTCAAATGATTCATTTCGCAGAATAATCAAATCAGTTGACTGTCCTGGAAATATTGATTCCTTAAAAATCTCATGCTCCAAAGATTGTCTTTGAATCGTTAAAATTTCATTGGATGTTCAAGGAGCTTTTTTCCGGATGCGACGTACGTCTTCTTTATTTGTCAATTGTTGTGCTGTAGCACCGTTTATTCACCAAAAAAAGAACAACCCTTTGTACATTCAAAATCGTGCTTCAGAATGTTGACACACAAGATCTTGAGAAAACCTTCACAAATTATAATTAAGAGGTAACTATTAAAAATAATAATGGATATTCGTTAAATTCTTCTTATAATTTTGACAAGACTAAGGATAAAAATATAATTGAACAATAATCAAAGGTATATCATAAGAAAACTTACGTGGCATGGAATTGTTGGTGATATCCTGTATGAATTTGGTGCTTCATTGATTTGATTCAGGAGACTCCACAATCTTCTCAGTCTATTGTTATCATCAGCTTCTTCTTCTTCATTGTCATCCAGCTTTGATGCTTGTTCAACAATATTAGAGGTTCTACTCATGTTATATATATTTGTGAAAATTTGTAGAATGTCTAGGATTAGGATTACTTGCATATATAGCTTAATGTCATTATATTTAGTGGGGGTGATTTGCTAGTAACATTCATTGTTTTTCACTAATAATGTTTGCATTTCTTTTAAAGAAAATTTGCATTCAATTATAATTTTGAAAAATTTATTAAATCTATATCAGTATAGAAAGTATATTTAACCACACTTGGTATCTAAATTATTCTTTTTCTTCAAATGAAATTACTTTGACTTTATTTACTAAAATAAAAATAATATAATGGTTACTTTTTTTGAAAATTTTCCCACATTTATTTAGTTTAAAATTAAAACATGCATGTAACTCATTATATACATAATTAATATAAGATTTTCTTTTTCCATCTTTAGAATGATTGCCTAATTTACTTTGAATATCAGTTTTATATATATATATATATATATATATATATATATATATATATATATATATATATATATATACTCCCTCCAGTCTTTATTATAAGCAAAAATTAAATAAAACATACATATTAAGATGGTTAGTTAATCTCATTTAATATTGTTAATCTTATTTAAAAAGTTAAGTTTGTTATCTAAATTATATATCATTCATCTTATTTATTAATCTTGTGTTGCTGGGAATAAAATGAGTCATTGAAAAAAAAAACATTTATTAAATGAAGGGTATTTTGGGAATAACGTCATTAAATTGGATAGAAGTTGTTCAAATTTGCTTGTATATTAGACCAAAAAATTTGGGATTTTTTTGCTTACAATAGAGGAGGGAGTATATATGTATAATATAACAATATCAGTTATATTTTGTTCCATTGTAAATGCAAAATATGAAAGGCCCAGGCCTTCTGTGGTGCTCGAACCCGAATGACCCTGAAGACCTTTCTTGGTCCGTAACTATCCAATTTATCAATCCACTTATGGATTGTAGCTCGTCAACGTAACGACACATCTGCCGGTTCATGCATGTAAAATAGTTGGTTCTCGATTTTTCTTTTTCGCTCGTTATTTCTTGTCGAGGCTCAAAGCACACGACTAAAGGCATAAAGCCCAATCATTCTCAACACGGAACATGTAGTCCCAGTGCTCAGCCACAAAACCCTAGATCAATCCACAGTTCTAGATTCGTAGATATGGGACATGAAGTCAAGTGTATCAACTGGGACTTGACCCCGCGACACATAGGACATAAACTCCAAGTACTTACTCATAGGAACTCTAGCCCAACGTCTCGGCTGCTAGGTCCTCATAACATTTTCGTTTTCAACACCATTTTCGTTCCGTGAAAACAAATACTAAGTTTTTTCGCCACAATGACATTTTTTCTAAGTTTTTTCATCTGAATCAAACTTTCTGTAAAACAAAAGACTTTTCATTTCAAACAAGACTTTTCCCTTGATAACATTGAAATATTTTAGAGACTTGACTTTTATTTTTGAAATATTTAGGGAAAATAAAGATAATGCAATTTTTCACTGTTTGTCCTCACTAACACTCATTCTTTAAAAATTATTCCAAAATCGTCTGAAATCTTTTAGATTCTTAAACAGATTAATAACACGGTCCTTAGCTTATATTTTTATAACATCTTCCGCTTGTGAGAAAACTGAAAATCTCATTACTTTTCTAATTAAAGTTTTTAATGACTTAATTTATCATTATCAAGCTATGACCAGTGTCATGCTCCTATA
The DNA here is from genome assembly GCA_030762895.1 of Sophora flavescens. Taxonomy (NCBI): domain Eukaryota; kingdom Viridiplantae; phylum Streptophyta; class Magnoliopsida; order Fabales; family Fabaceae; genus Sophora; species Sophora flavescens. The sequence goes on along the minus strand of CM061063.1, from coordinate 185,807,680 downwards.
TAATCATATAGACAGTTACAACATTTATTCATTAACACTAATTAAGTAAAAACAACATATTCTCATCAAACATCAAACATCACAAATATAAACATACTCAAACAAACACTTAAGCATGTAACTATCAAACTCATGAGGTAAGTTCCCCTTACCTCTTGAAGCAAAAATAACTTCTTGCCTTAGATCCTTCAAGTGTCCTTCTTTTCTACTCACAAAGGTCACACCAAAAAAACCAATATCACAACCTTCATCCAAACAAAACCAAGGCTAAAAATGTAAAAGAAGCTCATGACCCTTTTTTTTTTTGTGGGGGGGGGAGGGGGGGTCACAGCCACACAATAGAAAAGGGGGTTGGGGTTTTCTTCTTCTTTTTTTTCAACCACATGGATCTATGATCCTAAGGCCTTGGATAGTTATAAAAAATTGTCACAACATCAATTACTAATTTATATGATTTTCTAGAATTAAAATCAAGAAAATCCAAGAAAAAGGAATATGGACAAACTTGTCATAAACAAGTGAAATATATAAGTGAAGAGAGAGGAAGATCTAGTCACAAAGAGGAGTTTATACCTCTAAAAATGAAAGGAAGTGTGAAAGCTTGAAGAATAAAACAGTGGAGGTTTAGGTTTTTTTTAAGAACTTAGGTTTTTGAGAGGAAGATGATAAAATAAAAGTAAAATGAAATGGGTTTGGTTGGGTGGAGGTAGCTGCACAAAAATTAGAGGAGGTGGGAAGGTTCTACCACAAAATTGGGCACAAAGGGAATTACACTAATAGAAAACTTGAATTTTCAGACGGAATTTTCGAACGGAAATGTTTCCGTATGAAATATTATGAACATTTCGGACGGATTTGAGATGAATGTAATTTTCAATGAGATTCCGTCTCAAATCCGTCTCTACTTTGTCTCAAACTTTCGTGCCAATAATGCGCCAAAATATTTCCCACAGATTTCACACGGATCGGTTTCATATATTTTTTTATCTTGGGTCTTTTCAATCATCCGTCTGAAATCTGTCCGAAAATTTGAGACAGATTTCACACGGATTTGTTATTTTTTATACTTTTCTTGATTTATCTTACATCCGTCTGAAATCTGTCCAAAAATTTGAGACAAATTTCACACAGAGACAGATTTCACACGGATTTGTTATTTTTTATATTTTTCTTGATTTATCTTACATACGTCTGAAATCTGTCCGAAAATTTGAGCCAGATTTCACACGGATTTGTTATTTTTTATATTTTTCTTGATTTATCTTACATCCGTCTGATATCTGTCCGAAAATTTGAGACAGATTTCACACGGATTTGTTATTTTTTATATTTTTCTTGAAAAAGATTAAATAATTTATCTTACAAATATGATTAAAATATTTGATCTTAATAAATTTAAAAGAAAACAAGATTTATGAAAAAAATTAAAAAAACATATTTAGACTAATAAAATGTAAAATGTAAAATTAAATTCAAAAATTAAATTTTAGAAATTAAATTGTTGTAAAAATTTATAACAATAGACTAATATACAACAACAAAAAATAGGCAACATGATCACGGCGCCATAAATTTATACGTACAAAAAATCTTCATTTGGTCCCTATATATTACCCGTTTGGTCCCTATACGAGTAAAACATAATTAAATCTGTCCCTAAAATTTGTACGGCAATGACCAAATGGGGACTTTTTGTACATATAAGGACCGTTTTAATAATTTTTATGTATAGGAACCAAATCGAGAATTTGTGTCACATGTAACACCCTAGTTTTTACACATATGATTAATTATTTTATTTGGATGTGTATGTTTATTTTGTTATATGTAACATCCCAGTTTTCATATAGATGTTTAATTATTTTATTGGAGTAATTAATTATCCGGATGTTTAAGTTTGTTTCACTACAGGAATTTTTAAGTTTTGGTGCTAATTTTAGCTATCAATTAAATTAGTAGCTAATCTTAAGCTAATTTACTGTTCATTAACTACCATATATGTTTTTTAGAAAGAAAAAAAACTACCATAGATGTTTTGTTACAAAACTAAATATTAACTTATTTTTTAAATATTTCTCGGATCAACCCACTTATAAGTTTTGTACCTTCTCTTCTTTTTTTTTTCTTTTTTTTTTTTGGTTGACAGAGCTTGCCTCTCTTCTCGTCTTCCAGCAAAAGCTCTGTCGCATCTTCTCCCTCGCATCGCTCTCTTTCTTCAGCAAAATCACCAGATTTGCAACGCTCTCTCACGCTCTCACTCTCTCTCGCATCTTCTCTCGCGCGCGCTCTCGCATCTTCTCTGTAAACCACGCACAGGTGCTCCGATTTGGATCTTGTTTTTCGATTCGTTCTCTCTCTTTTCTTTTCGAAGGTGAGTTTCAATTGTTTTATCTCCAAAATTTCTTAATCTAAGGTCTATTTGCTTGAAATCCTAAAATTCTAACTCCATTTGCACTTGTTTTCCAGCTTTAAAATATTCAACAGCATTCCTAGTAATTTCTCTTTCAAGTGTCATTAATTCACTTTACTGGGATATAACAAGAGATTGAGATTTAAGGTACCAAATCTATCATCTTTGCCTTTTAGATTATTAGTTGCAGCCCTTGCTCACATGCCAACAAATATTAATTTCATTTGATCTTTTATGGAGTAACATAGATCCGTAAAAAGGGCGGCTGAAGGCACGCTGGGGCTATGGGCATGGGACGTATAATATTATGTTTATCTTTTTTCAAGTAAAAGTATGTTTATCTTAACTCTGTATGCTGGTTCCGTTTTTCATGTGCATATCAACATATTTTAGCTACTGATCCAAATTTGAATCTTGGGTTTTGTGGGGAATGTTTTTTCTATAAAGATGAATTAATATATTGCAATCAAAAAATAAAAATAATTGATATATGGAGTTGGTTACTTGATGTGTGCGGACTTTGTTTCTCAATTCATTGTGAGCCATGTATGGTACTGACAATTGCTTGTCTATGTTTAAGGCAACCTCTACAAAAAGGAATTTTCATGAGGAAATGAAGGTAGTGAAGGATGGGGTTGATAGGAACTAATGTACAGGCACATCAACATATGATGGTATGCTATTGGAAATCCTTAATGGAAACTTATCTGTATGGTAGGTTAGCAGTGAGGATGCAATTGACATTGAGTTGGCGTTAAATAAATCACAGATTTCATAATTTCATAGGATGTTGGTTTATGATTGGATTGATTTTGACTATTAAAACCCATTAATGACTGCAATTCATCTCTTTTGAAACATCATTTGCATTTTAGGAACCATTTCTCGGAAGGACTCACTATCTTTTATTTGATTATAGTAACATCCTTCTCGTTTATGATGGTGGCCACGAATTAATCAATGACGACGATGATTAGATGACAACGACGATGATATGATGATGAGGAGGAGATGATGGATAATGTGCTAGATGAAGATGAAGAGTTTAGTGATCAAAGTAACAATGAGGAATAAATTTATGTCTTTGATGTTTGTAATGATATTTTAATGCTTTGAATCTTAATATATCATTCTTGTATTTCAAGATACTTTGTGTTTTTGTTTATTTGAAGCTTGATACTTGTCTAGAGTGGTACCTTAATAATAATTATTTTTTATTATATTATATTAGATTCTAAGTCCTGGTACCTAATTTGGTTTGCATAATTATTTAAGTTTGGCCCTTTTTTATTAATAAACATGATTTGTTTATTAAAAAATATTATTTAAATATGATTATCTAATCCGTGGGAAATTTGTCCAAAATAATATCATAACATTCGTCTGAAATCCGTCCAGAATTTGCATGAATAGCAATATTGAATCCGTCTGAAATTCGTCCGAAATTAAGCCAATATAACCAAAATTCAGATTTTTGTGTTTGTCTGAAAGCTGTCCGAAATCTGTCTGGAACTAATTTCGGACATAATTTTTAATTTGCAACAGGGCTTTTTCGGACGGGGGGTGTTCCGTCCGAAATTAATTGTCCGTCCAAAATCCGTGGGAAAAGTGTACAAATTCCGTCCGTGAATCCGTCTGAAAGTAACAATTTTCTAGTAGTGTTAGTTAGGAACTTAAGGGCTTTTTGGTCTTTTCATGGCTAGAAATTTTGTAAAATATCTAAGTGTCATCATTACAAGGGTGAGTCATCACCATGACTCACCATAGTGACTCATTGAGAATGAGTCATCATGGATGACTCGTCGTTCTGTCTCCCGGCGTATCTCTGCAGTTCCGTATCCGGCTCCGTCGTTTACCCGATTTAGGTTTTTGCATGTTTTCTTCGAAAATTCACCTGAATAAAATATAATATTTTATTTTTTGAACTAAAATTTTAAAATAGATCATTTCACTGACAAAGTGATAAAAATATAAAATTACACAGTTTCGGGTTAAATTAGGGTTTTTTGACCAATAAAAAAGTATTGTCGGCGAAAATGTAGATCGGAATTCGGTCTAAATTTTTAAACCCAAATTTTAACCATAGCATCCTACCATAAAGTAGGTTCTAGATATGATTTTGTTTTCTCCAAAATCATTTTCTTGGTTTCAGGTAAAAAAAAAATAAATAGGTATATCGTTACCAATAATACAACGTAGATAAAAAGCAGGGTGTTACATATTCATTTCCTTAAAAGATTAAAATTTGCTATTTCCAATACGTCATTTCTATTTTTTGACTACTTAATATATATAAGGTTGCATAGGCTAGAAAAATCATTATTTTTGGGGTCATATTAACGAGTGTCCTTAGGACACTCTTTAAGAAACCAAATAAAACAAGTTTTCATTGGAAAACAAAGAGCTTGTTTGCTTTCTAAAAACATTTTGATTTTAGTATTTACCTCATCATTTTCTTTACAATTTTTGAAAATAGATCCAATATTTTCAGAAATTTCAAAAATACTAAAAAAATTGTTTTCATTGTTCTCCCTAACAAGTCATTCATCTTCTATTTGTCACAATTGTTTATTACATGAGTCTTTCATCTTCTTGTTAGAGATTTAAAATCAATACAGATTCTAGAAAATGAAAAGTGAAAATATTTTTAGAAAGTAAATCAACCCTATGTATTTTACTTTTTCAAATATTAAATACATCATTTCCTAATGTAAACTTGATTTTCTTGATTCCTTAACGAGTGTCAGATACTCGTTAGCATTTTCCTTTTTAACGTTGGAGAATGCTAACAAATACCTTTAGGATATTGTTTAAGGAATCAATAATAAAAAGTTTATATAAAAAATGATGTATTTAGTATATCGAAAAATATTAAACTTAATTTTCTAACGTAAGTTTTTCTTTTATGTATTATTTAACCAATAATATTAAAATACTCTTAGGAAGACCTTATAATGTTTAAGAAAAAGTTGTTAGGAGGCCATGTGTTTTACCTCTTTGATTCCTTTCTGGACGGTCAAACTTACAGTATGGAATTGCATCCTTCGAGACCAAACTTTTATTTATCACCACCCCAACCTCTAATAAACTACTATTCTTTTGTTATCACTCTCTTCGTGCTTATGTCTTATGGACTGTTATCCTCCTTTCTATATTTTAACCTTGTAAACACATTTCAACTTCGGTATGTCATGCGCCCATTATGTATGACTCAGATAATTTAAATTTGAAAACAATCAAAATATTACTCCCTCCTATTCCTAATACAAGAAATAAATGAGTTTTTTTTATCCAAAATATAAGAAACATATATCAATTTTCACACATTATATTAAATATTAATTTCGAATATTGTCCTTATTAATTACTGTCATTAATTATAGGTCATCAAAATATTAATTAAAATTAGAAGGGTTGTTTTGAAAATTTATATAAATATTAATTACAATTAATACATTCCAATACATTTTCTTGGTCTATATATTTTAGGGGTTTGTTTATTAAATTATGGATCGGAGGGAGTATGCTTTAAACATAGTAAAGCACCGTCTATAACTATACTGTATCTTAAAAATTCCATATTGGAAACTTGGAAATTAGATTTTCCTCTACTTTGTCTCTTCTCAAACTTTTGAGAATGAAATATTACCCGCAAGACAAGGGTTTTTGTCCTTCCATAGATAGGGGCGCAAGGTGCAACTGCAAACCCCATGCATAATGCATTTTTCTATGGGTTACGACTTACGATGACCAGTATTCTTAAGAAATTTATAAAAAGTAAATTTTTATGAAAAACTAAATATATCGTTTTTTTTCAGAAAATTAGATACAACACTTTCTCTAAAAAGTTACTTTTCTTAAGTGAAAAAAAAATATTTTTTTATTGATTTCTTAAGTAATATTCTTAGACATTAGTTAACATTCTTCATTATTGTTATAATAATTTGTAATTTTGTTTTTCCTTATTTATGTTTATACAATACTCCCTCCGGTTTAATAATTTGCAATTTTGCTTTCCAGGGGTGGTTGGTTTTCTTCAGCTTTGTAATATAGTTGGTTCTTTTTGTCTTTTAGGTTGCTTTTGGGGGTTGTTAGTGGATCAACCGGTTTAACTTTTCCTTCGCTGATATCTAACATTATTCTCCTTCTTTTCTACTTTTGGTGTAATTGGGTTTAGGTATCCTTTGTACCACTTCAACAAAGTTATGTTTATCAAAAATAATAATAATATTCCCTCCGGTCCATATTATAAAAAATAAATGAATCTATTTTTTTGTCTAAAATATTAAAAATATACATCAATTTTCATATATATTAAATGCTAATTTTCAATATTATCCTTATTTATAATATGATTTATATTTACGAGATATATCAATTTTTCATGCAATTGAGTTGGTTCATCAATATTGAATACTGAAACTGATAAAATTAGAAGGGTATTTTTGGAAATATGTATGAGTATTAATTACAATTAGCTCATTTCAAAACTTTTTCTTGATCTACGTGATTTAGGGTTTATCTCTTATAATATTGAGTGAACGCAGTAATTATTAAGTTCATATGAATATGAGTCATAAAAAAATATTTCTTAAACATTTTTTTATAATTAAAAGTATATTGATTGGAAGTATAATGGATACTCCAAATCTCCAACCCGTATACAATACTTAGACTTTTTTTTTCTTAGACATTTAATATACCATACTTATTTAGAATACCGAGTCAGTAGTCACATATAAGTACAAAGCTTTATTCTAGTATAAATTTTATGACACACAAAATACGTTCAAATATCACAGCTAATAAAAGGTGATCTGTCATGCATGTTTATTGTTCGTGGCTTTATGCACAGAGGAGAGAGAGGACAGAGTATCTTACTCGCTTCTCAGATAGAGAAAAGCACTAGAGAGAACACACTCCCGTTTGTAATGGGGGAGCAGATTGATGATTAGAAATAGTTATATATATATATATAATATCTTAAAATATTATGTATTTTCATGTAATCCACACTGATATCAATCTATGATGGATCTCTAAATTCAGATATTAAAAAAACATAAATCAGAAAGTTATGGGTGTGTGCTTGTTCGTCGCATAGAAATTAGAAAGAGAGGCAGAGGATCGAAAGAAGAGAGCAAAATAAATTGAAAAGCTAGCAGGGTTCTGATAATTCTGACTTCTGGGTCTGATAATTGGTCTGACATGATATGACTAATATCCAAGTGGGCTTGAATGAACGGGTGTGGAGAGGGGCTGCGCGTGGTTTTTTGTCACGCTATTTTGCGGAAATTGTTATTAAATTAAGCCCAACAGGTGTTTACAGCCAAGAAAGAGAAAGAGAAAGAGTTAAATGATGCATGTATTCTGGACCAAATTTTGTACATCCGGACACCAGAGTGCATGTATAAATCATGTGTAAAGATAGTTGAGTAAAAAAAAAATTGTAAAGATAGTTTGATGGTTAATATTGTCTCAATATTGTCGAATTTGTGAAAGATGATGTGTAAACTTTGGTTAATATTTATAAAAATGTCAGATTTTCAAATATTATTATTTATTCTAAAATTTGTTACTAGATCATTGTATTCAATATTGTAAATTAGAGTATTATTCGTGATAATTTGAAGTGCTAAGGTTGACATAATCGCAAATATAGAAAGATCAAAGATCATGGTATATCATTATAAAAAAAATAGATGCTGGTATATGTTTAAACTTTAAAATATCATTACTCCGTAGAATGTTTCCAAATTTCAAATATATGATTCTGGATAGGGATGAGAATGGGTAAGGTCTGGATATGATCCATAGTACTCATCCTTATACATGTGTTTGAAAAAATTATTCGTACCGCGACTCATACCCGTATGGATAGCAATTTTATTATCCGTACACGTACCCTCTGGATACCTAAATACACATTCCCGTACTCATTACCCATACTTTTGACAAAGAAAAAACAACAAATAACATTAAGAACATTATAACTCAATTAACAGACATTCAAAGATACCTATGAAACATTATAAACCAAAATATTAAACTAAATAGAAACACCTAAAATATCCAAAACGAGTAAATATCACAATAAATATCCAAAACAATAAATTCATGAGCTTGTAACTCCGGAAAGGAAAAAACACTAATGACCCCCCACTCATACCATCACTTGTTTGTGGGTAATTACCCATATCCGAACTCATATCTATAAAACGGGTAATTACCCTGCCCGTTGTAGATGTCTTTTACGGATATCTATAGGGTAGAGTCCAAATTACCATCCCTAATTCCGGTCTACTTATATAACCTGAGTTAATGTATGTTTTCATACTGGGTCATGGGTGGAGAGAAAAACTGTGCCAGTCTGCTACATATTAGCATGATTAAATTAATTTTATTGTTTCTCACGTGACTTCAATTTTTTCTTATAGGAATATGTATACAATGTTTCTGTGTATTTCTTAGTGTAGAGTAGATTATGCATATAAGTCATGCAAACGGTAGATTTCATGCTTGATAAACCACAATCCGTACGAAATTTATTTTTTCTATATAATGATTATTTATAGAAAAACTCGACCAAAACTTAATAACCTATGTAATTTGATATTTATCTTGCACTAATTAATAAAAATGAAATTTGAGTTGCAGCAAAAAAAAAAGTAATTTGTGAACATAAAAATTACGCTTTTTTTTAATTCATGATAAGAAATGAAATAGAGTAAAAAGTAATAGAATAATCTTATCTAACATTATTTAAACTCAATAATTAAACCTTTAATTTATAGAATATAATAATATAATAATATAATATATTTGGATTTTATTTCCTTTCTTTCTACTAAAGTCAAAATCACAATCATCAACAACTAAAAATAAATGTAAGTGAAAAATGACTTATGTAAATCAATTCCTCTTCTCATAATAAATAGTAGGATTTATAAATTAAAAAAGGGTATTGCTAACCTTAACAACACTGATTAAGAAACCAAAAATTCACTTCTGGACACCTTTCCCTTCAATATCATATATGCAAGCAACTTGTATTCAACTTTATTTAATTAAATGTGTATTTAGTTTAGTACAATGAACCATATATGCAAGCAACTTGTATTGAACTTTATTTAATTACTCAATATGTACTATGAATATCAATCCGGATTCTCTCCTGCTCATCCTCTCTAGCACCTCTCCTGCCATTCAATCTGGACCGTCCGTCCAGATTAAATGGCCTTTTAACAAAATTAAAAACCCAAATTTGCACAAATTTCATCCCTGATGTACGTGTCCTCCCCACTTCAAGCATCGTCGTCGCCACGCACGACCCTTTCCTCTCCCTTCATCTTTTCTCTTATCTCCATTCTCTATTGTGGTGGCGTGCTGTTCAATCCTACAACCAACGCGCCATCCAACTCCCACCACTGCCTGAATCTGGTTCAGGTTAACTCCCTCCCCCTCTATTATGGGAATTTTTTTTTGGGGTTTTGTTGTTCATTGATTGAGCTTTAGATCTGACCATGTTTTGGATTATTCTTGATAATTGCTATAAACATTTGAGTCACAAGTAAGCTTCTACTATTAATATAATTGTGAACCAAAAACTTGTTCTATCTTTATACACACACTCAATTCTCTTCAGCATCACTTTGATAGGCATGGTAAAAAGTTGGATTTTCAACCAGCTTTCTTTGTGTGTGTTTGGATAAACTTTTGACAAACGTGATTTTGAGAAGAATTGATTTTGGTTAAAAGTGAGTTGACAGTGAAGTGATTTGTGTTTGGATGACTTCATGAAAAAAGTGATTTTTATCAATTCTTGATGTTTGGATAGTTTGGATCAAAATTGCTTTTGGATGTGTAATTACCAAAATGGGTTTTAACTAGATTTCATTGTCATTTTATTATATATATATATATATATATATATATATATATATATATATATATATATATATATATATATATACCAACAAGTAGGATAAATATATTAAGATGATTATTTTCTTTTATGTTACATTATGGAACTAAAAATAATTATACACATGTTATTTATCTTTTGAAGTAAAATGTATATGGTTGTAAAAACTTCAAATTTGATGAAATGGACAATAAAAGTACTAAATTAGCATAGCTATTAAATTTAAAGTATCTAAAAATAGTTCAAGTAAGGAATATAAGTTATAGTTTGATACAATAAACCATCATTTTCCTTAAACAAGGATACTATAAAGTCATGCTATTTGCTTTGAAAGAGTACTGCTCATTCTCTTCCATACTTTGGCCACACACAAATATATGCACACATGCAATAATATTGGGAATATATATATATATATATATATATATATATATATATATATATATATATATATATATTATAGAAAAGAAATAATAACAACCAAGTTATATGAAATGGTTGATTTGTAGGTTCTTAACGGTCTCCTTAGTAGAGACAATCGAAGGAAGGAATATCTATACCTATTGGAATTATACCAGCTGGTTCTGATAACTCACTGGTATGGACTGTTCTTGGAGTTAGAGACCCAGTTTCTGCAGCAATGGCTATTGTAAAGGTAGCATTCTTTTGATTCTCTTTGCATATATTCTTCCTAGCTCCTACATCATCACAGAATTGGTAACAGAATTGGTAACAGAATTTGACAGGTCCAATGATTTAACAGAGCAAAATTGAACACACAGTGCAGAAAACACAGATCCGGGGTTCAATGCACCAAGATATAAACACAAAGGCAGAAAACACAGTGCAGAAAACCATTCACAATGCAGTAAAATCATTCACAGTGCACCAAAAGTTTCAACAAGATTGAGGTTAATTTCAAAGCATACATAATCATTAAAGCATTCATAGATAATAGGGTTCATACATAATCTTGAAAACACACAGAAAATTAAATTCCTAATTCCTAATTCCTAATACATAATCCCAATACATAATCCAAAGAGACACACCTAGATGAGACATGAGACATAATCCTAATACATAATCCTAATACATTATCCAAAGAGACAGGATACATAATCCTAACACATAATCTTCATTGCATATTCATAAATGGCAAAGGATTATATGATGCATGCTTAAGCCAATGCAACTTTCTCTCTTTTGGACCTCGAAAGGCAACAAACATCTCCTCGCTGGCTTAAACATCATCAATTGACAGCATCTTGTATGCCAATCCGGATCATCAGTAATTTCATCCATATTCTGAATCTCAGCCATCACTTCACCAATAGATGAACTTGCCAATGCATCATTGCGTGACTTACATGTCTCCGCGATCACATTAACAGCTTCTGCTATCTTTGAGGAAGCGGTTGCCTTTTTCTTACTTTTCTTTACATAACCACCAACACTCTTTCTCTTCTCTCCACTCTTTTGGCCAACACTGGCTTGTGAAGCATTAATATTGAAATTTGCAAACTCAGTCGTTGCTCCAACACTCGCATCTTCACTATCACCCGACCCTTCTTGCATATCTAGGCCCACACCCTCTAGGCATGGACGGTATCCATCATCATCATCATCATCATCGGGCCCATTAGGCAACATCCCAGATGATGGTGCCCAAGCAAATTCTCCATTAGCCACTACGTCCTTAAAAAGTGTGGTTAGTTGGGGAGCAAATTGAAGTCCCTTGTTCCTAAATTTGCCATAAAGAGGGTTTTCCTGCGTGTTCATAACTCATCATCATAATATAAACACACTAAATATAAATCTAAGACTTATAAAACAAAACATTTATTTATCACATACCAATTCTTTGTTCTCCCACCACTCATCTGACGCAACAACGGTATTCTTCACATTATCCCACCCTAGTCCAGTTTCTTTCCCAAATAATTTATACCATACTCGCCATTCTTTTCTCAACCTATCATATCTGTTCTTCAATTTCACCCTGTCATACTTCCTTCCTGTTGAGCCATTAAATTGTGAAACAATAACTTTCCACCCTTTCTTGGTAAAGCTAGTACCAACGCGTTCACCCTTGGAAACTTGATCCAAGCATGCTTGGATGAAGTATTCAGTCGCTTTAGGATCCCAAACAGCTTTTGCTTTCTGAGCTTCATCGTTAGAAACAAGGGGATCCACAACAATTTTCCTCTTAAGAGTAGCCATAGTTCTCTATACATGAAGTAGGATAGAAAATTAAAAAACTATGCATAAAACAAAGTCTATATATGTGTAATTTTTCAAACTTCCATTTTAAATGCATGCTGCAGAATATGCAGCACCAGAATATTGTCCTGTGTTGAAATTTAGTATTGTCCTGAAGTTGATTTTAATGACACACACCACGTTGTAACTGGTCTGCATTAGCATTTAAAAAGTACTCTTTCTTGTATATCTATATCTGTTAAGACTGGTGCATATGCATGTGGTTGATGATGTAATTCTTGGAAACGACTATTACATTTGTTATTGTTTTCAAATAATAATTCTGTAGCATGTGATTGTTTCAGATTCGACCTTTGTGGAGACACTACTTCCAAAACACACAAGGGCTTATATTTGTGGTGGACAGCAATGATCGAGATCGTGTTGTTGAGGCTAGAGATGAGTTGCACAGATCTTGAATGAGGTAAAAGGGAGATTTGGTCGTGTTATATCAATAGTTGGTCTATTAGGAATGCAAGAACTCTTCTTATGAAAACCTCCCCTGCTAATCTGATTTATTTTCATGGACAGGATGAATTATGGAAGCCGTTTTGCTTGTTTTTGCAAACAAACAAGATCTTCCCAATGCAATGAATCTGCTGAAATTAATTTGACAAACGAGGACACGCCTTGGTCCCGAATATGCATCTTGCACCAAAACAAAAACTATGCACCACTGAATATGCATCTTCGCACCAGTATATGCATGCTGCACCAGAATATAGACTTCCATTTTAAGTCTATATGCATAAAGGATTATGAGCCAAAACATACATAACCATACTGACTTTTACTTCTAACATACACAACCATACTGACTTTTTCATCACTGCACCATACTGACTTTTACATAAAGGCATCCAGACACCAAAACAAACACATTTTAAGTCTATAAGCCAAGTCTGGATGCCTTTATGTAAAAGTCAGTATGGATGGGGCTCCATACTTGAGGAAAGTGGATCTCAAAAACTTTGGCACTTACAGGGAACTATCTTCAGCACTGGAAAAGATGTTTAGTTGTTTTACAATCAGTGAGTTTTTTTCTATTTGCAAATTGCAAACTTCTTCTCACACTCCCACTTTCTTGTGCACAGCTTCTAATTTTCTTTGGTTATACCAATTGTTCCCTTCATTTGATTTTTGATGAGACAAATATAAAGACTTTGTCCTGATCAGAACTAGCATCCTTTTAGGTCTTTAAATGTCACATGCTCAGGCTAGCTGGGTCCATGAGCTGGGGAAACAGATTTCACTAACACATGGCAGTAGATCTAATACTCACAAATTTGTTTACTTTTTACATAACTATATCACAACCAACAATCCATTACCAAATGACAAATAGCAAAACAGAGCTAACACTTACAAATTTGTAACACAACAATCCAGATTGCAAATAAAGATTGATCATTGAAAAATCAAACAAATATAAATCATCATAACAGGGGTGGCGGCACCAATGTATCTTGTGCTAGCATGCAATGGAGCAAACCTATGTATAAAACTTTGAGTTTGTGCTTCAATTTCAAATACACAAGGTTGCTTCAAGAAACTAATCAGAAAAGCTACATACCACTGCCTCTGGAAGAATACTGTTGAAGATGCAACAACAAACCGAAGTGTTCTGAAGCAAATTTGAAGGAGGAGAGTCCTATATATATAATTGAAAGGAAATGACAATAAACAATAAATATTGGTAGGTAAAAATGGTTGAAATGAATAAATTTACAATAAATTGTAACAACCAAATGCACTCATCGAAGCATACAAGCTTTAAGGAAGCCGAGTTTCCTTCTTAACATGAGCGTAACGGATCTTTACTACCAAATCTGAGAATAATCACCAAAAGGGAAATAATTGAAGGAATTGAACAATGAATGCAAGGAAAAATTGAAGAATTGTTGGTGAGCATCATAAATACATACCAGGAAGACAGTGAAGCACCATTAATGGCAGATCACTCGCATGCAGCTAACGAAGGGCAAAAGGAAGGGCAATAGGAGAATATCCATCCAAAAGTCGAGTTCCTCAGCTAACCATTGATTCAAAATCGCGTTCCCTAGACTCAGAAGCTAGGATCGGCAGCTTCAAAGTGTCGCGCTTTTGGGGGATGCGAAATCGCGTTCCCTAGTTTTGCCAAACAACAGGGCAGAGAGGAGAAATCGCGGCCGAAGAGATGGATGTGCGTTTGAGGGGGATGAAACGCAGAAACAAACACGCACTTTGAAAGTATTGCAACAAATAACCAGTTTCCTCATGTACCAAAATCTTTTACCTTCTTTTGAAAAGATAGTTCTTTCAATCAAGGCGAATATATCAAAAGTTAATTCTACCTCCCACTTCTTTACTCATCAAATCAAAAAACTTTCTTTTTGTAGGTCAACATCATCTGCCAGGTCAATTTGTTGGCATTCGAACCTCAGAAAGTTTTCATTCAGACGACAACATATGAATTGTTTCTTGTAATTGTAAAATGTGGTTATGTTCCTCCACAAAATCATTCACTAGCAATTTTTCACCCATATTTTTAAGTCCTAATCTTGCTTGACAATATGTTTTGGTCTCCGATCTCGGATTGACTGTTTTATTGTCCCGTTTGTCTGCCTTTCGCATGCCTTTTTTTTTATAAGCAAAAATTCATTGATATGGTACAAGGGGTACCAATCCAACCACTGTACAAAGAAACAATTCACCCAAAGACAAGGTAAACTTGAAAAAAATACCGCGACAATTACAAAACCAAGAGAATCTGTGAATTTTGAAAGGAAAAAATGTGCTAGCCTATTCCACTTGGAGACTTCCTGATTGAATTGCTTTAAAGAACACACACAGTGCAACAAAAGAGTTCCATTCAAGAATTTCCTGATAGCAAAACTGTTTGATGACTCCCTGAAAGAAATACCTATGGGAATATGGGAAACACATTATTACAGAACCAGCAATAACACGGCAAAGCTGAAAACCACCAATGATTTTTCACAGTACACCCAAACAAAGAAGACATTTGAGAACCAACACTGTAAAGGGTATTGAAAACCAGCACAACGGGCATTTATCCAAGACCATGATTTTAACTTGACTCCTTCTACCAAAGAATTCAAACCTGGGATTTTTTATTGGAACACATGTACTCATTCCTGAGCTTTTTGTTTGCCATAAAGATTTCTTTGCTCTGTTGTAGTTTAATAAACCTGAGAATTGAAGAAAATGAGGTTTACATTCATGATGCAGACTAGTTGAGAGGCCACTCCACTTCAAGCATTCATTCCAGACCTTAGAGTAGAATTTACATTCAAAAAACAAATGTGCTACTGTTTCCTCCTCCATCCCACAATCTTTGCAAGTCGTTTCCGATCTTTGAATGATGTTTCTATTTGCCAAATTGTCAAGAGTAGGAATCCGATTTTGTGCTAACTTCCACACAAATGCTGCATCTTTTGGGGGAACAAAACTTAAGCGCCAAATGCTTTTGATGAAATCATGCGCAACTGTTCTGTTCGAATCCATGATAGAGTTGTATGTTGATTTTACCGAAAATGTACATGTTGGATCCAACTTCCACTCCCACCTATCCTCCACACCCTCCTTTAAACCTGGGAGACCCACACTTGTTTGAAGCTAACCAAGCAAGTCCTCCTCCCATTGGAAGAGACCCCTTATCCACCTCCACTCCCAAACCCAGTACCCATCCCTTCAAAACCCAAGATCTGCCACTAGCACGCGATTATTTTCAGCTAAGGAAAACAACCTAGGAAACCTTCCACTCAGGACCACCCTCCACCCATGGATGATCATGCCAAAATAAAGTATCAGACCCAAGGTTTCAAAATGCAGTCCGCAACCGCTAATGCGGCCGCAATATTACGGTTGCGGACCGCACCGCAACGGCATCAAGCCGCAATTGCGGTGGGAATCCAAATCACCCGTTACGGCCGCAACGTAACGACCGCAACGTCACGCCGTAACGGCCGCATCAGCCGCAACGGGTTCCAAACAGAGCCAAAAGCAAACAGAGCCAAAAGGAAAAAGGCCAAAACAGTGTTCACAGGTTGAATGGAACCAAATTCTCAGAATCAGACAATCATTTCAAAATATATTTGTACAGATTATATTCTCCTAACCTGCTTCTTTTCAGATCAAATGCTTTTGCCTTTATCTCCTTTTGCTTTATGCTTCTGCTTCACTTCACTTCACTCAGACTCAGTGTCTCATTCTTTCATCTGCTTCACTTCACTCGTATAACCTCTTCGATCATTCCTCAGTCTCACACTCCTCCAGTGGATCTGCATCTGCTCATCTGCTCAGGTAAGATCTTCATTTCCTCCTTTACTCTGCCGTCGTCCTCCGGGTGTGGGGTTCAGTGGGTGAGTCCTTGAGACCGTGACCGTGACCGTGAGTCCGTGACTGAGGAGGGCCGTGAGGTGGAGGCCCGAAACCGTGGGTCGTGAGGCGGAGCCTGAGACTGAGAGAGAGAGGGGAGGCTGAGCCTGAGAGAGGGGGGAGGGGCCGAGGGTGGCCGCGATCTGGGTTTTGGTCGGTGGGTAGCCGGCGGCGGACACAGTGGTCGGTCTTCGTCACTACGCGGGGAGGGTGAGTGGTGACTGTCTGTGAGAGTGAGTGAGAGGGTTGCAGATCCAGGTTCCAGATCCATGCAGCTAGGGACTAGGGTTGCAGAAAAAGAAGAAAAAAAAAAGAAACAGAGGAGGGGAAGAACTGAAGAAGAAGAGCCTGAAGAAGTGAGACCGTGAGAGTGTGAGAGACTGAGACGTGAGAGTGAGTGAGAGTCTGAGAGACTGAGACGTGAGAGTTGAGCTTGAGACCGTGAGGGACGAGACGAGAGAGGGACGAGACGAGATAGGGGAGGAAGACGGAAGACCGAACCGAAGAAGTGGAAGAAGACTGGAAGTGTGGAGTGGACTCTGGAACTGATGTGAAGAAGAAATGGTGAGGACTGAGGAGGACGTGAGGTGAGGGACGCGGACAGACGAGTGACGAGAGAGAGGGAAACTGGGAAGTGGGAACTGTGGGAAGGTCAGAAGTAGAACTCAGAAGTCAGTGACCACCTCTTATCTTTTCCACTGTGCGTGTGCCATGTGTGTGTGGGTTGGGTTGGGTTGGGTTGGGGTGGGGTTGGGAGGACCGAATTGGGTGGGGGGAATTTTTTAGGGGGGAATTTTTTTTTTAATCAAAAATTTTAGGTGGGAAATTAATTAAGATTTGTGAATAATATAAGGAAAATTTGAGAGAGAAATAAAATATATATCGATATATTAATCTAATTATTGATTTAGTATATGTTTAGCTAGTATTTATTGTTCAAATTATATGCTAATAATTGATTTGTTGTATTAAATAATTTATTGTAATTATTAATTAGATTATCTGTGTTTTGGTAATTACTAGTTTATATTAAAGTTTTCTTTTTGAAGGCTAGTTTAGATGAGAATTTTTTTTTAATCAAAAATTTTAGGTGGGAAATTAATTGAGATTTAGCAATTATCATGTAAGTTCAATTTTTATTATCTTTGATTCATATATTTGTTAATTATTATTATTATTATTTTAAATTTATTAATTTATTTACTTTTTATCTTCTTCTTTTTTTTTTTTTGTAGTGAAGACGTATCTCTAAGTGGTGACAATGTGACGTTATTTTAGAATCACAATTGCAGCTGGGTGTATGTATTCCTATATGTGACACTAATATCTTTTTATTTGTGATTCATATATATTTATGCACTATTAAGTTTCTGACCTTCTTACTTCTTTGTAATTTTGTACTTATATATGCTTAAAAGTTTTATTTATAATTTATTTTCACTAAATTAAGTTTAAATTATTCATAAACATAATACAATGTATTAAAAATGAATAGAAATTTGTGCAACATCATTAATAAAAGATATATAAAGAATTACAAAAAAAAATTGATTTATTTTCAACTTGTGAATTTTTCAAATCGTTTCACGCCGCAGCGGCCGCATTACGCATCGCAACGGCCGCAATGACCGCAACCGCGACCGCAATTTAAAACCCTGATCAGACCCACACCCCACTGCTTTTGAGGCAGCATCAGAGAACCAATTTGAGTTGTAACCTAATGCCCCTTCCTCCACCGACTTTAAATCTAACCACCATCTAGAACACTTAAACCCCCCCCAAATACTTATGGAACAAAACCTTACACCAAAGAGCATTCTTTTCTGTCCTAATCCTCCACAACTATTTACCAAGTAAAGCTAAGTTAAAAGGCCTAAGGTTCTACAACCCTAACCCTCTCTCCTATTTTTCCTTACACACATTATTCTAGGAAACCCAATGGATCTTTTTCTTACCCTCACACCCCAATAAGAAATTTTTAAAAAGATATTCCATGGAAGAAATGATACATTTCGGGGCCAAGAAGAAAGAAAGGAAGTAGATCGGAAGCGAGTACAAGACTGACTTTGACAAGACTACTCGGCCAACCAACAAAATATGCTTACTACTCCAAGAAGATAACCTTCTCCTTACCACATCAATCACTGGTTGTCAAGTAATTTTTCGCAAGACTTATTTACAACAAACAAACCTACAAGAAGCAAATGAGCCAACTTTTTTTATCATGTGACCATTAATTATACTCTTGGGAATTAATCCGGAAAGAAAGAGAAATGACACACTTACACATTTCAAGACATAAATTAATAAATACACATTTTAATTATAATAAATATGCCTTGGAAACAACTAAGAAGAAAAGGCAAGTAGAGAATCACATTGAATAAGTTGAATTGGGCGGTGGTGTCAATAATTTTTTTTGAAAACCGAAAATATTGGAAAATAAAGCAAATTATTACTATTATCTAATTTAATTTGTTTGTCATTTATCATTATTATTTAAAATTGATTCATTGAATATTTCCAAATCGAAACAGGAAATTCATTGATTGAATATAAATACTTATCAATGCTTATCAATATTAATTATGAATTTATCATTCATCAATTATTTTTCTAAAAAAAAGGCATAATTACTCCCAAAGCAAAAGTTAAATTTGATAAGTAGTCTCCTCCGAATCACACAATGATAGTAATATAGTAAATTGGAATAAAAAAAAGAATGAAAATGAGGCAAGACATTTTCTAATAAAAATACAATTTAGAAAAAGGCTATGCATCATAGGCGAGAAGATGGATGTTGCCCCATGAGTTTTTCTTCATCATCTTTATTGGAGCCTTCATGTATTAATCCCTAAACTTGCATCACTTTAAGATATAGTTGAGGAGTATGATTGATAAATTAAATTAAAAATAAAAAATAGAGAAAGATGAAGAATAAATTGAAAATGATAAAAATGGACTCCTTACATGCGGTTCAAGTGCTTTCAAATTTTCGTCATGGATATCCTCTTATTTATGTGTTTGTCCATCATATATATCAAGCAAAGGAAAAAAGAAAAGAAAAGGAAAGGTTGGGTGGTCACTACAAAAAAAAATGTCATTTAGCGACCGAAAATAGCGACCGAAAATTTTAGTAGCAGTTCGCGACCAAAATAGCGACCGATTTTAGGATCTAGGATAACAATTGATATAATTCATTTGGCGACTGAAATAGCGACAGGAAATATTGGTGGTAAGGAAATTCGGTCTCTATTTTTGGTCGCTAAATGGTAGAAATCAAAAGTCAGAATTTGTTGGAATTTCCGGTCTCTAAATCCGTCGCCACTGGTTAAAATTTACACCGGTCACTAATTCGGTTGCTAACTGTAAGAATTTTAATTTCAACAAACTCATTTAGAGACCGAAATAGCGACCGAATGTTTCGGTCGCTAATATTAAAATCCCTAAATCCACCAGAACCCCCCTTTCTTCCCCATTTCACGAAACTTCTCTCTCTCTCACTCATTCTCTCTTCCTCGCGAGCTCCGACCACCAGCCTCCAGCCACCGCCGTCAGGTAAGCTCTCTCCCTCTCCCTCTCCGTTTCTCTCTCTCTCTCTCTCCATCTCTGTCTCTCTGTCTCTCTCTCTCCGTCTCTAACCGTTTCTCTTTCTCTTAGGTCCGTCTTCCTCTGCACATCCAGAGCAGCGCCACCACCAGCACCACCAGAGCAGCGCCACCGTTACCATCGCAGCACAGTAAGTCTTCTTCCTTTGGCAAAATCAAATTATAATTCTCTACTTACCTCAAAGTCTCACATAATCGTGATCACAATTTTCATACTATGTTGGTAGATTTGGATTCTTCTTTGGTTTTTGGCATTTTTATATGCTAAATATAATTGTTGTTTTATAAATACATGCCATAAATTGATGTTAAAAGTATTTTCATGTTCTAATTGTCTTATCTCTAAAATATTGTAACAAAACATACAAAGTACCATCGGTCCTTTTCTTCACCATTTTAGAACACTTGTTGCATCCTTGATAAAACCAATTATAGTCCTCAATAATCTCGTGAATTGCTGCAAGTGTTGTTACCCTTCTAGGCTATTGAAATCAAAGTAAGTGATCAACGGATGTAGATGAGAAAATTTGTTTAACAAAACTGAAAAAACAGGTATAATTTGTAACCTGCTTTGATTCTCTGATTTCAATTAGAGTTTTTCTGAGATTAGGATCACAAAGGATATTCTTAGATGAGTTCCTACTTCGAAATGTAAGATGACTTGTGGATTGTGTTGCACCGAACCATTGATTGGAATGGCTACAAATATATAAAGTAAAAGTAATATTTTTTTAATAAGAAATGTATAGAAGGAATAAAACTGATACGTACAAAAATTAAACTTGAGGCATACATATTCATCAATGCAGCTGCCTCTGGTATAGCTGGATTCATCAGGACTTTTATTGTGTTCATGAAGTAATGAGTGAGTTATGTCCTATAAATTTTTTGATGAGTTGAATTTGTTATAACAGATAAAATATAAATTAAAGGAATGATATATGTTTAAAGCAGTATAAAAGATTAGAATAAGTAGACATTAGAAATAAATGTTAATAATGGTGAAGGAATTATTTTTATAATAAATACCTCTATAATGAGTGATTCGGGCAAGTTGCAAAACTACCACTTTAAGTTGGTTATTTTCAGTCAGAAAGTTGAACATTTCGATTGCTCGTTCCCCAAACAATGTTCCCCAAACAATGTCACACGAATAAAATTATTGCTAAAGTTTGAGAAAAAAATGAAGTTTGAGTATAAATTCTATGTGAAATAAAATGTTTAGTTAAGAGTATAATAATGTAATTGGGAGGACCTTTCATCAAGAAGATTGAACTCAATTCTCTTTCCTGTTATACCTTCATGTTGATAATCCTCTAAATTTCCATGTTCGGAGACAACACCAATAGCATCTGTAGTAATAGCACATATATGAATGTTAAAAGCAAAATGAATGTATTAACATTAACATTATTAAACATGTAAAAGTCAATTAGAAGTGTATAACAATTAAATATTCATTGATCTTTGTCTCCGATAAGATAGTCTCAAAAGGGATAAAATCAAATGCATGATATGGAATGAGTGCATCACAAGGTTTAATTGTTGTCCCACAGTGAATGGTAATACGGAATTGATGATTTGTAGTTTTGAATGCACTGTTATTCTCTCCAATGTTGAACTTGGAGATTGCATAACATTTTCCTTCGTGAAAATGGGTGATATGTATAGTATCTTTACTATAGATGCTAGCTTGAATCTTTCTTTTCTGAGAAATATAGGGTTGATGTGAGATTATAACAAATTCTATGAAGGAAATTATAAACTATTAACAAAAATATAATTATTTATATGACAAAAAAGTGTAAAAAGGGATCTTACTTCTTCATCAATGAGTACCATATGAAGAGATGATGATTGAACATAGTGTCTAGTAACTTGCCAAAGCCTGATGATCCTTGCCGTGAATGTTCTATTTTCTTTTCCATGTCTTAGGTCTTTTATAAGACAAGTATCCATACTATAGGGTTGTGAAATGAAAGTGAATATCATAAAAAAAAAATGGAAAACAACTTCAAGTTAGTGTGTGAAGTGAACATATGGAGTAGTGAACGAACTATGTCTTGAAGACTTGAACAACTATGCATGTCTAGTCTGTCCTCTACATTCAAACCATGTGAGTTTACATATCGAGTGATCTCTGGCCATTTAGGAATATTACAAGTGAAAGTGATGAAAATATCTGGGTATCCTGCCCATTTACAAATTGCCATTGCATCTTGGTAATTTTGTATCAGCTATCTGGCACCCCCAGTGAAGCTAGAAGGCAAAACAATCCTTCTTCCTATAGCATAACCTTCATTTTTTCCTTGGAAGACAGCATTAGTTAACCCTCTATATAGATCTTGTCAAACATGCTTTTGATTCTTCCGTATATAGGATAACCTCCATGCTTCAACCATAGTATATGCGTCGATAACAAATTATTGAAATAATATTCTGCTATATAAAAGAATAGCATATTATGATTCTCTTTGTTGGAATCTGAATGCAAAGAACTCCCTCAAAGTCAATTTGTTATTCTTGTGACTATCAGGATTAGACATTTCACTATGTTTTGTGGAATCACAGAATCCATCTTCCCCATATGGGAAGAAGAGTGGATATTGTATTAGTAGATACAAAGGATGGAGTTCATGGATCCTTTGTAACTGACCACTTTGAGTTTCAACTATGATATCTCTATCACCATTGTCGACATCAACATCACCTACAACCAAAGCATCTATTGCATCCACAGTTGGCAAATTATATACTCTAGAATCATTGTTCCTCTTTCTAATCAACCTCAATTTCAAGTTAGGAACTTGTTGGCCAGCAAGCCTATCTCTTGTCATTATGAAGACTTTGGCTATATGATTATAGGAATCAAATGATATCCCATCTTTCCAAATCAAGACGTTCAATGGCAGAGGGTTCCATGAGTTATGGAAGAGAGGAGGAGTTTCGGTTTCCTGAATAGGAAAGATTTTGTTGGTGGTTCTTTGTCTTTAAACATAAATAAGATAAAGGATGATATGATATGTTATTTTAATGCAATAAAAAAAGAAAAAGAAAAGTCTAAGCTATAAAATTTGATAAATGGATAGAATAATATATCCACTTGGGAGGAGAGAGAAGGAGATAAGGTTGTGAGTGGGAATGATGGCACGGCAGATAGGGAGAGATGGCTTGAGAAGAAGAGAGAGGGATATGGGCATCTGTGTCATTAACGAATGAGATCAACCAAACCATTTTTGTGTTTCACTATTTTTTTTAATAAGCAGTTGCAGTACCATGATAACTTCCCAACTCTGCATGGATCCAAAAGTAAATTATAACTCTTTTAAGTGAAAATCTCAATATGAAATTTGGTTTTTAAAAATAGATATCAAATCAGTATAAGGTTTAAGTAATATTGTCAAATGTTGTCATTTCAGCTCTGACACGATTATTTTTATTTATGCATTATAGGTCCTTGTCTGATCTTCGTTGTCCGCGGCTCCTCCCTTATCCTTCTTGGTTTTGCTTTGTCGAATAGGTAAGTTCTCTCAATACTCTCTTTTAAGGTTTTGCTTTGTCTAATAGGTACTGATATGTGTGGTGCTTCTAATGTATTATGTGAATTATCGTGTTGTTTGGTAGTGGAGAGCTGAGCTCAATAGGATGTGATCTTGTCTGATTGTATGCTGATAATTTAATGTTTATGCATGTGTTTGTCAATATGTGTTGTTTGTTAGTGGAGAGCGGAGCTCAATAGGATGTGATCCTGTCCGAAAGGCGGGATGCTGATTGTGTGCTGATAATTTAGAAATTATGCATGTGTTTGACAATTAACTGCTACTTGTTAGTGGAGAACGGAGCTCAATAGGATGTTTGCTACAATATTTTATCTAAGTTTGTATTGATTTACGCTTCAATTTATATAAGCTCAACAATGTTGCAATATTTATATGTTAATGGTTTTATTTTCTGTTAGAGTTAATAATTAATTTACGAAAGCCTTAGTTTCCTATTTGAGATTCAATATTAATGAGCATGCGTAACTTATCAAGGTATGCATGCTCATTGTATTGAATCTTGAATTGTCCGAGTGGGACAGTTTGGGAAAAAACTTTTTCACACTCGTACAATAGTCATTTCCATGTTCCAATGCCTTATATATATACTTGTTGAAATCTCGGTCTGATGCATTTCCTTTTGTTCTCCTGGTGCATACTTGATCGCGGTGATGCTCACCGTGCTCGAGTCGTGTACTTGGAGACCGATGGGAAATGCTGTCGAAATTTTGTTAAGCATAAGGTATTTGAATAAGGGAATAACTATTATTAGCCGAGTATGGTAAATGTTTCTTCTCGAATGGGATAGGTTCATACCTTGTCATAAGAACGAGATTGATGGAGTTATTGGAATGCATCGTAATATATAAGTGTTATTTTTTTCATGCTGTCACATGAAGGCCTAATAGCCATGAGCCATGATCTTTTATTTATTTATTTATATGAATGCTCTGGTTTGATTAATTTCTTGTTTTACTTTGTATGTATATGTGTGTGTACTGTTTGGCTTATCTGTCATACAGTATTTGTTACATTCTGTTATTATTTACCCATCTAGCATACAAGCTACAACTTACAAGTGAGCACAAGAGAAGCTCATTTTAGTTACTCTGTGCAATGAGTTTGTGCTGTAAACTTTTAATAGGATCAATGGGTTTATATGTTGTTTCTCGATAGGATTTGTGTGCTGATAATTTAATGTTTATGCATGTGTTTGCCAATATGTGTTGTTTGTTAGTGGAGAGCAGAGCTCAATAGGATGTGATCCAGTCCGAAAGGATGGATGCTGGTTGTGTGCTGATAATTTAGAAGTTATGCATGTGTTTGACAATTATGTGTTACTTGTTAGTGGAGAGCATAGCTCAATAGGATGTTTGCTACAATATTTTATCTAAGTTTGTATTGATTTACATTGCAATATATAAGCTCAACTATATTTATAGGTTAATGGTTTTATTTTCTGCTAGAGTTAATTATTAATTTACGAAAGCCTTAGTTTCCTGTTTGAGATTCAATATTAATGAGCATGCGTACCTTCTCAGGGCACGCATGCTCATTGTATTGAATCTTGAATTGTCCGAGTGGGGCAGTTTGGGAAAAAACATTTTTCACACTCGTACAATAGTCATTTCAATGTTCAAATGCCTTATATACTTGTTGAAATCTCGGTCTGATGCATTTCCTTTTGTTCTCCTAGTGCATACTTGATCGCGGTGATTCTCACCGTGCTCGAGTCGTGTACTTGGAGACAGATGGGAAATGCTGCCAAAATTTTGTCAAAGTATAAGGTATTTGAATATGGGAATAACTATTATTAGCCGAGTGTGGTAAAGGTTTCTTCTCGAATGGGATAGGTCAATCTCTCCTCATAAGAACGAGATTGATGGAGTTATTGGAATGCACCGTAATATATAAGTGTTATTGTAGGATTGGTCAAGCTATTTAATTGCCAGCAATGGATATTCCGGAGAATCGAAAATGGATGTATCGTAGGTTGGATCGGAATAAACGTCTTAGGGAAGAGTATAGAGTTGGAGTGGGTGAGTTTATAGAGTTTGTTGTTAGCCAGGAGAGATTTATACGGCTGGGCGGTGATCATTTGAGGTGTCCTTGCAAAAGATGCAAGTGTTAATCTTTCAAAAGCGTGGATGGAGTTGTAGCCGATCTTTATGAGAAGGGCTTCATGCCTGATTACTATTGGTGGAGTAACCATGGTGATACGTTGCCTGATTTAAACCCGATTGTGTTTGAAGGTTCGTACTATGGAAGTGGTGACCGGAGGGAAGAATTGAATCCATACGAGCAGGTGATAATGGATCATGTTGGACCATCGGTTGGTGTTGTACTAGAAGAAGATGGGGGAGAAGATGGTGGAATGGGTTCCCAATACATAGAGGAGAATTAGAATCCCGAAGCTCAAAGATTCTATGATATGCTGAGTGCTGCACGATCTCTATTGTGGGAAGGATGTCGGGAGTACACGGAGTTGTCGATGTGCATGGAATGGTTGAGTATCAAATCTGACAACAATATGCAAGAAGACTGTTTTATTCGCCTCACCAGGTCAGTGTCCAAGGCGTTGCCAGAATACAATCGGATGCCTACTAGTTTTTATCATGCTAAGAAGTCTGTGGAAAATTTGGGTCTGGGGTGTTTGAAAATTGATTGTTGCCCGAATGGATGTATGTTGTACTATAAGGATGATTCAGCGGAAAGCATAACATGTTGTCGATTTTGTGGTGCGGATCGGTATAAGACAACCACTAGGATGGGCATTGAGAAGAAGAGGTCGCTAAAAAAGATGTGGTACTTTCCGCTCGTGCTAAGACTTACAAGATTGTACTCTTCGATGGCCACTGCAGCTCACATGAGGTGGCATAGTGAGCATGAGAGGGAGCAAGATGTCTTGTGTCATCCATCTGATGGAGAAGCTTGGAAGCATTTTGATAGGGTTCATATGGCATTTTCACAGGACCCTCGGAATGTCCGATTGGGGTTATCTACTGATGGATTTAATCCTTTTAGGCAGTCTGGAAAAGCATACTCTTGTTGGCCGGTTATCCTGACTCCATACAATCTTCCCCCGGGGATGTGCATGAAGCGGGAGTTTATGTTCCTAACAGTCATAATTCCGGGTCCGTCTAATCCAAAAGGTAAGATTGATGTGTACTTGCAGCCATGAGATAGATGAGTTAGACGATCTTTGTTGAATGATGGTGTGTTGACATATGACGTATCTTTGAGGCAGAATTTCATCATGAAAGTAGCTTTGATGTGGACGATCAACGACTTTCCCACCTATGGGATGATGTAGGGTTGGATGACCGCAGGGAAGCTTGGATGCCCAATATGTATGGAGCGATCGAAGGCATTCATGCTTAAAAACAGTCGAAAGATCTCATATTTTGATTGTCATCGTCAATTCCTTCCAGAAGATCATCCTTATAGGTGGAACAAGAATGCATTCAAGAAGCGTTGTGCGGAGACAACACCGCCTCCACCACGTTTGACTGGTCCTAATGTATGGCGCAGAGTATAGTACTTACCGCTCATCCATGAATCCCAAGGAGAACATATTCCTGATTATGGCGTCAACCATAATTGGACAAAACAAAGTATATTTTGGAGGTTGCCGTATTGGAGGACGCAGCTACTCCGTCACAACATTGATGTCATGCATACTGAGAGGAATGTGTTTTTGAATGTGTTTGACACTGTGATGGACATCAAGGGGAGGACAAATGATACAAATAAAGCCCGATTGGATCTGGCTGAAATTTGTAATCGGAAGGAGCTTGAGTTGCAGGATGGTGGTCGTGGCAAACTTATCAAACCGAAGGCAAGTTATACACTAAGCAAAACACAGAAAGTGGCCGTCTGTAAGTGGGTTAAAGAACTAAAGTTACCATATGGATATGCTTCCAATCTGGGTAGATGAGTTGACATTAAGGAAGCAAAGTAATTACATGGAATGAAGAGTCATGATTGCCACATGTTCATGCAACAGTTGCTTCCAATTGCGTTCGACGCATTACCGAAGCAAATTTGGAACCCACTTGTTGAGCTTAGCCACTTTTTCAGGGAGCTTACATCGACAACACTAAATGTGAATCAATTAAAGGATATGGAAGTCAACATACTCGTTTTGTTATGTAAGCTGGATCAAATCTTCCCGTCGAGTTTCTTTGATTCCATGGAACACCTGCCAGTTCATCTACCTTACGAAGCAAGAGTTGGTAGCCCAGTCCAATACCGCTGGATGTATCCATTTGAGAGGTAAACAACATCAACTATTTTACTTAATACATATGAAATTCACGAACACGAAATCGTAGTTTAGCTTTCCCTAAAACTAGTAATTATTTGTATGTATCCCTCTTTAATAGGTTCCTGCACTCCCTTAAACACAAAGTCAAGAACAAGGCACGAGTGGAGGGTTCCATTTGTGAAGCATACTTAGTAGAGAAGACTTCTACTTTTGCCTCTTATTACTATCCGGACGAAGTTAACACGATAAGAACAAGGATGCCTAGAAACGTTGATTCGGGTGAAGGAAGTTCAACTAGTCCTCCTATATCAATATTCAACTATCCGGGCAGATTTAGTGGCAAATCAAAAGGATATTTCTTGGAGCAGCGTGACATTAATGCTGCTCATCTGTATATCCTTCAAAATTGTGAAGAGGTAGCGCCATATTTAGAGTAAGTTTCTACAATGTCTTTTATAAGTTCAATTGACATTTATGATTATTAATCGTCCTGTTGTTAATCTCCCATATGTAGGATGTACGGCAATTTTCTAAGGGATCTCCAACCTGACATTTCAAACGATCAGGTTGATCGAGAAATTACTTCTCACTTTGCTACGTGGTTCAGTAAATATGTAGGTTAAGCATCTTCATTTGTTGCAATACATTTTATCTCCTTAAATATATAGCATGTATAAGAATAATATAATATTTGATTTTTTAGGTACTAGATCCAGAAAACAATGTTCAAAATCCATTGTTGACAAATTTGGCATGGGGGCCTAACAGTTGGGTTACATCATGGAATACTTATATTGTAAATGGATATAAATTTAACACAAAAACATGGAATGAAGGAATGCAGTCGTGTAACTATGGTGTTTGTGTGCGAGCCAATGATGGCAATGTAGAGGATGAATTCTATGGGGTTCTAACTGACATCCTTAAACTCGATTATACCGGTTTCCCCGTGATGAAGTTAGTTATCTTCAAGTGTGATTGGTTTGATCCTACTCTTGACGTAGGGACAAAAATAGATAAAAAATATGGTATTGTTCAAGTTAGGCTGTCTCGAAGGTATAATAAGGCGTACGACCCATTCATTTTTTCACAACAGCCAGATCATGTTTATTACTCGCCATATCCCGAAGGACATCAAGGCTGGTTGGGTGTTATTAAGATAAAGGCTCGCAGTATAATTATTGATAATGTAATCAACCAGTCTGAAAAAGATGCTCCATACCAAGATGATGAGTTTTCAAGACCCCACGTACCGTTGCAAATTACGCCGGACATTAATGTTAATTCTCTGGCGAACATTTCCGGAAATGGGGAAGAAGTTGAAAGAGAGTTAATGGATCAATCCGAGTTGGAAGCATCTAGCGAAGGCACATTCCGATCAAGTGAGACTGATGAGAGTGAGGGTGAATTTAGTGACGGAGATTCTACTTAGGTAATTTATTTATGTCATAATTCATTGTGTAAATGTCATTCCACTTAGGTAATTTATTTTTGTATTATTTACACTGTTGTTTAATCATCTTTTCATTTTTTACACAGATGGCAGATTCCTCTAGAGGTAGGGGTCGTCGTGGAGGTCGTGGCAGAGGTCGTGCTGCGAGAGTCCCTTCGCCGGCCAACCCACAGCCTTCAGATCGAGACCACCCTACCAACACCTCTGTGGACGGGACACCTCAGGATGATGGAGTTGCACCCCCTACCCAGCCTCATATGGTCGGGACACAGGCTGCACCCTCATCATCCACACCTATGACAGGACCATCATCATCATCGGGACAAGAGAGTCGTGGTCCATCCGATAGGAGGATTCTTCTTATCCCCAGGGGGGATAACGAGTAAGCTAATTTAATTTTTTAATATATATAAAGTATCGTTAATTTCTATTTACTTGTTTTTTTTAATATATTTAAAACATTTATTAATGCTCTAATTTTGCTGCAGCTTTCTACCCGCGAAGGGCCCTTCTGATTCGATATCAAAGATCCTGCGACGCAAGTTTGATGGTCCATGGCCTACATGGAAGGCCATCCCAGGGGGACCATAGGGATCAGTTGTTTCTAGAGTTTAAGGTAACAATTTATTAAGTTATTTAAATTAAATTTACATTATATATATATACACACACAAATTTCCTAACAACTGTACGTTGCAGAAAGAGTATAGGTGGGATGTAGCTTTAGATGGTCTCGTCAGGGACATATTTGAGCATAAAGGCTCACTGGTCATGAAGAATCTGACGAACAAGCTGAGGAAGGGTAAGAATAAGGGGAAGTGGGTGGATCCTGAGATCAGTAGGCAGCTGGACCAAGATCTTGGGCTCCGAGAAGTTCCAGGAGATCCAGGCCACAGCTCGGTGTAATCGAGCTTCTGATGGTGGCGCATGTGCTTGGACCGGTGGGTCTAAATCAGCCGCCGCCCACTACGACGAGCTGGTAATACATTAAACTTTTGACGTATTATACTATTTAATTATTTAGTTTTCATTTTTAATTATTCTTATGAATTTAAGATTATATTTTTCTGTGTAGAAAGCACAGAAACAGCGGGGCCCCACTGCTATGGAGTTGGTGGAGAGGACGAAGAAGTTGAAGTCGGGGACATGGGTCAACGACAAGGCCCGTAACTATGCTGTAAGCAAAAAAAAAATTTAGTGTTTACTTGTAATTTATTATAAATGATTTGTTAATATTGATTATAATTTTAACTAAATCTCTTCAACTATACTTTGTAGGTGGGCTTCAACGAGAAGAAGGACGATGCCATATCACGTGCCTCACAGTCACAAGACGAGGCCTTGACTGGTGATGGGCCCAGCTCTCCTATCTCCGTCGACGATAATGCCATTTATTTGGAGGTCGTTAGTGGCAGGAACAAGAAGGGACACGTGTATGGCCTCGGACACCTGGGAGGAGAGTTTATCACTTCATCATCCGGCACGCCTGCTCCTTCCTACGCCGATACCGTCCCTCAGGAGAATGTTCAACCAAATGCAGGACAACATCAAGCAGCTGAACGCGGAGCTTCGGGAGAAGAGCGAGAGAGAGCAGCAGATGGCGAACCAGATTGCACAGTTGACTCAGGCACACCAAAGAATCGATGCGGCAGAGCATCGGCGAGGCGACATTGACATTGCGGCTGGTGTTGGAGCAGATGAGGATCCAGCCTCCAATTGCTCAGGGTGATGCTCCGGCGGTTGTGCCGCCTGCTGTCGCTCCTCCAGTTCCACCGCCGGCCATCGATGTGCTCTGCAGAGGACGATCAGATAGCAGACGTCGGTGGTACGGACGCTGAGGATGATTGGATTCCTTCATCTCCTCCTCATCATGACTGAATTTTTTTTGTCATATTTTTTACTTTAAACGATTCTTGTACGACACTTTGGATTATTTTTTTTAATGTATATTCATTATTTCTTATGATTGTATATTTCATTAGTAATTTGGTGTGTTTTATTAGTATTTTTGCTAAACTTTAAAGAAAAACAGAAAAAAAAATTTATTTTAAAAATGAAATTTAATTTTTTTTAATAAAAACCAGTTTAGCGACCGAATTAGAAACCAATAATTCGGTCGCTAAACTTTAGTTACCATTCACAGATCGTGGTCTAGTGACCGAAAATCCGTCGCTAATATATGTTAACAGTAACCAACATTGGCGACCGAACTAGCAACCGATAATCGGTCGCTAAAAATGGTTACCCAAACAATGCGACCAACCATGTAGCGACCTTTTTTTTTTATTTAGCGACCGAAATTACGGTTGCCATTTAGCGACCGAATTATTATTTCGGTCTCTAAAAGCTTAGCGACTAGGTTATCAGCCACCACCATGAATCGGTCACTAATTCGGACGCTAACTTAAATAGCGACCGAATTAGAAAGTTTAGCGACCGAATATGATGGTCGCTAAACAGTTCTTTTTTTGTAGTGGGTGGAGGGAAAAAAATATGACAGAAATGAAAGGGAGAAAATAAACGAAGAAGGAGAAAGAAAGGAAGAAACAAAGAAACAAAACCTAAAAAAACACAATCAACATAAACCAAACATATCATTTTTCATACAAATAATCAATTAAAAAAGAAAAATAGGAAGAAATTCAAAAGAAAGATACACAAAAGTATAAACCAAACATACCCATAAATGATTTTAAGGAGAATGATACCCCTATGGTACGAATTAAACAAAGAAGAAAGCTTCTCCAATTCTGTGTCATAAAAAAAATGAAATCCAAGAAAATATATTTAAGAAAGTTCATAAAAATTAATGAGAAAAAGAGATAAAAAACTCACCATTACGCACATGGTTGGGTGGTCACAATGTACATAAAAGACGTAAGACAATCTCCTTATAGCAACGTCAATCTCCTGTCATCAACGGTGATGTTGTGGTGGTAGGAAGACCTAAAGAGAGAGAGCACCCTGAGAAGGAAGAGAGAAATGAAATGAGAAGACAAAGATGATGGGGAAGAGTCATAGGATGAAGGAGTTTGAAAAGAGAAAAGAGAAAAGAGAAAGAGAAAGAGAGATTAATTAGAATTAGGGTGCATTGAAAACCATTTATTTATATTAAATATTTCATATTCTAAATGAAAGAGGAAGGATCAGATGACTTTCCATTTACTAAAATATTTGAATTATATATATATATATATATATATATATATATATATATATATATATATATATATATATATAAAAGGAATGTTGGAATTCTATATATCATTAGTTATACTCTTGGGAAGGGAGATGGAAAGAAATTCGAAAATTGAAATAAAATTTAAAATAAGATAACGAATTGTTATTAGTTGTCATCCATTAACCTTTGAAATCTATTGAAAACTTTTCTCTTATAGAAAGGGAAAAGAAGAGTATTCTAGAAACCATTGCACGACAGATTGACATATGTCCCAACTTTTCTTAGAATGGGGAAAGAATTGTATTTTAATATAGATATAGATATACACAATGTTTTTTTATATAATTAAATTTATATTTATTGAATCGCTAAAATACTCTTTAAATTATGAATTTATTTATTTATCAATTAATTATTTAATACTTCATTAAAATAATAAATTAAATTTTATATATGATCTTAACATTGTTAATTATAGAGATTTTACGGTATAACAAAAAGGGTATTTCAATCTGTCAAAAAAAAAAGGGTATTTCAATAATAGGTTAGAAAAATCGTCATTTAGCAAAAGATTAAATTCTTTTGCATCCTTCATCAAACAAACAAACAACAGACAGAATAAAATCGTGTACTATCCCTCAACTGCTTGTGCTTTGCTATACTATATGTGTTCTACCGTGACTTCCATCAAATGCACCCTACATCATTAATTACGAAATGGTCCCCAACCGAGAGATCTTTTCGTTAAGGCGATGCCAAAGGCATTTTTTAAGCAACTAAGAAAAGTAAGTTTTTATTAAAAAAAAATCTGCATTTCACATTTTCAAATAATAAATACATCAATTCCTCATGAAATCTTTCTTTTCTTGATTTCTTAATGAGTGTCTTTAGTGTGTGTTTGGATGGGATATTTAAAAATTCCAATGAATTTGAAATACAAGGCAATTCAATTACTCCAATTGAATTATTTTAAATTCATTGATGGATAAAACATTGCAAATACCTTTTTTTTTGAATATTCATTTAAAAATAGGGATTTCAACTGCCCGAGAGCCGGTGCCCCCCATCGGGTGTACAGGGGCCTACGCCTCTGCATCGGTTGTCAGGGAGCCGATGACCCCGCACCGGGTGTCCAGGGGTCGGCGGCCCCGCACCGGGTGTCCGGGGGCCGGCGCCCCCGCACCAGTGGGTGAACGGGGGCCGGCGCCCCTCGTACTGGGTGTCCGAGGGCCGGCGCCTCCGCACCGGGTGTCCGAGGGCCGACGCCCCGCACCGGGTCTCCGAAGGCCGACACCCCCCATCGGGTCTCCGTTGGCCGGTCCCCCTCCCACCGTGTGTCTGCGGGTCGGGTCCCCTGCATCGAGTGTCCGGGGCCAGCGCCCCCTGTGACACTCAGGGCTGACGAGGACGGGGAGTGGTCGCTGGTGCAAAAGGCACGAACAAGAAGCGGCTCCTGGCAGGCTTCTAGGCGGAGAGACACATGAATGAACCGATTACACACCGGAATGAGAGAGATTCTGAGACTGCGTAGTTATGGGACTATACAGTTGATGATGACTTATATGAATTGATTGGTACTACCTATACCAACAAGATGCATCTTCTTTTCGAGAGCCCATCACTTAAGACTCCACAGTTTAGCCTACTTGACTTGGAGCAATTTTGGGATGGGTGACCTCCTGAGAAGTTTTCCCGGTAAGCGCTTGAGTGAGGACAAAGCACCCTGAAAAGACTCGTGTTGGTTTGTGGGGACAGTTGTCAATCCATAAAGCAGTCAGAGATGTTACGGTGTGGTTCGGGGACGAACCAAGTGGTAGCTGGTGGGCATGTGACACCCGTGGCTGACGAAGATGGGGAGTGGTCGTCGGTGCAAGAAGGCACGAACAAGGAGCGGCTTCTGGCAGGCTTCTAGGTAAAGGGACACGTGAATGAACCGATTACACACCGGAATGAGAGGGATCCTGAGACTGTGTAGGTATGGGACTATACAGTTGAGGAAGGGTTATATGAATTGATTGGTACTACCTATATCATCAAGATGCATCCTCTTTTCAGGAGCCGAACACTTAAGAACTCCACAGTTAAGCATGCTTGACTTGGAGCAATTTTGGGATGGGTAACCTCTTGGGAAGTTTTCACGCGTGAGTGAGGACAAAGCATGCTGAAAAGACTCGTGTTGGTTTGTGGGGACAGTTGTCAGTCCATAAAGCAGCCAGGTACGTTACACCCCCCGCATCGGGTGTCCGGGGGTCGGGTGCGGGGGCCAGGTCTGGGTGGTGCGGAGGCCATCAGGCCCCGGTGGTCAGGGGGACCAGGCTGGGTTTGGGGGGTCCGGGGTTGGGTCTGGGTGGTTCGGGGGCCGACGTTAGTGGTAGGTGACACATGATTAAGGAGATGAAATTTAAAAATACCTCCTCTTTAGGTGGTATTTCAAATTTCTTAAATTTACCTTAAACAAAATACCCCTATAAAATCTCTTGATTTCTAAAATCCATCATATTTAATACCTAAACAAAGTATTTTAGAGTGAAGTGTTTTAATTACCCTCTTAAAATACTTCACCCTCTATAGATACATCATCCAAACACACCCTTAGGGTATGTTAGGGAGGATGGGATGGGAAGGTTAGGAATGGAGTGGAATGGTACAATATCTTGACCCATTGTTTTAGAGTTTTTTAAACAATGGAGTGGAATGGTTGGGGATGGGAAGCCAATCCACTCCAAACTATCCAAAGCCTATTTTTCATACCCTCCAATTTGGGGGGTTTGGGAGGGAGCATTAAAACCCCCAAACAATAGAGTAATATACTTTTACCACTCCATCTCACTCCGCCCCTACTTTACTCCATTACTAATCATCCCACATAATCCTTTCAAAAACTCCCAAACATAACTTTAGGGCACATAAGGATACTTAGCATTCTCCTTTTATTAAACTAAGCAATTTTCTAATTTAAAGATCCCAAGCGCCCTAAAATAAGAGGCATCCCATTTAGTGTGTGCGTGTATATATGTGCATGTCGGCGAAAAGAAAGAAATATCAGAGTTTGTATACTATAAATGTTCTCTCATCTCCACTAAAATCATTTTTCTGTTCTGTAGTTTGACCGTTCCTCTTCTTCTTCCTCCTTTAGAATCTCTAACCCTTCTTGCATAAACTATGCCTCTACTTCATGCATAAACTGCTCTTTTTTTTTCCTCTATTTTTTACCGATTAATTACTTTTAGGGCTTAGTGATCTCTCTAATAATATTACCAGTGTTGTCATAAAAATGACATCTATGAATTTGTTGGGTTTCTCTCTTTCCCCTCAAGAACATGAACATCCATCACAGCCTCAAGACCACTCTCAATCAACAGCTCGTTTCGGCTTCAACCCTGATGCAATCTCCGGCACTGATGTCTCTGGGGACTGCTTTGATCTCACTTCTCATCATCCAACTGCTCATTCACTCAACCTTCCTCCTTTTGGCATATACGAAGCATTCAACAGAAACAATATTCATACCTCTCAAGGTTCCAATATGATTAATAATTAATATTCTTTTTTAGAATTTCCTTAAGAGCACCAAAGAAGAAAAAACATGTATAAACTTTAATATATGTCCCAAGTTTATCATTTTCCCCTATTTCTTCTACTAAGGATTCAGCAAATTAAATTGATTTTTTCCTTTTTTGAATTTTTTTTTAGATTGGAAGGAGAACTGCAGTAGCCAAAACATGCTATTGGGAACTTCATGCAGTAATCAAAATCTGGACAACAACCAACAAGTACAACATCCGAAGCTTGAAAACTTCCTCGGCACACACTCTTTTGGGGACCAGGAGCACACAACATTCGGTTGTAACTCAGCCTCAGGAGATTACATCTTTCCAAACTGTTCATTACAACTTCCACCTCATCCGGCGGAAGCGGCAGCCGGTGGCGGAAGCAATAACTCCATTGGATTGTCCATGATAAAGACATGGTTGAGGAACCAACCAGTACAGTCAAACGACGACAACAATAACAAAAACGACAGTGGTGGTTGCAGTGCAACACCATCTGCACCTGGTGGAACTAGTGTGCAGACATTATCTCTTTCCATGAGTACTGGTTCTTCACAGTCTCTCCATGGAAAGAGTTCCTCATCATTGGATAACAAGCAACCATCGAAGGCCTCCACCATGACCCTTGATAACCAAATCGAAGAAGCTATTGAGACTCTGCCCAGAAAGTCCATTGACACATTTGGACAAAGGACTTCCATATACCGTGGTGTAACAAGGTTTCTATTTAATCTGTAACTTTTTTTTTTATCAGATAAGAAAAAAAAATCGATGTAAAAGGAGTATAAGGGTTACTTCAACCCTTTTACATCAATGATCTCATATCACTATTCTTTACTTGCTAGCTTCATACATTAATTCCAAAGGACAGAAAAAGAAAAACTGACCCCTACCTTAATCTTAACCCAGTGCAAAGACCTTTTTCTTAAGAGGTCAACAACATTCACAATATCAGCCACCTAAATCTTTACCCTAATTTCTACCTGAACATTCTATCAATATAAGTCAGTCACTGATCTTTTGTCACTGCTGTGTATCTCACTTTAAAAATTTACTTTAGTTATTACCACTTCCAATAGCCTTTTTGTCTTTTTTGTGAGATAATGAGTTTAGGGTTTTGGTGTACTTGAAGGCATAGGTGGACTGGGAGATATGAGGCTCACCTGTGGGATAATAGTTGTAGAAGAGAGGGACAAACTCGGAAAGGAAGGCAAGGTATGAATGACTATGATCTACCATGTTCCTTTAATTTTTATGCTTATTTACCAAAATCTTAAATTTTATTTTTTATTTTACTTATTAATTTCCTTTATTGATTATTGTATTAATGGGTTCTTCACCTCCGCATGATCCCTTCTTCATTTCAATGGGGTTTGGACTTCATCAATATACATGGTCTTGCAGTTTACTTGGGTGAGTAGAAAAAAAATTCTTTTAAATAATTTGTTAATTGTTCTAACTTCTCATCGTTTTTAATTCGCAAAGAGAATATTAAAATTTGTTCATCGTGCTTATCAAATTGTTGTTTGTATATATGAAGGAGGTTATGACAAAGAAGAAAAGGCAGCTAGAGCCTACGATTTGGCAGCACTAAAATACTGGGGAACCACTACTACAACAAACTTTCCTGTAAGTGTCCACTTTTTGTTACTTTTTTTTTTTGTTCTCACTTCCTATTATTTTTTCTGGTTACAAGGTTATGTTTGCATGTAGCTCTAGGCAATGTTGGCATGGAATTAACATGCAGCAATGGTGAATAGGGAAGCTTTGATAGTGATACATATAGTAGCCTACTAGAGGACACATTGTATGTTTGTGTCCCTGCATTCCGAAAAAGTTTCCTCGTTTGATGGAAATGTGTCTGTTTATAGAAGAAATTACTTATACTAATTTGGATTATTTGTCATACATAATGCATACTATTAATAGTGGTCACTTGATCTAGTGTTTTGACATTGGATGCTTTTAAGTTGTTTCTTCGTTAACAATCAATGAATTTCAGATAAGCCACTATGAAAAAGAGTTGGAAGAAATGAAGCACATGACCAGGCAAGAGTATGTTGCGTCATTGAGAAGGTGTGTTCGTATTTGCAAATGCCAACACTAGTAGTGCACCAAATAATAAGCTTATTTTATTAATTTTATTAAAAGGTGGACTACTTATTAGTAGATTGCATAATTAATTAAATAGTAATATAAAAGGTTATGTTGCCGCAGGAAGAGTAGTGGATTTTCTCGTGGTGCATCCATTTATCGAGGAGTAACGAGGTAACGTTTGACTAGATTCTCAGTATGCCTATGCATATCTTACCATTATTGAAGTTTATAGTTTTGTTTTTCAAAAACTGAATGAAATTAATTATGTAGGGTAGCTAATTATAACAATTGGATAGTATTTTATTGAGTTAAATAATAACTGGATAACGAAAAAGAAAAGAGATTAAAATAACTTATAATACTTAACATGACCAAAAAAAAAATTGAACATGAAAAATATGTACTCTTTTTTGCTCTAAAGAATTGCTTGATTGATGTAATTCTTTAGAGGACAGGGAAAGGAAGGCTTTATTTTGATTTGATAAGCAAGGCTTGATATGATCTGAATAAAAGCATCATACTAAAGAATTTCATGTTATTTTAATAATGATATGGTTGCAGGCATCATCAACATGGTAGATGGCAAGCGAGGATTGGAAGAGTTGCAGGCAACAAAGATCTCTACTTGGGAACTTTCAGTAAGCGAATCTAGTTTTCTTATCCATATACGCATGTGAAATGTATATTTCTTTATAGCAAACAAGCAGTTAAATAGATCAGTTGCATGTACAGCTAGTTCATAAATTATATATACTAGTATTTTTCACCCGTGCGATATACCGCTCATCAATTAATATTATTATTGATAGCATTGTTATCATTAATAACTTGAATTGTGTTTCTATATGTACGAAACTTTTTTATTTCTTTTATCCCAAATTAAGTTCACTATGTCAAACATTTTCTTGACTTATTTCATACATTGCTTTCAATATTTCATTGTCACCCATAATGGTGGTACTCATTCATCTCCAAGACTTTTTATTTATAGACAGAAGTGATCAACAAAAACTTGAAACAATTTTATCTATAATTTGAGTGCAAAGAATTGAATATTATTTTTATTTTAAAATGATATTACAATACATAATGTAACACTATGTGTTAAGTGTTCCTCTTTGATTATTACTAATGATCAACTAATCCTCTTAAATCATGTGGTGCTGACACATGTTACTTTATTAGAAAATCATCGATTCCCCTTATTAATTAGTATAAACATAGATTGATTATTTAAAATAGAAAAAACAAAGACAAGAATGTAGAAAAAAATAGATTAAAAAATATGAATAGCTCAACCTCTATTTATGTCAATTCAGAGATTGTCGTGTTTGACT
This sequence comes from Sophora flavescens, assembly GCA_030762895.1. Classification (NCBI taxonomy): domain Eukaryota; kingdom Viridiplantae; phylum Streptophyta; class Magnoliopsida; order Fabales; family Fabaceae; genus Sophora; species Sophora flavescens. The sequence continues at coordinate 185,767,671 of CM061063.1, read as the reverse complement.
CCCAAAACATTGTACCTTTACCAGTTTGTAAATATTTTAAAAATATATATATATAAATTTTAGAAAATAATAAAAAAATTTCATCACTTGACATGTGGCTTGCACCATTGTACTACAATAAAATCAGTATTTCCCCTTATTAATTAGCATAGATAAAGATTTATTATTTAAAATAGAAAAAACAAAGGCAATGATATAGAAAAAATACAAATTATGAATAGCTTTGCCTCTATTTATGTCAATACAGATATTAGAAAAATAAAAAAATAAATTAGAAAAAAAATTTAATTCGAAAACAAAATAAAAAATTAGAAAAGTATATAAAAAATATCTAAAAAAATAAGAAAATAATAATTATAAAAAATATTCGAAAAAATTAGAAAAATAAAATTAATTAGAAAACAATTTTTTTTTAAAATCAAATAAAAAAATAAACATTTTAAAAAATTTAAATTAGAAAAAAACTAATTCACGAAAAAAATAAATTTTTAAAAAAATATTCTAAAGAATATATGTTTAAAAATAAATAAATAAATTTAAATAATCCACCAGTTGACAACTCTTTCTACTGTTATAGGAACGATAGAAGAAAGATTGTTAATTGATAAAGTGACATATTGAATACTAAAATATATATAAATATTAAAATATAATAATTGGTTCGGTTCAAAAATAAACGAATAAATGACCATTAAGTTTGGTTCAATTCGGAGCCGTAAAAAAATAAATTGTTTTAAAAATATTATAAAGAATATATGTTTAAAAAATAAATACATAAATTTAAATAATCCAAAATAATTCATCGGTTGACAACTCCTTCTACTGTTACAGGAACAGTAGAAGGAAAAGTTGTTAATTGATAAAGTGATATACATATTGAATAATAAATATATATAAATATTAAAATATAGTAATTGGTTCGGTTCCTAAATAACCGAATTAATGATCATTGGGTTTGGTTCAATTCGGAGTCGTGCACAAAAAAGAAAAAAAAGAACCAATTTAATTGGTTGTTTCGGATTTTCAAATTCATCGAATTATTGGTTCGAGTCTTACGATCCTAAACTTTTTTGAAGAACACGGTAATTTTGCTACATTTCCTGGATAAAAATATTTAAAAACAAAAAAAATATATAAACTTTAAATGGTCAATAACAATATCCGAACCAATTAAAATTGGTTTGGTTTTATTGGAACCAATATATATATATATATATATATATATATATATATATATATATATATATATATATATATATATATATATATATAATATAAAATATTTTAAATTTTAAACTATTAAATTATATATACATTAAATTATAAGTATATAAAAATTAAAACATCAACAATACAACAACTCTACTTTTATTGTTTGTCAATTTATTATTGGTTGTGATATAAAAAAATTTACACTATCTGTTTATACAAATAAACTAAAAAAAGTATTAGCAAAAAACAATTATTAGGAATTTTTAAAAAATTAAGGAAAACGTAAAAAATTAATAATTAAAAAATTAATTATTAAAAATTATTTTAAAAGAAAAAAGAAAAAGTGAATTAGAAAAAACTAAAATAAAAATAAATAGAAAAAAAATCATAAAAAAACAATTAGGAAAAAAACAGATTTAAAAAATTAAAAAAATAAAATTAATTATTAAAAATATATAAATTAATTAGAAAAAATATATATTTAAAAAAATATTAGGAAAAAAATATTATAAAAATTAGAAAAAAAAGTAAATTAGGAAAAAATTTAGAAAAAAAAATTATATAAAAATATTTAGGAAAATAATAATTAGAAATAAATATGCAAAACAAATTAGAAAAAATAAAATTAATTATAAAACAAAAATATTTTAAAAAAATCATTTAAAAAAAGTAAATTAGAAAAAAACTAATTCGGGAAAAAAATAAATTTTTTAAAAAAATTTATAATGAATATATGTTTAAAAAATAAATAAATAAATTTAAATAATCCAAAATAATCTACCGGTTGATAATTCCTTCTACTGTTACCGGAACAGTAGAAGAAATGTTGTTAATTGATAAAGTGATATACATATGGAATATTAAAATATATATTGGTTCGGTTCCAAAATAACCGAATTAAAGACCATTGAGTTTGCTTCAATTCTGAGCCGTGCATAAAAAAACAAAAAAACGAACCAATTTAATTGGTCGGTTTGGATTTTCAAATTCATCGAATTATTGGTTCGAGTCTTACGACCCTAAACTTTTTCGAAAAACAGGGTAGTTTTGCTTCCTTTCCTGACTAAAAATATTTATAAACAAAAAAAAAATTATAAACTTTAAAAACTCAACAACAATATCTCAACCAATTAAAATTGGTTTGGTTTGATTCGGTTCGAACCGAAAAATATTAAAATATATAGAAATATATAAATAAAAAATTCTAAATTATATATACATTAAAATATAAGTATGTAAAAATTAAAACATCAAGAACATGACAACTCTAATTTTACTGTTTGTCAACTTATGATTGGTTGGCAGCATAAAAAAATTTACACTGCCAGTGTATACAAATAAGTTCAAAAAAAAAAAAGTATTAGCAAAAAAAAATTATTAAGAAAAAATATAAAAAAATTAAGGTAAACGTAAAAAAAAATTGTAAAACAAAAAATAAATAAAAAATTTAAAATAAAAAAATTAATTTTAAAAAAAGTATTAAAAAAATTAAAGTTTTTTAAAATAGGGTAAACTTTTTTATTTTTTATTCAAAAAATACTTAATTTTTTAAAAATAAAAAAAAAAGACAAAAAATCCTAGTGCTGACATATATATGTACAGTAAAATTGTCTATCTAACTTTTATATTAGTATAGATGTTTGTTCTCTAATATATTTCACTAATGATATTTCAGGAAAAAATAATTAAGAATGCTAATAAGGGTCTTGAATATTTAAAATATTTTTTAAAAATGTTTTATAAATTACAATTTTTTCTTACAACTGGAATTGAGATCGTCATATTATGGTCTTGATAGTTACTTAAACCGCAACTACGGTCACATCACATTTTTTCTCAATGATCTACAATAATAAAAAATGCAACGCGGCGACAATCATAACCACACCTCAATTTAAAATCTTGTGTAGTGTGGGCTGCATGCATTTGTTGCTTGTATAATTAATGAAACTATGAAAATGCTTTTTCCAGGCACCCAAGAAGAGGCAGCTGAGGCATATGACATTGCAGCCATCAAATTCCGAGGACTGAATGCAGTTACAAACTTTGACATGAGCAGATATGACGTTAAGAGCATTCTTGAGAGCAGCACTTTACCAATTGGTGGTGCTTCCAAGCGCCTGAAGGAAATGGACCACGTTGAATTGATGGGTGTGGATAGCCATAGCCATAGCCATATGATCAGTAATACAGAAGAAGATAGCAATATCATGAGCTCTCACCTAACTGATGGAATCAACAACTATGGTGCAACAACTCATCATCATGGTTGGCCTTCTTCTACTCTTGCATTCCAACAATTACCTCAACATATGCATTACCCTTATGGACACAGGCTTTGGTGCAAGCAAGAACAAGATCATTCTTCTGATGATTCCTATCACAATTTTCAAGATCTTCATCAATCACAATTAGGGAACAATACCCACAATTTCTTTCAGTCAAATAATTCTGGGTTGCAAAGTATAATGTGCTTGGATTCTACATCCATGGATAATGGTTATAATGGAGATGGTGGGGGATACATGATTCCCGTTGGTACTACTACATCCACTGTTATGGCAAATGAGGGTAATCAAAACCAAAGAAACAATGGTTATGGTGATAATAATGAAGTGAAGATGCCTTGTTATGAAAGTGTTTATGGCTCTTCAACCGAATATCCTTATCATGCAAGGAATTTGTATTATCTTTCCCATCAATCTTCTGTAGATGGAGTTAAGGCTAGTGCATATGATCAAGGCTCATCATGCAATACTTGGGTACCAACTGCAATTCCAACTCTTGCACCAAGGAATTCCAATATGGCTCTCTGCCATGGAGCTCCACCATTCACAATATTGCATGAATAGCTAGAAATTATAATGGAGAAGGATATGTATACATGCATGCATCACTGATTTCCTAATTGAGTTTGTCACTTCTTATTCTTGTATCTTCCTCAATTAGATATATTTAGTTATAACTAACAGTGATTTAAGAAGTTGTGTTTTCTTTCTCTTTTGGAAGCATTTCTAAGTTGCAGGATGCATAGGGTCTATAGTTTAGCCTCAAGTTTTGTCTTTGGCAGAACAGTAACTTGCAATGAATTTTGGGACAGTGTACACTGATCATTGGGAAGTTTTTGTATCACTATTTACCAGGGCTATGTATTTTTGGAATTTATTGAGGATCATACAAAGGATATGCAGTTTTACTTTCTACATGAAGTTTGTATTTTACATGCTAGTTTATCTTAAACTGAAGAGAACGTTCTTATTTGTAAGCATGGCGATACGTAAACATTCATGAGTCAAGACATAAGATAAATGATTCTTTTGAATTTCCTTTATTAAATATTTTATACTCAAACTTTGACACACACTAGCTATACGAGTTTGCGCCTTTCTTTATTAAAGATGTTATTAGTATGCTTATAGCCAAATTATTTCTCTCCCTTGTATGCATGCATGGGTATTAATAAAAATTACTGATTTTCTGATATGATACGGGATTACCTAGTTTATATTTTATATAAGACTCCGCTTTACAAACGAATATTAGTATGTTGTTGTTATATTAGTTTTTCTCCTTTGTTGGGGTTTGAACGTTAAACATTCAACTCCTTATACCTTTAGCTCAAACCAATTGAGCTATCCCACCCTCCAGACTCTGGTTTACATGACCCGATGATATATACGCCTGAATGAACTAAGAAACTTTGTATATGGGTCTGAGTACACTTGTGCTCAAGGTTCTAAATCACGGTCCGCATTAGGTATTGCGGCCGTGACAAACCGGTAGCGGGAGCCACCGAAACCGCATCAGGCCGTTATCACAGAGTGGATGCGAGTCATGGGAGAAAAACGCAACGGGATGGCATTGCGGTCGTTACGGACGATACATCACTGTTTCAGCCGCAACGGAAATGTCGCCGCCGTCGCATCTGGAGTCATCGTCGTCATCACATCCGGAGTCGCTGCAGCTGCATGCATCAGAAGCTGTCGCCGCTGCTCGAACCAGCATCACCGCCACCAAGCACGACCAGAGTTCGCCGTCACCGCCGCTCGTAGCAGATCCGTCGTAGACTCGCAACCTCCCGGATCAATCGCCGCCGTCGCACCATAACTGAGTGAGATCCTTCGATGTAGATGAGTAATCTGTAGATCTAAATTCTAGAGTTGCTAAGTGAGGTGGGGAATAAACAAAAACGTTTGTAGGGAGGAGGTAGGGATCGAGAGAGACACATAGATGAGTGGAGAAGGAGGTGAAAGAATTTGATTATTTTCTAGATGGTTCTATGACATGTCGAATGTATATATTTTTTAAAGAAATAAATAAATTTTAGTTTAAATTAGGTTAATTGATATGATTAATAAAAATAAAAAAAACTTAAATATTTTAAATTGTAATATATTTGAAAACCTTATTTTTATTGGTGTATATATTTTTTTTATTGTGCTATTTTAATTTGACACTTATTAACAGATAGCTGCTAATTTATTTATATTTAAATATAGTCTAATTAATTTTTTACATTTTTTATAAAATTAATTTTTTTACTTTGGGTATCTTATAATAATAATGAAAAAAAATATAAACTATAGCTATTATTAATTGTACAATAAAATATATAAATTTTGTGTAGTTTGTGCAAGGTTGTGATCACTTCATGCCGTAGGAACCACAATTCGCATCACAGCATCCGCAATACCCACTACAAAAAAAAACACGACTTACCGACGGAAAAAACCTGTCAGAAATGAAGAAATTCCGTCGGAAAACTACATTACCGACGGAATTTCCGACGGACACGGTTCCGTCGGTAATAGGCGCGTAGGAAAGCCTTTCCGACGGATCTTGTTCGTCCGTCGGAAATTTCCTACGGCTTTAACCGTGGGAAAACTTGCCACACAACCCCTAATTACCGACGGGAATTCCGTCGGTAACTCTTTGTAGAAGTTACTGATGGAAAATTCCGTCGAAAAATGTAACCAACGGTTACCGACAGAAATATCCGTCGGAAACAAGGTTTTTTCTATTTTTTAAATTATTTTTTATTTATTTTAATTTTATATTAATTATTAATTATTTTTATTAAAATTTATATATTCAATATTATATTATATTTATTAATTATTATTATATTTTATTTAATTTAATTATATTTTGGCTTAAGATGAGTAAGTTAGGCCCATTTAAGTGAAGGAACATCATGGACTGCGCACTAATCCGCGCCAGAGAACTCGGGACCCAATTCAGCCTTGATTTTGGCCTAATTTGACAATTCTAGTGAAACCCGAAATTCTAGGTCTCTTCCTTATACTATCAATTACAAAACAAAATTGAAATTAAAAATAAAATTTAAAAAGCAATTAAATTAAAATTAATTTAAAATAAAAACAAACTCAACATATAATCCATAAATAAAATATCCGTCTATCTACAAAACTCTACTACACCCACTATCCTAATACTCATCACCATAATATCTGTCATCATCGTCCTGTCAGGGGGAGTCTGCCGGCGTCACATGACCATCAAGCTGCCGCTCAGTAGACAGACCGTCATCATGCGGCTGCGATGGTGGATCAGTAGTAGTTGTGGAGGGCTGGGGTTGGGCCTGGTTGGCATGGAGGACCCCCTGTAGAGCGCTACGCCTGCCTGGTGGGAGGAAATCGAGCACAACGGTCATGACCGTAGAGAATGTCTCCATCTGCTGCATGATGCGCTCGTTCGTCTCCCTCTACTGCTGCACCTCCTGCCTCAGCCGCTGCACCTCCTCGCTGTCCTGTGAGCCAGAGGATGTAGGCTCCATAATGGTCAAGCTCGGCGTCGACTCCCGACGGATCGACCTGGATAGGGTCGCAGTACCGTAAATCTGTCCCTTGTTCTTCCCGCCTGCTACATCCATCCAGTCCTGGGTTTGTAGTCGCTCAACCTCGGCGGGGTCCAGCTGAAAAGGATCTGAGGCACCAGAGCAGGAGGCAGCCTCAGATGCTACCTGACTAAACCTGGCGTTGTACTCCGCCTGCGATTAATATATTACAATCAATATTTATTAAACTATATATATATATATATATATAATAATTACCAATAGTTTAAATATAAAAAACACTTTAGGTCACCACTATATGCCTCGACCTCTCATCAAAAAACTCGCCGGTGTCCGAGCGAATATGTGTCTGCTCAAAGACCGTAGGGACATCGACGGACCGAGCTAGCTCTCCTGCCTACAACCGACACACCAATAAAATCAATTAGTTATAAAACAAATTTTTAATAAAAATATACAGTTTATAAATAATGTTATTTATATATGCATACCATGTAAATGGCATGCTGCATGTGGCTAATAGAACGACCAGTGTGCATGCTCCCACCCTTCTCGGAAGCCCAATTTCTCTTCGCCTGTTCACACTTCAGCTTGTAAGCTGGAGTGTCCCAGTACGCACACAGTTGGGCCCAGATGTTGGGCCCGATGTAATCCGGATGTATCCGGCTCTCCCTATGCTCCTGGAGCATGTCCCTTAGTCGAGCAGCTGCTCGGTCATCAAAGATAGCACGTATCTCTGAGGTATGCTCCGGTAACCAGCACACAAGCTCCTGTTAACAAAGAAAAAAATATTAATAACATTATACAAAAAAATATATAAAATAAAGGGAAAATTACATGAACTAATAAAAAAGAACTTACCTCGAATCGTCTGAAGATACGATCCCGATACTCCCCGGGGATCACCCCCCATGATGGCCAGAAGCGACGATGCTGTGCCTTGATGGCGAAGGTAACATGCTTCGATCCCACTTTCGATGGGATGAAGCTGAAAAATTCATAATTTTATTAAATCAACAATATGACAACCAACAAATATATGCTTATTAAATAGTAATTATTTTTAAACAACATTAAATTAAATTAAACTCATGATCCAAAAACAGGACGGATCCATGGTCGATCCTCAGGTGCGGGAACCCTGACCCACTCAGGCAAGTCCTCAGCCGCGGCCGACTGCTGCACAGATGATGATGATGGTATGGCCGTGTCGTGACCGTATGCGGCCACGGATGATGAGGATGGAATGGTCATGTCCGACTGTGGCATCATCCCATGAGTCGGCATAAATGATAATCCTGCTGGGTGTGTGGCCGCCGCAGTCGATGATGATGGTGGTGCTGGGTGTGGGTGTGGTGTGGGTCCAGTAGGGGGCGGCGAGTAGCCGGCTAGTGCGCATCGTGGCGCAAAGCGGGTGGAGGTCGGGACATGGGTGGAGGGTGGGGTAGTGTGGATCGGGGATAGTGTAGTATGGGTAGGGGATGATGTAGTATGGATCGGTGAGGGTATTGAATGGGTGGGGGATGGTGTACAATGGGTGGGGGAGGCTCCTGTAGGTGGCGATAGGGTAGCTGCGGTAGTGATGGGGGTGGGTGCGGTGGGTGTTGAGGGACCTCCAGGAATGCGAGCAAGCACTTGGGACTTCACGGTGTATCGTCCCCGCTTAGCCTTCCCCTTCCCCTTATCACCGCTAGGCGGTGGTGGGCGGCTATCCTCCCGATGCTGACATATCTATTTTTATAGCACAATTACAATTCTGTGTAAAAAAAATAATGGTTAAAGTAATCTTTTGGTCCCTATATGTGACACTGATTTTCAATTTGGTCCCTATACGTAAAAAGTTATCAATTTGGTCCCTATACGTGACACTGGTTTTCAATTTGGTCCTCACCGCTAATTGGTCCCTATATAAGAGGGACCAAATTGCAAATTATTATCACATATAGGGACCAAATTGAAAATAATTGTCACATGTAGGGACCGATTTCAATTTTTTTTTTGTTGAATTGGTCCCTACATGTGACAATAATTTGCAATTTGGTCCTCTTATATAGGGATCAATTAGCGGTGAGGACCAAATTGAAAACCAGTGTCACGTATAGGGACCAAATTGATAACTTTTTACGTATAGGGACCAAATTGAAAATCAATGTCACGTATAGGGACCAAAAGATTACTTTAACCAAACAATAAGTAATCGACATTTAACAGTCTAATCTAAGCAACTATTTTTATATAACAATATTTGTCAAGTCTTACATTTAATTGCATAAGCACATACTTAAAATACCATAAAAATAACATAATAGTAAACTACCTATTCAGACTCGGTATCGTCATCTGATTGTAAGTCCGACTCTTCTTCTTCTTGCATTGAGTCATCACTTTGGATTTCTTCCTCTGATGATGCATGCATGGATGCCTGATTACCAATGACCACTTCTTCCCCTTCATTTGCAGATCCCAACATGCCAGTAATACGCTCGACCTCAATTACTTCATTGATATGTGACGATTCATCCACCTGGAATGGCGTCTCATCCTCTGCATCATCGATTTCTATGCGACCCCTAGGCTTGGTAGTGACTGCAACACACCAACCTCGTTTGTATGCTCTCATTGTTGGATAAGGGACATAATAAACTTGTTTTGCATTCTGAGCAATTATAAACGGATCAAACTGTTGATATCTTCTATCTATGCGAATGTCCACAGTTCCATACTTGGGATCCACTTTTGTGCCTGTCCTCGATGGATCAAACCAGTTACAATAAAATAAGACTACTTTTTTAGGATAAGTAGTAATATTGTATTGTAACTCATATATGTGTTTTATGACCCCATAAAAATCACCGGTACCGTCACCCTATACGACAACCCGGCTATTAATTGTCTTTTTGCCAATGTTCCATTCATCTGTGTGGAATTTGTACCCATTAACAAAGTATGTATGGCATGATCTAACACAGCTATAGGGCTCATACGCTAAATCTCTCAAGTGCTGATTAGTCACGCTTAACGGTTGTTGATACACCTACGAATAGGTAAGTCATATTAAATAATTACTTTTTTCAAGAGGCAAAATTAAGCTTAATATAGTGTTTGCATCGTCATATTACACTTACTTGTTGCTTCAACCATTCAGGAAAATCTGCATGTGTACGAGCAGAACCATCTTGTTCACTTAATTGATTCATTTGAAGGAACACACTAACAAATAAAATGTGTACTATGTGGTAAAGGAGAAATTATAATAACATGTGATAAATTATTTCAAAAATAGGTCATTAAGACTTACTGATGGTTTTGTTTCACCTTTGTGCAATTTATCAAGACATGAACATGGGCCAATGCATACTCCTCACCATTTAACCAGTAAGTAAGCTCCTTGCCAGCATGACGGCCAGGAAGGTTAAATACGGATATCATATAAGGATACCCTGCATTATCAGCATATACCTCGTTCCTAACATGTCTTGGTGGCAACATAAAGTTGTTGAAATAGTGGGAACAGAAATAGGTTGTCTCACGGCGTAAGTAAGACACATAGATTGATCCTTACACCCTAGCCTTGTTTTCAACTGATTGTTTAGAGTCGCCCATGAATCTAAGTAATAAAAAACATCCGTGACAAGGCATTATTCAATGGTCGCTAATTATTTAAATGTCAAAATACAATAAAATTACCTTTCAAACGGATACATCCACCTATATTGTACTGGTCCACCAAGCCTCGCTTCATATGCAAGATGGACAAGGAGATGTTCCATTGAGTCAAAAAATCTTGGGGGAAAAACCCTCTCCATCTTGCACATAATTATTGGAATGCTTTCTTCCATCTTCGTCAGACCATCCGCTCTTAAAGTTGCAGAGTATATATCTTTAAAGAAACGACTGATTTCTGTAAGTGGGTTCGAAACATGCTGGGGCAGAGAGCCGAAAGCAATAGGAAGCAAACACTCCATGAATATATAACAATCATGACATTTCATCCCATGAAGCCTTCCTGTTCTTACATCAGCACATCGTGCCAGATTAGAGGAATAACCATCAGGGGTCCGAAGGTCTTTTAACCACCGACAAATTGACTTCGCTTCATCGGCGGTTAGAGTGTAACAAGCTTTTGGTTTGACCATTTTTCCATTAGGCTACGGCTTCAGCTCCAAATCCTTTCGTCTATAGTACAGAGCTGTGTCCATCCTTGCCTTCTCATTGTCCTTCGTCTTGCCAGACACATTCATAACCGTGTTAAAAATGTTGTCAAAGAAATTCTTCTTAATATGCATCACATCAAGGCTATGTCTTAACAGATTATCCTTCCAGTACGGTAGTTCCCAAAAAATACCTTGTTTTGTCCAGTTATGCCATTCTCCATACCCGGATAATTTTGACACACCTGATTCAGTGACTTTAGGAAGATCATTAACCCGACCCTATATTTGTTTAGGAGTCAACAAAGGCGGTGGACCTTCCTCTTCTGTCTGATTCTTTTTGAATGCTCGGACGTTTCTTCGGAAGGGAAGGTCAGGATCTAAGAACCGACGATGAGAATCAAACTAGGAACTTTTGCCACCATATCTAAGGGTAAAAGCCTTTCCATGTTCCATGCAATACGGGCACACCAATTTATCGTGGGTCCCCCAACCAGAGAGCATGCCATATGCAGGAAAATCATTGATAGTCCACATCAGTGATCCCCTCATCATAAAGTTTCGCTTCTTTGAAACGTCATAAGTCAACATACCATTGATAAGCCGCTGGCTCATCTAGTTTTATGGATAGTATGACTGTGGTTTTGTGCTAATTATATATCGTTTTCGCCCAAATTAGACTTGATTGTCTTCAAGCAACATTTTGAGTCTCTAAAGTATTTTTAGGTTAATTTAGTTGATTTAGAGTCAAATAAAGTACTTACTGTTAATCCTTGTTTTCAGGTAATAAAGAGAAGAAATTTTGGATTCTTCGCCCCGCGAGAGTCTGCTCGCCCCGCGAGCCTGAAGGCTGGATGTTCCAGAAAATGCAAACCTTTGTGTCGCCTCGCGAATCCATGTCTCGCCTCGCGAGACTGAAGACCAGAAGCCATGACTCTTCCATTCCTCGTCACGCGAGCCGTACTTCGCCCCGCGAGAAGACCAAACGTTGCAGATTTCTTCATAAGATTCGCGTCGCGAGTGTGTGTTCGCCTCGCGAGATCGCGCAGAACTGAATGTTATAAATTGCTGTTCTAGGACAGATTGCAGAAGTTTTTAGTTTTTAGTTTTTAGCTTCTCTTCTTTTCTTTTCACAGTATGGCTGTAACAGTAGATTTAGGTTTATGTTTGTAATGGAGAGCTAGTCTCCTTTGATTAATCTACTGTGATTGGGTTCCATTGACGCTTGAGGTTCTGTAATTCCTGAACTTTATGCTATTCTCTTTCAATACTTGTTTTATATGTTCTGTTTGCTTAATTCAGAATCGTATAGAATATGTGTTGATTTATTTCGATGATTGTGTGTTCCTATACTTAATCGCGTTTGCTTAATTCGCGTGTGTTCAATCATGTTCGCTTAGTTCATGAGTGCTTCACCCCGTTTGCTTAATTCGGGAATAGGAACATATGTCTCGTAGCATTGGTTTCGCTTGTTAATTGATGCTACAATCGAAAAGAGAGTAGAATCCGCTTAGGGCTTGGAATTATATAAACCGATGATAGTGGGAAACCGAGAACAGTAGGTTAATCATTTTTTAGCTATTTGATAATTACTTAGTTTGCATTGTTTTCTGTTTTGTTTCCTTAATTTAGTTTCAATTCCAACCCCCCCAAACTTGATTTTGTGTTAGTAACAACCCAAGAGTCCTTGTGAGACGATACTCGAGTTGTCGCTCCCTAAACTACATTTTTTACAAACCGCTCGCTTTTTGGTGCGTACGCGACAGCGCGTTCACCATCCCACAACTTCTTCAGATCATCGATCAGAGGCTGCAAATATACATTTATCCCAGCCTTCGGATTAGATGGTCCCGGTATGAGACAAGTCAGAAACATATATGGTTTTGACATGCACATCTCGGGAGGAAGATTGTACGGTGTAACAATCACTGGCCAACATGAATATGGCGAGGCTGACGCCTGAATGTACGGGGTAAAACCATCTGAACACAACCCAAGTCTCGCATTACGAGGATCTGCTGCAAAATCAGGATGAACCCGATCGAAGTGCTTCCGATCTTCACCATTGGAAGGGTGGCGTATGACGGCCGGATTTCTTCTATTTTCATTATGCCACCTCATTTGTCCCGCAGTTTGCGTTGATGCAAACAGTTTGTGCAACCTTGGAATTATTGGCAGATAGAACATTGCCTTCGCAGGAACTGCTTTCCTCTTACTATGGTCACTACTTTGAATGCGGTACCTGGGTGTCTGACAAAATTTACATTCTTCCAACGCACTGTCATTTGTGCCAGACTGACTACCATAATATAGCATGCACCCATTTGGACAACAATCAATCCTCTTAGCCCCCAAGCCTAGTTTTGACACCAATCGCTTCACATCATAATAACTTTTTGGCAACAACTCTTTAAGGGTGTCACATCTTGAAGCATTTTACAAAAGAACTCCAAGCACTGCTCTGGGACATTCCAATTGGACTTGCAAGCTAGAAGCCTAACACAAATTGTTAATTTTGAATCCGACGCCCCTTCAAACAATGGCTTATTTGTCTCTAACAATAGATTGTAGAATCTTTACACCGATTCATTAGGAGGCTCTTCCATGTCATCGGACTCATCCGCCTCAAAGTTCCCATGTTGCCCAAGACAATCATTGACCATCATATGCATTGACTGGAGTTGTTCGACATATTCATCTTGGTAGCCACTGCCTGATGCACCCATTTCAAGATCGTCACAACCGACTTCATTCAAATCAATATCCAGCAACTCCTCACCATGATCAGTCCATATCCAATAATTAGGCTTGAACCCACGTCAGTATAGGTGTAACTTCACGTCATCATCACTCAAAACCACCATACAATTGCACTTTGTGCACGGACATCTAATCCCCCTTCTTCGGCATAATCACAATGTTGCTTTGCTTTGGATATAAACTCCTCAACTCCAGCTACAAATGATTGTTTCAGAAGTCGTCTCCCAGACTCGTTCCTATCATACACCCAACTATGGTTCGAGGGATAATATTCCATCCTTCTGCATTTTCAGATAAAATGAAGTATTTTTAAACATGATACTATGACCCCGAATCGCTCCCTTTCCTTAAAAGGTGTGGCCCTATCCCATTCGAGGAAAAACTTTTTCATCACTGTATTATACTAGTTACTCATCACTTCTCATGTCTTATAACTAATAAAATTTCGGCAGCATCTCCCACCGGTCTCCAAGTACACGACTTGACCGCGATAAGATAGCACAATCAAGTATGGACCCAGAGAACAAAAGGAAATGCTTCGACCCAAAATTTCATCAACTATTTAACAAATGAGAATCAACGAGTAACTAGTATATTAGTGGAGAAAAAGTTTCTTCCCAAACTGTCCCAAATGGACAATTCAAGATTCAATAAAATGAGCGATACCATGACCACGAGTACACATGCTCAATAATGTTAAACCTTGAACGGGAAACTAAGGTTTTTCTCGATTACATATTAATTATATATATATATATACTCTAAGATAAAATAAAACTTCAAGTAACAAAAATAATTTGCATAAAGTTTGACATTATTAGCAATCAATCAAACCAATATTTAAGCAACCACCATAAACAAAGCATTAGCAAAAAAAATCACTTACTCTAATCAAAATTTATTAAATTGTTCGCCACTCTTTTGTTTAAATCTTTATTTTTTATACTATTTTAATTTATTCAATCATTTTTATTTGATTTTTTAATTTAATTTTGGTGTTATGTAATTATTCAGTTATTACACAGTTAAGTTTATCATTGTTGAAAAAATAATAATTATACTTATATATTTAACTATTTTCATATTCTATTTTTTACTTATTTAATCGTTAATGTTTTTAATTGTTTAATCAATATAATTTTATTGTTATGCAAATATTTTAAAAGATTTCGTCGTCCACGCTCCCCGATGCGCCTTGAGCAGATATTCCCGACGCGCCATTAACAGATTTTCTGGATGCGGCATGTGCAACTATTAACTTATTTGTGAGATGAATGATTTAATTAACTTCTTAATTAATTACACATTATTTTTTAATTATTTAAATAATTAATACATTTTGTTATCCGTTAAATACTTAATTCATTATTCCAAATCGCTTAATTAATCAATGAACATGAGTTATTGTCATATATGCTCCATCACAGCTACAGGTGTGGAGGAAAACGATTTTACCAATTCTCTAATGTTATCTACACTAAATCTTATCAACACTAAATTTTGTCCTTACGATTTTATTATATTAAGGAAATATATTAAGTTTATTACGCATTTGGCAGAAACAAACATACCACATTTAGTAACTTTACATGCACGTAATACAACTAATTAATTGACAAAAAAACCCACACAAATTAATAACTTTACACACACTAGACAGATATTTTTATAATAAATAAATTTAATACATGCACACAATACAACTAATTAATTAAAGCAATATCATTCACTAAAATAAAATATACCAACAAAGACATAAACAGCATATGTTGTTCAAAAAAAATATAAGACCATCAACAGGCATAAAAAATTCAATGTACCGCAATGGATGCCGAAAGTTGCTGCCGGAGGAAGTTGGTGACTCTGAAACAATGCAAAAAAATACCCTTTTAGAATCCAAACCAATAATCAGAAAAACGGGAAAATCTAATAAAAATAAAAAAAATGAAAATGAAAATTAAAAAGGGATGGTGGTGGTTCTGTGCATAGTGGTGGTGGTGCACAGTGGTGGTTAAAGGTGGTGCTAACAAAAATAAAATAAAAAAAATGAAAATTAAAAGGGATGGTGGCGGTGGCGCGGTGGTAGAGATGGAAGGAGAAGACGGCGCGGTGACAATGGCACGATGGTGACAGAGGCGCAGTGGTGGTGGCATCGTGGAAAGCGTGGTGGAGGGTGCGGTGGGCACGGTGGCGGCGGTGGAAGAGAGGGAAGGAGATTTGGGTTTAGGAGGAAATGTAAAAGGAGAAAGGGAGAGGGAGGCGCGGTGGTGACAGAAAGCGGTGGTCGTGGGGTGGTGGAGAGCGCGGCGGAGACAGTGGAGCGGAGGAGAAGCAGAGAGAAAGGATATAAGAGAGAAGAGAGAAAAGAGAAAAATGAGGGAGAAGAGGGTTTTTGGTGGATTTGAGGTCAAAATTTTCGACGGCCAATTTTAAATTACCGACAGCTTTTTCCGTCGGTAATTCAAAAATACATTTACCGGCGGAAATGACCGTCGATACTGATAATGAGATTTGCGATGGAAGTTTCGTCGGTAGGTTTTTCTTAGTTACCGATGGATTGGCCGGTCGGTAAGCTTTCGCGCCTAATTTTTGTCATTCGCGTGCACTATCCTGACAGAAATACCGACGGATAAGTCATCGGTAACGTTTCCGACGGGCATTCCGTCGGAAAATTCATAAACTTTTCATATTCACACTTACCGACGGCCAAATCCGTCGGAACCATAACCTTCGGAAAACTTTTGTCGGTAATTATGTGTTTTCTTGTAGTGACCCGCGATCACGAAAACCGCAACGTGGCCAAAACTGCGACCGCGATTTAGAAGATTGCTTATGCTCCTTGAATGAATTAAACTTCTGCTTATAAAAAAAACTAAGAAACAATTTTTTAGTGGAATAATCATTTAGAGGTATTTTCTGCATCATCCCATATACACTGCTTTGTAGAAATATAAAAAGCGAGGTTTTTGTGAAGTTCTCTTGCCGGCAATTCATTTGAAGGTTATTTGAGACTAATAAAAGTGTGTTTGAGAAAGTTAGAAAAAATAGATTATGCTGATAATCGATTATATGTATAATTGATTATTGTGATAATTGATTTTTTTTATATAGACAAATGTTGATGTTAATGTTATTATTTTGTTAGCGGGTGGAGTTTGAACCCTCAACCTCCTTATCATTTCACTCCTTAACTCCCCCACCATAATCATTCCTTGATCACCTTATGACTCCATTGTTTTTTTCTTTTTCTTTTTTGTTGATAAACTTCCTTATATTAAAAGGAGCATATGAGATACCCCACCCAATTACATGATTATAACCATTACAATAGCGGATGAAGATAAGGGTTGGTCTAAGCTACACCACCCTAAAATTACACCCTTCCTTACACCACCCTAAAATTACACCCCTCCTTACACCACCCATGTGACAATTTGTGAACCAATTAAATTGCCACATGAATGGTCAAAATGTCAACTGTTGGAGTTGTATTAATAATGTATTCAAAGTTTGTATGTACAGTATACTGCAGTATAGTATACGTATTTTTAGTATTTATATATTTTGTCCAAAAAAATTACTTATTATTTTTAATATCTGAAATAATGTATTTGTTAATTTTTTTTATGTATTAGAAACCAAAAATACATAAAAAAAGTTATATGTACAGTATACTGCAATATAGTATACGTATTTTTAGTATTTATATATTTTGCCAACAAAATTACTTATTATTTTTAATATCTGAAATAATGTATTTGTTAATTTTTTTATGTATTTTTGGTCTCTAACACATAAAAAAATTTAACAAATACATTATTTCACATATTAAAAATAATAAGTAATTTTTTTTTGGCAAAATATATAAATACTAAAAATACGTATACTATACTGCAGTATATTGTACATACAAGCTTTGAATACAGTATTAATACAACTTCAACTGTTGACATTTTGACCATCCATGTGGTAATTTAATTGATCCACAAATTGTCACATAGGTGATGTAAGAAGGGGTGTAATTCTAGGGTGATGTAACTTAGACCAACACTGAAAATAAAACATCAACCTAGAGTAAGCTAATAGTCGTAGGTTGAATGTCTAGCTAAGCGCCACCATCCCCAAATCAAAGATTCTATATTAAAAACCTCCCAAAAAAATCCTGTATTATATTGTAGCAGTCTGCAACCACATAGTATTATTCTTTCCAACCATTAAAGCCCAATTTCAACACTTATCATAATTAAACCATAAGGTAGAGATTGACTTTCCTTTGTTACATAATCAGAACAGCACCACCAAAAACCACGGCATCCCCCCCAACCTGTCAGACTGACAAAAAATGAAGCACTGCACGACTCCTTTCTTTATTAGCCTTGTTAATCATATCCATTTCTTTCATTCCATTATTCCCCAATCAGCACTTTCTTCCACCTATTACAAACACAATTCATGGAAGCCCAACCTCTCTCCATACATCCTCCAAGCATTCTTAATTCTCCTACTTTCAAACCCACCTAACTCTATACTTGATGATCATACCCAACCTCACTTTCATTAAACATATAGCCTCCTTCCCTTCCCTACTTCCATCATTTTCCCACTTTTCATTCTGAAAACCATCAATTTCATCTTCAGTTTCTTGCCTTTTAGACTCACCCTCAATCTCAGCTTCCTTCCTTATCCTCTATAGACGTTACCCTCTGTTTCCAAAGCACTCTTTCTTTCTAGTTGCCCCTGTATTTCAACATCCACACAACCAAAATCCCACAAAAATCACAAAAATTCTTTCCTTTATCCATGACACAAGACATTCTTTTATACCAAGACACAATGTATTGAAGCAAAAATACTGTTTTCCTGTTTTCTCTTTTTTCTTCCTATCCTTTTATTCTTTTCTTTTTTCTTTTTTCTTTTTCCTTCGATACTTTTTTTTTCTTTTCTTTCTTTTGTACCAATACACCTTCCTTTTCTTTTCTTTTTCTCTCTTTCTTTTTTTCTTCTTTTTTTTCTTTTCAAACAGTTTCATTTCTATACTTTTCCTTTACTTTTTCTTTAAAATCTCAAAACTTATACATTGAACTTCCTGACAAGCAAAACACTGACCATCTCCTTAAAACTTGTTAATGAGAAAGCTCAACATGTCCTCCTTCCAATTAATTACAAAAACAGAGCCAAAAGAAGAACAATGTTGAGATACCCAAAATTAAAAATAAAAACCAAAGGTCACTCCAATTACTAAGTAATCCTTAAAACAGAGAGAATTATAAACCCCCAAAAATCCGACAGCAAGACCCCATTATGTAGCAAACCTGTACCTATATTGCCCCCCCCCCCCCCCCCCCCCCAATTTTTCTGTTTCAAGATCCCTCTCATCTTTTCTATGCCAATTTACTTTCCTCTCAACAGACTAGACAAGCCATTTTTCATTACTACTTCCCTAAACCACCCTCCTTACCCTCTAATTTTCCTTTCATGACCACACAAAGCACCCAATACAGGCCTTATATTAGCCTTCCACTATCATTGTACTACCCACGAGGACCTTTTCCTCCCCAAAACTTTGCCTACTTCCCAAAATTACACCTCCATCTCACACCAATTGATAGATTTCTCTCCACATGTTCCCCCTCCACTTGTTTTTTATTTCCTCCTATTGAATTTGCTATGTAAACTATGATATTGAATTTCATTGAATTGAATAAACTGAGAATACAAAACTCCTATATATGCACAAAGGGCTATTAGTATAACTGACTAACAACTTGATAGCAGTGATATCCTAACAAACTCAACTAATTGATAACTCTTACTAACTACTATAACAGAAAATAGATAACACCAATATGCTAACTGATTCTATTAGTAAATCTATTATCTATTACTCCTCCTCAAGGTGGAGTGTGAGGACTATGAACACCCATCTTGGTTGACAATTCATGAAATGTCTTGCCACCTAAGGACTTAGTGAAAATATCTGCTTGCTGTTGTTTGGTGGATACATAAGTAGGTAGTATGGCTCCTGCTTGTAGATGCTCTCGAATGAAGTGGCAATCCACTTCTATATGCTTGGTTCTTTCGTGAAAAACAGGATTGGCTGCAAGATGAAGGGCAGCTTGATTGTCACAAAAGATAGTTGTAGGAGTATTGCAGTTGACTTGAAGATGCTTGAGCAAGCTTCTCAACCAAAGAACTTCACTAGTGGCATGAGCCAATGCACGATACTCAGCCTCACTAGAAGATCTAGATACAATAGTTTGCCTCTTGGTTTTCCAAGATATGGGTGCTGATCCAAACTTCATCAAATAACCTGTAACAGATTTTCTAGTCAATGGGCAAGAAGCCCAATCCGAATCACAATATGCGGTGTGCTCAAGATCATTTTCTTTTGGCAAAATGATCCCTTGTCCTGGAGAAGACTTCAAGTACCTGAGTACTCGCATGACTGCATCCCAATGGCCTTGCCGTGGTGCCTGCATGAATTGGCTCAGGATATGCACTGAGTATGTGATCTCAGGTCGTGTAATAGTGTGGTAAATGAGTCTTCCACCTAGCCTGCGATATTGGGAAGGATCAGAGTATAGTGGTCCATCATCTAATGCAAGTTTGTGATTTTGCTCCAAAGGGAAAGATGAGGGTTTGCATGCAAGCATCCCACATTCATCTAAGATATCCATTGTGTATTTCCTTTGACACATGAATAGACCCGCATGACACGAGCCAATTCTATGCCAAGAAAATACTTCAAGGTACCTAGATCCTTCATATGAAACCACTTGTTTAAGTATTGTTTGAATTTGCTGCAAAGCCAACTCATCATTCCTTGCTATGACAAGGTCATCCACGTATATTAGCACTGCCAGGAATGTTGGTCCATGTGATAGAGTGAATAAGCTGTAATCTGCTGGACACTCTTGAAATCCATACATGATTAGAGCTTGAGAAAGCTTTGAGTACCAATTTCGTGAAGTCTGCCTTAAACCATAGAGAGACTTCCTTAAACGACACACCATTCCTTCCTTTGGGGCTTCATATCCTTGTGGAACCTGCATATATACTTCTTCATCAAGTTCACCATGGAGAAAGGCATTACTTACATCCATTTGATGTAATTCCCACCACTTGGCTATTGCTATTGAGAGTAAACATCGAATGGTAGTTATTTTTGCTACTGGCAAAATTCTCATTGAAGTATTCCCCTTCTACCTGAGTATACCCCTTTGCTACAAGTCTTGCCTTGTATTTTTCTATTTCACCAGAGACTTTATACTTCAATTTGTATACCCATTTGCATCACACTACTTTCTTTCCTTTTGGTAATGAAGTGAGTTCCCATGTCTCATTATCTTATAGTGCTTTCAGTTCTTGAGCCATGGCTTCTCTCCATTCCATTTTCTTAACAGTTCCAGATAATACTTTGGTTCCTCTTGAAGAGCAATAGCTGCAAGGAATGCCTTGGGTTTTGTAGAAAAATGATCATAATTGATATAGTTTGAAATAGGATAAACCATACCTGAACAGGATGATGAATCAAGTGACCTTGATGAGGGGTTTTTAGTAGCTGCGTGGTAGTAATAATCCTTGAGGTAACTTGGTGGTTGTCGAGTCCTTGGCCCAGGTTGATCAATGTCAGGTGATGTTACATGAGTCTCCCCCTCATTCTGAACTTCCTTCCTCATTGTCTTCTTGTGGTGGATCATCCTCTCCCATGGCATGAGACAATTGATGAAAAATATTCATGGAAGGTTCCTCTACTGCACTTTCTATTTTTGCAGCAAAAGGGAAATTGTCTTCATAGAAGATCACATCCCGAGAGACAAAGAATTCCTTTGTTCTCAAGCTATAAACCTTCTAACCTTTTTACCCTTGAGGATAACCCATAAAGATGCAACTCTCAACTCTAGGATCAAACTTATCTCGTTGTTTGGATGAGTTCCTCACATAACATAGGCATCCAAATACCTATAAGTGATCATAAGTGGGAGCTTCTCCAAACAACTTCTCATAGGGAGTAATATGGTCATCGGCTACAGTAGGTGTTCTATTAATGATGTGTTTGGCTGCAAGGACACGTTCTCCCCAGAACTTTATAGGGAGATTAGCTTGGAATCTTAAGGCTCTTGCTTCATTGAGGATATGCCTGTGTATTCTCTCCACTCACCCATTTTGTTGAGGTGTTCCTACACAAGAGGTCTCATGAGCAATGCCTTCTTCTTTAAGATATCCTTGAAATGTGGAATTAATGAATTCAGTGCCATTGTTACTCCGGATCTTCTTTATCCTTGTGTTGAATTGAGTCTTTACCATGTTGTGAAAATTCACCAAATTGTTAATCATTTCAGTTTTGTCCTTCATTAGATATACCCATGTTCCTCTAGTGAAGTCATCAACAATAGTGAGGAAGTAGTGCGATCCATTGTGTGATGCAGTATGATATTTTCCCCATAAATCACAATGTATAAGCTCAAAAGGAAACTCAGCTTTATTACTACTTCGCATAAAGGGTAGCCTGCATTGTTTTGAACTTATGACAAACATCACAACAAGAGACCTTATCTAACCTGAAACTACTATTAAGTGCATGACTAAGACTCTGCAAGACTTGATTTGAAGGGTGCCCCATTCTGGCATGCCAAAGAGCTGTTACATCTTTGTGTTGCGACCAAGGATGAAGCTACTACTGCTGCCAGCTTGAGAATATAAACCCCATCATTCAAGTCACCTGATCCAATCCTCCTCCTCGTGGTTTGGTCCTGTATTTCATAGTAATTCGAATAATAAGTAACCATGCAATTAAGGTCATGTGTCAATTTATGAACTGAAATTAAATTACAGTTGAACTTGGGAACAAAAAGAATATTTAGCAATTTAAGATTCTTGCTAAGTGTAATAGTCCCAACCTTATCAACCAAGACTGTATCTCCAGTGGGCACAATAATTTGAATGGGTCTCTCAAGTCTTTTTACTTCCTTCAAGAGAGAAAATAGATGGGTCATGTGGTGTGAAGCACCACTGTCCAGAACCCACTTTTGATCTTTATGTGAATTGGATTTACCAGCCATGCTATCATTTGCTCCATGATTCCCCCTCACTTGAGTTCCATGCATGGCATGACTTGTTGTGGTTCGATCTGCTACTTCCTTTTCTTGGCCTTCATCTGCACAGACAAAGTGTGCAGAATTCTGATTTCCAGATTTGTTGAAGCCTCTGTGTGTTCTTCGTGTGTCCCAGTTGGGTGGATATCCAACTATCTCAAACCATTTTGCTTTGATATGGCCAAGTTTTCCACAATGGTCACACCTTGGTCTTAACCCATCTCTGCCTTTCTTCTTGTTCCCATTGGAAGAATAAAATGCTGAACCTGAGTCACCTTTGCTGTTTCGCTCCTTGTCTGCTGTGAATCGAGCCTCTTCTCTCAAAATGTGATTGAAGACACGACGAAGGGAAGGTAAGGGTTCTGTGTTGAGAATGGTGGTTTTCACATGTGTGTATTGCTCACCATCAAGACTACCCAGAAAGAGGTGAACCTGCTGATCTTCTTCCCTCTGCATCAATTCCCTGGAAGCTCCACAGGAGCACTCTGGAAGGGACTGTAGCTCACTCCGCTCATCAAGAAGACTCTTGAAATTTGTATAGAAGTATGTGACACTATCGTCTGAATCTTTCCGCATCAAACAGAGCTTGTGGCATAGTGGGTGAATTCGAGGTGTGTTGGTCTGGGCGAATTGTTCTTCTAGATCGAGCCATACGTTCCTTGATGTTGTTCCAATGCTTCCATGTAATCTTGGATCAACTGAATTGATGACCCAAGCCATTACCATGGAATCCGCCTTCTCCCAATGGAGGTAATCTGCTGTCTTTCGAGAGAGTTTCTTAATGCTGCCATCAATGAACCCTAATTTCGATTTTTCTCTCAGGGCTGTCTTCATCCACCTTGCCCATGTCCGATAGTTATCCCCTTTGAGAATCGCAGCGACGAGAGGCGTCCCTGGATTATCGGAGGATCCCGGATAGTAGGGCGAATCCGGAGTAAGGGTGGATGAGCCTTGGGCTCTGCTATCGTCGGAGGTAGTCTTCTTCTCCGGCTTCTTTCCCGACCCCTCATCTTCTCCATATTCCCCAGAATCTTCCTGCTCTAGTACCATATTGAATTTGCTATGTAAATTGTGATATTGAATTGAATAAACTGAGAATACAAAACTCCTATATATGCACAAAGGGCTATCAGTATAACTGACTAACAACTTGATAGCAGTGATATCCTAACAAACTCAACTAATTGATAACTCTTACTAACTGCTAAAATAGAAAATAGATAACAACAATATGCTACCCGATTCTATTAGTAAATCTATTATCTATTACCTCCCCTTTCCAAACCCACTGAGACCTTCTTTCCACCCCTTATCCCCGACTTCCCTAAATTCTTTACCAAAATTAAAACATCCGGCCCCCTTTTTCCTGAAACGCAATTACACAACCCAACCATGCCTCTTGTCTTCAGTGTTGTCCCCTTTGATTGTAACCCATATTGGCACCATATCTGCATACTGAGGGCCAACCTGCAAAAACACATTCTACACCAAGTGCATTACACCATTCTTTAAATACTGTTAAAAGCATCAAACAATTATTTCCTTGTTTGTTCAGCTTTACTCACTTAGAAATATTTCTTATTCCTCAAGCCTCTCTAATTTCAATTACCCCTTCCCTTATGTTTCAAGCATTCCATTGGGTTCATGCACCAACCTACAAATTGAAAATTCCAATCTCACTACGGCAGAAAGCACTTTTAACGATCGTTAAAATTGACTTTTAACATCGGATATGGAGGCGACGTTAAATCAACCGACGTTACAAGTTGAACTTGTAACGTCTGTTATACAATCGCTGTTATAAGTAAATCTATAACACCGGTTGTTGGTAGTCCTCCTTTACAAGTGTCAGATAGAATATCAAAAGCAATGGATGAAGTAACTTGTAACAGCGGTTGTGACTATAACCGACGTTACAAGTTAGCTTGTAACAAATGTTTCTATATACAACCGTTGTTATATGTTTCTTTTAACGTCGGTTATAGTCTTAACCGCTGTTACAATTATTATTATTTTTTAATTTGGTTTGCTTTCAGTTAACTTCACAAACATAGTACTTGTTTTCAGATATACACACAGAAACCAGAAATTCGTTCAAATGGCAGAATCATGCTATATTAATGCTTTAATTATATATATATATATATATATATATATATATATATATATATATATATATATATAGATATATAGATAGATAGATAGTTATCTTATACATCATATATGCACTAGGACAAAATTGACTAAGCTAACTAATTAATTAAGTCATGATCTCATATACATAATCTAATAATGTTCTAAGTGTATAACTAAAACATCAATACATTCCTAGGATCTAACTCAACTTGTTTCTCCTTAGCATAATCAAAAAAGAACTCTGCAAACTGCTCCCTAAAGCTTGTGAAGTCCTATTTAGTCAAGCTTGATTCATCGTCGAAAGTCTGAAAGTTCAAATTATTGCAACATTTGCAACATTAATTAAACTAAGTAAATAAAAAACAGAATATAATTAATTACTAGAGTAAAAAAATAGAATATATATATAGCTATTTATTACATGCGTCCATTTATCTTTAATATCATTGGAGACAATGTCTAACATATGATTCATGACATAGTATCCACACTCCCAACTGTCAGGTTGTTTACGAGACTACAAATCAATATGAAATTGATCAATTAATTACAATTAAAAATCATGTTTGCGTATAATAATAATAATAATGACTTTTTTTTTATTAAATTACTTACCTTTGGGATTATCCATGTAGGCTTATTTTTTGCCTTTACACTCCTACTTTTACCATTTGCACAAGCAATGCTACATGCAATCATTGCACTATATGATAAAAAATATGAAAATTATCAAAATTTACAAATTAAAAAAAAAGTTACAAATTATATAAGATTTTACGTACCTATCAATCAACTGTTTCACATTAGGGTCCACCTGATAGTGCAACGAGCAAAGAAATACGACTGTATGTTGTGCTGGACAAAGTAGTAACAACTGCCAATGACTATTCCTAAGAAGTGGTGCCTAATATACCTCAGCGTGGCTATTAGATACCACAGATTGCATGTATTCGGTCAAACAATCGCCAGTAATGCAGAAATCACCCCCAATGACGGAGGGGTCCAAGAATCCATAAGTAGACAACCTACCCCTTGTCCTAGCAAGGCGATGCATATACCTAAGAAGCGAAATAATTAGTCAATGTTAATTATGTAATATATATTGAAATAAATAAATTAAACTGAAATATATATATATAAGTACGTACGTGCACCGGACACCGACAACTGTGTTGGCTAACCATATTCGATCAATAAAGTAAGTACCCCCCCCCCCCCCCCCCCCGCGGGATAATAAAATAAGGCAAAAACTCAGTGAAAGAGCTGTCATGTTCCAAAGGAATGGAAAAGTCGTCGTGTTGGTATGTCGCCGCCGCCGCAGCCAGACGAGCTATCGGTGAGATACTACCCCTCGGATTTGACGGAGCTGAGTGGTCCTAAACCAATAATATAAAGCATTATGAATAAAGGGTAAATTAGATCCTAAACTATATAAAAATTGAATGCTTATTAATACCCAAGGTGCAGGAAACTTCCCCCTCTCCTCATAATCGTCCCTCTCCTCATCATCGTTCATCTCCTCACCATCGTCCCTATCCTCATCATCATCAACCAAAACATGTTGAGCTGGACAGCTCCCCTTTGTACTCACATGTGAAGGTTGGACAGATGGGCCACCTTCAGATTGCATAGATGATATAAGAGTTCGCAGAGCCCCTAGGTCCTTTAAAAGGCTCTGGATAACATCCTCTCTAAGCTTCTCCGCGAGTAGCTGGTCCCATTTGGCCATGGTTCCCTCATGTGAACGTGCTCCATGAAATTGCCGAATGCCCACCCGCCCTCCAACACCAACTACTTGGCCGGGGTGGTCGTCTTTGCCTAGGACAGCGACCAGGATATCCTTGTTGAACGAACGTCCCTTGCGAGCTTTGCTCCTTTAGGGAAGCCTACATAGACGATTTTTTTAAAAAAGTAAGATACTTAAATGTGTTACAAAGTACATGTAGAATTAAATTTTAATTACTTATAATCTTTCGAGCAACAACACGTGTGGGCTCAGATTTAATAACCCCCGACTTTGACTTTCGTGCTTCAATCCATGTATCCTCATGTGGGATTGGAGACAGAAGATCAATCATTGCCCCCTCATCTCCTACTTCTTCCCGCCTCTTCTTCAACTTTTCCTCCATCATAACCCGTCGTTTCAGTTTATAGCCAACACGAGACAACATGTGTTTGTGGACATTTTTTTTTCTGGCTCTCCTGCGCCTTTTCCCTTTTCGCCTGTTATACAAATAATACAAATTCAGTGAAATAATTAAATTAAGGTTGCCCTATTATAATAAAAATAAACTTCAACTAACCATATAGGCTAGCGAGCGTTGGATAAACACAAACCGGTCCCACGTATCTCGATCAAGGAACGGTAGTCTTCAGTAGGGCACTCGTGGACCTTCTCTCCAAAGATGTAGTTTCTAGCCAGTTCTGACTTAAACCCTGTCCAAAGCTTAGCAACATGTGAAAGCACGTTCTTCTTCATAGCTGCAATATTCGATATATCAAAATAGAGCTATATTACAGAACAAAATAGAGGAATTAATGTATGATATTATATGCATAAATACAATAGATAAAAATAAATAGGTTAAAAGTTACTTTACCGTGAGTGACTCCCAAATCTGATTTTTCACATTATCTGGTACTTGCTTCCATTGCTCAATCAGTATGCTAGCATGGCTTCTAGCTTGAACAGCCAAGAAACTAGAATAATCCTTAGCATGCGGGCCAATAGCCTCCCCATAACTATCAAACTTAATATGCAACCTCATATTATTAGGATGACGTGAGGTCAATTTTTTCATGGTGGTGCATAATCTACCCTTTTTTTTGGTAGAGGTACTAGATGCATCGTCCTGTGAAGGAGGCATACCAGTCGACGAGGTGCTACAAGCACCGCCCCGTGAATCAGCCATAAGCTATATATGTATGCCTGTTTAGACAACAATAATAAATTAGCAACTAGTAAACAAATTAAAATTGCCAATAGTTATATATGATTAAAGGAAAACAACATTATGGGTTGCTGATTAGCCAAACCTACAAGAGGATTGCCCTGTTTTTCAGTAGCAAAGGAGAAAGAAAGTATACCAAAAAATTCCAATATTTCCGCACTCACAAAGTCACAAAACTTGTGTGATTTGAACCTAGTGTGTGGCATCTAGAGCAGTCAGTGCAAGGCTCAACTATAGTGCTAATAGAAGTTATTATTAAACAATTTAACACAGAGATTAAGCAGAATCAACATTCATAATTACCAATACCATCTGTCATATAAGTTAAAGCTATAGGTCAAGGCTCATGAATAGGTCACAGTAATTATCAGAAAGCCAAAGTGAAACACATTCAATGATAGGCTAAACCCATAAAACCCTCAGTCCTTATTACACAAAAACCCACAAATGTATGTATCCTCAAATAAATAAACGGCTAATCCACAAAACCTTACATCAAACTGATCAGCCTCTGGCTCATCTAGTTTCCAGCTAGAAAAGGGGTATATTTTGTGCCTAATTGGGCGAGTCTCCCTCGCTAATCTCCTAAATTGACCTTGTTTTGTTCCTAAGTTAGACTTTGACTCGTTTTATACATTTTTAGTAGTTTTTAGTTTATTTTGAGTAGAATTACGCTTTTCGTTTTCTTTTATTGTTTCAGGTTAAAAGTGAAGCTCTTGGAGTCAAGGGAATGAAGAAAATAGTGGAAATTGCAATTCTGGAAATATTCGCCCCGTGAGAGGCCACTCGCCTCGCGAGCCTGAAGACCAGCTGAGCAGCAACAGTCATCCTTTCTGTCTCGCCCCACGAGAGGATACTCGCCTCGCGAAGCCTGAAGACCAGCATGTGGTGAGAAGACCCTGAGGGACAAAGACCATCACGGCTAGGCCGTGATGAAGGTCACGGCCGTGACAGACTAGAATTTGAAGTCTCGCCTCGCGAAACATCATCTCACCTCGCGAGAATCCAATTTTGAAAGAGCGCCACTTTTAATATTCACCTCGCGAGAGGCTACTCGCCTCTCGAGCGGGCGCAGAATCTGAAAATTATAAGTTACTGATTTAGGGGCAGATTAAAAAAACCTTTGGTCACCTACTTGTTTTTAGATCAGTTTTGACGAATCCTTGTTCTCTGGAGCCGCGTCTCCTTATTTTCTTTTCTTATTGTACAATTAGGATGAACTTCAAGTGTTTGTGTCTTGTTATAAGCATGAGGAGCTAATCCCCTTGTCTAAGAGAGGGAATCATCATCACTTGGGTACTATGCATGATTGGGTAGGTGGATTTGTGACCTTAGATGTTTAATTTCAGATTTTAATACTATATTTCTATTTGATTTGTAAATTTGAATTGCGATCCTATTTTCTCTCTCTCCACAACCGCTTGCTGTTACTTGGCTAAACTTATCGAATTTCTCGCGAATTAGTCGAATTGGTAGCCCAATCCTTGTGTTCGACCTCGGTAATTACTTACCGTGTTTATTTTATTACTTACGACGACCCGGTACACTTGCCGGTGACTCAACACAAACATCTCAAGAAACACAAAAAGGAAGAACAGAGGAAGAAAGGAGGGGTGCTTATCGGAGCTGTGAGAGAAAGGGAACCAAAAAAAGGAGAGGTGCTTGACTGCCTCGATAGCTTCTATAAAACCAAAAAAAGCTTAAAGGAAATGGGAGAAATGGGAAATACGTGAAAGAGGGAACCACAATCCTTCGGTTAGGGCTTTACTTACATCAAGATTGAGAGAGAGAAGAGGGGATGGTGGGGACGGTGGATGACGGTGGCAGAGGTGATCGTGGCAGAGGCGACGGTGGCAGAGGCGATGGTGGCAGAGGCGATGTGACTTTGCAGAGAGAAGAGGGACAGGGATGAAGGGGTTAGGGCGCGAGAATGTTATGAGAGTTTAACGTTACAAAGACATGTAACATCGGTTGCTTGTACAACCGCTGTTACATGTCACTTGTAACGTCGGTTGCTTGTATAACCGCTGTTACAAGTATTCCCTCCAACCTAATTTTCTAATGATTTCCCACTTCTAACGTTGGTTGTGTCAAAAACGCTGTTAGAAGAGACATGTAACATTGGTTATCTGATAACCGATGTTACAAGTATTTTAAATGAGTCTTTTATTTACATTAATGTCACCGCCTCTTTTGTAACATCGGTTTCAATCTAACATTTGTTAAAACCAGTCGTTAAAGGCTTATTTTCCACTAGTGGCTATTTTCCTCCCCCCATAATCCCCCGCCCCCCAATAGAAAATTCCTTTGAATCCTTGTTAGTTCTTTCAACACCTTTCTTGGAATCCTAAAAAATGACACGAAATATATCGGTAGACTATTCAGCACAGAATTTATTAGAGTCACCCTCCCACCAAAAGAGAGTTGTCTACCTTTCCATAGCATTTATGATAGGCTGCCATGTAATAAAACTTTTCGGCTTTGCACCTACAGGAAGACCTAGATATCTAAAAGGTGTTGCCCCTTCCTTACAATTTAAAAAATCTGCTGCGGGTTTACTAAAACCACCCTCTTCTACATTAACCCCAATCACTCTTGTTTTTTAGAAATTCACTTGTTAACCTGACACCACTTCAAACCATCTTAAAACCGCTTTCATTACCCTTAAAATTTCCCATGAAGCCTCTCCCACTAGGAGCGTATCATCTGCATACTGTAAACAAGACACATTTGTTCCTTCATCACCTATACTGTATCCCATAAAGATCCCTGGTGTAACTGCATTTTTCATTAAACCACTCAACCCTTCCGCTACCATAAGAAACAAGAACAATGCCAACAGATCTCCTTGCTTTAATCCCTTCTTTAAACTGACTTCCAAAGTAGGACTTCCATTTATTAACACTGAACATTTTCCTGAAAATATATATACCCTTATCCATTTTCTCCATTTTTCACAAAATCCCATTCTAATCATCATGTAATCTAGGAATTTCCAGTTCACCGAGTCGTATGCCTTTTCGAAATCTACTTTTAAAATATTGTATTTCTTCTTTTTTCTTTTTGCTTCATCCACTACTTCATTAATAGCCACAACACCATCCAAAATGAATCTATTTTCAATGAAAGCTGACTGATTATCAGAGATCAATGGTATGAGAGCCTTCTTGAACCTACCTGCTAGCAACTTTGAAATGATTTTGTATATGCATCCTAAAAGAGAAATCGGTCTAAATTCATTTAGCTCCCGAGGATTGTTAAGCTTTGGGATCAATGCCACGAAATATGAGGTTAAGCCCGTTGGCATTTTTTCATGTTCACAAAATTCATTTACCATACCCTAAACATCCTCCTTTATCAAGTACCAAATTTTTTGTATGAATTTAAAATTATACCCATCTGGGCTAGGGCTCTTATTCCCATAAAAACTTTGTACAACTTCTTCCACCTCTTCAAACGAAAACTTTCAACAAATTCTTCCTTTCTCTCTCACTAAGTTCCTGAAATTGCACTCCATCCAACCTTGGTCTCTCCCACTCCTCCTCTGAATATATGTTTGAAAAGTGTTTTATCACCTCTTCCTTAATTTGGTTGGCCTCTTCCACCCACAAATCATCTACTTTAATTGCCACCAATTGATTTCTCCTTCTACGCACCACTAGACTTGCATGGAAAAAAGATGAGTTTCTATCCCCTTCATGTAACCACCTTATCCTTGATTTCTGTCTCAACAAACTTTCCTTCACATTCAATGCTTCCCACAGCTCCATAAATTTTTTCCTCCTTTGGATAACCTCCTCCTATAATCAGAATCTGTTTTTGTTTGAATATTTTTTTTTGATAAGCAAAATTATATTAATGAAGAGCACAAAGGGTGCTCAAAACAATATACAAGGAACCAAAATGGAAAGCACTCTGTAAAAATGATACTGTCTGTAATCAGAAAACAGAATAAAAAATACAAAGATCTCCTATCACTTACCATCTAAAACCAAAACATGTCCTCCCTAAAGAACCGAAACCTGATCTATATCCAAGAAACCATAGTAGCCATTCCTCATTCGTAGACCCAATCCTCAAAAAGCTTATTGCCCAAATAGATACAAACACATCACTAAAATGCCAATAACAAACAAAGACGCAAGACCATCACAAAGAAAACAAGCCGAAAAGTTGGCTTCATCCAACTAGATCCCTCAAAATAATGACCAGCAAAACATATATAATCCAATCTCACCAACTTAAGTCCCCAATCACCATGAAAGTTGGTACCTCACGTTGTTGCTATAGCCATGATACAAAAACGGTGGTGTTCCATAAAATGCCAAGAAGAGATGTGCCCAAACCAAAAAAGACTGATTATGAAAGTTATACAACACCTTCCTATCCAAGAACTCATCAGAGAAAAAGTAACACTGATTAGTAAAAACCTGCCAACAAAGAAAACAATTATACCCCCCAAGCTAAAAGCCAATCCGCAACCACAATCACCCCAAAAAATCATGGTCACCCTACTCCCATCCTCTCTTTTTTCCCAATCTCGGAGAGTAAACTGATAAGCCTCCCAAGATCCTTGTGACTCCAAAAAAAGAGAAGCCACTAAAAGTTACCCACCATACCTGCATAGACAGCAAAAAAAAAATGCCACAATGGCCATCTAAAAAAAGGATAGACTAAAAAATTTGTCAAGTATCTCCTATTTTCACTCAATTTTCTCTCAACCTCTTTTTTTTTGGTATTGATTTTCTCTCAAGCTCTTGACCTCACAATTTTTCACTCAAAGCAGCCACCATATCTGTAAGTCCAACATCAACCAAATAGGGCCTCTCAATCATGAATCTCGACCTTGGTGATATACCAAGCCACCAACCCAGAAAATTACCAAAACCAAACTACAGGATCCAACCAAAGGAGCGCCACCCATCATAAAATGATGTCAATCTCAACTACATGGCACCATAAACTAAACATCCCAAACACCACACCACAAAATATCATCAACAAAAAACACCATAGTAATATCATTCAAACAAGCATTAACACACAACTGTCAGTGATAGATTAAACAATGTACTGGATTCATACACCAGTCAGAAAACAATTGGATAGAGCCAACAAAAATTGATAAAGCCAAAAACCAAGACCAAGATCTAGTCTTAATCAAATCCACCAACCTAATCAAGTCAAAATGGGAATTTTTAAAAATGATGGCATTTCTCTCTTGCCACAACAACCACACTACTGTATGGCATATCAAAAAACCTTTTTTCCTACTCTTTCATCCTACAAACAAACCTCCATGCATCAAATACAGTTCTGGAAGTGTTTCGGGTAAAACAACCTCAAAACCAAGCCAGGCGTATACTTTCATCCAGACTATGGAGGCAAATCTACAAGATAAGAAAAGATGCCCCGTGTCCTCAGTACTCTCTCCACAAAACACACAAACAATGTCCTGTTGAACTACCAAAACCCTCCTCCTGAACAGGTTTAACTTAGTACGCACTCTATCCAGAATAGCCTGCCAAGAGAAAGCTGAAACCTTAGATGGTACTTTACTCTTCCAAAAGTTTTTGAAAATCTAAGTTTCCCTCTCCTGTAAATCTCGTGGGGGCCCACAATTTGATTGCAACCACGTATAAGCTGAATTTGAAGAGAACCTCATAGTGACATCCCATAACCAAGTCCATTCATCCTCCTTATCTCTCAACAACACAATTGAATTTAAGAGCGCTTGCATATCCCCCACCATTTCCTCTTCCCAAGAAAATAGTTTCCTTCTCCAACTCAAGTTCCATTTCCAATTATTATTTTGCCACTCCTATAAGGTTTCCACCCTCATACCCTTATCCTCTGAGATACTAAAAAGCCTAGGGAAGGACTCCTTTAGACTTTGATTCCCTACCCACACATCCTCCCAAAAGTTTGTAAAATCACCCTTTCCTATCTTTTTGCTCAACCCCAAATTGAACCAGTCTTCCAAATGTCTATACTTACCAATCTTACAGATCACTTTCCAACAATTTGAAGCTCTGCCCCCTCCAAACTGAACTTCCCTAGGGATAAACTCTCCCACTGCCAATTGACCATATCTGGAGACCACCACATCTCTCCAGAGCCCTTTTTCTTCATTGATCAAGCACCAACGATGTTCTTTACCCCCAGACTCCCTTCCTGTTTTTGTTTGCATATTGTTTCCCAACTCACCCAGGGTATCTTCCTTCTTTCTTGAGACGAACCCCATAGAAAGTCTCTCTGAATATGCACTAATTTTTTCACCACCTTTCCTGGAATTCTTAGGATGGACAAGTAGTAAATCGGGAGACTATTCAGCACTGAATTTATAAGGGCGATCCTTCCTCCAAGAGAAAGGTATCACCCTTTCCAAGTTGCTAATCTTCCTTCCATAGAGTTTATAACAGGCTGCCAAGTACTAAGACTTTTGGGGTTAGCACCTACCGGCAAACCCAGAAATTTGAAAGGAATATTGCCTCTCTTACAATTAAGGAACATCGCAGCTGATTCTTGGAAGGACTCATCCACATTTACTCCTATCAAACTACTTTTTGGAAGTTCACCTTAAGACCCGAAGCCAATTCAAAACATCTCAACATCGACTTTATTGCCCACAGGTTCTCCCAACTTGCTTCACCTACAAACACAATGTCATCCGTATATTGTAAAATTGACACCTACGTCTCTCCATTGCCTACTTTAAAACCTTTGTACTTACCTTTTGATACAACACTCCTAACCAAACCACATAATCCCTCTGCAACCATGAGGAATAAGAATGGTGCTAAAGGATCCTCTTGCTTTAATCCTCTCTTGATTGGAATTTCTTTCCTTGGGCTTCCATTTACCAAAACAGAGCAACTACCGATGAAAATACATTCTTGAATCCAACTCCTCCATCTCTCATAGAAACCCAATCTCCCCATCATGTAATCCAAGAATTTTCAATTCACATAATCATATGCTTTATCAAAATCCACTTTAAATATAAGACATTGTTTCCTTGTCTTTTTCTCATAATCCACCACCTCATTTAAAATGACAACCCCATCAAAAATATTTATGTTTGGCAAGAATGCAGACTGAGTAACGGAGATTAAAGGGTTAAGAACCGACCGTAGCCTAAAATCTAGAAGCTTTGATAGGATTTTGTAAATGCTACCAAACAGAGAGATAGGACGAAACTCACCTAATTTATGAGGGTTTTGGACTTTCAAGATAAGAGCAACAAAGTAAGACACTATTCCTTTTGGTAGGAGCCAGAATTTTTTAAAGAAGTTAAAGTTAAACCCATCAGGACCCAGACTTTTATCACCTTCCATGCTTTCCATGACCATTTCCAATTCTTCCAAAGAGAAGGGAGCCACAATAGCTCCTGCATTCTCCTCAGTTAAATGTTCCATATTAACCCCTTCTAAAACAGGGTGTCTCCAGCTTTCCTCTTCCACTACATTTGAAAAGTACTTTTTGACCCCATCCCTTATATTGGTTACCTCTTCTATCCATAATCCCTCCACATTAATTGCCACCATTCAATTTCTAGCTCTTCTTACAACTAGACATGCATGGAAAAAGGATGTGTTTGCATCACCCACCTTCAACCATTTTACATGTGACTTCTGCCTAATCAGACTCGGTTTATCATTCAAAGCCTTTCTCAGTTCTGCAAAATTATTTCTTCTTACTTCCACTTCCCCTTCAGAGAGGCCTTCCAATTCTACCTTTGAGTCCAAGATGTTGATCCGACTCTCAAAATTCTATATGTTTGTATCAATGTTTCCAAAAACCTCCATATTCCATCTCTTTAGCTCTCCTTTTAAGATTTTGAGTTTTTCTTTCAACACAAAAGCCTTCCAACCTAAAATATGGTGTCCTTCCAACACTTTTCCACCATATTTTGTATCTCTGGATGAGATAGCCAACAATTATTGAACCTAAAGGACTTAGGTCCCCATTCTTGCAAGCCATTCTTCAAGATGATTGGATAATGATCGGAGACATCCCTACCTAGTGCCCATTGTGCCTCTACTTTCCAGGTGTCAATCCATTCGGGTGAGAGTAAAAACCTATCCAATCTTCTCATCACGGAGTCATCCGCTTTGTACCACATAAACTTTCTCCCAAGTAGAGGAAGATCAAAAAGGTCCATTTCTGCAATAAATCTTTTAAAACCTAAAGTTTCCTGACTCTCCACTAAGACTCTGACACCCTTTCTTTTGCTTGTATTACACACTGCATTAAAGTCACCGACTAGACATCATAACCCATCCCCTTCTCTATTTTTCACCCTTTTCAAATCCTCCCACAACTTTCTTTTACCCACCATAGTGCATGGCGAGTAAATATTTACAACACAACAGTTTATTTTATTCACCCCATACTCCAAGCACACGCCTGAAAACCCATCTCCTTTAAAGGGAAAATACAAGTTAAGGTGCAAGAGTTCTAGATATTCAAAATACCCCCTGAGTTCCCACACGACGGAGAGTAGCTCCAGTTAAAATCTATATTTCCCCATCACTGATGACATATGGTCTCTTCTATTACTTTCATATTAGTTTCCTGAATTGCCATAAAGTCTAAATTTTCCACCGAAATAAGAGGGCGATTTTTTCTTCTTATCACCGCTCCCAACCCGCTAATGTTTAGAGAGCTAATCTTCATAAAAAACCTTTTTTTCCCACCTGAAGGAGCACCATCTCTATCTTTGGCCTCCATCTCCAAAATTTTGCCCACCATTTCCTCTTCATTACCCTCATATGAAACCTCTAAATATTTTCCTATGCCCCATATTTTCTGAGTTGTATCCAGATTGTTTCTTTCTAGGATTAATCTATTACAGTGTTTAATAATAGAGTCAGTCACTAACATACCTATTGTTCCCGCATTAGAGCATGACTCCAGAAAAGAATTTGAACCCA
Source organism: Sophora flavescens (assembly GCA_030762895.1). NCBI lineage: Eukaryota > Viridiplantae > Streptophyta > Magnoliopsida > Fabales > Fabaceae > Sophora > Sophora flavescens. The sequence goes on along the minus strand of CM061063.1, from coordinate 185,730,612 downwards.
AAGAATTTAAGCCTCTTGGTTCAGATGACCAACCCTCCTGCACAAAAGCTCTACCCTTAGTTGGCCCATTACTACGCACACAACCAGCATCATCTTCAGACAAGTCTGAATATCTAATGACACCTTTACCCTTATCTTTTCTATTGAACTTCTGTGTAGGGGAACAAATTTGAAAAATCTCTTCTTGACCAACCTCCTTCCTGCTTGTGCCTTCATCCTCCACATCACAACCCAAAAGTACTTTTTTTTGAAGGAGCACATCCATTCATATCTCTTGGATTCTCCAAATTAACACATAAAACACCCAAATTATTGGGCTCACCCTGGATTTTCTATTTTGCGCTGTCTTTCATGCTTTTCTTAATAGACAATAACTTTTGTTGCACCCTGTTGCTTTCTTTACTTCCTAAAAGATGATCATCAATTCCCACAAAGTCCATCCATTTTATCAACTTTGAGTTTTTTCTTGATATACACGGCCTGAACCCCCCATCCAGCCTCACCAAGCCCAAGTTATCCTTCTTCTGGTTTCTAATTTTAATTGGCCCAAGCCCATCCCCTTTGTAAAAAGCCTCAGAAGTGTCACTTTGAACTTGTGTCTCCTCTAATGAATCTGGTACCCAACTTTTAATGCTTGACTTCTCCTTGGACTTTTCTTTTCTAACTTTAGTTAATTGGGCCGCTGCTTCATTGAGCCCAATGAGTGTTGGCGCTTCCCACCCAACCGTTTGATCAAGTCATCAACTATTAGAGATTTGTTTCCAAGCCCTTTGATCCGTTGTCGCACACGGGTTAAAAACGAGTGATTGGAAGTAAAACTGTAGTTAGGGAGCGACAACTCGAGTATCGTCTCTCAAGGACTATTGGATTATTATTAACCCACAAATCGATTTTTTTTTTTGGGGGGGTGGGTTAGATTTAAGATTCGATTAAGAAAACAATGCAATTAAGTGATTATCAATAAGCTAGAACGATTAGTCTACTGTTTCGGTTTTCCAACTATCATTGATTCACATAATTTACATGCCCTAAGCGGATTCTAATCTCTTTTCGATTGTAGCAGCAATTAGACAAGCGCAATTGACACTACGAGATATATGTTCCTAATTTTCGAATTAAGCAAACAGATTGAAGCTCTCGTGAATTAAGCAAACACGACCAAAGACACGCGAATTAAGCAAACGCGATCAAGGTATAGGAACATAGAATCATCGAAACTAATCAATACTTATTCTATATAACTTGAATTAAGCAAACAAGGCATATAGCATAATATTGAAAGAGATAAGCAAATTGATCGGGAATTATGGATTCTCAAGTGTCGGCGGAAACCGATTACAGCAGACTAATCCCTGGTGATTAGTTCTCCATCACAAACATAACAAAAACCTTTGAAATAAATTGTAAACAGTGAAAATTTTGTGTGTTTTGCATCTGCCCTGGTGCCTTTTTATAGATTAGGTTTCGCGTCACGGCCGTGATGGCCATCACGGCCTGGCCGTGATGTATTCTGCCAAGGGCGCGCATTCAAATTCTAGTCTATCACGACCGTGATGCCTATCACGGCCAGGCCGTGATCAATTCTGTCCATGGGTGCTGATCTGTCACGGCCGTGACCTCCATCACGGCTAGGCCGTGATCAATTCTGTTCTTTAGGGTTCTCTCATCATGCCCGTGATGGGTATCATGGCTGGGCCGTGATGCTCTCTGGTTCTCAGGGTCTTCTCATCACGCCCATGATGGGTATCACGATTGGGCCGTGATGCTTTCTGGTCTTCATGGGTAGCTCATCACGGCCATGACCAGTGTCACGGCCTGGGCGTGATGGCTTTTGCTTTAAGTGTCCATCCCTTTTTGCTCTTCTCATTAACCTGAAAATATGAAATAGCAGTAAATGCTTTATTTGACTCAAAATTAACTAAAATACCCTAAAACTACTTAAGAGACTCAAAATGTTGCTTGAGGACAATTAAATCCAAATTTTGGGCGAAAACGAGATTAAACTCGAGTAATTGGCACAAAAACCATGGACTTACCAGTTATAAAACTAGATAAGCAGAGGCTTATCAAAATACCCCAAACTTAAACTTTGCTTGTCCCCAAGCAAACTAAAACTCAAAAAGACTCAAACTTGGCAAGCTTAAAGGATTCAACCAATTTCGCACAAATTTTATGCAATTTTAACAAAACAAATTTTCTTCAATGTTTTCCCCCTTTGCAATAATGTAACCCCCACATTCATTTACTTTAAACAATTGATAATTCCATCATTCATGCAATCAGTAATCTGAGTTGAGGATCCAAGTTACACACAAAATGGAGATCACCAATTTCAAACAATTGCCTTCCTCACAAGGGCGTTTAATATTTCACTCATTCACTCAATTTGTCTAGGCTATCAACTTTTTACTCAATTTCACATTTCAAGAGCACTTCCCATGAATTTTATTTTCATCTCAAAATAGTTCCCACGAAAACATGAATGCAACATCAAAAGGTCTTTTGAAGGTTGTAATGGGGCCTGGCTAAAGGTAAGATTATTCAAAGGTACTAGGCTTTACATCCCTAGGAATTTAAGAGAGCATGAAACTTTTTACCTTGACTTCCACTCTAATTCCTTTTTCCATTTTTCTTTTTGATGCCTTGGGTGACTACAGCCCTTTTCCTTATAATACCCTTTTTTGACATTTCTGTACTTTTTTTTTTTGCCTTTGGCTCCAACCTTTATTTTTCTTTTTTCTCAACACAAAATAACATATCGTATCCTTGTAGCCACCCCAAACTTACTTTCTTACAACCCTTCTCTTGCTAAGCTTCCATGCTCTCCTAATCCTAAGATTGGGTTAACATGGTTTTTCCAGATTTTTGGTTTATAACATAGGGTCATCAAGAAACAATAGGCTTATTAGGCTCAATGTGGCTAACTAGGGAACATGCATTAGGGATGATTCTTTTTAGGCCAAGTAGTTATTTCAAAGAAAATTGACTAAATCATTTGATGCAACCACATAAGCATGCAAACCATGAAGAGATTCAAGCAAATCCGGGAAAGTGCAACTTAAAAGTGATTCACACAATTAAAAACATGTTGGAGGCTCAAATTCCTCACCTGGACATTTTTGCAAATTTTTTGACCGAGATTCAATCCCTAGTGTGTGCATCCCTTCACCCCAAACTTATCGTAAATCATGCAATCACAATAAAATTTCTCAAAGTTCAATTTTCAATTTTTCACATGGGGATCAATTTTCAATTTTCAAAACCTAGGGGGAAATCATCAACAGTCAACAAATATCATGCAATCAATCTATGCTAGATTTAAATAGAATCCATTCAAGCTTACCGACACAAGACTCGCACACAAATGACTCAAAGCAATACAAACAAGGAAAACGAAACAAAAACAAAACAATTGGTTCCCTCCCCCACACTTAAGACATACATTGTCCTCAATGAAAGAACATAAATATAAAATAAGAGTGAGGGAAAGGGGAAGGTGCTCCCTGATCAAGTTGTAGTGTAGGTGGGCTCTTCCAAGGAGACCTCTTCAACGGTTGCATCTTCAGGCACCGAGCTTTCATGGAATAGCTTCAAGCGCTGCCCATTAACCTTAAAAACCTTGTTGCTACCTCCACTTTTTATTTCTACCGCACCATGAGGGAAAACATCAGTAACAATAAATGGGCCAATCCACTTGGATCGAAGTTTCCCAGCCTTCACTTTCAGGCGGGAGTTAAACAATAAAACCTGTTGGCCCACAGAGAATTCCTTCCTAGAAATCATCTTATCATGTAAGTGCTTAGTTTTCTCTTTATAAATTCGAGAGCTTTCATAGGCTTCCAACCTAAGCTCTTCAAGCTGTTGTAATTGGAGTTTTCTTTCAATGCCTGCTTTTTGCATTTCCAAATTACAACTTTTGACCGCCCAATAAGCACGGTGCTCAATTTCTACAGGAAGGTGACATGCCTTACCGAACACAAGTCTATAGGGAGACATAACTATTGGTGTCTTGAAAGCTGTTCTTTGAGCCCAAAGTGCGTCTTATAGACGGCGGCTCCAGTCCTTCCTATTTGACTGCACCACTTTCTCTAAGATCTGTTTGATTTCTCTGTTTGAGATCTCAGCTTGCCCATTAGTTTGGGGATGATATGCAGTGGAGACCCTGTGCACAACTCCATACTTTCAGAGTAAAGCTTCCATGGTGCAGTTACAGAAATGAGTGCCTTGGTCACTTATGATAGCACGAGGTATTCCGAACCTGCAGAAAATATTGGACCTGACAAAATTTGCAACAACTCTAGAATCATTAGTCCTAGTGGGGATAGCTTCCACCCACTTTGAAACATAATCAACAGCAAGTAGAATATAGAGAAAACCAAAAGATGCAGGGAAAGGACCCATAAAGTCAATTCCCCACACATCAAACACCTCACAGAAAAGCATAGGTTGCTGAGGCATTTCACTTTTACGAGTGATGGCTGTACTTACTGTCTGACACTCTTTACAAGTGCGGTAAATCTCATAAGCATCTTGAAAAATAGTGGGCCAATAAAAACTTGAATCTAGGATTTTTCTTGCAGTCCTTTGTGGCCCAAAATGTCCCCCTACTTGAGAAGCATGAGAAAAATGCAACATAGATTCAATCTCATAGTAGGGGACACATCTCCTAATTACTTGATCACTGCCAAATTTCCAAAGATATGGATCATCCCAAACATAATATTTGGCATCACTCTTGAGTTTGTGAATTTGTGACCTAGTTGCACCTGTCGGAAAAACACCAGCAACAAGATAATTAACAATATCAGCAAACCAAGGAGTTACCCCATGTAAATGTAAAAGCTGCTCATCAGGAAAGTCATCCTGAATGGGAGAAGGATCTTCATCCCTCTCTATTCTGCTCAAGTGATCAGCCACTAAATTCTCAGCTCCACTTTTATCTTTAATCTCCACACTAAACTCTTGGAGCAACAACATCCACCGAATCAATCTCAGTTTTGCTTCTGGCTTCTTCAACAAGTACTTTAAAGCTACGTGGTCAGTGAAAACAACAACCTTGGAACCTAGCAAATATGATCTGAATTTATCAAGAGCAAAAACAATAGCTAGAAGTTCCTTTTCAGTAGTAGTGTAATTAGCCTGTGCAGCATCTAAAGTTCTAGAAGCATAATAAATCACATGGGCGGCCCTGTCCACCCTTTGTGCAAGGACCGCCCCCACAGCATAGTTTGAGGCATCACATATAATCTCAAAAGGGAGGGTCCAGTCAGGAGGCTGGATGATGGGAGTAGAGGTCAATGCTTTCTTCAAGAAATCAAACGCCTTTTTGCAGTTGTCATCAAAGTTGAAAATGACATCACTCTTCAACAAGTTTGACAGAGGAAAAGCTATCTTGCTAAACACCTTTATGAAGCGCCTGTAAAAACCTGCATGACCAAGAAAAGAGCGAATCTTACGAACGCAAGATGGGTAAGGCAGTGTAGAAATCACCTCAATCTTAGCAGGATCTACTGAAATACCCTTTTCAGAAATAATACGCCCCAAAACGATTCCCTGTTCAACCATAAAATGGCATTTTTCATAATTCAAAACAAGGTCAGTTTCAATGCATCTCTCTAAGACCAGATTCAAACTATTCAAGCATGCATCAAATGAAGAGCCATAAACAGTAAAATCATCCATAAACACCTCCATGCAATTCTCAATATATTCAATAAAAATACTAATCATGCATCTCTGGAATGTGCCAGGAGCATTGCAAAGACCAAATGGCATCCTCCTGTAAGCAAAAGTGCCGAAAGGGCACGTGAGAGTTGTCTTTTCTTGATCCTCTGGTGCAATATGGATCTGAAAGTAACCTGAAAAACCATCAAGAAAACAATAGTGTGATTTACCAGCTAGCCGTTCAAGCATCTGATCGATGAACGGCAAAGGAAAGTGATCCTTTCTAGTAGCTTGGTTCAATCTCCTGTAATCAATACAAACTCTCCAGCTATTCTGAACTCTAGTGGGAACAAGTTCATTGTTTTCATTTTTTACCACCGTGAGTCCAGATTTCTTAGGTACAACTTGCACTGGACTCACCCAATTACTGTTAGAGATAGGATATATGATACCTGCATGCAAGAGTTTTGTTACCTCCTTCTTCACAACATCAAGAATCAAGGGGTTAAGCCGCCTTTGGGGCTGCCTAACTGTTTTAGCCCCATCCTCCAACAGAATCCTATGCATACACTTGGATGGGCTAATACCTGGTATGTCGGTCAAGGTCCACCAAATCGCCTTCTTATGCTTCTTCAAAACCTGCAAGAGCTTAGTTTCCTGGTCAAAATCAAGGTTAGAGGAAATTATAACTGGGAGTTTTTCATTCCTCTCTAAATAAGCATATTTCATATTTTCAGGAAGTGGCTTAAGCTCCAAGGAGGGTGGCTGCTCAATAGATGGTATGTTTGGGGTAGCCGTGCTGTCAAGAACTTCAACCGAACAAACAGCTTCATTTACACTGTCACCCTGCAAGGCAGCATCAATCTCAGCACAAACAGTACAAAGGTTAGTGTTAGTACAATCAACACATGAGTAAACATCATCAAAACCAGAAACAGATGGAAAATCAGCAGCTGCAACCAAATCATAATAAGTGTCATCAACAATTTCAGAGAGCAACTCTATTTGAAAAATAGAGTGCTCTTCCAAGGGATGCTTCATAGCATCGAAAATGTTGAATTTCGTAACAATGTCACCAAATTCCATGGACATGGTTCCATCGTCAACATCAATCTTTGTTTTCGCCGTTTTCATGAACGGTCTGCCCAGAATGATTGGTGATCTGCTTGAATTCGTTTCCCCTGCCATGTCCAGAATGTAAAAATCAGCAGGGAAAATCAAGTCATTGACTTGAACAAGCACATCTTCTACTACTCCAATGGGGCGAGCATTGGTCCTGTTTGCCAACTGAATAGTAAGACCTGTATGTTGCAAAGGAACAAGATCAAGATTGTTAAAAATAGAAGTAGGCATAACATTAATAGAAGCTCCTAAATCCAACATACAATTGTCGAATTTACTATCCCCAATGGTACAAGGAATAGCAAAAGTTCCCGGATCCTTGCATTTCTGTGGCATTGCCTGATTGAGGGCTGAAACGGTAGCCTTTTCAGGTGCAGGTTTAGGTTGAATGAAGGCTGAAACATTTCGTCCCAAATTGACTCTCTCATTTCCCTTCAACCTCCTCTTGTGTGTGCACAAATCCTTCAGAAACTTTGCGTATTTCGGAACCTGCTTAATCGCATCAAGAAGCGGAATGTTTACCGCCACCTTTCTGAATACATCCAGAATCTCTCTCTCTTTGTCTTCCTCATCAATATTTTTATTTTTCAATACTCTTTGCGGGAAGGGAATTGGTGGCACATACTCCTTTTCAGCCTCAACAACAACAGAAGGTTCAGGTGTTACCTCAACAATTTTTTTATTTTTTTCAGGGCTGGTTCTGTAACCTTCCCGGATCTCAAAGTAATTGCACTCACATTAGGATTTGGGACATTAGCATTCACTACCGTTTGTGCAGGCAGTTGGTTCGATCCTTGAGCTTGCTGCATGGCATTCATCGAAGTGGCAAGCTGTCCAATCTGTGTCTGTAAAGTATGAATACTAGAATCCGTTCGTTACTGAAACTGGAGATTGTTTGCAACCATTTTCTTGACAAGGTCCTCTAGTGAAGGTCCGGAAGGTGCAGAGGTGGTCACTTGGGGAGAATTCTGTGGTGGTGTCAGTGGTAACATCAGCTGTTGTTGTTGTGTGGATGAGTTTCCATACCGAAGGTTTGGATGGTTTGGATGGTTTCTCCAGCTGGGGTGGTACTTATTAGTGGAAAGGCCAGGAATGTTGTACATGTTCTGATTGTTGCCTTGATTGTAAAGATTGGCTGCATATGCTTGAGGCAAGTCAGTGACCGACTCATCCTTCAAAATAGGACATGTATCGGTCAGGTGTTCAGGAGAAGTACAAATACCACACAACCTTGCTGTTTGAGCTTTATCCACTGCCAACTGCTTCACTAAAGAAGTAAGCTCATCAAGTCTGGTTTCAAGGGCTTTGTTGGAAGAAGAAACATGGATCTCATTCACACCCCTTGTTTCAACAGAATTGTTTCTGGTTGTGAACTGTTGGGAGTTGAGTGACATGTTCTCAATCAATGACTTGGCAGCAGCTGGAGTCTTATCAACAAGTGCTCCCCCGCTAGCAACATCTAAAATGTTTCTGTCCATTGGTAGCAATCCCTCATAAAAGTACTGAATAAGAAGTTGCTCGGAAATCTGGTGTTGAGGACAACTGGACACCAACTTCTTAAATCTCTCCCAGTACTCGGCCAATGATTCATTGCCTTGTCTAATACCACATATCTCTTTTCTGATTGATGCAGCTCTGGAGGCATGGAAGTATCTCTCTAGGAAGACTTTCTTCAAATCATTCCAGGTTGAAACGGAATTCGGCTCAAGATAATACAACCAATCCTTAGCAGCACCTTGAAGTGAGAATGGGAAGGCTCTAAGCTTGATATGGTCTTCTGTTATTCCTTCCGGTCTCAAAGGTGTAGAGCAAACAACCTGGAATTCTTTCAGATGCTTATGCGGATCCTCACTTGCAAGACCACTAAACCATGGCAACAAGTGTATTAAACCAGATTTCAATTCAAAAGGAGCAACGACATCAGCATATTCAATACATAAACCATTGTAATTAACATCAGAAGCAGCAAGCTGTCTTAGTGTTCTTTGATCAGCCATGTTATCACTATTGGTAGGTGAACTAGTGCTAGCCTGAATTGCTCTACGGCGTGTGTGCAAGGTTCTCTCAATTTCAGGATCAAAATCAAACAGGTCAGAACAACCAGACCTAGTAGCCAGAACTGAACAAATATGTTAATAACAACAAGAGTCCCCGGCAACGGCGCCAATTTTGATCCGCTGTCGCACACCGGTCAAAAACTAGTGATTGGAATAAAAACTGTAGTTAGGGAGCGACAACTCGAGTATCGTCTCTCAAGGACTCTTGGATTATTATTAACCTACAAATCGATTTTTTTTTTGGGGGGGGGGGGGGGGGGGGTTTTGATTTAAGATTCGATTAAGAAAACAGTGCAATTAAGTGATTATCAATAAGCTAGAACGATTAGTCTACTGTTTCGGTTTCCAAACTATCATTGATTCACATAATTTCCATGCCCTAGGCGGATTCTAATCTCTTTTCGATTGTAGCAACAATTAGACAAGCGCAATTGACACTATGAGATATATGTTCCTAATTTTCGAATAAAGCAAACGGATTGAAGCTCTCGTGAATTAAGCAAACACGACCAAACACATGCGAATCAAGCAAACGCGATCGAGGTATAGGAACATAGAATCATCGAAACTAATCAATACTTATTCTATATAACTTGAATTAAGCAAACAAGGCATATATCATAATATTGAAAGAGATAAGTAAATTGATCGGGAATTATGGAAACTCAAGAGTCGGTGGAAACCGATTACAACAGACTAATCCCTGGTGATTAGTTCTCCATCACAAACATAACAAAAACCTTTGAAATAAATTGTAAACAGTGAAAATTCTGTGTTTTGCATCTGCCCTGGTGCATTTTTATAGATCAGGATTCGCATCACGGCCGTGATGGCCATCACGGCCAGGCCGTGACGTATTCTGCCAAGGGCGCGCATTCAAATTCTAGTCTGTCACAGCCGTGATGCCTATCACGGCCAGGCCGTGATCAATTCTGTCCATGGGTGCTGATCTGTCACGGCCGTGACCTCCATCACGGCTAGGCCATGATCAATTCTGTTCTTCAGGGTTCTCTCATCACGCCTGTGATGGGTATCACGGCTGGGCCGTGATGCTCTTTGGTTCTCAGGGTCTTCTCATCACGCCCGTGATGGGTATCACGGCTGGGCCGTGATGCTTTCTGGTCTTCATGGGTAGCTCATCATGGCCGTGACATTGGGCGTGATGGCTTCTGCTTTAAGTGTCCATCCCTTTTTGCTCTTCTCATTAACCTGAAAATATGAAATAGCAGTAAATGCTTTATTTGACTCAAAATTAACTAAAATACCCTAAAACTACTTAAGAGACTCAAAATGTTGCTTGAGGACAATTAAATCCAAATTTTGGGCGAAAACGAGATTAAACTCGAGTAATTTGCACAAAAACCATGGACTTACTAGTTATAAAACTAGATAAGTAGAGGCTTATCACCCATCATTCAACGCTGCTTCTTCAACATTCCCCAACTCTCCAGCCTGTACTTTATTAATCTGTTTGATAAGCCATTCCCTGCTCCCGACGCCCACTTGACAGTACCTCAAGCCATTACACATATCTCTCTCCCAAGATATTCTGACAATTTATTTTTGAATTTGAATGTTCCCACCCATCGCTGCAAACTCCTCTTGTCCGAAAAATCCACAATGCACCGAGTCAGGGACCAACTCAGTACCCACTGAAGACTCAGTATCAACAGAGGACTCACACCCTGCAATTTTTTTTTGTGCCAGTTTCCATAGCTTAGATAAAGCTCACCGAAAGTTTCCTCCAAGATTCTGATTGAAAAAAATTCCCCATTAATCTTCACTTTAACCAGCTTGTTAATAGCCTCGAGGGATTTTGTGACTGTGAGAACTCTCCCCATCTCAAACCTTGCTTTCCTGCTTGTGTTATCATCTAGCTTAATAAAAATGTCCACTGTTGTTACAACATCCCTAAAGACTTCCTCCTCCCAAGCATGAGCACGCAGCCCTGTAACCTTCGGCCAAATCATTCTCTCCCTAACCACCATCGTTGAGTTCCAAGGTTTGATTTCTGTAAACCATTCTGATAATGGCTCCTTAAACTCAACCAAGATTGATTGTAAATCAACCTCTTCATCTGCATAGAGCAAAGATATACTCCATCCCATAGGCACATCAGAAATCGAAAATAGACCCAGAGGGTGAATGTTCTTTTGCATATTAATAACATCTTCCACATGGCTTGACCAACCCACATAACTGCATCTAAGACATTTAATTTCATCTTCAGGTACATTAAATGCTAAGCCCTTCAAATCATTATCATCCACTTTTAAGGTAGACTGATTTTTGTTATGCACTCTTGTACCTTGTAAATGGTTGTTACCATGAGACAACATTTGCAAAAGAAACCCCAGCAGTAATGACTCTTCTTGTATCATATGTTTATTTAGCACCGCGAACCCCTGCATAACTGTGTATCCTCCTCCCTTGAGAGCCTAAGCTACCCTTTTCAAACTTAGGCACATTCACTCTTAGCCTATTCTCTCCAATCCATATTGCATCCAGATGAGCCGCTAGAATTTTAACATTTTGGATGTTTTTAAATCTCACAAAGCCAAACTGTAACACCGCCTTGGGCATTACCTCGTGAACACGTGTGGAAATAAATAAAAAAGAAATTTGCTGGTTGCTTTCGGAAATTTATTTACTTTAAGTCAGAAAACTTGGGTGTAAAATTTTTCTTCTTAATACTTCAGAAAATGTGATGCACACATCAAATAATAAAACTACGTCATACTTGTCAACTCACATACATTGATTTTATTTAAAAACAATATCTTCCACAACGTACAAGCTTTTCTAAAAGTACTTCATTATTCCCAACTGAAAATCCAAACCACATAAAAGTTCTCAAGACTACGTCTACCGACTTTCTGAAAACACACAACCCAAGAAAATCCTAAGCCATAAGACATCTACTAGAATAACCTCCATTATTCTCACCACCATCACCAACCTTTTCAAGAATCGGGATGAATATCCACAAATGAAGCTAGGAACTCCTCTGCACCATTTGTACTTGTGTACCAAGGTACGACAACAAAACCAGAAAAACATATATATCGCAAGGGTGAGATACCGACAAATGAGTTTTATCAAGATAACCACATGCGCTACATACAAACCATCATGTACATATATATTCACAACATATAAAATTCTCAACATAAACACAATAGTTGATCAATGGGTTTCATGCCCGACAATCATCGTCATTTATAAAAAAAATGCATGGCACTGTAATATTCAACGTCTAAATTTTGAACTTAATCTCCGGAGATCCCAACTTCATTTTAAAATGAGCAGATCAAGCTCCATTGCCAAATAAGGCACAACGTTCATCGTCCATGGCACATTGTCCAACACAAGGCACAATGATCAACGTACATGGGATTCATTGTCCATCAAGGCACCACTTCAAACAGCATAGGCACGTCTGCCAAATAATGCATGTAAAACAGTTTATTCTCGTCATTTTTCTTTTTGTTCATTCTTTCCTTGTCGAAGCTCAAAGACTCACGACCATTCAAAATTTTCAAACAACACAGGACAGTAAGTCCGAGTGCTCAATCACAAAGCCTTAGACCGATGCCTCAGTCTTAGGTTCGTGGTTATAGAAAACAACATTCACCTTTAACAACGTTCACCACATCGTATATAGGACACAAAGTCCACAAAACGTAACACGAATCAATGATCTACGTGTTTTCACCACAGAACACTAGAATCCCGGCGTCTCAGCTAGGGGTGTCAATTTTACCCGTGCTCGCGGATAAAATATGCAACGGGCACGGAACGAGTATTTAAATGGGTGCCCGCGAGTAAAATAAACGGGTAATTTCAATACCCGTTTATTAATGGGGCGGGGACGGATATTATAGTTTCCATGCCCGTGGGTACCCGCACCCGTTAGTTAAATTACTACAATATCCTTTATTTATATATATATAATAATTGCTAAACCCTAATTTCCCTTCCTTCCTTATCAGAACACCATATGTCCCTATCTGCGACTGACTAAGAGCTCTTGGTTTTTTTCTTCTTCAACCACACATTGTCCTAACCCTTCTTCCTCTGTTTTCCTCGCATGCCAGAGACCCTCACTGTCGCCAACACCATTCGTGACTTAGAACCCTTCCCCCCCCCCCCCTCCCCACCCCCCCCCACCCGTAACCAAACCCCCCGCTACAAACCCAGACGGCAGAAAACAGTGTTGTGCCATTTTTTATTTCAGCCTAATGGCTTTTGGGGTTATTTCACAATAATCCTCCAACTAGGTGTTTTGTAGCAGGGGTTGGGACATGAGATTTGAAGCAGAGGTGTCTATGATTCTAAACTTGAGAGAGTGAGTGGGACTCTTATTTTACATAGCTCTTTTGGAATGTATGAACTATGAAGCATTTAGGAACCTGTAGTTCTTATTCTAAGGGAGATATATTACTTATTGATGAGTATCTCACCATTGATTTCTCTTGATTGAGGAGTCGATTTCTTTTTAATTAGTACAGTAGTTTCTAAACCTCAGATATTTGTAGGTTCCTAATTCCCACGATGAGAACAATCTAAACATGTGTCATTGCGTGTACATTTCTAAACCTCATATCTAAACATGTTTGTTTAAATTTAGAGCGTGAATTTTTTTAATTGAAAAACTGATTTTATTTTTTGTTCATAACTACCCATGGATATCCGTGGATACGCCTCAAAACCCGTAAAATCCGTTAAGAACCCGCTAAACGGGTATCCGTGCGGGTATGGGGCGGACATGAGTGAATTTTTTATCCAACGGGGCGGGTAGTGGGTAGCCAGTACCCGTGCCCGCCCCGCCCCGTTGACATCCCTAGTCTCGGCCACTAGGTTCACGTTTCATCGTTAACATCATTTTTCGTTCGGTGAAATACAAATACAAAAAAAAACCTCCACAACTTATCCAAGTTGTTGGAAATGATTTTACTGAGTAAAATTAAACTCTTTTGCAGAAAATCTTTTCAGTTTGAAATCCTTTTATAGACCGTTAAATCACAGAGAAATTCATTTTTCTCCAATTCTTTTCCTTTTAAAAGTCTTTTTCCGAAAACTTTAATTCTTGTAAAGGAACCCATTCATGACCCATTTCGGTCCAAAGAAAATGAAACTGTTTTCAAAACATTGCCGTAAAACTATTTTCTGAATTACTCGTCGTTTAGAAATAAAATCCTCTTTATAAGTCAAAATTTGACTCTTTTCTCTTAAAAAATTTTTCAACATGGAAATTAAGTTATTTTTGAAACTTAACTTTTTATAATAACTTTTTATTTTAGTTAAGAATTTATTTTGGGTAAATTAAAGTGACTGAAAAATTTCCACGGTTTCGCCCTCACTATTACTCATAGATCACTCTTTTACCGTAAAATCATTAAAATAATATTATTTTCAACTTTTCTTCAAATTCCACAAAATTAACATAAACAACATCTTCAACATTTTCAACATTTTCTAATTTTTTTTTATATTTCATCTTAATTTAGCACTGACCACTGTCAGGCTTCTCAGTCAAACAACCAACAACATAGAATCATACATCACAGTTATAATAGATATCACAGTTATAACATGCATCCACTGATAAACATATTTCAAAAATAAACATACACCACATATACTTTTAATAACTCAGATAAACAACTATGTAAAATAAATTAAGCAACCACAATGAAATCATAAATAACTATACAGACTCACGGATAGCACGTGGCTATCAAAATGCCTCAGGTAAACTCCCCTTACCTCTTGTAGTTTTCAGTTTTCTTTGTTGAAAATTCTTGTCGATCTTCCGATTCCTTTTCACAGCGTACTACGATCACACAGCAACTTATCCTTGATAACAACAACACAATCAAGTTACTAAATGAATCAACAAAATCATCTAGTTCCTATGGCAAGGGTTCGGCCATGACTAATAAATTAGGCTAGAGATTTCAAAATTTCACAAACTCTTGGATTAATGATCCTTAAGCATTAGAAAGACAAGATCAATGATTATAACTCAAAAATTAAAACAAAATCATCTAACTCAATCAAGAGCTAGGTTTCGGCCTTCATTAGAAAAATAGGCTAGAGATTTTAAAAATTCTCAAGCTTCTAGATTCAACAACTATGAGTATTAGAAAGACTAAATCAAATGTTACTTCACAAAAATTGAAGCAAAACCCATAACTCCCTTTGAGCTCAGTTTCGGCCCATAATAGAAACATAGGAAGGAAATTTTATTTTTACTCATGCTCTTTAACAATGAAGATAGAGATTATAGTGAGTTCATAGAAATTGGAATCACATTAAAATGATTTTTCTATGATTTTCTAGAAATTTTTGAAGTTCTAGATCTAAGAATTGAAACATGATGATCATGGCTTGAATCAACAAAATCAATGAAGAACATGATGTTTATTGATCAAGGAGAGTAAGGTATACCTCTTGGGTGTTGAAAAATTGAAATTAAAGGAATGAAGCAAGTTCTTCACAATTTTTGCTTAAGGTGTTCTTGAGAAATGAGAGCAAATAGGAGAAGATGAAGTTGATGAAGTAGAAATAAATGAAAATCGCCAAGTGTGGTGAGGTTGAGGCCATGTAATGGAGGGACAAGGGGGTCCAATTTTTGTCACTTAAGGACATAAGAGTAAATTCACTTTGGGACAAAATTGGTATTTGATAAAGAGTTAGGGACATAATAGACTTTTCATGCCTAAGGTAATCATGACATGGTGAGTCACACCATGACTCACCATGGTGACTCACCTACATGAGTCATCTTGAATGACTCATGTACTCATCCGTTAGCGGGTCCCGGAAATCTCGTGTTCAGCTCCGTCGTTTACCCGATTTAATATATCGCCCGAATAAAGTATAATAACTTATTTGAAAATTTTCAAAATAACTACTACCGTTGGAAATGGGATATAAAATCTAACAATTTCGTTCTCGAGTCAAAATTAGGTTTTCTGATCAGTAAAATTTTACTGTCAGTGAAAACACAAATCGGGTTTCGTCTGAATTTTCAACCGAAAATTTAACCGTAACTCTCTACGACAAAGTAGAGTACAAATATGACTTTGGTTTATCCAAAATTATTTTCTAGGTCTCGGATAAAAATATAAATATAAATATATATATATTTACTGTTATTGAAGAACAGAAAAAAATCGGGGTATTACACAAACATTTTTTGCATACTTATCCTTCTTTTTTAGGATGAAAACTTCTGATACCTTTCCCCATTTCATGAATATCTTCCAAAGATCCTCCTCCATCACGGTCTCTGGGAACCCAGTGAAGAAAAGAGAAACTGTATCTGCTTGGTTAGTTTTCCAACTCCTTTGCCAGGTTTCATGGTAATTCCTAGACATTGAGCCCCTATGTAAGGTTGAAACTGGACCTCTTCCATGGTGACTGACGAAATGAAGATGTTGCTCTCTGTTTCTCTCTCTATATTTGCCTGCTGTGGCTTTTAAGATGAGTCTGAATTATAGACGCTACCCCTAGGTGAAAGAAGAAGATCAATGCTCCTTTTATCAATAAGGAAGATTGATTTAACATAATTCCTTCATATGTTAAATTCCTTTATACTGGTTCTTGTTGATAATATTTTGGCTTAGTTTTGTTGATATTATCTTGGTGGGCTGGAATTGGACTTATAGGTTATGTGTCATTTTTTGAATACTTGGTGGGAGATCTTTGTATATTTGATTCTATTACTATTTAAGGACAGCATCATCTTTATATAGGTTAATTTTTTGTATGTTGTATACGGGTTTGAACATTCTCAGTGTTCGGTTTATATTTTTGCTTATATAAAAAAAAAACATAATTCCTTCATATCATTTATTTCCTTTATTTTTATTATTAAGATTTTACGTAGTCTTTTGGCAGTTTTGGTCTTTCATCTTTTTGACTGTGCAATGCAGACATTTCATGCATGTTATGCTATTTTCTCCTTCTACTATTCCAAGAAGTAATTTTAAAGTGTATCCTTTTTTAAAAATAAATAAATAAATAATGCATTGTTCTCATTTTAAATAATGAACTGCATTTTTTTTGGAAAAAAAAACATATAATTAAATGATAATGTTTACAGTAATATTGTATTTTGACCGCAAATGAAAACCATGAATTGAACTGAAGAGTACTAAAAGGCCAACGATCAAATCATAATGTGCAAAATAAAATTGATTAAATTAACACAAAAATATTTGTTATACTTATTGCTTACAAATATATAGTTAATAAAATTTTATTTAGGAACGAAACATGAATACTATGCAGGTATGGCGCGCTCATTCAATTCAAATCATATAGTACTAAATCCCATGCTCCAAAAACAATGTTCTTTAATCTTAGTTCGTTCTGCGTTTACCTAGCTAAGACTTGTTTGTTGGCATCAACGTCTTGTTAATTCCTACTGACTCATTCAATGAGAAAACAACAAATTGATTATTTATTTATTTACGAGGTCTTTGTCTGTTTTGGTCTTACATATTCTCATGCCAATTATGAATATAAAACTAATTAATTAAAGTAAGGATCGATGATACTTAGGTACAATTCCTAGCTACATTATATGCTGTTTTTCAATGACAATAAAACATGTATAATAACTCATCAATAAAAACATAACACAACAGTTATTACACATGTCATATTGTTATTAAAAAAGGATACCTAATATACCTATATATATAATTGTACATGAGTTTTGTCTTAAAGTAAATAAATAGATCCATTTGGCAATGGCATACATTTAAAGGGGTAAAGTCTAGTGGGAACTGGGATTTCATTGGAGAAATCAGCGGAATACCCGTGCCTTCTCTGAAAGAATACCAACTAGAGTATGAATTTATCAATACCTCTTTTCTCTCTATATATGTGCATCTACTTGGTTGCATGATCATTTTTCACCCTTATCCATGCACAAGCCCTACCTCTCATCGAAGAGATTTCCAAGAAAAGTGAACTTTGTCAATTGATATATTTTTTTTTTGTTGAAAAACGTTAACTTGGTTAAAGTATAGTAGCATGTAGTGGGTCGCAATCCTTTCCCTACTTTTTGTCCCCATGCTCTCTATTTCTATATTTATTAAAACTAGATATTCTAAAGTTTTGTATGACTATGCATCAAAAGAGGAAGTTTTGTATGAGTATTAATTAACCGAGCCTAATGAATAATCATGCAAGTTTTATCTTTAGCTCTTTACTAACCCAACACTTAAGTTTTAACCTCACTTGCTGTGTGCGTGAATGATGGAACCACGAAATTACGGGCCTAGATGTTCCTAACCTATAGATTATTCGAATTAAGCCACTTGTGCGTGTGTGTCTCTTTGTGGGTGGGGAGAGAGAGAGAGACGAGATTTTAGTTGGAATTGTCCAATATTATAAAACTGCATGCCTCGTGTGCGTCTGTGTCTACCCCTTGTTTAATTTCTCAAATAGAATCCCATCATAAGCTAACAAGCTCTAGGAATGCTAATTCATGTCCTTTTCTTGGGGATCATTTTATTAATTTATCATATCCAATGCCCTAGCTGGCTAGCTTTGTGGTCGTGGAAACTGTTTGGGATTTAAACTTTTTTGACTTTGACCAAGCTTCTATATAGTCTTAACTTCCCTTACTTTGAATACATAAAACAAGTGTAGAAAATGCTTATGTTAATTTATTTTTAAAACTCTATATTCACTATTTAGTCATTTAATGGGTTAATATCATAATATTTTTTTTCTATACGGTGGTCCTTATGAACTAATTGTTCTACTATTCTTACTTGGTGTAGCTTGTTATATGAGTCAGGAGTGGGAACTTAGTTTTCGTCCAGGTATGCATCCTTGGGTTGTTGTTGCATATTTAGCTCCTGTTGCAGCTGCTATTGTTGTCTTCTTGATCTATCCAACTGGTCAAGGAAGGTTTTCAGATGGTACGCCTCTAGGAATCTATGGTACTTTCAACTTTATGATTGTATTTCAAGCTGAGCACAATATTCTTTGAAGTAAAGTAGAATTCATCTTTCAGAACTCTCTCCGAGAACCTTCTCTTTTATTCTCTAAACACTTGTGTAATTCGATCTCTCTTAAAAAATTATTGTAATTTTCTTTAAAGGAATGCTTTTGAATTATTGCTTTCAGAAATCAGTTGTAAGTTATTTATATGATAAATCTATGTAATTCTAGTTTTGTCAATGAAATAAATATTTCAAGTTATTCAATTTGTTTCATCATTTTATACTTTTAATATTAAAATATTAATTTTCTTTTAAATATATTTATCTTATGTTTTTATCTTATTAAGAGATAATCCAGAGTGTTACACCAATCAATTATTATATCAAGTTGCTAATAATTCAGAAAGTAATGAATCACTTCCAAATTAATCAGCCAATAAAAAATTTAGATAAGCCAATAATAGTACCCTACAAATTCTCAGATACAGAAATAGGAAAAGAATCAAATAACTTCTAGATGAGATAAAAACTTTCATCCTTAAAAATAACTCAGCCAAAATTAAATATGATGAACGAAGAAGAAATTACTAAAATAGAATAACAATTTACTTCCTTAGAAAAAGTAAATAAAATAAGATATGACGGAACTCCCGCAAGAAGTTATCCAACTTCAAGAAATTATTATCCCAGGCCATCATTGCCTGATGTTCAATTCGAAGAAATGGAATTGGATATGACATCCCAATATAATGGTGAAGGGATTGACGGTCTAGCAGATCATCAAATATTGCGAAAACTTGAAGAATTTACGATGGCAGCAATTGCTTATCGTGCTCGTGGTAACACCTCTGGAATTACTGTTAAAATATTAATATTTGGATTTACTGGTAGCTTAAAAGGATGGTGGGATTATGATTTAATAGAAGAAGAAAGATTAACAATTCAAAAAGCGGTAAAAATCGAAGTTGTTAATAATCAACCAGTACTATTGATAAACCAGTATAAACATTAATATTAGCTATATCACATATATTTATAGGAGATACAAGGATTTTTCCGGATTGGTCATAAGAAATATTAAATAATTTATATTTTCCAACCTTAGGAAAATTCAGATGGTATAGAGATAATTTTGTAGCTAAAGTGTACACTCGCACTAATTGTGGGCAATCATATATTCGAAAGACAGATTTATATCCGAACTTCCAAAGAACACTGCACAAAAGGTTAGAAACAATATAGCTAGAGAATATCCAGAAATATCATTAGAAAATCTAACAGATGGAAGAATAGCCTCAATAATAAATAAAACATGCTTACAATTTTGTATAGATTTAAAAATATTACACAGACAAGCCACATTTGAACAAAAAAACAAATAAAATGGAATTAGAAAACTTTTGCCAACAGTACGGGTATGAAAAGATAACGCCCACTTCAAAACAAAGAAAAGTTAAGCCACAAAATTTATTAAAAATGAAACAAAGAAGAAAAATCATACAAGCCATACAAAAAACAAGGCAAAACCTATAAGAGATTTGATAAAAATATAGTTTGTTATAAATGTTAGATAATAATTAGAAAATTAATAATAGCAAGTTTCTAAGTTGATACTTATGAGTCATATAATTGTGCAACTTTCTAAGTTAAAAGTTGTGATTTATTAAGTCAAAGTTGTAAGTTACTAAGTCAAGGTTATGAGTTACTAAGTCTTGTAGTTTTCCACTAGCATTTAGTATTTTGGAATAAGGCAGTAAGCATTTACGTGATTAGTCAAATGGTCACTCTATTCTAGTTTAAATAGGGGACCATACTCTTGTATTTTGTGTGGCAAAGTAATAAAAATCATCTTCTTCCAACAAAGTGGCATCAGAGCTTGAGTTCTAGAGAGTTGAGAGAAACACTTTTTGAGTTGAGAGATGGCAAGCAATGGCTTGAGTATGTTTCAATTCCCTCGTCTTACCAAACGGAATTATGATAATTGGTGTCGTCGCATGAAAGCCTTGCTACGTTCTCAAGATGCTGGGGAGATTGTAGAGAAAGACTATACCCAACCTCAAAATGAGGCTACTTTGTCACCAAATGAGAAGGAGACTTTGTTGAAGTCGAAGAAGAAGGATCAACAAGCACTTGCCTTCATTCATCAAGGTTTGGATGATGCCATGTTCGAGTCGGTGTCAAATACAACCACATCCAAAGAAGCATGAGAGATTTTGAAAACCTCCCTTGAAGGTGTTGATAAGGTGAAGAAGGTGCGCCTACAAACTCTACGTAGAGAGTTTGAATCATTGCATATGAAGGAATCCGAATCTATTTTTGATTTTGGCAATACGGTGTTGGCTATTGTGAACAAAATGAATCGTTATGGAGAAAAGATGAATTACCTGAGGGATATATTCGATGACTATATACTATCCTGTGTGTCTTTAATTATTTGTCTGTTAGTATTTATTTAAGTAGTTTAAGTTATGGCATTTTATTTGTGATTGGTTTAATTGCGTTTAGTTGTTTATCTGTAATTATATTATGCTGTTGTGATGCATGATCTGCCTGGGAATATCTATGTGATAGCATTATTGGTTGTTGTTTGAGAAGCCTGACAGTGGTCAGTGCCCAATTAAATTAATTGGATAAAAGCTTTAAGAAGCTTCGTAAATTATATTCAATGTTTTAAATGGTAAAATATTGGTATATAATATTAACAGAAATTTTTATTTGGGAAAAATAAGGAATTTTGGAAAATATCATTATTTTAATGATTTATTACTGTAAGAGTGAATTATGAGTCACAATGAGAGCGAAATCGTGACAATATTTTTACACTGCTAATTTTTATGTAAGAAATTCCGTAATATTATAAAAAGTTATTTTATGAAATTAATTATTGAAAATAATTTAATTATTATTTTAGAAAATTATTTAAGTGGAAAAAGCTAAGTTTTGTCTTAAAAAGCTTTAAAAGTGATAATTGACGGCAAATTTGGAAAAGTGTCGACGGCAATTATTTTGAAACGGCAGTTTGTATTTTAAGTAAGTTTAAAATCTCAAGTGACTCACCTTTGTCAAAACTAAGTTTTATTATTTAAAGATTGTATTGAAGATTTTCCCATTTGAAAAGATTTTTCGAAAGCAAAATTGATTCAACTGTGTTGAAAATGGTGTTGAACTTAGTAACCGAGACGTCGGGGTACTAAGGTTCTTTGTTGTTATGGATTTGGGGTCCTTTGTGTAAGACTAAGCCCTCATTCATGTTTTGATGTATGACAAACAAAGTGTATTTTGCATAAGATTTTTAATTTTGACTACGTACTCATTTCGTGTTAAGCTGCATGCAATATTACTCGTCCAACAAAGCAAAACAACCTGAAGTCCAACAATGCAGAACAAGATGACGTCCAATAAAGTAAAAAGTTGATGTCCAATAAACCACTGAAGAGCACGTCCACAGAAGTACAACAAGAAGAGCACGTCCACTGAAGTTCAACAAAAAGGAGGGCTCGTCTAACAAGAAGAGCGCGTCCACTAAAAGAAACAGGAGAGCCCGTCTAACAAGAAGAGTGCGTCCACTAAAAGAAAAAGAAGAGCTCGTCTGCTGACGTGGCACATGGTGCGCGTCCACTGAAAGAAACAGAAGAGCTCGTCTGCTGATGTTGCACTTGGAGCTCGTCTACTGAAGAAACAGAAGAGCTCGTCTGCTGACGTGGCACTTGGAGCTCGTCTACTGAAAGAAACAGAAGCGCGCGTTTACTGATGTAAAAAGGAGAGCTCGTCTACTAAGAGTGACAAAAGGAGCTCGTCTACTAATGATACATGCTTTGTACTTTCCAAGATCTTAATGAGAAGCTCCGTCCACTAACATGGCATATAAAGCTCGTCTACCAGTTGGAGCCCGTCCAATTACCTTGTGTTAACACTCTCGTCTACCAGTTGGAGCACGCCCAATTACCATGAGCTAGTACTCCCGTCTGCTGACGTGACAAATGGACGCGGCTATTTTTCTCTTCAAATAAACACGGTTATTTGACTCTTCAAATTAGACTTGGCTACTCTGTCAGATGGAAACGGTTATTTTTCAAGAAGGACGCAAACTCTACAAAGATCAACAGAATCTCATTTCAAGAACAAGAATCAAGAAAGCAGATTTTATTAAATCAGATCCAAATCTGTTTTAAATGATCCCAATGGATATAATTTGTCTTCTATAAAAAGAGGGATCAAAGGAACACTTTTAACATATACAACACGATAACAAAAACACAACTCATTCTGATTGTGAAACTATGAAAGATCCAAAAGTACTTCATCTCTAAGAAAAGTGTGATATTAGTTTGAACTTCAATTTGTATAATCAGACTTTTAGAGTCTTTCTTTTACTCAATTCTTTTCATGAATTAGTGTGACTAAAAGAGGGTATCTCTTAGGCTTGAACAAGGATAGAAGGGATCCTTGGGTATAGAAAAGCTAGTGTGCTTTCTGGTGATTTTTCGAGCAAGGAGGTTATCCTTGTGTTGCTGTAATTGGAATTGTGTAATTGCTGATTTTAGTGGAGAAAACCACAAAGATGTGGGACTGGATGTAGGCTTACCAGAGGAGGTAGCCGAACCAGGATAAATCGGTTTGCGTGTTCTTCTCATCTCTAAACTCCATATACTTGTTAACTTGAATCTTTAATCTGCAATCTGTGTTAAAAATTTGTTGTTACTACTTATAATTCTTCTTGTCATCATTACTTGTTCCATAAGCTAATTTTTGGGAATTAAAATTGAGTGAAAACCAATTTTCTTTAAAGAAACACTGTTTTGTTTTAAATTGTTGAAAAAGTTTTCAATATCTCAATTCACGCCCCCCCCCCCCCCCCCTCTTGAGACCGTAGCCACTACCAACACTTTGGACGTTGAGGTCCTGTAGACTTGGTGTCTACTGTATACGTGGTGTATACCGTGTTTAAACATTTAAGATGTTTTCTATTACCACAAACCTAAGACTGGTGCATCGGTCGAGAGGTGTTGTGATTGAGCACTCGGACTGTGAGGTCCTGTGTTGTAATGAAAGATTTAAAGATGTTAAAACTATGTGAGTAATAAGCCATTTTGAGCTTCGGCAAAGAAAGATTGAACACAAAGAAAAGTGTTATGAGCAAAGTGTTTTGCATGCATTTGGCAGACGTGCCCACGGTTCTATGTATGATTACCTTGCGGCGTCAGGTATTTCATATGCTACGATTTTCTTCATTGTGCCCAGGTTGGACAATGAAACCCCATTTACGGTTTTATCACTGATGCCCTGGGTGTGGACAGTGTGCAATGGGTTATGGCTGTGTGCCTTTATGCCATGGGATGCAATTGAGCCTGATCAACTCACCATGTGTTGGGATATCTCATGAGATTAGGTGCGAATTTAGATGACGAATATGAAGTGTTCATGCATAGTCTTTCAAATGATGACGTTTGGGGTGTTAAACCCATTGATAAACTATTTGCTTATGAATGCTTGTGTTGATACATGTGTATGTGTTTCATGTTGTGTCTAGCATGTAGTTGTCGAGTAAAATCCATATATTGGTTTCTCACTCTTGCATGTTTTATTTGTGGTTTTTCTACTTGTGCATATATCTTTACATATGATATTAGATGGAATCGAATATGCCTCTGGCACATTCGAGGCTTCGGTCGATCATGTTTGATCGCACTCAGTTTGGTGGTGCCTGGGAGATAAACCCTGGGGTACTCAGCGCCACCTGTCATGGCCCCAGTAGGGAGGTTGTTGGCATAGTGGAGGCAGGACCGCAGCGAATGATGCATGTTGTGGAGACTGTTGAGGTATCTCTACCTCCGGTATGGCTATACTTACAGTACTTGGCTGAGCACGGGTTACTTGATTTGCCACCTCAGCCGAATCTGCTTCAGATAGCAGGACCAGCAGTACCTCCTGTTGAGGTAGTTTTGGATGAGGCCGAGGAGGACCTAGATGAGTACTTTGAGGACAATCTTGAGTTCCACCCTCCTTCTGTTGATGATGATGATTCTTTTGACGAGGGAACAGGAGCGGAGGTATCTTCATCAGATACACCTGCTGTAGGCGTGGTTGATCATCATGATTTCCCCAATGGTTTTCATTAGCTTGCCCAGCTATAGGTATAGTTCTGGGGTAGCGAGTCTTGTCAGTTTTTGATCTGGCTACTGAGAGCCATGAGTTTTTGGTATGGTTCTGGACTAATCATTACTTATATGTATATGTCTTTCTTTTCTTTACTTAGTTTGATGAAGAATAGCCTATACTTATGAGGGATCTTTTGTTATCTCCTATTAGATATAGTGTGTATTTAAAAGATGATGCATATATATATATATATATCTATATAAATATATATATATATATATATATATATATATATATATATATATACGTGTGTTTACGTTCACGATGGTTCGATGTTTAAAAAAAAAATTCAGCACTATTTTCGTAATGAGACGTTTACTTTAAAGTATATTTTCCGAAAGCAACCAGCGAATAATAATGTAATTTTATGCTTTTTGGTAACTATGTGATGACCCTAGAAGGGGTGTCGCATTTGTGGTATCAGAGCTGGTCGAGTCTTTCGGGAATGTTGGGAAATAGGTCTGTTATGTCTATGTTGTGTGATCTCTGACTTAGACTTGTTTTAATTACCTATTAGAAGTAATGTGTGGTAATGAGTAAGTTTGCGTTTCACTTTCTGGTTTTGGTTTAACTGATTGTGATTTGAGGTCAGTCCTGGAACCAGTTGTTGAACCAGAAGTTGGACATGGACGTGGACGTGGACGCGGTCGTGGAAGAGGCCGTAGAGGTTGTCGTGTTGGAGGTCGTGGTAACATGAATGAAGAGTATGAAGAAGGAGTGGATTATGCGGCTCAAGCAATGGAAAATGTGGCAGCAGCGATTGCAAATTAAACTGCATCTATGATTGCCCAGAATTTGCAAGCTGCGGAAGGCAAGGCTTTGATTGCGTTTCGAAGTCAAAATCCTTCACAGTTTGGTCTGAATGCTGATCATGAGTAGGATGATTTGTGGATCCAAGAGCTGGAGAAAATCTTCAAGTTGATGGTCACGCCGGCAGAAGTTAGGGTTACTTATGCTGCTTTCTTACTGGTAGGAGATGCGGAGTACTGGTGGAGAGGTGCTAGACTATTGTTAGAAGCTGATCATCAAGACATTACTTGGAACGTTTTTGAACTGCATTTCATGGACAAATATTTTTCGGAGAGCATAAGGATCGAGAAAGAACAACAATTTCTAGGGATACAACAGCGAGAGTTATCTGTAGGGGAGTATGCGGCGAAGTTTGAATCGCTTCCCAAATGCTTCGGTTTCTTTCAAGCTCAACCGAATGAAAGATGGAAGTGTGAAAGGTTTGAAGCAGGACTGCGATTTGAGATTAAGGAGTCTGTTTTACTTTTGCAACTTCATAATTTTCAAGCTCTAGTGGAGATGAGTCGTAAGATCGAGAAAATGAGAAAAGGAAAGGATAATAGAGGGAGTGTTGGTGGACCCTCTCATTTCAAGAACCAGAATCAGAAGAAACCTTATTTCCATCCACAGGGAAATAATCAGAATCGACAACAATACCTTTCGAATTTTTCCGCATCAGGGAATGAAGGCCAAAGGAATCAGAATCAAGGCCAGATCAGGAGATGCTTTAATTGCGGAGATACCAGACACTTGTTGGATGCTTGCCCAATGCGGGGAGTAAAATGTTTTAATTGTAATCAAGTGGGACACATGGCAAAGGACTGCAATGCACCAAAGCGTGAACCGATTGTCAATCACACTAGAGCAAATAAACCGACAGCCAAGGGGAGAATTTATACGTTGAGTGGAGCTGAGGCTTCAAACTCTGACGATCTCATACAGGGTAAGTGCGACATAAACGGTAATCTTTTAACTATACTTTTTGATTCAGGTGCGACACATTCTTTTATCTCGATGAATTGTGTGAAACTGCTGAAATTATCTGTTTCTTCTTTGTTGTGTGATCTTATTATTTCAACTCCTACTGCTAAGCCAGTTTTAGCCACTTCTGTTTGCTTGAATTGTCCTATCATTATTCATGATAAACATTTTCTTGTTAACTTGATCTGTTTACCTTTAATACACTTAGATGTAATTTTACGCATGGATTGGTTGTCTTCTAACCATATCTTGATTGACCATGCTCATAAAACTCTAGTTTTTCCTACGGATGAGATTTCTGGATTTTTAACTGCTAATCAAGTAAACGCTTCTTTAAAAGAGGGAGCGCGAGGATACATGCTATTATTTTCCTTAGACGTTAAGAGCGAGTTAGACCTGCAGTATATACCCGTTGTCAACGAGTTCCTGGAAGTTTTTCCTGGAGATGTCCCTAGATTACCACCTATTCGGGAGATTGAGTTCACGATTGATTTGGTTCCAGGCACTGGACCAATATCCATAGCACCATATCGAATGTCGCCATCAGAACTTGAGGAATTAAAAGGACAAATAGTGGAACTGATGCGAAAAGAATTCATTAGACCCAGTGTATCGCCTTGGGGAGCTCCAATTTTATTAGTGAAAAATAAAGACAGAACTTCTTGTTTATGCGTATATTTTCGTCAGTTGAATAAAGTGACGATTAATAATAAGTATCCGCTTCCAAGAATAGATGACTTAATGGATCAGTTACGTGGAGCAACAGTTTTCTCAAAGATAGATTTACGTTCGGGCTATCATCAGATTCCTGTGAAGGCAGAGGATGTTCTTAAAACAACGTTTCGAACACGTTACGGGCATTACGAGTACCTCGTGATGCCGTTCGGAGTTACGAATGCTCCAGCTATATTCATGGATTACATGAATAGGATTTTTCGTCCTTACTTAGATCATTTTGTTGTTATTTTTATAGACGATATTCTAATCTATTCTCCTATTAAAGAAAAACATGTTGAACATCTCAGTGTGGTTCTCCAAATTTTAAAGGAGAAACAACTTTACACGAAACCTGAAAGGTCTGAATTTTGGTTAGACCAAGTTCAATTTTTAGGACACATAATCTCAAGTGAAGGAATTGCTGTTGATTCGTCGAAAGTTGAGACTGTTTTACAATGGGAAAGGCCTAAGATGGTAACCGAGATTCGTAGTTTTGTGGGTTTAGCGGGATACTATAGAAGATTAATTGAGGGATTTTCCAAAATAGTCGGACCCCTTACCCAATTAACTCGAAAGGATCAAGCGTTTATATGGCACTACAAAAAAAAGTTTATTTAGCGATCGAAAATAGTGACCGAATTTGTTGGTTGCTGTTTACGACCAAAATGGAGACCGATTGTAGGATCTAAATCAAACACTGATTAGAGTTGATATTACGACCGAAATAGCGACCGAAATAGAGCGTAGCAGAGTTATCGATCTCTATTTCGTCGCAAAATAAAGGAAAGTAAAAGTAAAAAATTTATGACTTTTTTGCGACCGAAATGGCGACCGAATTAAATGCAAAGGTTAAAATTTATTTATCTTTGCGACCGATATTAAATCGGTCGCTAAACGGCGCGTAAAAAAATTAAAATAGAGCGTGTTAGCGACCGATTTTTAGATCGGTCGCTAATTTTATGAATTCAAATTTCAAATCAACCCGTTTAGAGACCGAAATAGCGACAGAATGTTTTCGGTCTCTAAAAATGAAATCCCTAAATCCACCAGAACCCCCATTTCTTCCCTATTTCTCTCATTTCTTCTCATTTCTTCTCTCTCTCTTGCACGCTCTGCTCCTCCCTGCCAGCATACCACGCGACATCTGTGCTCCGGTCACCACACTCGCAGGCCACCTCCGGTGAGTGATTCCACCTCCCCCCTCTCTCTGATGTCTCTCTCTCTCTCTGTCCCTGTAGCGCACCTGAGCCGCCTCCCTTGAGCCACCACTGTCCGCGGCTCCGGTGACACCACCACCACCAAGGGTAAGCTACCTTGTCTTCTCTCCTCTTCTCTCATTCTTTGTTTCTCGCATCTGATATCAATTTTTTTCTTTGTTTCCTAGTCCCTGCTGCCAACTTCGGCTACCATTACGTGCTCACTGCCATTGTCACTCCCAATCTTCGGCCACCAGTACCACTGCTCACTGGTAATTTTGTAGTTTGTTACCTCAAAACCCTAAATTTGACGTTGCCATCATTGAAACCGACATTGATTTAGATGAACCGATTCTAATTTTTCTTGTTATCTAAACATTGTAAACCTTAGGTTATTTTAATTTTGTGCACATTAGGAATTAAATAAAGATGCATTGTAAATGGAGTGCAAATAGGAAACACCGTAAAAACTGTGTATTTTGATTTGTTGTGTATTTTTTAATTTTAATGCACCTTCTTTGTTCTTTGTTAACAAAGGCACATGTTTGTTTAATGTTAAGTGAGTGACTTAAGGTCATAATGATTTATTAATTAAAGCATAGACAAAAAAACATTAGATTGGGCAATTATTCCTATGGAGGGGGATAGATGGGTATAGAGGTGTACTTTGGAAAAAGTTAAACTAACACGGTGAGGTGATATTTCTATATGTTACGTTTATTTTGGGAAGTAAGGGATTACTTAAGAAAAAAAGGAATCACTTGATTCTGATAGGAATGTTAACTGAGAGGAATGTGTTTTTGAATGTGTTTGACACTGTGATGGACATCAAGGGGAGGACAAAGGATACAAATAAAGCCCGATTGAATCTGGCTGAAATTTGTAATCGGAAGGAGCTTGAGTTGCAGGACGGTGGTCGTGGCAGACTTATCAAACCGAAGGCAAGTTATACACTAAGCAAAACACAGAAAGTGGTCGTCTGTAAGTGAGTTAAATAACTAAAGTTACCAGATGGGTATGCTTCCAATCTGGGTAGATGTGTTGACATTAAGGAACCAAAGTTACATGGAATGAAGAGTCATGATTGCCACGTGTTCATGCAACAGTTGCTTCCAATTGCGTTCAACGCATTACCGAAGCAAATTTGGAACCCACTTGTTCTTAGCCATTTTTTTAGGGAGCTTACATCGACAACACTAAATGTGAATCAAATAAAGGATATGGAAGTCAAGATACCCGTTTTGTTATGTAAGCTGGAGCAAATCTTCCCACCGAGTTTCTTTGATTCCATGGAACACCTGCCAGTTCATCTACCTTACGAAGCAAGAGTTGGTGGCCCAGTCCAATACCGCTGGATGTATCCATTTGAGAGGTAAACAACATCAACTTTTTTACTTAATACATATGAAATTCACGAACACGATATCGTAGTTTAGCTTTCCATAAAACTAGTAATTATTTGTATGTATCCTTCTTTAATAGGTTCCTGCACTCCCTTAAACACAAAGTCAAGAACAAGGCACGAGTAGAGGGTTCCATTTGTGAAGCATACTTAGTAGAGGAGACTTCCACTTTTGCCTCTTATTACTATCCGGACGAAGTTAACACGAGAAGGACAAGGATGGCTAGAAACGTTGATTCGGGTGAAGGAAGTTCAAGTAGTCCTCCTATATCAATATTCAACTATCCGGGTAGATTTAGTGGCAAATCAAAAGGATATTTCTTGGAGCAACGTGAAATTAATGTTGCTCATCTGTATATCCTTCAAAATTGTGAAGAGGTGGCGCCATATTTAGAGTAAGTTTCTACAATGTCTTTTATAAGTTCAATTGACATTTATGATTATTAATCGTCCTGCTGTTAATCTCCCATATGTAGGATGTACGACAATTTTCTAAGGGATCTCCAACCTGACATTTCAAACGATCAGGTTGATCGAGAAATTACTTCTCACTTTGCTACGTGGTTCAGTAAATATGTAGGTTAAGCATCTTCATTTGTTGCAATACATTTTATCTCCTTAAATATATAGCATGTATAAGAATAATATAATATTTGATTTTTTAGGTACTAGATCTAGAAAACAATGTTCAAAATCCATTGTTGACAAATTTGGCATGGGGGCCTAACAGATGGGTTACATCATGGAATACTTATATTGTAAATGGATATAAATTTAACACAAAAACATGGAATGAAGGAATGCAGTCGTGTAACTTTGGTGTTTGTGTGAGAGCCACTGATGGCAATGTAGAGGATGATTTCTATGGGGTTCTAACTGACATCCTTGAACTCGATTATACCGGTTTCCCCATGATGAAGTTAGTTATCTTCAAGTGTGATTGGTTTGATCCTACTCTTGACGTAGGGACAAAAATCGATAAAAAAATATGGTATTGTTCAAGTTAGGCTATATCGAAGGTATAATAAGGCGTACGACCCATTCATTTTTTCACAACAGGCAGATCAGGTTTATTACTCGCCATATCCCGAAGGACATCAAGGCTGGTTGGGTGTTATTAAGTTAAAGGCTCGCAGTATAATTACTGATAATGTAATCAACCAGCCTGAAAAAGATGCTCCGTACCAAGATGATGAGTTTTCAAGACCCCGCGTACCGTTGCAAATTACGTCGGACATTATTGTTAATTCTCTGGCGGACATTTCCGGAAACGGGGAAGAAGTTGAAAGAGAGTTAATGGATCAATCCGAGTTGGACGCATCTAGCGAATGCACATTCCGATCAAGTGAGACTGATGAGAGTGAGGATGAATTTAGTGACGGAGATTCTACTTAGGTAATTTATTTATGTCATAATTCATTGTGTAAATGTCATTCTACTTAGGTAATTTATTTTTGTATTATTTACACTGTTGTGTAATCATCTTTTCATTTTTTACACAGATGGCAGATTCCTTTAGAGGTAGGGATCGTCGTGGAGGTCGTGGCAGAGGTCGTGTTGCGAGAGTCCCTTCGCCGGCCAACCCACAGCCTTTAGATCGAGACCACCCTACCAGCACCTCTGTGGATAGGACACCTCAGGGTGATGGAGTTGCACCCCCTACCCAGCCTCATGTGGTCGGGACACAGGCTGCATCCTCATCATCCACACCTATGACAGGACCATCATCATCATCGGGACAGGAGAGTCGTGGTCCATCCGACAAGAGGATTCTTCTTATCCCCAGGGGGGATAACGAGTAAGCTAATTTAATTTTTTAATATATATAAAGTATCATTAATTTCTATTTACTTGTTTTTTCTTAATTTATTTATAACATTTATTAATGCTCTAATTTTGCTGCAACTTTCTGCCCGCGAAAGGCCCTTCTGATTCGATATCGAAGATCCTGCGATGCAAGTTTGATGGTCCATGGCCTATATGGAAGGCCATTCCAGGGGTCCATAGGGACAATTGTTTCTAGAGTTTAAGGTAATAATTTATTAAGTTATTTAAATTAAATTTACATTATATATATATATACACACACACGCACGAATATATATATATATACACACATGAATTTCCTAACAACTGTACGTTGTAGAAAGAGTAAAGGTGGGACGTAGCTTTAGAGGGTCTCGTCAGGGACATATTTGAGTATAAAGGCTCACTGGTCATGAAGAATCTGACGAACAAGCTGAGGAAGGGTATGAATAAGGGGAAGTGGGTGGATCCTGAGATCAGGAGGCAGCTGGACCAGTACTGGGCTACTGAGAAGTTCCAGGATATCCAGGCCACAGCTCGGCGTAATCGAGCTTCTGATGGTGGCGCATGTGCTTGGACCGACGGGTCTAAATCAGCCGCCACCCACTACGATGAGCTGGTAATACATTAAACTTTTGACTTATTATACTATTTAATTAATTAGTTTTCATTTTTAATTATTCTTATGAATTTAAGATTATATTTTTCTGTGCAGAAAGCACAGAAACAGTGGGCCCCCACTGCTATGGAGTTGGTGGAGAGGACGAAGAAGTTGAAGTCGGGGACATGGGTCAACGACAAGGCCCGTAACTATGATGTAAGAAAAAAAACAATTTAGTGTTTACTTGTAATTTATTATAAATGATTTGTTAATATTGATTATAATTTTAACTAAATATCTTCAACTATACTTTGTAGGTGGGCTTCAACGAGAAGAAGGACGATGCCATATCACGTGCCTCACAGTCACAAGATGAGGCCTTGACTGGTGATGGGCCCAGCTCTCCTATCTCCGTCGATGATAATGCCATTTATTTGGAGGTCGTCGGGGGCAGGAACAAGAAGGGGCACGTGTATGGCCTCGGACACCTGGGAGGCGAGTTTATCGCTTCATCATCCGGCACGCCTGCTCCTTCCTACGCCGATACCGTCCCTCAGGAGCAGTTCAACCAAATGCAGGACACCATCACGCAGCTGAACGCGGAGCTTCGGGAGAAGAGCGAGAGAGAGCAGTAGATTGCGAACCAGATTGCACAGTTGACTCAGGCACACCAGCAGCTGATGCAGACGAGCATCGAGCAGGGCCAGACACTGCGGTTGGTGTTGGAGCAGATGAGGATCCAGACTCCAGTTGCTCAGGGTGATGCTCTGACGGTTGTGCCACCTGCTATTGCTCCTTCAGTTCCACCGGCAGCTACTGATGCTGCTACTGTAGAGGACGATCAGATAGCAGACGTCGGTGGTACGGACGCTGAGGATTATTGGATTCCTCCATCTCCCCCTCATCATGACTGATTTTTTTAGTCATATTTTTTACTTTAAACGATTCTTGTACGACACTTTGGATTATTATTTTTATATATATTTATTATTTATTATGATTATATATTTCATTAGTAATTTGGTGTGTTTTATTAGTATTTTTGCTAAACTTTAAAGAAAAATAGAATAAATTTTTTATTTTAAAAATTAAATTTTTAAAAAATTAATAAAACCAGTTTAGCGACCGAATTAGAAACCAATAATTCGGTCGCTAAACTTTAGTTACCATTAACAGATTGTGGTCTAGCGATCGAAAATCCGTCGCTAATACAGGTTAACAGTAACCAACATTGGCGACCGAACTAGCGACCGATTACATATCGCTAAAAATGGTTACCCAAATAATGAGACCAACCATGTAGCGACCGTTTTTTATTATTTAGCGACCGAAATTACGGTTGCCATTTAGCGATTGAATTATTATTTCGGTCTCTAAAAGATTAGCGACCAGGTTATCAGCCACCACCATGAATCGGTCGCTAACTTAAATAGCGACTGAATTAGAAAGTTTAGCGACCGAATATGCCGATCGCTAAACAGTTCTTTTTTTTTAGTGTGGACTGAAGCATGTGAAGGAAGTTTTCAAGAGTTAAAACGGAGGTTGACTACTTCACCTGTGTTGATACTACCTGATCCTCACGAACCTTTTGAGGTTTATTGTGATGCTTCACATCAAGGGTTAGGATGTGTGTCGATGCAAGACCGAAAAGTCATGGCTTATGCTTCAAGACAGTTGAAGATTCATGAAAGGAATTATCCTACACATGACTTGGAGCTAGCAGCAGTGGTATTCACTTTAAAAATCTGGAGACATTATTTGTATGGAACGACTTTTAATGTTTTCAGCGACCATAAAAGTTTGAAATATCTGTTTGATCAAAAGGATCTTAACATGAGCCAGAGGCGTTGGTTGGAATTTCTAAAGGATTACGATTTCCAATTACAGTATCACCCTGGAAAAGCAAACGTAGTAGTAGATGCTTTGAGCAGGAAATCAATGCATATATCGGTGATGATGGTTAAAGAGAAAAAATTATTGGAACAATTTCGAGATATGCGATTGACGATTAAGACATTTCCAGGAAAATTGTGTTTAGGTATGATTACTGTTTCAAATGGACTGATGGAACAAATTAAAGAAAAACAAGAAAGTGATCAGTACCTACAAGGAGAAAGAGAATTAGTGCGACATGTAGCTGTGTCGTAAATTAAAGAAGGAAATGATGGAATATTAAGGTTTGGTGAAAGGATCTGCATACTGAATGATGCCGAGCTGAGAAAGTTAATTCTTGACGAAGCTCATAGGAGTAAGGTAAGTTTACATCCGGGAGCTACTAAGATGTATCAAGATCTCAAGAAATTGTATTGGTGGTATGGCATGAAGAAAGATGTAATGGAGTTTGTAGCTGCATGTTTAACTTGTCAAAAGGTTAAAGTAGAACATCAAAGACCGGAAGGAATGCTACAATCCTTAGACATTCCAGAATGGAAATGGGATGGTATTGCGATGGATTTCGTGTCAGGTTTACCAAAGACTCAGAAAGGGTATGACTCTATATTGGTAATAGTTGATCGAATGACTAAGTCAGCTCACTTTTTACCAGTTTTATGAAATACCCACTGGAAAGACTAACCCAGTTATACATCGATGAAATTGTTAGATTACATGGAGTACCTTCGAGTATTATCTCAGATCATGATCCAAGATTTACGTCAAGATTCTGCCAGAGTCTTCAAGATTCGTTGGGAACGAAACTCAGACTAAGTTCTGTGTATCATCCTCAAACGGATGGACAATCGGAGAGGACTATTAAGTCTCTTGAAGATTTGTTGAGAGCCTGTGTGCTAGAAAATGCTGGAAGTTGGGATGAATATCTATCATTGATAGAATTCACTTACAATAACAGTTTTCACTCGAGCATAGGAATGGCACCCTATGAAGCGTTGTATGGTCGACGGTGCAGAACTCCTTTATGTTGGTACCAGGATGGTGCAAGTCTAATGGTAGGACCAGATATCGTGCAACAAACGAAGGAAAAGGTGAAAATGATTCAAGAGAAAATGCGGACAACTCAGAGTCGACAGAAAAGTTATGCTGACAAGAGACGACGACCTCTTGAGTTTGAGGAAGATGAGCATGTGTTTTTGAGAGTCACGCCAACGACTGGGGTTGGTAGGATAATTAAATCCAGGAAACTCACTCCTAAATTCATTGGACCTTACCAAATTCTTCGTCGAGTAGGTCCAGTAGCCTATAAAATTTCTTTACCACCTTTTCTATCCAATCTTCATGATGTTTTTCATGTTTCACAATTAAGGAAGTATATTCCTGATCCATCTCACGTAATTGAACCTGATTTAGTACAACTAAAAGATAACTTGTCTTATGAGACTTTACCTGTACGAATCGCGGATAAGATGACAAAGCAGCTCAGAGGTAAACAAATCTCATTGGTCAAGGTTATTTGGGATGACGTGACTGGAGAAGAAACATGGGATGTGGAAGAAAAAATGATGTTACAGTATCCTGATCTATTTATAGATACGTAATTTCGAGGACGGTTTTTTTTTTAGTAGGGTAGTAATGTAACATCCTGTTTTTCACTGTTTTAAATAATAGTAATACATATAAATATGTTTATATGTTTATTGGAGTTTTATAAAATTATTTTAAATAAACAGAGTTTACCACTCAATTCTACTTGAATGTTGAAAGCTACGATTAAAATTTAGGTTGGAAAGTCAGGCGAAACCCGGCTCGCGAATTCCATTGACAGTATAATTATACTGCTTAAAAGACCTAATTTTAATTCCTGAACGAAAAACTTAAGATTTTTATTTTATTTCATACGATAGTGTAGTTTAGAATTATTCATAAAAAATGAAATAATATACGTTTTACGGACGCTACACTCAATCGAGCGAACGATGGAGCTGATTACGGGAGTTTCGAGACTCGATAAAGGAATAAACCCTATATTCTCTTAGGACTAAACCATCCATGAGAGAGGTTTAATGTGGCATAAAGTTAGGCTAGCAATTTTGGATTATTGCATTTTGACCCTTAAACTTTCCAGTAATTACATTTTAGTCCATAAACTATTTTTCATGATACACTAAGTGAAGTGGGCCAAATTCTTGCCATCCAAACCCATTGAGGGCTGAGGCCTTAGAGCCCAAATTCATGACCAATAATTAAAATTCATGATGCCACTTTAATTACTCAAGTTTCCTTTGTAATGGTTTATGTCTTAAGTTAATTTCATGTTGTAAAATTAATTTGGCCTTGGGCTTTTCTTGGACCAAAAGTGGCGCAAGGCCCATGCTTGTATGGCTTGCTCATAAATTCATGGTGCCACTAGATCCTTCCATAAATTTCTTGGTCTTACTATCACTTTCTCTCATCTTCTCAAAAGTTCTCCATTTCTCTTGTTTTCTCTAACCCAAAGAAGCCAAGTTTGTGAAGGAGGTTGAAGATTTCTTGATCAAACTTAATTTCCAATAGGTGATTAGTCATTCTCACAACCTTCTAAGTATTGTTTGTTCAAATCATTTCTTGTTTTGAAGCTTTCTTGATCATGTTCATCTTTGTGTTCTTAACTTTGTAAATTCATAACTATCATAGAAAAATCCTATGATGTTGAAACCAATTCCTATGTTCTTGATATCATGTATACTATTTAAATCCAAGAACATGTTGCAATCAAAACTTTCCTTCCTAATTAACTAGCTATGGCCGAACCTAGGAGGATGAGTTTAGTACGAGTTTTGTTCATGTGTTGTGATGTATGATCATGTATTTCATGTGACATGTATGTCTACACACTCTAATCCATGTTAGTTTATCAAAATGAAAATACTTACTCAAAATCTCTATGATGGCCAAACCCTAAGTGGGTGAGATTTGATGAGTTTTGTTCAAAGTTTTCATTAATGATCTTGGTAATCAACTTATTAGTATGAATGCTTAGTGAATCCAAGTTGATTTATCAAACCAAAAACCCTAGCCCCATGAATATGTCAAGTCCGAATCTAGGTATATGAGAGTTAGGAAGTTTTGAGTTTAAAATTTAGTCGTTTAGCCACTAATCCATGATCTTGGTTAATTAAGGATCATTACTCCATGACTTAATCGTGATTAGGAATTTTAGTCACCAAAACCCCTTGAAGCCGTGACCATGTATATGGGTTTTGGATGTTTTTAATTTCTTTATTTGTAATTATTTGATTGTAAAGGTTGAAGGTTGAGTGAGTGCGACATGTACGTGACATCCGGACTTCCGACGAAATTCATTAATTCACAAGAGAATCTACGAAAGGTAAGAGGGGATTACCTGAGGGATATATTCGATGGCTATATGCTATCCTGTGTGTGTCTGTAATTATTTGTCTGTTAGTATTTATTTAAGTAGTTTAAGTTATGGCATTTTATTTGTGATTGGTTTAATTGCGTTTAGTTGTTTACCTGTAATTATATTATGTAGTTGTGATGCATGATCTACCTGAGAATATCTCTATGATAGTATTATTGGTTTTTGTTTGAGAAGCCTAACAGTGGTCAGTGCCCAATTAAATTAATTGGATAAAAGCTTTAAGAAGCTTCGTAAATTATATTCAATGTTTTAAACGGTAAAATATTGATATATAATATTAACAGAAATTTTTATTTGGGAAAAATAAGGAATTTTGGAAAATATCATTATTTTAATGATTTATTACTGTAAGAGTGAATTATGAGTCACAATGAGAGTGAAACCTTGAAAATATTTTTGCACTGCTAATTTTTACGTAAGAAATTCCGTAATATTATAAAAAGTTATTTTATGAAATTAATTGTTGAAAATAAGTTAATTATTATTTTAGAAAATTATTTAAGTTGAAAAAGCTAAGTTTTGGCTTAAAAAGCTTTAAAAGTGATAATTGACGGCAAATTTGGAAAAGTGTCGACGCAAGTATTTTGAAACGACAGTTCATATTTTAAGTAAGTTTAAAATTTCAAGTGACTCACCTTTGTGAAAACTAAGTTTTATTATTTAAAGATTGTATTGAAGAATTTCCCATTTGAAAATATTTTTCGAAAGCAAAATTGATTCAACTGTGTTGAAAATTGTGTTGAACTTAGTAACCGAGACGTTGGGGGTACTAAGGTTCTTTGTTGTTATGGATTTGGGGTCATTTGGACTTTGAGGTCCTGTAGACTTGGTGTCTACTGTATACGTGCTGTATACCGTGTTTAAACATTTAAGATGTTTTCTATTACCACGAACCTATGACCGGTGCATCGGTCGAGAGGTGTCGTGATTGAGTACTCGTATTGTGAGGTCCTGTGTTGTAATGAAAGATTTAAAGATGTTAAAACTATGTGACTCATAAGCCATTTTGAGCTTCGGCAAAGAAATATTGAACACAAAGAAAAGTGTTATGAGCAAAGTGTTTTGCATGCATTTGGCAGACGTGCCCACGGTTCTGTGTGATTACCTTCTTGTGTCAGGTATTTCATTCTACGATTTTCTTCATTGTGTCTGGGTTGGACAATGAAACCCCATTTAAGGTTTTATCACTAATTCCCTGGGTTTGGACAGTGTGCAATGGGTTATGGCTGCGTGCCTTTATGCCATGGGATGGCAATTGAGCCTGATTAACTCACCATGTGTTGGGATATCTCATGAGATTAGGTGCGAATTTAGATGAGGAATATGAAGTGTTCATGCATAGTTTTTCAAATGATGACGTTTGGGGTGTTAAATCCATTGATAAAATATTTTCTCATGAATGCTTGTGTATGTGTATGTGTTTTTCATGTGTATGTGTTTTATGTGGTGTCTAGCATGTAGTTGTCGAGTAAAACCCATATATTGGTTTCTCACTCTTGCATGTTTTATTTGTGGTTTGTCTACTTGTGCATATATCTTTACATCTGATATTAGATGGAACCGAATATGCCTCTCGCACATTCGAGGCTTCGGTCGATCATGTTTGATCACGCTCAGTTTGGTGGTGCCTGGGAGATAAACCCTGGGGCACTCAGCGCCACCTATCATGGCCGTAGTAGGGAGGTTGTTGGCACAATGGAGGCAGGACCGCAACGAAGGACACGTGTTGTGGAGACTGTTGAAGTATCTCTACCTCCGGTATGGCTATGCTTACGAGACTTGGATCGAGCACGGGTTACTTGATTTGCCACCTCAGCCGAATCCGCTTCAGATAGCAGGACCAGCAGTACCTCCTGTTGAGGTAGTTTTGGATGAGGTCGAGGAGGTCCCATACGAGTACTTTGAGGATGATCTTGAGTTCCACCCTCCTGCTGTTGATGATGATGATTCTTCCGACGAGGGAGCGGGAGCGGAGGTATCTTCATCAGATACATCTGCTGTAGGTGGGGTTGATCATCATGATCTCCCCAATGGTTTTCATTAGCTTGACCATCTATAGGTATAGTTCTGGGGTAGCGAGTCTTGTCAGTTTTTGATCTGGCTACTGAGAGCCATGAGTTTTTGGTATAGTTATGGACTACTCGTTACTTATATGTATATGTCTTTCTTTTCTTTACTTAGTTTGATGGAGAATAGCCTATACTTATGAGGGCTCTTTTGTTATCTCCTATTAGATATAGTGTGTATTTAAAAGATGATGCATATAAATATATATATATATATATATATATATATATATATATATATATATATATATATATATATATATATATATATATACGTTTGTTTACATTCATGATGGTTCGATGTTTTAAAAAAAATTCAGCACTATTTTCGTAATGAGACATTTACTTTAAAGTATATTTTCCTCAAAGCAACCAGCGAATAATAATGCAATTTTTTGCTTTTGGGTAACTATGTGATGACCCTAGAAGAAGGGTGTCGCAAGAACCAAACAAAACCACCACAAAGCACCATCCCTGCACAACAATGTCACATTTCCAGCCACTTAGTATATATAATCAAGAATTATATAACTGTTGAAATAAATCACGTGATTATACAGCTTGGATTCTATGAGATGGCAGAAACATAAACTTCGGGAAGGATAGATGGTTGGATCAGCCTTTGACAGATCTGATGAACATTCCCTCTTCTATTTCGATGTCTCTTCTTGCACCTGTTTCTGATTTCATAATTAATGGCTAGTGGAGCCTCCCTCAGGTTCTAATTGACAAGTTTCCAGACTTGATGAGCAGGATTAGTAAGCAGCAGATTCCTATTTTCCATGATTGTGATCAACTAGTTTGGATTGATTCTGATTTAGGTTTGTTAAGCTTTAAGGATGCTTTCAGCTTCTGTCAGCCTCATGGACAATGTACACATTGGGGGAAACTAATTTGGTCATTAAGCATTCCTCCCTCAAGGTGTTTTTTAACATGGAGGATAGATCACAATATACTTCCTACGGATGACAATCTGGAATCTAGGGGATTTGTGACTGTTTCAACGTGTAGTTTGTGTGGTGCACACGAAGAATCAACTATCCATTTGTTTTTAGAATGTAAATTTGCTGTACAGCTTTGGTTGTGGTTACAAGGCAGATTGAATTGCTCAATCAATTACTCTTCTCCACTAAACATTTTAAAGATTTGTGATTCAAACTACCGCACTCAATTGCGGGATGTTTATCTAGATGCTGTTTTCTATACAGTGTGGTCAATCTGGTTTTGTAGAAATCAAAGT
Source organism: Sophora flavescens (assembly GCA_030762895.1). Lineage (NCBI taxonomy): Eukaryota > Viridiplantae > Streptophyta > Magnoliopsida > Fabales > Fabaceae > Sophora > Sophora flavescens. Next base: position 185,689,527 of record CM061063.1, on the reverse strand, counting down.
AGATTTAACAATGTCTCGGTTAGTTGGAAGTCAGCCTGGTCCCTAATCAAAACATATACTTCTCTAGCTGGATCTTGCTCTAAGTACCACATGTTCAACTCAATTAATGAGTTCCAAGTCCTAAAGAATTTTGCTGTGACTATTCATGCCCCAAAACCTCTTTCTATTAAGCAAGTTGATTGGCTTGCTCCATCCTTTGGTTGGTTAAAATGCAATACGGATGGGGCTGCTAATGGATCTCCATGACATGCTGGTAGTGGAGGAATTTTCAGAAACTCAAATGGTGCGGCTATTGATTGTTTTTCTTCATATGTTGGCATTTCATCTGCTCTCTATGCCAAACTATATGCTGTTATACTTGCTATTGAAAACGCATCTAAGGAAGGGTGGAGAAATATTTGGATAGAATGTGACTCTACATTAGTCACTGCTACCTTCAAATCATACTCTTTGGTTCCTTGGAGGATTAGAGGAAGATGGAGGAATTGTATGCATCTGGCTTCTAAACTGAACTTAATTTGCTCTCACATTTACAGAGAAGGAAATAATTGTGCGGATAAACTAACCTCTTTTGGTGCTAATAGTTTTGGTTTTACAGGTTTGGATAATTCTTCCATGGGTTTTGGCATAGTTCCCCCCATGTTTTCTTTATATTCTTGATTGTATTTTAATAATATCTAGGGTGCTGTAGATGATTGGTAGAGTCTGGAGTGCCAATATAGTTGGGATGCCTTTCTCTGTAGTGATGCCTATGAATTCCTAACCTTTCATTAAAAAAAAATCATGTGATATTTGATGATACTCCAACAACTTTACATAACCCAACGAAGCATATCCACAAAATGGCGACATCAACAAAACAGCCCCTGCAATAAACATAAATGTCCAGAATATCGATCATAAAATTAACCATCCCTAAACCAGCCCATACAACCAGCAGGGTTCAAAAACCAGTTTGAAATTTGGTACTGGAAACCAGGCAATCTTGCATTAAGCCATTGCCAATATTTCAGCTTAACAACCTCCAAAATAGAATCCATATCCAATGCTTTTGAATTGAACAATAATAGATTACGTGATTGCCAAATTGACCAAATTGTTGAGCACCATACAACTTGCAACCAGTGACGTTTAGCTAGATTGGAATTAGGCAAATCCAAGAAATGCATATAATGGCACTTACAGTCATTGTGCAGAACTGATGTAAAACCCCACCGTCTCAAACATTCCATCCAAAACCTTTGAGTAAAAGTCACATTCGAAAAATAAGTGAGATACTGAGGCCTCCTCCCGCTGACAGGCTCTGCAAGTTAATTCTAAACTTTGAATAATATTCCTTTCTGGCTAAATTATCAAGAGTTGGTATCCGATTCTGAGCCAATTTCCAAGCAAAAGAAGCCACCTTCAAAGGAATACATTTTAGCTGCCAAATACTTTTGAAAAAAGCATCAACTTCCAGGATGCTAGAGATTGATAGGTCCTTATATGCTGACCATGCATAATATACACCAGAATCTCTAACCACTCCCATTTATCCTCTACACCTTGCCGCTAGTATAATCAGTTGAAAGAACTAGTCCAATATATAGCAAGTCCAAAGACTTGTGGACTACCCGATTAAAGGAAGACGATCTGCAAATAGACTATCCAGTGAACTTTAATCTATCCAACACTAGTCTACCCGGTAAAACACTAGATGATCTAATATTAGACTACTCAGCTAACATGTTCAAAGTTAAAAAAACACGTCTGAAGACGTACCGCTTTTGAACTCGTCTAATCAGAACCTTTATTTCAAATGATTGTTTCTTAAATGAAATGCTTTAAATGTTTTCTTTATCTTGGCTATTGCAATTGTTTATACTTTATTCCTTGGTAAGAGAAACATAGTACCATCGATTACACAAATACTTTTGTACTCTGACATAAGCTGCTACAAAGTTGACTCAGTACACAGAAGAAAAGACAAAAGGCAACATTCAAGTACAATAGAGAAGTGACAGTACCTCTTTGAGCATTTCTGATAACCAAGAGCTCTTTTCGCAGAATTCATTTCAAGTTATCAGACACAACAGATCTCAGCATTAAATGTTATATCTATCTCCTCAGCAACATCCATTTCATACAGGGTTCCATCCATCTCTTCAGCAACATATTCCTCAATCGGGTCTTCTAACGTAATAAAGTAGACATACACAAAAATATACAGAAATAGGGATATAAGAAACAGTTCTACCATCATAAGTGGAAAATATTCATAACATATAATACAATAATAGACACAAACACGCATCACTCACAATCTACAATCATCCTTACTTTACGATATCATCCTCCACCCTCCAACTCATGCAACTAAACCTTTATGCTGACGTTGCCACCACTAATCCTGTCACACATCCCTCGTTAGGAATTTCAGTCAGTCGTCCAAGTGACGTGTTCCCAACACCGGTGTACATTCTCATCCATGGTGAGAATGCACATGCAAAACAATGACATTATAGCTGCACAGTACCGTCGGTGCACACCTGGTTCTCTCTCATCTCTATCAAAGGTGCTCATGCATAGAAATGACACTATAGTTGCACAACTTAAATTCTAATTTGGAACGGTCCACGAGAACTTCACACCTCGGGTATCTCAAATACACGGTTATGAACAACAATGCAACATATGATGCTCACTGACTTGTATCAATACCAATGTAGTGCCTCAAGCTTTCCTCAGAACCTCCACTAACATTCTATATCACATTACTTCTATAAAATAATATCTAGGCACCTCTAATTTATATTCAAGCTCTCACCCCAAACAAAATATCTCCAAGCAACATATATCTTTACTTAAAATCAACTAAGCAATTTATCAACCCAGACAGATCAGGCATAAACCATTAATCAATAGAATTTTCACACACCAAAATAACCGTCACATGCAATAGAATACCTCAACCAGTGTAACACAAACAATTTAATAATAATTAAAAAATCCTCAATATTATAAAATTAACTTAAGGCGATAAACCCACAATCCCCAAATCATCATTGGTATTACAGAAGAGCTTCTAATGTGATTTTGGTCTTGTCGATTACTCGACTACTAGTAGGGTTTAAGTAGTCCTACACAATTATTATAAATTAAATACAACTTATCAGTTCGAATGATGGAATGGTTCTTTGTTGAGTCACCGGCAAGTGTACCGGGTCGTCGCAAGTAATAAAATAAACACGGTAAGAATTTACCGAGGTCGAACACAAGGATTGGGCTACCAATTTGTCTAATTCGCGGGAAATCCGATACGTTTGGTCAAGCGAGGAAAGTGGTTGAGAGAGAGAATAAGATCGCAATTCAATCAACTAATCAAGTAAAATAATTAACTAAAAATCTGGAATTAAAATGCCTAAGGTCACAAATCCACCTACCCAATCATGCATAGTACTCAAGTGATGATGAATTCCTCCCTAAGTTCAATTACAATGTCAACCGGGACCCACAAATTCTCCTATATCCACTGTCGTGCTCAATAGGACGTATTCAACGATTGAGTTAATTACTTACTAGGTCTCATAACCCTAATCATCAAACTCTATTAATTCTTGTTCCCTATAGGTTGCACTAATCTCCTACTCACTCTCGTGCAATATTCAATTAGTGATCCCAATTCAAGTTCTAAATGCGAATTGCCGACTAAGCCTCATCAACGTTAACAAGTCAACCACGCATGCATATGATCAAAGCAATGAAATCAGAATTGGAAAACATCAATTGAGAAAAGGGGGAGAAACATACATCACATGATCACTATACCGCCATGGGTGGCTTCATTGATCCCTTAGGCGAGGGGATTAGCTCCTCATGCCCGTAACGACAAATGAACAATCGGAATTAACCACCATTGTAAANTAAAAGAAGAAAAGAAGGAGACGCAGCTCCAGAGTAACAAGAAATCGTCACAAACTGATCTCCAAAACAAGTGGTAAAACTAGGATTCAAGAGAGCTCCTTTTTGATTCAAAAACGACAATATATAGAGTTCGATTCCGCACGCTCGTGAGGCGAACAGCCTATCGCGAGGCGAATATTAAAAATGGCACGCTTTCAAATTGGACTCTCGCAGGCGAGTCTTCAAACTTTAATCTGTCACAGCCGTGACCTTCATCACGGCTAGGCCGTGATGGTCTCTGTCTTCCAGGGTCTTCAGGCTCTCACGAGGCGAGCAGCCTCTCGCGTGGCGAGACAGAATTGATGACTGTTGCTGTTTTGCCGATCTTCAGGCTCGCGAGGAGAGCATCCACTCGCGGGGCGAGTATCTCCAGAATGGCAATTTCCACTGTTTCTTGACTTTCCTTGACTCTCGGAGCTTCACTTCTAACCTGAAACAATAAAAAGAAACAAAAAGCGTAATTCTATTCAAAATAGACTAAAAACTACAAAAAATGCCTAGAACGAGTCAATGTCTACTTAGGAACAAAACAAGGCCAAATTTGGGCGAAAACGAGATTGAACTCGAATAATTGGCACATAAACCTCAGTCTATCTAGTTATAAAACTAGATAAGCCAGAGGCTTATCAAAACACCCCAAACTTAAACCTTGCTTGTCCTCAAGCAAGCTAAAACTCAAAAAGGACTCAAGACTTGGCAAGCCTAAAGGAATCAATCAATCTTCGCACAAATTTCATATAATCTTAACAAAACAATTTTTCCTTCAATGAATTCCCCCCTTGTATCAATGTAATCCCCACATTCATTTACTTTAAACAATTGAGAACTTCATCATTCATGCATTCATTAATCTAAGTTGAGGATCAAGGTTACACACAAAAGGGAGATCACCAATTTCAAACAATTGCCTTCCTCACAAGGGTATGTAAAATTTCACTCATTCACTCAAATTCGTCTAGGCTATCAACTTCTCACTCAATTTCACATATCAAGAGCACTTCCCATGGATTTGATTTTCATCTCAAAAATGGTTCCCACGAAAACATGCATGCAACATCAGAAGGTCTTATAAAGGTTGTAATGGGGCCTGGCTGAGGGTAGGATATTCAAGGATACTAGGCTTAAGTCCCTAGGAACTAAGAGAGCATGAGCATCTTGACACCTTGAACTTCACTCAAATTACTTTTTCCATTTTTTTTTTCCTCGAGTGACTACAGCCTTTTCCTTGCCAATCTTTTTGTTTTGCCCATTTTCTTTTGGCAAATTTTTTTTTGCTTTTTTTTTTTCTTCTTTTTGCCTTGGGTTTCAACCTCTATTTTTATTTTTCTCAACCCAAAATGACATATCTCGTTGTAGCCACCCCAAACTTAGTTTCTCACAATCCTTCTCTTGCTAAGCTTCCATGCTCTCCTAATCCTAAGATTGGGTCAACATGGTTTTTCAGATTTTTGGCTTATAATATAGGGTCATCAAGAAACAATAGGCTAATTAGGCTCAATGTGGCTAACTAGGGAACATGCATTAGGGATGGTTCTTTTTAGGCCAAGAAGCTATTTCAAAGAAAATTGCCTAAATCATTTGATGCAACACATAAACATGCAAACCATGAAGAGATTCAAGAAAATCCGGGAAAGTGCAACTTAAAAGTGATTCACACAATCAAAAACAAAGTTGGAGGCTCAAATCCTCACCTGGACATTTTTTTACAAATTGTTTGATCGAGATACAATCCCTAGTGTGTGCACCCCCTCACCCCAAACTTGTCATAAATCAAGCAATCACAATAAAGTTTCTCAAAGTTCAATTTTCAATTTTTCACATGGGGATCAACTTTTCTAATTTCAGAACCTAGGGGGAAATCATCAATGGTCAAAATAATTCATGCAATCAATCTATGCTAAATTTAATTAAAATCCAACAAGCTTGCCGACACACATTCATACACATACTCTTGATCTTCTCAAATCATTCAAGAGCGACAAACAAAAGCAAAAACAAAAACAAAAACAGAAACAAAACAATTGGTTCCCTCCCCCACACTTAAAGCATACATTGTCCTTAATGAAAGAACACAGATATAAAATAAGAGTGAGGAAACGAGAGGGTGCTCCCTGATCAAATACTAGTGGAGGTGGCCGCTTCCACGCAAAGCTCTTCTATGGTTGCATCCTCATCCAATTGGTCTCTCGGGCACCCCTCTGTTGGGCCAAAGGCCTCTCCTGGAAGAAATCCTGCAAATCAAAAACTTAATTGCAGATTCGCGAGGCGAGATATCACTCGCGAGGCGGATCTGGAAAATTGTTCTTCACACTTTCTAGAATCGCGAGGCGAGTAGTATATCGCGAGGCGAATCTGCAATTCCAACAGGAGCTGATGCCCAGAATCGCGAGGTGAAAGTAGACCTTGCGGCGCGAGACAGAAGCGTGAGCAAGCCTCTGAGATTCAGGGCTTCTGTCTCGCGTGGCCACTATGGATTCGCGTGGCGAATCAAGCTCTTTTATTTTTATTTTTTATTTTTATATATAAATGAAAATGACAGGAACTAAAAATAAAGGATACCTAGCTTGGGTTGCCTCCCAATAAGCACTTCTTTAACGTCACTAGCTTGACTTATTAAGAAGCATCCACCTGGATCCTATAGCCTGTGGCACAAGGGCCAAAAGATGCTCATCATGTGAGATCCTCCACCCGGATCCCATGGTTTGTGAAGTGGCAATTGCAGAAGCAGTACGAATCTATCCACAATTCCACCTAGCCCGTGTGTGAAAACTCCATTGACCCCTTCAATTATGAACTCACTTCCTCTCGGGTCAAATGGTGTTTTCACGAGGAAGTATGCCAGACAAGTGGGAGGGTCTAACTTACCAGTGTCCACACATGCATGTAAGCTAACATATTTATCTAATGCAGCAATTTCAGGTTGCTTGGCAAGCATGGTGAAATCCACTACCGCATCATCTGCACCTTGATCCATCCCCCCAACCATATTATGCTCAAACAATGTTTCATGTGGGTATGGTACCTGCCGTTTGCAAATCTCCCCCACTTGCTCCGGTGCCTTGTCACTTGTCAACTCCTCTTCCTCCGGTTGCTCTTCCTCAACATGTGGTTCTTAGGGGCCTTGTCTTCAATTTCCCGAGAACTAGTTGCACCCGGTTAGATCCCAACACTCTACCGCTTCTAGTTGTTATGGCATCGCATTGGTTCTTAGGGTTGTTCTCAGTATCACCTGGGAAAGTACCTGGGAGACGCTCATTTAGTTGCTTTGCGAGCTGCGCCAACTTCTCTATTGCCGCATTCGCCTTCTCAAAACTCAACTCCCAAGGTTGCCTTCCACCATCTGTTATTTGCAACTGATTAGGCCCCGGAAGAGCCTTTTGAGTAATATGCTGATGGATCCCATAGTTTGGCCTCTGACCCTGTGGAGGTTGTTGTTGCCAATTCTGTTGAGGCTGTTGCCCGGCTAGACCACCACTAGCATTACTCCAAGCGAAACCCGGATAGTTGTTCCTCTGATAGTTGTTCTGGGGCACGCTGTCATAGAAATTGTGGCATGGGTCCACATGTTCTTGAGAGAAGTTGAACGGACAGTTCTGAGTGTCATAATCTCCGTTACAATTATCACAACCCGGAGGCATTCCCTCGTGTATCACATTAACCTTCTTGTTCCCAGACAATGCCGCATTCTGCATCTTCAACAGTTTATTTTGCTCCAGAATGGCCTCTATTGCTGCAGAACTGAATCCAATCGAGGTTTCCCAACCACGGTTGTAATCATTGTACGACATCTTCTCCAATGATGCCCATCCATCCATTCAAGCCTCTTTCGTTCTCTGCTTCTTTCCTTAAGCGCTTCTCGGTCTTGGTGATCTCCGAATCAAATAGCAAGTCCTTTTGTGGGAGGGTACCTCGCATACAAAAACAAGGCAAGACCAAGTGGAATCAAAGAAGTAAAGGGAGATAATAGTAAGTAAAAATAAAAATAAAAAATAAAAATAAAAATAAAAATAACTTAACCAAATAATCAAACTTCCCTAAAAATTAGGAAAATTGGTTGTGCCAATCCCCGGCAACGGCGCCAAAAACTTGTTGAGTCACCGGCAAGTGTTCCGGGTCGTCGCAAGTAATAAAATAAACACGGTAAGAATTTACCGAGGTCGAACACAAGGATTGGGCTACCAATTTGTCTAATTCGCGGGAAATCCGATACGTTTGGTCAAGCGAGCAAAGTGGTTGAGAGAGAGAATAAGATCACAATTCAATCAACTAATCAAGTAAAATAATTAACTAAAAATCTGGAATTAAAATGCCTAAGGTCACAAATCCACCTACCCAATCATGCATAGTACCCAAGTGATGATGAATTCCTCCCTAAGTTCAATTACAATGTCAACCGGGACCCCCAAATTCTCCTATATCCATTGTCGTGCTCAATAGGACGTATTCGACGATTGAGTTAATTACTTACTAGGTCTCATAACCCTAATCATCAAACTCTATTAATTCTTGTTCCCTATAGGTTGCACTAATCTCCTACTCACTCTCGTGCAATATTCAATTAGTGATCCCAATTCAAGTTCTAAACGCGAATTGCCGACTAAGCCTCATCAACGTTAACAAGTCAACCATGCATGCATATGATCAACGCAATCAAATCAGAATTGGAAAACATCAATTGAGAAAAGCGGAGAAACATACATCACATGATCACTATACCGCCATGGGTGGCTTCATTGATCCCTTAGACGAGGGGATTAGCTCCTCATGCCCGTAACGACAAATGAACAATCGGAATTAACCACCATTGTAAAATAAAAGAAGAAAAGAAGGAGACGCAGCTCCAGAGTAACAAGAAATCGTCACAAACTGATCTCCAAAACAAGTGGTAAAACTAGGATTCAAGAGAGCTCCTTTTCTGATTCTGAAACAGCAATATATAGAGTTCTGATTCTGCGCGCGCTCGCGAGGCGAATAGCCTATCGTGATGCGAATATTAAAAATGGCGCGCTTTCGAATTGGACTCTCGCGAGGCGAGAGTATGTTGGTGAGGCGAGTCTTCAAACTTTAATCTGTCACAACCGTGACCTTCATCACGGCTAGGCCGTGATGGTCTCTGTCTTCCAGGGTCTTCAGGCTCTCGCGTGGCGAGACAGAATTGATGACTGTTGCTGTTTTGCTGATCTTCAGGCTCGCGAGGCGAGCATCCATTCGCAGGGCGAGTATCTCCAGAATGGCAATTTCCACTGTTTCTTGACTTTCCTTGACTCTCGGAGCTTCACTTCTAACCTGAAACAATAAAAAGAAACAAAAAGCGTAATTCTATTCAAAATAGACTAAAAACTACAAAAAATGCCTAGAACGAGTCAATATCTACTTAGGAACAAAACAAGGCCAAATTTGAGCGAAAACGAGATTGAACTCGAATAATTGGCACATAAACCTCAGTCTATCTAGTTATAAAACTAGATAAGCCAGAGGCTTATCATTCTTTCTCCCACCTAAGTTACCACCAGAAACACGAAATCGACGATCCTCGTTGTCACGCCACAAGTTACCAATTCCACCTTCAACCAAATCAATGATAAAACAAATTAATAAAACAAATCTAAATATGGACATGTGGTGCTAGGTTCGGCCAAGTCATCAAAATAAGGCTGGGGTTATTATCTTAATCCAATCTTTTAGATACTAGTTCCTAGAGTATTAACTAACATAAGTTAAGTGTTAAAAGTTAAAATTAAGAAACAAAATCCTCTAGCCCATTATGTTAGGATTTCGGCCATAAAGACTAAAATAAGCTAGAATTTTTTTTTTTGATTGCAAACTCTTGGATCTATAACCTAGAGACCTTGGCTAGCTTAGACAAGTCATTATTCAAGTAAAAATTGAAGAAAAACTCATTTACTCACACTTCTAGGGTTTTGGCTATATGAGTAGAAATTAGCTAGAAATTTCTTTTGATTGTACCCTCTTGGATAATCAATCTAGAGATCTCAAATAGTTTATAAACATCATCCAAGTTGACAATTGAATAAAAAACTCATCTAGCCTACATAGACATACATTCGGCCCACATAGAGAAATTGGGTTAGAAAATTTAGTTGGATTCAAACCCTTGTATTTAGATAATACAAGTACTAGAGAGCTTAAATCAAGCATTAGATTTCAAAGTTTGAACAAAAACACCAAACCCATTTTCAAAGGGGGTTTCAACCATGCTAAGAAAATAGGGGAAGTAAATTCTTTTGATTACGTGCTCCTAGATGATAAAAGTAGAAGTCATTTAGAGATCATACCAATTGGTTTCATATTAAAATAATTTTTCTATAATTTTCTAGAATTATTTGAAGTTCTATATCTAAGAATGAAAATTCATGAAAACTTGATGATCATGTCTTGGAAACAAGAAAATTAATGAAGAACATGATGTTTTTTGATCAAGAAGAGTAAGGTATACCTCTTAGATGTTGGAAAATTGAAAAGAATGGATCATGTCCTTCACAAATTTGCTTAAAGTGTTCTTGAGAAAAGTGAGAGGAAATGAAGAAAAGGAAGAACAAAGTGGTGAAGTGTGTGAGTGGGGAGGGCTGCATGCAAGTGAGGGATTAAGTGAGTGAGGAGTGTTTTAATTGGTTAAAATGAACCATTTTTAGGTTTATTTGATCAAGTTTAAGTTAGAAAATAATATAATAACTTAACTATAGTTAATAATAACTTCACTAGGGTTAATTAGTAATTATGGTGAACCATAGTTAGGTTTATTTGATCAGGGTTAAGTTAGAATATAATATAATAACTTAACTATAGGTAATAATAACTTCACTAGGGTTAATTAGTAATCATGGTTAAAAAATATGTAGCCAAGAATTCTTGGAAGGTGTGACTGATTTTAGACCACAAGAATTAACCTAACTTGCCTTAAGCATGGTTAAAATCTAACTAGAATAGGTTAGGTTAATCTTAGGGGTATTTTGGTCATCTCACCTAAAAAATCATAATTCCTAACATTAATTGCTTCATAAATTCTTGATAAGTCCTCCCATAGCTCAGCTCCTCAAATGTCTGGTTCCATCTCCGCAGTTCCGTTTTCGATCCCGTCGGTTTCCCGATTAGGGTTTTACGCTCGAACAAAAGCAAAATATTTCGTTTTCGATTGAAAATTTTCAAAATAACCAAATTCGTTGGAAAGATGTTTTAAACATAAACCGTTATATTCACGAGTCTAAATTAGGTTTTCTGATCATTAAAATCTTGCTGTCAGTGAAAACACCGACCGTTTTCCGTCCGAACTTTTACCAAAATTCGTCCGAATAAACCTAATATTTTATTTCTGATCAGAAATATGGAAAGTAGAATTCCTCATGGACAAAATATAAAAAATCTACAAATTTTCAGTTTCAGGTCAAATTAGGGTTTTCTGCCGGTATAAAATTATATTGTCAGTTAAAAAAAAACTCAGACCGGTTTCCGTCAGAGTTTTTAACTCAAATTTTAACCAGAGCTTCCTACCATAGAGTAGGTTCTAGATATGATTTTGTTTTCTCCAAAATCATTTATGAAGTCTCAGTTAAAAATATAAATTAATATATTTTTACCGTTAAAATAACATTATTAAAAACAAGCTGTTACATTACTACCTCGCTAAAAAAATAAATTCCGTCCTCGGAATTTACATGCCTCAGAAAAGATGTGGATATTGTTGTTGCATATCTGATTCACGTTCCCAAGTAGCATATCCAATAATTTCATCCCAGATGATCTTAACCAAAGGAATTTGTCTACCTCGAAGCTCCTTAATCTCTTTATCTGCTATCTTAACAGGTAAAGCCTCATACTCTAGATTCTCTCGCAGTTGTATAGACTCAGACTCAATAACACGTGAAGAATCAAGATAGTATTTTCTCAACCGAGAAACGTGAAAGACTTTATGAAGGTTAGCAAGGTTGGGTGGTAAAGCAATATGATAAGCTACTAGACCAATCCTCTAAAGGATGCGGAAAGGTCGATGAATCTAGGAGTAAATTTTCTAGTTTTGATAGCTCTGCCAATTCCGGTCTTCGGAGTGACTCTAAAAAACACGTGATCACACTCCTGGAATTCTAAAGGTCTCCTCCTCTTGTTACTGTAGCTCCTTTGCCTATCTTGTGCTTCCTTCATCTTTCCCCTTATCTTCTAGACTTATTCCGTAGTCTATTGCACCATATTTGGACCCAAGACTTGGTTTTCACCAATCTCATACCAACATAACGGGGTCCTACACTTCCTACCATACAAAGACTCATATGGTGCCATTCCAATACTACTGTGAAAACTATTGTTTTAAGTAAATTCAATCAGTGGCAAGAACTCATCCCAACAGCCAGTATGCTCTAACACATAGGTTCTCAAGAGATCTTCTAATGACTGAATTGTCCTCTCTGGCTATCCATCTGTCTGGGGATGGTAAGCAGAACTCATCCTCAACTTTGTCCCCAAGGCATTCACTAGTGCAATAGGTGTTTTTTACGTCAGTTAAAATTGATTTTTTACGTCAAAATACTGACCGATGTAAATACAGCTGACGTTAAAAGTTAAAATTTTAATGTCAGTTGAGAACCGACGTTAAATATAAAACTATTAACGTCGGTTCTTTAACACAACTGACGTTAATTTTGTCAAAATTAACGTTAGTTGTTTAAACAACTGACGTTAAACATAAAACTATTAACGTCAGTTCTTTAAGACAACGGACGTTAATTTTGTTAAAACTAACGTCAGTTGTTATAACGAAACTGACGTTAAAGGTTTTAATTTTAACGTCAGTTGTTTTACACAACTGACGTTAATAGTGTACTGTATATTTTATAAAATACTATTAACGTCAGTTGTTTGATACAACTGATGTTAATAGATTTTTTTTTAAATTCAGTTTTAAAATTCACTCCCCTCAGCTATCCCTACATTCAGTAAATATCCCAGTAACACAGAATATCACACACATTACAGAATTGCAAAGGAAAAATGGAACAATGATCCATATGTATGCTTGTTCAGAAACAATATATATTTATTAACATAGGTTATAACTCAAAATAAATACAGAAATAAAAATAAAAATAAATGTATACTAAGTTTAAACTACCTATATCAATATCCCTTCGTGATGATCATCACGAGTGGCATGTACATCGTCCACCTGTGTCTCCTCGATTATAGTACGCATGTTTGTTGAAAAAGAAGGAGTCTCAGGAATATCAAGATTTGAATCTTGATTTTCATCACTACCATTATACATGCTTTTTCCTTGGAGAACCACGGACAACCTTTTGTTAGAAGGATCAATGATGTAGAACACTTGTTTTTCTTGGGAAGCCATTATGAAAGGCTCATTTATATGACCTAACTTGTTGAGGTCTACCAATGTGAACCCCAATTCGTCGGTTTGTACACCACCGTTACTATCAATCCACTTACATTTAAAAACCGTCACCGTAAGCTTAGTGTAATCGAGCACCCAAATATCTTCAATATATCCAAAGTAAGGTGTCGGTGCTTTAACAGGTTTTGGGTCCATTGCACTAGAGAAGTACATTGATTCGGCCACGATCATAACCCCACTAATTTGCATGGTACTCTTGTTATCTTGTTCCTTTGTATAAAAGGAAAAGTTATTTATGTCATATCCGCTCCAACATATGACATTGAAGCTAGGCCCACGTGCTAGCCATCTTACGTCATCAGAAGCAGTACTACCATCCTTAAGCATTTCTTCCTTGAACCATGGTAAGAAAGTCTTGTTATGCATGTTCAACAACCACCTTTCGCTCATTCGAGGGTTTTCTTGATTGACTTTTCTTTTATGTTCAAATAAGAAAGGCTGACCACATTCGATGTTGTTCAATACACACAAATGTGCTTGAAGCACTTCCTCCCGATCCTTGATATTAATTCTTAAGCCATGTGTACCCTTACCTTGACATCTGATCTCATCATGCCGAGGCTTAGGAACCCCTATAGGATCCGTGTTATGAAGGTAGTCCAAACAAAACTCAATAGCTTCTTCTGCAACATACCTTTGAACAATAGATGCTTCCGGACGATGAGGATTCTTCACGTACCCTTTCAAGATCTTCATGTAGCGCTCAACTGGGTACATCCATCTCAGAAAAACCGGCCCACATAATCTAATCTCCCTCACCAAATGAACAATTAAGTGAACCGTTATGTCGAAAAAGGAAGGAGGAAAATACATCTCCAATTGGCACAAGATTGTAGCAGCCTCAACTTCCAAGTCATCCAACATACGGGGGTCAACGACTTTGCTACATCTAGAATTGAAGAATGAGCACAACCGAGTAATGGCATGTCTCACATTTTTTGGAGCAATACCACGAATAGAAATGGGCATAAGTTGTTGCATCAAGATGTGACAATCATGAGACTTTAAGCCAACCAATTTAAGATCACTAGAGACAAGCCTCTTCATATTTGAAGAGTAACCATGTGGAACTTTGATGCCCTGAAGACACCCGCAGAAACTTTGTCTCTCTTTTTTTGACAAAGTATGACATGCTGGCGGCAAATAAGTTCGCTTACCATCCTCAACAACTGGAGCTAACTGCTCTCGTATACCCATAGCAACAAGGTCGAGACGAGCATTCACACCATCCTTTGTCTTGCCCTGAATGTTGAGAAGCGTCCCGATCACACTATCACACACATTTTTCTCTACATGCATCACATCAATGCAGTGTCTGACATCAAGCTTGCGCCAGTATGGAAGATCAAAGAATATCGACATCTTCTTCCATATGTTTTTCTCAGCAGCTTTACCTTTCTTTTTGGACTTGCCGAATATAACATCGATGCCCTTTACCCTCTGATAAACCTGCTCTCCAATTAAGGCCGCCGACGCTTCTTCTGTCTCTTGGCATCCATTAAAAGCTTTTTTCATCTTACGATATGGGTGATCACGTCTAAGAAATCTCCGATGCCTAGGGTAAACCGTCTTATTTCCATGATGCAACTGAGTGTAGCATGTGCCTTCTTCACATATAAGGCATGCTTTATGCCCCTTGACACTATACCCGGACAAGTTACCGTATGCTGGAAAGTCGTTGATGGTGCAAAATAACATGGCACGAAGCTTGAAAGTCTCATGAGAATACCCATCAACTACATCAACACCTTCCACCCACAACATTTTCAAGTCTTCAATCAAGGGACCTAGATAAACATCTAAGTCATTTCCCGGTTGCTTTGGGCCCGAAATCATCATAGACAACATCATGTATTTGCGCTTCATGCACAATCAAGGGGGCATGTTGTAAATTACCAACAAAACAGGCCATTAACTATGAATACTACTCATGTTACCATAAGGATTCATTCCATCCGTAGCAAGTCCAAGCCTTAGGTTTCTTGGCTCATCGGCGAAATCCGGAAACATAGTATCGATATTCTTCCATTGCATAGAATCAACAGGATGACGAACCTTTCCATCACCTTTCCTCTCATCATTATGCCATGTAAGATTCTTCGCATCTTTTTCATTGGCAAACAATCGCTTGAACCTTGGAATTATTGGAAGATACCACAAAACCTTTGCAGGAGGACCCTTTTTTCTCACATCATCAAGATCATCATCATCATCACCACCCTTCACTTTGTATCGTGATAACCCACATTTAGGGAAATCGTGATTGTCTTCATGAACACCGGTGGACAATATGCAATCATTGGGGCATGCGTGTATCTTCTTATACTCCATACCCACAGGACACAATACCTTCTTGGCCTCATAGTTACGGCCAGGCAATGTGTTATCCTCCGGAAGCAAGTCTTTCAACACTTCAAGCAATTCCGTGAAGCTTTTATCGGTCCAACCATTTCTCGCCTTCACACAAACCAATTTTATCACCGCCGACAACCGTGTATTAGTAGTACACCCTAGATATAAAGGCTTATCCGCATCACCGCACAACCTATCATACACATGAGCTCGATGAAAAGATTCTTGTCCAATATCCCGGATCGTGTCTTCTACTCGATCATCCTCCATATCTACGTCAACGTCCTCACTTTGGGAGACACTTGCCGTACTACTCAACAACACACCACCATGCCATATCCATCTTGTATAACTCAAGCAAATCCCTTCACAAATCAAATGAGTACGTATATCCTTCACCGTACATTTCCTCGTATTCAAACACTTGACACAAGGACAACAGAACATTCCATTACTATTAGGAACAGTCCTTTGAGCAAATTCTATAAATTCTCCCACCCCCTTCAAATACTCAGCACTAGTGCGCTTACAAACCATCCAACTACGATCCATAACTAGATAGGTCCTGTAGATATACAAAACATATATTCAATATAAGGACAATACGGGAGATTGAAAACTATAGTTTTTGAAGATTTCCAAGCACTGGTCATGGCCTAGCAGTGATGTCCATCACGGCCGTAACGTGCCAACTGAACCAGACCATCACAGGCAGAACTGATCACGGCCTAGCCGTGATGAGCATCACGGCTGTGATAGATCAACCAGCAGAGCAACATGCACTCAAAACCAAAAATAGAGACATTCCAAACAACTCAAACTCACGATTTCAAGTTTCAACTACTGAGACTACAGTTTCAACATACACTCAAAACCAAAAATAAAAAAATGTGCCCTAAAGACTCACCAGAAATAGGTGCTCGCGTGGTGGTGGGGAGGGGAGCTCGAGTGGTGGCCAACGTTCGATGTGGTTACTGAGAGCAGAGGGACAAGGAGAGTTAGTGCGCGGGAAGGGGAAAGCGAGATGTCAAGTTATTGCAAAGAATGAATGGAAAGACAGAGTTAGGGTTAAGAGTGTACCTCACGGTGGTGGTGAAGAAGCCCTTGCGGTGGTTGCGGTGGAGATGAGCTCGTGATTAGGGCAGAGTGAGAGTGAAAGTGAGAGTGAGGGTTGAAGGTGAGGGTTGAGCATTATGAAAAGAGAAAAGAGACGTACAGAGCGAAGTGCAGAAGGCGCGCGGGTGTAAACCAAAATAAAACAACATTTGACATCAGTTTTTTGTAAAAACTGACGTTAAAGGTCATATATTTAACGTCAGTTGTCTTATGAAACTGACGTTAAAAGTGCATACGTTTATCCAAAAACATTAATTCCTTTGACTATTGATTTAATTGAAGTAAAAATCAAACTTTTAACGTCAGTTGTATTAAACAACCGACGTTAAAATAAATATTTTTTATTTTAAAATCACTTTTAACGTCAGTTGTTGAAGACAACTGACGTTAAAAGTGTATAAGTTTCTGCAAAAAAATTCATTCCTTTGACTACTGTGCTAACCCATGCACCTTGTAACTTAATCCTCTTAATGAGCATTAAGTTTATAGATAAGTTTTCAAGAAAATCATAGAGACTCTATGCTCTATATAAAGTGCCATTCTTCTGTATCAGTCTGTAAACACACCCTCTTCTTTTCCTCTATATTTCGTGCATTTTCTATTCCTTCACAATATGGATCTATCACATTTGAGACTTTTGTTATTTATTCCTATACCTAGACTTAAAGGTCTCTGTCTTAATGGTCAAAAAACTTCTGAGGTTGAGTAAATCACATAATATGACTCCCTCACTTTATTCCATCTCCTCCCCAAGTGATTGTGGATAAAGCACAGATGGAGCATCAAGGACTTCAAATGAGGGAGGGGATCGATGCATCCATTGGAGTTTCTGAGGACAGAACTGAGAAGAAATTGATGTTGAAGCAGAAACTTTTTAATATTTTAGTGCTATGTTGCAGAATTTTTTTATCTTTTAATCATGTAATTGTAACTTATGAATCGCTTCAATGAGATACGATTTGATTATACATATAACACTTTTATGTTAAGTGTTTATTTATTTTAATTTTCACAAGAATATGTTTACTAATTCAAGCTAATTAATCAAGATTGAAAATAAACTTGTTTAATATTTACACAAGTTCTTTACACAACTGACGTAAATAGTGATTTAATATTTATAAACTGCCACCACCTCATTTTTAACGTCAACTTAATTTATGACTGCCAAGTTCCCGTATATTACATTATTTCCAATATTCATTCTGCACGTTTATAATATATAGGATTATTTACGTCAGCTATTTATTATACTGAAGTAAAAATCACACTTGTAACGTCAGTTGTATAAAAAACTGTCGTTAAAAATAAATATTTTTTGTTTTAAAAACACTTTTAATGTCAGTTGTATTAAACAACTAACGTTAAAGGTGTATAAGTTTCTGCAAGAACATTCATTCCTTTGACTACTGTGCTACTTACCCATGCACCTTGTAACTTAATCCTCTTAATGAGCATTAAGTTTATAGATAAGTTTTCAAGAAAATCAGAATAGCTTAGTAACGTCATCCCCTACTCCTATAAATAGCTTCCTTCCATCCTTTTAATTTTCTACTTCACAATATGGCTCTGCCATGGAGATTAACTTCATCACTCTTTCTTCCTATTCCTAGACTCAAAGATCTTTGTCTTAATGGTCAAACAACTTCTGAGGTTGTGTAAATCACATAACATGGGTGATAAGATTATGTAAATCACATAATGTGAGTTGCTCACCTTATCATCTTTCCGGAGAATCGGCAGCTACTGCTCCAGAACCTCAGCTTTGGAAGTAAATGACTGTTCCAAGACCATTGCTGAAACAGATCGGGTGCACCCTTGCTCAGCCGCTCTGGAAAACTCAGTCGCTTGACTCTCCTCTCTTGCTCACCCGTGAAGGGAACAAAGCCTTAACAAATGTTTAGGATTTTAAATCCTTTCAATGTAACTTTTTATAGGATTTTAAACCCTTTCAATCTTCTGTATCAGTCTGTATTACACTTCATGAATGAGATCCGGTTTGGGTTATTGATTCAACTTATACTTCGCACATTTATTTTAGTTTTCAAAACAGAAACACAAAACATCAAAGCAATTGTGAAATTGAAACTTTGAGGAAGGCAATGCGGAAGGGTACGTATACTAGATAAAAAAATTATTAAAATAACCTTTAATGTCTGTTTATGAAAGAACAGAAGTTAAAAGTGAAGTGACTCACTTTTAACGTAAGTTCAATGAAGAACTGAAGTTAAAAGGTTCACTTTTAACGTCAGTTGTTTATTGAACCGACGTTAAAAGTGAGTCACTTCACTTTAACGTCAGTCCTTACAACAACTGACGTTAAAATTGAATTAATGAAGTATGATATTTACAAAACTGCCACCGCCCCCTTTTTAACGTCTAGCTTTTGATCAACTGACGTAAAATGTTCTCATATATTACATTATTTCCACTAGTGATTGTGCATCTGTCTCCAAAATCTAGATGTGAATCTAGGATCTCGATGGTACACCATGCAACCTAACAACTTCTTTGATCTAAATCTGGGTCGACTTCTCCAAACTATAACTCTCACCAATAGGTAAGAAGTGAGCACACTTCACCAACCTATCAATGATAACCCAAATCGCATCATGTCTCTCAGGAGTTCGTGGTAACCCTACCACAAAATATATAGTGATGCTATCCCATTTCCATTCTGGGATATCCAACGATTGTAATAACCCGATAGGCTTTTGATGTTCAATCTTAGCCTTCTGACACACCAGGCAAGATAAAACATACTCTGCTACATCTTTCTTCATTCTCGTCCACCGAAACATTTTCTTCAAATTTGATACATCTTAGTAGATCCAGGATGAAAACTCAACTTACTCTTATATGCTTCTTCTAATATCATTTTCCTAAGTTCTAAATCCTCTGACACACATATTCTATCCCTAAACCTCAGTACACCATCTGTTCCTCTACTAAACTCAAATCTTACCCTCATCTATACCTCTACTTATCTCATGTAGATATAGATCCTGAACTTTTTTATCCTTAAGATCTCTCATAAGTCACTACTAATAGTGATCATACCTAAGAAAATTTTATCATCAACCAACTCCATTCCTAAGTTCAAATCTCTGAACTGTTCCAGTAATTCTAACCACTACAAGAATAAGGTGAATTAGCGACGGAAATTTTGCGACGGTCTCAAAACCGTCGCTAATTTTATGTTTTGCGACGGCTTGGTAGAGGAAATTACTGACGGAAGTTCCGTCGCAAATCTGTCAGTAACGTTCCCGCCATTTTACGCGAAATGTTGGCGCCAATTTGCGACGGGCATGGCCGTCGCTAATGTGCGACGGATGGTAATTTTGCGACGGTCATTCACAGTTTGCGACGGAATCGTAATTTGCGACGGCCTAGCCGTCACTAATATTAAAAGGCCGTCGCTAATTTCCAATATGTAACTCGAACAGTTTTCTTCCTCCCTCAGTTGTCTTCTTCGACGCAAGGTTTCCCTCACAGCTCTGCAGTAGCCAGACCACCAAAAACGGCGAGTTTTCACTTCTTATTTCTACTTTGTTCATTTTTCTTTCAAAATATTACATTACCTTCCCTCATTTCTTCTTTCTAATTTGTTCACCTTCTCTTTACGATTTTGCAGGCGTAAAATACTAAGGATTGTTACTTCTGCTTCACAGTACAATTCAATAGCTCCGGAACAGGTATGAAATATTATTCATACAACAATATATATATCTGTGTGTAAAGATGTTGAGAGAAAGAGCTTATAGCAACTAACCATACTTATCACCAGCCTTGCTCTTAGACACTCTCTCTCGTAGGTATTCTATCATCTTATTGGCACCTTCAGATTCACATTCCTATATAAGGACTTTGATTTGTCAAAAAAAATTGAGCCATCACACTTGAGTAACCTAGCTCACTCATGGTATTAAGAAATTCAAAACTAAAAATTAAGCACCAAGAATATGTTAAAAATAATACTTCAATTGCAGCTAAGATACTAACCTCATAGTCATATCGAGAAAAAAAAAATTCGTCCATAAGTTGCCCAGTGCTCCTTCACAACATCAGATACGGAGATCAATTTCTCCCCTGGTTTCTTGTCTTTGTTGCGGTGTGCTATTATAGAAAGCCAAGCTAATACAGCCCTGTAATTGGAGGACAATGACATAAGACTGGCAATTACAATAATATGAAGACATATAGATGTTACTGTTTTCTAGTCTCAACAGTGAATTTCAGAATTCTGATAATTTCAAGATATATCAAAGTACCTAGCCCACAAAAATAGAATTCAATCAAATTATTATCACTTTTTCATAAACTTGTGTGTAAAGATGTTGGCTGATTATGAAGTTGTGAAACCTCTCCCCAATCTCTGGTGTTACCAGCTGTGGGCTACAGGAGAAGCCTTTTTTCGTTATTATTACCAGATTGGGAAATAAAATATTTCTTAGCAGAATTGTTCTTCTTTTATTTTCTTTTTTCAGTAAGATGTTTTTGTTGAGTCACATGTTCTATTATTTACCAAAAAGATGTTATATTGATTATTATATTAAATATAAAAAAGCAATTTTGTGTATTGCAGTAAAGTAATGCTAAGATGATTGAGCAGTTTTTATGTAACCTTTTTCAAACTCCAAAAATTATGAGCTCACCAACGATTTTTGGATCGTAGACCAAAAATTCTCTCCTTGAGGTAGCTCCATAGCTGAACTTCTAGAAGCTCAGCAATTTTTACATAAGCACAAATCCAACAGGCACAAGCAATTAAATAGTGCTAACACATTAAAATATAATAAATGGAACAGACAATATGCTCTTAGTTGTGCCATGTTGACATCTTTCATAACTTGGTAGGTTTCATTTTGTTTCCAATTTTACTTCATCTTCAACCTGTTTTTTCTCTCTCTTCAGCCCCACTTTCTCTCCTTCGACCCTTTATCGATTATTGGAGGAGTGACCATGGTCATCCGTGGGAGCTTTGTGTAATAGCAACGTGCTTTCCTCATTCTCTTTCCAACCAAAATAGTGGACTCTCGCTTTATATATATCTGTAATTTTACCAATTGGATTTTGTTTCATCTCTGTTATTTCAAGTATTCTACAGAATTTGTTTTTCATATTTGGTTTCTCCACACAAAAAAAAATTGAGATGGATTTATATTAGAGGGAAACAACTCTGCTTTGGGAGATTTAATGGATTGATTTTTTTATGTAGGAAACGTACATGTATGTGAAATTTAAGTGATTGTGAAGCTCTTTTCTTCTTATTTGAGTTGGTATGTGGATGTGCAATTGAGGAACATGTAGGAGGCATTCTCCTCACTGGCATGACACAACATCAATGTTAGTTGTTCCTTTTGTAGTAGAGAAAATAAATAGCAGTTTTTACCTAATCATGTAATAGACCTTGACAGATGGATCACATAGAAGGATATTAACTATTTTTTTTTTCTTTCTTTCCTCAACTAAATATAGTTAGAGTAAGATTTTCAATACAATAATGCATTGCCATTTATCATTCTCATCTATATTGAAGAAAAGTTTTTCAAATGGGGTTGATACTAATATATATTTTTCCTGATGACTTTGATCTTGAATTGGCTTGATATAGGAATACATGTAGTATGGTACTTCTGACTTTAAAGTACACCTATGATTTAGAAGATAAGGAAATAAGGATGGAATTATTTTTGGATGTTAGCATTATTTACTTCGGCCTTCGATTATTGGTATATAGTATGGTTAACTTGCATTTCTACAAAAATATTGTTACCAGTGTACTTTCCTCATTTCCCCCCCACTAAAATAAGCTTTCTAGTGGTCCCATTGAACTGCAGAATGTGTTTTGGATAGGGTATTTGGTAGAGTTGGTAAGTCAAATTATTGTTTGTCATTTTAATAACAAAAAAAAAAAGACAGGAAAAGAGAATGAAAGTGATTTCAATTATGAGCATTAGTCTACAAAGTGATATTTGAATGAACATTCTTGCTTACACATGGCGCTCTACTTGATTTTGAATTAAACCTAGAGGGTCTGTCAATTAATTTAGCACATGACTGCATGGTGAGACTTAACTTTGAAATGGTCATTTTAAGCAATTTTTGGATTCTCATGCTTTGTTTATATTTACATCATTTATAGCAATGACTTTAATGGTGCTACCTCTGCTACTTTACAAAGTAATGAGTTTAATAATAGACAGTGAATATTGTTATAAAAAAAAATTACTATGAAGGGCGATGTTTAATAAATGCTAATGCAAATATGCCTAAGTTCTCGATCGGATGCCATGAGCTTTATGACTACAATGTTTTATTAATTGTATGCATTTCTTTAGGTCTGTTATTTTCTTCTTTGATTATAGATGCAACTCGAGGCTTGTAGGTTGGTGGAAGTTATGATTTTTTATTATTTATAATGAGTGCAAGTAAATATAAGCAATATGTTATATCCAATCTTGTCTTAGGTTAGATCTTTTTGTTGTCAAGAGCTAATATTGTATTAATTTCTTAATTGTTGTTGTTGTCACTATGCTTCAAGAAAGTCTACTAATGAGAGGACGATTAAACTTAAGTGACCTATTTATAGATTAGAGACCGATGTTGATAAAATGTCATATGATGTGAACATGAATTGTATCCTTAAGCTATTGATATATGGTCCATGCACATGAATCTTTGTTTTGTGTTTGTCAAAATTCTTGGTTTGTGTTTGATAGGAATTTCTTGAGCCTGGTGAGAGAATTGGTTAGTTTTATGAGAGTATGGTAATTTGAAGCATGGGTTTTATGTCTGCTGATGTGTGCATCTCCTATGCTTCGTGGGCTCGCTAATGTCTATTGATCTTTGCTGATATCTTATTATTTTAAAACTAGTTTCAAGCTGGTTGCTTAGTTCTATATCTTGTTTGGTTGTGTTGGCTAGCTGTTTGGTTTTTGTTGTTGGTTTAAGTGGATATTGTCCTAAGTTATGTGCTTTTGTTGATGGGTTTTGGGAAATCCTTATACTCTCTTTATCTTGGGTATGATTTATAATGTGGACTTGTATATTGATGATATGCGGATTACATTTAATTTACAGATCCGTCTGTTATATTTCCATGTTGATAAATGCTATAATATGTATTTTATGGTTTGAACCTTTACATGAGCATCTTTGGATGAAGTAGGTGGGCATGTACGGTGTTTTGAGAACATGATGGTCGATGACCATGAACTAGTTCGAGAGTTAATTCTAGATTTTGCACGTGCCCTTATAATTCGAGGACGAATTCATTTTTAGGGGTAGAATATAATATCCGGCTATTTTAATTATTTACATTATAAGTTTTATTAAATTGAAAACCTCTATTCATATAAATGATATATAAGTTTTATTAAATTGAAAACCTCTATTCATATTTATATTTATGATTATATTCAATTTTCTGTTGGGCAGGTTCTTGATTTGTGAAAGTTATATACATTTCTAGTTGTGCTAGTGTTGCTCTCATTCTAATTGGTAAGTGATTTTAATTACTTTTTCCTTGTGGTTTAATGTAGTCTATTAAGTGGTTACTATTGATGCTGTCTTTGCTCTTTAAAAATGAACTATTATGTAACATTAACAAATAAGATAAATGAGGAAAAACATGAGCATGATAAGAATATTACCCAATCACCTATGCATGTAACCCGACAATTTTTTTATGCTTGTGCTATCGTTTATAAACTACACCATGATCTTTGTTTTTCCTTATTCACTATATGGTTAGTAGCTTGCAATAAACTATGTGATAAA
The DNA here is from genome assembly GCA_030762895.1 of Sophora flavescens. Taxonomy (NCBI): domain Eukaryota; kingdom Viridiplantae; phylum Streptophyta; class Magnoliopsida; order Fabales; family Fabaceae; genus Sophora; species Sophora flavescens. Next base: position 185,664,917 of record CM061063.1, on the reverse strand, counting down.
TTATATAGACAATGACTATCCTATTTGGTTTATTTTTCTTTCATTGCTATCAAACCATTGCTCGATTTAATGGCAATGCAAGTGTATGTTGTATTTTTTTTTATGATAAATAATGTGTGAATGTGATGCTCTCTTGAATATAACCGTTGAATTTAATTTTTGAAGAGGATACTTCCTCTATTTGGAATTTCATTATAGTTATCTTTTTTTTGGCGCAAATTCAGAGGATGGAATTTGTTCCTTTGAATCGTACTTGGATGTATGATAGGGTTTATCCGCGTAGAGGGGGGTTAAAACAATCTTTCTTAGATGGTGTTGAAGAATTTATTACCAAGGCAAGTCAGCAGGATACTTATAACAATGGGGGGTTGATTAGATGTCCTTGTATGAAGTGTGACTGCATCCGAATTAAGAATGTAGACGATGTGAGGGTCGACCTGTATAAAGTTGGGTTTAGGCCTAATTACTGGATTTGGACAAATCATGGAGAAGAAATGCCGCAATTTGATTTTGGCATTGACCGAATTGCAGGTGGTTCAAGTAGTGGTGCGAAGTTGGATATGGAGATCATATTGTTTCCATGGAGGAGATGGTGTGTGACGCTCTTATGATGTCCGGGTCGTTTGAGTCCAATAATACAGAAGATCCTCCTAATGCAGATGCACAAAAATTTTATAATCTCCAAACATAGGCAAATAAGCCATTGTGGGAAGGGTCCCCGACTCGGCGTTATCGATGTGTGTTCAATTGTTGTCTGCCAAGTCCAATTGGAGCATACCCGAGTTAGGCTTGGATTTCATTGCCAAAATGGTTTTGGCCGGGACGCCTTTCAAAGGAGGATTACCCAAGAATTATTATGATGCGAAGAGGTTAAGGTCCAAGTTAGGATTGGAGTCCAAGAGGATTGATTGTTGCAGAATGGGTGCATGCTCTTTTACGATAATGAATTCGACAAAAATGATGGCGCATTGGTTGAGTGCAGGTTTTGTCACGCACCAAGGTATCGTCGAGCAACGCAAGTAGAAGTAATCTAAAACCAGTCCGGTAAAGTCGATGTTCTACTTGTCAATCATTCCTAGATTACAGAGGATGTTTGCATCGATGCAGATCGCAGGAAAAATGACATGGCACCATGAGAATAGGAGGAATGCGGGAGTGTTACGCCATCCTTCGATGGTGAAGCATGGAAGCACTTTGATCGGGTGCATCCGGATTTTGCCGTTGATCCTCGTAATGTACGACTTGGGTTATGCTCGGATGGCTTTACCCCATATATCCAAGCCTCGGCATCACCTTATTCATGTTGGCCCGTTGTTGTTACCCCTTACAATCTTCCTCCCGAAATGTGTATGTCAAAGCCATATATGTTCTTGACTTGCACGATTCGGGTCCATCTAATCCAAAGGCAGGCATTGATGTATACTTGCAACCTTTGATTGATGATTTGAAGAGGTTGTGGAATGGTGTTATGACGCACGATATTTCTCGAAAACAAAATTTTAAAATGAAGGCAGCGTTGATGTGGACAATTAATGACTTCCCTGCGTATGGCATGTTGTCCGGTTGGGGGATGCATGGGAAGCTTGCATGCCCGCATTGTATGGAGCATACAAAGGCATTTACCTTAAAATACGTGGGGAAGTCGTCCTGGTTTGATTCCCATCGCAGGTTCTTACCGAACGATCATCAATTTAGAAGGAATAAGAATGCCTTCAAGAAGGGGGCTGTTGAAATGGATGGACCGCCTCCGAGGTTAACACGAGAACAAATTTGGATAAGAATCGGGGACTTGCCAAAAGTGGTGAAGTGGGGTTTCCAAATTAGATGGTTACTGGCAGTGGCATAATTGGACAAAGAGGAGTATTTTTGGGATCTTCCTTATTGGAAAGATAATTTATTGAGGCACAATCTTGATGTAATGCACATTGAAAAAAATTTCTTTGACAACATTTTCAACATTGTGATGAACGTGCATGGCAAGACCAAAGACAACGATAAGGCTAGAATGGACTTACGGTTATGCTTTGCAGAGACCGGATTTGGAGCCGAGACATCGGGGATAATGGGAAGATGTACAAGCCAAAGGCCAATTATACTTTGACTATCCAGGAAGCAAGGTTAGTTTGCCAATGGATAAAGGGGCTCGGGATGCCCGATGGTTATTCTTCTAACTTGGCAAGATGTGTTGGTGTTATAAAAGGCAAGTTGCATGGGATGAAAAGCCATGATTGTCATGTGTTTATGGAGTGCTTACTTCCTATCGCCTTGATTCGTTGCCCACCATGTTTTGAATGCCCTTACTGAAATAAGTCAATTCTTCAAGGACTTGTGTTCTGCAACTTTAAGGGAAGACGATTTGACCAGGATGGAACAAAACATTCCACTCATTTTGTGCAAGCTGGAGAGAATATTCCCCCCTGGCTTCTTTGATTCAATGGAGCATCTTCCGATTCATCTTGCATATGAAGCAAGACTTGGTGGTCCAGTTCAATATAGGTGGATGTATCCATTTGAAAGGTAATTTAAGTATCACAGTTATTGATCTTATTTCATGCATATTAGTTAATTAATAATAACCTCGTCATTTTTTAATAGATTCATGGGCGAGTCAAAACGATCGGTGAAAAATAAGGCTAGGGTTGAAGGTTCGATATGTGCGTCTTACTTACACCGTGAGACAATTCATTTCTGCTCTCATTATTTCAAACACATGGTTTTGTCTCCAACAACTAGAAGGAACGAAACGGAAAATGAAAGTGGAAGACTACCGGAACCTTATCAATTTTTTGTCTTCCGGTAGTCATTCAGGAAAGGAGTTGACACATTATTTAACGGAGGCAGAGTGGAACTCAGCTCATGTTCATGTATTGATCAATTGCGCCGAGGTTAAACCATACCATGAGTAAGTATGAGCTTATAATTTTTATTCCTTCGATAGCATATGTCAATTTTCATTGATGTTATCCATATATGTTCAGTTCATTCTTGTCTTCTCGTGATGCATCTGCTCGTACTCATGAAGATTTTCCAAAATGGTTTAAGCAACAAGTAAGTATCTCCCCATTTATCATTCTGTTATTCACTATAATGTATGCGGATAAAAACATATGTCGTTAAACTTTGTGAATAGGTTTACAATGAGGCACCTCTTGTCATTAATCAACATTTACGAAACTTGGCTGACGGTCCTCGACACAAGTCAAAGAATGGCACACATACTTCGTGAATGGGTACAAATTTCATACTCAATCATGAAGAGAAGACAAAACAACAATAAATAGTGGTGTTTACGTAAAGGGGTGAGCCAGGCGGAGTTGCATATGACTTTTATGGTGTCATACAACACATATATGAGTTGTCATATCGTTATTTAGACTACCCTAAGAGAATAGTGTTGTTTTATTGTAATTGGTTCGATCCATCTAGTAGAGGCACTAATTTGAATAAAAATATAATATTGTGGACATCCAAATGAGTAGAAGATATCATATGTTTGATCCGTTTATCATGGCACATAATGTGAGACAAGTATATTACGTTCCTTATCCAAGTAACTCAAACAGAAAAACGAGGTTGGTGTGTTGCAATCAAGACAAAACCAAGGGGTCGCATTGAAATAGATGTTTTGAGTTGGATGAGCCATATCAAACGAGATGAAATGTCACGTGCAAATGAGGTCATTGAAGTAGAACCAATCTCATGTTTACAAGACACACAAGTTGTAGGGGAAGAAGTGGATACCTCCAGCTTGACATCAAATCAAGTCATTCCGGATGAAGATGTTGAAGAAGCGAGAATCAACGAGAAGATGAAGAAGATGAAGATGGCTATGAATATGACACTAGCTCAAATTCTGACTAACAAATACTTTATTTATTTTAGTGATGTATTTTGTATTAGGTAGTATTGTCATTGTCATAACTTTAAGTTCATTATGATTAGCATCATTTTCCATTATTTACAAATGTGTGTTTGTGCTTACTTTAAGTTAATTATTATCACCATCATTTTCCATTATTTACAAATGTGTGTTTGTGCTTACTTTAAGTTAATTATTATCACCATAAATTTCCATTATTTGCAAATTTGTGTTTTGGTTACTTTTAATTAATTATTATTAGCATCATTTTTCACTATAGACATGGCTGATGGTAAGGGAAAGGGTAAGGCACCTGCTGGAGGGGCACGTCGTCGTGGTCGACCTCGCTTTGTGACACGGACGATCGATGACGGATTCGTGTCCCTCCCATCTACATCTGTTACACTACGCCCACCGCCCACACCCATGCCTCCACATGATATGGCACCGGCACCCCCACCTGTTGCTCCAGCCACTCGGTTCATGGACACCTCCATTGGGATCACGATGATGCCCACCCCGAGGATTCCGACTCAGACCCATGCAGACAATTCCAGACAACCAGATGCATCAGGGGTAGATTTACCCATGGACGGTGATCATCAGTCTCATGGTGATGACGAGGAGACTTATGGATATTCCTCGCCTATATCATCAGATGATGAGGAGATCGAGGTTATGTCAGATGGCCGAGTTATTGTTACCCCGACCGGTAAAGGGTAAGAAAGATCTCAAATATTGTTATTTTATTGTTGAGTGCAGATTTTATATGTATGTGTATTGATTGTTCTCATGTTCTATTGATAAGGTTCCTTCCGTCGAGAAAATCTGCAGTGGCCGTAACGTATGCGATTACATCTCGGTTTGATCGGGCCTGGAAGCATTGGAGTGAGCTTGAGGATCAGGATCGGGATCGATTCTTTGCGGCTTTTAAGGTATTTTGTACTTTTGAATTTACTTCCATTTTTTAGTTACTTTTAATGTTTCTTTAGTTTATTATTATCCTAAAAAATATTATATTCTCCTTATTTACAGGAGAAGGCTGCTTGGAGAGTAGAGCATTCCGCTGATGTAGAGATAATTTTTCATCAAAAAGCGAGCAAACGCCTCTCCGAGTTGTTGACTAGATATCGGAAAAAGGGACAGCGTCCAAAATGGTGTTTCCCACCCATTTGGGAGGAGCTATGTGCTTACTGGGCTACACCTGAATTTAAGAAAAAATCCGCCGTGCAAAGCTCAACGGGGCCTCGGAAAAGGGTGGGAGCTCGCTGCGGCGAGCATCGTGTCAGGAGCATGCTCGACGCCTTGTAAGTTCCAACATCATATTTTGTTAATTCATTAGATGTCTGGCTATTAAGGTAGTGTAACTTCAAATATGAACAAGTTTTTTTTGGTGCAGGCTAGGGAGCTTGGCCGTAGCGTCAAGCCGGTTGAGCTTCATGCCCGAACTCATACTAGGAAGGGTACCAGCGAGTATGTAGATGAGCGTTCTAGACGCACTCAGGTGATTTACATGTCTCTTTGTTGGAAATTATTTTTATTTTATATTTAATAATTATGGTCATTTTGTATGATTATGTGTATCAATTTTAATGACAGGAGGACTATCGTGATAAGTTATCTCGGAGTTCGGTCTCGAGCGAGCCTCATCTTCCCCTTCTTCCACCACACTTGACCCGGAGGTGGAAGCCCAATTGGAGTTGCAGGCATGGGTCGATGTTGTTTGGCGGTAAGAACAAGGGGTCATATATGGTATGGGAGACCTAGCCAGTAACTATCGACGCGGTGCTCCAGCATCTTCACTCCACAGAGTCGAGCATCGTCCAAGACTAGGCCTCGCCGATCTCATGAGTCTGCGCAGAGATGGTAAAGATGCGACGTAGAAACTGGCAGCTCAAGATGAGATCAATCGACTACTGCTTACTCAACAAACACAGATGATGGAGCAGATAGAGATAATGGCAGCTACAGAGAGAGCTCATGTTGCGTTTAGGAACCAAGCACCCTCACCCACGATCGCAGCGAGACCAACACCTTCACGGCACCCTCGCCACACCCCACCACCACCACCGTCCCGGCTGAGGGTCAAAGACATACCGGTGACGAGGATGATCAATCCTTTCTGATTTAGTTCTTTGGGGGCTATAGAGAGGGTTATTAGTTTTTTTGATATTATATTTTATTTTGTATGATACACTCTGTCAAAACAATTTGCTTTTATTTATGAATTTTATTTATTGTTTAAAATTATTATTCATTTATCATAATATAGTCTAAATTCTAATTAATATACAAAATAACTAATGTTTATATTAATTTTGAATTTTATATTAAATATTAAATAATTATTTAAAAATACTTTATATTTTAAATAATTAATTAATAAAAAATTACTTTATTAAATTATTTAGTTTTATAAAAATGTGTTGCAATTTGCGACGGCTATTCCGTCGCTAATTTACGTTGATTTGCGACGGTTAGGCCGTCGCTAATTTGTATAATTTGCGACGGCTATGCCGTCGCTAATTTCTCAAATTTTGCGACGGCTAAGCCGTAGCAAATCAACATAATTTAGCGACGGAATAAGCCGTCGCTAATTAGCGACGGTCATTTAAAAAACCGTCAGAAACCTTTTGCGACGACCTAACTTGTGACGGATTTATGGCCGTCGCAAATCCGTCAGAAACATGTGTTTTGCGACGGATTTAAGCTTTTTGCGACGGCCTTTGGCCCTCGCTAAATTCATTTTTTCTTGTAGTGAACTCTTTAACCATCATCTCGAATACATGCAATGATTTCCTACTCAAGGCATTCGCTACAACATTCGCCTTCCTAGGATGGTACAATAAATCAAACTCATAGTCTTTGATAAACTCCATCCATCTCCGCTGTCTCATATTCAACCATTTTGGTCGAAAAGATACTTTAGACTTTTATGATCACTGTACACATTAAACTTTGATCCACACAGAAAGTGTCACCATATCTTCAATGCGAACACTATGGCTGCTAACTCTAAATCATGAGTCGGATAATTCCTTTCATGAATTCTCAATTGTCGGGAATCATAAGCCACAACTCTTCCCTCTTGCATTAGAACACAACCTAGACTTTGGAAGCATCATAGTATACGTCAAACTGTCCTAACGGATCAGGTAAAGTCAACACAGGTGATGTAGTCAACCTATCCTTCAGCTTTTGGAAACTCTGCTCACACTTGTCTGTCCATACAAAAGCTATATTTTTCCTCGTCAACTGCATCATAGACAACGCAATCTTCGAGAAACCCTCTATAAACCTCCGATAGTATCCAGCTAACCCTAGAAAACTTTGTACTTCACTTACCAACTTATTCAGTTCCTACTTAAGAACTACCTCAACTTTATCTAGATCTACTACTATACCTTCTTTGTTAATCACATGTCCAAGAAATTGGACTTCTTCCATCCAATACTCACACGTGGAAAGTTTAGCATAAAGCTGCCTATCCCTCAAAACTTGCAGCACAACTCTCAAATGTTCCTCACGATCTTTCCATGTACAGGAATAGATAAGGATGTCGTCGATGAACACAACAACAAACTTATCGAGGAAAGGTCTAAAGATTCTGTTCATGTAATCCATGAACACTGCTTGAGCATTAGTTACCCCAAAAGGCATAACTAAATACTCATAATGCCCGTACCTTGTCCTGAGAGCTGTTTTAAGTATATCTTCCTTCCTTACTCTAATCTGATGGTATCCAGACCTCAAATCAATCTTAGAAAACACTGCTGCTCCTTTCAACTGATCCATCAGATCGTCTATCCTAGGCAACAAATATTTGTTCTTAATCGTCACTTTATTCAACTGCTTGTAATCCGTGCACAATCTCACACTTCCATCTTTCTTCTTAACAAACAACACCGGTGCTCCCCAAGATGAAACACTCAGTCTATTGAATTCTTTCCCTAACATGTCATCCAACTGTTTCTTTAAATCCGCCAATTCTATAGGTGACATCCGATAAGGCGCTATAGATATAGGTCCTATCCCCGGTACAAGATCTATGGTGAATTCCACTTCCCGATCTGGTGGCAAACCTGGAACATCGGGAGGGAAAACTTCAGGAAACTCTCTCACAATAGGCATAGAATCTCTACTAGGAGTCTCATTAGCTGCCACCGCGAACAACATCACGTACTGCCGAGAATCGTCACTCCTCTTGGATACTCGTTCATTGGCAGAGACTACACTAGAAGACTCAAGAAATGATAAGGTCTTACAAGAACAATCTAGCATTACATGGTTAGCCGAAAGCCAATCCATCCTAAGAATAACATCTATCTGTTGCATAGGCAACAGACATGGTGTATAATAAATGTCCTATTCTCAACAACTATAGGACACTGTAAACAAACAGACATAGTATTCAAACGATTACTAGTTTGAGTAGATACTGTAAGGGTATAAGGTAATTGAGAAATAGTTAATTTTAATTGATCCACACACTCATATGAAATAAATGATTACGTAGCGCCTGAGTCAAATAACACATACGAGAGTATACCAGCTATCAAACACATACCTTGTATAAGATCAGTAGATTGAGAGGACTCAGCTCCCCTCACGATAAACACTATTCCAGCGGCCTGAGGTCTTGCTCCCTGTCGTCCTGCTATTGTGACTCCTCTTCCAGCTCCACCTCTATTGCCTCCATTTTCTCTACCTGCAGCTACCGACTCTTGCATAGCCCGCTGTCTGCAATCTCGGGCCATATGACCTGGTTTCCCACAGTGAAAACAACTCGGTCGCTCCATGCAGTCTCTAAGGTAATGCGGTCCTCCACATCTGAAACAAGCTAAGCCTTGCTGCTGCTGACCCGCTCTAACCACTGGTGTTGGTAAAGGGGTCTGCCCTGGTCTAGCATATGGTTTCTGTCTCCATTGAGAGTTACCACCTCCTAGCCTCTGAAAACCCGATCGAGTAGGACCTCCACTCCTCGGTTGTTTCTGCTCATTAGCTAGCCTCTGATCTATACTTTCGATCACACTGCTTCTTTCCCTCAGCTCCGGGAAACTCTGGATATCGAGAGATACTATAGCCCTCTGGAGTTCATGTCGAAGTCCTTCCTCAAACCTTCTACATTGCCAATCTTCATCTAGAAATCTCTGATAAAATTCGGAATACTTAACCAGAGCCTCAAATCTTGATGCATAATCACCTACCGTCATGTTGCCTTGTTTGAGACTCGTGAATTCCCTCTCTTTCTCGTGTCGAACTAAATGTAGAAAATACTTCTCAAAAAAGCAGTCACTAAACAGCTGGCAGTTTATAAATCTGCCCTCGGCCTCCAGCAATCTTTGCTTGCCTCTCCACCAAGATTCTGCTCCTCCAGTTAACATGAAGGCAACATACGTCACTTTCCTATCCTCTCTGCAGCGCATGGTATCACATATCTTCTCGATCTCTTGTTCCCACCATTTTGCCTTCTCTAGATCATAATCTCCTAGGAATTGGGGTGGCTTCCCTTTCAGAAAAGTAGCCATTTCGGCATCCTCAGCTGCTGCAGCTCTCCTTTGATTTTGTTGTTCCTGTTGCTCTTTGTTCATTTGCAGCATCTTAGCATTCTGATGTGTTTGTAGTAACATGGAAGTAGCTATGTTTTTCATGGTATCTTGAGTCTCAGATGAATCTCCTCCACTTCCGGTATGATTATTTTCCACATTGTCAGCTCTGACAATTCTTTCTGGAGTTCTGTCACCACTATTGATCGAACGTCCTCTTCCACGAGCCATGATTGTGTAAAATAAATCATCCGCTATCATCGGTATGACATATAATACTACTTAGACAAGTATACAAATACTATATGCCATACTAATGTTAGTTATCACGTCAATTTCGGACACACTACCCATTTCTAAGCATAGTTAAAATCCGAAGTGGATTCAACTAGACCCGCCCAATAAAAACATCCTAAACCTCACAGTCCGATTAGAATCAAATTGTTCTGATACCACCAAATGAGACACCACATTGTGCCTCAGTGTATTTATTAAATTAAAACCTTATTAATTATTTACTTAATCACTCGCTTATCGTTGAAAATACGTAAAAATTAAAACTTAGTTAATAATCATATAACTTCTGAAACAAACAAAACACACCAACGTTATAATTCATAAATACACACATATTTATCCTTTATCTTACATAACACTATTTAGGGTATCATATCAGTAGGATCTCGCACAGGTACTTATTTATACAAACTGCTTATAACTAGCGGAAAATAAAATGTCTTATATGACTCACTGGCCCTAAATTTACTACACTATATTATTAGGATTTGTAGCCTGTCCTCCAGCATCAACTTCATACGGAGTTTCATCCAACTCCTCAGCAACATCCGTTTCATATAGGGTTCCATCCATCTCCTCAGCAACATATTCCTCAATCGGGTCTTCTAATGTAATAAAGTAGACATACCCAAAAATATACAGAAATATGGAGATAAGAAACAGTTCTATCATCATAAGCAGAAAAGATTCATAGCATATAATACAATAATACTCACAAACACACATCACTCATAATCTACAATCATCCTTACTTTACGATATCATCCTCTACCCTCTAACTCATGCAACAAAACCTTTATGCTGTCGTGGCCACCACTAATCTGTCACACATCCCTCATTAGAAATGTCGATCGGTCGTCCAAGTGACGTATTCCCAATGTCGGTGCACATTCTCATCCATAGTGAGAATTCTCATGCAAAGAAATGATACTATAGCAGACAAGATCGCAGTCGGTGCACACCCCGTTCTCTCTCTCATCTCTATCAAGGGTGCTCATGCATAGCAATGACACTATAGTTGCACAACTTAAATTGTAATTTGGAACGGTCCACAAGAACTTCGGACCTCATGTATCTCAAATACACGGTTATGAAAAATAATGCAACATATGATTCTCACTGGCTTGTATCAATACCAACCTAGTCCTCAAGCTTTCCTCATAACCTCCACTTACATTCTATATCACATCACTTCTAAAAATAATAGCTAGCCACCTCTAATTTATATTCAAGCTCTCACCCCAAACAAAATACCTCCGAGCAACATATATCTTTACTTAAAATCAACTAAGCAATTTATCAACCAGGCATATCAGGCATAACACAATAATCAATAGAATATTCACACACCAAAAGAACTGTCACATGCAATAGAATACCTCAACCAACATAACACAAATAATTTAATAATAATAATTCAAACATCCTCCGTATTATAAAAATAACTTAAGGCGATAAACCCACAATCCCCAAATCATCATTGGTATTACAGAAGAGCTTCTAATGTGATTTTGGTCTTATCGATTACTCGACTACTAGTAGGGTTTAGGTCGCCCTACACCATTATTATAAATTATATACTACTTATCAGTTCCGACGATGGAATGGTTCTTTCTCCCACCTAAGTTACCACCAGAAACACGAAATCGTCGATCCTCGTTGTCACGCCACAAGTTACCAATTCCACCTTCAACCAAATCAATGATAAAACAAATTAATCAAACAAATCTAAATATGGACATATGGTGCTAGGTTCGACCAAGTCATCAAAATAAGGCTAGGGTTATTTTCTTAATCCAATCTTTTAGATACTAGTTCCTAGAGTATTAACTAACATAAGTTAAGTGTTAAAAGTTAAAATTATGAAACAAAACACTCTAACCATTATGTTAGGGTTTCGGCCATAAGGGCTAAAATAGGCTAGAAATTGTTTTTGATTTCAAGCTCATGGATCTATAACCTAGAGACCTTAGATAGCTTAGACAAGTCATTATTCAAGTAAAAATTGAGGAAAAACTCACTTACTCACACTTCTAGGGTTTCTGCTATGAGTAGAAATTAGCTAGAAATTTCTTTTGATTGTAAACTCTTGGATATTCAATCTAGAGATCTCAAATAGTTTATAAACGTCATTATCCAAGTTAACAATTGAAGAAAAAACTCATCTATCCTACATAGACATGCATTCGGCCCACATAGAGAAATTAGGTTAGAAAATTTAGTTGGATTCAAGCTCTTGGATTTAGATAATATATACAAGTACTAGAGAGATCAAATCAAGTATTAGATTTCAAAGTTTGAACAAAAACACCAAGCCCATTTTCAAAGGGGGTTTCGGCCATGCTAAGAAAATAGGGGAAGATAATTGGTTTCATATTAAAATGATTTTTCTTCAATTTTCTAGAATTATTTGAAGTTCTAGATCTAAGAATGGAAATTCATGAAAATATGAAGATCATGGCTTGGGAACAAGAAAATTAATGAAGAACATGATGTTTATTGATCAAGAAGAGTAAGGTATACTTCTTAGATGTTGAAAAATTGAAATGAAAGGTTCAAGTCCTTCACAAATTTGCTTAAAGTGTTCTTGAGAAAAGTGAGAGAAAATGAAGAAAAGGAAGAACAAAGTGGTGAAGTGTGTGAGTGGGGAGGGCTTCCTGCAAATGAGGGAATAAGTGAGTGAAGAGTGTTTTAATTGGTTAAAATGAACCATAGTTAGGTTTATTTGATCAAGGTTAAGTTAGAAAAAAATATAATAACTTAACTATAGTTAATAATAACTTAACTAGGGTTAATTAGTAATCATGGTTAAAAAATATGTGGACAAGAATTCATGGAAGGTGTGGCTGATTTTAGATCACAAGAATTAACCTAACTTGCCTTAACCATGGTTAAAATCTATCTAGAATAGGTTAGGTTAAGCTTAGGGGTATTTTGGTCATCTCACCTAAAAACTCATAATTCCTAACATTAATTGCTTCATAAATTCTTAATGAGTCCTCCCATAGATCAACTCCTCAAATGTCTGGTTCTATCTCCGCAGTTCCATTTCCGATCCCGTCGGTTTCCTGATTAGGGTTTTACGCCCGAACAAAAGCATAATATTTCGTTTTCGATTGAAAATTTTCAAAATAACCAAACTCGTTGGAAACATGTTTTAAACATAAACCGTTTCGTTCAAGAGTCAAAATTAGGTTTTCTGATCATTAAAATCTATCTGTAAGAGAAAACACCGACCGTTTTCCGTTCGAACTTTTACGAAAATTCGTCCGAATAAACATAATATTTTATTTCTGATCAGAAATTTGGAAAGTAGAATTCCTTACGAACAAAATATAAAAAATCTACAAATTTTCAGTTTCAGGTCAAATTAGGGTTTTCTGCCGGTATAAAATTATATCGTCAGTTTAAAAAAAAATGCATACCGGTTTCCGGCTGAGTTTTAAACTCAAATTTTAACCAGAGCTTCCTACCATAGAGTAGGTTCTAGATATGATTTTGTTTTCTCGAAAATCATTTCCTAATTCTCAGATAAGAATATAAATAAATATATTTTTACCGTTAAGACATCATAATTGAAAACTGGCTGTTACAATCAGAGCCAGGTTCGAAAGGGTTGAGCATCTAACAAGTGCCGAGGGAGTACGATCCAACAAGAATGGGTCTAGAATGACAAGCAATCAACATACCTCCATTCTTTGATGTTAGTGATTATGACTACTGGAAAAAAAAGAGAGTGATGGCTTTTCTTGATGCACAAAATGTGGACATTTGGGAGTTGATTGAAACTGTCTATACTAAACCATGTGGTGACATTGGAGCTGCCATTCCCATAGATCAATGGACTCCTGAGCAAAGCACTACCTGATGTGTGCTATTACTAGATCTGAGCATGATAAAGTTCATTGCTACAACACAACTAAGGAAATATTGGATACTCTGGCCCTAGCTTATGAAGGGTCATCCCAAGTAAAGGACTCAAAGATAAGAATGCTGGTTCACCAGTATGAACTGGTCAAAATGAGTGAACATGAAACAATAGACCAAATGTTTGGATGATTCCAAACTATCATAAATGGTTTGAGATCTCTTTGAATGACATGAAAATAGAGAGCATGTAAGAAAAATCCTGAGAAATCTACACAAGCAGTGGAGACCTAAGGTCACATACATTCAAGAAGATAAAATCCTCAACACTCTCACTTTAGAATAGTTACTTGGATCCCTAAAGGTCCATCAACTTGAGCTAAATGAAGAAGAGTGTGCCAGATAAGGGAAGTCTGTTGCCCTAAAAGCCAAGAAGGCCAGCTCATCCAAAGTTATAAAGGCTGAAGAATCTTCTGATGAAGCAAGCCCTTTTAGCAGTGATGAAGGATCTAATGAAGATGAACTTTCTTTCATCTCCAGGAAGATTCAACATATGTAGAGAAATAAAGGCGGTTTTAGAAGGAAGCAGTTCAACAAAAAGTTCACAAGAGATAAATCTGACTCAAAGGACAAAGGTACTCCTTTGTGTTTCGAGTGCAAAAAGCCAGGTCATTTCAAAGATGACTGCCCTTATCTAAAGGACAAAAAGAAATTCTTCAGGAAGAAAGGTCTGATGGCAACATGGGAGGATCTAGATCTATCATCTTCTGGTGAGGAAGAAGAAGTTAAGGAAGAGGCAAACATCTGTCTCATGGCCAACACTTCTTCAAATTGTGACTATGCAGATGCTGAGGTAACAGAATTTGACTCATCTACTTTACAAGAAGCATTTGATAAGTTGTTAGGTAACTTGTAATTCTGTCGCTTGAATATAAGAGTCACAAAGAAATTTTTCTATGTTAACAAAAGAATATGATAGAGTCTGCATTTAAAAACAAGCTCTTGTTGATGAAAACAAGAAGCTAAAGTCTAAGAATGTTAGTCTAACTGACAAACTCGAAGTTGAGCCCAATGTCCCTTATGAAGTTGCAAGATTGAAACGAGATGTGACGTATCTGAAAGAAAGTCTGTCTAAGTTTATTGGAGGCTCAGAAAAATCGAATTTGATACTAAGGTACTCAAGATCACCTCATGACAAGTCTGGCTTAGGCTATGACAAAGAGAAGCATAATGCATCTCACAAGTTATCAAAGTCACATGCATATCACAAAGTGTTGTTTGTTAAGAAGAAGGAAGGGAGTGCAAGGCTTTGCATGGATTACATGCAGTTGAACAAGGTGATGATCAAGAATAAGTATCCGTTTCTTAGGATAAGATGATTTGATGGATTAGTTAAAGGGAGCTGCAGTGTTTTCAAAAATTAACTTAAGGTTTGGGTATCATCAAATTTGGGTGAAGAAGGAGGATATACGTAAGATGGCTTTCAGAACGAGGTACGGACACCATGAGTACGTAGTTATACCTTTTGGCGTGACTAATGCTCCAACAGTGTTTATGGATTATATGAACATAATATTTAGACCTTTCCTCGATAAATTTGTTGTTGTATTTATAGATGATATTCTTATCTATTCCCATTCATGGTAAGAGCATGAGGAGCATCTGAGGATAGTGTTACTTTGGATGGAGGATGTTCAGTTCTCGGGGCATGTGATTAACAAGGAAGGAATATCAGTAGGTCCGGCTAAAGTTGAGGCATTGCTTAAGTGGGAGAGGCCTAAGTCAGTGAGTAAGGTGAGAAGTTTCATTGGACTAGATGGATATTATCGGAGGTTCATAGAGGGTTTCTCGAAGATTGCATTGCCTATGACATAGTTGACGAGAAAGGGTAAAACTTTTTTTTGGACGGAGAAGTGTGAGAAGAGTTTTCAGGAGCTGAAGGAAAGGTTGACCACATCACCAGTGCTGACTTTACCAGATCCGTTAGGATAATTTGACATGTATTATGATGTGTCATACCAAGGTTTGGGTTGTGTTCTGATGTAGTAGGGAAGAGTCATGGCTTATACCTCTCGTTAGTTAAGAGTTCATGAGAGAAACTATCCGACCCATGATTTAGAATTCGCAGCCATAGTGTTCGCATTGAAGATATGGCGACACTATCTCTATGGGGCTAAGTTTAATGTTTACAGTGACCATATAAGTTTGAAGTATCTGTTCGATCAGAAGGAGTTGAACATGAGGAAAAGAAGGTGGATGAAGTTTATCGAGGATTATGCATTTGAGTTGCAGTACCATCCTAGGAAGGTGAATGTTGTAGTGGATGCGTTGAGTAGGAAGTCTTTGCATGTGTCTGCGATGATGGTAAAGGAGATGGAGTTGATTGTGAAATTCAGAGATCTAAACCTAGGTATGGAGTTGGTTCAGGATAAGATTTGCTTAGGTATGGTCACCATCAGTAGTGAGTTTTCGAAAGATCAGTATATGCAGGAGGTAAGTAGAGGTATAGATGAGGGTAAGGTTTCAGAGTTCCGTAGAGGGTCATACGATGTGTTGAGGTTTAGAGACTGGATATGTGTGCCAGAGGACTTATAGCTTAGGAAGATGATCTTGGAAGATGCACATAAGAGTAATATTAGTTTTCACCCAGGAGCCACAAAGATGTAAAGATGTATCTGGATTTGAAGAAGATGTTTTGGTGGACGAGGATAAAGAAAGAGGTAGCAGAGTATGTTCTGTTTTGCTTGGTGTGTCAGAAGGCTAAAATAGAACATAAGAAGCCTGCTGGTTTGTTAGTCTTTGGATATCCCAGAGTGAAAGTGGGATAGCATAGCCATGGATTTTGTGGTTGGGCTACCACGAACTCCGAAGAGGCATGATGCGATTTGGGTTATCATCGATAGGTTAACAAAGTGTGCTCACTTCTTACCTATTGGTGAGAGTTATAGTTTGGAGAGGTCAACCCAGATCTACATCAAAGAAGTAGTCAGGTTACATGGTGTACCACTAAGCATTGTCTACGACCGATATCTTAGATTCACATCTAGATTTTGGAGACAGTTGCACAGTGTTTTGGGAACGAAGTTAAGGATGAGTTCTTCTTATGATCCCCCGATAGATGGAAAGTCAGAGATGGCGATTCAGTCATTGGAGGATCTCTTGAGAGCTTGTGTGTTGGAGCATACGACAGTTGGGATGAGTTCTTGCCTTTGATTGAGTTTACCAACAATAACAGTTTCCATAGCAGTATCGGGATGGTACCATACAAGGCTTTATATGCCAGAAAGTACAGGACTCCGTTGTGTTGGTATGAGACTGGTGAGAGCCAAGTGTTGGGTCCTGATGTGGTGCAATAGACGACAAAACAGGTTAGGAAGATAAGGGAAAAGATGAAGGAAGCACAGGATAAGCAGAAAAGCTATAGTAATAAGAGGAGGAGACCCTTATAGTTCTAGGAGGGTGATCACGTGTTTTTGAGATTCACTCCGAAAACTTGAATTGGTAGAGCTATCAAGTCTATAAAGCTTACTCCCAGATTCATTGGACCTTTCCAGATTCTTCGACGAGTTGGTCCAGTAGCCTATCATATTGCCTTACCAACTAACGTTTCTAACCTTCATGGCGTTTTTCACGTCTCACAATTGAGGAAATATTATCCTCATCCTTCGTCTGTACTTGAGCCTGAAACAATACAACTGCGAGAGAATCTAGAATATGATGCTTTACCGGTAAGGATTGCAGATAGAAGGATTAACGAGCTTCGCGGTAGATAGATTCCTTGGGTTAAGGTCATATGGGATGATATTACCTGAGATGCTACATGGGAGCATGAGGCAGATATGCAGTAACAATATCCACATCTGTTCTGAGGTACGTAAATTTCGAGGATGGAATTTCTTTTAAGGGGGTAGTAATGTAACATCCTATTTTTAGCACTTAAAAATTAGATATCTTAATAAGGTTTGGATGAGGTTTAGATAAATGAGGGTTAGAAAAATCAAAACCATTTAAGAATCCAAACACATATGCAAGTTTAGAATAAAATTCAAACACCTCAAAATTTTCAATAGGCAAGCACCTCAATCAGGCACCTCAAAACCCCCTATCGGAAGCACGTCAATTTAAATCCTTAATTAAGATGGTTTATCATTAACCAAATTATAAGATAATTAGTCGTATAAGTAGATATTAATCATATATAACTAATTATGATCAATATACTAAAATTTTACTAATCATGATTAAGTAATACTAATCTTTATTAATTGACTAATTAAGGCATTAACCTTGGTTAAAATAATAAAACTATGCCTTCCTCTTTAGGATAGTTGCACGGCTATATCTAGGAGTAGAATGCCAATTCCTCCTTGTAAGTGACACCTCCTACTTGGTAAAAGATGACAAAATTTGGAATGTTGACACCTCCTACTTAAAAATGTTTCCACCTAGTATGCTTTCTTACGTGAGATAACTTCAATCAATTTAGTTGGTCAACACAAATAAAGCAAGGTATACGGTAAAAAAAAAAAAAAAAAGAAGGCAACAAGATATAAATGAACCTAAGTATTTTGTCTTGTACAAAGCAAGGTTGGATAAGTATGCCCAAGTAATCTATGAGTGCCTCTTACACTAGGTTTGCTTAGTCATTTTTTTCTAGCTTTGCTTACTCATTCTCTAGCTTTGCTTAGTCAGATAGTGGGTGCAAGAATACAAGTTACTTTGCTATGAAGGAAGCATTAGTTTAATTTAATTTTACACTAAGTTACGACACATGAAAGAGTAGAAAGTTGGCTATCTATATCCTAAGACCCCAAAGGCTAAAATCATCTTAAATCACTCCAAAATTTGTCCATGCTTTATTAGTTTAAGGAATCACATGGTTCTTTGAAGTTTAATCACTTCAAAACTAGCTACCCGTATTTATTTCTCAAAAACATCTAATCTTACTTGCTTTAGTCCCAACATGTCCATCATCTTCTTCCCTTGCCAAGATAGAACACAAAGAGTGAGTGAGAGGCAGAGAGGTTAGTGATGAGAGTAAAACTTTCGGAGCTCAGTGTAACCTAATCGATCATCGTATCACGAAACCGACTACACCGTTGAGATCGTAGCAACGTTATCTTCTTAACCATACCTTCATTTTCTTGTTAGGGCTAAGGTAAGCCTATATTCTTTTTATGCAGACATACCATCGGTGATGGTTTGAGGTTTTCTCATAGCTCGGTTATCGGTTTTACGTTCCGTCTTTGTATTAGGGTTACCCGTGACGTATGCTACGTGTACATGTGTTCAGGTGAATTTTTGGAGCACCAGAGGTGCCAGTACCGAGCATGGCAGAATCTAGAGGAGAAGGAGGAGCTTGTTTCGTGGTCCCGGAGCTAGCTACATACAACTCAGGTGGGAGAAAGAAGCCACCTATCATCGGAAATGGCTAAGTTGTATATTTTATGATAATGGCGTAGGGCGACTCAAACCCTACTAGTGAGCCAGTAATCGAAAATGTCAATATCACATTGGCGACTACTTGTTACTACCAATGATGATATGGGGATTGTAGGTCTATCGCTGTTAGGTTAAATTTGTGATATTTGAGGTTGCATTATTTTACCCGTTGAGCTACATGCTATGTGATGTTTGTGTTAATATGCTATATCTGGTTAATTTTGATTATTTATGTATTTTATTATTATTGATAACGTGATTTGTGATAATATGCGATATTTACCCGTATGTGCTTAGTTGGCTTCTAGGTATTGATATTTGATATTTTTGAGAGATGGATGTTGGTGAGTGTACTACATGAGACTTAGTTGCGCCTAACCTAATTAAATAATATTTTATTCATGATGAATTTATGTGATGTGACTTGAGGTATGATATGAGATGAGGATGTAAGGTTGAGGTACTAGGTTAATCCCCCATACGAGTCGGTGAGACTCATATAGATGTATGGTGTTATTCATAGCCGTGTTGGTGGAACACACGAGGTCAGAGTATCCGACTATAGATACCGGATTCACGGGTGAGTGCCCTCACACTGAGGTTTTACGTAAGACTACTGTGATAATCTTGTAATCTTTGATGAGCCATCCCGTATACTAACGGTAATTGGGATACGATTATACATTGTGCAGCTATTCCCTAACGCGATTTGAGAAATAGTTTCATTCTTTGAATGAGCACCCTAATGAGCCGTCACCGGCGTTTATGGAGGAGCTGCTTGGATGACTGACTAATATCCCTAATCAGACGAGGGATGTGTGACAGGATTATATGTGTTGTTATTTATATGTGTTTATTATTTATACAGGATTATATGTGTTTATTTATATGGTAGATGATGATAATATATTTCGAGGATGGTTGTTATTTATATGTGTTTATTATGTGATGTCTTTGTGCTATTTTGTATATGTACCATGTAACATTTTCCACTTATGATGATAGCTAGTTTCTTATCTCCCTATCCCTTTGTGTGTATGTTTTATTTATGTGATCGTTATGAGAAGACCTTACGAAGGAGCCAGCTGTTGAGGAGCTTTATGGGACCCTTTATGATCCAGATGCTGGAGGATGAGCCGTGGATCCTAGCGGTAGAGTTTAGTGTCTATGGCCAGTGTGTCTTTTTGAGGGTTGTTGTATTTTCAGTCTTTTTCATCAGTTTGTACTAATGGGGCCTACCATGGTGGTACCCTAGACATATGTTGTACCCTTATGTTTATATGTATATATGGTTTGCTGTTATATGTTTATATCCTTTATATTTAAAGTTTTTAATATCTCCGTCTTCCGTTATATATAAGTTTAACGTCTATATCACAATTAAGGTTAGTTAATTAGGTTTTTCTTTAGTGGGACATCGGGTTGTCTCAATACCTATTGCAGATTTGCATAACAACAGGAAAGAAACGCCTATCTTGGTACTTGTGTTGGTCGTGGAAACCATAACCCAAGAGAGGGGTGAATTGGGTTTTAAATAAAAACGAAATCTTTTGCAATAAAAAAAAACCCTTTTCAAAGTGAAAGCAAAATTTGAAGCATATAAATAATGATTTTCAAATTAAAGCGCTTGAGAAAATAAACAACTTGAAATTAAAGTATGATAAGGTAAAGTGTATATATTGTAAATGGCAGAAACGTAAAGAGATAGAGAAAGAAGATGAACGCGATGATATATCCTGGTTTGGCCACATTCTACCCACGTGGCCTACGTCCAGTCCCTAAGGCAATACCACTAAGGGTTTCCAATCAACTCTAGTTTTTAAATAGGATCAACTAGAAACTTTACAATAGAGAGCACTCCTCACAGACCAGGGATATCACCTCCCCCTGTGAAAGAGCTTCAAACAATAACACTAGTGGAAAATATACATTAGACGGTAAAGGTTTACGTCAGTTAACCAAAAACTAGACGTTAAAAAGGGGGCGGTGGCAGTTTTGTAAATATCAGACTTCATTAATTCACTGTTAACGTCAGTTGTTTTAAGGACTGACGTTAAAAGTGAGGCGGTGGCAGTTTTGTAAATATTAAATCACTATTTGCGTCAGTTGTTTAATGAACTGACGTTAAATAACACTTTTAACGTCAGTTGTTTATAAAACTGATGTTAGAAGTGTGATTTTTACTTCAGTTAAATAAATAACTGACGTAAATAATCAACTCATTCCTATCTTTCTTTCGTTGTCATCTCCCTGTTGTCACTCTTAACGCAGATCATCACTCCATATATAGTGCAGTTTATTTCTAATCTTTTTTTAAAAAAAGTTTATTTTTAATCTTAATTAATTAGCTTGAATTAGTAAACAAATTCTCGTGCAAATTAAAATAAATAAACACTTAACATAAAACAAGTTATATATGTATAATCAAATCGTATCTCATTGAAGCGATTCATAAGTTACAATTACATGATTAAAAGATAAAAAATTTCCGCAAGATAGCACTAAAATATAAAAAAGTTTCTGCTTCAACATCATTTTCTTCTCAGTCCTGTCCTCAGAAACTCCGATATTGAATGCATCTCTTCCCTTACTTGAAGTCCTTGATGCTCCATCTGAATCCACAGTCAATTTGGAGCCAAAGCAGAGTGAAGGGTGCACTCGATCTGTTCAAAGCAATATTCTTGGAACAGCCACTTGGTTCCAAAGCTGAGGTTTTGGAACTGTAGCTGCTGATTCTCCAGAAGGATGATGGTGTGTGCAATTCACATAATGCGATTTACACACCCTTATCATCCATGTAATGTGATTTACTCAAACTCAGAAGTTGTTTGACCATTAAGACAGAGACCTTTAAGTCTAGCTATAGGAAGAAAGAGTGATGAAGTTAATCTCCATGGCAGAGCCATATTGTGAAGCAGAAAAATTAAAGGAAGGAAGGAAGCTATTTATAGGAGTAGGGGATGAAGTTACTAGGCGTCGTAAGTTGCTAAAAAATTAAATTGATCATTAAGAGCATTAGGTTCCAAGGCGCATTGGGATTTGGCAATCATATATTATAAACGTGCAGAAAAGAAAACGCCCGAAGGAATAGGAAGAAACAGACCTTTAAGTCTAGGTATAAACTTAGTGCTCATAAAGAGGATTATAGGTTACAATGTACATAGGTAAGTAGCACAGCAGTAATGGGTAATTTAGTATCAGAGTAGTCAAAGGAATGAATGCTTTTGCAGAAACTTATACACTTTTAACGTCTGTTGTTGAATAAAACTGACGTTAAAAGTTTTTAAAATAAAAAATATTTATTTTTAACGTCAGTTGTTTATACAATTGACGTTAAAAGTGTGATCTTTACTTCAGTTAAATAAATAGTTGACGTAAATAATCCTATGTCCCTATATGCCCTGTTGTCACTCTTAACACAGGTCTCAGAGCCATTTTGTGAGGTTAAAAGTATTTTTTTTTAAAAAAATATTAATATTTAACGTTAGTTGTTTAATACAACTGACGTTAAACAATTACTTTTAACGTCAGTTGTTTAATAAAACTGACGTTAAATGTTGTTTTATTTTTTGCTTTTTGATTATAACGTTTACACCCGCGCGCCTTCTGAACTTCGCTCTGTACGTACGTCTCTTTTCTATTTTCATCACGCTCCACCGCAACCACCGCGAGGGCTTCTTTGCCACCACCGTGAGGTACACTATTAACTCTAACTCTGTCTTTCCATTCATTCTTTGCAATAACTTGACATCTCTCTTTCCCCTTCCCGCGCACTAACTCTCCTTGTCCCTCTGCTTTCAGTAACCACATCGAACGTTGGCCACCACTCGAGCGATTCCTCCTAACCACCACGCGAGCACCTATTTCTGGTGAGTATTTAGGGCACATTTTTGTATTTTTGGTTTTGAGTGTATGTTGAAACTGTAGTCTCAGTAGTTGAAACTTGAAATCGTGAGTTTGAGTTGTTTGGAATGTACGTCTCTATTTTTGGTTTTGAGTGCATGTTGCTCTGCTGGTTGATCTGTCACGGCCGTGATGCTCATCACGGCTAGGCCGTGATCAGTTCTGCCTGTGATGGCATGGTCTGGTTCGCTTGGCACGTTCATCGTCGTGATGGACATCACTGCCAGGCCGTGACCAGTGCTTGGCAATCTTCAAAAACTATAGTTTTCAATCTCCCGTATTGTCCTTATATTGGATATATGTTTTGTATATCTACAGGACCTATCTAGTTATGGATTGTAGTTGGATGGTTTGTAAGCGTACTAGTGCTGAGTATTTGAAGGGGGTGGGAGAATTTATAGAATTTGCTCAAAGGAATGTTCCTAATAGTAATGGAATGTTCTGTTGTCCTTGTGTCAAGTGTTTGAATACGAGGAAATGTACGGTGAAGGATATACGTACTCATTTGATTTGTGAAGGGATTTGCTTGAGTTATACAAGATGGATATGGCATGGTGATGTGTTGTTGAGTAGTACGGCGGGTGTCTCCCAAAGTGAGGACGTTGATGTAGATATGGAGAATGATCGAGTAGAGGACATGATCCGTGATATTGGACAAGAATCTTTTCATCGAGCTCATGTGTATGATAGGTTGTGCGGTGATGCGGATAAGCCTTTATATCCAGGGTGTACTACTCATACACGGTTGTCGGCGGTGCTAAAATTGGTTTGTGTGAAGGCGAGAAATGGTTGGACCGATAAAAGCTTCACGGAATTGCTTGAAGTGTTGAAAGACTTGCTTCGGAAGGACAACACATTGCCTGACCGTAACTATGAGGCCAAGAAGGTATTGTGTCCTATGGGTATGGAGTATAAGAAGATACACGCATGCCCCAATGATTGCATATTGTACACCGGTGTTTATGAAGACAATCACGATTGCCCCAAATGTGGGTTATCACGATACAAAGGGAAGGGCAAGTCCAAAAAGAAAGGTATATCTGCTGAGAAAAACATATGGAAGAAGAGGTCGATATTCTTTGATCTTCCATACTGGCGCAAGCTTGATGTCAGACACTGCATTGATGTGATGCATGTGGAGAAAAATGTGTGTGATAGTGTGATCGGGACGCTTCTCAACATTCAGGGCAAGACAAAGGATGGTGTGAATGCTCGTCTCGACCTCGTTGCTATGGGTATACGAGAGCAGTTAGCTCCAGTTGTTGAGGATGGTAAGCGGACTTATTTGCCGCCAGCATGTCATACTTTGTCAAAAAAAGAGAGACAAAGTTTCTGCGGGTGTCTTCAGGGCATCAAAGTTCCACATGGTTACTCTTCAAATATGAAGAGGCTTGTATCTAGTGATCTTAAATTGGTTGGCTTGAAGTCTCATGATTGTCACATCTTGATGCAACAACTTCTGCCCGTTGCTATTCGTGGTATTGCTACAAAAAATGTGAGACATGCCATTTCTCGGTTGTGATCATTCTTCAATTCTATATGTAGCAAAGTCGTTGACCCCCGTATGTTGGATGACTTGGAAGTTGAGGCTGCTACAATCTTGTGCCAATTGGAGATGTATTTTCCTCCTTCCTTTTTCGACATAATGGTTCACTTAATTGTTCATTTGGTGAGGGAGATTAGATTATGTGGGCCGGTTTTTCTAAGATGGATGTACCCAGTTGAGCGCTACATGAAGATCTTGAAAGGGTACGTGAAGAATCCTCATCGTCCGGAAGCATCTATTGTTCAAAGGTATGTTGCAAAAGAAGCTATTGAGTTTTATTCGGACTACCTTCATAACACGGATCCTATAGGGGTTCCTAAGCCTCGGCATGATGAGATCAGATGTCAAGGTAAGGGTACACATGGCTTAAGAATTAATAGGAAGGATCGAGAGGAAGTGCTTCAAGCACATTTATATGTATTGAACAACATCGAATGTGTTCAGCCTTTCTTATTTGAACATAAAAGAAAAGTCAATCAAGAAAACCCTCGAATGAGCGAAAGGTGGTTGTTGAACAAGCATAACAAGACTTTCTTACCATGGTTCAAGGAAGAAATGCTTAAGGATGGTAATCTTTCTCGATGACGTAAAATGGCTAGCACGTGGGCCTAACTTCAACGTCATATGTTGGAGCGGATACGACATAAATAACTTTTCCTTTTATACAAAGGAACAAGATAACAAGAGTACCATGCAAAATAGTGGGGTTATGATCGTGGCCGAAGAAATGTACTTCTCTAGTGCAAAGGACACAAAACCCGTTACAGCACCGATACCTTACTTTGGATATATTGAAGATATTTGGGTGCTCGATTACACTAAGCTTACGGTGCCGATATTTAAATGTAAGTGGGTTGATAGTAACGGTGGTGTACAAAACGACGAATTGGGGTTCACATTGGTAGACCTCAACAAGTTAGGTCATATAAGTGAGCCTTTCATAATGGCTTCCCAAGCAAAACAAGTGTTCTACATCACTGATCCTTCTAACAAAAGGTTGTCCGTGGTTCTCCAAGGAAAAAGCATGTATAATGGTAGTGATGAAAATGAAGATTCAAATCTTGATATTCCTGAGACTCCTTCTTTTTCAACAAACATGCCTACTATAATCGAGGAGACACAGGTGGACGATGTACATGCCACTCGTGATGATCATCACGAAGGGATATTGATATAGGTAGTTTAAACTTAGTATACATTTATTTTTATTTTTATTTATGTATTTATTTTGAGTTATAACCTATGTTAATAAATATATATTGTTTCTGAATACATATATATGGATCATTATTCCATTTTTCCTTTGCAATTCTGTAATGTGTGTGATATTGTGTTACTTGGATATTTACTGAATGCAGGGATGGCTGAGGGGAGTGATATTTTAAAACTGAATTTAAAAAAAAATACTATTAACGTCAGTTTTATCATACAACTGACGTTAATAGTATTTTATAAAATATACAATACACTATTAACGTCAGTTGTTTATTACAACTGACGTTAAAATTAAGACCTTTAACGTCAGTTCTTGATAACAATTGACGTTAGTTTTAACAAAATTAACGTCAGTTTTATTTAAAGAACTGACGTTAATTTTGACAAAATTAACATCAGTTGTGTTAAAGAATTGACGTTAATAGTGTTATATTTAACGTCAGTTCTCAACTGACGTTAAAAGTTTAACTTTTAACGTCAGCTGTATTTACGTCAGTCAGTATTCTGACATAAAAAATCAATTTTAACTGACGTAAAAAGCACTTATTGCACTAGTGTAACTCAAGAGATATACCCTCTCTTGTCAACCACAAGGAATATCACCTTCCTTGTAAACACTTGGAAATCACATCCAAGAAACACCTACAAGAGATATACCCTCTCTTGTAAGAATGGTAACCAAAATATGGTTTGAGTCAATCCGACTCTTACCGATATAAAGCACTCTTAATAGTGCATATAAACAAATTGAAGCTCAAATACAAGAACACCTATATGGTCTGTAAAGCTCTCTCAATACTAAGTATGATTAAGGTGTAAGAATGAGAGTGATGAGAGAAAAGATTATCAGAGTTTTAGCACAGTTATAAAATGATAATTCCGTACTCTGAAATCCGCCTAAGATCCATTTATACAGAAAAGGTGATTAGCCCAAGGAAATTAGGTTAAGCTCATTTAAAAACTCAATTTTTACGCACAATAATCGATTATTTAAAAGCCATAATCGATTATTTTGACTCAGATTGGAAGGCGCTTCTTCTAGACAGTTGCTGCATAATGGATTATGCTAATCGATTATTTCAACACAATGGATTATGATAATCAATTATTTCAGCATAATGGATTATGATAATCGATTATTGGTTCTCTGTTTGAAATCTTGCGAGCAGTTAAAACATATAATCGATTATTCATATTCAATTTCAAACTTAACGGCTAGAAAGAAGTTAATACTCATTAATGCTCATTAAAGCCAATTAAGTTGATTTAAAAACGTGTTCAACATAATATAATCAATTATGCTAATTGATTATTATCATTCAAAATAGCTGATTCAAAATCTTAATGGCTTCAACAATTAATTACTCATTAAAGCATATTCAAAGCCAATTAAGCATATTCATAATCGATTATCCTATCCATATAATCGATTATTTCTCGAGTTTAAATTTGAATTTGAAAACTTAATGGCTGAAATTAATAACTCATTTCAGTTCATTTAAAAGCCATTTAAGTTTTATTTTGAAAGCTCATTTATGTGTGTG
Organism: Sophora flavescens; assembly: GCA_030762895.1. Classification (NCBI taxonomy): domain Eukaryota; kingdom Viridiplantae; phylum Streptophyta; class Magnoliopsida; order Fabales; family Fabaceae; genus Sophora; species Sophora flavescens. The sequence continues at coordinate 185,637,698 of CM061063.1, read as the reverse complement.
TGACCAATTTTAATTAGAGAACTTTACTTACCATTTACAAGGGAATCTAAAACACACAATACAATTAATAAAATTCCCTTATCCCCATCTTGAAAGACCTGATTTTCTAGATACTCGTTTTCGCTTTTTGCAATCTAGTCCTTCTGGGATCATAGCTTTGCTTGTTCCAACCTGAAATTTTCTAATTCACAATTTTCTCAGTTTTATGACATTAGTTCAAGGTATAGAAATAATAATAATAATTCACATTTTATTGCATACACAAAGCCATGTATAATATTTCATAAGACATATTTTAAGATAATATCATATTAAATATTCTTTATGTCTTTAGGCATATAATAATATCAAGTATAATTCTATGCCAATTTATTATAATTCCAAACACAAACATATATTAGATATAATTAATTATTACATGTGCATTAAAATTATGTTATATATCAAATATGATTAACAAATGTGTATTTAATTAATATCCTCTAACATAAAGCACATTATCATTCACCTTTATATCAAATATTCAATATATATCAAATGTCTCAATATCACCCATATATCAACTATAAGTGTCACATGGCATTTATCAAATAATATATATTAACCCTAGTATTTTATTGAATTAATACCATGATACTCTATTTGCCAACATCAAAACCTATATCATATTGATTGGCTTGGGTTCTCCCTTTAATACTATATTTGTCAACATCAAAACCTATATGACATTATAGTTCAGACCTTGGACAGTAGGTGTGCTCACATCACATGACGGGAGAAAAGTTTATTTTCTTAGACCTGAAACATAAAGATGGTGGCTGGGTTAGCTTTGGAGGTAATTAGAAAGAAAAGATAAGATAATAGGTATTGGTAAGATTGGTAAATATCATTTTCCCTCTATTGATAATATGTTGTTGGTTGAAGGATTAAAACACAATTCCTAGCGACATGCCCAGGCTGTCCACACTTAAAACAAATGATGCACGTAATCTTGCAGTCTTTTGTAGCATGACCCATGCCACACTTCATGCGCTTTTGTGGAAGATTCCTAGAAGATCCCGAACCTCCACTGCTTCCACCAAAAGATCATTGTTACGACTGTTGCTGGCCTTGCAGCCTGTTGTATGGCTTCCTCAGAAATTGGTTATTATTGTTTTAGTTCCCCTTATTGAACCTAGACAGTCCAAAACCTTGTTACCTGGTGTCACGACTCGCCTTAAAGTCTTCTATTTGTCTACACTTGTCCATCAGCTTCGGAAATATAGATATTTCCAGTGGAACTACTGCTTCCTTCAGCTCATATTGCAAACCTTCTTCAAACTCGTGACACTTCCACTCTTCATGTGGGTTGTCACACAGATAGCTTGAAGACTTTCCCAAGCTCTCGAATCTGGCACCGTATTCAGCTACGTTCATATTGCCTTGCTTCAGATGCATAAATTCTATTTATTTTGTGTTTCTTGCACTTGTTGGAAAATATTTCTCTAGAAACTTCCTCCGAAAAGTTTCCCGGTTGACCGCTTGTTGATCATGATCAAGCAATTGGCGAGCTCCTCTCCACTAATTTTCAGCATCGCCCACCAGTATGCAGGCAGCATAGGTAGCCTTATCGTTATCAGCCCACCTCATAGCAGCAAAAATCTTTTCCATAGATTGAATCCAAAGCTCAGCTCTCTCAGGATTAAACTCGCTCTTTCAGCTCCCCTTTCTTCGCGCCTAACCAACGCGACAGTCATTTGTGTCACCGCTCGCATAGCTACTGCCATATTTCCTCCTCCATGAGCCATTATAATCCTACAAGACCAAATTCAATTAGTCTTGCAGATTACAATAAACTCACCACAAACAATATCATTTCTTTCGGAACTAATATCAAAAGCACACAGAGAACACACATCACAAACAAAGACAGACCTAAACCACAAACCCTAACAGACTCGGCCAGCACTGATACCAAATAACGTAACACCCTTCTCGGGCGCTACTTTGTCTGTGGCACTTACATTCTATAAGACCGAGTAAAGCGGAAAATAAATATTTTAGACCAAAAATACGGGTTTACTTTTTTTTCTTTTTGTAAATAGTATGATAAATAGAATGTAACATACATCATCAAACTTGTGCATAAATATTTTAAAACCATTCTCTAGGTACTAACAGTCATAAACATAAACATCCAGAAAATGGTGGAAATACCAATGCCAGTAAATTAACAACATACTGTAAATATGTTTATAATAATAATAATAGCATTGGAGACACATCTCCACAAAATATAAACATAGACACAAGACTTATCATACTAGCCAATACAAAACAATGACAAAATGTCACCCCCGCACAACCGTAACAGTCAAGGATGATACACCGTCATGCCGTGGGTATACTCCTCACGTCCACTATACAAAAGCCATTGAGACTGTGTCCCTGTACCCATGTCATCTCAAACTTCAGTTGGGTGTGGTGGTGAAACAATGCTGTCGTCATCTTCCCAGAACATAAAACAAAGCAGAAAACCAAAGAAATACAGAAAATGAGGTGTGATCCCCATTCATCATACACATAACGCAGATATGCAGTGGTACGACACACAAGTACGTACAACTATCAATATGACAATTATATCATCACTCTTATCAGAATAATAATGTTTCACAGAATCATAATCACAGGGAACCGTTCACCAAGATAGGAGACATATAAGATTCGAGGAAAGACCTCTGATTCATATACCATCATTTTAATGAACAGTCGGAGAGAGTGGTTCAGAGGATTGTTCCGGATTACACTAGCCTTGGGTAAAATACATCAATAGCCAGCAACATGCATATAGGCCTTTTCGGGAATATCCTACACTACCAGACCACACGTAGTGAAATGGCACAAAACAATTATAGAAGGGGGGTTGAATAGTGTTTTCGAAAATAAGAGTTTAAGAAGCACAAAACAGAATCAGTAAAGTGAGATGCTTAAAGACAGACGCCTTTCTCAACAAACTGATCAACAAATGTTTAACACAACCGAGTTAGTTACTTAAAACAGTTAAACAAACTGAATAATAAAGTAAAGGTTAGGGAAAGAGTATACTCCGAGATTAAGTGATTTCCTCATAGAGGGCTTTTCTCCTTGGCGCGTGCTTCAGTAACACACAAGGTGACTTATCATTTCACATCTTCTAAACTTGTGGATGTTTGAATATCTTTTGAGTCAAACAAGTTGTTCTGACAGAAGAGTAGTTCTGATTTTTTCAGAAGCTTAGACGCATACCGAGAAAGATATACGCTTCTTTGAAGTGTGACTTCTTGATCATGTTCTATTCTGTAATCTTGATCCTTCTTCTTTCAACTTCCTTCATAAGATAGTGTTTGTATTCTTCAAATACTTAATCACGAATTTAACTGTGAACTGCTTCTGGCTTATTGGTCTTCTATAAGTTCATACAGTCTTCTATAAGAATGAACAATCTTCTATAAGAGTATTGCTTGATGCTTTCTTCCTTTCATTTACTTGTTGGACGGATAAGTAGTTTTTCTTTAGTTTCCAGTGAAGATGACAATTGTTGAATACTTTGCTTTCGTACTGCTAGCTGATCTTCTTCACAATTGATAAGTCTGAGAGATTTTGACGTAGGATTCTATGTGAGTCAGATTTCAAACGCATTGTACTTGGTTAGCTTTAAGTCAGACGCTTGTATTTAAGCTTCTGATCCTTTCATAATCTTTTGTTGACTTGATCTGTTAAGATATAATTCTTTGGCTACACAACTCAAGTAGATGATTAGCAATATTCAGACGGTTCAATGTAAAAATGATTGCTTTAAGTTTGGGTTCATCAAAACACACAAGGTCAACATAAGTGTGAGTCAGACGCATGACGAATCAAATGGTTTGTGACTTAACACATAGCATCTAGTTGAGTATGTCGGTGTATTACAGGATCACCATGCCACAGAGGAGCTACCAATTGGGCCTATATGAGTATTTCATACCCCGACATCCCCAAGTATCAACCAGATCGTCAGTACGGAATTCACATTTGGATTAAAATGTCAGCTCAATCGCCTAGGCACAATGGCCTCACAGGACAAATTTTCACTATGTGTTTGGGAAAAATTTCCGGAAATGCGTTCTTATTGTCTATCCACCGGATGACCTCTTGATTCCACCAGAATCCTTTCGACGTGCTTTCTCAGATACTAGATGTTTTCAGGTCCTAATCACCAGCGCTTACATCGAGCTAAAGTTCTCAAGAAACCTTTCATTAAAGTACTTGATTACAAATCCTAACGCATTATGAAATTGGATCGCAAGCCCAATTATTTATTTCTCTACACTTCTCTAGTTGAGCCTTTTCTTTTCTTCCAAGGAAAAACAAATAACTCTTAGTCCAATAAATCTTATGGAGGTATGGACAATGAATTATCCATACTTTATAACATAAGGTCTTGTTCCACCCTACGTCATAAATTAATAAGTTCATATTTTCACTAAGTCGTTAATGACTTACTGGAACACCCAATTTTCTCGTGCCTTAACCTATATTTATATTCTATATTTTTACCAGTGATCCCGAAAATGATTTTGAGGAAAAACAAAATCATATTTGAGACCTTCTATATCGAAGGAAGTTACGGCAAAATTTTGGGTTTAAAACTCAGATGGAAACCGGTCCGCGTTTTTACTGACAGTATAGTTTTATACCGGTAGTAACCCTAATTTAAACCGAAATTGAAAATTTCTACATTTTATCATAATTTCATTGGTAAAGGATATTTCTAAAATTTTCTCAAAAAAAATAAAATATTATATTTCATTCGGGCGAATCTTGACGAAAAACGATCGAAAACCCTAATTAGGTAAACGACGGTGCCGGAGACGGAACTGTAGAGGTATGCCGGAAGATGGGGGTTATCGGTCAGCTAAGACAACTCACCTAGCGAGTCACCATGATGACTCACCATTCTCATTATGACATTCTTGGAAAATATCTTTGAAATCCATGAGAAATGACCATTTTGCCCTTAAGTTCTTCACATGTGGCCGTTATTATTGATTCACACAAGATGCCTAACACTGGCAGTTGTGATACATGATTTCTAACCACTCCTTCCGAATGTTCTCTTAGCTCGGGAGTTAGGGTCAGATCTTCCTTGAGGTTGTATAGGTTTGAGACTATGCAGTTTCAATCAGTTACCTCCATTCTAGTGTCTCTATGAATTGACAGTGTCTTTCCTATTTTGTTAAGCTTGTTGTTAGAGAGATATTGTTTATCTTCGGGTATGTGTGGAATTGCTGATAATTATACTGTGATATGTATGTTCTCATATGTATGTGTGTCGTACCACTGCATGCCTTCCTTATGTTGTATGATGAATATGGATCTCACCTCATTTGCTGTTTGTCTAGCTGTGGCACTATCTTATATTATCCGAAGGCAACGATAGCACTGCAGAACCATCTGACCCAATTTGAGTATGAAACGGTCCTTACGTGGACACATTCTTCGAAAATGAGGAACGAAAGACTATAAAGTCAGGATTTTGTGGGAGCTTCTAGATCGCCTATAGACAATCATGCAGTAGGAGAAAAGATAGTTTTCTTTTTATGTTTTAGTTTGGCCAGCTTGGTTCGTCTAGGAGTAGTATTATCGTTTATGGAGCTGCGACTCCAAGCATCTGATATTTTAGGAGTTGCATCTTTATATCTTTATAATGGATCTGTGTATTTCTATGTTTTATGTTTATGAGTCGGGTTGGGTCTTATGCAGATGATTTTCGAACTTATAATCTTAATTATGATTATGAAATAATTTATTTTACATTTACTTGAACCAAAATATTTACATTTATGTCTTGTAAAAAATAAAAATTACCCCGCTATATAAAATTAATATTTTATTTAACCCACTTTAAGGCCTTAAAATGTTACGGACAATGTAGCACTGGAGAAGGGTGTTACATTATTTGGTATCATAGCCGGCCAAGTCTTTTGGGCTTGGGGTTAAGGTCTGTTGTCATTTTTGTTGTGTTTTCTCTGGTTGTGTCTTGTGTTGTTTTGTGTTCTTGGTTCTATGAAGAACCAATGTTTGGAAGGATAATGACTTTGGTCTTTCCTTAGTTGAGTTCATATTCTTCATGACGTTGTTCCGAAATGATACAACATTGTTTGTTGATCTTTTCATTATTGTTTCTAAGGAGAAATAATATTGGACAGATTTTGATGTATTGTTTTCTCCCTAGTTCTGACTATCGTGCTTTTATAGGAAATCATGGTTTGTTTGGGAACGAATAGATCTGGTTCTGTAATCAAGGATCCTGAAGATATGGTTGTAGCTGTACAAGCCTTGAGGGAGTTAACAACAATTCTGACATGTCATAATGAGGAAATGACAGAGAGGTGAGGACTAGCTGAGTTCTACCATAGAAATCCACCTCAGTTTGATGGCGGACATGACCAGGAGGAGAATGAGCTCTGGATAAAGGAAATAGAGAAGATCTTTAGAACTATGGAATAACCTGATAATTGTAAAATGGCTTGTGCAACGTTCATGTTGGAGTCTGGTGGGGAGAAACTCGCCAGCTGATAGTGACAAAACATGAAGCGATCACTTGGATTCCATTTCGGAGCAGATTTCTAGAGAAATATGTTCCCACTGAAGTGTGTCATGTAGAGGAGACTGAGCTCCTGCAGCAAGGACAAGGTGACATGACGATCAATGCATATGCTACTGAGTTTGAAGAACTGATTTAGTTGAAGGAGTTATATTTGAAGGATTCCGGTGATGAACATAAATATAAAAAGATAGAGGAGGATCTAAAGTTAGAAATGAGGAAAGCAATATTGTCATGGAAGCTCCTTCAGTTTCTAGCTTTGAGGGATAAATGTCTATCTCCTCAAGATCTGGATTCGGGTCAAATCGAAAAATGGAATTTTGGACCTTTAAGGTTCAAAGACAACAAACTGTTATAGGAGAAACCGTATGCAAGGCCAATGTGGACACTACCAAAAGGGAAGTTGTTTGGTGGTAGTAGTAGAGGTTATGGATCGTCTAGGAATTCTCCACAGAAGTGCATGAAGTGTGGCATGGGTCATGCTACAAGGGACTGCAAGATTAAGGGCATTATTTGATTTAAATGTGGATAGCCTGGGCATGTCGCTAGGGTGTGCGGAAAGCCTAAGGATGTACCTTCGGCAGACAACATGTAGACCGGGAGGCCACAGAAGAAGATCCGATTAAAGAACAATGTGCAAGAGGAGGTAGTTCACCAATGTTTAAAGTGTGAATCCGTGGCTAGTTGTTAACTGGTGGAACTTTCACAACTAGTTGGAGTGAAGCATCGCAAATTGGATGAATACCTTTAAGTGAAGTGTGTCATAGAAAGTAGACTTTTGACTGTACTGTTAATTCACATGGAAATTCATTTTTTTTTAATTTCCTATGGATGTGTAAAATACTCTGTGTATTTATCTATGTACTTCATATGTTTATTTCCAACCTGTTTTCAGTTGGTTTAGTTTCATCATCGCATCTTTAATTGTCTAAATTGTATGCAAAACAATCGGAAGTTGTATTCCTCTATTATTTCTTGATATGGTTGTCTTCATAGTTTCGCTAACTCTTCCTTGTTGGGGAAATCTGTTTGGATATTCCCTTACTATCGTGATTTGTAAACTTAACCATTTTAATTTTTCCGCAAATGGGTACAATTGAGAAATGGTCTGATCTCTAACAGATCATATATTGTTAACCTTCGTAGGCAAAAAGTTGTAAATTCCCCGGCAGATGAAAATTTTGACAATTCACGTCAAAATTTTTTTATGCCAAGTGAGTCAGAGTTACTCCAAGTAATGAAACTCGTAAATTTTTTATTGCTATCATTTAAACGACCAAGAGTAAGCTTGCCTTGAATCCTAGACTCTTGGAAAGAAATAAAATCACCATCTTCAAAGATTTTTCTTTCGAAAGAAATTCTCGTGGGAAGAGGAGCTTTATTAGAGTAATGTTTGTAAATCTATACTGGCCGGACACTTTTACATTCAGGAATCTATTAAGGAGTATTTTTCGTATAGAATATCCTATCTTTCTATTCATTCTACTTTATTCTTTCTTGTGAGAGTAAATCCTAGAGATTTATTTTTTCCTCTCTCTGAAAATTTCTGGGGCAAATTTTAAGTTCTTGTTTTATCACTGGTGTGTTAGAACTGCCACCGAGGATAGAGTCAGAGTTCTTTTTCATTCAAGTGTCAGAATCTATCTATTGAAAATTCAAATTATCCGAATGTACTTCGAGCATTGAGAATCAAAAAGGATTTGCCTTGATTATCCTTCTCTTGTAGTTTCGCTAATACAGTACAAGTCTTGGAAAGAGTCTAATCTATGAAGTACTTCACGTCACGTTCCAAGGACGGGAATGTTACATAGCTGGAGCACGAGATCGAGGAATGGTATCCGCGTTCGTTTTCCTTAGATGAATGAATTTCGGGGACGAAATTCCTTTTAGTGGGGTGGTGTTGTAACACCTCGTTTTCTCGCGTCTTAACCGGTAAGTATATTCTATATTTTTCCGACGATACAGAAAATGATTTTGACAAAAAAAAATCATATTTGAGACCTTCTATATTGAAGGAAGTTACAGCGAAATTTTGGGTTTAAAACTCAGACGGAAATCGGTCCGCGTTTTTACTGACAGTATAGTTTTATACTGGCAGAAACCCTAATTTGATCCGAAACTGAAAAATTCTATATTTTATCATAATTTGATTGATAAAGTCTATTTCTAAAATTTTCGCACAAAATAAAATATTATATTTCATTCGGGCGAATATTGACGAAAAACGATCGAAAACCGTAATCGGGTAAATGAGGGAGCTGGAGACGGAACTGCAGAGCTATGCTGGAAGATGGGGGTGATGGGTCAGCTAGGACAACTCATCGAGTGAGTCACCGTGATGACTCACCATTGTCATTATGGCATTCTTGGAAAATATCTTTGAAATCCATGAGAAATGACCATTTTGTCCTTTAAGTTCTTTTGTTATTTACCAAAGGACCAAAAGATGAAAGTATCCTTATCCTTCTTACATGAGTCACCATGGTGAGTCACCATCATGACTCATTCCAAGGTAATGATGGCAAAGGAAAATATCTTATGAAAATATTTAGTTTACAAGTAAATTGACAAAAATGTCCTTGGATTTCCTAGTTATTTACATTCATGTCCAACAAGTGTTTTGACATTTTGCCCTCCCTTCTCTCCATGATATTTTCGGTCAAGATTTACCATAAGCCATCCTTACATGTTATTTCATCCTATCATGATAGTTATACAAGTATCTTGGTTATTATATGTTATTTTATAACTAAACCTAAAACCATATTTCATCCTATCATGACAGTTATACAAGTATCTTGGTTATTATATGTTATTTTCTAACTAAACCTAAAACATGGTTATTATATATTCTATACCAAATATGATTACACTTAATTCAACTAGAATTTTCTCCTCACTCATTGAGCAATTTTGGCCAACCACCTACAAGAACCATCCATTCATTTTATTTTCATTTAACTATGATAATTTATGAAAATATCTAAGTATTATATGTTATTTCTTAACTTAACTTCAACCATGATTAACCAACCATGGTTTCAACTCAAAATATCTTCCTTCCTTCTACTACAAGTTCGGCCAACTCCACCTCCACCTACATCACTTTATTTTCCCAACTTAACACTTTGTTCTTGAAACAAAAATCATTCCTTTCCTTTACACACAAAATTCGGCCAACATCAAAACATCATGATCCATTCATTTGTTTCAAAAACTAAGAGTAGATCCTTGACCCTCTAATCATTCTAAGCCTAAGATATCTCACAAGAAAATACATTTAGAGCACTCTTCGAAAATGGGTATTTTTCTAGTCAAGAACTTGATCTCTTGATTCACCCATCTTCTTACTTCAAGTGAGTGATTCAAACCATGTTCCATCTTCCTTGTTCATTCCTATGTCCTTGTACATAATCCTTTTAAATTTTTGTTTTTCTTTCTAGGTTTTGCAAACACAAAACCGTGAGGCCTCCTTGGCATGTTAGCTTGGTTTTGCTTGATTTTTAAGTGATCTACAAGAGGTATGGGGGAGATTAACCACCATCTACCTTATTGTGGGTGTGTGTGTGGTATAAATTATGTTTATGTTGCCTTGAAACCCTAAGTGTGGGGTTATGTGTTTATGTTCATATGATCCTCTAAGAGGACTTTGTATGATATTTGTGTTGTGCATGTGGTGTACTTCTGATTTATGGAGAATATGCTTATTTGATGTATGTATATGTGATTGTGAGATTTTTTAGTGAAGTGAGAACCTTCTCTTTGTGGATGCTTGGTTTCGTCCAAGGCTAGAAGAAATGGCATGACAACTTTAATTTCATCAACCTATGAAACTTTAACCTTATTTAAAGTTTTAAAAGGAATGAAACCAAGAAGAAAATAATGTTTTTCAAAACTGTTTTCATTGTATTTAAATATGAATTTTGTGGTGTTAATGACTCCAAAATAGTTTTAATTTGAGTTTAGGACTTAAGAGAACAAAAATCATGTTTTAGCAGACTTAAAAACATAATTTTCACGAAATCGGACACGTAAAATGAACAAAGGTTCTAATTTCTACCAAAACTGTCTTTGAAGTCTATTTAAGTGTACTAAGACTCCAAAATGAGTTTTGGACCATTAGGCTTTAAAATCGTTGAAAAAGGATTTATGCGATTTTCAATTTAGCGACGTTCTGTCAAGTTTTATGATTTTTATACAAATTATAGAGTGAAGCTCGAAATTAACATTTTAATACTTTGACATAAGTATTTGAATCTAAGAAAGTGATGGATTTGAGAAAAACGATCATATTTTCGAAATACGGAAGTTAAGTTGAAATATAGTAAAAAACGGCAGAACTGTGTTTTAAGTATTTAGATATTTTTGAGAAACAGTTTTGAGGAATTTGGTACTTATGTACTCCTGGTTAAATTTTCTTTCAAAATGATTTGGTTTTAGTTAAAGGTTTTGTTTTTAAACCAAAAAGAATTTTAGTCCTCAAAGACTAGGATTTACAGTAAAATGCAAAACCTAAGTCGTCAATGACTTAGTGAAAATACAAATTTAGTAATTTATGACTTATGGTGAAGCTAGACCATTTGTCATAAAGTGTGGATAATCCTTTATCCATATATCCATAATACTTAATGACAAAGTATTTTAAGGTTACTTGATCGACAAGTAATCCCGTTCGAGAATGGACATAAAGATGTATAATGAGTTGGTAACGAACGACCAACCTTCATAATCTACTAAATCGTCGAAACATGGATAGTCCAACGAGTGGTGATTCCCAATAAGTTGGTACTGTCTACTTTGCCTCTAGAATGGCTTTTGGTTTTTGTAAGGAACCCCGAAATTTATCCGGTGGATAAATATGAACGCACACGCCGTTATCGGCTTAATCCAAATGAAATTGTCAGTAAGGCCTTTGTTCTTAGGAAGCAGGCTTACATGTATGTGTGCATGCAGACGTGCTAGTGACGATCTTCAATGGTCTCGGGGATGGTCAGGGTAGAAAGTTCACGGATGGGCAGTTGGTGATTCATCTTGGTCGTGGCGTTCCATGCAATACACTGACATCTACGACTAGTTGCTAGCCGGTCCAGGTTATTGAGAGTGTTTCACGATCAGTTCTAAATCCACATGTGACTGTTATTATTGATTCACACAAGATTCCAAATATTGGAATTTGTGATACATGATCTCTACCCACTCATTCCGAACGTTCTCTTAGCTCTGGAGTTAGGGTCAGATCCTTCTTGAGACTGTGTAGGTATGTGACTATACCGTTTCAATCAGTTACCTCCATTCTCGTGTCTCTATGAATTGACAGTGTCTGTCATGTTTTGTTAAGCTTGTTGTTAGAGAGATATTTTTTACCTTCGGGTATTTGTGGAATTGCTGATAATTATACTATGATATGTATGTTGTCATTTGTATGTGTGTCGTACCACTGCACGCCTGCCTTATGTTGTATGATGAATGGGGTTCTCACCTCATTTTCTCTTTGCCTGGCTGTGGCTCTACTTATATTATGCGAAGGCAATGGTAGCACCACCGAACAATCGAACCCAATTTGAGTATGAGGCGGTCCGCTTATGTGGACACATCCTTTGAAACTTAGGAACGGAAGACTATAAATTTCTGTTGCCCAAGTTCTCCTTTCATTGAGTCGGGTTTGATCGTCGGAAGTTCACGGGCAGTGACTTTTCCTTTGGAATGGAAAAAGGGCTTAGCTTGAGAAAGCTACACTTGTAGTGGCTACATGAGTATCATCTATGGCGACGTCTGTAGTGGTCTCAAATAGAGATTCCACTAGACCTAGTTAGTTGGTTCATCCTACTCGCGGTGTGTGAGAAAGGATAGTTTTTCTTTTTTTGTTTTAGTTTAGCCAGCTTGGTTTGTCTGGAAGTAGTATTATCGTTTATGGAGCTGCGACTCCAAGTATCTGATATTTTAGGAGCTTTGTCTCCATATCTTTATATTGGATCTGTGTATTTCTATGTTTTCTGTTTGAGTCGGGTTGGGTCTTATGTAGATGATTTTCGAACTTATAATCTTAATTATGATTATGAAATATTTTATTGTACCTTTACTTGAATCAAAGCATTTATATTTATGTCTTGCGAAAAAGAAAATTACCCCGTTATATAAAATTGATATTTTAATTGACCCATTTTTCGTCCTTAAAATGTCACAGACAATGTAGCGCTCGAGAAGGGTGTTATACTTAGGTTTTTGCATTTTACTGTAAATACTCGTCCTTACCGACTAGAATCCATTATTTTATTTAAAACCAAAATCGTTGGCTAAAATTATCAATAATTTTGTAGCCAAATTCCACCAAAAGTACATAAGTACCAAATTCTTCAAAAACAGTTTCTCGAAACATTCAAATACTTAAAACACAGTTTTGCCGCTTTTTACTATATGTCAACTTAAATTTTTTATTTTGGAAATTATAATCATTTTTCATAAATCCTTCACTTTCTTAACTTCAAATACCTATGTTAAAGTATTTAAATTCTAATTTCTAGCCTCATCCTACGGTTTGTACAAAAATCCTAAAACATGACCGAACGTCGTTAAATTTGAAAATCGCATAAGTCATTTTTCAATGATTTTTAAACATAATGGTGCAAAACTCATTTTGGAGTCTTAGGACACTTAAATAGACTTAAAAAAACAGTTTTAAACTGTCAAAAATAGTTTTGGTCGAAATTAGAACCTTTGTTCATTTTACGTTTCCGATTCCGAAAATTAAGTTTTTGAGTCTGCTAGAACATGATTTTTGTTCTCTTAAGTCTTAAACTCAAATTAAACCCAATTTAAAACCTTTAAAACATGGCAAGGCAGTTTATACTAGCTAAAAATAGTTCTACAAAAAAATATATTTTCTTCTTGGTTTTGTTACTTTTAACACCTTAACATTTATAGAAATAAATAACTTTGAGAAACAATGTTGTCATGCTCTTTTTCATGTATTGGCCAAAACCAATTCACAAGCAATTGTGAAGATTTTAACTTCACCAAGCCATTCATAACCACATATAAACATTCATGTATCAAAGCACTAAATCATGACATGAATTTTAAAACATCAGGCATACTTGATCATCTATGTCTAAGTGAGCATATTCTGATTTTTTTTCCAAGTCAACACATATCAAATAATCACATACATCCTTATTCATGCACCTACGACAATCACAAACACCAAACCAATTCCTCTAAGAGGATCACACAACCATAAACAATAAATACATAACCCTCACACTTAGGGTTTGTAAGACAGTATACAAATACTTTAAACCACACACATATCTACATTAAGGTAGGATGGTGGTAGTCTCCCCCATGCCTCTTGTAGTTAATCAAACTAAAACAATTTGAAGCTAATTCACCAAGGTAGCTCACGATTTTCTTGCTTGAAAACCTAGCAAAATCACACAAAAAGTACAAAGGGTTATACAACTAGGCTTAGACATAACCAAGGAAGGTAAATCAAGGCTTGAATCACTTACTTTCAAGCAAGATGAAGATGATCAAGTGATGGATGATCAAACTAGAAAAATACCCATTTTGAAGGAAAGCTCTAAATGAAAATTTGTGTGAGATGAAATAGGCTTAGAATGAATAGAGGATGGTGAATATGCTCTTTGTTTTTCAATCAAGTAAGTTGATCATGAGATGGTGATGATGGCCGAATTTCTCAAGAACATGGAAGGAAAGGATTTCGTGTCATGAAGTAATGTTAAGTTAGAAAATGAAGTGAATGATGTGTTTTAGTGAGGAGATGGCCTAAATTTTGGGGGCATAAGGGTCCAAAAGAATGTGGGACTCATTTGGAATTCTTAAACTAAGCTAGGGACATTTTGGGACAAAACACATGATTATTAGATATTTTACAAAATTGTAATCATGATGATGGTGAGTCATCATGGATGACTCGTCGATTGTTCTGTCTCCCGGCGTATCTCTATAGTTTGGTATCCGACTGCTTCGTTTACCCGATTATTTTTTTGCGTGTTTTCTTCGGAAATTCGTTCGAATAAAATATAGTATTTTATTTTTGAGCAAAAATTTTAAAATAGATCATATCACTAAAAAAGGGATAAAATTCTAAAATTACTCAATTTCGGGTCAAATTAGGGTTTCTACGGGTATAAAACTATACTGTCAGTAAAAGCGCAGACCAGTTTCCATCTGAGTTTTAAACCCAAAATTAAACCCTAACATACATAATATAGTAGGTTCTAGATATAATTTTGTTTTTCCAAAAATCATTTTCTTGATTACTGGTATAAATATAAACAGATAAGTAATTATCGATTCTGCAAAATAGATACAACGTAGGTAAAAGACAGGGTGTTACACATCTCACTCACTCAAGAACAACCCAACTCATCCCAAATACAATTAGAACACTCACCAATTCACACTTCTCCACCTAGACCACAATTCCCTCCTATCATACCTGAATCTGATCCCTCTGGTTTAACCAACCAGATGATGGAAATGTTTATGGAGCCCCTTTCCCAAAGCTACCTAAAAACCAATTTCCTTACACTGAACCCAATACTCTCTATGATGGCCAAGATGAAAATTGGGCCAAGGTTAAAATTAACTGGAAAATCATTTACCACACTTTCCCACCTACTCCTGAACCAAGACCCTACTATCCCCTTCCAGAATATGAGTTTGAACATGAACTCTTCCAATACCCTTTATATGTCCCTATTCCATATGAATGTGATGGTACCCTTCCTTCAAAACTTTTTAATCAACATGGACCTTTTCTCACTCACCTCCCCCACAAGAAATTCCCACCAAAAAAATCTACGCAAACCTTATCAGTATGGAATCCTTTACCCCTCACACGGATGGTGTTGATAGGGATATTATTCTCGATTATAGGTCTATCCCTCTGAAAAGAGATCACAAGGATGTGCAGTGCCAAAGGTCCTGAACCTATGAGTACAGGAGGTTCATCCTTTGTCGACAACCCAAATGGAAGCAATTTGTGTATCCTAGCACTTATGGCAAGCTAGCTGATTTTGGAGACTACCTGATGTGTGGGCATATACAAGCAGAATTATCCATGCCAAAGCCATACAAAGCTAATTTTGTGCCTTATACATGGTATTGCATGGTTCAAAGTCCAAAATTGGCATGGTTCCTCCAAAAATTTACCCGAGGCTACCTATGATAGACCTTAACAAAGATCAGGATGGCAAATTCAGACAGCCCAAGAAGACTATGCCTCTCCCTGACAAGATCAACTTAGACTTCTTCCAGTCTGATGTCAATGATGCTCAAATTCTGGAACTTCACTCTACTTTTCCAGAGAAACAAAGATTTGAAAATGAATCAAGAGTCTGTTGGGAGAGTCACATAAGGATCTGTTCAAAGAAGGCATCCTCATCTGGCTTGTCTGCTGAAGAAAAGGAGGAAACCCAATTGATTAGAGGAGTATATGGCTTTTCTGTGGCTAGGTTCATTATTCACCAAGACACTTTTGGTCCCCCTATGAGCAGCCCTGTTGTATACAACAATGACATTCATTTGGTGGAACCTGAACCAGAGCCCTTTATTCATAAAGAAGAAGCTCATTCTGAGCAAAAAGAGAAAATTGAAGCAGAAGCAGCTGAGCAAGCAGAGCCAGAGCACCAAGAAGAACATATTGGTGATTCTGAGGAGGTTCATCAAAGGACTGAGAGACAAGCCTCACAACCCATCCCTCTCTATGTTATTCATCCTGAAGCCCTTCAGTAATCCCTAACTCTGAGCACAATCCCTGTCAAAGGCCATTTGGATGCAACTGCTGAAAGCTCCGAACTGCAATCACACATGAGCTTCAAGAATTCAAATCCAAGTAGGTTGAAAGCCCAAGTTGAAAGAGGAATTCAACGAGCAATGCAACCTACCAATACACTTATGCAAGAAATGTTCCAGTTACTAACTGCTATGGGAATCAAGCCAAATCAAGACCCTCCTTCTCCACCTCCTCCTCCTTATTCTTAATCCTTTTCCCTTCGTGTTTCCTCTTTCTAATCCTTTTGTCCTTAAAACTAACAGTGGTGGTTAATCATCGTTTTTCCTTTTTGTCTGATGATAAGAAAGGGGGAGAAATAGAGAAGAATTAAATTTTGAATCTTTTTGAAACACATTTTTAAACTTAATATATATAATTGATATGATACATGCATACTTGTTTAATATGATATGATACATTTTGCATAACATATCTGTTAAGCATTAGAACTTATCATATTGCTTACCTGATTGATTGATATTAGACTTGTTAATTGCTTGGATGCTTTATCTTATGGGGTTCCCTTTGGCTCTCTTAGACTTTGTTCAATAAAATTTAATAAGTTTTTGTCATCATCAAAAAAGGGGAGATTGTTGGAACCAAAGTGGTTATGATTAATAATCTATGAAAGTTTTGATGTTAAGAAAAGGGTTAAATTTGTATGGCAACGTTGTGATTATGATCTAACTCGTCTACTCAAGTATGCAGGACTGTTCTTATATCGCTAGATGAGTATGCTAGTCTAGAACACTTTTAAATTAAAGTCCAAAAGCATCACTGGTCCACACTAAGTTCGCTAGACGAGCCGCTAGTCTAATCGGTTGAAAGAACTAGTCCAATATATAGCAAGTCCAAAGACTTGTTGACTACGCGATAAAAGGAAGACGATCTGCAAATTAGACTACCTGGTAAACTTTAATCTATCCAACAATAGTCTACCCGGTAAAACACTAGATGATCTAGTATTAGACTACTCAGATGGCATGTTCAAAGTTAAAAACCCACGTACAAAGATGTACCGCTTTTGAACTCATCTAGTCAGAACCTTTCTTTCAAATGATTGTTTATTAAATGAATATGCTTTAAATGTTTTCTTTACCTTGGCTATTGTAATTGTTTATACTTTATTCCTTGGTAAGAGAAACTTAGTACCACCGATTACACAAATACTTTATACTCTGATACAAGCTGCTACAAAGTTGACTCGGTACAAAGAAGTAAAGAGAAAAGGACAATTTCGAGTACAACAGAGAAGTAACACTACCACTTTGATGTGAGCATGGACAAGGGCATTCAATCACCAAGGAAGCATAACAAAAAAGAGTCCAAGACCAACAAGAGTCCTCTTAGTTTGTAGGATCTTTGTAATTATAGAAGATTGTAGGATCTATGTAATAATTGTAGAATAGGACTCATGTGATATAAGTGCTTTTTCCAATAATCACTTTAGGACTAGATTAGGACATTGGGCATAGGATTTGTGCCTATTGGGCCATTATCCAAATCTAGAAAAGTGAGTCGGAATCAATTAGGCCAAAACAAGCCCACACCTGGGATGATGAAGCAAAGTAGGCGCATATGTGCATTAGAGGATGATGAGCTTCATGTTCTCACCTATAAATAGGTTTGATGTACTCAAATTTGGAAGATTTGAATGCATTTGCAAAGTTTCTCATACTTGAGAGCTAGAGTGAGTTGATGGAGTTCTCCTCCTAAAGGTTCATGAGTTGAACCCTGATTCTTATCTTGAACTTCCATGTTCAAGTTGTGATTCTACACTTGGCTTATAAATTCAATCTCTTCTCAAAGATGATTGATTGTGGAACCTTCTTCCTTCTCTAATCTTCACCACTTTCTATTTCTTTTACATTCTTTAATTCTTGCAATTTAGTTATTGCAGTTCACTTTTCTTGTTCTTTAATTTCAAGTCATATATCAATTGTCTTCTCTTCTACTCTTTTTTTTTATCTTGATTCTCACTTGAGGATCAAGCTTCATTCAATTGTGTTCTTGAATTGTTGTTGATCTTGAATTCTTAAACAATTTGATCAAAGAAAGATCCTAAACTCTTAGTGATCAATGTTAGATCACATCACACTTTGAGCATTTTTGATAACCAAGAGCTCTTTTTGCAGAATGCATATCAAGTTATCATACACAACGGATCTCAGCATTAAATTCTATATCTAAATGGATACATCTTGAAGACCGTTGAAGAAACAAGAACTGAGATTGCCATTCATCTATAAATACTGGACGATCCTAGAAAAGAAGATAAAGAACGAAAGAAGCTCTGAAAATTCAAAGTGCTGAAAATCTGTCAAAACCTCTATTGAATTTATTCTTTGTAATCACACTTGATCTTAAACCTTCATATCCTCACACATAGTGTGTTCTTAGATCAAACTCACTTCATCTCTTAATTTAGAGAGTGCCCAAGGGGCTTGACTGTAAAAGAATACTTGAGTACCCGGAGAGGTGTTGATTACTTGAGTGATTGTAAACCTAAAGTGGCAAGTGCAAAAGAATACTTGTAAGCTATTGGATTATAGTGGAGAAAACCTTCAAGTTGAAGGGACTGGACGTAGCTCTTGGTTGGAAGAGAGTGAACCAGGATAAATCCTTGTGTTGTGAATTTGTTATCCCTTATCTCTTTTAAGTTGTTCTTATTACTAACTGTGGGGATTTGATATTTAGTTTTATTAACATTCTTTTAAAGAGAATTTTCCTGTAAGTATTTACTTCTTGCTTGCGTTCAAAACTGTTTTCCAAAAGAAATTTGAAAAAATCCGTTAAGAAACACATTTCAAACCCCCTTCTTGTGTTTCTGGAGACACCCCATTGTGCCCCATTGTGCCATTAAATTAAAACCTCATTAATTAAAACTTAATCTCATTCTTAACGTTAAATGTATATACAGAAAAATGAAGATATTAAAAACTTAAAGATAAAACATACAACTTTCGAAAGATAAACCATCACACCAAATACATACTACACATACACCACAGAAGTCTATCCATCAAGGTACAAAACACTGTCTAGGGTATCATATCTGTAGGATCCCTTGCAGGTACATAATTATACAAACTGTTATAAGCGACGGAAAATAAAATGTCTCAAAAGACACACTGGCCATACACACTAAACTCTACTGCTAGAATCAACCCGTCCTCCAACATCTGGCTCATAAGGAGTTCCATCCAGATCCTCAGTAGATGGCTCCTCCATAGGGTCTTCTCATCAGATCACATAACCAAAATAAATACAATACAACAAGATAGGAGATAAGAAACAATTTTATCATCATAAGCGAAAAATGAATCATAGCATACAATAAAATAGTATTCAAAGACACACATCACTTATTTATTACATGTATCCCTAATTTACGCTATCATCATCTACCCTTACTCTCATGCAACTAAACTTTTATGCTGACGTGATCACCACGATCCTGTCACACAACCTCCATCATAATAGGGATGTTAGACCTTCGTCTGAGCGAGTACTCCCCTCTATCATATATATATCCGGATGTATATGTATACATAAATGGTTTGAAACCACAGTAGCCCGAAGCCACAGTAACCCAAAGCTAGACGGAGCCGCTCTGCAAGAACTACAGATATATCTACGGATATGCTAACCTCATGCACTCCACTCCCACGACTGTGATCTACATCACGCCTCTACATGGGTCTCGCCGACGTATATCTAGTCATACCCTAGTGCCTTAACCTCTCATCACTATCTCATAAAATATCTCAAGTTATATCACATCATTAATCTAATGATAATAAAAATATTATTTAATTAGGTTAGGCACGTCTAAATGATATTCATTCTCTCCCCAATATACATATTTCCTGACCAACATATATCATTGCCTAGATGTCAACTAAGCATGAAATAACCGCTTTTCATGTTATTAGACAAAATAGATTATCCACAGTAAAATAATAATAAAATATTCATGTATCACAAAACATCACATAAAGTATGTTACAACAACCAACACATCACAAACAGCTAAAATCAGACATCCTCGAATATTATAAAATTATCCTAACGGTGATAAACCTACAATCCCCAAATCATCATTGGTACTACGGGGTAGTTGCCAATGTGATTTTGGTATTGCCGATTACTCGCCCACTAGTAGGGTTTAGGTCACCCTACACCGTTATTATAAAATATGCTACTTATCTGTTCCGACAATAGGATGCTTCTTTCTCTCACCTGAGCTAACATTGGAATCACAAAATTGAAGCTCCTCGTTACCACAAAGCAAAAGCTACAAGTCAACCTTCAACCAAAACAACATAAAACAAGCTAAGTTAACAAAATCAATCTATGGCAACACTAGTTTAGGATTTGGACAAGGACTTAAAAATGGGGGTAGGGATTTTTCTCATTCCAATCTTTTGGACATAGAATGGTAGGGTCTTTAAATAGCATAGAAAACTTGTTACAAGTCAAAAATTGAAAACAAAATTCATCCAACCCATTTAGCTAGGGTTTCGGCCAAAAGATAAAAATTTAGGTAGGAAATTTCTTTTGCTCGCATGATCTTGGATCTAGAATCTAGAGATCTTAAGTAGCTTATACAAATCATCATACAAGTTAAAAATTGAAGAAAACTCATTTAACTCACATATATAGGCATTCGGTCATGATAGGAAATTAGGGGTTAGAATTTTCTTTTGATTACAACCTTTGGATGTAGAATATAGAAGCCTTAGAGAGTTCATAGAAATTATCCTCAAAATCATTTTTCTATGATTTTCTAGGAATTCTTCAAGAAAATGGACATAAACTTAGATTCATGAAAACAAGTAGGTGAGCAAGAATTTCTTGAAGGGAAATGATGTCTAGGTCATGGAGAAGGAGGTTATACTGATGTGACTCCGGCAAGTGTACCGGATCGAAGCAAGTAATAAAGAAAATATGGAATTACCGAGGTCGAACTCAGGGATTGAAAGACCAATTATTCCAAAATTCAAGGGAATTCAAACAATTTGACCAAGTCAATTATTAAGGTTGTTGGGATAAAAATATTTATCAAGAAATTAACAATTATCAATTAATTAAAACAAAAGCAAACAAGATTCAATTAAGGATTGGAATTCTAAGGTCACGAATCCACCTACCCAATCTTGCATACTACCCAACTGATTACCTTCTTATCCCTAGGTTCAATTTCTTTACCAATCAGGAATCCTTAATTATTCTAATGTCTCTCTCGAGCACAAAAATACATACCTAAGCATACAAATTGCTTATCTCTTGATCCGGTAACCTACAAGTTAGATTCATTAAGCCCTTGGTTCCCTATAACGATTGCACCAATCTCCCACTCTATCTTTAACAATACTCAATTGGTGTTCCTAACCCAAGTCCTAAAAGGGGAATCTCCTCTTAGACTCATCGTGCTTGACTATTTAAACATGGGCCCTTGTGATTAACTCAATAAAATCAGAATTAGGAAACAAGAAATCAAGAGAAGGGAATAAGAAATCACCACTTGAATTAACTATGTTGTCATGAGTGGCTTCATCGTTTCCTCAGAAAAGAGGATTAGTTCCTCATAGCAATCGAAATCAAATCAAAAGAGAAGAAGAAATTCATTACAACTGTGACAATCCTAATAAAACTAGGGGAGACGCAGCTCCAAGAGAAACAAGGAAAATAGGTCATAATTTGGATCCCTAATTTGCTCCAAAACAAGCTTTTTATAAGTTTCTGAATCAGCACTCGCTTGTGGGGCAAACAGGAGCTCGCAAGGCGAGGACTATCTCGCGGGGCGAGACAGAAAAGTTGCAGAATTCCTGTGTATGGTTCGTGAGGCTAACCTTTCCTCGCGGGGAGAGCCTGAATATGTGCAATTCCTACTCAGTCTGTAGCTCTGGCTCACGAGGAGAGCATTGTTGTTGATATATGCCCTGACAGGTATAGATGTTTTGATGATGGAAAAAATAAAAAGGTCCAGAAGGACTAAAGTGCAAAAAGCCGAAAAATTGTAAAGCAAGCAAGCACAAGGGGTAAAATAGGAATTTTAATATTTTTATTGTTTGTTTTAGAATTATGTGTAAATGGTAAGTAGAGTTCTCAAGTTAATTATGGTCACACACACACACATTTAACATGTACTTAAAAGTTTTTATCATATGCTTAAATGTTTTCAACATGTGTTTAAAAGTATTAAAACTGACAATTAATTAAGTTTAAATTGAACAATCATTTTCTTACTTGTCAAGTTTTTGAAATCAAACCGAGTATGCACCATAATCGATTATGGTATTCCTATAATCGATTATGAGTCATGGTTAAATGGATTTAATTGGTGTTAATGAGTAATTATGACATTAAAGCCATTGAATTCAAATTTTGAAATAGAATAATCGATTATGGCCTTACTGACTTTCAATGAGCTTCAAACAGAAACCTTGTAATCGATTATGTAATCGATTATAGCTTTTATTTAAAATTCATTGGACTCATAATATACCAGCATAATCGATTATAGCCTTCTGTGTAAAAGTCAGTGGCTTCATAATCAATCAGTATAATCGATAATGCTTATTCTGTCCAAATGCGTGCTTCTTGAAAATACTTTAAATAATCGACTATAGCATTTCAATAATCGATTATTATGTGACAAATGAATTTTAAGAAGCTTGACCTAATTTCTTTTGAACTATCACTATTTTCATTTAAATAGAAACTTGGGCAGCCTTTTCTCATATACAACACTCTGCTATTTTACTCTGTGCTAAAACTCTGATCAAATTTCTTTATACTACTTCATCTTTTGCACTTACACTTGACCATATTGCTTTGAGAATTCTATACATCATATAGATGCTACTTTATTTGCGCTTCAAGTTGCATTTCATATCTGTACTTTTGAGTGATTTCTCATTGTAATTATTTTAGAGCTTTTTTAAGTGAGTGTGATCTCACGAACTGTTTTTGAGACTCTTGCACAAGGGATAGTACGTCCTGTGATTTGTGTTAAGGGTGCTTTAATTTGTAAAGGTTCTAGTTTAGCCTGTTATAAAAACTAGAGTTGATTGACAACTCGTATTGCCTTGGGGACTGGACGTAAGCCAAGTGGGTAGTTGTGTGGCCGAACCAGGATACATCGTTGTGTCATCTTCTTCCCTTATCTCTTAACTTTTCTGCAACGTTTTTATATTTCTTAAGCTTTATTTCATAATGTTTTATTATTAATCTATCGCTTCGCAAAAATCGTTTTAATTGTTGTTTAAATTAGCAAAAGTCATAAAATTTTAATAATAATAATAATAATAGGCGCTCCCATGACGACTGCTAGGGTTTCGCTCCTTGTGACTCCCTAAGGTTTTCTTGCTTGGTTTCCATGGCTGCTGCACCCACGCCAATCTGCCCTTGGGGCTTCCTTTCTTCTTCTCCCTCCTCTCCTTCTCGGCAACCAGCTTCTTCTCATCCCCAAACGTTTGCGCAAGCCTTGAGCAAATCACTTGATGTCTCTCTTTCACAACTTCCACAGCCTTGTATCAAAGGAGATACCGTGACTATCAAGATTTCGAAGGAGGAATATCACAAAGGTATTGATGCTTGCAAGTTAAACCTCCATGGCCGACTTCTCTTATCCAAAGGAGACAAGCCTCTGAAATTCTCAGACTTGCGAGACAAGCTTTCTTCTTTATGGAAAATTGATGGCCAATGGTATATGTCCTCTCTAGGCAAAGGTTATTTTGAATTTGGGTTTTCTACTCATGAAGATCTGCGAAGTGTTTGGTCTGTGGGTACTTGGAATCTAAAACCTGGTTTGCTAAGGCTTTCTCAATGGACGACTGGCTTTAACCCCAAGAAATAGAAACAAACACACTCTCAATGTTGGATAAAACTCTTTGACCTCCCATAAGAGTATTGGCGATCAAGAATCTTATTTGAAATCACTTTAGGCATTGGTACTCCTATCTCAATTGATGATATGACTCGTAGAAGGATGTATGGCCACTACGCTAGAATTCTAGTTGATCTAGATCTCTCAAAAGAATTGACGAATAAATTATGGTAGAGCGGAAAAATTTGCCTTCGTCGTGAATGTGGAATATGAAAAGCTGCCCCTTTACTGTAATGTTTGTCAAAGCATTGGGCACTCCTCAACCTCCTGTGGCAAGACAGGCGACCTTCAAACCTCCAAAAGGACCTATAATCCTTCCTTTAGGAAAGGTCCTTCGGCTGTTGCTAAAGTTTATCTACCAAAGCAGGTTGTTCCACCCTTGGCAGATAACCAGAATATGGCTCTCAATGAAAAAGTTGTTATGATTGATAACCCCGCAGATCCTGCAGTTGTTGATGCTGTCACAAATAACATTGTGGAGGACAAAGGCAAGGCGGTTTCTCTGCCGCATCTAAGCATTTGTGGACAGCCATATTCTGAGGAAGGACAGAACCCAGTTTTTATCCGCAGCGGTTCCTTATGTATTGGAGCAGATTTCTGATCCAGACATGTGTATTAATACTGGCTAGAATAAGCACTTAAATGCTCAGGAAACTTTGTTGAAGGAACCTATTTTGGCAGTTGGAAATTGCTCTTCTGACTCAGACATGGACAACGTTTTAAACACTGAGGAAGCATTGTATAATGTTTTCTCCAATCTCAACTCTCCATCCAATATGATAATTCAAGACTCTAGGGCCTCACCTGCTGTTGACAGTTGATGAGTGTGATTTCACCTCATTTTCCTTGTACATTTATGCATGCATTTGCATATAGTAAGGCCATTTTAGTTTGATTTTGGTTAGTTTTTCCTTTGGAACGGATAAGGTGGTTTTGTGTGTTGTTTTGCAGGAATTTATGATTAATTGCCCAAGATTTAGCCATGATGAAGCTTGGATGAAGATAGAGCCTGAAAAGAGAAGAAAATGAGCCAAGCAGAGCCCATCACGACCGTGATGGAGCAATAAATGAAGAGGAAGACCCCCAAAGTCAGAAGCTATCACGGCTAGCCGTGATGGCTATCACGGCCGTGACCTGCTAGTTGGACCAGACAGAGCCTATCACGGCCTAGCCGTGATGTCCATCACGACCGTGGCATACCAATGGGTGAAGGCAGAAGCGATCACGGCCTAGCCGTGATGAGCATCACGGCTGTGATGAATCAAAAAGTGAAGAGGCGCTCAGGGAAGAACCCATTACGGCTTGGCCGTGATGGCCATCACGGCCGTGACGGGCGCACGAGTTATAAAAAGACCTCTGGGTAGAACAGAAGAGGCATCCAGAAAACCCTAAAAACACTCTCTGCTGCTGTGGATCCTCCCATGGAGTTCTTTCCTTCCCTCATCTCTACTTCTTTTCTTTTGTTTTTCCCTTTGATTATGTGTAGCTAAACCCCCTCTTGTTGGGGTTAGATGGTAACTCTTCTGAACTTGATTGTTTCATGATTTGGTTGTAATACAATTTCCTCTTTCTTTATGAGTATTTGATTCCATGCTTAATGCTTTCCTTGGTTTGATCATCCTAGGAATGATTAGTTGCTTTGATAGACAATTGAAAGATTGATATTAAGCCATGCTCATGAATCAAATGCCAAGTAGTTCATGAACATAGACATAGGTCTTGGGGTGCTTGCAATCTTATGAATCTTGATTCCTTATGCAAAATCTCATATTAATCCACCTAAGACATTAGGGTTTAATTTGAGGTTTTAGGCTCATTCCACCTAAGACATTAGGGTTTGAGTAATTCGGAAGATTTGATTGTCATAATTGAATTAGGAATTGTGTTATTAATCATGTCATTGCAATCAAGGGATGATTAGTGTAGTCTAACCCTAACAATTCTACCCATTTGTGATCACATTTCTGTTTTCCTGTTAAGTGTTTGATAAAATACCTAAAAGAACAAAAACATTTTATTCTTGTCTGTTTTGTTTTGTTTACTTTTGCTGGGCTTGGTACTTAGTATTGAGCTCCCTTCCATCCAAACGATCGCCTAGATAGTAGTTCAATTTGCGAAGTGGTACTTGTCCACGATCCCTGAGGACGATAACCGGTCTGACCACCGTATTACTTGCTTGCGACTAGGTATACTTGCCGAAATCATATCAAGTTTTTGGCTCCGTTGCCGGGGATCGGTGTGCTAATATCACGAGTACCAAAGGGGACTCCTAATTTAGGCATTTTTCTTTGTTATCCTACTGCTGTCTTGTTTTCTGTTTTCTTTTTTCATACTGCTGTTTTCTGTTTGTTTCTGTTTAGGAAGTTCTGCTATTTTTTCTGATAGTTGCAGAATTGTCCATTTGCTGCTTAGCTTTAGCTTGCTATTTTGCTGCTATTTTACTGCTGTTTTTCTGTTCTTTTTTCTGTTCTGCTCTGTTGTTTGTGTATGCGAGGTACAATTGACCTAGGTGAACTTCAATTCAACCCGGAGATCGAGAAGCTTTGTAGACAGAATAGAATGGAAGCCAAAGCAAGAAAGAACAGAGGAGAAACATCCTCTACAGTGCAAGAACCACAAGAGAAGTTACCAAGTGTGCAAGAACCGCAAGTTGAAGTAGCAACTGTCACCATGGCTGAAGACAATGCACCAAGGAGGACAACGGGGGATTATACTTCCCCTAAAGTCGATAGATGTGGAACTCCAATCATTAGACCTGTAGTGGCTTGCAACAATTTTGAAATCAAGGCATCACTTCTCAATCTTGTGCAGAAAAACCAGTTTGGAGAGTGAAGACCCTCATTATCACATTGGCACATTTATTGAGCTATGTGATACTATCAAGCTGAATGGAGCTTCCGATGAGACTATTCTTTTAAGGCTTTTCCCTTTCTCTTTGAGGGACAGAGCTAGGTCATGGCTTCAATCTCATCCTCATGGAAGCATTATTACTTGGAATGATTTGGTGAGCAAGTTCTTATCTCGCTTCTTCCCTCCGTCAAGAATGATCAAGTTGAGGCCCGGAGATTAATGCTTTTGCACAGAGAGATGGTGAATCACTTTATGAAGCATGGGAGAGGTTCAAATCTTTGCTTACCGCTTGCCCAAATCATGAGTTGGAAGCATGGCAGCAAGTGGCAACCTTTGTCAATTGTCTCAATCGGAATTCTAGAAGTATGATTGAAGCGGCTGCAGGTGGATCATTGAGCCAAAAGACACCCGATGAAGCTAAGGACTTGATTGAAACTATGGCTAATAATGATTATCAAATGCCTAGTTCACGATCATTGGTCAAGAGAGGTGTTTTGGAGCTTGATGAAATTGGTGCTCTTAAGGCGCAAATGGCCATCCTTACCAAGCAATTGGGGTCCGTTCAGCTGCAGAATTGTCAGTTACAAGCGATCCAAGTTCAAGCTGCCTCAATGTGTGATTTATGTGGAGGTAACCATGCCAATGACAATTGTGAAATTAGTGTGGTTGGAGGTTCTGGGCAAGAAGAAGTGAATTACATGGGAAACCAAGGGCCTAAGCATGATCCTTTCTCTAACACCTACAATCCGGGGTGGCGTAGCCATCCTAACTTTGGTTGGAGACAAGGGCAAGGCTCAAGTTCTCAAGC
Source organism: Sophora flavescens (assembly GCA_030762895.1). NCBI lineage: Eukaryota > Viridiplantae > Streptophyta > Magnoliopsida > Fabales > Fabaceae > Sophora > Sophora flavescens. The sequence continues at coordinate 185,609,737 of CM061063.1, read as the reverse complement.
AAAGCCTCCTCAAGAGAATTCAAGCAAATTAGAGAATATTCTAGACCAATTCATGCAAGCAACTAAAGATAATATGAAGAATCAAAATGCCTCCATCAAGAATCTGGAACACCAAATAGGCCAATTGGCAAAGAAAATGATGGATAGACCTCAAGGACAATTTCCAGGAGATACCGAGAAAAATCCAAGGGAGGATTGCAAGTCAATTACTACAAGAAGCGGGAAAGTGTTAGTTCCACATGAAAAAGAGAGAGAAGAAAAGACAATTGGTGAGGGAGTTGATGAGGTGACTGTTGAAGATGTAACCAATGAAGAGCCCGAGACTTCCCAATCCACTACCTCTAGTCCTATTGTTGTTGAAGCTGAAAAACCACATAGGGAAAAACTGGTTGATGAAGAGTTTGCAAGAAAGAAGACTAAAAGGCAAATTCTTGAAGAAGTTGACAATCCTAAGGAGTTTCCACCGTATTTCAAGATACCCTATCCTCAAAGGTTGAAGAAGGAGGCAAAGGATCAACAATTCTCTATGTTCTTGGATGTGTTCAAAAAGTTGCAAATTAACATCCCTTTTGCTGAAGCTCTTCAACAAATGCCTTCCTATGCCAAGTTTATGAAGGAGATTCTTACTAACAAGAGGAAGTGGAAGGAGGAGACGGTCATGCTCACTGAAGAATGTAGTGCCATACTCCAAAGGAAGTTACCGGTGAAGATGAAGGATCCAGGTAGCTTTACCATCCCATGTACTATTGGTCATTTGAACATTGGAAGAGCCTTGTGTGATCTTGGTGCAAGTATCAACCTTATGCCACTCTCCATTTTAAAGAAGTTGGGAATTGGTGAAGTCAAGCCAACCGGGATCTCTCTCCAATTGGCGGATCGCTCCATTACATATCCTTATGGTATAGTGGAGGATTTACTGGTTAAAGTAGACAAATTCATCTTTCCGGCAGATTTTGTGGTGTTGGATATAGCAGAAGATAGTGAGACTCCGTTGATTCTTGTAAGACCATTCCTAGCCACGGGTAGAGCTTTGATCGATGTAAATCAAGGGGAGTTAGTGCTTAGAGTCAAAGATGAAAAGGTCACCTTCAATTTCTTTGAAGCAATGAGGCATCCAAGCGACAAAGATACATGTATGAGTGTGGACCTTGTTGATTCATTGATCGACAAGAGTGTGCAACAAACTTTCAAGATTCATTGGAAGCGGCTCTTATGGTCGAGGATGTAGAAGAAGAGGTATGTGCGGGAGAAGTTGATTTCATGGTTAAATCCTTTGAGGCTTATCTCGGTTATGAATAATGATGAAGACAAAGTTGTGGAGGATGTGCGGATTGAAGACAAGGGTGAACCACCTGTGCTAGAGTTGAAGGAACTTCTGTCCCATCTCCGTTATGCTTTCCTTGGAGTGAATTCTTCATTCCCGATGATCATTAGTAGCGGGTTGAACTCTTTAGAGGAAGAGAAATCGCTGTGGTGCTCGGGGAGCACAAATCTGCAATTCGGGTGGTCTATGTCCGACTTGAAAGGGATAAGTCCCTCATTTTGTATGCACAAAATCCTTTTGGAGGAAAACTACAAGCCACCCGGACAGCCCCAAAGAAGACTCAACCCAAACATGAATGAAGTTGTAAGGAAGGAGGTTGTGAAGCTTTGGATGCGGTATAATCTATCCAATCTCCGATAGTCCATAGGTGAGTCCGGTCCAAGTTGTTCCTAAGAAAGGGGGATGACGGTGGTTGCAAATGATAAAAATGAACTCATCCCCTCAAGGACCGCTTTCTGGATGGAGAGTGTGTATTGATTACAAAAGATTGAATGATGCCACCTTAAAAGATCATTTTCCTTGCCCTTCATTGATAAAATACTAGAGAGGTTGGTGGGCCATGCTTTTATTGCTTCCTTGATGGATACTCAGGGTATAACCAGATTGTGGTTGAGCCAAAAGACCAAGAGAAGACCCCTTTTCACTTGTCCCTATGGCGTCTATGCATACCGGAGGATGCCATTCGGGTTGTGTAATGCACCCGCCACTTTTCAAAGGTGCATGCTTTCCATATTCTCTGATATGAATGAAAAATTCATTGAGGTATTTATGGATGATTTCTTTGTGTTTGGTAACTCTTTTGATAATTGTCTGAAAAATCTTGCATGTGTCTTGAAAAGATGCCAAGTAACTAACCTTGTTTTAAATTGGGAAAAATGTCATTTCATGGTTAGGGAAGGTATAGTTCTTGGTCATAAGATTTCATCACGGGGGATGGAAGTTGATAAGGCAAAGATTGAAGTAATTGAAAAACTCCCCCCTCCCATAAATGTAAAAGGTGTTAGAAGCTTCTTAGGGCATGCGGTTTCTATAGAAGATTTATAAAATACTTTTCAAAGATTGTAAAACCTTTATGCAAGCTCTTAGTAGTTGATACTCCTTTTGTTTTTGATAATGATGCATGCATGCTTTCCAAATTTTTAAAGGAAAAACTCACCACCGCACCGGTCATTGCACCTCCAGATTGGAGCTTACCATTTGAGTTAATGTATGATGCAAGAGACTATGCGGTGGGAGCCATTTTGGGTCAAAGGAAAAATAAAGTGTTGCATGTTATTTACTATGCCAGTCGTGTGCTGAATGATGCTCAATTGAGCTATACCACGACTGAAAAAGAATTGCTTGTTGTAGTGTTTGCATTTGATAAGTTTAGATCTTACTTGATTGGCTCTAAAACTACTGTGTACACTGATCATTCTGCTTTGAAGTATCTCATGACTAAACAGGATGCCAAGCCAAGGCTCATTAGGTGGGTACTATTGCTCCAAGAGTTTGATTTGGATATAAAGGACAAAAAAGGAGTGGAGAATGTGGTAGCCGACCATTTGTCTAGGCTTCCACAAGCAGATGTTCAAGCAAAGGATGAGTTGCCAATTGAAGAAGAGTTCCTAGATGAAAGGTTGTTTGTGGTTCAAGTGGCACCTTGGTTTGCGGACATTGCAAATTATAAGGCCTCAAACAAGATTCCGAAGGACTTCAATGCACAACAAAGGAAGAAGCTCATCAATGATGCTAAATACTACGTATGGGATAAGCCATACCTGTTCAAAAGAGGTTCGGATGGAATTCTGAGAAGATGTATTCCGGAAGAAGAGGTTGATGGGGTGTTGACTCATTGTCACAACTCACCCTATGGGGGACACTTTGGTGCTGAGAGAACCGCCATGAAGTATATCCAGGAGAAATGAGATGCCCTTGAAGGGTATTTTAGAGGAGGAGCTCTTTGATGTGTGGGGGATCAACTTCATGGGTCCTTTCCCATCATCCTACAACAAAAAGTACATTCTGGTTGCGGTTGATTATGTGAGCAAATGGGTAGAAGCTGTCCCAACTCTGAAAGATGATGCAAAAACAGTGATTAGTTTTGTGAGGAAAACATCTTTACCCGTTTTGGAACCCCTAGAGCCATCATTAGTGATGGGGGTACTCACTTTTACAACAAAGAGTTCAATACGGTGCTTGCCAAGTTTGGGGTGAATCATAAAGTTGCCACACCAAACCATCCGCAAACCAGTGGGCAAGTGGAGTTGTCCAATCGGGAATTGAAGAGGATCTTGGAGAAAACAGTGAACAATGCTAGGAAGGATTGGGCAAAGAAGCTGGATGATGCACTTTGGGCCTATCGGACTGCATATAAAACACCTATTGGTATGTCACCCTACCAATTAGTGTTTGGAAAATCATGTCACCTTCCTGAGAGCTCCAACATCGTGCTTTTGGGTAATGAAGGCCTTAAACTTTGATACTAAGCTGTCTATGGACAAGACTGATTGAATTGAATGAGTTGGATGAATTCCAACTCTTGGCATATGAGAGTGAAAGAATCTACAAGGAAAGAACAAAGTTTTGGCATGATAAGTACATTCTTCCCAAGCAATTTGAAGAAGGCCAATCAGTTTTACTCTTTAACTCACGTCTCAAGCTATTTTCGGGCAAGCCGAGATCAAGGTGGTCGGTCCATTCTATGTCAAGTTAGTTTCCCCATTTGGTGCAGTTGAATTGGAAGATCCATCATTCGGAGACACTTTCACCGTTAATGGGAAAAGGCTCAAGCACTACCTTGGAGGAGACTTTGATCGTCAAGCGCCTCCATCCCTCTTAAAACACCCCCTTAGAGGTCATCTTCCCGCCAAGCAAGTGACGTTAAAGAAGCGCTTATTGGGAGGTAACCCAAGTTTCTTTTCCACTTCCATTATTTTTTATTTCAACTCTTGAATAATTTGGGAAGATCAAGAGATTTGTTAATAGGTTTTCTAAGTGTTTTGGGGTAAGAAGGAAGGAGAAACAAAAAGGGCAGGGGGAAACAAAGTCAAGAACCATCACACCCAGGCCGTGACACTGGTCACACCCGTGATGAGCTTAATGTGAAGACCCGAAAGGATCACGGCCCAGCCGTGATCAGCATCCCCGACGTGATGAGCCAACCCTCGAAGATCGAGAGAGCATCATGGCCTAGCCGTGATGGAGGTCACGCCATGACATGCCAACACCTATGTACTGAACTGATCACGGCCTACCCGTGAGGAGCATCACTGACCATGACCCATTTTTCAGCCCCCCTTTGACTGGGCAAGTGAGTCAACACCCGCTACCACCTTGGTGAGTTGTTCCATTTTTATCTTCTTCTTTCTCCTCTCTCTGACTTGATTCTTTATATTGGGGACAATGTAAATTTTAAAGCTTGGGGTAGGGGTAATATTTTTGCAAATTTTTGAATTTTTGCATTGTAAATATTGCATTCATTTAGGCATAGTTTTGCATGATCACATGATTCGGTTACCCCATTGCTTAGATTATGCATCCGATTGTGAGAACTTAGTGCCAAATAAATTAAGATACTGAATTTTGAACCCAAAATTTTTATTCCTGTGATAGGGCTACAAATAAAAATTCTTGAGATGATCTTGGATAGTCGATAATTAGCATATGCTTTCGTAGGTTTGTGTTTCTCATTGATGCCTGAACTACTAAAATGTGAGATTTTGAGCCAAAAAGGGGTACTCACTAAATCTACCCCATTCTTTGTGATAGAGTGTTGTTCCTCTTGATTTGTATTTCTCTACAACTTGACTTGAAACCGTTTCAAAGCTTAAAAATTTGTGAAAACATTTTTGAAAATGATTGAGGCACTAGGTATTTTTCCGGCCTTCTGAGCTTTGATTGATGAAACGCTACCCCTTAGTTGCCCAATTTCGAGCCTGAAAGAATAAAATACTTTTCTTGGTCCATTGAAAAATTTTGGTGAATAATGCTTGATGAGAGACCTTCTAAAGTATTGCACAAAAAAGGGTAAAAAGGTAGTTGAAAAAGTATGGGATGAGGAAATAAGAAAAAACATTTCTCTGAGCTAAAATCTCCCCTTCTCCAAAAATAAAAATAATATATATATATATATATATATATATATATATATATATATATATATATATATATATATATATAAGAAAAAGAAATATAAGTAGAGAAGGGGATGACAAAAAGAAATGAGAAATAAAACAAAAAGAAAAAAAAAGGGTGGAAAAATAAATCAAAACCCAAAAAGGTATTTTAGAAGGTCATGTTTTGCAATGCTTGATAGTTTGTATAACCTTTTGAAATTTCCTTTTCTTGATTTCCCCACCTGACAATTAATCCCATGGCCCCGTTACAACCCAAGTAAAAGACCTCTTGATTCTTAATTGTTTTCATCAATAAAGTAGAGATTGGGTTAATAGTCAAGCTTATGGTGGAATTCATTCCTTGAGAAAATTGAGCGAATTGCCATATATCCTGAAACACTTGAGTGAGGTGAGAAAGAGTGCCCGAATCAGTGAGAATATGAGTATAGGAAACCTAAGCGTCTAATTGGGCTTGAAATTGATCGTCTCTTGCTGAATTATTTGAAAATGCCTGTGACTTGGATTAGTTGCTCGGGTTCCTGGTTCACTATCATTGCTCTGTTTGATTTCATCTTCTGGCCTTGGTTTTTGCTTGAGGACAAGCAAAGTATTAAGCTTGGGGTGATTTGATGAGTGTGATTTCACCTCATTTTCCTTGTACATTTCTGCATGCATTTGCAAATAGTTAGGCCATTTTAGTTTGATTTTGTTAGTTTTTCCTTTGGAACAGATAAGGTGGTTTTGTGTGTTGTTTTGCAGGATTTTATGATTAATTGCCCAAGATTTAGCCATGATGAAGCTTGGATGAAGATAGAGCCTGAAAAGAGAAGAAAATAAGCCAAGCAGAGCCCATCACGGCATAGCCGTGATGACCATCACGACCGTGATGGAGCAATAAATGAAGAGGAAGACCCCCAAAAGTCAGAAGCTGTCACGGCCTAGCCGGGATGGCTATCACGGCCGTGATCTGCTAGTTGGACCAGACAGAGCCTATCACGGCCTAGCCGGATGTCCATCACAGCCGTGGCTGACCAATGGGTGAAGGCAGAAGTGATCACGGCCAGCCGTGGATGAGCATCACTACCGTGATGAATCAAAAAGTGAAGAGGAGCTCAGGGAAGAACCCATCACTTGCCTGGCCGTGATGGCCATCACGATCGTGACGGGCACACGAGTTATAAAAAGACCTCCGGGCGTAAGGAAGAGGCATCCGTAAAACCCTAAAACACTCTCGTTGTTGTGGATCCTCCCATGGAGTTCTTTCCTTCCCTCATCTCTACGTCTTTCTTTTTGTTTTTCCCTTTGATTATGTGTAGCTAAACCCCCCTCTTGTTGGGGTTAGATGGTAACTCTTCTAAACTTGATTGTTTTATGATTTGGTTGTAATACAATTTCCTCTTTCTTTATGAGTATTTGATTCCATGCTTAATGCTTTCCTTGGTTTGATCATCCTAGGAATGATTAGTTGCTTCGATAGACAATTGAAAGATTGATAATAAGGCATGCTCATGAATCAAATGCCAAGTAGTTCATGAACCTAGACATAGGTCTTGGGGTTCTTGCAATCTTATGAATCTTGATTCCTTATGCAAAATCTCATATTAATCCACCTAAGACATTAGGGTTTAATTTGAGGTTTTAGGCTCATTCCACCTAAGACATTAGGGTTTGAGTAATTCCTAAGATTTGATTGTCATAATTGAATTAGGAATTGTGTTATTAATCATGCCATTTCAATCAAGGGATGATTAGTGTAGTCTAACCCTAACAATTCTATCCATTTGTGATCACATTTCTGTTTTCCTGTTAAGTGTTTGATAAAATACCTAAAAGAACAAAAGCATTTTGTTCTTGTCTGTTTGGTTTTGTTTACTTTTGTTGGGCTTGGTACTTAGTATTGAGCTCCCTTCCACCCAAACGATCGCCTAGATAGTAGTTCAATTTGCGAAGTGGTACTTGTCCATGATCCCTGAGGATGATAACCGGTCTTACCACCGTATTACTTGCTTGCGACTAGGTATACTTGCCGAAATCGTATCAACAGTGTTGAGCAGACTTGGGTCTCAGACTCGGTTCTCGGATCAGGTAATGTTTCCATGCGTAATACTGTGCATTGCAACACTTATAACAACCCTGTTGTGGTGAAGGATATGAACATTATTGCTGGCAAACTGTGGAGCACTAGTGTAGATGAGGAAGAGGAAGATAATGCTAGGGAGTCTCCTTCTTCTTATGATTAGAAGGCAAATAAGTATCTGAAGGAGAAATCCACAATTAATGCGGGAACTTTTTCTGTGGTTCTCTAAAAATCTCAGAAGAAAAAGCTGAGAAAGAAACAACATTAGATTCAGAAAGCGCAGGCTGGAAATACCCGTACACGGGGTGGTCCACACAACTTCGCATAATGATTATCCTCTATTGGAATGTTAGAGGAATTGCTCATCTTGAAACAAGATTGGTCCTGAAAAAGATTTGCTCTATGCATAAGCCGGATATGGTCTTCATTGCTGAACCTTGGATTTCTCAAAGTCAGCTTCCTGCTTGCTTTTTGAAAGAGTTAAGTATGAATTTTTTTCATTGCAAATGATAGAGCTAATAATCTGCCTAATTTATGGTGCCTATGCTCCAATTCTGTTTGTCCTACTATTATTTCCAATTCAGATAAGCAAATCACTTGATCTTTGAACGTTGATGGTGAACAAATGTTTGTTCATCTTTGTGTATGCCTCCACCAATTATCTCAAGCGCAGCATCTTTGGTCCGATCTTTCCGAGTTGCAGCCTCCTTCACAATGTTCCTTGGAGCTATGTTGGGGATTTTAATTGCGTCGGGTTCTCACGAGCATAGAGGATGCGGCCTCTCATCCAAGCTATCCCGTGAAGACTTCGGTCTTGGACAAACTCTTTGGACCTGGTTCACATTGATACAAAAGGTTCCGCCATTACTTGGTCCAATGGAAGAGTTGGTAGCAATTACACCGAGAGAAGGTTCGATAGATCCTCTCGTAATAATGCCTTGATTGATATGTGGAGTAGCGCTCCTCCTGCACTTTACCGAGAGACAAGTCAAATCATTTTCCTCTTCTTCTAGCTATGAACAAAGATGTGAGGTGGCATGGCTCTATGTTTAAATTTCATAAAATGTGGTCTAGCCACCCAGGTTGCAAAAAGTTAATTGCTGACTCTTGGCAGGATCCTATAGCTGGCTGTCCTATGTTCGTCTTAACTCAAAAATTGAAGAATTTGAAAATGAAGCTAAAGGATTAGAACAAGTCTACTTTTGGTGATGTGCATGATAATGTCAATGCTGCATTGTCTTATCTGGATCAAATTCAGCTTCAGATAAGTAATGTTGGCAGTTCTGCTGAGCTTTTGGAAGAGGAGAAGGAGACCCAGCTATTACTTGACGGCTCTGCTATGAAGAACAATTCCGAAGGAAAAGGCTAAAGTTAAGTGGCATCTTGACGGGGATAGGAACACAACTTTTTTCCATCGAATGGCAAAAATCAAAGGTGTTACCAAAGAAGATATCTATGCTGCACCATGAAGATCAGCTCCTTAATAACCCTACCGATATAGAAAGTCATGTTCTTGACTTCTATCAAACTCTTTTGCCAATGGGAACAATTGTCAGCTAATAACCTTATTGACAGAGTCATCCCTTCTTTTGTTTCGAAAGGTGACAATGATTTACTAATCGCTTTACCTTCCATGGAGGAAGTCAAAAATGCCGTGTTCACAATGAATGCTAGTAGGGCTCCTGGGCCAGATGGTTTTGGAGGTCACTTTTATCAGACTTATTGGGACATCCTTCATCAAGATGTGTGTCATGCTGTTCTCCAATATTTTAAGGATGGTTGGATCCTTCCTAACTATAATTCCAGTATCATCACTCTTATTCCAAAAGTCCCTCATGCTGCCAAAATTGCACAATACAAGCCAATTGCTCTGGCTAATATAAAGTTCAATATTATTACTAAAATCTTAGCGGACATGTTGGCAATTATAGCTCCTAAAATTATTTCTGACAACCAAAGAGGTTTCATCAAGGGAAGACAAATTTCTGACTGCATTGGTGTCGCTTCTGAGTGCATAAATCATCTAGACAGACGGTCTTTTGGGGGTCAATTAGCTATGGAGATTGATATGAAGAAAGCTTTTGATACTCTTGAGTGGAGCTTTATTCTAAAAGTCCTCAATTCATTTGGTTTTAATAGGAAGTTTTGCTCATGGATTGAAACTATCCTGATGTCAGCCAAGTTGTCTATTTCTGTTAATGGTAAGGCAATTGGTTTCTTCAACTGTTTGAGGGGTGTCCGTCAAGGAGATCCATTATCTCCCCTCTTATTCTGCCTTGCTGAAGAAGTTCTTAGTAGAGGTATCAATTTGTTGGTGGAAGAAGGAAAATTGCAATTGATGGCCGGTCCTAGAAACTACAAAATGCCTAGTCACATCCTCTATGCAGATGACATTTTAGTCTTTTGCAGAGCATCTAAATCTACTCTAATGAATCTGCTGTCTTTATTTAAAGATTATGAGCGGATTTCTGGCCAGTGATTAGTATTGAAAAATCCAAGTCTACACTAGTAACATTTCGGTGCAAGGAAAGCTGCTCTTTCAAATATCCTTGGTTTCCATCATGGGTCTCTCACCTTTAATTATTTAGGTGTCCTTCTTTTCAAAGGGAAACCCAAGAGGATCCATCTCGCTTCCCATTCGATGCACTAAGGCCAGTGCCCGCTTCATGGAAAGGATCACCGCCTCTCTATCATGGGGAGAGTGCACTTGGTTAGCTCTGTTGCTCTTGGGATGCTTGTTTATAGCTTTCATATTTATGCTTGACCGTTAACTTACTAAATTCTGTTGATAAGTGGCTGAGGAACTTTGTGTGGAGTGGAGACATCGGCACTAGGAAAATTGTCACTGTATCTTGGAATAAGGTGTGCAAACCTATTCATGAGGGTGGTCTTGGCATCAGATCAATTAAATCAACCAATAAAGCTGGTCTTCTTAAACTTGGTTGGGAATTCGCCTCTTCAAACAGTCAATGGTCTGCTTTGCTTAGAGCTAGAGTCATTAGGAATGGCAAACAAATTAATCACCACATATCCTCCTCCATTTGGCCTGGCATCAAAGGCTGTTTACCAGATATTTTGGAGAATGTCTCTTGGAATCTTGGAAATGGTTTTAGCATCAACTTTTGGAAGATAAATGGCTATCCACAACTGTACTGGATCTGCTGAATGCTGAGCCTAATCTGTAGTGTGATTTGTCCATCCTCTCAGCCAAGGTTGCAGACTTCATCATTGGAGGCAATTGGTGTATTCCTAATGCTCTTCTGACTAACTGCCCCGGCCTCAGAGCTGAAATTGATAAGATCACTATCCCTATGTTTCCTTGTGTGGATCAAATGGTTTGGTCTAATTCTGTGTCAGGATCTCTCAGCTTCAAGGAAGCTTACTTCTTCACCTCTCCTATTGGTCCTGTGGTGCCTTGGACTGAGCTTATTTGGAATCGCTATGTTCCTCCTTCCAATTCTTTCATAATGTGGCGAATTCTTAATAATAAGATGCCCACATATGACAATTTATAAAGCAGGGGTTGTCCTATGGTCTCTATGTGCAGTCTTTGTGGTAATGCCTATGAAGATACTCAGCACCTTTTCCTGGACTGTAATTTTGCAAGGACAATTTGGCACTGGCTCATGAATCGTCTTAACCTCTTCATTGAATGCTCTAATTTTATGTTTGTGCTTGCTGTCTGCTCCCGTGGTTGGTCTAGTCAAGCTAATGTTATGCTTATCGCTGGTATTCTTAACATTTTGTATACTATATGGCATTGCAGGAATCAACTTCGGTTCAAAAACAAGCTGGTCCCCATCAACTCAGCAATTGCTTTGATATCCTCCAATGTTGCATTGACCGGTGATGCTCTGAAAGGTACTATGTCTAATTCCATTATGGACTTCACCATTGTCAAGGCTTTTAATGTCCAATGTCGTCTGCCTGCTGCTAGAATAATTAGAGAAGTTCGATGGCAGCCTCCTATCACTAACATGGTGAAATGCAACACTGATGGTATTGCTCTTGGTTGTCCTGGATCAGCTTCTTGCGGTGGTTTATTTCGTGATAGTCTCTCTTACTTTATTGGTGATTTTTCTGTTAATCTTGGCTCGTGATTCTCTCCATGCTGAATTGCATGGTGCCATGACGCTATTGAGATTGCATTCAAGAAAGGTTGAATAATCTTTGGTCGAAAGTGATTCTCAACTTGTTGTGGCTGCTTTCGCGAACAACAATCTCGTACCTTGGAAACTCAAATAGATGGATCAACTGTGTCTTGCCCTCTAAGCAAATGCATTTTGCAGTCTCTCATATTTACAGAGAAGGAAACCACTGTGCTGATAAGTTGACTACTTTTGGTTTGAGTATCACAGGATTAGTTTGGTGGGATGCAATTCCTTATTTTATCAGGGAGGACTTTTTCAGAAACAAATATGGTTTGCCTAATTTTAGGTTTCATTAGCTCTTCTTGGGTTTGTTGTATGCCCCCAAGTTTCTTTTGTAATCTTTTCCTTCATTTCAATAAAGTGGGCACTATTTTTCCTTCTGGTGTTTTTTCCCTAAGGAGGGTTTTGCACCTTAAGGTTTTAATGAGGCCCCTTTTGGTTTAAAAAAAAATTAGCAAAAGTTTTCAAAAATCAATTCACACACAATTCACCCCCCTTTTGTGTTTGAGGTCACATGTCAACAATTGTCTTGCGGGGCGAGACGCTCTTCTTGGCCTTTAGCTTGTTTTCTTCAAGTTTCCATGTTCCCTTAAGCTTCACTTTTAACCTGAAACATAAAAGTAGCACTTTAATGCTTTATTGACTCAAAAAATAAACAAAATGTCCTAAATCTAACCTAAGAGACTCAAATTGTTTCTTAGAGACAAAAGAAGCCAAATTTGGGTTATTAACGAGGTTAAATCGCTCAATAGGTATAAAAACCTTAGCCTTTCTAGCTATAAAACTAGATAAGCTGGAGGCTTATCAAAATACCACAAACTTAAACCTTGCTTGTCCCCAAGTAAACTAAAAATAAAAAAGACTCAACAACAAGGTAAGATTCTTGTATTTTCAATCAAATTTAACCAAGCTTCATGCATCAAGGTTGGTTCATTTTAGGCCAAGTAGTTATTGCAAAGAAAATTGCCTAAATCATTTGATTCAATATATAGATATGCAAACCACGCAAATATTCAAGCAAATCCAGGAAAGTGCAACTTAAAAGCGACTCACACAATTCAAGAACAATGCTGGAGGCTCAAATTCCTCACCCGGACATTTTCGTAAATTGTTTAACCGAGATACAATTCCTAATGTGTGCACCCCTTCACCCCAAACTTATCATAAATCATGCAATCATCACAAAAGTTCTCTAAGTTCTTATTTTCAATTTTTCACATGGGGATTTAACTTTAAAAACATCGAGGGGGTTCATCAAAATGGTTTTTCACCAAAATTCATGCATTCAACCAAGTTGCACTCAATTAAGTCCACAAAATTACCAACTAGACTCAATGACACTATGGGTTTTTCTTATTGACCAATTATTCCTAAGCAACTAAGAGATTCAAGAGGGAAGAAAATAAAAGAAAAGAGAAAAGAAAATAAGAGAAGGGTTAAAGAAATGTTATCTCAAGGGGTCCGAGCAGACCTCAAACTCTCATTAGAATTTCCTGCTTCTTCTATATTTCTTCTAGCCTTCTTTAACAAGTGTCTAGATTCTGTTTCATCCAAGTAATTACCCCAAACAATTTTTGGGCTTTCAACGGTACTTTCTTCCCTTGGAGCTTTTCCTTTCGGAATTCCTTCCTTGGCTTGCCTAATTGCTTCTATCTCCAACCATGCCCAATCATTTGCCCTTTGAACGTGAGCAACCACACCGTAACCCATTTATCCTCTTCCTCCTTGCTTAAGAATTCCACTTCAGGGAATGGGATCCGGTTGTTCTATACCGCTTCTTGACTTTACTCAACCTCACGATCAATCTCCCCGAGCAGAGTCATTCACACCCCTATCAAAACTCAAGTAATACGGATCCACCTCCGTCTCTTGTTCTTTGTCAACCTTTCTAGATCTGGGGAAGGGATCCATTTCTATTGAATGCAAAGTTTGATGTACTCATACTGGGTGGTTTGGAGTGATATCCTTATCATCAATCAACATTCTCATATCGGTAAAGTGGCTCAAGTCAATCATCTACTTATTCACAATTAAAAAAAGTGGTCAATATTATAATCAAAATAAAATGAAAAATTAATGTAAAATAAAAAAACTAAACTAACATGCACCACGTATATATATATATATATATATATATATATATATATATATATATATATATATATATATATATATATATATATGTCGAATCAAGTGCATAAAGTAACCGCAAAATAACATGAGTTTCTACTTAGCAATAGGTACAACCAAATCGAAAAATAATAAACTAGCTAGAACTCGGAGAACTAAGGAATTGAGAACTAAAAGTCGGTAATGGTGGGGACCGATCACCGATCAAAATCAATATTGTCCACCGGTCATCCCTGAGTCACCGTTCTGTCGCCTCATCCTCGCCGAGGCACCTCTGGCACCCCATCGCGGCATAGCATCCTGGTCCCTAGGATAGTCCCGACACCCCAAGACGAGGTGCTAAATCCTCCTCGAAGGGTAAAGGGCACCAGCCCTCTTCACGAGCTAAAGATAACTCTCTCAAGAACTCTCTCAAAGACTACCTCGGTCCTCTTAATATCTCGTTGGTTTTGCAAAAGCAAAACCATATCCGATGATCGTGGCCTCTCGTAGGCTATCCCCGCTGGCCTCCTAGGAGCCGGCTCTCCAAAACAATGGCGGCAGATGTAGTCTCTCACAATAGGCCGAGGGACTTTCTTAGTCTCCTCATAAACAACGATCCGTGCGCGCGCCATCATCTCTTTGACGAGGAACCCATGATCCAACACCTCCTTGCTATTCTTGGAGTTGGCCTTCGCTGGATGTTAGTGGCGATGACCGAGCCTGCATCAATGCTCTTCTCCTACATGATGGGATAGATGCGGTGGGCCCGCAAGCAGCCACCGTGGACTCGTGAGAGATCACCATAAGGTTGGCATGTACAAATGCCACCAAATGTGGGGCCACAGGATTCGGATCCTCGCCTCTTTAGCCTCGAGAGGTTCCCTGCAGGTCCCTACTTGATATGATCAAGACATAGATCACTAAACATTTGAGGATCTATCTTTGAAATAATTGCTTTAAATTCAAGATCAAACACAAACAATAATAATTGAATGAAACTTGAATCTCAAGTGAGAATCAAGAGAAAAAATGAGTAGAAGAGCACAATTTTATATGAATTGAAATAGCAAGAACAAGAATTAAAGTGCATAAAATTAAAGTGCAAGAATTAAAGAACACAAAGTAGAAAATGGAAGAGGTAGGGAAGAAGAAGAAGGTGCCACAATCAATTCTTCATGGAGTTGAAGATTGAATTGATAAGCCAAAGGAGGATTCACCACTTGAATAAGGATATTCAAGATAAGACTCAAAGGTTCAATTCAAGAACCAAGAAGAGGAGAACTCTCAACTCTCTCTAGAAATCTCAAGTATGAGAAAATTCAAGTGTATTCAAACTTTTAAAAATGGTTTACATGAAGCCTATTTATAGGCTCATCCCATTTAATGTACAAGTTAGACTAACTTGAAGTACAAACTACTCTAACTTAAGATGCAAGCTAGTCTTACTTGAGGTGTAAGCTACTCTAAGTCCTAATGGGCTTGGAACACTCTTAAGCCCAATTACAAGCCTAACAAAATCAAAACCCATACAAAATTTCGTGCTAAACCTGTAGCCCAATTTAAGTCATGATAGACACTGAATCAGGTCTTGAGGCAACATTAAGATTTGTAGATAATCTTCTAAGATTTCCAACGCATCCAAGATCACTTTAATCGGTTATCTACAACTCAAGAAACAGCCAAAATTGTGAAGTAGGTTTGATTTGGATTTGCTTCAAAGTTGACTTGCCCCAATTGGCCCATTAAGGTTGTGCTTCCTAGGATCACATCATCCCCTCCATCTTGAAGAAAATTCGTCCCAAATTTTAATCCTAAATTAAAGAGAAGATGTTTAGGTTTATTCTTTTATAAAGATCCTAAAAAAAAGTTTTGGGGAAGGAAACTCCCTTATTTGGGAAGGCAACTCCCTTATTATGGTTGTAATTCTTAGCCCATCCTCCCGGTCAAAATCCACCCTTTTGAAAATATATTTTGTGAACAACCCGTTCAAATATTTTTCACAAGGTGTAATCCCTTGAAGGTTGTTTGGTAATGTTTGTCTATTATTGAGAGAAACATTTGGAAAGATATTTAATATGTGTCTTAGTTCTCATAATGAATGGAATCTTGATGGATGTGTATTAGTTGCTTTTGAATTTGCAAAATAGGTTCAATGCACATAGTTAAGGTAGAAGTGTTAGTAGGCAAGCAAACATCATTAAGTTGAATATTATTAATTGGTTGCCCTACTAAGAAAACTTCTTTTACCTTACTTTTAACCTTATCAATATGCACACTTTTAGCACTTAAAACATAGTCCAAACATTCCACTTTGGTGGTGCAAAAAGTGTATTTTTCAAGATTAGCAAAAGATTTTTCTTTCTTAAGTAATAAAAAAACACATTTTAAGGGTTCAAGAAGATTTACTTGTGTTTTTCTATGTACCAAGATACCATCTTTGTAGATTACTAGAAGCCTTTGAATTTCTTTAGTTTCTTGAGGAGTGACTTGAAGTTTATCCAAAAGAAACTGAAAGGTAGTAGGTAAAGAAAAAGATGGAAGAGACTTGTTACCAAAAATGTTGGAGTAAAGTAAATACAATGGATGGTTTTCCAAAGGTATTTGCTTTACTTATTTTTCTTTTAAAACTATGCATTCTTTGCCATCTTGCTCTTTAACCTTTTGATTGTCGCAAAAGTTTTACTCACTTGTGCCAATTGCCTTTTCCATATTATTTTTTGGCACATTCTTTTCTTTTGCATTTATTTCTTTTTATTCTTTGTCACTCTTGGCTTTTCTCTTAAGCTCCCATTCTTTTCTCATTTTCTTTTGATCCTTACTAATTTCATTTGTAGAGAGGGGTACAAGAGTAATATTTTTGTTGTGGGGCATAGAAAGAAAAGAAAGGGTAGAAGTGGAAGGTTTAGAGTTAGGAAATGTGGCCTTTAATCCATTTTTACCAACAACTTCAAGTTGTTTTGATGAGTCACCCTCCTTCTTGAAGGAGTTTTTTCTCTTCACTTGGGCTTCAACCTTCATTGCATGGTGTAGGTCTCTAGTGTAGCTTGAAGTCACATATTTTTTTCTCAATACCCTCTTCATTTCTCTCCAAGTACTAATTGATTCCTCATCATACCTTATTCTCTCTTTAAACAATTGATCCCAGCAAATTAAAGCATAATCAGGAAATCCTAGACTAGATACCTTTACTTTTTTTTTTTTAACTATAGTAGTAGCAAGAGAATATGTGCTCCAATTTAGTCTCCCATTCCAAGTAAGCATCGGGATCCCTCTTCCCATGGAAGCTAGGGATATTCACCTTCACATTATGTAACTTGTCATTCTTCTCCTTCCTACTTCCTCTATGTTCACGTCTATTTCTCCATCTATCGAATCTAGGTCTATGTTCATTTTCTTCCAAATTTGATGAGCCTCTATGTGAGTTGTCATGCCTTGATCCTTTTTTGTTCTCAAGTACTTAAAATCTTTCAAACACTCTTTCTAAGTTCCTTGTCATTCTATTCAACTTCCTATTCAAGTTCCTTGTTCTTGGTGATGATGGAGGAGAATCTTCAGTGTTGACACGCTGTTGCACACGGGTCAAAAAGCGAGTGGTTTGTAAAAAACTGTAGTCAGGGAGCGACAACTCGAGTATCGTCTCACAAGGACTCTTGGATTGTTATTCGCAGAAAAATTAGTTTTGGGGGAGGGGGGTTCAGATTGAGAGATTCAATTAAAAGAACGATGCAATTAAGAAATAAGTGAATATCAATGATCAAAACGATTAATGTACTGTTATCGGTTTCCCACTAGCATTGATTCATATAATTCCCATGCCCTAAGCGGATTCTAATCCCTTTTAGATTGTAGCAACAATTAACAAGCGAAATTGGCACTACACGATATATGTTCCCAATTCCCGAATTAAGCAAACGGGTTGAAGCACTCATGAATTAAGCAAACACGATTGAACACACGCGAATTAAGCAAACGCGATTAGATATAGGAACATAAAATCATCGAAACAAATCAATACATATTCTATATAATCCTGAATTAAGCAAACAGAACGTACATGATAATATTGAAAGGAAGAAGCAAATTGATCCGGGAATTACGGAACCTCAAGTGTCAGGCGGAACCCGACATACAGATTAATCTCGGGGAATTAGTTCTCCACCGGAGACATAACAAAAACCTAGAAATATTATGTAAATAGTGAAAATCTACCTCGTTTATGTGTCTCTTGTGCTCCTATTTATAAAGAGGCCGCACGTCACCGCGCGTGATGGCGTGCCGTGACCGCTTCATCAAGGGAGCGCATTCAAATTCTGGTCCGTCACGGCAGTGATGCCTATCACGGCCAGGCCATGATCGCCACGAGTTTGGGTGATGATCCATCACGACCGTGACTTCCATCACGGATGGACCGTGATCAATTCGACTCGGGTTCTTCTTATCACGCCCGTGATGTGTATCACTACTGGCCGTGATCCTTTCCGTCTTCCATGGGTAGCTCATCACGCCGTGACCAATGTCACTACCGGGAGTGATAGCCTTCTGCCGGTGTCCTTCCTTTTTGCTCTTCTTATTAACCTGAAAACATGAGATAGCAAATAAATGCTTTATTTGACTCAAAATCAAACTAAAATGTCCTAAACTACTTAAGAAAAATCAAAATGTTGCTTGAGGACAGTTAAATCCAAATCTGGGCTAAAGCGAGATTGAAACTCGAATAATTAGCACAAAAACCATGATCTTACTAGTTATAAAACTAGTTAGCTGCAGGGCTGATCAAAATACCCCAAACTTAAACTTTGCTTGTCCCCAAGCAAACTAAAACTCACAAAAAACACTCAAACTTGGCAAGCTTAAAGGATTCAATCAATTCCACACAAATTTCACATAATTTCAACAAAACAATTTTTCTTCAATGATTTCCCCCTTTAACAATGTGACCCCCACATTCATTTACTTTAAACCATTTAGAATTCCATCATTCATGCAATCATTAATCTAAGTTGAGGATCCAAGCTACACACAAAAGGGAGATCACCAAATTCAAACAGTTGCCTTCCTCACAAGGGTAATTAATGTTTCACTCATTCGCTCAATTTGTCTAGGCTATGAACCATTCACTCGTTTCACATTTCAAGAGCACTTCCCATGAATTTGATTTTCATCTCAAACAAAGTTCCCACGAAAACATGAATGCAACATCAAAAGGTCTTTTAAAGGTTGTAATGGGGCCTGGCTAAGGGTAGGATATTCAAAGGTACTAGGCTTAAGTCCCAAGGAACTAAGAGAACATGAGCATTTTGACATGTTGAATTCCCACTCAAGTTCCCTTTTCCAATTTTCTTTCTTTCTTTGGGTGACTACAGCCTTTTTCCTTTGACACCATTTTTTTTGTTTTTGCCCCTTTTCTTTTGGCAAATTTTTTCTTTTTCTCTTTTTTTCTTTTTTCTTTTTGTCGTTGGCCTCAACCTTTATTTTTCTTTTTCTCAACCCAGAATGACATAGCGAACCTTGTAGCCACCCCAAACTTAGTTTCTTGCAACCCTTGTCTTGCTAAGGATCCATGCTCTCCTAATCCTAAGATTGGGTTAACATGGTGTTTCAGATTTCGGCTCATAAAATAGGGTCATCAAGAAGCAATAGGCTAATTAGGCTCAATGTGGCTAACGAGGGAACATGCATTAGGGATTGGTTCAATTTAGGCCAAGTGGTTATTTCAAAGAAAATTTCCTAAATCATTTGATGCAACACATAAACATGCAAACCATGAAGAGATTCAAGCAAATTCGGAAAGTGCAGCTTGAAAGTGATTCACACAATTTTCACATGTTGGAGGCTCAACTCCTAACCCGGACATTTTTGCAAATTGTATGACCGAGATTCAATCCTAGTGTGTGCTTCCCTTCACCCCCAAACTTATCATAAATCATGCAATCACAATAGAAAATATCAAAGTTCAATTTTCAATTTATAACATGGGGATAAATTTTCAATTTTCAAATCCTAGGGGGAAATAGTCAACACATATCATGCAATCCATCTATGCAAAATTTGATTAAAATCCAGCAAGCTCACCAACACAACACTCACAAACATACTCTTGATCTTCTCAAATTATTCAAGAGCTAAATTCAAAAGCAAATGAAGGAAAAGAAAAACACAACTAACAAGATAATGAAAATAAACTAAGGAGAAGGGTTAAGAAAACTCATTGAGGGGCTCCCGCCTGGATCCTATTGCTTGTAGCATAAGGCCCAAGTGATAGATAAAGGACGGAAGCTTATTCCATGGTCCTATAACTTGCAGCCTTGATATGGGAGTGAGCACTTGACAATCATGGTGGCCTCGCCAAGTGCGGCGGACTTCTTATTCCCCCTTGGGTCAAAGATGACCTCCTTGTCAGCAAAGTCCTCCCAATAAAAATGGGATTCAACCTCTTGGACTGGCCATAGGGTCTTCATATTCAAGGATGCAAAATCCAATCTCTCAGGCAGAGGCTTGAACTCCATCGCCGGTTGTTCCACAGTGGGAGGTGGCAAACAGGTAGAGAGGATCACTGGTGCTGCTTCAATAGATGGCATGTTTGGGGCAGCTGTGCTGTCAATAACTTCAGCTGAAGAAACAACTTCAATTACACTGTCACCCTGCAGGGCAGCATTAATCTCAGCACAAACAGCACAAGGGTCAGTGTTAGCACAATCAGCACATGAGTAAATATCATCAAAACCAGAAAAGGATGGAAAATCAGTAGCTGCAAGCAAATCACAATAAGTGTCATCAACAATGTCAAAAGGCAACTCTAATTGAGAAACAGAAGAATTATCGCCAAGAATATCTATTTGAGAATATGACTGCTCTTCAAGGAGACGTTGTGATTGAAGTGCAGTCAAGGTGGAGGCAATGTGACCAATTTGGGTGGCCAAATCCTGAAGACTTGCTTCTGTCCTCTGCTGGAATTCGAGAGTGTCTTCTGCCATTTGCTGCACCAATTCCTCAGGTAGGTTGGAGTTGGGTGTGGGGTCAGGCTGATATTCTTGCTTGACTTATTGTCATTTGATTCACCAGAGAAGCTATCTCATCCAAGATGCCATAATTCCCACCATGTTGGCCAGAATAGTGGTTCACTTCGTTCATGCCAAAATCACTGCTAAACTCATAACCACCAGTTAAGCCAGGATAATATATACATGATGGCTCATAATAAACATTAGGCATATAATTTTGCATATAATTATCCATAACTAATTCAGCAATACATTTTTTTTATTTTTTTATTTTATATTAATAACAACAAGAGTCCTAAGCAACGGCGCCAATTTTGACACCTTTGTCGCATACGGGTCAAAAAGCGAGTGGTTTGTAAAATCGTAGTCGGGAGGCGACTTTCGAGTATTGTCTCACAAGGACTCTTGGATTGTTATTCACAATAAAATTAGTTTTGGGGAGGGGGGTTCGGATTGAGAGATTCAATTAAAAGAACGATGCAATTAAGAAATAAGTGAATATCAATGATTAAAATGATTAATCTACTGTTCTCGGTTTCCCACTATCATCGATTCATATAATTCCCATGCCCTAAGCGGATTCTAATCCCTTTTCGATTTTAGCAACAATTAACAAGTGAAATTGGCACTCACGATATATGTTCCCAATTCTGAATTAAGAAAGCGGGTTGAAGCACTCGTGAATTAAGTAAACACGATTGAACACACACGAATTAAGAAAACGTGATTAGATATAGGAACATAAAATCATCGAAACAAATCAATACCTATTCTATATAATCCTGAATTAAGCAAACAAAACATACAAGATAATATTGAAAGGAAGAAGCAAATTGATCCGGGAATTACAGAACCTCAAGTGTCGGCGGAACCCGATTACAGTAGATTAATCTCAGGGAATTAGTTCTCCATCAGAGACATAACAAAAACCTAGAAATATTATGTAAACAGTGAAAATCTGCCTCGTTTGTGTCTGCTGAGCTCATATTTATAAAGAGGCCACCCGTCACGGCCGTGATGGCCCGTCCCACGGACAGGCCGAGACCGCCTGTCAAGGGTGCGTATTCAAATTCTGGTCCGTCACGGTCGTGATGCCTATCACGCCCAGGGCGTGATCGCTTCGACTCCGGTGGGCGATCTGTCACTCTGTGACCTCCATCACCGACTGGACCGTGATCAATTCGACTCTCGAGGTTCTTCTTATCACACCGTGATGTGTATCATGGCTGGGCGTGATCCTTTTTGTCTTCCATGGGTAGCTCATCACGGTGCAGTGACCAGTGTCACGGCTTTGGGCATGATAGCCTCTCAGGGTGTCCTTCCTTTTTGCTCTTCTTATTAACCTGAAAACATGAGATAGCAGTAAATGTTTTATTTGACTCAAAATCGAACTAAAATGTCCTAAACTACTTAAGAAACTCAAAATGTTGCTTGAGGACAGTTAAATCCAAATCTAGGCTAAAGCGATATTGAAACTTGAATAATTAGTACAAAAACCATGATCTTACTAGTTATAAAACTAGTTAGCCAAAGACTGATCAATTGTCTTCTTCATGTAGTGAAGTCATGGTGCACTTACAATTTGAGAAATTACATACAAATTCTAGAGAATTGAAAATTACACAAATCAAATGAAATTACACCAATAAGAACAATTATACCACCAAAAAATCAAAAGAATTAAGTACAATCCAACAAGGAACAAATACACTTAAAGAACAAGTGATAGAAAAGAGTTGCAAGTCAAAAATGAATATTACAAGGACCTCACCACTCACTCACCATTCACTCAAAGATTGTCGCTCGTGTATATCACTCAATGTAGACTTTTTCAAGATGGTTTTTCTCTTGTCTCTTTCCACTCAAGAGTTTCCTCCTCAAGGGATTTACAAGTTGAAGCAAGATCTCAACAATTAGTCTCCATTAAACAAATGACAAATCAACCAATAGGCAATCAATTCAAAGAGGTCAAGAATTTTGAAAATAAATAGTACAAAACTAATGGAGTTTAGAAGACAAGCTAGAAAAGGTTCAAGAAGAATTTCACGCTCAAATTGATGTGAAGAAGACAAGTTGAAAGAGGTCAACAAAGTGTATTTCAATTTTAATCAAAGTGTTGGTGAACAATTAATGATCAATATGAAATGTGCTACACCAATTTGCGAAGGATCTATACAAATACAAGCATGTAAAATGGTGGCAAGTCTTTTACCTTTTCTTGGAATTTTCCAGAATTTTCACTTTTGTCCCAAAACTTTGTATATTTATGGCTTTGGCCCATTTTTCTTTTACACTAGTTTTTTAACTTCAGCCACTTGACTTTTGCTAATTACAATTTCACAGGAATTCCACTTAATTTTCCAATTTACAAAAAGACCCTTGATCATGAACAAATTTGGACATAATTGATGTAATACTTGGAAATATGAACAATTCAAGTAGTGAAAAATAATTTCCAAGTGTATGAGCACAAATCAAGTAATTAGGGACCTAGATCTTTCATTCAAATGGATGATAAACACATCATTTCCACAATTTGAATTTGATGAAGATCTATTAGGTTCTAAAAATTTGAAATCATTGAAGCACTTTTGATTAAAATTTGAATTAAGCTTACTCTTGTGAATTGAAATTTCAATTTGAAATTTCAATTTGTTCAAAATCACAAAGTAAGGGGAAAGAGATTTATGCTTGAATTTCAAGATGCAATCAAAATTCACATGTAATCTATGATCACATGCACATGTATGGCGCCAAAAATGCTACGGTGAAAAGTGGAGGGAAAAACATTCACCAAAATTCAAGCAAGATCAATTCAAACACATTTCAAATTCTAGATTCATGATCACAATTGGATTCAATTTGAATTTCATCGTCCAATTTCATGTGATTAATGGCACCAAAAACTCACATGAATTCATCATGAAAATGGCTCCAACTCAAAAATCATCATAGAATTTTAAAATTTTGATCAAAAATTCAAAACAATTGAAGATTCAAAGAACTAGCTCTGATACCCCTTGATGTGATCAAGACATAGATCACTAAACATTTGAGGATCTTTCTTTGAAATAATTGCTTTAAATTCAAGATCAAACACAAACAATAATAATTGAATGAAACTTGAATCTCAAGTGAGAATCAAGAGAAAAAATTGAGTAGAAGAGCACAATTGTATATGAATTGAAATAGCAAGAACAAGAATTAAAGTGCATAAAATTAAAGTGAAAGAATTAAAGAACACAAAGTAGAAAATGGAAGAGGTAGGGAAGAAGAAGAAGAAGGTGCCACAATCAATTCTTCATGGAGTTGAAGATTGAATTGATAAGCCAAAGGAGGATTCACCACTTGAATAAGGATATTCAAGATAAGACTCAGGTTCAATTCAAGAACCAAGAAGAGGGAGAACTCTCAACTCTCTCTAGAAATATCAAGTATGAGAAAATTCAAATGTATTCAAACTTTTAAAAAATGATTTACATGAAGCCTATTTATAGGCTCATCCTATAATGTGCAAATTAGACTAACTTGAAGTACAAGCTACTCTAACTTAAGATGCAAGCTAGTCTTACATGAGGTGTAAGCTACTCTAAGTCCTAATGGGCTTGGAACACTCTTAAGCCCAATTACAAGCCTAACAAAATCAAAACCCGTACAAAATTTCGTGCTAAACTTGAAGCCCAATTTAAGTCATGATAGATGCCGAATCAGGTCTTGAGTCAACAATAATATTTGTAGATAATCTTCTAAGCTTTCCAACGCATCCAAGATCACTTTAATCGGTCATCTACAACTCAAGAAACAATCAAAATTGTGAAGTAGGTTTAATTTGGATTTGCTTCAAAGTTGACTTGCCCCAATTAGCCCATTAAGGTTATGCTTCCTAGGATCACATCACTACTTCCCATTGGCCTCCTGACCTACAACATGTCTCCAAAAATTGGCCCATCCTGGGCACAGGCCAACCAACTCGGTGTCTTTGGCTCTTCTCACCAATGTATTTGGAATACCCGGGCAATTATTAATATCATCATCCGTGAACGCTATTTCCACACCCCTGACCATAGAAACAGACCCCGGGTCAGTGATGTCGAGGTTAAGGGCATTGTCATAAAATTCCATGACGAGTTTGACATCATCTCGTCGAGAAAGGTTAGCCAAAAAACCCCAACACCTTCGGACTATCTGCTCAGAGTTGGTGGAGTAGTTGTTCCCTACAAGGACCACCCTCATCATCCTGAGTGGACTGGCACTTGTTGCGCTTAACCGGCTGTTTCTCCAATTTTTTTTGGGGGACCCATTTACCTGAAAACCAGAAAAGTCCAAATACAGTTTATATCACAATCAAAGTGCAGACTCAGAAATCTATCATACACAGTCATTCAAATTATCCAAGCAGTGCAGGTAATAAATCAGAACACATATTTTTGTTCATAAAATTTCAAAAATTTGAACCCAAGCCCCCCTAACATGCATTTGTCTATATTCGTCTGGGGAACCCCAAACTTAGATTTCTAACAGTCAGTTCAATTCATATTAGAGCATTATCATTGCATTAATCATTAACTTCCTCACCACACTCACATGTGAACAATTTCAAATCATCAAGAAATCAACCTATAATGGATTCAAGAATGTTTCAACATGCTTCATTCAAGTTAAAATTCTCTCGGGAATTTCAAAGATTTTCACAAAAAGAAACTGGAGAGACTTCTTGAAAATTCATGATTTTAACAATGACAAAGGAGTTTAAGAAAACACACCTTGATGATGATGTGTTTGAGTGATGAAAGAGTGAGTGAGAAGTATTTCTTGATCCTTTTGTTTGCGCCCTCGAGAGAGAATAAGAGAGAGCGCTTGGTATTTTGAAAAAAATGGCTATCTTCTGTCTCCCGAGGCGCTTAAACTTCGCCCGCTCGTGAGGTGAATACTTGAAATTTCCAAAATCAGAAACCCTAATTTTGGATTTTGCGAGGCGAGCAAGGGTTCGCGGGGTGAACTAGAAAGTGCTGACCCCTTTCATCTTCCCAGATTCGGGAGGCGACAGGTTGCTCGAGACGCGAGGCAAGAAAAGAGCGTTTTATCCCTTAGATCATGTCTTCCCGAGGCTCACGGGCGGGTGTGATTTGCAGGCGAGCCTGTGTGTAGTGCCTTCCAAGGTTTCCCAGGGTTCGAGAGGCGAGCCAGAGACAGGGAATTTGATATCCCTCTGGCTTGCAGGGTGAATCTATGCTCCCGAAGCGAGCCAGAGACACATTTCCCCCCTTAATTCCTAAATGCATCTATGTCCTAAATGCTTTCCTAATGCAAATTTACTAACTAAGGACCCTATATGAAGACACTTTTTAAAATTTAAGACTCTATAAATGCAATAAAAGGATATCAAGATTGGGTTGCCTCCCAAGTAGCACTTGTTTAACATCCCGAGCTTGACGGGAATGGCCCCCTAAGTGCTAGTCAAGCTTGAAAATCTGTTGATCTTCTTGAAATGCTTCCCCATAGTAGTGCTTAAGCCTTTGGCCATTCACCTTGAAGATATCTCCAGGGTCTTTTCCTTCTAATTCTCACGCTCCATGAGGAAAAACATTATGGATCTTGAACGGTCCAGACCATCGAGATTTCAGCTTTCCTGGGAAAAGTCTCAACTTAGAGTTGTAGAGAAGTACCCACTACCCCAGTTCAAATTGTCTAGGTAGGATGTGCTTTTTGTGCCATGCCTTAGTCCTCTCCTTATAAATCCTAGTATTCTCATATGCATGCATGCGGCCTCTTCTCACCGGCCTTCTTTAAATCATGATTGAGCTCTTTAATTGCCCAATAAGACTTGTGTTCCAACTCAACCGGCAAGTGACACGCCTTCCCAAACACTAAGTTATAAGGAGACCTCCCAATTGGTGTTTTGAAAGCGGTCCTATATGCCCAAAGAGCATCATCCACTTTCCTTGACCAATCCTTCCGTGAGGAGTTTACAGTTTTCTCAAGAATATGCTTAAATTCGTGGTTGGATATTTCGACTTGTCCGCTTGTTTGTGGATGGTAAGGAGTTGCTACCTTATGCTTGACTCCATATCTCTCAAGTAAGTGACTTATTTGTTTGTTACAAAAATGAGATCCACCATCACTAATCAAGACCCTCGGGACACCAAACCTTGAGAAAATGTTGCGCCTTAAGAAATTCATGACTACCTGCTCATCGTCCGTTGTTGTTGGTATTGATTCCACCCATTTTGAAACATAATCCACCGCTACCAAATGTATTGGTAAGAGAAGGAAGGTGGGAATGGTCTCATGAAATCTATCCCCCAAACATAAAAAATCTCTACTTCTAGCATGATTTAGAGATGAAGTTCATGCCACTTTGAGATGTTTCCAACCCGTTGACAATAATCACACATTTCCACAAAAGTACTTACATCTTTGAAGAGAGTAGGCCAATGGAGCCCGTTTTGAAGGACTTTTGCAACGGTCTTCTTTCCATCAAAGTGTCCACCATATTCCGATCTATGACAATGCCACAACACGTTTCCAATTTGCTCATAGGAATGCAACTCCGCAACAACCCATCCTAACATTGCTTGAAAAGGTAAGGATCTTCCTAAATATAGTACTTTGCCTTCGAGAAGAACTTCTTTCTTTGTTGCATTGTACATCCCTTCATAACCACATTTGAAGACTTGAAGTTGGTCATATCTGCGAACCAAGGAGAAACTTTTTAAAAAATTACAAACAATCTCTCATCAGAAAATTCTTCCTTGATATCTATCAATTTCTCCTCAGTGTCGGGATTAACCAACCTTGACAAGTGGTCTGCTACTCCATTTTTCGAGCCTTTGCGATCCCTAATCTAAATATCAAACTCCTACAAAAGAAGAATCCACCGAATTAATCTAGGATTGGCCTCTTGTTTTGTCATCAAGTGTCTTATGGCCGCATGATCGGTGAAAACAATAATTTTAGACCCTATCATATAAGATCTAAATTTATCCAAAGCAAAAACCACTACAAGGAGTTCTTTTTCAGTGGTGGAATAGTTAGCTTGTGCTTAATTTCAAACTTTACTTGCATAGTAAATCATATGAGCTAACTTTTCTACCTTTTGACCTAAAACAACTCCCACCGCATAATCACTTGCATCACACATGATTTTAAATGGTAAATTCCAATTAGGTGCAGTGATTATGGAGTACGGTGACAAGCATATTTTTCAAATTATTGAAAGAATGTAAACAAGAAGAACTAAAATTAAAGGATACATCCTTCACAAGAAGGTCACATAGCGATATTTTGCCATCTTTGAGAAATTTCGGATGAACCTCCGATAGAAACCGGCCCTGTCCCAAGAAACTCCTTACCCCATTCCACATTGGTTGGTGGGGTAGCTTTTCAATTAACTCGATCTTGAATCTATCCACTTCAATCCCTTTTTGGTTTCTTGACACCTCTCTAGCACACAAGCCAAGTTCTTCAAATATTATCAAAGGACGTCCCAAAACCGAGAGGTCGCCCATAAATAACTCAATGAGTTTCTCCACCATGTCCGAGAAGATAGAAAACACGTACCTCTGGAAAGTAGCAGGAGAGTTGCATAATCCAAAAGGCATCCTCCTATAAGCAAAGACTCCATTGGGACATGTGAAGGTCGTCTTCTCTTAGTCCTTTGGATCTACCACAATTTGGTTATGTAACGGAGTAACCATCTAAGAAGCAATAGTACTCATATTCGGTTAACCTCTCTACCATTTGAATAATGAAGGGAAAAGGGAAGTTATCCTTCCTTGTTGCATCATTTAGTTTCCTATAATCCACACAAACTCTCCACCTCGTGACGATCCTTGTTGGAATCGTCTCATTGTTCTTGTTGACCACCACTGCTGTGCCACCTTTCTTCGGGACCACATAAATTGGACTAACCCAATTACTATCTGAGATTGGATAGATGATTCCGACATCCAAAAGCTTAATCACTTCCTTATGCACCACTTATTTCATGATGGGATTTAACCGTCTTTGTGGTTGAACCACCGATTTGTAATCATTATCCATCAAAATTTGTGCATGCATAAAGAAGGACTTATACCTTTTAGATCAGAAATTTTACACCTGATAAGCGGATTTGTGTTCCCTAAGAACTCTTAAGAGTTTATCTTCTTCATCTTTTTTCAAAGCATTACTAATGATAACCGGGTGATGTCCACGCTCACTCAAAATGCATATCTTAAGTGAGTTGGGAGTTGCTTCAACTCAGGTGCCTTGTTGCCTCTTCCACTCTTTCCTTGTCAAGCTTTTCCTTTTGGCATTCATCCTTGGGGAGATTTGGCAATGCGTCCATGTTCTTCAAGCACTCTTGATAATCACCATCTTCCAAAAGTACCCTTCTTCATCTTCAACACGGGATTTTACCAACACTTTTTCAAGTGTAGAACCATTGACTTCTTGTGTGGCTATAGCTTTCACAATTGGTTCCACCACATCCACACTATATGCATAAGATTTCTCAATCTGGATTCTTCATTGCTTCAAAAACATTGAAGACTACATTCTCATATTGCACCCTTAGTGTGAGCTTTCCTTGTTGCACATCTATCCAAGCACGTCCGGTGGCCAAGAAAGGCCTACCCAATATAAGAGGATCTCGACATCTTCATCCATATCTAGCACCACAAAGTCCGTCGAGAAAGATGAACTTATCTACCTTTACCAACAAATCCTCCACCACCCCATATGGGTATTTAATAGAATGATCCGCTAGTTGGAGTGACATCATAGTCTCTTTGGCCTCTTGAATGCCAAGCTTCCTCATCATAGGCAGGGCATTAAAATCACACAGTGCCTTCCTAATAGTCATGTCTCCAATGACGCATGGTATGCTAAAAGAACCCGGATCTTTCAACTTAGGAGTTAGTTTCCTTTGAATAATTGCACTACATTCCTCGGTCAAAGCAACCATTTCCTCATCCACCATATTTCGTTTCTTGGAGAAGCTCCTTCATGAACCGAGCATAAGATGGCATTTGTTCCAAGGCTTCGGCAAATGGAATATTGATTTGAAGCTTACAGAATACATCAAGGAACTTATTGAATTGCTTATCTTGCAACGACTTCTTAAGTCTTTCTGGATATGGTACCTTCATGTAAGGAGTGAAATCTCGGGGTTCAACCCACTTCTTTCTTCGAATTCTTCATCCACTAATTTCAATTTACCACCTTGCTCCTGTACCTTCTCACTAGACTCCTCATCTTCCTTTGCTTGCTCTGTTTCCACTTGTAGTTGTTCAGGAGTTTCAACTTCGTGAGAACTAGTTGCTCCTCTATTTGATTCCAACACCTTACCTCTTCTAGTTGTCACGACATTGCATTGGTTCTTGGGGTTGTTCTCTCAGTTACCCGGAAAGAGCTTGGAAGACGCTCATTCACTTGCCTTGCAAGTTGTGCTACCTGAGTCTCAAGACTCTGAATTGTTGCCCCCGTGAGAGTTGCCAATTTGTCAATGGCTATGTCTGTATGCACTGTCAACTTCTCAATGGCCGCACTAGTCTTTTCAATAGCCAATTCCCATGGTTGCCTCCCTCCATCTGTGATTTGTAATTGATTAGTCCTGGGGAGAGCTTGCTGAGTATTGTGCTATTGAATCCCATAGTTCTTCCACCGATTCCGTTGTCTTGTTGCTGACCAATCCACCACCAGTGTTATTCCAAGAGAAACCCGGATGGTCTCTCATAACGTTTCAATTCCGCCCATTGAGGCGGTCATTCAATGCCATTCATCGATAGTCATTGAGTTGTGGCACTGTGTCATAGAAGTTGTGACACGAGTCCACATGCTCCCCGAGAAAAGTTACCCGAACAATTTTCACTGTCATGATCACCATTGTAAAAATCACAGCCTGGTGGCAATCCTTCTCGCACTGTGTTCACCTTCATCTTGCTATTAAGTGCCTCATTCTGTTTTTTTAGAAGTGTGTTCTGCTCAAGAATAGCTTCAATTGATGTTTCACTTAGTCCGGAAGGATTTTGATGAGATGCACTAGAAGCGTTACTCATATTACGGTTGCAGTCATTCCTAGACATCTTCTCCAACAATGCCCATGCATCCTCCACAGACTTACAAGAGAAAGAACCGCCAGCCGCGGCATCGTAATTTATCTGGTAGTGACCTCTCAACCCATTGAAGAAATGTTGAACCTTTGTTACCAAATCAAAGAAGGAAGAAGGACATCTCCTCAATAGCACGTTATACCTTTTCCAAGATTCATTATAAGTCTCATCCTCATGTTTCCTGAAGGAAGTAATGGCAATTTTCAATTGTGCCACTTTCTGACGAGGAAAGAATCTTGTGAGGAATTTCTGAGACATATCCTCCCAAGTAGTGATGCTACCTCTATCAAAATTCAAATCTAGCCAATCGCGTGCTCTATCCTGAAGAGAGAAAGGTAATAGTCGCTAACGGAAGGCATCATCTGAAACTCCATGAGTCTTCAACATGTCACAGATCTCGAAAAAGTGTGCAATATGCCTATGAGGATCTTGGCTTGCACTCCCATCAAACTGATTTCTTTGCACCTGGTTTAGAACCGATGACTTGATCTCAAAAGAATTGGCCGTGATGGTCGGCCTGACAACAGTAGAAGCATAATCATCCAAGTTAGGATGATTATACTCATAAAGAGGCTTGTAAGCCAGAGGATCTCTTTCTGCCATCCCTTCAAGATTGATGGGTTGGATTGCTTTAAGTCTCCTTTTCTATCTCAATTCCTTCCTCAACCTCTTCTCAGTCCTGACAATCTCTGGGTTGTATAACAAGTTTCCAGGTGGAATGGTACCTTGCATACACAAAAATAAGGCAAGACCAAGTGGATCGAAGAAGTTTAAAGAGATAAAAAGGGAAGAAAATTAAAAGAAAAAAATTTCTTAATCAAAAGATTTAATTTTCATAAAATTTAGGAAAATTGTTTATGCCAATCCCCGGTAAGTGCCAAGTGGATTGATGTGACTGTGACAAGTGTACCGGATCAAAACAAGCAATAAAGAAAACACGGTAAGTATTACTGAGGTAGAAATCAGGGATTGAAAGACCAATTATTCCAAAATTCAAGGGAATTCAAACAATTTTACCAAGTCAATTATCAAGGTTGTTGGGATAAAAATATTTATCAAGAAATTAACAATTATCAATTAATTAAAGCAAAAGCAAACAAGATTCAATTAAGGGTTGGAATTCTAAGGTCACGAATCCACCTACCCAATCATGCATACTACCCAAGTGATTACCTTCTTATCCCTAAGTTGAATTTCTTTGCCAATCAGGAACCTTTAATTATCCTAATGTCTCTCTCGAGCACAAAAAGACATACCTAAGCATACAAATTGCCTACCTCTCGATCTGACAACGCACAAGTTAGATTCATTAAGCTCTTGGTTCCCTATAACGATTGCACCAATATCTTACTCTATCTCTAGCAATAATCAATTGGTGTTCCTAACCCAAGTCCTAAAGGGCGAATCTCCTCTCTGACTCATCGCGCTTGACTAGTTAAACACGCGCCCTTGTGATTAACTCAATAAAATCAGAATTAGGAAACAAGAAATCAATAGAAGGGAATAAGAAATAACCACTTGAATTAACTATGCCGTCATGAGCGACTTCATCGTTTCCTCAGAAAAGAGGATTAGTTCCTCATAGCAATCGAAATCAAATCAAAAGAGAAGAAGAAATTCATTACACCTATAACAATCCTAATAAAACTAGGGGAGACGCAGCTCCAAGAGAAACAAGGAAAATAGGTCAAAATTCGGATCCCTAATCTACTCCAAAACAAGTTATTTATAATTTTCTGTATCAGACCCTGCTCGTAGAGCGAACAGGTGCTCGCGAGGCGAGCACTTGATTTTGGCTCCATCTGGATTTTGAATGCTCGCGAGGCGAGGACTGTCTCGCGGGGCGAGATAGAGAAGTTGTAGAATTTATGTGTTTGGTTCTAGAGGCAAGCCTTTGCTCGCGGGGCGAGCCTGAATATGTGCAATTCCTGCTCAGTCTGTAGCTTTACTCGTGAGGCGAGCATTGTATCGCGGGGCAAGACACTCTTCTTGGACTTTAGCTTGTTTTCATCAAGTTTCCTTGTTCCCTTAAGCTTCACTTTTAACCTGAAACATAAAAGTAGCATTTTAGTGCTTTATTGACTCAAAAAATAACCAAAATGTCCTAAATCTAACCTAAGAGACTCAAATTGTTGCTTAGAGACAAAATAAGCCAAAAATGGGTGATTACCAAGGTTAAATCGCTCAATAGGCATTAAAACCTTAGCCTTTCTGGCTATAAAACTAGATAAGCTGGAGGCTTATCATATACCTCTATATGATAAAAGAAATGAAGAAAAGTGATCAAAATAGCAAGCTTGTCAATAATGGAAACTTAGAGTTTTTAGAGAAAATGACATGAAGAATTTGTGAAGATGAAGAAGTGAAGTCACCAAGAGCTTGCAAGGGGGGGAGGAGGCCGTGTAAAGAGTGGTGGAATGGTCACAAAATATTGGGACAAGGTTGGAAATGCAAAGAAAGGTCAAGGGTAATTTGGACATTTGATTATGTTGGTTAGCATTTATTATGGAATGCCATGATTACATGGTGAGTCATGGTGGTGACTCACCCCATGAATCACCACCCCTAGTTGGCAAGTGCACCTCCATCCGGTGTCCGGTCCTATCTCTGCACATCCATTCCCGACTCCATCGTTTACTCGATTTTAATTTTCTCGTGCGTTTTCTTTAAAAATTCACCCGTATAAAGTATAATAATATATTTTTGAGTAACAATTTCAAAATAGCCTATATAGTTGAAAATGTGATATAAAACTAAACTGTTTCGTTCTCGGGTCAAAATTAGGTTTTCTGCTCACTAAAAGTTTAATGTAAGTGAAAACGCAGACCGGATTCCGTCTGAATTTTAATCCCAAATTTTTACCGTAACCTTCTACCATAAGGTAGAGTATAAATATGATTTTGTTTTAAACAAAATCATTTTCTTGGTCTCATAAAAAATATAACTAAATATATCGTTACCGGTAATACAGCGTATATAAAAAGCAGGATGTTACATTACTACCCCACTTAGAAAAATTTCCGTCCTCGTAATTCACGTACCTCAGAAGAGATGTGGATATTGTTGCTGCATATCTGTCTCACGCTCCCAAGTAGCATCTCTAGCAGTCTCATCCCATATGACCTTAACCAAAGGAATCTGTCTACCGCGAAACACCTGAATCAGTCTATCTGCGATCCTAACAGATAAAGCCTCATATTCTAGATTCTATCACAGTTGTATAGACTCATACTCAAGAACATGTGAAGAATTAGGATAATATTTTCTCAACCGAGAGACGTGAAAAACATCATGAAGGTTAGAAAGGTTATGTGGCAAAGCAATATGGTAAGCTACTGGACCAATCCGTCGATGAATCTTAAAAGGTCCAATGAATCTAGGAGTAAGTTTTCTAGACTTGATAGCGCTGCCAATTCCAGTCATCAGAGTGACTCTCAAAAACACATGATCACCCTCATGGAATTCTAAAGGTCTCCTCCTTTTGTTACTGTAGCTCCTCTACCTGTCCTGTGCTTCCTTCATCTTTTCCCTTCTTAATTTGTTCGTAGTCTGTTGCACCACATATGGATCCAAAACTTGGTTCTCACCAGTCACATACCAACATAACGGGGTCCTACACTTCCTGCCATACAAAGCCTCATATGGTGCCATTTCGATACTACTACGAAAACTGCTATTATAAGTAAACTCAATCAATGGCAAGAACTCATCCCAACTGCCAGTGTGCTCCAACACACAACCTCTCAAAAGATCCTCCAATGACTGAATCATTCTCTCTGACTGTCCATCTGTTTGTGGATGATAAGCAGAACTCATCCTCAACTTCGTCCCCAAAGCACTGTGCAACTTTCTCCAAAATCTAGATGTGAATCTGGGTCTCGATCTGAGACAATGCTTGACAACACACCATGCAATCGAACCACTTCCTTAATGTAAATCTAGGTCAACTTTTCCAAACTATAACTCTCACCAATAGGTAAGAAGTGAGCACACTTCATCAACCTATCAACAATAACCCAAATAGCATCATGTCTCTTAGGAGTTCGTGGTAAAACAACCACAAAATCCATAGCTATGCTATACCATTTCCACTATGGGATATCCAATGATTGCAATAACCCAGCCGGCTTCTGATTCTCTATCTTAGCCTTCTGACACACCAGGCAAGATAAAACATACTCTGCTACCTCTTTCTTCATCCTCAGTCACCATAACATCTTCTTCAGATCCTGATACATCTTCGTGGATCCAGGGTGAAAACTCAACTTACTCTTATGTGCTTCTTCCAAGATCATCTTCCTAAGTTCTACATCCTCTGGCACACATATCCTATCTCTAAAGCTCAACACACCATCTGAACCTCTACTGAACTCAGATACATTACCCTCCTTTATACCTCTACTCACCTCTTAAAGATATTAATCCTGAACCTGCTTATCCTTAAGATATCTCATAAACTCACTACTAATAGTGATCATACCTAAGAAAATTTTGACCAACTCCATCCCTAAGTTCAGATCCCTGAACTGTTCCAGCAATACCAGCTCCTTAACTATCATCGCGGACACATGCAAGGATTTTCTACTCAAAGCATCCGCTACAACATTCGCCTTCCTAGGATGGTACAGTAGATCAAACTCATAATCCTTAATAAACTCCATCCATATCAGCTGTCTCATATTCAACTCCTTCTGATCAAACAGATACTTCAGACTCTTATGGTCACTATAAACATTAAACTCTGCTCCATACAGAAAGTGTCTCCATATCTTTAATGCGAACACTATGGCTACAATCTCCAAATCATGGGTCGGATAGTTTCTCTCATGAATTCTCAATTGTTCAGAAGCATAAGCCACAACTCTTCCCTCTTTCATCAGAACACAACCCAAACCTTGGTATGACGCATCACAATACATGTCAAACTGTCCTAAACGATATGGTAAAGTCAACACAGGTGATGTAGTCAACCTATCTTTCATCTTCTGAAAACTCTGCTCACACTTGTCTGTCTATACAAAAGCTGTATCTTTCCTCGTCAACTACGTCATAGGCAATGCAATCTTCGAGAAACCCTCTATAAACCTCCAGTAATACCCAGATAACCCTAGAAAATCCCATACTTCACTCACTGAATTAGGTCGTGCCCACTTAAGAACTGCCTCAACCTTAGCTGGATCTACAACTATTCCTTCCTTGTTGATCACATGTCCAAGAAACCAAACTTCCTCCATCCAAAACTCACACTTGGAAAGCATAGCATAAAGCTACCTATCATTCTAAACTTGCAACACCACTCTCAGATGTTCCTCGTGATCTTCCCACGCACAGAAATAGATAAGGATATCATCGATGAACACAACAAAAAACTTATCGAGGAACAGTCTAAAGATTTTGTTCATGTAGTCTATGAACATTGCGGGAGAATTAGTCACACCGAAAGGCATAACTAAATACTCGCGATGCCCGTACGTCATCCTAAAAGTTGTCTTATGTATATATTCCTTCCTTACTCTAATCTGATGGTATCCAGACCTCCAATCAATCTTAGAAAACACCGCTTCTCCCTTCAGTTGATCCATCAGATCATCTATCCTAGGCAACAAATACTTGTTTTTAATCGTTACCTTATTCAACTTCCTATAATCTGTGCACAACCTAGCACTACCATCCTTTTTCTTCACAAACGCACCAGTGCTCCCCATGGCGAAACACTCGCCTCGATAAACTCTTTCCCCAATTTTCCAACACTTAAGGGTTAGGTTCATTAACTGTTTTCTATTCCTAGATTCAAATTAATTACACCTCCCTCTTAATAAGCATGTTCCAGCTAGTTCTGAGGCTTGAATAACTATTCAAAGTCTATCCAACATCATTTAATTTTCCAAATAATGATTTAACCTCTATCCTTTATCAAATTCCACTTACTTAATTCTTCCAAACCAAGCAAGCTAAATATCTAATTAAGTTGATCACTCTTAATTAAATAGCATTAAACACATAATAAAAGAAGATGAAGAAAAAAATTCATTGCATAACTCGGCTAAGCATTCATCACATTTGCATACCTAAAGCTTAAAACCATTTAGCTCATAATGAGCATACAAGGAACAAAGTATAGAAATGAAAAGGAAGTCATTACAATGGTTGAAAATAAAAACGCAGCAGCTGGATGGAGGCGAAGAACAATGCAGCCTCCAAGAAAGGACAGAGTATTGTGTAATAAAATCAAGGTGTCCTACTAGGGTTTCCCTAAATGCTTATATAGTACCCTATTATCTTTCATTCCATTTTGGGCCAGCAACAAAATTAACAATAAAATAAACCCTGGCCCAATTCCTAAAAGGTGGAAAATCAGATCCCTAGGCACGTTTGATTCCTTAAAATGGCAGTGCCAACGCCTATGAGGAGAGAGGAAAGATGTCCTTGTCAGATTTTTCCTTTAGTACAGAGCCACTGGGAAGTAATCACCGCTACAAAGCAACTAATAGCTTATTCACCCATGCATCAGCCATGCTCTAGCAAGTTCACTGCATAAGGGACACATAAATTTTGAGACAATGATGGAGCATTTAAGAGCAAAAGACTGATATTAACAATGCCTCACACAAATATTTACAAAACATCATTTCCTACCAAAATCAAGACTCAAAACCTCAAAGATAGCAATGATTAAGAGAGAAAGGAGCTAAATAACTCTTCATTAAAAGAGTTATCACACCCCCAAACTTAGACCATTGCTTGTCCTCGAGTAATGCAAAAGAAATACATGAAAAACAAAAGGACTCAACTTAATGAATGGCATGCATGGTTCACCTAGATTTTGAATTCTTTCAAGAGCTCAGAATTCCACTCATACCTTCCTATCAAAACACACTTTCTATCCTGTTCATGCCAATAGCTGCTACAAAACTGGTTTCAAACAGATTAACATATGTTGCAGCACTATCTCTCAGAACAGTTGGTTCTGCTTCTCACCCTCTCAACAGAATTTCACTCTCACCACAAACATGCATCTCTGATCTAAACTTGATAGGATTCTACCACAATTAAAACAACACAGGATTACACACAGCAAGAGGTCTTTAAGGGTTGTAACTGGGCTTAGGACAGGTGGGGTTATGATATTTGGGTAAGTAGCTCATCCACAAGTAGAGCAAAAAGATGCTTTTCTATCAAGCTTAACTTCCCAAATGCTCCCACAATCTTCACTGTTTTGCTTTCTTTGACCTTCCTTTCCATCACTAAGTCCACAACTTATTATTATTATTATTATTATTTTATTATTATTATTATTATTGTTGTTGTTGTTGTTGTTGTTGTTGTTGTTGTTGTTGTTGAGAACAGAGAACAAGCTTCAATTGTTCGTTACTATTAATTTTCAACCTTTTCACTGTTCTCTGTTCAAATATTTCACATTTTCATTTTTTTTTGAATAAGGAATGGTAGCTTTACTATATTTCAAACTAAAAGATGATGCTTGTCCTCAAGCTTTCCCCTGCCCCCGCCCCGAAACTTATGTCAAAGCTAGCTACAAAAGCATCTTTAAGCTCTACTTGTTCAGGTATTCTTTATTTTTCCAGTTAAGAACTTATAATGTGTTAGTTGTCTCAATAAAGGGCTAAGGCTCAAAGGGGCATTGATAAGCCTCTGGCTCATCTAGTTTTATGGCTAGTATGACCAGGGTTTTGTGCAAATAATATCCTACTTTCACCCAAATTAGATTAGATTGTCCTCAAGCAAGGTTTTGAGTCGTTTGCGTAGTTTTAGGTTAATTTAGCTAGTTTTGAATTAAATGAAGCTTATGGCTATTTTGTTGTTTCAGGATAATAAGAAGAGCAAGTAAGGAAGTGTATCTGAAGCAGAGGCTATCACGCCCAGGCCGTGACAGTGGTCACGGCCGTGATGAGAAGATCATGAAAAGTCAGAAAGGATCACGGCTTGGCCGTGATGACGGTCACGGCCGTGACAAGAGAGAAACCAAAAGTCAGAATGCATCACGGCCTGCCCGTGATAGACATCACGGCCGTAACGTACCAAAATGCGAAAGGTCACCCTTGGCAGAGGCGATCACGGCCTGGCCGTGACAGCCATCACGGCCGTGATGCGCAACCTCTTATAAAAGCAGAAACGCTGCAGACAGAAAGGCATCCAGTTTTTCACCACTTTACATTACACTTTTGAGTTTTCCTTCTGTCTGTAATGGAGAGCTAAATTCTTAGGATTAGTCTACTGTTTGAGGATCCTATATACTTGAGGTTATGTAAATCCCTATTTTAATTGTTTTTCCCTTTTCAATATCATATTGCATATTTCTGTTTGTTATTTCAGGAGTGTGTAATATTGTATTGATTTGTTTCAGTGATGTAAATTTCCTATACATAATCGCGTTTGTTAATTCGCGTGTGTTCATTCATGATCGTTTGATCATGAGCGCTTAATCCCGTTTGTTATTTCGGGAATAGGAATTTGCATCCATAGTAGCAATTACGTTGTTAGTTGTTATCAGAATCGAAAGGGGATTAGAATCCGCTTAGGGCTTGGGTTTACATTAACCAAGGATAGTAAGGAATTCTTGACAGTAGATTAATCGTTGTTTGATAATTGATAATCCCTTTTCAACTGCCTTGTTTTGATTACTGTTTTGTTTGTTTCTTAATTGCATTCCAATCCAAACCCCCCCCAAAAACTTATTTTTGTGAAAAGTAATATTCTCAGAGTCCTTAGAGACGACATCCGAGTTGTCGCACTATACTACACTTTTAAACCCGCTCGTCCTTTTTGGCGCGTGCGCGACAGCGCGACCAAAAATTGGCGCCGTTGCCGGGGACTCTGAGTTGTTATTTTTCTCAATTTGTTTTTATTTTCTTTTCTTTTCTTTCTTTTATTTTCTGTTTTGTTTTGAATTGGTCTGGCTACTAGGTCTAATTGCCCTGAACTGTGTGATTTTGACCCGGAAATTGAAAGAACATTGCACACACTCCGTAGGGAATTTCGGGCTAGCACTAGTAGTGATACCAATTTTAAAACTGCTTTTGAAAACATGGGAGACCAAAGGACTTTGAGGCAGCTTGCTGCCCCTGATGTGAATTACAATGGTTTGTGCATTGCTTATCCTGGTGCTGACACACCTTTTGAGTTAAAATCTGGGCTAATCCATTTGTTGCCTAGATTTAATGGTCTTGCAGGTGAAGATCCACACAAGCACTTGAAGGAGTTCCAAGTTGTCTGCTCCACAACTTTGAGGCCAGAAGGAGTAACCGAGGATCATATCAAGTTGAAGGCTTTTCCATTCTCACTCCAGGGAGCTGCAAAAGATTGGCTTTTATACCTTGCACCAAATTCCATTACCACATGGAATGACTTGAAGAAGCTCTTCCTGGAGAAATATTTTCCTGCCTCCAGAGCCGCTGCAATTAGGAAAGAAATCTGTGGAATAAGGCAAGGAAATGAGTCGCTAGCTGAGTATTGGGAGAGGTTCAAGCAGTTGACATCTAGTTGCCCCCAGCACCAAATTTCTGAACAGCTCCTCATCCAATATTTTTATGAAGGATTGCAGCCTATGGATAGGAATATTTTGGATGCTGCTAGTGGGGGAGCATTGGTTGACAAGACCCCAGCTGCTGCTAAGCAACTTATTGAGAACATGTCGTTGAATTCCCAGCAATTCACTACAAGAAGAAATTCTGTTGAGACTAGAGGTGTACATGAGGTCCGCACTTCCTCTTCCAGCCATGACAGTGATGATAGAATTGATAGGCTCACTTCTTTGGTAGAGAAATTGGTAATGGATAGGGTTCAGCCTGCGGTGTTGTGTGGCATGTGTAGTTCTCCTGAGCACCCATATGAAGCATGCCCCATTTTGCAAGGAGGGTCAGTTACTGAATCACCTCAAGCCTTTGCAGTCCATCCGTATAATCAGGGCAATAACCAGAACAGATACAGCATTCCAGATCTTTCAACAAATAGGTACCATCCTAGCTGGAGTAATCATCCCAATCTGCGGTATGGGAACTCATCCCAACAACCGATGGCACCTCAGAATCATCCTCCAGTGACCACTTCAGCACCCTCCGGACCTTCAGTAGATGACATGCTCAATAAAATGGCTGCACAAATGGCTGCACAAAATCTACAGTTTCAGCAGCAAATAGGACAGTTCCATGCACAGATTCAGGCCTCACAGGCACAGTTTCAGCAGCAAACAAATGCCAGCATTAAAAATTTAGAGACACAGATTGGATGAGATGGCCACATCCATGAATAGCACACCGCAAGGTCAAAGAACAACTGCTGCCCGGCCAAAGACCGGTGATCAATCCTAATGCCTCCAACCCCAATGTGAGTTCTATATCTCCGAGGTCCGGAAAGGTTGTTGAGGCCACCACTGGAAAGAATGAAGAAACTATGAAGGCTACTCCCGAGCCTACTGCTGAAGTTACTCCCGAGCCTCGTGGTTGAAGTTGAAACCGAGAGAGTGTATAGACCACCCATTCCATTCCCACACGAGAATCCGGAAAAATTTGAAGAGTGGTGGTGAAGATAAAGAGAAGGCAATTCTTGATGTGTTAAGAAAGGTGGGTGTTAATATCCCTCTGTTGGATATGATCAAGCAAGTGCCCAGATATGCAAAATTTCTCAAGGACCTATGCACCAACAAGAGGAAGATGAAGACTAATGAGAGGGATGACTTGGGAAGAAATGTCTCGGCGCTTATCCAGTCTAAGCCGAGAAAAGTTGTTGCTTTCACTCAGGCACTTGCCACCAAAGTGCAAGGATCCAGGCACCTTCACTATCCCATGCACTATTGGGGACAAGAAGTTTGAAACCGCATGCTTGGACTTGGGAGCATCTATCAATGTCATGCCTACCTCCATCTTTAACAAACTGGATCTTGGTCCTTTGAAGTACACAGGTATCACCATTCAGTTGGCCAACAGGACTTGTGCCCGCCCCATGGGAATGGTGGAAGATGTACTAGTGCAAGTTGATGATCTGATCTTCCCACTGATTTCTACATCTTGGACATGGCGAGCGAGACACATTCCAATAAATCACCAATCATCCTGGGCCGGCTGTTCATGAAGACAGACCAAGACTAACATTGATGTGGGTGATGGGACCATGTCTATGAAGTTTGGGGATATAGTTGCAAAGTTCAACATATTTGATGCCATGAAACATCCAGCGGAAGAGCACTCTGTATTCCACATTGAGCTGGTATCTGAGACTATTGAGGATAACCATGAGAACTTGTTTTCTAATTCTCCACTTAATTTTTTGTGATGATATTCTTTCTTTTCTTGATTGTACTAACGCTAACCATTTTGTGGTTTGTGCTGAGATTGCTGCATGTTTAGCAGGTGATGAAATTGTCAGTGCAGTGGATGAGAAACATGAAGAAGATGAAGCAGCACCGGAGGCCCTCTCTACCTCTTTGGACTTAGACTGCAAGGAATGGGATCCAGGTGACAGCTCCCGCTTACACTGCACTTGATCAGGGAGTACTCTTTTCCTTTCCCTCACTATGATCTTATAATTCTGTTGTTCATTGGGGACAATGCATGTTTTAAGTGTGGGGGAGGGAACTAGTTGTAGTTTTTCTTTTCTTTGAATAAGCTCCTGAATAATTTGAGAAGCTCAGGAGCATTTGTGTGTTGAGTCTTTTGTTGGCAAGCTTGTTAGATTTTTATTGATGTTGCACAGATTGTTTGCATGGTTGATATGTAATGATTCCCCCTAGCTGAAAAATTTTTTGTTTTTGAAATGTGATTCCCATGTGAAATTGAAAACTGAACTTTGGGATTTTGTTATGATAGCATGATGAATGATAAGTTTGGGGTGATAGGGAGCACACACTAGGGATAGTATCTCTTTCAAACAATTTGCATGAATGTCCAGGTGAGGTTTTGAGCCTCCAACATGTTTTAAAATGTGTGACAATCACTTTCAAGTTGCACTTCCCTGGATTTGATTGAATCTCTTTTTGGTTTGCATGATTATATGTGAGTAGCAAATGATTTAGGCAGTTTCTTTGTAAATAGCTACTTGGCCTGAATAAACTATTTCCTTTTGCATGTTCCCTAGTTAGCCCTTTTGAGCCTATTAGCCTATTAGTTCTTGATAACCTAATGTTATAAGCCCAAAAATCTGGAAAACCATGTTAACCCGATCTTAGGATTAG
This sequence comes from Sophora flavescens, assembly GCA_030762895.1. Lineage (NCBI taxonomy): Eukaryota > Viridiplantae > Streptophyta > Magnoliopsida > Fabales > Fabaceae > Sophora > Sophora flavescens. The sequence continues at coordinate 185,566,697 of CM061063.1, read as the reverse complement.
GAGAGCATGTAATCTTAGAATGGGTGCAAGAACTAAAGTTTGGGGTGGCTACATGGTGTAATATGTTGTTGGGATTGAAACAAAAAAAAGAAAAAAAAAATAAAGAGTTGGAGCCAAAAAGTTTGTGAAAAAAAAAAAATTTGATGAAAAAGGTGTACAAATATTGAAAAAAAAAAAATACAAAAATGCCAAAAAGAAATAAAAAGAGCTGTAGCCACCCAGAAATGTAAAGAAAAAAAAAATAAAGAAAGGAACTTGAGTGAACTTCTATGTGTAAATATAGTTCATGCTCTCTTAGTTCCTAGGGTCTTCAGCTTAGTTCCTTTTGTATATCCTACCCTTAGCCAGGCCCCATTACAACCCAATAAAGACCTTTTGATGTTGCTAGCATATTTTCTGTGGGAGCCATTTTGAGGTGAAAATCAAACTTTTGGGAAGTGTACTTGAAAAGTGAAACTGAGTGCAAGTTGTTAGCCTGACATAAACTGAGTGACTGAGTGAACAAATAATGCCCTTGTGAGGAAGGCAGTTGTTTGGATTTGGTGATCTCCCTCTTGTGTGTGACTTGGATTCCCTGCTTAGATTTCTGATTGTTTTCATGATGAAACTCTCAAATGTTTAGAATAAATGAATATGGGGATTGCTCTGTTTGAAAAGGGGGGAACAATGAAGGAAAAAAAAAACTGTTTTGATGTATTGCTTGAATGTGTGCAATGTTGATTGAATCTTTTGAGCTTGCCAGGTTTTGAGTCTTAGTTTGCTTGGGGACAAGCAAAGTTTAAGTTTGGGGTATTTTGATAAGCCTCTGGCTCATCTAGTTTTATGGCTAGTATGACCAGGGTTTTGTGCAAATAATATCCTACTTTCACCCAAATTAGATTAGATTGTCCTCAAGCAAGGTTTTGAGTCGTTTGCGTAGTTTTAGGTTAATTTAGCTAGTTTTGAATTAAATGAAGCTTATGGCTATTTTGTTGTTTCAGGATAATAAGAAGAGCAAGTAAGGAAGTGTATCTGAAGCAGAGGCTATCACGCCCAGGCCGTGACAGTGGTCACGGCCGTGATGAGAAGATCATGAAAAGTCGGAAAGGATCACGGCTTGGCGCGTGATGATGTCACTACCGTGACAAGAGAGAAACCAAAAGTCAGAATGCATCACGGCCTGCCCGTGATAGACATCACGGCCGTAACGTACCAAAATGCGAAAGGTCACCCTTGGCAGAGGCGATCACGGCCTGGCCGTGACAGCCATCACGGCCGTGATGCGCAACCTCTTATAAAAGCAGAAACGCTGCAGACAGAAAGGCATCCAGTTTTTCACCACTTTACATTACACTTTTGAGTTTTCCTTCTGTCTGTAATGGAGAGCTAAATTCTTAGGATTAGTCTACTGTTTGAGGATCCTATATACTTGAGGTTATGTAAATCCCTATTTTAATTGTTTTTCCCTTTTCAATATCATATTGCATATTTCTGTTTGTTATTTCAGGAGTGTGTAATATTGTATTGATTTGTTTTCGATGATGTAAATTTCCTATACATAATCGCGTTTGTTAATTCGCGTGTGTTCATTCATGATCGTTTGATCATGAGCGCTTAATCCCGTTTGTTCTTTCGGGAATAGGAATTTGCATCCATAGTAGCCATTACGTTGTTAGTTGTTCTCAGAATCGAAAGGGGATTAGAATCTGCTTAGGGCTTGGGTTTACATTAACCAAGGATAGTTGGGAATTCTTGACAGTAGATTAATCGTTGTTTGATAATTGATAATCCCTTTTCAACTGCCTTGTTTTGATTACTGTTTTGTTTGTTTCTTAATTGCATTCCAATCCAAACCCCCCCCCAAAAACTTATTTTTGTGAAAAGTAATATTCTCAGAGTCCTTAGAGACGACATCCGAGTTGTCGCACTATACTACACTTTTAAACCCGCTCGTCCTTTTTGGCGCGTGCGCGACAGCGCGACCAGGCATACTAGGGACAAATAGAAAGAGAGGGATGGCTGTTTAGGCACTAGCTAAAATAAAAATAGAACAAGAAAATAGCCTCAAGCATAAATTTTGTGCAACCAGGTGTGTCTAGATCAGACAAAATCAAAACAAACCTTACAAAAAATGCATGAGTGTGATCTATATGTGCATTGTTCTTTGGTCACTCAGGCTCACATTTGTATGTATGCTGTAGCACATGTATCCTATATCCTAATCAGTGGTGCAGCAGTATTAGTGTTCATGATCAAGTTAGTGCTTTAAGTTATTCAGCAAGAGTTTCATTCCAAGCTTTTAAATTTAGACACAGCAACAGAGGCCAGAGGCCATTTCCATTTAATCATTAATCACATGGAATCAAGAGGTGGGCTCATGCATGGCCATTCATCAAGCTGAAATTTAAAAACAATTATGGCCCTAATGGCCCTACTAACAAACAGACACCAAAAGTCCTAGTGATCACTACTTACAAATAATTAAAAATATCATAAAGTTGAGAATGGGGTGGAAGGTTCAGCATGCATCTTGTTATAGGATGTTGCAGCTCTGTGGCTCTGTTTCAAGCCTAAAGTTCTCTGACGCGTGAACTCTTCCGGGTACCTCCACTCTCGGTGGAAGGCACCTTTCCTGTTGTTGCTCCAGTGACTTGCACATCTTCCTCTTCTTCTCCTCCTTCCTCTTCTTCAATTTCTTCTTCAACTTCTTCTACCTCAGCTGCTTCTTTGCTTTTAGCTTCTTTTACTATAGTAGCCTTTGCCTCCTCTTCCTTCCGCGTTACTGCAACCTTCTCCTTTTTTATCATAGCTGCAACCTTTGTCACATCAAGCTTTGCTCTTTTGGAGAGAGGGATTGTGTCCTCCTCCTCTCCCTCTGCTGTTGCAAAATATGCTGCAACAATCTTCATCACTGGACTTCCCTTATCAGCATATGTCTTGGTGCTTTTGTTGCTTTTGAGACTGGAGGGCGAGTCTCTGCTGCAACAGGAGTAGAGGAGGGCACTTTTCCCGTTGCTGTAGCACAAGACCTTTTTGTGCTCCCCTGATCCTGCTGTGAGGCTTGAGAGGCAGAGTTCTTCTTTTTGGGCTCAAAGGCCACATTATCTTCTGGCAGCTTGGATGGATCGGTGCCCATCTAGTCTTCATCAGGGGCGGAGTTGTGGGCAGGGTTGAGGTTACTGTTGTGCTTCTTAGGGTTTACAGAAACTGGGTCAGAAACATTGTTGTAGGGTGTTGCAGGGACATCTTCTTCAAAAGGGGGTAGAATCTCTTGTGGGAACTGGGGAATGGGAGTCTCAAGATTCAAATTATTGATCTTCATGGCATGCTTCTCCTACTGGCATTGCAAAAGTAAAATTGCCAGAAAGCTTGTTCCTTCTGCATGTGTTGCTGCAGCAAGGTGGTCAGTTGATCGACTTTATGCTATAACATCCTAGAGCGATCCGGCTGCTCTGGGGTGCCTGATTTGGGAGGTTTGCTTCCACTTGCACTGGCTTTTTCTGAGTTAGAGTACATCCTCAAAATGAAATTCATGTCAATGGGGGCCTTTGTTTGGCTCTAGCCCTTCTCCTGGGTTGTACTCTATTCCTTGCTCCAAACACAGCAGTGATAGGACAGGGGAGGATTAGGTTACCTTACTACTTCATGGCACAGATGGAGATCTGATTCTTAAGTAGCTCCCCCACATTAATTTTCTTTTTGTTCATGATACAATGGAGTAGAAGCAAACGTTTTTTGTCCACTGTCTCCAGATGAGCAGTATGGGAGAGGGAGTATCTGAGGAAATGCTACCAAACTTTGGCCAGGGGCTGCAGCATGGATCGGGGTAACTTGAGTTGGCCTTTAGTTTGCTGTGTGAATTCTGCACCAGGGAGGGCCAAATCCTCCTTCATCTACTGCAACCTAGCTGTTGTCGCACCCTTCAAGATCTGTTGGTACTCATTCTCCACTTCTTCCAGCCCAAGAGGTTGATTGGTGGTTTTGGCAAAAAAGGACACTTTCCCCCCTCTGATCACCACAAAGGTTTGGGCATCAGAAGCAATATTCGCGTAGAACTTCCTTACCATTTGGGTGAAGAAACCTTATGATGATCAGCAAAGGTTTTCTTCTGGTGTGCCTCTATCACCTCCACCAGTTCTAGCAATAGTCCACAGTTCACCCATTTTCCATATTTGAACCCCTTTTGTTGGTGGAGGTTACGACTGAGTGTTTCCTTCTTGTATTTCTCTTGTGCCTCCTCACCGATCCATGTGGTTAGGTATTCGTTTTGAGTGGCAGAGGTGGGGGAAGCCTTTTTGATAGCTGTGTTTCACTCAGCTTCCTTTTTTAGCAGTCATGGTGGGTATGTGGATTGGGTTAGAGAAGGAATCGAAGAGTTTGGATGCTAGGGTTTCACTGGTTGAAGGAGAAGAAAGAAAAGTTTATGAGTGTGTAGTGGGTGAGTGGAAGAATGAGGCGTGGGCTATTTAATGTGTCAGGAGTGGGGGATGGATTGGGTACAGAGGGTGGTAGACGTGGGAAAGAGGGGAATAAAGAGGAGAAAGAAAAGCAGATCATGTGGTTGGGGGTTGATCATTGGAGAACGTGATCTTCTCTCTCCACATCCCACTCTCATTAAATATTTTTCAATTTTTTTAAAAATTGTCCAACGTACACTTTTTCCACAACAGACAAAACCTGAATTGGCCCCACCTTGCACTTTTATCAGTAGTTAGTTCCTATCCAAAAGATTTTTCCCTTTTCTAGTTGTAGCATTTTTAGAGCATGATGTAGCAATGCTCCAGAGCAACCCATTATCTTGCTTATGCTGCAGCATGAACTCACTTCTTTCTCCAATGCTGTTTCATTATTCAACAAACTAGATACTATTTATTAATGGGCTGCCTCCCATGAGCGCTTGGTTCATCAGGTCCTCAGCCAGACCATGTTGCAACATCATTCTCTGACATCAAGGGTGGTGGTGACCTTCATTCTGTCCACCAAAATAATGCTTGATTCTCTGGCCATTAACCTTGAACTCCCTGCCACTTTCAGCATCTAGCAAATCTACAGCTCCATGGCGATAGACTTTCACAACGTAGAATGGACCAGACCACCTTGACTTTAGCTTGCCAGGAAAAGGCTCCAGCCTTGAATTGAACAGAAGTACTTGTTCTCCTTCATGAAAGGATCTGTGAAGGATCTTCTTATCATGCCAAGCTTTAGTTTTTGCCTTGTATGCTTCAGCATTTTCATAGGAAAGTAGTCTGTGTTCTTCTAGTTCATTAAGCTTCAGCATGTGTGATGAGTGTGATCTCACCTCATATTTAATGTACATTTCTGCATGCATTTTCATATAGTTTAGGCATATTTTAATTGATTTTTATTAGTTTTTACCTTGGAACGGGTAATGTGGTTTCGTGGTGTTGTTTTACAGGAATTAAGGGTAAAATGCTCAAGATTGACCATGATGGAGCTTGGATGAAGATAGAGCTTGAAGAGTGAAGAAAATGTACCAAACAGAGCCCATCACGCCTAGCCGTGATGCCCATCACGGCCATGATCGAGCAATAACTGGAATGAAAGAAGGCAAAAGTCAGAAGCTGTCACGGCCTAGCAGTGATGCCCATCAAGGCCGTGACATGTTAATTGAGGCAGACCCCTTCTAGGCAGAATCTGTCACTACTGCGATGCAGACCATTTGGTGAAGCAACGTTCAAGGAAGAAGCGATCACGGCCTAGCCGTAATGAGCATCACGGCCGTGATGAATCAAAATTGAAAGCGCGCCCAAGGCAGAACCCGTCACGGCCTGGCGGTGATGGCCATCATGGTCGTGACGCGCGCCTAATCTACAAATAGGCATCATAACAGAACAGAAGACGAGACTTTTTGGACCTAGAACCGAGCATACTTTTACCCTAAAACAAAAAGACATCTTCTCTGAGCCAGGGGGCTGCTGTGACAGCTGTGGGAAGCTTCCATGGAGTCTCTTCTCTCCCTTGTTCCTATTTCTCTGGTTTTGGCTTTCTCTGTAATCATGAGTAGCTAAATCCCTTTTTGTTGGGATTAGATGTAGCTAAACTGAATATCATGTATTTGCCTTGATTGATTAATCTGTGTTTATGCCTTCATATTAGTGTTTGATTCCTATGCTTAATGCTTTTTATGGTTTGATCACCCATGAAATGTTTGAGATTTGATTTGCAATGGGGACGTTCTTATCAATTCTTGATATGGAATCAATCACCTAGTAAACCTTGCATCTAGGAATGGATTTTGGTTTATTAGTAATCGTGTAATCCTTACTCTTAATGCAAATTCACTAATTAGGCCACCTAAGGAATTAGGGTTTAATTAGGTAATTTAGGCTCTTGTCATCTAAGGAATTAGGGCTTGAGTAATCTTGTGGTTTGATTTTGATATTTGAAGCATAAACTGGATTGGTGTTCTTGGTATTGCATGAGGCTAAGGTTTAGTGAAGTTTAATCCCAGCATCTTTCATTTATTTGAAGAATCCCTTTTTCTGCATTCCAAGTGTTTGACAAAATTCCTCATTGAACTTTTTCCTTTTATTTTGTTTGTTTTAACTCTTGGGCTTGGTATTTAGTATTGAGCTCCCTTCCATCCAAAGATTCACTTAGATAGTAGTTGATTCGGTACGTGCTAGTACTTGTCTCAGTCCTCGTGGGAACGATATCCCTCTTACCTCTTTATTACTTGTACGATTAGGTATACTTTCCTAGATTTCGTAGTCAACAAGTTTTTGGCGCCGTTGCCGGGGACTGAGTTTCAATATTAGTATACCCATTTCGATTACTAATTTAAGCATAATTTTAATTTTTCTGTTCTATTATCTGTCTCTCTTTGATGTCATTTAGTGCTAACAGTTTTGGTCTCTAGACTTTTGTGTATGCGAGGTACTATCCCAGCTGACCAACTCCTCTACGATCATGAAATAGAGAAAACAGCTAGGGAGAATCGGAGGCAAGCAAGACAACAAAAGCTTTTAGAGCAACAAGAAAGAGAACAAGAGACCTCCACTGCACAATTTCAGCAAGAACCACTAGAGATGGCAGGCAATGGTGAGGGTGCTCCACGGAGGACACTTGGGGATTATGCCAATACAAATGTCAATCGGCATGTCACTAGCATAGTGAGGCGTCCAGTGAATTCCAACAATTTTGAGATCAAGCCGGATCTCTTGAATATGATGCAGAAAAATCAATTTGCCGGGATGGAAAAGGAGGATCCTAATAACCATGTCTCCAACTTCATTGAGCTATGTGATACGGTGAAGTTAAATGGTGCTAGCGATGATGCAATTCGCCTAAGGTTTTTCCCATTCTCTCTAAGAGATAAAGCCAAGGCTTGGCTCCAATCTCAACCAAGGGGGAGCATCACTACATGGGATGACTTACAGGCTAAATTTCTTGCAAGATTCTTTCCCGCCTCAAGATTTCTGAAGACACGGGGTGATATCACAAGCTATGTTCAACAAGAGGGTGAGACTCTTCATGACACATGGGAAAGGTTCAAAGACTTGCTCCGAAGATGTCCAAATCATGGGTTTGATGATCTTGTCCAAATGCAAACATTTTGCAATGGAATGAGACCGTCAACCAAGCTTATGTTGGATGCCTTTGCTGGAGGTTCCATGAACACAAAGACACCAGAGGAAGCATTGACTTTATAGAAGCTATGGCATCTAATGACTATCTGATGCATCATGATCGAGGTACCACATCAAGAAAGGGAGTGTTGGAGTTAGACTCACAAACTGCACTTTTGGCTCAACATAAGCTTATGACACAACAACTTGAAGCCATTACCAAGCAACTAGCTCAACTCCCACAACAGCTTCAAACCATTCAAGGGACAACCATGCCACCTCAACCGGTAATGAGATGTGATTTTTGTAGAGGAGATCATGACAATTGAAATTGTGAGGCCACTCCTAGTCCCATGAGGAAGCAAATTATTTGGGGGAACTATGGGTGGCAAGGCAACAACCAATACTCCAACAATTACAACCAAGGGTGGAGGAATCAAGCAAGTTTTGGTTGGAAACAAGATGCCGGACAAGCAAGCAAGCCTCTTCCCACACAACCGCCTCAAGACCGAACTTCAATCTTGGAAAACACCCTCAATCAATTCATGCAAATGTCCATTTCAAACCAGAAAAACACCGATGCTGCCATAAAGAACTTGGAGGTTCAAGTTGGATAAATTGCATGCAAAGCACCTAGCGGAACAATCCAGCAGCAGTTTTTCAGGTAATACTCAAGTAAATCCTAAAGAGCATTGTAAGGCTGTTGTTTAGAGGAGTGGTAAAAGTCTTGAAAAAGTGAACGGTGAGCCTTTGTTGAAAAATGAGAGAGTTACTGAAAAAACAGAGTTGAGTGCTGAAAAAAGAGAGAAAAATGAGGAAAAAGGCAAAGACGTTGTAATAGAGAAAGAAGAAAAAGACAGTGAAAAAGACAAGAGAGAGAAGTTAGTGGATGAAAATTCAATTTTGAGGAGGAGCAAGAGTCAGATTTTGAAAGATGTAGACAAGCCTCAAGAAATCCCTTCTTATGTAAAGTTGCCATATCCTCACTTAAGCAAGAGGAAGGAGAAGGAAGAGCAATTTGCCAAATTTCTTGACATCTTCAAGAGGTTACAACTCAACATACCCTTTGCTGAAGCACTAGAGCAAATGCCAACTTATGCAAAGTTCATGAAGGAGTTTCTCACAAAGAAAAGAAGATTTAAAGAAGATGAGACTGTTGCCTTGACGAGAAGAATGTAGTGCGATACTTCAAAGGAAGCTACCTCCAAAGCTTAAAGATCCTGGTAATTTTACAATCCCTTGCACAATTGGGAGTGTTGCTATTGGGAAGGCCTTGTGTGACTTGGGGGCAAGCATCAATTTAATGCCGCTTTCAATCTTGAACAAGCTTGGAGGTGGTGAAGTGAAACCAACAAGGATGGCATTGCAACTAGCCGATAGATCAATCAAGAGTCCTTATGGTATTATGGAAGATGTTTTTGTTAAAGTGGATAAGTTTATCTTCCCAGCGTATTTTGTGATATTAGACATGGAGGAGGATGCAGAAGTTCCACATATATTGGGGAGACCTTTTCTAGCAACTGGTCGTGCTTTGATAGATGTACAAAAAGTCCAACTTCGACTCGAGTGCAAGATGAAGAGGTTACTTTCAATGTATTTGAAGCTATGCATCGCCCGAGTGATGAAGAGAATTGTTTCCGCATGGACATTGTGGATGTAGTGACTAAAGAGGTCTTTGCACATCAACACCATTCCTCTACTCTTGAGAAGGTAATTATGAATTCTATTGAAAATCTTGAGGAGAAAGAGGAGAAGGAAATAGAGGAGTGTTTGTGTGATTTGGAAGCTCAACCCAGTCAACCTTCCGTCAATACTAAGAAATAAGATCTCAAAAAGGATGAAGTCCAAGAGAAGCTCAAGTTAGAGCTTAAACCTCTACCTCCCCACTTGAAATAAGTGTTCCTTGGTGAGAATGATGAAAATCCTGTCATAGTGAGCAATGTATTGTCCAAGCTGGAAGAGGAGAAACTTGTAAGGGTGCTTAGAGAGCATAAAACAGCCATTGGATGGTCCATCTTAGATTTGAAAGGTATTAGCCCTACATTTTTTATGCACAAGATCATGATGGAGGCTGAATTTAAACCGGTGGTCCAACCGCAAAGGAGGCTCAATCCTACAATGAAAGAAATGGTAAGGAAGGAGGTGCTTAAACTCCTTGAAGCTGGAATGATCTATCCAATTTCCGATAGTGCTTGGGTGAGTCCGGTACAAGTGGTTCCCAAGAAAGGTAGCATGACCGTCGTGAACAACGAGAAAAATGAGTTGATCGCAACTAGAACGGTCACCGGTTGGCGAATGTGTATAGATTACCGGAAGCTAAATCAAGCTACTAGGAAAGATCACTTCCCACTTCCATTCGTGGACCAAATGTTGGAGAGGTTGGTCGGGCAAGCTTATTATTGTTTCTTGGATGGTTATTTGGGTTATAACCAAATTGCGGTTAACCTGGAAGACCAAGAGAAAACTGCCTTCACATGTCCTTTTGGAGTTTTTGCCTATCGGAAGATGCCTTTCGGTCTTTGTAATGCGCCTGCAACATTTCACAGGTGCATGATTTCCATTTTCTCTGATATGGTAAAAAAATCCATTGAAGTTTTTATGGATGGTTTTTTTGTTTTCGGTTCCTCTTATGATAATTGCTTGTCTAACCTTGTTGTTGTGTTAAAGAGGTGCATGGACACAAATTTAGTCTTAAATTGGGAGAAGTGTTATTTTATGGTACAGGAGGGCATTGTGCTTGGGCACAAGATTTCAGCTAAGGGGATCGAGGTGGATAAATCCAAGATTGATGTAATTGAGAAACTACCTCCACCAGTGAATGTCAAGGGTGTGAGGAGTTTTCTTGGGCATGCAGGCTTTTACCGGCGGTTCATCAAAGACTTCTCAAAGATAGCCAAGCCGTTGTGTAGCCTTTTGAACAAGGACACTCCATTTGTATTTGATACTGCTTGTCTCACTTCTTTTCATATTTTGAAAGAAAAGTTGATCACCGCTCCCATTCTTGTTGCACCCAACTGGGAGTCACCATTTGAATTAATGTGTGATGCTAGTGACTACGCAGTTGGGGCAGTTTTGGGACAGCGAAGGGAAAAGTTTTTCCATGCCATTCACTATGCTAGCAAGGTTCTCAATGAGAACCAAATAAATTATGCAACAACTAAAAAAGAGTTGCTAGCCATAGTGTTTGCATTGGAAAAATTTCGTTCATACTTGATTGGCTCACAAGTCACTGTTTTTACTGATCATGCTGCAATTAAATATTTGTTGACTAAGTTAGATTCAAAACCAAGACTCATAAGGTGGATTCTATTGTTGCAGGAATTTGACTTAGTCATTAAGGACAAAAGGGGCAGCGAAAATGTGGTGGCTGACCACTTATCTCGGTTGGTGAATGAAGAGGTTACTGCAAAAGAAAAGGACATTCGGGATGAGTTCCCGGATGAGGCTTTATTTCTGGTGCATGAAAGACCATGGTTTGCCGACATGGCAAATTTCAAGGCAGCCAACATTGTTCCAGAGCACCTCACTTGGCAACAAAAGAAAAAATTCTTCCGGGATGCCAACCATTTCATGTGGGATGACCCATTTCTGTTCAAGGTTAGACCGGATGGCTTATGGAGGAGGTGTGTCAGTCAAGAGGAAATAAAGAATATTTTGTGGCATCGCCATAACTCTCCATATGGTTACAATGGGGATAGGACAGCTGCTAAGGTCCTCCAATCTGGGCTCTTTTGGCCCTCAATCTTCAAGGATGCTTACAATCATGTGAAGAGTTGTGACAAGTGCCAAAGGACCGGGAACATATCTAAAAGGGATGAGATGCCACTGCAAAACATATTGGAGGTTGAAGTATTTGATTGTTGGGGCATAGATTTTATGGGTCCACTTCCTCCCTCATTCTCCAACCAATACATCTTGGTGGCGGTGGACTATGTTTCTAAATGGGTGGAGGCCATTGCAACACCGAATAATGATGCACAGACAGTGATTAAGTTCATCAAAAGGAACATTTTTGCCATGTTCGGTGTCCCAAGGGTCCTTATAAGTGATGGAGGATCTCACTTTTGCAACTCACAACTGAGGAATGTGTTGACCAAGTATGATGTGAGGCATAAGGTGGCATCTCCATATCATCCGTAAACAAATGGGCAAGCGGAGGTTTCTAACCGGGAGATTAAGTGAATTCTGGAAAAAACTGTGGCCACTTCAAGAAAAGATTGGGCAAAGAAGCTTGATGATGCCTTATGGGCTCACCGGAATGCATTAAAAACTTCTTTGGGGTTATCTCCGTTTCAGATGGTCTATGGGAAGGCATGTCATCTACCCGTAGAGTTGGAGCATCGAGCCTTTTGGGCATTGAAGTTCTTGAATTTTGATGCCACTCTGGCGGGTGAGAAAAGAGTCCATCAGCTACATGAATTAGAGGAGATGCGCCTTAATGCATATAAGAATGCAGCTATTTACAAGCAGCGAGTCAAGACTTAACATGATAAGAAGATCGTGATGAAAGCATTTCAACCGGGACAACAATTTTTATTATTCAATTCCTGGCTGAGATTGTTTTCGGGCAAGCTGAAGTCTAAGTGGTCGGGACCGTTCATTGTCAAAGAAGTCTCACCTCATGGAGCTATAGAAGTGGAGGATCCTACTTAAAAAAGGACCTTCAAAGTCAATGGCCAAAGGCTCAAGGCCTACTTGGGTGGTGACATCGAGAGATTGACCACAATTGTGCGCCTTCGTAATCCTTGAGATCACCGACCCATCAAGCTAGTGACGTTAAAGAAGCGCTTTTTGGGAGGCAACCCAAGTTTTCTTTTCCTTTTCGATTTGTTTTTTATTTTAACTCTTGAATAATTTGAGAAGATCAAGAGGAAAAAGATGATAAATTAATAGATGTGTTGAGTGTTTTCAGGGTAAGAAGGAAGGAGAAGCAAAAAGGGCAGGGACAAGCAAAGTCAGCAACCATCACGCCCAGGCCGTGACACTGGTCACGGCCGTGATGAGCTAACCATGAAGACCAGAAAGGATCATGGCCCAGCCGTGATACCCATCACAAGCGTGATGAGAGGACCCTGAAGATCAGAGAGCATCACGGACTAGCCATGATGGTGGTGACGGCCGTGACAGGCCAGCCTATGGAGCAGAATTGATCGCGGCCTACCGGTGATGAACATCACGGCCATGACACATTTTTCATACAATCCCTCTGACTAGGCATGTGAGCCAACACCCGCTACCGCCTTGGTAAGTCGTTCCATTTTTCTCCTCTCTCCATCTTGATTATTTACATTGGGGACAATGTGAGTTTTTAAGCTTGGGGTAGGGGCATTTTTACAAATTTTTGAATTTTTGCATTTTTCATGTTGCATTCATATAGGCATAGTTTTGCATGATATTTTTACATGATCACATGATTCGATTGCCCTTTGCTTAGATTATGCATCCAATTGTGAGAACTTAGTGCCAAATAAATTGAGATAGTGAATTTTTGAACCCAATTTTTTATTCTTGTGATAAGGCTACAAATAAAAATGCTTGAGATGATCTTTGATAGTTGATAATTAGCATGTGGTTCCGTAGATTCTTTTTCTCATTGGTGTTTGAACTACTAAAGGTGAGAATTTTGAGACAAAAAGGGGTACTCACTAAATCTACCCCATTCTTTGTGATAGAGTGTTTTATTCCTCTTGGATTGTATTCTCTAGAACTTGACTTGAAACCGTTTTGAAGCTTAAAAATTTTTGAAAACATTTTTGAAAATGATTGAGGCACTAGGTATTTTTTTCGGTCTTCTGAGCTTTGATTGACTAAATGCTACCCCTTAGTTGCCCAATTTTGAGCCTAAAAGAATAAAATACTTTTCTTGGTACCTTGAATTACTTTGATGAATATGCTTGGTATGACACCTTTTAAAGTATTACAAAAGGGTAAAAAGGTAGTTGAAAAAGTATGGGATAGGAAAAGTCAGAAAAATATTGCTCTTGAATTGAAAATTTCCCTTCTCCAAAAAAATAAAAATAAAAAAAAATAAAAAAAATAAAATAGAGAAGGGGATGACAAAAGGAAGTGAGAAATAAAATAAAAAGAAAGAAAGAAAGGTGGAAAAATGAATCAAAACCCAAAAATGTATTTTAGAAGGTGTCATGCTTAGCAATGCTTGATATTGTGTTTAGCCTTCTTGAAATTCCCTTTTCTTGATTTCCCCACCTAACGATTAATCCCATGGCCCCGTTACAACCAAAGTAAAGACCTCTTGATTCTTACATGTTTTCAATAATAAAGTAGAGATTTGGTTAATAGTTAAGCTTATGGTAGAATTCATTCCTTGAGGAAATTGAGCGAATTGTCATATATCCTTAAACACTTGAGTGAGGTGAGAAAGAGTGCCCGAATCAGTGAGAATATGAGTCTAGGAAACCTAAGCTTCTAATTGGACTTGAAATTGATTGTCTCTTAATGAATTATTTGAAATGCCTGTTACTTGGATTAGCACTCGGGTTCTTGGTTCACTCTCCATGCTCTGATTATTTATCTCTTCTAGCCTTAGTGATTGCTTGAGGACAAGCAAATGAACAGGCTTGGGGTGATTTGATGAGTGTGATCTCACCCCATATTTCATGTACATTTCTGTATTCATTTTCATATAGTTTAGGCATATTTAAATTGATTTTTATTAGTTTTTACCTTGGAACGGGTAAGGCGGTTTCGTGGTGTTGTTTTGCAGGAATTAAAGGTAAAATGCTCAAGATTGACCATGATGGAGCTTGGATGAAGATAGAGCTTGAAGAGTGAAGAAAATGTACCAAACAGAGCCCATCACGGCCTAGCCGTGATGCCCATCACGGCCATGATCGAGCAATAACTGGAAAGAAAGAAGACAAAAGTCAGAAGCTGTCACAGCCTAGCCGTGATGCCCATCACGGTCGTGACATGTTAATTGAGCCAGACCCCTTTTAGGCAGAATCTGTCACGGCCAGGCCGTGATGCCCATCACGGCCGTGACAGACCATTTGGTGAAGCAACGTTCAAGGCAGAAGCGATCACGGCCTAGCCGTGATGAGCATCACGGTCGTGATGAATCAAAATTGAAAGCGCGCCCAAGGCAGAATCCGTCACGACCTGGCTGTGATGGTCATCACGGTCGTGACGCGCGCCTAATCTATAAATAGGCATCAGGACAGAACAGAAGACGAGACTTTTTGGACCTAGAACAGAGCAAACTTTTACCCTAAAATAAAAAGACATCTTCTCTGAGCTAGGGGGATGCTGTGACGGCTGTGGGAAGCTTCCATGGAGTCCCTTCTCTCCCTTGTTCCTATTTCTCTGGTTTTGGCTTTCTCTGTAATCATGAGTAGCTAAATCCCTTTTTATTGGGATTAGATGTAGCTAAACTGAATATCATGTATTTGCCTTGATTGATTAATCTGTGTTTATGCCTTCATATTAGTGTTTGATTCCTATGCTTAATGCTTTTTATGGTTTGATCACCCATGAAATGTTTCTGAGATTTGATTTGCAATGGGGACGTTCTTATCAATTCTTGATCTGGAATCAATCACCTAGTAAACCTTGCATCTAGGAATGGATTTTGGTTTATTAGTAATCGTGCAATCTTTACTCTAAATGCAAATTCACTAATTAGGCCACCAAAGGAATTAGGGTTTAATTAGGGAATTTAGGCTCTTGTCATCTAAGGAATTCGGGATTGAGTAATATTGTGGATTGATTTTGATATTTGAAGCATAAACTGGATTGGTGTTCTTGGTATTGCATGAGGCTAAGTTTAGTGAAGTTTAATCCCAACATCTTTCATTTATTTGAAGAATCCCTTTTTCTGCATTCCAAGTGTTTGACAAAATTCCTAAAAGAACTTTTTCCTTTTATTTTGTTTGTTTTAACTCTTGGGCTTGGTATTTAGTATTGAGCTCCCTTCCATCCAAAGATTCGCTTAGATAATAGGTGATTCGGTACGTGCTAGTACTTGTCTCAGTCCTCGTGGGAACGATATCCCTCTTACCTCTTTATTACTTGTACGACTAGGTATACTTGCCTAGATTTCGCAGTCAACAATGTGTACTGCTCCAGTAAATTGAAGATCAAAATTCAGTTTCTTGATTGCCCAGAAGGCCTTGTTCTGCAACTTCATTGGCAAATGGCAAGCTTTCCCATACACCAGTCTGTTAGGGGGCATCCACAAAGGAGTTTTGAATGCAGTTCAATAAGCCCAATGGGCCTCATCCAGATGTAAAGACCAATCCTTCCTACTTGGGTTGACCATCTTTTCCATTATTATTTTGATTTCCCGGTTGGATAACTCACCTTGTCCATTAGTTTGGGGATGGTAGGCTATGGCTACCTTATGCTTAACCCCATATTTTGCAAGTAATTTTGAGAAAACTTGGTTGCAAAAATGGGTACCTTCATCACTAATGATTGCTCTAGGGGTTCCAAATCTAGAAAAAATATTTTTTTGTAAAAACTTTGTTAACACCCTAACATCATTTTTGATTGTTGTCACATCCTCCACCCATTTAGACACATAATCAACCGCCACCAGAATGTAGAGGTTGCCAAAGGAAGGGGAAATGTTCCCATAAAGTCAATACCCCATACATCAAAAAGTTCAATTTCTAAAGTAGTGTTAAAGGGGCATTTAATTTTTGTGAGACAAATTCCCTACCCTTTAGCACCTATCACAGTGTTTAACAAATTCATGCGCATCTCTAAATAGAGTAGGCCAGAATAAACCTGATTGGAGCACCTTGGAAGCAGTACTCATGCCACCAAAGTGTCCACCATATGCTGCAGCATGGCACCGAGTCAGTATATCTTGGAATTCTTCATCTGCAGCGCATCTTCTATTCAAATTGTCTGGGCACATCTTGTATAGGTATGGCTCATCCCAGACATGTTGTTTTTCTTGATGGAAAAATCTCTTCTTTTGCTGAGAGTTCATGTCTAGAGGAACCATACCACTAGCCAAGAAGTTGGCTAGATCATCATACCAAGGTGCTGCAACATCTTGCACTGCATGCCAGCAGTTGTTCATCAGGGAAGGACTCATCAATGGCTATTCCCCTGGATGCTGCAGCATCCTCTGGTAACCTTGAAAGGTGATCAGCTACTTGATTCTCCACCCCCTTCTTATCTCTGATTTCCAAGTCAAATTCTTGAAGCAATAGCACCCATCTGATGAGCCTTGGTTTAGCATCCTTCTTGTCAATCAAGTATTTGATGGCTGAGTGGTCAGTATAGACTAAGACTTTTTTTTCCAAAAAGGTAGGATCTAAACTTCTCAAAGGTAAATACTACAGCTAGTAATTCCTTCTCAGTGTTTGTATAATTGATTTGATCATCAATCAAGGACTTGCGTAATAGACAGGGTGCAACACCTTGTTGTACCTTTGTCCTAATACTGCTCCTCCAGCAAAGTCACTTGCATCACACATGATCTCAAAAGGCTTATCCCAATCAGGTGGAACAATGATAGGTGCAGAGATGAGGGCATTGTTTAGGAGTTCAAATGCCTTCAGGCATTCAGCTGTGAATTCAAAGGCTCTATCATGCTCCAGCAACTGACACAGTGGCTTTGAGATCTTGGAGAAGTCCTTGATAAATCTTCTATAGAAACCAGCATGGCCCAAGAAGCTTTTAATTCCTTTTACTGATGTAGGGGAAGGTAGCTTTTCAATAACTTCAACCTTTGCCTTAACCACCTCAATACTATTTCTGGAGATTCTATGTCCCAGCACAATTCCTTCTGTTACCATGAAGTGACACTTCTCCCAATTTAGTACAAGATTGGTTTCCTCACATCTGTCAATTATCTGCTCCAGGTTCAATAAACAACTTTGGAAGGTTTCTACAAAGACTGAAAAATAATCCATAAACACTTCCATGGATTTCTCAATCATATTTGAGAATACAGCCATCGTACATCTTTGGAAGGTTGTTGGAGCATTACACAGGCCAAATGGCAATCTTCTGAAAGAAGATGTACCATAAGGACAGGTGAAAGTTGTTTTCTCCCGATCTTCTACTGCTATTGCAATCTGGTTATACCCTGAATAGCCATCCAGAAAGCAGTAATAATCCTTTCCAGCTAATCTATCCAACATCTGATCAATGAATGGCAAGGGGAAATGATCTTTTCTTGTAGCTTTGTTCAACTTCCTGTAATCCATGCATATCCTCCAACCGGTCACGATTCTTGTGGGGATTATCTCATTCTTTTCATTGGTGATGACTATCACACCCCCCTTTTTAGGCACACACTGGATTGGACTTACCCACACACTGTCTGAAATAGGATAAATAATCCCTGCATCCAGACATTTAATGATCTCCTTCTTAACCACCTCTTTCATGATTGGACTCAATCTTCTTTGACTTTCGATGTATTTCTTTGAACGTTCCTCCAAGAGAATTCTGTGCATGCATATTGATGGGCTAATCCCCTTGATATCTGCTATTTACCAACCTATTGGTTTTTTGTGCCTTTTCAGAGCTGTTAGCAATTGTCCCTCTTGGAAACAGTTCAGTGAAGCAGATATTATCACAGCTAGAGTATCATTATCACTAAGGTAAGCATATTTCAAATGACTTGGTAATTTTTTCAGTTCAAGAGAAAGAGGTTTAACAATGGAAGGAATGTTATCTATAAAGGTATCATCAGTCACCTCCAATGATTCATATTTTCTGGTCCACACATGTCGAACAACCTTACAGTCTAAGGATTTTCCAACTTCTTCATCAGAGGAGTTTTCAGATTCCACTGATGCTGCAACATTGCCATATTCAGACTGATTCTTCAGGAATTGTTGTTGCACCAGCTCATCAAATGATTCTATGAAGGATAATTCCTCCATCCCTTCATCTGGATACTTGAGGACATTGAAAACATTAAAAGTGGCATGCTGATCATTCACCCTCATTGTGAGTTCTCCTTTCTGCACATCAATCAGAGTCTTCCCTGTTGCCAAAAATGGTCTCCTAAGAATAATCGGAACTTCCCTATCTGCTTCAAAGTCCAAAATGATGCAGTCCACAGGGAACACAAATTTGTCAACTCTGATCAATACATCTTCAATCTTCCCCTCTGGATAAGAAATAGATCTGTCAGCTAGCTGGAGTGTGACAGAAGTTGACTGCGCTTCCCCAATTCCCAGTTTCTTGAAAATTGACATGTGCATAAGGTTGATGCTTGCTCCCAAGTCACATAAGGCTTTACCACAGTAAGTATCTCCAATGGAACAAGGTATGGTAAAACTTCTAGGATCTTTCATCTTCCTTGGCACTTTGTTTTGCAGCATCATACTGCACTCTTCAGTCATGGCCACAGTTTCAAATTCTCCCAATCTTCTCTTCTTAGTGAGCACATCTTTCATGAACTTTGTATAATTGGGCATTTGTTGTAGAGCTCTAACAAGGGTATGTTGATATGAAGTTGCTTCAGCACATCCAGGAACTTATTGAACTGTTTTTCTTGGTGTGCCTTATTCAATCTCTAAGGAAAAGGTGGATGAGGTCTTTCTGGAATCATTTTGGGTACAGTAGGGGATGCTGCAGCATCAGGTGCTTTATCGACCACTACACGTTGCTTTGATGCAGCATCTTCTTCTCTAGTTGTTTCCTTCTCAGGTTCTAAGCCTTGCACCTTTTGTTTCTTCTTTGGATCAGCTACTTCCAAATCTTTACCACTTCTCAAATGGATTACCTTGCATTGTTCTTTTCCTCCTCCTGAAGTTGAGGCTTTAGGATCTTCTGTTGATGCAGGTAATGTACCACTTTGCCTTGAATTGACTGCACTAGCCAGCTATCCCACTTGAGTCTCTAAGTTTCTCCTCCAGCCTTTGTTTCGGTCATAAATGCCTTTAGTATCGATTCTAGAGATGGTTCTGGAGCATTCTGCTGAACTTGTGGTGGCTGCTGCCTAGGCTGCTGCTACTGATTGTATCCAGGGGGTGGATTCAGTGTGTTACTGAAATTGGAGTATTTCATATTTGGATGTTGTGATGGCTGTCATCCTTGAGTTGCCATAGTCAATCCCCTTACCGGGTTAGTTAGGGACGTCATTTGAGCTGATAGTGAAGAGACTTCACTCACTTCATATGCACTTGCTATAACATTGGTTTTTCCATAAGCCTGCCTAGTTGTTGGCCACTGATAACTATTAGCTATTATTCCCTCTATCAAAGCATGAGCTTCATTGTAAGATTTAGTGAGAAGACTGCGCCTCCGGTGAGGCATCCAGCATCATTCTTGAACTAGGTGAAACACCATTGTAAAAGTGCTCCATCTGAATACAATATAGGATACCATGGTGGGGTCACTTCTTCACAAGTTGTTTAAATCTCTCCCAGGCTTCAAATAGTGGCTCATCTTCTTGCTTCCTGAAGGAAGTGATATCAGTTCTCATCTTTGCATTCATAGTTGGAGGGAAGAACTTGATAAAAAAGTTCTCAGCATGCTTGTTCCAAGTGTCAATTGAATTTGTATCCAGAGTGTTCAACCGGTTCTTACCTTTTTCTCCTCAAGAGAATGTGAATAGTCTAAATCTGAATGCATCATCAGTGACTCCAGGAATTTTGAAGTTGCTAGCTACGTCTAAAAACTGTTTGAGATACAGGTGAGGATCCTCTGTTGCAACACCATTGAACTATCCAATTGTTTGTAACATTCAAAACATGACTGGCTTGAATTCAAACTGAGCTACAGTGATTGGAGTCCTCACTATTCTAGTATTCATTGCTTTAGGGTCAAATAGTGCATAGCTTCTAATAGCACAATTTGTCATTGGCCATAGCCATGCTGTCTTGTGGCACTTCTTCAGCCATTTATGATGCAACAGGAGATGTTGCTTCAGCAGACTCTGGTGTGGAGTTGGTTGGAGTATTCATAACTAACTCAGGTAAAGGTTGAGATGCTTGACCTCTTCTAAGCCTTCTGAATGTCCTTTCTATCTCTGGATCAAGTCTGTAATCAGGTGACAAGAACTCGTGCATACAGTTTCAACACCTTGTGCTACAAAGAAATCACCCAGAGTATTAGATCTTCTAACTACAAAACTGATAATCTAAAAACAGAATTTTTAACACCGTTAACAATCCCCGGCAACGGCGCCAAAAACTTGTTGCCTTAAAAACAAATGTCTTTAAGCTTGTGCAAGTATACACAATTGCCTCAAGTAATATAGAAACTAAGTTCAGATATCGTTCCCACAGGGAGTAGAATGATGCAACAAATTCCAAATCAGATTATAAGTTCTAGGAGTTAGGAGTGGTAACCAAAAATTGTGATGTGTGTGAAAATAAATAAAACTTTGAATTAAAAAATGAAAATGAGCTGCAAATAGTGAAGAAAATATTTTGTCAAATATGGAGAAAAATAGCTCTAGGTATACTGCATCATAAATCCTGCTTAGCCTATATCATGCTCTGAATATGCTCTAGCATCTAACTCCAAGAAATAAAAGTGTGTTTTCCAACACTTAAGGGTTAGGTTCGTTAACTGTTTTCTATTCCTAGATTCAGATTAAGTTGACCACTCTTAATTAAATAGCATTAAACATATAATAAAAGAAGCTGAAGAACATATTCATTGCATAACATTTGCATACCTAAACCTTAAAAGCGTTTAGCTCATAATGCACATACAAGGAACAAAGTATAGAAATGAAAAGGAAGTCATTACAATGGTTGAAAATAAAAACGCAATAGCTGGATGGAGGAGAAGAACAACACGGTCTCTAAGAAAGGATAGAGTATTGTGTAATAAAATCAAGGTGTCCTACTAAGGTTTCACTAAATGCTTATATAGTACCCTATTCTCTTTCATTCCATTTTGGGCCAGCAATAAAAGTAATAATAAAATAAACCTTGGACCAATTCCTAAAAAGTGGGAAATCAGATCCCTAGGCGAGTGTGATTCCTTAAAATGGCAGTGCCAGCTCCTATGAGGAGAGAGGAAATGTATCCTTGTCAGATTTGGCCTTTAGTGCAGAGCCACTGCGAAGTAATCCTCACTGCAGCAACCAATAGGTTATTCAGCCATGCATCAGCCACGTTACAACAAGTTCACTGCATAAGCAGACACAAATTTTGAGACAACGATGGAGCATTCAAGACCAAAAGACTGATATTAACAATGGTTCACACAAATATTTACAAAACAACATTTCCTACCAAAATCAAGACTCAAAACCTCGAAGATAGCAGCAATTAAGAGAGAAAAGGAGTTAAATAAATCCTCATTAAAAAAGTTATCTCCCAACATGTCATCCAACTATTTCTTCAACTCAGTCAACTCCACGGGTGACATCTAATAGGGTGCTATAGATATAGGTCTTGTCCCTGGTATGAGATCTATGGTTAATTCCACCTCTCTCTGGTGGCAAACCTGGAACGTATGGAGGGAAAACCTCAGGAAACTCTCTCACAATAGGCATATAATCTATACTAGGAGTCTCCTTAGCTTCCACTGAGAACAACAACACGTATTACCGAGAATCATCACTCTTCATGGATACTCTTCATTGGGAGATACTATGCTAGAAGGCTCAAGAAATGACAAGGTCTTACTAGAACAATCTAACACTACATGATTAGCCGACATCCAATCCATACCAAGGATAATGTCTATCTGTTGCATAGGCAAATAGACAAGGTCTACTATAAATGTCATATTCTCAACAACTATAGGATACTGTAAATGTAACACATCAAGATTCACCCTTATGTTTATATGTGTTAGTTCTGGCATATATATGTTTGATATTTATATATATGTATATATATTATTGCATATGATAATATGTATATTAATATATAATTATTTGAATTAATATGAGATTATGTTTCTTAATGTTTGATTTTATATGTTAATATGTATTATGTGATTTTATTAATAATAAGCGATTAAGAATGATATGATAAGATATCATGTGATTTAGTATTTAAATAGAGATAGTGTTAATCTTAGATTTTAGCCCCTCAACCAATCAGATTTGAGTCCTTATCAATATAGGACCATCCTCTTTTTTTATATATCTTAAGATCTTATCGTAATCTCCTAAGGATCCTATCTAGGAATAACTACCAAATATGTCGCTAAACTTCCATCGAACTTTTGACCATCTTAGAGTCCGATTTAGGATTTGATCATATCACATTAATTTGTAGATATTTTGCTGAGCTTCCTAACGACACCAAGAACGCCTCAATCGCAAATTTGTAGCTCAAGTTATGGTCAAAATACCGAACTGTATACAGTTTGGACTGAAATAGGAACCCGTTATGACCCAAACTCATATATATACCGTTAGACTCGATCTAAACCTAGTTTACACAACCCCAACAATCAGAAAACTGCCTCCCTCCTTCCTCTTTGAATCCTTATGGTTTTTCTCCCTAAAACTCTATCTTGGGAACCCTTTCTTGCACTGTTCTTCACTACTTCTTGATAGGAGAACATTGCTACGAATAAGGGTTCGTTGTGCTTACTGTTTGGGACTTTAGAAAAGGTAAAATTCGTGCACCTTGTACGTTGTGTTCTTTCTTTCCAGTTCTTGATCTTAGAGTTGAACCAAAGTGTCTCTTTGGCGTCCTTGAGGTCCTAGACAAGCTCTAGTGAGACGGGACCCTAGTGGATCTTCTTTCTTCTTTTGAAACACGAACCTCATACCAGGTATGGGAGAAGAATAGTGTATACACTAGGCTAGGGAGTAGCGTAAGATGAGGGGTTTCCATAGCCCCGTTTATTGTCGTTATAATGTATTGATGCCATGATCTGCCTGGTTGTATGAAGGAATTGTTTATATGTTTAATTGGATTAATTGGTATGCCTATTTGTGATAATTGTTGAGTTGTTCATGATGTGGTATGCCTATTGAATTGTCTTATGCCATGAGTTTTGGTAGAATTTGTATGAATACCCATGATTATGAATGTTGTTGTTATGACATGGATTATGTTGATCACATTGACTGGATATGTTGTTGATGATGATGTTACCGTTATGTTGAATATGTTAACAAGACTCTAATTGACTTAATTAGGACTCTTAGTTAACATAGGAATTAAGGGATTAATTCCCCAAGCTTCATAAGACATGAACTGTGTTAGTGAGGGGTGAAGTTTCATGCTGAATGTTTTAGGTAAGACCCTAGGATCTGATTTGAGAGAATTAGAGAGCCTAAACTCCAAGAACACGTTAAATTTTGCCCAGAACAATATGGCCATGCCCAGGAGCACGATCGTGCTGAATAGGGAGCACGACCGTGCTCCCAGTTAAATTCTGGAAAACAAGCCGTGCATTGAGAATGACCGTGGAGGACAGTGAGCACGATCGTGCTTCACTTAAATGGCACCACGACCGTGCTGGGGGTTTAGTACGCCCGTGCTTCCCCCTACTGGTCAGAACTTAAGATTAATGAATTAAAGGACTGTTTACCCCAATTATCCCCAGATGATGTAATAATACACTAATCAAATAATAACAAGTTAGATAACTTAATTAAAGATTAATTAAGATAACAAAGACTGATAAGCTGGTTAAGTCGGTACCCGATTGGTTACCGCTCGTTGTCACGCAAGCGTGCTCTCGATGCTTTTTGGTCGAGATGTTGTTATGTTGGACCTTGGTGCTTTTTGAGACATCCCGTTGTGCCTCTTTGTGTCATTAGATTAAAACCTCATTATTTAATTACTTAATCACACGCTTAACGTGAAAATACGTAAAAATTAAAACTTAACTTATAAAGTATACAACTTCATATAGAATGACATATTTCAATATAAGTATATTATGCATATTACAAAACACTGTTGAGGATATCCTATCAGTAGGATCCCTCACAGGCATATACATAGACAAAAAGTTAAATAGTGGAAAACATAATAAAAATACGCCTCACGAGACGCACTGGCCATAACTAACTAGACCCTAATCACCATGGGTCACAGCTCGTCCTCCAGCCTCCTAGACTCAATAACAGACACACTTAGCGGAAATATAAAAATACTCCTTAGACACACTGACCATAATGTCTATACTCTAATCGCCATGGATCACAGCTCGTCCTCCAGCGTCTGGTTCGTAAGGAGTTCCATCCAACTCCTCAGCAATCTCCATTTCATACAGAGTTCCGTCCAGCTCCTCAGCTACATAACCCTCAATCGGGTCTTCTAGCATAAACCAAAGTAACCCACAAAAATACGAAAACATAGGGGATACGAAGAAGTTCTATCATCAAAAACCGGTTATAGTAAATTATACAGTAATTGTCACAGACAATCAACACACATAACTAACGAATCATCCTTAGTTTAATATATATATCATCCTCTACCCTTACTCTCAGGCAATCTGACACTTTATTTTAACGTAACCTCTTGAATCCTGTCACCATGTCTTTACGTTATCGTGACAACTACCACTCCTGTCACCATCCCTCATTTGCATCGGGGCACACCCTCATTCCCGTAAGGATGTTCCACCTAGTGCACACCTCCATTCCCGTTATGGTGTTCCACCCCTATTCCCTAAGGTGGAAGTGGTCTCGCGAGAACTCTTGATTTTAAGTGTATTATATTACCAATACACGGTGTATTATGTTACCAACACACAAGTGTTTTACGTGTAATATATTACCAATACACGGTGTATTATATTACCAATACACTTTTGTCCTTGTGTATTATATTACCAATACACGGTTGTGGACAACAACACCTATACTTGAATCTCACCAACCCGTTTTAACAACATCCTAGTGCCTTAATCTTCCATTAGAACTTGACACATATTCTATGCCATAACACCTCTTTAACATACATCATCCAGGTTAGACACTTCTAAATCATCATTATCCTCACACCCAAAACAATCATCTCTTAGACAACATATATATATTTGCTTAAAATTTACTAAGCATAATAATAAAAACCAAGCAGATCATGCATAACACAATATCAATCAAAATATTCCCATATCACCAACATAGCACAAAATCAATTCAATAAAGGTAATAAAATCAAATCAACCATCAACAATATAAAATCAACCTAATTTCAAAAAACCTACAATACCCAAATTGTTAAGTCTCTAAAATGTCTGATGTGCATTTCCCTAAGTTTTGATGAGAACTAAACAATGGTTAATGATTTAATTAACCTTCATATTGGTTTCTAACTTGTCTATCTAGTGTGTAGATTAAAATTGTAAGAATCATCTATCTGCTCATAAATGACTACCCGTCTGGATAAGCGAAAGTCAACCTGTCTGTTGACTATGATTATTGACTTCTTTCAAGATACATCTTCAACTTGTCTCCCCACGAGTTCCTACACTTGTCCGAGGTTACTCGTTGAATAATCAAGGATCAAACAAGCTTTTGTTGGCTGTCCCATCTGAAAGAGACTTGAAGCCTTCTCTTCTACTCGGTCTCATGATGCATAAAGTCATGATCCTTTATGTTAGAGTACAACCAACGTTCCTATTGCATTAATGGCTACCCAGAACGACTCTATTGCATTTCATGATGTTCTGCTTGAAGCCAACATCTGAGGGAATGTCTCTAACGGATCCTAAATGCTTGAAGACTATAAATACAGAAGTCAATGACGATGAAGTATAGAGAATACACATAGCATTAAAGAGCTATTACTCTGCGCATTAATATCTTCATTCTTTCATTTTGTATTCTTCAATAATTTGAAGTTATTACGCATACTTTCCTAAGCTTTAAATTTAAACCACTCTCTGAGTGTTAGTGAAAGATCTGTCTGTCTGAAGTTGTATTTATTACAAACCAAATCTCTCAAACAATCCTGAGTGAGGCTGAAGAGGCTAGGTGTGCAAATAATACTTGTCTTGGAGCCTGAAGAGGCTAGGTGTGCAAACAATACTTGGAGTCTGTAACCTGATCAGTAATAGTGGATAAAACTTGGTGCTGCCAAGGACTGGATGTAGCTCTTTGCTTTGAAGAGTGAACCAGGATAAATAGCTGTGTCAATCTCTCTTTCCTTATAAACTGTTTAGTTGCCTTAGTTTTCTTATCTGTTTTTCAAGTGGTGTGTTTGTATAAGTCACTGTTAAAATTTCATCAGACAGGTCACCTGTCTGTCCTGTATCTTTCCACTCGTCTGAACCAAGCTTCTGTATGCGAAAAGATTTCAACTTTGTTTAAATTCTTATAAACACAATTCAACCCCCCTTCTCGTGTTTATAGTTGTCTATTTCACAAATCACCATTGGTTTTTCAGAAAAGGTTTCCAATGTGATTTTGGTCTTGTCGATTACTCGACTACTAGTAGGGTTTAGGTCGCCCTACACAATTATTATATCATCTACTACTTATCCATTCCGACGATAGGTTGGTTCTTTCCCCCACCGGGGTTATCACCGAACTCCCGAACTCGAAGCTCCTCATTGTCACACAAGAAAGTACTAACTCCACCTTCAACCAATCAACATAATAACCAATAAATCAAACAAACTCATCTATGTTCTCTTTAGGCTAGGTTTGGCTATTTAATTCAAATTAGAGTTAGGATTCTTTTCTCAAGATAAGCCTTTAGATACTTATCACTTAGGTTCTAGGTAACTTAGATAAATTGCTATAACTTGAAAATATGGAATAAAAAGCATCCAACCACTTAGGATAGGTTTCGGCCTTGTATTATAAAATAGGCTAGAAATATTTAAACTTTCAAATCTCTTAGACTTAGAATCCAAATGTATTAAGGAGCTCAAGTCCATGATCATATTGGAAAATGAAAAAAAAAAACATCCTGGGTCCACAACCATCATAGGTTCGGCCATCATAGGATAAATAGGCTAGAAATCTTTAAACTTTCCAATCTCTTAGACTTAGCATCCAAATGTATTAAGGAGCTCAAGTCCGTGATCATATTAGAAAATTAAAACAAAACATCCTAGGTCCACAACCATCATAGGTTCGTCCATCATAGGATAAATAGGCTAGAAATCTTTAAACTTTCTTAGAATTAGCATCCAAATGTATTAAAGAGCTCAAGTCCATGATCATATTGGAAAATGAAAACAAAACATCCTAGGTCCACAACCATCATAGGTTCGGCCATCATAGGATAAATAGGCTAGAAATATTTAAACTTTCCAATCTCTTAGACTTAGCATCCAAATGTATTAAGGAGCTCAAGTCCATGATCATATTGGCAAAATGAAACAAGACATCCTAGGTTCAAAACCATCATAGGTTCGGCCATCATAAGATAAATAGGCTAGAAATCTTTAAACTTTCCAATCTCTTAGACTTAGAATCCTTCTATATTAAGGAGCCTTAGTTCATGATCATTTTGGAAAATGAAACTCAAACATCCTTGCTCTAAAACATTTAAGTTTCGGCCTAAATAGGATAATGAGGAAAAATATTCTTTGTTTGATAACAACTCTTATGTTTAGAATCACAAGGTATTAAGAGTTCTAAATCTATGATCATACTTGGAAAGTTGAAACATAGTATCCTAGGCTTACTTATACATATTTTCGGCCATCATAGGAAAACAAGCTATCAAACCTTTCAAGATTTATAGATTTAAGATCAAGGAATATTTAGAAACTCAAACACATGATCATATTCCAAAAGTTTAAGCAAAAACATCCTAGGCCATATATGCTTAGCATTCGGCCTTCATAAGAAGAGATAGATAGAGATTTTTGTTTTACACAACCTCTTAGTATTTGAAAATATAAGTTAATACAAGACTATAGAAAGTGGTTTCAACTAAAAAAGGAGTTTTCTACCATTTTAGAGAGATTTTAGAAGTTTAAAGCATATAAATAACACATAAAGCAAACTAAAAAATAAAAGATGAAACTTGCAAAAAGATTCATATGAGAGCATTACCCTTAGTATAAGGAAGAACTCAAGTGGAAAAGACTAATAAAATGGAAGCTTTAAGTGTTTTAAAAAAAGAAGAAATGGAAGAAGTTGAAGAAGTATGGAGATGGAGGAAGAAAATGAGAGAATGAAGATGAGTGATGATTATATAGAGGAGGGAGAGGGGAGCACGAAATTTTGGAGAGAGGATGAGCTTGGAGAGCAAGTTTTGTCTTTAAGACTTATTTGGTTGAAGAGGAAAGAGAAAAATAAGTTTTTAGAATATAATATGATATAATTCAAAAAGTGTAATCATGACCACTTTTTAGGATGTGACTTAGGCCATCCCCCTAGAAAGTCACCTCACTCGCATGTCACCTCATCACTTTTGTGCTCCATACTCTTCTCCATTGCGTATCCGGTTCAAGATTCCGATCGTATTTCGTTCGGAATAAATATTATATTTTATTTCCGAACTCGAATTTTCGAAAATTTCCAATATCATAAAAAACATCCAAAAACACTAACTGTTTCGTTCACGGTTCAAAATTAGGTTTTCTGCTCAGTAAACTTGTAATGGCAGTGAAAACACGGACCAACTTTCACCTGGATTTTCAACCGAAAATTTTACCGTAACCCTCTACCATAAAGTAGACTATGAATATGATTTTATTTTAATCAAAAACACTCCCTAACTCTTAAATTAAAATATAATTAATTATATTTTAACCGGTTGAACAGCATAATTAAAATCAGGCTGTTACACTTTTTGGCCAACGGGGCCTTGACCCCACGGTTTAGGTCTAAGGTGTTAATGTTGATGTTGGTGATAAGTCTTGGGTGCTTGTAGGCCCAAGCAAGGGAGGTGGTTGCCTTGTGTGTTGTTGGGATATTTGCATAGAGCATTGGAGTTGATGTTGAGGGGGATGTAAACATAGGGGAGGTCGTCCTAGTTATGATGATCTGGCCCAAGTCTCGGGTGGTTCACCCATGGTTTGGTGAACCGTACGCCCTCGAGGTGGCGTATCCAGTTATGATACGTCGGTTATCCAAGGGGTTCCTCCATGGTTTGGGGAACTGCCGGTGTTGGTGCTTTTTGGCCAATACGGATATGTAACTCCGAAGTTGACTTCCTGAGTTAGTTGGATCCACATGCATTGATGGAGTAGTGGAGTAGGGTTGCATTGTATTGCATAGCATATGTTGGATGATTAACATGTTGTTATGGTAGTATATGATGATGTATAAAAATTGTATGTTGTTATATTGTTATGCCATACTATGATGTATGTTCATCTTATTCCCTGTTCCCATGCCGTTGTGTTTACATGATTTCTTACTCCCTGCTTTCCTATTTCTGTTGTTGCATGTATTTCCTTATGCAGAGGACGGTGAGCAGCCAGCGGAGGAGTGACTTTGAGGAGCCGTGACTCTAGTTAGAATGCTGAGTTATATTTGCTAGTTTTGTTAGTTGTTTAGTTTGTTTCCATGATGTATCCGGATTTTGGTTATACCAGCTCTGTATGGGACATCGGGGTTAGGTTTTTCTTTATCTGTCTTGTTTATGTCTTACTATTTTAAAACTATGTTATTTCCACGTTGTTTTTGTTGAGATGTGAAACCTTTTTATCGAAGTTTTTATTTTTTTCAAATAACTGCATATTTTATAATTACCTCTTTTAAGTAAATGTTTTATATTAACGTACGAGGTAGAAGGGTGTCACTGTAAACACACAGACATGGTAGTCAAAGAATCACTAGTCGGAGTAGATACGGTAAGGGTATAAGGTAATTTAGAAACAAGTAACTATAAATGATCCACACAGTCACGCGAAATAAATGAGTGTGTAGCACCTGAGTCAAACAACACAGACGAGAGTCTACCTGATATCAAACACATACCTTGTATAAGATCTGCAGATTGACAAGATTCATCTCCCCTCACGGTAAACACTCTCCCAATGGCCTGAGGTCCGACCATCTGTTGTCCTGCTACTGGGACTCCTCTCCCTAGCTCCACTTCTGTTAGCACTGACTCCTCCACCAGCAGCTAGCGGTTATTGCGTACCTCTCTGCCTACAATCACGAGCCAAATGACCTAGTTTACCACAATTAAAGCACTTTGTTCTTTCTCTGCAAAATCTAATATGATGCGGACCTCCGCATCTATAATAAACTAAGCCTTGCTGCTGCTAGCCCGCTCCAACCACTGGTGTTGTAGCAACTGGTACTAGTGCAGCTGTCTGCACTGGTCTGGTATATGGTCCCCGTCTCCACTGGGAACCACTACCTACTCTCCTCTGAAAACCTGATCGAATAGGTCCTCCACTCCTATGTTGCCTCTGCTCAGCAGCCTGCCTCTGATCTATGCCCTCTATGGCACTGCATCTCTCAACCAGCTCCGGAAAACTCTGAATATCAAGAGACACTATAGCCCTCTGTAGCTAATGTCTCAAGCCCTCTTCAAACCATCTACACTACCAATCATCATCTGGAAATCTCTGGTAGAACTCTAAAAACTGAATCAGAGCCTCAAAACGTGATGCATAATCAACAACAGTCATGTTGCCCTGTTTAAGACTCATAAACTCCCTCTCCTTCTCACGTCAGACTAACTGCGGAAAATACTTCTCGAGGAAACATTCACGAAACAACTTTCAGCTGATAATTCTGCCATCTGCCTCTAGTAGTCTTATCTTGCCTCTGCTCCTCCAGTCAGCATGAAGCAGCATAAGTCACCTTCCTATCCTCTCTGCATCGCATGGTGCTGAATATCTTCTGTAGCTCATGTACCCACCACTCTGCCTTCTCTGGGTCATAATCTTCTCGGAACTGTGGTGGCTTCCTTTTTAGGAAAGTAGTCATCCTGGCATCCTCAGCTTCTGCAGCATTCCTCTGATTCTACAGTTCCTACCACTCTTTGGTCATTTGCAGCATCTGTGCGTTCTGTCGTGTCTGCTGTAACATAGCACTAGCTACATCTCTGATGGTCTTGCGAGTCTTAGATGACTCTCCTCCACCTCCGGTATGAACAGTCTCACCATTGCCACCTCCAAAAATTCTCTTGGGGATTCCATCGCCACTACTTGTACAACATCCTCTACCTTGTGCCATGATCCTGATAAAAGAAATCATCAGCTCACATCCGTATGACATATAATACTACATAAAAAGTATATAAATACTATATGCCATACCAATGTTACTTATCGTGTCGAGTCCCGACACACTACCCAAATTCTAAACATAGCCGATATCCGATGTGGATTCAACTAGATATGGCCAGTAACAACATCCTAAACCTCACAGTCGGAACAGAATCAAACTTCTCTGATACCACCAAATGAGACACCCTGTTGTGCCCCATTGTGCCATTTAATTAAAACCTCATTAATTAAAACTTAATCGCATTCTTAATGGTAAACATATATACAGCAAAACGAAGATATTAAAACTTAAAGATAGGATATACAACTTCCGAAAGATAAGCCATCACACCAAATACATACTACACATACACCACAAAATTATATCCATCAAGGTACAAAACACTGTCTACGGTTTCCTATCAGTAGGATCCCTTGCAGGTACATAAATATACAAACTGTTATAAGCGACGGAAAATAAAATGTCTCAAAAGACACACTGACCATACACAGTAAACTCTATCGCTAGAATCTACAGCTCGTCCTCCAACATCTGGTTCATAAGGAGTTCCATCTAGATCCTCTGTAGCTGGCTCCTCCGCAGGGTCTTCTCATCAGATCACATAACCAAAACAAATGCAATACAGCAAAATAGGAGATAAGAAATAGTTCTATCATCATAAGTGGAAAAGGAATCATAGCATACAATACAATAATAGTCAAAGACACACATCACATATATATCACATTCATCCCTAATTTACAGTATCATCCTTTACCCTTACTCTCATGCAACTAAACTTTTATGCTGACGTGATCACCACGATCCTGTCACACAACCTCCATCATAATAGGGATGTCAGTCATCCGTCCGAGTGAGCGCTTATCTCTGTCATATATATATCCAGATGTATATGTATACATAAATCATCCACAGTAGCCTAAAGTCACAGTAACCCAAAGCTACACGGAGCCGCTCTGCAAGAACTACGAATATATGTACGGATATGCTGACCTCATTCATTCCACTGACACGAATGTGATCTAAATCATGCCTCTACATGGGTCTCGCTGACGTATATCTAGTCATACCATAATGCCTTAACCTCTTGATAAGCCTCTGGCTCATCTAGTTTTATAGCTAGTATGACCAGGGTTTTGTGCAAATTATATCGTATTCTCACCCAAATTAGATTAGATTGTCCTCAAGCAAGGTTTTGAGTCTCTAGAGTAGTTTTAAGTTAATTTAGCTAGTTTTAAGTCAAAATAATACACTTATGGTTATTTCCTTACTTCCAGGTTAAGTGGAAGCTGAGAAAATAAAGATCAGGGGATTCGCCCCGCGAAGGACACGCTCGCCACGCGACCCCGAAGCATGACTGTTCCAAGAAATTGCTAAGTCTCTGGTTCACCTCGCGAAGAAGGTCTCGCCCCGCGAGTCTTGCAAACCTGAAAAAGTCAGAGACGATCACGGCTTGTCCGTGTTGAAGGTCATGGCCGTGGCAGTTTTGAAGTTGAAGAGTCTCGCCTCGCGAGCATCCCTTCGCCTCGCGACTCTGGAAGTCAGAGAGCATCCCGGTTAGGTCCTGATGGCCATAACGGGCGTAAGGAGAAAACTCTTCATATCCTCGCCTCGCGAGCAAGTATTTCGCCTCGCGAGAATGCCAAAGGTTGCTGACTCTTCATGAAATTCGCCTCGCGAATGTGTGCTCGCCTCGCGAGCCATCTGAATTCTGAATTTTGAATTTGTATAAAAGGCTGTTCTGAACATTTTGTAAAAACTTTGGCTTCTCCATTTTTCTGTTTTACATTTTTCTCTGTGATTTCGTTTGTGTTATGGAGAACTAAGTTCTTAGGATTGATCTATTGTAATTGATTTCCATATACTTGAGGTTCTTATATTTTCCTGTTTTGTATGCTTTTCCCTCTTCAATGCCATGCCTTGTATTTCTGTTTGTTTAATCCAGGAGTATAATGCATTGTATTGATTTATTTCCGGTGATATCATGTTCCTATAATCAATCGCGTTTGTTTAATTCGCGTGTGTACGTTCATGTTCGTTTAGTTCATGAGGGCTTAACCCCGTTTGTTTAATTCGGGAATAGGGACATGTATCTGTAGCAGTAGTTTCGTTTGTAAATTGTTGCTACAACCGGGAGGGGATAAGAATTTGCTTAGGGCTTGGAAATTGTATGAACCTATGATAGTGGGAAATCAAGAGCAATAGATTAATCTTTTTTTGGCCATTTGATAATCTCTTTTCAACTGCCTTGTTTTTGATTGCTCTGTTTTGTTTGTTTCTTATTTGCATTCCAATCCAAACCCCCCCCCCCCCCCCCCCAAAAACTGATTTTTGTGAAAGGTAATATTCTCAGAGTCCTTGAGAGACGACATCCGAGTTGTCGCACTAAACTACAGTTTTAAACCCACTCGTCCTTTTTGGCGCGTGCGCGACAGCGCGACCAAAAATTGGCGCCGTTGCCGGAGACTCTGAGTTGGTATTTTTCGCAATTTGTTTTTATTTTATTTTCTTTTCTTTCTTTTATTTTCTGTTTTGTTTTGAATTGGTCTGGCTACTAGGTCTCATTGCCCTGAACTGTGTGATTTTGACCCGAAAATTGAAAGAACATTGCACACACTCCGTAGGGAATTTCGGGCTAGCACTAGTAGTGATCCCAATTTTAAAACTGCTTTTGAAAACATGGGAGACCAGAGGACATTAAGGCAGCTTGCTGCCCCTGATGTCAACTATAATGGATTATGTATTTCTTATCCTGGTGCTGACACTCCTTTTGAACTGAAATCTGGTTTTATTCACCTGTTGCCCAAGTTTAATGGTCTTGCAGGTGAGGATCCACACAAGCACTTGAAAGAATTCCAAGTTGTATGCTCCACAACCTCGAGAGCAGAGGGAGTCACTGAGGATAGTATCAAGCTGAAGGCTTTTCCATTTTCACTCCAGGGAGCTGCAAAGGATTTGCTATTGTACCTTGAGCCTAACTCCATCACAACTTGGAATGATTTGAAGAAGGTGTTCCTAGAAAGGTATTTTCCTGCTTCAAGAGCTGCTTCAATAAGGAAAGAGATATGTGGCATCAGGCAAGGGAACGAGTCACTAGCTGAGTACTGGGAAAGGTTCAAACATTTGGTCTCTAGTTGCCCCCAGCATCAAATATCTGAACAACTCCTGATCCAATACTTTTATGAAGGATTGCTGCCAATGGATAGGAATCATTGGATCTTTGCTAGTGGGGGAGCATTAGTTGATAAGACCCCAGCTGCTGCCAAGCAACTCATTGAGAACATGTCATTGAATTCCCAGCAGTTTTCTACAAGAAGAAATTCAGTTGAGCCAAGAGGTGTGCACGAGATTCATAGTTCATCTTCCAATCAGGCCGCCCTTGAGAATAGATTGGATGAGCTGACTTCCTTTGTAAGACAATTGGCAATAGACAAGGTTCAGCCTGCAAAGTTATGTAGCATGTGCAATCCACCTGAGCACCCATTTGATCCATGCCCGATCCAGAGAGAAGAGTTTGCCAGTGAAGTACCTCAAGCTTATGCAGTGAACCCCTATAATCAAGGAAGCAGTCAGAATCGGTATAGCATTCCAGACCTCTCTACTAATAGGTACCATCCCAGCTGGAGAAATCACCCTAATCTGTGGTATGGGAACTCTTCCCAACAACAGCCGATGGCACCTCAGAATCATCCTCCAGTGACCACTTCTGCACCTTCTGGACCATCATTAGAAGACTTGGTAAAGCAAATGGCTGCATCTAGTGTACAGTTTCAGCAGCGGACAGATGCTAGTATTCAAGATTTGAGGACACAGATTGGACAGCTGGCCACATCCATGAATAGCATACAACAAGGTCAAGGGACAAACCAGCTGCCTGCACAGCCAGTGATAAATCCTAATGCCTCCAACCCTAATGTGAGTGTCATCTCTCTGAGATCTGGAAAGGTTGTTGAGGCCACTTCTGGAAAGGATGAAGAAACTGTTGAGGCTACTCCTGAGCCTACTGTTGAGGTTACTCCTGAACCTGTGGTTGAAGTTGAAGCTGAGAGAGTGTATAGACCACCCATTCCATTCCCACACAGAATTCAGAAAAATTTGAAGATTGGTGGTGAAAATAAGGAGAAGGAGATTCTTGATGTTTTCAGAAAAGTAGCTGTTAATATTCCACTGTTGGATGTGATCAAGCAAGTGCCCAGATATGCCAAATTTCTGAAGGACCTATGCACTAACAAGAGGAAGATGAAGACTAATGAGAGGGTTGACTTGGGAATGAATGTCTCAGCGCTTATCCAGTCTAAGATAGAGAGAGTTGCTTCTATAGCCCCTACTCAGGCACTGCCACAAAAGTGCAAGGATCCAGGCACCTTCACTATCCCATGCACTATTGGGGACAAGAAGTTTGAGAACTGCATGTTGGACTTGGGAGCATCAATCAATGTCATGCCTACCTCCATCTTTAATAACCTTGATCTGGGGCCATTGCAGTACACATGTCTTACCATCCAGTTGGCTAACAGGACCAGTGCCCGACCCATGGGAATGGTAGAGGATGTCCTAGTGCAAGTTGATGATTTGATAT
Organism: Sophora flavescens; assembly: GCA_030762895.1. NCBI lineage: Eukaryota > Viridiplantae > Streptophyta > Magnoliopsida > Fabales > Fabaceae > Sophora > Sophora flavescens. Next base: position 185,530,522 of record CM061063.1, on the reverse strand, counting down.
TCCCTGCGGACTTTTATATCCTAGACATGGCAGGAGAGACTCAGTCCAGTAGATCACCTATAATCTTGGGGAGACCGTTCATGATGACATCCAGGACCAAGATTGATGTTTATGATGGGACTATGTCTATGGAGTTTGGTGGTATTGTGGCCAAATTCAAGATCTTTGATGCTATGAAGCACCCAGTAGAGGAGCACTTTGTATTCCACTTAGAGTTGCTGTCTGAGCTCATGGAGGACACTCATGATGACCTTATTTCTGATTTTCCTGTTATTTCTGGTTTTGATGATGTATATACTTGTACTAACTGCACTAACACTAACCCATGTTCTGTTTGTTCTGAGTTTTTGGATTCAACCTTGCAGGGTGAGGATGATAGTGAAAGTGATAATGAGAGTGAAGCTGTTTATTCAGCAGAAGTCCTTGACCCTATGGCTATTCCCAATGCACCATCTGTTGAGCAGCCACCTTCTTTGGAACTCAAACCACTTCCTGAGAACCTAAAGTATGCCTACTTGGGGAGGGATGCAACATTGCCAGTCATCATTTCCTCCAGCCTCAACTCTGATCAGGAAGCCAAGCTTTTAGAAGTTCTGAGGAAGAACAAGAAGGCCATTGGGTGGACATTGGCCGATATTCCAGGAATTAGCCCCTCCAGATGCATGCACAGAATTTTATTGGAGGATGGGGCTAAGCCGGTCGAGACAGCCCAAAGGCGACTTAACCCACCGATTCTCGGATGTGGTAAAGAAAGAGGTGACTAAGCTTCTACAGTGGGTATTATCTATCCCATCTCTGATAGTTCTTGGGTAAGTCCGGTTCAAGTTGTACCAAAGAAGTCTGGTCTAACAGTAGTTAGGAATGAAAATAATGAACTTGTGCCTACTAGAGTCCAGAATAGCTGGAGAGTTTGTATAGACTATAGGAAGCTAAACCAGGCCACTAGAAAGGATCATTTTCCTTTGCCGTTCATAGATCAGATGCTAGATCGGCTGGCTGGTCAGTCCCATTATTGTTTTCTAGATGGCTTTTCCGGGTATTTCCAGATTCATATTGCCCCTGAGGATCAGGAAAAGACCACCTTCACGTGCCCCTTCGGTACGTTTGCTTATAGGAGGATGCCATTTGGCCTCTGTAATGCTCCTGGCACCTTTCAAAGATGCATGCTTAGTATTTTCTCTGATTTTATTGAAAATTGCATAGAGGTGTTTATGGATGATTTTACTGTGTATGGCTCCTCTTTTGATGCTTGTTTGCATAGTCTAAGTCTAGTTCTTCAAAGATGCATTGATACTGATTTGATTCTGAATTATGAGAAATGTCATTTCATGGTAGAACAGGGGATAGTATTGGGTCATGTAATTTCCAAAGAGGGTATTTCTGTGGATCCTGCAAAAATAAATGTGATTTCTTCATTGCCTTACCCATCTTGCGTACGCGAGATCCGTTCCTTTCTTGGACATGCAGGTTTTCACAGCGCTTTATAAAGGACTTCAGCAAGATAGCACTGCCATTGTCAAATCTGCTGAAAAATGATGCCCTGTTCCAGTTTGATGAAAAGTGCAAAGAGTCATTTGACTATCTGAAGAAGGCGTTGACTTCTACCCCTGTCATCCAGCCCCCAGACTGGACACTTCCGTTTGAACTGATGTGTGATGCTTCAAATTTTGCTGTGGGAGCAGTTCTGGCACAAAGGGTGGGCAAGGTTGCCCATGTAATTCACTATGCTTCTAGGACCTTAGATGCCGCACAGGCAAATTACACCACCACTGAGAAAGAGCTGCTAGCTATTGTATTTGCACTTGACAAGTTTAGGTCTTATTTTCTAGGTTCTAGGGTAACTATTTTTACTGACCATGCAGCTTTGAAATATCTGTTGAAGAAGCCAGAAGCTAAGCCAAGACTCATCCGGTGGATGCTTTTGCTCCAGGAATTCAATGTGGAGATAAAGGATAAAAGTGGAGCTGAAAATTTGGTAGCAGATCATTTGAGCAGGATAGCAAGGGATGAGGATATTTTTCCCATCCAAGATGATTTCCCTGATGAGAGACTGTTACATATGTATGGGGTAACCCCCTGGTTTGCTGACATTGTAAATTTTCTAGTTGCTGGTGTTGTTCCTGCAGGTACAAGTAGACAAAAGTTCCACAAGCTGAAGAGCGATGCAAAGTATTATGTGTGGGATGACCCCTATCTGTGGAAGTTTTGCAGTGACCAGGTCATTCTGAGGTGTGTTCCCGAGCATGAGACAGAGTCCATCCTGCATTTCTCACATGCCTCTCCAGTTGGAGGACACTTTGGACCTCAAAGGACAGCAAGAAAAGTCCTGGACTCCGGGTTCTACTGGCCCACAATTTTCAGGGATTCATATGAGGTATACAAGAATTGTAAAGAATGTCAATTAACAGGCCCTGCAATCACTCGTAGGAGTGAGATGCCTCAGCAGCCAATGCTTTATTGTGAGGTCTTTGATGTGTGGGGGATGGACTTCATGGGTCCTTTCCCTCCTTCTTTTGGTTTTGTATATATTTTGTTGGCTGTAGATTATGTTTCAAAGTGGGTGGAAGCAATCCCCACTTGGACTAACGATGCTCAGATTGTTTCAAAATTTGTTAGGTCCAACATTTTTTGCAGGTTTGGCATACCCAAGGCAATCATCAGTGACCAGGGCACACATTTTTGCAACAGAACCTTGGAGGCCTTACTCAGAAAATATGGGGTTGTACATAGAGTGTCTACTGCTTACCATCCCCAAACCAATGGCCAAGCTGAAATATCCAACAGGGAGATCAAGCAAATTCTGGAGAAGATGGTGCAGCCTAATAGAAAGGAATGGAGCCGCCGTCTGGAAGACGCACTGTGGGCACAAAGGACTGCTTTTAAGACACCTATAGGAATGTCCCCCTTCCGGCTAGTTTTTGGCAAGGCATGCCACCTCCCGGTGGAAGTTGAGCATAGAGCATATTGGGCAGTAAAGTGTTGCAACATGGACATGAATAAATCTGGTGTTGAAAGAAAGCTGCAGTTGCAGCAACTTGAGGAGCTTAGGCTTGAAGCCTATGAGAGCTCCAGGATGTATAAAGAGAAAACAAAAATTTTTCATGATAGAATGATTGTTAGGAAAGCATTTTTTGTGGGTCAGAAAGTCTTATTGTTTAATTCCCGCCTGAAATTGATGGCTGGGAAACTTAGGTCCAGGTGGATAGGACCTTTTGTTGTGACTAATGTGTTTCCATATGGTGCAGTAGAGATCAAGGATACAGGTACCAACAAAACCTTCAAGGTTAATGGACAAAGGTTGAAGCCATTCCATGGTGTGGATGCTGCTGACCCTGCGGATGCTAATGTTGAGGAGCTATCTTTGGATGCTCCAACCTACACTGATGCTTGATCAGGGAGTTTCTTTTCCTTTCCCTCACTCTGATTGTAAAGTCCGTTGTTGTTCATTGGGGACAATGCATGTTTTAAGTGTAGGGGAGGGAACTAGTTGTAGTTTTTCTTTTCTTTGAATAAAGTTTTCTTTTCTTTGAATAAAGCTCCTGAATAATTTGAGAAGCTCAGGAGCATTTGTGTGTTGAGTCTTTTGTTGGAAAGTTTGCTAGATTTTGATTGATGTTGCACAGATTGCTTGCATGATTGATATGTGATGATTCCCCCTAGGATGAAAAATTTTTTGTTTTTGAAAAGTGATTCCCATGTGAAATTGAAAACTGAACTTTGGGATTTTGTTATGATAGCATGATGAATGATAAGTTTGGGGTGATAGGAAGCACACACTAGGGATAGTATCTCTTTCAAACAATTTGCATGAATGTCCAGGTGAGGTTTTGAGCCTCCAACATGTTTTTGACTGTGTGAAAATCGCTTTCAAGCTGCACTTCCCTGGATTTGATTGAATCTCTTTTTGGTTTGCATGATTATATGTGTGTAGCAAATGATATAGGCATTTTCTTTGTAAATAGGTACTTAGCCTAAAATAACCAAATCCTAATGCATGTTCCCTAGTTAGCCCCTTTGAGCCTATTAGCCTGTTAGTTCTTGATAACCTAATGTTATAAGCCCAAAAATCTGGAAAACCATGTTAGCCCGATCTTAGGATTAGGAGAGCATGTAATCTTAGAATGGGTGCAAGAAACTAAGTTTGGGGTGGCTGCAAGGTGTAATATGTTGTTGGGATTGAGAAAAGAAAAAAAAAAGAAGAAAAAAAGTCGGAGCCAAAAGCTTGTGAAAGAAAAAGTGTACAAATGTTGAAGAAAAAAATGAAAAAATAAAATAAAAATACAAAAATGCCAAAAAGGCTATTGAAATAGAAAAAAAGCTGTAGCCACCCAGAAGTGTAAAGAAAAAAATAAAGAAAGGAACTTGAGTGAATTTCAAAGTGTAAATATAGTTCATGCTCACTTAGTTCCTAGGGTCCTCAGCCTAGTTCCTTTGTATATCCTACCCTTAGCCAGGCCCCATTACAACCTATAAAAGACCTTCTGATGTTGCTTGCATGTTTTCTGTGGGAGCCATTTTGAGATGAAAAGCAAATTTTTGGGAAGTGTACTTGAAAAATGAAACTGAGTGCAAGTTGTTAGCCTGACATAAACTGAGTGACTGAGTGAACAAATAATGCCCTTGTGAGGAAGGCAGTTGTTTGGATTTGGTGATCTCCCTCCTGTGTGTAACTTAGACCCCCTGCTTAGATTTCTGATTGTTTTCATGATGAAACTCTCAAATGTTTAGAATAAATGAATGTGGGGATTGCTCTGTTTGAAAAGGGGGAAACAATGAAGAAAAAACTATTTTTGATGTATTGCTTGAATGTGTGCAATGTTGATTGAATCTTTTGAGCTTGCCGGGTCTTGAGTCTTTTTGTTTTTTTTTTTTGAGTCTTAGTTTGCTTGGGGACAAGCAAAGTTTAAGTTTGGGGTATTTTGATCAGCCTCTGGCTCATCTAGTTTTATAGCTAGTATGACCAGGGTTTTGTGCAAATTATATCGTATTCTCACCCAAATTAGATTAGATTGTCCTCAAGCAAGGTTTTGAGTCTCTAGAGTAGTTTTAAGTTAATTTAGCTAGTTTTAAGTCAAAATAATACACTTATGGTTATTTCCTTACTTCCAGGTTAAGTGGAAGCTGAGAAAATAAAGATCAGGGGATTCGCCCCGCGAAGGACACGCTCGCCACGCGACCCCGAAGCATGACTGTTCCAAGAAATTGCTAAGTCTCTGGTTCGCCTCGCGAAGAAGGTCTCGCCCCGCGAGTCTTGCAAACCTGAAAAAGTCAGAGACGATCACGGCTTGTCCGTGTTGAAGGTCATGGCCGTGGCAGTTTTGAAGTTGAAGAGTCTCGCCTCGCGAGCATCCCTTCGCCTCGCGAATCTGGAAGTCAGAGAGCATCACGGTTAGGCCCTGATGGCCATAACGGGCGTAAGGAGAAAACTCTTCATATCCTCGCCTCACGAGCAAGTATTTCGCCTCGCGAGAATGCCAAAGGTTGCTGACTCTTCATGAAATTCGCCTCGCGAATGTGTGCTCGCCTCGCGAGCCATCTGAATTCTGAATTTGTATAAAAGGCTGTTCTGAACATTTTGTAAAAACTTTGGCTTCTCCATTTTTATGTTTTACATTTTTCTCTGTGATTTCGTTTGTGTTATGGAGAACTAAGTTCTTAGGATTGATCTATTGTAATTGATTTCCATATACTTGAGGTTCTTATATTTTCCTGTTTTGTATGCTTTTCCCTCTTCAATGCCATGCCTTGTATTTCTGTTTGTTTAATCCAGGAGTATAATGCATTGTATTGATTTATTTCCGGTGATATCATGTTCCTATAATCAATCGCGCTTGTTTAATTCGCATGTGTACGTTCATGTTCGTTTAGTTCATGAGGGCTTAACCCCGTTTGTTTAATTCGGGAATAGGGACATGTATCTGTAGCAGTAGTTTCGTTTGTAAATTGTTGCTACAACCGGGAGGGGATAAGAATTTGCTTAGGGCTTGGAAATTGTATGAACCTATGATAGTGGGAAATCAAGAGCAATAGATTAATCTGTTTTTGACCATTTGATAATCTCTTTTCAGCTGCCTTGTTTTTTATTACTCTATTTTGTTTGTTTCTTATTTGCATTCCAATCCAAACCCCCCAAAACTGATTTTTGTGAAAGGTAATATTCTCAGAGTCCTTGAGAGACGACATCCGAGTTGTCGCACTAAACTACAGTTTTAAACCCACTCGTCCTTTTTGGCGCGTGCGCGACAGCGCGACCACCTCTCATCACTATCTCATAAAATATCTCAAGTTATATCACATCATTAATCTCATGATAATAAAATATTATTTAATTAGGTTAGGCATGTCTAAATCATATTCATTCTCTCCCCAAATACCTATCTCCCGACCAACATATATCATTGCCTAGATGTCAACTAAGCATGAAATAACTGATTTTTCATTTTATCAGACAAAACATATTATTGATGAGTATGATTTCACCTCATCTTTGTTTATCATTTTGCATGCATTTTAATGTAGTTTAGGCATATTTCATTTGATTTATGGTTAATTTTACTTTGGAACGGGTAAGGCGGTTTTTGTGGTGTTGTTTTCCAGAAATCAAAGGAAAAATGCTCAGGATCAACCATGATGGAGCTCGGATGAAGTTGAAGCTTGAAAAGTGAAGAAAATGAGCCAAACAGAGCCCATCATAGCCTAGCCGTGATGACCATCGAGCAAAACTAGAAAAGAAAGAAGACTGAAGTCAGAATTGGTCACGGCCTGCCCGTGATGACCATCACGGTCGTGACCTGTCAGTTGAGCCAGACCCCCACAAGTCAGAATCTGTCACGGCCTAGCCGTGATGAGCATCACGGCCATGACAGACCAAAAATTGAAGAAGCGCCCAAGGCAGAAGCCGTCACGGCCTGGCCGTGATGGCCATCACGACCGTGACGCGCGTTACTTGGATCAGAAGCAATTGTTTTGGATCTAATTTGAGTTAGATTGGTATTCAAACTTCCCAAATCTATAAATATGGAATCAAGTCAGAGGCAAAGGAGACTTTTTGGGCTGCTACTTAGGCTATTATTTGGGATCTCTCTTCTTCCTCCTCCTCTCTTTTCTGATTTTTATTTTCATGTCGTTGTCAACAAAGCTTGTCATCGCCATGGCAAGGCTTGAGTAGTAGTTTAATTTCTAGGGATTGGGGCTATGCCCAAGGTTTGAATATGTAGTTGAATTGATGTTATATCTTTGTTAATTGGGATTTTGCTTTAGATCTGATTTCTAGTGTTTTAATTACTCGTAAATCTGGTGCGCACTTATTTACGTGTCGTAGACATTCTAAGGAGGAACCTAGTGGTGAACTTAGGTGTCGGATCTATAGAGTCAGACTTAGGACTGAAATCACGAGAGTTAGAAGACGTCCTTCGAGAATTAACGAATTGTCACAAAACATAAAGGGTCCAATCTGAATTCGACTACCACCAGAGTAGGGGTTGGTTTAATTGGGCATGGTTTTGTAACCCGAGAGGGAGCTTAAACTATTTGAGGATAAATTCGAATTCAAGGTAATTTCGATAATTAACAAGGGATAATCTATTTAGTAACATAAACGATCTTGTTGGTAACCCAAATACCTAGGAATCCATTTAGATATGAAAACCATAAATTATTACTTTCTGTTTTACTTGACTGCATTCTATCTCTTATTTCACAAATCAAAAATCTTTTTATACAGTCCAGTTTTATCGTTTAACAATTAGTTGCGATTTGAGATCACGGTCTCTGTGGGATCGATATCTTTTTATTACTTGGCGACAACCCGATACACTCGCCGGATCGTACGACGTGCACTCGCACGCTATCAAGTTTTTGGCGCCGTTGCTGGGGACTGTGCGTTCTCAAATCTCAATTTAATTTTTAAATTGATTTTTCTGGACCTTTTCTTTTTATTTATTTAATTTTTATAAAAAAAATTCTTCTTTTCCTTCTAGAGTATCTATCTCTCTGTGTTTTTATGCAAAGATCCCTAAGTCTTGGAGACCTTACTGAGGTTGACCCAGAAATCGAGGGGACCATTCACAGACGTAGGAGACTACAAAGAGATGGAGAAAGGTTGATTCCCATTCCACTCATGGCGAATCTTCCAGATACGAAACCTTTGAAGGACTACACAGCCCCAAATGCTAGGGGTTTGCGAACTGGGATTGCTAGGCCAGAGATCGAGGCGGAGAATTACACTATACCTCTTATGCTCATTAACATGATTAGGCAACATCAATTCAGAGGATTGCCCTCGGAGGACCCGACTGACCACGTAGAGACATTTTTGGAGTTCACCGACGCAGTTAGAATTCATGGCGCCCCGGTTGATTCTATTCGCTTGAGGTTGTTCCCCTCATCTCTTACTGGAAAGGCGAAAGCCTGGCTGAAGCAAATACCCGCTAATACCTTGTCGAGTTGGACCAACTGGAGCAGGCGTTCTTGGAGAAATTCTTTCCTCCATCCAAGACGGCCTACATACAAACCCAGATCATCGACTTCTTCCAAAAAGATGGAGAATGCTTAGCAGAAGCTTGGGATCGCTACAAGGGACTGCTGGAGTCTTGCCCACATCATGGACTCGAGAGGTGGTTATTAGTGCACACCTTCTACAACGGATTCGATTACTCTTCGAAGGTGTCACTTGATTCCGCAGCTGGTGGAGCCTTTTATGAATAGGCCTCTGAAAGAGGCATTCAACATCATTGAAAACGTGGCCACCAACTACCACCAATGGGGTTCAGAAAAAGGTAATAACCCGAACAAGATTTCGGGGGGTAAGTTTGAAATAAATAGCACTGATCTTATAATGTCAAAAATGGACGCACTGAATAAACGTTTTGATCAGCTTGAACGGGCTAATGTGAGTGCAATAGGTGCTACTAACCTTGTTTGTGAGATTTGTGGAATACAGGGACACGACATAATGGAATGCCCATATGGTGTTGCTCATGGATCCAGCGCTTCGGGTGAACAAGTGAACTCTTGTCATAACTTCTACGACACGAACCCGAAGCTGCCCAATTATGTTCCCCTGAATCCCTACAACCAAAGGAAGAACAACCCTTACCTCTCCTATGGCAACTACAGCAACACGCTAAACCACGAGTTCCAAGAGGGCCAAGGTAATAGGAAACCCGCACCGGGGTATCCTCAGGTACAGAAATCTAAACTCGAGTCTTTATTGGAAATTTTTGTTGAAACTCAGACAAAACAAAATGAAGAGTTTAGACAACATGGCAGGGCAGTGAACAAGGCAATAAAAGAGCTAGCGTCCAAGGTAGACAACTTAGCCATCCACAACAAGATGCTAGAAACACAGATTGCCCAACAAGCCAGCACATACTCGAGACCTAAGGGTACATTCCCAGGGCAACCCGAAGCAAATCCCATTGAAAATTGTAATGCCATACACTTGAGGGATGATAAGCTTGGGGTGGTTAAAAAAGACGTGGAACCAGAGGAGGACACGAGCGAAGATGAAGAGCCAGAACCAAAGTATGTCCCTCCACCACCGTACCAACCCCCAATACCTTTCCCACAAAGGTTGGTCAGGAGAAAGCAAGTAAAAGTAGAAACTAAAAGCTTAATTGAGAAGCACAATGTCAAGATAAAAACTAAAATGCCTCCTAAGCTGAAAGACCCAGGTAGTTTCTCTATCACTTGCTCGATTGAAGAAGTGCAAATAAACCAAGCCTTATGTGACTTAGGGGCTAGTGCGATCTTGATGCCGCTCACTATCTTGGGAAGGTTGGGAACCAAAAAGTTGAGTCCATTCAAATTCTCCTTACAATTTGCGGATGGCTCGACTAGGACTCCTCTAGAGAATGTTCCTGTAAGGGTAGAGAAATTTTTTATCCCTACCGATTTCCTGGTATTGGATATGAAAGGGAATTCTGAATTCCCCATAATTATAGGAAGTCCATTCTTGGCCACTGCTAGAGCAATAATAGACGTAAGGAATGGCAAACTCTCTCTAAATGTAGAGGAAGGTAGGGTAGATTTTCATTTGACTAACTCCTATAACAACCCTCCTTTTGAGAGCCATGTGTGCAGGATCAATATAACGTCTCCAGTGGTAAAGGAAGAGCTCAACATGGAAGCAACTCCGAAGATATGCATGGCTGATGATGCACCAAATGGTGATGAAGTTGGAGTTGCTCATCATGTGGAAACAAAACTTCCGCCGGGAGGGAGTAAGGCCAGGAAGCTCCTAGTGAAAAGAGCGAAGCGGAAGCGCAATTGGCCATATGAGAAGAATCGGCTCTTTGAAGGAGTTCCATGGAAGAGAAGTGTCACTGCACTTCTACGCCCAACCGACCCCAATTGATTGAAGGAAGTATGGTCAAGCTTACGACCGTAAACAAGCGCTTCTTGGGAGGCAACCCAAGTTTTTCTTTCCCTTTTCCATTTATTTTTAAATTTAGCTCTTGAATAATTTGAGAAGATCAAGAGGCAAAAATCATAAATTAATAGATTTGTGTAGTGTTTTCAGGTTAAGAAGGAAGGAAGAGCAAGAAGGGTTGGGACAAATAATGTCAGAAGACATCACGCCCAGGCCGTGACAGCGGTCACGGCCGTGATGAGCTAATAAAGGAGAACAGAAAGGATCACGGCCCAGCCGTGATATCCATCACGAGCGTGATGAGAAGTACCCTAAGATCAGAGAGCATCACGGCCTAGCCGTGATACAGGTCACGGCCGTGACAGGCCAGCTCCTGAAGACCAGAATTGATCACGGCCTGCCCGTGATGAGCCTCACGGTCGTGATACAATTTCCAACAAGTTTTGACTGGCATGTGAGCCAACACCCGCTACCACCTCAGTGAGTTGTTCCATTTTTCTCCTCTCTCCGACTTGATTATTTACATTGGGGACAATGTAAGTTTTTAAGCTTGGGGTAGGGGTATTTTTGCATTTTTGCATCTTTCATGTTGCATTCATCTAGGCATACTTTTGCATGATCACATTCTCTAGATTGCCCCTCACTTAGAATATGCATCCAATTGTGAGAACTTGGTGCCAAATGAATTGAGATAGTGAATTTTTTAACCCAATTTTTTTATTCTTGTGACAAGGCTAAAAATGAAAATTCTTGAGATAATCTTTTGATAGTTGATAATTAGCATGTGGTTCCTTAGATTTGTGTTTCTCGCTGATTTTTGAACCACTAAATGTAAGATTTTGAGCCTGAAAGTGGTACTCACTTAATATACCCCATTCCTTGTGATAGAGTGTTTTAATTCCTCTTGGATTGTATTTTCTAGAACTTGACTTGAAACCATTTTGAAACTTGAAAATTTTTGAAAACATTTTTTGAAAATGATTGAGGCACTAGGTATCTTTCCGGTCTTCTGAGCTTCGATTGATTAAATGCTACCCCTTAGTTACCCAATTTTGAGCCTAAAAGATTAAAATACTTTTCTTGGTACCTTGAAATACTTTGATTAAAAAATGCTTGGTATGGCACCTTTTAAAGTATTACAAAAGGGTAAAAAGGTAGTTTGAAAAAGTATGGGATGAGAAAATTAGTAAATATTTCTGTTGAGCTAAAAAATCTCCCCTTCTCCAAATAAATAAAATGAAATAAACACAAAAAAAAAATGGAGAAGGGGATGACAAAAAGAAAGTGAGAAAAAAAAAAGAAAGGTGGAAAAGTTAATCAATGCCCAAAAAGGTATTTTAGAAGGTGTCATGCTTTGCAATGTTGATATTTTGTTTAGCCTTCTTGAATTTCCTTTTCTTGATTTCCCCACCTAACAATTAATCCCGTGGCCACATTTCAACCAAAGTAAAAGACCTCTTGATTCTTAAGTGTTTTCATTAATAAAGTGGAGATTTGGTTAATAGTCAAGCTTATGGTAGAATACCTTCCTTGAGGAAATTGAGCGAATTGTCATATACCCTTGAACACTTGAGTAAGGTGAGAAGAGTGCCCGAATCAGTAAGAATATGAATTTAAAGAACCTAAGCTGCTAATTGGACTTGAAATTGATTATCTCTTGGAGATTTATTTGAAAATGCCTGTCACTTGGATTGGTTTCTCGGGTTCTTGGTTCACTATCCATGCTCTGATTATATATATCTTCTGGCCTTGGTAATTGCTTGAGGACAAGCAAAATCTTAAACTTGGGGTGATTTGATGAGTATGATTTCACCTCATCTTTGTTTATCATTTTGCATGCATTTTCATATAGTTTAGGCATAGTTCATTTGATTTATGGTTACTTTTACTTTGGAACGGGTAAGGCGGTTTTTGTAGTGTTGTTTTGTAGAAATCAAAGTAAAAATGCTCAGGATCAACCATGATGGAGCTCGGATGAAGATGGAGCTTGAAAAGTGAAGAAAATGAGCCAAACAGAGCCCATCACGGCCTAGTCGTGATGACCATCACGGCCTAGACGTGATGACCATCACGGCCATGATCGAGCAAAACTAGAAAAGAAAGAAGACTGAAGTCAGAATTGGTCACGGCCTGCCCGTGATGACCATCACGGCCGTGACCTGTCAGTTGAGCCTGACCCCCACAAGTCAGAATCTGTCACGGCCTAGCCGTGATGAGCATCACGCCCGTGACAGACCAAAAATTGAAGAAGCGCCCAAGGCAGAAGCCGTCACGGCCTGGCCGTGATGGCCATCACGGCCGTGACGTGCGTTACTTGGATCAGAAGCAACTGATTTGGATGTAATTTGAGTTAGATTGGGATTCAAAATTCCCAAATCTATAAATATGGAATCAAGTCAGAGGCAAAGGAGACTTTTTGGGCTGCTACTTAGGCTATTATTTGGGATCTCTCTTCTTCATCCTCCTCTCTTTTCTGATTTTTATTTTCATGTCGTTGTCAACCAAGCTTGTCATCGCCATGGCAAGGCTTGAGTAGTAGTTTAATTTCTAGGGATTGGGGCTATGCCCAAGGTTTGATTATGTTGATGAATTGATGTTATATCTTTGTTAATTGCAATTTTGCTTTAGATCTGATTTCTAGTGTTTTAATTACTCGTAAATCTGGTGCGCACTTATTTACGTGTCGTAGACATTCTAAGCAGGAACCTAGCGGTGAACTTAGGTGTGGATCTATAGAGTCAGACTTAGGACTGAAATCACGAGAGTTAGAAGCCGTCCTTCGAGGATTAACGAATTGTCACAAAACGTAAAGGGTCCAATCTGAATTCGACTACCACGAGAGTAGGGGTTGGTTTAATTGGGCACGGTTTTTGTAACCCGAGAGGGAGCTTAAACTATTTGAGGATAAATTCACCTTCTCGGTAATATCGATGATTAACAAGGGATAATCTATTCAGTAACATAAACGATCTTGTTGGTAACCCAAATCCCTAGGAATCCATTTAGATATGAAAACCATAAATTGTTACTTTCTGTTTTACTTGATTGCATTCTATCTCTTATTTCAAAAATCAAAAATCTTTTTATACAGTCCAGTTTTATCGTTTAACAATTAGTTGCTATTGGAGATCACGGTCTCTGTGGGATCGATATCTTTTTATTACTTGGCGACAATCCGGTACACTTGCCGGATCGCACGATGTGCACTCGCACGTGATCAATTATCCACAGTAAAATAATAATAAAATAATCAGGTATCACAAAACATCACATAAAGTATATTATTACAACCAGCGCATCACAAACAGCTTAACAATGATAAAATCAGACATCCTCGAATACTATAAAATTTTCCTAACAGTGATAAACCTACAATCCCCAATTCACCATTGGTACTACGGGGTAGTTGCCAATGTGATTTTGTTATTGTCGATTACTCGCCCACTAGTAGGGTTTAGGTCGTCCAACACCGTTATTATAAAATATATGCTATTTATTCGTTCCGACAATAGGATGCTTCTTTCTCCCACCTGATCTAACACTGGAATCATGAAATTGAAGCCCCTGGTTACCACACCAAAAGCTACAAGTCAACATTCAACCAAAACAACATAAAAACAAGCTAAGTTAACAAAATCAATCTATGGCAACACTAGGTTAGGATTCGGTCAAGGACTTCAAAATAGGACTAGGGAATTTTTCTCATTCCAATCTTTTGGACATAGAATGGTAAGGTCTTTAAATAGCATAGAAAACTTGTTACAAGTCAAAAATTGAAAACAAAATTCATCCAACCCATTTAGCGAGGGTTTCGGCCAAGAGATAAAAATTTAGGGAGGAAATATCTTTTGCTCTCATGCTCTTGGATCTACAATCTAGAGATCTTAAATAGCTTATACAAATCATCACACAAGTTAAAAATTGAAGAAAACTCATTTAACCCACATATATAGGCATTCGACCTGGATAGGAAAATAGGGTTAGAATTTTCTTTTGATTTCATCCTTTTGGATCTAGAATATAGTAGCCTTAGAGAGTTGATAGAAATTATCACCACCACAAAATCATTTTTCTATGATTTTCTAGGAATTCTTCAAGAAAATGGACATAAACTTGGATTCATGAAAAACAAGTAGATGAGCAAGAATTCCTTGAAGAGAAATGATGTTTAGGTCATGGAGAAGGAGGTTATACCTCTAGATGTTAAAAGAAATGAAGAAAAGTGATCAAAATAGCAAGCTTATCAAGAATTGAAACTTAGAGTTTTTAGAGAAAATGACATGAAGAATTTGTGAAGATGAAGTGAATGGTCAAAGTGCTTGCAAGGAGGGAGGAGGCTGTGTAATGAGGGGTAGAAGGGTCACAAAATATTGGGACATGGTTGGAAATACAAAGAAAGGTCAAGGGTCATTTGGACATTTGATTATGGAGGTTAGCATTTATTTTGGAATGCCATGATTACCTGGTGAGTCATGGTGGTGACTTACCCCATGACTCACCACCCCGAGGTGGCAAGTGCACCTCCATCTAGTGTCCGGTCCCATATATGCATATCCGTTCCCGATTCCGTCATTTACCCGATTTAAATTTTCTCGCACGTTTTCTTTAAAAATTCACCCGTAAAAAGTATAATAATATATTTTTGAGTAAGAATTTCAAAATAGCCTATATAGTTGAAAATGTCATATAAAACTAAACTATTTCGTTTTCGGGTCAAAATTAGGTTTTCTGCTCAGAAAATTTTACCGTTAGTGAAAACGCAGACAGGATTCCGTCTAAATTTTAAACCCAAATTTTAATCGCCACCTTCTACCATAAGGTAGAGTATAAATATGATTTTGTTATAAACAAAATAATTTTCTTGGTCTAAGATAAAAATATAAATAAATATATCGTTACCCATAATACAACGTATATAAAAAGCAGGATGTTACATTTTCCTATGTCAAGTTCAAGTATAGCCTAGAAAATTGAGAACTCAGGATGCTAGTCTACTTCCCACCTTATAAAATGTTCCCTATAAACTGTTCCTTATGAACCTTCTCTGCCCCAAAGAGATATGATGACTATTCCATGATGCTAGTCTACTTCCCACCTTATAAACTACTGATTTCTTGGTGGACTTCTTCCTGTGATGTTCCCCAATGGGTAACCCCAAATAAAGAAAAAGAAGTATTCCTACTCTACAATTCAGAATGCGAGAAGCTTCTCTCAACCAATAATCATTGACATTTATGCCCACCAGCTGGATTTTATGGAAGTTGACCTTCAAACTTGATGCTAACTCGAACAGATGTAACAAGGATTTGATTGCCCACACATTTCGGTAACTCTTGTGACCAATTAACAATGTATCATCCGCAAACTGGAAGGGAGAAATTCGGGGCTCCTGGTCACCAAAACAAAAACCATCAAAAAATCCCAAAGACTATGATTCTTTAATCATCACGCTAAGGCCTTCCATAACAATGAGAAATAAAAAAAAGTGGTAATGGATCGCCTTACCGTAAACCTCTTCCCACATTGAACTCCTCTTTTAGGCTTCCATTAACTAGAACTGAGACCCTAGCTGTTGATAAACATTCTCCAACCCATTTCGGCCACATTTTTCCAAAACCCATTCACATCATCATAAAATCGAAGAATTCCTAGCTCACTGAATCGTAGGCTTTTTCAAAATCAGCCTTAAAAAGCACCACTTCCTTCTTCTCCCCTTTTAACCGCATCCACTAACTCATTTACAATTAGCACTACATCTGGGGTTTGTCTTCTTTAATGAAAGCTATTGGTTCTCAGAAATCACTGAAAGCATTACCTTCCTCAGTATATAAGTCATTATTTTAGACATCACCTTATAGATGCAGCCAACAAAGGATATTGGTCTAAAATCGTTTATTTTCGGAGGATTATCCTTATTAGGCACCAACACAATAAACGAGCTATTCAACCCTCTTACCAATTTTCCATTTACATGAAACTCCTTCATAAAAGACACAAAATCTGATTGCAAAATACCCCAAAATTCTTTGATGAATGAAAAATTTACCCCATCAGGTCTGACACTCTTGAAACTCTCACAATCCCACACTACATGCCAAATTTCTTCCTCAGAGAACGGTGTAATAAGTTCATAATTTGCAGCTGCTGAAACCAAAGAAATATGCATATTTCAAAAAATTGGCCTCTCCCAAAACTGACTATAAAAATGATTGTGAAAGTTGTTCTTGGTTTCAGATTTCAAAGGCCCAACCCCCTCCATATTTGTCCCATTGAAATTGAGACTTAGTATTTCATTTCTTCTATGCCTTTTAACATTGAAACCATGGAAAAACTTTGAGGTTGAATCACCCTCCCAAAGCCATCTAATTCTGGATTTCTGCCATAGCATGCTACACTTCATCGTATAAATTTTATGAATTCGGGCGACACACTCACGATGCTTATGGACTTCATCTTCATTTAGCCCATCACCTTCCCCCAAAAGATCCCACTGCTGGAGTTCATTTTTATCATTAATAATCTGCTGATCCAAATTACCAAAACACTCCAAATTCCACAACTTTAGCTTATTTTAAGAACCTTCAGTTTTTCCTTCAGAACATATGCCTTCAGACCCTCTATACACATAGCACAACATTTTCTTTCACAAAATAAACATACCTTGGTATCTCCTTCAAGCAATTTAAAAAACGGAAAGTTTTTGGCCCCCAATTAACCTCATTCCCCTTCAAAACCATTGCAAGGTGATTCGACACACCCCTCTTCAATCCCCATTGAGATAGATTGCTCCATGTACTCAGCCAACTTTCTGACATCAAGAATCTATTCAACCTACTCATCGACGAACCATTCACCCGATACCAAGTGTATTTTCGTCCAATAAGAGGCAAATCAACCAAGCTAGCATTCAACATAAAATCTGAGAAAAGCATCATCTTCTATTGTCTACGATTATTCTCATCCCCTTTCTTTAAATTTCTTGATTTAATGGAGTTAAAATCACCTACCACGCACCACCTCTCCCTGCCTTTGACCCCAATCTGATAAGTTATATCCCTCCATAAATCATTTTTGCACCTAAGATCACAAGGAGCGTGAACATTCAGAATACAAACCTTTGTTTTGTTTTGACCCCAGAACCCCTCTATGACTAAGAAATTGCTTCCGAAAAAACTATCACACATTTCAAAGCTTGCTTTGCTCCACAATAAAAGAAGCTGGCGTGAAAAATGAAAAAGATGAAATGAACAAAGTGATGATGAGAGGGGGAGGGACTATGGTCGACTACTCAAAGGCAAGGGGGCAGGAATTGAACAAGTGTAACTTAGCATGCAAGAAAATGTGACTCACCCTTGGCATTTATTACATTATGGTGATTCACCACTTTTGACATAAATGCACATTAATGGCTATGGTGACTCACCATAGTGACTTATTTCCATGAGTCATCATGGATGACTCTTAGTCCGTATCACCCGATATATCTCTGCAGTTTCGTATCCGACTCCGTCGTTTACCCGATTGTTGATAATTCGCCCGAATAATTATAATACTTTATTTTTTTCAAAAATTTTCAAAATAGTCCATCTCGTTGGAAAAGTGATAAGAATATAAACCATTTTGTTCTCAGGTCAAAGTTAGGTTTTCTAATCAGTAAAATTTGACTGTCAGTGAAAACGCAGACTGGGTTCCGTCTGACCTTTAAACCTAAAAATTTAAACAATTAAAATTCTACTGATATAGAAAAATAGTAAAAATGGGGTGTTACAACACTACCCCTCTAAAAAGAATTTCGTCCGCGAAATTAAAGTTACCTTAAAACAAATACGGATATTGTTCCTTCATCTTGTCCTCCAACTCCCATGTAGCATCTCCTAACGTTGAATTCCAGATCACTTTAACCAATGAGATATTTTCACAATTGCGACACATGGAAAACACTATGAAGATTTGAAAGAAAAGGCGGTAAGGCAATTTGGTAAGCTACATGACCTACTCAACGAAGAATTTGGTAGGGTCCAATGTATTTAGGAGTGATTTTCCTGGATTTAATTACCCTGCCAACCCCATTCATAGGAGTGACTCTCAAAAACACATGATCGCCTTCCTCAAACTCAAGAGGTCTTCGTCTCTTGTTCGCATAACTATTCTGTCGACTCTAAGTTGTCCGCATTTTCTCCTGAACCATTTTTACCATTTCTGTTGTCTATTACATGATGTCAGGTCTTAACACTAAACTTTGTCCATCTTGGTACCAACAGAAAGGTGTTCTACATCGTCGACCATATAAAGCTTCATAGGGTGCCATTCCTATGCTCGAGAGGAAACTGTTATTGTAGGTGAATTCTATCAATCGTAGAAAATCATCCCAACTTCCGGTATACTCCAACACACAAGCTCTCAGCAAGTCTTCAAGTGTATGGATTGTCATCTCTGATTGTCCATCCGTCTGTGGGTGATATGCCGAACTCAATCTATGCTTTGTTCCTAACGACTCTAGCAGACTTTGCCAGAACCTTGACGTCAACCTCGGATCTCGATCTAAAATAATACTCGAAGGTACACCATGTAATCTGACAATTTCCCCGATGTATAACTAAGTCAATCTCTCCATTGAATACTTTATGTTGATGAGAATAAGTGAGACGACTTGTTTAGTCGATCAACTATTAGCCATATCACATCATGTCCCTTACGGGTCTTTGGCAAGCTTGTCACAAAATCCATCGTGATACCCTCCCATTTCCATTATGGGATGATCAAATATTGTAGCATTCCTGCTGGTCATTGATGTTCAGTCTTAGCCTTTTGGCAGATTAAACATGAAGCGACATATTCCATCAAGTCTCTTTCCATCTCGTACCACCAATATAATCACTTGAGGTCTTGACACATCTTTGTTGCTCCCGGAAGCAAACTCAGTTTACTCTTGTGAGCTTCCTCCAGAATCAACTTTCTGAGCTCGGAATCATCCGGTACACAAATCGTTTCACCGAACCTTAAGATTCCATCGGTTCCCTCTTTGAATTATGATATTGCTCCTAGTCACACCAATTCCCTTTATTCTTGTAGGTACTGATCACTTTCTTGTTTCTCTCATATTTATTCCATAAATTCATTGGAAACAATAATCATACCTAAGCAAAGCTTTCCCGGTGACATCTCAACCGTCAACCGCATTTCCCGGAATTGCTCTAACAACACTTGTTCTTTGACCATCATTGCAGATACATGCATTGATTTTATACTCAAGGCATCTGCTACCACATTTTCTTTTTCAGGGTGGTACTGTAGTTGGAAATCGTAATCATTTAGAAATTCTAACTAGCGTCTCTGCTGCATGTTAAGCTCCTTCCGATCAAACAGGTATTTCAAGCTTTTTTTATCACTGAAAATGTTGAATGTTGATCCATACAAATAAGGCCTCCAGATATTCAGTGCAAAAACTACAGCCGCTAACTCCAAGTCGTGCGTAGGGTAGTTCCTCTCACGAATCTTCAACTGTCTTGAAGCATAAGTTGCCACTTTCCGATTTTGCATTAGGACACAACCTAACCCTTGATGCGAAGCATCACAGTATACCTCGAAAGGCTCCTTAGGATCAGGTAATAATAACATAGGTGAAGTAGTAAACCTTTTCTTTAACTCTTGGAAACTCTACTCGCACGCTTCAATCCATGCACACGCTTGGTCTTTCCGAGTTAGGTGGGTAAGAGGTCTTACTATTTTGGAGAATCCCTCAATGGATCTACTATAGTATCTAGCTAAACCCACAAAAATACGGATTTCCGTTACTGTATTTGGTCTCTCCCATTTTAGAACAGCTTCAACTTTTGACGGATCCACTCCGATACCTTCATTCGAGATAACGTGTCCTAAAAATTGAACTTTATTTAACCAAAACTCGCACTTTTCAGATTTCACGTATAACTATTTCTCCTTTAAGATCTGGAGACCCGTACTGAGATGTTCAACATGCTTCTCTTGATTAGGAGAATATATTTGAATGTCGCCTATGAAGACAACGACAAACTGATATAGATAAGGACGAAAAATCATGTTCATATAATCTATGAATATAGTAGGTGCATTCATCACTCCCAATGGCATCACCAGGTACTCGTAATGCCCATAGCATGTTCGAAACGCTATATTCGGAATATCCTCCACCTTCACATGAATCTGATGATAACCCGATCGCAGATCTATCTTTGAGAAAACTGCTGCTCCACGTAACTGATCCATCAAATCATCTATCCTCAGAAGAGGATACTTGTTCTTGATTGTCACTTTGTTTAACTGACGAAAATCTACGCATAAACGAGAAGTCTCGTCCTTCTTCTTCACTTGCAAAACTGGAGCTCCCCAGGGTGACACACTAGGTCTAATGAACTCTTTCCTCATCAGTTCCACCAGTTGCTTCTTCAAGTCCTCTAGCTATGATGGTGACATATGGTATGGTTCCATGGATATCGGTCCAGATCCTCGTACCAGATCAATCGCAAACTCAATGTCTCGAACAGGCGGTAGCCCAGGTACATCTTCAAGAAAAACTTCAGGAAACTCATTGACGACATGTATAGACTGTAAGTCAATCTCACTCTTGATGTCCAAGGAAAACAGTATCATGTATCCTTGAGCTCCCTCTCTCAAAGAAGCCCTTACTTGGTTAGCAGACCAAAATCTCATCCTTAGGGAAAATTAAGGCTTTATTTTCACAGTCTAAGAAGATATGGTTAGAACATAACCAATCCATCCCTAGTATCACATCTATTTATGAAAGAGTCAAACATATTAAATTAACCAAAAATTTCCTATTTTAACAAAGAGAGCCCAATTCAAACAAGCTATAGTAGTCAAAACAGGTTCAGCAGTAGGAGTAGATATAATCAAGTCAAACGGCAAAGAAGACACCGATAAAGCATTAAAAGATAAGATAATTAAAATAAAACATGCATTAATTAAATAAAAGATTAAAACAAACAGCGGGTAGAGAGCACCACATTGTTTCAAGTATCAAAACACGGAAAATAAAAACATAACATAACAAAACCCAACCCTTGATGTCACATACAAAGCCGGTATAACCAATCCGGAAAATATCCTCAGATACAAACTGAACAACTAACTAACTACTGAAAACTGGAAATCCTAACTACAGAGTCGCGGCTCCTCGGAGTCACTCCTCAACTGGCTGCTCACCGTCCTCTGCATAAAAGATACATGCCACAACAAGAAACATAGAGATATGGAGTAATAAACATGTATACGAATATAATGGCAAGGAAGCAGTTAGCAAGACGAGCATACATCAAACAATCATGTTGTAGCAGGCAACAATATAACATATCAATATCATCATAAAAACGTGTATGCTATGCAATGCAAACTCTACACTACTACTCCGTTATGCACTTGGATCCATATATCTCAAGAAGTCAACTTTGGAGTCACATTTCCACATTGGCCAATAAGAACCAACGCTGGGGCAATCCACCAAACCTTGGGTGGACCCCTAGGATAGTCGACACACCTTACTCTCGGATGAGCCACCACAGTTGTACATGATTCACTTGAATCGCCGTGGACGGCCAGATCGTCATACTCACGGACGATCACCCCTATGTTGAACATCCTCCACTAACATCTCCGATGCATGAATGCATGCTCAACAAAACATATAAACACAACCACCACCTTCGCTTGGGACCATAGGCTACCCAAGCTTTAACAACATCAAACACCTCAACCATTCGGCTATCGAGGATTATCGTTATCTTTTGTATTCATTAATTAAACACCTTAGTCGTTCTTCACTAGAGATTACCACCTTGACCAACAAGCATCAAGGCCCCCTTGGCCACCAGGCTACCAAGGTACCATATCATCATTAACACTCTATCCATTAAGCACTTGAGATTACCACCTAGACCATCATGCATCAAGACCCCCTTGGCCACTAGGCTACCAAGGTACAATAATCTTATCACTTGTCTTTGGTCTTCATGTTTTGTTGGTATTTTATTAAGTCTTTTAGAGCATTTGGGGTGAAACCCCTGCTCCAGCATTGTTCTGCATTCTGTTCTGTATAGGTGAGAACGGGCGTACTCACCCCTGAGCATGGTCGTGCTGAGCTCACAATCAAGCACGATCGTGCTGAATATTGAGCACGGGCGTGCTTAAGCAGAGCGCCGATTTCTGGGTTTGAATGGGAGCACGGGCGTGCTCCCTATTGAGCATGGGCGTGCTCGAGTGTGTGCCCTGCTGGTATGGGCAGAAGGGTCACAAACCCATTGCCAATACATTGGGAACAATTCAGATTCAATCCTAAGGGTTCTTACTAACCCATTGATCATCAGTTTCATTAGTATTGATTAAATGTTCATGTCTTATAATCAGAGGGGAATTAATCCTTTATTTCATTCCATTAATTGTCCCTAATCGCTCAAGATCAATCCCCATGGTCCTTGACTAAGCCATTGGCATAATCCTCACTCATTACTAACATTCAGTCTTATGAACAAGGGGAACAACCCCCCTTTAAATTGTTTAACAGTTTTATTGTATTTATGCCACGCGTTCATAATGCCAAACAACAACCAATATATCATAGTATCATAATTATGGTAAAAGCACTCAATCATGGCATATTTACGTTAACATGAACATAACAGACATCAATAAACAATAATAATAGTAATGCCAATATCATAACAACAAACAGTTTAACATCAATTAACAATTAGGCATATAGGCATACAACAGGTTACCAAACATAAAAGGGTTATGGGAACCCTTCGTCTTACGCTACCCCCAAGCCTACATACTCATACTATTCCTTATCCCCATACCTGGTATGAAGAATTCCCATTAAACCGAAGACCCTCCTAGACTGGTTCCCTCAAATGGCGCGACGAACTATCCCAAGCCTTGGTCAACACAAACAGGGTTAACCTATTAGTTCCCAATTCATGAAACAGAAAAGGAAACAGAAGAAGGAAAGACCATTACCTTTACTAATTGGCACTAGCGCGTAATTGTACTCTCTCAACTACGAACAAAACACCAAACAAGTATTGGGTTCAAAGGGGAAGAATGAGAGAGGCTTCCGTCACACTCAGGATTACCTAAAGTGCCAATTTTGAGGGTTTCACTAGTAACCCTCGCTGCTCACTGTCTATATACAGACTCTGACCCGAGCACGGTTGTGCTCCCTGTTGAGCACGGTCGTGCTCCGCTTAGAGTCAGCGAGACGCGTTTCCCTCTTGAGCACGGTCGTGCTTCCTAATAATCAAGGCCATTCTTATGGATCTAGCAGAGACACATGCATCTAGCACGGGCCTGTTGATACATGAGCACGGCCGTACTCGTGCATCAGAATGGGATTTAAAGCCTAAAATCCAACTTAGTCCCTTCTAAACAGAACTAAAGCAAACAAAGCATACACAAAAGCACTTATAAGAAAAATGGGATGTTACAATTCCACCCCCTTATAAAAATTTCATCGTCGAAATTTCTACACACCTCGAACGAAGAGATACGGGTATGCCTCCATCATCTTGCTCTCAAGCTCCCAAGTACCACTCTCCTCAGTAGCCCCGCTCCAAACGACTTTAACCAAAGGAATCTCTTTGCCCCTCAGTTGCTTCACCCTCCGGTCCTCAATTCGAAGGGGTTGTACCTCGAAAGTCAAATTCCCTTTTAACTGAAACATGTCAGGGACTATCACATGGTTTGGGTCATGAATGTACTTATGAAGTTGTGACACATGAAAGACATTATGAAGTTTAGACAAGAAAGGTGACAACGTGGTTTGGTACGCGACTTCACCGACTCTTTTGAGAATTTGGTAAGGGCCAATGAATTTGGGAGTAAGTTTCTTCGCTTTCATCACTCTACCGACCCCAGTTGTTGGTGTAACTCTCAAGAATACGTGATCGCCTTCCTGGAATTAGATCGCTTTTCTGTGGTTTCTTGCACTATCTCAGGTCCTAACACAACACTATCACCAGGTTCACTCCAACACAAAGGTGTCCTAAATCTCCTCCTATAAAGAGCTTCATAAGGTGCCATCCCAATACTGGAATGGTAGCTATTTTTGTAGGTGAACTCTATTAGGGACAAAAACTTGTCCCAACCACCTGAATGTTCTAGCACACAAGCTCTAAGCAAGTCCTCCAAGGACTGGATGGTTCTCTCAGACTGACCATCCGTCTACGGTTGATAGGCAGAACTTAGCCTAAGCTTGGTATCTAAGGCCTCATGTAAACTAGTCCAAAACCTATAGGTAAACCTCGGGTCTCTATATGACACTATGCTAGAAGGTACGCCATGTAACCTGACTATCTCTTTGATGTACAACCTAGTTAACTTTTCCAAAGGGTATTCCATGTTCATAGGGATGAAATGGGCAGACTTAGTCAGTCTATCCACAACAACCCATATCGCTTCATAACCTTCTGTAGTCCTCCGGAGTCTAGACACAAAATCCATGGCAATACTGACCCATTTCCATTCTGGGATACTCAAAGGTTTCAACTTTCCTGATGGCTTATGGTGTTCTATCTTAGCCTTTTGGCACACTAAACAAGCATACAAAACTCAGCTACATCTTTCTTCATCCTAGGCCACCAAAACATCCTCTTTAAATCTTGATACATCTTAGTGGCACCTGGGTGCACACACAATCCACTCCTATGTCGTTCTTCAAGGATCAACTTCCTAAGCTCCGGGACGTCTGGTATACAGATTCTATCTTTGAACATCAAAACTCCATCACTTCCGTCCTTAAAACTAAGGTCTCTACCTTGAGCAAGGAACTCCCTCCGTGCTAAGAGAAACTTATTTGAGTTTTGGCCTTCTCTAACTTGATCCATCAAACTGCTGGTAACCTTCAAGGTTCCAAGCCTAATGCTCTTTGGGGTAACTTCCCAAGCAAAACTTAGGTCTCTAAACTCCTAGATCAGATCTATTTCCCTAACCATTAAAGCAGAGACGTGCAAGGTTTTTCTACTTAAAACATAGGCCACCACATTGGCCTTTCCTAGGTGGTAGGTCAGATCAAACTCAAAAACCTTTAAAAACTCTATCCACCTACGCTGTCTCATATTGAGCTCTTTCTGGACAAACAAATATTTCAAACTCTTATGTTCACTGATAAGCCTCTGGCTCAACTAATTTTATAACTAGTAAGACCATGGCTTTTGCACTAATTACTCGAGTTTAATCTCGTTTTCGCCCGAATTTGGATTTAATTGTCCTCAAGCAACATTTTGAGTCTCTTAAGTAGTTTTAGGACATTTTAGTTAATTTTGAGTCAAATAAAGCGTTCACTGCTATTTCATATTTTCAGGTTAATAAGAAGAGCAAAAAAGGGAAGGACTCTAAAAGCAGAAGCCATCACGGCCAGGCCGTGACACTGGTCACGGCCGTGATGAGCCACCCATGAAGATCACAAAGCATCATGGCCCAGTCGTGATGACCATCACGGGCGTGATAAGAAGACCCTGAAAGTCAGAAAGCATCACGGCCCAGCCGTGATACCCATCACGGGCGTGATGAGAGAACCCTGAAGAACAGAATTGATCACGGCCTAGCCGTGATGGAGGTCACGGCCGTGACAGACTGGAATTTGAATGTGCGCCCTTGGCAGAATGCGTCACGGCCTGGCCGTGATGGCCATCACGGTCGTGATGCGAATCCTGATTTATAAAAAGCACCAGGGCAGACGCAAATGATAGAGAATTTTCACTGTTTTTAGTCTATTCCAAGGGTTTGTATCATGTTTGTGATGGAGAACTAATCACCAGGGATTAGTCTACTGTAATCGGTTTCCGCCGACACTTGAGGTTCCATAATTCCTGATCAATTTACTTGTCTCTTTCAATATTATGTTGTATGCCTTGTTTGCGTAATTCAAGTTGTATAGGATAAGTGTTGATTTATTTCGATGATTCCATGTTCCTATACCTTGATCGCGTTTGCTTAATTCGCGTGTGTTGATCGTGTTTGTTTAATTCACGAGCCCTTCAATCCGTTTGCTTAATTCGGAAATAGGAACATATATCCCGTAGTGTCAATTGCGCTTGTCAATTTGCTGCTACAACCGAAAAGAGATTAGAATCTGCTTAGGGCATGGAATTTATGTGAATCGATGATAGTTGGGAAACTGAAACAGCAGATTAACCGTTTCAACTTATTGATAATCACTTAATCGCACTGTTTTTCTTAATCAATTCTTCTCTCGCTGAATCTACCCCCCCCCCCCCCCCCTAAATTGATTCGTAGGTTAATAACAATCAAAGAGTCCTTGAGATACGATACTCGAGTTGTTGTGCCCCAACTACAGTTTTTTTTCTAATCACTCGTTTTTGACCCGTGTGCGACAGCGGATCATTCACTAAAAACCTCGAACTTAGCCCTGTACAGGTAATGCCTCCAAATCTTTAAGGAAAATACCACAACTCCTAACTCTAGGTCATGGGTAGGGTAGTTCTCCTCGTGGATTTTCAACTGCCTAGAAGCATAAGCTACTACCTTACCATCTTGCATCAACACTCCACCTAAACCTTGCTTCGATGCATCACAATAAACTATGAAAGGTTTACTAGGATCGGGCAAAACCAAAACTGGTGCTGATGTTAACCTATCCTTCAAGGTTTGGAAACTCTCCCCACACTTAGAGTCCTACACAAACAATTGTCCCTTCTTTGTGAGATGGGTCTAGGGTAAAGCTAACTTAGAAAAGCTTCTATAAACCTCCTATAGTACCCTTCTAAACACAAGAAACTTTTATCCTCGGTCACTAACTTTGGCGCTTCCCACTGGAGCAGCGTCTCTACCTTGGTCGGATGCACGGCTATCTCAACTTTAGAGATCACGTGACCTAAGAAACTCACCTCCTCGAATCAAAACTCTCACTTAGACAACTTCGCATACAACTGCTTCTCCTTAAGAGTCTGCAAAACAACCCTCAAGTGCTCCTCATGTTCCTCCTTAGTCTTGGAGTACACTAAGATGTCATCTATGAAAATCACCATAAACTTATCCAAGTATGGGTGAAAGGTCATATTCATGTAATCCATGAACACAGCAGGAGCATTAGTCACACCAAAGGGCATAACTACGTACTCATAGTGACCATATCGCATTCTAAACACTGTCTTTGGGATGTCCTCAGACTTAACCCGAATCTGACGGTATCTTGGCCTCAAATCTATCTTCAAGAAAACACAAGCCTCGATCAACTGATCCATAAGATCATCAATCCTAGGGAGGGAATACCTATTCTTAATGGTCACTTTGTTGAGTTACCGATAATCGACACACAACCTCATACTGCCATCCTTCTTCTTCACCAACAACACTGGCGCTCCCCATGGGGCTACACTTGGTCGGATGAACTGCTTCTACATCAGATCCTCTAACTGTTCCTTTAACTTAGCTAGCTCTAGAGGAGACATTCTATAGGGTGATATGGATATAGACCTAGTGGCAGGCACTGAGTCTATGGTAAACTCCACATCCTTCTCTGGGGGTAGTTCATAAACATCCCCTGGGAACACTTCAGGAAATTCTCGCACAACAAGCACACTGTCGACATCATGAGGGTTCTCGACTTCCAGGGATGATAGCATCATGTACACTTGGGATCCTTCATTCATCGAAGCCTTAACTTGGTTGGCAGAGAGAAAGCTAGGATCCCTAGGCTCCACTGGAGTTCCAAAAAAGTCTCTACCGTCTATGGTAATAAGAATATTCTTGCATGCATAACAAGTAAGAACAGGTTTATTCGTGGGTGTGGCAACAACTAAATCACACTCAAGAAGTGTTACAGGCAACTTAAGACTCTTAGCACATTCAAATGACATAAACGATTGGGTCGCACCCGAATTAAACAATACAGTTAAACGAATGCCCCTAATGAGGCACATACCTTGGATCAAATCTTTAGATTCGAAGGCCTCGCTCCACTGAGAGTAAAGACTCTCCCTGTGGTCTTCAGTCGGTTGGCTTGAGAATTCTGACTTTCTCGCTCCACTGAGAGTAAAGACTCTCCTTGTGCAGGACCTTTTCTCGTGCTTTGTGGCTCTGACTTTCCTCCCTCGCAGATCCGGCTGATTGGCCATGCTTGCCACACTTGAAGCAGATGATGTTTGTCTCCTTGCATTGGGTAGTGAAGTGGTTTTGTCCACACTTGCAGCAAAGAAAAGGTCTAGAATCGAAAGAATCCCATATCCTGGACTTATCTGAAGAAATCTGAGACTTCTTGCCATCCCGCTTGAAGTCCTTGCTAGCTGGAGCGAGACGTGGTTTCCACTTGTTTCCCTGATCGTTCCTCTTGTTGCTCTGGTTGTCTGATCCCTTGGAGGCTGACCCTCCAAACTTGCAGGCATCTTCATAGACCCTGCACTTGTTCGCTAACAATGGAAAGACTCGGATCTCCTGGTAGTTGATAGCCTGGTTGATCATAGAGTATAACTATGATATTGTTTTATTCAAAATCGTTTTCTAAGTCTCGGATAAGAATATAAACAATTTAAATTCTACAGATATTGAAAAACAATAAAAGCGAGGTGTTACATCTCTCGCCTTCCTCTCCTTTAGTTTAGAGGACCTACGTCACAGAGATCTACTTCTCAACTTCCTGCTTGTTGGCTTCTTCTTCGTAACCACTTCCGACCCATCCATCAGTTTGTTTTCCCCACATTTAGTCTGATTTGTGCCAGCTCTACCTTGATTAAGAGTATTGTCGTGACATTCATCAGCACCCTCGTGGATGGCAATCTGGCAATCTTTCTCATAGGATTTCTATTGTTCATGAGATCCAGACAACACTGGGCTCACATAAATTTCTTCCATTCCTTGCCCACTTCCACACTATGAATTTGGCTCTCCTCTCCATCTGTCACAACGTCAACAAGCTGGGCTGTAGCTTGCCCAATTTCATGCTCCTGGACCCCATTTAACAAACAGACCATTATTATTTTCTAATGGGCAAGTTGTAGAAATTGTTGGGCCATCTTCATTCTTATGAAAATCCGAAACTCTTCTTACTGATCCCTCGTCGTCCATGCCATGCAACATATTAATGTTAATATTCAGCAACATATTCGTGTCTCCATTATTCTTGGCTTCTAAGGAATAATGGAGATGCGGATAATGTAACCACATTTTTTTTAATAAAAGGTTAGGTATGCAAAGGCATCACTTTAGAAAAAGGCATCCCAATTATGTTGGCACCCCAGACTCTACCAATCATCTGCAGTACACCTAGATATTATTAAAGAATATAAAGAATACAATGAAAGACATGGGGGACTAGGCCAAAACCCATGAAAAGAATTATCTAAAACTGAAAATGGTAACCCCATCCTATTTTGATAGAAATGTCATTTAATAAAGTCTGGAATTAAATCCCACCAAGTATAACCAATACCATTAGCTCCAAAAGAGGCAATTTTATTCTCACAATTGTTACCCTCCTTATAAATATGAGAATAGATTAAATGCATATGAGTGAAAAGCTGCATACAATTCCTCCACCTACCTCTAAGCTTCCAAGGAACCAGATAATGAGATTTGAAAGTTGTAAGGTAGGATCATATTGTAGCCAAACTTTAGTCCACCTTTTTTTGGAGGCTATTTATATAGAAAGCATAACAACATACAATTCTGCACAAAAAGCAGTGGTAATGCCAACATAGGAAGAGAAACATCCAAGAATAGCTCCATTTGAATCTCTGGAAATTCCACCACAACCAGTGTGACCCGGGGATCCTTTGGCATCCCCATCAGTGTTACATTTCAACCAACCATGGGATGGAGAAAACCAATCGACTTGCTTAATGGAAGGAGCCTTAGGGGCATGAGTAATCACAACAAATGCTTTCAAGATCTGTAATTCATCAATAGAAGGGAACATGTGACCTTTAGACAAAGATCCAGCTAGAGAAATGTGAGACATGATTAGAGAACAAGCTGATCTTCAACAAATTGAGACATTATTAAATCTCTTTTGATTTATGCAAAATCAAATTAACCAAACTGTATTGAGAACAACAACTAAATAGATATCTTTCAATTGTGAACTGCACTTGTAATCACATATCTTTAATTATTCATAGCTGAAGAATAATTGATAGAGAAATTCTACTTGCCCTGCAACCACAACCAAGTTTGAACAGCAAATTGACAATCAAAGAATAAATGGCTGGATGATTCTTCATGAGTACCACACAAGCTAGACACAGATACAGTTTCACAACCCCTTAATCGCAGGTTCTCATCAGTAGGTAGTTTGTTATGGATTTGTTTCCAAGTCAGAAATAACCTTGAGGGAGGACTAGATAATGACCAAATCAACTTGCCCCAATGTTTACACTGACCATGCGGGTGATGAAATTTAAAAGCTTCTTTGAAACTTAGTAAACCAGATTCAGAACCACACCAAACAGGCTGATCATTATCATTAAAAAGAGGTATTTGATGCTCACTAATCTTACTTACCAGAGAGGGAAACTTGTCAATGAAAACCTGTGGAAAACACCACTTACCATTACTAATAAAGTCACTATTACCTAGCAATTATAACAAAACAAAGGGAGTTTCTCATATTCAACTCCAACAAAAAACGCAAATCCCTCCCTCAATCCACAAGAATTCTTGCGAAATGCCCAAAATATTCTATGCCTCCAGTATTCTTGTGGAAGACCAAGGATTCAGATCCAAGTTTGAGCATTCAATTGTTTCAAAGTTGTATGATTAGAGTCGGGTGTCCATGAAAACAATCTTAGAACAACATCAGGGTGTCAATTATGGTTTCCAACATCACAACAGACAATCAAACAACCTCAATGGCATCAATGCCAACATCATAATATCATCAACCTCATTATCAAATACTAACTTAACAATATCAATATCAACATAGCATCAGGCATCATGATGCATGTATAGCAAACAGAACACGTCAACCAGCATCAAGACCATTAACAGCATAAAGTAGTAAAACAGATAACATCAACATATGCATGTAAAATGATAAAGTAAACCTAACATCAATAAGTGTGTTGTAACAAAATCCCATGTACAATTTTAAAACTATTTTCACTAGGGATTTAATTAGTGCAAGCTATTCGACAACTAGTAGGGTCTAGAGCACCCTACACATACAACATAATATACTATGCTATGCTTGCCTCCTCGACGTGTCGGATACTTTCTCCCCACCTTAGACAGTCGTAACACAAAGCCTCGCGTCTCAAAGTTCATGCCCTCCTAACCACACAACTGCTGCCACGTGTCCCAACGAGCTCCCCGGTGCTCCGAAATTTGTCTGAACAGATGGACAGAGTCCTGACAGTGTCATAAACCCTAATCTTACAATAGTTTCACAGACAAAGCCAGAATCGAAGCAATATTAACAAAAGAAGGTAAATGACAATGTCGACACGTTGACGAGTTAGGGACTCGAGCATTACCTCCATTGTTTGACGAATCGAAGGCATGTATGTGACGTACTTATTGCCCTGAACATGTATTCGAACACGGAATCGAAAACGGACGATCGAATCTCCAGGAACCTCAAGTTTTTCTCTCTAGATAGCTCTCCCTTCTCTCTAAACAGGTTTGGTTCGACCAAGAAATGGGGGAAAGTGAGCCATGCATGGAAAGAAAAGGAAGAAAGTAGGGGTAGGTGGAGCCAGTGCTAGGCGCTCGAGCGCCCACCTCCCCAGCGCTTGAGCACAAGTCTAGCCACTGTTGAGTGCTACATGCTGCTCAGGTCACGTGTAACTCTTTTTGACACGTGGTGCCACATGTCACTCATGTTGACACGTGGTGCCACGTGTCACACAACCCAGAACGCTTGAGCATTGGTCATTTAGTGTTTGAGCTTTCTGGCAGATGTTGGTTGCCCGATTTTGCGCGTTTCAGTGCACTATGAGTCCGGTTTAAGTTTGATTGACTTCAAACATGATATACCGACTCATTAACACTTAACAAACAAGATTAAGCTCTCGCACATGCTTACTTCTTGTCCAATTCCTTATTCGAGAAAACAGGGTGATACATTACTACCCCACTTAAAATATATTTCGTCCCTGAAATTTAAATTAAGTTACCTGAAACGAATAGCTGTTGATACCGTTGTTGCATGTTTGCTTCTCTTTCCCATGTAGCATCTCCTGTAACAGCATCCCAAACAAAGAGAGAACCTTCTATCTAATCACATCTTTTTACAAAAAGAAAGATGAATATCGATTCTCAGAAATCAAATTTACAAGTTGAAGCCCTATTGAAAATTCTCAATTTTTCACAATGCTAAGATCTCTCAAATTTTCAATGAATGATCTTGTATTCTCTGTTCTAGATTATTGAAAAAGTATTTACTTATGTCCTTATTTAGTTATTAATCAAAATAGATCTGTTGGATACACATTACAAGTTAGTTGAGATCAAAACATATTTATTTAAAAAATCAGTTATTAGTAAATCGATTAGTACATGTATGTATTAAAAAAAATTTCACTTTGAGAACATGTGTACATTGATTGCCTAATCTATTATGCTCTTGAATGTCCTTGATTTAAAGAATCACATTAGTACATCGATGTATTTTTTGAAAATACTTGTATTTGCAACACAAAACCACATACATCGATTATCCAATCGATTATGGATATGGCTCTAAAAATCCTTGGTTCTGTCTTTGCTTATACACAGATGTACTAATCAATGTACATTGTCAAAAGTATTTTCTGATCAAACAATTCCAGAATCAATCGATGTAACACCCCATTTTCTCGTATCTTGATAGGTAATTATATTTTATATTATTATCGGGGATCTAGAAAATGATTTTGAGAAAAACAAAATCATAGTTGAGACCTTCTATATCGAAGGAAGATACGGTTAAATTTTGGGTTTAAACTCAGACGGAAACCGGTCTGCGTTTTTTATGACAGTATAATTTTGTACCGCCAGAAACCCTAATTTGACCCGAAATTGAGAGATTTTAGATTTTATCATTATTTCAGTGATAAAGTCTATTTTCAAAATGTTGGATCAAAAATAAAGTATTATATTTTAGTTGAGTGAATCTTGACGAAAAACGATAAAAAACCATAATCGGGTAAACGACGGAGCCAGATTCAGAATTGGAGAGATATGTCAGAGGATAGGGGTGATGAATCATATTGGACAACTCACCTAGTTAGTCACCATGATGACTCACCATGATAATCATGAATTTCTTGAAAAATAACTAAAGTTCCTTATGAAATGACCAAAATGCCCTTGTAGTTCTTTGTTAATTTCTTTCATGTCCAACAAGTGTTTTGACAATTTTTCCCTCCCTTTTCTCGTGGATAAATTCAGCCAAGACTCTTAGATGATTATCCTTTCATGGTATTTGATAACTCTTTTAATGAAGAGTTATTTAGCTTATTTTCTCTCTTAATTGTTGCTATCTTTGAGGTTTTGAGTCTTGATTTTGGTAGGAAATGTTGTTTTGTTAATATTTGTGTGAAACATTGTTAATATTAGTCTTTTGCTCTTGAATGCTCCATAGTTGTCTCAAAATTTGTGTCTGCTTATGCAGTGAACTTGCTAGAGCATTGCTGATGCATGGGTGAATAAGCTATTGGTTGCTGCAGCGGGGATTACTTCCCAGTGGCTCTACACTAAAGGACAAATCTGACAAATACACCTTTCCTCTCTCCCCATAGGCGCTGGCACTGCCATTTTAAGGAATCACACACACAGGGATCTGATTTCCCACTTTTTAGGAATTGGGCCAGGGTTTATTTTATTATTACTTTTGTTGCTGACCAAAAATGGAATGAAAGAGAATAGGGTACTATATAAGCATTTAGGGAAACCCTTGTAGGACACACCTTGATTTTATTACACAATATTATGTCCTTTCTTGGAGACTGCACTGTTCTTCTTCTCCATCCAGCTGCTGCGTTTTTTTTTTCAACCATTGTAATGACTTCCTTTTCATTTCTATACTTTGTTCCTCGTACGCTCATTATGAGCTAAACACTGTTAAGCTTTAGGTATGTAAATGTGATGAATGCTTAGCCGAGTTATGCAATGAATATGTTCTTCATCTTCTTTTATTATGTGTTTAATGTTATTTGATTAAGAGTGATCAACTTAATTAGATATTTAGCTAGCTTAGTTTGGAAGAATTAAGTAAGTGGAAATTGATAAAGGATGCATGTTAAATCATTAATTGGAAAATTAAATGATGTTGGATAAACTAGGAATAGTTATTCAAGCCTCTAAACTAGCTGCAACATGCTTATTAAGAGGAAGATGTAATTAATATGAATCTAGGAATAAAAAACAGTTAATGAACCTAACCCTTAAGTGTTGGAAAACACACTTTTATTTCCTAGAGTTAGATGCTAGAGCATAGTCAGAGCATGATATACGCTAAGCAGGATTTATGCTGCAACATACCTAGAGCTATTTTTCTCCATATTTGACAAAATATTTTTTTTCACTTTTTGCAGCTCATTTTCATTGTTTACTTCAAAGTTTTGTTTATTTTATTTGCACACACATCACAATTTTTGGTTACCATTCCTAACTCCTAGAACATATAATCTGATTTGGAATTTGCTGCATCATTATAATCCCCGTGGGAACGATATCTGAACTTAGTTTCTATATTACCAAGTCATTTGAAATATGCTTACCTTGGTGATAATGATACTCTACTAGTGATAATATCTGCTTCACTGAACTGTTTCCAAGAGGAACAATTGCTAATAGCTTTGAAAAGGCACAAAAAAGTAATAGGTTGTCAAATAGCATATATCAAGGGGATTAGCCCATCAATATGCATGCACATAATTCTCTTGGCGGAAGGTTCAAAGAATAGCATCAAAATTCAAAGAAGATTGAATCCACTCATGAAGGAGGTGGTTAATAAGGAGATCATTAAATGGCTAGATGCAGGAATTATTTATCCTATTTCAGACAGTGTGTGGGTAAGTCCAATCTAGTGTGTGCCCAAAAAGGGGGGGTGTGATAGTCATCACCAATGAAAATAATGAGATAATCCCCACAAGAACCGTGACTGGTTGGAGATCTGCATGGATTACAGGAAGTTGAACAAATTACAAGAAAAGATCATTTCCCCTTGCCATTCATTGATCAGATGTTGGACAGATTAGCTGGAAAGGATTATTACTATTTTCTGGATGGCTATTCAGGGTATAACTAGATTGCTATACCACCAGAAGATCAGGAGAAAACAACTTTCACTTGTCCTTATAGCACATTTGCTTTAGGAAGAATGCCATTTGGCCTGTGTAATGCTCCAGCAACCTTCCAAAGATGTATGATGGCTGTATTCTCAGATATGATTGAGAAATCTATGGAAGTGTTTATGGATAATTTTTCAGTCTTTGGAGAAACCTTCCAAAGTTTTTTATTGAACCTGGAGCAGATACTGGACAGATGTGAGGAAACCAATCTTGTAATGAATTTGGAGAAGTGTCACTTCATGGTAACAGAAGGAATTGTGCTGGGACATTGAATCTCCAGAAATGGTATTGAGGTGGATAAGGCAAAGGTTGAAGTTATTGAAAAGCTACTTCCCCCCACATCAGTAAAAGGAATTGGAAGCTTCTTGGGCCATGCTGGTTTCTATAGAAGATTTATCAAGGACTTCTCCAAGATCTCAAAGACACTGTGTCAGTTGCTGGAGCATGATAAAGCCTTTGAATTCACAGCTGAATGTCTGAAGGCATTTGAACTCCTAAAGAATGCCCTCATCTCTACACCTATCATTGTTCCACCTGATTGAGAGAAGCCTTTTGAGCTCATGTGTGATGCAAGTGACTTTGCTATAGGAGCA
Source organism: Sophora flavescens (assembly GCA_030762895.1). Classification (NCBI taxonomy): domain Eukaryota; kingdom Viridiplantae; phylum Streptophyta; class Magnoliopsida; order Fabales; family Fabaceae; genus Sophora; species Sophora flavescens. The sequence goes on along the minus strand of CM061063.1, from coordinate 185,494,274 downwards.
GTATTGGGACAAAGGTACAACAAGGTGTTGCACCCTTTCTATTATGCAAGCAAGTCCTTGATTGATGCTCAAATCAATTATACAACCATTGATAAGGAATTACTGGCTATAGTATTTGCCTTTGAGAAGTTTAGATCCTATCTTGTTGGAACAAAAGTGGTAGTCTACACTGACCACTCAGCCATCAAATACTTGATTAACAAGAAGGATGCTCAACCAAGGCTCATCAGATGGGTGCTATTGCTTCAAGAATTTGACTTGGAAATCAGAGATAGAAGGGGGTGGAGAATAAAGTAGCTGATCACCTTTCAAGGTTACCAGAGGATGCTGCATCATCCAGGGGAATAGCTATTGATGAGTCTTTCCCTGATGAACAACTGTTGGCAGTGCAAGGTGCTGCAACACCTTGGTATGCTGATATGGTCAACTTCTTGGCTAGTGGTGTGGTTCCTCCTGACATGAATTCTCAATAAAAGAGGAGATTTTTCTATCAAGCAAAACAGTATGTCTGGGATGAGTAACACACCTATACAAGATGTACCCAGACAATTTGAATAGAAGATGTGCTGCAGATGAAGAATTCCAGGATATACTGACTCAGTGCCATGCCGCAGCATATGGTGGACACTTTGGTGGAATGAGAACTGCTGCCAAGGTGCTACAATCAGGTTTATTATGGCCTACTCTATTTAGAGATGCACATGAATTTGTTAAACACCGTGATAGGTGCTAAAGGGTAGGGAATTTGTCTAACAAAAATGAAATGCCCCTTAATACTATTTTAGAAATTGAACTTTTTGATGTTTGGGGTATTGACTTTATGGGACCATTTCCCCCTTCCTTTGGAAACCTCTACATTCTGGCGGAGGTTGATTATGTGTCTAAATGGGTGGAGGTTGTGACAACAATCAAAAATGATGCTAGGCTGGTAACAAAGTTTTTACAAAAAAATATTTTTTTTCTAGATTTGGAACACCTAGAGCAATCACTAGTGATGAAGGTACCCATTTTTGCAACCAAGTTTTCTCAAAATTACTTGCAAAATATGGGGTTAAGCATAAGGTAGCCACAGCCTACCATCCCTAAACTAATGTACAAGCTAAGTTATCCAACAGGGATATGAAAAGAATTCTGGAAAAGATGGTCGACCCAAGTAGGAAGGATTGGTCTTCACATCTGGATGAGGCCCTGTGGGCTTATAGAACTGCATTCAAAACTCCTTTAGGGATATCCCCCTATAGACTGGTTTATAGGAAAGCTTGCCATTTGTCACTGAAGTTATAGCACAAGGCCTTATGGGCAATCAAGAAACTGAATTTTGATCTTCAGTCTGCTGGAGCAGCACGCATGCTGTAGCTTAATGAACTGGAAGAACACAGACTGTTTTCCAATGAAAATGCTGAAGCATACAAGGCAAAAGTAGTGCTGTTCAATTCAAGGCTGAAGCTTTTTCCAGGCAAGCTAAAGTCAAGGTGGTCTGGTCTATTCCAAGTTGTGAAAGTCTATCCACATGGAGCTGTAGATTTGCTAGATGCTGCAACTGGCAGAGAATTTAAGGTTAATGGCCAGAGAATCAAGCATTATTTTGGTGAGCCTGTGGACAAAATGAAGGTCACCACCACCCTTGATGGCACAGAATGATGTTGCAGCTTGGTATGGTAGAGGTCCTCATAAACCAAGATCTCATGGGAGGCAGCCCATCAATAAAGAGTATTTAGTTTGTTGAATAATGAAGCAACATTGGAGAAAGAAGTGACTTCATGCTGCAGCATAAGCAAGATAATGGGTTGCTCTATGATAATCCACTGTCTTATCGTGTTTTATCTATAATTTTAGAGCGGATTTCATCAATTAAATTTTGTTCAATGCTTGATTTAGCCCAAATTAGACTTTGTTTACCTATTTTGGTTATTTTAGAGTCAATGTGTGTATTTAATTAATTTTAATTAGATTTTGATTAATTTTCTGATATTATTCTTATTTTTTATTTTTAGGAAAGTATCAAGAAGAAAAGAATGGAAATGAATTAAATTGAAGATTGCCAAGTAAATTGCAAGGGCCCACATGATGGATTTGAATCCAAATCAATTTGGATTTGAATTGTTATGATTAAAAGATAATTCAATTGGCATTGAGATAAAAGATTGGATCCAAATCAATTTGGATTTGGATAATAGTTGCCTATCATAACAATAAAGGATATGATAAGATTTGGCAATTAATTTGGAGATATTGATTTGGAAACGAAGATTAAAATGCTCAGGACCAGTTATGTTGGAGTTTGCATGAAGGCGGAGCTTGAAATACAAGAAAAATGAGCCAAACAGAGCCTATCACGGCCTGGCCGTGATGGGCATCACGGCCATGATCGAGTAGGGCTAAAAAAGAAAGAAGAACACGAGGTCAGAACCTGTCACGGCCAGGCCGTGATGGCCATCACGGACGTGACAGGCCAACGCATGCCAAGTTTTCCAAGACAGAATCTGTCACGGCCGTGACGCGCAGTATCTGAAAATTTAATTACTGATTTGATCTGATTTTGTAACAGCTTTGAATTCAAGTTACCCTACATTATAAATAAGACTCTAAGGCTCAAAAATAGGGAGCTCTGGGCTGCTACCTTAGGGAAAAATTAGTATTTCTCTTCTTCTAAATTTCTTCTTTTCCCTTAGGATTTTTATGCTTTTGTTATGCAAGGTTGCCATGACCATGGCAATTCTTGAGTAGTCTTTCTATTTCTAGGAATTGGGGCTATGCCCAAGACTTGTTTTATGTTATGAATTGATGTTTTCCCTTTGTTAATTCCAATTTGCTTTTGATTTAATTCCTATTGTATGAATTACTTGTGAATTTGGTGCGCACTTATTTGCATGTCATAGATACTCTAAGGATGAACCTAGCGGTGAACTTAGGTATTGGATCTATAGGGATTGAACTTAGGACTTAAATCACGAGAGTTAGAAGCGATCCTTCGAGGGTTCATTGAATTGTCACGAATCTTAATGGGTTCAATTTAAATACAATTACCACGAGAGTAGGGTTGGTTTAATTGGGCATTGTTCTTGTATCTCGAGAGGGAGCATTAACTTATTTAGGATAAATTCACCTTCAAAGCAATTTCTATAATTAACAAGAGGGGTAGTCAATTTAGTAGCATGAGCAGTCTTGTTGGTAACCCAATTCCTAGAAATCTCTTTTAATTTAAAATCCCAAAAATACTTGATTTTATTTTATTGTTTCTTTTATTTTCTTGAAATCTTTTCACACCTATTTCTCAGTCTAAATAGTTGTTTAATTTGTGAAATGACACTTGGTTTCCCATTCCCTAAGTTCGATAATCAGTTTCTCACCATTTTATTATTACTTGCTTCGATCTAGTACGCTTGCCGGAGCCTATCAAGTTTTTGGCGCCATTGCCGGGGATTGGCACTACCAATATCATTAGCAACAAAGGAGGCAACTACTTTAGACTTTTTAATTTATTTGTATATATTTGACCTTTTCTTTTGAGTTTTGTTTGTGCAAGGTTGATGAAACACATGGACTATCGTTACAATCCAACTTGGGAATATCAACTCGATTGAATCGTGTTTGATGGTATCAGTGATAAGCATGTGAAGATATACTCCAAAGAGGAATGGAAATCCTATTTGTCATCCTTGCAACCACCACCATACTTCGAGCTGGATCCCGATTTGCTAGAGATTCTTTGGGATGTAGATGCTTATCCTTTGAGCTTGAGCATAGAGCGTAGCAAGGAGGAAGTTAGTTCCATGATTCAGAGGGCTGAAATGCGAGCAAGGGAAAATGCTAGTAAGATAGCGGCATTGCTAATTGACAACTTTCAAAAGTTAGAAGAACAAGCTAGTGAATTTTCTAAATTGCTAGCAGAAAAGCAGCATGGAATTCAAATTGAAGAGAATCTATTTGCTAGCATGGACGTGAATGAAGATGAAGTGGTGGTGGAAGATGATTGAAGAGGAGAGGATCATGAAAAGGAGTGCAAGGAGGAAATATCTCCTATTGTTCCTTTGCAAGGGACAAAAGATACCAATCATGTGGAAAATACTTCTTTCACCATTCCTATTGAGGAGCCTAAAAATTCTGAGTTGGATAAGTATGTTGGTTTGCATGCATGTTTGGATATAACAAAGTTGGTACCTTCTATTTGTCTACAACATTACTTTTGAAAAAATACCAACTTTGGAGTTCAAGTCATTGCCTGAGAATTGGGAGTTTTCATCAACAGCGGCAAAGGCTCTAAGGTCGCCTCAAAAAGTTATGGTTCTAGTGCTTCATGGAGAAATTGATTACATAACGGCCATTTTGGAGTAGGTGACTTACCATTTGACCCAGGAGGAAGTGAGCTCATCATATCACTTAAAGAAGTCAATGAAATCTCATCATACTTGCTTCTTCCATCTCCACTCCACAAGTCATGGGATCCGGGAGGAAGGTCTTACATCTTGGGCATCTCTTGGTCTTTTTACCATAGGCTATGGGATCCGGGTGGAAGTGTCTTCAATGAGTTTTTCTAAACCCTTCTTTTTTTACTTATTTTGATTTTCTTTACTTGAGTCATATGTGTGTGAGCCTTCTGTCGATGAGCTTGAATGTATTTTATTAAATTTAGCATAAATGGATTGAATGATAAATATTGATTTTTTATGATTTCCCCTAATGATTTTAAAATTGAAAATTGATCCCCATGTGAAAAATTGAAAATTGAACTTTGTGAAATATTATTGTGATTGTATAATTTATGATAAGTTTGGGGTGAAGGGATGCACACATTAGGAATTGTATCTCGGTCAAACAATTTGTGAAAAATGTCTAGATGAGGAATTTGAGCCTCCAACAATGTTTTTGAATTGTGTGAATCACTTTTAAGTTACACTTTCCCGGATTTGCTTGAATCTCTTCATGGTTTGCATGTTTATATGTTTGCATCAAATGATTTAGGAAATTTTCTTTGAAATAGCTACATGGCCTAAAATGGACCATCCCTAATGCATGTTCCCTAGTTAGCCACATTGAGCATAATAGCCTATTGTTTCATCAATTAAATTTTGTTGAATGCTTGATTTAGCCCAAATTAGACTTTGTTTTCCTATTTTAGTTATTTTATTGTCAATGTGTGTATTTAATTATTTTTAATTAGATTTTGATTAATTTTATGATATTATTCTTATTTTTGATTTTTAGGCAAGTATCAAGAATAAAAGAATGGAAATCAATTAAATTGAAGATTGCCAAGTAAATTGCAAGGACCCACATGATGGATTTAAATCCAAATCAATTTGGATTTGAATTATTATGATCAAACGATAATTCAATTGGCATTGAGATAAAAGATTGGATCCAAATCAATTTGGATTTGGATAATAATTACATATCACAGCAATAAAGGATATGATAAGATTTGGCAATTAATATGGAGATATTGATTTGGAAACGAAGATTAAAATGTTCATGGCTAGTTATGTTGGAGTTTGCATGAAGGCGGAACTTGAAATACAAGAAAAATGAGCCAAACAGGACCCATCACGGCCTGGTCATGATGGGCATCACGGCCATGATCGAGTAGGGTTGAAAAAGAAAGAAGAACACGAGGTCAGAACCTGTCACGGCCAGGCCGTGATGGCCATCACGGCCAGGCCGTGATGGCCATCACGGCCGTGACAGGCCAACCAATGTCAAGTTTTCCAAGACAAAATCTATCACGGCCTGGCCATGATAGGCATCACGGCCGTGATGCGTAATATCTAAAAATTTAATTGCTGATTTGATATGATTTTGTAACAGCTTTGAATTCAAGTTACCCTACATTATAAATAGGTATCTAAGGCTCGAAAATAGGGAGCTCTGGGCTGATACCTTAGGGGAAAATTAGGATTTCTCTTCTTCTAAATTTCTTCTTTTCTCTTAGGATTTTTATGCTTTTGTTATGCAAGGTTGCTATGACCAAGGCAATTCTTGAGTAGTCTTTTTATTTCTAGGAATTGGGGCTATGTCCAAAACTTGTTTTATGTTATGAATTGATGTTTTCCCTTTGTTAATTCCAATTTGCTTTTGATTTAATTCCTATTGCATGAATTACTTGTGAATTTGGTGCGCACTTATTTGCATGTCATAGATACTCTAAGGATGAGCCTAGCGGTTTAGGTATTGGATCTATAGGGATTGAACTTAGGACTTAAATCACGAGAGTTAGAAGCGGTCCTTCGAGGGTTCATTGAATTGTCACGAATCTTAATGGGTTCAATTTAAATACAATTACCACGAGAGTATGGGGTTGGTTTAATTGGGCACGGTTCTTGTATCTCAAGAGGGAACATTAACTTATTTAGGATAAATTCACCTTCAAAGCAATTTTGATAATTAACAAGAGGGGTAGTCAATTTAGTAGCATGAGCAGTCTTGTTGGTAACCCAATTCCTGGAAATATCTTGTAATTTAAAATCCCAAAAATACTTGATTTTATTTTATTGTTTCTTTTATTTTCTGGAAATCTTTTCACACCTATTTCTCAGTATAAATAGTTGTTTAATTTGTGAAGTGACACTTGGTTTCCCAATCCATGAGTTCGATACTCGGTTTCTCACCGTTTTATTATTACTTGCTTCGATCCGGTACGCTTGCTGGAGCCTATCACTCTAGAGCATTGCTACATCTTGCTTTGAAAATGCTACAACCAAAAAAGGGAAAAATCTTTTGGATAGGGACTAACTACTGACAAAAGTGCAAGGTGGGGCCAGTTCAGGTTTTGTCTATTGTGGTAAAAATGTACGTTGGACATTTTAAATTTTTTTGAAAAAATATTTAATGAGAGTGGGACGTAGAGAGAAAACATCACGTTTTCCCATGATCAACCCCTAACCACATGATCTGCTTTTCTCTCTCCTCTTTATTCCCCTCTTTCCCACATCTACCACCCTTTGTACCCAATCCATCCATCCATCCTAACACATTAAATAGCCCACGCCTCATTCTTCCACTCACCCACTACACACTCATAAACTTTTCTTTTTTTTCCTTCAACCCGTGAAACCCTAGTATCCAAACTCTTCCTTTCCTTCTCTAACCCAACCCACATACCCACCATGACTGCTAAAAAAAGAAGCCGAGTGAAACACAAAGCTATCAAAAATGCTGCCCTCACCGCTGCCACTCAAAACGAAAACCTAACCACATGGATCAGTGAGGAGGCACAAGAGAAATATGAGAAGGAAACACTCAGTCGTAACCTCCACTAAGAAAAGGGATTCAAATATGGAAAACGGGTGAACTGGGGACTATTGCTAGAATTGGTGGAGGTGATAGAGGCATACCAGTGGAAAACCTTTGCTGAGCATCAAGATGGTTTCTACACCCAAATGGTAAGGGAGTTATACGTAAATATTGCTTCTGATGCCCAAATCTTTGTGGTGATCAGAGGGGAAAAGTGTCATTTTCTGCCAAGGCCATCAATCAACATCTTGGGCTGGAAGAAGTGGAGAATGAGTACCAACGATCTTGAAGGGTGCGACAACAGCTAGGCTGCAGCAGATGAAGAAGGATTTGGCCCTCCCTAGTGCAGAATTCATACAACAAACTGAAGGCGAACTCTAGTTACCCCAATCCATGCTGCAGCCCCTAGCCAAAGTTTGGTTCCATTTCCTCAGATACTCCCTCTCCCCTACTGTTCATCTGGAGACATTGGATAAAGAACACCTGGTTCTACTCCATTGTATCATTAACAAAAAGAAAATTAATGTGGGGGAGATACTCAAGAATCAGATCTCCATCCGTGCCATGAAGCAGCAAGGTAACCTAATCCTCCCATGTCTTATCATTGATCTGTGTCTGGAGCAAGGAATAGAGTACACCCAGGAGAAGGGCTAGAGCCAAATAAAGGCCCCATTGACTTGAATTGAATTTTGAGGATGTACTCTAACTCAGAAAAAGCCAGTACAAGTGGAAGTAAACCTCCCAAATCAGGCACCCCAGAGCAACCGGATCGCTCTGGGATGTTAGAGCATAAAATTGATCAACTGACCATCATACTGCAGCATCACATTCAGAAGGAACAAGCTTTATGGAAAATTTACTTTTGCAAATGCCAGTGGAAGAAGCAGACCATGAAGATCAATAATTAGGAGCTTGAGACTCCCATCACCCAGTTCCCACAAGAGATTCTACCCCGTTTTCAAGAAGATGTCCCTGCAACACCCTACAACAATGTTTTTGACCCAGTTTCTATAAACCCTGAGAAGCACAACAGCAACATCAACCCCACCCACAGTTCTGCCTCTGATGAAGACTGTATGGTTACTGATCCATCCAAGCAGCTAGAAGATAATGTGGCCTCTGAGCCCAAAAAGAAGAAGTCTGCCTCTCAAGCCTCCCAGTAGGATCAGGGGAGCACAAAAAGGCCTGGTGCTGCAGCAATGGGAAAAGTGCCCTCCTCTACTCCTGTTGCAGCAGAGACTCACCCTCCAGCCTCAAAAGTAACAGAAAGCACTAACACAACTGCTGATAAGGGAAGTCCACTGATGAAGATTGTTGCAGCATATGCTGCAACAACAGAGGGAGAGGAGGAGGACACAATCCCTGTCTCCAGAAGAGCAAAGCTTGCTGTGACAAAGGGTGCAGCTGTGATAAAAAAGGAGAAGGTTGCAGCAGCACAGAAGGAAGAGGAGGCAAAGGCTGTTGCAGCAAAAGAAGCTGAAAGTGAAGAAGCAGTTAAGGCAGAAGAAGCTGAAGAAGAAATGGAGGAAGAGGAAGGAGGAGGAGAAGAAGAGGAAGAGAATGAAGAGGAATATGTGCAAGTCACTGGAGCAACACCAGGAAAGGTGCCTTCCACCAAGAGTGGAGGTACCTGGAAGAGTTCGCACGTCAGAGAACTTTAGGCTTGAAATAGAGCCACAAATGATGTTGTAGCTTGCTGCAGCATCCCATAACAGGATGCATGATGAACCTTCCACCTCACTACTAGCTTTATGATCTTTTTAATGATCTGCAAGTACTGGTCACTAGGACTTTTGGTGTCTGTCTGTTGGTAGGGCCATTAGGGCCATAGTTGTTTTTAAATTTTAGCTTGATGAATGGCCATGCATGAGCCCACCTCTTGATTCCATGTGATTAATTATTAAATGGAAATGGCATGTAGCCTCTTTTACCGTGTCTAAATTTAAAAGCTTGGAATGAAACTCTTGCTGAATAACTTAATGCACTAACCTGATTGTGAACACTAATACTGCAGCACCACTGATTAGGATAGAGGATACATGTGCGACAGCAAAAACAGACAAATGTGAGCCTGAGTGACCAAAGTACAATGCACATACACATCACACTCATGCATTTTCTGTAAGGTTTGTTTTGATTCTGTCTGATCTAGACACACCTGGTTGCACACAATTTATGCTTGAGGCAATTATCTTGTTCTGTTTTTATTTTAGCTAGTGCCTAAGCAACCATCCCTCTCTTTGTATTTGTCCCTAGTGTGCCCCATTGAGCCTTAGCCCTTTATTGAGACAACTAGCACATTAGAAGCTCTTAACTGGAAAAACAAAGAATACCTGAACAAGTAGAGCTTAAAGATGATTTTGTAGCTAGCTCTGACATAAGTTTGGGTGGGGGAGGAGCTTGAGGACAAGCATCATCTTTAAGTTTGGGGATTCTGTGCTGCAACAGTTGTGCAAGCTGCAGCAAGGCTATAAATAAAACAGTACAAGAAAAGGCAGCTTAGAAATGAGGAACTCATAAGTGTAGATAGTAAAGCTACCATTCCTTATTCCAAAAAAAAACTTAAAATGTGAAATATTAGAACAGAGAACAGTGAAAAACTTGAAAATTAATAGTAAAGAACAATTGAAGCTTGTTCTCTACTCTCAACTAAAAAAATATATAATAAGTTGTGGACTTAGTGATGGAAATGAAGGTCCAAGAAAGAAAAACATTGAAGATTGTGGGAGCATTTGAGAAGTTAAGCTAGATAGAAAAGCATCTTTTTTATCTACCTTAGGATGAGCTACTTACCCAAATATCTTAACCCCACCCGTCCTAAGCCCAATTACACCCTTAAAGACCTCTTGCTGTGTGTAATCCTGTGTTGTTTTCATTGTGGTAGAATCTTATCAAGTTTAGATCAAAGATGTATGTTTGTGGTGAGAGTGAAATTCTGTTGAGAGGGTGAGAAGCAGAACCAACTGTTCTGAGAGATAGTGCTGCAGCATATGTTAATCTGTTTGAAACCAGTTTTGTAGCGGCTATTGGTATGAATAGAATAGAAAGTGTGTTTTGATAGGAAGGTATGAGTGGAATTCTGAGCTCCTGAAAGAATGAAAAATCTGGGTGAACCATGCATGCCATTCATTAAGTTGAGTCCTTTTGTTTTTCATGTATTTCTTTTGCATTACTTGAGGACAAGCAATGGTTTAAGTTTGGGTGTGTGATAACTCTTTTAAAGAAGAGTTATTTAGCTCCTTTTCTCTCTTAATTGTTGCTATCTTTGAGGTTTTGAGTCTTGATTTTGGTAGGAAATGTTGTTTTTTAAGTATTTATGTGAAGCATTGTTAATATCAGTCTTTTGCTCTTGAATGCTCCATTGTTGTCTCAAAATTTGTGTCTGCTTATGCAGTGAACTTGCTGGAGCATGGCTGATACATGGGTGAATAAACTATTGGTTGCTGCAGCGGGGATTACTTCCCAGTGGCTCTGCACTAAAGGACAAATCTGACAAGGATACGTTTCCTCTCTCCTCATAAGCGTTGGCACTGTCATTTTAAGGAATCACACGCGCCTAGGGTTCTGATTTCCCACTTTTTAGAAACTAGACCAGGGTTTATTTTATTATTAATTTTGTTGCTGGCCCAAAATGGAATGAAAGAGAATAGGGTACTATATAAGCATTTAGGGAAACCCTAGTAGGACACACCTTGATTTTATTACACAATACTTTGTCCTTTCTTGTAGGCTACGTTGTTCTTCTTCTCCATTCAGCTGCTACGTTTTTATTTTCAACCATTGTAATGACTTCCTTTTCATTTCTATACTTTTTTTCCTCGTACGCTCATTATGAGCTAAACTCTTTTAATCTTTAGGTGTGCAAATGTGATGAATGCTTAGCCGAGTTATGCAATGAATATGTTCTTCATCTTTTTATATTATATGTTTAATGCTATTTGATTAAGAGTGATTAAGTTAATTATATATTTAGCTTGCTTAGTTTGGAAGAATTAAGTAAGTGGAAATTGATAAAGGATGGAGGTTAAATCATTAATTGGAAAATTAAATGATGTTGGATAGACTAGGAATAATTATTCAAGCCTCTAAACTAGCTGGAACATGCTTATTAAGAGGAAGGTGTAATTAATCTGAATCTAGGAATAGAAAACAGTTAATGAACCTAACCCTTAAGTGTTGGAAAACACACTTTTATTTCCTAGAGTTAGATGCTAGAGCATATTCAGAGCATGATATAGGCTAAGCAGGATTTATGCTGTAGCATACCCAGAGCTATTTTTCTCCATATTTGACAATATATTTTCTTCACTATTTGCAGCTCATTTTCATTGTTTACTTCAAAGTTTTATTTATTTTATTTGCACACACATCACAATTTTTGGTTACCATTCCTTACTCCGGAACATATAATCTGATTTGGAATTTGCTTCATCATTATAATCCCCGTGGGAACAATATCTGAACTTAGTTTCTATATTACTTGAGGCAATTGTGTATACTTGCACAAGCTTAAAGACATCTGTTTTTAAGGCAACAATATTTCACCTCATCATGACCTAAAACAAAATATATAAGTCTTTTACCTTAATACCTAACCTATCCTAAGTTCATTAACTAACCATGATCACACTTGAAATGCTAGAATCTTCCTCCCACACTCAACCAAAATTTGGCCAACCCATACATACACATACATGCTCACTTATTTTTCAACTTATCATGTTGGTTATGAAAATATCTTACATATTTTATGTTATTTTTTAACTACACCTAAAACCATGACCAACCAAACTATGATTAACCAACCATGGTTTCAACTAAAGTAACTTCTCCTCTCTCAAGTGATATTCCCGGCCAAACCCCCCTCACACACTCATCTTCACTTCATTTCTAACTTTTCATCTTTGTTCATAACACAAAAACCTTCCATTTTCTTTCCTCTAAGCTTTGGCCTCCACCTCTAAACCACCATCCAAGAGCTTGTTTCACAAACGGAGAGTACATCCTTACTCCTTTCATCATTCTAAGCCTCTCTTATCTCACAAGAAAATCCATTTAGAGCTTGATTTCAAAATAGGTTTTACATGACCATTTTCGGCCAAGTCCTCTAGTCCATCAACCATTCATTTGTTTCACAAACTAAGACCATATCCATCATCCTCTAGTCATTCTAGACATAAGTCATTACACATAAAAATTCCTTTTGAGCCTTCTACAAAATGGGTATTTCTTGGTCAAGAACACCAATCACTTGATCATCAACCTTTTGGCTTGAGTTAAGTGATCCAAGTCTTGATTTTACTTCCTTGGTTATATCTAAGCCTATGTATATAACCTTTTGTGTTGTTGTTTGTTCTTGCTAGGTTTTGGAGGAGCCAAAACCGTGAGCACACCCTAAGTACACAATAGTCCATTTAGCTTGTTTTGCTTGATTTTCATGTGATCCACAAGAGGTATGGGGGAGAATAACCTTCATCTACCATATTGTGGGTGTGTGTGTTGTTTATTTGATTATTGACTTGTTTTGAAACCCTAAGTCAAAGGTTATATATATATATATATGTGTTTATGTGATCCTCTTGGAGGAATGGATGTCATGATTGTGGTTGTTGTGTGGTAATAATTAGTAAAATATATGCTTGATTGAAACATGCTTATTTGTTAAAAAATCATGTTTAGCTTTCTTGAATCATGAATAGGAAAGTATGCTTAAAATGTTAAAGTATATGCCACGAACTTATGTATTGATACATGGATATGTATATATAATTGTGAGCTTGATTAGTGAAGTCAGAACCCTCACTTTGTTGATGCTTGGTTCTGCCAAGGCTAGAAGAAATGGCATGACAACTTTGATTCCGTTAAAATATGTAATTCTAAGTTTGATTAAAGGTTTAAAAAGTAATAAACCAAGAAGGAAATGAAAGTTTACAAAATTGTTTTCAAGAGTGTGAAATCTAACTTTTGAGGTTTCAAGGACCCCAAAATAGTTTTAATTTGAGTTTAGTTCTTAAGAGAACAAAAATCATGTTTTAGCGGACTTAAAAAGGGAATTTTCATGAAATCGGACACGTAAAATGGACCAAGGTTCCAATTTCACCCCAAACTATTTTAGACAGTTTGAAACTATTTTTGAACTCGATTTAACTATCCTAATACTCCAAAATGAGTTTCAGACCCTTAGATTTAAAAATCGTTGAAAAATGAATTACGCGATTTTCGAACTTAGCGACGTTCGGTCGAGTTTTAGGGTTTTGAGAAACCGTAAAGTGAAGTTGAAATTAGTAGTTTTAATACCTTAACATAGGTATTGTAACTTAGGAAAGTGAAAGATTCGAGAAAAAGAGTTAGACTTTTGAAAATACGGAGTCTCAGTTCTAAAATACAGTAAAAAGGGGCAAGACCGTCTTTTAAGTATTTCAAGTATTTTTGGGAAACTATTTTGAGAAGTTTGGTAATATTGTACCTAAGTTCAAATCTTACTTCAAAATGGTTTAGTTCCAGCCAAAGAGTTTTGATTTTATGCCAAAGAGACTTTTGTCTTTAAAGAGTAGAATTTCAAGTATCATCACGAACTTGTTTCGAGCAATTTAGTACCTATGTACCATTGATTGACATATGGTCAAAATTATTTGATTTTATCTAAAGGTTTTGGTTTTAAGACAAAAAGGATTAGTTTCAAAGACTAGTATTTATAGTAAAGTGCAAAACCTAAGTCATAGATGACTTAGTGAAAATATGAACTTAATGATTTATGACTTATGGTGAAGCAAGACCATTTCTCATAAAGTGTGGATAATTCAATATCCATACATCCATAAGACTTAACGGACTCATAATAATTTGATTTCTTGGAAGCCAAGCAAAAGGCTCCATTAGAAAAGTGTAAAGAAATAAATGATTGGACTGTCTATCCAATTTCATAATGTGTTAGGACTTGTAAGCAAGTGCCTTAAAACATCTTTACACAAACATAGAAAGTCTTCTTGAGAACTGTGGTTCTGCGAAGGAATGGTGATTCGGACCCGAGAATATAATCTGTCATAGATTGACATCAAATGGATTCCGATGGAATCACGAGGTTATCCGGTGGATAGACCAATTAGACGTATTCCGGCAATTTTACCCAAATGCATAGTTGACACTATGTTCAGTAAGGCCATTGTGCCTAGGAAGCCGAGCTTCCCAATTGTAGAGGTTTCAAAAAGAGGCTGATGTTTTACAGAGATTATGAGATCACATGTGATTATGATTGTACATACATTATGATTAAAGCCTTGTGTGCCAGGATAGCCAGACATGGTGCCTGAGGTGGCCGTATGTGAAACATGTACTAACCATTTCCTTTCCAAAATGTCAATTAGCTACGGAGTTAGGATCAAGAATTCCTTGAGGCTTTGTAGGTATGTGACTATACAGTTTCGATCAGTTTTCTCTCTATTCTCGTCCCTCGGTGGACAAACCGTGTCTGGTATGCTTGATAAGCTTACCATTTAGTTTGTTATTATATATTATTGGAGTTTTTATCTGCGGAATGAGAATGGAAGATAATGTGAATATATGTATGATGTAACATGTATGTGGGTCGTACCACTGCATGCCTGCTTATGTGTATGATGAATGGGGATCTCGCCTCATTTTGTGTTTTCTGGTCTTCTGTTTATTTGATGTTCTGCAACGAAGATGGTAGTACTGCTTCATTATCATAGTGAGCTTTGGAATATGAGATGGATCGGTCATGAGGACGCATCTTCAGAGATTAGTATATGGAAGATGTGAGAGCTCAACCCCAATGTGACGATGTATCGTCCTCAGTTGCTATTATTGTACAATGATGACACCTCGTCATCGTTTTGTACAGGCCAGCATGATGAGTCCCGGTGTTTAGGACTAGTTTTATGGAGCTGTGTCTCCAAGGTTATTTATGTTTTTCTTAATCATATTATTTTAATGGCGTTGTTATTTCCGCCTGTAGTAGTTTATGTCTTTACATGACTTTTATCTTTTGAAAGAATTTATGAAAGTACTATATACATACAGGGAATGCATGATTATTTACTACTTATTCTCTATTTTCTGGATATATATGTTTTAGGTCTGTTAGTGTTTGGAAAATATTAATAAATGTTAAGTATTATCTAATTTCTTATTTGTGAAAACGAATAGCGAAAAATAAACTCGTATCTTCAAAAAATTTATTTTCCGTGTTAAACGGAATTGAGAAAATGTCACAGACAATGTAGCGCCTGAGAAGTGTGTTACAATCGATGTAAACATATATGTATAACACTTATACATAGATGTACACATAGGTTTTGATTAAAAGTTAGTTAATTAACTGAAAGTACATAGATGTACACATAACTGAAAGTACATAGATGTACACATAGATGTAATGATTCATTAATTAACCTTTTTCATTATAAGTTCATTTTGAAAACTTATTTATTTTGAAAATCATTTTCCTTATTATTTTGAGAACTTAACTAAGAGTTAATCTTGAGAAAATTCATTACGCAAATATCTAAGGATCTTCTTCACTTGCTTTGCTCATGATGCTCCTTCTTCAAGTCTATCTTCATGATCCTTTCTTTAAGTTCCATGATGTCCACCTTATTTTCTCTAAAATACTCAATGAAAAACTCAAACTTTGCAAGTAGTTAGTGATCATTTTAAACATCAAATCATTTTAAGTTTACTGATTAATCAAAACATTTTAGATTTGTCATTTATTCACAATTTTCTGGGTCTCAAAAAATATAAATAGATATATCATTACCAGTAATGCCGCGTAGATAAAAAGCATGGTGTTACATGCACTTAAAACGGAACAAAGTACAATTGTCGTTGAACGATGTAACAATTTTTATTTTGTTAATAAATCAAAATAATTTCATTTAAATAAAAATAATGATTTTGATATTTGATGTGGTTAAATACTTTCTTTACCGAAATAATTTAATTAAATTTTCAAATAAATAATTGCTTGTAAATTTTCTTTAAAAAGGATGCACTAATTAGTGAGAATTTTCCTAGTTAGTGAAAAGCAATGTATGTTACTAGCAAAACACACCTACTTGATATGAGGACATTAAGCTATACATACAAGCGATCCTATTCCTAGACTTTGTTCAAAATTTATTAAAATAACATGAGTAGAACCTCTATTGTTGAGCAATACAAGCAATCATATTCCTAGACTTAGTTCAAAATTTACACAAATAACATGAGTAGAACCTATATTGTTGAGCAAACATCAAAGAAAGATGATAATGATAGCAATGGCAACAATGAACTAAGAAGACTGTGGAGTCTCCTGAATCAAATCCATGAAGCACCAAATTCATATAGGATGTCACCAGAAATTCCTATCAAAAATTTATTATGGTATAACTTTGATTATTGTTATTCTACATTTTGACTCTGAGTCTTGCAAAAAATTATGAGAAGAATTTATTGAATAATCATTATTTATTTTTAATCGTTACCTTTTACTCTGTGAAGGTTTCCCCAAAGTTTCTTCTTTTACATTATCCATTATAGGGGGCAGGGTCACCTGCACCTTAGAGCCCCTAATTACACTAGTAGAACCCACTTCTGATGTTTCGCCATCCTCCCAATTCAATGTAGTAACGAGCTCGAAAAGCAGCCAAGTGTTCATAACAAGCAGGAGGGACTATTGAAATTGATCGAGTGCACCTTGCATGCGTAGGGTTGTGGTGACTTCGATGGTAACTTAACAAGGTCGAATGAGAAGATGAATCCAAATGCAGCTTGAAGGGAAACCAGTTTTTCGTTGTTGTTTTTGAGGCTTGGAAGTCATGTTTTACTATTGAGTTCATGTACTAGTCGTCTCCGAGCATGTATTTGAAAAAAGGAACGTTATAGTATTTTCGTACCCTTTTGAAGCATATAATAATCTAGTATATATGTTAAAAATAATTAGTTTCAATGATATATTCAATGACCATTATTAATCATTTAGGCTTCTCTATTTTTTATATTTTCGATTGGCATTGCTATTTTGTGCAAAGTGTGATGACAAATCTAGTACGAATTTGAATGTGCCAATAACAATTAAAAAGGAAAATTTGGTTTTAAGAATGAATTGTCAAGATGCTTTATTTCATTGTCCTTTTACGACCCCCACTTTTTAAAAATGAGCATTATTATTTTTCAATTTACCAGGAAAACATACATATTAATGCTAACAATATATGTTCCTTATCAAGGCCTAGCGTATATTGATGTTAGATGAGATAACCCTGATGTCCCATTAAAGAAAACCTAATTAATTAAACCATAATCATGATATATCGTTAAGCGTTCGCTAAGAAAACCATAAATATTAAAAACTTTACACGGAAAGAAGATAAACATAACAACACCCAGATATACATACATACAAAAACTGTCAAATATAAAATGTAAGTTGTCGAGGGTATCAGTAGGGTCCCGATAATATAGACTGCCATATGAAGAAAAATACATAAAAGATCCAAAGAAAAGATGGACACACTATCTCTCCTCACACCCCGCCCTCTCCCAAAAGTACATAAAAAACGGGCTCACACTCACAACCTATGTACAACGCACGCACTGGCCTCCACCACTCTAGCGTGGACGGCTAGAACTACCCTGACTCTCCCCACACGTACGTCGGTACACCTGATGTCGTGGTCTCGGTGATGGTGCCGATGCTCCTGCCTCACTGCTACTAGATATACTCCTGTGACAAGGACACTGGAACCATCGTCGATAATGAGCACTGTGACGAACATGATCCCGGGGAATCACTGTAGTGGGACCCATAATCTCTGAGCTGGCCAAGGATATGACTGTGGAATGGGCAGTGGATACCAAAATACTGGAAAGGGAAGGGTTTTCCTAAGGCGGAACATCCCGACAAACCCCAAGTGAGGTCCCTGATAAGCTGTCGGCTTATCTAGTTTTATAGCTAGAAAGGTCATAGTTTTAATGACAAAAGAGGGATTTAACCTCGCTAATTACCCAAATTGAGCTTCTATTGCCCTTAAGCAACGTTTTTAGTCACTTAGTTATTTTTTTAGGATATTTTGATTAATTTTAAGTCAATAAAGCATTTTATTGCTACTTTTAATTTCAGTTTAAAAGTGAAGCTTGAGAAAGCAAGGAAAACTTGAATAAAACAAGCAAAAGGCAAAAAGAATGTCTCGCCACGTAAGACAATGCTCGCCCTGCGAGCCAAAGCTGAAGACTGATCAAGAATTGGCAACTTTTCAGGCTTGCCTTGCGAGCCAGACAACATAAACTCTCCAACTTTTTTGTCTCGCCCCGCGAGAGTTCAAAATACATTGGAACCAAAATCAAGTGCTCGCCCCTCAAGCGGGCGCAGATTCAGTCTACTATATAAAGCTTACTTCAGGTGAATTAGGGATCCATTCTTTGTTATTCTTGGAGCTGCATCTCCCTTAGTATTATTAGGTTTATTTCCAGTAACTTTATGCATTCAATTACTTTTGTTTTGATTATGAACGTGATGAGGATCTAATCCTCTTTTTTGAGGGATTGACAAAGTTGTTCATAATGGCAAAGTTTTCCAATGTGATGTTTCTCTATTCCCTGATCTCAATTCTTGTCTCTTAATTCTAATTTGGTTGTGTTAATCAAAAGAGCTTGTGGTTAACTAGTCAAGTGTGATAAGTCTGACCAGAGATTCACGCTTTAGGACTTGAATTAGGAACACCGATTGAGTATTGATGGAAATCTAATAGGATATTGGTGCAATCATTATAGGGATCCAAGGTTTTAATGAGTCTAACTTGTGGGTCATCGAATAGAGATATAGTTGATTTCCGTGATTAGGTGTTTTCTCTTGTGCTCGACCGAGACATTAGAATTACTTAGGGTTCCTAGTTGGCAATGAAATTGAACTTAGGGATAGGAAATATTCACTTGGGGCTATGCTTAATTGGGTAGGTAGATTTGTGACCTTATATCCCCGAATCATAATTGACTTCTTGTTAATTGTTTTTTTTATATATATTTGATCATTGAATTAGTTAGTGATTTTTATCTCAACAACTTTCATCATCATTGACTTCGTCAAACAATAGTTATCTTCTTTGAATCCAAACAAATTGACCACCCAAGCCTTGTGTTCGATACTTGGCACTTACTTGCCGTTTTATTTATTACTTGCTTCGATCCTGTACACTTGCAGGAGCCCATCAAGTTTTTGGCACCGTTGCCTGGGATTGGCATAACCAGTTTTCTTAATTTAAAGAAAATAATTATTTGTGAACAAGCTAATTTTTCTGAAAAAATTTTCTCTTTGAATTTCCTTGATTTCACTTGGTCTTGTGAGTTTTTATTGTAAGCGAGGTACCGTTCCACCAAAAAAATTGCTATATGACCCAGATATTCGTAGGACCGAGAAAAGGTTAAGGAAACAACTGAGAGAGCAATGGAGGCTTGAAGCAATACAACCTATAAATCTTGAAGAGATGGCAAAACAAGATCCACCTGCTTACAAGCCCCTCTATGAGTACACTCTTCCTAACTTGGAGGATTGTAATTCCACTACTGTGAGGCCTTCCATTACGACTAGTGCATTTGATATCAATTATATGGAAGTACCCATGAGGATCCTCACAGGCATATCTCGCGTTTCTTGGATATATGTGATATTTCTAAGTATGTTGGAGTTTCAGATGATACATATCGCTTGTGTCTATTCCCATTTTCTCTCCAGGATAGAGCACATGATTGGTTGGATTTGAACATGGATCTTGGGAGCATCGCCAATTGGGAGGACATGGCACATAAGTTCTTGACAAGGTTCTTTCCTCCTCAAAAAGCGGCACAATTGCAGAAAGTCGCCACTTGGGAGAGGTATAATGTGCTTTTAAAGAGGTGTCTGTTTCTTTATTTGACTTGGTAACGAAGGTTCAGAATTTCTTCAATGGTTTGAGAGGTTCTTCTCAAATTATTTGTGATTCCTTTTACGGAAGCCTTGGAACAAATGTCGTCCTATGTCAGGTTCATGAAGGAGCTTATCTCCAAGAAGTGAAAGATAGTGGATGAGGAAACGGTTACTTTAACTGAGGAGTGTAGTGCAATCCTTCAACAGAAGCTACCTCCAAAGTTGAAGGATCCGGGGTCATTTAGCATACCATGCACAATGGGTGATATAACCTTTGGGAAGGCACTATGTGGCTTGGGGGCAAGCATCAACTTGATGCCCCTTTCTATGATGAGGAAGCTTGGCATTCAAGAGGCCAAAGGGACTATGATGTCACTTCAACTAGCGGATCATTCTATTAAATATCCTTATGGGGTGGTGGAAGACTTGTTAGTGTGTTGACAAATTCATCTTTACAGCGGATTTTGTGGTGCTAGACATGGATGAAGATGTCGAGATCCCTCTCATATCGGGTAGGCCTTTCTTGGCCACCGGGCATGCATTGATAGATGTGCAACAAGGGAAGCTCACACTTCGGGTGCAAGATGAGAACGTAGTCTTCAATGTGTTTGAAGCCATAAACCATCCGGCTGAGCAAGCTAGTGTGTATAGCATAGATGTGGAGGAGCCAATTGTGAAATCATTTGCCACAGAATAAGCACATGGTTCTTCACTTGCAAAAGTGTTGGTAAAATTCCATATTGATGATGAAGATGGGAATTTTTGAAGGATGCTGAATTTATTGAGTGTCTAAAGCAAATGGAAGCATTGCCAATTCTCCCCAAGTAAGAATTCCAAAAGGAAGAGATTAGCAAGGAAAATGAGGAAGAGAACAATAATAAACCATAGCTGAAGCAACTCCCAACTCAGGTAAGGTATGCATTTTTGAGTGAGGGGGGACATAATCCGGTCATCATTAGCAATGTCTTAAAAAATGATGAGGAAGACAAGCTCTTACTGGTTCTTAGGGAACACAAATCCGCCATTGGGTGGTAGATTTCAGACTTAAAAGGTATAAGTCAATAACAGTGCATGCATAAAATTTTGATGGAGGATTATTATAAACCGGTGGTGCAACCACAAAGACAGTTAAATCCCATCATGAAAGAAGTGGCACGCAAAGAGGTCATTAAACTTTTAGATAATCTCGGATAGTAATTGGGTTAGCCCAATTCATGTGGTCCCAAAAAAAGGTGCACAACCATGGTAGTCAATGAGAACAATGAGATGATACCAACTAGGACAGTCACGGGATGGAGAGTTTGTGTTGACTATAGGAAGCTCAATGATGCAACAAGGAAAGATCACTTCCCGCTTCCTTTCATTGATCAAATGGTTTAGAGGTTGGTCGGATATGAATACTATTGTTTCTTAGATGGGTATTCCGGCTACAAACAAATTGTGGTAGATCGAGAGTACTAAGAAAAGACGGCCTTCACATGTCCCTATGAAATAGTTGCTTATAGGAGGATGACTTTTGGGTTGTGCAACGCTCCGGCGACTTTCCAAAGGTGTATGCTCTCGATCTTTTCGAACATGGTGGAGAAATTCATTGAGGTATTCATGGACAACTTGTCGGTCTTGGGAACGTCCTTTGATAATTTCTTGGAGAACTTGGCTTGTGTGCTCAGAAGGTGCCAAGAGACCAACCTTGTTCTAAATTGGGAAAAATGTCACTTTATGGTTCGGAAAGGGGCACAAAATCTCCCAAAAGGGGATTGAGGTGGATAGAGTCGAGATAGAGGTGATCGAGAAGTTGCCTCTACCAACCAATGTGAAGGGGGTAAGGAGTTTTTTGGGACATGCGGGTTTCTATTGACGTTTCATCCGAGACTTCTCCAAAATAGCAAAGCCGCTATGTGACCTTCTGGCGAAGGACGTATCCTTTGAATTTAATGTTTCTTTTCAATACATTGAAGCATAGGCTTATCACCACACCCATAATCACTGCACCCAATTAGGAACTACCTTTTGAAATCAAGTGTGATGCAAGCAATTATTGGGTGGGGGCTGTGCTAGGACAAAAGTTAGCCCATGTGATTTACTATGCAAGAAAAGTTTTAAATGATGCACAGGTTAACTATTCCACCACTTAAAAAAAACTCCTTGCGGATGTGTTTGCACTTGATAAATTTAGATCTTATGTAGTAGGGTCTAAAATAATTGTATTCACCGATCATGCGTCCATTAAACACTTGATGACAAAAAAGTGGCCAAACCTAGACTAATCCGGTGGATATTACTTTTGCAGGAGTTCGATCTAGAGATTAGGGACGGAAAGGTTCCGAGAATGGATTTGCAAACCACTTGTCAAGATTAGACAATCCCAACCAAGAAGAGAAACTGTTAGATATCCACGAAGAATTTCCGGATGAGCGCTTGTTCGCCATATTTGAAAAAAAAAATCTCCTTGGTTCGTGGATATGGCTAACTACAAAGCTTCAAAAGTGGTCCCGGAAGGCTATACTAGGCAACAAAGAAAGAAGTTCTTCTCGGATGCAAAGTACTACATTTGAGAGAAACCTTTCTTGTTCAAGCAATATGCGGATGGATTGATGCAGAGGTGCATTCCTCATGATCAACTTGAAAAAGTGTTGTGGCATTGCCATGGCTCGGATTATGGTGGGCACTTTGGGGGAAAGAAAACTGCAGAAAAAGTCCTCCAAAGTCGGTTCTATTGGCCCAAAATCTTCAAGGATGCACAAACTTTTGCAGAGAGGTGAGATCCTTGTCAAAGGGTTTGCAATATATCCAAGCGGAATGAACTTCCTCTCCAAAGCATGTTAAAGGTAGAGATCTTTGATGTGTGGGGCATTGTTTTTATGGGAACTTTTCCTCCGTCATTTTCATATCGATATATTTGGTGGCGGTGTATTATGTGTCTAAATAGGTTGAAGCCATACCAACCACAACGAATGATGCATGGGTCGTCATGGAATTCCTAAGGCACAACATTTTCACAAGGTTTGGTGTCCTAAGGGTTCTAATTAATGATGGTGGTTCACACTTTTGCAACTAATAAATGGATCACCTACTATACAGATACGGGGTCACACACAAGATTGCAACTCCTTACCATCCGTAAACCAGTGGTCAAGTGGAAGTGTTCGACTGTGAGTTGAAGCGAATTCTTGAGAAGACATTAAACTCATTAAGGAAGGATCGATAAAAAAGGTAGATGATACACTATGGGCATATAGGACAGCTTTCAAAACACCCATTGGTAGATCTCCATATAATTGGGTGTTCCGAAAGGCATGTCACTTGCCGGTGGAATTGGAGCATAAATCCTATTTGGCAATCAAGACCCTCAACTATGACTTGAAGAAACCCGGTTAGAAGCGTCTATTGGACTTGAATCAATTGGCGGAGATCTGTATGCAAGCATATGAAAATGCGTGAATCTACAAGGAACGGACAAAGGCTTGGCATGATAAACACAATTTTCCTAGGAGGTTTGAACTGGGGCAATTGTACAACTCCAGGTTGAGGTTGTTTTTGGGTAAGCTGAAATCACAGTGGTCCAGGCCCTTCAAGGTCAACAAAGTTTTTCCACATGGAGCAGTAGAGTTAGAGGGCAATGAACCGGGAGATATCTTCAAGGTGAATGGACAAAGGCTCAAGCACTACTATGGGGAAGCTTTCCAAAGAGACCATCAAAGCATCGAGCTAGACTAGCCCTCCACGGGCGACTTGAGTCATGCTTGGGACGTTAAACAAGCGCTACTTGGGAGGCAACCCAAGATTCATATCCTTTTTAATGCATAAATAGAGTCAAAAATAATAATAACGTGTCTCATATAGGGTCCTTAGTTATAAAAATTACATTTTGGAAGCATGTAGGACTTAGTTTCAATTAGGAATAGGGGGAAAATATGTTTCTCTGGATCGCCCGCAAGTAGGGATTCACACCGCGAGCCAAAAGGGTATGAGAAACCCTGTCTCTGGCTCGCCCCATGAAACGTGTCTCGCCTCGCGAGACAGCAAGAATTGGAAAGGTCAATAAACCCAGATTCGCCCCGCGAATTTGGGCAACAAATGAATAAAGTTAAAAATCCCAAATTCGCCTCGCGAGCCATTGCTCGCCTCGCGAATCTGGGCAACTGAAAGGGGGTAGAATTCTTAGGTTCGCCTCACGATCCCTTGCTCACCCTGAGAGCTTGAAATTAGAGTTCAGAATTGGGAATTTTTAAGTTCTTGCCCTGCGAGAGCTTGCTCGCCCCGCGAGTGACTGTGAAATATATGCCCTGCGAGATGTTTCAGAAACACGTTTGCCAAAAAATTTGAAACATCCTCTTATTCTCTCTCGTGGATGCGCCAAGAAAACCACAACTCTCAGCATCTCTCTCACTCTAATCTCCATTTTTTAGTTGTGTGTTTTTTTTTTCATTACCTTCCTTTTCTCTCGTGACAGAATTTTAATGATTTGGGGGAAAGGGATAAATTCTTTAATTGCTAATTGACGCCATCAATAACAATCATGTTGTGATATTGAGATGAATGCATGAATGTTCATGGTAATTTATTCTTGATATGATGAATATTTAAGTGTGTTGATGACTATGAAGATTTTCAAATATTTTTATAAATTTTAAACATGAGAAGATGATGAGGGATGAGAGATTAGACATTATGACTTTTATTATTGAAAACCACTGTGATGAACTGATTGTTTGGAATCTAAGTTTGGGGTTCCCTTTGATGTTTAAAGATAATGCATGCTAAGGGGAAATGGGTGATTTTTTTTAATGTGGAATGAATTTCTGAGTTCTAAAATTTGTATGGACTGGCTGGATATAACTGCTCAATGTGTAGGATAGATTTCTGAGTTCTACACTTTGATGATATTGTTATAAACTGTACTGAGACTTTTCTAGTTTTCAGGTTTTGGTTCCTCCAAAGAATAATGCTGAGAAATAGTCTGTGAAGCGCAAGAAGCGCCAAGCAACTCAGGTTGAGGGGCAGGTGTTCCTTAAGAGACAAGGGTACCTCCTCTAAGAGTGCTTCTTCTTCGATCACCTTCCGATCTCCTCTTCATGAGGAGCATTGGGAGCTAATTAGGAAGAAGGAGATAGTCCTAGAGAGGAGAGTGGTTCTCATAGGGAACAACTACTCCTTCATCACTGAGGAGATCACCCTACGGGGTTGGGGGTACTTGGTTAACCTTCCTCGACGAGTTGATATTAAACTCGTCAAGGAATTTTATGCCAATGCCTTCAACCCCAACATCACTGACCCTGGTTGCATCACTTGAACAGGTTCCTGGGTATCCCGAATACCTGGGAGGACAGGAGTGAGCATCAGCTGATCCCGATGGTTCAGGCCCTTGCCCGACCAATTTTGGAAACCTGCTGCAAGCCGGGAACTGAATGGGAAGTGGGGACCTCTAGGAACCTACTGATGATTAGGAGGAGGGATCCTAATCCCGTGGCCCGCATATGGTGTAACTCCCCAATTCTTCTTTTCATGTTTGATTGTTTATGTTAGAGCATAATCTGGTAAAATATCTTACGGTGCAAATGTTTTAATAACCCTCTTGATCCTTTGTATCCCTATAAACAATCAATTTTGAGGTTTCTTCTTTGTTTTGGCCCAATAATCGATTATTTGAACCACCATAATCGATTACAAGGTTTCTGGACTGAGTTCCTGAAGTTCAGAATCATCATAATCGATTATATGTCAACCCATAATCGATTATGAGCTGTCTAGAACTGATAAACCTGACAACATAACATGTATAATCGATTATGGGGAGTGCCATAATCGATTATGATATGTGTAATCGATTATATATCTCTATATAATCGATTACCTATGGAAAATCTATATAAAACCCTCTTGACCGACCCCAAAAGTGAAAAATTGGAGTTCTAAGGCAAAAACATCATATTTATGAGAGAAAACCTCAAAGTTAATCACTCTAAACCTCACTATCACTAAAGTTTGCTATCTTGTTGAAGATTCATCAAAGATCCTTCAATCTTGTTCTTCCATCTTCCTAACTTGAGGTAACTTGATCATGTTTTTCCTGTTGAGTCCATCTATTTCTTTTCATGTTCATTTTGTTGGAAACCCATTTTATATCTTCCATGAACATGAATCACAAGTTCTTGTATTAGAATTCATGAAGCTTGATTTTTTATCTCATCTTCATAAGACTATATCATGTTGTATTCAAGAGTGTGAATGAAAATAAAAACCCAAACCCCACAAAATCCCTTTGGTCGAATCTAGCCTATTAGAGTTAAGGGTGATTTTGTTTGATTAATTTGTTGTTGTGTTGTTTGATTGAAGGTGAACTTTGTAATTTGTGGCGTGGCAATGAGTCGCTTCGAATTCGAGATTTCGGTGTCAACTCAGGTGGGAGAAAGAACCATTCCATCATCAGAACCGATAAGTAGTATATAAATTATAAAAATGGTGTAGGACGGCCTAAACCCTACTAGTGGTCTAGTAATTGACAATACCAAAATCGCATTGGAAACTTTTCCACAATACCAATGCTGATTTGGAAATTGTAGGTTTATCGCCTTAGGTTAATTTTATGATATTTGAGGATGTCTGAAATACTTATTTTTGACTGTTTGTGATACGCTGGTTGAGGTATTCTACTGCATGTGTTTGAATATTTTATGGATTATTGTGTTATGTATGATCTGCCTGGTTTGAAAATTTGCTTGGTTGTCTTTTAAGTAAAGATATATGTTGCTCGGAGGTAGTTGTTTTGGGTGAGAGTTTTAATATGAATTAGAGGTTCCTAGCCATTATTTTATAGAAGGGGTGTGAAATAAGAATGTAAGTGGAGGCTTTGAGGAAAGCTTGAGGCACTAAGTTGTTATTGATATGGGTCAGTGAGGTTCATGTGTATTGTTGTTCACAACCGTGTATTAGGAACACACGAGGTCTGATGTTCTTGCGGGACTGTCCCAATTTAGTTTTAGATTATGCATGTAACATCCCAGGCTGCTTTATGGATTGACGAATGTCCCCACAAACCAACACATGTCTTTTCAGTGTGATTTGTCCTCACTCACACGCTTCCCGGGAAAACATCCCAGGAGATCACCCATCCTAGAATTGCACCAAGTCAAGCACGCTTAACTACGGAGTTCTTAAGTGACGGGCTTCCAAAAAGAATATGCATCTTGTTGGTATTGGTAGTACCAATCAATTCATATAAATCATCCTCAACTGTATAGTGCCATACCTATACAGTCTCAGGATCCCTCTCATTCCGGTGTGTAATCGGTTCATTCATGTGTCCCTCCGCCTAGAAGCCTGCTTGGAGCTGCTCCTTGATCGTGCCTTCTTGCACTGGCGACCACACCCCATCCTCGTCGGCCACGGGTGTCACATGCCCACCAGCATCCGCTTGGTTCGTCCCTGAACCACACTATACTGGGAGAGGTGCCGCTCTGATACCATTTTTAACATCCGACACGCTTCCCGAGAAAACTTCCCAGGAGGTCACCCACCCCATAATTGCTCCAAGTCAAGCACGCTTAACTGTGGAGTTCTTAAGTGATGGGCTTCCAAAAAGAAGATGCATCTTGTTGGTATAGGTATTACCAATCAATTCATATAAACCATCCTCAACTGTATAGTCCCATACCTACACAGTTTCAGCATCCCTCTCATTCCGGTGTGTAATCGGTTCATTCATGTGTCCCTCTGCCTAGAAGCTTGCCAGGAGTTGCTCCTTGATCATGCCTTCTTGAACCGGTGACCATTCCCTGCTATAGTGACGTGTTGCTTTGCACGAGCACCTTTGAGATAGAATCAGGGTGTGCACCAACTATACTGTGCAGCTATAGTGTCATTGCTTTGCATGAGCATTCTCACCATGGATGAGTATGTGCACCGGTTTTAGAGGGGATGCATCGCTTGGAAGACTGACTAACATCCCTCAGCAGGAAAAAGGATATGTGATATGATTGGTGGTGGCCACGTCAGCATAAAGATTTAGGTTGCATGAGATTGAGGGTAGAGGAAAGTACTGTGAATTAAAGATGATTGTTAATGATGAGTGTTGTTTGTCTGTGACCGCTATTATATTATATACTATAACTCTTTTCCACTTATGATGATAGAACTGTTTCTTATCTCCCTGTTTCTTTATTTTTGTGCATGTGTATTTTATTACGTTAGAAGACCCGATGGAGGAATATGTTGCTGAGTAGTTGGATGGAACTCTGTATGATACGGATGTTGTCGAGGAGTTGGATGGAACCTAGTATGAAGCAGATGCTGGAGGACAACCAACAGAACCTAATAATATAGTGTAGTAAGTTTAGGGCCGGTGAATCTTATAATATATTTTTATTTTCCGCTAGTTATAAACTGTTTGTATAAATAAGTACCTGTGAGGGATCCTACTGATAGGATAACCTAAACAGTGTTTTGGTAATGTAATGAATAAACATGTGTGTATGTATATATTATAACTATGGGTGTGTTTAATTTGTAGGAGTTATATGATTATTAATTAAGTTTTAGTTTTTATGTATTTTCAACATTAACTGGGTGATTAAGTAAATAATTAATAAGGTTTTAATCTAATAATACAATGGGAAACAACGGGGTGTCTCATATGGTCCGCATTTATTCATGCCAACCAGATAGTCAGCTCTCACGAGTCTGACATCATTGATGCACGAGCCCACCTCCTCTATGCCATCATGACGGAGAAGAGCATAGATATAGGCTCGATCATCGCAGTGAACATGCAGCAGAAGGCTAACTCCAGGAACAATAAGGAGGTGTTGGCTCATGGCTTCTTGATCACCGAGATGATGGCGAGGGCAGGGATAGCTGTTTCTAAGGAAGTTGAGAAGATCCCTCGGCTGCTGATAGACATAGACTACATTCGCCGCCACTACTATGGAGAGCCAGCACCACCCAACATAACCCACAGCGCCTACAGTCAGCTGAGATGATGGTTATGCTTCAGCATAACCTACAGGCGTCGAGGCGGTCTCATGAGGTGGTCAGGGTGTTCTTCCGAGATCAGCTGAGGACCCAGTAGGAGGGTAGGGACCCAATCTACCCCTCTGAGGAGGAGTTGGGACCTCGGCTTAGGTGGCAGGATTATCCTGGGGACCAGAATGCTCAGCCACAAGGGGGTACCCGAGGCTGCTGAGTAGGAGGACAGTACTGCTAACCAGGGTTACGACTCTGGTAACTAGGAGGATGACCCGGTGGCAGTGATTGATTTTGATTAGCTTTTCACTACTTTCTTTGAGTTCTATCTAGTTTTTTGATATGGTTGTATATTCATATTAGCTAGAAACTCATTTTACCACGATGATACTTTTTGCACTGATATTTTTGTATATATTTTTGTTCATGCTTTATTTTTATTTTTAGTTCTACTTTAAAATATTTTTATTATCATTATTCACCAATTTTCACTTTTGGAAAGTAGATGCAATTCTCAATCTCTCCGGACCACCCCAGATTTCAAAATATCAAAGATGCTATTCTAGAAAGACGGATTCCCTTCCTGGAAATCGAAAGTATGAAAAAAGAACAAAGGGGGAGAGAGGATCCATCTCACTTGAGCTTTTGTCGGGGTGCAAATGAATATGTCCGGATTGAGATCAAGCTCAAGATTGAAGAGAGGGAACGGGACTTCCTGGTGTGCATGTCACCCGAGCATACACTTTATGAGAGAGTCAAGAAAGTGATGGGAAATAGTCGGATTCCATTCCCGAAGGTGGAAAACGATACTCAATAAGAAGATGACAAGTGGGATGCATCTTGGTTGCTTACTCTCAAGGGAGCAAATGACTATGCATGGAAAGAGATGGAAAAAGCTTGGCTTGCTAAGGAAGAAATTCCGGAGGAATAGCTGATATTGAAGAAAGTTGAGGAGGAGTCCTCTCAGACTCCTTGAGATAACATTTCTTAAACCATTCTCTTCTTTTCTTTTCTTCTCTCTTCTTTTCAATTCCTGCAAGTGAATGATTGGGCAATAGAAAAATTCAGTGTCATTAGAGTGTAGTTGGTAAGTTCTTTTTGGATTTAATTGAATTGACTTAGTTTGAATTCACATTTATTTTGATGAAAAATTTCTAATGAACCCCTCTCGATGTTTTGAAAGTAAATCCCCGTATGAAAAATTGAAAATATGAACTCAGATTTTTTTTTTGTAATTGCATGATTTATGACAAGTTTGGGGTGAAGAAGTGCACACACTAGGGATTGTATCCCGGTCAAACCATTTGAGAAAAATGTCCTGGTGAGGAATTTGTACCTCCATCTTTGTTCTTAATTGAGTGAACCACTTTTAAGTCGCATTTTTCCCGGATTTGCTTGAATCTCTTCATGGTTTGCATTTTTATATGTTTGCATCAAATGATTTAGGAAATTTTACTTTGAAATAGCCACTTGGCCTAAAAGAACCAACCTTAATGCATGATCCTTAGTTAGCCACATTGTGCCTTCAATCCTACTGTGTCTTAATAACCTTAAGCTACGAGCCAAAAATCCGGAAAAACCATGTTAACCCAATCTTAGGATTTAGGAGAGAATGGATGCTTAGAAATGTAAGATTTGTTTAGAAACTAAGTTTGGGGTGGCTACAAAGTTTTATCATATTATTTTGGTTGAAAAAAATAAAAATAAAAAGGTTGAAGCCAAAGCTAAAAAGAAGAAAAATGTAAAAATGCCAAAAAAGGGCAAAGTGAAAAGGGTGTACAAAGGAAAAAGGTTGTAGCCACCAAAAGTAAGAAAAAGAAAAATAAAAGGAGAAATGAGAGTGAGGATCAAAAAGTGTAAATCAAAAATTTTCATGCAATCGTAAGTCTTAGGGACTTAGCCTTGTACCTTTACATATCCTACCTTAAGCCAGGCCACATTACAACCTTAAAAGACCTTTTGATAATGCATACATATTTTTTATGGGAACTTGTTGAGATGAAAATCAAATCCATGGAAGTTGAATTTGAAATGTGAAATTGAGTGAAAATTGCTAACCTACACAAATGAGTGAATGAGAAATACTAAATGCCCTTGTGAGGAAGGCAATTGTTTGAATTTGGTGATCTTCCTTTTGTGCGTATTTTGGATCCTTTGCTAGGATTAATAATATAAGCTGGGGACAAGCAAAGTTTAAGTTTGCGGTATTTTGATAAGCTGTTGGCTTATCTAGTTTTATAGTTAGAAAGTGCGTAGTTTAAAGGTCAAATGAGTGATTTAACCTCATTAATTACCCAAATTTAGCTTCTATTACCCTTAAGCAGTGTTTTGAGTCACTTAGGTAATTTTTTAGGATATTTTGATTAATTTTGAGTCAATAAAGCATTTTATTGCTACTTTTAATTTCAGGTTAAACGTGAAGCTCGAGAAAGCAAGCAAAACTTGAAGAAAACAAGCAAAAGGCTTATCAAGAATCGGAAACCTTTCAAGCTTTTCCCGCGAGCAAGTGCTCGCCTCACGATCCAGACAACAAGAACTCTGCAACTTCTCTGTCTCGCCCCACGAGACAGCTCTCGCTTTGTGAGAGTTCAAAATCCAGTGGAGCCAAAATCAAGTGCTCGCCCTGTAAGCGGGTGCATATTCAGTCTACTATATACAGCTTGCTTCAATGCGAATTAGGGATCCATTCCTTGTTATTCTTGGAGTTGTGTATCCCTTATTATTATTAAGTTTATTTCCAGTAACTTTATGCATTCAATTACTTTTGTATTGATTATGAACGTGATAAAGAGCTAATCCTCTTTTATGAGGGATCGATGAAGCCATTCATGATGGTATATTTTTCCAATGTGATGTTTATCTATTCCCTTATCTCAATTCTTGTTTCTTAATTCTGATTTGGTTGTGTTAATCAAAAGAGCTCGTGGTTAACTAGTCAAGCGTGATGAGTCCGACTAGAGATTCATGCTTTAGGACTTGAATTAGGAACACTGATTGAGTATTGATGGAGATATAATAGGAGATTGGTGCAATCATTATAGGGAACCGAATGCTTATTAAATCTAACTTGTGGTCATCGAATAGAGATATAGTTGATTTGCTTGACTAGGTGTTTTCTCTTGTGCTCGACCGAGACAATAGAATAATTTAGGGCTCCTGGTTGGCAATGAAATTGAACATAGGGATAGGAAATATTCAATTGGGGCTATGCTTAATTGGGTAGGTATATTCGTGACCTTAGATCTCCCAATCATAATCTATTTATTGTTAATTGTTTGCTTGTTTTTTTTATATTTGATAATTGAATTAGTTAGTGATTTTTATCTCAACAACTTTCATCATCATTGACTTGGTTAAACGATACTTATCTTCTTCTAATCTAGACAAATTGGCCACCCAATACTTGTGTTCGATACTCGGCATTTACTTGTCGTTTTATTTATTACTTGCTTCGATCTGGTACACTTGCCAGATCCCACCAGTCCCTCTCCGAATCTCAGGTTTGCTAAAAACGGACCCATATATACAATGAAGGAAGTGGCGGGATCCATTCTCCACCCCTATCATCGTGGAACTCTAACTCAAGGGTTCCCATTAGAGGGAGACCCACGGGTCCGGTCACCCATGGGTGATCCAAGTGTGGCATCACAATCAACTAGGTCTACTTTAGAAATAGATGGGGAGATAAGAAACTATTTATCATCATAAGTGGAAAGGGATGCATATCATATATACAATAATAGCATAAAGACATGCATCACAAAATATACGCATATAAATAACAATCATCCTCGAGACATGTTATCATCCTTTACCATTCGCGCTCATGCAACTGATCCTGTATGCTAACGCGACCACCACACAATCCTGTCACACATCCCTCATCTGATTAAGAATATTAGTCAGTCGTCTAAGCCCATGAGAATCAGTGTATACCCCAGTTTCCGATAGGGTGTCTATTCCTCGAATGAAACCAAGTCCCCATCCCCGGTGGAGAATAGTCGCACTGTTCGGCAAGGACTATGAGTAGCACGGTAGTCTTCCACAAAACCTCAATGTGAGGTCACTCACCCGTGACATCAAGTATCCATAATCGGATACTCTGACCTCATGTGTTCCACTCACACGACTGTGAACAACACCATGCATCTATATGAGTCTAACCGACTTGTATCGAGTAATTACCAAGTGTCTCAATCTTCCAAATTCAACTCAATCTCATATCTCAAGTCACATCACATATACTCACAATGAATAAAATATTATTTAAATAGGTTAGGTACAACTAAGTCTCATGTCATACGCTCCCCAACATGCATCTCTCCGAAATATCATATATCAATGCTTAGAAGCCAACTAAGCACATACCGGCAAATATCGCATATTATCACAGAGCATGTTATCAATATATAAATAATAATAAAATACTTTAATATCATAAATAAGTAAACCTAGCATGTTATCACAAACAACACATAACAAGCATCTCAACAAACAAAATCATACAACCTCAATAATCATAAAATCAACCTAAAGGCGATAAACCCACAATCTCCATATCATCATTGGTACGTACCACCAAGTAGTCGCCAATGTGATATTGACATTGTCAATTACTCGCCCACTAGTATGGTTTAGGTCGCCTTACGCCATTATTGTAAAATATACTACTTAGCCATTTCCGACAATAGGTGACTTCTTTTTCCCACCTGAGGAATATGTAGCTAGCACTTGGACAACGAAACTAACACTCCCACTACTCTCTAGATTCTGCCATGCACAGCCTAGGCACCTCCGGTGCTCCAAAAATTCACCTGAATACATAGATACGAAGCACACATCACAGGTAAACCTAATATGAAAACGGAACTTGAAACCAACAACCGGTTAAGGAGAAAACCTCAATACCGTCACTGATGGCTTGTCGGTATAAAAAGAGCTTAGGCATACCTTAGTCTTAGCAAGAAAAGAAGGATGTGGTTAAGAAGACGTAGTCGCCATGATCACAACGGCGTAATCGGAATCGCGATAGGATGAACGGTTAGATCGAACTCGGCACGGGAAGTTCACTCCTCTCTGACCTCTCTCTTCTCACCCTCTACTTCTTTCTTTCTTTTTTCGAAGATGGTAACTTAAGGTACCATCTCACTTAAGTTCTTATTTTTTTTTTCAAAAATCCGATGCTAACGCTAGAGCGTTGACCAAAGTGAACTGCCTCAAGTTGAAGGAAGCCGACATGTGTTCTGTCAAATTTTGACGCGTGTTCTGCCACTCAGCACTCCGGGCGCTAGAGCGTGGTAGCTTTACCAGAAAACCCTGATTCGTACGTTTTGTCACATTCTAAGCTCATTTGAAGTCAGATTGACCTCAAATTTGAAACATAGACTCCTCAACACCTAAGGAATAAGATCAAGTCCTCAAACATGCCAAATCTCTTCCTCAAACATAAATTTCGTAACCTGCATGGTTGAGCGTTCCAAGCTGGGTAGGAAACCCTAGTTTATGTTCTCGCTTGATTCGAAGCCGATCGTCTACATACTTTTCAAACAAATTTCCAAACACATAAACATGCATCTTAAACACATAAGCAAGATCTTAAAACATGGATGTTACATTACTACCCCCTTAAAAGAAATTCTGCCCTCGGAATTTACATTCCAGAGAAAAGATGTGGATAATGTTGTCGTATGTCCGCCTCACGTTCCGAAGTAGCATCTCCTGTAGTCTCATCCCAAATGACCTTGACGAAAGGAATCTGTCTACCCCGAAGCTCCTTATTCCTTCTATCTGCGATCCTAACAGGTAAAGCCCCATACTCTAGATTCTGTCGGAGTTGTGTAGACTCAGGCTCAAGTACATGTGAAGGATCGGGGTAATTCTTCCTCAACTGGGAGACGTGAATGACCTCATGAAGGTTAGAAAGGATAGGTGGTAAAGCAATATGGTAGGCTATTAGACCAACACGTCGAAGAATCTGGAAAGGTCCAATGAATTTGGGAGTAAGCTTTCTAGACTTGATAGCTCTACCAATTCCAGTCTTCGGAGTGACTCTAAAAAATGACCACCCTCCTGAAACTCTAACAGTCTCCTCCTCTTTTTACTGTAGCTCATCTTCCTATCCTCCGCTTCCTTCATCTTTTGCCTAATCTTTTTAACATGTTCTGTCGTCTGCTACACCATGTCAGGACCCAACACTTGGCTCTCACCACTCTCATACCAACACATTGGGGTCCTACGATTTCTGCAATGAAAAGCCTCATACGGTGCCATCCTGATACTGGTGTGGAAACTGTTATTAAAGGTGAACTCAATCAAAGTCAAGAACTCATCCCAACTGCCAATGTGCTCCAACACACAGGCTCTCAAGAGATCCTCCAATGATTAAATATTCCTCTCTGAATGTCCATCGGTCTGGAGATGATAAGTGGAACTCATCCTCAACTTCGTCCCCAAAGCAATGTGCAACTGTCTCCAAAATGTAGACATGAAATCCTAGATTCACGTCTAGATTTTTGAGACACTTGCACACTTCTTTGGGGACGAAGTTGAGGATGACTTCCACTTATCATCTCCAGACCGATGGACATTCAGAGAGGAATATTCAATCATTGGAGGATCTCTTGAGAGCCTGTGTGTTGGAGCAAATTGGCAGTTGGGATAAGCATGCTTCGTCAACCTATTGATGATAACCCAAATCGCATCATGCTTCTTAGGAGTTCGTGGTAATCCAACCACAAAGTCCATATCTATAATATCCCACTTCCACTCTGGGATATCCAATGACTGCAACAAACCAGCAGGCTTCAGATGCTCTATCTTAGCATTCTGACACACCAGGCAAGATAAAACATATTCTACTACCTCTTTCTTCATTCTCGGCCACCAAAACATCTTCTTCAGTTCCTGATACATCTTTGTGGCTCCGGGGTGAAAACTCAACTTACTCCTATGTGCCTCCTCTAAGATCATCTTCCTAAGCTCTAAGTCCTATGGCACACATATCTGGTCTCTAAACCTCAACACACCATCTATACCTTTACTGAACTCTGAATCCTTACCCTCATCTATGCCTCTACTCACCTCTTGCAGATACTAATCCCAAACCTGTTTATACTTAAGCTCTTTGAGAAACTCACTGCTGATGGTGATCATACCTAAGCATATCCTATCCTCAACCAACTCCATACCGAGGTTCAGATCTCTGAATTGTTCGATGAACCCGATCTCCTTAACCATCATTGTGGACACGTGAAAAGATTTCCTACTTAAAGCATCCGCTATAACATTTGACTTCCCAGGACGGTACTGCAACTCAAACTCATAATCCTTGATAAACTCCATCCATCTTCGTTGTCTCATATTCAGCTCCTTCTGATCGAACAGATACTTCAAACTCTTATGATCACTGTAAACATTAAACTTAGCTCCATACAAATAGTGTCGTAATATCTTCAATGACAACACTATAGCCACTAACTCCAAGGCATGGGTCGGATAGTTCCTCTCATGAATTCTCAACTGTCGGGAAGGATAAGCCACAACTCTTCCCACTTGCATTAGCACACAACCCAAATCTTGGTATAACGCATCACAATATACTTCAAATTGTCCTAAATGATCTGGTAAAGTCAGCATTGGTGATGTGGTCAACCTATTCTTCAACTCCTAAAAACTCTTCTCACACTCATCTGTCCAAACAAAAGTTGTACCCTTCCTCGTCAACTACGTCATAGGCAACGTAATCTTCGAGAAACCCTCTATAAAGCTCCTATAGTATCCGGCTAATTCTAGAAAGCTCCTCACTTTACTCACTGACCTAGGTCTCAACCACATAAGCACTGCCTCAACTTTAGCTGGATCTATTGATATCCCTTCCTTATTGATCACATGTCCTAAGATTTGAAATTCATTCATCCAAAACTCACACTTGGAAAGCTTAGCATATAACTGCCGGTCTTTCAACACCTACAACACTATCCTCAGATATTCCTCATGCTCTTCCCGTGAACGAGAATAGATAAGGATATCATCTATAAACACAACCACAAACATGTCCAGGAACGGTCTAAAGATCCTATTCATATAATCCATAAACACTGCTGGAGCACTAGTCACACCAAAAGGCATAACTAAGTGCTCGTAGTCTTCGTACCTCATCTGAAAAGCTGTCTTGGGTACATCCTCCTTCTTCACTCTAATCTGATGGTACCCAGACCTCAGATTGATCTTCAAAAACACTAAAGCTCCCTTCAGCTGATCCATCAGATCATCTATCCTAGGCAACGAATACTTATTCTTTATCATCACCTTGTTCAACTTCCTGTAATCCGTACACAGCCTAGTACTCCCCATCCTTCTTCCTTACAAACAACACATGTGCTCCCACGACGAAACACTCGGCCCGATAAACTCTTTCTTCAGCATGTCATGCCACTGCTTAGTCAACTCAGCCAATTCAACGAGTGACATCCGATACGGTGCTATCGAGATAGGTCATATCCTTGGTACGAGATCGATAGCGAACTCCACTTCCATCTCTGGTAGCAAACGAGGAACATCGGGAGGGAAAACCTCAGGAAATTATCTCACTATAGGCATATAATCTATACTTGGAGTCTCCTTAGCTTCCACCGAGAAAAGCATCACGTACTGTCGAGAATCATCATTCCCCATAGATACTTCTTCATTGGCAAATACTACGCCAGAAGGCTTAAGAAATGACAGGGTCTTTCTTAAACTATCCAACACTATATGGTTAGCCGAAAGTCAATCCATGCCAAGGACCACATCTATCTGCTGCATCGATAAGAAAACAAGGTCTACAAGGAATGTCCTATTCTCAACAACTATAGGACACTACAAACAGACAAACATGGTGGTCAAAGAATCACTGGTAGAGGTAGACATAGTAAGAATATAGGGTAACTGAGATACAACTAAATGATCCACACACACAAGCGAGATAAATGAATGTTTAGCACCTGAGTCAAATAACATTGACGAGAGTCTACCTGATATCAAACGCATATCTTTCAAAACATCCGCATATTGAGAGGATTAAGCTACCCTAACGGTAAACACTCTCCTAGTGGCCTTATGTCTAGCCACCGGCTGTCCTATTACTGGAACTCATCTCCCAGTAACACCTCTACCTGCTCTGGCTCCTCTACCAGCAGCTACTGGTTACTTCATAACACCCTTCCTACAATCACAATCCACGTGGCCTGGCATACCACAAACAAAGCA
Organism: Sophora flavescens; assembly: GCA_030762895.1. Taxonomy (NCBI): domain Eukaryota; kingdom Viridiplantae; phylum Streptophyta; class Magnoliopsida; order Fabales; family Fabaceae; genus Sophora; species Sophora flavescens. The sequence continues at coordinate 185,455,933 of CM061063.1, read as the reverse complement.
ACTAAGTCTCTCCCTACAATCCCACTGGTAATGTGGTCCCCCACATATGTAACAAACTAGGCCTCGCTGCCGCTGGCCCGCTCCACCAACTGGTGTTGTAGAAACTGTAATGGTGCATATGTCTGAACCGTCTGCACTGTATGGTATAAGGTCTCCGCCTCCATTGAGAACCACCACCTCTCCTATGAGTATCCGATCTGATAGGACATTTGAGAGCATTGCACCTCTCCACCAACTCTGGAAAACTTTGAGTGTCCAACAACACCACTGCTCTCTGTAACTCATGTCGTAAACCCTCCTCGAACCATCTTCAAACCCAATCCTCATCCTGCAATCTCTTGTAAAACTTTTAAAACTGCAACAGAGACTCAAACCGTGCTGCGTAATCCCCGATGGACATACCACCCAGTCAGAGGCTCATGAATTCCCTCTCCTTCTTGCGTCGAACCAGACGCGGAAAGTACTACTCCTGGAAGCACTCTCAGAACAACTCCCAGCTGATAATCCTAGCCTCGGCCTCTAACAATCTCCTCTTGCCTCTCCAATATGCCTCAGGTCCACCAGTCAAGACAAAGGCGGCATAAGTCACCTTCCTATCCTCTCTGTAGTGCATGGTGTCAAATATCTTCTCCAGCTCCTGTATCCACCACTTTGCCCTCTCACGATCATAATCTCCTCTGAACTGTAGTGGCTTCCCTTTCAAGAAGGTAGCCATCCCTGCATCCTCAGCCTCGACAGCTCTCCTTTGGTTCTGCTGCTCCTGCTGCTCTCTAATCATCTACAGTATCTGAGCGTTCTGATGTGTTTGATGTAGCATAGCTGTAGCAAACTCGTGGATGGTCTGGAGAGTCTCTCCTGACTCACCTCCACCACCTATACCTCCCGTATGTGAGGTCTCTCCGTTGCAATCTCCGATAACTCTATCTGTGGCTCTACCGCCACCGCGTCCACCTCGTCCTCTACCTCGAGCCATGATCATGTAAAAGAAATCATTAGCTCACATTTATATGAAATATAATACTACATAAATCAGGTACATAAATACTATATTCCATACAAATGTAAACTATCCCGTCCGGACTAACTACCCAACTTCTAAACATAGTCGTTATCCGATGTGGATTCAACTAAAATGGCCAGTACACCCTAACCTCACAGTCTAAACAGAATCAAACTGCTCCAAATGAGACAACCCCGATTTCCCATTAAAGAAAACCTAATTAATTAAACCTTAAACATGATGTATCTTTAAGCGTTCGCAAAGAAAACCATAAATATTAAAAACTTTATACAGAAAGAACATAAACATAATAGCACCCAGATATATACATACATACAAGAACTATCAAACATAAAATGTAAGCTATCGAGGATACCCCATCTGTAGGGTCCCGATAGTACAGACTGTCGTATAAAGAAAATACATAAAATATCTAAAGAAAAGATGGCCTCACTATCTCTCCACACACCCCGCCCTCTCTCAAAAGTACATAAAAAATGGGCTCACACTCACAACCTATGTACAACGCACGCACTGGCCTCCACCACTCTAGCGTGGACGACTAGAACTACCCTGACTCTCCTTGCGTGTATGTTGGTACACCTGCTGTCGTGGTCTCGGTGTTAATGCTGATGCTATTGCCTCGCTGCTACCAGATATACTCCAGTGACGAGGACGCTGGAACCTTCATCGGTAATGAGCATTGTGACAAACATGATCCCGGGGAATCACTGTAGCAGGAACCACCATCTTTGAGCCCAGAGCTGGCCAAGGATACGGCTGTGAAATGGGTGGAGGATACCAGAACACTAGAAAGAGAAGGGTTTGTCCAAGGAGGAACGTTCCGACAAACCTGAAGTGAGGTCCCTCTCTGAATCTCATGTATGCAGAAAATGGACCCGTATATACAGCGAAGGAAGTGACAGGATCCACTCTCCACTCTCCATCATCGTGGAACTCTAACTCAAGGGTTCCCATTAGAGGGAGCCCCACCGGTCCGATCATCCATGGGTGATCCAAGTGTGGCATCACAATCAACTAGGTCAGCTTCAAAAACTAAGAATAAGCATACACAAAAAGAGATGGGGAGACAAGAAACTAGCTATCATCATAAGTGGAAAAGGATGCATAGCATATATAGAATAATAGCACAAAGACATGCATCACAGAATATACGAATATAAATAACAACCATCCTCGAGACATGTTATCATCCTCCACCCTTCGCACTCATGCAACTGATCCTGTATGCTGACGCGGCCACCACACAATCCTGTCAAACATGCCTCGTCTGATTAGGGATATTAGTCAGTCGTCCAAGCCAACGAACATCGGTTCACACCCATTTTTTTGATAGGTTGTCCATTCCTCAAATGAAACCAAGTCCCCATCCTCGGTGGAGAATAGTCACTCTGCTTGGCAAGGACTACGAGAGTATTACGGTAGTCTTCCTCAAAATCTCAGTGCGAGGGCACTCACCAATGACATCCGGTATCTGTAACCAGATAATCTGACCTCGTGTGTTTCACTCACACGACTGTGAACAACACCATGCATCTATATGAGTCTCACCGACTCGTATAGGATAATTACCTAGTGCCTCAACCTTCCATCCCCAGCTCAATCTCATATCTCAAGTCACATCACATAAACTCATTATGAATAAAATATAATTTAAATAGGTTAGGCACAACTAAGTCTTATGTCATACGCTCCCCAACATCCATCTCTCCGAAACATCATACATCAATGCCTAGAAGCCAACTAAGAAAATACCGGCAAATATCGCACATTATCACAGAGCATATTATCAATAATAATAAAATAATAATAAAATATTTAAATATTATAAATAAGCACACCAACCATGTTATCACAAACAATACACAACAAGCAACTCAACGGGAAAAACCATTCAACCTCAATAATCATAAAATCAACATAACGGTGATAAACCCACAAACTCCATATCATCATTGGTACCACCAAGTAGTCGCCAATGTGATATTAACATTGTCAATTACTGGACCATTAGTAGTGTTTAGGTCGCCGTACGCCATTATCATAAAATATATTGTTTAGCCATTTCTGATGATATGTGGCTTCTTTCTCCCACCTGAGGTATATGTAGGTAGCACCGGGACAATGAAAAGAACACCTCCAGTGCTCCAAAATTTACTAGAATACCTAGATACAAAGCACACGTCATAGGTAACCCTAATCCAAAAATCGAACTTGAAATCGACAACCGAGTAAGGAGAAAACCTCAATACCGCCACCAACGCCATGTCAGCATAAAAAGAGCATAGGCTTACCTTAGCCTTAGTAAGAAAAGAAGGATATGGTTAAGAAGATGTCGTTTCTGATACCCTTTACCCCGCATGGAGTTAAAAAGGCATAACACGAAATAAAATAAAATAATTTAAATAAGATAAACACATGCATATTATACCGTAATAATAAAACCAAGGTAGAAGATTTCACATTGTAACTAAACATCTCAACACGGAAATAAAACAAGTAATAACATAACATAACTAAAACACATAATACAACCCTTATGTCACATTACAGAACTGATATAACCAAAATTCGAAAACACATCGGATAACAACGAAAACTAAAGAAATCCTAAATAAGAGTAGCGGCTCCTCAGAGTCACTCCTCAACAGGTTTCTCACCGTCCTCTACATAAAAATAAGGTACAAGCAAAGCAAACAACAGAAACGGGGAGTAAGAAACATGTACAAAACACAACAACAAGGAAGTAGATAGTGTGACACCCTCTACCCCGTATGAATTTATAAAGCAATAACATAGAAGATAATAATTTTAATAAGGTAAACACATGCATATTATTCATGATAAAATGAAACCAACGGGTAAAGGATACCACTTTGTAAACAAAACATCATAACGCGGAAATATAAACAATTTTTTAAAAAGAAACATAACCATAAAAACAAACCCAACCCCGACGTCACACTACAGAGCTGGTATAACCAAAATCCAATAAAACAACTCGGATAAACAAACTAAAATTGGAAACAAATCCTAAACTAAGAGTAGTGGCTCCTCGGAGTCACTCTTCAACTGGCTGCTCACTGTCCTCTGCATAAAAGTTACATGCCAACAAAGAAACAAAAGAACGGGGAGTAAGAACCATATATATAAACATAACGGCAACAACATGGTTGGCAAGATGATCATACAACAAATAGCAACTATAACATGGCACATCATACCAAATATGACAAAGCATATCACATACATCAATTATATAATGCAATGTGACTCACTACTCCAAATGCATGTGGATCCATCTATACAGGGAATACAACTTTGGAGTTACATATCCACATTGGCCATTAAGAGCCAATGACGATAGTCCACCAAAACATGGGTGAACCCCTAGGATAGTCGATGCACCTTACTCTTGGATGCACCCCCGCGGGTGTACACGATTCCCTAACTCTAGGATGAATCGCCGCGGAATGTCAGATCGCCTTACTCTCGGGTGACCTCCCCATGCATACAAACAAACAATCAACCATTTGATCACCACCTCCATCAACGCCATTTATTATGGTTTAACGCTTTTGCCCAATGGGCATCAAGGTTTAACATTATCCTTAATCTTTAATCATTTTGTTTTTAACTAACACTGTGGCCAACAAGCACTAGAGCTCAACACCTTGACCATTAAGCATCAAGGTCCCCTTGGCCAATAAGCACCAAGGTATAACATCATTTAACACTGGCCAATAAGCACCATAGCTCATCACCTTAACCAATAAGCATCAAGGCCCCTTTGGCCATTAAGCACCAAGGTACAACAACATGCGGTAAACATCGTTACCGACTTAATCATCTTTATGTTTGTGTTTAATCACACTTACTAAGTCTTCATTGAATTATCTAACTTGTCCTTACTTCGTTTAGTGTCATATTTTATCATTGGGAACAATTAGGTGAAACACCCTTGTTCTGTCTTCAGTGTTCTGTTCTGAAAAAGGGAGCATGGTCGTGCTTCCGCCAACACGGGCGTGCTGACTATTGAACACGGCCATGCTCGCTGGAGCATGATTGTGCTGTTTCTGGGCAGAAGGGTTGAAGAACCCTTTGCTAGGCTCCCTAGGGCATTCAAAGATCAATCCTATTGTTTTCACTAACCATCAACATCAGTTTCATTATTATTAATTAATCTACATGTCTTGTACTTATTGGGGAATTAAACCTTTAATTCCTATTTATTATTAATCTCCCTAAAACACTCACAATTATGCTTAGGGTCTTACTATACCAATAAGCATTCGTCTTGCCTCTCATTACTATGATTCGAGTCTTATGATCATTGGGAAATTTATCCCTTAATTCTTATAACATCATTATCAACATTCCTTAATATTTTATTAACATTGGTATCAACCACAACAACAACCAAGCATGATCATCATCAACCAAACATGGCATTATCAAACTCAATACACAAATAGGCATGCTAACATAAATTGAACACATATTGTCAGGGGAAGACAACAACATACGATAGCAATTAGGAAACATTCATCAATCAAGCATTTAGCATACAACAGGGTCATGGGTTAACCCTCATCTTACGCTACCCCGAAGTCTACATGTTCATACTAGCCCTTCTCCCCATACCTGGTATGAAGATTCCCATAAAGACGACACAAGCAAACTAAACACGTTCCCTCGAGCGGCTCGACGAGTCCCCTAAGCCTTGGTCATCACATAAGAAGAACCAATTAATCTCAATCCAAGGAAACAAGGAAAAGAGATTAAAAGAGGGATAAACCGTTACTTGTTAATGGCACTAACGTGTGACTTCTCTCCCAAACAGACCTAAGAACACTATGAATTTCAAAGGGTTCAAAGGAATGGAAAGGGGAGAGGTTTCTGTCATACTAGGATTGCCCAAAGTGCCAATTTGAGGGTTAACACTCGTAACCCTTGCTGACTGATCTGTTTCTATAGCCTCAGACCCAAGCACGACCGTGATCCCAACTAAGCACGACCATGCTTAACTCAAGCATGGGGTCCTGCTCGTTAAGCACGGTCAGGCAAAAACACCGTTATACGAGCACATTTTTACACGACGTGCTCCCATTAAGCACAGCCATGCTCATGGCTCCAGTAGTCATTGAACATGCCTGACAAGCACAGGTGTACTGGACATTAGCACGGTCGTGCCCATGTAACAATGGGATTTCAAGCATCAATATCCCACTTATCCCCTTTTTAACATTTTCTACGTATATTCCTAACAACTAACCACCGAACAAGCATACAAAGCAAACATATAAAGGCTTTTAAAGGCTTATGCAAAAAACGGGGTGTTACAGTAAGCAAGATGAACATCCATCATATAAACATTCTGTAACACCCCGTTTTTCGTGTTAATCCTTTAAGTGCTTATGTTTGTGATATATATGTAAGTTTGACCTTATGACTATTGTAAGGGGCTAAGTGGGACTTTTCAAGTGACAAATCCCTTCCTGATGCATGAGCACGGTCGTGCTCATGTATCAGCACGCCCGTGCTCAAGGCGCGTGCCTTGTGCGTGACACCCGGGGCCGATGAGGGCGGGGAGTGGTCGCCGGTGTAAGAAGGCAAAGACAAGGAGCTGCTCCTGGCAGGCTTCTAGCCAGAGGGATACATGAATGAACCGATTACACACCAGAATGATAGGGATCTTGAGACTGTGTAGGTATGGGACTATATAGTGGAGGATGACTTATATGAATTGATTGGTACTACCTATACCAACAAGATGCGTCTTCTTTTTGGGAGCCAGTCAATTAAGATCCCCATAGTAAAGCTTGCTTGACTTGGAGCAATTCCGAGATGGGTGACCTCCTAGGAAGTTTTCCCAGGAAGCATGTGAGTGAGAACAAAACATGCTGAAAATGTTGGAACCCAAGTGGTTTTGGATATAATAATCTCTAAGTTTTGATGTAACAAAGGATAAAATTTGCTTGGCAAAGTGTTAGTTGAGATCTAACATGCGCTTTCAATTATGCACAAATATTTACATATAAGAAACAAGGGATAAGATATAATTTGAAAAATACGCGTCCACCACTGTAGACGAGCTGATCAAATACTTTGGTAAAGTTACTTAGTTATTTCATTAAGTAGACTGGTTTTCTTGAGTAGACAAGGCTCTAAATATTTGCTAGATGAATTCCTAAATAACTTGTTAGGTACTGCAAGTCCAAAGACTTGATAATAAGCGCGTCCATCTTGCCACGTAAGCAGACGGAAAGTAATTAGTTGAAGTAAATGAACTGAAACATAAAGTAATCTGGTAGACGAGCTCTAACCACCACGTCACTAGACAGAGATCTTTTTAACTCATTAAAGAATAGCAAGTCTGAAGACTTGATAGACAAGAGGATATGCCACATCATCATATGAGCTAAGTAAAATATAGAATGACTTAAGACTCTCATATAACTGAGTAGATGGAGTTTCTTTTTATATGAGCTCCATCCTTGTAATGAATTAAATGCAATCCGAAGCTCTTGAATTTATTTCTAATGATTGATATTTATTTCATTAGAATATTTGTTCTTCACATTTATTTTATCTGCTTTAAATGTTTCACCTTGTTGTAAAAGAAACATAGTACAATCAAGAAATACAAAAACCAAAATCATACAATAAGATACTGCAAACGGTCTGTACAATGACAACTTTATGACTGAAAAAGCTGGATTATACACAAAAGAGGAACAACAAGTGCTCAAGCTGCAATACTCAGGAGTGAACCTCCAAATTCATGCTACCTCGATAACCAAGAGTACTATTCAGCATTGCTACAATCAAGCTATCAGTCACAATGGATATCATGCATTAAATGCTATCTCTAAACGAGATTATTCAAAGTAACTGTTGAAGAAATACAAGTGAATAAGAAGGTCACTATAAATTGAAGACCTCAGATACTGAAGAATAACTTTTTCCTGCACAATCTTGCTAGCTGAACTTTTGCCAAGGCAACAGATTCTACCATCAAATATTGAAGAAGTTCTTGGTAAACTAGTTGATGAAGGGGTTGGCAAGTTAGTAGATGCGAAGGTTGAAAAGATAGCTGAAAAGATCAAGGAAGATGTTCATCAGCAAGTTCAAACTTCAATGGCTCCAACCTTAGAGGTTGTGAATAAAATTCTTGAATTCCACATGGACTTCAAGAAAAGTCAAACTCAGAACCCTCCTCCTCCACCACCTCCTTCTGCTTAGCCTTTATTAATTTATTTTTTTGCTTCTTTCTTTTGTACTGACAATGATGGTCCTCTCCTTTTTACCTTTTTGGCTGATGACAAAAATGGGAGAAAGGAAAAGAAAGAGAATTATATATATAAAGTCAGTTGTTGAAAAGCTTTTATGTGTTTGCATGTGCATATTCTTTTCTACCTGCTAAACTACTCTGATACTTATGTTTGCTTATTTGCTTTGATATATGTTGCTCTGATACTTATGTTTATTTATTCCCTTATATAGATTCTAAGAATGATAAGCTGTTGCACCTGTCTGTTAGCTTATAAGTCTGCTTAAGTATTTGAATGCTTTGTCTTAGGGTGAGCCCTGCAAGCTCTCTTAGACTATGCTTTTCAAATTTATTTAGTTTTGTCATCATCAAAAATGGGGAGATTGTTGGAACCAAAGTGGTTTTGGATATAATAATCTCTAAGTTTTGAAGCTAACAAAAGGATTAAATTTGCTTGGAAAAGTGTTAGTTGAGTTCTAACACGTGCTTTCAGTTATGCAGGAATATTTACATATAAAAAACAAGGGATAAGATATAATTTGAAAAATACGCATCCACCCCTGTAGACGAGCTGATCAAATACTTTGGTAAAGTTGCTTAGTTATTTAATTAAGTACACTGGTTTTTTTGAGTAGACGAGGCTCTAAATATTTGCTAGATGATTATCTAAATAACTTGTTAGGTACTGCAAGTCCAAAGACTTGATAATAAGCGCGTCCATCTTGCCACGTTTGCAGTCGGAAAGTAATTAGTTGAAGTAAATAAACTGAAACATAAAATAATCTGGTAGACGAGCTCTAACCACCACGTCACTAGACGGAGATCTTTTTAACTCATTAAAGAATAGCAAGTCCGAAGATTTGGTAGACTAGAGGCTGTGCCACATCATCAGATGGGCTAAGTATAGAACAAACTTAAGAATCTCATATAACTGAGTATATGAAGTTTCTTTTTAGATGATCTCCATCCTTATAGTGAATTAAATGCAATCTGAAACTCTTGAATTTATTTCTAATGATTGATATTTATTTCATTAGAATATTTGTTTTGCACATTTTTTTTATCTGCTTTAAATGTTTCACCTTGTTGTAAAAGAAACATAGTACAATCAAGAAATACAAAAAGTAAAATCGTACAATAAGATACTGGAAAACGATCTGTACGATGACAACTTTATGACTGAAAAAGCTGGATTATACACAAAAGAGGAACAACAAGTACTCAAGCTACAATACTCAGAGGAGTGAACCTCCAAATCATGCTACCTCGATAACCAAGAGTACTATTCAACATTGCTACAATCAAGCTATCAGTCACAGCTGATATTATGCATTAAATGCTATCTCTAAATGGGATTATTCAAAGTAACCATTGAAGAAATACAAGTGAAGAAGAAGGTCACTATAAATTGAAGACCTCAGACACTGAAGAATAATGTTTTCCTGCACAATCTTGCTAGCTGAACTTTTGCCATTTGATAATCATTCATTCCATTATTCTTTCAAGAGCAAGAGTTTGTATTCTTTAGTTTGAATATTGTTGTAATATTCAACTGAACTTAAACTGTCATATTCTCACACATAGTGAGTTAAGAAGATCAAACATTAAATCTCTTTGTTAGAGTTAGAGTTTGAAGAGGCTTGGTAAGAAAGGAATACTTGTAGCCTAGAGTGGTGTTGAATACTTGGTTGTAATTTATTTGGAGAAATAGTGGATAAATCCTTCAAGTCCAAGGGACTGGACATAGCTCTTGGTTGGAAGAGTGTGAACCCGGATAAAATCTCTTGCGTGAATCTTCTATCCCTAAACTCTTCGGTTTTATTTGCTTATACTAACTGTGGGGTTTTGATATTACTTTTGTTAAAGTCTTTTAAAAAGGATCTTTGTCTTTGTGTGTACTTATGTTTCAAATCTCTTTGAGTGCAAAAATTGTTTTAAAGGTTGTTTTCAAAAATTATTAATAAACACAATTCAAAACCCCTTCTTGTGTTTGCATGTGTCAACTTCATAAAAGACCCGTGTTGGTTTGTGAGACCCGCGTCCGACGAGGGCGAGGAGTGGTCGTCGGTGCAAGAAAGTACGGACAAGAAGTGGCTCCTGGCAGGCTTCTAGGCGGAGGGACACATGAATAACATGATTACACACCGAAATGTGTGGGATACTGAGACTGTGCAGGTATGGGACTATACAGTAGAGGATGTCTTATATGAATTGATTGGTACTACTTATACCAACAAGATTCATCTTCTTGTCGGGAGCCCATCACTTAAGTTATCCACAGTTTAGCATGCTTGACTTGTAGCAATTCTGGGCTGGGTGACCTCCTGGGAAGTTTTCCCTTGAAGCATGTGAGTGAGGACAAAGCATGCTGAAAAGACCCGTGTTGGTTTATGGGAATAGTCGTCAATCCATAGAGCATCCAATGATGTTACATTGTGGCTGTCTGAGTCACAAGCACGTCGGTGCTCAAGGGGAGCACAACCGAGCTCAAGGGAAAACACGCTCGTTGATGCTAAAGTTGTCGGCTCGTGCTTAAGTGAGCACGACCCCGTGCTCATGTTACCCACGACCGTGCTAGTGAAAGCACGACCGTGCTCGGGACTGGAGTTATAAATAGATAGCAGTTTGCGAGGGTTTTGAGTGAAAACCCTGAAATTGAGACTTTAGGCATTCCTAGTGTGATAGAAACCTCTTCCCTTTCCCCTCCCTTGAACTCTTTGAAGTTCTTGGTGTTCTTGAGTCCGTTTGGGAGAGAAGTCATGTGCGCTAGTGCCATTAAGGTAATGTGTTCGTCCCTCTATTGATCTATTATTCATTGATGCTTGGATTTGGGATTAATTGGTTAATATTTCATGTATGGGCAAGGCTTGGGAAGCTCGTCAAGCCGCTCGAGGGAACGTGTCTAGCTTACTCTGTTATGCATGTGGATCCAATCTTCCTCAGGAAGTGAACTTCGGAGTTACATATCCACAAGCACCAACGCCGGCGGTTGTTGCCTTAAAAACAATTGTCTTTAAGCTTCTGAAAGTATACACAAATGCCTCAAGTAATATAGAAACTAAGTTCAGATATCCTTCCCACAGGGACAATAATGATGCTGCAAATTCCAAATCAGATTATATGTTCCAAGAGTTACAAATGGTAACCAAAAATAGTGGTGTGTGTGCAAAATAAAGTAAATGAAGCTTTGGAATAAAAACTAAAAAATAAGCAAGCAAACAGAAAAGAGAGTATGTTGTCAAATATGGAGAAAAATAGCTCTAGGTATGCTGCAGCATAAATCCTACTTAGCTTATACTATGCTCTGACTATGCTCTAGCATCTAACTCCTGGAAATAAAAGTATGTTTTCCAACACTTAGGGGTTAGGTTTATTAACTGTGTTCTATTCCTAGATTCATATTAATTACACCACCCTCTTTATAAGCATGTTCCAACTAGTTTAGAGGCTTGAATAACTATTCCTAGCCTATCCAACATCATTTAAGTTTGCAATTAATGATTTAACCTCTATCCTTTATCAATTTCCACTTACTTAATTTTTCCAAACCAAGGAAGCTAAACATCTAATTAAGTTGATCACTCTTAATTAAATAATAGTAAGCACATAATAAAAGAAGATGAAGAACAAAGTCATTGCATAACTCGACTAAGCATTCATTACATTTGCATACCTAAAGCTTAAAAGTTTTTAGCTCATAATAAACTTACAAGAAACAAAATATAAAAATGAAAAGGAAGTCATTACAATGGATTAAAAAGTAAAACATAGTAGCTAGATGAAGAAGACGAACAACACATGCAGCCACCGGGAAAGGACAGAGTAATTGTGTAATAAGATCAGAGTGTGTCCTATTAGGGTTTTCCTAAATTCTTATATAGTGCCCTATTATCTTTCATTCCATTTTGGGCCAGTAACAAAAGTAATAATACAATAACCCTGGCCCAATTCCTTAAAGGTGGGAAAATCATATCCCTAGGTTCGCGTGATTCCTTAAAAGTGGCAGTGCCAGCGCCTTTGAGGAGAGAGGAAAGGTGTCCTTGCCATATTTGTCCTTTAGTGTAGGGCCACTGGGAAACAATCCCCGCTGCAGCAACCTGTAGTTTATTCACCCATGCTTCATCCATGCTCCATCAAGTTCACTGCATAAGCAGACACAAATTTTGAGACAATGATGGAGCATTCAAGAGCAAAATGTTGATATTAACAATGCTTCACACAAATATTTACAAAACAGCATTTCCTACCAAAATCTAGATGCAAAACCTCAAATATAGCAACAATTAATAGAGAAAAGGAGCTAAATGACTCTCCATAAAAAGAGTTATCACACCCCCAAACTTAAACCATTGCTTGTCCTCAAGTAACGCAAACAAAAAGACTCAACTCAATGAATGGCATACATGGCTCACCCAGATTTTTTATTTTTTCCAGAGCTCAGAATTCCACTCGTACCTTCCAATCAAAACACACTTTCTATTATGCTCATACCAATAACTGCTACAACACTGGTTTCTAACATAATAACATATGTTGCAGCACTATCTCTCGGAACAGTTGGTTCTGCTTCTCACCCTATCAACAGAATTTCACTCTCACCACAAACATACATCTCTGATCTAAATTTGATAAGATTCTACCACAATTAAAACATCACAGGATTACACACAGCAAGAGGTCTTTAAGGGTTGCAACTGGGCTTAGGACAGGTGGGGTTAAGATATTTGGGTAAGTAGCTAATCCATAGGTAGAGCAAAAAGATGCTTTTCTATCTAGCTTAACTTCCCGAATGCTCCCACAATCTTCAATGTTTTGCTTTCATGCACATTCCTTTCCATCACTAAGTCCACAGCTTATTATTATTATTTTTATAACAGAGAACAAGCTTCAATTGTTCTTTGCTCTTAATTGTCAAGCTTTTCACTGTTCTCTATTCAGATTTTTCAATTATCATTTTTTAAATGTGAAGGAATGGCAGCTTCACTGTCTACACTTGTGAGTTCCCTCATATCTATGTTGTCTTTCCTTCTACTTCTTTTTTTTATTATTATTTATCGCCTTGCTGCAGCCTGCACAACTATTGCAGCACTGCACCCCCAAACATAAAGATGATGCTTGTCCTCAAGCTCCTCCCCCAAACTTATGTCAGAGCTAGCTATAAAAACATCTTTAGGGTCTACTTGTTCCGATATTCTTTGCTTTTCCAGTTAGGAGCTTCTAATGTGCTAGTTATTTCAATAAAGGGCTAAAGCTCAAAAGGGCACACTAGGGACAGATTCAGTTACAGGGATGGCTATTTAGGCACTAGCTAAAATAAAAAACAGGACAAGAAAATTTGCCTCAAGCATCAATTATGTGCAACCAGGTGTGACTAGATCAGGCAGAATCAAAACAAATTTTATAGAAAGTGCATGAGTGTGACATATATGTGCATTGTACATCGGTCACTCAGGCTCACATTTGTGTGTTCATGCGGCAGCACATGTATCCTCTATCTTAATTAGTGGTGTGCAATGTTAGTGCTCACATTCAAGTTAGTGCATTATGTTATTCAGCAAGAGGTTAATTCCAAGCTTTTAGATTCAAACACAGTAAAAGCGGCTAGAGGCCATTTCCATTTAATCATTAATCACATGGAATCAAGGGGTGGGCTCATGCATGGCCATTCAAGAAACATAAATTTAAAAACAACTATGGCCCTAATGGCCCTACCACAGATCAGATAGAAAAGATCCTAGTGACCACTAATTGAAGATAGTTAAAAAGAACATAAAGCTGGGAATGGGGTGGAAAGTTCAGTATGCATCCTGTTATGGAATGCTGCAGCAAGCTGCAACATCCTCCGTGGCTCTGTTTCAAGCCTAAAGTGCTCTGATGCACGAACACCTCCATTTTTGGTGGAAGGCACCTTTCCTGGTGTTGCTCCTGTGACTTGCACATCCTCTTCATCTTCATTCTCGTCCTCCTCTTCAAGCTCTTCTTCCGCTTCTTCTTCTGCCTCTGCTATTTCTTTTGCCTCTTTTTCCTCTGTTGCTTCTTCAATATCAACTTCTTTTATTGCAGCAGCCTTTACCTCCTCTTTCTTATGTGCAGTTGCAACCTTCTCTTTTTTTTATCACAGATGCGCCCTTTGTCACAGCAAGCTTTACTCTTTTGGAGAGAGGGATAGTGTCCTCCTCCTCTCCCTCTGCTGCTGCAGCATATGCTGCAGTGATCTTCATCACTGGACTTCCCTTATCAGCAACTGTCTTGGTGCTTTTTGTTGCTTTTGAAACTGGAGGGTGAGTCTCTGTTGCAACAGGAGTAGAGGAGGGCACTTTTTCAGTGGCTGCAGCATGAGGCCTTTTGGTGCTGCCATGATCCTGCTGGGAGGCTAGAAAGGCAAACTTCTTCTTTTTGGGCTCAAAGGCCACCTTTTCTTTTGGCTGCTTGGATGGAGCAGTACCCATCTAGTCTTCCTCAGAGGCAAAGTTGTGGGCGGGGTTGAGGTTGTAGTGGTGCTTCTCAGGGTTTACAGAAACTGGGTCGGAAACATTGTTGAAGGGTGTTGCAGGGACATCTTCTTGAAAAGGGGTAGAATTTCTTGGGGGAACTGGGGGATAGGGGTCTCAAGCTTCCAATTATTGATCTTCATTGTCTACTTCTCCCACTGGTATTTGCAAAAGAAGAATTGCCAAAAAGCTTGCTCCTTGTGCATGTGTTGCTGCAGCGTGGTGGTCATTTGCTCAACTTTATAATCCAGCATCCCAGAGCCATCCGGCTGCTCTGGAGTGTCTGATTTGGGAGGTTTTCTTCCACTTGCACTGGCTTTTTTTTGAATTAGAATACATCCTGAAGATGCAGTTCATATCAATGGGGCCTTTGTTTTGATCTAGCCCTTCTCCTGGGTTGTACTCTATTACTTTCTCCAGACACAATTCAGTGATAAGACAGCGGAGGATTATTTACCTTGCTGCTTCATGGCACAGATGGAGATCTGATTCTTCAGTATCTCCCCCAAATTAATTTTTTTTGTTCATGATACAGCAGAGTAGAACTAGGCGTTCTTTGTTCACTGTCTCCAGATGAGAAGTAGGGGAGAGGGAGTATATGAGGAAATGGTACCAAACCTTAGCCAGAGCCTACATCATGGATCGGGGTAACTTGAGTTGGCCTTCAACTAGTTGTATGAATTCTGCTCCAGGGAGGGCCAAATCCTTGTTCATTTGCTGCAGCCTAGTTGTTGTTACAGCTTTCAAGATTCGTTGGTACTCATTCTCCACCTCTTCTAGTCCAAGATGTTGATTCATGGTTTAGGCTGAAAAGGACACTTTTCCCCCTTTGATCACCACAAAGGTTTGGGCATTAGAAGCAATGTTCGCATAGAACTCCCTTACCATTTGGGTGCAGAAACCATATTTATGCTCAACAAATTAAAGGTTTTCCACTGGTGTGCCTCTATCACATCCACCAGTTCTGGCAACAGCCCCCAACTCACCCCCTTTCCATATTTGAACCCCTTTTCTTGGTGGAGGTTACGGCTGAGGGTTTATTTCTCATATTTTTCTTGTGCCTCCTCACCAATCCAGGTGGTTAGGGTTTCTTTTTGAGTGGCAGAGGCGGGGTCGGTGTCTTTAACAGCTGTGTTTCACTCGGCTTCCTTTTTTTAGCAGTCGTGGTGGGTGTGTGGGTTGGGTTAAAGAAGGAAAGGAGTAGATTTTATGGTAGGGTTTCACGGGTTGAGGGAGAAGAACGAAAGGTTTATGTGAGTGTAGTTGTTGAGTGGAAGAAGGAGGCGTGAGCTATTTAATGTGCCAGGAGGGAGACGTGGGAAATAGGAGAATAAAGGGGAAAGAGAAAAGCAGATCATGTGGTTGGGGGTTGATCATGGGAGAATGTGATCTTCTCTCTCCACATCCCACTATCATTAAATCTTTTTCAAATTTTTTTAAAAGTGTCCAACGTACACTTTTGCCACAACAGACAAAGCCTGAGCTGGTCCCCCACCTTGCTCCTTTGTCAGCAATTAGTCTCTATCCAAAAGATTTTTCCCTTTTCAATTTGTAGTATTTACGGAGCATGATGTAGCAGGACTCCACAACAACCCATTGTCTTGCTTATGCTACAGCATGAACTCTCTCATTTCATCACTGCTGCTTCATTATTCAACAAACTAAATACTTTTTATTGATGGGTTGCCTCCCATGAGCGCTTGGTTTATCAGGTCCTCAGCCAGACCATCTTGCAACATCATTCTATGCCATCAAGGGTGGTGGTGATCTTAATTCTTTCCACGGGCTCACCAAAATAATGCTTGATTCTCTGGCCATTAACCTTGAATTCCCTGCCACTTGCAGCATCTAGCAACTTTACTGCTCCATGTGGTGCCACTTTCAGCCTCGAATTGAACAGCATCACTTGTTCTCCTTCTTGAAAGGATCTGTGATGGATCTTTTTATCATGCCAAGCTTTAGTTTTTGCCTTGTATGCTTCAGCATTTTCATAGGAAAACAGTCTATGTTCTTCCAGTTCATTAAGCTGCAGCATGCGTGCTGCTCCAGCAGACTTAAGATCAAAATTTAGTTTCCTTATTGCCCAGAAAGTCTTGTACTGAAAATCCAGTGGTAAATGGCAAGCTTTCCCATACACCAGTCTATATGTGGACATCCCCAAAGGAGTCTTGAATGTAGTCCAATAAGCCCACACGGCCTCATCCAGATGTGGAGACCAATCATTCCTACTTGGGTTGACCATCTTTTCCAAAATTCTTTTGATTTCCCTATTGGATAGCTCAGCTTGTCCATTAGTTTGGGGATGATAGGTTGTGGCTACTTTATGCTTAACCCCATATTTTGCAAGTAGTTTTGAGAAAAAATGATTGCAAAAATGGGTACATTCATCACTAATGATAGCTCTAAAGGTTCCAAATATAGAAAAAATATTTTTTTGTAAAAACTTTGTTACCACCCCAACATCATTTTTTATTGTTGTCATAGCCTCCACCCATTTAGAAACATAATCAACTGCCACCAGAATGTAGAGGTTGCCAAAGAAAGGGGGAAATGGTCCCATAAAGTCAATACCCCACACATCAAAAAGTTTAATTTCTAAAATAGTGTTGAGGGGCATTTCATTTTTGTTAGAAAAATTCCCTACCCTTTGGCACCTATCACAGTGTTTAACAAATTCATGTGCATCTCTAAATAGAGTGGGCCAGAATAAACCTGATTGGAGCACTTTGGCAGCAGTTCTCATGCCACCAAAGTGCCCACCATATGTTGCAGCATGGCACTGAGTCAGTATATCCTGGAATTCTTCACCTGCAGTGCATCTCCTATTCAAATTTTCTGGGCACATCTTGTATAGATATGGCTCATCCCAGATGTATTTTTTTGCTTGATGGAAAAATCTCCTCTTTTGCTGAGAATTCATGTTTGGAGGAACCACACCATTGACCAAAAAGTTGACCAGATCAGCATACCAAGGTGCTGCATGTAACACCCCGATTTCTTGATTAGGATTTAAGAAAGAGATTAAGTATGAATAAAAATGTAATCATGTTCCTTTGGTGTTAGTTAGCTTGTGTTCCAAGTTGGAGGAGAATCGGAGTTGAAACGGGTCCGAAACGCAAACAAATGCTAAACCGAGCGATTAATTAGTCATTTAATTAATTACTTGAGAATTAGAATATTAAAATAAGGTTGGGCTTGAGTACAATAAGTTTTTAGGAGTAGTATAAAATAGTTAAGAAAAATATTCCAGCAGTAGGAAGATACAGAAGAAAACACTCGGTTGTGCCGCTGGAGCAACACGCAATGACACGTGTCCTGATATCATGGTGCCACCTCACACTCCATTAACATATCCTAATGACACTTGTTTTCCACTACCTTTTGCATGGATGACACCTAGCCTAAGTTATGACACTTGTCTTCCACTAAAACTAAGATAATAATTAAATAATCCTAAACTAAGTAATATAAAAGGAAATGAATGCATGGTCATCATCTTCTTCTGTTCTTTTGGACGCATAACCAGAGGAAAAAGTGGGAAGAAACTCTCAAAGGAAGGCAGCCGTTGTTGAGTTGCAAAGCTTAGTTGGAGTGGTCACTGTGAAATCATCACCACACAATCTTCCATCGTTGGATCGTGCTCAAATTTCATATGAAGGTTCTAGACTAGTTGTTCTTCAAATCCAACTGTTAGAATTTGGAAATAACCTCTAGAGTGTGAGATATTCAGCTTGCATAGTGGACATAGAGGGTGAGAAACTCAACTCGTCTAGCTTCTAACCTGTCACCATAGAACGGCCATCCGAGGTTCGTTTATCGTTGGATCGGGCTGAAACTTTTGGAGGAGGTTAAGGACAGGTAGTTCTTCATTCTCACTATTCAAATTTATAAATAAAATATCTGGATTGTGAGATAAGGAGTTCGAACAGTAGCACTTTTGAGGTCTTTTCTTTTAGATCTTGAACTCACTTTCTAGTGTGAATTTCGTTTAATGCAGCGGTTGTTTAGGTTTTACGAACATTGTAGGAAAACGTGTTGAGGTTCGTGTTTGTAACACGGACGCATTCAGAGTTTGTACGAGAAATTGTGCACGTCAACAAGGCGGGGAGAAAGTAACCGACATCGTCGGGGAGACAAGCGTAGAATAATAATTATATATGCATGTGTGTAGGGTGCCCCAGACCCTACTAGAATGTCAAATAATCGACAATGGATAAACCAAAATAAATACAATATTTTAATGTTGTCTCGGGTTTAGTGGTTGTAGATTTATTGACAGTAATCCCGATACTTTAAGGTAGCGACTTTATGTTGATTGAGATTGTCTGAACAGCATGCTTATGTGTTGTTTGACTTGTACATGATGATACATGATATTTGCTATACTTGGTATGCTGAACATGATTTTATGATTATTCTATTGGTATATGAGAATTGATGATTGACTGATTGTTATGACGAATATATATTGTATGGATGAGTTGAGAGTTAACACCGTGTTAATGCCTTGAGACTGTGGCTTTGAGGCTGGGGATGTATGGGCATCCGCTGAGAGCGTGAATGTGTAATAAGGTTCCGGTGTTAACTAAGGCGATGTTTGTTGCATTGCATTTTGTCAAGGTGGCGAGCCGTATGATTGGGAGTCATACGAGGTTAGTTGTACTCGGGTGCGAGTATGGATTACGGAGGGGCCGGTCTGTGAAGGGACCTTGGGGATGCAAAACTGGACTCGGGAGGCTCACGGTGACCATTAGTTAGCTCCTAATGCGTCGTGTACCCCAGTAGAGCCTGGTTATCTTGACTTTACCCTGAGTGTCCACGTCTAAGGTTGACTATCTGAGGCGACCCAGATACCTCTGATGAAGCAGAGCTCATAGAGAAATGCACTCTTATGGGTCACGACCAATGGAAAAGTTGCATAGACAAACTAACTGATATTCCCTTAAGCGAAAAGGCTTGATAAGGAAACGTTTCCTAAGCGGAGAGGCTTGATAATGGAAACATTCCCTAAGCAAAGAGGCTTGATAAAGGAATATCTCGGGGATGAGACCCGGATGAGAGATATCGATCGACGTGCATATGAGTGAGACTCTTTAGAGGATT
Source organism: Sophora flavescens (assembly GCA_030762895.1). Classification (NCBI taxonomy): domain Eukaryota; kingdom Viridiplantae; phylum Streptophyta; class Magnoliopsida; order Fabales; family Fabaceae; genus Sophora; species Sophora flavescens. Next base: position 185,436,045 of record CM061063.1, on the reverse strand, counting down.
GAACTGAGAGTGAACTTCGAGGATGTTCTATGTTGGTGTGATTTGGAAGATGGTTTCCTATTACTTGTTGCATGTGTATATGTATATGTAATTGTTGTTCTATGTGCCCCATCCCCATTTTTATGACTATGTTAGAGTTGCTTATCTTACTTCTTTCTCTACTTTCTATGTATGTTATCGGTATAGTAGATGAACAACAATGCCAAGATGGCAATGACAACTTGGAAGGACTACTGGCCACAACGCTATCTACATAAGATCCCACCACAATTATATAGATGCTGTGACGGCGAAGGCGAGGGTAGTTCTAGACGCCCACATCACTGATGATGTGGATATGTCGGATGCGGCTATTAGGCAATGTGCCTCTGTGAGCTTATTTTGTATTTTGGATGTATTTTGAGAGGCGGGATGGGTAGCTATAGGACTTTTCTCCTGTTTTCTGTGATCAATTTATGTATTAGGTTCAGTTTTAGTTTTACAGTGTTTGTATATTTTAGTAAGCCTAGGATCCCGCTGTCGGGATTTATCATACTTGGGTGACAGACGTACTTATTACGTATATATAGCTGATGTGTGTTTTATTCCGCTGTGCATATGTTAAACGATTTTTTAATTTTATTGCTTCCGCAAAGTAATTTATTTTCATATGTATAATCGTGTTAACGTTAATACAACGAATTAAGGCTTAGTTAATTAGGATTTCTATAGTGGGACATCGGGGTGTCTCACTGCAACATCTTGCATTGCTAGCAGTTGTTCATTAGCGAAGGATTCATCAATGACTATTCCCTTGGATGCTGCAACATCCTCTGGTATTCTTGAAAGGTGATCAACTACTTGATTCTCTACCCCCTTCTTATCTCTGATTTCCAAGTCAAATTCTTGAAGCAATAGCACCCATCTGATGATCCTTGGTTTAGCATCCTTCTTGTCAATCAAGTATTTGATGGCTGAGTGGTCAGTTTAGACTACCACTTTTGTTACAAAAATATAGGATCTAAACTTCTCAAATGCAAATACTACAGCCAGCAATTCCTTCTCAGTGGTTGTATAATTGATTTGAGCATCAATCAAGGACTTGTTTGCATAATAGACAGGGTGCAACACCTTGTTGTACCTTTGTCCCAATACTGTTCCTACATCAAAGTCACTTGCATCACACATGAGCTAAAAAGGCTTCTCCCAAACAGGTGGAACAACGATAGGTGCAGATATGAGGGCATTCTTTAGGAGTTCAAATGCCTTCAGATATTTAGCTGTGAATTCAAAAGCTCTATCATGCTCTAGCAACTGACACAGTGGTTTAGAGATTTTGGAGAAGTCCTTGATAAATCTTCTATAGAAACCAACATGGCCCAAGAAGCTTTTAATTCCTTTTACTGATGTGGGGTGACAAGCCTCTGGCTCGACTAGTTTTATACTAGTAAGACCATGGCTTTTGCACTAATTATTCGAGTTTCAATCTCGTTTTAGCCCAAATTTGGATTTAACCGTCCTCAAGCAACATTTTGAGTTTCTTAAGTAGTTTAGGGAATTTTAGTTAATTTTGAGTCAAATAAAGCATTTACTGCTATTTCATGTTTTCAGGTTAATAAAAAGAGTAAAAAGGGAAGGACACCTGAAGCAGAAGCCATCACGCCCAGGCCGTGACACTGGTCACGGTCGTGATGAGAAGATCATGAAAGTCAGAAAGCATCACGGCCCGGCCATGACATCCATCACGGGCATGATGAGGAGACCCAGGAAATCAGAATTAATCACGGCCTAGCCGTGATGAAGGTCACGGCCGTGACAGATCAGCACCCATGGACAGAAGCGATCACGGCCTGACCGTGATAGGCATCAAGGCCGCGACGGACTAGAATTTGAATGCGCGCCCTTGGCAGAATTGGTCACGGCCTGGCCGTGATGGGCATCACGGCCGTGACGCGCGGTCACTCTATAAAATAGGAGCGTTGCAGACACAGAAGGGATCAAATTTTAATTGTTTACATTATATTTTTAGGGTTTTTGTTATGTCTTTGATGGAGAACTAATCCCCAGAGATTAGTCTGCTGTAATCGGTTTCCGCCGACACTTAAGGTTCTGTAATTCCCAGATCAATTTACTTCTTCCTTTCAATACTATCCTATTTGTCTTGTTTGCTTAATTCAGGTTGTATAGAATAAGTGTTGATTTATTTCGGTGATTCTATGTTCCTATACCTAATCGCATTTGCTTAATTCGCGTGTGTTCAATCGTGTTTGCTTAATTCATGAGTGCTTCAACCCGTTTGCTTAATTCGGGAATTGGGAACATATATCTCGTAGTGTCAATTTACCATGTTAATTGTTGCTACAATCGAAAAGGGATTAGGATCTGCTTAGGGCATGGGAATTATATGAATCAATGATAGTGGGAAACCGAGAACAGTAGATTAGTCGTTTTTAGCCGATTGATTATCACTTAATTGCTCTATCTCCCCCAAAAAAAAAACTGATTTTGAGGTTCATAACAATACAAGATTCCTTGAGAGACGATACTCGAGTTGTTGTACCCTGACTACACTTTTTCAAACCACTCGCTTTTTGACCCGTGCGCGACAGCGTGTCAAAATTGGCGCCGTTACCGGGGACTCTTGTTGTTATTAACAGAAAATAAAAAAAATAAAAAAAAGAGATGCATTGCTGAATTAGTTATGGCTACTAGGTCTGGTTGTGAACCTTAGTATGGATAATTATATGCAAAATTATATGCCTAATGTTTATTATGAGCCATCATGTATATATTATCCTGGCTTCACTGGTGGTTATGAGTTTAGTAGTGGTTTTGGCATGGTTGGAGTGAATCACTATTCTGGCCAACATGGTGGAAATCAGGGCAGCTTGGATGAGTTGGCTTCTTTGGTGCATCAAATGACAATAAGCCAGCAGCAATATCAGCCTGACCCCACACCAGTCTAACCCAGTCTGGAAGAATTGGTGCAACAAATGGCAGAAGACACTCTTGAATTCCAGCAGAGGACAGAAGCAAGTCTTCAGAATTTGGCCACTCAAATTGGTCACATTGCCTCCGCCTTGACTGTATTTCAATCACAACGTCTCCTTGAAGAGCAAACAGATTCGCAAATGGATATTCTTGGCGATAATTCTTCTGAGAATTATGTTTCTCAATTATAGTTGCCTTCTGACATTGTTGATGACACTTATTGTGATTTGGTTGCAGCTGCTGATTTTCCATCCTTTTCTGGTTTTGATGATACTTACTCATGTGCTTATTGTACTAACACTGACTTTTGTGTTGTGTGTGCTGAGATTACTGCATGTATAAAAGGTGAAGGATTTGGTAATGCAGTGAGTTCAGAATGCACAAAAGACAAGGCAGCACCAATGATCCTCTCCACTTGTTTGCCAGCACCCACTGTGGAACAACCAGCGATGGAGTTCAAGCCTCTGCCTGAGAGACTGGATTTTGCGTCCTTGAATATGAAGGCACTATGGCCAGTCCAAGAGGTTGAACCTCATTTTTATTGGGAAGACTTTGTTGACAAGGAGGTCATCTTTGACCCAAGAGGGAGTGAGAAGTCAGCCGCACTTGGCGAGGTCACCATGATTGTGAAGCGCTCACTTCCATACTTATGTTGCATGCCATGGGATCTGGGAGGATCATATTGCACCTTGAGCATTCCTTGGCCGCTGTATCACAGACAGTGGGATCCCGGTGGAACCGCCTCCATGAGTTTTTCTAAACCTTCTTCTTTTTAATTATCTTCGTTTTGTTTTTGTTTTGTTTTCCTTGTTTGTGTTGCTTTGAGTCATATGTATGAGTCTTTTGTCGTTGAGCTTGTTGGATTCTAATCAAATTTTGTATAGATGGATTGCATGATATGTGTTGATTGTTGATGATTTACCCCTAGGTTTTAAAAATTGAAAATTGATCCCCATCTGAAAAATTGAAAATTAAACCTTGAGATATTCTATTGTGATTGCATGATCTATGATAAGTTTGGGGTGAAGGGATGCACACACTAGGGATTGAATCTCGGTCAAACAATTTGCGAAAAATGTTCAGGTGAGGATTTGAGCCTCCAACATGTTTTTAATTGTGTGAATCACTTTCAAGTTGCACTTTCCCGAATTTGCTTGAGTCTCTTCGTGGTTTGCATGTTTATGTGCTTGCATCAAATGATTTAGGCAATTTTCTTTGAATTAACTGCTTGGCCTAAAAGAACCATCCCTAATGCATGTTCCCTAGTTAGCCATATTGAGCCTAATTAGCCTATTGTTTCTTGATGACCCTATATTATAAGCCAAAAATCTGGAAAAAACCATGTTGACCCGATCTTAGGATTAGGAGAGCATGGAAGCTTAGCAGAAGAAAGGTTGCAAGAAAGTAAGTTTGGGGTGGCTACAAGGATACGATATGTCATTCTGGGTTGAGAAAAAGAAAAATAAAGGTTGGATCCAAAGGCAAAAAGAAAGAAAAAGGAAAAAAGAAAGAAAGAAAAGAACAAAATGTCAAGAAAGGGTATTAGAAGAAAAAAGGCTGTAGTCACCCAAAGAAAAAAAAATGAAAAATGGAATTTGAGTGGAAGTTCAATGTGTCAAAATGTTCATGCTCTCTTAATTCCTAGGGATGTAAAGCCTAGTACCTTTGAATATCCTACCTTTAGCCAGGCCCCATTACAACCTTTAAAAGACCTTTTGATGTTGCATGCATGTTTGCGTGGGAACTTTGTTAGAGATGAAAATCAAATTCATGGGAAGTGCTCTTAAAATGTGAAATTGAGTGAAAAGTTGATAGCCTAGACAAATTGAGCGAATGAGTGAAATACTAAATGCCCTTGTGAGGAAGGCAATTGTTTGAAATTGGTGATCTCCCTTTTGTGTGTAACTTGGATCCTCAACTTAGATTAATGGTTGCATGAATGATGGAATTCTCAATTGTTTAAAGTAAATGAATATGGAGATTGCATTGTTGAACACGAGGGAAACATTGAAGAAAAAAATTGTCTTGTCAGAATTGCATGAAATTTGTGCGAAATTGGTTGAATCCTTTAAGCTTGCCAGGTTTGAGTCTTTTTGAGTTTTAGTTTGCTTGGGGACAAGCAAAGTTTAAGTTTGGGGTATTTTGATAAGTCTCTGGCTCGACTAGTTTTATACTAGTAAGACCATGGCTTTTTCACTAATTATTCGAGTTTCAATCTCGTTTTAGCCCAAATTTGGATTTAACCGTCCTCAAGTAACATTTTGAGTTTCTTAAGTAGTTTGGGGCATTTTAGTTAATTTTGAGTCAAATAAAGCATTTACTGCTATTTCATGTTTTCAGGTTAATAAAAAGAGCAAAAAGGGAAGGACACCTGAAGCAGAAGCCATCACGCCCAGGCCGTGACATTGGTCACGACCGTGATGAGAAGATCATGAAAGTCAGAAAGCATCACGGCCCAGCCGTGACATCCATCACGGGCGTGATGAGGAGACCCAGGAAGCTAGAATTAATCACGGCCTAGCCGTGATGAAGGTCACGGCCGTGACTGATCAGCACCCATGGATAGAAGCAATCACGGCCTGACCGTGATAGGCATCACGGCCTGACCGTGATAGGCATCACGGCCGTGACGAACCAGAATTTGAATGCGCGCCCTTGGCAGAATTGGTCATGGCCTGGCCGTGATGGGCATCACGGCCGTGACGCGCAGCCACTCTATAAAATAGGAGCGTAGAAGACACAGAAGGGATCGAATTTTCATTGTTTACATTATATTTTTAGGGTTTTTGTTATGTCTTTGATGGAGAACTAATCCTATAAAATAGGAGCGTAGAAGACACAGAAGGGATCGAATTTTCATTGTTTTCATTGTTTTCATTCCTTTCAATACTATCCTATTTGTCTTGTTTGCTTAATTCAGGTTGTATAGAATAAGTGTTGATTTATTTCGGTGATTCTATGTTCCTATACCTAATCGCATTTGCTTAATTCGCGTGTGTTCAATCGTGTTTGCTTAATTCATGAGTGCTTCAACCCGTTTGCTTAATTTGGGAATTGGGAACATATATCTCGTAGTGTCAATTTACCTTGTTAATTGTTGCTACAATCGAAAAGGGATTAGGATCTGCTTAGGGCATGGGAATTATATGAATCAATGATAGTGGGAAACCGAGAACAGTAGATTAGTCGTTTTTAGCCTATTGATTATCACTTAATTGCTCTGTTTTCTGCTCTTCTTTCTTAATCAATCATTCAACTTCAACCTCCCCCCCCCCAAAAAAAAAAGATTTTGAGGTTAATAACAATACAAGAGTCCTTGAGAGACGATACTCGATTTGTCGTACCCTGACTACACTTTTTCCAACCACTCGTTTTTTGACCCGTGCGCGACAGCGTGTCATAGGGGGAGGTAGCTTTTGAATAACTTCAACCTTTGCCTTATCCACCTCAATACCTTTTCTGGAGATTCTATGTCCCAGCACAATTCCTTCTGTTACCATGAAGTGACACTTCTCCCAATTTAGTACAAGATTGGTTTCCTCACATCTGTCAAGTATCTGCTCCAGGTTCAACAAACAACTTTGGAATGTTTCTCTAAAGACTGAAAAATCATCCATAAACACTTCCATAGATTTCTCAGTCATATCTGAGAACACAACCATCATACATCTTTGGAAGCAGATATTATCACGGGTAGAGTATCATTATTACCAAGGTAAGTATATTTCAAATGACTTGGTAATTTTTTCAGTTCAAGAGAAGGAGGTTTAACAATGTAAGGAATGTTATCTTTAAAAGTACCATCAATTACCTCCAATGATTCATATTTTCTGGTCCACACATGTTGAAAAACCTTACAGTCTAAGGATTCTCCAACTTCTTCATCAGAGGGGTTTTCAGGTTCCACTGATGCTGCAGCATCGCCATAGTCAGACTGATTCTCCAGGAATTTCTGCTGCACCAGATCATCAAATGATTATATGAAGGAGCATTCCTCCATCCCTTCATCTGGATACTTTAGGCCATTAAAAACATTAAAAGTGACATGCTGATCATTCACCCTCATTGTGAGTTCTCCTTTCTTCACATCAATCAAAGTTTTCCCTATTGCCAAAAATGGTCTCCCAAGAATAATAGGAAGTTCCCTATCTGCTTCAAAGTCCAAGATGATTAAGTCCACATGAAATACAAATTTGTCAACTCTGATCAATACATCTTCAATCTTCCCTTCTGGATAAGTAATAGATCTGTCAGCTAGCTGGAGTGTGACAGAGGTAGGCCTAGCTTCCCCAATTCCTAGTTTCTTGAAAATTGACATGGCATAAGGTTGATGCTTGCTCCTATGTCACATAAGGCTTTACCATAGTAAGTATCTCCAATGAGCACGGTATGGTGAAACTTCCAGGACCTTTCATCTTCTCTTCTTAGTGAACACATCTTTCATGAACTTTCTGTAATTGGGCATTTGTTGCAGAGCCTCTACCAAGGGTATGTTGATATGAAGTTTCTTCATCACATCCAGGAACTTATTGAACTGCTTTTCTTGGTGTGCCTTCTTCAATCTGAGGGAAAAGTGGAGAAGGTCTTTATGGAATCAGCTTGGGTAAAGTAGGGGATGCTGCAGCCTTGGGTGCTTTCTCAACCACTTCAGGTTGCTCTGATGCATCATCTTCTTCTCTAGTTGTTTCCTTCTCGGGTTCTAAGCATTGCACCTTCTCTTTCTTCTTTGGCTCAGCTACTTCCACATCTTTACCACTTCTCAAATGCATTACCTTGCATTGTTCTTTTCCTCCTCCTGAAATTGAGGTTTTAGGATCTTCTGTTGATGCAGGTAATGTACCACTTTGCCTTGAATTGATTGCACTAGCCATCTGTCCCACTTGAGTCTCTATGTTTATCATTCCAGCCTTTATTTTTGTCATAAATGCCTTCAGTGTGGATTTAAGAGATGGTTCTCGAGCTTTCTGCTGAACTTGTTGTTGTTGCAACCTATGCTGCTGCTGCTGATTGTATCCAGGGGGTGGATTCAATCTGTTACTATAGTTGGAGTATTTCAAGTTTGGATGTTGTGATGGTTGCCATCCTAAATTGCCATATAAGTTGTTACCTCTGTAGTTAATGTTCCTTACATAGTTAACCAAGGCAGGATTTGAGGAGCAGTTTTCAAACAGATGATCTCGTCCACAATATACACAAGATACAATATCTGCTTTGTAAATCTGTTCATTCACCATTTATTCAGTCATTATAGGTGGTGCTGAGGAGTTTCGTTGAGTTGCCATAGTCAATCCCTTACCAAATTAGTTAGGGATGTCATCTGAGCTGATAGTGCAGAGACTTCACTCACTTCATAGGCTCCTGCTACAACATTAGTTTTTCCAGAAGCTTGTCTAGTTGTTGGCCACTGATAACTGTTAGCTGCTATTGCCTCTATCAGAGCATGAGCTTAATTGTAAGATTTAATGAGAAGACTGCCTCCAGCTGAGGCATCCATCATCATTCTTGAACTAGGGAAAACACCATTGTAGAAGTGCTCCATCTGAATACAATATGGGATACCATGGTGGGAACACTTCTTCACAAGTTGTTTGAATCTCTCCCAGGCTTCAAATAGTGTCTTGTCTTCTTGCTTCCTAAAGGAAGTGATATCAGTTCCCATCTTTGCATTCATGGTTGGAGGGAAGAACTTAATTAAAAAAATTTCAGCAAGCTTGTTCCAAGTGTCAATTGAATTTACATCCAGAGAGTTCAGCCAATTCTTAGTTTTTCCTCCCAAAGAGAAGGGGAATAGCCTCAATATGAATGCATCATCATTGACACCAGGAATTTTGAAATTGCTTGCTACATATAAAAACTGTTTTAGATGCAGGTGAGGATCCTTCTGTTGCGGCACCATTAAACTATCCAATTGTTTGTAACATTTGAAACATGACTGGCTTGAATTCAAACTGAGCTGCAGTGATTGGAGTCCTCACTATTCTAGTATTCATTGCTTCAGGGTCAAATACTGCATAGACTCTAATAGCAGAGTTTCTATCATTGGTCATAATCATGCTGTCTTGTGGTACTTCTTCAGTCATTTCTGAGGCAACTGGAGATAAATCTTCAGCATAATCCGGTGTGGAGTTGGTTGGGGTATTCAGATCCAACTCAGGTAAAGGCTGAGATGAAGTTTGACCTCTCCTGAGCCTTTTGAATGTCCTTTCTGTCTCTGGATCAAGTCTGTATTCAGGTGACAAGAACCTGTACACACAGTTTCAGTACCCTATGCTGCAGCAAATCATCCAGAGTATTCGATGTTCTAACCACAGAACTAATAATCTAAAAACATAATTTTTACACCATTAACAATCCCCTGCAACAGCGTCAAAAACTTGTTGCCTTAAAAATAGTTGTCTTTAAGCTTGTGCAAGTATACACAAATGCCTCAAGTAATATAGAAACTAAGTTCAGATATCCTTCCCACAGGGATTATAATGACGCAGCAAATTCTAAATCAGATTATATCTTCTAGGAGTTAGAAATGGTAACCAAAAATAGTGGTGTGTGTTCAAAATAAAGTAAATGAAGCTTTGGAATAAAAACTGAAAATAAGCAAGCAAACAGAAAAGAGAGTATGTTGTCAATTATGGAGAAAAATAGTTCTAGGTATGTTGCAGCATAAATCCTGCTTAGCGTATATTATGCTCTGACTATGCTCTAGCATCTTACACTAGTGGAAAATATACATTAGACGGTAAAGGTTTATGTCAGTTAACCAAAAACAAGACGTTAAAAAGGGGGCGGTGGCAGTTTTGTGAATATCAGACTTCATTAATTCACTGTTAACGTCAGTTGTTTTAAGGACTGACGTTAAAAGTGAGGCGGTGACAGTTTTGTAAATATTAAATCACTATTTGCGTCAGTTGTTTAATGAACTGACGTTAAAAGTGTTTTGCAAGAATTATTAACACTTTTAACGTCAGTTGTTTATAAAACTGACGTTAGAAGTGTGATTTTTACTTCAGTTAAATAAATAACTGACGTAAATAATCAACTCATTCCTATCTTTCTTTCGTTGTCATCTCCCTATTGTCACTCTTAACGCAGATCCTCACTCCATATATAGTGCAGTTTATTTCTAATCTTTTTTTTTAAAAGTTTATTTTTAATCTTAATTAATTAGCTTGAATTAGTAAACAAATTCTTGTGCAAATTAAAATAAATAAACACTTAACATAAAACAAGTTATATATGTATAATCAAATCGTATCTCATTGAAGCGATTCATAAGTTACAATTACATGATTAAAAGATAAAAAATTTCCGCAAGATAGCACTAAAATATAAAAAAGTTTCTGCTTCAACATCATTTTCTTCTCAGTCCTGTCCTCAGAAACTCCGATATTGAATGCATCTCCTCCCTTACTTGAAGTCCTTGATGGTCCATCTAAATCCACAGTCAATTTGGAGCCAAAGCAGAGTGAAGGGTGCACTCGATCTGTTTCAGCAATATTCTTGGAACAACCACTTGGTTCCAAAGCTGAGGTTTTGAAACTGTAGCTTCTGATTCTCCAGAAGGATGATGGTGTGTGCAATTCACATAATGCGATTTACACACCCTTATCACCCATGTAATGTGATTTACTCAAACTCAGAAGTTGTTTGACCATTAAGACAGAGACCTTTAAGTCTAGGTATAGGAAGAAAGAGTGATGAAGTTAATCTCCATGGCAGAGCCATATTGTGAAGCAGAAAAATTAAAGGAAGGAAGGAAGCTATTTATAGGAGTAGGGGATGAAGTTACTAGGCGTCGTAAGTTGCTAAAAAATTAAATTGATCATTAAGAGCATTAGGTTCCAAGGCGCATTGGGAGTTGGCAATCATATATTATAAACGTGCAGAAAAGAAAACGCCCGAAGGAATAGGAAGAAATAGACCTTTAAGTCTAGGTATAAACTTAGTTCTCATAAAGAGGATTATAGGTTACAATGTGCATGGGTAAGTAGCACAGCAGTAATGGGTAATTTAGTATCAGAGTAGTCAAAGGAATGAATGCTTTTGCAGAAACTTATACACTTTTAACATCAGTTGTTGAATAAAACTGACGTTAAAAGTGTTTTTAAAATAAAAAATATTTATTTTTAACGTCAGTTGTTTATACAATTGACGTTAAAAGTGTGATTTTTACTTCAGTTAAATAAATAGTTGACGTAAATAATCCTATGTCCCTATATGCCCTGTTGTCACTCTTAACACAGGTCTCAGAGCCATTTTGTGAAGGAATAGAAATATAGAGGAAAAGAAGAGGCGAGATGTGCAGATCGATCTGAGAATAATGGTACTTTATATAGAGAATGATTTTTACACAACACTTTTAACGTCGAGTTGAATTCAACAACCGAGGTTAAAAGTATTTTTTAAAAAATATTAATATTTAACGCCGTTGTTTAATACAAGCGACGTTAAACAATTACTTTTAACGTCGGTTGTTTAATAAAAAGCGACGTTAAATGTTGTTTTATTTTTTGCTTTTTGATTATAACGTTTACACCCGCGCGCCTTCTGAACTTCGCTCTGTACGTACGTCTCTTTTCTATTTTCATCACGCTCAACCCTAGATCACTCTCAACCCTCACTCTCGCTCTCACACAGCATAGAACCCTAATCGCGATCTCATCTCCACCGCAACCACCGCGAGGGCTTCTTCGCCACCGCCGTGAGGTACACTATTAACTCTAACTCTGTCTTTCCATTCATTCTTTGCAATAACTTGACATCTCTCTTCCCCTTCCCGCGCACTAACTCTCCTTGTCCCTCTGCTCTCAGTAACCACATCGAACATTGGCCACCACTCGAGCGATTCCTCCCAACCACCACGCGAGCACCTATTTCTGGTGAGTATTTAGGGCACATTTTTGTATTTTTGGTTTTGAGTGTATGTTGAAACTGTAGTCTCAGTAGTTGAAACTTGAAACCGTGAGTTTGAGTTGTTTGGAATGTACGTCTCTATTTTTGGTTTTGAGTGCATGTTGCTCTGCTGGTTGATCTGTCACGGCCGTGATGCTCATCACAGCTAGGCCGTGATCAGTGCTGCCTGTGATGGCATGGTCTGGTTCAGTTGGCACGTTACGGCCGTGATGGACATCACTGCCAGGTCGTGACCAGTGCTTGGCAATCTTCAAAAACTATAGTTTTCAATCTCCCGTATTGTCCTTATATTGGATATATGTTTTGTATATCTACAAGACCTATCTAGTTATGGATCGTAGTTGGATGGTTTGTAAGCGTACTAGTGCTGAGTATTTGAAGGGGGTGGGAGAATTTATAGAATTTGCTCAAAGGAATGTTCCTAATAGTAATGGAATGTTCTGTTGTCCTTGTGTCAAGTGTTTGAATACGAGGAAATGTACGATGAAGGATATACGTACTCATTTGATTTGTGAGGGGATTTGCTTGAGTTATACAAGATGGATATGGCATGGTGATGTGTTGTTGAGTAGTACGGCGAGTGTCTCCCAAAGTGAGGACGTTGACGTAGATATGGAGGATGATCGAGTAGAGGACATGATCCGTGATATTGGACAAGAATCTTTTCATCGAGCTCATGTGTATGATAGGTTGTGCGGTGATGCGGATAAGCCTTTATATCCAGGGTGTACTACTCATACACGGTTGTCGGCGGTGCTAAAATTGGTTTGTGTGAAGGCGAGAAATGGTTGGACCGATAAAAGCTTCACAGAATTGCTTTAAGTGTTGAAAGACTTGCTTCCGGAGGACAACACATTGCCTGACCGTAACTATGAGGCCAAGAAGGTATTGTGTCCTATGGGTATGGAGTATAAGAAGATACACGCATGCCCCAATGATTGCATATTGTACACCGGTGTTCATGAAGACAATCACGATTGCCCCAAATGTGGGTTATCACGATACAAAGTGAAGGGTGGTGATGATGATGATGATCTTGATGATGTGAGAAAAAAGGGTCCTCCTGCGAAGGTGTTGTGGTATCTTCCAATAATTCCAAGGTTCAAGTGATTGTTTGCCAATGCGAAAGATGCGAAGAATCTTAGATGGCATAATGATGAGAGGAAACGTGATGGAAAGGTTCGTCATCCTGCTGCTTCTATTCAATGGAAGAATATCGATACTATGTTTCCGGATTTCGCCGATGAGCCAAGAAACCTAAGGCTTGGACTTGCTACGGATGGAATGAATCCTTATGGTAACATGAGTAGTATTCATAGTTCGTGGCCTGTTCTGTTGGTAATTTACAACATGCCCCCTTGGTTGTGCATGAAGCGCAAATACATGATGTTGTCTATGATGATTTCGGGCCCAAAGCAACCGGGAAATGACTTAGATGTTTATCTAGGTCCCTTGATTGAAGACTTGAAAACGTTGTGGGTGGAAGGTGTTGATGTAGTTGATGGGTATTCTCATGAGACTTTCAAGCTTCGTGCCATGTTATTTTGCACCATCAACGACTTTCCAGCATACGGTAACTTGTTCGGGTACAGTGTCAAGGGGCATAAAGCATGCCCTATATGTGAAGAAGGCACATGCTACACTCAGTTGCATCATGGAAAGAAGACGGTTTACCTTGGGCATCGGAGATTTCTTAGACATGATCACCCATATCGTAAGATGAAAAAAGCTTTTAATGGATGCCAAGAGACAGAAGAAGCATCGGCGGCCTTAATTGGAGAGCAAGTTTATCAGAGGGTAAAGGACATCGATGTTATATTCGGCAAGTCCAAAAAGAAAGGTAAAGCTGCTGAGAAAAACATATGGAAGAAGAGGTCGATATTCTTTGATCTTCCATACTGGCTTAAGTTTGATGTCAGACACTGCATTGATGTGATGCATGTGGAGAAAAATGTGTGATAGTGTGATCGGGACGCTTCTCAACATTCAGGGCAAGACAAAGGATGGTGTGAATGCTCGTCTCGACCTCGTTGCTATTGGTATACGAGAGCAGTTAGCTCCAGTTGTTGAGGATGGTAAGCGGACTTATTTGCTGCCAGCATGTCATACTTTGTCAAAAAAAGAGAGACAAAGTTTCTGCGGGTGTCTTCAGGGCATCAAAGTTCCACATGGTTACTCTTCAAATATGAAGAGGCTTGTCTCTAGTGATCTTAAATTGGTTGGCTTGAAGTCTCATGATTGTCACATCTTGTTGAAACAACTTCTGCTCGTTGCTATTCGTGGTATTGCTACAAAAAATGTGAGACATGCCATTACTCGGTTGTGCTCATTCTTCAATTCTATATGTAGCAAAGTCGTTTACCCCCGTATGTTGGATGACTTGGAAGTTGAGGCTGCTACAATCTTGTGCCAATTGGAGATGTATTTTCCTCCTTCCTTTTTCGACATAATGGTTCACTTAATTGTTCATTTGGTGAGGGAGATTAGATTATGTGGGTCGGTTTTTCTAAGATGGATGTACCCAGTTGAGCGCTACATGAAGATCTTGAAAGGGTACGTGAAGAATCCTCATCGTCCGGAAGCATCTATTGTTCAAAGGTATGTTGCAGAAGAAGCTATTGAGTTTTGTTCGGACTACCTTCATAACACGGATCTTATAGGGGTTCCTAAGCCTCGGCATGATGAGATCGGATGTCAAGGTAAGGGTACACATGGCTTAAGAATTAATAGGAAGGATCGGGAGGAAGTGCTTCAAGCACATTTGTATGTATTGAACAACATCGAATGTGTTCAGCCTTTCTTATTTGAACATAAAAGAAAATTCAATCAAGAAAACCCTCGAATGAACGAAAGGTGGTTGTTGAACAAGCATAACAAGACTTTCTTACCATGGTTCAAGGAAGAAATGCTTAAGGATGGTAGTACTGCTTCTGATGACGTAAAATGGCTAGCACGTGGGCCTAACTTCAACGTCATATGTTGGGGCGGATACGACATAAATAGCTTTTCCTTTTATACAAAGGAACAAGATAACAAGAGTACCATGCAAAATAGTGGGGTTATGATCATGGCCGAAGCAATGCACTTCTCTAGTGCAAAGGACACAAAACCCGTTCAAAGACCGAGACCTTACTTTGGATATATTGAAGATATTTGGGTGCTCGATTACACTAAGCTTACGGTGCCGGTATTTAAATGTAAGTGGGTTGATAGTAACGGTGGTGTACAAACCGACGAATTGGGGTTCACATTGGTAGACCTCAACAAGTTAGGTCATATAAATGAGCCTTTCATAATGGCTTCCCAAGCAAAACAAGTGTTCTACATCACTGATCCTTCTAACAAAAGGTTGTCCATGGTTCTCCAAGGAAAAAGCATGTATAATGGTAGTGATGAAAATGAAGATTCAAATCTTGATATTCCCGAGACTCCTTCTTTTTCAACAAACATGCCTACTATAATCGAGGAGACACAGGTGGACGATGTACATGCCACTCGTGATGATCATCACGAAGGGATATTGATATAGGTAGTTTAAACTTAGTATACATTTATTTTTATTTATATTTATGTATTTATTTTGATTTATAACCTATGTTAATAAATATATATTGTTTCTGAATACATATATATGGATCATTATTCCATTTTTCCTTTGCAATTCTGTAATGTGTGTGATATTTCGTATTCTTGGGATATTTCTTGAATGCGAGGGATGGGTGAGGAGTGATATTTTAAAACTGAATTTAAAAAAAATAATACTATTAACGTCAGTTTTATCATACAACTGACGTTAATAGTATTTTATAAAATATACAGTACACTATTAACGTCAGTTGTTTATTACAACTGACGTTAAAATTAAGACCTTTAACGTCAGTTCTTGATAACAATTGACGTTAGTTTTAACAAAATTAACGTCAGTTTTTTTAAAGAACTGACGTTAATTTTGACAAAATTAACGTCAGTTGTGTTAAAGAACCGACGTTAATAGTGTTATATTTAACGTCAGTTCTCAACTGACGTTAAAAGTTTAACTTTTAACGTCAGCTGTATTTACGTCAGTCAGTATTCTGACGTAATAAATCAATTTTAACTGACGTAAAAAGCACTTATTGCACTAGTGTTACTCCAGGAAATAAAAGTATGTTTTCCAACACTTAAGGGTTAGGTTCATTAACTATGTTCTCTTCCTAGATTCAAGATTAATTACACCAGCCTCTTTATAAGCATGTTCCAGCTAGTTTAGAGGCTTGAATAACTATTCCTAGCCTATCCAACATCATTTAATTTTCCAATTAATGATTTAACCTTTATCCTTTATCAATTTCCACTTACTTAATTTTTCCAAACCAAGCAAGCTAAACATCTAATTAAGTTGATCACTCTTAATTAAATAACAGTAAGCACATAATAAAAGAAGATGATGAACATAGTCATTGCATAACTCGACTAAGCATTCATTACATTTGCATACCAAAATCTTAAAAGTGTTTATCTCATCATGATCTTACAAGAAACAATACAAAAAATGAAAAGGAGGTCATTACAATGGATAAAAACTGAAAACGCAACAGCTGGATGAAGAAGACGAACATCGCAACCTCCAAGAAAGGACAGAGTAATTATGTAATAAGATCAAAGTGTGTCCTGCTAGGGTTTCCCTGAATGCTTATATAGTGCCCTATTCTCTTTCATTCCATTTTGGGCAAGCAACAAAAGTAATAATAAAATAACCCTGGCCCAATTCCTTAAATGAGGGAAAATCAGATCCCTAGGTGCATGTGATTCCTTAAAAGTGGCAGTGCCAGCACCTATGAGGAGAGAGGAAATGTGTCCTTGTCAGATTTGTCCTTTAGTGCAGCCATGCTCCATCAGTTTATTCACCCATGCTTCATCCATGCTCCATCAAGTTCACTGCATAAGCAGACATAAATTTTGAAACAATGATGGAGCATTCAAGAGCAAAATGGTGATATTATCAATGCTTCACACAATTATTTACAAAACAACATTTCACTCAAAACCTCAAAGATAGCAACAATTAATAGAGAAAGGTAGCTAAAAAACTCTTCATAAAAAGAGTTATCAGCTGTCCACCAAACCATGGGTGAACCCCTTGGATAGCCGATGCACCACTGCGGAGGGCCAGATTCACCTAACTCTCAGATGAATCACAGTGGATGGTTATATCGCCTTACTCTCAGATGACCTCCCCTATGTTGCATATCCCCCACTAACATCTCTAATGTGTGAATGCATGAGCAACAACAACACACAATCAAACAACCACCACCTCCCTTTGGCCACTAGGCACCAAAGTTTTATCACCATCAACACCTCGACCAATAAGCATTGAGGCCCATTTGGCCACTAGGCACCAAGGTTCAACATTAACAACACCTTGACCATTAAGCATTAAGGCCCCCTTGACCAATAAGCACCAAGGTACAACATTGTGTGGTAACACATCATTACTTACTTAGCCATCTTTAACGTTCAATTTTAATTATATTTGTTGAGTCGTCATCATGGGGACGATTTAGGTGAAACAACTCTTGTCCCTGTTTCAGCGTCTGTTCTGTTTAGGGGAGCAAGGACGTGCTTCCCCCAGCACGGGAGCACCGGCATGCTGACTTTTAAGTCAAGCACGGTCATGCCGTCTACTGAGCAAGACCGTGCTTACTGGAGCATGGCCGTACTGTTTCTGGACAGAGGGTTGGGAAACCCTTGCCAAGCTTCCTAGGGCATTCAAAGGATCAATCCTATTGGCTTTCAACTAACCATCAATCATTAACTTGTAACTCTCGTTTAATCTTCATTTCTTATATTTATGTGGAATTAATCCTTTAATTCCTGTTTCATTAATAATGTCTCTAAAAGATTCATGGGTCAATCCATGGGTCTTGACTATACCATCAATCAACAATCTCACTCCTCTTTACTATGGTTCATGTCTTATCAGCTTTGGGAAAACATCCCTTAATTACATTTGTTATTATTAACATTCTTTGATGTCTTATTAACATTAGCGTCGTTATTAACAACTTCAACAATCATTCAAACATTCATGGCATGGCAACATCATCATAATGCATTCATTCAAAGCATAACATCATCAACATCAATTATTCACAATTAACATACTAATCATGTATAGAACATGGATAACATATAGCATTACAAGGAATTTAAGCAAATAACAAGCAATAGGGTCATGGGTTAACCTTTCATCTTACGCTACCCCCAATGCCTACATGTTCATACTATCCCTTCTTCCCATACCTGTATTGATATTCCTCTAACACCTTCATGAAGCTAGTTTGTTTACCCTCGAACGACTCGATGTACTCTTCAAGCCTTGGCCAAATACAAGAGGATTAACTAATTAATCTCCAATTTACGAAAAGGGAAAAGGAAATCAAAAGAGGGACAACCGTTACCTTTAATTGGCACTATCAAGCGACTCATATCCCAAACAACACGAGAATTCCAAGAACTTGATGGGTTCAAAGGAAAGAGGTGAAAGAGGGGTTGCAGCCGCAATAGGGTTTCTAAAAGAGCCAAAGTGAGGGTTAACCCATAATCCTCTCTAAAAGCTCTTTTATATAACATCAGACTCCGAGCATGCAGTGCTCCCCGTGAGCTCGGGCGTGCTCAACTTGAGCACAGGTTCATGCTCAAGTCAGCACGAGGACTACAAAACCCACGTCAAAAACTCATACTTTTCGACACGGACGTGCTCCCTTTGAGAACGGCCGCGCTTGTGGCTGAAACAACCACAGAGCATGCCAAAGAAGCACAGGCGTGCTGGTACATGAGCATGGCCCTACTCATGAACCATAAAGGGATTTTCCACTTTTAAAGTCCCACTAGCCCCTTTAAACGTTTCCTAGGTACAAACTTAACAACATACAACACATATACACTCTTAAGGGCTTAACACGAAAAACGAGGTGTTACAACGTTGCCACGATCACAACGGTGTAATCAGAATCGCAATAGGATGAACGATTTGATCAAACTCGGCACGGGAATAAACTAATGCTCAATGTTGGATTAGGATTCATGGTCTTCCACAAGAATATTGGAGACCAAAGATTCTTTTTGCCATTGCAAGACGCATATGTGTTCCCCTATCTCTTGATGATGCTACAATCAATAAGTCTCTTGGTCACTTTGCAAGGGTTCTAGTTGATCTTGATCTTACAAATCATTTAAGAGATCAAATCTTGGTAGAGTGGGATGGTTTTACGTTTTTGGTGGACATAGAGTATGAGAAATTGCCTTTATTCTACACAGCCTGTGTAGCAATTGGTCATGATTTATCTCATTGCAGAAAGGTCAACAATTTGAAAGATAATAAAGGTTCCTTGGGCAATAAGAAAGTGGTTTCTCGATATATTCCCAAGAAATCTTTTGCAAGGGATTTAAAGGGACCTGAACTTATTGATCTTGATTCTCAAGCTTAGAAGCAGGTAATTAACAATAAAGGTAAAGAAGTCCTTGTCAATCTCAGACATTCGAGTAGGGATATTTTGCTGCAGGGTGAGCCTAGCAATATGCAGCTTCTGAATCATCCTGTTCAGAGGTCTATGGCAGATAATCAGGATCTTGATATTGATGTTCAAAAAAGGGGGAATCAACATAATGATGATATTTTTAATAAAGATGTGTCTGCTATTGATTTGTTGGCCATGTCTTACTCAATTTGTTCTTCAGCAGCTAAGTAATTCTAAATCAGAGGTTCAAAAGGATGTTGAGGGGGATGATTCAGTCTATGATGAATTAATCCATCCTGATTCCCCTCTTGTAGTACCTAATTCTACTGATAATTCCTTTCATAAGGTTGATCATGTTTTTCCATCATTGGAAATTAACTCAGCTTTGGCTACTCAGAACCATTCTTCTCCTGTGGTTCAAAAGGATTTGAGAATTCTCTCAAATTTTGGGCAGATAAGGAAGGGATAAAGGATAATGAGCTCCAAACATATGATCATGAAGAAGAAGATAATAACTTCACAGTAGTCCTTTCAAAATCTCAGAGAAAAAGAATGAGGAAAAGAAAGAACAATGCTGCTAAATCTAGTCATTATGAAACCCGATCTTGGGCTGGTTCAAAAAATTGTTCTCAATGAAATTTCTCCATTGGAATGTTAGAGGCTTGCATATCTTGAATCAAGCCTGATGTTAAAAAAGCTTTGCTTGAGTAATAAGCCCGATTTTCTCTTTATCTATGAACCATGGACTAGTTTAGATAATGTTGCTGCTTGTTTTTGGAGTAACTAGGGTCTGAAATCTTTTGTTGTGATTGTTAGGAATTCTCAATCTCCCAACTTAGGGTGTTTTTGCCAACTGAGTTTTTCACCTAACTTAATTGTTGCATCTAATCAACAAGTTACTTTTTCAATTGATTGGGAGGCCCACCTGATTTTTATATCTGCAATCTATGCTAGTACTGCTTATATTAAAAGAGAACTCTTTGGACATAAATAAGTCGTTTACAGCAAAATCATAATACTCCATGGTTTTTGTTGGTGACTTTAAGGTTGTTAGAAAGGCCAAAGAATCTACAGGAAGATATTTGCATTTGAGAATTGCATGTGAAGAGTTCATTGCATGGTCAGATTGATGCGCTCTCACTCATCTACATACTAGAGGGGCTAACTACTCCTGGTCGAATGGAAGAAGAGGTTCTTCTAGATAAGTAAGGAGATCAGATAGGGCTGTCTACAATTACTCTTGGGTTTCTTTTGGAATAGTGTCTCTTGCTGCACTCTGCCAAGGATGCACTTGGATCATTTTCCAATTCTATCGAATCATAAAAAAGGTATTCAGTCCTTCCCTTCTTCATTTAAATTCCTAAAAATGTGGACAGAACATGATGATTGCAAGAGAGTTGTGTCTGAGGCTTGGAAAAAGCATTATCATGGTTGTCTAATGTCTATTCGTATGTAAAAACTTATGGATGTTAAGAAAGAGCGGAAATTCTGGAACAATAATACTTTTGGTGATATCCACAGAAGAATGGATACTGTTATGGAAAGGATTGATCAGATTAAAATTCAGCTATATAGTGCTGGTGCTGATACTGCTTTATTAATTCAAGAAGAGAAAGCTCAAGTAGAATAAGAAAGAGCTATGAGATTAGGAATGCATCAAAGTAATTATCAATGCTAAAGCAGGGAAATTTAATTATGGATCAGCAATCTGACATTGAGCAACATGTCCTTAATTTCTATTTTAATCTTTTTGAATTTGAAAATCGTTGCTCTAAGAATAACTTGATTGAGGAAGTTATCCCTCCGCTGTTTCAGCTGAGGAAAATCTAATGTTAACTAATTAACCTTTCTTCAAAAGAGGAAGTGAAAAAGGTTGTTTTTCAATGGATGCTTCAAGTGCTCCAGGTCGTGATGGATTTGGAGGTTATTTTTATCAATTCTTTTGGAATATTATTGAAAAGGATGTCTTTAGTGCAGTTTTACAGTTCTTCACACATGATTGGATTATGCCAGGGATGAATGTCAACTTGGTAGTTCTCATACCTAACTTTAATGGTGCTGATAGAATTGAACAATATAGGCCAATTGCATTGGTAAATTTTCAATTCAAGATCATTTCAAAGATTCTCGCAGAAAGGTTAGCTACTGTGGTTCCTAACATCATCTCATAAAATCAAAGAGGTTTTATTAGAGGAAAAAGTATTTATGAGTGCATATGTACAACTTCAAAGGCAATTAGTCTTCTGGATAAAAAGACCTTTGGTTGAAATATTGTTATGAAGATTGACATAAGGAAAGTATTTGATACAATTAATTGGTCTTTCTTGCCTAAAGGTATTAGTTGTTTTGGCTTTGGATCTAAACTTTGTCAATGGATCAAAGTCATTTTGCTTTCAGCCAAACTTTCATTTTCAGTGAATGGCCATTCAGTTGTTACCTTAGCTACAAAAGGGGAGTGAGGCAAACGGATTCTCTTTGCCCTATTCTATTATGCAATGCAGAGGAGGTTCTTAGCAGAGGGATATCCAAATTGGTGCAGGAAGGTAAACTTCAAGCGATGTCTGGTCCAAGGGGATTCAACACTCCAAGCCATGTTCTTTTTGCTGATGACATTATGATATTTTGTAAAGCTTCGAAGCACAATCTTTTTCATCTTATGAATTTGTATAGAACTTATGGAGAAGCTTCTGGCCAAGTGATTAGTCCAGACAAGTGCAAGTTTTATCATGGTCTATGGTTTTGGAGTATGCGGTCTTCCTTCTGTCTATTTAGGAGTCCCAATTTTTAAAGCCATTCAGTTAATGCCTATTACTGACAGAATCAAGACAAAACCGGCTGCATGGAAAGGCTCTCTCCTATCTTTAATGGGGAGGGTCCAATTAGTGAAATTTGTCATCCAAGGTTCCCTTCTTTACAGTTTTCATGTTTACTCATGGCCTATATCTTTGCTGAATTGATTGACAAATGGATTCAAAATTTTGCTTGGTCTACTGATGTTTCTAAGAGAAAATTGGTTATTGTTTCATGGAAAAGAGTATGTTCTCCATTATTGGAAGGTGGTCTTGGTATTAGACCTATTAGAGCAATAAATGAAGCAGCATCTCTTAAACTATGATGGGAATTTCTTTTATCTAAAGGGCAATGGACCAGGTTTCTTAGATCAAGTTTCTTGCTGCATAATAATTCAATGTCTTCCTTTGTGAAATCTTCAATTTGGTCTACAATCAAAAGCCATTTCAATGTTGTAATGGAGAATTCTGTTTGGCAGTTAGGTGATGGCAGTGAAATCAAGTTTTGGACAGCTAAATGGTTATCAAACACTATTGCTTCAGCATAAAATATCCCTGCTTCAATTCACTCATCACTGCTAGCTCGAGTTAGTGATTTTATAGTGAATATTGCTTGGAATTTGCCTGATATCTTGAATGATAAATGTCCTTATATGCACTACAAGAAAAAATGAGATTACCAAGGGCGAAAGGCCGTCGCAAAAGGCTAAAATCCGTTGCAAAGTGACGGTTTCAAACAAACTTACGACGGCTCCAGATCCATAGCTAATACGGTGGTCGCAAATGATTTCTGACGGGTTTTCTAAAAGGTCGTCGCAATTACCGACGTGCAAGGCCGTCACCAAAAACATGTTTCCGACAGGCAAGGTCGTCACAAATTTCCAGCAGCCAAGCCCGTCACAAATATGACCCCATTTCCAATGGCCATGTCCATCGCAAAACATACACATTACCGACGGCTTGGTCGTCGCAAACATATTTAATTAATTAAAAAAACAGTATCTAAAAACTATCTAGTGCCTAACAAATATCATAAAAAAATTACCATTCCCTATATGCATACAAGAACTATCTAGTGCCTAAAAAATATCATAATAGCATTTTTCAACCATACCCTGTACATTTTCCAGCATCTAAAAACTATCATTATTCTAACAGCTTAACCAACATCTAAAAACTACCAGCATCTAACATATTTTATATATTAAATCCAGCT
Organism: Sophora flavescens; assembly: GCA_030762895.1. Classification (NCBI taxonomy): domain Eukaryota; kingdom Viridiplantae; phylum Streptophyta; class Magnoliopsida; order Fabales; family Fabaceae; genus Sophora; species Sophora flavescens. The sequence goes on along the minus strand of CM061063.1, from coordinate 185,412,658 downwards.
TAACTAGTCCTTGCAAAAAAAAATTTTTAATTAAACAGCTATTTAAAAAAAACACCAACATGGAAAGCTTTTTCCATTGCTGGAATGTTAGTGGAGACAACAAATGTAACATCCCTGGCCGGTCTAAGCTAGGAAAACTTTCCAGGAGGTCACCCATCCCAGAATTGCACCAAGTAAAGCACGCTTAACTGTGGAGTTCATAAGTGATGGGCTTCCAAAAAGAAGATGCATCTTGTTGGTATAGGTAGTACCAATCAATTCATATAAGTCATTCTCAACTGTATAGTCCCATACCTACACAGTGTCAGGATCCCTCTCATTCGGATGTGTAATCTGTTCATTCAAGTGTCCCTCCACCTAGAAGCCTGCCAAGAGCTACTCCTTGTCCGTGCCTTCTTGCACCGGCGACCACTCCCTACCCTCGTCAGCCATGAGCGTCACAGCAACCAAATGGGCGGTCGGATGGAATCTTGGCGGTTGCCAGAATGTGGCGAGCCGGAAAGTCAAAAAAAAGAAAAGAGAGAAAAAATATGAGATGAGATAAATTTATTAAAGAGAAAAAATGATGAGAGAAAGGGACGAAATCTTACCGTCGGCAGCCGTGTGGGGAGCTGTACTGCTGTGGTCGGATGACGGTGCCGGAGTTCTGGTGGGGAGAGAGGGGAGTGGGGGCGCCAAAGTTCTTGTAGGGGAGAGGGGAGTGAGGGACGAGAGAAAGAGGAAGTGAAGGGTTGGATTTCTGAAGTGGGTTTAAGTAAAACACTTACCGACGATGCAGTAACATTAGAATTTGCGACGGACAAAGCCATCGAAACTCCTTGAAAGGTGTGTGATTTTGCAAAGGAAAAAGGTCATCGCAAATTAAAGTCACTTTTGTGACGGACAAAGTTGTCAGAACTCCTTTAAAAATGTGTGATTTTGTGATGGAAAAAGGTCGCCACAAATTAAAGTGACTTTTGTGACGGACAAAGCCGTCAGAAATTCCCTAAAAGGTGTGTGATTTTGCGATGGAAAAAACTGTCGGAAATTAAAGTGACTTTTGTGACGGATAAAGCGGTCGTAAAGCCTCAAAAGGTGTGCGATTTTGCGATGGAAAGAGTGCTAGATTCATTGACTTATTGAGTTTGATATATGACAAATACAACTTAATGTGTGTGCAAGTGTTTTAGTGTCAAACTACAAAGACGGGTATCAAGCAGTAATCAACAAGTTCATGAGCAATCAAAGGAGAATATTCAAGGAAGAACTTGAAGGAATCTAAGAGCAAAGACAGAGACCAAGGAATCATCAAGACAAGAGCTTAAAGGAGAAATTAGATTCAAGTATTTGATGACAGAAGCGCACGTCCACTAAGTGACAGAAGGGAACGTCCACTAAGTGACAGAAGCGCACGTCCACTAAGTCACAGAAGCACACGTCCACTAAGTAACAGAAGTGCACATCCACTAAGTGACAGAAGCGCACGTCCACAAAGTGACACAAGCGCTCGTCCACTGTAGTGACACAAGCGCTCGTCCCACTAAGGTGATAGAAGCGCTCGTCTACAAAAGTCTTTGGACTTGCTATGATCTTAATGAGAAGATCCATCTGCTGACGTGGCAAATGGACGTGGGTATTTTTTCAAATGGACTCGTTATTTTATGGACGCGAATTATACAAGAACTATCAGAATCTTATTTCAAGAACGAGAATCAAGAAAACATATTCTGTTAAATCAGATCCAAATCTGTTTTGATTGATCCCAACGACTATAACTTGTTTTCTATATAAAGAGGGATCAAAGGAACACTTTCAAAAAATATATACGCATAACACAGTTTTACGAAATCGATTTGAGAAATTAATAGTGAAAATCAGTCATCATCTTTCTTCAGCCTACTGTGAAAAGAGTGTTTCAATACTCATAAGTGCTTCAATTTGTTTATCTGACTATTGAGAGTTAGGAATCAACTATTGTTTTTACTTTTCAATTGTAAAGAAAGAGGGAGTCTCTCTGAGTGATTAGAGTGAGGTATCCCTAAGGAAGAACATTGAGGCTCTTCACAAGAGTGTGGTATCTCGAGGTGAAGGAGTACTCTGTGGTGTAAAGGTTTTTCAAGCTACCTGGCAAAGCTTGTGTGTTAGTGTGTGAAATCCCACATGTGGAGTGGGGACTGGATGTAAGTCACAGTGGAGGAGACTGAACCAGGATAAATCTGGTTGTGTAGTATCTCTAAACTCAAACTCCTTACTTTCTGTTTATGATCAAGAACCTGCGATTTTGATGTTTAAAGTTCAAATATAATTTATGTTCTTGATCTGTATAAACTGTATTGAAACCTGAGTTTGATTGTAATCAAGACTGTATCTTATTATTACTAAGTTATTGAACTTGAATCTATTCTCTATTAAATTCTAAATTAATCTTTCTTATCTTCATCATCTTCCAATTCAAGAAAATCCGCAACTCTGAAAAAAAAGTTTTGTGAAAAAGTTTTTAAGAGGGAAATATTTTTGAAGACTCAATTCACCCCCCCCCGCCCCCCCCCTCTTGAGTCGCTGAAGCCAAAACAACAAAGAGGCTGTCGGAAATTAAAGTGACTTTAGCGATTGGTAGGTCGCAAATTTATGTTATAGGAGGGAAATTTTGGCTCCCAAAATTCGTGCAAATATACGTTAAAGTTTGCGATGGCTGTTTGCGATAGGTAATGGAAAAGTTGTAGGTAATGTTAAAAAAAAAATAGTTTACAGTTTCTTACAGCTTATGCCTTCAGTATTAGAAAAATTTACAACCGCCCCGTGCCCATCGGTAATAATCCGTTGCAAAAAGCACTTATTCTTGTAGTGATGGTGAACGAAATTCAGCTATTTGAAATTCCCCATTTCTCTGAAGTAGATCAAATGATATGGTTTAATTCTAATTCTGGAGAGCTGACCTTCAAAGAAGCTTTTTTATACATAAGTCCAAAGTTGTAGCCTTTTTCTTGGTGCAAACTCATTTGGAATAAAAAGATTCCTCCTTCAAAGTCATTTTTATTTTGGAGGCTAATGCAAGGCAAGGTTCCAACTAATGACAAATTGATGTTGAAGAGTTGTAGATTTGTGTCAGTGTGCAGCCTATGTAATCAGAATTTTGAGAGAGCATATAATTTATTCCTCAGGTGTTTCTTTGGAAAAGATTTGTGGAATTGGTTATCCTGCAAGTTGAAGTGCTCTATTGACCTCACTTTTGTTTCATCTATCTCTTCGTTTTGTGACAGGAATCGGAGTTCTCAGCTGCAAGATACTGTGATTTCAGAAATTGTTAACGTGGTTTGAATTCTATGGCATTGTAGAAATCAATTAATATTTTAGATAAACATTGTTTCTTTTCGAAATGCAACAAATATGGTAACAACAAATGTCTCTATGTCAGGAAATTTATCCTCAGGATATATGTCATCTTCAATATCAGAATTTGAAGTTCTCAAGCAGGTTTATATCAGAACTCATTGTTGTCCAACACTAGTCAGAAATCTAGTTAACATGTTTCCTCCACCATGATATTGGATTAAATGCAATCTGTAACACCCCATTTTCTGCATAAGTGCTTTTATGTGTGGCTTGTTTGTTAGGAAGGTTTAGAGTGGGCTAAGTGGGGTTTTTAAGTTAAAAATCCCTTCCTGATGCATAAGCACGCCCGTGCTCATGTGTCAGCACACCCATGCTTAAGGCTGCATTCGTCTCGTTGACGCTGATGTGAGCACGACCATGCTCAATAGGAAGCACGACCGTGCTCAGCAGTCACACGCGTCTCGCTGACGTTAAGTTAAGTACGCCCGTGCTTAACAGTAAGCACGACCGTGCTCGAGTCACAATGGCTATAAATAGGAATAGTGCACGAGTGTTTTGTGTGCAACCCTTCTTTTGGTTTCTCTGCCTCCAAAACATCAGAAACCTCTCTTCCTCTTTCTCTCCCTGGAAACCTTCTCAGTTCTAGGAATCCTTGCGGTGCTTGGGAGAGGAACGCGCATGTTAGTGTCTTATAAGTTAATGGTCTTTCCCTCTTCTGTTTCCTTTTGTTTCATGAATTGAGAACTAATAGGTTAACCCTGTTTATGTTGACCACGGCTTGGGATTGTTCGTCGAGCCGTTCGAGGGAACTGATTTAGGAGCATCGTTAGTTTAACGAGAATTCTTCATACCAGGTATGGGGATAATGAATAGTATGAGTATGTAGACTTGGGGGTAGCGTAAGACAAAGGGTTCCCATAACCCTTTATGTTTGATAACATGTTGTATGCCTATATGCCTAAATGTTATCTGATATTAAACTATTTGTTGTTATGATATTGGCATGATTGTCATTATTGATTTGATGTTATTATGAACATGTTAATGCGATGATGCCATGATTGAGTGTTTTATCATGATTATGATATGATGATATATTGGTTGTTGTTTGGTATTATGAACACGTGGCAAAGATACAATAAAGTTGTTATACAATGTTAAGGGAGGTTTTTCCCCTTTTGATCATAAGACCGAGTCGTAGTAATGAGAGGCGAGGTTATTGTTGATGGTCCTTGACTAGACCCTAGGGATTGATCTTGATCGATTAAGGACAATTAATGGAATGGAACTAAAGGACTAATTCCCCTTTAATTTGTAAGCCATGAACATTAATTCAATATTAACGAAACTGGTGAGGAATGGATTTGAAGAGCCTTAGTATTGAATTTAAGAATGTCGCAAACAAGTCGCAATAGGGTCTGTGACCCTTCTGCCTAGAACAGCAGGGCGCGCATTCGAGCATGCCCGTGCTCAACAAGGAGCACCCCCGTGCTCCCATTCAAACCCAGAACTTGGTGCGCTTCTTAAGCACGCCCGTACTTCGCAGTCAGCACACCCGTGCTTGACTTTGAGCTCGGCACGATCGTGCTGAAGGGTGAGCACGCCCGTGCTCACCTGTACAGAACAGAAAAGCAAAATGATGCAGAAGCAGGGGTTTCCCCCCAAATGCTCTAAAAGACTTAATAAAACACCAATGGAACATGAGACCGAATACAAGTGATAAGATTGTTGTACCTTGGGAGCCTAGTGGCCAAGGGGGCCTTGATGCATAATGGTCAAGGTGGTAATCTCTAGTGCTTAATGGCTAGAGTGTTAATGATAATGTGGTACCTTGGTAAACTAGTGGCCAAGGGGTCCTTGATGCTTGATGGTCAAGGTGGTAATATCTAGTACAAAACAACTAGAGTGTTTAATTAATGAATACGAAAGACAATGATGATTTGATGGTGTTAAAACTTGGGTAGCCTATGGGCCCAAGCGGAGGTGGAGATTGTTCTTGTGTGTTGTGTTGATCATGAATTCACGCATCAGAGATGTTAGTGGAGGATGTTCAACATAGGGGAGGTTGTCCGTGAGTAGGGCGATCTGGCCGTCCGTGGGACCTGGTACCCCCGCGGTGGCACATCAGTGAGTAAGGTGCGTCGGCTATCCTGGGGATCCACTCAAGGTTTAACGTATTGCCCCGGCGTTAGTGCTTCTTGGCCAATGTGGAAATGTAACTCCGTAGTTGACTTCCTGAGATAGAATGGATCCAAGTGCATAATGGATTAGTGGAGCAGAGTTGCATTGCATACCATACCCGTTTATATTATGATGTATATGTGTTATGTTGTTACTTGCTATAACATGATTGTTTGATGTATGCTCGTCTTGCTAACTGCTTCCTAGCTATTATATTCATATTCATGTTTCTTACTCCCTATCTCTATGTTTCTTGTTGTGGCATGTATCTTTTATGCAGAGGACGACGAACAGCCAGCTGAGGTGTGACTCTGAGGAACCGCGACTCATTAGTTAGGATTTCCTGTTTTTCAGTAGTTAGTTAGTTTGTTCAGTTGGTATCCGAGGTTGTTTTTTTTCCGGATCGGTTATACCAGATCTGTAATGTGACATCGGGGGTTGGGTTTTTCTTTGATGTTAAGTTATGTTTATTTTTCCATGTTTTGAGACTTGATACGATATGGTACCTTTTACCTTAGTTCTGATTATTTTCAACAAATGATGTTTTATTTTTAAGTACCCTATCTTTTTATGCTTTATATGTATGTGGGGTAGAGGGTGTCACACAATCCTGATGGTGCATCTAGAGGTTCCCTTGAAATTCAGGTTGTGGTGGTTTGTTTAGAGATTATAGAGCACCGATACTTGGTTTTTATCAAAAAATTTGGGAGTTATATCCTCTTTGAATGTTGAATTAGAGGGTGTAATGATAGATATTGTGATAGCTTTTGGGAAAGGTTGCCATAGATTGTGGCTAGAATGTGATTGTCAATTGGTTATTAAAGCCTTCAAGAATGTGAGAACAATGCCATGGAAGATCAGAACTCGTTGGAGGAATTGTTTATGCTTAACCAAGCAGATGAATTTTGCAATTACTCATATCTATAGAGAAATGAGTTGTTTTGCAGATAAACTAGTAGTATATGGTCTTTCAATTTCAAATTTCATTTGGTGGTATTTAATTACTACTTTTACTAACGAAGATTTTTTCCATAATAGATTAGGACTTCCTTTGTATAGATTTAAATGAATTTTTTATGGGTAAGGTGAATGTCCCCCCATGTTTTTTTTGTATTCTTTTTATTCTTTTTTCAATAATATTTAGGTATGCTTCAAATGGTTGATAGTTTTTGGGGTGCTAGCCTAGCTAGGATGCCTTTCACTATAGTGATGCCTTTGCATACCTTAGTTTTATATAATAAAAAAAACTTACTATCGCTATTTTTCTATTATTATTGATGTTCTAATAATGATATTATATTGTTAGTTTTTGTTAGAAAATTACCTACGAAACAAAGTAAAATTGTCAATAAAGGTAAAAGTGGCAACCACTCTAAAGATAGAAAGAGAAAATTCTCCACTAATTACCTATATAATGAGCTACATTCATGTTTTAATTTAAAACAAAATAAATATGGAAATAAAATTTTCAAAAAGTAACAATTTTTTTTATTTTAGTTAATAAATCTAAATAATTTCATTTGAAGAAAAAAATCATTTAGATATCCGATGTGGTTAAATACTTTCTATACAGATAATTTAATATAACTTTAAAAAATATAATTGCTTGTAAATATTCTAAAACAAGAATGCAATTGTTAGTAAAATGCAATGTATGTTACTAGCAAACCACCGCCCCCACTTAATATAAGGACATTAAGCTATATATACAAGCAATCCTAATCCTAAACTTTGTTCAAAATTTACACAAATAACATGAGTAGAAGCTCTATTGTTGAAGAAACATCAAAGTTTGATGACACTGAAGAAGAAGCAGATGATAACAATGCACTAAGATGACTATGGAGCCTCTCCAATCAAATCAATGAAACACCAAATTCATATAGTATGTCACCGACAACTCTAATTATGACAAACATCCTGGTCACATTCACGTTGAGCTGCAAAGCATCTGCATTGTCTACTTCTGCATTGACTTTTAGCACAACGGCATCCTCTGATGCAGCTTTTGCAAAACCTTGAACACCCGCAGTATTTTTCGCAGCAATTCCCATCATCGTGACAAGGACATTCCTTTCCACATATACCCCGACAATCACAGTGTATGTGCGAATATATTGGGTTAGATGTTGTCCATCAAACTCTATGTGTGAATATGTTTTTTTGTCATAATAGGTTGCTTTAATTTGCACCATATGTTATCTGCTTTTGGTGGGTTTAATTGTATACTAAAGTTAGATTCAAATATTATATACAATGGTTTATTATTTTTTTTTCTAGTGTTATTTGGGGTGCAGAGGTTTCTAGTGGCTTCCGGATGGATTAATTCTACACATTTTAGAGAACATTTTGGCTTAAATTTTCATCAAGCACGTGTAATATTATAGCCTTGGGTTTTTGTACTATACAAATCCTGAATAAGATTGAAAACGATACTCACTATTTCTTTATTGGGGGATGGGTCTTCTCGGTTTTACCTAATTAGCCACTTTTTGTTGTATCCTTGGATTTACTAGACTTAAGCTTTATCTTGATAGAATTTTATTGCAGCCATTAAATTATATAATTAGTGACTATCTGAGTTTATGGATTCTAAAAATTTAAGTATGACAACCAATATGTATATAAAGTTAAGTGAAATACGCACTTTCTAGAAATTGAAATAGTTAGTAGTAGATCTATGGATAAAAGTATGTTACAAAATAATTTTCAAAGAATTTATGGCATTCTGTAACCTATTTATTTTGTTGAGGGAATGCTTAAAACTCCCCAAATTTGGAATTTTTTGACAAAAAATTTTACGTTTGTGTTTTGATTCTAAGGATTTTAGTTTCTTTGACATATTTTTAAACCGTAATGGGCCCTATTTCCTTCTTATTTTATGATCCAAATATTAATAAAGGAGCACAATGGGTATTGCAACCCTTATACAAGGATCAAATATAAGTTGCCACACCCTAACTGCACAGATCAATGCAATAATTAGAACTATGACACCAATCAAAAAAAAAAAGAAAAAAGAAGAGCTTACCAAATTAGCTAAAAACCAAGTCCAACACAAAATGTAATTAAATCCAAGTAGACATAAGTAATATTGATATGTATTCGTTAAAATAATTTCATTCCATATCAGTCAAAGAAACCAAATCATCGCTTTAATCACTTTAATTTCCAAATAGTAAGACCTACCAGTCAAAGTGGCCCCAATTATCTAACGAGGGGCTCAATTAAGGTATAGCCAATTTTCTATGGGTTTGAAGGTTGAATATCTTGTTATCTTACCAGCGTTTTATTGTATGTTGATGAACTGTGTCAACTAACATGTAGAGAGTTGGTCATCCAGATCATTTTCGCTTTTAATATGGGTTGAAAGATAGTGTTTCACCAAGTATGCACTATCATAGTTACACATTTTATAGCGCTTATCCGAATAAGCGCTGTAAAAGGTGGTGCACTTTTTAAAGGACCAAGGGGTGAGGTTAAGATATATATTTAAATAGTGTTTCCATGGGGAAGCGCTATTAAAAACCTTCACGCATTTTTTTTCCCAGATACCCCTAATTTCTTTTCATTGAAACAACACAAGTAGCAGTATTATATATTTTTTAAGAATTGCAGCTTGAAATTGACATGGCAAACCAGAAATTGACATGGAAAACCAGGAATTCAAAGAGAAATTACATATTACATATAAATGCAAAGTGGAATGTTCCAATACCAAATTACACAATCTATTATGGATAGACAACAAGAGCATGTTGAATCTTGCAAGAGCTATTGAAAGCAAGGGGAACTACGCAATCTTATAATAGAAAATCTTCCTGCCTTTCAAAAGATCTAAATAGAAGCAACTTGACTTCTATGACACAAACCAACATTCTCGGTTTTTTACGACCAGCATCCTCGTTTCTAGGTTTTATTACGACTCACTTTCTTGATTTTATTGAGTCAGATTTCTTCCATCTCTCTCACACGAGAAAGGGAATCCTCTCAATGAAGAACATGATGGATTGAGAATGAGAGTTGTTAAAATTTGGACTGTATAGGAGAATAAAATAGAGGATATTTATTTAGAGGAGATATAATATTGAGTTACAAAGTAACTGAATTGATGAATAGTGAAATTAAGCGTTGAATATCCCATTTTGTGACAAGAGATATTGTTGTTCATTAACTTTACGGATTGCTTCAACTAAAGTGGGAGAGCGTTGGTCACCTATAAATAGAGGGTTTTGTGTTTAGATGTCTTGTTTTCAATTAGATGAAAGATAGTGTTTCTTCAACCAAGTGCAATTATAGTTATATCCTTAAACAACGTTTACTTGACAAAACATTATTAAAATTATAACGCATAATAGTGTTTCTTTGCCGAAGTGCTATAAGAGGTGGAGCACATTTTTTTTTAAATGTACTGAGTAAAGATAACATTTATTTATGGAAACAATATAAAGGTTTATGTGTTAGTAGTGAATCCTCATGTCAGCTCTATTAAATACTTTTGTGCATTTTTTAAGAGCCCCTCCTACTGAAACCGCTATTAAATGTGTGCTATTAAATCCTGAATCTAGTGTAGTGCTTGTCGTCTGTCATGGCATTTAAGATAGGTCCTTTTCTGGCCCTCTTATTGCCATTAGTAATGACACTTGACAAGAAGATATGAGAGTGTCGGTCTCTTCTGGAATAATAAGAACACTGACGATGATTATTTATAGGAGAAATTGAGTTAGGTTTAGGTTTGTTTGTTCACTAGCTATTAAGGCGAAATTAATTACGGACAATTTTCTAGGTATTGAAGGTAGAATATCGGGATGTCTGTGCAAAGATTTTATTGTAAGTTGATGAACTGTGCCAACATCCAATTAAAATGGGCAGAGAGTTGGTCACCTAGACGGTATAGTTTTAATATGAGAGAAAGATAGTGTTTCCACGTACATATAAGCACTATGATAGTTATCATTTCCATAGCATTTTTCCTAATAAACGCTATTAGAGGTGTATATTACAATAGCGCTTCCTTGGTAATGCACTACTAATATTTGAGCACCTTTTATCAAAATAGGGTATGGGGTAAAGATAGCATTTTCTCGGGAAAATATTATTAAAGGTTTACATGTTAACAGTGTAATTCTCTGGAAAAGAGATATTAAAAACCTCTACGATTTTTTTTAAAGTGGTGCATCCCTAAGTTGCTATTAAGAGTGTGCCATTAAAGTCCGAATCTAACGTAGAAACCTCTTTTGATAGTACAAACAACTTATCATGTTTTCAAGCATCCACAAATTTCTTATATATGTTTTTCTTAGTATATTATATATTTCTTTTAAGGTTTGCCTTTTAGATTTACCAAAGGACTTGCGTTTTTTACTATTTCTCGATTTTACACCAAATCATAGATGGAAAATCCATGAGGAGTGACTCATTCAAAGGAATCCGAAAGCAATCATTCTCATATAATGTCTATCACTCTGACATAACTTGAAAGTATACCTTGTAATCACAAGAATATTTTGAAATAAAGTTCTTTTTGAGACACCCCGATGTCCCATTAAAGAAAAATCCAATTAACTGAATCTTAATCGCGATATAAACGTTAAACATACATAATAGAAAAGCATAAAACGTTAAAAACTTAAACATAGAAGACATGATATATATATATATATATATATATATATATATATATATATATATATATATATATAAAACATACACTGTCTAGGGTACCCCATCAGTAGGGCTCCATTGGTACAAACTAAAGAAACGTAAGAAAATACATAAAAAGATCTGACACAGCCAACATCCTCACCATACTCAACTCCTAACCTATCCCCTCTGAAAATACATCAAAATAACTCACCACACACATCCTATACACATCAGACGCTCTGGCCACCACACTCACTAATGTGGATACCTACTACTACACTGACTCTCTCCATGTCTGCGTCTGTAGACTTTCCATGGTCGCGGCTGTGGTGGTGGTGCTGACAGTGTCGCCTCTCTACTACTGGATATGAATACCCTATGACAACACTAGAGCAATCGTCGGTAGTGAGAAATATGGCGAACATCATCCCTAGGGATCACTGCAACTAGACCTATCACCTTTGAACTTTGGTATAGGTCCCACGAGTGCGGATGCTGTCTCGTCGACAGATGCCAAAACTCATGCAGAGGGAGTCTCATCCCTAGCCCGAACCCTCCCATGAAGAAAGATGTCAGATCCTCACCAAAGTATATATATACACCAATTGGCCTGGTGTATACAGAAAAGAAGGTCACCAGGCCAATCTGCCAACCCCGATCATCATAGAACTCAAACTCAAAAGTGCCCATGATAGGGAGATAAGAAACTATGCTATCATCATATACGGAAAAGGAAAACATAACATAAGCATGTATACTGACATGGACACCTACAATCCTATCACCATCCCACATTCCCGTTAGGGGTGTTAGTCAGTCATCCAAGCTGCTCGTTCATAAACGCTGGGGCACACCCTCATTCCCGTTAAGGCGCTCATTCAAAGAATGAAACTATTCCCCCATTTCCGTTAAGGAATACCACACAATATAAAAGTATCCCCATTCTCGTTATCATACGGGACGACTCGACAAGAACTACAAGAGTATCATGGTAGTTTCCCCCATTCCCGTTAGGGAACTAACCCTTGACATCCAGTATCCATAATCGGATATTCTGACCTCATGTGTTCAACCCACACGGTTGTGAACAACATCATGCATTCTATATGAGACTCAGTGACTCGTGTCAGGTGCATCACCTTGTGTCTTGACCTTCCACCACAAAATCGTATAATTCCTTAGATCGCATTACATAAGCTCAACACTTATAAAATATTATTTTATTAGGCTAGGCACAGCTAGGTCTCACGTCATCCTCTCCCCAACATGCATATCTCTCGAACAACATCTATCACCGCCTAGAGGCCAACTAAGCATATTATAACAGATATATGATGTTATAAGATAAAGTATGTTATACACATTAAAATAATAATAAAATATTCATGTATCACAAAAATTCATATAAAGCATGTTAAAGCAACTAGCACACATCAAGCAGCTCAACAATGATAAAATCAGACATTCTCAAGTATTATAAAATTAACCTAACGGCGATAAATCTACAATCCCCAAATCACTATTGGTACTACGAGGTAGTCGCCAATGCGATTTTGGCATTGTCGATTACTTGCTCATTAGTAGGGTTCACGTTGCCCTACAACTATTATTGCATGTTACGCTACTTAGTCATTTCCGACAATAGGATACTTCTTTCTCCCACCTGAGGTATATATGCGTCACCTCTCCTTAGGGTCATCACATAGTTACCCAAAATGCGGAAAGTAAAATAATAAATTGCTGGTTTCGAAAAATAATCTTTTATAACCCTTTTCTTAATACAAAAAATACCGGTAAATGTTTTTCTTTTCTTCGACATACATAACCTTGTCACAAATATAACCGTATACGGGCATATATATATATATATATATATATATATATATATATATATATATATATATATATATATATATATATATATATATATATATATATATATATATATATATATATATAAAATATCATACAACTATACTGCAATATATTATTTTCACATCTAGACCGTTATCCATATAGGTTCTTTAGGGAAAGAAACAACTTAAGATATCATTATACATCACTGGAAACAGAAAACGTATTACTTTAAACGAATGGCTCTCTAAAGCCCGACATAAAAGTTATAAACCAATCTAATGCCCTAGTTGAGCTGGTCACTCTGTATGACACCTACTAAGAAGACTCCAGAGGCCATTCTTAAAATCCACGATCGCTTTAAAGGTCAGACCTAAAGATCCTCGAAAGCACCAGGGGCATCTCCAGGTCCACCTATACTCCAATAAAATATATTCCACAAGTAGAGAGACCAACAAGAAAATATACAAGAGTGAGAAACCAATATATGGATTTAACACCACAACTACATGCCCGACACAAAAGAAAACAGATAAACATATACATGTTCATAACAACATAAACATTCATATCAAAGCAAATAGTTTATCAATGGGTTTCACACCCCAAACATCATCATTTGAAAACTATGCATGAACACTTCATATACCTCATCTTCTGGTATACCTTATCTAATAAGATATCTAGATTCCCCTTTGCCTTCACCTTCTTGAATACCTTACCCTTTAAGCTATTCAAATTCGACTTCTTGAATACCTTATCTACTAAGATACCCAGAGTCGCCTTCGCCTTCTCCTTCTTGATACCTTACCATTAAGCTATCCAGATTCGACTTCTGAAATATCTTCTCCCTTAAGATATCCATATTCACGCCCTAGACATGTCTACCAAGTAAATGCAAGTAAAACCTTTGTTCCTAACACCTTAATTAGGATACCAATGTTGTTTTGGCTTCAACGACTCAAGAGGGGGGAGTGAATTGAGTTTTCAAAAAATATTTCCCTTTTAAAACATTTTCACAAAGCTTTATAAATCAGAGTTGCGGATTAGTGCCCTCAGGATCTTTTACAAAATCGATGAAGGGTTTTTACAAAATCTTGAATAGAAGGTGACGAGGATAAGAAAGATTAATTGAGAAATATTCAGAATAGGTTCGGGTTTAATAACTCAGTAATAACAAAATATAGTTTATACAGATTAAGAACAGAAATTATAGTGAACTTTAAACATCAAAGTTGGAGGTTCTTGAACATAAACAGAAAGTAAAGGAGTTTGAGTTTAGGGATACCACACAACCAGATTTATCCTGGTTCAGTCACCTCCACTGTGACCTACATCCAGTCCCCACTCCACCTGTGGGATTTCACACACTGACACACAAGCTTTACCAGGTAGCTTGAAAACTCTTCACACCACAGAGCACTCATTCACCTGGAGATACCATACTCTTGTGAAGAGCCTCAATGTTCAACCTTAGGAATACCTCACCCTAATCACTCAGAGAGACTCCCTCTCTCTTTACAATCAAAAGTAAAAACAAAAGTTGATTCCTAACTCTCAATAGTCAGATAAACAAATTGAAGCACTTATGAGTATTGAAACACTCTTTTCACAGTAAGCTCAAGAAAGATGATGAATGATTTTCACAATTAATTTCTCAAAACGATTTCGTAAAACTGTGATATGTTATGGTATTCATATATGTTGCCAAGAATGAGATTCCGATCTAGTCATGTTGAGGGATACTATTAATTCAGAAAGTGTAAAGGGTTATACAGTGAACAGTGATGGGATGCTTCGATTTAGTGGATGGGTGGTAGTTCCTCTTCATACACGATGTACCCTGGATCCAGAAGGATGTATCAAGATATGAAGCAGTTGTATTGGTGGACCGGTATGAAGCGAGACATAGCTGATTTTGTTGCTAGGTGCTTGACTTGTCAACGGGTGAAGGCGGAGCACCAGAAGCCAGCAGGGCTTCTCCAGAGTCTGGATATTCCGGAATGGAAGTGGGATCACATTACCATGGATTTCATGGTGGGTTTGCCCAAGACCAGAGCGGGTTATGATTCCATTTGGGTTGTGGTGGACCGTTTGACTAAGTCTGCTCATTTCCTACCTGTAAAGACCACATTCACGGCAGAACAATATGCAAAGTTATATCTTCGAGAGGTTGTTTCCTTGCATGGAATTCTAGAATCTATTGTTTCAGATAGGGGTTCACAGTTCACCTCTCATTTCTGGAAGTCGTTTCAGCAGACTTTGGGAACTCAAGTGCATTTCGGTACAGCTTTTCATCCACAGACGGATGGTCAGTCGGAGAGGACTATACAGACTTTGGAGGACATGCTTCGAGCATGTGTACTTGATTTTGAAGGCTCTTGGGATGTGCATTTACCGTTAATAGAATTTGCATATAACAATAGCTATCATAGTAGCATACAAATGGCACCGTTTGAGGCTCTTTATGGTAGGAAGTGTAGAACACCAGTGGGGTGGTTTAAGACAGGTGACCATCAACTGTTGGGCCCAGATCTGGTTCAAGACTCGATAGAGAGAGTTCATATGATTAGGGATAGGCTTAAGCTAGCTCAAGAGCGACAAAAGAAGTATGCCGATGTTAGACGACGAGAATTAGAGTTCCAAGAAGGTGAGCATGTTTTCCTCAGAGTGTCACCCTTTAGAGGGACTCTACGTTTTGGTCTGAAGGGAAAGTTGAGCCCAAGGTACGTGGGACCATACCAGATCACTCAAAGAGTGGGAAGGTTAGCATATGAGTTGGCCTTACCACCTGAAGTAGCCAAGGTGCATCCAGTGTTTCATGTTTCCATGCTGAGGAAATATCTTCAAGATGATACTCATGTGCTACAACCACAACCTATTGAGGTAGACCAACGGTTAGCTTTTGAGGAGGCTCCATTGAGGATTGTTGATAGGCAAGTACGAAAACTGAGGTCAAAGGAGGTACCATCAGTGAAGGTTGCATGGAGGCATCCTCTCGGCGAGGAATTCACTTGGGAGTTAGAACAGATCATGATGCGAAAGTATCCTCACCTTTTTGAGCAAGGTACGAAATTTTGGTTATTGCCATTTATCGAATTCGAGGACGAATTCCTTTGAAGGGGGGAAGAGTGTAATACCCACAAAAAAATAAAATAAAAATTAATAATAATAATAGTAATAATAATAAATATATTAAAAAAAATCAAAGAGAAGGTATGAGAGAGGTAGTAAAATAGAGTTATGGGATGGATTATTTGAGGTTTTGTTTTTTTCACCCCCTGGTGCGGTGGGACCCTTCTATAAGTGTAATGGTTAAGAAATAAGATAAGGGGAAAAAGTTAGAGTGTTTTTAGAACCCTAACTTCTAAATCAGTTTTCTTTGGAGGAAAAGAGGAAAAAGGCGCGACGGCTCAAGATCGTAGAGCGTGCTCTTGGTGCAAGGAATCCAATCTCACTCTCCTTTTTCCTTTCTTTTTCCTTTCTTTTTCGTCGATTCAGGTGAGGGGATGTAGGTTTTATGGGTAGGAGTTTAATTTGGGGGTTAATGGTGTCAAATGATAGAGTAAGATTTGTTGAAAAACATTATCGGTGACGATTGGTGTATTGTTTTATTCTAAAATATTAATTTGTGATGTTTTGTTTTGATTTCCATCGATATTGACTTGTTCCTGCATCCTTCAATTTGTTCGTATAACTGGTTCTCATTGCTGGCAGCGTAACTTCAATTGTTGCGTCTGCAAAATTCTTCACCGTGCGTAGTGTGTCCATGTGAGCCTAACATCCCTAGAGCACATGCGCTTTTACCCAATCTTCACCATGACCCTTTGTTAGAGTTGCTGGACAAATTTGGGATTAATGGCTGCAGTGGGGGTTTCGAGAAACATGTAGAATCTTTTAGCAATATTAGGAAATAAAATAATATGATAATAACAAAAAAGTATATATTGTGAATATGTGTAAATGAAGTAGAAATAGATAGATAATATCTATACTTATAATATATATGTAGAGTGCCGTAGCCTTACTCAAGAGTTTCATATATTATATATATGTACTAGTTATTTTATTATAATGGATGTACTTGTTTCGATGACAGTTGTTAAAGTCATGTATCCATATAAACATAATGATTGTATTTGACTTTGTTTTATATAGATGCCATCTGTTCTTTCATTTATTTATATATTTTATTGAGGTATTGGTAACTAGGAACTAAGGTGTAAATGAATAATCGTATGATTAGTAAATGTATGAGAAATACATGTTGACTTTATGTCTAAGGATCCTTTGATTGGGGTGGATTCAGAAAACACAATTGTGTTATGTGAATTGTTTTCTTTATTTATTTTATGACGCTGAACACATTGAGTAAGACTTGGTGTATCCGACCGGTCAGCGGACTCGACCGGTATATAAATGTGACCGTCGGAAAAGGGGACTCTAGTGAAAGAACCCTGGAGTTTGGAGGGTGGTTACGCGGTGACCGAGGTCACTTGCCGGTCAGCGGATCCGACCGGGGTACAAATGTGGCCGTCGGAGTGGGAGACTTTAGTGAACAACTCCAAACGGAAAACAAGCATCTTACTCAATGTTTAAATGATTGTAATGCAACTTAAGAGTTGCAATGATGGTATGGTTGGAGTACGTGATAAAGTATGACATGACATACATATTTATTCATATATTGGTTTTATCTGATTGTGTTTGTACAGCCTCACTGAGTTCTGGGACTCACTCCTACCCTTTTGTTCCAGCTTCAGGTACTCCACGAGGGGATCCATCTCAGGGAGCCCATGCACGAGAGTAGTGTGGGCAGTTGCTGCAGCTTGGTTATCCCTTTGGTTTCTGTTTAGTCATATGAGATACCACTTCTCTTGTTTAAAAATTGGAACCATTTCCTTTTTGGTTGTAAACTTTTTCTTTCCATTTAAACTCTGGATACAGACTCAGGGCCACATTGGCTTATTATTTTGGAATGATCATTTACTCTGATATTTACGTTGGAACTATATAATTACCCATGTTGCGATGTGACTTATACGTGCTTGATAGGCCTTGGGAATGGGACATCGGGGTCCCATTCTGGCCGGTCAGGAACACCTAAGTTGGGTCCTGACACGAGCTCCATATGCCATGTCAGTGGACGGAGCTTCTCATTAAGATCTTAGCAAGTCCAAAGACTTGTGTGGACGAGCACTTTTATCACTTCAGTGAACATGCGCTTGTGTCACTTTAGTGGACGTGCACTTGTATCACTTTAGTGGACGTTCGCTTGTATCACTTTAGTGGACGTGCGCTTGTATCACTTTAGTGGATGAGCCCTCCTGTCACTTTAGTAGACTTGAGCTTCTGTCACTTTAGTAGACGTAAGATTCTATCACTTTCTTGGACGCCAATTTTTACTATTCCCAGTGTTGGACGAGCGCTTATATTATTCCAGTGATGGACGAGCGCTTTGAAATATTATTTCAAAAATCATTTTTATTTATGAAAACTTATTCCTTTTAATGCAGGTTATGAAAAATGATTTTATTTCATGCATCTTTTCAAATTGAGCTTATTTGTGAATAAGAGATTTCATCTCTTACAAATCATCTAAGACTTAACACTAATTTCTTCGTTAATTTTTTGTCTTGATGATTCCTTGTTCTTCGTCCTTGCTCTTTGATTCCTCCAAGTTCTTCCTTGAATATTCTCCTTTGATTGCTCACTGAACTTGTTGAATAATGCTTGATACCTGTCTTTACAATTTGACACTAAAAACACTTGCATACACATTAAGTTGTATTTGTCATATATCAAAATTTCTAAGTCATTGAGTTTAAAAACCAAATCCAAAGAACATTATGTTCATAACGCCTTAAGAATACTAGTACATCATTTTTCGTTTAACATAAAAACTGCACAACTTGTCCAAGTCATTGAGTAAAACTTGTTTACAGAAAACCATTCAAACCTAATTGAAAATCTCTTTATAAAATCATCATATTCTAATAAATATTTTTATGAAAATTTTACTTTTCAAGAAGGGAGTCACATGGACTAAATCTTGGTTCAAAATAAAAATTGCCACGTTAGAATTTCTTGCCGTAAATACTTTTCCGAATTCTACTTAAATAATTTTCTAAAATCATCATTAAGTTATTTTCGAAAATTAATTTCATAAAATAACTTTTTACAATATATTGGATTTATCCACATAAAAATTAGCAGTACAAAAATAATTTCACGGTTATGTCCTCACTGTAACTCATAGTTCACTATTACACTAAAAAATCATTAAAATAATAATATTTTCAACTTTTTCTTCATTTTCCACCAATCAAAAACCTAAGTAATATTATATTACTATTTCTCGTCAATTAAAACTCGTTATCCCGTAAAAACTTTTTAACACCTTGAACCTCATTATTAACTAAGCATTGACCACTGTCAGGCTTTTCAATCCACAAACAACATCAACAATTATCAACAACATTATAGCAATTAACCTAGGTAAATCATGAATCACAACATCATAATATATAACTGCATAAAAACAATTTAAATGCAGATAAACCATCACAGATAAAAATAAAACAACTTAAACCAATTCAAAACAGACTAAACCAAATACCACAACCACAGATAAATATACAGACCAAGGACCTAAGTGCAATTTCCATAGAAATTGTCATCATTACCATATGCATCATAAATGCATTCACATGGGTGAGTCATCTTGGATGACTCATTGGCATTATCCCTTAGCGGCTCCCGAAAATCCCGTATTCAACTCCGTCGCTTACCCGATTAAGATATCGCCTGGATAAAATATAATATTTCACTTTTTAGTGAAATATTTCAAAATAACCAAAAACGTTGGAAATTAAATAAAAACCTTAAGTTATTTGTTACTGAGTCAAAATTAGGTCTTCTGAGCAGTATAATTATACTGTCAGTGAAATTCACAGACCGGGTTTCACCTGACTTTTCAACCTAAATTTTTATCGTAACTCTCTACGGTAAATTAGAGTGTAAATAAGGTTTCGGTTTAACTAAAAACATTTTCTAAGTATCGTATAAACATATAAACATATTTATATAAATTTTTTGATATTAAAAAACAGAAAAACTCGGGTGTTACAATATATATGTAGCTAGCTCTAGGACAACAAAATAGACACTCCTCCAAGCCTCACGAATCTGCCTCGCCTAGTTATAGCACCTCCGGTGCTCCGAAAATTCACTAGAACATATCAACACGAAGCAGACAACATCGGTAACCCTAATTCAAAAACGGAACTTAAAACCGATAACCGAACGAAGAGAAAACCTCCATACCGTGACTGATGGCTTGTCAGCATAAAAAGAGCATAGGCTTACCTTATCCCTAGAAAGAAAAGAAGGATAGGGTTAAGAAGACATTGTTTCCACAACCACGATGGTGTAGTCGAAATCGGAATAAGGTAACCGGTTAGGTCGAACTTGTCTCCGATGTGGTTAAATACTTTCTATACATATACAATTTAATAAAATTTTTCAAAATATAATTGCTTGTAAATTTTATTAAACAAGAATCCAGTCATTAATGAAATGCAATGTATGCTACTAGCAAACCACCCCCACTTAATATAAGGACATTAAGCTATATATACAAGCAATCATAATCCTAAACTTTGTTCAAAATTTACCCAAATAACATGAGTAGAAGCTCTACTGTTGAACAAACATCAAAGTTGGATGACATTGAAGAAGAAGCGGATGATAACAATGCACTAAGAAGACTATGGAGTCTCTCGAATCAAATCAATGAAACACCAAATTCATATAGGATGTCACCGACAACTCTCTATCTAACATAAGATTTATTATGGTGTAACTTTGACTATTGTTATTCTACATTTTGATCCTTAGTCTTGTCAAAATTATGAGAAGAATTTAACCAATAATCATTATTTATTTTTAATTGTTACCTCTTACTTTGTGAAGGTTTTCTCAATGTTTCGTTCCTCAACATTCGTAAATTGGTGAAGTAAAAACTTTAATGTACAAAGAGTTGTGGTGACTTTGATGTTGACTGGACAAGATTTATATCATTCACACAAACAACGTCCTTTTGGGTAATACAAGCTTTAGATTTGTGTCTCTTGCTTTGAGCAAACACCTCCTTAAGTGAAATACAAGTTCTGTGTTGCTCTAAAATTCTATTCATTGTATACTTGAACACAAGTTTTCCAAATTTTCCTCTTTCTTGAGTCATCTTCTCCACTAAATGCAACTCATCATAAACATAGCAAGTGTTAGAACTGTTGTCTATCCCATCAGATTTTTTACAAACAATCAATATAACCCTCACCAGACTTTTCACATTCATGCTATTCTTTAAAGCATGATTTCCTCCTTCCAATTTCTGATCATGAAGCACAGTGTTATTTCTTACATTTGGATTTCCTCCATGACCTATATAAATCAAGGAACCACTTGATTTTTAACATTGTCGTAGCGATTAGTTACGATAATGCTGGTGGCCAATGAGTTCCAACCCTTCCCCAAGTAACCAATCCCACTTGAAAGCTGATGATGTAGACCAATAACATTAAGCTCAGTCCTGTATTGAAACTGATCACCAACTTCAATTCCCATGATAAGCCCCACACACTTGTGAGTGTTCTCCTAATGATTATTCCTTTTAATAACATTGATGCTTCTCTCAAGGCTTTTGTTTTTGCTTTAAAATGGTCAAGTTTGTCAGCTTTATACTGACAAAAGAGAGGTTGCATGTGAAGAAGAATCCAAAGGCTGCATGAAGGAAAAGAAAACACTTTCGTTGAGTTTTTGTTGTTTGGAAGTAATGTTTTTCTGCTGAGTTCATGTACGGTGTACCTATATGTTCGTTGCATTTTGTTGGTGTTGAATATGACTCTCTCACTATGATCATAAGAAGTCACTAAACTTTGAAGAACGAAGACACGCCGCATAGAAGAGCTAGAGTTGTTGTCGACACCTGGTGATCTGAAGGAGCATGTGTTCAGTATAAGCGAGCAGTTGATATCAACTCAGATTGTTTGGAGTTTAAAAAAACCAAATCCCAACCCTACTCGAATCGAGCCTGTGGGGGTTTGAGTTGGCTCAACGACTAAAAATCACATTGACGGCTCTAACATATTAACGAATTTCAATTGAAAAAATTTCAAAGAAGCCTTAGGCCTAAATTTTCTATGTGTATGGTGTAGATCTTTGAGAAATTGGTCGAGTTACTAGAAGTCCAAAGTCAATTAATTGATGTTGATTCTAACAAAATAATAGCTGTCAAATGTAAAATTTCAAAGAAAAAACGAAAAATATAATGTGATGGTATAAGTTGTAATTTGTGTGATAAACTTTTATAATGAATCATGGTTTATATTAAATCTTTTAGGTCTACTACTTATTCATACTGCATTTTACTCATGAACTTATGGAAGAACTGAATAAATTATTTTATATTACATTTTTTTAACTTAATTTCTAAACATACCTAAATTATTGATTAAATTCAAGTGGGAAAACAACACAAGCATAATGCCTACTTAGCCAAAGAGGTTTTGTGTATCGAGGTGCCCGATGCCATAGCGAGCAGTATCGGCAGCTCTGTCGAAAGAGACATATAGTGGTTTCTCGCAGTGAGGAGTTGATATGGGAGCCTTGTGTCTACTGGCATAGTTACGGAGAGGGCGAGGGTAGTTTTAGGCCACCATACTAGAAATAGTATGGACTAGGCCAGTGTCTGTATAGGTTGTGCGCCGGTTAGTTTTTACTTTTTGATGTATTCTAGCTAAGAGAGGGTATGGGCAGTGAGTAGAGAGAGACGAGAGGCTGTGCTGTGGATGTTTAGTGTATCTATTTATGTATCTTTTATGTGTGTTTCCTGTATACGGTTATTGTACCTATGACAATGCCCTACTGATGGGGCAATATATATATATATATATATATATATATATATATATATATATATATATATATATATATATATATATATATATATATTATGTGTGTGTGTGATGGTTTATTTTATCATGTGTATCTGCCTTTATCTTCTAAAGTTTAAAATATCCCTCTTCTAAAAATAAATGCGTTAACACAAATAATACAATTAAGGTATAGTTAAGGGTTAAATATTTTTTAGCCCCTCATTTTTTTTACAAAAGTTTAGTTTTACTCCCCCGTTTGGAAAATTTACTTTTTTAGTCCCTCTTTTTTTAAATGTGTCGAAATGGTCCTTACACCACACTTCATTTGAAAAATGGGGGACTAAAATCGAATTTTTTTTAAAAAATGAGGGACTAAAAATGTTTGGTTTCCAAAAATGGGGGACAAAAAATGTGTGGTGTAGGGACCACTTCTCACGCATTTTAAAAAATGGGTGACTAAAAAAATATGTTTTTCAAACGGGGGACTAAAACCGAACTTTTGTAAAAAAATGAGGGACTAAAAACAAATTTAACCCGTTAATTAATTAGGTTTTTCTTTAATGAGATAGCGGTTTGTCTCATTCTCAAGGTGTTGGACTTGTCAAATAAGTTGCTTTTATGAAAGTTTTGCTCTAATGAAAATCTTTGTAAAATTATTTCAACTGGTCAAACCTTTAGAAAATTCTTTTCCAGTCAAATATTTTTTGGGGATTTGTGCATTAATCTACTTAAAACATGTTTGGAATAGCTTCTTTTTAGGGAAAAATGTCTTTTTTCCTTTTAAAAAAAGTTTTTTGGAGTTGGGCCTATTTGTTACGGATTAAAAAAATGAATTTGACATTCAATAATTTAGAGATTATTTTTAAAGATTTTAAAGAAAAGCAGAAGCTATTTTGTGTTTGTTTATAATCATCAAAATCACTTTTATTAAAACAAAAAAAAAAAATCAACTTCTGCAACTGTTTTTTTTTTCTTTCAAAAAAACTAATCAAAGTTGTAATAGGCTGTTTTTAATTACGTTGTTTTAACAATAAAAATATATTTATTTATATTTTTATTTGAGACTTAGGAAATGATTTTGGAGAAAACACAATCATATCTAGAACTTAATCTACGGTAGGAAGCTCTGGTTAAAATTTGGGTTTAAAACTCAGATGGAAACCGATCTACGTTTTAGACTGAAAGTATAATTTTTATACTGACAGAAAACCCTAATTTGCCCGAAAACTGAAATTTGTAGATTTTTTATATTTTGTCCATGAGGAAATCTACTTTCGAAATTTCTGATCAGAAATAAAATATTATGTGTATTCGGGCGAATTTTGGCGAAAGTTCGAACGGAAAACAGTCGCTATTTTCACTGACAGTAAGATTTTAATGATCAGAAAACCTAATTTTGACTCATGAACGAAATGGTTTATATTTAAATCATATTTCCAAAGATTTTGGTTAGTTTGAAAACTTTCAGTCGAAAACAAAATATTACGCTTTTATACGGGCGTAAAACCCTAATCGAGGAACCGACAGAGTCAGAAGGGAGGTGCAAAGACAAAATCGGACACCAGAGGAGCTGAGTCATGGGGTGTGTCACCACCAGGACTCACCAAGCATTTATGAAGCATTAAATGTAAATTTATGTGAAATGACCAAAATACCCTTTTAGCTTAACCTAACCAAAGTTAAGTTAGATTTTAACCATGGTCAAGGAACCATGGTTAGTTTATGTGTCCAAAATCAGTCACACCCTCCACTAAATGTGAGCCACATATTAGTTAACCTTAGTTAGCAAGGTAACCTTAGTTAACTTAATTATTAACTATGATTAACCTTATATTAATTAAATATTCCTAAAAGCTATTAATCTAAGCTTAACAAACCAAACAAGGCATAAGATTACTCTTATATGTTGGTAATGGCTACAATCTCGAGGGGGGCGGGGGGTGAATTGAGATATTGAAAGCTTTTTCAACAATTTAAAACAAAACAGAGTTTTCTTAGAGAAAATTGGTTTTCGCTCCATTTTAAATCCCAAGAATCAGGTTATGTAACAAGTAATGATGTTAAGAAGAATTATAAGAAGTAACAAAAATTTTAACACAGATTGTAGATCAAAGATTCAAGTTAACAAGCATTCTTAAAACTCATTCACAACACACAAGTGCATATAATATGTATATGGAGTTTAGAGATGAGAAGAACACGCAAACCGATTTATCCTGGTTTGACTACCTTCTCTGGTAAGCCTACATCCAGTCCCACACCTCTGTGGTTTTCTCCACTATAACCAGAAATTACAATATCCAATTACAACATTCACAAGGATAACCTCCTTCCTCAAGGACACACCAAAAAGCACACTTGCTTTTCTATACCCAAGGATCCCTTCTATCACACTTTTCCCTCAAAGATGAAGCACTTTTGGAAGCTTTTGAATCTTTCATATTTTCACTTTCAGAATGTGTAAGGTTATTGAAAAGTGTTACTTTGATTCCTCTTTATATAGAAAACAAGTTATAGTCGTTGGGATCAATTAAAACAGATTTGGATCTGATTTAACAAAATTTGTTTTATTGATTCTCGTTCTTGAAATAAGATTCTGATTGTTCTTATAGAATTCGCGTCCATCTTGAAAATAATCGTTTCCATCTAGCCATTAAGATTTTACATCCGGATGGGCTAGTAGACGAGCTCCATTTAATACTTTAGTGGACGAAGCTTCTCATTAAGGACTTAGTAAGTCCAAAGAGCGTAACCTTAGTAGACGAGCTCCATATGCCACTTTAGTAGACAAGCGCTTCTTGTTACTTCAGTAGACGAGCTCCATGTACCACATCAGCAGACGAGCGCTTCTTGTTACTTCAGTAGACGAGTGTTTCTGTTACTTTATTGGACGTGAGCTTCTGTCACTTTAGTAGACGCGAGCTTCTGTTACTTTAGTAGACGCAAGCTTCTGTTACTTTATTAGACGCGAGCTTCTGTCACTTTAGTGGAGGGGGGCTTCTGTTACTTTATTAGACACGAGCTTCTGTTACTTTATTAGACGCGAGCTTCTATCACTTTAATGGACGCCAGCTTTTTAGTAGTTAATTGGACGTCAGCTTTTTATCACTTCATTGGACGTTTGCTTGTTTCACTCTATTGGACGCCTGCTTGTTTCACTTTGTTGGACGTCTGTTTTTTTTTATTGCTTCTTTGGGCGTCTGCTTGTTTCACTTTATTGGACATCTGCTTGTTTCACTTTATTGGACGAGTGCTTATATTATCCCAGTGTTGGACGAGCGCTTATATTATCCTTTGTAAAAATTAGTTTCTTCTTAAATTTAAGTGTTTCACCTAAGAAATCAAATGTGCTATTTTTACAATAGCATCTAAAGTATAAGATCTTCATTGCTTGATGCTTTAGTCCTTGTTCATTTCTTTATGTCCTTGGTCTTCCATCCTTTAATCCCTGATTTATCTTTTTCATGAGTGATCTTGCATGCAAATTAACACATAATAAGTACATAGTCAAAATCAAAAATCTTATGCAAAATACACTTTGTTTGTCATACATCAAAACATGAATGAGGGCTTAGTCTTACAAACTCCCCCTTTTTGATTATGACAAACCTTACCATACTTAACCTTAGTTATTAAAAATCAGAGTGTAGCTGTTCAGTAAGCATGGTTCTTAAGTCATTTTCATCCTCCCCTTGTCTCATTGATATCTTCAAAAAATCAAGTGTTATCATATCATTGTCATGAAAAAGTCATCTTGCATTTATTATTAGTTCAAGTATGTCTTTTCATTGTAGTTCATACTTAGGTATCAGAGAGAATTTTTTTTTACAGCAAATGAAGATATAATTAATGGTTGTATGGTTCATCTTTCTCCCCCTTTGTCATTATCAAAAAGAAACTATGGAGAATATTGAAATCAAACTGAAAAACAGTCTTGCATTTATTGATAATAAATCATTACATAACATATGCAATACATCAAAACAACCAAAACACTGAAATAAAAAAAAAAAGAATTACAGACACCCAAGGACACTTAGTCTAAACCGAGACTAGATAAAAGCATCTTGCCCATGTCCTTCATAATTTTCAGCAACTTGTGCAACCTCGCTTGCCATATTGACTATATTATCAAAAATAACATTTGATATCAATTATTTTGAGTATCAATTATGCCAAGTTCCCTTCTTATAAAGAAGAAACTATCCTTATTTAGTGGTTTGGTGAATATATCAACTAATTTCTTGGTTGTATATATATGTTCAATCACAACATCACCACTTTGAATATGATCCCTGATAAAATGATGCCTAATTTCAATATGCTTGGTTCTTGAGTGCATAATGGGGTTCTTTGTTAGATTAATTGCACTAGTGTTATCACACTTTATTGGTACATGATCTAGATGACCACCATAGTCAATTAATTGTTGTTTCATCCATAGGATTTGAGCACAACAACTCCCAGCTGCAACATATTCTGCTTCAGTTGTGGTTTAGTCCACACTAGTTTGCTTTTTACTAAACCAAGACACTAGGGAATTTCCTAATAAATGGCATGTTCCACTTGTGCTCTTCCTATCTAACTTGCATCCAGCAAAGTCAGAGTCAGAATATCCTATTAATGTGCAAGTGGATCCCTTGGGATACCACAGCCCCATTTCTTTTGTTCCTAAAAGTTACTTCACGATTCTTTTAACTGCAGTAAGATGTGATTCTTTAGGATTAGCTTGATACCTTGCACACATACACACACTAAACATTATATCTGGCCTACTAGCAGTGAGATAAAGTAAGGATCCGATAATACCTCTATACTTGGATACATCTATAGATTTACCATGTTCATCTTTGTCCAAGTAGCAGGCTGGACTCATTGGTGTTGCCATTTCCTTTGTGCTTTCGATTCCAAACTTCTTTAGTAGTTCCTTGCAATACTTTGTTTGGCTTATGAAGGTTCCATCTTGGCATTGTTTAATTTGAAGTCCAAGAAAGAAGGTAAGCTCTCCCATCATGGACATTTCAAATTCACTTTGCATTAGTTCACCAAATTCCTTGCATAAAGACTCATTAGTAGCACAAAAAATAATGTCATCAACATATATTTGAACAAGTAAGATATTATGTGTTTTTGTTTTAGTAAATAGTGTTGTATCAACTTTTCCTCTTTTAAAGCCTTTCTCTAGGAGAAAATTGCTTAACCTCTCATACCAAGCTCTAGGAGCTTGCTTGAGTCCATAGAGGGCTTTAGTGAGTTTATAGACATGAGTTGGGAACTCACTATCAACAAATCCAGGGGGTTGGCTTACATACACTTCCTCTTGTATTA
Organism: Sophora flavescens; assembly: GCA_030762895.1. Lineage (NCBI taxonomy): Eukaryota > Viridiplantae > Streptophyta > Magnoliopsida > Fabales > Fabaceae > Sophora > Sophora flavescens. The sequence goes on along the minus strand of CM061063.1, from coordinate 185,384,399 downwards.
TTCCATTGAAAAGGCACTTTTCACATCCATTTGGTACAGTTTAAAGTTCATTATACATGCATAGGCTAATAGCATTCTTATGGCTTCTAATCTAGCTACGGGAGCATATGTTTCATCATAATCAATTCCTTCTTCTTGATTATATCCCTTAGCTACTAGTCTAGCCTTGTTTCTTACTATTATTCCATTCTCATCCATTTTGTTTCAAAACACCCATTTAGTTCCGATTATTTGGTTACTTTTGGGTTTTGGAACTAAATCCCAAACTTTGTTCCTTTTAAATTGATTTAACTCCTCTTGCATTGTAATCATCTAATGTTCATCATTAATAGCATCATCAACACATTTTGGTTCTATTTGAGATATAAACGCCAAGGTATTGCAAATATTCCTTAAAGAGTTTCTAGTGGTTACCCCTTTGGTGATCTCACCAATGATATTGTCTAAGGGATGATTCTTTGAAACTTACCACTCCTTAGGAAGATTTTCTTGTTGAATTTCTGCTTGAGGTTCTTTATTGCTCTCTTCATCTTCCTTTTCTTTGTTGCTCTCTTTTCCTTCATCAGATTTCACTTCATCTTCAAGAGTTTCTGCATCATCAAAAATGTCCTTTCCCAACCTTTTGGGGTTAGACTCATCAAATGTTATGTGAACAGATTCTTCCATTGATAAAGTACTCTTATTAAACACTCTATATGCTTTGCTAGTTAATGAATAACCTAGGAAAATACCCTCATCAGACTTTGGGATCAAATTTCCCAAGATTATCCTTGCCATTATTTAGCACAAAACACTTACAACCAAAGACATGAAAATGAGAAATGTTAGGTTTTCTTCCCTTGTAAAGTTCATATGGAGTTTTCTTCAAAATTGGCCTTATTAGAACTCTATTTAAAACATAACATGCAGTACTCCAGTATCAGCCAAAAAATACTTTGGTAAATTAGAGTCACTTAACATGGTTCTAGCAATTTCTTCAAGTGACCTATTTTTCCTCTCAACTACTCCATTTTGTTGTGGAGTTCTAGGCGCGGAAAAATTGTGTTTTATACCATGTTCATCACAAAAGTTATCAAACTCCTCATTTTGGAATTCTCCTCCATGGTCACTCCTAATTGAATCAATTTTCACGTCTTTCTCATTTTGAACAACCTTAGCCATTTTCTTAAAAGCTTTAAAAGCTTCATTCTTTTGTGCTAAAAAATACGTCCAAGTAAATCTAGAGAAGTCATCAACAATTACAAGAGCATAAAGATTTCCACCAAAGCTTTTTGTCCTAGAAGGTCCAAAAAGGTCCATGTGCAGCAATTGTAAGGGTCTACTAGTTGAAACAGTGTTTATAGCCTTAAATGAGGTTTTCACTTGTTTACCCTTTTGGCATGCATCACATAAGCCCTCTTTAACAAACTTCTTATTTGGTAAACCACTAACAAGTTCTTTGGAAATCAATTTATTCAAGTGATCCATATGAATGTGAGCTATTCTCCTATGCCAAAGCCAATTACTTACGTAACACGTGCAGAATTTAAATTAAAAGATAATTTGCTGGTTGCTTTCGGAAAATTTGTTTTCTCTTAAGTCTGAAAATTGGGGTATAAGATTTTCTTCTATAAGGATAACTCTGAAATCCACCATACATACATTTAAAATGTAAAGTCACGTTCGTAACAAAGTTACCATGACATACAACATTTCTCTAAGCTTCCACTTTCAGAAGAAAAGTTCAAACTACAGATGAATGTATATAACACTACATTTACCGACCTCTCTAGATATACAACCCAACTCAAAACTCCTAAGCTGGTCATTCTATCAAATATTCATTGGAGAGACCCCCAATCAGAATACTTTCCCAACCACTAACACTAGGTCTTCAATTGACTTAGAAAAACTCCTCTGCAACATCGGTACTAGAGTACCAAGGTACTACAGCAAAACCCGAAGATACCTGATATAATTGTAAGAGTGAGATACCATCATAAGATATATCCCACGACAGCCGTATACATGATACATACATCACAGAATCATATAAGCAGTTAAATCATGCATATACACAATATAACAGTGTTATATCATAGGGTCTCAAGCCCGCACAGTCAATCTTTGAAAATATGCATGACACTTCAATATCAGGCTCTAACTTAATCTCATGAGATCTCAACACCGTTTTCCCTGGAGAAGTATTAGAGTTGGTCAATCTCTAGCCCATCGGGCAGTTGCCTCCTTACCCTCATGCATAAGGTCTCAGGACGAGCAACGTAACATGTGCCTCTTCACTCGGTTTACATGGACAGACTCCCAGACACCACCTTGTATCTGATATATATCAAAAGCACGTCTGCTTGGGGAAATGCACATGAGAAAATATTTTTATTTAAAAGGTTTTCCTTGTGTTCATTCTTTTACTTGTCCGCAGCCTCAAGCTAACGACTTAAATCATCATTTCCCCATCACTTAAAAACTCAGAAGCATAGGACTCATAGTCCGAACGCTCAATCACAATGCCCAAGACCGTGGCCACAGTCAAGGGTTATGGTCGTCGAAAACAACCTTCACCTTTAATCATGTTCATCACACGCGGTTAGAATACACAGTCCAACATAGCGCGATTAGGACCTAAGTCCATAACATCATAACCAGGACTCGTAGTCCCGAATTCACACTGATTCAAGATCACGTGCACATCATTAAATACTAGAGGCGACGTCTCGCGTACTAGATTCTCTTTCTTAAGTACTTACTTTTCGTTCAGTGAAAAACAAATTCAAAACCGAATCCTCGATAACCTATCCAGGTTATCGGAAAGTTTCTAAAATACTTAGGAAAAACCTTTTCTTTGAAAATCTTTTTATAAAGCATCTATGAAATTCTTTTATCTTTGAAATATGTCCCCCAATAGGATATTGCCACATCATCTTGAAAGTTTTCACTTGAAGACACATAGTTCGAAATGGATTTTTCTTTTGTATAACAATAGTACACCAAAATCATTTCAACATTTAAAACAAGTGCTTTAAGTTTAAAGATCTTTTGGAAAAGAACACCCATCCCTTCATCTTCAAAGCTTATTAAGGTTTTTAATCCTTATTATGGTTGAGCACAGACGCACGTCTGGCTTAGCAAACTTTCAATCAACAACAGTATATATCATCAGTCCAATGCTAATATCACAGTTGAAAGCAGTTCATCACATATATGCATTTTATCATTTAGAACAAGTACAGTTCAACATCAGATAATAGCACAACAGTTCAAGTACATTAGATAATCAAGTAAGTCCAATCAACATATAAATATCCAGTTAAACACCTACACACATGCATACAGTTATTGAATATCTTTAGGAAATCCCCTCTTACCTTAAGAAGGTAAGAAAATACGAGAAAATAAACAGTTTCACGAACGTTCTTCAAGGTTGGTTAGGATGAAAGTCTAGGTTTCAAGACACAAGGTTCAAGGATTAGAACTCAATCGAGAACTTAGGGCTAGAAGTTTCCAAAGCACATGCAACTTAGGGATTTATGATCCTTAAGTGCTAAGAGTTTAAAACATGATTACTTAAAACAAAGTTGAACAAAAATCCCACCAAGTTACACCTTGATGGAGATTCGGCCTTGACCAATAAAATAGGCTAGGAACATTTAAAATTTCCAATCTCTTCGGTTTAGCATCCATGAATAGTAAGGAGCTCAAAACCATGATCACTTTGGAAAATGAAAAACGAAACACCCTAGGTCCATAACCTTTAAGATTCGGCCATCCTTGGGTTTTTATGATAAAAATCTTTAAATTCTTCCAATCTCTTAGACCTTTTAGCATCCAATAACTTATGGAGTTCAAATCTATGATCATCTTGAAAGCAACATAGTATTTTCAACAACAAAGTTCATAAGCACATAAAGTAAAAACAACATAGGCTTATAAATAATTAAAGTATAATGACATAAGTAAATGAATCATAAATGACATAAACATAAATGACATAAAGTAAATGACATAATGTAAATGACATAAAGTAAATGGCATAAATATAAATGACATAAAAGTAAATGACATAATGTAAATGACATCAAGTAAATGGCAATGACATAAAAGTAAATGACATAATGTAAATGACATAAAGTAAATGACATAAAGTAAATGGCATAAATATAAATGACATAAAAGTAAATGACATAATGTAAATGACATAAAGTAAATGACATAAAGTAAATGGCATAAATATAAATGGCATAAAAGTAGAGTAAAAATCTTTAAACTTTCCAATCACTTTAGACATAGCATCCTTTAACATAAAGGAGCCTTGGTCCATGATCATTTTGGGAAAAACAAATCTTTAAATACAAACTCAAACTTGTAAAAGTTGAGACAAGATCCATCAAAACCATAGGCATGGTTCGGCCTCATTAGAAAGTGGAGGTTAGGAAACTTTGTTTTACACAACCTTTTAGTATGTTAAACTACAAGTAAATACAAGACCATATAAATTGGTTTCAACTCAAAAGGAGTTTTCTGCCATTTTTGAGAGATTTTGAAGATAAAAGCTCATAAATGACATAAAGAAGAAACTTTAGAAAAAGATGAAGTTTTTAAAGAAAAGAATACATGAGAGTATTAACCTAAGCAAGAGGAACAACTTTGATGAAGAACACTTAGTGAAAAGAGGAAGAAAAACTAGAGCTTTGGAAGGTTGAAGTTAAGAAAAAGATGAAAACTTAAGGGTTTTAATGGAGTAGGAGAAAGAAAAGTGATGAAGTGAAGTTGATGAGTGATATTTATAGAGGAAGATGGAGGGGGGCACGATTCTGGAGAGGAAGAAGAAGAAAGAAGATGAGTTTCTTGAAGAGAGGTTGAAGAGTTAATGTGATGTGATGTGATGTGATTGGAGAGAGAAAAATGAAAAGTAAGGTTTTGGAGGGAAGTAAGGTTTTACTTTTTCTTAGTGTGTGTCATAAACATTTAATGAGACTTCCCATCAAGCCTTCTCTCCTCCTTTAAGGTTCCTTTAACTGCTTAAATACGTAACCGGTTGCACATCCGATCGTATTTTCTAAAGGTTTCTTTCGGATAAAATATTATATTTTATTCCCGGACAACAAAATTCGAAAATTTACCAAACCCACACAAAACATTATAAAAGCACTAACTGTCTCGTTCACAAATTAAAATTTTGTTTCTAGCTCAGTAAACTTGTACTGGCAGAGAAAACGCAGACCGCTTTTTAAATCCGAATTTTCGACCGAAAATTTTACTGTGACTTCATACAGTAAAACAACACAAGAAAATGATTTTATTTTAAATAAAATCATCCCCCGGATTTTATCAAAAATAAACACATTAAAACATGTATTTACTGATAAAGAAGCATACGAAAAACAGGGTGTTACAACTCTACCCCTCTAAAAAGAATTTCGTCCTCGAAATTACGTACCTAGAAACTTAACAGGATCTCTCACCATCCAGATCATATTTTCAGAAGAAAGTATCTAAAAGAATTTCATCGATCCAAAAGAACACAGAAACATCTAATGTATGAAGATCCTTTAGTATATTCAAGGAGGTAAAAATGTATGATCGGTAGACATTTACAATCATGAATCTAAAAAGTTTCTCCTTTCACTAGAATTTCCTGGTCAACAATTTAAAAGAGTAACAGTTCGATAAGAATTCAAACTGAATCACTTCTAGCAAAAGTAAAAGTGATTAGATTAAGTTTCATCGAGAAACTTCTTTTATAAACATACCCATCCGGTGCAACAACAAGGCAATTCATAACTCGAGGAAAAGAAAGATTGGATCCAAAGTCTAAACTGACCACAACAATCAAAAAAGAAGGGAACTGGAATAAATTTCTTAAGGAGACTTTTATTCCCAAAAGTCATAAGAAACATACATTCACTGGAAAGACTAGTAACATAGGAGACCCTAGAGAGTCAAATACTCAAGGGCGTCAAAAAGCGGTTATACTTAGAATCCTATTACAACTTAGAATTATAGACCACTGCCATAAGACCTTCAAATTGTGAAATTTTCAACACTACTTCTATTGTAAAAGATCGTCAGATTGTGAAGCTCCAGCGCCAGTCATGGTGTAGACTATTCCCTTCGCCGTGGGTCTATCAGTTCCTAAGGTGTTGACAGGCTTTTCAATCCTTGGTGCATTACAATCCCTTGAGAAGTGTCCAAATTTTCCACAATTGAAACACTTCACTCCTTTGCGTGGGCAAACATTAGCCATGTGGTGCAGGTCTCCACACTTGTAACATCTCCTAACTTGGTCTCGGTTTTGGTTCCCGTTGACCTCCACTTCCCGATTCGGAATTATTAGAACGATCTTGTCGTTGATTCAGGTCATTCCCTTGTGGCCGGAAGTAAGGTTCCCTCCGATGTTGCTTCCCTTTCTGATTCCGATCTTGATAATGGTCTTTGGAACGAGTGGGTCCTGCAACAGTTTCCCTATTGCCTCTTTCCTTCCTCATTAGTTCCACTTTTCTACATTTCTCTACTAAGGCTTGGAAATTACGGATTTCCAATGGCATCACAGATTCCTTGATCTCGGCTGAAGACCATCTTGAACCTTTCGCATTTCCATTCCTCATCGGGGTTGTTCTGAAAAAAGCGAAAATATTTGGCAAGGGACTCAAACCTTGCCGCATATTCCCCCACTGTCATGTCCCGCTGTCTCAGCCTCAGGAATTCCTGCTCCTTCTCTGTCCGAGCACTCTGGGGAAAATATTTGTCCAAAAATTTGTTGCGGAATACTCCCCAAGTGATCGCCTGATGCTCAGCTACCAGTAGTTGTCTGGTGCCTTCCCACCAGTATTCAGCATCTCCAATCAGTTGGAATGTTGCATAAGGCACCTTTGCTCCCTCTGGGGTGTGAACCAGCTCAAAGATCTTCTCTAGCTCTTGAATCCAAAGATCAGCCCTTATTGGATCAATGTCTCCATCAAACTGTGATTAATTCTAACATCAGAAAGCATCCAAATGTCTTCCCTCTGCAGCTTGTTCTGCCCTCTGTTGCTCCTGTTGGTTCTGGGCAGCAGCATTAGCCGTCTGAAGAGCTATGGCAGTAGCAACGTCAGCCACAGCTTGGGCAGCGAAGTCCATCCCGCCGTCATAATTCGCATTCATGTTGGCACCACCGCCAATAGGACCACCTCTGCGACCACGTCCACGACCACGTCCATGACCGCGTCCACGTCCTCGTTCACGTCCACCTTCTGGTGCTGGTTCCATAACTGACCTACCGAACAAATCAGTCAAGCCACAACCAGAAAATGAAACGTGTAAAAGCGTATCAACACACATTACTCCTAAGAAGTAATCCGAATAAAACTTAATTCAGAGAAAACATAACGTCAACACAACAGACATATTTCCCAAAGATCCCGAAAGACTCGACCAGCTCTGATACCACCTTGTAACGCCCCCCTCCCCTCGGGGCATTACTTACGTAACACGTGCAGAATTTAAATTAAAAGATAATTTGCTGGTTGCTTTCGGAAAATTTGTTTTCTCTTAAGTCTGAAAATTGGGGTATAAGATTTTCTTCTATAAGGATAACTCTGAAATCCACCATACATACATTTAAAATGTAAAGTCACGTTCGTAACAAAGTTACCATGACATACAACATTTCTCTAAGCTTCCACTTTCAGAAGAAAAGTTCAAACTACAGATGAATGTATATAACACTACATTTACCGACCTCTCTAGATATACAACCCAACTCAAAACTCCTAAGCTGGTCATTCTATCAAATATTCATTGGAGAGACCCCCAATCAGAATACTTTCCCAACCACTAACACTAGGTCTTCAATTGACTTAGAAAAACTCCTCTCGCAACATCGGTACTAGAGTACCAAGGTACTACAAAGAAACCCGAAGATACCTGATATAATTGTAAGAGTGAGATACCATCATAAGATATATCCCACGACAGCCGTATACATGATACATACATCACAGAATCATATAAGCAGTTAAATCATGCATATACACAATATAACAGTGTTATATCATAGGGTCTCAAGCCCGCACAGTCAATCTTTGAAAATATGCATGACACTTCAATATCAGGCTCTAACTTAATCTCATGAGATCTCAACACCGTTTTCCCTGGAGAAGTATTAGAGTTGGTCAATCTCTAGCCCATCGGGCAGTTGCCTCCTTACCCTCATGCATAAGGTCTCAGGACGAGCAACGTAACATGTGCCTCTTCACTCGGTTTACATGGACAGACTCCCAGACACCACCTTGTATCTGATATATATCAAAAGCACGTTTGCTTGGGGAAATGCACATGAGAAAATATTTTTATTTAAAAGGTTTTCCTTGTGTTCATTCTTTTATCGTCATGACTCGAAGCTAACGACTTAAATCATCATTTCCCCATCACTTAAAAACTCAGAAGCATAGGACTCATAGTCCGAACGTTCAATCACAATGCCCAAGACCGTGGCCACAGTCAAGGGTTGTGGTCGTCGAAAACAACCTTCACCTTTAATCATGTTCATCACACGCGGTTAGAATACACAGTCCAACATAGCGCGATTAGGACCTAAGTCCATAACATCATAACCAGGACTCGTAGTCCCGAATTCACACTGATTCAAGATCACGTGCACATCATTAAATACTAGAGGCGACGTCTCGCGTACTAGATTCTCTTTCTTAAGTACTTACTTTTCGTTCAGTGAAAAACAAATTCAAAACCGAATCCTCGATAACCTATCCAGGTTATCGGAAAGTTTCTAAAATACTTAGGAAAAACCTTTTCTTTGAAAATCTTTTTATAAAGCATCTATGAAATTCTTTTATCTTTGAAATATGTCCCCCAATAGGATATTGCCACATCATCTTGAAAGTTTTCACTTGAAGACACATAGTTCGAAATGGATTTTTCTTTTGTATAACAATAGTACACCAAAATCATTTCAACATTTAAAACAAGTGCTTTAAGTTTAAAGATCTTTTGGAAAAGAACACCCATCCCTTCATCTTCAAAGCTTATTAAGGTTTTTAATCCTTATTATGGTTGAGCACAGACGCACGTCTGGCTTAGCAAACTTTCAATCAACAACAGTATATATCATCACCCAATGCTAATATCACGCTTGAAAGCGATTCATCACATATATGCATTTTATCATTTAGAACAAGTACAGTTCAACATCGGATAATAGCACAACAGTTCAAGTACATTAGATAATCAAGTAAGTCCAATCAACATATAAATATCCAGTTAAACACCTACACACATGCATACAGTTATTGAATATCTTTAGGAAATCCCCTCTTACCTTAAGAAGGTAAGAAAATACGAGAAAATAAACAGTTTCACGAACGTTCTTCAAGGTTGGTTAGGATGAAAGTCTAGGTTTCAAGACACAAGGTTCAAGGATTAGAACTCAATCGAGAACTTAGGGCTAGAAGTTTCCAAAGCACATGCAACTTAGGGATTTATGATCCTTAAGTGCTAAGAGTTTAAAACATGATTACTTAAAACAAAGTTGAACAAAAATCCCACCAAGTTACACCTTGATGGAGATTCGGCCTTGACCAATAAAATAGGCTAGGAACATTTAAAATTTCCAATCTCTTCGGTTTAGCATCCATGAATAGTAAGGAGCTCAAAACCATGATCACTTTGGAAAATGAAAAACGAAACACCCTAGGTCCATAACCTTTAAGATTCGGCCATCCTTGGGTTTTTATGATAAAAATCTTTAAATTCTTCCAATCTCTTAGACCTTTTAGCATCCAATAACTTATGGAGTTCAAATCTATGATCATCTTGAAAGCAACATAGTATTTTCAACAACAAAGTTCATAAGCACATAAAGTAAAAACAACATAGGCTTATAAATAATTAAAGTATAATGACATAAGTAAATGAATCATAAATGACATAAACATAAATGACATAAAGTAAATGACATAATGTAAATGACATAAAGTAAATGGCATAAATATAAATGACATAAAAGTAAATGACATAATGTAAATGACATCAAGTAAATGGCAATGACATAAAAGTAAATGACATAATGTAAATGACATAAAGTAAATGACATAAAGTAAATGGCATAAATATAAATGACATAAAAGTAAATGACATAATGTAAATGACATAAAGTAAATGACATAAAGTAAATGGCATAAATATAAATGGCATAAAAGTAGAGTAAAAATCTTTAAACTTTCCAATCACTTTAGACATAGCATCCTTTAACATAAAGGAGCCTTGGTCCATGATCATTTTGGGAAAAACAAATCTTTAAATACAAACTCAAACTTGTAAAAGTTGAAACAAGATCCATCAAAACCATAGGCATGGTTCGGCCTCATTAGAAAGTGGAGGTTAGGAAACTTTGTTTTACACAACCTTTTAGTATGTTAAACTACAAGTAAATACAAGACCATATAAATTGGTTTCAACTCAAAAGGAGTTTTCTGCCATTTTTGAGAGATTTTGAAGATAAAAGCTCATAAATGACATAAAGAAGAAACTTTAGAAAAAGATGAAGTTTTTAAAGAAAAGAATACATGAGAGTATTAACCTAAGCAAGAGGAACAACTTTGATGAAGAACACTTAGTGAAAAGTGGAAGAAAAACTAGAGCTTTGGAAGGTTGAAGTTAAGAAAAAGATGAAAACTTAAGGGTTTTAATGGAGTAGGAGAAAGAAAAGTGATGAAGTGAAGTTGATGAGTGATATTTATAGAGGAAGATGGAGGGGGGCACGATTTTGGAGAGGAAGAAGAAGAAAGAAGATGAGTTTCTTGAAGGGAGGTTGAAGAGTTAATGTGATGTGATGTGATGTGATTGGAGAGAGAAAAATGAAAAGTAAGGTTTTGGAGGGAAGTAAGGTTTTACTTTTTCTTAGTGTGTGTCATAAACATTTAATGAGACTTCCCATCAAGCCTTCTCTCCTCCTTTAAGGTTCCTTTAACTGCTTAAATACGTAACCGGTTGCACATCCGATCGTATTTTCTAAAGGTTTCTTCCGGATAAAATATTATATTTTATTCCCGGACAACAAAATTCGAAAATTTACCAAACCCACACAAAACATTATAAAAACACTAACTGTCTCGTTCACGAATTAAAATTTTGTTTCTAGCTCAGTAAACTTGTACTGGCAGAGAAAACGCAGACCGGTTTTAAGTCCGAATTTTCGATCGAAAATTTTACTGTGACTTCATACAGTAAAACAACACAAGAAAATGATTTTATTTTAAATAAAATCATCCCCCGGATTTTATAAAAAATAAACACATTAAAGCATGTATTTCTAATGATAAAGAAGCATACGAAAAAAGCAGGTGTTACACATCTTCTTTGGAAATTAAGCAACATCATTGGAAGTTAAATTGTGTAAGTCTAGCATATAGATGTTATTGATTCTATTTCCAATCAATTTTATGTTATTACCATGAATCGATTTGATCATACACCAGCTTGAGCTTTTGGCCTTCAAACACACCTACAAAATAGAATTTTTTTATACTTTTTCTTTAGGTACACAAATCTGGTTGGGTCCTTTGGTGTTAGTAGCAACATAAGTTCCTTTTGGAACCCAAATTTGTTTAATGCCAACATGTATGTTCTTTCTAAGTCTACAAGTAGCAGCTGTATGACCTTTCTTTAGACAATAATAGCATTTAACAAAAGGACTAGTTGAGGAAATAGGTGCAACAAAAAGCTTCTTAAAAGATTTTTCATGTACCATTGGCTTATATCCAATTCCAGTTTTGTCATACACACCCTTTTGCTGTCCTAATATGGTATTCAAGTTATCTCTACCCAAAGTAAACTTAGATAGAGTTGTATTCGGTTTTTCAACTTCTTTTTCTAGTGTAGTGCATTTGGTGCAAATTGAACTTGATGCAAGTAATTGTGAATTTTTAACTTCTAGTTCTTTAAGCTTTATTTGTAAAGATGCATACTCACTACATTGTTTTGCGATGATCTTCCTAGAAGATATAATTTGTTTACCAATTTTAACATATTCTTCATGCAATTCATCCAAAACATCTTGTAACTCATCATAGGTAGGAGAAGAATCATTTACCTCGGTTTCACTATCACTTTGTTGATTTGCCATGAGACATAGGTTGGCTTCTTCATTTTCAGATTCACTACTAGTGGAAACCATATCATTTTCTTCCCAAGCTATGTATGCTCTTCTAGGCTTTCTTCCTTTATTTTCTTTTTTGTCATTCTTCTCATACTTTTCTTTCTTTTGTAGCTGTGGACATTCATTTTTGTAGTGTCCAAGCTTTCCACATTCAAAGCATTTGATTGTTGAGGAAGAGCTTTAACCTTTGTTCGTGTTCTTTTTGGTAGGAAAACTGAATTGCTTCTTGTTTCTATTCTTTTCGATGAATCTTCTAAATTTCCTCACAAGCAATCCCTTATCTTCTTCTTCGGATTCTTCACTTTCATCAAGGTGTTCATCTTCATCACTTTCTATTGATTCTTTGGAGATATGAGCCTTGAGTAAGAGTCCTTTCTTCCTTTTCTCCTTATCTTCATGACTTTTCAATCTATTGAGGTCCAATTCGTGTTCTTTCAACTTACCAAATAAAGTAGCAATCTCCATGGTGTCTAGATCCTTTGCTTCAGCAATTGCAGTAATTTTTGGCTGCCATTCACGACTCAAACATCTCATTATCTTGTTAATCTTTTTCTCATCTATGATTGTATGTCTGAGTCCTTCTAGCTGGTTTACAATGTGTGTAAACCTCTTTTGTAGTTTGAGACACCCCGGTGTGTCCCTTTATGTCATTTAGTTTAAAACCTCATTATTTAATTACTTAATAGCACGCTTAACGTGAAAATTATGTAAAAATTAAAACTTAATTTCTTAACCAAATAGATTCATATAGAACAAAATATGAAAACATAAATATATTAAACATACTTAATGTATCAGAGTTATCAAAACATTGTTTCAGGGCATCCCATCAATAGGATCCCGAACTGGTGCATAGTTATACAAAACATAAGCGAAAAGATAAAGCTTCACGACACAGACGCACTGGCCATAACCAACTAGACCCAAATCACCATGGGTCACAGCTCGTCCTCCGACATCTGGTTCATAGGGAGTTCCATCCAACTCCTCCTGGTTACGTTCATCCACAGGGTCTTCTCATATGGTTCCACAGGGAGACAAAATACAACATACATAAATGTACAGGGGATAAGAAACAATTCTATCATCAAAAACGGAAAAGAGTCATAGTAAACTATACAGTAATTATCACAGACACAACATCAGTCAAGTCATCCATCTTCCATAAAATTCTTATATCCATCCTACCCTCACTCCCGCAACTAAAACTTGATACTGAAATTGGCTATGGTTTCCCTATCATAGTTATGGTTATCGGTCAGTCATCCAAGCGACACGTCCCATTCCCGGTGCACATCCTTGGTCATGGTGAGAATGCTCATGCAAAGCAATGACACTATAGCTGCACATTAAACCCGGTGCACACCCCGGACCGTGGGTGCTCATACAAAGCAATGACATTATAGCTGCACGTTTATCCCGGTGCACACCTTCACCATGGTAAGAACGCTCACGCAAAGCATGACACTACAACTGCACGATGATCTCGGTGCACACCTCGTCCACTCCCAGAGGTGCTCATGCAAAGCAATGACACTCGTAGCTGCACAAGTTAAGTTTACCCTTTGGATGGTCCCACAAGGACTTCGGGTCTTGTATGTGTCCCACATACAGTTATAGAAACAACACAACTTATGAACCTCGCAGACTCCTATGGTCATAACCTAGTGCCTTAACCTCTCATCAAGACCTCAACACATGCTCTATGCCACAAGGCCTCTTTAACATATTTCATGTAGGTTAGGCACCTCTAAAAATCATCATGATCCTCACGCCCAAAACGACTCATCTCTTAGACCACATATATATCTTCGCTTAATCCACTAAGCATAAAGTAAATACCACACAGATCATGCATAACATCAAGTCAATCAAAGATATTTCAAAATATCAACATAGCACTAAATCAGTTCAATAAAGGTAATAAAACTCAAATCAACCATCAACAATATAAACATCAACCTAATATCGATCAACCTACAATCCCCGAATCACCATGGATGTTTTATAAAAGTAATTTAAAGCGATTCTGGTCTTGTCGATTATTCGACTTCTAGTAAGGTTTAGGTCGCCCTACATAATTACTACATAATCTACTACTTATCGATTCCGACGATAGGTTGATTCTTTCCCCCCACCTGAGTTATCACCGAAAGCTCGAATTCCCAGCTCCTCGTTATCCGACCACGAGGTGTTAACACCACCTTCAACCAAACAACATAAAAACAACTAAATCAAATAAACTCATCTATGTTCTCATTAGGTAGGTTCGGCCATTTAAATCTAATGAGAGTTAGGTTTCATTTCACACTCTAAGATTTTAGATACTTAACTCTTAGGTTCTAGGCGACTTAGATAATTTGTTATAACTTGAAAATATTGAATAAAATCATCCAAACTGTTAGGTTAGGTTTTGGCCTTGTATAGTAAAATAGGTTAGAAAACTTTAAACCTTCCAATCTCTTAGATTTTGCATCCCAATGTATTTAGGAGCTCAAATCCATGATCATATTGAAAGTAAAAGAAAACAAAATATCCTAGGTCCATAAACCTCATAGGTTCGGCCATCATAAGATAACTAGGTTAGAAATCTCTAAACTTTCCAATCTTTTAGACTTAGCATCCTAATGTCTTAAGGATCTTCAAGTCCATGATCATTTTGGAAAATGAAAACTCAAACATCCTAGGTCCAAAACATTGAGTTTCGGCCTAGCCTAGGAGAATGAGGAAAAGCCTTTTGTTTGATGAAAACTCTTAGGTTTGGCATCACAAAGTATTAAGAGGTCTAAATCCATGATCATAGTTAGAAAGTTGAACTCAATTAATCATCCTAGGTCCAAAACGATATAGGTTTGGCCATCCTTTGATGAATAAGCTAGAGATTTTCAAACCTTTCAAGACTTTAGATTTAAGATCAAGAGGGATCTAGAAGCTCAAATACATGATCATCTTTCAAAAAGTTGAAACAAAACTTCCTAGGCCACCATGTATAGGTTTCGGC
Organism: Sophora flavescens; assembly: GCA_030762895.1. Lineage (NCBI taxonomy): Eukaryota > Viridiplantae > Streptophyta > Magnoliopsida > Fabales > Fabaceae > Sophora > Sophora flavescens. The sequence continues at coordinate 185,369,250 of CM061063.1, read as the reverse complement.
CATCCTTGGAAATAAGAGGTAGAAATTTTTGTTTTATACAAACTCTTAGTATGTGAAAATATAAGTTAATACAAGACTATAGAAAGTGGTTTCAACTCAAAAGGATTTTTCTACAATTTTCTAGAGATTTTAAAAGTTGAAAACCCATTAAAAACACTTAAAGAAAAAGTAGAGTAAACCATAAGGTAAAAGAAGAAACTTTCAAAAAGATTGACATAAGAGTATTACCCTTGATACAAGGATCAACTTTTGTGAAGAACTTGAGTTGAAAAGATGAATAAAAATGCAAGCTTTATGAGTATGAAGTTTGGAGAGAAAGGAAGAAGATGAATAAATAGTGTTTTGAGAGAAGAAAAAGTGAGTTGAAGAAAATGAAAGTCTGATATATAGGGAGAGAGAGAGAGACACGATTTTGAGGGAGAGAAATGAGTGCTTGGAGGCCAAGTTTTGAGTTATGTCATGTTTGGTTGGCAAAAGTTGAAAGGAATGACTTAATTGATTATAAAATAGTAAATTTTGAAAAAAAGTAATGATGGTACTTTTATGGATGTGACATAAAGCTTCTACAACCATGCCTCCTTTCCCTAACAAGTCACCTCATCTCTTTTGTGTCCCCTAGTCTGCTCCATTTCGTACCCGGTTACAGTTCCGATCGTATATGCCCGATGTGTTCACCCGAATAAAATATTTTATTTTATTTTATTTTTGAACGAAAATTTATAAAATAACCAAAGTTGAAGGAAACATGATAAAAACACTAACCGTCTCGTTCACGGGTCAAAATTTGGTTTTCTGCTCAGTAAACTTATACTGACAGTGAAAACGTAGACCGACTTTCGTCTGAATTTTTAATCGAAAATTTTACTGTGACTTCATATGATAAGGTGGATTAGGAATATGATTTTATTTTATTAAAACAAAGTATTTTCTACTTTCATATTAAAATATAATTACTTATATTTTATTGATTAAACAGTATAATGAAAATCAGGCTGTTACATAGTTCATTTATCTCCTCACCATTCTTCATGTGAAAGAGTTCATATTCATGGACTAGTGCATTCATTCTTGCTCTTTTCACATCGTTGGTTCCTTCATGAGTGAGTTGAAGTGTATCCCACATTTGCTCTGCCGTTTTGCAATTGGAGACTCTGAAAAACTCATCATAATTCAAAGCAGCTGTTATAATATTTTTTGCCTTAGCATTATTACCAACTCTTCTTTTATCATCATCATTCCAGTCATCTTTTGGTTCATTTTGTTTACTTCCCTGAGCATCAAGAATAAATGGAACATATGGACCATTTTCAACAGCATCTAATACATCTAAACATGTAGCCTCAAGAAAGATAAGCATTCTCTCTTTCCAATACATGTATTGGGATCCATTAAAGGCAGGGGGTCTAGTGAGTGAAGTCCCATCACCCAGGATATCATTTGTAGCCATCTCTTGAAGCTATTAAGCTTTGTAACAAGAGTTTTAGTCCTGATGCCACTTGTTGGTAACGGCTACAATCTCAAGAGGCGGGGGGGTGGGGGGTGTGTGAATTGAGGTATTGAAAACTTTTTCAACAATTTAAAACAAAACAGAGTTTTCTTAAAGAAAATTGGTTTCACTCAATTTTAATTCCCAAGAATCAGGTTATGTAACAAGTAATGATGTTAAGAAGAATTATAAGAAGTAACAACAAGTTTAACACAGATTGTAGATCAAAGATTCAAGTTAACAAGCATTCTTAAAACTCATTCACAACACACAAGTGCATATAATATGTATATGGAGTTTAGAGATGAGAAGAACACGCAAACCGATTTATCCTGGTTCGGCTACCTCCTCTGGTAAGCCTACATCCAGTCCCACACCTCTGTGGTTTTCTCCACTTTAACCAGAAATTACAATATCCAATTACAGCATTCACAAAGATAACCTCCTTGCTCAAGAACACACCAAAAAGCACATTTACTTTTCTATACCCAAGGATCCCTTCTATCATTGTTCAATCCTAAGAGATACCCTCTCTTAATCACACTAATTCACAGAAAGAATTGAGTAGAACAAAGACTCTAAAAGCCTGATTATACAAATTGAAGTTCTAAGAAATATCACACTTTTCCCTCAAAGATGAATCATTTTGGAAGCTTTTGAATCTTTCGTATTTTCACTTTCAGAATGTGTAAGGTTATTGACAAGTGTTCCTTTGATCCCTCTTTATATAGAAAACAAGTTATAGTCATTGGGATCAATTAAAACAGATTTGGATCTGATTTAACAAAATCTGTTTTCTTGATTCTCGTTCTTGAAATAAGATTCTGATTGTTCTTGTAGAATTCGCGTCCATCTTGAAAATAACCGTTTCCATCTAGCCATTAAGATTTTACATTCGGATGGGCTAGTAGACGAGCTCCATTTAGTACTTTAGTGGACAACACTTCTCATTAAGGACTTAGTAAGTCCAAAGAGCGTAACCTTAGTAGACGAGCTCTATATGACACTTTAGTAGACAAACACTTCTTGTTACTTCAGTAGACGAGCTCCATATTCAACATCAGCAGACGAGCGCTTCTTGTTACTTCAGTAGACGAGTGCTTCTGTTACTTTATTCGACGTAAGCTTCTGTCACTTTAGTAGATGCGAGCTTCTGTTACTTTAGTAGACGCGAGCTTCTGTTACTTTAGTAGACGCGAGCTTCTGTCACTTTAGTGGACGCGAGCTTCTGTTACTTTAGTAGACACGAGCTTCTGTTACTTTAGTAGACGCGAGCTTCTGTCACTTTAATGGTCGCAAGCTTTTTAGTAGTTCATTGGACGTCAGCTGTTTATCACTTCATTGGACGTCTGCTTGTTTCACTCTATTGGACGTCTGTTTTTTTTATCGCTTCATTGGACATCTGCTTGTTTCACTTTGTTGGACGTCTGCTTGTTTCACTTTATTGGATGAGCGCTTATATTATCCCAGTGTTGGATGAGCACTTATATTATCCTTTGTAAAAATTAGTTTCTTCTTAAATTTAAGTGCTTCACCCAAGAAATCAAATGTGCTATTTTTACAATAGCATATAAAGTATAAGATCTTCATTGCTTGATGCTTTAGTCCTTGTTCATTGCTTTGTGTCCTTGGTCTTCCATCCTTTAATTCTTGATTTATCTTTTTCATGAGTGATCTTGCATGCAACATAACACATAATAAGTACATAGTCAAAATCAAAAATCTTATGCAAAATACACTTTGTTTGTCATACATAAAAACATGAATGAGGGCTTAGTCTTACACTATATATACCCCCCAAACCGTGGCCTCCCTCACCATTTCACTCATCTTCTTCATTTCTTCACCAAAAACACTTAAACTACATTTTCATTCTTCAAGAGCTCCAAGTGATTCCATTACAAAGCTGCCAAGATCATCATCTATTCTTCTTCTACCTTCCTAACTTGAGGTAACATGATCATCTCATCTCTTGTTTAAGCTTGTGTTCTTCATATTTCATAGTTTTCCATTTCTAGATCTTGAACTTGTAATACTTCTAGAAAATTGTAGAAAAATCATAAAAATGTGAAACCAATTTCTATGATCTAGATATGATCCCTACTTTCATTATCCAAAAGCATGTGATCAAAGTCATTTTCATTCCCTATTAACCATTCTTGGCCGAACCTAGGTGAGAAAGTGAGTGTGAAGTTTTTGTGTCATTACTCCATTCTATCATTTGTATCATGCTCTCTAATACCTATATGGTTATAATCTAAGAGCTTAACTTCAACAAAGGTTTCTATCCTAATTTTATGGTGTTGGCCGAAAATCTAGGGTTTAGGAGTTTATAGATTTTGTTAATTTAATGAATTCAAATGATTGGTTAATACTCTTAAGTAGCTGTGTAATCTAAAACCAATAGCTTGAATCAAAATGAATTTCCTAGCATATTTTACTAAGTAAGGCCAAAACTTAATTAAAAGGGAGATTAAATTATTTTGTGAATATTTCCAAGTTATGATAATTTATCTAAAGCTATCTAAGATAATAGGAACTAGAATCCAAAAGCTTGGAATGAGAAAAGAATCCTAACCCTACTTTGAATTAGGAGGCCGAAACCTAGCTAGTTAGGTTAAGAGTGATTTTGTTGATTAATTATAGTTGTATTGTTTGGTTGAAAGAGAAACTGTTAAACTGTGGTGTGATAACGAGGATCGTCAAAGTCGGAATTCCGGTGCTAACTCGGGTGGGGGAAAGAATCAACCTATCATCGGAATCGATAAGTAGTAGATTATATGATAATTGTGTAGGGCGACCTCAACCCTACTAGTAGTCGAGTAATCGACAAGACCAAAATCCCATTGGAAACCTTTTCTGTTAAACCAATGGTGATTCGGGTATTGTAGGGTTATCGACGTTAGAATAATTATATCTTATTTGAGGTTGGTTGAATTTATGATTATTATTGAATTGCTTATGTGATATAGTGTGGTGCTGGAATATTCTCTGATGTTATGTTATGCATGATCTGCCTGGTTGTTAATATTGTGCTTAGTGGATTTTAAGCCAAGATATATATGTTGTTTGAGAGATATTTGTTTGTTGTGGGTGTGACAATAATGGTGACTTAGAGGTGCCTAACCTAGATGATGTATTTTAATGCGGTATGGTGACCTAGAATATGTGTTGAGTTCTAGTGGAAGGTTAAGGCACTAGGATGCTGTTAAAATGGGTTGGTGATATTCACGTGTATTGGTAATATAATACACAAGGTTGGTATTGTTGTTAACAACCTTGTATTGGCAATATAATACACGAGGTCAAGAGTTCTCACTGGACCGTTCCACCTTAGAAACAGGTTGTGCAGCTATAGTGTCATTGAATTTCATTGAGCATCCCCGAGAGTGGATGAGGTGTGCACTGGGAGCATCGTGCATCTATAGTGTCATGCTTTGCATGAGCGTTCTCACCATGGAAGAGAATGTGCACCGGGAATTTGGAACCTATCACTTGAACAATTGACTTACATTTCCCGAGAGGAATGCGTGAAAGAAATTCGTGGTGGCCATGTCAGTATGAAAGTCTAGTTGTACAAGTTTGGGGTAAAGGATGATACATTAAATTGAGGATGCTTTGTTAGTTAGGTTTTGGATGATGTTATGTATGTCACAATTACTGTATAATTTACTATTACTCTTTTCCGCTTTTTGATGATAGAACTGCTTCTTATCCCTTATGTTTCGGTATTCTTGTGGGTTACTTTACTTACATTAGAAGACCCGATGGAGGATTATGTTCTTTGAGGAGCGGGAACGAAGCTCTGTATGAAACAAAGGTTGCTGAGGAGTTGGATGGAACTCTTTACGAACCAGACGCTGGAGGTTGAGCTATGATCCATGGCAAGTAGAGTATAGATAGTTTGGCCAGTGTGACTAAGAAGGAGTATTTTTATATGTTTCCGCTAAGTATGACTTTTATTTTAAGTTTATTCCTGTGAGGGATCCTACTGAGAGGATTCCCTCAATAATGTTTTGGTAATGTAATAAATAAACAGGTGTGTATTTATATATTACAACCTTGGTGTGTTTAATTTGTAGAAGTTATATGATTGTTTAAATAAAGTTTTAATTTTTACGTACTTTTCATGCTAAGCGCGCGATTAAGGAATTAGTTAATAAGGTTTTAACAAATAAAACACCGGGGCACAACGGGGTGTCTTAAAAGTAGCTTTTCATTTTAACAATAAAAATGATTTTTTTGAAAAAAAAATCATTTTTATTAAAAGCTTAAACAAACACAATCTTAATCTTACCTGTTTGGCAAGTAAGCTTAAAGTATATAGAACTTTTTTTATAGAAAAAAGTGGTTTTCAAAAAAGCTAAAAGTTTGAAGCTTATTTGTCAAAACTTTTGATTATTTTGAAACCAATAACATTTTCCCATTTTATCCCTGTATAACTAACTGCCAAACAAATATTATTATTCTATACAAACAACTTCTAATAATTTTTTTTTTATAATTTACTATATGAAAGTGATTATTTTACATCATTCAAACAAAATAGATTATTTTAAAATCACTTTTTTAGCAAATATACCAAACAAAATCAAAATATAATTATAATTGATTATACATATAATCAATTATTTAAATAATATATTTTTCACAATTGTTAATAATCGATTATACATATAATCAATTAGAATCGTAATATATTTTTGTTTGGGTATGTTTGCTGAAAAGCGATTTAAGATAATCTATTTCATTTTGATTACGTAAACATTCACTCTGATGGTGTAACACCCCGTTTTTCATATGAATGCTTTTGTGTATGCCGTGTTTGCTTTAGTTCTATTTAGAAAGGGCTAAGTGGGATTTTAGGTTTTAAATCCCTTCCTGATACATGAGCACGACCGTGCTCATGTATCACCACGTCCGTTCTTAATGCACGTGTCTTGTGGCTGCCAGAGCGACAAGCACAGACATGCTTGTTAGGAAGCACGACGGTGCTCAGGAGAAAACACGTCTCGTTGATGCTGATGTAAGCACGATCGTGCTTAGTGGGGTCCACGACCGTGCTCAGGTCACAGTAGCTATAAATAGGAACAGTGTACGAGTGTTTTGTGTCCAACCCTTATTTTGGTTTTTCTGCCTCCAAAACAGTAGAAACTTTTCTTCCTCTTTCTCTCCCTTGAACCCTACTCAGTCCTAGGAATCCTTGCGGTGTTTGGGAGAGGACCGTGCGCGTTAGTGTCTTGTAAGGTAAGCCAGTTATCCTTCTTCTGTTTCCTTTTTCTTCTTTTTGAATTGGGAACTAATTGGTTAACCTTTTTGTTGTCTAAGGCTTGTTTCGTTTGTTGAGCAGCTTGAGGGGACGCGACTAGTTTACTATCAGGAGTCTGATCTTCATACCAGGCATGGGGAGAAGGAATAGTATGAATATGTAGGCTTGGGGGTAGCGTAAGACAAAGGGTTCCCATAACCCTTTCCTTGGATAACATGTCTATATGCCTTTATGCTTGTTTGCTATATAATGTTTAATTGTTTACAATGTTAATGATTGGCATGACTGGTATTATTGATTAAATGTTGTTTATTGTGAACATGTTAATGTGATGATGCCATGATTGAGTGTTTTATCATAATAATGATATTGTGTTGTATTGGCTGTTGTTTGATGTTGTGGACATCATAAGGTTAAAACGTTAAATATGTTAATAATATTAAGGGAGGTTGTTCCCCTTGTTCATAACTCTGAACGATAGTAATGAGTGAGGATTATGGCAACGGCTTAGTCAAGAACACTAGGGATTTATTAATAAGTGATTAGGGACAATTAAACGGTTTGAGATAAAAGGATTAATTCCCCTTTTATAAGACATGAATATTTAAACAATATTAATGAAACTGACGAACAATGGATTAGTAGAACCAATTAGGATTGAATCTGGAACTGCCCTAAGGAATTGGCAAAGGGTCTGCGACCCTTCTGCCCAGAACAGTATGGCCATGCTCCATTGAGCACGGTCGTGTTTAACAGGGAGCACGCCCATGCTCCCATTCAAACCCAGAAACTGGGCGCACTTTTGAGCACACCCGTGCTTAACAGGAAGCACGTCGTGCTTGTCTGTAGGACCAGCACGCCCGTGCTCACCTGTCCAGAAGAGAAAACAGAATAGACGCAGAATGCTGAGTTACGGGTGTTTGACTCCAAAGGCTTTAAAAAACTTAATAAAATACCACGAAACATGAATACCAAAGACAAGTGATAAGATTAATGTACCTTGGTAGCCTAGTGGCCAAGGGGGCCTTGATGCATGATGGTCAAGGTGGTAATCTCTAGTGCTTAATGGCTAGAGTGTTAATGATGATATGGTACCTTGGTAGCTTAGTGGCCAAGGGGGCCTTGATGCTTGTTGGTCAATGTGGTAATCTCTAGTGAAGAACGACTAGAGTGTTTAATTAATGAATACGAAAGATAACGATAATCCTCGATAGCCGAGTGGTTTAGGTGTTGATGGTGTTAAAACTTTGGTAGCCTATGGGTCCAAGTGGAGGTGGTGGTTGTGTTTGTGTGTTGTGTTGAGCATGCATTCATGCATCAGATATGTTAGTGGAGGACGTTCAACATAGGGGAGGTTGTCCGAGAGTAAGGCGATTTGGCCGTCCGCAGTGATTCAAGTGAATCATGTACAACCGCGGTGGCGCACCCGAGAATAAGGTGCGTCGGCTATCCTAGGGGTCCATCCGAGGTTTGGTGGATTACCCCGGCGTTGGTGCTTATTGGCCAATGTGGAGATGTAACTCTGAAGTTGACTTCCTGAGATAGATTGATCAAAGTGCATAACGGATTAGTGGAGTAGAGTTGCATTGCATAGTATACATGTTTATATTATGATGTTGATATGTTATACTATTGTTTGCTATAACATGATTGCTTGATGTATGCTCGTCATGCTAACTGCTTCCTTTCCATTATATTCGTATACATGTTTCTTACTCCCTATCTCTATGTTTCTTATTGTGACATGTATCTTTTATGAAGAGGACGGCGAGCAACCAGTTGAGTGTGATTTGATTGTTTCCACACCCACGAATAAACCTGTTCTTACTTTGTTGTGGAAAAAAATCAATCTGAAACAATTTGAAACAGAACACAGCAGTACCAAGGAATAACACAACAGTGCAAAAAATGAACAAAATTACAGAACCAAGAAACTAGCAGAGAGAAGAGAAGGAAAAAATCACACCAAGATTTACGTGGTTCAGCCGGTGGGGCTTACATCCACGGGGAGAGAGCAAAAGATATCCACTATGATTGAAATCAAGTACAAGATCAAGTTATGCAAAATAGACTAAAACCCCTGGCCTCTTCTATCTACTGTCGAGGGAACAAAACAAGAAGAATCCCAGCCTTGCAACTCTCTATTTTTCACACACCCCTTGATCACTCTAGCACTCTTTCTTTTGGCTTACAAGTTTTCAGAATTATACAAGTATGGCACTATCTCAATCTCAATCCATCCATCCATAAGCTAGGCCTATGTTTATATAGATAAAGCCTTCAGCTCCATGCTTGCTCGATCATCCAAAGCTGTTGCAACAGAAATCAGTTATAGTTACAACTGTTATAACTGATTTTCCCTCCAATGGATGCTTAGCTTGTAACTGAATTTTGAGACACCAACTAAAAATTCTCCACCTTGTAACTAAATCCATTCAATCATAGTTCCGTAGCTTTGCTCTCTCACCAATCTTCATCTTCTTACTGAAAACCAATCAAGTCCAAGCTATGCTTGAACTTGGATAAGGGTAGGGACTTGGTTAAGGCATCGGCTGGATTGTCCTCTGTTGAAACCTTCTCAACAAGGATTTCCTTTGCTTCAATTACATCCCTTATAAAATGAAGTTTAATATCAATATGTTTAGATTTATCATGGTAGACTTGATGTTTTGAAAGGTGAATAGCACTTTGGTTATCACTGTAGATGGTAACACAGTCTTGTGTTATGCCAAGTTCACCAACAATTCCTTTTAACCATATTGCTTCCTTCACACCCTCAGTAAGAGCAATAAATTCAGTTTGAGTGGTGGACAGAGCTACAACTGATTGTAAGGTTGACCTCCAACTGATGGCAGTACCAAACACAGTAAAAACATACCCTGACAGAGATTTTCGAGTGTCAATGTTTCCAGCATAGTCTGAATCCACATAGCCTTTTATCACATCCTCAGCAAGAGTACTTCTTCTTTTGAACAGAAGTCCAGAACTCAAAGTGCCATTTAAATATCTTAGTATCCACTTCATGGCTTTCCAATGGGTTAGACCATGGTCTGCCATGAACCTGCATACCACATTTACTGCATAAGCCAAGTCTGGCCTACAACACACCATTCTATACATGATGCTGCCAACAACATTTATATATGGAATTGTTGTCATCTTTTGCCTTTCTTCTTCTGTTTTCGGCCCTTGCTGAACTGACAATTTATGAAGTTGTACTAGTGGAGTTCCAACTGATTTAGACTCACGCATTCTGTATCTTCTAGTTATCCTTTGCATGTATCCTTGCTGAGACAGCAGAAGCTCTCCAGTCTTTCTGTTTCTGGTGATATCCATGCCAAGGATCCTCTTGGCCTCTCCAAGTTCTTTCATCTTGAATTCAGTCTTCAGCTGGTCCTTTATCCTCTTAATTTCTGACCTTTTAGAGCTTGCAAGAAGTATATCATCTACTAGAGGAGTAAGTAGATGATCACTTCTTCTTTCTTTTTGAAAGTGTATACACAGCTGTCATAGCTGCTTCTTTGGAAGTTCATCTTCACCATGAAGTCATCAAATCTCTTATTCCATTGCCTAGGACTTTGTTTTAGGCCATATAGAGATTTCTTTAGTAAGCACACCTTGTCTTTGCACTTGTTGAATCCCTCAGGTTGATGCATATATATTGTTTCCTCCAAATTTCCATGAAGGAATGCAGTTTTGACATCTAGCTGTTCTAGATCCAGATCAAGTTGAGTAACCAGAGCAAGAAGGATTCTTATTGAGCAGTGTTTGACTACAGGAGAAAAGATTTCATTATAGTCAATTCCCTCAATTTGAGAGAACCCTTTTGCCACAAGTCTTGCCTTGAATCTGGCCTTGTTTTCATCCTGAGTATCTTCCTTCATTTTGAAGATCCATTTGCAGCCTACTATCCTTTTGCCTTTTGGTGGATCAACTAGAGTCAAGGTCTTATTTTGTTCAAGGGATTTCATCTCCTCTTCCATTGCCTTCCACCATTCTGCACTGTTTCTGCTTGTTGCAGCTTATGTGAAGTTACTTGGTTCATTTGCTTGAGCTTCCTCTCCAATGCTTAGAGCATAGCATATAAGATCTACTTGACAAAATATTCTTGGGGGAACTATATTTCTTCTTCCTCTATCTCTGACCAAATTATAATCATTTGCCACTGGTTGAGTTTGATGCTGCTCTAGTTCTGTTTCCTCTTCTGTAGGTTGAGTCATGGCTCGGCTTGTGGAAAGCTCCACCTCAACTTGAGCATTTCCTGATGCAGATTCTGGTGTTATTGGTGACTGATCCTTTGTAAGCATGGCCATCCTAGTGTCATCAAAGACTACATCTCTGCTGATTATACACTTAGGTTCACCATGTTCTAATCTCCACAGTTTGTATCCTTTGATGCCAGTGAGATAACCAATGAACACACACCTAATTGCCCTTGCTCCAAGTTTATCCTGTTTAACATGAGCAAAGGCCAAGGAACCAAATATTCTCAAGTGTGTGTAGTCTGCTGGTCTGCCTCTCCATATTTCTACAGGGGTTTTGAACCCTATTGGAGAATATGGACTCCTATTTATGAGATATGCTGCAGTTACAGCAGCATCACCCTAAAAGCTCTTTGTAAGTCCGGCACTTAATAGCATGCATCTCACTCTTTCCAGGATTGTTCTATTCATCCTCTCTGCCAAGCCATTCTGTTGTGGAGTTCCTGCAACTGTCCTGTGCCTTTGGATACCTGCGCTCCTGCAGAATTTACCAAATTGCTCTGAAAGATATTCCAGGCCATTGTCAGTCCTTAAATATTTCAGTTTAGCACCTGTTTTCGTTTTTGTTTGAGTGTACCATTCCTTGAATTTTTCAAAGGTATCACTCTTATTTTTAAGTATATAGATCCAAACCCTTCTAGAGTAATCATCAATTATAGACAGGAAGTAGGAGCCCCCTCCATGAGTCATAGTTCTAGCTGGACCCCAAAGGTCTGAGTGAGCATACTCAAAGATTGATTTTGTAATGTGCTGTCCAGTTTTAAAACTAACTCTATGTGCCTTTCCTAAAGTGCAGTGATCACAAAAATCAAGCTTGTGTACCTTGTCACCATTTAGAAGGTTTTGTTTGCTTAGTTCTATCAAGCCCTTTTCACTTACATGTCCAAGCCTCACATGCCACAATTTAGTTTTATCATGATAAGTATGACTAGCTATTGCTGCCTGTGCAATGATAGTAGCACCATCTAATATGTATAATCCATTTCTCTTTATGCCTTTAGCTACTGTTCTATCATTCATAGATATTTTAAGCATACCTTGTTCAATTTTAGTCGTATAGCCTAGGTTATCAAACATGCTTATTGAGAGTAAATTCCTTTTCAGTTCAGGCACATACCTCACTCCTGAGATCACTATCTCATTATCATTGAACATTTTTAAACGAATTGTACCTGATCCTTGAACCTTGCATGGCTTGTTGTTCCCTAGCAAGACTGCTCCACCATCTTGTAGGCATAGAGACTCAAAATAATCCTTTCTTGGACACATGTGAAAGGTGCATCCAGAGTCAAGCACCCAATCCTTTTCTGATCCTACATTTGCCAGTACCAGGGCTTCTACTGACTCATATCCAGAAGATTCATACCCTGAAGACACAATGGCAGTATCACCTGACAACTGAGATGACTTTGGTCCTTTATTCTTCCTCTCGGGGCACTCCTTTTTGAAGTGACCTTTCGTGTGGCAGTGGAAACACTTGTATTTGGACTTGTCTCGGTTTCTTGATTTTGATCTGTTCTTGCCTTTCTTTCCATTCCTTCTTTCATGTCTGCCTCTTACAATATTCAAGCATTATGCATTTCCTTCTGCCTTGGCTTCTTGCTTCTTTTGAAATTCCTTTGTCCTTACGGATGATTGCACCTCATCAAGAGTAATTGTTTGATCTCTTCCAAACAGAATTGCATCCTTGAAGTGTTCATAGGAACTTGGTAAGGCACTCAGCAGAATCAGTGCTTTGTCTTCATCATCCATTGTTACTTCAAGGTTCTCAAGATCATCATGAATCTTGTTATAGGCTGCAATCTGCTCTGCTACAGGTCTGTCTTCACTCATATTGAATGAGAAGAGTTGTTGCTTAAGGAACAAACGATTTGCCACAGACTTGGTCATGTAGAGAGACTCAAGTTTGAGCCAAAGTGCAGCTGCAGTAGGCTCTCTTGCAACCTCTCTCAGGGGTTTGTCTCCAAGGCATAGGATAATTATGCTCCTTGCCTTATCAATCAACTCTTTCCTTTGTGCTGTAGTGAGTGTTGTTGGAAGTGCAGCTTCTCCCATTAGAGTATCTCCAAGACCTTGTTGCACCAGAACAACTTGCATCTTTATTCTCCATAGGCCAAAGTCATTCGATCCAGAGAATTTTTCTATATCAAACTTTGTCGAACCCATGCTGAAACCTTTCTTCTTTCACTTTTCAGTTCCTTCCCACAGACGGCGCCAGTTGTTGTGGAAAAAAATCAATCTGAAACAATTTGAAACAGAACACAGCAGTACCAAGGAATAACACAGCAGTGCAAGAAATGAACAAAATTACAGAACCAAGAAACTAGCAGAGAGAAGAGAAGGAAAGAATCACACCAAGATTTACGTGGTTCAACCGGTGGGGCTTACATCCATGGGGAGAGAGCAAAAGATATCCACTATGATTGAAATCAAGTACAAGATCAAGTTATACAAAATAGACTAAAACCCATGGCCTCTTCTATCTACTGTCGAGGGAACAAAACAAGAAGAATCCCAGCCTTGCAACTCTCTATTTTTCACACACCCCTTGATCACTCTAGCAATCCTTCTTTTGGCTTACAAGTTTTCAGAATTATACAAGTATGGCACTATCTCAATCTCAATCCATCCATCCATAAGCTAGGCCTATGTTTATATAGAGAAAGTCTTCAGCTCCAAGCCTGCTCGATCATCCAAAGCTGTTGCAACAGAAATCAGTTATAGTTGCAACTGTTATAACTGATTTTCCCTCCAATGGATGCTTAGCTTGTAATTGAATTTTGAGACACCAACTAACATACTTCTTATGCATGCAAGAAAATTCTCATTACCATAGATGGTAGAGATGTAGAGACTTTATTGTTGATCTTGTATGTTTACCATTGAAAGACCTTCATGTTATTCTTGGAATGGACTGTTATCTTCCAATCACGTCCTTCTGAATTGCTTTGACAAAACCATAGATTCCGGAACTCCAATGGAGACTAGGGATCCTAGCTTTCTCTGTGCCAGCCAAGTTAAGGCTTCTATGAAATAAGAGGCCCAAGTGTACATGATGATATCTTCCCTATAAGTCGAGAGCCCTCCTGATGTCGACAGCGTGCCTGTTGTGCGAGAATTTCCAGAAGTGTTTCCGGGGGATTTTTACGAACTACCCACAGAGAGAGATGTGAAGTTTGCCATAGACTTAGTGATATGATCCTAATCCGGACCGCCTTGAAGTTTCAGACAAAAGAAGGATATTGACACCACACTCAAGATATAGGTGAGAAGGTGAGTGATAAGTCATGGGTTTGATCGCCACAAGTTGCCTCGATAAGATCGGACTTAGTTCTTTTACCAAAGAACCCAAGGGAAGCTCTCACAATAGAGAAAACTCTTCAAATTTCATTATCTTCAAAAACTGATTTGTGTAGTACAAGAGTTCCCTATTTATAGGCTAACTTGGAAATATAAGAAATAAAACTCCCACTATCATGCATTTACCACAAATTGGTAATTGCATTTACATTACCTAGTAAATGAGCATAAACATGGTATCCCACTATCATGCATTTACCACAAATCGGTAATTACATTTACATTACCTAGTAAATAAGCATAAACATGGTATCCCACTATCATGCATTTACCACAAATTGGTAATTGCATTTACATTACCTAGTAAATGAGCATAAATATGATAATAATTGCCCACTAGCCATTATTATGACTTAGAGCACTAATAGGATGCATTTAGTGAGGCTAGGAGAATACAAAAGGTCATCCTAAAATTCAGCCCAAAAATAATACAAAAATTATAAATAAAAATTATAAAAATATAATAATCTGAATATGTTTCTTTCCACATGTTCAAGCCATCCATGTTCCTATCATTCCCCACTTCTTGAAAGTGATTTGACCTCAAATCCAAACCTGCATTAAAAGTCAGTGGATTATCTAATAAAATCTTGCTTTTGTGCTCTCCACATTTTACTTGATAATTGGCTCTTCCATCCCCTTTTCTCTCATAATTCTCATTTTTCATGAGATATTTCTCATTTTTCTCTTTTTCTTCAACTTTTATCTCATGGTTCTCCACTTTTTCTCTCCCATGGGTTTCTTTTTTCTTTAATTCTTCTTTTTCCTTAGTGCTTTATTTTTTATCTATCTTCTTTTTCACCACTCTCCATTTCCTCTTCCTTTCTCTCATGAGTTTCCTTTTTCTTTACTTCTCCTTTCAAGTACATTGGATCTTCATACACTTGTTTTGGTGACAATGGTCCAAGAGTAATTTTGCGATTATTGAATACAAATGATTACTTATTTTTGTAGACATCATATTTCGCTTGTCGTTCAACTCTCCAAGGACACCCAAGAAACAAGTGCCTAGTTTCCATGAGAACCACATCACATAACACCTCATCTTCATATCTCCCAATCCGAAACGACACTCGTACTTGTTTGTTCACCATCACGTCACCGAGATTACTAAACTCCGGGATGCTCCAAATGACATATGGTTGTGGATATATGCTCTATAAGAGGAAGTCCTAACTTTTGCACCATGGTGGTACTAGCTAGGTTAACGTATCCCCTTCTATCAATGACCAAGCTACATATCTTGTCCTTCACATAGCATCTAGAATAGAAAATATCCTCCCTTTGCTTTGCATCATTTTTCTTCATTACCTCTATGAAGAACCCACTGAGAAAAATTCAAACTATACATACAACCACCCAAAAAGATGAATAAAATTTGGAATTCCTCAAATATATTTTTTTTATTTTCGTATTTTTTTTCATACAGAATAGGAAAAAAACAAAGAAATATAGCACCTGAAATTCAATAATCCTAAGCTCTGGTTACAAAATGATATGATCCTAATCCGGACCGCCTTGAAGTTTCAGACAAAAGAAGGATGTTGACGCCACACGCAAGGTATAGGTGAGAAGGTGAGTGATAAGTCATGGGTTTGATCGCCACAAGTTGCCTTGATAAGATCGGATTTAGTTCTTTTACCCAATAACCCAAGGGAAGCTCTCACAAAAGAGAAAACTCTTCAAATTTCATTATCTTCAAAAACTGATTTGTGTAGTACAAGAGTTCCCTATTTATAGGCTAACTTAGAAATACATGAAATAAAATTCCCACTATCATGCATTTACCATAAATTGGTAATTGCATTTACATTACCTAGTAAATGAGCATAAACATGGTATCCCACTATCATGCAAGCATTTACATTACCTAGTAAATGAGCATAAACATGGTATCCCATTATCATGCATTTACCACAAATCGGTAATTGCATCTACATTACCTAGTAAATGAGCATAAATATGATAATAATTCCCCACTATCCATTATTATGACTTAGAGCACTAATAGGATGCATTTAGTGAGGCTAGGAGAATACAAAAGGTCATCCTAAAATTCTGCCCAAAAATACTACGAAAATTATAAATAAAAATTATAAAAATATAATAATCTGAATATGCTTCTTTCCACATGTTCAAGCCATCCATGTTCCTGTCAGTCCCACTTCTTGAAAGTGATTTGTCCTCAAATCCAAACTTGCATTAAAAGTCAGTGGCTTATCTAATAAAATCTTGCTTTTGTGCTCTCCACATTTTGCTTGATAATTGGCTCTTCCATCCCCTTTCCTCTCATAATTCTCATTTTTCATGAGATATTTCTCATTTTTCTCTTTTTATTCAACTTTTATCTCATGGTTCTCCACTTTTTCTCTCTCATGGTTTCTTTTTTCTTTAATTCTTCTTTTTCCTCAGTGCTTTCTTTTTTCTCTTCATCTTTTTCACCACTCTCCATTTCCTCTTCCTTTCTCTCATTAGTTTCCTTTTTCTTTAATTCTCATTTCAAGTACATTTGATCTTCATACACTTGTTTTGGTGACAATGGTCCAAGAGTAATTTTGCGATTATTAAATACAAATGAGTACTTATTTTTGTGGACATCATATTTCGCTTGTCGTTCAACTCTCCAAGGATGCCCAAGAAACAAGTTCCTAGTTTCCATGAGAACCACATCACATAACACCTCATCTTCATATCTCCCAATCCTAAACGACACTCATACTTTTTTGTTCACCATCACGTCACCGAGATCACTAAACTCCGGGATGCTCCAAATGACATACATTTGTGGGTGCTCTATAAGAGGAAGTCCTAACTTTTGCACCATGGTGGTACTAGCTAGGTTAACGTATCCCCTTCTATTAATGACCAAGCTACATATCTTGTCCTTCACATTGCATCTAAAATAGAAAATATCCTCCCTTTGCTTTGCATCATTTTTTTTCATTACCTCCATGAAGAACCCACTGAGAAAAATTCAAACTTTGCATACAACCACCAAGAAAGATGAATAAAATTAGGAATTCCTCAAATAATTTTTTTTTTCGTATTTTTTTTCATACAGAATAGAAAAAAAGAAAGAAATATATCACCTGAAATTCAAGGATCCTAAGCTCTGATTACCAAATGATATGATTCTAATCCGGACCGCCTTGAAGTTTCAGACAAAAGAAGGATATTGACGCCACACTCAAGCTATAGGTGAGAAGGTGAGTGATAAGTCATGGGTTTGATCGCCACAAGTTGCCTTGATAAGATCGGATTTAGTTCTTTTACCCAAGAACCCAAGGGAAGCTCTCACAATAGAGAAAACTCTTCAAATTTCATTATCTTCAAAAACTGATTTGTGTAGTACAAGAGTTCCCTATTTATAGGCTAACTTGGAAATACATGAAATAAAATTCCCAGTATCATGCATTTACCACAAATTGGTAATTGCATTTACATTACCTAGTAAATGAGCATAAACATGGTATCCCACTATCATGCATTTACCACAAATCAGTAATTGCATTTACATTACCTAGTAAATGAGCATAAACATGGTATCCCACTATCATGCATTCACCACAAATCGGTAATTGCATTTACATTACCTAGTAAATGAGCATAAATATGATAATCTAGCCATTATTATGACTTAGAGCACTAATAGGATGCATTTAGTGAGGCTAGGAGAATACAAAAGTTCATCCTAAAATTCAGTCAAAAAACAATACAAAAATTATAATTAAAAATTATAAAAATATAATAATATGAATATGCTTCTTTCCACATGTTCAAGCCATCCATGTTCCTGTCAGTCCCACTTCTTGAAAGTGATTTGTCCTCAAATCCAAACCTGCATTAAAAGTCAGTGGCTTATCTAATAAAATCTTGCTTTTGTGCTCTCCACATTTTGCTTGATAATTGACTCTTCCATCCCCTTTCCTCTCATAATTCTCATTTTTCATGAGATATTTCTCATTTTTCTCTTTTTATTCAACTTTTATCTCATGGTTCTCCACTTTTTCTCTCTCATGGGTTTCTTTATCCTTTAATTCTTCTTTTTCCTCAGTGCTTTCTTTTTTCTCTTCATCTTTTTCACCACTCTCAATTTCCTCTTCCTTTCTCTCATTTGTTTCCTTTTTCTTTAATTCTCCTTTCAAGTACATTTGATCTTCATACACTTGTTTTGGTGACAATGGTCCAAGAGTAATTTTGCGATTATTAAATACAAATGAGTACTTATTTTTGTAGACATCATATTTCGCTTGTCGTTCAACTCTCCAAGGATGCCCAAGAAACAAGTTCCTAGTTTCCATGAGAACCACATCACATAACACCTCATCTTCATATCTCCCAATCCTAAACGACACTCATACTTTTTTGTTCACCATCACGTCACCGAGATCACTAAACTCCGGGATGCTCCAAATGACATACGTTTGTGGATGCTCTATAAGAGGAAGTCCTAACTTTTGCACCATGGTGGTACTAGCTAGGTTAACGTATCCCCTTCTATTAATGACCAAGCTACATATCTTGTCCTTCACATTGCATCTAAAATAGAAAATATCCTCCCTTTGCTTTGCATCATTTTTTTCATTACCTCCATGAAGAACCCACTGAGAAAAATTCAAACTTTGCATTCAACCACCAAGAAAGATGAATAAAATTAGGAATTCCTCAAATAATTTTTTTTATTTTCGTATTTTTTTTCATACAGAATAGAAAAAAAAAGAAATATAGCACCTGAAATTCAAGGATCCTAAGCTCTGATTACCAAATGATATGATTCTAATCCGGACCGCCTTGAAGTTTCAGACAAAAGAAGGATATTGACGCCACACTCAAGGTATAGGTGAGAAGGTGAGTGATAAGTCATGGGTTTGATCGCCACAAGTTGCCTTGATAAGATCGGATTTAGTTCTTTTACCCAAGAACCCAAGGGAAGCTCTCACAATAGAGAAAACTCTTCAAATTTCATTATCTTCAAAAACTGATTTGTGTAGTACAAGAGTTCCCTATTTATAGGCTAACTTGGAAATACATGAAATAAAATTCCCAGTATCATGCATTTACCACAAATTGGTAATTGCATTTACATTACCTAGTAAATGAGCATAAACATGGTATCCCACTATCATGCATTTACCACAAATCAGTAATTGCATGCATTTACCACAAATCACTAATTGCATTTACATTACCTAGTAAATGAGCATAAACATGGTATCCCACTATCATGCATTCACCACAAATTGGTAATTGCATTTACATTACCTAGTAAATGAGCATAAATATGATAATAACTTCCCACTAGCCATTATTATGACTTAGAGCACTAATAGGATGCATTTAGTGAGGCTAGGAGAATACAAAAGTTCATCCTAAAATTCAGTCAAAAAACAATACAAAAATTATAATTAAAAATTATAAAAATATAATAATATGAATATGCTTCTTTCCACATGTTCAAGCCATCCATGTTCCTATCATTCCCCACTTCTTGAAAGTGATTTGTCCTCAAATCCAAACCTGCATTAAAAGTCAGTGGATTATCTAATAAAATCTTGCTTTTGTGCTCTCCACATTTTACTTGATAATTGGCTCTTCCTTCCCCTTTTCTCTCATAATTCTCATTTTTCATGAGATATTTCTCGTTGTTCTCTTTTTCTTCAACTTTTATCTCATGGTTCTCCACTTTTTCTCTCTCATGGGTTTCTTTTTTTCTTTAATTCTTTTTCCTCAGTGCTTTCTTTTTTCTCTTCTTCTTTTTCACCACTCTCCATTTCCTCTTCCTTTCTCTCATGAGTTTCCTTTTTCTTTACTTCTCCTTTCAAGTACATTTGATCTTCATACAATTGTTTTGGTGACAATGGTACAAGAGTAATTTTGCGATTATTAAATACAAATGAGTACTTATTTTTGCAGACATCATATTTCGCTTGTCGTTCAACTCTCCAAGGACGCCCAAGTAACAAGTGCCTAGTTTCCATGGGAACCACATCACATAACACCTCATCTTCATATCTCCCAATCCGAAACGATACTCGTACTTGTTTGTTCACCATCACATCACCGAGATCACTAAACTTCGGGATGCTCCAAATGACATACGATTGTGGATGCTCTATAAGAGGAAGTCCTAACTTTTGCACCATGGTGGTACTAGCTAGGTTAACGTATCCCCTTCTATCAATGACCAAGCTACATATCTTGTCCTTCACATAGCATCTAGAATAGAAAATATCCTCCCTTTGCTTTGCATCATTTTTCTTCATTACCTTCATGAAGAACCCACTGAGAAAAATTCAAACTTTGCATACAACCACCAAGAAAGATGAATAAAATTTGGAATTCCTCAAATAATTTTTTTTTATTTTCGTTTTTTTTCATACAGAATAGAAAAAAAAACAAAGAATTATAGCACCTGAAATTCAAGGATCCTAAGCTCTGATTACCAAATGATATGATCCTAATCCGGACCGCCTTGAAGTTTCAGACAAAAGAAGGATATTGACGCCACACTCAAGGTATAGGTGAGAAGGTGAGTGATAAGTCATGGGTTTGATCGCCACAAGTTGCCTTGATAAGATCGGATCTAGTTCTTTTACCCAAAAACGCAAGGGAAGCTCTCACAATAGAGAAAACTCTTCAAATTTCATTA
This sequence comes from Sophora flavescens, assembly GCA_030762895.1. Classification (NCBI taxonomy): domain Eukaryota; kingdom Viridiplantae; phylum Streptophyta; class Magnoliopsida; order Fabales; family Fabaceae; genus Sophora; species Sophora flavescens. The sequence continues at coordinate 185,348,224 of CM061063.1, read as the reverse complement.
TCTTCAAAAACTGATTTGTGTAGTACAAGAGTTCCCTATTTATAGGCTAACTTGGAAATACAAGAAATAAAACTCCAACTATCATGCATTTACCATAAATTGGTAATTGCATTTACATTACCTAGTAAATGAGCATAAACATGGTATCCCACTATCATGCATTTACCACAAATTGGTAATTGCATTTACATTACCTAGTAAATGAGCATAAACATGGTATCCCACTATCATGCATTTACCACAAATCAGTAATTGCATGCATTTACCACAAATCAGTAATTGCATTTACATTACCTAGTAAATGAGCATAAACATGGTATCCCACTATCATGCATTCACCACAAATCGGTAATTGCATTTACATTACCTAGTAAATGAGCATAAATATGATAATCTAGCCATTATTATGACTTAGAGCACTAATAGGATGCATTTAGTGAGGCTAGGAGAATACAAAAGTTCATCCTAAAATTCAGTCAAAAAACAATACAAAAATTATAATTAAAAATTATAAAAATATAATAATATGAATATGCTTCTTTCCACATGTTCAAGCCATCCATGTTCCTGTCAGTCCCACTTCTTGAAAGTGATTTGTCCTCAAATCCAAACCTGCATTAAAAGTCAGTGGCTTATCTAATAAAATCTTGCTTTTGTGCTCTCCACATTTTGCTTGATAATTGACTCTTCCATCCCCTTTCCTCTCATAATTCTCATTTTTCATGAGATATTTCTCATTTTTCTCTTTTTATTCAACTTTTATCTCATGGTTCTCCACTTTTTCTCTCTCATGGGTTTCTTTATCCTTTAATTCTTCTTTTTCCTCAGTGCTTTCTTTTTTCTCTTCATCTTTTTCACCACTCTCAATTTCCTCTTCCTTTCTCTCATTAGTTTCCTTTTTCTTTAATTCTCCTTTCAAGTACATTTGATCTTCATACACTTGTTTTGGTGACAATGGTCCAAGAGTAATTTTGCGATTATTAAATACAAATGAGTACTTATTTTTGTAGACATCATATTTTGCTTGTCGTTCAACTCTCCAAGGATGCCCAAGAAACAAGTTCCTAGTTTCCATGAGAACCACATCACATAACACCTCATCTTAATATCTCCCAATCCTAAACGACACTCATACTTTTTTGTTCACCATCACGTCACCGAGATCACTAAACTCCGGGATGCTCCAAATGACATACGTTTGTGGATGCTCTATAAGAGGAAGTCCTAACTTTTGCACCATGGTGGTACTAGCTAGGTTAACGTATCCCCTTCTATTAATGACCAAGCTACATATCTTGTCCTTCACATTGCATCTAAAATAGAAAATATCCTCCCTTTGCTTTGCATCATTTTTTTCATTACCTCCATGAAGAACCCACTGAGAAAAATTCAAACTTTGCATTCAACCACCAAGAAAGATGAATAAAATTAGGAATTCCTCAAATAATTTTTTTTATTTTCGTATTTTTTTTCATACAGAATAGAAAAAAAAAGAAATATAGCACCTGAAATTCAAGGATCCTAAGCTCTGATTACCAAATGATATTATTCTAATCAGTACCGCCTTGAAGTTTCAGACAAAAAAGAAGGATATTGACGCCACACTCAAGGTATAGGTGAGAAGGTGAGTGATAAGTCATGGGTTTGATCGCCACAAGTTGCCTTGATAAGATCGGATTTAGTTCTTTTACCCAAGAACCCAAGGGAAGCTCTCACAATAGAGAAAACTCTTCAAATTTCATTATCTTCAAAAACTGATTTGTGTAGTACAAGAGTTCCCTATTTATAGGCTAACTTGGAAATACATGAAATAAAATTCCCAGTATCATGCATTTACCACAAATTGGTAATTGCATTTACATTACCTAGTAAATGAGCATAAACATGGTATCCCACTATCATGCATTTACCACAAATCAGTAATTGCATGCATTTACCACAAATCACTAATTGCATTTACATTACCTAGGAAAAAGGCATAAACATGGTATCCCACTATCATGCATTCACCACAAATTGGTAATTGCATTTACATTACCTAGAAAATGAGCATAAATATGATAATAACTTCCCACTAGCCATTATTATGACTTAGAGCACTAATAGGATGCATTTAGTGAGGCTAGGAGAATACAAAAGTTCATCCTAAAATTCAGTCAAAAAACAATACAAAAATTATAATTAAAAATTATAAAAATATAATAATATGAATATGCTTCTTTCCACATGTTCAAGCCATCCATGTTCCTATCATTCCCCACTTCTTGAAAGTGATTTGTCCTCAAATCCAAACCTGCATTAAAAGTCAGTGGATTATCTAATAAAATCTTGCTTTTGTGCTCTCCACATTTTACTTGATAATTGGCTCTTCCTTCCCATTTTCTCTCATAATTCTCATTTTTCATGAGATATTTCTCGTTGTTATATTTTTCTTCAACTTTTATCTCATGGTTCTCCACTTTTTCTCTCTCATGGGTTTCTTTTTTTCTTTAATTCTTTTTCCTCAGTGCTTTCTTTTTTCTCTTCTTCTTTTTCACCACTCTCCATTTCCTCTTCCTTTCTCTCATGAGTTTCCTTTTTCTTTACTTCTCCTTTCAAGTACATTTAATCTTCATACAATTGTTTTGGTGACAATGGTACAAGAGTAATTTTGCGATTATTAAATACAAATGAGTACTTATTTTTGCAGACATCATATTTCGCTTGTCGTTCAACTCTCCAAGGACGCCCAAGTAACAAGTGCCTAGTTTCCATGGGAACCACATCACATAACACCTCATCTTCATATCTCCCAATCCGAAACGATACTCGTACTTGTTTGTTCACCATCACATCACCGAGATCACTAAACTTCGGGATGCTCCAAATGACATACGATTGTGGATGCTCTATAAGAGGAAGTCCTAACTTTTGCACCATGGTGGTACTAGCTAGGTTAACGTATCCCCTTCTATCAATGACCAAGCTACATATCTTGTCCTTCACATAGCATCTAGAATAGAAAATATCCTCCCTTTGCTTTGCATCATTTTTCTTCATTACCTTCATGAAGAACCCACTGAGAAAAATTCAAACTTTGCATACAACCACCAAGAAAGATGAATAAAATTTGGAATTCCTCAAATAATTTTTTTTATTTTCGTTTTTTTTCATACAGAATAGAAAAAAAACAAAGAATTATAGCACCTGAAATTCAAGGATCCTAAGCTCTGATTACCAAATGATATGATCCTAATCCGGACCGCCTTGAAGTTTCAGACAAAAGAAGGATATTGACGCCACACTCAAGGTATAGGTGAGAAGGTGAGTGATAAGTCATGGGTTTGATCGCCACAAGTTGCCTTGATAAGATCGGATCTAGTTCTTTTACCCAAAAACGCAAGGGAAGCTCTCACAATAGAGAAAACTCTTCAAATTTCATTATCTTCAAAAACTGATTTGTGTAGTACAAGAGTTCCCTATTTATAGGCTAACTTGGAAATACAAGAAATAAAACTCCAACTATCATGCATTTACCATAAATTGGTAATTGCATTTACATTACCTAGTAAATGAGCATAAACATGGTATCCCACTATCATGCATTTACCACAAATTGGTAATTGCATTTACATTACCTAGTAAATGAGCATAAATATGATAATAACTTCCCACTAGCCATTATTATGACTTAGAGCACTAATAGGATGCATTTAGTGAGGCTAGGAGAATACAAAAGGTCATCCTAAAATTCAGCCCAAAAATAATACGAAAATTATAAATAAAAATTATTAAAATATAATAATATGAATATGCTTCTTTCCACATGTTCACCTAAAACCTTAAGGCATTAGGTATATGGGTCACCTCTCTTATATATCCTTCATTTAGCTCATTCCTAGCCAATGTGGGACTAACCACTCACACTTGAATTTCTAACAATCTCCCCCTCAAGTGTGAGTCTCCCACATCACTATACTTGCACCGCCATTACCAACCAACGGGACACGCCGCCTGACTCCACCCCGGTCAGGAAGACTTTCGATACAAGGATCCAATACACCTGGATCCACTCCCGCTCCACCATCAGGCCAAACCATGGCTCTGATACCACTTTGTTGGGGATTCCGGGGAGCACTGGGAGCAACAATGGGCTAATGACCAGGACCACCAAGAGAGCAAGACACCACATCTCCACCTAAAACCTTAAGGCATTAGGTATATGGGTCACCTCTTTTATATATCCTTCATTTAGCTCATTCCTAGCCAATGTGGGACTAACCACTCACACTTGAATTTCCAACAATATTGAGAGCTTCCACTGGGTTCTTGGGTAAAAGAACTAAATCCGATCTTATCAAGGCAACTTGTGGAGATCAAACCGATAACTTATCACTCACCTTCTCACCTATACCTTGAGTGTGGTGTCAATATCCTTCTTTTGTCTGAAACTTCAAGGCGGTCCGGATTAGGATCATATCATTTGGTAATCAGAGCTAAGGATCCTTGAATTTCAGGTGCTATATTTCTTTGTTTTTTTTTCCTATTCTGTATGAAAAAAATACGAAAATAAAAAAAATTTATTTGAGGAATTCCAAATTTTATTCATCTTTCTTGGTGGTTGAATGCAAAGTTTGAATTTTTCTCAATGGGTTCTTCATGGAGGTAATGAAGAAAAATGATGCAAAGAAAAAGGGAGGATATTTTCTATTCTAGATGCTATGTGAAGGACAAGATATGTAGCTTGGTCATTGATAGAAGGGGATACGTTAACCTAGCTAGTACCACCATGGTGCAAAAGTTAGGACTTCCTCTTATAGAGCATCCACAATCGTATGTCATTTGGAGCATCCCGAAGTTTAGTGATCTCGGTGACGTGATGGTGAACAAACAAGTACGAGTATCGTTTCAGATTGGGAGATATGAAGATGAGGTGTTATGTGATGTGGTTCCCATGGAAACTAGGCACTTGTTACTTGGGCGTCCTTGGAGAGTTGAACGACAAGCGAAATATGATGTCTACAAAAATAAGTACTCATTTGTATTTAATAATCGCAAAATTACTCTTGTACCATTGTCACCAAAACAATTGTATGAAGATCAAATGTACTTGAAAGGAGAAGTAAAGAAAAAGGAAACTCATGAGAGAACGGAAGAGGAAATGGAGAGTGGTGAAAAAGAAGAAGAGAAAAAAGAAAGCACCGAGGAAAAATAAGAATTAAAGAAAAAAAGAAACCCATGAGAGAGAAAAAGTGGAGAACCATGAGATAAAAGTTGAAGAAAAAGAGAACAACGAGAAATATCTCATGAAAAATGAGAATTATGAGAGAAAATGGGAAGGAAGAGCCAATTATCAAGTAAAATGGGGAGAGCACAAAAGCAAGATTTTATTAGATAATCCACTGACTTTTAATGCAGGTTTGGATTTGAGGACAAATCACTTTCAAGAAGTGGGGAATGATAGGAACATGGATGGCTTGAACATGTGGAAAGAAGCATATTCAGATTATTATATTTTTATAATTTTTAATTATAAATTTTGTATTGTTTTTTGGCTGAATTTTAGGATGAACTTTTGTATTCTCCTAGCCTCACTAAATGCATCCTATTAGTGCTCTAAGTCATAATAATGGCTAGTGGGAAGTTATTATCATATTTATGCTCATTTACTAGGTAATGTAAATGCAATTACCAATTTGTGGTGAATGCATTATAGTGGGATACCATGTTTATGCTCATTTACTAGGTAATGTAAATGCAATTACCAATTTGTGGTAAATGCATGATAGTGGAAGTTTTATTTCTTGTATTTCCAAGTTAGCCTATAAATAGGGAACTCTTGTACTACACAAATCAGTTTTTGAAGATAATGAAATTTGAAGAGTTTTCTCTATTGTGAGAGCTTCCCTTGGGTTCTTGGGTAAAAGAACTAAATCTGATCTTATCAAGAAAACTTGTGGCGATCAAACCCATGACTTATCACTCACCTTCTCACCTATACCTTGAGTGTGGCGTCAATATCCTTCTTTTGTCTGAAACTTCAAGGCTGTCCGGATTAGGATCATATCACTTAGTGCCTGGCACTGGGCCTATATCCATAGCACCCTACAGAATGTCTCCTCTAGACCTAGCTGTGTTAAAGGAACAGTTTGAAGATCTGATGCAGAAGCAGTTCATTAGGCCAAGCGTATCCCCATGGGGAGCGCCGGTGTTGTTGGTGAAGAAGAAGGATGGCAGTATGAGGTTGTGTGTCGACTATCGACAGCTCAAAAAAGTAACCGTTAAGAATAGCTATCCCCTCCCTAGGATTGATGATCTTATGGATCAGTTAATCGAGGATTGTGTTTTCTCGAAGATAGATTTGAGGTCAGGATACCATCAGATTCGGGTTAAGTCTGAGGGTATCCCGAAGACAGTGTTTAGGACGTGATATGGTCACTACGAGTATTTAGTTAAGCCCTTTGGTGTGACTAATGCTCCTGTTGTGTTCATGGATTAAATGAACAAGACCTTTTACCCTTACTTGGATAAGTTTGTGGTGGTTTTCATAGATGATATCTTATTGTACTCCAAGACCAATGAGGAACATGAGGAGCACTTGAGTGTCGTCTTGCAGACACTTAAGGAGAAGAAGTTGTATGCTAAGTTGTCTAAGTGCGAGTTTTGGTTAAAGGAGGTGAGTTTCAGAGGTCACGTGATCTCTAAAGGTGGGATAGACATGGATCCGACTAAGTAAAGACGGTGCTCCAGTGGGAAGCACCAAGGTCAGTGACCGAGGTTAGAAGTTATTGGGTTTAGCAGGGTCCTATGGGAGGTTTATTGAAGGCTTTTTTAAGTTAGCGTTACCCTTAACCCGTCTCACCAAGAAGGGACAGGTGTTTGTGCGGGACTCTAAGTGTGAGGAGAGTTTCCAGACCCTGAAGGATAGGTTAACATCAGCACTAGTTTTGGTTTTTCTTGATCCTAGTAGGCCTTTCGTAATGTATTGTGATGCATCGAAGCAAGGTTTAGGTGGAGTGTTGATGCAAGTTGGTAAGGTAGTAGCTTATGCTTCTAGGGAGTTGAAAATCCACAAGAAGAACTACCCTACCCATGACCTAGAGTTAGGAGCTGTGGTGTTTGCCTTGAAGATTTGGAGGCATTACCTGTATGGAGATAACTTCAAGGTTTTTAGTGATCATAAGAGTTTGAAATATATGTTTGACCATAAAGAGCTCAATATGAGATAGAGTAGGTGGATTGAGTTTTTAAAGGATTATGAGTTTGATCTGACCTACCACCCAGGAATGGCCAATGTAGTGGTTGATGCTTTCAGTAGAAAAACCTTACACGTCTCCGCTTTGATGGTTAGGGAGATGGATCTGATCGAGGAGTTTAGAGACCTAAGTTTAGCTTGGGAAGTTACCCCTAAGAGCATTAGGCTTGGAACCTTAAAGGTTACCGACAGTTTGATGGATCAAGTTAGAGAAGGCCAAAAGTTAGATAAGTTTCTCTTAGACTGGAGGGAGTTGCTTGTTCACAGTAGAGACCTTAGTTTTAAGGAAGGAAGTGACGGAGTCTGGAGGTTCAAAGATAGATTCTGTATACCAGATGTCCCCGAGCTTAGGAAGTTGATCCTTGAAAAATGACATAGGAGTGGACTGAGTGTGCACCCAGGTGCCACTAAGATGTATCAAGATTTGAAGAGGATGTTTTGGAGGCCAATGATGAAGAAAGATGTGGCTGAGTTTGTGTCTGCTTGTTTAGTGTGCCAAAAGGCTAAGATAGAACACCAGAAGCCATCAGGAAAGTTGCAACCTTTAAGTATCCCATAATGGAAATGGGACAGTATTGCCATGGATTTTGTGTCTGGACTCCTAAGGACTCCAACAGGTTATGAAGCAATATGGGTTGTTGTGGATAGATTGACTAAGTCTGCCCCTTTCATTACTATGAACATGGAATACCCTTTGGAAAAGTTGACCAGGTTGTACATCACAGAGATAGTCAGGTTACATGGTGCACCTTCTAGCATAGTGTCAAATAGAGACCCGAGGTTTACCTCTAGGTTTTGGACTAGTTTGCATGATGCTTTAGATATCAAGCTTAGGTTAAGTTCAGCCTACCACCCGCAGATGGATGACCAGTCTGATAGAACCATCCAGTCCTCAGAGGACTTGCTTAGAGCTTGTGTGCTAGAACAATCGGGTAGTTGGGACAATTTTTTGCCCCTGATAGAGTTCACCTACAACAACATCTACCATTCCAGTATTGGGATGGCACCTTATGAAGCTCTTTATGGGAGGAGATGTAGGACACCTTTGTGTTGGAGTGAACCTGGTGATAGTGTTGTGTTAGGACCTGAGATAGTGCAAGAAAAATCAAAAAAGGTGAGGATGATTTAGGAAAAGATGAAAGTGGCACAGAGTAGGCAGAAAAGCTACCATGACAAAATGAGGAAGGCGCTCAAATTCCCGAAAGGCGATAACGTATTCTTGAGAGTTACACCAACAACTGGGGTCGGTAGAGTGATGAAAGCGAAGAAACTTACTCCCAAATTCATCTGCCCTTACCAAATCCTTAAAAAAGTCGGTGAAGTTGCTTATAAAATAGCCTTGTCACCTTTCTTGTCCAAACTTCATAATGTTTTTCATGTCACTACAAAAAAGGTCATTTAGTGACCTAAAATAGCGGCCAAAATTATTGGTTGCTGTTTACGACTGAAAGGGCGACCGATTATAGGATCTACAAGTAACACTTGTTATAATTGATCCTGCGACCGAATTAGCAACCAAAATGGAGGGTAGCAGAGATGCCGGTCACAATTTCGGTTGCTAAATAAAGGAAATTAAAAATCAAAATTTGTTGATTTTTTAGCGACCAAAATGGCGACCGAATTTAATACAACTGTAAAATTTTATGTATATTTACGATTGATGTTAATTCGGTCACTAACCCACGTGTAAAAAAATTGAAAATAGAGCGTGTTAGCGACCGATTTTAAATGGGTCGCTAACTTTAAGAATTCAAATTTCAAAATAACCCAGTTAGCAACCGTTGTTGCGATCGAATTAAAAATTTAACGTTTGTGATCGATATAGCGACCGAATAGTTCAGTCGCTAAAAATAAAAACCCTAAATCCACCAGAACCCCATTTCTTCCACACTTTTGCCCGAAACTCTCTTTCTCTCTTCTTCGCGCGAGCTCCGGCCACCACAGGACGGCTCGAGCCACCACCATCATCCCCTCTCCTCGGGTAAGCTCTCATCTTCTCCGTCGCTCTCCATCCCTCTCTCCCTCTGTCTCACTCTGTTTATCTATCTCTCTGTTTCTTAGGTTCTCTCTCATCCTCCTCCGGCTACCACCACCTCTCAGGGACCCTGTAGTCCCGTCTTCCATAGGTAAGCTCTCTTCTTCTCTCCTCTCCGTCTCACACACTCTCTCTTTCTCGATTCTCTCTCTGTTTAAGTTTCTCTCTCTATGTCTCTCTCAGGTGCTATCACCTCCTCCTCTTCCGACCACCACCATCTCAAGGGGCTCTGTTCGCACGGCCACCACCCCCACAGTCTCCTCTAATTAGTTCTGTCTCAGGTTAGGTTTTAGGGAATGATTAATGATTTTTTTTGTTCTGCTTTCTATTAGCTTTGCATAATAATATGCAGATTTACACCGTTTGTTTGCAAATATTGGTTTGGCAAAGCAACATTTTGTACATGTATTTTATTGGTTAAAGCACAATATCTGAAAAATGGACTTATACATTATCAATGCTTCAAGTCTAGGGCTCTTGAGAGGGTATGTTAAAACATAATGAAGTTACTCATGTGCCTTCACCTATATAGTTTAAGTTTTGAGAGAGTTGATTCATAATTTTGAAAAACATGGCAAACAAAGCCCATAATTAAGAGAGAAAAATAAATTGAGGGAAAATCTGAAATATGGAACTATGACAAGCTAGCTAATCCTAACCAACTTGCAACTACTTCTAACAATCTCCAAATATCTAACACATAACATATTGGATAAATTGTTGATCTAACAATACAAACCAGAGTCCATTTCATAATTTGGAAAAATCTATTTCATTACATCATATTATCACATTCTTCCTGTGTGTTTTGAAAAAAGGCTTTAATTTCTTTGCGAATGCATATAATTCAACACAACTTACAAGGAATCACTCTAAGAAGGCCTATATAGAGACATACATTGTTTCCAGATACAATATCAATCTCATTCCACCAATTTTCACTCCTATCTATCAAGCATTTAAAAGTGAGTTGTCTCGAGTGGACCATTTAAAATATATGGCTAATCCAAATATAAGGTTCAATAAGTTATTTGGTATGCAGATAATTTTAAGATGTGTAACATTAAAATTGAGTTGAGTGGTTCAAGATTCATGAGTATATCGAATTAGTTGCAAAGTGACAATATATGAGAGCCTTAAATGTTAGTTTATTAAATGTTAGTATTTGACAGGATTAATTTTATTTATGCATTATAGGTCATTTCTCTATTTCTCGTGAATTGAAACCGAGTCCCTTCGTCCCCTCTCCATCTCCACAGGTAATCAATTGGTCGTAGTGGCAATTTGTTGAACTCTTATATTACTAACTTGAATACAATTAAGTTGGATCTAAGGATATTAATTTTTTTTCATATTGTCTTATTATATTTATCAGTTCTTGATCTTCTTGTCTGTGACTCCTCCCCTTATCCTTACTTGTTTTTGCATTTTGTCGCATATGACGTATCTTTGAGGCATAATTTCATGATGAAATCAGCTTTGATGTGGACGATCAACGACTTTCCCGCCTATGGGATGACGTCGGGTTGGATGACCGTGGGGAAGCTTGGTTTCCCAATATGTATGGAGCGATCGAAGGCATTCCCGCTTAAAAATAGTCGAAAGATCCCATATTTTGATTGTCATTGTTAATTCCTTCTAGAAGATCATCCTTATAGGAGGAACAAGAATTCATTCAAGAAGTGTTGTACAGAGACAACACCGCCTCCACCACGTTTGTCTGGTCCTAATGTATGGCGGAGAGTACAGTACTTATCGCTCATCCATGAATCCCAAGGAGAACATATCCTTGATTATGGCATCAAGCATAATTGGACAAAACAAAGTATATATTGGAGGTTGCCGTATACTGAGAGGAATGTGTTTATGAATGTGTTTGACACTCTGATGGACATCAAAGGGAGGACAAAGGATACAAATAAAGCCCGATTGGATCTGGCTGAATTTTGTAATTGGAAGGAGCTTGAGTTGCATGACGGTGGTCCTGGCAGACTTATCAAACCGAAGGCAAGTTATACACTAAGCAAAACATAGAAAGTAGTTGTCTGTAAGTGGGTTAAAGAACTAAAGTTACCCGATGGGTATGCTTCCAATCTGGGTAGATGTGTTGACATTAAGGAAGCAAAGTTACATGGAATGAAGAGTCATGATTGCCACGTGTTCATGCAACGGTTGCTTCCAATTGCATTCGACGTATTACCGAAACCAATTCAGAACCCACTTGTTGAGCTTAGCCACTTTTTCAGGGAGCTTATGTCGACAACAGTAAATTTGAATCAATTAAAGGATATGGAAGTCAAGATACCCATTTTGTTATGTAAGCTGGAACAAATCTTCCCGCCGAGTTTCTTTGATTCAATGGAACACCTTCCAGTTCATCTACCTTACGAAGCAAGAGCTGGTGGTCCAATCCAATACCGCTGGATGTATCCATATGAGAGGTATACAACATCAACTATTTTACTTATTACATATTAAATTCACGAACACAAAATCGTAGTTTAGCTTTCCTTGAAACTAGTAATTATTTGTATGTATCCCTCTTTAATAGGTTCCTGCACTCCCTTGAACACAAAGTCAAGAACAAGGCACGAGTGGAGGGTTCCATTTGTGAAGCATACTTAGTAGAGGAGACTTCCACTTTGGCCTCTTATTAATATCTAGACGGAGTTGACACGAGAAGCACCAGGATGCCTAGAAACGTTGATTCGAGTGAAGGAAGTTCAACTAGTCCTCCCATATCAATATTCAACTATCCGGGCAGATTTGGTGGCAAATCAAAAGGATATTTCTTGGAGCAGCATGACATTAATGATGCTCATATGTATATCCTTCAAAATTGTGAAGAGGTGGTGCCATATTTAGAGTAAGTTTCTACAATGTCTTTTATAAGTTCAATTGACATTTATGATTATTAATCGTCCTGCTGTTAATCTCCTATATGTAGGATGTATGGAAATTTTCTAAGGGATCTCCTACCTAACATTTCGAATGATCAGGTTGATCGAGAAATTACTTCTCACTTTGCTATGTGGTTCAGTAAATATGTAGGTTAAGCATCTTCATTTGTTGCAATAAATTTTATCTTCTTAAATATATAGCATGTATAAGAATAATATAATATTTGATTTTTTAGGTACTAGATCCAATAAACAATGTTCAAAATCCATTGTAGACAAATTTGGCATGGAGGCCTAATAGATGGGTTACATCATGGAATACTTACATTGTAAATGGATATAAATTTAACACAAAAACATGGAGTGAAGGAATGCAGTCGTGTAACTATGGTGTTTGTGTGAGAGCCACTGATGGTAATGTAGAGGATGATATCTATGGGGTTCTAACTGACATACTTGAACTCGATTATACCAGTTTCCCCGTGATGAAGTTAGTTCTCTTCAAGTGTGATTGGTTTGATCCTATTCTTGACGTAGGGACAAAAATCGATAAAAAATATGGTATTGTTCAAGTTAGGCAATCTCGTAGGTATAATAAGGCGTACAACCCATTCATTTTTTCATAACAGGAAGATCAGGTTTATTACTCGCCATATCCCGAAGGACATCAAGGCTAGTTGGGTGTCATTAAGATAAAGGCTCGCGGTACAATTACCGATAATGTAATCAACCAGCCTGAAAAAGATGCTCCGTACCAAGATGATGAGTTTTCAAGACCCCACGTACCATTGCAAATTAAGCCGGACATTATTGTTAATTATCTGGTGGACATTTCCGGCAATGGGGAAGAAGTTGAAAGAGAGTTAATGGATCAATTTGAGTTGGATGCATCTAGCGAAGGCACATTCCAATCAAGTGAGACTTATGAGAGTGAGGGTGAATTTAGTGACGAAGATTCTACTTAGGTAATTTGTTTATGTCATAATTCATTGTGTAATGCTCATTCTACTTAGGTAATTTATTTTTGTATTATTTACACTGTGGTGTAATCATCTTTTCATTTTTTACACAGATGGCATATTCCTCTAGAGGTAGGGGCAGCGTGGTGGTCTTTATGGAGGTCGTGGCAGAGGTCTTGCTACGAGAGTCCCTCCACCGTCCGACCCACATACTTTAGATCGAGACCACCCTTCCGCCCTCGTGGATGGGCCACACAGATGATGAGTTGCACCCCCCCCCCCACCCCCCCCCCCCCCCCCTTTTTCCAGGAGGCAGGTCTTGCTACGAGAGTCCCTCCACCGTCCGACCCACATACTTTAGATCGAGACCACCCTTCCAGCACCTCTGTGGATGGGCCACATCAGGATGATGGAGTTGCACCCCCTACCCAGCCTCATGTGGTCGGGACACAAGCTGCACCGTCATCATCCACACCTATGCCATGACTATTGTTTTGGCTTCAAAGACTCAAGGAGGGGGGAGGGGGCTGAATTGAGTTTTCTTAAAATCTTTCCCTCTTAATTATTCTTTTCAAATCAGAGTTGCCTCAGGATCTTTTACAAAAACAATGAAGGACTTTTTATGAAATCTCTAATAGAAGGTGATGAGGATAAGAAAGATTGATTCAGAATTAATAGATCACAGAACAGATTCAGGTTCAAAACTCAATAATAACAAAATACAGAAACTGATTAATCCTTTAAAGATTAAGAACAAGTTATGCAAGTTTCAGATAAAAGCATTAACAATCAAGAACAAACTTGCAGGTTTCAGTTTCAGTGATTAAGAAACAGAAATTAAGCTATTCGGATTTGATCACATATGATGCAAGATTCAATTCAAATATTGATCCTTGAGAATAGAATTGGATACACAGTTATTAGTATAGTTTACTCAAGATTCAATACTGATTATGCAGATCAAGAACTGATATTAATTGAAAACTTAGAACATCAAGATCATAGTTATATCCGCAAGACAGAAATTAAAGAGTTTGAGTTTAGAGATACCACACAACCAGATTTATCCTGGTTCAGTCACCACCACTGTGACCTACATCCAGTCCCCACTCCACCTGTGGGTTTTCACACACTAACACAACAAGATTTAGCGAAGTATCTTGAAAAACCTTTACACCACAGAGCACTCATTCACCTCGAGATACCACACTCTTGTGAAGAGCCATAATGTCCTTCCTTAGGGATACCTCACCCTAATCACTCAGAGAGACTCCCTCTCTCTTTACAATCAAATAGAACGAAAAATTGATTCCTAACTCTCAATAGTCAGATATACAAATTGAAGCACTTATGAGAATGAAACACTTTTTTCACAATAAGCTCAAGAGGATTTTCACAATTTGATCTCTCAAATTGATTTCGTGTAATTCTGTATTTTTTGATATGTGTATTTTGTTTTTAAAAGTGTTCCTTTGATCCCTCTTTATATATAAAACAAGTTATAGTCGTTGGGATCAATCAAAACAGATTTGGGTCTGATAAAAGAATCTGTTTTCTTGATTCTGGTTCTTGAAATAAGATTCTACATCGACGTCGTCTTCAATCCTCAGGGCTCGTTGTTGATAGTAAACGAGCTCCATATGCCACGTCATTGGACAGAGCTTCTTAGTAAGGACTTAGCAAGTCCAAAGACTTGTGTGGACGAGCGCTTCTGTCACTTGTGTGGATGAGGACTTCTGTCACTTTAGTAGGCGAGCACTTTTGTCACTTTAGTGGACGAGCGCTTGTATCACTTTAGTGGACGAGCAGTTCTGTCACTTTAGTGGACGAGCGCTTCTATAACTTCAGTGGACGAGCACTTATGTCACTTTAGTGGACGAGCGCTTGTATCACTTTAGTGGACGAGGACGATTATAATCTTGTGTATTCTGAGTTTATCAGACTAAAAACACAGGGGATTCATTCCTGATCAAATCTATTTCTTCTTTCCAAAAATCATTTTCATTAACAAAAACTTATTCCTTTTAATGCAGGTTATGAAAATTGATTTTCTTCATGCATCTTTTCAGTTGAGCTATTTTGTGACTAAGAGATTTCTTTCTCTTACAAATCATCTAAGACTTAAATATAAAATTCTCCGTTAAGCTTGGTCTTGATGATCCTTTGATATTTGACTTTGCTCTTTTTATTTCTACATGCAGCTCCTTGATTCCTTCAAGTTCTTCCTTGAATATTTTCCTTGAATTTGCTTAATGAACTTGTTGATCACTGCTTTGATACCTGTCTTTGCAATTTGACACTAAAACACTTGCACACACATTAAATTGTATTTGTCATATATCAAAATCTCTAAGTCATTGAGTCTTACAAACTCCCCCTTTTTGATTATGACAAATCTTTTAACAAATTATAAGATCATAGTATAAGTGTAGCAGAAGCTAAGTGTTTTTGACAGATTTATATCATGGTATCAAAGCAGAAGTATATCAGAGAAAAAAAAAATATTATCATAGTAGAATTTGATTTACTCCCCATTAATCATGTAAGCTTATAAGCTCCCCCTCAACATATGCATGTAGATAAGGCAAGCATTTAAACATTCAAACATAGCATATAAAATTGTTCATGATAGAGGGATAGGTGCAGGGACAAATAAAAAAACGCATCCATCTAAAATTGTTCCTTTTGAAAATAAGTGTGTCCATCTAAAATTGTTCCTTTTTGATTTTCTTTTGTTTCTTTAGAGATTAGATATAGGATTGATCAATTAAGCCCAATTCTCTTCTAATAAAAAAGAATCTTTCCTTGTTCAAGGGCTTGGTAAAAATATCAGCAAGTTGTTTAGTTGTATCAACATATTCAATCTCAATTTCTCTACTTTGAATAAAGTTCTTATGATAGAGGTCATGTTCAAAGTTATTTGTTGCATAGCAAGCAAAACAAATCATTCAAGGCTTCATCAATTTTCTTAGATTCAATTTGTGGAACAAAAGCCATATGATTATTCCAAGGTTGGTCAAATAACTTTAATACAACAATGTAGACATACTATACAATGATATATAAGTCAACACAGAAAGATTCACAATCACACATTAATAATGATAATTAGAAAACATATTCAATCAATATTCTTTCTTTATTGTTACCCATTTTGTGTTTGGTGAAGGCTCTGTCATGATTCCAAATTTTGCTCTTGACCTTTCACCACACCTACAAAACAGAATTTCATGTTTGTGCTATAGGTACCCAAATCTATTTGGGTCCTTCATGGTTAGAGTCTGATAAAGTTCCTTTTGGAACCCATATTTGCCTTATCTGCAATGAATAATTATTTCTCAAATTGCAAAAAGCACCTTTTCTATTGCAATAATGACATCTAGCATTTTGTGATGTATTAGCATAATGAGAAACATGAAATTTTCTAAAGTTTGTTGCCTTTCTCTCAACTTTGTACACTAAATCAACTTGGTTTTTCATTTCCTTTTGTTGTCCAAGTAATGCATTCAAGTTGTCTCTATCACTAGTAATTCTAGATAGATCACCATTCAAATGATTTATATGTTTCTCCAATTTAGGACAATTATCATATATAGGTGGTTCCAAAACAGTAGCCAATCTTTCTTTTACAGCACAATTTTCTATTTTTAACTCATCTAGCTCTTTGTTTAAAACAGAATTTTTCTCTTATAGGCATGTGATGGTTTTCTTAGACTTAATTAGCAATCTAGAAAGTCTAATGGATTCTTTATGAAGTTCTTCAAAAGCATTTTGCAATTCATCAAAAGTAGGTTGTGAATCAGAATTTACCTCACTCTATGAATCACTGTTATTGCTGGCCATCAAGCACAAGTTTGCCTCCTCGGATTTAGATTCTTCAGTGGAATCTACATCATTATCATCCCAAGTAATGTAGGCCTTTCTTGGTTTTCTCCACTTTTTGTCCTTTGAGTCAAAATTTTGCGTTTTGTCCTTCTTTTACAGTTTTGGATAGTCAAGCTTCATGTGGCCAATCTTTCCACATTCATAGCATGTGATGTTGTTGTAAGAGTTGTCACCTTTACTGAAATTTCTCCTTTGAGAAGTGGATGGCTTTCTTTTGAAGTTGCCTTTATTCTTTAGGAACTTCTTGAATTTTCTAACTAGCATTCCCATCTCTTCTTCAGATTCTGCCTCTTGTGTTGAATCATCATCATCACTGTCTTCAACTTCTATGACTTGTGATTTCAGAGCCAATCCCTTTTTCTTTTTGTCAGTTTCTTCATTCTCATTCAATCTGTTCAACTCCAATTCATGCTCTTGCAGTTTTCCAAACAATATGGCAATGTCATTGATGAGAGGTCTCTAGATTCTGAGATTGTAGTGACTTTAGGCTGCCATTCCCTACTCAAGCATCTCATTATTTTGTTAATTTGATCCTCATATGATATAGCTTTTCCAAGACCAGCAAGTTGGTTGACAATGTGAGTGAATCTCTTTTGCATTTCAGTCATAGGTTCTCCTTGCTTCATTCTGAACAGCTCATACTCATGTGTGAGGGTGATCTTTCTTGCTCTTTTGACATTTGTGGTTCCTTCATGAGCTACTTGCAATGCATCCCATATTTCAACACCTGCTGCCTCAAGAAAGATTACCATTCTTTCCTTCCAATAGATATACTCAGATCCATTGAAGGCAGGAGGGCGTGCAAGGGAAGCCCCTTCATTCAAACAGTCATTGGAAGCCATACTCTTATAGCTATTAATCCAAACTTAAGAGTTTAGCTTTGATGCCAATTGTTGTTTTGGCTTCAAAGACTCAAGAGGGGGGGCTGAATTGAGTTTTCTTAAAATCTTTCCCTCTTAATTATTCTTTTCAAAAACTTTTCAAATCAGAGTTGCCTCAGGATCTTTTACAAAAACAGTGAAGGGCTTTTTATGAAATCTCGAATATAAGGTGATGAGGATAAGAAAGATTGATTCAGAATTAATAGATCACATAATAGGTTCAGGTTCAAAACTCAAAAATAACAAAATACATAAACTGGTTAAGCCTTTAAAGATTAACAACAAGTTATGCAAGTTTCAGAAACAAACTTGCAGGTTTCAGTTTCAGTGATTAAGAAACAGAAATTAAGTTATTCGAATTTGATCACATATGATGCAAGATTCAATTCAAATAATGATCCTTGAGAATAGAATTGAATACACAGTTATTATTATAGTTTACTCAAGATTCAATATTGATTATGCAGATCAAGAACTGATATTAATTGAAAACTTAGAGTATCAAGATCACAGTTATATCCGCAAGACAGAAATTAAAGAGTTTCAGTTTAGAGATACCACACAACCAGATTTATCCTTGTTTAGTCAGCACCACTGTGACCTACATCCAGTCCCCACTCCACCTGTGGATTTTCACACACTAACACAACAAGCTTTACCCAGGTAGCTTGAAAAATCTTTACACCACAAAGCACTCCTTCACCTCGAGATACCACACTTTTGTGAAGATCCTCAATGTTCTTCCTTAAGGATACCTCACCCTAATCACTCAGAGAGACTCCCTCTCTCTTTACAATCAAATAGAATGAAAAATTGATTCCTAACTCTCAATAGTCAGGTATACAAATTGAATCACTTATGAGAATGAAACACTCTTTTCACAATAAGCTCAAGAAAGATGATGAATGATTTTCACAATTTGATCTCTCAAATTGATTTCGTGTAATTCTGAAATGTTTTGATATGTGTATTTTGTTTTTAAAAGTGTTCCTTTGATCCATCTTTATATAGAAAACAAGTTATAGTCCTTAAGATCAATCAAAACAGATTTGGGTATGATAACAGAATCTGTTTTCTTGATTCTGGTTCTTGAAATAAGATTCTACATCGGCGTCATCTTCAATCCTCAGGGCTCGTAGTTGATAGTAGACGAGCTCCATATGCCACGTCATTGGACGTAGCTTCTTATTGAGGACTTAGCAAGTCCAAAGACTTGTGTGGGCGAGCGCTTCTGTCACTTGTGTGGACGAGAACTTCTGTCATTTTAGTGGATGAGCACTTCTGTCACTTTAGTGGACAAGCGCTTGTATCACTTTAGTGGACAAGCACTTCTGTCACTTTAGTGGACGAGCGCTTGTATCACTTACGAGCACTTCTGTCACTTTAGTGGACGAGCGCTTGTATCACTTTAGTGGACGAGCATGATTAGAATCTTGTGTATTCTGAGTTTATCATACTAGCTAAATAAACAGGGGATCCATTCCTGATCAAATCTATTTCTTCTTTCCAAAAATCATTTTCATTAACAAAAACTTATTCCTTTTAAAGCAGGTTATGAAAATTGATTTTCTTCATGCATCTTTTTAGTTGAGCTATTTTGCTCTTTTTATTTCTACAAGCAGCTCCTTGATTCCTTCAAGTTCTTCCTTGAATATTTTCCTTGAATTTGCTTAATGAACTTGTTGATCACTGCTTGATACATGTCTTTGAAATTTGACACTAAAACACTTGCACACACATTAAATTGTATTTTTCATATATCAAAATCTCTAAGTCATTGAGTCTTACAAGGACCATCATCATCATCGGGGCAGGAGAGCCGTGGTCCACCCGACAGGAGGATTCTTCTTATTCCAGGGGGGATAACGAGTAAACTAATTGAATTTTTTTATATATAAAGTATCGTTAATTTCTATTTACTTGTTTTTATTTATTTATAACATTTATTAATGCTCTAATTTGGCTGCAGCTTTCTACCCGTGAAGGGCCCTTATGATTCGATATCGAAGATCCTGCAACGCAAGTTTGATGGTCCATGGCCTACATAGAAGACCATCCTAGGGGGCCATAGGGATCAGTTGTTTAAAGAGTTTAAGGTAATAATTTATTAAGTTATTTAAATTAAATTTACATTATATATATATATATATACACACACACACACACACAGACACACACGAATTTTCTAACAACTGTAAGTTGCAGAAAGAGTATAGGTGCGACACAGCTTTAGAAGGGATCGTCAGGGACATATTTGAGCATAAAGGCTCACTGGTCATGAAGAATCTGACGAACAAGCTAAGGAAGGGTAAGAATAAGGGAAAGTGGGTGGATCCTGAGATCAGGAGGCAGCTGGACCAGTACTGGGATTCTGAGAAGTTCCAGGAGATCCAGGTCACAGTTCGGCATAATCGAGCTTCTGATGGTGGCACATGCGCTTGGACCGGCGGCTCTAAATCAGCCGCCGCCCACTTCAACGAGCTGGTAATACTTAAAAAATTATTGACTTAGTATATTATTTCATGAGTTTTCATTTTAAAATATTCTTATGAATTTAAGATTATATTTTTCTATGCAGAAAGCACATAAACAGCGGGTCCCCCACTGCTATGGAGTTGGGGGAGAGGATGAAGAAGTTGAAGTCGGGGGCATGGGTTAGCGACAAGACCCCTAACTATGTTGTAAGCAAAAAAAAAAGTTTATACTTGTAATTTATTATAATTGGTTTGTTAATATTGATTATAATTTTAACAAAATCTCTTCATCTATACTTTGCAGGTGGGCTTCAACGAGAAGAAGGACGATGCCATATCACGTGCCTCACAGTCACAGGATGAGGCCTTGACTGGTGAGGGGCCCCGTTCTCCTGTCTCCGTCTACAATAATGCCATTTATTTGGAGGTCGTCAGGGGCAGGAAGAAGGGGCACGTGTATGAACTCAAACACCTGGTAGGCGAGTTTATCGCTTCATCGTCCGGCACGCCTGCTCCTTCCTACGCGGATACCATCCCTCCGGAGCAGTTCAACCAGATGCAGGACACCAACACTCAGTTGAACGCGGAGCTTCAAGAGAAGAGGGAGAGAGAGCAGCAGATGGCGAACCATATTGCACAATTGACTCAGGTACACCAGCAGCTGATGCATATGACCATCAAGCATGGCCAAACACTACCGCTGGTGTTGGAGCAGATGAGGATCCAGCCTCCTGTTGCTCAGGGTGATGCTCCGGTGGTTGTGCCGCCTACTGCCGTTCCACCAGTTCTGCCGCCTGCTACTGATGATGCTGCTCCAAAGGACGATCAGATGGCAGACATCGGCGGCACGGACGCTGAGGATGATTGGGTTCATCCACCTCCTCTACATCATGACTGATTTTTTTTTTCATTTTTTAGATTTTAAACGATTCTTGTATGACACATTGGATTTTTTTTTAATATATATTCAGCATTTTTTATAATATTATATTTCATTAGTAATTTGATGTGTTTTATTAGTAATTTTGCTAATATTTAAAGTAAAAGAAAAATTAATTTATTATTTTAAAAAATATCTAGTTTAGCGACCGAATTATCAACCCATAATTCGGTCTCTAAACATTAGTTAAAAGAAAAAAATTGTGGTCTAGTGACCGAATATCAGTCGCTAATATTGGTTAATATTAACCAACATTAGCGATCGAACTAGCGACCGATTATTTGTCGCCAAACGTGGTTACCCCAATCATGCGACCAACCGATTAGCGACCGACTTTTATTACCTGGAGACCGAAAATACTGTCACCATTTAGCGACCGAAATATAAATTCGGTCGCTAAAACCTTAGCGACTACGTTATCAGCCACCACCATGAATCGGTGGCTAATTCGGTCGCTAAAGAGAATAGCAACCGAATTAGCACGTTTAGCCACCGAATTTGGCGGTTGCCAAACAGTTGATTTTTGTAGTGTGTGTCAAAACTTCGTAAGTACATTCATGACCCAAACCATGTGATAGTTCCCGACAAAATTCAGTTAAAAGAGAATTTGACTTTTAAAGTACAACCCCTTTGAGTTGAGGATCGATGGGTGAAGCAACTGAGAGGCAAGGAGATTTTTTTGGTTAAAGTCGCTTGGAGTGGGGCAACTGAGGAAAGTGCTACATGGGAGCTAGAGATCAAGATCATGGAGGCGTACCCGCATCTCTTTGTTCGGGGCAAGTATAAATATCGAGGACGAAATTTTTATAAGGGGGGTGGAATTGTAACACCCCGTTTTTCATATAAGTGCTTTTGTGTATGCCTTGTTTGCTTTAGTTCTGTTCAGAAGGGGCTAACTGGGATTTTAGGATTTAAATCCCTTCCTGATGCATGAACACGACTGTGCTCATGTATCAGCACGCTCTTCCTTGATGCACGTGTCTTGTGGCTGTCAGAGCCACAAGCACGGACGTGCTTGTTAGGACGCACGACCGTGCTCAGGAGAAAACGTGTCTCGTTGATGCTGATGTAAGCAAGACCGTGCTTAGTGGGGTCAACGACCGTGCTCGGGTCACAGTGGCTATAAATAGGAATAGTGCGTGAGGGTTTTGTGTGCAACCCTTATTTTGGTTTCTCTGCCTCCAAAAAAGCAAAAACTTCTCTTCCTCTTTCTCTCCCTTGAACCCTTCTCAATACTAGGAATCCTTGCGGTGTTTGGGAGAGGAACGTGCATGTTGGTGTCTTGTAAGCTAAGCCGGTTATCCCTCTTCTGTTTCCTTTTCCTTCTTTTTGAATTGGGAACTAATTGGTTAACATTTTTGTTGGCCAAGGCTTGATTCGTTTGTCGAGCCGCTTGAGGGGACGCGACCAGTTTACTACCAGGAGCCTGATCTTCATATCAGCTATGTGGAGAAGGAATAGTATGAATATGTAGGCTTGGGGGTAGCGTAAGGCCAAGGGTTCCTATAACCCTTTCCTTTGATAACATGTCTATATGCCTTTATGCTTGTTTTATATATAATGTTTAGCTGTTTACAATGTCAATGATTCGCATGACTGGTATTATTGATTAAATGTTGTTTATTGTGAACATGTTAATGTGATGATGCCATGATTGAGTGTTTTATCATAATAATGATATTGTGTTGTATTGGCTGTTGTTTGATGTTGTGGACGTCATAAGGTTAAAACATTAAATATGTTAATAATATTAAGGGAGGTTGTTCCCCTTGTTCATAAATCTGAACGATAGTAATGAGTGAGGATTATGGCAATGGTTTAGTCAAGAACACTAGGGATTGATTAATAAGTGATTAAGGACAATTAAACAGTTTAAGATTAAAGGATTAATTCCCCTTTTATAAGACAAAAATATTTAAACAATATTAATGAAACTGATGATCAATGGATTAGTAGAACCCATTAGGATTGAATCTGGAACTGCCGAAAGGAATTGGTAAATGATCTGCGACCCTTTCGCCCATAACAGTATGGCCTGCTCCATTGAGCACAGCCATGCTTAACAGGGAGCATGACCGTGCCTAACAGGGAGCACGCCCGTGCTTAACAGGGAGCACACACGTGCTCCCATTCAAACCCAGAAACTGGGCGCGCTTTTGAGCACGCCCATGCTTAACAGGCTGCATGTCCGTGCTTGCCTATAGGACCAGCATGCCTGTGCTGAGGGTGAGCATGCCCGTGCTCACCTGTCCAGAATATAAAATAGAATAGACACAAAATGCTGAGTTAGGGGTGTTTGACACTAAAGGCTTTAAAAAACTTAATAAAATACCAACGAAACATGAAGACCAAAGACAAGTGATAAGATTACTGTACCTTGGTAGCCTAGTGGCCAATGGGGCCTTGATGCATGATGGTCAAGGTGGTAATCTCTAGTACTTAATTGATAGAGTGTTAATGATGATATGGTACCTTGGTAGCCTAGTGGCCAAGGGGGCCTTCATGCTTGTTGGTCAAGGTGGTAATCTCTAGTGAAGAACGACAAGAGTGTTTAATTAATGAATACGAAATATAACGATAATCCTTGATATCCGAGTGGTCGAGGTATTGATGGTGTTAAAACTTGGGTAGCCTATGGGCCCAAGCGGAGGTGGTGGATGTTTTTGTGTGTTGTGTTGAGCATGCATTCAAGCATCAGAGATGTTAGTGGAGGATGTTCAACATAGGGGATGTCGTCCGAGAGTAAGGCGATCTGGTCGTCAATGACGATTCAAGTGAATCATGTACAACGATGGTGGCGCACCCGATAATAAGGTGTGTCTGCTATCCTAAGGGTATATCCGAGGTTTGGTGGATTTCCCCGGCGTTGTTGCTTATTGGCCAATGTGGAGATGTAACTCTGAAGTTGACTTCCTGAGATAGATGGATCTATGTGCATAACGGAGTAGTGGAGTTGAGTTGCATTGCAGAGCATACACGTTAATATTATGATGTTGATGTGTTATATCATTGTTTTCTATAATATGATTGCTTGATGTATGCTTGTCTTGCTAACTGCTTCCTTGCCATTATATTTGTATACATGTTTCTTACTCCCTATCTCTATGTTTCTTGTTCTGGCATGTATCTTTTACACAGAGGGCGGTGAGCAGCCAGTTGAGGAGTGACTCTGAGGAGCCGCAACTCGTAGTTAGGATTTCCAGTTTTTCGTAGTTTGTTTAGTTAGTTGTTTTCAGTTATATCCGAGGATTAATCCCGGATTGGCTATACCAGCTCTATAATGTGACATCGGGGTTGTGTTTTTGTTATGTTATTTTTTATTTTCTGCATTTTGAGACTTGACACAATGTGGTGTTTCTACTCGTTGTTGGTTTTTAATTTTTATTAATTAATGCATGTTTTATTTTAATTATCTTATCTTTTAAAGCTTTATATGTATGCGGGGTAGAGGGTGTCATAGATGGTCTGTTGGTTCTACAAGTTAAACTTGCGTTTTGAATAACATTTTATTAGTATTTACAAGTTTTTATTAGTCCAAAGTGATTTCGCTGTAAGATTGGTGTTGAGATTAAATTGCAACAAATGACCTCTAGTTCGCGGTTAGACCAGTTGAAGTTGGACGTATAGTTTGATACATTTTTCACAATAATTATATATGTATGCATAAAGTAATCCTAATCTTAGTATACCATTTATCACAACTAACTTGAATAGGAAAACATCAAAATGTTTTTTAATTAATATTAGTATCGACTCAATCGCCTAACTAAGTCACTCATTAAAAGTTCTCCTTAGTTTCATTATTCTATCAAACAAATTATGCCACAAGAATGCCAAAATTTAATAAAATTTTAAAAAATATTATTGCTTGTAAATTTTATTAAACAATAATGTTGTCATTAGTAGAATGCAATGTATGTTACTAGCAAACCACCCCCACTTAATATTAGGACATTTAGCTATATCTACAAGTAATCCTATTCCAAAACTTTGTTCAAAATTTAAACAAATAACATGAGTAGAAGCTCTATTGTTGAACAAACATCAAAGTTGGATGACATTGAAGAAGAAGCGGATGATAACAATCCACTAAGAAGACTATGGAGTCTCTCAAATCAAACCAATGAAACACCAAATTCATATAGGATGTCACCGACAACTCTATCCAATGTAAGATTTATTGGTATAACTTTGACTATTGTCATTCTACATTTTGATCCTTAGTCTTGCCAAAATTATGAGAAGAATTTAACGAATAATCATTATTTATTTTTAATTGTTACATCTTACTTTGTGAAGATTTCCTCAAAGTTTCGTGCCTCAACCTTCGTAAATAGGTGAAGAAAAAACTTTGATGTACAAAGAGTTGTGGTGACTTTGATGTTGACTGGACAAGATTTATATCATTCACACAGACAACATCCATTTGGGCAACACAAGCTTTAGATTATTGTCTCTGGCTCTGAGTAAACACATCCTTAGGTGAATTACAAGTTTTAGGTTACTCTAAAATTCTATTCATTGTATACTTGAACACAAGTTTTCCAAATCTCCCCCTTTCTTGAGTCATGTTCTCCACTAAATACAACCCATCATAAACATAGCAGGTGTTAGAACTGTTGTCTATCCCATCAGATTTTTTAGAAACAATCAATATAACCCTCACCAGACTTTTCACATCCATGCTATTCTTTAAAGCATGATTTCCTCCTTCCAATTTCTGATCACGAGGTACAGTGTTATATCTTACATTAGGATTTCCTCCATGACCTATATAAATCAAGGAACCACTTGATTTTTTAACATTGTCGTAGTGATTAGTTACGATAATGTTGGTGGCCAATGAGTCCCAACCCTTCCCCAAGTAACCAATCCCACTTGAAAGCTGATGATGTAGACCAATAACATTAAGCTTAGTCCTGTATTGAAACTGATCACCAACTTCAATTCCCATGATATGTCCCACACACTTGTGAGTGTTCTCCCAATGATTCCTCCTTTTCATCAACATTGCTGCTTCTCTCAAGGCTTTTGCTTTTGCTTTAAAATGGTCAAGTTTGTCAGCTTTATACTGACAAAAGAGAGGTTGCATGAGAAGAAGAATCCAAAGGCTGCATGAAGGAAAAGAAAAGTCTTTCGTTGAGTTTTTGTTGTTTTGAAGTAATGTTTCTCTGTTGAGTTCATGTACGGTGTACCTGCATGTTCATTGCATTTTGTTGGTGTTGAAGATGACTCACTCACTACGATCATAAGAAGTCACTAAACTTTGAAGAACGAAGACACGCCGCTTAGAAGAAGTAGAGTCATTGTCGACACCTGGTGATCTGAAGGAGCATGTGTTCAGTATAAGTGAGCAGTTCATATCAACTCAGATTGTTTGGAGTTAAGAAAACCCAACCCCCAACCTTACTCGAATCGAGCCTGTGGGGGTTTGAGTTGGCTCAACGACTAAAAATCACATTGACGACTCTAACATATTAAAGAATTTCAATTGAAAATTTTCAAAGAAGCCTTAGACCTAAATTTTCTATGTGTATGGTGTAGATCTTTGAGAAATTGGATGAGTTACTAGAAGTCCAAAGTCAATTAATTGAAGTTGATTCTAACAAAATAATAGTTGTCAAATGTAAAATTTCAAAGAAAAAACCAAAAATATAATGTGATGGTATAAGTTGTAATTTGTGTTATAAACTTTGATAATGAATCATGGTTTATATTAAATCTTTTAGGTGTACTACTTATTCATACTACATTTTACTCATGAACTTATGGAAGAAATGAATAAATTATTTTACATTGCATTTTTTGAAACTTAATTTCTAAACATACCTAAATTATTGATTAAAATAATAATCAATTAATTTAGAAATTGGAAGAGTTACTAGAAGTCCAAAGTCAATTAATTGAAGTTGATTTACCAATATAATATTTGTCAGATGTAAAATTTGAAAGAAAGAACGAAAAATATAATGTGTTAGGACCTCAAATGTCAAAAACACATTCAAATAAGAAAGAACCAAATGATTGATGGTATAAGTTGTAATTTGTGTTATAAACTTTTATAATGTTTCATGGTTTATGTTAAATCTTTTAGACATATTAATTATTCATATCTGCATTTTAGTCATGAACTTATGGAAGAACTGAATAAATTATTTTATATTACATTTTTTAAACTTAATTTCTAAACATACCTAAATTATAGATTAAGATAATAATCGATTTTTTTCTTCAAGTGGGAAAACATCACATGAATAATGCCTACTTAGCCAAAGAGGTGTTGTGTATCAAGGTGCCCGATGCTGTAGCGAGCAATATCAGCAACTATATCGAAGGAGACATATAGTGGTTTCTCGTAGTGAGGAGTCAATATGGGAGCCTTGTGTCCACTGGCCTAGGTACGAAGACGGCGGGGGTAGTTTTAGACCACCACACTAGAAATAGTATTGGCCAGGCCAATGAGTGCATATAGGTTGTGCGCTGGTGAGTTTTTGCTTTTTGATGTATTATGACAAAGGGTATGGGCAGTGAGTAGAGAGAGACGAGAGGTTGTGCTGTGGATCTATGGTGTATCTTTTTATGAATCTTTTATGTATGTTTTTTGTCAATATTCACCCGAATAAAATATAATTTTTTTGTGCGAAAATATCCGAAATGGACCATATCATTAAAGTAGTGAAAAAATCTAAATTTTTTCATTTTTGGGTCAAATTACGATTTTCTGACCAGTACAAAATTGTACTGTAAGCGATAACGCAAATCAGGTTTCGTCGGAGTTTTACACCCAAAATTTAACCATAAATTCCTACCATACTGTAGGTTCTAGTTACAATTTTTTTTTTATCCAAAATCAATTTCCGGGCCTCAAAAAAAAATATAATCAGATATATCGTTACCGGTAATACCGCGTAGATAAAAAGTATAGTGTTGCATGCACTTACAATGGAACAAAGTACAATTGTCGTTGAAGGTAACAAAGTAACAATTTTTAATTTTAGTTAATAAATCAAAATAATTTTATTTAAAGAAAAATAATAATTTTGATATCTGATGTGGTTTAATACTTTCTATACAGATATATTTATTTAAATTTCTAAAAAAAATTGCTTGTAAATTTTCTTTAAAAAGAATGCACTGATTAGTTATAATTTTCCTAGTTAGTGAAATGCAATGTATGTTACTAGCAAATCACACCTACTTGATATGAAGACATTAAGAAATATATACAAGCAATCCTATTCCTAGACTGTGTTCAAAATTTATGCAAATAACATGAGTAGAACCTCTATCATTCAGCAAACATCAAAGAATGATGACAATGATGATGATGATGTATCAAATGATAACAACGAAATAAGAAGATTGTGGAGTCTCCCGAATCACATGAATGAAGCACCAAATTCATATAGGATGTCACCAGAAACTCCTATCCAAAATTTATTGTCGTATAACTTTGATTATAGTTATTCTACATTTTGATCCTTAGTCTTGAAAAAATTATGAGAAGAATTTACTGAATAATAATTATTTATTTTTAATCATTACCTATTACTTTGTGAAGGTTTCCTCAAAGTTTCTTCTTTGACATTATCCATTATAGAGGGCAGGGTCACCTACACCTTAGTGCCTGTAATTACACTTGCAGAACCTGTAACATCCTTCTTTTACGATATTGTTTATACGTTTCATGTTTAAGGCCTTGATTAGATGTTTAATATGCATGTTTAAGCATTGGAAACCATGCATGGAAAGTACGCGATTAACCGACTTTGAATCGAACGAGAACATATTCTAGGGTTTTCTTTATACCATTTAGAACGCTTAAGAGTGCACAATATGAAATTTAGGTTAAAGGAAGATATTAGGTATGCTTGAGGATTTGATCTTGTTCCTTAGGTGTAGAGGAGTCTATGTTTCAAATTTGAGGTCATTCGGACATCAAACGAGCTCAGAAATCAAAGAAACGCATGAAGTAGGGTTTACTTATTTGGCTGGTCAACCTAGTCCACGCTCGAGCATGAGGAAATCCATGCTCGAGTGTGAAAAGTGTTGAGTGGCAAAACACGTGTCGAAACTTGACAAAACATGTGTCAGCTTTCTTCATGTTGAAGAAGCTGACTTTGGTCAACGCTTGAGCGCCCGTTAGGCCACGCTCGAGCGTGCGTACGCTTGAGCATGGGGATTTTCATGCTAATGGACAAAAATAAAATTGGACCGAAGGTGAAAGTTTAAAAATTCACCATATTCTTCCAGAGAGAAACAGAGGACAGAGAGACAGAAAGAGGGTTAGAAAGAGAGAGAGAAACTCCGGAGGGATTTCCTTGTGATCCGTTCGTCCTAACATCATTCTGATCGTGGTAACGACTTCTTCTAAACCATAGCTTCCTTTTCTCTTATAAGCTAAGATAATCTATACGCTTATTACGTCGAAATATCATCGGTGACGGTATAGAGGTTATCTTTCAGTCCATCTTTCTCTTTTCAATTCCATCTTCAGATTAGGGTTACAGGTAACACGTACTTCACAATGATGTATTAAGGTAAATTTTTGGAGGCCCGGAGAACCTTGTTCCTTGAGTGGCAGCAACTAGGGGAATTGGAGAGTGCTCGTTTCGTTGCTTCTAGACTAGCTTACGACTTCTCGGGTGGGAGAAAGAAACCCCCTATCGTCGGAAATGGCTAAGTAGCATATTTTACAATAATGGTTTAGGCCGACCTAAACCCTACTAGTGGGCGAATAATTGACAATGCCAATATCACATTGGGGACTACTTGGTGGTACCAATGATGATATAGAGATCGTAGGTTTATCGTTGTTAGGTTAATTTAATGATATATAAGGTTGTTTGATTTTACTGCATTGGACCTGCTTGTGGTGTGCTATTTGGATTAATATGTTAATCTTAGTTAATTTGGTTTATTTAAATATTTTTATTATTATTTTACTATTATATGATTAAGGTTTATATTATTATTAAAATTATTGTATAATTATGGATTATATTATTAAAATTACTATTCTTGAATAAATATGGTGGATAACATGTGTATTGTGTGATAATATGATTTATTTGTTATGACATGCTTAGTTGGTTCCTAGGCAGTAGTATATGATAGTTTGGAGCGATGCATGTTGGGGAGCATATGACGTATGACTTAGTTGTGCCTAACCAAAATAATTAATTAATATTTTTTGCATAATGAGATTGATGATATGATGTGACTCGAGATATTGTATGAGATGGTAATGGAAGGTTGAGGCACTAGGTTATGACCCGATACGAATTGGCGAGACTCATATACATGTGTGGTGTTGATCACAGCCGTGTGAGTGGAACACACAAGGCCAGGATGAGTCACGGGTGAGTGCCCTGCGGACGATGAGGTTCGAGGCAGACTACCGTGATACTCTCGTACCTAGTCACAGGGGAGTACCCTGTGGACGATGAGGTTCGAGGAAGACTATTGTGACACCTTTTTAGTCCTAGTGGACGACTGACTTATATCCCTAATCAGACTAGGAATGTGTGAAAGGATTAGTGGGTGGCCACGTCATCTTACATGATCAGTTGCATGAGGGCGAAGGGTATGGGAATATTATCTATTTCGAGGATGATTGTTATATCTATATGTGGATATTATGTGATGCATGTTTGTGGCCAGTGCGTCTTTTTGCAGGTTGTTGTATTCTTAGTTCTTTTTTCAGTTTGTACTTATGGGCCCTACTTCGGTGGTACCCTAGACAATATGTTGTACCTTGGTGTCTGTATATGAATATATAGTGTGGTGGTTTACGTTCATGTCTTTTATTTTTAAATTTTTAATATATCCTGCTTTTCTGTTATGTACTTTTAACGCTTGTATCGCAATTAAGGTTAGATAAATTTAAGTTTTCTTTAATGGGACATCGGGGTGTCTCATTTGGTGGTATCAGAGCACTTTGATTCTGATCAGACTGTGAGGTTAGGGTGTACTGACCATTTTAGTTGAATTCATGTCGGATATTGACTATGTTTAGCTGTTTTAGGATGTATGGCATATAGTATTTATATACTAGTTTATGTAATATTATGTCATATGAATATG
The DNA here is from genome assembly GCA_030762895.1 of Sophora flavescens. Lineage (NCBI taxonomy): Eukaryota > Viridiplantae > Streptophyta > Magnoliopsida > Fabales > Fabaceae > Sophora > Sophora flavescens. The sequence goes on along the minus strand of CM061063.1, from coordinate 185,316,830 downwards.
AGATGATGATTTCTTTTAACAAGATCATGGTTCGAGGTAGACGACGATGTAGACGAGGTGACGGTATAGCCACAGAGAGAGTTGCTGGAGGTGGCAACGGAGAGACTTCTCACACCGGGGGATCTAGGCACAACTATGCTGTAGCAGACTCAGCAAACGCTCAGATGTGACAGATGACCAGGGAGCAGTAGGAGCAGCAGAACCAAGGGAGAGCTGCAGAGGCTGAAGATGCAGAGCTGGCTACCTTTCTTAAAGGGAAGCCCCCACAGTTCCGAGGTGACTATGACCTTGAGAAGGCAGAATGATGGATTCATGAGCTGGAGAAGATCTTCAACACCGTGCACTATAGCGAGGATCAGAAGGTGACTTATGTTGTATTCATGTTGACCGATGGAGCAGATGCCTGGTGGAGAGGCAAGAGGAGATTACTGGAGGCAGAGGGCAGACTTATCAGTTGTCAGTTGTTCCGAGAGTGTTTCCTAGAGAAGTACTTCCCGTGTTTGATTAGATGCGAGAAGGAAATAGAGTTTATGAGTCTTCGGCAGGGTTGCCTGTCTATCAGAGATTATGTACCACGGTTCGAGGCATTGATTCAGTTTTCAGTGTTTTATCAGATATTTTCGGATGAGGATTGGCAGTGCGGACGGTTTGAAGAGGTCCTGCGGCATGAGCTACAGAGAGCTATAGTGCCGCTAGATATTCAGAGTTTCCTAGAGCTGGTTGAGAGATGCAATGCTATAGAGGGTATAGACTAGAGGAAGGTTGTTGAGCAAAGGCAGTAAAGGAGTGGAGGTCCTATTCGATCAGGTTTTCAGAATAAAGTATGTAGTGGTTCCTAGTGGAGACGGGGACCGTATACCAGACCTGTGTAGACTACTCAGACATCTGCATCATTACCAGTTTTTACAACACCAGTTGGTGGAACGGGTCAGCAGTAGAGAGGCCTAGTCTGTTTCAGATATGGAGGACCGTATTACATGAGAGATTGTAGAGAGAGATTCAGTTGTTTCATATGTGGTAAACCAGGTCATATGGCTCGAGATTGCAGACAGCGGGATATGCAGCAGTCGACAGCTGCTGGTAGAGGAGCCAGTGTTCAGAGAGGTGGAGCTGGGAGAGAAGTTCCAGCAGCAGGACAACAGATGAACAGGCCTCAAGCCACGGGGAAAGTGTTTACCATGAGGGGAGATGAATCCTCTCAATCTACAGATCTTGTCCAGGGTATGTGTTTGATATCTGGTAGACTCTCGTCTGTGTTGTTTGACCCAGGTGCTACACATTCATTTATTTCACATGAGTGTTTGGATCATTTACACCTCACCATATCTACTCCGACCACTGACATGTCTGTTTGTTTACAGTGTTCGATAGTTGTTGAGAATAGGACATTCCTAGTGGATCTTTTTGCTTGCCTATGCAGTAGATAGATGTTATTCTTGGCATGGATTGGCTTTTGGATAACCATGTGGTATTAGACTGTTCTAGCAAGACTTTATTTTTTCTTGAATCTTCTAGCTTAGTATCTACCAATGAACGAATATCTATGAGGAGTGATGATTCTCGACAGTACGTAATACTTTTCTCTGTGGAAGCTAAGGAGACTCCTAGTATAGATTCTATGCCTATTGTGAGAGAGTTTCCCGATGGTTTTCCCTCTAATGTTTCGGGTTTGCCACTGGAGAGAGAGGTTGAGTTCACTATAGATCTCGTACCAGGGACAGGACCTATATCTATCGCACCCTATTGGATGTCACCCGTAGAGTTAACTGAGTTAAAGAAACAATTGGATGATATGTTGAAGAAAGAGTTTATCAGGCCTAGTGTATTACCGTGTGGAGCTCTGGTGTTGTTTGTTAAGAAGAAGGATGGGAGTGCTAGGTTGTGCAAGGATTACAGACAGTTGAATAAAGTGACGATCAAGAATAAATATCAATTGCCTAGGATAGATGATTTGATGGGTCAGTTGAAGGGAGCTTCAATGTTTTCTAAATTTGATATGTGGTCCGGATACCATCAGATTAGGGTGAAGAAGGAGGATGTACCTAAGACAGCTTTCAGAACGAGGCACGGACGATACGAGTACTTAGTTATGCCTTTTGGTGTGGATAATGCTCCAGCAGTGTTCATGGATTACATGAACAAGATTTTTAGATCGTTCCTCGATAAGTTTGTGGTTAGTTTTATAGATGATATCCATATTTATTCTCGTACCCGGGAAGAGCATGAGGATCATCTAAGGATAGTATTGCAAGTTTTAAAGGATCGTCAATTATATGCTAAGCTATCCAAGTATGAGTTCTGGATGGAAGAAGTACAGTTCTTGGGACATGTGATCAATAAAGAATGAATAGCAGTAGATCCGACTAAAGTTGAGGCTGTGCTTAAGTGGGAGATACCTAAGTCAATGAGTGGGGTGAGGAATTTCCTAGGGTTAGCTGGTTACTACCGGAGATTTATAGAGGGTTTCTCGAAGATTGCATTACCTATGACGCAGTTAAAGAGAAAAGGTACAACATTTGTTTGGACAGAGAAATGTGAAGAGAATTTTCAGAAATTGAAAGAAAAGTTGACAATATCACCAGTGCTGACTTTGTCTGATCCATTAGGACAATTTGACATATATTGTGATGCGTCATTCCATGGTTTGGGTTGTGTTCTGATGCAAGAGGGAAGAGTTGTGGCTTATGCTTCCCAACAGTTGAGAATTCATGGCAGGAACTATCTGACCCATGATTTGGAGTTGGCAGCGATAGTGTTCGCGTTGAAAATATGGCGACACTATCTTTTTGTAGCTAAGTTCAATGTCTACAGTGACCATAAGTGCTTGAAATATTGGTTTGACCAGAAGGAACTGAATATGAGATATCAGAGATGGATGGAGTTTATCAAGGATTATGAATTTGATTTACAATACCATCCTGTGAAGGCGAATGTTGTAGAGGATGCTCTACGTAGGAAATCTTTGCATGTGTCCACGATGATGGTAAAGGAGATGGATGTTATTGATAAGTTTAGAGATCTGAATCTAGGGATGGAGTTGGTTGGGAATAGAATATGTTTAGGTATGATTACCATTAGTAGTGAGTTCCTTAGAGAGCTTAATGATAAACAGGTTCAGGACCGGTATTTAGAGGAAGTGAGTCAAGGTATAGACGAGGGCAAAATGTCAAAGTTTAGTAGAGGACCAAAAGGTGTGTTGAGGTTTAGGGACAAGATATGTGTGCGGGAGGATTTAGAGCTCAGGAAGATGATTTTGGAAGAGGAACATAAGAGTAAGTTCAGTTTTCACCCTGGAGCCTTGAAGATGTATCAAGATTTAAAGAAGATGTTTTAGTGGCCGAGGATGAAGAAGGAAGTGGCAGAGTATGTTTTATCTTGTCTAGTTTGTCAGATGGCTATGATAGAACATCAGAAGCCTACTGGTTTGTTGCAATCGTTGGATATCCCATAATGGAAGTGGGATAACATATCTATGGACTTTGTGGTTTGATTACCATGAACTTCGAAGAGGCATGATGCGATTTGGGTTACTATTGATAGGTTGACGAAGTGTGCTCACTTCTTACCTATTGGCGAGAGTTATGGTTTAGAGATATTGACCCAGATCTATATTAAGGAAATTGTCAAGTTGCATGGTGTGCTGTCGAGCATTGTCTCCGATCGAGATCCTAAATTTACATCTAGATTTTGGAGACAGTTGCATAGTGCTTTAAGGACGAAGTTGAGGATGAGTTCTGCTTATCATCCCCAGACAGATGGACATTTATAGAGGACTATTCAATCATTGGAGAATCTTTTGAGGGCCCGTGTGTTGGAACACAATGGCAGTTGGGATGAGTTCCTACCTTTGATTGAGTTTGCATATAATAACAGTTTCCATAGAAGTATCGGGATGACACCATATGAGGCTTTGTATGGCAGGAAGTATAGGACTCCATTATGTTAGTATGAGACTGGTGAGAGCCAAGTGTTGTGTTCTGATGTGGTACAACAGACGATGAAACAAGTTAGGAAGATAAGGGAAAAGATGAAGGAAGCACAGGATAGGAAGAGGAGCTACAGTTACAAGAGGAGGAGACCCTTAGAGTTGCAGGAAGGTGATGTTTTTGAGAGTCACTCCGAAGACTGGAATTGGTAGAGCTATCAAGTCTAGAAAGCTTACTCCTAGATTCATTGGACCATTCCAGATTCTTTGAGGGGTTGGTCCAGTAGCTTACCATATTGCCTTACCGCCTAACCAATCTAACCTTGATGATGTCTTCCACGACTCATAGTTGAGGAAATATTACCCTGATCCTTCACATGTACTTGAGCCTGAGTCCATACAACTCCGAGAGAATCTATAGTATGAGGCTTTACCGGTTAGGATTGAAGATAGAAGAACTAAGGAGCTTCACGGTAGACAGATTCCTTTGGTCTAGGTCATTTGGTATGAGACTACGGGAGATGCTACTTGGGAGCGTGAGGCAGACATAAAGCAGCAATATCCACATATTTTCAAAGGTACGTAAATTTCGAGGACAAAATTTATTTTAAGGGGGTAGTAATATAACATCTGTGTTTTACGATTTTTTTATACATTTAATGATCATGTTTAAGGCTTTGATTAGATGTATAATATGCATGTTTATGCATTGGAAACCTAACATGGAAAGTACGCAAATAACCGGCTTTGAACTGAACGAGAACGTATTCTAGGGTTTTCTTTATACCATTTAGAATGCTTAAGAGTGCACAGTAGGGAATTTAGGTTGCAGGAAGAGATTAGGTATGCTTGAGGACTTGAGCTTGTTCCTTAGGTGTATAGGAGTCTATGTTTCAAATTTGAGGTCAATCGGACTTCAAAGGAGCTCAGAACGCGACGAAACGCGTGAAATAGGGTTTGTAGATTTACCTGGTCAACCTGGTCCATGCTCGAGCATGAGGAAATCCACGCTCGAGCTTGAGGAAATCCATGCTCGAGCATGAAAAATGATGAGTGGCCAAACACGCGTCGAAATTTGACAGAGCACGTGTTAGCTTTCTTCATGTTGAAGTAGTTGACTTTGATCAACGCTCAAGCGCCCGTTGGGCCATGCTCGAGCGTGGGTATTTTCACGCTTGAGAGTGATCAGGTAGAGGGGAAAAAATAAAAATGGCCCGAATGTGAAAGTTTACAACTTTCACCATATTCTTTCAGAGTGAAACAGAGGACAGAGATATGGAAAGAGAGTTAGAAAGAGAGAGAAACTCCTGAGAGATTTCCTTGTGATCTTTTCGTCCTAACTCAATTCCGACTATGTCATTGTGATCGTGGCAACAACGTCTTCTAAACCCTAGCTTCATTTTCTCTTCTAAGCTAATGTAATCTATACCTTTATTATGTCCAAATGTCGTCGGTGACGGTATTGAGGTTATCTTTCAATCCGTCTATCGGTTTTTAGTTCCGACTTCAGATTAGGGTTACTTCACAATGATGTATTTAGGTAAATTTTTGGAGGCCCGGAGACCCTTGTTCCTTGCATGGAAGCAGGTAGAGGAATTGGAGAGGGCTCGTTTCGTTGCTTCTAGACTAGCTTATGACTTCTCAGGTGGGAGAAAGAAACCCCCTATCGTCGGAAATGGCTAAGTTGCGTATTTTACAATAACGGTTTAGGGCGACCTAAACCCTACTAGTGGGTGAATAATTGACAATGTCAATATCACATTGGGGACTACATGGTGGTACCAACGATGATATGGAGATTGTAGGTTTATCATCGTTAAGTTAATTTAATGATATCTGAGGTTGCCCGATTTTATTGCTATGGACCTGCTTGTGGTGTGATTTATGGATTAATATGTTAATATTAGTTAATTATGTTTATTTAAATTTTTTTATTACTATTTTATTATTATAATATTATCATTATATGATTATGGTTTATATTATTATTAATATTATTGTATGATTATGGCTTATATTATTAATATTACTATTATTGAATAAAGATGGTGGGTAACATGTGTGTTATGTGATAATATGATTTATTTGTTATGACATGCTTAGTTGGTTCCTAGGCAGTAATATATGATATTTTGGAGCGATGCATGTTGGGGAGCGTATGACATATGACTTAGTTGTTCCTAACCTAAATAATTAATTAATATTTTATGTATGATGAGATTGATGATATGATGTGACTCGAGATATTGTATGAGATGGCGAGACTCATATACATGTGTGGTGTTGATCACAGTCGTGTGATTGCAACACACTAGGTCAGGATGAGTCATGGGTGAGTGCCCTGCGAACGATGAGGTTCGAGGAAGACTACTGTGATACTATCGTACCTAGTCATAGGGGAGTGCCCTGCGGACGACGAGGTTCGAGGAAGACTGCTGTGACACGTTCTTAGTCCTTGTGGACGACTGACTTATATCCCTAATCAGACTAGGGATGTGTGAAAGGGTTAGGGGGTGGCCACGTCAGCTTACGTGATCAGTTGCACGAGCGCGAAGGGAAGAGGAATATTATCTATTTCGAGGATGATTTTTATATCTATATGTGGATATTATGTGATGCATGTCTGTGTGCTATTATTGTAGATATGCTATGTACCCTTTTCCATATATGATGATAGCTAGTTTCTTATCTCCCTATTTATTTCTGTATATGTTTTATTTATGCAATCGTTATGAGAAGACCCTGCGGAGGATCCAGTTACTGAGGAGCTAGATGGAACCCCTTATGAGCCAGATACTGGAGGACGAGCAGTGGACCCAAGTAGTTGAGTATAGAGTCTGTGGCCAGTGCGTCATTTTGCTGGTTGTTGTATTTTCAGTTCTTTTGTTAGTTTGTACTTATGGGGCCTACTACGATGGTACCCTAGACAGATATGTTGTACCTTGGTGTCTGTATATGTATATATAGTGTGGTGTTTTACATTCATGTCTTTTATTTTTTAAGTTTTAATATATCCTACTTTTCTGTTATGTACTTTTAACGCTTGTATCACAATTAAGGTTAGTTAAATTTATGTTTTATTTAATGGGACATCGGGGTGTCTTAGAACCCACTACGGATGTTTCACCATCCTCCCAATTCAACGTAGTAACAAGCCCGAAAAGCAGCCAAGTGTTCATAATAAGCAGGAGGGATTATTGAAACTGATCGAGTGCACCTTGCATGAGTAGGGTTGTGTGTGACTCTGATGGTGACTTAACAAGGTCGCATGAGAAGAAGAATCCAAAGGCAACATGAAGGGAAACCAAAGTTTTTCGTTGTTGTTTATGAGGTTTGGAAGTCATGTTTTACTGTTGAGTTCAATTACTAGTCATCTCCGAGCATGGCTTTGAAAAAAGGAATGTTATTATATTTTCGTACTCTTTTGAAGCCTCGAATAATCTAGAATATATGTTAAAAATAATTAGTTTCAATGATATATTTAATGACAATTATTAATCATTTACACTTCTCTCTTTTTATATTTACGATTAACACTGTAACTTTGTGCAAAGTGTGATGACGAATCCAGTATGAATTTGAATATGGTAGTAACAATTAAAAAGGTAGAATTTGGTTTTAAGAATGAATTGTCAGGATGCATTATTTCATTGTCGTTTTATGAACCTCACTTCTTCAAAATGAGCATTATTATTTTTCTATTTACCAGGAAAACGTGCATATTAATGCTAACAATATATGTTCCTAATCAAGGCAAAGCGTATATTGATGTTAGACAACTAAAACATATGTTAGTTTTAGAAATATACAGTCTATCTATGTAAAACCTAATTTGAGTGGACCATGCTCTAATGAGCTTGGCCGAAAATGGCCTATAAAAACCCCTTTTGAAAACACACCCCAAATGGATTTTTATGTGAAATAGGAAGGGTCTAGATCCTAAAGGTGAGTGAGGATATGCTCTTTGAAAACCAAAACAAAGATTGGAGCTCAAAATCATAGCCAAGGCCGAATTTTTCATCAAGAACAAAGGAAAGAATTTTGAGGTTTTTCTTGGACATAAAGCTAAGTATGAAAAATGAAATGGAATGGTGTGATTAGGTAAAGTGGTCGTGCTACATAACAAGGAGAGGGAGGGCATTTTTTTCCAAAACATTGTAGGATCAAATTAAAATTAACAAAGAACATCAAGAGCATTTTGGTCATTTCGGAAGGATTTTAGATATTTTCATAAGTTATTTATATTTTGTCATCATGACATAGTGACATCATCGATGACACACCACATGATGTCATGGTTGTCATCTTCAGTCTTATCCTCTCGGCATATCTATGCAGCTCCGTATCCGTCTCCGTCATTTTCTCGGTTTAGGTGTTCACCCATTTTTTGTCAAAATTTGGCTGAATAAAAAATAATTTTTTTTGTGTGAAAATTTCCGAAATAGACCATATCACTAAAATATTTATAAACTCTAAGATTTTTAATTTTTGGGTCAAATTTCTGTTTTCTGACCAATACATAATTGTACTGTCAGCGAAAATACAAACCGGGTCCCATCTGAGTTTTAAATCCAAAGTTTAACCATAACTTTCAACCATATTGTAGGTTCTAGATATGAATTTGTTTTCTCCAAAATCAATTGACAGGTCTCAAAAAATATAAACAAAGATATCGTTACCGGTAATACCGCGTAGATAAAAAGCATGGTGTTACATGCACTTACAATGGAACAAAGTACAATTGTCGTTGAAGGTAACAAAGTAATAATTTTTTTTTAGTTAATAAATTAAAATGATTTCATTTAAAGAAAAATAATAATTTTGATATCTGATGTGGTTATGTACTTTCTGTATAGATATAATTATGTTAAATTTTCAAAAAAAAAAGTTGCTTATAAATTTTCTTAAAAAAGAATGCACTAATTAGTGAGAATTTTCCTAGTTAGTGAAATGCAATGTATGTTACTAGCAAATAACCCTACTTCATATGAGGACATTAAGCTATATATACAAGCAATCCTATTCCTAGAATTTGTTTAAAATTTACACAAATAATATGAGTAGAACCTCTATTGTTGAGCAAACATCAAAGAATGTTGACAATGATGATGAAGAAGAAGAAGCAAGAAGACTTTGGAGTCTCCCGAATCAAATCCGTGAAGCACCAAATTCATATAGGATGTCACCAGAAATCCATATATATCCAAAATTTATTATGGTATAAATTTGATTATTGTTATTCTACATTTTGAACCTTAGCCTTGCAAAAATTATGAGAAGAATTTATTGAATAATCAATATTTATTTTTAATCGTTTCCTCTTACTTTGTGAAGGTATCCTCAAAGTTTCTTCTTTGACATTATCCATTATAGAGGGCAGGGTCACCCGCAACTTAGTGCCCCTAATTACACTAGTAGGGCCACTTCTGATGTTTCACTACCCCCCCAATTCAATTTAGTAACGAGCTCGAAAGTTAGCCAAGTGTTCATAATAACAGGAGGGACTATTGAAACTGATCGAGTGCACCTTGCATGCGTTGGGTTGTGGTGACTCTGATGGTAACTTAACAAGGATGCATGAGAAGAAGAGTCCAAAGGCAACATGAAGGGAAACCAAAGTTTTACATTGTAGTTTTTGAGGTTTGGAAGTCATGTTTTACTGTTGAGTTCATGTACTGGTCATCTCCGATCATGGATTTGAAAAAAGGAACGTTGTTGTATTTTCATACCCTTTTGAAGCCTCTAATAATCTAGTATATATGTTAAAAATAATTAGTTTCAATGATATATTTAATGACCATTATTAATCATTCACACTTCTGTTTTTTTTTTTTCGATTAACATTGCTATTTTGTGCAAAGTGTGATGATGAATCCAGTATGAATTAAAATATGCCAACAACAATTAAAAAGGAGAATTTGGTTTTAAGAATGAATTGTAAAGTTGCATTATTTCATTATTGTTTTACGAACCCCACTTCTTAAAAATGAGCATTGTTATTTTTCTATTTACCAGGAAAACGTACATATTAGTGCTAACAATATATGTTCCTAATCAAGGCCTACCATAAATTAATGTTAGCCAACTAAAACTTATGTTATTTTTAGAAATATACAGTCTATCTATGTAAAACCTAATTTGAGTGGATCATGCTCTAATGAGCTTGGCCGATAATGGCCTATAAAAACCCATTTTGAAAACTCACTCCAAATGAATTTTTGTGTGAAATAGGAAGGGCCTAGATCATGTAGGTGAGTGACGATATGCTCTTGTAAATCCAAAACAAAGGTTGGAGCTTAAAATCATAGCCATGGCCAAATTTTCCATGAAGAACAAAGGAAAGGATTTTGGTGTTTTTCATGGAAATAAAGCTAAGTATGAAAAATGAAATGGAATGGTGTGGTTAGTTAAAGTGGTCGTGCAACATAACAAAGAGAAGGAGGGCATTTTTGTCCAAACATTTTAGGTTCAAAGTGGAATTAAAAACAACATCAAGAGCATTTTGGTCATTTCGCAAGGATTGTAGATATTTTCATAAATATTTATATTTTGTCATCATGACATGGTGACATCATCGATGATACACCGCATGATCTCATGGTCGGCATCTTCAGTCTTATCCTCCCAGCCAATCTCTGTAGCTCCGTATCCGACTCTGTCTTTTTATTGATTTAGGTTTTCATGCGTTTTTGGTCAAAATTCAACCTAATAAAATATAATATTTTTCAACCTAAAATAGTGATAAAATCTAAGATTTTTCATTTTTTGGTCAAATTACGGTTTTCTGACAGGTACAAAATTGTACTGTCAGTGAAAATGCATACTGAATTTCGTCTTAGTTTAAAATCCAAAACTTAACCAAAACTTGCTATCGTATTTTAGTTTATAGCTATGATTTTGTTTTCTCCTAAATAGACCATTACTTTCTAAAAGGTCGTCGCAATTACCGACCGGCAAGCCCCGTCACAAATATGACCCCATTTCCGATGGCCAAGTTCGTCGTAAAACATACGCATTACCGACGGCTTGGCCATCGCAAACAATTTTAATTAATTAAAAAAATAGCATCTAAAAACTATCTAGTGCCTAAAAAATATAATAAAATACAAAAATTTACCATTCCCTATATGCATACAAGAACTATCTAGTGCCTAACAAATATCATAATAGCACTTTTCAAGCATACCCTATACATTTTCCAGCATCTAAAAACTATCACTATACTAACAGCTTAACCAACATCTAAAAACTACAAGCATGTAACGTATTTTATATATAAAATCCATATTAACTAGTCCTTACAAAAAAAAAACTAGTTAAAAAAATACTAACATGGAAAGCTTTTTCCTTTGCTGGAATGTAGTTGAGACAACAATTGTAACATCACTGACTGCTCTACGGATTGACGACCGTCCCCACAAACCAACAAGGGTATTTTCAGCATGCTCTGTCCTCACTCACAAGCTTTCTAGGAAAACTTCCCAGGAGGTCACCCATCCCAGAATTGCTCCAAGTCAAGAACGCTTAATTGTGGAGTTCTTAAGTAATGGGCTTCCGAAAAGAAGATGCATCTTGTTTGTATAGGTAGTACCAATCAGTTCATATAAGCCATCATCAACTGTATAGTCCCATACCTACACAGTCTCAGGATCCCTCTCATTCTGGTGTGTAATCGGTTTATTCATGTGTCCCTCTGCCTAAAAGCCTGCCAGGAGCCGCTCCTTGTTTGTGCCTTCTTGCACCGACGACTACTCCTTGCCCTCGTCAGTCCCGGGTGTCACAGCAACCAAATGGGTGGTCAGACGGAATCTGGACGGTTGCCGGAATGTGGCTGGTAAAAATGTGAAAAAATGAATGAGAGAAAAAATATGAGATGAGAAAAAAATTTTAAAGATAAAAAATGATGAGAGAGAGGAACTAAATCTTACCATCGACGACCGTGTGGGGAGCTGTAATGCGGTGACCGGATGGCGGTGCCGGAGTTCTGGTGGGGAGAGAGGGGAGTAGGGGCGCCTGAGTTCTGGTAGGGGAGAGGGGAGTGAGGGACGAGAGAAAGAGGAAGTGAGGGGTTGGGTTTCTGAATTGGGTTTAAGTGAAACCCTTACCGATGATGCAGTATCGTTAGCGACGGCCAGATCCTTCGGAAACTGGGCGTATAATTTACGACGGATAAAGCTGTCGGAACTCCTTGAAAGGTGTGTGATTTTGCAACGGAAAAAGGTTGTCTCAAATTAAAGTGACTTTTGAGAAGGACAAATCCATCTAACTCCTTTAAAGGTGTGTGATTTTGCGATGGAAAAAGGTCGTCGCAAATTAAAGTGACTTTTGTGATTGATAAAGCCATTAGAATTCCCTAAAAGGTGTGTGATTTTGCGACGGAAAAGGCTGTCAGAAATTAAAGTGACTTTTGTGACAGATAAAGCGGTTGGAAAGTCTTGAAAGGTGTGTAATTTTGCAATGGAAAGATGCCGTCGAAAATTTAAGTGACTTTAGTGACTGGTAGGCTTATAGGTGGAAAATTTTGGCGCCCAAAATTTGCGCAAATATGCACCAAAGTTTGCGATGGCTGTTTGCGACGGGTAATGGAAAAGCCGTTAGTAATGTTTAAAACATTTAGTTTATAGTTTCTGATGGCTCATGCCGTCGATATTAGAAAAATTTCCATCCCCCTCGTGCCTGTCGGTAATAATCCATCGCAAAAAGCACTTATTCTTGTAGTAATGGTGAATGAAATTCCTCATTTCTCTGAAGTAGATCAACTGATATGGTTTAATTCTGATTCTGGAGAGCTGACCTTTAAAGAAGGTTTTTTATACATAAGTCCACTAGTGGAAATAATGTAATATACGGGAACATTTTACATCAGTTGACCATTTCTCCTCCCTCACTTGAAATCCTTGATGCTCCATCTGAATCCACAGTCACTTGCGGCCAAAGCGGAGTGAAAGGGATAACGGGGATGAAATAAAGTGAGGGAATCACATTACGTGATTCACTCAACCTTACCATCCATGTTACGTGATTAACTCAACCTCGGAAGTTTTTTGACCATTAAGACAGAGACCTTTAAGTCTAGGTATAGGAAGAAATAACAAAATCTCAAATATGATAGAGGCATATTATGAAGGAATAGAAAACGCACAAAATATAGAGGAAAAGAAAAGGGGGTGTAATACAGAATGATACCAAAGAATGGTTCTTTATATAGAGAAGAGAGACTACCTGATTTTCTTGAAAACTGATCTATAAACTTAATGCTCATTAAGAGGATTAAGTTACAATGTGCATGGGTAAGTAGCATAGTAGTCAAAGAAATAAATGTTTTTGCAAAAAGTTGTACACTTTTAACGTCAGTTGTCGGCAACAACTGATGTTAAAAGTGTTTTTAAAATAAAAAAAATATTTATTTGTAACGTCAGTTGTTTAATACAACTGATGTTAAAAAATGACTTCTAACGTCAGTTGTATTAAACAACTGACGTAAAATGTTGTTTTAATTGTGGTTTTTGATTATAACGTTTACACCCGTGTGGCGTCTTCACTTTGCTCTGTACGTCTCTGCTTACTCTCACTCTCACTCTCACTCTGCCCTAATTGCGAGCTCATCTCCACCGCAACCACCGTGAGGGCTTCTTCGCCACCACCGTGAGCTACACTCTTAACTCTAACTCTGTCTTTCCCGCTCATTCTTTGCAATAACTTGACATCTCTCTTTCCCCTCCCCGTGCACTAACTCTCCTTGTCCCTCTGCTTTCAGTAACCACATCGAACGTTGGCCACCACTTGAGCTTCCCTCCTCACCACCACACGAGCACCTATTTCCGGTAAGTCTTTAGGGCACATTTTTTTATTTTTGGTTTTGAGTGTATGTTGAAACTGTACTCTCAGTAGTTGAAACTTGAAACTGTGAGTTTGAGTTGTTTGGAATGTCTCTATTTTTGGTTTTGAGTGTATGTTGCTCTGCTGGTTGGTCTGTCACGGCCGTGATGCTCATCACGGCTAGGCCGTGATCAGTTCTTCCTGTGAGGGTCTGGTTTAGTTGCCACGTTACGGCCGTGATGGACATCACTGCCAGGCCGTGACCAGTTCTGACTTTTCCATTTTTTTTCTTTTAAGCTCTACTCGATCACGGCTGTGATGGTCATCACGGCTAGGCCGTGATGGGCTCTGTTTGGCTCAGTTTCCTTACTTTTTCAAACTCCATCTTCATGCAAGCTCCATCATAATTGGTCATGAGCATTTTAAATCTTCATATCCATATCAATATCTCCAAATTAATTGCCAAATCTTATCATATCCTTATTGTTGCCATATTGTCCTTATATTGGATATATGTTTTGTATATCTACAGAACCTATCTAGTTATGGATCATAGTTGGATGGTTTGTAAGCGCACTAGTGCTGAGTATTTGAAGGGGGTGGGAGAATTTATAGAATTTGCTCAAAGGAATGTTCCTAATAGTAATGGAATGTTCTGTTGTCCTTCTGTCAAGTGTTTGAATATGAGGAAATGTACGATGAAGGATATACGTACTCATTTGATTTGTGAAGGGATTTTCTTGAGTTATACAAGATGGATATGGCATGGTGATGTGTTGTTGAGTAGTACGGCAAGTGTCTCCCAAAGTGAGGACGTTGACGTAGATATGGAGGATGATCGAGTAGAGGACATGATCCGTGATATTGGACAAGAATCTTTTCATCGAGCTCATGTGTATGATAGGTTGTGCGGTGATGCGGATAAGCCTTTATATCCAGGGTGTACTACTCATACGCGGTTGTCGATGGTGCTAAAATTGGTTTGTGTGAAGGCGAGAAATGGTTGGACCGATAAAAGCTTCACGGAATTGCTTGAAGTGTTGAAAGACTTGCTTCCGGAGGACAACACATTGCCTGACCATAACTATGAGGCCAAGAAGGTATTGTGTCCGATGGGTATGGAGTATAAGAAGATACACGCATGCCCCAATGATTGCATATTGTACACCGGTGTTCATGAAGACAATCACGATTGCCCCAAATGTGGGTTATCACGATACAAAGTGAAGGGTGGTGATGATGATGATGATCTTGATGATGTGAGAAAAAAGGGTCCTCCTGCGAAGGTGTTGTGGTATCTTCCAATAATTCCAAGGTTCAAGCGATTGTTTGCCAATGCAAAAGATGCGAAGAATCTTAGATGGCATAATGATGAGAGGAAACGTGATGGAAAGGTTCGTCATCCTGCTAATTCTATACAATGGAAGAATATTGATACTATGTTTCCGGATTTCGCCGATGAGCCAAGAAACGTAAGGCTTGGACTTGCTACGGATGGAATGAATCCTTACGGTAACATGAGTAGTATTCATAGTTCATGGCCTGTTCTGTTGATAATTTACAACCTGCCCCCTTGGTTGTGCATGAAGCGCAAATACATGATGTTGTCTATGATGATTTCGGGCCCAAAGCAACCGGGAAATGACTTAGATGTTTATCTAAGTCCCTTGATTGAAGACTTGAAAACGCTATGGGTGGAAGGTGTTGATGTAGTTGATGGGTATTCTCATGAGACTTTGAAGCTTCGTGCCATGTTATTTTGCACCATCAACGACTTTCCAGCATACGGTAACTTGTCCGGGTACAGTGTCAAGGGGCATAAATCATGCCCTATATGTGAAGAAGGCACATGCTATACTCAGTTGCATCATGGAAAGAATATGGTTTACCTTGGGCATCGGAGATTTCTTAGACGTGATCACCCATATCGTAAAATGAAAAAACCTTTTAATGGATGCCAAGAGACAGAAGAAGCTCCGGCGGCCTTAATTGGAGAGCAGGTTTATCAGAGGGTAAAGGGCATCGATGTTATATTCGGCAAGTCCAAAAAGAAAGGTAAAGCTGTTGAGAAAAACATATGGAAGAAGAGGTCGATATTCTTTGATCTTCCATACTGGCGCAAGCTTGATGCCAGACACTGCATTGATGTGATGCATGTGGAGAAAAATGTGTGTGATAGTGTGATCGGGACGCTTCTCAACATTCAGGGCAAGACAAAGGATGGTGTAAATGCTCGTCTCGACCTCGTTGCTATGGGTATACGAGAGCAGTTAGCTCCAGTTGTTGAGGATGGTAAGCGGACTTATTTGCCGCCAGCATGTCATACTTTGTCAAAAAAAGAGAGACAAAGTTTCTGCGGGTGTCTTCATGGCATCAAAGTTCCACATGGTTACCCTTCAAATATGAAGAGGCTTGTCTCTAGTGATCTTAAATTAGTTGGCTTAAAGTCTCATGATTGTCACTTCTTGATGCAACAACTTCTGCCCGTTGCTATTCGTGGTATTGCTCCAAAAAATGTGAGACAAACCATTACTCGGTTGTTCTCATTCTTCAATTCTATATGTAGCAAAGTCGTTGACCCCCGTATGTTGGATGACTTGGAAGTTGAGGCTGCTACAATCTTGTGCCAATTGGAGATGTATTTTCCTCCTTCCTTTTTCGACATAATGGTTCACTTAATTTTTCATTTGGTGAGGGAGATTAGATTATGTGGGCCGATTTTTCTGAGATGGATGTACCTAGTTGAGCGCTACATGAAGATCTTGAAAAGGTTCGTGAAGAATCCTCATCGTCCGGAAGCATCTATTGTTCAAAGGTATGTTGCAGAAGAAGCTATTGAGTTTTGTTCGGACTACCATCATAACACGGATCCTATAGGGGTTCCTAAGCCTCGGCATGATGAGATAAGATGTCAAGGTAAGGGTACACATGGCTTAAGAATTAATAGCAAGGGTCGGGAGGAAGTGCTTCAAGCATATTTGTATGTATTAAACAACATCGATTCTGTTCAACCTTTCTTACTTGAACATAAAAGAAAAGTCAATCAAGAAAACCCTCGAATGAGCGAAAGGTGGTTGTTGAACAAGCATAACAAGACTTTCTTACCATGGTTCAAGGAAGAAATGCTTAAGGATGGTAGTACTGCTTCTGATGACGTAAGATGGCTAGCACGTGGGCCTAGCTTCAACGTCATATGTTGGAGCGGATACGACATCAATAACTTTTCCTTTTATACAAAGGAACAAGATAACAAGAGTACCATGCAAAATAGTGGGGTTATGATCGTGGCCGAAGCAATGCACTTCTCTAGTGCAAAGGACACAAAAACCGTTAAAGCACCGACACCTTACTTTGGATATATTGAAGATATTTGGGTGCTCGATTACACTAAGCTTGCGATGCTGGTTTTTAAATGTAAGTGGGTTGATAGTAACGATGGTGTACAAACCGACGAATTGGGGTACACATTGGTAGACCTCAACAAGTTAGGTCATATAAATGTGCCTTTCATAATGGCTTCCCAAGCAAAACAAGTGTTCTACATCACTGATCATTCTAACAAAAGGTTGTCCGTGGTTCTCCAAGGAAAAAGCATGTATAATGGTAGTGATGAAAATCAAGATTCAAATCTTGATATTCCTGAGACTCCTTCTTTTTCAACAAACATGCCTACTATAATCGAGGAGACACAGGTGGACGATGTACATGCCACTCGTGATGATCATCACGAAGGGATATTGATATAGGTAGTTTAAACTTCTTATACATTTATTTTTAGACATGTATATATATATATATATATATATATATATATATATATATATATATAGTTATGTTTTTCCTATACACGGGTTTTGGTTTTAAGTCCCCCCATTGTTCCTTTGTATATTTCATTTCTTTTTGTTAATATTGAAATTTAAGGGTAGTGTTTGCAATTCTATAATGTGTGTGATATTCTGTGTTGCTGGGATAGTTATTGAATGCAGGGATAGCTGAGGGGAGTGATATTTTAAAACTGAATTTTAAAAAAAAATCTATTAACGTCAGTTGTATCAAATAACTGAAGTTAATAGTACTTTATAAAATATATAGTACACTATTAACGTCAGTTGTATTAGGAAAATGACGTTAAAAATAAAACCTTTAACGTCAGTTCTTTAACACAACTGACGTTAGTTTGAACAACATTAACGTCGGTTGTGTTAAAGAACTAACGTTAAATTTTTATATTTAACGTCAGTTGTTTAAACAACTGACGTTAAAATATTAACTATTAACGTCAGTTGTATTTACGTCGGCAATATTTTGACGTATAAAATCAATTTTAACTGACGTAAAAAGGACTTATTGCACTAGTGGTCCAAAGTTGCAACCTTTTTCTTGGTGCAAACTCATTTGGAATAAAAAGATTCCTCCTTCAAAGTCATTTTTATTTTGGAGGCTGATGCAATGGAAGGTTCCAACTAATGACAAATTGATGTTGAAGAGTTGTATAATTGTGTAGTGTACAGTCTATGTAATCAAAATTTTGAGAAGATAATTTATTCCTCAGATTTTTCTTTGCAAAAGATTTGTGGAATTGGTTCGCCTGCAAGTTGAAGTGCTCTATTGACCTCACTTCTGTTTCATATATCCCTTCGGTTTGTGATAGGAATTGGAGTTCTCAACTGCTAGATACCGCGATTTCAACAATTGTTAATGTGGTTTGGATTATATGGCATTGTAGAAATCAATTAAGATTTGAGAACAATGTTGTTTCTTTTCGAAATGCAACAAATATGGTAACAGCAAATGTCTCTATGTCAGGAAATTTATCCTCGGGATATATGTCATCTTCAATATCAGAATTTGAGGTTCTCAAGCAGTTTTATATCAGAACTCGTTATCCAGCACCAGTCAAAAAGCTAGTTAACCGGTTTTCTCCACCATGCTACTGAATTAAATACAATCCTGATGGTGCATTTAGAGGTTCCCTGGAATTTCAGGTTGTGGTGGTTTATTTACAGACTATAGAGCATCAATCCTTGGTTTTTTTTTTAAATTTGGGAGTTACATCCTTTTTGAATGTTGAATTGGAGGGTTTAATGATAGCTATTGAGATAGCTTTTGGAAAAGGTTGGCATAGATTGTGGCTAGAATGTGATTCTCAATTGGTTATTAAAGCCTTCAAGAATGTGAGAACAGTGCCATGGAAGATCAGAACTCATTGGAGGAATTATTTGTGCTTAACCAAGTAGATGAATTTTGCAATTACTCATATCTAAAGAGAAAGGAGTTGTTGTGTAGATAAACTGACAGTATATGGTCTTTCAATTTCAAATTTCACTTGGTGGGATTTAATTCCTAGTTTTATTAAGGAAGATTTTTTTTCCATAATAGATTAGGACTTCCTTTGTATAGATTTAAATAATTTTTTTCATGGGTAAGGTGAATATCCCCCCATGTTTTTTTGTATTCTTTTTATTCTTTTTTCAATAATATTTAGGTATGCTGCAAATGATTGGTAATGTTTGGGGTGCTAGCCTAGCTAGGATTCCTTTCACTATAGTGATGCTTTTGCATACCTTAGTTTTATAAAAAAAAAACTTATTATCACTATTTTTCTATTATTATTGATTTTCTAATAATGATATTATATTGTTAGATTTGATAGAAAATTAACTATGGAACAAAGTAGAATTGTCATTGAAGGTAAAAGTGGCAACCACTCTAAAGATGGAAATTGAAAATTCTACACTAATTACCTATATAATGAGCTAAATTCATGTTTTAATTTAAAACAAAATAAATATGGAAATAAATTTTAAAAAAGTTACAATTTTTTTTATTTTAGTTAATAAATCTAAATAATTTCATTTGAAGAAAAAAAATAATTTAGATATCCGACGTGGTTAAATACTTTGTATACAAATATAATTTAATAAAATTTTAAAAACTACAATTTCTAGTAAATATTCTAAAACAAGAACGCAATTGTTAGTAAAATGCAATGTATGTTACTAGCAAACCACCCCCACTTAATATAAGGACATTAAGATATATATACAAGCAATCCTAATCCTAAACTTTGTTCAAAACTTACACAAATAACATGAGTAGAGGCTCTATTGTTGAAGAAACATCAAAGTTTGATGATACTGAAGAAGAAGCCGATGATAACAATGCACTAGAAGACCACGGAGTCTCTTCAATCAAATCAATGAAACACCAAATTCATATAGGATGTCACCGACAACTCTATCCTATGTAAGATTTTTTTTTGCCGGCTGAAATTAGCATCAAGTGTATAGAAATATAAATATGCCTCAAATCATCTTCAAACTCATACTATTTGTTCAAATCTACTAGGCTAATTTCTAGTTTACTACCCTCAACATTGAATTGACTAGTCTTTTACTCAGTTTGTTGTTTGACTGTATCTTTCATAATTGTATGCATATTAGCATATGTTATTAGTGACCTCATAACAGTTGCTTTTTGGTATTTCCCATAGGATGTCACAAATTTGTTTCTTAAGAGAAGATAGTGTACATCGTGGACCTTGGTCCTTGGCTATGGCTCATCAATGAGACTTATTTTTCCTTGCCCTGCCTCGTGAAACTACTGATTCGCCTCTCTTTGAAGCCTCGGGTTTCATAAACATAATCATAGAGGAGCTCATTGCCATCTTCAATGTCTCTCTTGGCAAATATACTTTTGCAACACAGTTGCCGTTTGACGATGAGTGGTTTGCAGATTTTACCTTTCTTCCTTTGTGATGAGTATCAATAACATACTGATCATTTAAGGTAAAAAGAAAAGGTGAGTCTGCACGTGCTTCTGCTTCTCTGTGAGGGATCAGTTCACCCGTGTACTCTCCGATATAATCATCTTTCTTAATTGGGTCCTTGGAGAAGGCTCACCATCCTGCAACATCAGACTTTGCCAAAAGAATCCTCTTATGTTGCCCTAAAAGAGACCTCATATTTCCACATTGACCATGTCGTGGTGGCTCCCCTAACGAACCATCTCCACAACTAGCCCAACATTTATGACAAACATCCTGGTCACATTCACGTTGAGCTGCAAAGCATGTGCATTGTCTACTTCTGCATTGACTCTTAGCACAATGGCATCCTCTGAAGCAGTTTTTGCAAAACCTCGAACACCCGCAGTATTTTTCGCAGCAATTCCCATCATCGTGACAAGGATATTCCTTTCCACATATACCTCGACAATCACAGTGTATGTGTGAATATGTTGGGTTACATGTTGTCCATCAAACTCTATGTGTGAATATGTTTTTTGGTCATAATAGGTTGCTTTAATTTGCACCATATGTTATCTGCTTTGGGTGGGTTTTATTGTATACTAAAGTTAGCTTCAAATATTATTTACAGAGGTTTATTATCTTTTTTTTGGTCTTATTTGGGGTGCAAAGGTTTCTAGTGGCTTCCGAATGGACTAATGGAGGTTTTTGTGAGTCTTAGCCTTGTGGAGGTGTGGTGGTGATGGCTTCACATGAATTAAAATAGATGCAAAATATGATTATTACGAATCCTAAAAAAAATATCATGCTTTTTAATGAATTCTGATGTTCATTTAAACCTAAGAATTTTCATATTTAAATTTTCATAATGATTTGTTTTGATAATTTTTGAAATGATTGTCACTTTTAAAATGTTAAACGACACTAATTCGACACATTTCAGAGAACATTTAGCTTAAATTTTCATTAAGTACGTGTAATATTATAATCTTGGGTTTTTGTACTATACAAATACTGAATAAGATTGACAACGATACTCACTATTTCTTTATTGGGGGATGGGTCTTCTCGGTTTTACCTAATTAGCCACTTTTTGTTGTATCCTTGGATTTACTAGACTTAAGCTTTATCTTGATAGAATTTTATTGCAGCCATTAAATTATATAATTAGTGACTATCTGAGTTTATGGATTCTAAAAATTTAAGTATGACAACCAATATGTATATAAAGTTACGTGAAATATGCACTTTCTAGAAATTGAAACTTTGTAGTAGATCTATGGATAAAAGTATGTTACAAAATAATTTTCAAAGAATTTATGACATTGTGTATCCTATTTATTTTGTTGAGGGAATGCTTAAAACTCCCCTATTTCCTTCTTATTTTATGATCCAAATATTAATAAATGATCACAATGGGTATTGCAACCCTTATACAAGGATCAAATATAAGTTGCCACACCCTAACTGCACAGCTCAATACAATAATTAGAACTATGACACCAATCAAAAAAAAGAAAGAAAAAGAAGATCTTACCAAATTAGCTAAAAACCAAGTCCAACACAAAATGTAATTAAATCCAAGTAGACATAAGTAACATTGATATCTATTCTTTAAAATAATTTCATTCCATATCAGTCAAAGAGACCAAATCATCGCTTTAATCACTTTAATTTCCAAATAGTAAGACCTACCAGTCTAAGTGGCCCCAATTATCTAATGAGGGGGTGAATTAAAGTATAGACAATTTTCTATGGGTTTGAAGGTTGAATATCTTGTTATCTTAGCAGGGTTTTATTTTAAGTTGATGAACTGTGTCAACTAACATGTATAGAGTTGGTCATTCAGATCATATTTTCTTTTAATATGGGTTGAAAGATAGTGTTTCACCAAGTATGCACTATCATAGTTACACATTTTATAGCGCTTATCCGAATAAGCGCTGTAAAAGGTGGTGCGCTTTTTAAAGGACCAAGGGGTAAGGTTAAGATATATATATATATATATATATATATATATATAGTGTTTCCATGGGGAAGCGCTATTAAAAACCTTTGCACATTTTTTTTCAGATACCCCAAATTTCTTTTCATAGAAACAACACAAGTAGCAGTATTATATACTTTTTAAGAATTACAGCTTGAAATTGACATGGCAAACCAAAAATTGACATGGAAAACCAGGAATTCAAAGAGAAATTACATATTACATATAAATACAAAGTTGAATGTTCCAATACCAAATTACACAATCTATTATGGATAGACAACAAGAGCATGTTGAATCTTCCAAGAGCTATTGAAAGCAAGGGGAGCTACGCAATCTTATAATAGAAAATCTTCCTGCCCTTCAAAAGATCTAAATAGAAGCAACTTGACTTCTATGACACTAACCAACATTCTCGGTTTTTTACGACCAGCATCCTCTTTTCTAGGTTTTATTACGACTCACTTTCTTGATTTTATTCAGTCAGATTTCTTCCATCTCTCTCACACGAGAAAGGGAATCCTCTCAATGAAGAACAAGGTGGATTGAGAATGAGAGTTGTTAAAATTTGGACTGTATAGGATAATAAAATAGAGGACATTTATTTATAGGAGAGATAATGTTGAGTTACAAAGCAACTGAATTGGTGAATAGTGAAAATTAAGCATTGAATATCCCATTTTGTGACAATAGATATTGTTGTTCATTAACTTTACGGACTACTTCAACTAAAGTGGGAGAGCATTGGTCACCTATAAATAGAGGGTTTTGTGTTTAGATGTCTTGTTTTCAATCAGATGAAAGATAGTGTTTCTTCAACCAAGTGCTATTATAGTTATATCCTTAAACAACGTTTACTTGACAAAACATTATTAAAATTATAATGCATAATAGCGTTTCTTTGGTGAAGTGCTTTAAGAGGTGGAACACGTTTTTTTTTAAGAATGTACTGAGTAAAGATAACGTTTATTTATGGAAACGATATAAAGGTTTATGTGTTAGTAGTGAATCCTCAAGTCAGCGCTATTAAATACTTTTGTGCATTTTTTAAGAGCGCATCCTATTGAAACCAATATTAAATGTGTGCTATTAAATCCTGAATATACTGTAGTGCTTGTCGTCTGTCATGGCATTTAAGATAGGTCCTTTTCTGGCCCTCTTCTTGGCATTAGTAATGACACATGACAAGAAGACATGAGAGTGTCGGTCTCTTCTGGAATAATAAGAACATTGACGATGATTATTTATAGGAGAAATTCAGTTTGGTTTAGGTTTGTTTGTTCACTAGCTATTAAGGTGGAATTAATTACGGACAATTTTCTAGGTATTGAAGGTAGAATATCAGGATGTCTGTGCAAAGAGTTTATTGTAAGTTGATGAACTGTGCCAACATCCAATTAAAATGGGCAGAGAGTTGGTCACCTAGACGGCATAGTTTTAATATTAGAGAAAGATAGTGTTTCCACATATAAGTACTATGATAGTTATCACTTCCATAACATTTGTCCTAATAAACGCTATTAGAGGTGTATATTACAATAGCGCTTCCCTGGTAATGCACTACTAATATTTGAGCACCTTTTATCAAAATAGGGTATGGGGGTAAAGATAGCGTTTTCTCGGGAAAATATTATTAAAGGTTTACATGTTAATAGTGTAATTCTCTGGAAAGGAGATATTAAAACCTCTACGATTTTTTTTAAAGTGGTGCCTCCCAAAGTCGCTATTAAGAGTGTGCCATTAAAGTCCGAATCTGACGTAAAAACCTCTTTTGTTAGTACAAATAACTTATCATGTTTTCAAGCATCCACAAATTTCTTATATATGTTGTTCTTAGTATATTATATATTTCTTTTAAGGTTTGACTTTTAGATTTACCAAATGACTTGCGTTTTTTACTATTTCTCGATTTTACACCAAATCATAGATGGAAAATCCATGTGGTGTGACTCATTCAAAGGAATCCGAAAGTAATCATTCTCTAACTAAACCTTAATTGCGATATAAACGTTAAACATACATAACAGAAAAGCAGAAAACATTAAAAACTTAAACATAGAAGACATGAACGTAAACAACACACCATATATATATATATATATATATATATATATATATATATATATATATATATCTATATATATATATATATATATATATATATATATATATCATACACTATCTAGGGTACCCCATCAGTAGGGCCCCATTGGTACAAACTAAAGAAACGTAAGAAAATACATAAAAAGATCTGACACAGCCAACATCCTCACCATTCTCAACTCCTAACCCATCCCCTCTCAAAATACATCAAAATAACTCACCACACACATCCTATACACATCAGACGCTCTAGCCACCACACTCACTAATATGGATACCTACTACTACGCTGACTCTCTCCATGTCTGCGTCTGTAGACTTTCCATGGTCACGACTGTGGTGGTGGTGCTAACAGTGTCGCCTCTCTACTACTGGATATGAATACCCTACGACGACACTAGAACAATCGTCAATAGTGAGAACTATGGCGAACATAGTCCCTGGGGATCACTGAAACTGGACCTATCACCTATGAACTTTGGTATAGGTCCCACTGGTGCGGATGCTGTCTTGTCGGTAGATGCCAAAACTCATGCAGAGGGAGTCTCATCCCTAGCCTGAACCCTCCCATGAAGAAATATGTCAGATCCTCACCAAAACGGATATATACACCAATTGGCTCGGTGTATACAGAAAAGAAGGTCACCAGGCCAATCTGCCCCCCCGATCATCATAGAACACAAACTCAAAAGTGCCCATGATAGGGAGATAAGAAACTATGCTATCATCATATAAGGAAAAGGAAAACATAACATAAGCATGTATACTGACATGGACACCTACAATCCTATCACCATCCCACATTCCCGTTAGGGGTGTTAGTCAGTCATCCAAGCTACTCGTTCATAAACGCCGGTGCACACCCCCATTCCTGTTAGGGCGCTCATTCAAAGATTGAAACTATTCCCCCATTTCCGTTAAGGAATACCGCACAATATTAAAGTATCCCCATTCCCATTAGCATACGGGACGACTCGACAAGAACTACAAGAGTATCATGGTAGTTTCCCCCATTCCCGTTAGGGAACTGACCCGTGACATCCAATATCCATAATCGGATATTCTGACCTTGTGTGTTCAACCCACACGACTGTGAACAACATCATGCATTCTATATGAGTCTCACTTACTCGTGTCGGGTCATAACCTTGTGTCTTGACCTTCCACCACAAAATAGTATAATTCCTTAGATCGCATTACATAAGCTCAACACTTATAAAATATTATTTTATTAGTCTAGGCATAGCTAGGTCTCATGTCATCATCTCCCCAAGATGCATATCTCTCGAACAACATCTATCATGGCCTAGAGGCCAACTAAGCATATTATAACAGGTATATCATGCTATCAGATAAAGTTTGTTATACATATTAAAATAATAATAAAATATTCATGTATCACAAAACTTCATATAAAGCATGTTAAAGCAACCGGCACACATCAAGCAGCTCAACGATGATAAAATCAGACATTCTCAAGTATTATAAAATTAACCTAACGGCGATAAATCTACAATCCCTAAATCACTATTGGTACTACGAGGTAGTCGCCAATGTGATTTTGGCATTATCGATTACTTGCTCATTAGTAGGGTTCAGGTCGCCCTACAACTATTATTGTATGTTACGCTACTTAGTCATTTTCGACAATAGGATACTTCTTTCTCCCACCTGATGTGTATATGTGACACCTCTCCTTAGGGTCATCACATAGTTACCCAAAACACGGAAAATAAAATAATAAATCGCTGGTTTCGAAAAATAATCTTTTATAACCCTTTTCTTAATACAAAAATACTGGTAAATTTTTTTCTTTTCTTTGACATACATAACCTTGTCACAAATATAACCGTATACTGGTGTGTGTGTGTGTGTGTGTGTGTGTGTGTGTATATATATATATATATATATATATATATATTAAATATCATACAACTATACTGCAACATATTATTTTCACATCTAGACCTTTATCCATATATGTCCTTTAGGGAAAGAAACAACTTAAGATATCATTATATATCACTGGAAACATAAAACGTCTTACTTTAAACGAATGGCTCTCTAAAGCCAGACATAAAAGTTATAAACCAATCTAATGCCCTAGTTGAGCTGGTCACTCTGTATGACACCTACTAAGACTTCAGAGGTCATTCATAAAATCCACGGTCGCTTTAAAGGCCGGGCCTAAAGATCCTCGAAAGCACCAGGGGCATCTCCAGGTCCACCTATACTCCAATAAAATATATTCCATAAGTAGAGAGACCAACAAGAAAATATACAAGAGTGAGAAACCAATATATGGATTTAACACGACAACTACATGCCCGACACAAAAGAAAACAGATAAACATATACATGTTCATAACAACATAAACATTCATATCAAAGCAAATAGTTTATCATTGGATTTCACAACCCAAACATCATCATTTGAAAACTATGCATGAACACTTCATATACCTCATCTAAATTCATACTTAATCTCCGGAGCTGCAAACACCAAATAAATGAGCTGATTAGGCTCCATTGCCAAATAGGGCACACCTTCTTGAAAACCTTTCCATTAGGATATCCAGGTTTGCCTTCTAGTATACCTTATCTACTAAGATACCTAGATTCGTCTTCGCCTTCTTGAATACCTTACCCTTTAAGCTATTTAGATTCGACTTCTTGAATACCTTATCTAATAAGATACCCAGATTCGCCTTCGCCTTCTCCTTCTTGAATACCTTACCATTAAGCTATCCAGATTCGACTTCTGAAATATCTTCTCCCTTAAGATATCCATATTCACGCCCTAGACATGTCTACCAAGTAAATGCATGTAAAACCTTTTGTTCCTAACACCTTAATTAGGATACCAAATCCAAAGAACACTATGTTCATAACGCCTTAAGAATACTAGTACACCATTTTTCGTTTAACATAAAAACTGCACAACTTGTCCAAGTCATTGAGTAAAACTTGTTTACAAAAAACCATTCAAACCTAATTGAAAATCTATTTATAAAATCATCATATTCTAATAAATCTTTTTCTGAAAACTTTACTTTTCAAGAAGGGAGTCACATAGACTAAATCTTGGTTCAAAATAAAAACTACCACGTTAGAATTTCTTGCTGTAAATACTTTCCGAATTCCACTTAAATAATTTTCTAAAATCATCATTAAGTTACTTTCAAAAATTAATTTCATAAAACAACTTTTTATAATATATTGGATTTATCCATATAAAAATTAACAGTACAAAAATAATTTCACGGTTACGTCCTCACTGTAACTCATAGTTCACCCTTACACCGATAAATCATTAAAATAATAATATTTTCAACTTTTTCCTCATTTTCCACCAACCAAAAACCTAAGTAATATTATATTACTATTTCTCATCAATTAAAACTCATTATCCCGTAAAAACTTTTTAACACCTTGAACCTCATTATTAACTAAGTATTGACCACTGTCAGGCTTTTCAATCCACAAACAACATCAACAATCATCAACAACATTATAACAATTAACCCAGGAAGATCATGCATCACAACATCATAATATATAACTGCAGATAAACAATTTAAATGCATAGAAACCATCACAGATAAAAACAAAACAACTTAAACCAATTCAAAACAGACTAAAACAAACACCCCAAACACGGATAAATATACATACCAACAACAGCTAGCACGTAGCCATCGGAAAAATCCCTCAGGCAATCCCCTCTTACCTCTTGAAGATCTTTCCTTACGATACCCGTTTGCCGACACTCTGGTTTCTTGACAGCACACGTACATGATTCACACACAATCTGCTTCAACAAACCACACAACATAATTATCAATCAAACAATTAAAATCACATATTCCTATTTGAAGGTTTCGGCTATGACTAGCTAAATTAGCTAGAGATCTCAAAGTTTAATAAACTCTTGGATCAATGATCCTTAAGTATAAGAGATACATAATAAATTGTCACTTGACAAATATTGGATCTAAAACTCCTCTAACTCAAATAGTTAGGGTTTCGGCCATCATGGTTAAATTAGGCTAGACATGCTAAAATTTTGTAAGCTTTTGGATTAAGGATCCTAAGCATTAAGGATACATGATTAAGGATTTAAAACACAACAAATGAAACAAAATCTTCTAACTCTACAAAAAGTGAGATTCAGCCAACACATAAAAAAATTTGGCTAGAGAATTTATTTGGATTCAACAACATGGATTCATGATACATATGAACTACAAGTATGAAATCAAGCTTAACTTCTTAAGAAAATGAAGCAAAACTTCATCCACTCACACAAGTGAGTTTCGGCCATGCTTGGTTAATTGGGATGATCAAGGCTTTAAATCATGAAAGTAATTGAAGAACATGATGCTTATTGATGATGAGGAACAAGGATTACCTCTTGGAATTGAGAAATAGGCAAAGAATCCAACACTTACTTCACAAATTCAAGCTATGTAACTTAGGAGTTTTAATGGCAAAATGACAAAGTTGATGAAGAAGATGAAGATGGCCTTTCATAGAAGTGAAGATGGGATCTTGGAGGGCATTGGGCCGTGAGTTATAGGGTCCAT
Source organism: Sophora flavescens (assembly GCA_030762895.1). Taxonomy (NCBI): domain Eukaryota; kingdom Viridiplantae; phylum Streptophyta; class Magnoliopsida; order Fabales; family Fabaceae; genus Sophora; species Sophora flavescens. Next base: position 185,287,662 of record CM061063.1, on the reverse strand, counting down.
GGGGCAAGGAATTTTGTTTCATAAGGATCAAAGTGCAATTAAGTTATAAGGACCAAATTGCAAAATAGAAAAGTCCTAGGACATAAGTGCAATTTCCATAGAAATTGTCATCATTACCATGTGCATCATAAATGCATTCACATGGGTGAGTCATCTTGGATGACTCATTGGCATTATACCTTAGCGAAATATTTCACTTTTTAGTGAAATATTTCAAAATAACCAAAAATGTTGGAAATTAAATAAAACCCTTAAGTTTTTCGTTCACGAGTCAAAACTAGGTCTTCTGAGCAGTATAATTATATTATCAGTAAAATTCACAGACCGGGGTTCGCCTGACTTTTCAACCTAAATTTTTATCGTAACTCTATTCGGTAAATTAGAGTGTAACTAAGGTTTCGGTTTATTTAAAAACATTGTCTAAGTCTCGGATAAAAATATAAACGTATTTATACAAATTTTCCGATATTAGAAAACAGAAAAACTCGGGGTGTTACAGTATATATGTAGCTAGCTCTAGGACAACGAAATAGACACTCCTGCAAGCCTCGCGAATCTGCCTCGCCTTTTTCTAGCACCTCCGGTGCTCCGAAAATTCACTAGAACATATCAACACGAAGCAGACAACATCGGTAACCCTAATTCAAAAACGGAACTTAAAACCGATAACCGAACAAAGAGAAAATCTCAATACCGTCATCGATGGCATGTCAGCATAAAAAGAGCATAGGTTTACCTTAGCCCTAGAAAGAAAATAAGGATAGGGTTAAGAAGACATTGTTTTCATGACCACGATGGTGAAGTCGAAATCAGAATAGGATAACCGGTTAGGTCGAACTTGTCTCCGGAACTCTCAATCTATTCTCTTCCTTTCCCTCTCTCTTTATATCACTCTCTGTGCTTTCATTTCAGACTTTTCATTTGTATCCTCCACCTGTGCACGCTCTAGCGTGGGAGGTGCCACGCTTGAGCGTTCCAGCACTTTGGCATGCACTCCTCCACGCTTGATCATGGATTGCAGTCAATTGCTTCAGCTTGAAGGAATTTGCCATGCATTCTGGTCCACTCTTCTTCATGAGACACATGTTGCCATGTATCAGAGCATCATAGGCGCTCGAGCGTGGCCCTCTGCACGCTCGAGCGTGCTGCTCAAAACAACAAACCCTAATTTCGTTGTTCGTTCAGATTTGAAGCCGATAAATCGCAAACTATTCAATCAAGGTTCCAAACATTTAAACATACATCTTAAACACATAACCAAGGTTCTAAAACATGGATGTTACACTTTTTATTTGTTTATTTGTCATAGTTAATTAACATGAGCGTAAAGGTGTAGGTATGGGTAATTAGGTACCCAGCAGGGTAAGGGCACGAGTATTAAAGTTCCTACCCATACGAGTATGGGTAGTATCCTACACAGACTCTACCCATTGTCATCCCTAAATTATACCACTAATTAATCCTTGTTTAGTAGTTTTTATAGCTCAAATCACAATTATAACTCACTGGCACTATTTTTCTATTAATTATTGATTTTCTAAATATGATATTATATTGATATTTTTGATAGAAAATTAACAATGGAACAAAGTACAATTGTCATTGAAGGTAAAAGTGGCAACCACTCTTAAGATGGAAAGAGAAAATTCTACACTAATAGTAATTACCTATATAATGAGTTACATTCATGTTTTAATTTAAAACCAAATAAATATGGAAATCAATTTTTTTAAAAGTAATTTTTTTAGTTAATAAATGAAAATAATTTCATTTTAAGAAAAAAATTTAACTTAGATATCCGATGTGGTTAAATACTTTCTATACATATATAATTTAATAAAATTTTAAAAAATATAATTGCTTGTAAATTTTATTAAACAAGAATCCAGTCATTAATGAAATGAAATGTATGTTACTAGCAAACCACCCCCACTTAATATAAGGACATTAAGCTATATATACAAGCAATCATAATCCTAAACTTTGTTCAAATTTTACCCAAATAACATGAGTAGAAGCTCTACTGTTGAACAAACATCAAAGTTGGATGACATTGAAGAAGAAGCGGATGATAACAATGCACTAAGAAGACTATGGAGTCTCTCGAATCAAATCAATGAAACACCAAATTCATATAGGATGTCACCGACAACTCTCTATCTAACGTAAGATTTATTATCGTATAACTTTGACTATTGTTATTCTACATTTTGATCCTTAGTCTTGTCAAAATTATGAGAAGAATTTAATGAATAATCATTATTTATTTTTAATTATTACCTCTTACTTTGTGAAGGTTTCCTCAAAGTTTCATGCCTCAACATTTGTAAATTGGTGAAGAAAAAACTTTGATGTACAAAGAGTTGTGGTGACTTTGATGTTGACTGGACAAGATTTATAACATTCACACAAACAACATCCTTTTGGGTAATACAAGCTTTAGATTTGTGTCTCTTGCTTTGAGTAAACACATCCTTAGGTGAAATACAAGTTATGGGTTGCTCTAAAATTCTATTCATTGTATACTTGAACACAAGTTTTCCAAATTTCCCTATTTATTGAGTCATCTTCTCCACTAAATGCAACTCATCATAAACATAGCAGGTGTTAGAACTGTTGTCTATCCCATCAGTTTTTTTTACAAACAATCAATATAACCCTCACCAAACTTTTCACATCCATGCTATTCTTTAAAGCATGATTTCCTCCTTCCAATTTCTGATCACGGGGCACGGTGTTATATCTTACATTAGGATTTCCTCTATGACCTATATAAATCAAGGAACCACTTGATTTTTTGACATTGTCGTATCGATTAGTTACGATAATGTTGGTGGCCAATGAGTCCCAACCCTTCCCCAAGTAACCAATCCCACTTGAAAACTGATGATGTAGACCAATAACATTAAGCTCAGTCCTGTATTGAAATTGATCACCAACTTCAATGAGCATGATATGTCCCACACACTTGTGAGTGTTCTCCCAATGATTCTTCCTTTTCATCAACATTGCTGCTTCTCTCAAGGCTATTGTTTTTGCATTAAAATGGTCAAGTTTGTCTGCTTTATACTGACAAAAGAGAGGTTGCATGAGAAGAAGAATCCAAAGGCTGCATGAAGGAAAAGAAAAGTCTTTTGTTGAGTTTTTGTTGTCTGGAAGTAATGTTTTTCTGCTGAGTTCATGTACGGTGTACCTGCATGTTCATTGCATTTTGTTGGTGTTGAAGATGACTCGCTCACTACAATCATAAGAAGTCACTAAACTTTGAAGAACGAAGACACAACACTTAGAAGAAGTAGTTTCATTGTCGACACCTGGTGATCTGAAGGAGCATGTGTTCAGTATAAGTGAGCAGTTGATATCAACTCAGATTGTTTGGAGTTAAAAAAATCCAACCCCGAACCCTACTCGAATCGAGCCTGTGGGGGTTTGAGTTAGCTCAACGACTAAAAATCACATTGACTACTCTAACATATTAAAGAATTTCAATTGAAAATTTTTCAAAGAAGTCTTAGACCTAAATTTGCTATGTGTATGGTGTAGATCTTTGAGAAATTGGATGAGTTACTAGAAGTCCAAAGTCAATTAATTGAAGTTGATTCTAACAAAATAAGAGTTGTCAAATGTAAAATTTCAAAGAAAAAACGAAAAATATAGTGTGATGGTATAAGTTGTAATTTGTGTTATAAACTTTGATAATGAATCATGGTTTATATTAAATCTCTTAGGTGTACTACTTATTCATACTGCATTTTACTCATGAACTTATGGAAGAACTGAATAAATTATTTTATATTACATGTTTTTTAACTTAATTTCTAAACATACCTAAATTATTGATTAAAATAATAATCATTTTTTGGCTTCAAGTGGGAAAACATCACAAGCATAATGCCTACTTAGCCAAAGAGGTTTTGTGTATCGAGGTGCCCGATGCCATAGCGAACAGTATCGCCTGCTATGCCGAAAGAGACATATAGTGGTTTCTCGCAGTGAGGAGTCGATATAGGAGCCTCGTGTCTACTGGCATAGTTACGGAGAGGGCAAGGGTAGTTTTAGGCCACTATACTACAAATAGTATGGACTAGGCCAGTGCGTGTATAGGTTGTGCGCCAGTTAGTTTTTGATTTTTGATGTATTCTAAGAGAGGGTATGGGCAGTGAGTAGATAGAGACGAGAGCCTGTGCTGTGGATCTTTGGTGTATCTATTTTTGTATCTTTTATGTATGTTTTCTGTATACGATTATTGTACCTATGATAGTGCCCTACTGATGGGGAAATATATATATATATATATATATAATGTGTGTGTGTGATGGTGCATTTTATCATGTGTATCTGCCTTTATCTTCTAAAGTTTAAAATATCCCTCTTCTAAAAATAAACGTGTGACACCTTATCGGTCATCACATGGTTACCCTTTTTGCAGAAAATAACACATTAAAACGCTAATCGCTTTCGGAAAAGAAAACCTTTTGTATCAAATTATCGAGAAGGTACTTAAATTTTTTTAAAAAAAGAGGTTAAGAAAAGGTGATGAACACTCAGAACATGAATATAAACATCATACATAGATACATATATAACATTTCCCCATTGAGATCTTAAGTTTTTGGATTACAAAACGGGCCTTAAACAAAGAGGTCGAGTTCACTGAAAACAAAAAACTAAAGAAACAGATAAAACATCAAACAGGGAATGAGGAATCTGGGTACTGAACTCAAAAAGAGACTCTAAAAATCCAGGGACAAACAGAACTACTCCAAAAAGCCGACGATGATCACCAAAGCCTCCTACAGTCTGAGTGGCCACAAACACTACCTCCAGATGAGATATCAGACTCCGGATCGATAACCTCCCACTATCGTTGATCGGAACATCGTCATTTCCGGGGTCCTGTGGATGGTACTCTGCCTCTAGGTCATCTTCCCACCAGTCGCCTACCAACTTAAGAGGCTCCTCCTCCGGATCCTCTTCGGGGTCCTCTTCAAGGTCCTCCTCGATAGGTTCGTCCTGCTCAACGTGTGGATGAAGAAGTCCAGCCATCTGTAGAGTATGAAGGTACAGCCAGGGAGGTGGAAGTGCCACTGTCCGTGTCTCGATCGTGTGAATCCTCTGGATCGGTTCTACGTTGGCATTTGACTCCGTTATCATAATCGGTCCCCGATACGTAGCTGTCGTCGCATCATCGCTCACCGTCCAGTTCCTCACTAGCCCAGCCTCGTAGAACACCCCATTCCTCGAAATATAGGGTGCTAGAGGAACGTTGGGTTCCATCTAAAGCACATACATATACCGATACAAGAAAAGGAAAAGAACATATAGATATGCAAGAGTGAGCTACCATCATAAGATATATCCCACAACAATCATATACATGATAAATGCAACACATAATCAAGTCAACAGTTAAATCATCCATATTCATAATATAACCGTGTTATAACAAGGAATCTCAAGCCTGCACAATCAATTTTCGAAAATATGCATGACACTTCAATATCAGGCTCTATCCTAATCTCATGAGATCTCAGCACCGTGTTTCACTAGAGAGGAATTAGAGTTGGTCAAAATCTAGCCCACCGGGCAGTTGCCTCCATACCCTCATGCATTTAAGGTCTCAGGACGAGCAACGTCACATGTGCCTCTGAACCGGTCACATGGACAGACTCCCAGATACCACCTTGTATCTGATATATAAGAAAGGCACGTCTGCCTGGGGAAATGTACATGGAAAATATTTTGTTTATAAGGTTTTCTTTGTGTTCATTCTTTTTCGCTGTCGAAGCTCAAAGCTAACGACTAAATCATCATTTCCCCATCACTTGAAAACTCAGGAACATAGGACACACAGTCCGAATGCTCAATCACAATGCCCTAAACTGTGGTCGCAGTCCAGGGTTGTGGTCATAAAAAAATCAATTATACTTTTATTCATGTTTTAAACTTAACATGATAAGGACAATAGCCCACAACAATGAAATCAGAACGCACTGTCCTCGATTTCAAGAATTTGTCTTTCAGTCTATAACATCATGAATAGGACTCATAGTCCTGAATTAACACTGATCCAAGATCACATGCACATAACTGAATACTAAGGGCGACGTCTCGCGTTCTAGATTCTCTTTCTTAAGTACTTATTTTTTTCGTTCAGTGAAAATCAAATTCAAAACCGAATCCTCGATAACCTATCTAGGCTATCGGAAAGTTTCTAAAACATTTAGGAAAAACCTTTTCTTTGAAAATCTTTTATAAAGCATCTTTGAAATACTTTTATCTTTGAAAATTTCCCCAAATAGGACATTTCCAAATAGTTCATGAAAGTTTTCACTTGAAAACACATAGTTCGAAAACGATTTTTCTATTGTATAACAATAGTTCACCAAACCATTTCAACATTTAAAACAGTTCCTTAAGTTAAAAAGCTTTTGGAAAAGAACACCAATCCTTTCATCTTCAAAATTTATTCAGGTTTTTAATCCTTATAGTAGTTGAGCACAGACACAAGTCTGGCTTAGCAAACTTTCAATCAACAGCGGTATATATTCTCAGTTCAATGTTAATATCACAGTTGAAAACAGTTCATCACAGATATGCATTATAACATTTAGAGTAAGTATATTCAACATCAGATAATAGCATAACGGTTCAAGACAATCAGATCACAAAGTAAGTTCAATCAACATATAAATATCCAGTTAAACACCTACACACATGCATACAGTTATTGAATATCTTTAGGAAATCCCCTCTTACCTCACGTGGTTAAGAGTTTCAGATTCGAAGAGAAAATCTCACGAACGTCCTCGCTCCGCTTGGCGATGGAAGTATAAGGTTACAAAACATGAAATCATGAGTTAAAACTCAATCAAAGAACATTAACCACAAGGTATAGGTTCGGTTTAGACAATAATTTAGGATTAGGGTTTTTTTCCGAAATTTATGCAACTCATGGATTTATGATCGTTAAGTGCTAGATGTTCTTAAACACCAATCATTTAACAAAGTTGAATTAAAAATCCCACTAAGTACTTGACTTAGGGTTTTTGGCCTTCACTAATAAATAAAGCTAGACTTTCCAATCTCTTTAGGTTAGCATCCATACACAGTAAGGAGATTGAAACCATGATCATTTTGGAAAATGGGAAAAAAAAACAAATGTCTTAGGCCATGAACAACTAGGTTCGGCCTTGACATGTTTGTGATACTAAAAATCTTTAAATCCTCCAATCTTTTGGACATAGCCTCCTTTAACATAAAGAAGCTTAAATCCTTAATCATTTTGGAAGGACAAAACAACACATTCCTAGGTCCAAACATATGATTTTCGGCCATCATAGGGAACTTAATGAAAAATATTTAAACTTTCCAATCACTTTAAACATAACATCCTTTATTATAAGGAGCTTTAATCTATGATCATTTTGGAAGAAAGCAAAACTTAATATTTTTGCCAAAAACCTTTAATGTTTCGGCCTTGATACAAAATAAAGGTTAGAAATTTTTAAAACTTTCCAATCCCTTGGATTTAGTATCCTTATACATCAAGAAGCCTTAATCCATGATCACTTTGGAGAAACATCAACTAAGCATCAATGTCTTAAACTACTTAAAGTTTAGGCCTTTACATGAAAATGTGTAAAATATATAAACTTTTCCAATCACTTAAACCTAACATCCTTTAGTACAAAGGATCCCTTGGTCATTATCATCTTGGAATAGAACTCAAATACAAGTCCGTACAAGCAAAGTTAAACAAAACCCACCAAAACGAAAAATCATGGTTTCAGCCTCATCAACAAAATAGGGTTACAAATTTTTGTTTTGCACAACCTTTTAGTATATTGTAGTAGGAGTAAAAATAAGAACATAGAAATTAGTTTCAACTCAAACGGAGTTTTCTACCATTTTTAAGAGATTTTAGAAGTTTGAAAGCTTAAAGGAAACTTTAGAATAGAGAAGAAGAGAAAGTAAGGAAATTAGTGTAAGTCTGAAATGTGTGAAGTGAGGAAAAGTGATTAAGTGTTGTAGGTTGAAGTTTATACAGAGGGGGGAGAAGAAGAAGGGGTCATGGCTAGAAGGAAGAAAGAAGAGAAAGAAAAGTTGGTTTGCTTGTAGGGAAAGAAAGAAGGTAAGATGTGGTAATGTGGAGGTATGGTGTGGAGGTAAGGTTGGAGAGAGAATGTAAGAAAAGGTGATTTGATGAAAAAGTGAAGTATGGCTTGTTGAAAAGGTGTCAAAACTTTCACATCAGTCATTCCATTCTCTCTTTGCTCTGCTCCATTGCACATCAGATGACTTTCCCGATCGTATTTCCCGACGATTTCGCCCAGGTAACACTCGGAATTTTGCCCCGAACAAGATTTTCTTTGAAAAACTCCAAAACCACACAAAACATCAAAAAAACACTAATTGTCTCATTCACGAGTCAAGATTAGGTCTCTAGCTCAGTAAACTTGTACTGGCTGTGAAAACCCAGACCGACTTTCGTCTGAATTTTCGACCGAAAATTTTACTGTGACTTCACACAGTAAAACTACACAAGAAAATAATTTGACTTAAAATAAAATCATCTTCTGGATGTTATCACAAATAATTACATTAAAGCATGTATTTACTAATAAAGAAGCATACAAAAAACAGGGTGTTACAACTCTACTCCTCTAAAAAGAATCTCGTCCTCAAAGATTACGTACCTTGTAATAAATCAGGGTACTGCATCTTTATGTTGTCCTCAGCTTCCCACGTAGATTCTCCAGTTGTCTCATTCCATATGACTTTTACTAGAGGAATTTGTTTACCTCTGAGCTGCTTCGTCATCTTATCCAGAATTCGTACTGGTGTCGTCACAAAAGACAAGTTCTCTTTTAATTGTACATTATCAGACTTTATGATATGTGATGGATCAGGAATATATTTTCTCAATTGGGAGACATGAAAGACATCATGGATGTTGGAAATAAAAGGTGGTAAGGTTATCTTATAAGCTACTGGACCTACACGACGAAGAATTTGGTAGGGTCCAAGGAATTTGGGAGTGAGCTTCCTGGATTTAATTACTCTGCCAATCCCAGTCGTTGGCGTGACTCTCAAGAACACATGCTTGCCTTCCTCAAACTCCAGGGGTCGTCGTCTCTTATCCGCGTAACTTTTCTGTCTACTTTGGGCCGTCCGCATTTTCTCCTGGATCATCTTCACTTTCTCGGTCGTCTGCTGCACCAGCTCTGGTCCTAACAACAGGCTTTCTCCATCCTGATACCAACATAGTGGTGTTCTGCATCGTCGACCATATGGATCTTCATAGGGTGCCATTCCTATGCTTGAGTGGAAACTGTTGTTATAGGTAAACTCTATCAACGGTAACGACTCATCCCAACTCCCTGCATCCTCCAAAACGTGGGCTCTAAGTAAGTCTTCAAGCGACTGAATCGTCCTTTCTGATTGTCCATCAGTCTGTGGATGATACGCAGAACTCAATTTGACTTTTGTTCCCAAAGAGTTTTGTAGTCCCTTCCAGAACTCTGATGTAAATCTCGGATCACGATCCGAAATAATACTCGAGGGTATACCGTGCAACCTAACAATCTCATCGATGTACAACTGAGTCAACCTTTTCATTGGGTACTTCATGTTGATAAGTAGCAAGTAAGCAGACTTGGTCAGTCGATCTACAATTACCCATATAGCCTCATACCCTTTTCTAGTTCTTGTTAAACTGGTTACGAAATCCATTGATATCCCGTCCCACTTCCATTCGGGAATATCTAAAGATTGCAACATTCATGCGGGTCTCTGATGTTCTACTTTGGCTTTCTGACATACTAGACATGAAGCGACAAATTCCATTACATCTCTCTTCATTCCGTTCTACCAATACAACTTCTTTAAGTCTTGATACATTTTGGTGGCTCCCGGATGCATACTCAACTCACTCTTACGAGCCTCTTCTAAAATCAGCTTCCTCAGCTCAACATCGTCAGGTAAACAAATCCTTTCACCAAACCTCAAGATCCCATCTTTTCCATCTCTGAACTCTGACAATGCTCCTTGCCGCACTAAGTCCCTTTCGGTATGCAGATACTGATCAGTTTCTTGCTTCTCCTTTATCTGTTCCATCAATCCATTTGACACAGTGATCTTGTTTAGACACAGCCCTCCTGGCATAACCTCAACCGACAAACTCAGATGTCGTAATTGTTCCAACAATCCCTGCTCCTTAACCATCATCACTGATGCGTGAATCGACTTTCTGCTTAGTGCATTGGCCACTATATTCGCCTTCCCTAGGTGATACTGTAGTTGAAAGTCGTAATCCTTTAGAAACTCTAACCAACGTCTCTGACACATATTCAACTCCTTCTGGTTAAACAGGTACTTCAAGCTTTTATGGTCACTGAAAACATTAAAAGTAGCTCCATACAAGTAATGTCTCTAGATTTTCAAAGTAAAAACCACAGCCGCCAACTCTAAATCATGCGTCGGGTAGCTCTTATTGTGAATCTTCAACTGCCTCGAAGCATAAGCCACGACTTTCCGATTCTGCATCAGCACACAACCCAGCCCTTGGTACAAAGCGTCACAGCAAACCTCAAAAGATTCCCTGGGATCGGGTAGGATCAACACAGGTGAGGTCGTCAACCTCCTTTTCAGCTCTTGAAAGCTTCTTTCACAGGCTTCTGTCCAAACGAACGCTTGGTCCTTACGAGTTAACTGAGTGAGAGGTCCTACAATCTTGGAAAATCCTTCAATGAACCTCCTGTAGTAGCCAGCCAAACCCACAAAACTACGGATTTCTGTTGCCGTTGGGTGCCTTTCCCATTCCAACACAGCCTTGACCTTCGTTGGATCCACGACGATTCCTTCGCGAGACATCACATGACCCAAGAATTGAACTTGATCCAACCAAAACTCAAACTTTTCCGGTTTTGCATAGAGTTGCTTCTCTCTCAGGACTTGAAGAACAATGCTAAGGTGTTTGGCATGTTTCTCCTGGTTTGGAGAATAAATCAGAATGTCATCAATGAAGACGACCACGAACTGATCCAAATAAGGACGAAAGATTCTATTCATGTAGCCCATGAATATAGCAGGTGCATTCGTCACTCCAAACAGCATCACCAAATACTCATAATGCCCATAGCATGTTCGAAACGGTGTCTTAGGAACATCCTCTGCTTTTACTCGAATATGGTGATAGCCTGACCTCAGATCTATCTTTGAAAACACTGCCGCGCTACGCAATTGATCCATAAGATCATCTATCCTTGGAAGATGATATCTGTTTTTGATCATAACTTTGTTCAACTGACGAAATCCACACATAGCCTAGTCGTTCCATCTTTCTTCTTCACTAACAGAACTGGAGCTCCCCACGGTGATACACTAGGTCGTATAAACTCCTTCCTCATCAGATCCTCAAGTTGCTCCTTTAAGGTTTCTAAATCTGATGGCGACATACGATACGGTGCCATGGATATTGGTCCAGTGCTTGGAATCAGATCAATCGCGAACTCGATATCTCGAACAGGTAGCAATCCAGGTACATCCTCAGGGAAAACTTCAGGAAACTCTCGAACGATAGGTACGGATTTTAAGTCATACTTGCTCTCGACGTCCAAAGAAAATAGCAACATATATCCTTGAGCTCCCTCTTTCAAAGAAGCTCTTACCTGACTAGCAGATAATAATCCAGAAATCTCATCCCTAAAAACTAAGGTTTTCTGAGCACAATCTATTAGAATATTGTGGGAAGATAACCAATCCATGCCTAAGATCACATCTAGTTGTACTAAAGGCAAACATATCAAGTCTACAAGGAAATTTCTGCTGTGAACAATGATAGGACAATTTAAGCAAACAGAATTAACAGTCACAGGTTTAGCAGTTGGGGTAGAAACAATCAGATTATAAGGTAAGGAAGAAACAGGCAAGTTTAGAGTTTTCACACGATCCATCAAAATAAAAGAATGGGTTGCACCCGAATCAAACAGTACAATTAAGAGATTACCATCAATGTCACACTCACCCTGCATGAGATTGTCGGAGTTCGATGCCTCCGTACCACTCATCGTGTAAACTCTTCCCTTGGCAGTTGGCTTTCTTGCTCTGGTATGATTGATTGACTGCTCCCTCTTCGGTGCACGGCATTCCCTTTCCAAGTGTCCAATGCGGTCATAGTTGTTGCCCTTGGAGTCCTTCTTTGGGCAAACATTAGCAAGGTGGTTCGGATCTCCGCATTTGAAGCATCTTCGTTCTTGGCCTTGATCGTTGTTTCTGTGGCCTCCACTCCCTGTCCCCGAAACACTAGGACGAGCTTGTTGTTGCTTCTGGTTGTAGCTAGGTACCTGATAATATGTCTTCCTCTGCTTCCACTTAGAACTCTGGCCTTGGTTCTGGCCCTTAGGACGAACAGGTCCTCCTGTGCTTCCTCTATTATCCCTTCCTCTACGCATCAGCTCAATCTTTCGGCACTTTTCCACTAACGCTTGGAAATTCTGAATTTCCAAGGGCAGTACTGACTCTTTGATATCGAAGCGCAAATCGGCTTCAAACTATTCACACTTCCACTCTTCGTTGGGGTTGTGTTGAAAGAAGCGGAAGTATTTGGTAAGTGATTCGAACTTGGCCGCATACTCCCCTACCATCAGGTCTCATTGACTCAGCCTCATAAACTTTTGTTCCTTCTCCTTTCGGGCACTTTGGGGAAAGTATTTGTCCAGAAACTTGCCGCGAAATACTCCCTAGGTGATCGCCTGATGTTCAGCCTCTAACAGTTGCTTAGTACCCTTCCACCGGTAGTCGGCATCTCCCAAGAGCTGAAACGTCGAATAAGGTACCTTGGATTCTTTAGGGGTATGCACCAACTCGAAGATCTTTTCTAGCTCTTGAATCCAAAGGTAAGCTTTAATCGATCCACATCTCTGTCAAACTGAGATGGGTTCTGACGTCTGAAGGCGTCCAGATGTCTTCCCTCTACAGCTTGCTCCGCTCGCAGTTGTTCTTGCTGATTCTGAGCAGCAGCATTGGCAGTTTGAAGAGCTATAGCAGCAGCTAAATCAGTCAGCGCATGAGCAGCGAAGTCCATTCCTCCATTGCCTCGTCCATGTCCACGAGCACCTCTTGGATTCATACTGACCTGTATCACACAAGCAGTCAGATGACGGTCCAAAAGAGAGAAGTCGCCGGTCACAACATATTACCTCAAAGGAAGTAATTCAAACGACATCCAAACAGAGAAAACACAACAGCAACACAACAGACCTAACCCAAACATTCCCGAAAGACTCGACTAGCTCTGATACCAACTAATGTGACACCCTAAACTTGGTCATCACATGGTTACCCTTTTTGAGGAAAAGAACACATTAAAACAATGGTCACTTTCGGAAAAGAAAACCTTTTGTATCAAATTAACGAAAAGGTACTTAAATTATATAATTTTTTTTAAAAGAGGTTAAGAAAAGGTGATGAACACTCAGAACATGAATATAAACATCATACATAGATACATATATAACATTTCCCCATTGGGATCTTAAGTTTTTGGATTACAAAACGGGCCTTAAACAAACAGGCCGACTTCACTGAAAACAGAAACTAAAGAAACAGATAAAACATCAAACCGGGAATGAGGAATCTGGGTACTGAACTCAAAAGGAGGCTCTAAAAAGCCAGGTACAAACAGAACTACTCCAAAAAGCCGACGACGATCACCAAAGCCTCCTACAGTCTGAGTGGCCACAAACACTACCTCTAGATGAGATATCAGACTCCGGATCGATAACCTCCCACCATCGTCGATCGGAACATCGTCCTCTCCGGGGTCCAGTGGATGGTACTTTGCCTCTAGGTCGTCCTCCCACCAGTCGCCTACCAACTCAAGAGGCTCCTCCTCCGGATCCTCTACGGGATCCTCTTCAGGGTCCTCCTCGATAGGTTCCTCCGGCTCAACGTGTGGATGTAGAATTCCAGCCATCTGTAGAGTATGAAGGTATAGCCAGGGAGGTGGAAGTGCCACTGTCCATGTCTCAATCGTGTGAATCCTACGGATCGGTTCTCCGTTGGCATTAGACTCCGCCATCATAATCGGTCCCCGATACGTAGCTATCGTCGCATCATTGCTCACCGTCCAGTTCCCCACTAGCCTAGCCTCGTCGAACACCCCATTCCTCGAAATCGAGGGTGCTAGGGGAACGTTGGGTTCCATCTAAAGCACGTACATATACCGATACAAGAAAAGGAAAAGAACATATAGATATGCAAGAGTGAGATACCGTCATAAGATATATCCCACAACAACCATATACATGATACATGCTACACATAATTGAGTCAACAGTTAAATCATACGTAATCATAATATAACCGTGTTATATCAAGGGATCTCAAGCACGCACAATCAATTTTCGAAAATATGCATCACACTTCAATATCATGCTCTATCCTAATCTCATGTGATCTCAACACCGTGTTTCACTGGAGAAGAATTAGAGTTGGTCAATCTCTAGCCTATCGGGCAGCTGCCTCCATACCCTCATGCATTTAAGGTCTCAGGACGAGCAACGTCACATGTGCCTCTGAACCGGTCACATGGACAGACTCCCAAATACCACCTTGTATCTGATATATAAGAAAGGCACGTCTGCCTGGGGAAATGCACATGGAAAATATTTTGTTTACAAGGTTTTCTTTGTGTTCATTCTTTTTCGCTGTCGAAGCTCAAAGCTAACGACTAAATCATCATTTCCCCATCACTTGAAAACTCAGGAACATAGGACCCACAGTCCGAATGCTCAATCACAACGCCCTAAACCGTGGCCGCAGTCCAGGGTTGTGGTCATAAAAAAATCAATTATACTTTTATTCATGTTTTAAACTTAACATGATATGGGCAATAGCCCACAACAATGAAATCAGAACGCACTGTCCTCGATTTCGAGAATTGGACTCTCAGTCCATAACATCATGAATAGGACTTATAGTCCCAAATTAACACCGATCCAAGATCACGTGCGCATAACTGAATACTAGAGGCGACGTCTCACATTCTAGATTCTCTTTCTTAAGTACTTTTTTTTTTGTTCAGTGAAAATCAAATTCAAAACCAAATCCTCGATAACCTATCCAAGCTATCGGAAAGTTTCTAAAACATTTAGGAAAAACCTTTTCTTTGAAAATCTTTTATAAAGCATTTTTGAAATACTTTTATCTTTGAAAATTTCCCCCAATAAGACATTCCCAAATAGTTCATGAAAGTTTTCACTTGAAAACACATAGTTCGAAAAGGATTTTTCTATTGTATAACAATAGTTCACCAAACCATTTCAACATTTACAAAAGTTCCTTAAGTTTTAGAGCTTTTGGAAAAGATCACAAATCCTTTCATCTTCAAAGTTTATTCAGGTTTTTAATCCTTATAACAATTGAGCACAGTAACAAACTTTCAATCAACAACATTATATATTCTCAGTTCAATGTTAATATCACAGTTGAAAACAGTTCATCACAGATACATATTATAACATTTAGAGTAAGTATATTCAACATCAGATAATAGCATAATAGTTGAAGTACATCATATCACCAAGTAAGTTCAATCGACATATAAATATCCAGTTAAACACCTACACACATGCATACAGTTATTGAATATCTTTAGGAAATCCCCTCTTACCTCACGTGGAAGTTAAGAGTTTCGGATTCGAAGAGAAAAGCTCATGAACGTCCTCGCTCCGCTTGGCGATGGAATTCTAAGGTTACAAAACATGAAATCATGAGTTACAACTCAATCAAAGAACACTAACCACAAGGTATAGGTTCGGTTTAGACAATAATTTAGGATTAGGGTTTTTTTTCCGAAATTTATGCAACTCAAGGATTTATGATCCTTAAGTGCTAGAAGCTCTTAAACCCCATGTTGGGAATTTGCATATAAAACAAAATAACGCAGCGGAAAAAAAAATTCCCATCGAAGGATCCTTGCGAATGGTCATGATTCATGGTTAAATGATTTACCTCTTGAAGCGATGAGAATTGATTGAAATCGTCTATCACGAACACTGCACGAACGGTGTCTCTAAGGTATCCACACGAGCAGATCCCGTGAACGTCCAACGTCACGAACACGAAACGTCTCTGCCTCACAGTGCTAGCTTCGAAAACCGAGACCTGCTGCTCAATGTTACTCTCTATGTGCGGCTAGGGTAAAAACCGTGTAGGCACAATAGCTTAAGTGGTCTACTTATAGTAGCACCTCCTTAAGTGAGTTAGTGAGCAACGTTTGACCTAAGCCCCATGTACTATGCGCTAGGCCCAATAGAAGAGTCCAACTCTCCTTTTAATGCTTCTTTTGATCCGCTCTTATGTGTGTGACCCTATAGGTTCCCAAAACGTTAGTAGTAATATTAAATCCCATTTAATATTACAAACAGTGAGCGGTATCTAGCAATACATCACTGCTACCTAAGTAGTGAAAAAGTCAGTGGTTTGACGAAACCTTTCTGTGACAAATATTCATGTGCATTATTATCCCTTTGTCCATATATCTATATTGAACACAAGACATAGAATGTGTCACCCTTGTATGGTTCAATATCATGTTCCCTGATACCCGAGTAGACTTAACAATAAATGAGGTCAATATCTCATATTGACTCATTTCAGCACGGCCATGCATTTTACAGTCTCACTCTATCAGGGGGCCCACAGATATTACTCCTGTTATGTAGGAGGGACAAATTCCATCTAGGTCACTCACATCCCTCTGCATGGCTCGTGGTATGCCCAATGACCGTCTTTATAATCATCCTATTACAGATGACGTTTGACGATATTAAAGCACACGACTCCTCATGTAGGGATCGTAGCGACTTCAGGTGGAAGGATTGCATACACCATTGTCACTATGATAACTACTTATGACACTCACATAACGCTCCATGTAGTGTTCTCATGGTGGGTCAATCCAGTACATCATTACTCTAATGTGTACCTATGTGGCGACTCGATATCTCATATCCATGACCCGTGAGATATGGTCATCAGTCTGCACACATAATAGTCTCAATGTATTATTATTGTCCTTATTAATAAAATACTTGACTACGGATATTTAAGAATAGGATTTCATTGTTCAATAGTGTCTCACGATCAAGTCATGTACTTGATGTTCTATTAAACTGAAATTTCTATTCTAAGGACTTTATTATGTTTAAACAAGTAACACAATAAACTGAAATGCCTCATATCATATATATATATATATATATATATATATATATATATATATATATATATATATATAATTGCAAGATGCAAATATAAGTCTAAGAAATACACTGGCCTCTAGGGCTTACACCAACAATCTCCCACTAGCACTAGAGCCAATCAGGCATAAATCTAATGCCCATCGATCTAGTGTGACCTTCGTGCTTCTGTTGAGCAAGAGGTTTCGTAAGTGGGTCAGCAACGTTATCAAGAGTTGGTACTCTGCATATTTTCACATCTCCTCTATCGATAATCTCTCGAATCAGATGGAAGTGCCTAAGTATATGTTTGGATCGCTGATGAGATCTAGGTTCCTTAGCTTGTGCAATGGCCCCATTGTTATCACAATAGAGATCAATGGGGTCCACAATACTAGGAATTGTACCAAGCTCATAAATGAACTTCCTGATCCAAACAACCTCCTTTGTTGCATTGGAGGCGGCAATATACTCAACCTCTGTAGTAGAATCGACAACTGTCTCCTGCTTTGAACTCTTCCAGCTCACAGCCCCGCCATTCAGGTAGAACACATAACCATATTGCGATCTGGAATCATCCTTATCGGTTTGGAAGCTAGCATCGGTGTAACCTATTACAGCAAGCTCTTCCTCGCCTCCATATACCAAGAACGAATCCTTAGTTCTTCTCAAGTACTTAAGGATGTTCTTGACAGCAGGCCAGTGACTTTCACCGGGATCAGACTGGTACCTGCTCGTTATGCTTAAAGCATACGATACATCTGGTCGAGTACATAACATGGCATACATGATAGATCCAATTGCGGATGCATATGGAATCTTACTCATGCGATCCCTTTCTTCTTGAGTGGAAGGGGATTGTGCCTTTGATTGGCATATACCATGTGACATAGGCAAGAGTCATTTCTTAGATTAATGCGTGTTAAAGCGTCTCAACACTTTGTCTATGTATGTACTCTGACTTAGGCCAAGCAATTTCAGCGATCTATCCCTATAGATCTTGATTCCCAATACATAGGTAGCTTCACCCAAATCTTTCATAGAGAAGCAATTCCCTAACCATGTCTTTACATTTTGTAGTGTAGGGATGTCATTTCCAATGAGTAATATGTCATCTACATGTAACACCAGAAAAACAACAATGCTCCCACTAACATTCTTGTAGACACAAGTTACATCTTCATTTTTGATGAATCCGCGCTGTCTTACAACATCATCAAAACGAAGGTTCCAACTTCTAGAAGCTTGCTTCAATCCATAGATTGATCGCTGCAATTTACATACCTTTCCGGTATCCTCTGAAATGTCAAAGCCTTCAGGTTGTGTCATGTACACATCCTCAAGAAGATTTCCAGTAAGGAAGGCAGTTTTGACATCCATTTGCCATATCTCATAATCATGGTATGCAGCGATAGCAAGTAAGATCCAGACGGATTTAAGCATCGCAACAGGCGAAAAGGTATCATCATAGTCAACACCATTAATTTTCTTGAAACCCTTAGCGACCAATCGCGCCTTAAAGGTGTGTACCTTACCATCCATGTCAGTTTTCTTTTTGAAAACCCACTTGCACCCTATGGGTTTCACCCCTTCAGGTGGCTCTACCAAGGTCCATACCTGGTTGGTGTACATGGAATCCATCTCAGATTTCATGGCCTCAAGCCACTTCTCAGATTCTGGGCCAGTGATGGCCTCCTGGTAAGTCACAGGCTCATCTTGATCCATGAGCAATACATCACTTTGTGGAGTCATGAGAAATCCATATCTCTCAGGCTGGTGACGTATCCTGTTAGACCTACGCTGGTCTTGTGCTACTGGAGCAGGTTGTTCCTCCACAACATTTTGTGAAGGTCGCTCATGTTCTACCAATGGTAGGTCACTACTCTGTGATTCTTGAATTTCTTCAAGTTCTATCTTCCTCCCACTGGTTCCTATGGAGATAAACTCCTTTTCTAGGAATACACCAGTCCGTGCGACAAACACTTTGCCTTCGGAAGGATTAGAGAAATAGTATCCCTTGGTTTCTTTGGGATACCCCACAAAGAAGCATTTATCAGATTTGGGATCAAGCTTATTAGAAACTTGACGTTTTACATATGCTTCACAACCCCAAATCTTCATAAAAGACATGTTGGGTCGTCTACCAGTCCATATCTCATATGGTGTCTTTTCTACCGCTTTGGATGGAACACGGTTAAGTGTAAAAGCTGATGTTAATAGAGCATGTCCCCAGAAAGAGTTTGGAAGGTTTACATGACTCATCATAGACCAAACCATGTCCAACAAGGTTCGATTTCTCCTCTCAGAAACACCATTCCATTGTGGTGTTCCAGTTGGAGTGAGTTGAGATAAAATTCCACACTATCTCAGATGATCATCAAACTCTAGGCTCAAATATTCACTACCTCGATCTGATCGAAGAGTTTTAATATTTTTACCAAGTTGGTTTTGTACCTCATTTTTGAATTCCTTGAACTTTTCAAAGGATTCCGATTTATGTTTCATAAGATACATAAATCCATACCTACTGAAATCATCAGTAAATGTGATGAAGTACTGAAAACCACCTCTAGCTAATGTGTTTAGGGGTCCGCATACCACGTAACAGAATCATGGTTTCGCAAGCGGCTCTGATACCACTGTTGGGAATTTGCGTATATAACAAAATAACGCAGCGGAAAAAATTCCCATCGAAGGATCCTTGCGAATGGTCATGATTCAGGGTTAGAAGATTTACCTCTTGAAGCGATGAGAATTGATTGAAATCGTCTATCACGAACACCGCACGAACGGTGTCTCTAAGGTATCCAAACGAGCAGATCCCGTGAACGTCCAACGTCACGAACACGAAGCGTCTCTGCCTCACAGTGCTAGCTTCGAAAACCGAGACATGCTGCTCACTGTTACTCTCTATGTGCGGCTAGGGTAAAAACAGTGTAGGCACAATAGCTTAAGTGGTCTACTTATAGTAGCACCTCCTTAAGTGAGTTAGTGAGTAGCGTTTGACCTAAGCCCCATGTACTATGCGCTAGGCCCAATAGAAGAGTCCAACTCTCCTTTTAATGCTTCTTTTGATCCGCTCTTATGTGTGTGACCCTATAGGTTCCCAAAACGTTAGTAGTAATATTAAATCCCATTTAATATTACAAACACTGAGCGGTATCTAGCAATACATCATTGCTACCTAAGTAGTGAGAAAGTCAGTGATTTGACGAAACCATTCTGTGACAAATATTCATGTGCATTATTGTCCCTTTGTCCATATATCTATATTGAACACAAGACATAGAATGTGTCACCCTTGTATGGTTCAATATCATGTTCCCTGATACCCGAGTAGACTTAACAACAAATGAGGTCAATATCTCATATTGACTCATTTTAGCACGACCATGCATTTTACAGTCTCACTCTATCAAGGGGCCGACAGATATTACTCCTGTTATGTAGGAGGTAAAAATTCCATCTAGGTCACTCACATCCCTCTGCATGGCTCGTGGTATGCCCAATGACCGTCTTTATAATCATCCTATTACAGATGACGTTTGACGATATTAAAGCACACGACTCCTCATGTAGGGATCGTAGCGATTTCAGGTCGAATGATTGCATACACCATTGTCACTATGAGAACTACTTATAACACTCACATAACGTTCCATGTAGTGTTCTCATGGTGGGTCAATCCAGTACATCATTACTCTAATGTGTACCTATGTGGCGACTCAATATCTCATATCCATGACCCGTGAGATATGGTCATCAGTCTGCACACATAATAGTCTCAATGTATTATTATTGTCCTT
This sequence comes from Sophora flavescens, assembly GCA_030762895.1. Lineage (NCBI taxonomy): Eukaryota > Viridiplantae > Streptophyta > Magnoliopsida > Fabales > Fabaceae > Sophora > Sophora flavescens. Next base: position 185,266,610 of record CM061063.1, on the reverse strand, counting down.
ATTAATAAAATACTTGACTACGGATATTTAAGAATAGGATTTCATTGTTCAATAGTGTATCACGATCAAGTCATGTACTTGATGTTCTATTAAACTGAAATTTCTATTCTAAGGACTTTATTATGTTTAAACAAGTAACACAATAAACTGGAATGCCTCATATATATATATATATATATATATATATATATATATATATATATATATATATATATATATATATATATATATATATATAATGGTAAGATGCAAATGTAAGTCTAAGAAATACACTGGCCTCTAGGGCTTACACCAACACCCCAATCATTTAACAAAGTTGAATTAAAAATCCCACTAAGTACTTGACTTAGGGTTTTCGGCCTTCACTAATAAATAGGCTAGAAATTTCTAAACTTTCCAATCTCTTTAGGTTAGCATCCATACATAGTAAGGAGCTTGAAACCATGATCATTTTGGAAAATGGAAAAAAAACAAATGTATTAGGCCATGAACACCTAGTTTCGGCCTTGACATGTTTGTGAGACTAAAAATCTTTAAATCCTCCAATCTTTTGGACATAGCCTCCTTTAACATAAAGAAGCTTAAATCCTTAATCATTTTGGAAGGACAAAACAACACATTCCTAGGTCCAAACATATGAGTTTCGGCCATCATAGGGAACTTAATGAAAAAGATTTAAACTTTCCAATCACTTTAGACATAGCATCCTTTATTATAAGGAGCTTTAATCCATGATCATTTTGGAAGAAAGAAAAACTTAATATTTTTGCCAAAAACCTTTAAAGTTTCGGCCTTGATACAAAATAAATGTTATACATTTTTCAAACTTTCCAATCCCTTGGATTTAGCATCCTTATACATCAAGAATCCTTAATCCATGATCACTTTGGAGAAACATCAACTAAGCATCAATGTCTTAAACTTCTTAAAGTTTAGGCCTTTACATGAAAACGTGTAAAATGTCTAAACTTTTTCAATCACTTAAACCTAACATACTTTAGTACAAAGGAGCCCTTGGTCATGATCATCTTGGAATAGAACTCAAATATAAGTCAATACAAGCAAAGTTAAACAAAACCCATCAAAACCAAAAAGCATGGTTTCGGCCTCTTCAAGAAAATAGGGTTAGAATTTTTTGTTTTACATAACCTTTTAGTATGTTGTAGTAGGAGTAAAAATAAGAACATAGAAATTGGTTTCAAATCAAACGGAGTTTTCTACCATTTTAAAGAGATTTTAGAAGTTTGAAAGCTTAAAGGAAACTTCAAGCAAAACTATGAACATAAAGACAATAACTTGAAAAATAAACAACATAGGATCATTACCCTCAACAAGATGAAGAACTTTGATGAAGAACTTAAAGTAAAAAGCTTGATAAAAAGATGAACTTTAGAAGAGAGAAGAAGAGAAAGTAAGGAAATAAGTGTAAGTGTGAAATGTGTGAAGTGAGGAAAAGTGATTAAGTGTTGTAGGTTGAAGTTTATATAGAGGGGGGAGAAGAAGAAGGGGTCACAGCTGGAAGGAAGAAAGAAGAGAAAGAAAAGTTGGTTTGCTTGTAGGGAAAGAAAGAAGGTAAGGTGTGGTAAGGTGGAGGTATGGTGTGGAGGTAAGGTTGGAGATAGAATGTAAGAAAAGGTGATTTGATGAAACAGTGAAGTATGGCTTGTTGAAAAGATGTCATAAATTTCACACTAGTCATTCTATTCCCTCTTTGCTCTACTCCATTGCGCATCAGATGACTTTCCTGATCGTATTTCTCGACGATTTTACCCGGGTAACACTCGGAATTTTGCCCCGAACAAGATTTTTTTGAAAAACTCCAAACCCACACAAAACATCAAAAAAACACTAATCGTCTCGTTCATGAGTCAAGATTAGGTCTCTAGCTCGGTAAACTTGTACTAGCTGTGAAAACCCAGACCGACTTTCGTCTGAATTTTCGACCGAAAATTTTACTGTGACTTCATACAGTAAAACTACACAAGAAAATAATTTTATTTAAAATACAATCATCTTCTGGATTTTATCACAAATAATTACATTAAAGCATGTATTTACTGATAAAGAAGCATACGAAAAACAGGGTGTTACCAAACGCGTCAACACAAAGAATACAATTAAGGTTTGGTTAAGGGTTAAACATTTTTTAGCCCCTCATTTTTTTACAAAAGTTCAGTTTTGGTCCCCCGTTTGGAAAATTTACTTTTTTAGTCCCTCTTTTTTTAAATGTGTCGAAAATGGTCCCTTCACCACACTTTCATTTGAAAAATTGGGGACTAAAACCGAATATTTGTAAAAAATTAGGGACTAAAAAGTTTGGTTTCCAAAAATGGGGGACTAAAAGTGTGTGGTATAGGGATCACTTCTCACACATTTTAAAAAATGGGGGACTAAAAAAATACGTTTTTCAAACGGGGGACTAAAACCGAACTTTTGTAAAAAATGAGAGACTAAAAACATATTTAATGTATTAATTAATTAGGTTTTTCTTTAATGAGATAGCGGTTTTTCTCATTCTCAAGGTGTTGGACTTTTCAAATAAGTTGCTTTTATGAAAGTTTTGCTCTAATGAAAATCTTTGTAAAATTATTTCAACTGGTCAAACCTTTAGAAAATTCTTTTCCAGTCAAATATCTTTTGTGGATTTGTGCATTAATCCTCTTAAAACATGTTTGGAATAGCTTCTCTTTAGGGAAAATGTATTTTTTCCTTTAAAAAAAGTTTTTTGGAGTTGGGCCTATTTGTTACGGATTAAAAAATTGATTTTGACATTTAGTAGTTTAGAGATTATTTTTAAAGATTTTAAAGAAAAGCTGAAGCTATTTTGTGCATGTTTGTTTATAATCATCAAAATCACTTTTATTAAAAAAAAACCTTCTGCAACTGTTTTTTTTTTCTTTCAATAAAACTAATCAAAGTAGCTTTTCATTTTAACCATAAAAATAATTTTTTTTTGAAAAAAAAATTCATTTTTATGAAAAGCTTAAACAAACACAATCTTAATCTTACATGTTTGGCAAATTAGCTTAAAGTATATAGAACTTTTTTTTTATAGAAAAAAGTGGTTTTCAAAAAAGCTAAAAGTTTGAAGCTTATTTGACAAAACTTTTGATTATTTTGAAACCAATAACATTTTCCCATTTTATCCCTATATAAAAAACTACCAAACAAATATTATTATTCTATACAAAAAACTTCTAATAATTTTTTTTTATAATTTACTATATGAAAGTGATTATTTTACATCATTCAAACGAAAAAGATTATTTTAAAATCACTTTTTTTAGCAAATATACAAAACAAAATCAAAATATAATTATAATTGATTATACATATAATCAATTATTTATTTAATGTATTTTTCACAATTGTTAACAATCTATTAAACATATAATCAATTAGAATCGTAATCTATTTTTGTTTGGGTATGTTTGCTGAAAAACGATTTAAGATAATCTATTTCATTTTGATTATGTAAACAGTCACTCTGATGGTGTAACACCCCGTTTTTCGTATGAGTTCTTTTGTGTATGCCGTGTTTGCTTTGGTTTTATTTAGAAAGGGCTAAGTGGGATTTTAGGCTTTAAATCCCTTCCTGATACATGAGCATGGTCGTGCTCATGTATCACCACGCTCGTTCTTAATGCACGTGTCTTGTGGCTGCCAGAGCCACAAGCACTACCATGCTTGTTAGGAAGCACGATGGTGCTCAGGAGAAAACATGTCTCGTTGATGTTGATGTAAGCACGACCGTGCTGAGTGGGGTGCACGACCGTGCTGAGTGGGGTGCATAGTAGCTATAAATAGGAACAGTGTACAAGTGTTTTGTGTGCAACCCTTATTTTGGTTTCTCTGCCTCCAAAACAACAGAAACTTCTCTTCCTCTTTCTCTCCCTTGAACCCTACTCAGTCCTAGGAATCCTTGCGGTGTTTGGGAGAGGAACGTGCGCGTTAATGTCTTGTAAGGTAAGCCGGTTATCCCTCTTCTGTTTCCTTTTCCTTCTTTTTGAATTGGGAACTAATTGGTTAACCTTTTTGTTGGCTAAGGCTTGGTTCGTTTGTCGAGTAGCTTGAGGAGACGCGACCAGTTTACTATCAGGAGTCTGATCTAGATACTAGGCATGGGGAGAAGGAATAATATGAATATGTAGGCTTGGGGGTAGCGTAAGACGAAGGGTTCCCATAACCCTTTCCTTTGATAACATGTCTGTATGCCTTTATGCATGTTTGCTATATAATGTTTAACTATTTACAATGTTAATGATTGGCATGACTGGTATTATTGATTAAATGTTTTTTATTGTGAACATGTTAATGTGATGATGCCATGATTGAGTGTTTTATCATAATAATGATATTGTGTTGTATTGGTTGTTGTTTGATGTTGTGGACGTCATAAGGTTAAATCGTTAAATCTGTTAATAATAGTAAGGGAGGTTGTTCCCCTTGTTCATAAATCTGAACGATAGTAATGAGTGAGGATTATGACAATGGTCTAGTCAAGAACACTAGGGATTGATTTATGAGTGATTAGGGACAATTAAACGGTTTGAGATTAAAGGATTAATTCCCCTTTTATAAGACATGAATATTTAAACAATATTAATGAAACTGACGAACAATGGATTAGTAGAACCCATTAGGATCGAATCTGGAACTCCCCTAAGGAATTGGCAAAGGGTCTGCGACCTTTCTGCCCATAACAGTATGGCCCTGCTCCATTGAGCACGGTCATGCTTAACAGGGAGCACGACCTCACTCCCATTCAAACCCAGAAACTGGGTGCTCTTTTGAGCACACCTGTGCTTAACAGGAAGAACGTCGTGCTTGTCTGTAGGACCAGCACGCCCGTTCTCACCTGTCCTGAACAGAAAACATAACAGACGCATAATGCTGAGTTAGGGGTGTTTGACCGCAACGGCTTTAAAAGACTGAATAAAATACCACGAAACATGAAGACCAAAGACAAGTGATAAGATTACTATACCTTGGTAGTCTAGTGGCCAAGGGGGCCTTGATGCATGATGGTCAAGGTGATAATCTCTTGTGCTTAATGGCTAGAGTGTTAATGATGATATGGTACCTTGGTAGCTGTTGGACTAAAATATAGGCAAGTATACCTAGTCGTACAAGTAATACGGTGGTGAGACCGGTTATCGTATCCACAGGGATCGGTTGCCAATTACCAATTCACAAATCAACCAACTATCTAGACTAAATGAAGAAATATCAAAACATAAAATAAAGCAACAAAAGCAATAAAATATTTTTGGTCTTTTTGGGGAATTTTATCAAACACTTGGAATGCGGAAAAAGGTGTTGGGATTAGATTTCACTAAACCTTAGACTCATGCAATACCAAGAATACCAATCAAGTTTATGCTTCAATTATTAAAATCAACCCACGAAATTACTCAAGACCTGATTCCTCAGATGACAAGAGCCTAAATCCACTAATAGACCCTAATTCCTTAGGTGGCCTAGATTAATGAATTTGCATTAAGATTAATGATTACATGATTACTAATAAACCAAACCCCATTACTAGATGCGAGGTTTACTAGGTGAATGATTCAAGATCAAGAATCGATAAGAACGTCCCCATTGCAAATCAAATCTCAGAATCATTTCATGGGTAGCTAAACCACAAAAAGCATTAAGCAAAGGAATTAAACACTAATAGAGAAAGCATAAACATAGATTGATAAATCAAGGCAATTACATAATATTCAGTTAAGCTACATCTAATTCCAACAAAAAGGGATTTAGCTACTCATAGTAATAGAAATTACAAAAGATAAAGATAGAAGAGATGAAGAAAACTCATGACGAATCCTCCAATCCAAGAGCAGAGAAGAACCACCCCTTTTTGCTTCCCAAGAGTCCTCCTAGGGTAAAAGTGCTCCTAGGTTAAAAGTCCCTATTTTTCTGTGTGTAGCCATGTCTGTCTACTTGTAGATGGCACTGCTGTGGCTAAAATATATATAGCAAAGTCATATTCATGCTAACTCTAAGGGGTTATATCCTCTAATTTAGTTGTCAAATCCCAATCATATCTTATCAAGATTTAATTAGATGATAGAATGCACAGCAACAATTTTTTTCTATCACGTCGTGGCCTTGTCCACTTTAATTCCATTCAATCTTTCATGTGGGCCCTTGATTTGCTTTGCCATAAACATTGCTACATTATTGTTTTTATTTGTCAAATCCCAAGCTTCACGTTGGCAAGTCCTTGGATTGAGTTCTAGATATATCTCCTTGCATATGGTGATTGATATTCTTTAATGACTTCAAATCTTCTAAATTAATTGCCCAATCAATATCTTCATCTTCTATTTTTATGATAAGTCATTAGTATCCAAATCATCCAATCCACCAATTAGGCCTCTTACATTGCTGCTGGACTTTTTTCAATTGTCATCAAATATTTCCATTCCAAATTAAATTGGAGTCATCCAATATCTTCACTTTTCAAGCTCCAACTTAATCCAGGCTCCATCATGGTTGATTTTGAGCATTTTCTCTTTAATTTCTGCAAAACAACACCACAAAACCACCTTACCCGTTCCAAGGTAAAAACTAACAAAAATCAATTTAAATATGCCTAAACTACATGAAAATTCATGCAAAAATGTACATAAAATATGATGTGAAATCACACTATCAGTAGCCTAGTGACCAAGGGGGACCTTGATGCTTGTTGGTTAAGGTGGCAATCTCTAGTGAAGAATGACTAGAGTGTTTAATTAATGCATATGAAAGATAACGATAATCCTTGATAGCCGAGTGGTCGAGGTGTTGATGGTGTTAAAACTTGGGTAGCCTATGGTCCCAAGTGGAGGTGGTGGTTGTGTTTGTGTGTTATGTTGAGCATGCATTCATGCATCAGAGATGTTAGTGGAGGACGTTCAACATAGGGGAGGTCGTCCGAGAGTAAGGCGATATGGCCGTTCGTAGTGATTCAAGTGAATCATGTACAACATTGGTGACGCACCCGAGAATAAGGTGTGTCGGCTATCCTAGGGGTCCATTCGAGGTTTGGTGGATTGCCCCGGCGTTGGTGCTTATTGGCCAATGTGGACATGTAACTCTGAAGTTGACTTCCTGAGATAGATTGATCCAAGTGCATAACAGAGTAGTGGAGTTGCATTGCATAGCATACATGTTTATATTATGATGTTGATGTGTTATACTGTTGTTTGCGATAACATGATTACTTGATGTATGCTCATCTTGCTAACGGCTTCCTTTCCATTATATTCGTATACATGTTTCTTACTGCCTATCTCTATGTTTATTATTGTGGCATGTATCTTTTATGCAGAGGACGGCGAGCAGCCAGTTGAGTGTGATTTGATTGTTTCCATACCCACGAATAAACATGTTCTTACTTTTTATGCATGCAAGAAAATTCTCATTACCATAGATGGTAGAGATGTAGAGAGTTTATTGTTGATCTTGTATGTTTACCCTTGAAAGACCTTCATGTTATTCTTGGCATGGACTGTTATCTTCCAACCACGTCCTTCTGAATTGCTTTGACAAAACCATAGATTTCAGAACTCCAATGGAGTCTAGGGATCCTAGCTTTCTCTCTGCCAGCCAAGTTAAGGCTTCTATGAAAGAATCGGCCCAAGTTTACATGATGTTATCTTCCCTGGAAGTCGAGAGCCCTCCTGATGTCGACAGCGTGCCTGTTGTGCGAGAATTTCCATAAGTGTTTCCGGGGGATTTTTACGAACTACCCCCAGAGAGAGATGTGGAGTTTGCCACAAACTTAGTGCCTGGCACTGTGCCTATATCCATAGCACCCTATAGAATGTCTCCTCTAGACCTAGCTATGTTAAAGGAACAATTTGAAGATCTGATGCAGAAGCAGTTCATTAGGCCAAGCGTATCCCCATGGGGAGCGCCGGTGTTGTTGGTGAAGAAGAAGGATGGCAGTATGAGGTTGTGTGTCGACTATCGACAGCTCAACAAAGTGACCGTTAAGAATAGGTATCCCCTCCCTAGGATTGATGATCTTATGGATTAGTTAATCGAGGATTGTGTTTTCCCGAAGATATATTTGAGGTCAGGATACCATCAGATTCGGGTTAAGTCTGAGGGTATCCCGAAGAAAGTGTTTAGGACGTGATATGGTCACTACGAGTATTTAGTTATGCCCTTTGGTGTGACTAATGCTCCTGTTGTGTTCATGGATTATATGAACAAGACCTTTTACCCTTACTTGGATAAGTTTGTGGTGGTTTTTATAGATGACATCTTATTGTACTCCAAGACCAATGAGGAACATGAGGAGCACTTGAGGGTCGTCTTCCAGACACTTAAGGAGAAGCAGTTGTATGCTAAGTTGTCTAAGTGTGAGTTTTGGTTAAAGGAGGTGAGTTTCTTAGGTCACGTGATCTCTAAAGGTGGGATAGACGTGGATCCGGCTAAGTAGAGACGGTGCTCCAGTAGGAAGCGCCAAGGTCAGTGACCGAGGTTAGAAGTTTACTGGGTTTAGTAGGGTCCTATAGGAGGTTTATAGAAGGCTTTTCTAAGTTAGCATTACCCTTAACCCATCTCACCAAGAAGGGACAGTTGTTTGTGCGAGACTCTAAGTATGATGAGAGTTTCCAGACCCTCAAGGATAGATTAACATCAGCACCAGTTTTGGTTTTTCCTGATCCTAGTAGGCCTTTCGTAGTGTATTGTGATGCATCGAAGCAAGGTTTAGGTGGAGTGTTGATGCAAGATGGTAAGGTAGTAGCTTATGCTTCTAGGCTGTTAAAAATCCACAAGAAGAACTACCCTACCCATGACCTAGAGTTAGGAGCTGTGGTGTTTGCCTTGAAGATTTGGAGGCATAATTACCTGTATGGAGATAAATTCGAGGTTTTTAGTGATCATAAGAGTTTGAAATATTTGTTTGACCAAAAAGAGCTCAATATAAGACAGAGTAGGTAGATTAAGTTTTTAAAGGATTATGAGTTTGATCTGACCTACCACCCAGGAAAGGCAAATGTAGTGGTCGATGCTTTAAGTAGAAAAACCTTACACGTCTCCGCTTTGATGGTTAGGGAGATGGATCTGATCGAGGAGTTTAGAGATCTAAGTTTAGCTTGGGAAGTTACCCCTAAGACCATTAGGCTTGGAACCTTGAAGGTTACCGACAGTTTGATGGATCAAGTTAGCGAAGGCCAAAAGTTAGATAAGTTTCTCTTAGACCGAGGGAGTTGCTTGTTCAAGGTAGAGACCTTACACTACTAGAAAACTTGAATTTTCAGACGAAATTTTCGGACGGAAATACATCCGTCCGAAATTTTCCAAAAATTTCGGATGGATTTTAGACGGATGTAAGATAAATCAAGGAAAATATAAAAAATAACAAATCCGTCTGAAATCCGTCCGAAAATTTATCTTACATCCGTCCGAAATCATTGATTTATCTTACATCCATCCGAAATCTGTCCGAAACCATTGATTTATCTTACATCGTCTGAAATTTGTCCGAAACCTTCGGACGGATTTCACACGGATTTGTTATTTTTTATATTTTCCTTGATTTATCTTACATCCGTCTGAAATCCGTCCGAAAATTTCGAACGAATTTCACACAGATTTGTTATTGTTTATATTTTCCTTGATTTATCTTACATCCGTCTGAAATCCGTCCGAAAATTTTGGACGGATTTCACACGGATTTATTATTTTTTATATTTTCCTTAAAAAAAGATTAAATAATTTATCTTATAAATATGATTAAAATATTTTGATCTTAATAAATTTAAAAGTAAACAAGATTTATGAAAAAAAAAATTAAAAACATATTTAGACTAATAAAATGAAATCAATCCCTATTAAATCAATCTGTACTGGTTTAGTTTGAGTAATTAAAATACTCTCTTCAAATTATTTTATTGGGTGCGTTAGCACTGACTTATTTCAGTGAATGCACGCTTACTAGACAATAATTTACGTTATTGTCACTATTATTACCAGTACATAAAAATGTTTTAAATAATATGATTAAGAGAAAAGCATTTCCATATTTTCATTCTATTTAATTTTATATTAGAAAATAAACTGGTTTGACATTAATCGGACATTAAATTTTGGACCGAGTATTTTCTTAGTTGATCAGTTCAACTATTAATCTTTACTCTAATTTGAATTTCGAAATCATATATTTATCAATCTTTATTTTTAGATTCCAAAAAGTAAAAACATGTTTATTTTTAGGCTTAACATCTATCACTCATTTTATACCCACAAATACAAAAAAAAAACCTAGAATTCTCTCTCCTCTCTCTCTTAAAACCCCGTAAAACCCCCCTCCCCCAAACTTTCTCTTTTCTTTCTCTGCTTCTTCTTCTTTATTTTTCTTCTTCTTCCCCTTCTCATATCACTTCATCTCCCCTCTACTTTCTCCCCTCTAGCGGTCGCGACTGCCGCCCCTGTCAAGCCGTGACCACGCCGCCTGAACCGTCGCCGGAGCCGCACGACCCACGCTTCCGATCCGCCTCCTCCGATCGCCGCGTCCCTGCTGTGTTTGACCGAGCTCCACCGTGCGGGAAACATCTCCACCGCGATAAGTGTTGACCGCGCCACCTCTTCATGGTGGTTATCCATCATGTGAGTTCCTTTCAAGCTCCTTCTTCTTCCTTGAGTTGATGTATCTCTCTCTCTTTTGTTGTCATAGAGAACGAACCACCGCCACGAACCGCCGTCCTCAGCCATGGCTGCCGTCCCAGCCGCCGCTTTCTTTCTTCCTAGTCATCTTGGGTAAGTAAACCTATAATCTCTTCTAGTTGAAAATTCCCCAAACTAATTTTGAAACCCTGACCCTTTAATTTCAGATTTTAATCTTGAAATTAAACCTTGTTTTATGAAATTGGTACAATGAATCCGTATTTCCCTAAACCAATTTTGTCATTGCTTAGTTATGTTGAGTTTTCCCCAAATTGATTTGTGACAAGTTTCTGGGACAAAATCAGAACAGGAATTACTGGGAACACTATTTAGGTGACACACTATTTCATTACAATGGTATCAAAATTTGAAAAGATATTCATGCTTCTTCTTGCATCAAAATTTCCCTTATTGTAGGTTGGTGGCATATCCGCAACTCATCATTCAGATTTCTTTTGTTGTATCAAACATAGTTTGTTTTGTTATGGATACTGTCAAATTTTTTTTGATGCAAATTGTTCAAGTAACTGAGAGAGATAGAAACAAAGGTTATAAATGAAATTTCACTTAAATAAACACAAAAAAAAGGTAATGCCACATGCTAATACTAGTAGAATTTTATTATAAACCATTATAGTTTGCAATTTATATCTTTACTAGCAGTTCATCATTCTTACTATTTTCTATTTTCAGGTTGCCTTCAAATGTGAAGAAGGTCTTCCATCCAATAATTTGTTGTCCAGTATCAGCATATCTTACAGCTTATGCATTTTTATTTCTTTCCAAGTCAGGATTTGAACATGTTCTAGGTATGATTAAAATATAACTATTTAAGTGGTATATTATATAAGTTTTTCTTTCTTTGGCTGCTAACTTCAATCGTGAAAAGAAAAGTATGTTCAATTTTACTAGTTCGAAACTTCTATTGCAAGTGTAGATACCTTATGGTTAATGAGAAGCATTTAAAGTTTGACAGCAAGTTCAGAAACGCGACTATTAGAATTTGGTTTGTAAAAAATTTTTACCAGGACAATGAGTTAACCAAATAACTATGTAATCTTCAGCTAAGCTCAACTGATTTGATTTGGTGACTTTGTTGTAGAGGCTGTTAATACTAATAATAATGTTAAGTTGTGTCACTAAAGGGCTTTCCATTTTTTGCAGTCATTAGCAGTTAATAAATACCCATGTTGCTTCTTAATGATCCACATGATTTTTTGAAAGCAATGTGTATAATCGAATGTTCAATTCAGTAGCATGAAAATTGTCGGCTATTGAGACTATTTGGTTTACAATCATTGGCATGTTCAGGTTTTTCATAGTTGTATGGGGTTGGTCTTTCATTCTAGACTTTAGTAGGATATGCATCAAAGTGTGTCCAACATCAATTCAATTATGTGCTAATGTTGGATCTTTTTTAAGATTACACTTGTAGGGCTTTATTTATGTTTTCTTCTTAAATTATAGTTTTAAGAAATTTTATCTCGTTTGCCTCATTGTAGAACATTTTATTTATAAATGTTCATTTGCGCAGAATGAAAAGCCCTTGCAAAGACATGGAGGCAGGCTTGAGCACAATGAGACTTATTGTGGTTCCTGTTATGGTGCAGAAGAGGTATGTTAGAAGAGTTACTTTATAAGGACACTGTAATTTAATACCTTATTTATACATTGATTACTGGATAGCAGTGAGTGTAGATTGTTAATCACCACATTGCATACTAGGGAATTGGGCATTTTATCACTCCAATTTATATACTATTGTTTGTACTTGAATTTTCACATCTTCTCATTCCTACAGGAATCCATGTCTCAACGGAGGCATCTCTTGTTTTTGTAGCCTCAAGTCTTACCATCGGAGTGCTCTTAAGTCTGGCTAAGAAGTCTGACTAGCTTAGATAGTAAATTCAGACAAAGGGTAGGTTGAGCTCTATATGATTGCTTATATTTAGCAAGCAATCTGCATCATCCCCGTTCCCCTTCTTCCTTCTATTATCTTGTAATCCTTGTAGTAAGCCTAGTTGGATCTTACATATTGAATGTGAAAGTTAATGGCTATTTGTATGATAAAGAAGCTTTGAAACAATTGGAGACGAAGGGACTCACAAGAAAAAAAGGGAAGGACTTAACTTGTTTATGTGTACACTGCTATAGGATGGCTTTTTTCATAATCACTGCATCAACTTTAGTTGTATGTTTTGATTCATTTATTTTAGTGTTAAGGACTAGAAAATTTTTCTTGTAACGTTAGGTGACCCTCTGAGGATGTTGTTGGATAATGTCATGAAAGGACTTCTACAAAATATAGGTAGAAAGCTAATAGAGGATTTAACATCCCCTTGTAAAATCTGTTTGTGTCTAGACTCTCTGTTAGTAATTCCTATAGTAAATGACACCTTGCTATGCTAGCTGATGAATGCATCTATTTGGTTTGATATTAGAGTTTGTCAGTTTTCTTATGTTAAGAGTGGGGAGGTAATAGAGTTGCTCACTTGCTCATGCCTTAGCATCACTAACTTTCTCTTTCAGGGACACCACTTGGGTAGAGGATGCTCCATTTTCAATCAATAATCTAGCTATGCTTGATGTATTAGATTTGGCTTCACTTTTATGAAATTTGCAAGTAAGCTTGGTGTTGTCAAATATGATCTAAAGAGTATGGGGTTTGAAAACATAACTGAGTCATCAATATGTTTAAGTTAATTGCTGCTACACATGATCCATTTTATGGTTACCATTCATTTTTCTGAGTATTAGTGGAGATCAGGTTCGGACACTTGTATTGTGATTTAATGTACAATTTTTTTGGGGTGAATGAAGTATTGTAAAGTTCTGGGACACACTCACACACAATAATGTGCACAAGGTTGGTTTTTATTTGGTGATTGTTTCTTGGTTTTTGGGTGAATGTGTTGATTTTAGGGTGAAGAGGTGCAATTATGATTCTTATCCCCTTTGGTCATAGGGCTTTTCAAAAATCATCCATAGAATGCACGTCACGGCCGTGATGGGCATCACGGCCTGGCCGTGACAGCTTCTGCCTTGAATGTTGCTTCACTAAATGGTCTGTCACGGCCGTGATGGGTATCACGGCCTGGCCGTGACAGATTCTGCCTAGAAGGGGTCTGGCTCAGTTGACATGTCACGGCCGTGATGGGCATCACGGCCTGGCCGTGACAGATTCTGACTTTTCATTCTTCCGTGGGAAATCTGTCCCAAATAAAATCACAACATCCGTCCCAAATACGTTGGAAAACAAAAATAAATCTGTCCGAAATTCGTCCGAACAATAACCAAAATCCGGATTTGCATATTGTCCATATTCCGTCCGCAATCCGTCTGTAAATATTTTCGGATAGAATTTGGGACGGACTTTATAATTTCCCATGAGACTTTTTCAGACGGGTGTCATTCCGTCCGAAATCCGTCCAGAATGAATTATCCGTCCGAAATCCATAGGAAACTTGTCCGATTTCCGTCTGAAATCCGTCTGTAAATCTGTCTGAAAAAGATGGATTTCTAGTAGTGTTAGTTTTAAGGAAGGCAGTAATGGAGTCTGGTGGTTCAAAGATAGAATCTGTATACCAGATGTCCCCGAGCTTAGGAAGTTGATCCTTGAATAATGACATAAGAGTGGACTGAGTGTGCACCCAGGTGCCACTAAGATGTATCAGGATTTGAAGAGGATGTTTTGGTGGCCAAGGATGAAGAAAGATGTGACTGAGTTTGTGTATGCTTGTTTAGTGTGCCAAAAGGCAAAGATAGAACACCAGAAGCCATCAGGAAAGTTGCAACCTTTAAGTATCCCAAAATGGAAATGGGACAATATTGCCATGGATTTTGTGTCTGGACTCCCGAGGACTCCAACAGGTTATGAAGCAATATGGGTTGTTGTGGATTGATTGACTAAGTCTACCCATTTCATCCCTATGAACATGGAATACCCTTTGGAAAAGTTGACCAGGTTGTACATCAAAGAGATAGTCAGGTTACATGGTGCACCTTCTAGCATAGTGTCAGATAGAGACCCAAGGTTTACCTCTAGGTTTTGGACTATTTTGCATGACGCTTTAGATATCAAGCTTAGGCTAACTTCATCCTACCACCTGCAGATGGATGACCAGCCTGATAGAACCATCCAGTCCTCAGAGGATTTGCTTAGAGCTTGTGTGCTAGAACAGTCGGGTAGTTGGGACAAGTTTTTGCCCCTGATAGAGTTCACCTACAACAACATCTACCATTCCAGTTTTAGGATGGCACCTTATGAAGCTCTTTATGGGAGGAGATGTAGGACACCTTTGTGTTGGAGTGAACCTGGTGATAGTGTTGTGTTAGGACCTGAGATAGTGCAAGAAACCACAGAAAAGGTGAAGATG
Source organism: Sophora flavescens (assembly GCA_030762895.1). Classification (NCBI taxonomy): domain Eukaryota; kingdom Viridiplantae; phylum Streptophyta; class Magnoliopsida; order Fabales; family Fabaceae; genus Sophora; species Sophora flavescens. The sequence continues at coordinate 185,251,557 of CM061063.1, read as the reverse complement.
CCTCAGGAAAAGATGAAAGTGGCACAGAGTAGGTAGAAAAGCTACCATGACCAAAGGAGGAAGGCACTCAAATTCCAGGAAGGCGATCACGTATTCTTGAGAGTTACACCAACAACTGGGATCGGTAGAGTGATGAAAGCGAAGAAACTTACTCCCAAATTCATCGACCCTTAACAAATCCTTAAAAAAGTCGGTGAAGTTTCTTATAAAATAGCCTTGTCACCTTTCTTGTGGAAACTTCATAATGTTTTTCATGTCACTACAAAAAAAGGTCATTTAGCAACCAAAAATAGTGGCCAAAATTATTGGTTACTGTTTGCGATCGAAATGGCGACCGATTATAGGATCTATAAGTAACACTGGTTATAATTGATCCTGTGACCGAAATAGCGACCAAAATGGAGGGTATCAGAGATGTCGGTCGCTATTTTAGTCGCTAAATAAAGGAAATTAAAAGTCAAAATTTGTTTACTTTTCAGCGACCGAAATGGCTATCGAATTTTATCTAATAGTAAAATTTTATGTATATTTGTGATTGATGTTAATTCGGTCGCTAACCCGCGTGTAAAAAAATTTAAAATAGAGCGTGTTAGCGACCGATTTTAAATCGATCGCTAACTTTAAGAATTCAAATTTGAAAATAACCCAGTTAGCGACCGTTGTTACGATCGAATTAAAAATTTAACGTTGGCGACCGATATAGCGACCAAATAATTCAGTCTCTAAAAATAAAATCCCTAAATCCAACAGAACCCCCTTTCTTCCTCACTTTTTCCTGAAACTCTCTTTCTCTCTTCTTCGCGCGAGCTCTGGCCACCACAGGACGGCTCGAGCCACCACCGTCATCCCCTCTCCTCCGGTAATCTCTCATCTTCTCTGTCTCTCTCTATCCCCCCTCTCTCTGTCTCACTCTGTTTCTCTCTCTCTATGTTTATCAGGTAATCTCTCATCCTCCTCCGGCTACCACCACCTCTCACGGACCCTGTAGTCCCGTATTCCATAGGTAAGCTCTCTTCTTCTCTCCTCTCTCTCCCTCTCTGTCTCACGCTCTCTCTCTCTTGCTCGGTTCTCTCCCTCTCTCTATTTAAGTCTCTCTCTATGTCTCTCTCAGGTGCTGCCACCTCCTCCGACCACCACCACCACCATCTCAAGGGGCTCTGTTCGCGCGGCCACCACCCCAACAGTCTCATCTGATCAGTTCTGCCTCTGGTTAAGGTTTAGGGAATGATTAATGTTTTTTTTTGTTCTGCTTTCTATTAGCTTTGCATAATAATATGTAGATTTACAACATTTGTTTGCAAATATTGGTTTGGCAAAGCAACATTTTGTACATGTATTTTATTGGTTAAAGCCGAATATCTAAAAAATGGACTTTTACATTATCAATGCTTCAAGCCCAGGGCTCTTGAGAGGGCATGTTAAACATATTGAAGATACTCATGTGCCTTCACCTATATAGTTTAAGTTTTGAGAGAGTTGATTCATAATTTTGAAAAACATGGAAAACAAAGTCCATATTTAAGAGAGAGAAAAATAAACCGAGGGAAAATATGAAATATGGAACTATGACAAGCTAGCTAATCCTAACCAACTTGCAACTAATTCTAACAATCTCCAAATATCTAACACATACCATATTGGATAAATTGTTGATCTAACAATACAAACCAGAGTCCATTTCATAATTTGGAAAATCTGTTTCATTACATCATATAATCACATTCTTCCCGTGTGTTTAGAAAAAGGCTTTAATTTCTTTGTAAATGCATATAATTCAACACAACTTACAATAAATCACTCTAAGAAGGTCTATATAGAGACATACATTGTTTCCATATACTATATCAATCTCATTCCACCAATTTTCACTCCTATCTATCAAGCATTTAAAAGTGAGTTGTCTCGAGTGGACTATTTAAAATATATGGCTAATCCAAATATAAGGTTCAATAAGTTATTTGATATGCAGATAATTTTAAGATGTGTAACATTAAAAGTGAATTGAGTGGTTCAAGATTCATGAGTACATCGAATTAATTGCAAAGTGACAACATATGAGAGCCTTAAATGTTAGTTTCTTAAATGTTAGTATTTGACAGGATTAATTTTATTTATGCATTATAGGTCATTGCTCTATTTATCGTGAGTTGAAACCGAGTCCCTTCGTCCCCTCTCCATCTCCACAGGCAATCAATTGGTCGCAATGACAATTTGTTGATCTTTTATATTACAAACTTGAATACAATTAAGTTGGAGCGATCGAAGGAATTCACGCTTAAAAACAGTTGAAAGATCCCATATTTTGACTGTCATCGTCAATTCCGTCTAGAAGATTATCCTTATAGGAGGAACAATAATGCATTCAAGAAGTGTTGTGCGGAGACAAAACCACCTCTACCATGTTTGTCTGGTCATAATGTATGGCGGAGAGTATAGTACTTATCGCTCATCCAAGAATCCCAAGGAGAAAATATTCCTGATTATGGCGTTAAGCATAATTGGACAAAACAAAGTATATATTGGAGGTTGCCGTATTGGAGGACGCACCTACTATGTCACAACATTGATGTCATGCATACTGAGAGAAATGTGTTTATGAATGTGTTTGACACTGTTTTGGACATCAAGGGGAGGACAAAGGACACAAATAAAGCCCGATTGGATCTGACTGAAATTTGTAATTGGAAGGAGCTTGAGCTGCAGGACGGTGGTCGTGGCAGACTTATCAAACCGAAGGCAAGTTATACACTAAGAAAAACATAGAAAGTAGTTGTCTGTAAGTGGGTTAAAGAACTAAAGTTACCCGATGGGTATGCTTCCAATCTGGGTAGACGTGTTGACATTAAGGAAGCAAAGTTACATGGAATGAAGAGTCATGATTGCCACATGTTCATGCAACGGTTGCTTCCAATTGCGTTCGACGCATTATCGAAACCATTTTGGAACCCACTTGCTGTGCTTAGCCACTTTTTTCTGGGAGCTTATGTCGACAACACTAAATTTGAATAAATTAAAGGATATGGAAGTCAAGATACCCGTTTTGTTATATAAGCTAGAGCAAATCTTCCCGTCGAGTTTCTTTGATTCAATGGAACACCTTCCAGTTCATTTACCTTACGAAGCAAGAGCTGGTGGTCCAGTCCAATACCGCTGGATGTATCCATTTGTGAGGTATACAACATCAACTATTTTACTTAATACATATTAAATTCACGAACATAAAATCATAGTTTAGCTTTCCTTAAACTAGTAATTATTTGTATGTATCCCTCTTGAATAGGTTCCTGCACTCCCTTAAACACAAAGTCAAGAACAAGGCACGAGTGGAGGGTTCCATTTGTGAAGCATACTTAGTAGAGGAGACTTCCACTTTTGCTTCTTATTGCTATCCAGACGAAGTTGACACAAGAAGGGCTAGGATGCCTAGAAACGTTGATTCGGGCAAAGGAAGTTCAACTAGTCCTCCCATATGTAGGATGTATGGAAATTTTCTAAGGGATCTCCTACCTGACATTTCTAACGATCAGGTTGATCGAGAAATTACTTCTCACTTTGCTACATGGTTTCGTAAATATGTAGGTTAAGCATCTTCATTTGTTGCAATAAATTTTATCTCCTTAAATATATAGCATGTATAATAATAATATAATATTCGAATATTCGATTTTTTAGGTACTAGGTCCAGTAAACAATGATCAAAATCCATTGTTGACAAATTTGGCATGGGGGCCTAATAGATGGGTTACATCATGGAATACTTACATTGTAAATGGATATAAATTTAACACAAAAACATGGAGTGAAGGAATGTAGTCGTGTAACTATGGTGTTTGTGTGCGAGCCACTGATGGCAATGTAGAGGATGATTTCTATGGGGTTCTAACTGGCATCCTTGAACTCGATTATACCAGTTTCCCTGTGATGAGGTTAGTTCTCTTCAAGTGTGATTGGTTTGATCCTACTCTTGACGTAGGGACAAAAATCGATAAAAAATATGGTATTGTTCAAGTTAGGCTATCTCGTAGGTATAATAAGGCGTACGACCTATTCATTTTTTCGCAACAGGCAGATCAAGTTTATTACTCGCCATATCCCGAAGGACATCAAGACTGGTTGGGTGTCATTAAGATAAAGGCTCGCAGTACAATTACTGATAATGTAATCAACCAGCCTGAAAAAGATGCTCCGTACCAAGATGATGAGTTTTCAAGACCCTATGTACCATTGCAAATTACGCCGGACATTATTGTTAATTATCTGGTGGACATTTCCGGCAATGGGGAAGAAGTTGAAAGAGAGTTAATGGATAAATCTAAGTTGGACGCATCTAGTGAAGGCACATTCCAATAAAGTGAGACTGATGAGAGTGATGGTGAATTTAGTGACAGAGATTCTACTTAGGTAATTTATTTATGTCATAATTCATTATGTAATGCTCATTCTACTTAGGTAATTTATTTTTATATTATTTACACTGTGGTGTAATCATCTTTTCATTTTTTACATAGATGGCATATTCCTCTAGAGGTAGGGGCAGCGTGGTGGTCGTCGTGGAGGTCGTGGCAGAGGTCGTTCTTCGAGAGTCCCTCCGCCAGCCGACCCACAAACTTCAGATCGAGACCACCCTTCTAGCACCTCTGTGAGTTGCAGAAAGAGTATAGGTGCGACGCAGCTTTAGAGGGGATTGTTAGGACATATTTGAGCATAAAGGCTCACTGGTCATGAATCTGACGAAGAAGCTAAGGAAGGCTAAGAATAATGGGAAGTGGGTGGATCCTGATATCAGGAGGCAGCTGGACAAGTACTGGGCTACCAAGAAGTTCCAGGAGATCCAGGCCACAGCTCGACGTAATCAAGCTTCTGATGGTGGCACATGTGCTTGGATCGGCGGCTCTAAATCAGCCGCCGCCCACTTCGTCAAGTTGGTAATACTTAAAACTTTATTGACTTAGTATATTATTTCATGAGTTTTCATTTTTTAAATATTATTATGAATTTAAGATTATATTTTTCTGTGTAGAAAGCACAGAAACAGTGGGCCCCCAATGCTATGGAGTTGGTGGAGAGGACGAAGAAGTTGAAGTCGGGGGCATGGGTCAGCGACAAGACTCGTAACTATGCTGTAAGCAAAAAAACAATTTAGTTTATACTTGTAATTTATTATAATTGATTTGTTAATATTGATTATAATTTTAACTAAATCTCTTCATCTATAATTTGAAGGTGGGCTTCAACGAGAAAAAGGACGATGCCATATCACGTGCCTCACAGTCACAGTATGAGGCCTTGACTGGTGAGGGGCCCCGCTCTCCTGTCTTCGTCGACGATAATGCCATTTATTTGGAGGTGGTCGAGGGCAGGAAGAAGAAGGGGCACGTGTATGGCCTCAGACACCTGGGAGGAGAGTTTATCGCTTCATCGTCTGGCATGCCTGCTCCTTCCTACACGGATACCATCCCTCCGGAGCAGTTCAACCAGATGTAGGACGCCATCACGCAGCTGATGCAGATGACCATCGACTGATGCAGATGACCATCGAGCATGGCCAGACACTACCACTGGTGTTGGAGCAGATGAGGATCCAGCCTCCTATTGCTTAGGGTGATGCTCTGGCGGTTGTGCCGCCTGCTGCCGCTCCTCCAGTTCCGCCGCCTGCTACTGATGATGCTGCCCCAGAGGACGATCAGATGGCAGACATCGGCGGCACGAACATTGAGGATGATTGGGTTCCTCCACCTCTTCCTCATCATGACTAATTTTTTTATTCATTTTTTAGATTTTAAACGATTATTGTACGACACTTCGGATTATTATATATATATATATATATATATATATATATATATATATATATATATTCAGTATATTTTATAATTGTATATTTCATTAGTAATTTGGTGTGTTTTATTAGTAATTTTGCTAAACTTTAAAGCAAAAGAAAATTTAATTTATTATTTTAAAATTTTTAAAAAATATCCAGTTTAGCAACCGAATTAGCAACCCATAATTCGGTCACTAAACTTTAGTAAAAAGAAAAAATTGTTGTCTAGCGACCGAATATTGGTCGCTAATATTGGTTAATATTAACCAACATTAGCGGTCGAACTAGCGACCGATTATCGGTCGCCAAACGTGGTTACCCCAATCATGGGACCAACCGATTAGCGACCGACTTTTATTACTTAGGGACCGAAAATATTGTCGCCATTTAGAGACCGAAATATAAATTCGGTCGCTAAAACCTTAGCGACCAGGTTATCAGCCACCACCATGAATCGGTCACTGATTCGGTCGCTAAAGAGAATAGCAACCGAATTAGCACGTTTAGCCACCAAATTTGTCGGTCGCTAAACAATTGGTTTTTTTTAGTGTGTGTCACAACTTTGTAAGTATATTCATGACCCAAACCATGTGATAGTCCCCAACAAAATTCAGTTAAAAGAGAATTTGACTTTAAAAGTACAACCCCTTCTAGTTGAGGATCGGTGGGTGAAGCAGCTGAGAGGTAAGGAGATTCTTTTGGTTAAAGTCATTTGGAGTAGGGCAACTTAGGAAAGTGCAACATGGGAGCTAGAGAGCAAGATGATGGAGGCGTACCCGCATCTCTTCATTCGGGGTATGTAGAAATATCGAGGACGAAAATTTTAAGGGGGGGGGGGGGGTGGAATTGTAACACCCCATTTTCGTATAAGTGCTTTTGTGTATGCCTTGTTTGCTTTAGTTCTGTTTAGAAGGGGCCAAGTGGGACTTTAGGCTTCAAATCCCTTCCTGATGCATGAGCACGACTGTGCTCATGGATCATCACGCTCGTGCTTGATGCACGTGTCTTGTGGCTGCCAGAGCCACAAGCACGAAATGCTTGTTAGGAAGCACGATGGTGCTCAGGAGAAAACATGTCTCGTTTATGCTGATGTAAGCAAGATCGTGCTTAGTGGGGTGCACGGCCGTGCTCAGGTCATAGTGGCTATAAAAAGCAGAAACTTATTTTGTTTTCTCTGCCTCCAAAAAAGCAGAAACTTCTCTTCCTCTTTCTCTCCCTTGAACCCTTCTCAGTCCTAGGAATCCTTGCGGTGTTTGGGAGAGGAACGTGAACGTTAGTGTCTTGTAAGCTAAGCCGGTTATCCCTCTTCTATTTCCTTTTCCTTCTTTTTGAATTGGGAACTAATTGGTTAACCTTTTAGTTGGACAAGGCTTGATTCATTTGTCGAGCCGCCTGAGGGGACGTGACCAGTTTACTATCAGGAGTCTGATCTTCATACCAGGTATGTGGAGAAGGAATAGTATGAATATGTAGGCTTGGGTGTAGCGTAAGATGAAGGGTTCCCATAACCCTTTCCTTTGTGACATGTCTATATGCCTTTATTCTTGTTTTCTATATAATGTTTAATTGTTTACAACGCTAATGATTGGCATGACTGGTATTATTGATTAAATGTTGTTTATTGTGAACATGTTCATGTGATGATGCCATGATTGAGTGTTTTATCATAATAATGATATTGTGTTGTATTGGTTGTTGTTTGATATTGTGGACGTCATAAGGTTAAAACGTTAAATATGTTAATAATATTAAGGGAGGTTGTTCCCCTTGTTCATAAATCTGAACGATAGTAATGAGTGAGGATTATGCCAATGGTTTAGTCAAGAACACTAGGGATTGATTAATAAGTGATTAGGGACAATTAAACGGTTTGAGATTAAAGGATTAATTCCCCTTTTATAAGACATGAATATTTAAACAATATTAATGAAACTGATTATCAATGGTTTAGTAGAACCCATTAGGATTGAATCTAGAACTGCCCCAAGGAATTGGTAAAGGATTTGTGACCCTTCTGCCCAAAACAGTATGGTTTGCTCCATTGAGCACTGCCGTGCTTAACAGGGAGCACGACCCTGCTTAACCGGGAGCACGACCGTGCTTAACAGGGAGCACACCCATGCTTAACAGGGAGCATGCACATGCTCCCATTCAAACCCAGAAATTGGGCCCACTTTTAAGCACGCCCGTGCTTAATAGGATGTATATTCGTGCTTGCCTGTAGGACCGGCATGCCCGTGCTGAGGGTGAGCATGCCCGAGCTCACCTGTCCAAAACAATAAATAGAATAGATGCAGAATGCTGAGTTAGGGGTGTTTGACCCCAAAGGCTTTAAAAGACTTACAAAATACCAACGAAACATGAAGACCAAAGACAAGTGATAAGATTACTGTACCTTGGTAGCCTAGTGGCCAATGGGGCCTTGATGCATGATGGTCAAGGTGGTACTCTCTAGTGCTTAATGGCTAGAGTGTTAATGATGATATGGTACCTTGGTAGCCTAGTGGCCAATGGGGCCTTCATGCTTGTTGGTCAAGGTGGTAATCTCTAGTGAAGAACGACTAGAGTGTTTAATTAATGAATACGAAAGATAACAATAATCCTCGATAACCGAGTGGTCGCGGTGTTGATGGTGTTAAAACTTGGGTAGCCTATGGGCCCAAGCGGAGGTGGTGATTGTTTTTGTGTGTTCACACATCGGAGATGTTAGTAGAGGACGTTCAACATAGGGGATGCCGTCCTAGAGTAAGGCGATCTGGTCGTTAGAGACGATTCAAGTGAATCATGTACAACGGTGGTGGCACACCCGATAATAATGTGTGTCTGCTATCCTAGGGGTATATCCGAGGTTTGGTGGATTCCCCCGGCATTGTTGCTTATTGGCCAATGTGGAGATGTAACTCTGAAGTTGACTTCCTGAGATAGATGGATCTAAGTGCATAACGGAGTGGTGGAGTAGAGTTGCATTGCATAGCATACACGTCTATATTATGATGTTGATGTGTTATACCGTTGTTTGCTATAATATGATTGCTTGATGTATGCTTGTCTTTCTAACTGCTTCCTTGCCATCATATTCGTATACATGTTTCTTACTCCCTATCTCTATGTTTCTTGTTGTGGCATGTATCTTTTATGCAGAGGACGGCGAGCAGCCAGCTGAGGAGTGACTCTAAGGAGCCGCGACTCGTATTTAGGATTTCTAGTTTTCCGTAGTTTGTTTTGTTTGTTGTTTTTATTTGTATCCGATGATTAATTCCGAATTGGTTATACCAACTCTGTAATGTGACATCGGGGTTGGGTTTTTGTTATGTTGTGTTTTATTTTCTGCATTTTGAGAATTGACACAGTGTGGTGTTTCTACTCGTTGTTGGTTTTTAATTTTTATTAATTAATGCATGTTTTATTTTAATTATCTTATCTTTTAATGCTTTATATGTATGCGGGGTAGAGGGTGTCACAGATGGTCTGTTAGTTCTACAAGTTAAACTTGCGTATTGAATAACACTTTACTAGTATTTACATGTTTTTAATAGTCCAAAGTGATTTCACTGTAAGATTGGTGTTGAGATTAAATCGCAACTGTAGTATCCCGACTTCCATCACGATACTACTAAGTAAATATATATAAACCTGATTATATCATATGAAATAATAATTGAACATAGAAAATTTTGAAACTAAATGAGACATCATTACATGAGATTTTGTAGAAATTGAACATATAATTGAAATTAATTTCATACAAATAAATATTTAGCCCCTAATCAACCATTTAATCTCATATAAACACTGACTCTTAGTAAGACTCCAACTCTGATCCGGCTATGAAAAATAACATATCTTGGGACACTATTGGGTGACTGTCAAGCAATCTCCGGAACTTGCTTATCAATTTCCAATATGTACTTGCTATCTGAAACAAAAGGAGCCTAGTGAGAAATAAATCTCAATGAGTTCCTGCTTCAAGCAAAGCATATCAGTAATCAATATATTTGGTTTGATCGTTCTCAATAAAATACAATATATGCACACATACTATAATTAACCTCACATAGTGGTAGAGTTTTTCATAGCCTACTCACCTCAACTATTTTACCAAGCGTGCACTCTATTGGCTAATGCGGGCTAAAGTAAGGCTAGTCAAAATCTATACCACTATGAAATTATTCTCTTATAACTCACCTTTTCATCACCGGCTCTTTTTACCGGGTCCTTACTTGGACTGAGTAGTTGATGAAATAGAATCTAAACATAGGCATACATATATGAGGGTAAACTTCACACACTTGGACATCCCTTTGATTTTTGTCAGTGAAAAACGTCGTCGTTCCCCGCACACCGAGGTACTTAAGAGGAACCAGCTCTATACTGTAAGGCAGGACATACGTCTATGACCGCAAGAAGCGTCCCACTTGCTTTGCACTTAATTGATTGCCTTTCCTAACCAGAAGGACTTCCATACGTACCTTTCAATCCGAAAGGACTTCTGTGATTGCCTTCCAAACGGGAATGACTCTATACTCGACATTTGAAAGGTCTTTGACATCCATTCTAAATCGAATCATATCGGATAGAGGATGGTTATCAATATTGGATGCCAAGCTATAGTTTACTTTTATGTATTATTATTACACTACAAAACATTTTAAATCCGCCCAAATAACCTTCAAACAAGTGTTTATCAAGAATTAAAACATCAACAACACCTGCAGAAATTTCCAGTTTTCAGCCAACTTCTATGAATTTATTAAAATATCAAATGAAGTCGGATTTAGGCACAAGACCCCTCCCTGGAAAGCTAATCAAGTCTAGTTTATGAATCAAATTTTACTTTTGGAAAAGAGTCTTCCAACATTTACAGTTTTGATAGGAAAGCCTCTGCACTCAGAAAACAAGACATCTACAATACCCCAACTTGTAACAGGTTTTTCTTCATCAATACTCAGTGAAAAACAGAAAAAATAAGTGTCTAAAGTGTAGAATCTCGAGTCTACTTTCTAAAAAAACAAGAATCATGTCAAACAGAGTCATATAGAAATAATTACAAGTAAAATACTACACATATGTCTATACGGGTTTTCTGGCCAGCAACTTCTTTTGGGACTTGTACTGGCCGAGGTTATTAACCCGGCCACCGAGCTCAAGTACCCGACCCAGTCCGGAAATTATGGATAATAAATCAAAGATCACTTAATTAAAGGAATAAGATATTGATATTAAATCATGATATTATCTAAAATAACCTTATCTGGTTAAAAGAGATAATATCCCTTAAATTAAGGAATCATATCTCAAAAGAGATATCAAGAGACAAATCATATCTCTAAAAGATATTAAGAGATAAATCAGATCTCTAAGATATAGGGGAATCCTATTATAAAAGGAGGAGTACCCCTCATAAGAAACTCACTTTTTCACTGAATCCCGGTAACTCTCCCTTAAGCGTATTAGAGGAACTAGCGTCGACCAAGAGACTATCAGACAGTCCTTGCTCCCTAGTACTCATCCGATACAAAATTAAGGGATCGAGATCACCGCCCCACCAAGGGTTGAACTTAGAACTACGTCTGGCTTTGATTCCCACTGGGATACGTAGGACCAGAATATCAGATTCTGTCAAGCCAAAGTCTAAAACAACCCCCTTGGTATGATGTTCTATGACGAGATTCTGGCAAAACGGATCTTGGCAGGAACATTTGGCGCCCACCGTGGGGCCGAGGCAAACATTCCCCGGTCACACATCTGTCAAAGGATTGATTATTTTGATGACTTTTCTCTGTGAATTAGAAAAGAAACGAGGCAGAGAAAGGAAGAGGAAGAGGCGAAGATCAAACCCTTCCCTAGACGTCGCCACCTTCATCTCCTCCCACTCCCACCACGGCAAGACCGCCTGCATCGAGGCCGCCACCGGCCGCCACATCACATACCACCACCTCAGACTCAGATCGTGTTTTCCAGAAGAGTAGACAAGTTCCCTTCTGGCTGCAGAAACAAAAAATGGAGGAGAGGTGGAAAGCGAAAAAGAAAGTGGTATTTTAGGTCCAGATTCGACCACCATGCACCACCTTGAAAGCTGTTACTACATCTATGGAGGAGCAGTAAAAGAAAGGAAGTCACAGCCACAATCAAGCCAACCTAGGCACTAAAAAACCCAACACAGACTATATATATCTCTTTCTCTCAACACCACACAAGCCCAGCACAAAGAAGCCAACAAAAAAAAAAGTAAAGAATGGGTGTTGATAAATTGGTAGCAATAATAATACTCATGGGTGTCGTTCTTGGCGCTGTCGTACGGGCTCAGCCAGTGGCCAAGTTCAAGTGTTCCGCAGCGGAGGCCACATGTCGTGCCTTGATCGACTACAAGAACCCAAACGGCACCACCCTGCGTCACATCCAAACCCTCTTCAGCGTGAAACACCTCCAAGACACCTTCGGCGCAAACAACCTTCCCACCAACACTACAGGCAGCCACGGTGTGGGTCCCAACGAGCCCATCAAGGTCCCCTTCCCCTGCAAGTGCGGCAACGGCACGGGGCTGTCGAACCACGTTCCGGTCTACTCCATCAAGTCGGGCGACACTTTATACGACATAGCCACCACCACTTTTGCGGGGTTGCTGAAGTACCCTCAGATCCAGGTGGAGAATAATATAACGAATGTGAATGAGATAATAGCTGGGGATAAGTTGTGGATCCCTCTGCCTTGCAGCTGCGATGAGGTGGGTGGGGCCAAGGTGGTCCCCTATGTGCACTTAGTGGAATCAGGGAGTAGCGTGGAGAGGATTGCTCAGGAGTATGGGACTACCCAGCAGATACTTCTCATCCTCAATGGGATTACCGACCCCAAGACACCTCAGGCTGTTACGGTTCTTGATGTTCCCCTCACAGAGAGCTCCGACCACCACAGCTCGGCCTCAGAGAGCAGAAGATGTCTTAGAGAGTACATCACTTTGGTTGATAACCATCTTCTTCCTATCCTGGGAGTTGATGCCTTGATATGTACATTTTAGAATACAGTAAAAAGTGTTCCAACTTACCAGCTTAGTGGTCAAAACAATTTCAAATGCAAATCAAGCATATCGCGCCTTCAATCAAGCTTTAAAGATTTTATAATGCAACAGATGAACGGTCAGTAGTCTCAACTCGGGCCCCAGTTCGTACAACAAAAGGAGCGGAAAGCTCAGGTGATATTGCTCTTTAAATCTAGTTTAAGCCTAATATGATTTGATATGTTTTGCTCCACGCCTTTAATGTTGTGTTATGTAGCATCATATCATTTTTTATATATTTGAGCAAACTGATGCTCGGCTGATACCACTCCCAGAGTCACAAAATTTCCGATTACAAAGTGGTTGAGCTCCGGCTCCCTTGAAAACTCACATTCAGCCCCGGCTCCCGAAAGGTCGGGCCAAAACTCCCTCTCAAAGTTCCACCAAAATGCCGGGCCTAAGGAGGTGACCGAGCTAAAATCGACCGAGCTGCCGTCGAAACGCCGGGCCTAAGGAGGTGACCGAGCTAAAATCGACCGAGCTGTCGTCGAAATGCCGGGCCTAAGGAGGTGACCGAGCTAAAATCGACCGAGCTGCCGTCGAAACGCCGGGCCTAAGGAGGTGACCGAGCTAAAATCGACCGAGCTGTCATCGAAATGTCGGGCCTAAGGAGGTGACCGAGCTAAAATCGTAAGGAGGTGACCGAGCCAAAATCGACCGAGCCGCCGTCGAAACGCCGGGCCTACGGAGGTGACCGAGCCAAAATCGACCGAGCCGCCGTCGAAACGCCGGGCCTAAGGAGGTGACCGAGCCAAAATCGACCGAGCCGCCGTCGAAACACCGGGCCTAAGGAGGTGACCGAGCTAAAATCGACCGAGCCGCCGAGCCAAAATCGACCGAGCTGCCGTCGAAACGTCGGACCTAAAGAGGCAAGTGCCTAAAGAGGTGACCGGGTTAAAATTGACTGAGCTGCCGTCGAAAACGCCGGACCTAAAGAGGTGATCGAGCTAAAATCAACCGAGCTGCCGTCGAAATGCCGAACCTAAAGAGGTGACCGAGCTAAAATCAACCGAGCTACCGTCGAAACGCCGGACCTAAAGAGGCAAGTGCCAAAAGAGGTGACCGAGCTAAAGTCGACCGAGTTGAGGTGAAAATGCCAAGTCTACAACGGTAGAAACACCTTATCGCCTGAAAAGGTATTTCAAGCCCTAAGAAGGTGGGTAAGAACCTACAGGTATATCAAATTCTGACTATTTCGACTAAATTGTGTAACACGATGAAACTAAACGAGTACTAACTTAGAAAGTAAGGTGCATGTTGGTCCATCAATAACCATGGGCCAAGCCCAGAATACATAAAATTTCAAAATCTAAAGGGCATCGCCCAAAAAACGTGTCTACGAATCTACTAATACAAATTCATGAGTCAAGGTCATCCTCGACATTTGGAGGGAGGGTAGCAGACTGGCCAGGTAGGCCCACTTCACCTTCACCTTCGGGTCCCTCCTCGGCCGCTTTCCCATCACCCTCTTCCCCTTGAGATATGGCCTCCTCATCCTCCAGCTCGGACAACATCTCGGTTAAAATCCTTGTCCACGTCAGCACAGGAGAAGTCAGCATTCAGATTGAAATGCCGAAGCTTCTTCACGGCTCGGGAAAAGCCATTAACATGCTCCCTCATGATAGAAGCCTCGGCTTCAGCCAGATCGGAACGGAGCCTCAGATTCTCCCCATTCTCGTATTCCAGCAACTTCCGCAACTCAAGACTGGCTTCCCTATCGGTGTGAAGCCCTTCCACGACCTTCTGAGGGTTGAGCCGGTCGGTTCTTTCCATTTCCATCTCGGCCATAAGGGTAGTATTGCCTTTTTTTCAACTCTACCTTTTGGTCTTTCAATTGCCCGATTAGCCGAGCTTGCTCTTCACACTTTGCCATGGCTTTTTCAAGCTCATCCCCAGTGCGCAAAGTTCGGGCAGCTTCCACCTTCATACTTTTCATTATTAGAAAGCTCGCGGCTCGAAAAACAGGTAATGGAGGAGACTCAGAAGAGCGTAAGCGACCGCAGCTTTCCTGCTCGCATCATGGACCAATTCTAGTAAAAGCCGAGCATATGCTGGCTTAACAACCAGAGAACCCACTATAGGGCCAGAGTTAAAATTGTCTAGCTAAGAACAAAGGGCAGAAGCCCAGAAAGCCGAGGTCGAGCATTGCCCCCTCACACCAAAGTCGAGGTCGAGCCATGCTCCCTCGCACTACGCACTGGAAAAAGTCGAAGTCGAACAATGTTTCCTTCCTCGCAATAAAAATCCTAGACCAAGCACAACATCTTCGCACCAAGATAAAGTCCACAGCAGATCATGCATGTTAGAGACCAGGATTCGATGGAAATCCTGGTAGTGTTCAACCAAATAAGCCGGAATCCCAAGTACGACTGGGCTCCGCACAAAAGTCCGAGCAGTGCTCGGCCAAGCAAGACGATAACCCAAGAAAGGCTTGGTTCTACAAAAAACAGATTTCCGAGCAAAGCTCCCGCGAATCATAGTCCGAGGTCCTCGGCACCAAAAAGCATGTTAGGGCATGCGGGTTGACATTTAAGCTCTTTCGCTTATTTCAAGCTCGGAGCTTGGGGGGCTAGTAGGGATAAAAGGAAGGACATTCTTGGAAATTACAGAGAAAGGATATCCCTTAGCCTACAACTCGAAGAACTTGTATGAAAACTATTTTCTCATACAAATTTTAGAGGATATTAGGAAATTTTATTCTGAGACATGCTTCCAAGGTCGGGAAAAATAACTCGAGGTCAAGTTTCAAGGTTAGTGGGTATTTCAAAACCACCAAATGAAAGGATTATGAGCTACTCAAAGAAAATGTTAAGAGCTCTCAAGAACTTTAAAGACCGAGCTACATTCGCAAAAGGCAGGTCAACTTCAAACTCTCGAAATAAGCATCTTGAAAGCATCAAAAGTAAAAAGATGAAATACAAGCATCGAGGTAAATTCCTAATGACCGAGTTTGAACTTGACTCTTCAAAAGATCGGTTCAAGCCTGAATCACTGATAAGTCAAATCTCAGCTACCAGCTTCTAAACTTGTCTTAAACAAAGGTAAGATTGAAGTATCTTATGTTCAGAGCATGTTACTGGCCGAGATGAGAACCTTAACCGCTAAACTCAAGTATTGCCCGAGAGGTATTAGTCGAAGTAAGAGGATATGTGCAAATCCAGTACTTTACCAACACCAACCTCAGCTTCTTTCATAAAGCTTTTTCGCGGGATTCTGAGCTCAAAGCTTGGGGAGCTTATATACTGATCGAGATGTTAAACTCGGCCACTGAGCCTACCAAACTAAAATATTGGACAAACAATCAAAGGGAAACGATTACTAGACTCGCCCACCAAGCCTGCTGAACTTAAGAATTGACCGAAATGTGAAGATCGGTAACTTGAAACAAGAAGCTCGGGCTCCCTACTCGGTTGAGCTCCAGCTTCCAACTGCTCGGTTGAGCTCCAGCTCCCGACTGCTAGGTCAAGCTCCAAGCTCCCTACAAGGTTGCGCTCCGACTCCCGACCACTCGGTTGAGCTACGGCTCTTGACTTATCGTTTGAGCACGCAACTACAGTGCAAGCCTCAGAAATGATGCCGTGAAAGTCACGCGTCACACACAGTAACGTCTCCTTTCCATCTCGGTAACCGAGAAATTATGGCCTCAACAGGAAACGAGTAACCATCCCCACCTCGGCTCGGTACCTCGAAAGCGTCAAGCTCGGTCACCCGAGCTGCTCATCGAGTTGGAGGACGTGTACACATATATAAGGTATGAAGCTCGGCCACTCACCTCGCCGAGTCGAAAGACCAAAAGGTGAAACCAAGTTCCTAGCCTCAGCCCTTTCGAAAAAGCTTTCACGTGATCAGCTCGAAGCTTGGGGGGCTTGTGTATGAGCCAGGATACAGAGCTCGGCTAAACATCATGAAGGCTTCTACGCCTAATCAGCTCAAAGCTTGGGGGGCTTGTGTACTGGACGAGGTTACTAACCCGGCCACCGAGCTCAAGTACCCGGCCCAGTCCGGAAATTAAGGATAATAAATCAAAGATCACTTAATTAAAGGAATAAGATATTGATATTAAATCCTGATATTATCTAAAATAACCTTATCTGGTTAAAAGAGATAATATCCCTTAAATTAAGGAATCATATCTCAAAAGAGATATCAAGAGACAAATCATATCTCTAAAAGATATTAAGAGATAAATCAGATCTCTAAGAGATAGGGGAATCCTATTATAAAAGGAGGAGTACCCCTCATAAGAAACTCACTTTTTCACTGAATCCCGGTAACTCTCCCTTAAGCGTATTAAAGGAACTAGTGTCGACCAAGAGACTATCAGACAGTCCTTGCTCCCTAGTACTCATCCGATACAAAATTAAGGGATCGAGATCACCGCCCCACCAAGGGTTGAACTGAGAACTACGTCTGGCTTTGATTCCCACTGGGATACGTAGGACCGGAATATCAGATTCTGTCAAGCCAAAGTTTAAAACAACCCCCTTGGTATGACGTTCTATGACGAGATTCTGGCAAAACGGATCTTGGCAGGAACGGGACTTTTCAAAAACAAAACACATGCATGCAAATTAAATAATTTACAACATAATTATGCACTCATTTTAAATCATATAATCAACATGCAGGTCTGAAATCAAACAATAAAAGCAAACTTCAAAATTCCTAAGCTTGGATTTATGGTTACCAAACACTAAACTAAGGAAACTCATATGACTATGTAGTTGATTGAAGGTTGTTTGTGTGGATCTCCCTTTTTGGTTGAACCCTAATTTTCTCTCCTTATTCTTCTCTTCCATTTCTTTCTCTTGGTTCTGCAAGCTTGCTCTAGGATATCCAACCCCATCTTCTTCTCATGGCTATATCCCTTGATCTCTCTTATGCATTCTTCTTTCTTCTTTCTTCTTTCTCTCCCTTCTCTTTCTTTCTCTTTTCCTTTCTTTTTCTGTTATTCTGTACGTTCTCTCCCTTCTTTTATCCCTTCTCTTATTCTTTTTTTCTTATTGTCTTTATCTTTTATTTAATAATAGTTAAAACTCAAGTCACCATCTACACCTCTTCAACTACTAAATGCACCCCTACCTTAATTATAAACATTTCTTCCTTAACAAATCTAAACCATTTATTATTAGCTACCCTTAGAACACTTCTCCCTTAAAGATAGGCTCCTTTTATTTATTGGGTAATACTATTTAGCCAAAGAAGGAAATTTTGGGATGTTACATTACACTCCTCCTTTTAAATAATTTTTCCCTCAAAATTGCTCTACTCCTTAATGCTTAATCATCCTGCTTATAATGCAAGATCACCATCCTACTTCTGCTGCGAACTCTGATCAACACAGGTCTAAGAGGTTTCGATGACAAGTCATGATCCTTAACTATTTGGTTATCACTGCTATTAGGTTCGCTAGGGTCTGATTATCATGCATGACAGATATCTCAATCAATAGCAAGCGGATAAACTTTATGACAACAATAATAATAAAACTATAGCATACAATCATATTCAAATAGTAGTAGTACTTATTATACCAATCTTTTTAGATTTCACAAATTTAGAAAAACGTATCAAATACATATATGGTTATGTTCATAAGGATGTGACACACAGGAAATAACTGATTGGTACCTATTCATGTGCACAATCTAATAATTGATGCATGTCAATGATTCTTATCAATCATCCATATTGAACATGATCAGGAAATAACATACACAATGCTATGGTAGCACATCAAGATATGGACATGTTCTAAGCACAAGTCTACCCCTAGCATCCTACAATACCAGAGATAGAGCAAAAATTCGCTTTAAATTCTTCAAATACATTTTTCAGTGAATCTAAATTTGTCTTGAAAGCCTTTTCTAAAACTCTGTTATAAGAAAACCATTACTGAAATTATTCGATTTTGAAAGCCAAATTGAGATTTATACTCATTAAAATCTATAGAAAAGTTTTGAATGGCTCAAAGGTTTCCAAAGAGATATATTGTCAAATAAGTAATAATGTTTTAAAGAAATAATAGGCTACAAAAGAATTTTGTGAGTTTACAAAAGTTCTTTTGTTTATAAGACAAAACATTTTTCTCTGGCACTCCTATAATATAACAAATTAGGAAAAACACTTGATATCAAAATTCAAATATTCCATAACAACATAATGTTGGTACTATCAAGAGGGTTCACCAGGACTCCAAGTGACCTTAGCACACTCTACAAACTTTTAGGAAAGAATTTTTTCTAATCTCATCCTAAAAGAAACTCAAAGTTTTAGAAAGTAACATCTATGGATGAAACTACAAGTACATGGTATAGCATTTTAGAGTATCCATACATAAAAGAATACTAAGCATAGGTATATGTGGTGCAATTAACTACACATACATATACACATGCAAGAATGTCAATACAAACTGAAGAAACTGGAGCACTCATACCTTTATGAATTTCATCCCTACACACCTTACTTATAAAAGCAATGCATAATAGCAAATGAAATGAATTACATAAGCCAAACAAGACCTTCATTCTTCATTTGATAATTTAGGATATATTCAATCACATCACCCTTAACATTTTAATTACTTTAAGAGAAGTGGCATGGAACTCAAATAGGTTGCCTTGATTGTTCTTGCACAAGCTTAACAACTTTTACAAAACAGACATGGTGCAAATTAGAGAAATGTTGTGCTTCATGGTAATTTACAAGCAGGAAAAGAAACCCAGCTTGCATAAATGAACACATGTTGTCCAAACTGCCAAAAATGAAGAATCTATTATTTTTCTCAAACCAAAGGTAAAACTTCATCAGGTTGCAAAGCACCAATATCGATATGCCAACAAGATGGTACATGCTACAATCATAGCTTGACTCAAAATCCATTCATGTATACAAGCAATACATGTTGAACAATTTAAACATTTCAATGATGCTCAAGAAAAAGAAGTATCTAAACATGAATATATGAATGATGTCCAAAAAAACAAAAATTGAAACACAAAGAAGCGGCCTTGCATTTGTAAAAAAAAAAAAAAACCACTGGCTCCAACTCAAATGGAATTTTGTGTTGGATTTTTTTTTTGACTTAAAGATTTACATGTTAGCTCTCAAATTAAAAAAAAAAACAAAGCTTGATTCTGAGTTGTATAGCCAAAGTTATGACTCAATGACTATCAGCTGTTAGAGGATGAAAACATGCAAAACTGACACAAACTAAACACAAAAAATGCACTCAAATTGACTTTTTGTTTTGACAAGTTATGCCTTAGGTTTCAACAGACCAAACAATACTCTATTTTGATTTTGTCTAGATCAAATTATCAACAGAATAATAGTGACAGTCCAAATAGAAGTGTATCAAAGATTATCATAAAGGAATGTATCAAAATCCATGAGCAACAATGGAGAAAAAGGGCAAGGACATTAGCCCATCATCACTTAGTTTTCTACATTGTTATTATAAGCACAAAATGAATTTACACCAGCAACATTCATAGTATCAAGGCTAGAGTTCAATGGTCCATTGCACTAAAAGATCATGAGGTGAATATGTGCATGAAGGAAAAGCTCAAAGTAATTAGCAATCATGCATGTCTAATTTTGTAAATTACAAAAACAGAATTAATGGACTTCATAAATCAATTTATTATAGGCATCAAACCACACAAAAGCTTTATGAATTTACAAAAGGATGAAACGTAAAATAATGCAAATATTAGCACAAAGACCTTGATTAAATAAAGGAGAAAGCACGTTCTTGTAAGTGTCTTAAACTAAATTCTACAACAAACATTATCTAATTTTTCAATACTAATTCCAATAGCAAGGGGCAGATTTATTAAGCTAGAACACTATGAACATGATCACAAGGTCTATCCCACATCATAAAAATTTGTAAGATTCAAAATATCCAATCACAAGCATGGAAAACATGACATCATTATCCAATTATTTGGGCATTTTATCGTAAATGTTGTGTGCATCATAAATAAAGGTTACAGGAACAGTTATATCCACTTGCAACAACTCTTATAATCTCATGACAAGACAAAATCATCATGATTTTTTGATATTTTTTTAACAGCCATCACAGTAGAGAAAGCAAGAGAGGGAATGGAAATTACCATTCAGGATACCTCTCCAATTCACAAAACAAAACTATCCATAGTAGAAAACTTCTTCATACTCATGGCTTAAAACTTACCTTTCTAATATCATTTGTCACACATATCACATTAATAATCTTTCAATTCATGCATTAACAAAGGAGTTGCATGAAACCAAGATCTTTGTCATACTCATTCATTCATCAACCATGCCTTTGTTCCATTTAATTCAAAATTCCAGCAAGCAAAATTCGTCCAAAATATATGGCTTAGAAGAAATCTTGTTTGAAAATCGATCTTATGGAAAACTTATGAGTTGTCATCCTTCACCATTTCCCAAACAAATACTTGAGGCGGCCTATCCCATTAATTTGCATCAGAAATTTAAAAAACTAACAACATCACAGAACACTTAAACTGATACCTTAAGTCGGATCACTATAGACTCAACTCATAGTCCGATGGGATCGAACTGCTCTGATACCATAATGTAGTATCCCGACTTCCATCACGATACTACTAAGTAAATATATATAAACCTGATTATAGCATATGAAATAATAATTGAACATATAAAATTTTGAAACTAAGTGAGACATCATTACATGAGATTTTGTAGAAATTGAACATATAATTGAAATTAATTTCATACAAATAAGTATTTAGCCCCTAATCAACCATTTAATCCCATATAAACACTGACTCCTAGTAAGACTCCAACTCTGATCCAGCTGTGAAAACTAACGTATCTCGGGACACTATTGGGTGACTGTCAAGCAATCTTCGGAACTTGCTTATCAGTTTCCAATATGTACCGGTTATCTGAAACAAAAGGAGCCTAGTGAGAAATAAATCTCAATGAGTTCCTGCTTCAAGCAAAGCATATCAGTAATCAATATATTTGGTTTGATCATTCTCAATAAAATACAATATATGCACACATACTATAATTAACCTCACAGAGTGGTAGAGTTTTTCATAGCCTACTCACCTCAACTATTTTGCCAAGCGTGCACTCCGTGGGCTAATGCAGGCTAAAGTAAGGCTAGCCAAAATCTATACCACTATGAAATTATTATCTTATAACTCACCCTTTCATCACCGGCTCTTTTTACCGGGTCCTTACTTGGACTGAGTTAGTTGACAAAATAGAATCTAAACATAGGCATACATATATGAGGGTAAACTTCGCACACTTGGACATCCCTTTGGTTTTTGTCAGTGAAAAACGTAACTGTTCCCCGCGCACCGAGGTACTTAAGAGGAACCAGCTCTATACTATAAGGAAGGACATACGTCTATGACCACAAGCAGCGTCCCACTTGCTTTCCACTTACTTGCTTGCCTTTCCTAACTAGAAGGACTTCCATACTTGCCTTTCAATCCGAAAGGACTTTTGTGATTGCCTTCCAAACGGGAAGGACTCTATACTCGACATTTGAAATGTCTTTGACATCCATTCTATATCGAATCATATCGGATAGAGGATGGTTATAAATATTGGATGCCAAGCTATATTTTACTTTTATGTATTATTGTTACACTACAAAACATTTTAAATCCACCCAAATAACCTTCAAAGAAGTGTTTAACAAGAATTAAAGCATCAACAACACCTGCAGAAATTTCCAGTTTTCAGCCAACTTCTATGAATTTATTAAATTATCAAACGAAGTCGGATTTAGGCAAAAGACCCCTCCCTGGAAAGCTAATCAAGTATACTTTATTAATAAAATTTTACTTTTGGAAAAAAGTTTTCCAAAGTTACAGTTTTGATAGGAAAGCCTCTGCACTCAGAAAATAAGACAGCTACAATACCCCAACTTGTAACAGGTTTTTCTTCATTAATACTCAGTGAAAAACATAAAAATCAGTGGCTAAAGTGTAGAAAGTCGAGTCTACTTTCTAAAAAAACAAGAATCATGCCAAACAGAGCCATATAGAAATAATTATAAGTAAAATACTATACATATGTCTACACAGGTTTTCTCTGCCCAGTAACTTCTTTTGCGACTTTCCACAAACAAAACACATGCATGCAAATTAAATAATTTACAACATAATTCTGCACTCATTTAAAATCATATAATCAACATGCAGGTCTGAAATCAAACAATAAAATAAAACTTCAAAATTCCTAAGCTTGGATTTATGGTTACCAAACACTAAACTAAGGAAATTTACATGACTATGTAGTGGACTAAAGGTTGTTTGTATGGATCTCCCTTTTTGGTTGAAGCCTAATTTTATCTCCTTATTATTCTCTTCCATTTCTTTCTCTTGGTTCTGCAAGCTTGCTCTAGGATCTCCAACCCCCATCTTCTTCTCATGGCTATATCCCTTGATCTCTCATCTCCATTCTTCTTACTTCTTCCTCTCCCTTCTCTTTCTTTCTCTCTTCCTTTCTTTTTCTGCTATTCTGTAGGTTCTCCCCCTTGTTTTATCCCCTTCTCTTCTTTTTTTTTCTTTTTTTCTTTATCTTTTATTTAATAAAAGTTAAAACTCAACTCACTATCTGCACCTCTTCAACTACTAAATGCACCCCTACCTTAATTATAAACATTTCTTCCTTAACAAATCTAAAACATTTATTATTAGCTACCCTTAGAACACTTATCCCTTAAACATAGGCTCCTTCTATTTATTGGGTAATACTATTTAGCCAAAGAAGGCAATTTTGGGATGGTACAGCAACAAATTAATGACCTCCGGTTCACGGTTAGACCAGTTGAAGTTGGACGTATAGTTTGATACAATTTTCACAATAATTATATATGTATGCATAAAGTAATGCTAATCTCAGTATACCATTTATCACAACTAACTTGAATAGGAAAACGTCAAAATGTTTTATAATTAATATTAGTATCGACTCAATCGCCTAACTAAGTCACTCATTAAAAGTTCTCCTTTGTTTCATTATTCTAACAAACAAATTATGCCACAAATTAATCCTTGTTTAGAAATTTTTATAGCTCAAATCAGAGCTGTAACTTGCTGTCAATTTTTTTCTATTATCGTTGAAGTTCCAATAACGATATTTTACGTTTTTACATTTCCACTTATAATGGAACAAAGTACAATTGTCATTGAATGTAAAAGAGGCAACCATTCTAAAGATGGAAAGAGAAAATTCTGCATTAATTACCTACATAATGAGTTACATGCATGTTTTAATTTTAAACAAAAATAAATATGAAATTAAATTTTTTAAAAACGTAACAAATTTTTTTTAGTTAATAAATCAAAATAATTCCATTTGAAGAAAAAAAATTAATTTAGATATCCGATGTGGTTAAATATTTTCTATACAGATATAATTTAATAAAATTTTAAAAAATATTATTGCTTGTTAATTTTATTAAACAAGAATGTTGTCATTAGTGAAATGCAATGTATGTTACCAGCAAACCACTCCCACTTAATATTAGGAATTAAGCTATATATACAAGCAATCCTAATCCTAAACTTTGTTCAAAATTTAAACAAATAACATGAGTAGAAGCTCTATTGTTGAACAAACATCAAAGTTGGATGACACTGAAGAAGAAGCGGATGATAACAATCCACTCGGAAGACTATGGAGTCTCTCGAATCAAATCAATGAAACACCAAATTCATATATAGGGTGTCACCGAAAACTCTATCCAACGTAAGATTTATTGGTATAACTTTGACTATTGTTATTCTAAATTTTGATCCTTAGTCTTGTCAAAATTATGAGAAGAATTTAACGAATAATCATTATTTATTTTAAATTGTTACCTCTTCCTTTGAAAAGGTTTCCTCAAAGTTTCGTGCCTCAACCTTCGTAAATAGGTGAAGAAAAAACTTTGAAGTACAAAGAGTTGTGGTGACTTTGATGTTTACTGGACAAAATTTATATCATTCACACAGATTACATCCATTTAGGCAATACAAGCTTTAGATTATTGTCTCTGACTTTGAGTAAACACATCCTTAGGTGAATTACAAGTTCTGGGTTGCTCTTAAATTCTATTCATTGTATACTTGAACACAAGTTTTCCAAATCTCCCTCTTTCTTGAGTCATGTTCTCCACTAAATACAACCCATCATACACATAGCAGGTGTTAGAACTGTTGTCTATCCCATCAGATTTTTACAAACAATCAATATAACCCTCACCAGAGTTTTCACATCCATGCTATTCTTTAAAGAATGATTTCCTCCTTCCAATTTCTGATCACGAGGCACAGTGTTATATCTTACATTAGGATTTCCTCCATGACCTATATAAATCAAGGAACCACTTGATTTTTTAACATTGTCGTAGCGATTAGTTACGACAATGTTGGTGGCCAATGAGTCCCTACCCTTCCCCAAGTAATCAATCCCACTTGAAAACTAATGATGTAGACCAATAACATTAAGCTCAGTGCTGTATTGAAACTGATCACCAACTTCAATTCACAGGATATGTCCCACACACTTGTGAGTGTTCTCCCATTGATGCTTCCTTTTCATCAACATTGTTGCTTCTCTCAAAGCTTTTGTTTTTGCTTTAAAATGGTCAAGTTGGTCAGTTTTATACTGACAAAAGAGAGGTTGCATGAGAAGAAGAATCCAAAGGCTGCATGAAGGAAAAGAAAAGTCTTTCGTTGAAGTTTTTGTGGTTTGGAAGTCATGTTTTTCTGCTGAGTTCATGTACGGTGTACCTGTCATGTCTGTTGAATTTTTTTGGTGTTAATGATGACTCACTCACTACAATAATAAGAAAACACTAAACATCAAAGAAAGAAGACACGCTTCTTAGAAGAAGTAGAGTCATTATCGACACCTGGTGATCTGAAGGAGCATGTGTTCAATATAAGTGAGCAATTGATATCAACTTAAATTTTTTGGAGTTAAAAAAACCCAACCCCCTACCCTAACCGAATCGAGCCTGTGGGGGTTTTAGTTAGTTCAACGACTAAAAATCACATTGACGGCTCTAACATATTAAAGAATTTCAATTGAAAATATTTCAAAGAAGCCTTAGACCTAAATTTTCTATATGTATGGTGTAGATATTTGAGAAATTGGATGAGTTACTAGAAGTCCAAAGTCAATTAATTGAAATTGATTCTACCAATATAATATTTGCCATATGTAAAGTTTGAAAGAAAGAACAAAAAATATAATGTGTTAGGACCTCAAACGTCAAAAACACATTCAAATAAGAAAGAACCAAATGATTGATGGTATAAGTTGTAATTCGTGTTATAAACTTTTATAATGTTTCATGGTTTATGCTAAATCTTTTAGGTGTATTAATTATTCATATCTGCATTTTAGTCATGAACTTATGGAAGAAATGAAAAAATTATTTTATATTACATTTTTTTAACTTAATTTCTAAACATACCAAAATTATAGATTAAGTTAATAATCGATTTTTTGCTTCAAGTGGGAAAACATCGCATGGATAATGCCTACTTAGCCAAAGAGGTGTTGTGTATCGAGGTATCCGACGTTGTAGCGAGCAGTAACAGCAGCTATACCGAAGGAGACATATAGTGGTTTCTCGTAGTGAGGAGTCAATATGGGAGCCTTGTGTCTACTGGCATAGGTACGAAGACGACGGGGGTAGTTTTAGACCACCATACTAGAAATAGTATGGGCCAGGCCGATGAGTGTATGTAGGTTATGCGCTGGTGAGTTTTTTTCTTTTTGATGTATTCTGAGAGAGGGTATGGGTAGTGAGTAGAGAGAGACGAGAGGTTGTGCTGTGGATCTATGGTGTAGCTTTTTATGTATCTTTTATGTATGTTTTTTGTCAAAATTCGGCCGAATAAATTTTTTTTTGTGCGAAAATATCCGAAATAGACCATATCACTAAAATAGTGATAAAATCTAAAATTTTTCATTTTTGGGTCAAATTACGGTTTTCTGACCAGTACAAATTTGTAATGTAAGCGAAAACGCAAATCGGGTTTCGTTTGAGTTTTAAATCCAAAATTTAACCATAAATTCCTAACATATTGTAGGTTCTACCTACAATTTTGTTTTTCCAAAATCAATTTCCTGGTCTCAAAAAAATATAATCAGATATATCGTTACCGGTAATACCGCGTAGATAAAAAGTATGGTGTTGCATGCCCTTACAATGGAACAAAGTACAATTGTCGTTGAAGGTAACAAAGTAACAATTTTTTTATTTTAGTTAATAAATCAAAATAATTTTATTTAAAGAAAAATAATAATTTTGATATCTGATGTGGTTAAATACTTTCTATACAGATATATTTATTTAATTTTTCAAAAAAAAATTGCTTGTAAATTTTCTTTAAAAAGAATGCACTAATTAGTTATAATTTTCCAAGTTAGTGAAATGCAATGTATGTTACTAGCAAATCACACCTACTTGATATGAGGACATTAAGCAATATATACAAGCAATCCTATTCCTAGACTTTGTTCAAAATTTACGCAAATAACATGAGTAGAACCTCTATCGTTGAGTAAACATCAAAGAATGATGACAATGATGATGATTATGAAACAAATGATAACAACGAACTAAGAAGATTGTGGAGTCTCCCAAATCAAATCAATGAAGCACCAAATTCATATAGGATGTCACCAGAAACTCCTATCCAAAATTTATTGTCGTATAACTTTGATTATAGTTATTCTACAATTTGATCCTTAGTCTTGAAAAGTTTATGAGAAGTATTTACTTAATAATCATTATTTATTTTTAATAATTACCTATTATTTTGTGAAGGTTTCCTTAAAGTTTCTTCTTTGACATTATCCATTATAGAGGGCAGGGTCACCTGCACCTTAGTACCCGTAATAACACTTACAGAACCTGTAACATCCTTCTTTTACGATATTGTTTATACATTTCATGTTTAAGGCCTCGATTAAATGTTCAATATGCATGTTTAAGCATTGGAAACCTTGCATGGAAAGTACGCGATTAACCGACTTTGAATCGAACGAGAACATATTCTAGGGTTTTCTTTATACCGTTTAGAACGCTTAAGAGTGCACAATAGGAAACTTAGGTTTAAGGAAGAGATTAGGTATGCCTGAGTATTTGAGCTTGTTCCTTAGGTGTAGAGGAGTCTATGTTTCAAATTTGAGGTCATTCAGACATCAAACGAGCTCAGAAAGCAACGAAACGCATGAAGTAGGGTTTGATGATTTGGCTGGTCAACCTGGTCCATGCTCGAGCATGAGGAAATCCATGCTCGAGCCTGAAAAGTGCTGAGTAGCAAAACACGTGTCGAAATTTGACAGAACATGTGTCAGCTTTCTTCATGTTGAAGTAGCTGACTTTGGTCAACGCTCGAGCGCCCGTTGGGCCACGCTCGAGCGTGTGTACACTTGAGCGTGGGGATTTCCGAAGGTGAAAGTTTACAAATTCACCATATTCTTTCATAGCAAAACAGAGGACAGAGAGACAGAAAGAGGGTTAGAAAGAGAGAGAGAGAGAGACTCCGGATGGATTTCCGAGCGATTCGTTCATCCAAACATCATTCTGATCATGGTAACGATGTCTTCTAAACCCTAGCTTCCTTTTCTCTTCTAAGCTAAGATAATCTATATGCTTATTATGCCGAAATATCGTTGGTGACGGTATTGAGGTCATCTTTCAATCCGTCTATCGATTTTCAATTCCATCTTCATATTAGGGTTACAGGTAACACGTACTTCACAATGATGTATTAAGGTAAATTTTTGGAGGCCCGGAGAACCCTGTTCCTTGCGTGGCAGCTTCTAGAGGAATTGGAGAGGGCTCGTTTCGTTGCTTGTAGACTAGCTTACGACTTCTCAGGTGGGAAAAGAAACCCCCTATCGTCGGAAATGGCTAAGTAGCATACTTTAAAATAATGGTTTAGGGTCACCTAAACCCTACTAGTGGGCGAATAATTGACAATGTCAATATCACATTGGGGACTACTTGGTGGTACCAATGATGATATAGAGATCGTAGTTTTATCGTCATTAGGTTAATTTAATGATATCTGAGGTTGTCTGATTTTACTGCATTGGACCTGCTTGTGGTGTGCTATTTGGATTAATATGTTAATCTTAGTTAATTGTGTTTATTTAAGTATTTTTATTATTATTTTACTATTATATGATTAAGGTTTATATTATTATTAAAATTATTGTATAATTATGCCATATATTATTAAAATTACTATTATTGAATAAATATGGTGGATAACATGTGTATTGTGTGATAATATGATTTATTTGTTATGATATGCTTATTTGGTTCCTAGGCAGTAGTATATGATATTTTGGAGCGATGCATGTTGGGGAGCATATGACGTCTGACTTAGTTGTGCCTAACCAAAATAATTAATTAATATTTTATGCATGATGAGATTGATGGTAATGGAAGGTTGAAGCACTGGGTTACAACCCGATACGATTTGGCGAGACTCATATACATGTGTGGTGTTGATCACAGTCGTGTGAGTGGAACAGAAAAGGCCAGAATGAGTCACGGGTGAGTGCCCTGCAGACGATGAGGTTTGAGGTAAACTACCATGATACTCTCATACTTGGTCACAGGGGAGTGCCCTGTGGACGACGAGGTTTGAGGAAGACTACTGTGACACTTTTTTAGTCCTTGTGGACGACTGACTTATATCCCTAATCAGACTAGGAATGTGCAAAAGGATTATGGGTGGCCACGTCAGCTTATATGACCAGTTGCATGAGCGCGAAGGGTATAGGAATATTATCTATTTCAAGGATGATTGTTATATATATATGTGGATATTATGTGAGCTTGTTTGTGGCCAGTACGTCTTTTTGTGGGTTGTTGTATTTTCAGTTCTTTTGTCAGTTTGTACGTATGGGTCCTACTTTGGTGATACCCTAGACATATATGTTGTACCTTGGTGGTTTACGTTCATGCCTTTTATTTTTAAAGTTTTAAAATATCCTGCTTTTCTGTTATGTACTTTTAACGCTTGTATCGCAATTAAGGTTAGTTAAATTTAAGTTTTCTTTAATGGGACATCGGGTGTCTCATTTGGTGGTATCAGAGCAGTTTGATTCTAATCAGACTGTGAGGTTAGGGTGTACTGGCCATTTTAGTTGAATCCATGTCGGATATTGACTATGTTTAGCCGTTTTAGGGTGTATGGCATATAGTATTTATATACCATTTTATGTAATATTATATGTCATATGAATTTGAGTTGATGATTTATTTTAACAAGATCATGGCTCAAGGTAGACGACGAGGTAGACGAGGTGACGGTAGAGCCACAAAGAGAGTTGCTGGATGTGGTAACAGAGAGACTTCTCACGCCGGAGGATCTAGCCACAGCTATGCTGCAGCAGACTCAGTAGAACGCTCAGATGTTACAGATGACCAGGGAGCAGTAGGAGCAGCAGAACCAGAGGAGAGCTGCAGAGGATGAGGATGCAGAGCTAACTACTTTCTTAAAGGGAAGCCCCCACAGTTCCGAGGTGACTATGACCTCGAGAGGGCAGAATGGTGGATTCATGAGGTGGAGAAGATCTTCGACACTGTGCACTGTAGCGAGGATCAGAAGGTGACTTATGCTGTATTCATGTTGACGATGTAGTATTGGCCTGGTGGAGAGGCAAGAGGAGATTACTGGAGGCGTAGGGCAAACTTATCAGTTGTCAGTTGTTCCGAGAGTGTTTCCTAGGGAAGTACTTCCTGCGTTTGGTTAGACGCGAGAAGGAAATAGAGTTTATGAGTCTTCGGCAGGGTAACTTGTCTGTCGGAGATTATGCACCATGGTTCGAGGCTTTGATTCAGTTTTCAATGTTTTATCAGATATTTTCGGATGAGCATTGTCAGTGCGGACGGTTTGAGGAGGTCCTGCGGCATGAGCTATAGAGACGGGGATCGTATACCAGACCTGTGCAGGATTCTCAGACATCTGCATCATTACCAGTTTTTACAGCATCAGTTAGTGGAGCGGGTCAGCAGCAGAGAGGCCTAGTCTGTTTTAGATGTGGAGGACCGTATTACATGAGAGATTGTAGAGAGAGATTCAGTTGTTTCATGTGTGGTAAACCAGGTCAAATGGCTCGAGATTGCAGACAGCGGGATATACAGCAGCCGACAGCTGCTGGTAGAGGAGCTAGTGTTCAGGGAGGTGGAGCTGGGAGAGAAGTTCCAACAGCAGGACAGCGGATGGCCAGGCCTCAAGCCACAGGGAGAGTGTTTACCGTGAGGGGGGCTGAATCCTCTTAATCTACAGATCTTATCTAGGGTATATGTTTGATATTTGGTAGACTCTCGTCTGTGTTGTTTGACTCAGGTGCTACACATTCATTTATTTCTCATAAGTGTGTGGATCATTTACAGTTACCTGTTTCTCAGTTACCTTATATCCTTACCGTATCTACTCCGACCAGTGACATGTCTATTTGTTTACAGTGTCCGATAGTTGTTGAGAATAGGACATTCCTTGTGGATCTTTCTGCTTGCCTATGTGGTAGATAGATGTTATTCTTGACATGGATTGCCTTTCGGTTGACCATATGGTATTAGACTATTCTAGCAAGACTTTCTCGTTTCTTGAGTCTTCTAGCTTAGTATCTGCCAATGAAGGAATATCTATAAGGAGTGATGATTCTCGGCAATACGTAATGATTTTCTCTGTGGAAGCTAAGGAGACTCATAGTATATATTATATGCCTATTGTGAGAGAGTTTCCTGATGGTTTTCCCTCCTAATGTTCCGAATTTGTCACCAGAGAGAGAGGTTGAGTTCACCATAGATCTCGTACCAGGGACAGGACCTATATCTATCGCACAGTATTGGATGTCACCCGTAGAGTTAGCTGAGCTAAAGAAACAATTGGATGATATGTTGAAGAAAGAGTTTATCAGGTCTAGTGTATTACCGTGGGGAGCTCCGGTGTAGTTTGTAAGGAAAAAGGATGGGAGTGTTAGGTTGTGCATGGATTACAGACAGTTGAATAAAGTGACGATCAAGAATAAATATCAATTGCCTAGGATAGATGATTTGATGGATCAGTTGAAGGGAGCTTCAGTGTTTTCTAAAATTGATATGAGGTCCGGATAACATCAGATTAGGGTGAATAAGGAGGATGTACCTAAGACAGCTTTCAGAATGAGGTACGAACATTACGAGTACTTAGTTATGCCTTTTGGTGTGGCTAATGCTCCAACAATGTTCATGGATTACATGAACATGATTTTTAGAGCGTCCCTCGATAAGTTTGTGGTTGGTTTTATAGATGATATCCTTATTTATTCTCGTACGCGGGAAGAGCATGAGGAACATCTAAGGATAGTATTGCAAGTGTTAAAGGACCGTCAATTATATGCTAAGCTATCCAAGTATGAGTTCTGGATGGAAGAAGTACAGTTCTTGGGACATGTGATCAATAAAGAAGGAATAGAAGTAGATCCGGATAAAGTTGAGGGTGTTCTTAAGTGGGAGAGACCTAAGTCAGTGAGTGAGGTGAGGGATTTCCTAGGTTTAGATGGCTACTATCAGAGATTTATAGAGGGTTTCTCGAAGATTATGTCACCTATGACGCAGTTAAAGAGAAAAGGTACAACGTTTGTTTGGACAGAGAAATGTGAAGAGAATTTTCAGAAATTGAAAGAAAATTTGACAATATCACCAGTGCTGACTTTGTAGGATCCATTAGGACAATTTGACATATATTGTGATGTGTCATTCCATGGTTTGGGTTGTGTTCTGATGCAAGAGGGAAGAGTTGTGACTTATGCTTCCCAACAGTTGAGAATTCATGAGAGGAACTATCCGACCCATGATTTGGAGTTGGCAGTGATAGTGTTCGCGTTGAAAAGATGGTGACACTATCTTTATGGAGCTAAGTTCAATGTCTACAGTGACCATAAGTGCTTCAAATATTTGTTTGACCAGAAGGAACTGAATATGAGACATCAGAGATGGATGGAGTTTATCAAGGATTATGAATTTGATTTACAATATCATCTTGTGAAGGCGAATGTTGTAGCGGATGCTCTAAGTAGGAAATCTTTGCATGTGTCCACAATGATGGTAAAGGAGATGGAGGTTATTGAGCAGTTTAGAGATATGAATCTAGGGATGGAGTTGGTTGGGAATATAATATGTTTAGGTATGATTACCATTAGTAGCGAGTTCCTTAGAGAGCTTAAGCATAAACAGGTTCCAGACAAGTATTTAGAGGAAGTGAGTCAAGGTATAGACGAGGGAAAAATGTCAAAGTTTAGTAGAGGACCAAAAGGTGTGTTGAGGTTTAGGGACAGGATATGTGTGCTAGAAGATTTAGAGCTCAGGAAGATGATATAGGAAGAGGAACATAAGAGTATGTTGAGTTTTTACCCCGGAGCCTTGAAGATGTATCAAGATTTAAAGAAGATGTTGTGGTGGCCGAGGATGAAGAAGGAAGTGCAGAGTATGTTTTATCTTGTTTAGTTTGTCAGATGGCTATGATAGAACATCAAAAGCCTGTTGGTTTGTTGCAATCGTTGGATATCACATAATTGAAGTGGCATAGCATATCTATGAGATTTGTGGTTGGATTACCATGAACTCCAAAGAGGCATGATGCGATTTGGGTTATTATTGATAGGTTGACGAAGTGTGCTCACTTCTTACCTATTGGTGAGAGTTATGGTTTAGAAAGATTGACCCAGATCTATATTAAGGAAATTGTCAAGTTGCACGGTGTGCCGTCGAGCATTGTCTCCGATCGAGATCCTAAATTTATATCTAGATTTTGGAGACAATTGCACAGTGCTTTAGGGACGAAGTTGAGGATGAGTTCTGCTTATCATCCCCAGACAGATGGATAATAAGAGAGGACTATTCAATCATTGGATAATCTTTTGAGTGCCCGTGTGTTGGAACACAATGGCAGTTGGGATGAGTTCCTACCTTTGATTGAGTTTACATATAATAACAGTTTCCATAGCAGTATCGGGATGGCACCGTATGAGGCTTTGTATGGCAGGAAGTATAGGACTCCATTATGTTAGTACGAGACTGGTGAGAGCCAAGTGTTGTGTTCTGATGTGGTACAGCAGACGACGAAACAAGTTAGGAAGATAAGGGAAAAGATGAAGGAAGCGCAGGATAGGAAGAGGAGCTACGGTAACAAGAGGAGGAGACCCTTAAAGTTTTAGCAAGACAATAAATCCCGTTCAGCACTTTTCACATCGGTTTCTAAAAAACCCGATGTGGTAACCTCACTTTCCACATCGGTTATTTTAAAAACCGATGTGGAAACCAACATTTCACATCAGTTTTTTCAGAAACCGATGTGAAAGTTTTTATTTTTTATTTTTTAAAACTCCCATTTACAGTACTAACAATCCTTTCCCCTGTTTCAGTAATCTAGTAATCCAGATCAATACAGAATCTAAATATTCTCAACACAATCGCTTTTGTACAACCAAAAAACACTAAATTAAAAGATTACAAACAAGAAATATATTCAATTACATTAAGACAACAAAGATAATTAGAAACCAAAAAGCTACCTATGATATATTATAGATTTCATGTCAAAACATATATCAGTCAAAAGTACACTATAGATAATACATGATGTGTTTATAAACTAACTACATACAAACTATGGTTGGTACACTTCTAGAAAGAAAGTTACCCAACATGTGCTCATGTTATTAATGTCGGCATCAGAGTATGGAGTCAGATTGTTGAATATCTGCAAGTTTAATTGGACATAAGATTATATCTTTTAAGTAATAAACTAAAATAAAACATATAACGAGTCTATAAGTGTTACAAATAATTGTGCATGTTACCAATTAGCATTTACCTCCTGCCATCTTTCAGTGATATCGAAGGAGATAATTTCGACCATCCACTTCATCACATAATATCCACATTCCCATGATCCACGTTGTGTACGGGACTACGTACAAATGAAACCCATTTAGAATATAAGGAATTAAATAGAAATCAATAATTATAACTACTACACTTGAAGCACTTGTACTAATAAATATCTTACGTTAGGAATAATCCATCTAATAGCCTGACACCTATCATCACGCACCATGTGGATTGCATCAATAGAACTATCATAAGAAAATAAACATTAATTAAAGTATATCTTATAGATTTCAGATTATTAAAACAACTTCATTATTGATTATAAATTATTTTAATGCTTACATTTTCATGATGATCTTCAGTTGCTTCGCTAGCTTATTTCCCATCGAGCGGAAGAAGACCACGACATTCAACCGAGGGCACAAGATCAACAATTGCCAATGTTTACTGATTTGTGGAACAATTAGTAACTAAGTCATATATAATACATTATAATTAAATAACTTAAATTTACTTATTGAGATAAGGCGCAAGGTAGAATTGATGAATATCTCGGGCAAGTATATCACGTATGGGGGTGATTGGGTCTTCTGATGTTAGGAGAACATCACCCTGAATGAGCAAGGGGTCAATGAACCCATAAAGGGTGAGGTTGTCCTGATCAACTAACATGCGATGCAGATACCTAATGTACTGATAAAACATGTTAATTATCATAGTATTTAAAATTTAATTACTTAACTTACAAATAAAATGTACTTACGTGCACCATAACTAGATGTGTGCAGCTCTAGCCATTTCACGATCGAGCACCATCTCCATAATTTCCTTCTTTGGGATATACAGATCGTCACCTGGACTGGCATCATGTTCCAACCTTACCAAAGCTGCTTCAGCCTCCATGTTCACAACCTGTATAGCCAGACGTTTAAAAACACCACCAGGATCCCCTTTGTCAATCCCCTAAACAACAAAGATATACATTAGTAATCATAGTTAAATGACAGCAAGCTTAACATAACTGGAAAATTTTCACACTAGATCATTATCCAACATTCTCAATTATAAGAAGACCTTTTAAAATTATATTGATAACTATCAAAGACAACTCCTTTTTAAATTATATCATACTCGATCAACAATAAAATCTTAAATACAAAACATATCCCCAGCAAGAATCCAGCTTAACAAATATTCTCCATGGAAAGAAATAACGCTTTAACTCAATGGGATCATAGCTGCATTGTGTAGGTAATTCTGGAGACACAACACTGCGACCAAACCATAAACTTATAGAACACATACAATGCTGATTCTTTTTTCCTGATAAAAGACATAACAGTGATGGCACAAACTTGTTTAACCCGAAAACAAAAAATATGATCCACTTCAATAACAATTTACCTTCAATCAGGCATGCTTGTGAAGAAAATAAGTTAAACCACAAACACAAAATACATTAGTCCAAATAAAATGCTCACTTAAATTCCTTTAATGCTTTGGTTAATACTGTAAAATAGGGCTTTCTCACCCCCACCTACATTCCAAACCATCGTCACCTAGTGCCTGGCTAAAGTTAAATTATACCATTTTCCTTGAAAACCCAGAAAGAAACACAAAAATGTGCAGATAGTCCATCATAGCTTATGAATGAAAATGCAAGCAAAACAAAAACAAACTCTCTGTGCAGTGTGGCAATTATTCAACACATAAAATAAATGGAAAGTGTATTTGGGAGAGGGTATGAGAAGACCTTGCACTTCAAGTAGAGGATACAGGCTAGGGTCATGACAGCGACACGGAGGAGCAAGCGGAGAACAGCGAACTTCAAGGCTGAGGTGATGCAGTGGTCCTCCCAAGCCGTAGATGGTGACGCGGTGGAGCGAGCAAGGAATAGAGGTTATGAGGGTGTGAGCATTACGGTTTCCATACCTTTTTGAGCTTTATGAGAGAGAGAAAGATAGTGAGAGAGAGAGAGTGTGTGTGTGTGTGTGTGACCTGTTTTCGTGGTAATGGGGCGAGGTCGGAGGGTGGCGTTTTCTTCCCTTGCTTACTGAGTGGTGGACGGCGGTAGAGTCTTGTTTTCGTGGCAATGTAGGTGAGGAATGGGGTTTTCTGGGAGGGAGAGTAAGCAGCGCACATGCAAGAGGGGTTTTTTGGGTCAAAGGTTTCTTAGCAGCGCGAAAAATGAAAAGGAGGGTGAGGGAACTAAAAATGACAGATGAACAATACACATCGGCTATCATTAAAACCGATGTTAAAAGGTTTTCCACATCGGTTATAATTAAAACCGATGTTAAATGTTGAGATATTAATTTATTTTTTTATCAATTTTTATTACCTTTTCCACATCGGTTTTTAATAAATCGATGTTATAATGTTTTTCACATCGGTTATAAAGAAAGCCGATGTTAAAAGTTATATTATTCATTTCCTTAATTTTTTATTCGTTTTTCCACATCGGTTTATAAAAAACCGATGTTAAAACATAAACATTTCCACATCGGTTATAAAAAACACCAATGTGTTAACTTATGCATTTTTAAAATTTTATTTTTTGTTCAATTTTCAACATCGGGTTTATAAAAACCGATGTTAAAACCTTTATAACATCGGTTTATTTTAGAACCGATGTTAAAAGTTTTCAATTTAATTTCAAAAATGCCACCGCCTCCTTTTTCACATCGGTTTTCTATAAACCGATGTTAAAACCTCGATGTTAAAAGCATATTTTGCACTAGTGTGTGTTTTTGAGAGTCACTCCGAAGACTGCAATTGGCAGAGGTATGAAGTCTAGAAAGCTTACTCCTAGATTCATTGGACCATTCCAGATTCTTCGATGGGTTGGTCCAGTAGCTTACCATATTGACTTACCGCCTGACCTTTCTAACCTTCATGATATCTTCCACGTCTCACAGTTGAGGAAATATTACCCTTATCCTTCTAACGTACTTGTGCTCGAGTCCATACAACTCTGAGAGAACCTAGAGTATGAGGCTTTATCGGTTAGGATTACAGATAGAAGGATTAAGGAGCTTCACGGTAGATAGATTCCTTTGGTCAAGGTCATTTGGGATGAGACTACAGGAGATGCTACTTGGGAGTGTGAGGCACACATAAAGCAGTAGTATCCACATCTTTTCTAAGGTACGTAAATTCCAAGGACAAAATTTCTTTTAAGAGGGTAGTATTGTAACATCTGTGTTTTACGATTTTTTTATACATTTAATGATCATGTTTAAGGCCTTGATTAGATGTTTAATATGCATGTTTAAGCATTGGAAACCTAACATGGAAAGCACGCGAATAACCGGCTTTGAACCGAACGAGAACGTATTCTAGGGTTTTCTTTATACCGTTTAGAACGCTTAAGAGTTCACAGTAGGGAATTTAGGTTTCAGGAAGAGATTAGGTATGCTTGAGGACTTGAGCTTGTTCCTTGGGTGTATAGGAGTCTATGTTTCAAATTTGAGGTCAATCGGACTTCAAAGGAGCTCAGAACGTGATGAAACGTGTGAAGTAGGGTTTGCAGATTTGCCTAGTCAACCTGGTCCACGATCGAGCGTGAGGAAATCCATTCTCGACCGTGAAAAATGATGAGTGACCAAACACGCGTCGAAATTTGACAGAACACGTGTTAGCTCTCTTCATGTTGAAGTAGTTGACTTTGATCAACGCTCGAGCACCCGTTGGGCCACGCTCGAGCGTGCGTATGCTTGAGCGTGGGAATTTTCACGCTTGAGAGTGATTAGGCTGAGGAAAAAAAATAAAAATGGACTGAAGGTGAAAGTTTACAACTTTCACCATATTCTTTCAGAGCGAAACAGAGGACAGAGATATGGAAAGAGAGTTAGAAAGAGAGAGAAACTCCGGACAGATTTTCGAGTGATCTTTTCATCCTAACTCAATTCCGACTAAGTCATTGTGATCGTGGCAACCACGTCTTCTAAACCCTAGCTTACTTTCCTCTTCTAAGCTAATGTAATCTATACCTTTATTATGCTTAAATGTCGTCGGTGACGGTATTGAGGTTATCTTTCAATCCGTCTATCGGTTTTTAGTTCCGTATTCAGATTAGGGTTACTTCACAATGATGTATTTAGGTAAATTTTTGGAAGCCCTAAGACCCTTGTTCTTTTCATGGAATCAGCTAGAGGAATTGGAGAGGGCTCATTCCGTTGCTTCTAGACTAGCTTACGACTTCTCATGTGGGAGAAAGAAACCCTCTATCGACTGAAATGGCTAAGTAGCGTATTTTACAAAAATGGTGTAGGGCGACTGATAAGCCTCTGGCTCATCTAGTTTTATAGCTAGTATGACCAGGGTTTCGTGCAAATTATATCGTATTTTCACCCAAATTAGATTAGATTGTCCTCAAGCAAGGTTTTGAGTCTCTAGAATAGTTTTAAGTTAATTTAGCTAGTTTTAAGTCAAAATAATACACTTATGGTTATTTCCTTATTTTCAGGTTAAGTAGAAGTTGAGAAAATAAAGAGCAGGGGATTCGCCCCGCGAAGGACACGCTCGCCACGCGACCCCGAAGCCTGACTGTTCCAAGAAATTGCTAAGTCTCTGGTTCGCCCCGCGAAGAAGGTCTCGCCCCGCGAGTCTTACAACCCTGAAAAAGTCAGAGACGATCACGTCTCGCCCGTGTTGAAGGTCATGGCCGTGGCAGTTTTGAAGTTGAAGAGTCTCGCCTCGCGAGCATCCATTCGCCTCGCGAATATGGAAGTCAGAGAGCATCACGGTTGGCCCCTGATGGCCATAACGGGCGTAGGGAGAAAACTCTTCATATCCTCGCCTCGCGAGCAAGTATTTCGCCTCGCGAGAATACCAAAGGTTGCTGACTCTTCATGAAATTCGCCTCGCGAATGTGTGCTCGCCTCGCGAGCTAGCTGAATTCTGAATTTGTATAAAAGGCTGTTCTGAACAATTTGTAAAGACTTTTGCTTCTCCAATTTTTCTGTTTTACACTTTTCTCTGTGATTTCGTTTCTGCCATGGCGAACTAAGTCCTAGGATTAGTCTACTGTTTGAGGATCCTATATACTTGAGGTTATGTAAATCCCTATTTTAATTGCTTTTCCCTTTTCAATACCATATTATGCAATTCTGTTTGTTATTTCAGGAGTGTGTAGTATTGTATTGATTTGTTTTCGATGATGTTATTTTCCTATACATAATCGCGTTTGTTAATTCGCGTGTGTTCATTCATGATCGTTTGATCATGAGAGCTTAATCCCGTTTGTTATTTCGGGAATAGGAATTTGCATCCATAGTAGCAATTACGTTGTTAGTTATTCATGAATGCGAAAGGGGATTAGAATCGCTTAGGGTTTGGGATTACATTAACCAAGGATAGTTGGGAATTCTTCTTGATAGATTAATCGTTGTTTGATAATTGATAATCTCTTTTCAACCGCCTGTTTTTGATTGCTCTGTTTTATTTGTTTC
Source organism: Sophora flavescens (assembly GCA_030762895.1). Taxonomy (NCBI): domain Eukaryota; kingdom Viridiplantae; phylum Streptophyta; class Magnoliopsida; order Fabales; family Fabaceae; genus Sophora; species Sophora flavescens. The sequence continues at coordinate 185,211,322 of CM061063.1, read as the reverse complement.
TTATTTGCACTCCAATCCAACCCCCCAAAAAAAACTGATTTTTGTGAAAGGTAACATTTTCAGAGTCCTTGAGAGACGACATCCGAGTTGTCGCACTAAACTACAGTTTAAACCCGCTCGTCCTTTTTGGCGCGTGCGCGACAGCGCGACCAAAAATTGGCGCCGATCCTCAAACAGTAGACTAATCCTAGGACTTAGTTCGCCATGGCAGAAACGAAATCACAGAGAAAAGTGTAAAACAGAAAAATTGGAGAAGCAAAAGTCTTTACAAATTGTTCAGAACAGCCTTTTATACAAATTCAAAATTCAGCTAGCTCGCGAGGCGAGCACACATTCGCGAGGCGAATTTCATGAAGAGTCAGCAACCTTTGGTATTCTCGTGAGGCGAAATACTTGCTCGCGAGGCGAGGATATGAAGAGTTTTCTCCCTACGCCCGTTATGGCCATCAGGGGCCAACCGTGATGCTCTCTGACTTCCATATTCGCGAGGCGAATGGATGCTCGCGAGGCGAGACTCTTCAACTTCAAAACTGCCACGGCCATGACCTTCAACACGGGCAAGCCGTGATCGTCTCTGACTTTTTCAGGGTTGCAAGACTCGCGGGGCGAGACCTTCTTCGCGGGGCGAACCAGAGACTTAGCAATTTCTTGGAACAGTCAGGCTTCGGGGTCGCGTGGCGAGCGTGTCCTTCGTGGGGCGAATCCCCTGCTCTTTATTTTCTCAACTTCTACTTAACCTGAAAATAAGGAAATAACCATAAGTGTATTATTTTGACTTAAAACTAGCTAAATTAACTTAAAACTATTCTAGAGACTCAAAACCTTGCTTGAGGACAATCTAATCTAATTTGGGTGAAAATACGATATAATTTGCACAAAACCCTGGTCATACTAGCTATAAAACTAGATGAGCCAGAGGCTTATCAACTTGAGGCCTATGAAAAATTCTGAATTTGTATAAAAGGCTGTTCTGAACAAATTGTAAAGACTTTTGCTTCTCCAATTTTTCTGTTTTACACTTTTCTCTGTGATTTCGTTTTGCCATGGCGAACTAAGTCCTAGGATTAGTCTACTGTTTGAGGATCCTATATACTTGAGGTTATGTAAATCCCTATTTTAATTGCTTTTCCCTTTTCAATACCATATTATGCAATTTCATTTGTTATTTCAGGAGTGTGTAGTATTGTATTGATTTGTTTCGGTGATGTTATTTTCCTATACATAATCGCGTTTGTTAATTCGCGTGTGTTCATTCATGATCGTTTGATCATGAGAGCTTAATCCCGTTTGTTATTTCGGGAATAGGAATTTGCATCCATAGTAGCAATTACGTTGTTAGTTATTCTCATGAATCGAAAGGGGATTACAATCTGCTTAGGGCTTGGGATTACATTAACCAAGGATAGTTGGGAATTCTTGACTGTAGATTAATCGTTGTTTGATAATTGATAATCTCTTTTCAACTGCCCTGTTTTTGATTGCTCTGTTTTATTTGTTTCTTATTTGCACTCCAATCCAACCCCCCCAAAAAAAAACTGATTTTTGTGAAAGGTAACATTTTCAGAGTCCTTGAGAGACGACATCCGAGTTGTCGCACTAAACTACAGTTTTAAACCCGCTCGTCCTTTTTGGCGCGCGCGCATGCTGTGTGACCAAAAATTGGCGCCGATCCTCAAACAGTAGACTAATCCTAGGACTTAGTTCGCCATGGCAGAAACGAAATCACAGAGAAAAGTGTAAAACAGAAAAATTGGAGAAGCAAAAGTCTTTACAAATTGTTCAGAACAGCCTTTTATACAAATTCAAAATTCAGCTAGCTCGCGAGGCGAGCACACATTCGCGAGGCGAATTTCATGAAGAGTCAGCAACCTTTGGTATTCTCGTGAGGCGAAATACTTGCTCGCGAGGCGAGGATATGAAGAGTTTTCTCCCTACGCCCGTTATGGCCATCAGGGGCCAACCGTGATGCTCTCTGACTTCCATATTCGCGAGGTGAATGGATGCTCGCGAGGCGAGACTCTTCAACTTCAAAACTGCCACGGCCATGACCTTCAACATGGGCAAGCCGTGATCGTCACTGACTTTTTCAGGGTTGCAAGACTCGCGGGGCGAGACCTTCTTCGTGGGGCGAACCAGAGACTTAGCAATTTCTTGGAACAGTCAGGCTTCGGGGTCGCGTGGCGAGCATGTCCTTCGCGGGGCGAATCCCCTGCTCTTTATTTTCTCAACTTCTACTTAACCTGAAAATAAGGAAATAACCATAAGTGTATTATTTTGACTTAAAACTAGCTAAATTAACTTAAAACTATTCTAGAGACTCAAAACCTTGCTTGAGGACAATCTAATCTAATTTGGGTGAAAATACGATATAATTTGCACAAAACCCTGGTCATACTAGCTATAAAACTAGATGAGCCAGAGGCTTATCAACTTGAGGCCTATGAAAAATTCTGAATTTGTATAAAAGGCTGTTCTGAACAAATTGTAAAGACTTTTGCTTCTCCAATTTTTCTGTTTTACACTTTTCTCTGTGATTTCGTTTTGCCATGGCGAACTAAGTCCTAGGATTAGTCTACTGTTTGAGGATCCTATATACTTGAGGTTATGTAAATCCCTATTTTAATTGCTTTTCCCTTTTCAATACCATATTATGCAATTCTGTTTGTTATTTCAGGAGTGTGTAGTATTGTATTGATTTGTTTCAGTGATGTTATTTTCCTATACATAATCGCGTTTGTTAATTCGCGTGTGTTCATTCATGATCGTTTGATCATGAGAGCTTAATCCCGTTTGTTATTTCGGGAATAGGAATTTGCATCCATAGTAGCAATTACGTTGTTAGTTGTTACTGTAACTGAAAGGGGATTACAATCTGCTTAGGGCTTGGGATTACATTAACCAAGGATAGTTGGGAATTCTTGACTGTAGATTAATCGTTGTTTGATAATTGATAATCTCTTTTCAACTGCCCTGTTTTTGATTGCTCTGTTTTATTTGTTTCTTATTTGCACTCCAATCCAACCCCCTCCCCCCCCCCCCAAAAAAAAACTGATTTTTGTGAAAGGTAACATTTTCAGAGTCCTTGAGAGACGACATCCGAGTTGTCGCACTAAACTACAGTTTTAAACCCGCTCGTCCTTTTTGGCGCGTGCGCGACAGCGCGACCAAAAATTGGCGCCGATCCTCAAACAGTAGACTAATCCTAGGACTTAGTTCGCCATGGCAGAAACGAAATCACAGAGAAAAGTGTAAAACAGAAAAATTGGAGAAGCAAAAGTCTTTACAAATTGTTCAGAACAGCCTTTTATACAAATTCAAAATTCAGCTAGCTCGCGAGGCGAGCACACATTCGCGAGGCGAATTTCATGAAGAGTCAGCAACCTTTGGTATTCTCGTGAGGCGAAATACTTGCTCGCGAGGCGAGGATATGAAGAGTTTTCTCCCTACGCCCGTTATGGCCATCAGGGGCCAACCGTGATGCTCTCTGACTTCCATATTCGCGAGGCGAATGGATGCTTGCGAGGCGAGACTCTTCAACTTCAAAACTGCCACGGCCATGACCTTCAACACGGGCAAGCCGTGATCGTCTCTGACTTTTTCAGGGTTGCAAGACTCGCGGGGCGAGACCTTCTTCGCGGGGCGAACCAGAGACTTAGCAATTTCTTGGAACAGTCAGGCTTCGGGGTCGCGTGGCGAGCGTGTCCTTCGTGGGGCGAATCCCCTGCTCTTTATTTTCTCAACTTCTACTTAACCTGAAAATAAGGAAATAACCATAAGTGTATTATTTTGACTTAAAACTAGCTAAATTAACTTAAAACTATTCTAGAGACTCAAAACCTTGCTTGAGGACAATCTAATCTAATTTGGGTGAAAATACGATATAATTTGCACAAAACCCTGGTCATACTAGCTATAAAACTAGATGAGCCAGAGGCTTATCAACTTGAGGCCTATGAAAAATTCTGAATTTGTATAAAAGGCTGTTCTGAACAATTTGTAAAGACTTTTGCTTCTCCAATTTTTCTGCTTTACACTTTTCTCTGTGATTTCGTTTCTGCCATGGCGAACTAAGTCCTAGGATTAGTCTACTGTTTGAGGATCATATATACTTGAGGTTATGTAAATCCCTATTTTAATTGCTTTTCCCTTTTCAATACCATATTATGCAATTCTGTTTGTTATTTCAGGAGTGTGTAGTATTGTATTGATTTGTTTCAGTGATGTTATTTTCCTATACATAATCGCGTTTGTTAATTCGCGTGTGTTCATTCATGATCGTTTGATCATGAGAGCTTAATCTCGTTTGTTATTTCGGGAATAGGAATTTGCATCCATAGTAGCAATTACGTTGTTAGTTGTTACTGTAACTGAAAGGGGATTACAATCTGCTTAGGGCTTGGGATTACATTAACCAAGGATAGTTGGGAATTCTTGACAGTAGATTAATCGTTGTTTGATAATTGATAATCTCTTTTCAACTGCCCTGTTTTTGATTGCTCTGTTTTGTTTGTTTCTTATTTGCACTCCAATCCAAACCCCCCCCCCCCCCCCCCCAAAACTGATTTTTGTGAAAGGTAACATTTTCAGAGTCCTTGAGAGACGACATCCGAGTTGTCGCACTAAACTACAGTTTTAAACCCGCTCGTCCTTTTTGGCGCGTGCGCGACAACGCGACCAGCGACCTAAACCTTACTAGTGGGTGAATAATTGACAATGTCAATATCACATTGGGGACTACTTGGTGGTACCAACGATGATATGGAGATTGTAGGTTTATCGCCGTTAAGTTAATTTAATGATATCCGAGGTTGTCTGATTTTACTGTAATGGACCATCTTGTGGTGTGCTATTTGGATTAATATGTTAATCTTAGTTAATTATGTTTATTTAAATATTTTTATTACTATTTTATTATTATATTATTATCATTATATGATTATGGTTTATATTATTGTTAATATTATTGTATGATTACGGCTTATATTATTAATATTACTATTATTGAATAAATATGGTGGGTAACATGTGTGTTATGTGATAATATGATTTATTTGTTATGATATGCTTAGTTGGTTCCTAGACAGTAATATATGATATTTTGGAGCGATGTATGTTGGGGAGTGTATGACATATGACTTAGTTGTGCCTAACCTAAATAATTAATTAATATTTTATGTAAGATGAGATTGATGATATGATGTGACTCGAGATATTGTATAAGCTGGCGAGACTCATATACATGTGTGGTGTTGATCACAATCGTGTGATTGGAACACACGAGGTCTGGATAAGTCATGGGTGAGTGCCCTGCGGACGATGAGGTTCGAGGAAGACTACTGTGACACGTTCTTAGTCCTTGTGGACGATTGACTTATATCCCTAACCAGACTAGGGATGTATGAAAGGGTTAGGGGGTGGCCACGTCAGCTTACATGATCAGTTACATGAGCGCGAAGGGAAGAGGAATATTATCTATTTCGAGGATGATTGTTATATCTATATGTGGATATTATGTGATGCATGTCTGTGTGCTATTATTGTAGATATGCTATGTAACCTTTTCAATATATGATGATAGCTAGTTTCTTATCTCCCTATTTATTTCTGTATATGTTTTATTAATGTAATCATTATGAGAAGACCTTGCGGAGGAGCCAGTTACTGAGGAGCTAGATGGAACCCCTTATGAGCCAGATGCTGGAGGACGAGCAGTGGCCCCGAGTAGTTGAGTATAGAGTCTGTGGCCAGTGCGTCTTTTTGCTGGTTGTTGTATTTTCAGTTCTTTTGTTAGTTTGTACTTATGGGGCCTACTACGGTGGTACCCTAGACAGATATATTGTACCTTGGTGTCTGTATATGTATATATAGTGTGGTGTTTTACGTTCATGTCTTTTATTTTTTAAGTTTTAATATATCCTGCTTTTTTGTTATGTACTTTTAATGCTTGTATCGCAATTAAGGTTAGTTAAATTTAAGTTTTCTTAAATGGGACATCGGGGTGTCTTAGAACCCACTATTGATGTTTCACCATCCTCCCAATTCAACGTAGTAACAAGCTCGAAAAGCAGCCAAGTGTTCATAATAAGCAGGAGGGATTATTGAAACATATCGAGTGCACCTTGCATGCGTAGGGTTGTGGTGTCTCTGATGGTGACTTAACAAGGTTGCATGAGAAGAAGAATCCAAAGGCAGCATGAAGGGAAACCAAAGTTTTTCGTTGTAGTTTAAGAGGTTTAGAAGTCATGTTTTACTGTTGAGTTCATGTACTAGTCATCTCCGAGCATGGATTTGAAAAAAAGGAATGTTATTTTATTTTCGTATCCTTTTGAAGCCTCTAATAATCTAGAATATATGTTAAAAATAATTAGTTTCAATGATATATTTAATGACAATTATTAATCATTTACGCTTCTCTCTTTTTTATATTTTTTATTAACACTGTAATTTTGTGCAAAGTGTGATGACGAATCCAGTATGAATTTGAATGTGCCAATAACAATTAAAAAAGCAGAATTTGGTTTTAAAAATGAATTGTCAAGATGCATTATTTCATTGTCGTTTTATGAACCCCACTTCTTCAAAATGAGCATTATTATTTTTCTATTTACTAGGAAAATGTGCATATTAATGCTAACAATATATGTTCCTAATCAAGGCATAGCGTATATTGATGTTAGACAACTAAAACATATGTTAGTTTTAGAAATATACAGTCTATCTATGTAAAACCTAATTTGAGTGGATCATGCTCTAATGAGCTTGGCCGAAAATGGCCTATTGATCAGCCTCTGGCTCATCTAGTTTTATGACTAGTAAAACCTTGGCTTTGTGCTAATTATATCTCGTTTTCGCCCAAATTAGGCTTGATTGTCTTTAAGCAGCATTTTTTGAGTCTCTAGAGTATTTCTAGGTTAATTTAGTTGATTTAGAGTCAAAAAAAGCACTTATGCTATTTCTTGTTTTCATGTTAATAAAGTGAAGCAGTTTTGGATTCTTCGCCCCGCGAAAGGCTATTCGCCTCGCGAACTTGAAGCGTGACTGTTCCATAAAATGCAATCCTCTCTGTCTCGCCCCGCGAACACTTGACTCGCCTCGCGAGTAATCCAACCCTGGAAGACCAGAAGCCATCACGGCTTACCCATGTTGAAGGTCACGACTGTGACAGTTTGGAATTTGAAGAGTCTCGCCTCGCGAATGATAAGCTCGCCTCGCGATCTCGTCAAACACTGAAGACCGTTCGTATTATTCGCCTCACGAAGGTAGTCTCGCCTCGCGAGCTCGTGGAATCCAAAAGCTGTATTTATGTCTGTTTTAGGGCAGAACTAATCATTCTCTTCTCATCTTCTCTTTTCTTTTCTTTTCACAGTTGCGGCTACAACAGTAGAATTAGGTTTAGTGCTTTGTTTTTCCTTTGTAATGGAGAACTAGTCTCCTTGGATTAATCTACTGTGATTGGGTTCCATTCACACTTGAGGTTCTGTAATTCCTGTTTTATTTGCTTTTCCCTTTTCAATACCATGCTATATATTTCTGTTTGTTTAATTCAGGAGTGTATAGTGTTGTGTTGATTTATTTCGGTGATGTTATGTTCCTATATTGAATCGCGTTTGTTTAATTCGCGTGTGTTCGTTCATGATCGCTTAGTTCATGAGGGCTTAACCCCGTTTGTTTAATTCGGGAATAGGAACATATATCTCGTAGTAGTGATTTCGTTTGTTAATTGTTGCTACAACCGAAAGGGGATTAGAATCTGCTTAGGGCTTGGAATTTACATGAACCGATGATAGTTGGGAATCGAGAATAGTAGATTAATCGTCTTTAGTTATTTGGTAATCATTTAAACTGCTTTGTTTTTATTGCTCTGTTTTTGCTTTGTTTTCTTGATTTAGTTTCAAATATCCAACCCCCCAAAATCTGACTTTTTCTGTTAACAACAAACCGAGAGTCCTTGTGAGACGATACTCGAGTTGTCGTCCCCTAAACTACATATTTTGTAAACTGCTCGTTTTTTGGCGCGTGCGCGACAGCGCGTTTAAAAAAATACCCCAAATTTAAACTTTGCTTGTCCCCAAGCAAACTAAAACTCAAAAACTTAAAAAGACTCAAGACCTGGCAAGCTTAAAGATTTAATCAATTTCGCACAAATTTCAAGCAATTCATCAAAATAATTTTTTCTTCAATGTTCCCCCCCTTTCAAACAAAGTAATCCCCACATGCATTCATTCTAAACAATTGAGAATTTCATCATTCAAACAATCATTAATCTAAGCAAGGGATCCAAGTTACACACAAAAGGGAGATCACCAAATTCAAACAATCGCCTTCCTCACAAGGGAATTTAGTGTTTCACTCATCTGCTCAGTTTTTGTCTAGGTTATCAACATTTCACTCAATTTCACTTTTAAGAACACTTCCCATGAATTTGATTTTCATCTCCAAATGATTCCCATAGAAAACATGCATGCAACATCAAAAGGTCTTTTAAGGTTGTAATGGGGCCTGGCTAAGGGTAGGATATTCAAAGGTACTAGGCTTAAGTCCCTAGGAACTAAGAGAGCATGAAACAGTTTTATACATTGAATTTCCACTCAAGTTCCTTTTTTCATTTTTCTTTATGCTTTGGGTTACTACAGCCTTTCTCTTCTAATAGCCTTTTTTGACATTTTTGCACTTTTTATTTCTTTTCTTTTTTCTTTTTTTTTCCTTTTTTTCTTGCCCTTTGGCTCCAAACTTTATTATTATTTTTTTCTTTTTTCTCAATCCAGAATGACATGTCACATCCTTGTAGCCACCCCAAACTTAGTTTCTTGCAACCATTCTCTTGCTAAGCATCCATGCTCTCCTAATCCTAAGATCGGGTTAATCTGGTTTTCCAGATTTTAGGCCCATAACATAAGGTTATCAAGAATTAACGGGCTAATTAGGCTCAATGGGGCTAACAAAGGAACATGCATTAGGGACGTTTTTCTTTTTAGGTCAAGTGGTTATTTACAAAGAAAATTCCTAAATCATTTGATGCAAACACATAGACATGCAAACCATAAAGAGATTCAAGCAAATTCGGGAAAGTGCAACTCAAAAGTGATTCACACAGTTAAAAACATGTTGGAGGATCAAATCCTCACCTGGACAATTTTGTAACTTTTTTGACCGAGATTCTATCCCTAGTGTGTGCTTCCCATCACCCCAAACTTATCATAAATCATGCCATCACAACAAAATATCTCAAAGTTCAGTTTTCATTTTTTTCACATGGGGATCACTTTTCAAAAAATTTCTCAACCATTTTCATAACCTAGGGGGAAACAGTCAACACATAACATGCAATCCATCTATGCAAAATTTGAGTAAAATCTAACAAGCTCACCAACACAAGACTCAACACACAAATACTCCTGATCTTCTCAAATTATTCAGGAGCTAAAAGAAAACAAAACAAAAATAAATCAAAGATAATTAAAAAGGAAATGGTTTAGAGAAAACTCATGGAGATGGTTCCACCGGGATCCCACTGTCTGTGATACAGCGGTCACGGAATGCCCAAATTGCAGTATGATCCTCCCGGATCCCATGGCCTACAGCATAATGCCCACGTGATAGACAAGGGACTGAAGCTTGTTCCATGGTCCCCTAACTTGCAGCCTTGATATAGGAGTGAGTGCTTGACAATCATGGTAACCTCGCCTAGTGCGGCGGACTTCTCACTCCCTCTTGGGTCAAGGTTGATCTCTTTCTCAATAAAGTCCTCCCAATAAAATCGGGGTTCAACCTCTTGGACTGGACATGGTGCAAAATCCAGAGGCTTGAACTCCATCACCGGTTGTTCCATAGTGGGAGGTGGTAAACAGGTAGAGAGTGTTACTGGTGCTGCTTCATATTCTGCACGTTCTTCATTCACTGTGCTAACAAATCCATCACCTGCTAAACTTGCAGAATTCTCAGCACACACCACAGAAAGGTTAGTGTTAGTACAGTCAGTACATATGGTACAATAAACTGAATCAGAAAAAGTTGGAGTGTCTGGAAATTCAGCACACACTTCATCCATCCCATCACTTTCAACACATGCATCTAATTCCAAAGGTTCTTCATTATCCTCAAGCATGGTGTAGCATATGTCATCCTGATCCTCATTTTCTATATTCCCTGGTCGAACAGGGCCCTCAACCTCATATGTCTCATGTTCCATATGGATGTTTTGCTCTTCATACCTTTCAAAACATGCTACACACGAAGCAAATTCATTACAATCAGCACATAAAGTATAATAGATAGAATCAGGGGAGGTATGAATATCTGGGGATTCAACACACAGTTCATCAATAGAAGCATCCTTGACATCATTATCAAAATTATCCTCAGAGGAAGTATTGCCAAGAGCAACTGTTTGTGAGTCTGTATGTTCTTCAAGGGGATGTGGAGTTTGCAGTGTAGCCAAGGCGGAAACGATGTAAGCATTTCGAGTGTCAAAATCCCGCTGACTTGCTTCCATCCTCTGTTGGAATTCAAGATTATTCGCCTCCATCCTCTGTTGAAATTCAAGATTTTGTTCTGCCATCCGTTGATTGTTCTCTGCCATTTGTTGTACCATTTCTTCCAGACTGAGTTGGCATATTGTGAGGTCAGGCTGATATTGCTGGCTTACTGCCATTTGATGCACTAAAGAGGCAATCTCATCCAAGCTGCTGCGTTCTCCTCCATGTTGGCTATGATAGAAAGGTTGCTCCTCATTCACTCCAATCATGTCAAAACCACTGCTAAACTAATAACTTCCAGCAAAGTTAGGATAACATATGCATGGTGGTGGTTTACTAAAGTCAGGATAATATATGCATGGTTCACAATAAACATTAGGCATAAAATCATGCATATAATTATCCATGGGAAGCACTAAGATTCACAACCAGACAAAGCAGACAAAACTAATTCAGTAATGCAAAAGGTTTTTTTTTTTAATGTAATTTTCTATTATTAACAACAAGAGTCCCCGGCAACGGCGCCAATTTTTGACACGCTGTCGCACACGCGTCAAAAAGCGAGCAGTTTCCAAAAATATGTAGTTTAGGGAGCGACAACTCGAGTATCGTCTCACAAGGACTCTTAGATTGTTGTTAACAGAAAAGGTCAGATTTGGAGGGTTTTGGATTTGAAATAAGATAAAGAAAACAAAACAGAAAAACAATGCTAACTAAATAACTATCAAATAGCTAAAAATGATCAACCTACTGCTTCCAGTTTCCCACTATCATTGGTTCATATAAATCCAACCCTGGAAGACCAGAAGCCATCACGGCTTACCCGTGTTGAAGGTCACGGCTGTGACAGTTTGGAATTTGAAGAGTCTCGCCTCGCGAAGGATAAGCTCGCCTCGCGAGCTCGCCAAACACAGAAGATTGTTCATTATATTCGCCTTGCGAAGGTGTGCTCGCCTCGCGAGATCGCGGAATCCAGAAGCTGTATTTAAGTCTGTTTTAGGTCAGAACCAGAGAGATCTTCATATTTTCATCTTTTTTCTTTTAGGACGGCTGCGAATTTAGGTTTAGAATTTTGTGTTTCTTTTGTAATGGAGAACTAGTCTCCTTGATTGATCTACTGTAACCGGTTTGCACCGCCGCTTGAGGTTCTATAATTCCTAATCTCATTACTTTTCTCTTTCAATATTTGTTCTATATATTCTGTTTGCTTAATTCAGTTTGTATGGAATATATATTGATTTGTTTCGATGATTGTGTGTTCCTAAACTTAATCGCGTTTGCTTAATTCGCGTGTGTTCAATTCGTGTTTGCTTAATTCACAAAGGGCTTAATCCGTTTGCTTAATTCGGAATTAGGAGCATATGTCTCGCAGCGTCGGTTTCGTTTGTTAATTGATGTTACAGTCGAAAAGGGATTAGAATCCGCTTAGGGCTTGGATTTATATGAACCAATGATAGTGGGAAACCGAAAGCAGTAGGTTGATCGTTTTTAGCTATTTGATAGTTATTTAGTTTGCATTGTTTTTCTGTTTTGTTTTCTTTATCTTATTTCAAATCCAAAACCCCCCAAATCTGACCTTTTCTGTTAACAACAATTTAAGAGTCCATGTGAGACGATACTCGAGTTGTCGCTCCCTAAACTACATATTTTTGGAAACCGCTCGCTTTTTGACGTGTGCGCGACAGCGTGTCACCTATAAAAACCCATTTTGAAAACACACCCTAAATGGATTTTTATGTGAAATAGGAAGGGTCTTGATCCTATAGGTGAGTGAGGATATGCTCTTTGAAAACCAAAACAAAGGTTGGAGCTCAAAATCATAGCCATGGCCGAATTTTTCATTAAGAACAAAGGAAAGAATTTTGGGGTTTTTCATGGACATAAAGAAGTATGAAAAATGAAATGGAATGGTGTGATTAGGTAAAGTGGTCATGCAACATAACAAGGAGAGGGAGGGCATTTTTTTCCAAAACATTGTAGGATCAAATTTAAATTAACAAAGAACATCAAGAGCATTTTGGTCATTTCGGAAGGATTGTAGATATTTTCATAAGATATTTATATTTTGTCATCATGACATGGTGACATCATCGATGACACACCACATGATCTCATGGTCAGTGCGCATCTTCAGTCTTATCCTCTCGGCCAATCTCTTCAGCTTCGTATCCGGCTCCATCATTTTATTGATTTAGGTTTTCATGCGTTTTTGGTCAAAATTCAACCTAATAAAATATAATATTTTTCAACCTAAAATAGTGTTAAAATCTAATATTTTTCATTTTTGGGTCAAATTACGGCTTTCTGACAGGTACAAAATTGTACTGTCAGCGAAAATGCAGACCAAATTCCGTCTCAGTTTAAAATCCAAAATTTAACCTTAACTTCCTATCATATTTTAGTTTATAGCTATGATTTTGTTTTCTCCAAAATAGACCATTACTTTCTAAAAGGTCGTCGCAATTACTGACCAGCAAGGTCCGTCACAAATATGACCCCATTTCTGATGACCAAGTTCGTCGCAAAACATGCGCATTACCGATGGCTTGGCCGTTGCAAACATTTTTAATTTATTAGAAAAACAACATCTAAAAACTATCTAGTGCCTAAAAAATATAATACAAAACAAAATTTACCATTCCTTATATGCATACAAGAACTATCTAGTGCCTAACAAATATCATAATAACATTTTTCAAGCATACCCTATACATTTTCCAGCATCTATAAACTATCACTATACTAACAGCTTAACCAACATCTAAAAACTACAAGCATTTAACATATTTTATATATAAAATCCATCTTAACCTGTCCTTACAAAAAAAAACTTGTTAAAAAAAATACTAACATGGAAAGCTTTTTCCTTTGCTGGAATATAGTGGAGACAACAATTGTAACATCCCTGGCTGCTCTACGGATTGACGACCATCCCCACAAACCAACACGGGTCTTTTCAACATGCTTTGTCCTCACTCACACGCTTTCTAGGAAAACTTACTAGGAGATCACCCATCCCAGAATTGCTCTAAGTCAAGAACGCTTAACTATGGAGTTCCTAAGTAATGGGCTTCCAAAAAGAAGATGAATCTTGTTGGTATAGGTAGTACCAATCAGTTCATATAAGCCATCATCAACTGTATAGTCCCATACTTACACAGTCTCAGGATCCCTCTCATTCCAGTGTGTAATCGATTTATTCATGTGTCCCTCCGCCTAGAAGCCTGCCAGGAGCCGCTCCTTGTTTGTGCCTTCTTGCACCGGCGACCACTCCCTGCCCTCGTCAGCCCCGGGTGTCACAGCAACCAAATGGGTGGTCGGACGGAATCTCGACGGTTGCCGGAATGTGGCTGGCCGGAATGTGAAAAAAATGAAAGAGAGAAAAAATATGAGATGAGATAAAAATTTAAAAGATAAAAAATGATGAGAGAGAGGAACAAAATCTTACCATCAGTGGCCGTGTGGGGAGCTGTAATGCGGTGGCCGGATGGCGGTGCCGGAGTTCTGGTGGGGAGAGAGGGGAGTAGGGGCACCTGAGTTATGGTAGGGGAGAGGGGATTGAGGGACGAGAGAAAGAGGAAGTGAAGGGTTGGGTTTCTGAATTCGGTTTAAGTGAAACCCTTACCAACGATGTAGTATCGTTAGCGACGGCCAGATCCTTCGGAAACTGGGCATAGAATTTGCGACGGACAAAGCTGTCGGAAATCCTTGAAAGGTGTGCGATTTTGTAATGGAAAAATGTTGTCGCAAATTAAAGTGACTTTTGAGATGGACAAAGCCATCTAACTCCTTTAAAGGTGTGTGATTTTGCTATGGAAAAAGGTCGTCACAAATTAAAGTGACTTTTGTGATTGACAAAGCCGTTAGAATTCCCTGAAAGGTGTGTGATTTTGCGACGGAAAAGGTTGTCGGAAATAAAAGTGACTTTTGCGACGGATAAAGCAGTCGGAAAGTCTCGAAAGGTGTGCACTTTTGCAATGGAAAGAGGCCGTCGGAAATTAAAGTGACTTTAGTGACTGGTAGGCCATCACAAATTTATATTATAGGTGGAAAATTTTGGTGCCCAAAATTTGCGCAAATATGCGCCAAAGTTTGCGATGACTGTTTACGACGTGTAACGAAAAATCCGTTAGTAATGTTTAAAAAATTTAGTTTATAGTTTCCGATGGCTTATGCCGTCAGTATTAGAAAATTTTCCAACCGCCCCGTGCCCGTCGGTAATAATCTGTCGCAAAAAGCACTTATTCTTGTAGTTATGGTGAATGAAATTCCTCATTTCTCTGAAGTAGATCAACTGATATGGTTTAATTCTGATTCTGGAGAGCTGACCTTTAAAGAAGGTTTTTTTTACATAAGTCCAAAGTTGCAGCCTTTTTCTTGGTGCAAACTCATTTGGAATAAAAAGATTCCTCCTTCAAAGACATTTTTATTTTGGAGGCTGATGCAAGGCAAGGTTCCAACTAATGACAAATTGATGTTGAAGAGTTGTATAATTGTGCAGTGTGCATTCTATGTAATCAAAATTTTGAGAGAGTAGATAATTTATTCCTCAGATGTTTCTTTGCAAAAGATTTGTGGAATTGGTTACCCTGCAAGTTGAAGTGCTCTATTAACCTCACTTTTGTTTCATTTATCCCTTCGGTTTGTGATAGGAATTGGAGTTCTCAGCTGCTAGATACTGTGATTTCAACAATTGTTAATCGGTTTCCTCCACCATGCTACTGGATTAAATGCAATCCTGATGGTGCATTTAGAGGTTCCATAGAATTTCAGGTTGTGGTGGTTTGTTTAGATATTATAGAGGATCAATCCTTGGTTTTTTTCAAAAAAATTGGGAGTTACATCCTCTTTGAATGTTGAATTGGAAGGTTTAATGATAGCTATTGAGATAGCTTTTGGGAAAGGTTGCCATATATTGTGGCTAGAATGTGATTCTCAATTGGTTATTAAAGCCTTGAAGGATGTGAGAACAGTGCCATGGAAGATCAGAACTTGTTGGAGGAATTATTTGTGCTTAACCAAGCAGATGAATTTTGCAATTACTCATACATATAGAGAAAGGAGTTACTGTGTAGATAAACTGGCAGTATATGGTCTTTCAATTTCAAATTTCATTTGGTGGGATTTAATTCCTAGTTTTATTAAGGAAGATTTTTTTCCATAATAGATTAGGTCTTCCTTTGTATAGATTTAAATGATTTTTTCATGGGTAAGGTGAATATCCCCCCATGATTTTTTTGTATTCTTTTTATTCCTTTTTAATAATATTTAGGTATGTTGCAAATGATTGGTAGTGTTTGGGGTGCTAGCCTAGCTAGGATGCCTTTCACTATAGTAATGCCTTTGCATACCTTAGTTTTATCACTAGTGTAAAATATGCATTTAACATCAGAGATTCTACATCGGTTTCCCAAAAACCGATGTGTAAAATGAGGCGGTGGCATTTTTGAAATTAAAAGCAAAGGATTCCACATCGGTTTAAAAATTAACCGATGTGTAAATATTTTCCACATCGGTTATATTTTAACCGATGTTTAAAATTAAAAAAAAATTGTAAATTTTTATCTTTTGACATCGGTTCTTTTTGAACCGATGTGTAATATATAGATTAACCACATCGGTTTTGTGATAACCGATGTATAAAATTAAAAAAAAATTGATTTTAAAATTTTATCTTTCCACATCGGTTCCTGATGAACCGATGTGTAATATAAATTAACCACATCGGTTTTCAAATAACCGATGTTAAAAATTAGAACAAAAAATAAAATTTTAAAATTTTTGGAGTTGCTACATCGGTTTCTTTAGAACCGATGTGTAATATACAATAACCACATCAGTTAAAGGAAAACCGATATGTAATGGAGTCCCTATTTTGACCTATTTTCATTCCCTTCATTGATCGCGCCCTTTATTTTGTTCTATTTCATTCTCTTTGATGCCATTCCTTCCTAAGCTAAACCCTCCGCCACCCCAAGCTTGTTCGGCTGCTCGTCTCCGTCATTTGTGTGTGCCATCTCCTCCCCATCGTTCGTGTGTCGTATGCATCCTTCTCCTTCGTTTCTGTTCTTCTCCACGCCCAAGCTTGTTCCTTTCTGTCCTTCTATCATGGTTAGCCCCTAAACCATTGCCCGCTCTCATTTTCTATACATGCATGATTCAACATTTGATTGCCAGATATTCTATAAGAAGGTCATTTTTGTTTGTTTATGGTAAAATTAGAATAAAGGGGGTGTTTTTCGTCTTGTGGTGTTGGGGGCGTGGGAGACCATTATGGCAAGGTAGCAGTCATGTTGACATAAAAGGCTGTAGTTGATGTCACTGTTTGCAATCATAGTTCAGATAAGCTTGAGTTTGTTTTGTACCCAGCTGAATGTGAGGATTTGGGTGAGATAGGTTCCGCCATTATTTTTGTTTTTAAAGAAAAGTTCAAAATGCTTATGCTATAGTGTCTTCCATTGAGTAGTGTTATAACAGAGAAAAGTTTTGATAATGGAAAGGCTTCGTTTACCTAGCTTTCAAATTAAACAGATAACTCTGGTGGGTGGAGAGGTGTCTCTTTCTGTTTGCTATCCAAAACAGGCCAATTATTACAGCAAAGAAACTGCATAGTCTAAGAAAAGGACTAATGATCTTGATATTCATGGGTGAAAGTTAAATAATTATCCATTTAAAATTTTAACAATTGAATGTTCATACTGATCGGTCGTTATTTGATTTTTATGTATAACCCAGTTCTTATCTCTCTTTTTTTCTTCTTGTAAACTATAACTGCTACTGGTGTATAACTAAGAATGTGAATATCCATAGAGTCTTGAATGATTAAATAGGGTAAGGAAAGAGTTTTTCTTCTTGAGTGTAAAATGAGGACTAATTATTTAGTTTATCAATGGTGAATATATTACCTTGTTCACTAGAAATAAAACTACTACTCAAGCATTGCCATGGTCATGGCAGGCTTGATTAACAAAAACATGAATTAAAACCTAAGAGAAGAGAAGAAGAAGAAGAAGAGAGAAAATCCTAATTTTGCCTAAGGGAGCAGTCCAAAAAGTCTCTCAAAGTCTCCCTATTTTCGAGCCTAAGTGCTCTATTTATAGTTTAGGGTAACTGGAATCCCAAGCAATCACAAATTCAGATTAAATCAGCTTCTAAAGATCCATATATTGCGCGTCACGGTCAGGCCGTGACGGATTCTGTCTTGGAGGTTGCTTCACTGGTTGGTCTGTCACGACCGTGACCACCATCACGGTTAGACCGTGATCAGTTCTGCCTATGAGGGTCTGGTTCAGTTGGCATGTCACGACCGTGATGGACATCATGGGCTGGCCGTGACCAGTTCTGACTTTTCCATTCTTTCTTTTCAGCTCTACTCGATCATGGTCGTGATGGCTGTCACGGCTAGGTCATGATGGGCTTTGTTTGGCTCATTTTCTTCACTTTTCAAGCCCCGTCTTCATGCAAGCTCCATCATGGTTAATCTTGATGAATATGTTGGACTAAGTACGAAGTTATTGGTTTAGTCATGGATCATTGTTGGATGAATGCTAGACGGACAAGTGATGAGTATGAGAATGGAGTGGAAGATTTTCTACAGTTTACAAAAACAAATGCTACTGATAGAGGTAAAGAAAGGTTTTATTGTCCTTGTGTTAACTGTTTGAATGAGAGACGACTAGAAGCTGAGGAGATACGTGATCATCTTATTTGTGAGGGGATTTACAAGAGTTATACAACATGGATATGTCATGGTGAATCGTTAGACAGGTCGAGGGTGTCGGATAGAGAGGAATTGATGACGTGGAAATGGATGGTGGACTAGAGGACATGATCCGTGATGTTGGGCAAGAGTCTTTTTCGTGCGCACCTGTGTATGATACTTTGTGCAGTGATGCGGAAGTGGCTTTGTATCCGGGGTGCACTAATTTCACACGGTTGTCAGCGGTGTTAAGATTGTTCAATGTGAAGGCGAGAAATGGGTGGAGCGATAAAAGCTTTACCGAATTGCTTAAGTTGTTGAAAGACATGCTTCCAAAAGGCAACACATCGCCATCTCGAAACTATGAGGCGAAGAAGATATTGTGTCCGATGGGTATGGAGTATAAGAAAATACACGCTTGCCACAATGATTGCATATTTTACAGGAAAGAGTTTGAAAAAATGCACGAGTGCCCCGGGTGTGGGGTATCATGCTACAAAGTGAAGGATGGTGCTTCTAGTTGTGATATGGTCACCAAAGGTCCTCCTGTGAAGGTGTTATGGTATCTTCCCGTGATTCCGAAGTTCAAGCGATTGTTTGCTAATGTAAATGACTCAAAGAACATTAGATGGCATGCAAATGAGAGGAAGTGTGATGGACAGCTTCGCCATTCGGCCTATTCTTTGCAATGGAAGAGAATTGATAGTTTGTTTCCGGATTTTGGCAATGAGCCTAGAAACCTCAGGCTTTGACTTGCTACCGATGGAATGAATCCATGTGGAAACTTAAGTAGTATTCATAGTTCATGGCCTGTTCTCCTGGTAATTTACAACCTGTCTCCTTGGTTGTGCATGAAGCGCAAATACAT
Organism: Sophora flavescens; assembly: GCA_030762895.1. Lineage (NCBI taxonomy): Eukaryota > Viridiplantae > Streptophyta > Magnoliopsida > Fabales > Fabaceae > Sophora > Sophora flavescens. The sequence goes on along the minus strand of CM061063.1, from coordinate 185,192,280 downwards.
TATGTTAAGTATGATGATTTCGGGTCCTAAACAGCCAGGAAATGATATTGATGTTTATCTGAGTCCCTTGATTGAAGACTTGAGAATGTTGTGGGATGAAGGCATTGATGTGATCGATGGGTATTGCCGTGAGACATTCAGATTGCGTGCCATGTTATTTTGCACCATCAATGACTTTCCAGCATACGGGAACCTGTGTGGGTATAGTGTTAAGGGGCATAAAGCATGTCCAATATATGAAGAAGGCACATGTTACCATCAACTGCAACATGGAAGGAAGACAGTTTACCTTGGGCATCGGATATTTCTTCGACGTAATCATCCTTATCGTAGAATGAGAAAAGCTTTCAATGGACTTCCAGAGAATAAAATTGCTCCGGTGGCCTTGACTGGAGAGCAAGTTTATGAAAGGGTGAACAACACTAATGTTATCTATGGGAAGACCCAGAAGAAGGGTACTGAGAAGAAAATATGGAAGAAGAGGTCGATCTTCTTTGATCTTCCATACTGGTGCAAGCTTGATGTAAGACTTTGTATTGATGTGATGCATGTGGAGAAAAATGTGTGTGACAGTTTAATCGGAACGCTTCTTAACATTCAAGGCAAGACAAAGGATGGTGTGAATGCTCGTCTGGATCTAGTTGCGATGGGTATACGAGAGTAGTTAGATCCACATAAAGTGGGGGATAAGAAGACTTATTTGCCCCCAGCATGTCATACTTTATCAAAAAAAGAGAAAAGAAGTTTCTGTGAATGTCTACGGGGAGTCAAAGTGCCACAGGGTTACTATTCAAATATCAAAAGACTTGTCTCAATGAAAGATCTCAAATTATTTGGCTTAAAGTCTCATGATTGTCATGTCTTGATGCAACAACTACTACCGGTGGCCATTCGTGACATCTTGCCTAAAAAATTCAGACATGCCATTACTAGGTTATGCTTATTCTTCAATGCTATATGTAGCAAGGTCATTGACACTAAAAAGTTGGATGACTTGGAAAATGTGGCAGCCATTATCTTGTGCCAATTGGAGATGTATTTTCCACCTTCATTTTTTGACATCATGGTTCATTTGATTGTTCATCTAGTGAGGGAGATTAGATTGTGCGGCCCCGTTTATTTACGGTGGATGTACCCGGTTGAGTGATACATGAAGATCTTGAAAGGATATATGAAGCTATTGAGTTTTGTACAGACTACATGTCAGAAGCGGAACCTGTAGGGCTTCCGAAGTCTCGTCACGAAGGAAGAGATGATGGTAAGGGTACACGAGGTATCACTGTTAGGAGCATGGATCGGGAGGAAGTGCTTCAAGCACATTTGTATATATTGAATAACACTGATGAGGTTGATCCATACTTATGTGAGCACAAAAGCATCATCAATGAAACTTACCCTAGAATGAATGAAAAATGGTGTTTGAACAAGCATAACAAGACTTTCTTGAACTGGTTTAAAGAAAAAATTGCAAAGGATGGTATTGCTTCTGATACATTAAAATGGCTAGCATAGGGGCCTAACTTTGATGTCATATGCTGGAGTGGGTACGATATCAATAAGTTTTCCTTCTATACAAAGTCCCAGGATGACAAAAGTACTATGCAAAACAGTGGGGTTATGTTCGTCACTGAGTCCATGCATTTCTCTAGTTCGAAAGATAAAAACTCTGTTATGGCATCCGTTTCATACTTTGGAATCATTGAAGAGATATGGGAGGTTGATTACACGAAGTTTAGAGTACCTGTTTTTAAATGTCAGTGGGTCGACAGTAACAATGGTGTGCAAACCGATGAGTTAGGATTTAAATTGGTGGACCTTAATAAGGTAGGTAATAAAGAAGAGCCTTTCATCATGACATACCAAGCAAAACAAGTGTTTTATATCCGTGATACTTCTAACAAAAGGTGCTCAGTGGTTCTTCAGGGAAAAAACATGTATCATGGTAGTGAGGGAAATCAAGATTCAACTCTTGATATTTCTGATACTCCTTCTTTCTCAACACGGGTGCCTAATTTCAATGAGGAAAATGAAGTGGATGATGTACATGCTACTCGTAATGATCACCAAGAAGGGTTATGGGAGAACTTTACTAATTGGCCACAATGTAAGTTTAGTTTGAGTTATGTTTAAAGTCATATTATATGTTTAATTACGTTGATATTTATATGTTTACGTACGTTGATCAATATTTATAAGTTATGTTTGATATTTATCCTGACATACTAACAATTTTTTTTTTGTTTAAACAGGTATACATGGCTGATCGTGAGGATATCCCTCATTCATGCAGCGGGTCAGAGACGCCGTCTACGGGTAGAAAGCGTAGACGTGCCACACGAATGAGGAATTTGACTGCTAACCGTGGTTCAAATCAAAGGATAAGAATAGACTTTGATAATAACCTCAATCCTATTGGGCCAATGGCAGAGCAGTTTAACAGTTTTGTGGCGACCCTTGCTAGAAGCAAGCCTAGTATACTTACTGATAATTGGAAAGATGTACCGGCGGACGTGAAGGATCAGCTATGGGAGAGTATTATGGTATTTATACTTTTACGTCCTGTGTTTGTCTGTATCTACTTTATTTTAATCTTATTAATATCATACAGTAATTCGTTGATTCTTTTGGTGTTAATGTAGCTCACCTTTGACATACTAGATACGACGAATATGAAGAAGCGTTTGATAAAGTATGCTGGTGAGCATTGGAGGGCTTTTAAGGTCGACCTGGGTAGATACTATGTATTCGATCCAACATGTGAAAAGAACCCACTTGAGGTGTACCCGTTTCTTGACCAGGCGACATGGGATCGCTTTGTTCAAAGCCGACATGATCCCAGCTTTCAGGTTAACTTATTTGATTTGTCTCTAAATTTATGTAATTTCATTAATTTTATTTACTTATGTAATTTAATTGTCTTCTATTTGTAACAGTAGAAGAGGAAAAAGGGGTAGGAAAACCAAAGCAAGAATGTCTACCCCCATGTCATGTCTCGTGAGGGATATAAAAAACTTGGTCAAATAATGGTGGAAGAGGAAAAGAAAGCACGTCAGGAAGCAGCATCTCAGGCGGATCTGAAAATCATCCAGAAGTTGTTGATCCACCTCCACCCCCACGCCATCGTAAATGGAAGAGGGCCCGACAAAGAAAAACGGGACAATATACATCTGAGGAGGCTCGCTAAGTAGCCGAGAAGATTGTAAGTATAGTTTGAATTATAATTGTCATTTTAAGATTGTTACCGAATTGTAATGTGACCTGATATTTTATATGTTATAGGATGCCTTGGACGAGCAGGTAACCCAAGGAACCTTTGTTCCTAGAGGACGTGATGATATCTTAGCTGTTGCCATCGGTAAACCAGACCACCCGGGCCGTGTCATTGGTGTTGGATGGGGCGTCGGCATTCGCCAATACCATGGTTCATCTTCACACCAATGCCATGGCGATGTTGATGCAGATAGAGCATGGCTAAAACAGGAGATTGCAGCTGAGCTTATACAGGAGATGGCCAAGCAGTTTGCCCAGCAGATGGCAATATTGACTTATATGTCCCAGCAGATGACAGTCGGTGTCCAACCCTCTGTCCAACCCTCTGTCCATGTGAGCACTAAGGGCTCATGTGATCCTCCTCATCAGCCTGAAAATGCTGATGATGGTGATGATGATGATGATGACGACCCTGATAAGAGTGAGCTGTATGTTGATGATCATCGTGATTGCCGCTTAGTGGCATTGGGGAGGGCACATAATAACTTAGGTAATACCATACACCATCATTTATTACCGGATGATCAGGTGAGGGTCATTGTTGAGATTATTCGAGATGCTGATGCTCGAGTCCCTGTGCCCACTGAGGAGGTTCAAACAGTGGGTCAGGCCCCCGGTAACTTCATCCCCTGGCCACGAAGACTGGTCATCTTTCTTGTTGCATCTGAGGTATTCAGTTAGTTTGGTTTTTCTATATTCATAGTTGAAATTATTTATTATTGTTTAAAGATAACGCTTTATTTTTATTCCTTATAGGATGTTGGAAATGATATTCTGCCTAAAAGGTCGGATCCAGGAAGACCAGATATATCTGCTCCTACCAAGGTATTCATTTGACCATTAAATTAATTACGAATGAAATAACTTATCTATGATTACTAATATATATCTTTGTTGTTTAGGGGATCGACAAAGGGGCACCTGGTGATGTTTTTAAACTTCTGGCTGTACAGGTTACCATGGAGAATGACGCGGCTTTGGTAAGGTTGGAACATGATGCCAGTCCAGGTGACGCACTGTATATCCCTAAGAAGGAACTTATGGTGATTGTACTCGATAAAGAAATGGCTAGTTCTGCACACCTATCATTATGGTGCACGTAAGTACATTTTATTTATAAGTTAAGTAATTAAATTTTAAATACTATGATAATTAACATGTTTTTTTCAATATATTAGGTATCTGCATCGTATGCTAGTTGATCAGGGTAACCTTGCCCTTTATAGGTTCATTGACCCCATGTTCATTCAGGGTGATGTTCTCCTAGCATCAGAAGACCCGATCACCATCATACGTGATATACTTTCCCGAGACGATCATCAATTCTACCTTGCACCTTATCTCAATAAGTAAGTACCGGTTATTTAATTATAACTATATATGACTTAGTCACTAATTGTTCCGCAAATACAGCAAGCATTGGCAACTATTGATCTTGTACCCTAGGATGAACGTCGTGGTCTTCTTCTGCTCAATTGGAAATAAGCCGGCGAATGAACTGAAGACGATCATCAAAACGTAAGCATTAAAATACTTTATAATCAGTAATGTAGTTGTTTTAATTATATGAAATCTATTAGATATACTTTAATTAATGTTTATTTTGTCGTGATAGTTCTATTAATGCAAACCACATGTTGCGGGGTGAAAGGCGTCGGGCTATCAGATGGATTATTCCTAACGTAAGATATTTATTAGTTCAAATGCTTCGAATGGAGTGGGTATAATTATTGATTTCTATTTAATTCCTCATATTCTAATTGGGTTTCATTTGTACGTAGTCACGTATACAACGTGGATCATGGGAATGTGGATACTATGTGATGAAGTGGATGTTCGAAATTATCTCCTCCAGGATCACTGAAAGATGGCACGAGGTAAATGTTAATTGGTAACAATTAGAAGTAACAGTTATAGATTCGTTATATGTTTTATGTTAGTTTATTACTTAAAAGATATAATCTTTTGTCCAATTAAACTTGCAGATATTCAACAATCCAACTCCATTATCTGATTCCGACATCAACAACATAAGGAGGCGTTGGGCAACTTTCTTTCTTGAAGTGTACCAACCATAGTTTGTATATATGTATAGTTAGTTTAAAAACTTATCATGTACTAGCTATAGTGTACTTTTGACTGATCATATGTATTTTGATATGAAATCTATAATATATCATGTAGCTTTTTGGTTTCTAATTATCTTTGTTGTCTGAATGTAATTGAAGTACATATGTATTGTTTGTAATAAATTCAGTATATATTAATAATATTTAGTGTGTTTTTGTTGCACAAAAGTGATTGTGTTGAGAATATTTAGAATGTTATTCTGGTATTGATCTGCATTACTGAAACAAGGGAAATGAATGATAGAAATGTAAAAAAAAGAGTTTTTAAAAAAAATTAGACTTTACACATCGGTTTTAACCGATGTGGAAAGTGCCATTTCCACATCGGTTTTTATGAAAACCGATGTGGAAATTGAAATTTTCACATCGGTTTTTATAAAACCGATGTGTAATGTCTAATTTCCACATCGGTTTATGCCTAAACCGATGTGGAAAGTGATATTTCCAATAGGTTACCCATGTGACAAATGAACTTTCCACATCGGTTATTTTGAAAACCACTGTTAAAATTGTACTTTAAACATCGATTTAAAAACCGATGTAAAAAGTAACAATAAACAACATCGGTCTTTTCAACATCAGTTTGAAAACCGATGTGAAAAGCCAAAAACAACCGATGTGGAATCCTTTTTCTGCACTAGTGTATAAAAAAACTTATTATCACTATTTTTCTATTATTATTCATGTTCTAATAATGATATTATATTGTTAGATTTGATAGAAAATTAACTATGGAACAAAGTACAATTGTCATTGAAGGTAAAAGTGGCAACCACTCTAAAGATGGAAATTGAAAATTCTACACTAATTACCTATATAATGAGCTATATTCATGTTTTAATTTAAAACAAAATAAATATGGAAATTAATTTTAAAAAAGTAACAATTTTTTTATTTTAGTTAATAAATCTAAATAATTTCATTTGAAGAAAAAAATCATTTAGATATCCGATGTGGTTAAATACTTTCTATACAAATATAATTTAATAAAATTTTAAAAAATATAATTGCTTGTAAATATTCTAAAACAAGAATGCAATTGTTAGTAAAATGCAATGTATGTTACTAGCAAACCACCCCCAAGCTATATATATAAGCAATCCTAATCCTAAACTTTGTTCAAAATTTACACAAATAACATGAGTAGAGGCTCTATTGTTGAAGAAACATCAAAGTTTGATGACACTGAAGAAGAAGCCGATGATAACAAGGCACTAAGAAGACTATGGAGTCTCTCGAATCAAATCAATGAAACACCAAATTCATATAGGATGTCACCGACAACTCTATCCAATGAAACCCTTTCACTCTGCTTCTCTATGAGGGATCAGTTCACCCGTGTACTCTCTGATATAATCATCTTTCTTAATTGGGTCCTTGGAGAAGGCTCACCATCCTGTAACATCATACTTTGCCAAAAGAATCCTCTTATGTTGCCCTAAAAGAGACCTCATAATTCCACATTGACCATCTCCACGCCGTGGTGGCTCCCCTAACGAACCATCTCCACAACTAACCCAACAATTATGACAAACATCCTGGTCACATTCACGTTGAGCTGCAAAGCATGTGCATTGTCTACTTCTGCATTGACTCTTAGCACAATGGCATCCTCTGAAGCAGTTTTTGCAAAACCTTGAACACCCGCAGTATTTTTCGCAGCAACTCCCATCATCGTGACAAGGACATTCCTGTCCCCATATACCTCAACAATCACAGTGTATGTGTGAATATGTTGGGTTGCTTGTTGTCCATCAAACTCTATGTGTGAATATGTTTTTTGGTCCTAATAGGTTACTTTAATTTGCACCATATGTTATCTGCTTTTGGTGTGTTTTATTGTATACTAAAGTTAGCTTCAAATATTATATATAGAGGTTTATTATTATTTTTCTGGTGTTATTTTGGGTGCAGAGGTTTCTAGTGGCTTCCGGATGGACTAATGGAGGTTTTTGCATTGGGTGTGAGTCTTAGCCTTGTGGAGTTGTGATGGTGCATGATGGCTTCACATGAATTAAAATAGATGCAAAATATGATTATTGCGAATCCTAAAAAAATATCATGGTTTTTAATGATTTCCGATGTTCATTTAAACCTAACAATTTTCATATTTAAATTTTCATAATGATTTGTTTTGCTAATTTTTGAAATTATTGTCACTTTTAAAATGTTAAACGGCACTAATTCTACACATTTTAGAGAACATTTTAGCTTAAATTTTCATCAAGCACGTGTAATATTATAATCTTGGGTTTTTGTACTATACAAATCCTGAATAAGATTGACAACGATACTCACTATTTCTTTACTGGGGGATGGGTCTTCTCGGTTTTACCTAATTCACCACTTTGTGTTGTATCCTTGGATTTACTAGACTTAAGATTTATCTTGATAGAATTTTATTGCAGCCATTAAATTATATAATCAGTGACTATCTGAGTTTATGGATTCTAAAAATTTAAGTATGACAACCAATATGTATATAAAGTTACATGAAATACGCACTTTCTAGAAATTGAAATAGTTTGTAGTAGATCTATGGATAAAAGTATGTTACAAAATAATTTTCAAAGAATTTATGACATTCTGTAACCTATTTATTTTGTTGAGGGAATGCTTAAAACTCCCTAAATTTGGAATTTTTTTGACAAAATTTTACTTTTGTGTTTTGATTCTAAGGATTTTAGTTTCTTTGACGTATTTTTAAATCGTAATGGGCCCTATTTCCTTCTTATTTTATGATCCAAATATTAATAAAGGAGCACAATGGGTATTGCAACCCTTATACAAGGATCAAATATAATTGTTGCCACACCCTAACTGCACAACTCAATACAATAATTAGAACTATTACACCAATCAAAAAAAAAAAAAGAGCTTACCAAATTAGCTAAAAACCAAGTCCAACACAAAATGTAATTAAATCCAAGTAGACATAAGTAATATTGATATCTATTCTTTAAAATAATTTCATTCCATAATTGTCGAAGAGACCAAATCATCGCTTTAATCACTTTAATTTCCAAATAGTAAGACCTACCAGTCTAAGTGGCACCAATTATCTAATGAGGGGGTCAATTAAGGTATAGACAGTTTTCTATGCGTTTAAGGTTGAATATCTTGTTATCTTAGCCGGGTTTTATTGTATGTTGATGAACTGTGTCAACTAACATGTAGAGAGTTGGTCATCCAGATCATTTTCGCTTTTAATATGGGTTGAAAGATAGTGTTTCACCAAGTATGCACTATCATAGTTACACATTTTATAGCACTTATTTGAATAAGCACTGTAAAAGGTGGTGCACTTTTTAAAGGACCAAGGGGTGAGGTTATGATATATATTTAAATAGTGTTTCCATGGGGGAAGCGCTATTAAAAACCTTCGCACATTTTTTTCAGATACCCCAAATTTCTTTTCATTGAAACAACACAAGTAGCAGTATTATATATTTTTTAAGAATTACATCTTGAAATTGACATGGAAAACCAGAAATTGACATGGAAAACCAGGAATTCAAAGAGAAATTACAAATTACATATAAATACAAGGTGGAATGTTCCAATACCAAATTACACAATCTATTATGGATAGACAACAAGAGCTTGTTGAATCTTCCAAGAGCTATTAAAAGCAAGGGGAGCTACGCAATCTTATAATAGAAAATCTTCCCGCCCTTCAAAAGATCTAAATAGAAGTAACTTGACTTCTATGACACAAACCAACATTCTCGGTTTTTTACGACCAACATCCTCTTTTCTAGGTTTTATTACGACTTGTAACATCCTGATTTTCATTATACTGTTTAATCAATTAAAATATAAGTAATTGTAATTTAATATGAAAGTAGAAAATATTTTGTTTTAATAAAATAAAATCATATTCCTAATCCACCTTATCATATGAAGTTACAGAAAAAATTTCGGTTGAAAATTCAGATGAAAGTTGGTCTGCGTTTTCACTGCCAGTATAAGTTTACTGAGCAGAAAACCTAGTTTTGACCCGTGCACGAGACGATTAGTGTTTTTATCATGTTTCCTTCAACTTTGGTTATTTTAAAAATTTTCGTTCAAAAATAAAATAAAATAAAATAAATTATTTTATTCGGGTGAACACGTAGGAATATACGATCGGAACTGTAACCGGGTACGAAATGGAGTAGACTAGGGGACACAAAAGAGATGAGGTGACTTGTTAGTGAGAGGAGGCATGGTTGTAGAAGCTTTATGTCACATCCATAAAAGTACCATCATTATTTTTTTTCATAAATTACTATTTTATAATCAATTAAGCCATTCCTTTCAACTTTTGCCAACCAAACATGACATAACTCAAAACTTGGCCTCCAAGCACTCATTTCTCTCCCTCAAAACCGTGGCCCTCTCTCTCTCCCTATATATCACACTTTCATTTTCTTCAACTCACTTTTTCTTCGTCAAAAATACTATTTCTTCATCTTCTTCCTTTCTCTTCAAACTTCATACTCATAAAGCTTGCATTTTATTCATCTTTTCAACTCAAGTTTTCACAAAAGTTGATCCTTGTATCAAGGGTAATACTCTTATGTCAATCTTTTTGCAAGTTTCTTCTTTTACTGTATGGTTTACTCTACTTTTTCTTTAAGTGTTTTTAATGGGTTTTCAACTTCTAAAATATCTAGAAAATTGTAGAAAAATCCTTTTGAGTTGAAACCATTTTCTATAGTCTTGTATTAGCTTATATTTTCACATACTAAGAGTTTGTATAAAACAAAAATTTCTACCTCTTATTTCCAAGGATGGATGAAACCTATTCATGGTGGCCAAGGAAGTTTTGTTTCACCTTTTTGAAAGATGACCATGTATTTGAGCTTATAGATCCCTCTTGATCTTAAATCTAAAGTCTTGAAAGGTTTGAAAGTCTCTAGCTTATTTATCCAAGGATGGCCAAACCTATATGGTTTTGGACCTAGGATGCTTGAGTTCAACTTTCTAACTATGATCATGGATTTAGACCTCTTAATACTTTGTGATGCCAAACCTAAGAGTTTTCATCAAACAAAAGTCTTTTCCTCATTCTCCTAGGCTAGGCCGAAACTCAATGTTTTGGATATAGGATGTTTGAGTTTTCATTTTCCAAAATGATCATGGACTTGAAGATCCTTAAGACATTAGGATGCTAAGTCTAAAAGATTGGAAAGTTTAGAGATTTCTAACCTAGTTATCTTATGATGGTCGAACCTATGAGGTTTATGGACCTAGGATATTTTGTTTTCTTTTATTTTCAATATGATCATGGATTTGAGATCCTAAATACATTGGGATGCAAAATCTAAGAGATTGGAATGTTTAAAGTTTTCTAACCAATTTTACTATACAAGGCCGAAACCTAACCTAAGAGTTTGGATGATTTTATTCAATATTTTCAAGTTATAACAAATTATCTAAGTCACCTAGAACCTAAGAGTTAAGTATCTAAAATCTTAGAGTGTGAAATGAAACCTAACTCATTAGATTTAAATGGCCGAACCTACCTAATGAGAACATAGATGAGTTTATTTGATTTAGTTGTTTTTATGTTGTTTGTTGAAGGTGGTGTTAACACCTCGTGGTCGGATAACGAGGAACTGGGAATCCAAGCTTTCGGTGATAACTCTGGTGGGGGAAAGAATCAACCTATCGTCGGAATCGATAAGTAGTAGATTATGTAGTAATTATGTAGAGCGACCTAAACCTTACTAGAAGTCGAATAATCGACAAGACCAGAATCGCTTTAAATTGCATTCATAAAACATCCATGGTGGTTCGGGGATTGTAGGTTGATCGATATTAGGTTGATGTTTATACTGTTGATGGTTGATTTGAGTTTTATTACCTTTATTGAATTGATTTAGTGCTATGTTGATGTTTTGAAATATCTTTGATTGACTTGATGTTATGCATGATCTGTGTGGTATTTACTTTATGCTTAGTGGATTAAGCGAAGATATATATGTGGTCTAAGAGATGAGTTGTTTTGGGAGTGAAGATCATGATGATTTTTAGAGGTGCCTAACCTACATGAAATATGTTAAAGAGGTGTTGTGACATAGAGCATGTGTTGAGGTCTTGGTGAGAGGTTAAGGAACTAGGTTATGACCATAGGAGTCTGCGAGGTTCATAAGTTGTGTTGTTTCTATAACCGTATGTGGGACACATACAAGACCCGAAGTCCTTGTGGGACCGTCCAAAGGGTAAACTTAACTCGTGCAGCTACGAATGTCATTGCTTTGCATGAGCACCTATGGGAGTGGACGAGGTGTGCACTGGGATCATCGTGCAGCAGTAGTGTCACGCTTTGCGTGAGCGTTCTTACCATGATGAAGGTGTGCACCGGGATAATCGTGCAGCTATAGTGTCATTGCTTTGCATGAGCATTCTCACCATGACCAAGGATGTGCACCGGGAATGGGACGTGTCGCTTGGACGACTGACCGATAACCATAACTATGATAGGGAAACCATAGCCATTTTCAGTATCAAGTTTTAGTTGCAGGAGTGAGGGTAGGATGGATACAAGAATTTTATGGAAGATGGATGACTTGACTGATATTGTGTCTGTAATAATTACTATATAGTTTACTATAACTCTTTTCCGTTTTTGATGATAGAACTGTTTCTTATCCCCTGTATATTTTTGTATTATGTATTTTGTCTCCTTGTGGAACCATATGAGAAGATACTGTGGATGAACGTAACCAGGAGGAGTTTGATGGAACTCCCTACGAACCAGATGCCGGAGGACGAGCTGTGACCCATGGTGATTAGGGTCTAGTTAGTTATGGCCAGTGCGTCTGTGTCATGAAGCTTTATCTTTCCTCTTATGTTTTGTATAACTATGCACCAGTTCGGGATCCTATTGATGGGATGCCCTGAAACAGTGTTTTGATAACTCTGATGCTTTAAGTATGTTTAATATATTTATGTTTTCATATTCTGTTCTATATGAATCTATTTGCTTAAGAAATTAAGTTTCAATTTTTAAGTAATTTTCACGTTAAGGGTACGATTAAGTAATTAAATAATGAGGTTTTAAACTAAATGACATAAAGGGACACAACGGGGTGTCTCATTTGGTATCAGAGCAGTTTGATTCTAATCGGATTGCTAAAAGTTAGGGTGTTGTTACTGGCCGTGTCTAGTTGAATCCACATCGGATTTAGACTATGTTTAGAAGTGGGGTAGAGTGTCCAAACCTAATACAAAAGTTAATATTAGTATGGCATATGGTATTTATATACTTGCTTATATAGTATTATATGTCATACTAATTAGAAAGGATGATTTCTTTCACCAGAATCATGGCACGTGGAAGAGGATGTCCAACTAACAGTGGAGAAAGGACTCCATAAAGGTTCATTGGAGCTGTCAATGACAATGCTGACATTGGAGGAGGATCATCTTCGACTCCCAACACCATGGAGACAATAGTTGCTGCTATGCTATTGCAAACCCAGCAGAATGCTGAGATGCTGCAAATGAACAAAGAGCAGCTAGAGATCAAGAACCAGAGGAGGGCAGTAACAGCTGAGGATGCCGGATTGGCAACCTTGATGAATGGGAAGCCACCTAAATTCAGAGGAGAATACGATCCAGAGAAGGCAGAATGGTGGATACAGGAGATTGAGAAGATATTCGATACTATGCACTGCCGAGAAGATAGAAAGGTGACTTATGCCGCCTTTATGTTGACTGAGGGCACATAATTCTAGTGGAAGGGCAAGAGAAGGTTATTGGAGGCTGAAGGTAGTGTAGTTACCTGGAAATTATTCACTGATTGCTTCTTCGAGAAGTATTTTCCGCGTATAGTTAGACGCAAGAAGGAAAAGGAATTCACAAACCTCAAGCAAGGTAATATGTCTATTGGTGAATATGCATCGAGGTTTGAGGCGCTGATCAAGTTTTCAGAATACTATCAGAGGCTCCCGAATGAAGACTAGCAACGTAGAATATTCGAGCAAGGGCTCAGAGATGAGATGTAGAGGGCTGTAGTGTCTCTTGACATACAGTACTTCCCAGAGCTAGTCGAGAGATGCAGTGCCATCGAAAGCATAGATCTGGGGATAGCTAATGAGCAGAAACAAATGAGGATTAGAGGCCCTAACCGATCAAGTTTCCAGAGGCGTGGGGGAAGTGGTTCCCAGTGGAGACAGAAACCATATGTTAGACCGAGGCAGAAATAGGGACCAGCACCAACGACTAGAACTGGTCAGCAATCGCAAAGTGTAGTTTGCTTCAGATGTGGGGGACCACATTATGCAAACAACTGTTCAAGTGGACCCAACTGTTTCAACTGTGGGAAATCAGGTCACATGGCACGAGACTGCAGACAGAAGGTTATGCAACAACTAGCAGCTACGGGAAAAGGTTTCGGAGATAATAGAGGTGGAGCTGGAAGAGGTGTCCCAACAACTAGACCACAAGCCACTGGAAGGGTGTTTACCGAGAAGGGAGCTGAATCCTCAAATCTGCTGAACTTATACAAGGTATGTGTCTGATAGCTGGTAGACTCTCCAACGTATTGTTTGACTCAGGCTCTACTCATTCTTTTATCTCGCATGAGTGTAAGGATCATTTGAACTTAACTATCTCCAAATTGCCTTATACCCTAACGATATCTACTCCAACTAGTAATCCTTTGATTACCATATCTGTTTGCTTAAAGTGACATATAGCGATTGAAAATCGAACTTTTGTTGTAGACCTTATCTGTCTGCCTATGCAACAGATAGATGTTATCCTTGGCATGGATTGGCTTTCAGCTAACCATGTAATGCTAGACTGTTCTAGTAAGACCTTATCATTTCTTGAACCTTCTAGTATAGTGTCTGCCAATGAAGGAGTACCTCTGAGGAGTAACAACTCTCAGGAATTTGTGAGGCTTTGTGCAATGGAGGCTAATGAGATCCCCAGCATAGATTCTATACTTATCGTGAGAGTTTCCTGAAGTTTTCCATCCATACGTTCCAGGTTTTCCACCGGAAAGAGAAGTGGAATTCACTATAGATCTAGTACCAGGGACAGGGCCTATATCTATAGCTCCTTATCGGATGTCACCGGTTGAGTTGGCTGAGTTGAAGGAACAATTGGACGATATGATGGGGAAAGAGGTCATCAGACCGAGTGTTTCGCCTTGGGGGGCACCGGTGTTGTTCGTTAAGAAAAAGGATGGAAGTGCGAGGTTGTGCACAGATTACGGACAGCTGAATAAGGTGACAATTAAGAACAAGTATATGTTGCCTCAGATCGATGACCTGATGGATCAGTTGAAGGGAGCAGCAATATTCTCAAAGATTGATCTAAGATCTGGGTATCATCAGATCAGGGTAAGGAAGGAAGATATACCCAAGACGGCTTTTAGGACGAGGTATGGGCACTATGAGTATTTAGTCATGCCTTTCGGTATAACTAATGCGCCAGCCGTGTTCATGGATTACATGAACCGAATTTTTAGACCATTCCTCAATAAGTTCGTTGTTGTGTTTATCGATGATATTCTTATCTATTCTCATACGTGGGAAGAGCATGAGGAAAATTTGAGTTTGGTATTGCGAGTCTTAAAGGATAGACAACTTTATGCCAAACTTTACAAGTGTGAGTTTTGGCTGGAAGAAGTGCAATTCCTAGGGCACGTGATTAATAAAGAAGGAATAGTCATAGATCCGGCTAAGGTTGAGGCAGTTCTTAAATGGGAACGACCTAAGTCAGTGAGTGAAGTACATAGTTTCTTAGGACTTGCTGGATATTATCGGAGGTTCATAGAGGGATTCTCTAAGATTGCGTTGTCCATGACGCAGTTAACGAGAAAGGATACAACTTTTGTATGGACGGACAAGTGTGAGCAGAGTTTTCAAAAGTTGAAGGAAAGGTTGACTACATCACCTGTGTTGATCTTACCAGACCCTCTAGGACAGTTTGATGTATACGGTGATGCATCATACCAAGGTTTAGGTTGTGTTCTGATGCAAGAGGTAAGAGTTGTCGCTTATGCTTCCCGACAGTTGAGGATTCATGAGAGGAATTATCCGACTCATGATTTGGAGTTAGCAGCAATAGTGTTCGCATTAAAGATATGGCGACACTTTTTGTATGGAGCAAGGTTTAATGTTTTTAGTGACCATAAGAGCCTGAAGTACCTATTCGATCAAAAGGAGTTGAATATGAGGCAGCGGAGGTGGATGAAGTTCATTAAAGATTACGATTTTGAGTTATTGTACCACCCTGGTAAGGCCAATGTGGTAGCAGATGCCTTAAGTAGGAAGTCCTTGCATGTATCCGCAATGATGGTTAAGGAGTTAGAATTGCTTGAACAATTCAGAGATCTGAGCTTAGGAATGGAATTACGGAAAGATAAAGTTTGCTTAAGTATGGTCACTATTAGTAGTGATTTCTTGAAAGATCTTCAAGATAAGCAAGTTCAGGATCTATACCTTCGGGAGATTAGTTAGGGGATAGACAGGGGTAAAGTTTCTGAGTTCACTAGGGGAGCAGATGGTGTGTTAAGGTTTAAGGATAGGATATGTGTGCCAGAGGATGCAGAACTTAGGAAGATGATTTTGGAAGAAGCACACAAGAGTAAGTTGAGTTTTCATCCTGGATCCACAAAGATGTATCAAGACTTGAGGAAAATGTTTTGGTGGACCATAATGAAGAATGAAGTAGCAGAGTATGTTCTATCTTGCTTGGTGTGTCAAAAGGCGAAGATTGAACATCAGAAACCAGCAGGAGTATTACAATCTTTAGATATCCCAGAATGGAAATGGGATAGTATAGCTATGGATTTCGTGGCCGGATTACCACGAACTCCTAACAAGCATGATGCGATTTGGGTTATCATTGATAGGTTGACGAAGTGTGCTCACTTCTTACCTATTAGAGAATGTGATAAATTAGAAAAGTTAACCCAGATTTACATCAGCGAAGTGGTTAGATTGCATGGTGTGCCATCAAGCATTGTCTCAGATCGAGATCCTAGATTTACCTATCAATTTTGGAAACAATTGTAACATGCCTTGGGAACGAAATTGAGAATGAGTTCTGCCTATCATCCCTAAACCGATGGGCAATCAGAGAGGACAATTCAATCATTGGAGGACCTATTGAGATCTTGTGTGTTGGAACACACTGGCAGTTGGGGTGAGTTCTTGCCATTGATTGAATTTACTTATAACAACAGTTTCCACAGTAGTATCAGAATGGCACCGTATGAGGCTCTGTACGGCAGAAAGTGTAGGACCCCATTATGTTGGTGTGAGACTGGTGAGAGCCAAGTTTTGTGTCCGGATGTGGTACAACAGACTACGGAACAAGTCAGGAAGATAAGGGAAAAGATGAAGGAAGCACATGATAGGCAAAGGAGTTACAGTGACAAGAGGAGGAGACCATTAGAATTCTAGGAAGGTGATCACGTATTCTTGAGAGTTACTCGAAAAACTGGAATTGGTAGAGCTATCAAATCTAGAAAACTTACTCCTCGTTTCATGGGACCTTTTCGGATTCTTCGACGAATTGGTCCAGTAGCTTACCAAATTGCCTTGCCACCAAATCTTTCCAACATTCATGACATCTTTCATGTTTCTCAGATGAGAAAGTACTATCCTAATCCATCTCATGTGATTGAATCTGAGTCGATACAATGCGAGAGAACCTAGAGCATGAGGCCTTACCTGTGAGGATCATAGATAGACGGATTAAGGTGCTTCGTGGTAGACAGATTCCTTTGGTTAAGGTCATATGGGATGAAACTACTGGAGATGCAACTTGGGAACATTGAGGCAGATATGCAACAACAATATCCACATCTTTTGAGGTATGTAAATTCCGAGGACGAAATTTTCTTTTAAGAGGGGTAGTAATGTAACAACCTGATTTTCATTATACTGTTTAATCAATTAAAATATAAGTAATTATATTTTAATATGAAAGTAGAAAATATTTTGTTTTAATAAAATAAAATCATATTCCTAATCCACCTTATCATATGAAGTAACAGTAAAATTTTCGGTTGAAAATTCAGACGAAAGTCGGTCTGCGTTTTCACTGCCAGTATAAGTTTACTGAGCAGAAAACCTAATTTTGACCTGTGAACGAGACGGTTAGTGTTTTTATCATGTTTCCTTCGACTTTGGTTATTTTAAAAATTTTTGCTCAAAAAAAAATATTTTATTCGGGTGAACACGTCGGGAATATACGATCGGAACTGTAACCAGGTACAAAATGGAGCAGACTAGGGGACACAAAAGAGATGAGGTGACTTGTTAGGGAAAGGAGACATTGTTGTATAAGCTTTATGTCACATCCATAAAAGTACCATCATTATTTTTTTTCAAAATTTACTATTTTATAATCAATTAAGCCATTCCTTTCAACTTTTGCCAACCAAACATGACATAACTCAAAACTTGGCCTCCAAGCACTCATTTCTATCCCTCAAAACCGTGGCCCTCTCTCTCTCCCTATATATCACACTTTCATTTTCTTCAACTCACTTTTTCTTCTCCAAAAACACTATTTCTTCATCTTCTTCCTTTCTCTTCAAACTTCATATTCATAAAGCTTGCATTTTATTCATCTTTTCAACTCAAGTTCTTCACAAAAGTTGATCCTTGTATCAAGGGTAATACTCTTATGTCAATCTTTTTGCATGTTTCTTCTTTTACCTTATGGTTTACTCTACTTTTTCTTTAAGCGTTTTTAATGGGTTTTCAACTTCTAAAATCTCTAGAAACTTGTAGAAAAATCCTTTTGAGTTGAAACCACTTTCTATAGTCTTGTATTAACTTATATTTTAACATACTAAGAGTTTGTATAAAACAAAAAATTCTACCTCTTATTTCCAAGGATGGCCGAAACCTATACATGGTGGCCTAGGAAGTTTTGTTTCAACTTTTTGAAAGATGATCATGTATTTGAGCTTCTAGATCCCTCTTGATATTAAATCTAAAGTCTTGAAAGGTTTGAAAATCTCTAGCTGATTTATCCAAGGATGGCAAAACCTATATGGTTTTGGACCTAGGATGTTTGAGTTCAACTTTCTAACTATGATCATGGATTTAGACCTCTTATTACTTTGTGATGTCAAACCTAAGAGTTTTCATCAAACAAAAGGATTTTCCTCATTCTCCTACGCTAGGCCGAAACTCAATGTTTTGGAGCTAGGATGTTTGAGTTTTCATTTTCCAAAATGATCATAGACTTGAAGATCCGTAAGACATTAGGATGCTAAGTCTAAAAGATTGGAAAGTTTAGAGATTTCTAACCTAGTTATCTTATGATGGCCAAACCTATGATGTTTATGGACCTAGGATATTTTTTTTCTTTTATTTTCAATATTATCATGGATTTGAGCTCCTAAATACATTGGGATGCAAAATCTAAGAGATTGGAAGGTTTAAAGTTTTCTAGCCTATTTTACTATACAAGGCCAAAACCTAACCTAAGAGTTTGGATGATTTTATTCAATATTTTCAAGTTATAACAAATTATCTAAGTCACCTAGAACCTAAGAGTTAAGTATCTAAAATCTTAGAGTGTGAAATGAAACCTAACTCTCATTAGATTTAAATGGCCGAACCTACCTAATGAGAACATAGATGAGTTTATTTGATTTAGTTGTTTTTATGTTGTTTGGTTGAAGGTGGTGTTAACACCTCGTGGTCGGATAACGAGGAGCTGGGAATTCGAGCTTTCGGTTATAACTCAGGTGGGGAAAAGAATCAACCTATCGTTGGAATCGATAAGTATTAGATTATGTAGTAATTATGTAGGGTGACCTAAACGTTACTAGAAGTCGAATAATCAACCATACCAGAATTGCTTTAAATTGCTTTTATAAAACATCCATGGTGATTCGGGGATTGTAGGTTGATCGATATTAGGTTGATGTTTATACTGTTGATGGTTGATTTGAGTTTTATTACCTTTATTGAACTGATTTAGTGTTATGCTGATGTTTTGAAATATCTTTGATTGACTTGATGTTATGCATGATCTGTGTGATATTTACTTTATGTTTAGTGGATTAACCGAAGATATATATGTGGTCTAAGAGATGAGTTGTTTTGGGCATGAGGATCATGATGATTTTTAGAGGTGCCTAACATACATGAAATATGTTAAAGAGGTGTTGTCACATAGAGAATGTGTTGATGTCTTGGTGAGAGGTTAAGGCACTAGGTTATGACCATAGGAGTCTGCGAGGTTCATAAGTTGTGTTGTTTCTATAACTGTATGTGGGACACATACAAGACCCGAAGTCCTTGTGGGACCGTCCAAAGGGTAAACTTAACTTGTGCATCTACGAGTGTCATTGCTTTGCATAAGCACCTCTGGGAGCGGACGAGGTGTGCACCGGGATAATCGTGCAGCTATAGTGTCATTTCTTTGCATGAGCACCCACGGTCCGGGGTGTGCATCGAGTTTAACGTGCAGCTATAATGTCATTGCTTTGCATCAGCATTCTTACCATGACCAAGGATGTGCACCGGGAATGGGACATGTCGCTTGGACGACTGACCGATAACCATAACTATGATATGGAAACCATAGCCATTTTTAGTATCAAGTTTTAGTTGCAGGAGAGAGGGTAGGATGGATATAAGAATTTTATGGAAGATGGATGACTTGACTGATATTGTGTCTGTGATAATTATTGTATAGTTTACTATGACTCTTTTCCGTTTTTTATGATAGAACTGTTTCTTATCCCCTGTATATTTCTGTATGTTGTATTTTGTCTCCTTGTGGAACCATACGAGAAGACCCTGTGGATGAACGTAACCAGGAGGAGTTGGATGGAACTCTCTACGAACCAGATGCCAGAGGACGAGCTGTGACCCATGGTGATTAGGGTTTAGTTAGTTGTGGCCAGTGCGTTTGTGTCGTGAAGCTTTATCTTTCTGCTTATGTTTTGTATAACTATGCACCAGTTCGGGATCCTATTGATGGGATGCCCTAAAACAGTGTTTTGATAACTCTGATGCTTTAAGTATGTTTAATATATTTATGTTTTCATATTCTTTTCTATATGAATCTATTTGCTTAAGAAATTAAGTTTCAATTTTTACGTAATTTTCACGTTAAGTGTGCGATTAAGTATTTAAATAATGAGGTTTTAAACTAAATGACATAAAGGGACGCAACAGGGTGTCTCACGACTCACTTTCTTGATTTTATTGAGTCGGATTTCTTCCATCTCTCTCCCATGAGAAAGGGAATCCTCTCAATGAAGAACATGATGGATTGAGAATGAGAGTTGTTAAAATTTGGGCTGTATAGGATAATAAAATAGAGGACATTTATTTATAGGAGAGATAATATTGAGTTACAAAGTAACTGAATTGATGAATAGTCAAAATTAACCGTTGAATATCCCATTTTGTGACAAGAGATATTATTGTTCATTAACTTTACGGACTGCTTCAACTAAAGTGGGAGAGCGTTGGTCACCTATAAATAGAGGGTTTTGTGTTTAGATGACTTGTTTTCAATCAGATGAAAGATAGTTTTTCTTCAACCAAGTGATATTATAGTTATATCCTTAAACAACATTTACGTGACAAAACATTTTAAAATTATAACGCATAATAGTGTTTCTTTGGTGAAATGCTATAAGAGGTGGAGCACGTTTTTTTTAAATGTACTTAGTAAAGATAACGTTTGTTTATGGTAACGATATAAATATTTATGTGTTAGTAGTGAATCCTCAAGTCAGTGCTATTAAATACTTTTGTGCATTTTTTAAGAGTGCCTCCTACAGAAACCGTTATTAAATGTGTGCTATTAAATCCTGAATCTAGTGTAGTGCTTGTCGTCTATCATGGCATTTAAGATAGGTCCTTTTCTGGCCCTCTTCTTGGTATTAGTAATGACACATGACAAGAATATATGAGAGTGTCGGTCTCTTCTGGAATAATAAGAACACTGACGATGATTATTTATAGGAGAAATTGAGTTAGGTTTAGGTTTGTTTGTTCACTAGCTATTAAGGCGGAATTAATTACGGACAATTTTCTAGGTATTGAAGGTAGAATATCGGGATGTCTGTGCAAAGAGTTTATTGTAAGGTGATAAACTGTGCCAACATCCAATTAAAATGGGCAGAGAGTTGGTCACCTAGACGGTATAGTTTTAATATTAGAGAAAGATAGTGTTTCCACATATAAGCACTATGATAGTTATCATTTCTATAGCATTTGTCCTAATAAACGTTATTAGAGGCGTATATTACAATAGCGCTTCCCTGGTAATGCACTACTAATATTTGAGCACCTTTTATCAAAACAGGGTATGGGGTAAAGATAGCGTTTTCTAGGGAAAATATTATTAAAGGTTTACATGTTAATAGTGTAATTCTCTGGAAAGGAGATATTAAAACCTCTACGATTTTTTTTAAAGTGGTGCCTCCCAAAGTCGCTATTAAGAGTGTGCCATTAAAGTCCGAATCTGACGTAAAAACCTCTTTTGATAGTACAAATAACTTATCATGTTTTCAAGCATCCACAAATATCTTATATATGTTGTTCTTAGTATATTATATATTTCTTTTAAGGTTTGCCTTTTAGATTTACCAAAGTACTTGCGTTTTTTACTATTTCTCGATTTTACACCAAATCATAGATGGAAAATCCATGTGGAGTGACTCATTCAAAGGTATCCGAAAGCAATCATTCTCATAAAATGTCTATCACTCCCACATAACTTGAAAGTATACCTAGTAATCACAAGAATATTTTGAAATAAAGTTCTTTTTGAGATACCCCGATGTCCCATTAAAGAAAAATCTAATTAACTAAACCTTAATTGGGTACCCCATCAGTATGGCCCCATTGGTACAAACTAAAGAAACGTAAGAAAATAAATAAAAAGATCTGACACAACCAACATCCTCACCATACTCAACTCCAAACCCATCCCCTCTCAAAATACATCAAAATAACTCACCACACACATCCTATATACATCAGACGCTCTGGCCACCACACTCTCTAATGTGGATACCTACTACTACACTGACTCTCTCCGTGTTTGCGTCTGTAGACTCTCCATGGTCACGACTGTGGTGGTGGTGCTGACAGTGTCGCCTCTCTACTACTCGGTATGAATACCCTACGACGACACTAGAACAACCATCGGTAGTGAGAACTATGGCGAACATTGTCCCTGGGGATCACTGCAACTAGACCTATCACCTCTGAACTTTGGTATAGATCTCACGGGTGCGGATGTTGTCTCATTGGCAAATGCCAAAACTCATGCAGAGGGAGTCTCATCCCTAGCCCGAACCCTCCCATGAAGAAAGTTGTCAGATCCTCACCAAAACGGATATATACACCAATTGGCTTGGTGTATATAAAAAAGAAGGTCACTAGGCCAATCTACCAGCCCCGATCATCATAGAACTCAAACTCAAAAGTTCCCATGATAGGGAGATAAGAAACTATGCTATCATCATATACAGAAAAGGAAAACATAACATAAGCCTGTATACTGACATGGACGCCTACAATCCTGTCACCATCCCACATTCCCGTTAGGGGTGTTAGTTAGTCATCCAAGCTGCTTGTTCATAAACGCCGGTGCACACCCCCATTCCTGTTAGGGCGCTCATTCAAAGAATGAAACTATTCCCCCATTTTCGTTAAGGAATACCGCACAATATAAAAGTATCCCCATTACCGTTAGCATACGGGACGACTCGACAAGAACTACAAGAGTATCATGGTAGTTTTCCCCATTCCCATTAGCGAACTGACCCGTGACATCCAGTATCCATAATCGGATATTCAGACCTCGTGTGTTCAACCCATACTGCTGTGAACAACATCATGCATTCTATATGAGTCTCACTAACTCATGTCGGGTCAAAACCTTGTGTCTTGACCTTCCACCACAAAATCGTATAATTCCATAGATCGCATTACATAAGCTCAACACTTATAAAATATTATTTTATTAGGCTAGGCACATCTAGGTCTCATGTCATCCTCTCCCCAACATGCATATCTCTCGAACAACATCTATCATCGCCTAGAGGCCAACTAAGAATATTATAACATATATATCATGTTATCAGATAAAGTGTGTTATACACATTAAAATAATAATAAAATATTCATGTATCACAAAAATTCATATAAAGCATGTTAAAGCAACCAGTACACGTCAAGCAGCTCAATGATGATAAAATCAGACATTCTCAAGTATTATAAAATTAACCTAACGGAGATAAATCTACAACCCACAAATCACTATTGGTACTACGAGGTAGTTGCCAATGCAATTTTGGCATTGTTGATTACTTGATCATTAGTAGGGTTCAGGTCGCCCTACAACTATTATTGTATGTTACGCTACTAAGTCATTTCCTACAATAGGCTACTTCTTTCTCCCACCTGAGGTGTATATGCGACACCTCTCCTTAGGGTCATCACATAGTTACCCAAAATACGGAAAATAAAATAATAAATCGTTGGTTTCGGAAAATAATCTTTTATAACCCTTTTCTTAATACAAAAATACTGGTAATTTTTTTTCTTTTCTTCGACATACATAACCTTTTCACATATATAACCGTATACGGATATATATATATATATATATATATATATATATATACATACTTACAACTATACTGCAACATATTATTTTCATATCTAGACCTTTATCCATATAGGTCCTTTAGGGAAAGAAACAACTTAAGATATCATTATACATCACTGGAAACAGAAAACGTCGTACTTTAAACGAATGGCTCTCTAAAGCCAGACATAAAAGTTATAAACCAATCTAATGCCCTAGTTGAGCTGGTCACTCTGTATGACACCTACTAAGAAGACTCCAAAGGTCATTCTTAAAATCCATGGTCGCTTTAAAAGTCAGGCTTAAAGATCCTCGAAAGCACCAGGGGCATCTCCAGGTCCACCTATACTCCAATAAAATATATTCCACAAGTAGAGAGACCAACAAGAAAATATACAAGAGTGAGAAACCAATATATGGATTTAACACGACAACTACATGCCTGACACAAAAGAAAATGGATAAACATATACATGTGCATAACAACATATACATTCATATCAAAGTAAATAGTTTATCAATGGGTTTCACACCCCAAACATCATTCGAAAACTATGCATGAACACTTCATATACCTCATCTAAATTCATACTTAATCTCCAGAGCTGCAAACACCAAATAAATGTGCTGATCAGGCTCAATTGCCAAATAGGGCACGCCTTCTTGAATACCTTTCCATTAGGATATCCAGGTTCACCTTCTGGTATATCTTATCTACGAAGATACCTAGATTCACCTTCGCCTTCTTGAATACCTTACCCTTTAAGCTATTCGGATTCGACTTCTTGAATACCTTATCTACTAAGATACCCAGATTCCCCTTCACCTTCTTGAATACATTTCCCTTTTAGGCTATTCATATTCGACTTCTTGAATACCTTATCTACTAAGATACCCAGATTCGCCTTTGCCTTTGCCTTCTTGAATACCTTACCATTAAGCTATCCAGATTCGATTTCTGAAATATCTTCTCCCTTAAGATATCCATATTCACGCCCTAGACATGTCTACCAAGTAAATGCATGTAAAACCTTTTGTTCCTAACACCTTAATTAGGATACCAAATCCAAAGAACACTATGTTCATAACGCCTTAAGAATACTAGTACACCATTTTTTGTTTAACATAAAAACTGCACAACGTATCCAAGTCATTGAGTAAAACTTGTTTACAAAAAACCATTCAAACCTAATTGAAAATCTCTTTATAAAATCATCATATTCTAATAAATCTTTTTCTTAAAACTTTACTTTTCAAGAAGGGAGTCACATGGACTAAATCTTGGTTCAAAATTAAAACTACCACGTTAAAATTTCTTGCCGTAAATACTTTTCCAAATTGTCGTCATCTAGAACTTTTAAAATCCTTTAAGTCAAAATTTGATCTTTTCCATGTAAATAATTTTCTAAAATCATCATTAAATTATTTTTGAAAATTAATTTCATAAAATAACTTTTTATAATATATTAAATTTATCCACATAAAAATTAACATTACAAAAATAATTTTACAGTTATGTCTTCACTGTAACTCATAGTTCACTCTTACACCGATAAATCATTAAAATAATAATATTTTCAACTTTTTCCTCGTTTTCCACCAACCAAAAACCTAAGTAATATTATATTACTATTTCTCATCAATTAAAACTCATTATCCCGCAAAAACTTTTTAACACCTTGAACCTTATTATTAACTAAGCATCAACAACAAACAATTTAAATGCAGATCATGCATCAGTAATCATCAACAACATTATAGCAATTAACCCAGGCAGATCATGCATCACAACATCATCACATATAACTGCAGATAAACAATTTAAATGCAGATAAACCATCACAGATAAAAATAAAACAACTTAAACCAATTCAAAACAGACTAAACCAAACATGACAACCACAGATAAATATACAGACCAACAACAGCTAGCACGTAGCCATCGGAAAAATTCTTCAAGCAATCCCCTCTTACCTCCTGAAGATCTTTCCTTACAATACCCGTTTGCCGACACTCCGGTTTCTTGACAACACGTGTACATGATTCACACACAATCTGCTTCAACAAACCACACAACATAATTATCAATCAAACAATTAAAATCACATGTTCATACTTGAAGGTTTCGGCTATGACTAGCTAAATTAGCTAGAGATCTCAAAGTTTAACAAACTCTTGGATCAATGATCCTTAAGTATAAGAGATACATAATAAATTGTCACTTGACAAAGATTGGATCAAAAACTCCTGTAACTCAAATAGTTAGGGTTTCGTCCATCATGGTTAAATTAGGCTAGACATGCTAAAATTTTGTAATCTTTTGGATTAAGGATCCTAAGCATTAAGGATATGTGATTAAGGATTTAAAACACAACAAATGAAACAAAATCTTCTAACTCTACAAAAAGTGAGATTCGGCCAACACATAAAAAATTTGGATAGAGAATTTATTTGGATTCAACAACATGGATTCATGATACATATGAACTACAAGTATGAAATCAAGCTTACCGTCTTAAGAAAATGAAGCAAAACTTCATCCACTCACACAAGTGAGTTTCGGCAATGCTTGGTTAATTGGGAAGGAAAATTTTGTTTGCATCAAACTCTTGTATTATGATAGTAGAGATGATAACTAACTCATAGAAATTGGTTTCATATTTTTAGGATTTTTCTATGATTTTCTAGGGAATTTCAAACTTTCTAGTTCTAGAAATGAAAAGGATGATCAAGGCTTTAAATCATGAAAGTAATTGAAGAACATGATGCTTATTGATGATGAGGAACAAGGATTACCTCTTGGAATTGAGAAATGGTTAAAGAATCCAACACTTTCTTCACAAATTCAAGCTATGTAACTTAGGAGTTTTAATGGCAAAATGACAAAGTTGATGAAGAAGATGAAGATGGCCTTTCATAGAAGTGAAGATGGGCTCTTGGAGGGCAATGGGCCATGAGTTATAGGGTCCATGGGGCAAGGAATTTTGTTTCATAAGGATCAAAGTGCAATTAAGTTATAAGGACCAAATTACAAAATAGAAAAGTCCTAGGACCTAAGTACAATTTCCATAGAAATTGTCATTATTACCATGTGAATCATAAATGCATTCACATGGGTGAGTCATCTTGGATGACTCATTGGCATTATCCCTTAGTGGCTCCCGAAAATATCGTATCCAGCTCCGTCGCTTACCCGATTAAGATATCGCCCGGATAAAATATAATATTTCACTTTTTAGTGAAATATTTCAAAATAACCAAAAACGCTGGAAATTAAATAAAAACATTAAGTTTTCCGTTCACGAGTCAAAATTAGGTCTTCTGAGCAGTATAATTATATTGTCAATGAAATTCACAGATCGGGTTTCACCTAACTTTTCAGCCTAAATTTTTATCGTAACTCTCTACGGTAAAGTAGAGTGTAACTAAGGTTTTGGTTTAATTAAAAACATTTTCTAAGTCTCGGATAAAAATATAAACGTATTTACATAAATTTTCCAGTATTAGAAAACAGAAAAACTCGGGGTGTTACAATATATATGTAGCTAGCTCTAGGACAACGAAATAGACACTCCTCCAAGCCTATTGAATCTGCCTCGCCTAGTTCTAGCACCTTCGGTGCTCCGAAAATTCACTAGAACATATCAACACGAAGTAGACAACATCGGTAACCCTAATTCATAAACGGAACTTCAAACCGATAACTGAATGAAGAGAAAACCTCAATACCGTCACTGATGGCATGTCGGCATAAAAAGAGCATAGGTTTACCTTAGCCCTAGAAAGAAAAAAAAGGATAGGCTTAAGAAGGCGTTGTTTCCTTGACCACGATGGTGTAGTCGAAATCGGAATAGGGTAACCGGTTAGGTCGAACTTGTCTCTAGAACTCTCATTCTATTCTCTTCCTTTCCCTCTCTCTTTCTATCACTCTCTGTGCTTTCATTTCTGACTTTTCATTTTTATCCTCCACCTGCGCACGCTCTAGCATGGGAGGTGCCATGCTTGAGCATTCCAGCACTTTGGCGTGCACTCCTCCATGCTTGAGCATGGACTGCAGTCAACTGCTTCGGCTTGAACGAATTTTCCATGCGTTCTGGTCCACTCTTCTTCATGCGACATGTGTTGCCATGTATCAGAGCATCATGGGCGCTCGAGCGTGGCCCTCTGTACGCTTGAGCGTGCTGCTCAAAACAACAAACCCTAATTTTGTTGTTCGTTCCGATTTGAAGCCGATAAATCACAAACTATTCAAACAAGGTTCCAAACATTTAAACATACATCTTAAACACATAACCAAGGTTCTAAAACATGGATGTTACACTTTTAATTTGTTTATTTGTCAGAGTTAATTAACATGCACGTAAATGTGTGGGTATGGGTAATTAGGTACCCAGCATGGTAAGGACACGAGTATTAAAGTTCCTACCCATACGAGTATGGGTAGTATCCTACACAGACTCTACCATTGTCATCCCTAAATTATACCACTAATTAATCCTTGTTTAGTAGTTTTTATAGCTCATATCACAATTATAACTTACTAGCACTATTTTTCTATTATTATTGATGTTCTAATTATGATATTATATTGATATTTTTTGATAGAAAATTAACAATGGAACAAAGTACAATTGTCATTGAAGGTAAAAGTGGCAACCAATCTTAAGATGGAAAGAGAAAATTCTACACTAATAGTAATTACGTATATAATGAGTTACATTCATGTTTTAATTTAAAACCAAATAAATATGGAAATAATTTTTTTTAGAGTACCTTTTTTTTAGTTAATAAATCAAAATAATTTCATTTGAAGAAACAAAATTTAATTTAGATATCCGATGTGGTTAAATACTTTCTATACATATATAATTTAATAAAATTTTGAAAAATATAATTGCTTGTAAATTTTATTAAACAAGAATCCAGTCATTAATGAAATGTATGTTACTAGCAAACCACCCCCACTTAATATAAGGACATTAAGCTATATATACAAGCAATCATAATCCTAAAATTTGTTCAAAATTTACCCAAATAACATGAGTAGAAGCTCTACTGTTGAACAAACATCAAAGTTGGATGACATTGAAGAAGAAGCGGATGATAACAATGCACTAAGAAGACTATGGAGTCTCTTGAATCAAATCAATGAAACACCAAATTCATATAGGATGTCACCAACAACTCTCTATCTAACATGAGATTTATTATGGTATAACTTTGACTATTGTTATTCTACATTTTGATTCTTAGTCTTGTCAAAATTATGAGAAGAATTTAACGAATAATCATTATTTATTTTTAATTGTTACCTCTTACTTTGTGAAGGTTTCCTCAAAGTTTCGTGCCTTAACATTGTAAATTGGTGAAGAAAAAACCTTGATGTACAAAGAGTTGTGGTGACTTTGATGTTGACTAGATGAGATTTATATCATTCACACAAACAACATCCTTTTGGGTAATACAAGCTTTAGATTTGTGTCTCTTGCTTTGAGTAAACACATTCTTAGGTGAAATACAAGTTCTGGGTTGCTCTAAAATTCTATTCATTGTATACTTGAACAAAAGTTTTCCAAATTTCCCCCTTTCTTGAGTCATCTTCTCCACTAAATACAACCCATCATAAACATAGCAGATGTTAGAACAATCAATATAACCCTCACCGGACTTTTCACATCCATGCTATTCTTTAAAGCAAGATTTCCTCCTTCCAGTTTCTGATCACGAGGCACAGTGTTATATCTTACATTAGGATTTCCTCCATGACCTATATAAATCAAGGAACCACTTGATTTTTTAACATTGTCGTAGTGATTAGTTACGATAATGCTGGTGGCCAATGAGTCCCAACCCTTCCCCAAGTAACCAATCCCACTTGAAAACTGATGCTGTAGACCAATAACATTAAGCTCGGTCCTGTATTGAAACTGGTCACCAACTTCAATTCCCATGATATGTCCCACACACTTGTGAGTGTTCTCCCAATGATTCTTCCTTTTCCTCAACTTTACTACTTCTCTCAAGGCTTTTGTTTTTTCTTTAAAATGGTCAAGTTTGTCAGCTTTATACTAACAAAAGAGAGGTTGCATGAGAAGAAGAATCCAAAGGCTGCATGAAGGAAAAGAAAAGTCTTTCGTTGAGTTTTTGTTGTTTGGAAGTAATGTTTTTCTGCCGAGTTCACTTACGGTGTACCTGCATGTTCGTTGCATTTTGTTGTTGTTGAAGATGACCCGCTCACACGATCATAAGAAGTCACTAAACTTTGAAGAACGAAGACACGCCACTTAGAAGAAGTAGAGTAATTGTCGACACCTGGTGATCTGAAGGAGCATGTGTTCAGTATAAGTGAGCAGTTGATATCAACTCAGATTGTTTGGAGTTAAAAAAACCCAACCCCCAACCCTACTCGAATATGGCCTGTGGTGGTTAGAGTTGGCTCAACGACTAAAAATCACATTGATGACTCTAACATATTAAAGAATTTCAATTGAAAAATTTCAAAGAAGCCTTAGACCTAAATTTACTATGTATGGTGTAGATCTTTGAGACATTGGATGAGTTACTAGAAGTTCAAAGTCAATTAATTGAAGTTGATTCTAACAAAATAATAGTTGTCAAATGTAAAATTTCAAAGAAAAAACGAAAAATATAATGTGATGGTATAAGTTGTAATTTGTGTTATAAACTTTTATAATGAATCGTGGTTTATATTAAATCTTTTAGGTGTACTACTTATTCATACTGTATTTTACTCATGAACTTATGGAAGAACTGAATAAATTATTTTATATTACATTTTTTTTAACTTAATTTCTAAACATACCTAAATTATTGATTAAAATAATAATCAATTTTTTGCTTCAAGTGGGAAAACATCACAAGCATAATGCCTACTTAGCCAAAGAGGTTTTGTGTATCGAGGTGCCCGACGCCATAGCAAGCAGTATCCGATGCTATGCCGAAAGAGACATATAGTGGTTTCTCGTAGTGAGGAGTCGATGTGGGAGCCTTGTGTCTACTGGCATAGTTACGGAGAGGGCGAGGGTAGTTTTAGGCCACCATACTAGAAATAGTATGGACTAGGCCAGTGGGTGTATAGGTTGTGTGCCAGTTATATTTTGCTTTTTGATGTATTCTAAGAGAGGGTATGGGCAGTGAGTAGAGAGAGACGAGAGGCTGTGCTGTGGATCTTTGGTGTATCTATTTATGTATCTTTTATGTATGTTTTCTGTATACGGTTATTGTACCTATGACAGTGACCTACTGATGGGGCAATATATATATCATGTGTATCTACCTTTATCTTGTAAAGTTTAAAATATCTCTCTTCTAAAAATAAACGCATTAACACAAATAATACTATTAGGGCTCGTTTGGTGGTCAGGATAGGATAGAGGCATATATGATAAGAGAACATGATAGGAGTAGGATAGGATATGAGCAGGATAAGTTGTTATCATATCCGACGTTTGGTGTCCACCAGATAACCAACCGGACAGCATTATAATTTAAGTATGAATTTTAAATTTTTAGTTTTTATTCTAAATGTTCTCATCTTTTATTAGATTTTAGTTTTTTTTATAATTTTCATTATTTAAAATTATATAAAAAGATAAAATTATCCTTGTGATGAAATTACATATAATTTCTGAAATATTGTCTAACTAAAATTAATTTTTATATTTTTAAATATTCATTTTTTGTTTTTACTTTACCTATAGTTAAATTATTAGAATACTTTTTTATATTTTACAGTTTTTTAAAATAATATAAAAATAACAAAATTTGCACTGTTATAAAATAAAAATAAATCTTAAAATGAATTATTAATATTTTTATTATTTTAAATAATTTATATTTTATAATACATTTTTTTGGTAACCATATTAAATTTTATTATACTTTAAATTATTATTTTATTATACTTTAATTATTTAATGTATTATATATTTTATATTTATTATACTTTAAATCACCATATCCTACTTGTTACCAGAAAAAAAAATTCCTTATCCTATCCTATTGAGTGCTAACCCAGCCTTCCCCTCATGATAAAATTTTAACTAGATGGACAAGATAGGATAAGTGACAGGATTGCCTTATCCTATCCTGCTGGCTCACCAAACAACAGTTTCAGACAGGATATGATAGTTTATCCTATCCTGTCTATCTTATCCTGATCACCAAACGGGCTCTTAAGGTTTAGTTAAGGGTTAAATATTTTTTAGCCCCTCATTTTTTTTACAAAAGTTCAATTTTATTCCCCCTTTTGGAAAATTTACTTTTTTAGTCCCTCTTTTTTAAATGTGTCAGAAATGGTCCCTACACCACACTTTCATTTGAAAAGTGGGGGACTAAAACCAAATTTTTGTAAAAAATGAGGGACTAAAAATGTTTGGTTTCCAAAAATGGGGGCCTAAAATTGTGTGGTGTAGGGACCACTTCTCACGCATTTTTAAAAATGGGGGACTAAAAAAATACGTTTTTCAAATGGGGGACTAAAACCGATCTTTTGTAAAAAAATGAGGGACTAAAAATATATTTAACCCGTTAATTAATTAGGTTTTTCTTTAATGAGATAGCAGTTTGTCTCATTCTCAAGGTGTTGGACTTTTCAAATAAGTTGGTTTTATGAAAGTTTTGCTCTAATGAAAATCTTTGTAAAATTATTTCAACTGGTCAAACCTTTAGAAAATTCTTTTCCAGTCAAATATCTTTTGTGGATTTGTGCATTAATCCTCTTAAAACATGTTTGGAATAACCTCTTTTTAGGGAAAAATATCTTCTTTCCTTTAAAATTTTTTATGGAGTTGGGCCTATTTGTTACGGATTAAAAAAATGATTTTGACATTCAGTAATTTAGACACTATTTTTAAAGATTTTAAAGAAAAGCATAAGCTATTTTGTGTTTGTTTATAATCATCAAAATCACTTTTATTAAGACAAAAAAAAAATCAACTTCTGCAACTGTTTTTTTTTTCTTTCAAAAAAACTAATCAAAGTAAAAAAAATCATTTTTATGAAAAGCTTAAGCAAACACAATCTTAATCTTACATGTTTGGCAAATTAGCTTAAAGTATATAGAACTTTTTTTTAATAGAAAAAAGTGGTTTTCAAAAAAGCTAAAAGTTTGAAGCTTATTTGACAAAACTTTTGATTATTTTGAAACCAATAACATTTTCCCATTTTATCCCGATATAACTAACTACCAAACAAATATTATTATTCTATACAAACAACTTCTAATATTTTTTTGATTTATAATTTACTATATGAAAGTGATTATTTTACATCATTCAAATGAAATAGATTATTTTAAAATCACTTTTTTAGCAAATATACCAAACAAACTCAAAATATAATTATAATTGATTATACATATAATCAATTATTTATATAATATATTTTTCACAATTGTTAATAATTGATTATACAAATAATCAATTAGAATCGTAATCTATTTTTGTTTGGGTATGTTTGTTGAAAAACGATTTAAGATAATCTATTTCATTTTGATTACGTAAACATTCGCTCTGATGGTGTAACACCTCGTTTTTCGTATAAGTGCTTTTGTGTATGTCGTGTTTGCTTTAGTTCTATTTAGAAAGGGCTAAGTGAGATTTTAGGCTTTAAATCCCTTCCTGATACATGAGCATGGCCGTGCTCATGTATCACCACGCCCGTTCTTAATGCACGTGTCTTGTGACTGCCAGAGCCACAAGCACGACCGTGCTTGTTAGGAAGCACGATGGTGCTCAGGAGAAAACACGTCTCGTTGACGCTGATGTAAGCACAACCGTGCTTAGTGGGGTGCACGACCGTACTCGGGTCATAGTAGCTATAAATAGGAACAATGTACGAGGGTTTTGTGTGCAACCCTTATTTTTGTTTCTATGCCTCCAAAACAGCAGTAACTTATATTCGTCTTTCTCTCCCTTGAACCCTACTCAATCCTAGGAATCCTTGCGGTGTTTGGGAGAGGAACGTGCGCGTTAGTGTCTTGTAAGGTAAGCCGGTTATACCTCTTATGTTTCTTTTTCCTTCTTTTTGAATTGGGAACTAATTGGTTAACCTTTTTGTTGGCTAAGGCTTGGTTCGTTTGTCGAGTAGCTTGAGGGGACGCGACCAATTTACTATCAAGAGCATGATCTTCATACCAGGCATGGGGAGAAGGAATAGTATGAATATGTAGGCTTGGCGGTAGCGTAAGACGAAGGGTTCCCATAACCCTTTCCTTTGATAACATGTCTATCTGCCTTTATGCTTGTTTGCTATATAATGTTTAACTGTTTACAATGTTAATGATTGGCATGACCGGTATTATTGATTAAATGTTGTTTATTGTGAACATTTTAATGTGATGATGCCATGATTGAGTGTTTTATCATAATAATGATATTGTGTTGTATTGGCTGTTGTCTGATGTTGTGGATGTCATATGGTTAAAACGTTAAATCTGTTAATAATATGACAATGGTTTAGTCAAGAACACTAGGGATTGATTTATGAGTGATTACGGACAATTAAACGGTTTGAGATTAAAGGATTAATTCCCATTTTATAAGACATGAATATTTAAACAATATTAATGAAACTGACGAAAAATGGATTAGTAGAACCCATTAAGATTGAATCTGGAACTGTCCTAAGGAATTGGCAAAGGGTCTGCGACCCTTCTGCCCAGAACAGTATGGCCCTGCTCCATTGAGCACGGTCGTGCTTAACAGGGAGCACACCCGCGCTCCCATTCAAACCCAGAAACTAGGCGCACTTTTGAGCACGCCGTGCTTGTATGTAGGACCAGCACGTCCGTGCTCACCTGTCCAGAACAAAAAACAGAACAGACGCAGAATGTTGAGTTAGGGGTGTTTGACTACAAGGCTTTAAAAGACTTAATAAAATACCACGAAACATGAAGACCAAAGACAAGTGATAAGATTACTGTACCTTGGTAGCCTAGTTGCCAAGGGGGCCTTGATGCAAGATGGTCAAGGTGGTAATCTCTAGTGCTTAATGACTAGAGTGTTAATGATGGTATGGTACCTTGGTAGCCTAGTCGCCAAGGGGGCCTTGATGCTTGTTGGTCAAGGTGGTAATCTCTAGTGAAGAACGACTAGAGTGTTTAATTAATAAATACGAAAGATAACGATAATCCTCGATAGCCGAGTGGTCGAGGTGTTGATGGTGTTAAAACTTGGGTAGCCTATGGGCCCAGGAGGAGGTGGTGGTTATGTTTGTGTGTTGTGTTGAGCATGCATTCATGCGTCGGAGATGTTAGTGGAGGACGTTCAACATAGGGGAGGTCGTCCGAGAGTAAGGCAATCTGGCCGTCCGCAGTGATTCAAGTGAATCATGTACAACCGTGGTGGAGCACCTGAGAATAAAGTGCGTCGACTATCCTAGGGGTCCATACGAGGTTTGGTGGATTGCCCAGGCGTTGGTGCTTATTGGCTAATGTGGAGATGTAACTCTGAAGTTGACTTCCTGAGATAGATTGATCCAAGTGCATAACGGAGTAGTGGAGTAGAGTTGCATTGCATAGCATACATGTTTATATTATGGTGTTGACGTGTTATACTGTTGTTTTCTATAACATGATTGCTTGATGTATGCTCGTCATGCTAACTGTTTCCTTTCCATTATATTCGTATGCATGTTTCTTACTCCCTATCTCTATGTTTCTTATTGTAGCATGTATCTTTTATGCAGAGGACGGCGAGCAGCCAGTTAAGTGTGATTTGATTGTTTCCACACCCACGAATAAACATGTTCTTACTTCTTATGCATGCAAGAAAATTCTTATTACCATAGATGGTAGAGATGTAGAGACTTTATTGTTGATCTTGTATGTTTACCCTTGAAAGACCTTCATGTTATTGTTGGCATGGACTGTTATCTTCCAACCACATCCTTCTGAATTTATTTGACAAAACCATAGTTTTCGGAACTCCAATGGAGTCTAGGGACCCTAGCTTTCCCTCTACTAGCCAAGTTAAGGCTTTTATGAAAGAAGAGGCCCAAGTGTACATGATGCTATCTTCCCTGCGAGAGCCCTCCTGATGTCGACAGCGTGCCTATTGTGCGAGAATTTCCAGAAGTGTTTCTGGGGGATGTTTACGAACTACCCCAGAGAGAGATGTGGAGTTTGCCATAGGCTTAGTGCCTGGCACTAGGCCTATATCCATAGTACCCTATAGGATGTCTCCTCTAGAGCTAGCTATGTTAAAGGAACAGTTTGAAGATCAGATGCAGAAGCAGTTCATTAGGCCAAGCGTATCCCCATGGGGAGCGCCGGTGTTGTTGGTGAAGTAGAAGGATGGCAGTATGCGGTTGTGTGTTGACTATCGACGGCTCAACAAAGTGATCGTTAAGAATTGGTATCCCCTCCCTAGGATTGATGATCTTATGCATCGGTTAATCGAGGATTGTGTTTTCCCGAAGATAGATTTGAGATCAGGATACCATCAGATTCGGGTTAAGTCTGAGGGTATCCCAAAGACAGTGTTTAGGACGTGATATGGTCACTACAAGTATTTAGTTATGCCCTTTGGTGTGACTAATGCTCCTGTTGTGTTCATGGATGATATGAACAAGATCTTTTACCCTTACTTGGATAAGTTTGTGGTGGTTTTCATAGATGACATCTTATTGTACTCCAAGACCAATGAGGAACATGAGGAGCACTTGAGGGTCGTCTTGCAGACACTTAAGGAGAAGCAGTTGTATGCTAAGTTGTCTAAGTGCGAGTTTTGGTTAAAGGAGGTGAGTTTATTAGGTCACGTGATCTCTAAAGGTGGGATAGCTATGGATCAGTCTAAGTAGAGACGGAGCTCCAGTGGGAGGCGCCAAGGTCAGTGACCGAGGTTAGAAGTTTATTGTGTTTAGCAGGGTCCTATAGGAGGTTTATAGAAGGCTTTTCTAAGTTAGCGTTACCCTTAACCCGTCTCACCAAGAAGGGACAGTTGTTTGTGCGGGACTCTAAGTGTGAGGAAAGTTTCCAAACCCTGAAGGATAGGTTAACATCACCACCAGTTTTGGTTTTGCTTGATCCTAGTAGGCCTTTGTAGTGTATTGTGATGCATCGAAGCATGGTTTAGGTGGAGTGTTGATGCAAGATGGTAAGGTAGTAGGTTATGCTTCTAGGCAGTTGAAAATCCACAAGAAGAACTACCCTACCGGCCATGACCTAGAGTTAGGAGTTGTGGTGTTTGCCTTGTAGATTTGGAGGCATTACCTGTATGGAGATAAATTCGAGGTTTTTAGTGATCAAAAGAGTTTGAAATATTTTTTTGACCATAAAGAGCTCAATATGAGACAGAGTAGGTGGATTGAGTTTTTAAAGGATTATGAGTTTGATCTGACCTACCACCCAGGAAAGGCCAATGTAGTGGCCGATGCTTTAAGTAGAAAAATCTTACACGTCTCCGCTTTGATGGTTAGGGAGATGGATCTGATCGAGGAGTTTAGAGACCTAAGTTTAGCTTGGGAAGTTACCCCTAAGAGCATTAGACTTGGAACCTTGAAGGTTACCGATAGTTTGATGGATCAAGTTAGATAAGTTTCTCTTAGACCGAAGGGAGTTGCATGTTCAAGGTAGAGACCTTAGTTTTAAGGAAGGAAGTGATGGAGTCTGGAGGTTCAAAGATAGAATCTGTATACCAGATGTCCCCGAGCTTAGGAAGTTGATCCTTGAAGAATGACATAGGAGTGGACTGAGTGTGCACCCAGGTTCCACTAAGATGTATCAGGATTTGAAGAGCATGTTTTGGTGGCCTAGGATGAAGAAAGATGTGACATAGTTTGTGTGTGCTTGTTTAGTGTGCCAAAAGGCTAAGATAGAACACTAGAAGCCATCAGGAAAGTTGCAACCTTCAAGTATCCCAGAATGGAAATGGGACAGTATTGCCATGGATTTTGTGTCTGGACTCCCGAGGACTCCAGCAGGTTATAAAGCAATATGGGTTGTTGTGGATAGATTGACTAAGTCTTCCCATTTCATCCCTATGAACATGGAATACCCTTTGGAAAAGTTGACCAGGTTGTTCATCAAAGAGATAGTCAGGTTACATGGTGCACCTTCTAGCATAGTGTTAGATAGAGACCCGAGGTTTACCTCTAGGTTTTGAACTAGTTTGCATGATGCTTTAGATATCAAGCTTAGGCTAAGTTCAGCCTACCAACCGCAGATGGATAGCCAGTCTAATAGAACCATCCAGTCCTTAGAGGACTTGCTTAGAGCTTGTGTGCTAGAACAGTCAGGTAGTTGGGACAAGTTTTTGCCCCTGATAGAGTTCACCTACAACAACATCTACCATTCCAGTATTGGGGTGGCACATTATGAAGCTCTTTATGGGAGGAGATGTAGGACACCTTTGTGTTGGAGTGAACCTGGTGATAGTGTTGTGTTAGGACCTGAGATAGTGCAAGAAACCACAGAAAAAGTGAGGATGATTCAGTAAAAGATGAAAGTGGCACAGAGTAGGCAGGAAACCTACCATGACAAAAGGAGGAAGGCGCTCAAATTCCATGAAGGCGATCACGTATTCTTGAGAGTTATACTAACAACTGGGGTCAGTAGAGTGATGAAAGCGAAGAAACGTACTCCCAAATTCATCGGCCCTTACCAAATCCTTAAAAAAGTCGGTGAAGTTGCTTATAAAATAGCCTTGTCACCTTTCTTTCCCAAACTTCAAAATGTTTTTCATGTCACTACAAAAAAGGGTCATTTAGCGACAGAAAATAGCGGCCAAAATTATTGGTTGCTGTTTACAACCGAAATAGCGACCGATTATAGGATCTACAACTAACACTGGTTATAATTTATCATGCGACCGAAATGGCGACCGGATTTTATCCAACGACAAAATTTTATGTATAGTTGCAATCAATGTTAATTCAATCGCTAACCCGTGTGTAAAAAAAATTAAAATAGAGCGTGTTAGCGACCGATTTTAAATCAGTCGCTAACTTTAAGAATTAAAATTTGAAAAAAAAATAAAAATAAAATCCCTAAATCCAACAGAACCCTCTTTCTTCCTCACTTTTGCCTGAAACTCTTTTTCCCTCTACTTCGTGCGAGCTTCGGAACCACAAGACGGCTCGAGCCACCGCCATCATCCCCTCTCCTCCGGTAAGCTCTCATCTTCTCCGTCTCTCTCCATCCCTCTCTCTCTCTGACTCACTCTATTTCTCTCTCTCTCTCTCTCTCTCTCTCTCTCTCTATTTCTCAGGTTCTCTCTCATCCTCCTCCGGTCACCACCACCTCTCACGGACCCTGTAGTCCCGTCTTCCATAGGTAAGCTATCTTCTTCTCTCCTCTCTCTCCTTCTATGTCTTGCGCTCTCTCTCTTGCTCGGTTCTCTCTCTCTCTTTGTCTAAGTTTCTCTCTTTATGTCTCTCTCAGGTGTTGCCACCTCCTCCTCCGACCACCACCACCATCTCAAGGGGCTCTGTTCGTGCAGCCACCACCCCCATAGTCTCCTTTGATCAGTTCTGTCTCAGGTTAGGGTTTAGAGAATGATTAATGATTATTTTTTTTTGTTCTGCTTTCTATTAGCTTTGCATAATAATATGCGGATTTACACCGTTTGTTTGCAAATATTGGTTTGGCAAAGCAACATTTTGTACATGTATTTTATTGGTTAAAGGCCAATATCTAAAAAATGGACTTGTACATTATCAATGCTTCAAGCCCAGGGCTCTTGAGAGGGTATGTTAAAACATAATGAAGTTACTCATGTGCCTTCACCAATATAGTTTAAGTTTTGAGAGAGTTGATTCATAATTTTGAAAAACATGGCAAACAAATCCCATGAGAGAGTTGATTCATAATTTTGAGTGAAAATATGAAATATGGAACTATGACAAGCTAGCTAATCCTAACCAACTTGCAACTAATTCTAACAATCTCCAAATATCTAACACATACCATATTGGATAAATTGTTGATCTAACAATACAAACCAGAGTCCATTTCATAATTTGGAAAAATCTGTTTCATTACATCATATTATCACATTCTTCCTGTGTGTTTTGAAAAAGTCTTTAATTTCTTTGCAAATGCATATAATTGAACACAACTTACAAGGAATCACTCTAAGAAGGCCTATATAGAGACATACATTGTTTCCAGATACTATATCAATCTCATTCCACCAATTTTCACTCCTATCTATCAAGCATTTAAAAGTGAATTGTCTCGAGTGGACCATTTAAAATATATGGCTAATCCAAATATAAGGTTCAATAAGTTATTTGGTATGCAGTTAATATTAAGATGTGTAATATTAAATGTGAGTTGAGTGGTTCAAGATTCATGAGTACATCGAATTAGTTGCAAAGTGACAATATATGAGAGCCTTAAATGTTAGTTTCTTAAATGCTAGTATTTGACATGATTAATTTTATTTATGCATTATAGGTTATTTCTCTATTTATCGTGAGTTGAAACCGAGTCCCTTCGTCCCCTCTCCATCTCCATAGGTAATCAATTGGTTGTAATGGCAATTTGTTGAACTTTTATATTACTAACTTGAATACAATTAAGTTGGCTCTAAGGATATTAATTTTCTTTCATATTGTCTTATTATATTTATCAGTTCATGATCTTCTTGTCTGCGGCTCCTCCCCTTATCCTTACTTGTTTTTGCATTTTGTCGCATAATACGTACCTTTGAGGCGGAATTTCAAGATGAAATCAGATTTGATGTGGACGATCAACGACTTTCCCGCCTATGGGATGGCATCGGGTTGGATGACCGCGGGGAAGCTTGGTTGCCCAATATGTATGGAGCGATCGAAGGCATTCATGCTTAAAAACAGTCGAAAGATCCCATATTTTGATTGTCATCGTCAATTCCTTCTATAAGATCATCCTTATAGGGGGAACAAGAATGCATTCAAGAAGTGTTGTGCGGAGACAACACGCCTCCACCACGTTTGTCTGGTCCTAATGTATGGCAGAGAGTACAGTACTTATCGCTCTTCCATGAATCCCAAGGAGAACATATTTCTGATTATGGTGTCAAGCATAATTGGACAAAACAAAGTATATATTGGAGCTTGCCGTATTGGAGGACGCACCTACTCTATCACAACATTGATGTTATGCATACCGAGAGGAATGTGTTTATGAATGTGTTTGACACTGTGATAGACATCAAGGGGAGGACAAAGGATATAAATAAAGCCCGATTGGATATGACTGAAATTTGTAATCGGAAGGAGCTTGAGTTGCAGGACGGTGGTCGTGGCAGACTTATCAAACCAAAGGCAAGTTATACACTAAGAAAAACATAGAAAGTAGTTGTCTGTAAGTGGGTTAATGAACTAAAGTTACCCGATGGGTATGCTTCCAATCTGGGTAGAGGTGTTGACATTAAGGAAGAAAAGTTACATGGAATGAAGAGTCATGATTGCCACGTGTTCATACAACGGTTGCTTCCAATTGCGTTCGACGCATTACCGAAACCAATTTGGAACCCACTTGTTGAGCTTAGCCACTTTTTCAGGGAGCTTATGTCGACAACACTACATTTGAATCAATTAAAGGATATGGAAGTCATGATACCCGTTTTGTTATGTAAGCTGGAGCAAATCTTCCCACCGAGTTTCTTTGATTCAATGGAACACCTTCTAGTTCATCTACCTTACAAAGCAAGAGATGGTGGTCCAGTCCAATACCATTGGATGTATCCATTTGAGAGGTATACAACATCAACTATTGTACTTAATACATATTAAATTCACGAACACAAAATCGTAGTTTAGCTTTCCTTAAAACTAGTAATTATTTGTATGTATCCCTCTTTAATAGTTTCGTGCACTCCCTTAAACACAAAGTCAAGAACAAGGCACGAGTGTAGGGTTCCATTTGTGAAGCATAACTAACAGAGGAGACTTCCACTTTTGCCTCTTATTACTATCCAGACGAAGTTGACACGAGAAGGGCTAGGATACCTAGAAACATTGATTCAGGCGAAGGAAGTTCAACTAGTCCTCCTATATCAATATTCAACTATCCTGGCATATTTAGTGGCAAATCAAAAGGATATTTCTAGGAGCAGCGTGACATTAATGCTGCTCATCTGTATATCCTTAAAAATTATGAAGAGGTGGTGCCATATTTAGAGTATGTTTTTACAATGTCTTTTATAAGTTCAATTGACATTTATGATTATTAATCGTCTTGTTGTTAATCTCCCATATGTAGGGTGTATGGAAATTTTCTAAGGGATCTCCTACCTGACATTTCGAACGATCAGGTTGATCGAGAAATTACTTCTCACTTTGCTACGTGGTTCAGTAAATATGTAGGTTAAGCATCTTCATTTGTTGCAATAAATTTTATCTCCTTAAATATATAGCATGTATAAGAATAATATAATATTCGATTTTTTAGGTACTAGATCCAGTAAACAATGTTCAAAATCCATTGTTGACAAATTTGGCATGGGGGCCTAATAGATGGGTTACATCATGGAATACTTACATTGTAAATGGATATAAATTTAACACAAAAACATGGAGTAAAGGAATACAGTCGTGTAACTATGGTGTTTGTGAGCGAGCCACTGATGGCAATGTAGAGGATGATTTCTATGGGGTTCTAACTGACATCCTTGAACTCCATTATACCAAATTCCCCGTGATGAAGTTAGTTCTCTTCAAGTGTGATTGGTTTGATCATACTCTTGACGTAGGGACAAAAATCGATAAAAAATATGGTATTGTTCAAGTTAGTCTATCTCGTAGGTATAATAAGGCGTACGACCCATTCATTTTTTCACAATAGGCAGATCAGGTTTATTACTCGCCATATCCCGAAGGACTTCAAGGCGGGTTGGGTGTCATTAAAATAAAGGCTCGCAGTACAATTACTGGTAATGTAATCAACCAGCCTGAAAAAGATGCTCCGGACATGAATATTTAAACAATATTAATGAAACTGATGATCAATGGATTAGTAGAACCCATTAGGATTAAATTTGGAACTGCCCCAAGGAATTGTTAAAGGATCTGTGACCCTTCTGCCCATAACAGTATAGCCCTGCTACATTGAGCACGGTCGTGCTTAATAGGGAGCACGACCGTGCTTAACCGGGAGCACGGTCGTGTTTAACAGGGAGCATGCCCATGCTTAATAGGGAGCATGCACGTGCTCCCATTCAAACCCAGAAACTGGGCGCACTTTTGAGCACGCCCGTGCTTAACAGGATGCACGTCCGTGCTTGCCTGTAGGACCAGCACGCCCGAGCTGAGGGTGAGCATGCCCGTGCTCACCTGTCCAGAACAGAAAATAGAATAGACGCAGAATGTTGAGTTAGGGGTGTTAGACCCCAAAGGCTTTAAAAAACTTAATAAAATACCAATGAAACATGAAGACCAAAGACAAGTGATAAGATTATTGTACCTTGGTAGCCTAGTGGCCAATAGGGTCTTGATGCATGATGGTCAAGGTGGTAATCTCTAGTGCTTAATGGCTAGAGTGTTAATGATGATATGGTACCTTGGTAGGCTAGTGGCCAAGAGGGCCTTAATGCTTCTTGGTCAGGGTGGTAATCCTTAGTGAAGAACGACTAGAGTGTTTAATTAATGAATACGAAAGATAACGATAATCCTCGATAGCCGAGTGGTCGAGGTGTTGATGGTGTTAAAACTTGGGTAGCCTATGGGCCCAATCGGAGGTGGTGATTGTTTTTGGGTGTTCTGTTGAGCATGCATGCACGCATCGGAGATTTTAGTGGAGGACGTTCAACATAGTGGAGGTCATCCAAGAGTAAGGCGATCGGGTCTTCAACGACGATTCAAGTGAATCATGTACAACCGTGGTGGCCCAACTGATAATAAGGTGCGTCTTCTATCCTAGGGGTATATCCGAGGTTTGGTGGATTGCCCTGCCGTTGTTGCTTATTGGCCAATGTGGAGATATAACTCTGAAGTTGACTTCCTGAGATAGATGGATCTAAGTGCATAACGGAGTAGTGGAGTAGAGTTGCATTGCATAGCATACACGTTTATATTATGATGTTGATGTGTTATACCGTTGTTTGCTATAATATGATTTCTTGATGTATGCTTGTCTTGCTAACTTCTTCCTTGCCATTATATTCGTATACATGTTTCTTACTCCCTATCTCTATGTTTCTTGTTGTGGCATGTATCTTTTATGCAGAGGACGGCGAGCAGCCAGTTGAGGAGTGGCTCTGAGGAGCCGCGTCTTGTAGTTAGGATTTCCAGTTTTTAGTAGTTTGTTTAGTTAGTTGTTTTCAGTTGTATCCGAGGATTAATTCCGTATTGGTTATACCAGCTCTGTAATGTGACATCGAGGTTGGGTTTTGGTTATGTTATGTTTTATTTTCCGCGTTTTGAGACCCGACACAATGTGGTGTTTCTACTCCTTGTTGGTTTTTAATTTTTATTAATTAATGCATGTTTTATTTTAATTATCTTATCTTTTAATGCTTTATATGTATGCAGGGAAGAGGGTGTCACAGATGGTCTGTTGGTTCTACAAGTTAAACTTGTGTTTTGAATAACACTATACTAGTATTTACAAGTTTTTATTAGTCCAAAGTGATTTCGCTGTAAGATTGGTGTTGAGATTAAATCGCAACAAATGACCTTTAGTTCACAGTTAGACCAGTTGAAGTTGGACGCATAGTTTGATACATTTTTCACAGTAATTATATATGTATGCATAAAGTAATCCTAATCTTAGTATACCATTTATCACAACTAACTTGAATAGGAAAACATCAAAATGTTTTTTAATTAATATTAG
This sequence comes from Sophora flavescens, assembly GCA_030762895.1. NCBI lineage: Eukaryota > Viridiplantae > Streptophyta > Magnoliopsida > Fabales > Fabaceae > Sophora > Sophora flavescens. The sequence continues at coordinate 185,147,505 of CM061063.1, read as the reverse complement.
TATCGACTCGATCGCCTAACTAAGTCACTCATTAAAAGTTCTCCTTAGTTTCATTATTCTAACAAACAAATTATGCCACAAATTAATCCTTGTTTAGAAATTTTTATAGCTCAAATCAAGCTGTAACTTACTGTCAATTTTTTTCTATTATCGTTCAAGTTCCAATAATGATATTTTACATTTTTACATTTCCACTTATAATGGAACAAAGTACAATTGTCATTGAATGTAAAAGAGTCAACCATTCTAAAGATGGAAAGAGAAAATTCTACATTAATTACCTCCATAATGAGTTACATGCATGTTTTAATTTTAAACAAAATAAATATGAAATTAATTTTTTAAAAAATGTTACAATTTTTTTTATTTTAGTTAATAAATTAAAATAATTCCATTTGAAGAAAAAAATTAATTTAGATATCCGATGTGGTTAATATTTTCTATACAGATATAATTTAATAAAATTTTAAAAAATATTATTGCTTGTAAATTTTATTAAACAAGAGTGAAGTCATTAGCGAAATGCAATGTATGTTACTAGCAAACCACCCCCAGTTAATATTAGGACATTAAGCTATATATACAAGCAATCCTAATCCAAAACTTTGTTCAAAATTTAAACAAATAACATGAGTAGAAGCTCTATTGTTGAACAAACATCAAAGTTGGATGACACTGAAAAAGAAACAGATGATAGCAATCCACTAAGAAGACTATGCAGTCTCTCGAATCAAATCGATGAAACACCAAATTCATATAAGATGTCACCAACAACTCTATCCAACGTAAGATTTATTGGTATAACTTTGACAATTGTTATTCTACATTTTGATCCTTAGTATTGTCAAAATTATGAGAAGAATTTAACGAATAATCATTATTTATGTTTAATTGTTACCTCTTACTTTGTGAAGGTTTCCACAAAGTTTCATGCCTCAACCTTCGTAAATAGGTGAAGAAAAAACTTTGATGTACAAAGAGTTGTGGTGACTTTGATGTTGACTAGACACAAGATTCATATCATTCACACAGACAGCATCCATTTGGGCAATACAAGCTTTAGATTATTGTCTCTGGATTTGAGTAAACACATCCTTAGGTGAATTACAAGTTCTAGGTAGCTCTAAAATTCTATTCATTGTATACTTAAACACAAGTATTCCAAATATCCCTCTATCTTGAGTCATGTTCTCCACTAAATACAACTCATCATAAACATAGCAGGTGTTAGAATTGCTGTCTATCCTATCAGATTTTTTACAAACAATCAATATAACCATCACCAGACTTTTCACATCCATGCTATTCTTTAAAGCATGATTTCCTCCTTCCAATTTTTGATCACGAGGCACAGTGTTATATCTTACATTAGGATTTCCTCCATGACCTATATAAATCAAGGAACCACTTGATTTTTAACATTGTCGTGGCGATTAGTTATGACAATGCTGGTGGCCAGTGAGTCCCTACCCTTCCCCAAGTAATCAATCCCACTTGAAAACTAATGATGTAGACCAATAACATTAAGCTCAGTCCCGTATTGAAACTGATCACCAACTTCAATTCACGGGATATGTCCCACACACTTGTGAGTGTTCTCCCATTGATGCTTCCTTTTCATCAACATTGTTGCTTCTCTCAAAGCTTTTGTTTTTACTTTAAAATGGTCAAGTTGGTCAGCTTTATACTGACAAAAGAGAGGTTGCATGAGAAGAAGAATCCAAAGGCTGCATGAAGGAAAATAAAAGTCTTTCGTTGTAGTTTTTATGGTTTGGAAGTCATGTTTTTCTGCTGAGTTCATGTACGGTGTACCTGTCATGTTCGTTGAATTTTTTTGGTGTTCATGATGACTCACTCGCTACGATAAAAAGAAAACACTAAACATCAAAGAAGGAAGGCACGCCGCTCAGAAGAAGTAGAGTCATTATCGACACCTGGTGATCTGAAGGAGCATGTGTTCAATATAAGTGAGTAATTGATATCAACTCAGATTTTTTGGAGTTAAAAAACCCAACCCCCTACCCTAACCTAATAGATCGTGGGGGGGTTTTAGTTGGCTCAATGACTAAAAATCACATTGACGGCTCTAACATATTAAAGAATTTCAAATGAAATTTTTTCAAAGAACCCTTAGACCTAAATTAGTTATATGTATGGTGTAGATATTTGAGAAATTGGATGAGTTACTGGAAGCCCAAAGTCAATTAATTGAAGCTGATTCTACCAATATAATATTTGTCAGATGTAAAATTTGAAAGAAAGAACAAAAAATATAATGTGTTAGGACCTCAAACGTCAAAAACACATTCAAATAAGAAAGAACCAAATGATTGATGGTATAAGTTGTAATGTGTGTTATAAACTTTTACAATGTTTCATGGTTTATGTTAAATATTTTAAGCGTATTAATTATTCATATATGCATTTTAGTCATGAACTTATGGAAGAACTGAATAAATTATTTTATATTACATTTTTTTTAACTTAATTTCTAAACATACCTAAATTATAGATTAAGATAATAATCGATTTTTTGCTTCAAGTGGGAAAACATCACGTGAATAATGCCTACTTAGCCAAAGAGGTATTGTGATTCGAGGTGCTCGATGCTGTAGCGAGCAGTATCAGCAGCTATATCGAAGGAGACATATAGTGGTTTCTCGTAATGAGGAGTCAATATGGGAGCCTTGTGTCTACTGGCATAGGTACGAAGACGGCGGGGGTAGTTTTAGACCACCATACTAGAAATAGTATGGGCCAGGCCGATGAGTGTATATAGGTTGTGTGCTGGTGAGTTTTTACTTTTTGATGTATTCTGAGAGAGGGTATGGGCAGTGAGTAGAGAGAGACGAAAGGTTGTGCTGTGGATCTATGGTGTATCTTTTTATGTATCTTTTATATATGTTTTTTGTCAAAATTCACCCGAATAAAATATTTGTTTTTGTGCAAAAATATCCGAAATAGACCATATCACTAAAATAGTGATAAAATCTAAAATTTTTCATTTTTGGGTCAAATTTCGGTTTTCTGACCAGTACAAAATTGTACTGTAAGAGAAAACGCAAATCGGGTTCCGTCTGAGTTTTAAATCCAAAATTTAAGCATAAATTCCTACCATATTGTAGGTTCTAGCTACAATTTTGTTTTATCCAAAATCAATTTCCGGGTCTAAGAAAAAAATGTAATCAAATATATCGTTACCGGTAATATCGCGTAGATAAAAAGTATGGTGTTACATGCACTTACAATGGAACACAGTACAATTGTCGTTGAAGGTAACAAAGGAACAATTTTTTTATTTTAGTTAATAAATCAAAATAATTTTATTTAAAGAAAAATAATAATTTTGATATCTGATGTGGTTAAATACTTTCTATACAGATATATTTATTTAATTTTTTTAAAAAAAATTGCTTGTAAATTTTCTTAACAAAGAATGCACTAATTACTTATAATTTTCCTAGTTAGTGAAATGTGTAACACCCCGATTTTCGCTGCTTCGTAATATCGGTAATAAATATATAACTATATATATTTATCCGAGACTTAGAAAATTGTTTTGGATGAAGTATTGTTATTTTCCTGTCATGTTTTATATCTTAGGGTTACGATGAAGTTTTGGGTCGAAAATTCAGACGGAACCCGGTCTGCGTTTTCACTGACAGTAAAAGTTTACTGCGCAGAAGACCTAATTTTGAGTCGTGAACGAGATGAAAAATGTTTTTATCGTATTTACTACGATACTGGAAGTTTTAAAAAATTTTGGTAAAAAAATTAAAATATTATATTTGTTGCGGGCGTATACGTCGAGATATCTCTAGGAAAAGCTTGCACCAGATGAAACCCGGAGTCGGCAACGTAGCAGAGATGATGGATTTGACCGACTTGACGAGCATTTATGACGATCTTATCCGTGTTATAATGGCCATAATGGCACATTTATGACAAAGTGAAATTTTGTTATGAAATGACCATTTTGCCCTTGTCTTTTTATGACAATTGCAAGCAAATGCCATTGGAAAAGTTGACCAAACCTTACCCAAATTACACGGCTCCAACTTGTCTTCATCATTTGGGCATTTTCTTCCATTGTCCATTTCTCCAAGTTATTAGTTTGCCTTAAGAACTTCAAGAACATTCAAAAGTGTTCATAATTCGTCAGATTTTTCCCAGCAATTCTGACCATTTTCTATTCTGAATCTCGAAAAACTTTCAACATGAAAGTTGTTCATCTTTCTCTCTTATTTCAAACGACATAAAGATCATCCAAAACGGACAAGTATGTTGAGAGATCTACCCAAAATACTAAAACTGTTCTAAACCCTAACTATGTTCATCTTCTTCCTTAAATTTCTCAAGAACACCATGAGAAATTTGTGAAGAACATCATCCAAATCTTGCTTTCCTTGAATCATCAAGTGGTAACAACTTCTTCTCTTGTCATTTAAATCATTTCTCTTCACAACTTTTGTAGATTCATGACTTAGATTAACATGTTCTTCATTTACTTCAAAGTTCATGGAACTAGATTCAAAAATTCATAACTAATTCTAGAAAAATCCTTTTGACATGAAACCAATTGCTATGATCTTATAATCATCTCTATTTTCATCATCTATAAGCATAAGATCATGAGAAATTTCTTTCCTTGATTTCTGGTCATGGCCGAACCTAGGTCAAAGTTGTGTTCTTAGGTTTTGTTTCATTTTCATGTCTTGATTCATGATTATATCTTGATAGTACTTCTTGTATTCAAGTATATAGAAGATCAAAAATCAAACTTGATCCTATTTGTTTCTTCAAAAAAAACCGAAACCCTAGGTATGAGCACTTAATGGTTTTGTGATTCAAAAGTTGTTTGTGACACTTGAATCCAACTCTAGGTTTTGTATGTTGATTAAATCCAAGAGTTTAGAAATTTTAGAGATTTCTAACCCCAAACTCAGCCCTTGGCCGAAACCCTATTTCTTGGAACTAGATGGGTTTTAGTTCATGTTCTTGGTTCATAATCTTGGTTTAAGTTCTTAATCATGTTTAAGTTACTTATGGATCATAAATCCCTAAGTTAACAAAATTTTAACTTTCCTAACCTAGAAAAGTTGTTGAGGCCGAACCTTAACCTCCATGAGTCAAGTATGTTTTTGTTTGATTTGATTTATTTTGGTTGCAATTCGTTATGAAGGAATCGATCGGGTTGGTTTGACCTAAAGCCGACGGAGGAAGCCGGATCAAATCGGGAGATTGATTGAAACCATTAGTTCGAGTCTTCAAGAGGTAAGGGGAGCTTACCTGAGGGATTTTTCTCAATAACTATTTGCGTGTAGTGTGATTTAAATGATTTATATGTGGTTGTGGTTATTTGTTTATGTTGTTTACGTTGTGTTGTTTATCTCTGTATCGGTGAATTATCTGCTTTTAATTTATTTAATTATTTGCAGTAGTATATTATATTGCTATGATGCATGATCTTCCTGGGGATATAATTCTGATAATTGTTGTTGAATATAATTTGTGAGTGTTGTTTGAGAAGCCTGACAGTGGTCAGTGCACAACCGATTAATCAGATAAAAGCTTTAATAAGCTGTGTAAATTATATTCAATATTTTATGGGAAATGTTGGAATATAATAGTGGTGGAAAAATATTATTTTGGAAAAATAATGAGTTTTGAGAAATATTATTATTTTAATAATTTATTAGTGTAAAAGTAAATTATGAGTCACAATGAGCGCGAAACCGTGAAAATATTTTAGCACTGCTAATTTTTACGTAAGAAATTCCAGAATATTAGAAAATGTTATTTTATGAAATTAATTGGTGAAAATAAGTTAATTATGATTTTATAAAATTAATTAAGTGGAAAAAGCTAAATTTTGGCTTAAAAAGATTTTAAAATGAAAAGTGACGGCAAATTTGGAAAAATGTAGACGGCAAGAATTTTGAAACGGCAGTGCATATTTTGAGGAAGTTAAATCCTCAAGTGACTCATTGGTTTGTGAAAAACTATGTTTTATTATTTAAAGACTTTATTGAAGAATTTTCCATGTGAAGAGATTTTCCGAAAACAAAAATAAATTCAAACGTGTTGAAAGTGGTGTGGAACTTAGTAACCGAGATGTCGGGGTACTAATGTTCTTATGATGTTATCCTATTTTGGATTTGTTTTTCACAGACAAGAACGACGTAAACGACGATATGGAACTTAGTAACCGAGATGTCGGGGTACTAGTGTTCTTATGACGTTATCCTATTTTGGAATTGTTTTTCACAGACAAGAACGACGTAAACGGCGATATGGAACTTAGTAACCGAGACGTCGGGGTACTAGTGTTCTTATGATGTTATAGACTTGGTGTCTAGTTGGTAGACGGTGTGTCTACTTTACGACGTAATAATCGACGGTAAAAGATTTATGATGTTTTCTATCACCACGAACCTAAGACTGATTGCAAGGTCTAAGGGCTTCGTGATTGAGCACTCGGACTATGAGGTCCTGTGTTGTTAATAAAAGTTGTAAAGATGTTTAAAACGATGATGGGTCATAAGCTTTTGAGAGCTTTGACAAATAAAGATTGAACACAAAGAAAACGACGAGAACAAAGTGTTTTGCTTGTATGCATTTTGGCAGACGTGCCTACGAGGTTAATCATGATATCTTGAGGATGTTCATGTCTCGACGTATTTGTTAATCATGGTATCTTTATAATATTCCTGAAATCGACGTGTTCATTGTGCCTTTGGGCAATCGACTTACAATGAAATTCATTGTGCTCAAGGCAATCGACGTACAATGAAATCAGGGTATTTTATGATATTCATGTAATCGACGTATTCATTGTGCCGCAATCGACGTACAATGGAATCATGGTATCTTATGATATTCATGAAATCGACGTGTTCATTGTGCCCTTGGCAATCGACGTACAATGAAAAAAAATCCATAAATCGACGTTCTCACTGTTCCGGACAGTGGGCAATGGTAAAATCGACGTGCCTCTGTGGGCAAAAATCGACGTGCCTCTGTTGGCAAAAATCGACGTGCCTCTGTTTGCAAAAAAAATCGACGTGCCTCTTTTGGCAATCGAGCTTGATCATCTCATTTTAAATGACGTTGGGGATCTCCGGAGATTAGGTATGAATGTTTAGATGATGTTTTGAAGTGCTCATGCATAGTTTTTCAACGTTGATGTTTGGGGTGTGAAACCCACTGATAAATTGTATGCTATAATTGAGATGTTTATGTATATGTGTATGTGTCTTCTTTTGTGCGAGCATTTAGTTATTTTGTTAAATCCATATATTGGCGTCTCACCCTTACAAACATATCAGAGTCGCACAAGGGGTATGACCTCTACAAGAAGGAGAAGGCTGCCTAGTTCGGGGCATGCTGTTGCTGCTTCTATGGGTGGTAGTGTCAGTTAGTTACGACCAGCTTAGGTCCTATTGTGTTATATTATGTTTTAAGAGGAAATTAAACTGGTAAGGATCTATGTGTGAAAACGTATGAGGCAGTATAGTTGTATGACTTATATACATTATGTATTTAAGTGTGAATTGATTTCGTTGTTGTGTTGTCTTGAGGATTAAAAGAAAAAAATTTATCACCATATTTTGAAAAGATGAACGTTGAGAAAACATTCTTTTCCGAAAGTAACCAGCAAATTAAGTTTTATTTCCGCAAACGGGTAACCATGTGATGACCCGAGTTAGGGTGTCGTAAAATGCAATGTATGTTACTAGGAAATCACACCTACTTGATATGAGGACATTAAGCAATATATACAATCAATCCTATTCATAAACTCTGTTCAAAATTTACGCAAATAACATGAGTAGAACCTCTATCGTTGAGCAAACATCAAAGAATGATGACAATGATGATGATGATGAAGCAACTGATAACAATGAACTAAGAAGATTGTGGAGTCTCCCGAATCAAATCAACGAAGCACCAAATTCATATAGGATGTCACCAGAAACTCCTATCCAAAATTTATTGTCGTATAACTTTGATTATACTTATTCTACATTTTGATCCTTAGTCTTAAAAAAATTATGAGAAGTATTTACTGAATAATCATTATTTATTTTTAATCATTACCTATTACTTTATGAAGGTTTCGTCAAAGTTTCTTCTTTGACATTATCCATTATAGAGGGCAGGGTCACTTGCACCTTAGTGCCCGTAATTACACTTTCAGAACCTGTAACATCCTTCTTTTACGATATTGTTTATATGTTTCATGTTTAAGTCCTTTATTAGATATTTAGTATGCATGTTTAAGCATTGGAAACCTTGCATGGAAAGTACACGATTAACCGGCTTTGAATCAAACGAGACCATATTCTAGGGTTTTCTTTATACCGTTTAGAATGCTTAAGAGTTCATAATAGTAAAATTAGGTTTAGGTAAGATATTATGTATGCTTGATGATTTGAGCTTGTTCCTTAGGTGTAGAGGAGTCTATGTTTCAAATTTGAGGTCATTCGGACATCAAAGGAGCTCAGAAAGCAACGAAACGCGTGAAGTAGGGTTTACTGATTTGGCTGGTCAACCTGGTCCATGCTCGAGCATGAGGAATTCCACGCTTGAGCATGAAAAGTGTTGAGTGGCAAAACACGTGTCGAAATTTGACAGAACATGTGTTAGCTTTCTTCATGTTGAAGTAGCCGACTTTGGTCAACGCTCGAGGGCCCATTGGGCCACACTCGAGTGTGCGTACGCTTGAGCGTGGTGATTTTCATGCTGAGGGACAAAAAAAAATGGGACAGAAGGTGAAAGTTAACAAATTCACCATATTCTTTCAAAGCGAAACAGAGGACAGAGAGACGGAAAGAGGGTTAGAAAGAGAGAGAGAGAGAAACTCCGAAGGGATTTCCGAGCGATCCGTTTGTCCTAACGTCATTCTGATTGTGGTAACAACGCCTTCTAAAACCTATCTTCATTTTCTCTTCTAAGCTAAGATAATCTATACGCTTATTATGCCGAAATATCGTCGGTGACGGTATTGAGGTTATCATTCAATCCGTCTATCGATTTTCAATTCCATCTTCAGATTAGGGATACAGGTAACACGTACTTCACAATGATGTATTAATATAAATTTTTGGAGGCCAGGAGAACCTTGTTCCTTGCGTGGAAGCAGCTAGAGGATTTGGAGAGGGCTCGTTTCATTGCTTCTAGACTAGCTTACGACTTCACATTTGGGAGAAAGAAACCCCCTATCGTCGGAAATGGCTAAGTAGCATATTTTGCAATAATGGTTTAGGGTGACCTAAACCCCTCTAGTGGGAGAATAATTGGCAATGTCAATATCACATTGGGGACTACTTGGTGGTACCAATGATGATATCGAGATCAAAGGTTTATCGTCGTTAGGTTAATTTAATGATATATGAGGTTGTCTGATTTTACTGCATTGGACCTTCTTGTGGTGTCCTATTTGGATTAATATGTTAATCTTAGTTAATTGTGTTTATTTAAATATTATTATTATTATTTTACTATTATATGATTAAGGTTTATATTATTATTATTAAAACTATTGTATACTTATGGCTTATATCACATTGCTAAGGCTTGGTTCGTTTGTCGAGTAGCTTGAAGGGACGCGACCAATTTACTATCAGGAGTATGATCTTCATACCAGGCATGGGGAGAAGGAATAGTATGAATATGTAGGCTTGGCGGTAGCGTAATACGAAAGATAACGATAATCGTCGATAGCCGAGTGGTCGAGGTGTTGATGGTGTTAAAACTTGGGTTGCCTATGGGCCCAAGCGGAGGTGGTGGTTGTGTTTGTGTGTTGTGTTGAGCATGCATTCATGCATCGGACATGTTAGTGGAGGACGTTCTACATAGGGGAGGTCGTCCGAGAGTAAGCCAATTTGGTCGTCTGCAGTGATTCAAGTGAATCATGTACAACCGTGGTGGCACACCTGAGAATAAGGTGCGTCGACTATCCTAGGGGTCCATCCGAGGTTTGGTGGATTGCCCCAGCGTTGGTGCTTATTGGCTAATGTGGAGATGTAACTCTGAAGTTGACTTCCTGAGATAGATTGATCCAAGTGGATAACGGAGTAGTGGAGTAGAGTTGCATTGCATAGCATACATGTTTATATTATGATGTTGATGTGTTATAGTATTGTTTTCTATAACATGATTGCTTGATGTATGCTCGTCTTGCTAACTGCTTCCTTTCCATTATATTCGTATACATGTTTCTTACTCCCTATCTCTATGTTTCTTATTGTGGCATGTATCTTTTATGCAGAGGACGGCGAGCAGCCAGTTGAGTGTGATTTGATTGTTTCCACACCCATGAATAAACATGTTCTTACTTCTTATGCATGCAAGAAAATTCTCATTACCATAGATGGCAGAGATGTAGAGACCTTATTGTTGATCTTGTATGTTTACCCTTGAAAGACCTTCATGTTATTCTTGGCATGGACTGTTATCTTCCAACCACGTCCATCTAAATTTCTTTGGCAAAACCATAGTTTTCGGAAGTCCAATGGAGTCTAGGGACCCTAACTTTCTCTATGCCAGCCAAGTTAAGGCTTCTATGAAAGAAGAGGCCCAAGTGTACATAATGTTATCTTCCCTGCGAGAGCCCTCCCGATGTCGACAGCGTGCCTATTGTGCGAGAATTTCCAGAAGTGTTTCCGGGGGATGTTTACGAACTACCCCTAGAGAGAGACGTGGAGTTTTCCATAGACTTAGTGCCTGGCACTGGGCCTATATCCAAGTACCCTATAGAATGTATCCTCTAGAGCTAGCTATGTTAAAGGAACAGTTTGAAGATATGATGCAGAAGCGGTTCATTAGGCCAAGCGTATCCCCATGGTGAGTGCCGGTGTTGTTGGTGAAGAAGAAGGATGGCAGTATGCGGTTGTGTGTTGGCTATCGACAGCTCAACAAAGTGACCGTTAAGAATTGGTATCCCCTCCCTAGGATTGATGATCTTATGCATCAGTTAGTCGAGGATTGTGTTTTCCCAAAGATAGATTTGAGGTCAGGATACCATCATATTCGGGTTAAGTCTGAGGGTATCTCGAAGACAATGTTTAGGACGTGATATGGTCACTACAAGTATTTAGTTATGCCCTTTGGTGTGAGTAATGCTCTTGTTGTGTTCATGGATGATATGAACAAGACCTTTTACCCTTACTTGGATAAGTTTGTGGTGGTTTTCATAGATGACATCTTATTGTACTCCAAGACCAATGAGGAACATGAGGAGCACTTGAGGGTCGTCTTGCAGACACTTAAGGAGAAGCAATTGTATGCTAAGTTGTCTAAGAGCGAGTTTTGTTTAAAGGAGGTGAGTTTCTTAGGTCACGTGATCTCTAAAGGTGGGATAGCTGTGGATCCGGCTAAGTAGACACGGTGCTCCAGTGGGAAGCGCCAAGGTCAGTGACCGAGGTTAGAAGTTTATTGGGTTTAGCAGGGTCCTATAGGAGGTTTATAGAAGGCTTTTCTAAGTTAGCGTTACCCTTAACCCATCTCATCAAGAAAGGACAGTTGTTTGTGCAGGACTCTAAGTGTGAGGAGAGTTTCCAAACCCTGAAGGATAGGTTGACATCAGCACCAGTTTTGGTTTTACCCGATCCTAGTAGGCCTTTCGTAGTGTATTGTGATGCATCGAAGCAAGGTTTAGGTGGAGTGTTGTTGCAAGATGGTAAGGTAGTAGCTTATGCTTCTAGGCAGTTGAAAATCCACAAGAAGAACTACCCTACCTATGACCTAGAGTTAGGAGCTGTGGTGTTTGCCTTGATGATTTGGAGGCATTACCTATATGGAGATAAATTCGAGGTTTTTAGTGATCATAAGAGTTTGAAATATTTGTTTGACGATAAAGAGCTCAATATGAGAAAGAGTAGGTGGATTGAGTTTTTAAAAGATTATGAGTTTGATCTGACCTACCACCCAGGAAAGGCCAATGTAGTGACTGATGCTTTAAGTAGAAAATCCTTACACGCCTCTGCTTTGATGGTTAGGGAGATGGATCTGATCGAGGAGTTTAGAGACCTAAGTTTAGCTTGGGAAGTTACCCCTAAGAGCATTAGGCTTGGAACCTTGAAGGTTACCGACAATTTGATGGATCAAGTTAGATAAGTTTCTCTTAGACCGGAGGGAGTTGCTTGTTCAAGGTAGAGAACTTAGTTTTAAGTAAGGAAGTGATGGAGTCTAGAGGTTTAAAGATAGAATCTATATACCAGATGTCCCCGAGCTTAGGAAGTTGATCCTTGAAGAATGACATAGGAGTGGACTGAGTGTGCACCCTGGTGCCACTAAGATGTATCAGAATTTGAACAGGATGTTTTTGTGGCCTAGGATGAAGAAAGATGTGGTTAAGTTTGTGTATGCTTGTTTAGTGTGCCAAAAGGCTAAGATAGAACACCAGAAGCCATCAGGAAAGTTGCAACCTTTAAGTATCCCAGAATGGAAATGGGACAGTATTGCCATGGATTTTGTGTTTGAACTCCAGAGGACTCCAGCAGGTTATGAAGCAATATGGGTTGTTGTGGATAGATTGACTAAGTCTGCCCATTTCATCCCTATGAACATGGAATACCCTTTGGAAAAGTTGACCAGGTTGTACATCAAAGAGATAGTCAGGTTACATGGTGCACCTTCTAGCATAGTGTTAGATAGAGACACGAGGTTTACCTCTAGGTTTTGGACTAGTTTGCATGACGCTTTAGATATCAAGCTTAGGCTAAGTTCAGCCTACCACCCGCAGATGGATGGCCAGTCTGATAGAACCATCCAGTCCCTAGAGGACTTGCTTAGAGCTTGTGTGCTAGAAAGAATCGAGGTAGTTGGGACAAGTTTTTGCCCCTGATAGAGTTCACTTACAACAACATCTACCATTCCAGTATTGGGATGGCACCTTATGAAGCTCTTTATGGGAGGAGATGTAGGACACCTTTGTGTTGGAGTGAACCTGGTGATAGTGTTGTGTTAGGACCTGAGATAGTGCAAGAAACCACAGAAAATGTGAGGATGATTCAGGAAAAGATGAAAGTGGCATAGAGTAGGCAGGAAAGCTACAATGACAAAAGGAGGAAGGCGCTTAAATTCCAGGAATGGAGGGTAGCAGAGATGTCGGTCGCTATTTCGGTCGCTAAATAAAGAAAATTAAAAGTCAAAATTTGTTGACTTTTCAGCGACCAAAATGGCGTCCGAATTTTATCCAACGGTAAAGTTTTATGTATATTTGCGATCGATGTTAATTGCCGCTAACCGCGTGTAAAAAAATTAAAATAGAGTGTGTTAGCGACCGATTTTAAACTGGTCGCTAACTTTAACAATCCAAATTTCAAAATAACCCAGTTAGCGACCGTTGTTGCGACCGAATTAAAAATTTAACGATTGCGAATGATATAGCGACCGAATTATTCGGTCGCTAAAAATAAAATCCCTAAATCCGACAGAACCCCTTTCTTCCTCACTTTTACCCGAAACTCTCTTTCTCTCTTCTTCGTGCGAGCTCCGTCCACCACAGGACGGCTCGAGCCACCACCGTCATCCCCTCTCCTCTGGTAAGCTCTCATCTTCTCCGTCTCTCTCCAACCCCCTCTCTCTCTCTATCTCACTCTATTTCTCTCTCTCTATGTTTCTCATGTTCTCTCTCATCCTCCTCCGACCACCACCACCTCTCACGGACCCTGTAGTCCCATCATCCATAGGTAATCTCTCTTCTTCTCTCCTCTCTCTCCCCCTCTGTCTTGCTCTCTCTCTTGCTCGGTTCTCTCTCTCTGTCCAAGTTTCTCTCTCTATGTCTCTCTCAGGTGCTGCCACCTCCTCCTCCGACCACCACCACCATCTCAAGGGGCTCTGTTCGCGTGGCCACCACCTCCATAGTCTCCTTTGATCAGTTCTGTCTCATGTTAGGGTTTAGGGAATGATTAATGATTATTATTATTTTGTACTGCTTTCTATTAGCTTTGCATAATAATATGCAGATTTACACCGTTTGTTTGCAAATATTGGTTTAGCAAAGCAACATTTTATACATGTATTTTATTGGTCAAAGGCCTATCTGAAAATGGACTTGTACATTATCAATGCTTCAAGCCCAGGGCTCTTGAGAGGTTATGTTAAAACATAATGAAGTTACTCATGTGCCTTCACCTATATAGTTTAAGTTTTGAGAGATTTGATTCATAATTTTGAAAAACATGGCAAACAAAGTAAATAATCAAGAGAGAAAAATAAATTGAGGGAAAATCTGAAATATGGAACTATGACAAGCTAGCTAATCCTAACCAACTTGCAACTACTTCTAACAATCTCCAAATATCTAACACATAACATATTGGATAAATTGTTGATCTAACAATACAAACCAGAGTCCATTTCATAATTTGGAAAAATCTGTTTCATTACATCATATTATCACATTCTTCCTGTGTGTTTTGAAAAAGGCTTTAATTTCTTTGAAAATGCATATAATTCAACACAACTTACAAGGAATCACTCTAAGAAGTCCTATATACAGACATACATTGTTTCCAGATACTATATCAATCTCATTCCACCAATTTTTACTCCTATCTATCAATCATTTAAAAGTGAGTTGTCTCGAGTGTACCATTTAAAATATATGGCTAATCAAAATATAATGTTCAATAATTTATTTGGTATGCATATAATTTTAAGATGTGTAACATTAAATGTGAGTTGAGTGATTCAAGATTCATGAGTACATCGAATTAGTTGCAAGGTGACAATATATGAGAGCCTTAAATGTTAGTTTCTTAAATGCTAGTGTTTGACAGGATTAATTTTATTTATGCATTATAGGTCATTGCTCTATTTCTCGTGAGTTGAAACCAAGTCCCTTCGTCACTTCTCCATTTCCACAGGTAATCAATTGGTCATAATGGCAATTTGTTGAACTTTTATATTACTAACTTGAGTACAAATAAGTTGTCTCTAAGGATATTAATTTTCTTTCATATTGTCTTATTATATTTATCAGTTCCTGATCTTCTTGTCTGCGGCTCCTCCCCTTATCCTTACTTGTTTTTGCATTTTGTCGCATATGATGTACCTTTGAGGCAGAATTTCATGATGAAATCAGCTTTGATGTGGACGATCAACGACTTTCCCGCCTATGGGATGACGTCGAGTTGGATGACCGCGGGGAAGCTTGGTTGCCCAATATGTATAGAGCGATCGAAGGCATTCACGCTTAAAAACAGTCGAAAGATCGCATATTTTGATTGTCATCGTCAATTCCTTCTAGAAGATCATCCTTATAGGAGGAACAAGAATGCATTCAAGAAGTGTTGTGCGGAGACAACACCGTCTCCACCATGTTTGTCTGGTCCTAATGTATGACGGAGAGTACATTACTTACTGCTCGTCCATGAATCCCAAGGAGAACATATTCCTGATTATGGCGTCAAGCATAATTGGATAAAACAAAGTATATATTGGAGGTTGCCGTATTGGAGGACGCACCTACTCCGTCACAACATTAATGTCATGCAAACTGAGAGGAATATGTTTATGAATGTGTTTGACACTGTGATGGACATTAAGGGGAGGACAAAGGATACAAATATAGCCCGATTGGATCTTGCTGAAATTTGTAATCGGAAGGAGCTTGAGTTGCAGGACGGTGGTCGTGGCAGACTTATCAAACCGAAGGCAAGTTATACACTAAGCAAAACATAGAAAGTAGCTGTTTGTAAGTGGGTTAAAGAACTAAAGTTACCCGATGGGTATGCTTCCAATCTGGGTAGATGTGTTTACATTAAGGAAGCAAAGTTACATGGAATGAAGAGTCATGATTGCCACATGTAGGATGTATGAAATTTTCTAAGGAATCTACTACCTGACATTTCGAACGATCAGGTGAAATTACTTCTCACTTTGCTACGTGGTTCAGTAAATATGTAGGTTAAGCATCTTCATTTTTTGCAATAAATTTTATCTCCTTAAATATATAGCATGTATAAGAATAATATAATATTCAATTTTTTAGGTACTAGATCCAGTAAACAATGTTCAAAATCCATTGTTGACAAATTTGTCATGGAGGCCTAATAGATGGGTTACTTCATGGAATACTTACATTGTAAATGGATATAAATTTAACACAAAAACATGGAGTGAAGGAATGCAGTCGTGTAACTATGGTGTTTGTGTGCGAGCAACTGATGGCAATGTAGAGGATGATTTCTATGGGGTTCTAACTGACATCCTTGAACTCGATTATACCAGTTTCCCCGTGATGAAGTTAGTTCTCTTCAAGTGTGATTGGTTTGATCCTACTCTTGACGTAGGGACAAAAATCGATAAAAAATATGGTATTGTTCAAGTTTGGCTATCTCGTAGGTATAATAAGGCGTACGACCCATTCATTTTTTCACAATAGGCAGATTAGGCTTATTACTCGCCATATCCCGAAGGACATCAAGGCTGGTTGGGTGTCATTAAGATAAAGGCTCGCAGTACATTTACTAATAATGTAATCAACCAGCCTGAAAAAGTTGCTACGTACCAAGATGATGAGTTTTCAAGACCACCCCACGTACCATTTTAAATTACGCCGGACATTATTGTTAATTCTCTAGTGGACATTTCTAGCAATGGGGAAGAAGTTGAAAGAGAGTTAATGGATCAATCTAAGTTGGACGCATCTAGCGAAGGCACATTCCAATCAAGTGAGACCGATGAGAGTGAGGGTGAATTTAGTGACGGAGATTCTACTTAGGTGATTTATTTATGTCATAATTCATTGTGTAATGCTCATTCTACTTAGGTAATTTATTTTTGTATTATTTACACTGTGGTGTAATCATCTTTTCATTTTTTACACAGATGGCATATTCCTCTAGAGGTAGGAGCAGCGTGGTGGTTGTCGTGGAGGTCGTGGCAGAGGTCGTGCTGCGAGAGTCCCTCCGCCGGCCGACCCACAAACTTTAGATCGACACCACCCTGCCAGCACCTCTGTGGACAGACACATCACGGTGATGGAGTTGCACCCCTACCCAGCCGCATGTGGTTGGGACACAGGCTGCACCGTCATCATCCACACCTATGCCAGGACCATCATCATCATCGGGGCAGGAGAGCTGTGGTCCATCCGACAGGAGGATTCTTCTTATCCCCAGAGGGGATAACGAGTAAGATAATTTAATTTTTTTAATATATAAAGTATAGTTAATTTCTATTTACTTATTTTTTATTTATTTATAACATTTATTAATGCTCTAATTTTGCTGCAGCTTTCTGCTCTCAAAGAGCCCTTTGGATTCGATATCGAAGATCCTGCAACGTAAGTTTGATGGTCTATGGCCTACATGGAAGGCCATCCCAGGGGGGCCATAGGGATCAGTTGTTTAAAGAGTTTAAGGTAACAATTTATTAAGTTATTTAAATTAAATTTACATTATATATATATATATATATATATATATACACACACACACGAATTTCCTAACAACTGTAAGTTGCAGAAAGAGTATAGGTGCGACGTAGCTTTAGAGGGGATCGTCGGGGGACATATTTGAGCATAAAGGCAGCTGGACCGTCTTGGGCTACTAAGAAGTTCCAGGAGATCCAATCCACATCTCGACGTAATCGAGCTTCTGATGGTGAAACATGTGCTTGGACCGGCGACTCCAAATCAGCCGCCGCCCACTTCGACGAGCTGGTAATACTTAAAACTTTATTGACTTAGTATATTATTTTTTAAAATATTCTTATGAATTTAAGATTATATTTTGTGTAGAAAGCACAGAAACAGCGGTCCCCCACTACTATGGAGTTGGTGGAGAGGACAAAGAAGTTGAAGTCGGGGGCATGGGTCAGCGACAAGACCCGTAACTATGCTGTAAGCAAAAAAACAATTTAGTTTATACTTGTAATTTATTATAATTGATTTGTTAATATTGATTATAATTTTAACTAAATCTCTTCATCTATACTTTTCATGTGAGCTTCAATGAGAAGAAGGACGATGCTATATCACGTGCCTCACAGTCACAAGATGAGGCCTTGACTGGTGAGGGGCCCCGCTCTCCTGTCTCCATCGATGATAATGCCATTTATTTGGAGGTCGATGGGGGCAGGAAGAAGGGGCACGTGTATGGCCTCAGACACCTGGGAGGCGAGTTTATCGCTTCATCGTCCGGCATGCCTGATCCTTCCTACGCGGATACCGTCCCTTCGGAGCAGTTCAACCAGATGCAGGACACCATCACGCAGCTGAACGCGGAGCTTCGAGAGAAGAGGGAGAGAGAGCAGCAGATGGCGAACCAGATTGCATAGTTGACTCAGGCACACCAGCAGCTGATGCAGATGACCATATAGCATGGCCAGACACTACCGCTGGTGTTGGAGCAGATGAGGATCCAGTCTCCTGTTGCTCAGGGTGATGCTCCGGCGGTTGTGTCGCCTGCTGCCTCTCTTCCAGTTCCGCCGCCTTCTACTGATGATGCTGCTCCAAAGGACTATCAAATGGTAGACATCGGCGACACGGATGCTGAGGATGATTGGGTTCCTCCACCTCCTCCTCATCATGACTGATTTTTTTAAATTTTTTAGATTTTAAACGATTCTTGTATGACACTTTGGATTATTTATATATATATATATATATATATATATATATAGTATTTTTTATAATTGTATATTTCATTAGTAATTTGATGTGTTTTATTAGTAATTTTGCTAAACTTTAGTTAAAATAAAAAAATTGTGGTCTAGCGACCAAATATCGGTCGCTAATATTGGTTAATATTAACCAACATTAGCGATCGAACTAGCGATCGATTATCGGTCGCCAAACGTGGTTACCCCAATCATGCGACCAACCGATTAGCGACCAACTTTTATTACTTAGAGACCGAAAATACGGTCGCTATTTAGCCGACAAAATATAAATTCGGTCGCTAAAACCTTAGTGACCAGGTTATCAGCCACCACCATGAATCGGTCGCTAATTCGGTCACTAAAGAGAATAGCAACCAAATTAGCATGTTTAGCCACCGAATTTGTCGGTCGCTAAACAGTTGATTATTTGTAGTGTGTCACAACTTCGTAAGTACATTCATGACCCAAACCATGTGATAGTCCCCGACAAAATTCAGTTAAAAGAGAATTTGACTTTTAAAGTACAACCCATTCGAGTTGAGGATCGGTGGGTGAAGCAGCTGAGAGTCAAGGAGATTCTTTTGGTTAAAGTTGTTTGGAGTGGGTCAACTGAGGAAAGTGCTACATGGGAGCTAGGGAGCAAGATGATGGAGGCGTACCCGTATCTCTTCGTTCGGGGTAAGTAGAAATATCGAGGACGAAATTTTTATAAGGGGGTTGGAATTGTAACACCCCGTTTTTCGTATAAGTGCTTTTGAGTATGCCTTGTTTGCTTTAGTTCTGTTTAGAAGAGGCTAATACGGATTTTAGGCTTTAAGTCCTTTCCTGATGCATGAGCACGGCTGTGCTCATGTATCGGCATGCTCGTGCTTGATGCATGTGTCTTGTTGCTGCCAGAGCCACAAGGACGGGCATGCTTGTTAGGAAGCACGGCCATGCTCGGGAGAAAATGTGTCTCGTTGATCTTTGATGTAAACAAGACCGTGCTTAGTGGGGTGCACGACCGTGATAGGGTCACAAAGTGGCTATAAATAGGAATAGTGCATGATGGTTTTGAGTTCAACCCTTATTTTGGTTTCTCTTCCACCAAAAAGCAGAAACTTCTCTTCCTCTTTCTCTCCCTTGAACCCTTCTCGGTCCTAGGAATCCTTGCGGTGTTTGGGAGAGGAACTTGCACGTTAGTGTCTTGTAAGCTAAGCCGGTTATCCCTTTTCTCATTTCCTTTTCCTTCTTTTTGAATTGGGAAATAATTGGTTAACCTTTTTGTTGGCCAAGGCTTGATTCGTTTGTCGAGCCGCTTGAGGGGACGCGACCAGTTTACTATCAGGATTCCGATCTCCATACCAGGTATGTGGAGAAGGAATAGTATGAATATGTAGGCTTGGGGGTTGGGTAAGACGAAGGGTTCCCATAACCCTTTCCTTTGATAACATGTCTATATGCCTTTATGCTTGTTTCCTATATAATGTTTAACTGTTTACAATGTTAATGATTGGCTTGACTGGTATTATTGATTAAATGTTGTTTATTGTGAACATGTTAATGTGATGATGCCATGATTGAGTGTTTTATCATAATGATGATATTGTGTTGTATTGGCTGTTGTATGATGTTGTGGACGTCATAAGGTTAAAACGTTAAATATGTTAATAAATATTAAGGAGGTTGTTCCCCTTGTTCATAAATCTGAACGATAATAATGAGTGAGGATTATGCCAATGGTTTAGTCAAGAACACTAGGGATTGATTAATAAGTGATTAGGGACAATTAAATGGTTAGAGATTCAAGGATTAATTCAAATTTTATAAGACATGAATATTTAAACAATATTAATGAAACTGATGATCAATGGATTAGTAGAACCTATTAGGATTGAATCTGGAACTGCCCCAAGGAATTGGTAATGGATTTGCGACCCTTCTACCCTTAACAGTATAGCCCTGCTCCATTGAGCACGGTCGTGCTTAACAGGGAGCACGACCGTGCTTAACCGGTAGCACGACCATGCTTAACAAGGAGCACGCCCATGCTTAACAGGGAGCACGCACGTGCTCCCATTCAAACCCAGAAACTGGGCGTGCTTTTGAGCACGCCCATGCTTAACAGGCTGCACATCCGTGCTTGCCTGTAGGACCAACATGCCCGTGCTGAGGGTGAGAATGCCCGTGCTCACCTGTCCAGAACAGAAGATAGAATAGACGTATAATGCTAAGTTAGGGGTGTTTGACCCCAATGGCTTTAAAAGACTTAATAAAACACCAACAAAACATGAAGACCAAAGACAAGTGATAATATTACTGTACCTTGGTAGCCTAGTGACCAATGGGGCCTTGATGCATGATGGTCAAGGTGGTAATCTCTAGTGCTTAATGGCCAGAGTGTTAATGATGATATGGTACCTTGGTAGCCTAGTGGCCAAGAGGGCCTTAATGCTTGTTAGTCAAGGTGGTAATCTCTAGTGAAGAACGACTAGAGTGTTTAATTAATGAATACGAAAGATAATGATAATCCTCGATAGCCGAGTGGTCGAGGTGTTGATGGTGTTAAAATTGGGTAGCCTATGGGCCCAATCGGAGGTAGTGGTTTTGCGTAGCATACACGTTTATATTATGATTGCTTGATGTATGCTTGTCTTGCTAACTGCTTCCTTGCCATTCTATTCATATACATGTTTCTTACTCCCTATCTCTATGTTTCTTGTTGTGGCATGTATCTTTTATGCAGACGACGACGAGCAGCCAGTTGAGGAGTGACTCTGAGTAGCCGCAACTTGTAGTTAGGATTTCCAGTTTTCAGTAGTTTGTTTAGTTAGTTGTTTTCTGTTATATCCGAGAATTAATTCCGTATTGGTTATACCAGCTCTATAATATGACATCGGGGTTGGGTTTTTGTTATGTTATGTTTTATTTTCAGCGTTTTGAGACTTGACACAATGTGGTGTTTCTACTCGTTGTTGGTTTTTAATTTTTATTAATTAATGCATGTTTTATTTTAATTATCTTATCTTTTAATGCTTTATATGTATGCGGGGAAGAGGGTGTCACAGATGGTCTATTGGTTCTACAAGTTAAACTTGCGTTTTGAATAACACTTTACTAGTATTTACAAGTTTTTATTAGTCCAAAGTGATTTCGCTGTAAGATTGGTGTTGAGATTAAATCTCAACAAATGACCTCTAGTTCACGGTTAGACCAGTTGAAGTTGGACGTATAGTTTGATACATTTTTCACAATAATTATATATGTATGCATAAAGTAATCCTAATCTTAGTATACCATTTATCACAACTAACTTGAATAGGAAAACATCAAAATGTTTTTCAATTAATATAAGTATCGACTCAATCGCCTAACTAAGTCACTCATTAAAAGTTCTCCTTAGTTTCATTATTCTAACAAACAAATTATGCCGCAAATTAATCCTTGATTAGAAATTTTTATAGCTCAAATCTGAGTTGTAACTTACTGTCAATCTTTTTCTATTATCGTTCAAGTTCCAATAATGATATTTTACATTTTTACATTTCCACTTATAATGGAACAAAGTACAATTGTCATTGAATGTAAAAGAGGCTTGAGGATGCGCTTCGTTGAATTCTTCTTCAAGTATGCGGCTGAAAAAGAATTGACAAGATACCTCCGCACTACTTAGATGAATAGTTTTTTTTGTTAGACTTTAGAAACTAATTAATAACATGTTGATGAGCCTCTGTTTGACTGGTTTTATAACTAGTCAAGACCATGGCTTTGTGCTTATTTTATATCATTTTCACCCAAATTAGATTTGATTGTTCCTAAGTAGTATTTTGAGTCTGTAAATTGTTTTTATGTTAATTTAGTTGTTTTAGAGTTGAATAATTATTTACTTTTATTTTCTATTTTCAGGTTAATAAAAAGTAATAAATCTGGAGCCACTCGCCCCGCGAATAATCTCTCGCCCCGCGAGTATTGCAACCATGAAAAAGTCAGAGACGATCACGGCTTGCCCGTGTTGAAGATCACAGCCGTGGCAATTCTGAAGTTGAAGCGTTCGCCCCGCGAGTAATCCTTCGCCTCGCGAGTCTTGGAAGATCAGAAGCCTCACGGTTTGGGCGTGTTGAATGCCACGGGCGTAACAGGTTGGAAGCTGAAGAGTTCGCCTCGCGAAGGATGTGCTCGCCTCGCGAGAAGACCAAAAGTTGCAGACCTTTCATGTAATTCGCCTCGCGAGCAAGTGCTTCGCCTCGCGAGTACTCGACTCCGTAAACGTGTATATAAGCGGTCTTAGGCGGAAATGAAGGGAGGGGTCGAATTAGCTGATTTTGGCTAGTTTACGAACTTGTTAGCTATTGTTTTTCCTTTTAGTTTGTTGTCTTTCTTTTGTAATGGAGAATTAGTCTCCTAGATTAATCTACCTGTAATTGGTTTTGTTAACATTTGAGGTTACGTATTTCATGATCATTTGCTTCTCTCTTTTCAATGCAATCTGTATGTTTTCATTTTGTTATTTAGGAATATATAGTGTTGTATTGTTTTATTTGGTGATGCTATGTTCCTATATATAATCGCGTTTGTTATTTCGCGTGTGTTCATTCATGTTCGTTTGTTCATGAGAGCTTAACCCCGTTTGTTATTTGGGAATAGGAACATACATCTGTAGTAGCGGTTTTCGTTTGTTAATTGTTGCTACAACAGGGGAGGATTAGTATCGCTTAGGATTTGCATGAATCAATGATAGTGGGAAACCAAGAACAGATGAGGTTAATCGCTTTTGTCTATTTGTTATTCTCTTTAATCGCTTTGTTTTTAGTGTTTTGTTTTCTTAATTTAGTTTTCAATCCAAAACCCCCATTTCTAACTTTTACTAATTTTTCGTTAATAATAACAACAACTAAAGAGTCCTTGAGAGACGATCCGAGTTGTCGCACTATACTGCATTATTTTATAATCGCTCGTTCTTTTTGGCGCGTGGCGGCACAGTGCGGTCAAAATTGGCGCCGTTCGGGGACTCTGGTTTGTTGTTATTAGCAGAAAAAAAAAAAAATTAAAAAAAAAATTTCTCTTTTCTAGTTAGTTTTGTCTGCTTGTCTGGTTGTTTGATTGCCATGGATAATTACATGTATGGATATTTGCCTAATGTTTATTATGAACCACCTTGCATGTATTATCCTAGTTTTAATGAGCCACCACCATACTATCCTAGCCAAGTGACCACCTCTGCACCTTCCGAACCTTCACAGAGCACCTTGGATAAAATTGCTTCTAGGTTACAACAAATGGCTGCACAAACGGAAGCATACAATCTTGAATTTCAAAAGAGGATGGAGGCAATGGAGGCAAGTAATCTTGAAGCCTACCAGAGGAGCCAAGCTGAATCTCAGAGATTGTGGGCTCTAATTAATCAAGTTACCGCCAACTCGGCTGCAATGCTAACTCCACAGCCTCTTGAGAAACATACAGATTCTAAAGTGGTTATTTCTGAAAATACTTTTGATGATATTTCTGATGATTTTGATAATGTTTCTGTTGATGATGATTTATGTGTTGAATCCCCTGATCCTAATGCTTGTTATTGTGATGGAACTGCATTGTGTGTGGAATGTTTTACAGGTTTATACTTTTCAGGAAAAATAGAAAATGCGGATCGTTTTGCAGGTTTGTTCTGTTCAGGAAACTTAGATCAAGAGGACGTCTGCTCCCCCATGCCAGAAGATGATGAAGAACCTTTGGGAGTAGATGATTCAATGAAAGCAAATGCATGTGTTGAGAGTAGTGGGGTGGATGATGAACTAATTGCAGAATTTCCAGACATTGTAGATTTTTCTGATTCATTTTCTTGTAATATGTGTACTAACTCTAACCTTTGTTTGGTGTGTGCTGAAATTTCTGCGTGTATAGCAGGTGAAAAATTTGTTAATGCAGTGGATGAAGACATTGCAGAAGTTGAAGCAGCACCGATAACCGTTTCTAACTGTTTGCCACTTCCCCCTGAGGAACCAGCTCTGGATTTTGCACCCTTGGATTTGGCACCATGGCCGGTCCAAGCGGTTGGGCCCCACTTCTATTGGGGAGATTTTGTTGAAAAGGAGGTCATCTGTGACCCCAGAGGAAGTGAGAAGTCCGCCGCACTGGGTGGAGTTGTCATAATTGTCAAATGCTCACCTCCGCATCAAAGCTGCAAGTTAGGGAGGCTTGGAATGAACTTCAGTCCTTTGGCCACCATGTGGGACTTATGTTACAAGCAGTGGGATCCTGGTGGAACCACCACCTTCAATGAGTTTTTCTTTACCTTGCTCTTTTAATTTATTTATTTTTTTTTCTTTGCTTTATTTCTGTTTTATTGTCAATAATGCTCCTGAATAATTTGAGAAGCTCAGGAGTTGTGTTTGTGTCTTGGTTATGGCAAGTTTATTGGATTTTATTAATTTTTGCATAGATGGATTGCATGATAGTGTTGACTGTTTTCCCCCTAGGATTTGAAAATTTTTTTTTTGAAAAATGATCCCCATATGATTGAAAACTGAACTTTGAGATTTTATTATGATGGCACGATTTATGATAAGTTTGGGGTGATAGGAAGCACACACTAGGGATAGAATCTCTTTCAAATAATTTGCAAAAAAATGTCCAGGTGAGGTTTTGAGCCTCCAACATGTTTTAAACTGTGTGAAAATCACTTTCAAGTTGCACTTCCCTGGATTTGATTGAATCTCTTTTTGGTTTGCATGATTATATGTATGTAGCAAATGATTTAGGCATTTTCTTTGTAAATAGCTACTTGGCCTAAAATAACCAATTCCTAATGCATGTTCCCTAGTTAGCCCCATTGAGCCTATTAGCCTTTAATTCTTGATAACCTAATGTTATAAGCCCAAAAATCTGGAAAACCATGTTAGCCCGATCTTAGGATTAGGAGAGCATGTAATCTTAGAATGGGTGCAAGAAATTAAGTTTGGGGTGGCTACCAGGTGCAATGTGCTGTTTGGGATTGAAAAAAAAAAAAAAGAGAACAAGAAAAAGAAAAAAAAAAGAAAGTGTAAAAATTTTAAGAAAAAAAAAATGAAAAAAAAAATAAAAGTGCAAAAATGGCAAAAAGAAATAAAAAGGCTGTAGCCACCCAGAAGTGTAAAAAAAAAAAAAATTAAGAAAGGAACTTGAGTGAATTTCAAGGTGTAAATAATGTTCATGCTCTCTTAGTTCCTAGGGTCTTCAGCCTAGTACCTTTGTATATCCTACCCTTAGCCAGGCCCCATTACAACCCATAAAAGACCTTCTGATGTTGCTTGTATATTTTCTGTGGGAACTATTTAGAGATGAAAATCAAATTTATGGGAAGTGCTCTTAAAAGTGAAATTGAGTGAATTGTTGATAACCTGACAAAAAAAAAAAAAAAAACTGAGCGATTGAGTGAACATAAATTTCCCTTGTGAGGAAGGCAGTTGTTTGATTTTGGTGATCTCCCTTTTGTGTGTAACTTAGATCCCCTGCTTAGATTTCTGATTGTCTGAATGATTAATTTCTCAATGTTTAGAATAAATGAATGTGGGGATTACTTTGTTTAAAAGGGGGGAACATTGAAGGAAAAAATTCTTTTGGAAAATTGCTTGAAATCTGTGTGAAAGTTGATTGAATTCTTAAGCTTGCCAGGTCTTGAGTCTTTTTAAGTTTTTGAGTGTAGTTTGCTTGGGGACAAGCAAAGTTTAAGTTTGGGGTATTTTGATGAGCCTCTGTTTGACTGGTTTTATAACTAGTCAAGACCATGGCTTTGTGCTTATTTTATATCATTTTCACCCAAATTAGATTTGATTGTTCCTAAGTAGTATTTTGAGTCTGTAAATTGTTTTTATGTTAATTTAGTTGTTTTAGAGTTGAATAATTATTTACTTTTATTTTCTATTTTCAGGTTAATAAAAAGTAATAAATCTGGAGCCACTCGCCCCGCGAATAATCTCTCGCCCCGCGAGTATTGCAACCATGAAAAAGTCAGAGACGATCACGGCTTGCCCGTGTTGAAGATCACAGCCGTGGCAATTCTGAAGTTGAAGCGTTCGCCCCGCGAGTAATCCTTCGCCTCGCGAGTCTTGGAAGATCAGAAGCCTCACGGTTTGGGCGTGTTGAATGCCACGGGCGTAACAGTTGGAAGCTGAAGAGTTCGCCTCGCGAAGGATGTGCTCGCCTCGCGAGAAGACCAAAAGTTGCAGACCTTTCATGTAATTCGCCTCGCGAGCAGTGCTTCGCCTCGCGAGTACTCTGACTCCAGAAACGTGTATATAAGCAGTCTTAGGCAGAAATGAAGGGAGGGGTCAGAATTAGCCAGTTTTGGCTAGTTTCTGAACTTGTTAGCTATTGTTTTTCCTTTTAGTTTGTTGTCTTTCTTTTGTAATGGAGAATTAGTCTCCTAGATTAATCTACTGTAATTGGTTTCTGTTAACATTTGAGGTTCTGTATTTCATGATCATTTGCTTCTCTCTTTTCAATGCAATTATGTATGTTTCGTTTGTTATTTCAGGAATATATAGTGTTGTATTGTTTTATTTCGGTGATGCTATGTTCCTATATATAATCGCGTTTGTTATTTCGCGTGTGTTCATTCATGTTCGTTTGTTCATGAGAGCTTAACCCCGTTTGTTATTTCGGGAATAGGAACATACATCTGTAGTAGCGGTTTTCGTTTGTTAATTGTTGCTACAACCGGGAGGGGATTAGTATCTGCTTAGGATTTGCATGAATCAATGATAGTGGGAAACCAAGAACAGTGGGGTTAATCGCTTTTGTCTATTTGTTATTCTCTTTTAATCGCTTTGTTTTTAGTGTTTTGTTTTCTTAATTTAGTTTTCAATCCAAAACCCCCATTTCTAACTTTTACTAATTTTCTGTTAATAATAACAACAACTAAAGAGTCCTTGAGAGACGATCCGAGTTGTCGCACTATACTGCATTATTTTATAATCGCTCGTTCTTTTTGGCGCGTGGCGACAGCGCGGTCACATGTATATATATATCCTTAGATTGGTAGTTTTGTTTTTAGACATTGGAGACTAAAATATATATATATATATATATATATATATATATATATATATATATATATATATATATATATATATATATATATATATATACTTGTAGATAGTTATGTTTTTCCTATACATGGGTTTTGGTTTTAAGTCCCCCATTGTTCCATTTTTCCTTTGCAATTCTGTAATGTATGTGATATTACGTATTCTTGGGATATTTCTTGAATGCAGGGATAGCCGATGGGAGTGATATTTTAAAACTGAATTTTAAAAAAACACTATTAACGTCGGTTGTAATAAACATCGGACGTTAAAATTAAAACCTTTAACGTCGAGTTCTTTATAACAAGCGGCGTTAGTTTTAACAAAATTAACGTCCGTTGTCTTAAAGAACCGGCGTTAATAGTTTTATGTTTAACGTCGATTGTTTAAACAAGCGGCGTTAATTTTACAAAATTAACGTTAGTTGTGTTAAAGAAGCGGCGTTAATAGTTTTATATTTAACGTCGGTTCTCGGTGACGTTAAAATATTAACTATTAATGTCAATTGTATTTACGTCGATCGAAGATTCGATGTAAAAAATCATTTTTAAGCGACGTAAAAAGCACTTATTGCACTAGTGATGCATGTTTTAATTTTAAACAAAATAAATATGAAATTAATTTTTTAAAATATGAAACAATTTTTTTTATTTTAGTTAATAAATCAAAATAATTCCATTTGAAGAAAAAAAATTAATTTAGATATCCGATGTGGTTAATATTTTCTATCTGAGATATAATTTAATAAAATTTTAAAAAATATAATTGCTTGTAAATTTTATTAAACAAGAATGCAGTTATTAGTGAAATGCAATGTATGTTACTAGCAAACCACCCCCACTTAATATGAGGACATTAAGCTATATAGACAACCAATCCTAATCCAAAACTTTGTTCAAAATTTAAACAAATAACATGAGTAGAAGCTCTATTGTTGAACAAACATCAAAGTTGGATGACACTGAAGAAGAAGCGGATGATAACAATCCACTAAGAAGACTATGCAGTCTCTCGAATCAAATCAATGAAACACCAAATTCATATAGGATGTCACCGACAACTCTATCCAACGTAAGATTTATTGGTATAACTTTCACTATTTTTATTCTACATTTTGATCCTTAGTCTTGTCAAAATTATGAGAAGAATTTAACGAATAATCACTATTTATTTTTAATTGTTACCTCTTACTTTGTGAAGGTTTCCTCAAAGTTTCGTGCCTCAACCTTCATAAATAGGTGAAGAAAAAACTTTGATGTACCAAGAGTTGTGGTGACTTCGATGTTAACTGGACAAGATTTATATCATTCACATGACAACATCCATTTGGTCAATACAAGCTCTAGATTATTGTCTCGGCTTTGAGTAAACACATCCTTAGGTGAATTACAAGTTCGGGGTTGCTTTAAAATTCTATTCATTGTATACTTGAACACGAGTATTCCAAATCTCCCTCTTTCTTGAGTCATGTTCTCCACTAAATACAACCCATCATAAACATAGCAGGTGTGAGAACGAGTTGTCTATCCCATCAGATTCTTTACAAACAATCAATATAACCATCACCAGACTTTTCACATCCATGCTATTCTTTAAAGCATGATTTCCTCCTTCAATTTCTGATCATGAGCCACGGTGTTATATCTTACATTAGGATTTCACCACATGACCTATATAATTAATCAAGGAACCACTTGATTTTTAACATTGTCATAAGCGATTAGTTATGACAATGCTGGTGGCCAATGTGTCCCTACCCTTCCCCAAGTAAACAATCCCACTTGAAAACAAATGATGTAGACCAATAACATTAAGCTCGATCCTGTATTGAAACCGATCACCAACTTCAATTCACGGGATATGTCCCACACACTTATGAGTGTTCTCCCATTGATGCTTCCTTTTCATCAACATTGTTTGCTTCTCTCAAAGCTTTTGTTTTTGCTTTAAAATGGTCAAGTTGGTCAGCTTTATACTGACAAAAGAGAGGTTGCATGAGAAGAAGAATCCAAAGGCTGCATGAAGGAAAAGAAAAGTCTTTCATTGTAGTTTTTGTGGTTTGGAAGTCATGTTTTTCTGCTGAGTTCATGTACGGTGTACCTATCATGTCCGTTGAATTTTGTTAGCGTTGATGATGACTCACTCGCTACGATAATAAGAAAACACTAAACATCAAAGAAGGAAGGCACGCCGCTTTGAAGAAGTAGAGTCATTATCGACACCTGGTGAACTAAAGGAGCATGTGTTCAATATAAGTGAGCAATTGATATCAACTCAGATTTTTTGGAGTTTAAAAAACCCAACCCCCTACCCTAACCTAATTGAGCCGATGGGGGTTTTAGTTGGCTCAACGACTAAAAATCACATTGACGGCTCTAACATATTAAAGAATTTCAATTGAAAATTTTTCAAAGAAGCCTTAGACCTAAATTTTCTATATGTATGGTTTAGATATTTGAGAAATTGGATGAGTTACTAGAAGTCCAAAGTCAATAAATTGAAGTTGATTCTACCAATATATTATTTGTCAGATGTAAAATTTGAAAGAAAGAACGAAAAATGTAATGTGTTAGGACCTCAAACGTCAAAAACACATTCAAATAAGAAAGAACCAAATGATTGATGGTATAAGTTGTAATTTGTGTTATAAACTTTTATAATGTTTCATGGTTTATGTTAAATCTTTTAGGTGTATTAATTATTCATATCTGCATTTTAGTGAGGAACTTATGGAAGAACCTGAATAAATTATTTTATATTACATTTTTTGACTTAATTTCTAAACATACCTAAATTATAGATTAAGATAATATTCGATTTTTTGCTTCAAGTGGGAAAACATCGCGTGAATAATGCCTACTTAGCCAAAGAGGTGTTGTGTATCGAGGATCCCGACGCTGTAGCGAGTAGTACTGGCAGCTATATCGAAGGAGACATATAGTGGTTTCTCGTAGTGAGGAGTCAATATGGGAGCCTTGTGTCTAAAGGCATAGGTACTAGAAATAGTATGGACCAGGCCGATGAGTGTATATAGGTTGTGCGCTGGTGAGTTTTTGCTTTTTGATGTATTCTGAGAGAGGGTATAGGCAGTGAGTAGAGAGATGAAAGGCTGTGATGTGGATCTATGGTGTATCTTTTTATGTATCTTTTATGTATGTTTTTTGTTAAAATTCACCCGAATAAAATATAATTTTTTTTGTGCGAAAATATCTGAAATAGACCATATCACTAAAATAGTGACAAAATCAAAAAAAAAATCATTTTTGGTCAAATTATGGTTTCGACCGTACACAAAATTGTCTTGTAAGCAAAAACGCAAATTGGGTTTCTTGGAGTTTTAAATCCAAAATTTAACCATAAATCCCTAACATATTGTAGGTTCTAGCTACAATTTTGTTTTATCCAAAATCAATTTCCGGGTCTCAAAAAATATAATCAGATATATCGTTACCGGTAATACCGCATAGATAAAAAGTATGGTGTTGCATGCACTTACAATGAACAAAGTACAATTGTCGTTGAAGGTAACAAAGTAACAATTTTTTTAGTTTAGTTAATAAATCAAAACAATTGTCGTTTCTTGTAAATTTTCTTAAAAAAGAATGAACTAATTACTTATAATTTTCCTAGTTAGTGAAACGATATGTATGTTAGTAGTAAATCACACCTACTTGATATGAGGACATTAAGCAATATATACAAGCAATCCTATTCCTAGACTCTGTTCAAAATTTACGCAAATAACATGAGTAGAACCTCTATCGTTGAGCAAACATCAAAGAATGATGGCAATGATGATGATGATGAAGCAAATGATAACAACGAACTAAGAAGATTGTGGAGTCTCTCTAATCAAATCAACGAAGCACCAAATTCATATAGGATGTCACCAGAAACTCCTATCCAAAATTTATTGTCGTATAACTTTGATTATAGTTATTCTACATTTTCATCCTTAGTCTTGAAAAAATTATGAGAAGTATTTACTGAATAATCATTATTTATTTTTAATTATTACCTATTACTTTGTGAAGGTTTCCTCAACGTTTCTTCTTTGACATTATCCATTATAGAGGGTAGGGTCACTCCGCACCTTAGTGCCCATAATTACACTTGCAAAACCTGTAACATCCTTGTTTTACGATATTGTTTATACTTTTCATGTTTAAGGCCTTGATTAGATGTTTTGTATGCATGTTTAAGCATTGGAAACCTTGCATGGAAAGTACGCGATTAACCGGCTTTGAATCGAACGAGAACATATTCTAGGGTTTTCTTTATACCGTTTAGAACGCTTAAGAGTGCACAATAGGAAATTTAGGTTTAAGGAAGAGATTAGGTATGCTTGAGGATTTGAGCTTGTTCCTTAGGTGTAGAGGAGTCTATGTTTCAAATTTGAGGTAATTCGGACATCAAGCGAGCTCAGAAAGCAACGAAACGCGTGAAGTAGGGTTTGCTGATTTGGCTGGTCAACTTGGTCCATGCTCAAGCATGAGGAAATCCACACTCGAGCGTGAAAACTTTTGAGTGTCAAAACACGTGTCGAAATTTGACAGAACATGTGCCAGCTTTCTTCATGTTGAAGTAGCTGACTTTGGTCAACGCTCGAGTGCCCATTGGGCTATACTCGAGCATGCGTATGCTTGAGTGTGGGGATTTTCACGTTGAGGGACAAAAATAAAATGGGACCGAAGGTGAAAGTTTACAAACTCACCATATTCTTTCAGAGCGAAACAGGATGACAGAGAGGCGGAAAGAAGGTTAGAAAGAGAGAGAAACTCCCGAGGGGATTTTCGAGTGATCCGTTCGTCCCTAACGTCATTACGATCGTGGTAACGATGCCTTCTAAACCCTCTCTTCCTATTCTCTTCTAAGCTAAGATAATCTATACGCTTATTATACCGAAATATAAATCGGTGATGGTATTGAGGTTATCTTTCAACCCGTCTATCGATTTTCAATTCCATCTTCAGATTAGGGTTACAGGTAACACGTACTTCACAATGATGTATTAATCTAAATTTTTGGAGGCCCGGAGAACCTTGTTCCTTGTGTGGCAGCAGCTAGAGGAATTGGAGAGGGCTCGTTTTGTTGCTTCTAGACTAGCTTACGACTTCTCAGGTGGGAGAAAGAAACCCCCTATCGTCGGAAATGGCTAAGTAGCATACTTTACAATAATGGTTTAGGGCGACCTAAACCCTACTAGTAGGCGAATAATTGGCAATGTCAATATCACATTGGGTACTACTTGGTGGTACCAATGATGATATAGAGATCGTAGGTTTATCATCGTTATGTTAATTTAATGATATCGAGGTTGTTTGATTTTTCTTGTATTGGACACCTTGTGGTGTGCTATTTGGATTAATATGTTAATCTTAGTTAATTGTGTTTATTTAAATATTTTTATTATTATTTTACTATTATATGATTAAGGTTTATATTATTATTAAAATTAATGTATAATTATGGCTTATATTATGAAAATTACTATTATTGAATAAATATGGTGGATAACATGTGTATTGTCTGATAATATGATTTATTTGTTATGACATTCTTAGTTGATTCCTAGGAAGTAGTATATGATATTTTGGAGGGATGCTTGTTGGGTAGCATATGACGTATGACTTAGTTGTGCCTAACCAAAATAATTAATTAATATTTTATGCATGATGAGATTGATGATACGATGTGACTCAAGATATTGTATGAGATGGTAATGGAAGGTTGAGGCACTAGGTTACGACCCGATACGAATTAGCGAGACTCATATGCATGTGTGGTGTTGATCACAGCCATGTGAGTGGAACACACAAGGCCAGGATGAGTCACGGGTGAGTTCCCTGAGGACGATGAGGTTCGAGGCAGACTACCATGATACTCTCTTACCTAGTCAAAGGGGAGTGCCCTGTGGACGACGAGGTTCGAGGAAGACTACTATGACACGTTCTTAGTCCTTCTGGACGACTGACTTATATCCCTAATCATACTAGGAATGTGTGAAAGGATTAGGGGGTGGCCACGTCAGCTTGCATGATCAATTGCATGAGCGCGAAGGGTAGAGGAATATTATCTATTTTGAGGATGATTGTTATATCTATATGTGGATATTATGTGATGAATGTTTGTGGCCAGTGCGTCTTTTTGCGGGTTGTTGTATTTTCAGTTCTTTTATCAGTTTGTACTTATGGGTCCTACTTTGGTGGTACCCTAGACATATATGTTGTACCTTGGTGTCTGTATATGTATATATAGTGAGGTGGTTTACGTTCATGTCTTTTATTTTTAAAGTTTTAATATATCCTACTTTTCTGTTATGTACTTTTAACGCTTGTATCGCAATTAAGGTTAATTAAATTTAAGTTTTATTTAATGGGACATCGGGGTATCTCATTTGTTGGTATCAGAGCAGATTGATTCTGATCAGACTGTGAGGTTAGGGTGTACTGGCCATTTTAGTTGAATCCATGTAGGATATTGACTATGTTTAGCTGTTTTAGGATGTATGGCATATAGTATTTATATACCAGTTTATGTAATATTATATGTCATATGAATGTGAGCTGATGATTTCTTTTAACAGGATCAAGGCTCGAGGTAGATGAGGTGACGGTAGAGCCACGGAGAGAGTTACTGGAGGTGGCAATGGAGAGACTTCTCACACTAGAGGATCTAGCCACCGTTATGCTGCAACAGACTCAACAGAACGCTCAGATGTTACAGATGACCAGGGAGCAGTAGGAGCAGCAGAACTAGGGGAGAACTACAGAGGCTGAGGATGCAGAGCTGACTACCTTTCTTAAAGGGAAGCCCCCATAGTTCCGAGGTGACTATGACCTCGAGAGGGCAAAATGGTGGATTCATGAGTTGTTTAGTCACCTGCAAGTGTACCGGGTCATCGTAAGTAATAAACACGGTAAGTAATTACCGAGGTCGGACACAGGGTTTGGGCTACCAATTCTACCAATTTGCAAGAAATTCGATACGTTTGACCAAGTAAAAGCAAGTGGTTAAGAAGAGAGAGAAAATAGGATAGCAATTTAAATCAACAAATCAATCAGAGATAAAGTAGGTAGCGATAAGATAAAATAAGAATTAAAATCTGAATTAAACATCTAAGGTCACAAATCCACCTACCCAATCATGCATAGTACCCAAGTGATGATGATCCTCTCCCTAAGTTCAATTGCAATGTCAACCAGGACCCCCAAATTCTCCTAATGACACTATCGTGCTCAATAGGATGTATTCAACAATTGAGTTAATTACTTGCTACGGTCTCATAACCCAATCATCAAACTCTATTAAATCTTGTTCCCTATAAGGTTGCAGTGATCTCCTACTCACTCTCGTGCAATATTCAATCAGTGATCACAATTCAAGTTCTAAACACGAATTGCCTATCAAGCCTCATCACGTTAACTAGTCAATCATGCATGCTTATGATCAACGCAATAAATTCAGAATTAGAAAACATGAACTGAGGTAAGGAGGGAAACATACATCACATTGAACGCTACACCGTCATGTGTGGTTTCATTGATCCCTTAGACAAGGGAATTAGTTCCTCATGCTTGTAACAGCGCACAAACAATTGGAGTTCATCATAATTGTGAAGTAGGAAAAGAACATAGGGAGACGCAGCTCCAGATAATAAGGATTTGTCTCAAAAACGATCTAAAACAAGTGGTGAACAAAAGGTATCTAATCTGTCCTAAAATAGCCTATAAATAGAGGTTCTGGGTCGCGCCCGCTCGCGAGGCAAAATTCAGTTTTGGCTCCATCTTGATTTGAATACTCGCGAGGCGAGATGGTGATTCGCGAGGCGAGACAGAAAGGGTGACATCTCTGGCTTAGTCGGGCCTTCAGGCTCGCGGTGCGAGATGGTGATTCGCGAGGCGAGACAGAAAGGGTGACTGTTGCTGTTCAGGCTGGTCTTCAGGCTCGCGAGGTGAGAGCCTGTTTCGCGAGGCGAAACTTCCAGCATTGCTTTTCCACTGTTTTCTTCATTTTCCTTGACTCTAAGAGCTTCACTTTTAACCTGAAACACTAAAAGGAAACGAAAAGCGTAATTCTACTCAAAATAAACTAAAAACTACTAAAAATGCATTAAATGAATCAAACTCTAACTTAGGAACAAAACAAGGCCAGTTTGGGATATTAGCGAGGTTGACTCGCCCAATTAGGCACAAAATCTACCCCTTTTCTAGCTGGAAACTAGATGAGCCAGAGGCTTATCATGAGTTGGAGAAGATCTTCGACACTGTGCACTGTAGCGAGGATCAGAAGGTGACTTATGATGTATTCATGTTGACCGATGGAGCAGAGGCCTGGTGAAGAGGCAAAAGGAGATTACTGGAGGCAGAGGGCAGACTTATCAACTGTCAGTTGTTCTGAGAGTGTTTCCTAGAGAAGTCGTTTGGTTAGACGCGAGAAGGAAATAGAGTTTATGAGTCTTCGGTAGGGTAACCTGTCTATCGGAGATTATGCACCACGGTTCGAGGTTTTGATTCAGTTTTCAGTGTTTTATCATATATTTTCGGATGAGGATTGGCAGTGCGGACGATTTGAGGAGGTCCTGCGGCATGAGCTACAGAGAGTTGTAGTGCCGCCAGATATTCAGAGTTTCCCAAATCGATCAGGTTTTCAGAGGAAAGTATGTAATGGTTCCTAGTGGACACAGGGACCGTATACCAGACCTGTGCAGGCTACTCATAGATCTACATCATTACCAGTTTTTACAACACCAGTTGGTGGAGCGGGTCAGCAGCAGAGAGGTCTTCTCTGTTTCAAATGTGGAGGACCCTATTACATGAGAGATTGTAGAGAGAGATTCAGTTGTTTCATATGTGGTAAACCATGTCATATGGCTCGAGATTGTAGACAGCGGGATATCTCGAGAGCCGGCACTGTCTTGGTAGAGGAGCTAATGTTCGAGAGAGGTAGAGCTGGAGAGAAGTTCCAGCGAGGAGACAAAGATATGGCCAGGACTCAAGCCACGGGGAGAGTGTTTACTATGAGGGGACTAGTGCAATAAGTGCTTTTTACGTCAGTTAAAATTGATTTTTTACGCCGAAATCTTGGTAGCGAAAACTGGTGGACGTTAAAAGTTTAACTTTTAACGTCGATTGAGAATCGACGTTAAATATAACACTATTAACGTCGGTTCTTTAACACAATCGGCGTTAATTTTGTCAAAATTAACGTCGGTTCTTTAACAAAACCAACGTAAATTTTGTTAAAACTAACGTCAATTGTTATCAAGAACTGACGTTAAAGGTCTTAATTTTAACGTCAGTTGTAATAAACAACTGACGTTAATAGTGTACTGTATATTTGTATAAAATATTTTTAACGTCAGTTGTATGATACAACTGACGTTAATAGTATTTTTTTTTTTAAATTCAGTTTTAAAATATCACTCCCCTACGCCATCCCTGCATTCAGTAAATATCCCATAGAATACGTAATATCACACACATTTCAGAATTGCAAAGGAAAAATGGAACAATGATCCATATGTATGCCTGTTCAAAACAATATATATTTATTAACATAGGTTATAAATGTATACTAAGTTTAAACTACCTATATCAATATCCCTTCGTGATGATCATCACGAGTAGCATGTACATCGTCCACCTGTGCCTCCTCGATTATAGTAGGCATGTTTGTTGAAAAAGAAGGAGTCTCAGGAATATCAAGATTTGAATCTTCATTTTCATCACTACCATTATACATGCTTTTTCCTTGGAGAACCACGGACAACCTTTTGTTAGAAGGATCAGTGATGTAGAACACTTGTTTTACTTGGGAAGCCATTATGAAAGGCTCATTTATATGACCTAACTTGTTGAGGTCTACCAATGTGAACCCCAATTCGTCGGTTTGTACACCACCGTTACTATCAACCCACTTACATTTAAATACCGGCACCGTAAGCTTAGTGTAATCGAGCACCCAAATATCTTCAATATATCCAAAGTAAGGTGTCGGTCTTTAGAACGGGTTTTGTGTCCTTTGCACTAGAGAAGTGCATTGCTTCGGCCACGATCATAACCCCACTATTTTGCATGGTACTCTTGTTATCTTGTTCCTTTGTATAAAAGGAAAAGTTATTTATGTCGTATCCGCTCCAACATATGACGTTGAAGTTAGGCCCACGTGCTAGCCATTTTACGTCATCAGAAGCAAGATACTACCATCCTTAAGCATTTCTTCCTTGAACCATGGTAAGAAAGTCTTGTTATGCTTGTTCAACAACCACCTTTTCGCTCATTCGAGGGTTTTCTTGATTGACTTTTATTTTATGTTCAAATAAGAAAGGTTGAACACATTCGATGTTGTTCAATACATACAAATGTGCTTTGGAAGCACTTCCTCCCGATCCTTCCTATTAATTCTTAAGCCATGTGTACCCTTACCTTGACATCTCGATCTCATCATGCCGAGGCTTAGGAACCCCTATAGGATCCGTGTTATGAAGGTAGTCCGAACAAAACTCAATAGCTTCTTCTCGCAACATACCTTTGAACAATAGATGCTTCCGGACGATGAGGATTCTTCACGTACCCTTTCAAGATCTTCATGTAGCGCTCAACTGGGTACATCCATCTCGGAAAAACCGGCCCACATAATCTAATCTCCCTCACCAAATGAACAATTAAGTGAACCATTATGTCGAAAAAGGAAGGAGGAAAATACATCTCCAATTGGCACAAGATTGTAGCAGCCTCAACTTCCAAGTCATCCAACATACGGGGGTCAACGACTTTGCTACATATAGAATTGAAGAATGAGCACAACCGAGTAATGGCATGTCTCACATTTTTTGTAGCAATACCACGAATAGCAACGGGCAGAAGTTGTTGCATCAAGATGTGACAATCATGAGACTTCAAGCCAACCAATTTAAGATCACTAGAGACAAGCCTCTTCATATTTGAAGAGTAACCATGTGGAACTTTGATGCCCTGAAGACACCCGCAGAAACTTTGTCTCTCTTTTTTTGACAAAGTATGACATGCTGGCGGCAAATAAGTCCGCTTACCATCCTCAACAACTGGAGCTAACTGCTCTCGTATACCCATAGCAACGAGGTCGAGACGAGCATTCACACCATCCTTTGTCTTGCCCTGAATGTTGAGAAGCGTCCCGATCACACTATCACACACATTTTTCTCCACATGCATCACATCAATGCAGTGTCTGACATCAAGCTTGCGCCAGTATGGAAGATCAAAGAATATCGACCTCTTCTTCCATATGTTTTTCTCAACAACTTTACCTTTCTTTTTGGACTTGCCGAATATAACATCGATGTCCTTTACCCTCTGATAAACCTGCTCTCCAATTAAGGCCGCCGACGCTTCTTCTGTCTCTTGGCATCCATTAAAAGCTTTTTTCATCTTACGATATGGGTGATCACGTCTAAGAAATCTCTGATGCCGAAGGTAAACCGTCTTCTTTACATGACGCAAATGAGTGTAGCATGTGCCTTCCTCATATATAGGGCATGCTTTATGCCCCTTGACACCGCATCCGGACAAGTTATCGTATCTTTGGAAAGTCGTTGATGGTGCAAAATAACATGGCACGAAGCTTGAAAGTCTCATGAGAATACCCATCAACTACATCAACACCTTCCACCCACAACGTTTTCAAGTCTTCAATCAAGGGACCTAGATAAACATCTAAGTCATTTCCCGGTTGCTTTGGGCCCGAAATCATCATAGACAACATCATGTATTTGTGCTTCATGCACAACCAAGGGGGCATGTTGTAAATCACCAACAGAACAGGCCATGAACTATGAATACTACTCATGTTACCATAAGGATTCATTCCATCCGTAGCAAGTCCAAGCCTTAGGTTTCTTGGCTCATCGGCGAAATCCGGAAACATAGTATCGATATTCTTCCATTGAATAGAATCAGCAGGATGACGAACCTTTCCATCACGTTTCCTCTCATCATTATGCCATCTAAGATTCTTCGTATCTTTCGCATTGGCAAACAATCGCTTGAACCTTGGAATTATTGGAAGATACCACAACACCTTCGCAGGAGGACCCTTTTTTCTCACATCATCAACATCATCATCATCATCACCACCCTTCACTTTGTATCGTGATAACCCACATTTGGGGCAATCGTGTTTGTCTTCATGAACACCGGTGTACAATATGCAATCATTGGGGCATGCGTGTATCTTCTTATACTCCATACCCATAGGACACAATACCTTCTTGGCCTCATAGTTACGGTCAGGCAATGTGTTATCCTCCGGAAGCAAGTCTTTCAACACTTCAAGCAATTCCGTGAAGCTTTTATCGCTCCAACCATTTCTCGCCTTCACACAAACCAATTTTAGCACCGCCGACAACTGTGTATGAGTAGTACACCCTGGATATAAAGGCTTATCCGCATCACCGCACAACCTATCATACACATGCGCTCGATGAAAAGATTCTTGTCCAATATCACGGATCATGTCCTCTACTCGATCATCCTCCATATCTACGTCAACGTCCTCACTTTGGGAGACACTCGCCGTATTACTACTCAACAACATATCACCATGCCATATCCATCTTGTATAACTCAAGCAAATCCCTTCACAAATCAAATGAGTACGTATATCCTTCACCGTACATTTCCTCGTATTCAAACACTTGACACAAGGACAACAGAACATTCCATTACTATTAGGAACATTCCTTTGAGCAAATTCTATAAATTCTCCCACCCCCTTCAAATACTCAGCACTACTATGCTTACAAACCATCCAACTACGATCCATAACTAGATAGGTCCTGTAGATATATAAAACATATATATCCAATATAAGGACAATACGGGAGATTGAAAACTATAGTTTTTAAAGATTAATTGCCAAGCACTGGTCACGGCCTGGCAGTGATGTCCATCACGGCCGTAACGTGCCAACTGAATAGACCATGCCATCACAGGCAGAACTGATCACGGCCTAGCCGTGATTAGCATCACGGCCGTGACAGATCAACCAGCAGAGCAACATGCACTCAAAACCAAAAACAAAGACGTACATTCCAAACAACTCAAACTCATGGTTTCAAGTTTGAACTACTGAGACTACAGTTTCAACATACACTCAAAACCAAAAATACAAAAATGTGCCCTAAATACTCACCAGAAATAGGTACTCGCGTGGTGGTGGGGAAGGGAGCTCGAGTCGTGGCCAACGTTCGATGTGGTTACTGAGAGCAGAGGGACAAGGAGAGTTAGTGCGCGGGAAGGGGAAAGAGAGATGTACGTCAAGTTATTGCAAAGAATGAATGGAAAGACAGAGTTAGGGTTAATAGTGTACCTCACGGTGGTGGCGAAGAAGCCCTCGCGGTGGTTGCGGTGAAGATGAGCTCGCGATTAGGGTTCTGTGCTGGGTGAGAGTGAGAGTGAGGGTTGAGAGTGATTTAGGGTTGAGCGTGATGAAAAGAGAAAAGAGACGTACGTACAGAGCGAAGTGCAGAAGGCGCGCGGGTGTAAACCTTATATAAAAAAAACATTTAACGTCAGTTGTATTAAACAACTGACATTACAATTAATTTTTTAACGTCAGTTTTATTAACAAACTGACGTTAAATATTAATATTTTTTTAAAAAAAAACACTTTTAACGTCCGTTGTTGAATACAACTGACGTTAAAAGTGTTGTGTCTCTGTATAAAGTAACATTCTTCTGTAACAGTCTGTAATACTGCCTCTTCTTTTCCTCTATATTTCTATTCCTTCACAAAATGGCTCTGAGACCTGTGTTAATTGAGTGACAACAGGGCATTTCAGATAGCTAGGGATATAGGATTATTTACGTCAGCTATTTATTTAACAAAATCACACTTTTAACGTCAATTGTATAAACAACAGACGTTAAACATAAATATTTTTTATTTTAAAAACACTTTTAACTTCAGTTTTATTCAACAACTGACGTTAACAGACCTATGTTAACAGTGACAACAGGGCATTTCAGATAGGGATATAGGATTATTTACGTCAGCTGTTTATTTAACTGAAGTAAAAATCGCACTTTTAACGTCAGTTGTATAAACAACTGACGTTAAAAATAAATATTTTTTATTTTAAAAACACTTTTAACGTCGGTTTTATTCAACAACTGACGTTAAAAGTGTATAAGTTTCTTCCTATTCCTTCGGGCGTTTTCTTTTCTGCACATTTATAATATATGACTGCCAACTCCCAATGCGCCTTGGAACCTAATGCTCTTAATGATCAATTTAATTTTTTAGCAACTTACGACGCCTAGTAACTTCATCCCCTACTCCTATAAATAGCTTCCTTCCTTCCTTTAATTTTTTTACTTCACAATATGGCTCTGCCATGGAGATTAACTTCATCTCTCTTTCTTCCTATACCTAGACTTAAAGGTCTCTGTCTTAATGGTCAAACAACTTCTGAGGTTGTGTAAATCGCATTACATGGGTGATAAGGGTGTGTAAATCGCATTATGTGAATTGCACACACCATCATCCTTTCCGGAGAATCGCAGACTACGGTTCCAAAACCTCAGCTTTGGAACCAAGTGGCTGTTCCAAGAATATTGCTGAAACAGATCGAGTGCACCCTTCACTCTGCCACAACTCCAAAGTGATTGTGGATTCAGATGGAGCATCGACTTCAAATGAGGGAGGGGATGCATTCAATGTTGGAGATTCTGAGGACAGGACTGAGAAGAAAATGATGTTGAAGCAGAAACTTTTTTATATTTTAGTGCTATCTTGCGGAAATTTTTTATCTTTTAAACATGTAATTGTAACTTATGAATCGCTTCAATGAGATACGATTTGATTATACATATATAACTTGTTTTATGTTAAGTGTTTATTTATTTTAATTTGCACAAGAATTTGTTAATTTACTAATTCAAGCTAATTAATTAAGATTAAAAATAAACTTTTTTAAAAAAAGATTAGAAATAAACTGCACTATATGGAGTGATGATCTGCGTTAAGAGTGACAACAGGGAGATGACAACGAAAGAAAGATAGGAATGAGTTGATTATTTACGTCAGTTATTTATTTAACTGAAGTAAAAATCACACTTCTAACGTCAGTTTTATAAACAAATGACGTTAAAAGTTTTAATAATTTCTTGCAAAACACTGTTAACGTCAGTTCATAAAACAACAGATGCAAATAGTGATTTCATATTTACAAAACTGGCGCACCGCCTCACTTTTAACGTCGATCCTTAAAACAAATCGACGCGTTAAAGTGAATTAATGAAGTCCGATATTTACAAAATCTGCCACCGCCCCTTTTTAACGTCTAGTTTTTGGTTAACTGACGTAAACCTTTACCGTCTAATGTATATTTTCCACTAGTGGGAGCTGAATCCTCTCAATCTGCAGATCTTATCCAGGGTATGTGTTTGATATCTGGTAGACTCTTGTCTGTATTGTTTGACTCAGGTGCTACACATTCATTTATTTCGCATGAGTGTGTGGATCATTTACAGATACCTGTTTCTCAGTTACCTTATACCCTTACCGTATCTACTCTGACCAGTGACATGTCTGTTTGTTTACAGTGTCCGATAGTTGTTGAGAATAGGACATTCCTTATGGATCTTTCTGCTTGCCTATGCAGCAGATAGATGTTATTGTTGGCATGGATTGGCTTTCGGCTAACCATGTGGTATTAGACTGTTCTAGCAAGACTTTATATTTTCTTGAGTCTTCTAGCTTAGTATCTGCCAATGAAGGAATATCTCTTAGGAGTGATGATTCTCGGCAGTACGTAATGCTTTTCTCTGTGGAAGCTAAGGAGACTCCTAGTATAGATTCTATGCCTATTGTGAGAGAGTTTCCCGATGGTTTTCCATCCTAATGTTCCGGGGTTGCCACTGGAGAGAGAGGTTGAGTTCACCATAGATCTCATACCAGGGACAGGATCTATATATATCGTACCCTATTAGATGTCACCCGTAGAGTTAGTTGTGTTAGAGAAACAATTGGATGATATGTTGAAGAAAGAGTTTATCAGGCCTAGTGTATTACCGTGGGGAGCTCCGGTGTTGTTTGTTAAGAAGAAGGATGGGAGTGCTAGGTTGTGCACGGATTACACACAGTTGAATAAAGTGACGATCAAGAATAAATATCAATTGCCTGGGATAGATGATTTGATAGATCAGTTGAAGGGAGCTTCAGTGTTTTCTAAAATTGATATGAGGTCTGGATACCATCAGATTAGGGTGAAGAAGGAGGATGTACCTAAGACAGCTTTCAGAATGAGGTACGGACATTACGAGTACTTAGTTATGCCTTTTGGTGTGGCTAATGCAAAAGCAGTGTTCATGGATTACATGAACATGATTTTAGACCGTTCCTTGATAAGTTTGTGGTTGGTTTTATAGATGACATCCTTATTTATTCGCGTATGTGGGAAGAGCATGAGGAACATCTAAGGATAGTATTGCAAG
Organism: Sophora flavescens; assembly: GCA_030762895.1. Classification (NCBI taxonomy): domain Eukaryota; kingdom Viridiplantae; phylum Streptophyta; class Magnoliopsida; order Fabales; family Fabaceae; genus Sophora; species Sophora flavescens. Next base: position 185,103,371 of record CM061063.1, on the reverse strand, counting down.
TGTTAAAGGATCGTCAATTATATGCTAAGTTATCCAAGTATGAGTTCTGGATGGAAGAAGACAGATCTTGGGACATGTGATCAATAAAGAAGGAATAGCAGTAGATCCGGCTAAAGTTGAGGCTGTGCTTAAGTGGGAGAGACCTAAGTCAGTGAGTGAGGTGAGGAATTTCCTAGGGTAAGCTGGTTACTACTAAAGATTTATAGAGGGTTTCTCGAAGATTGCGTTACCTATGACGCAATTAAAGAGAAATGGTACAACGTTTGTTTGGACAGAGAAATGTGAAGAGATTTTTCATAAATTGAAAGAAAATTTGACAATATCACCAGTGCTGACTTTGTCGGATCCATTTGGACAATTTGACATATATTGTGATGCGTCATTCCATGGTTTGGGTTGTGTTCTGATGCAAGAGGGAAAGGTTGTGTTCTGATGCAAGAGGGAAGAGTTGTGGTTTATGCTGCCCTGCGATTTGAGAATTCATGAGAGGAACTATCCAGACCCATGATTTGGAGTTGGCAGCGATGGTGTTCGTGTTGAAAATATGGCGACACTATCTTTATGGAGCTAAGTTCAATGTCTCACAGTGACCATAAGTGGTTGAAATATTTGTTTGACCAGAAGGAACTGAATATGAGACATCAGAGATGGATGGAGTTTATCAAGGATTATGAATTTGATTTACAATACCATCCTGTGAAGGCGAATGTTGTAGCGGATGCTCTAAGTAGGAAATCTTTACATGAGTCTGCAATGATGATAAAGGAGATGGAGGTTATTGAGCAGTTTAGAGATCAGAAACTAGGGATGGAGTTGGTTGGGAATAGATTATGTTTAGGTATGATTACCATTAGTAGTGATTTCCTTTGAGATCTTAATGATAAAGAGTTTCTGGACCAGTATTTAGTGGAAGTTAGTCAAGGTATTGACTAGTGCAAAATATCAAAGTTTAGTAGAGGACCAAAAGGTGTGTTGAGGTTTAGGGACAGGATATGTGTGCCGGAGGATTTAGAGCTCAGGAAGATGATTTTGGAAGAAGAACATAAGAGTAAGTTGAGTTTTCACCCCGGAGCCTTGAAGATGTATCAAGATTTAAAGAAGATGTTTTGGTGGCCGAGGATGAAAAAGGAAGTGGTAGAGTATGTTTTATCTTGTCTAGTTTGTCAGATGGCTATGATAGAACATCAGAAGCCTGTTGGTTTGTTGCAATCGTTGGATATCCCAGAATGGAAGTGGGATAGCATATCTATGGACTTTGTGGTTGGATTACCATGAACTCCGAAGAGGCATGATGCGATTTGGGTTACTATTGATAGGTCGACGAAGTGTGCTCACATCTTACCTATTGGTGAGAGTTATGGTTTAGAGAGATTGACCCAGATCTATAGTAAGGAAATTGTCAAGTTGCATGGAGTGCCGTCTAGCATTGTCTCTGATCGAGATCCTAAATTTACATCTATATTTTGGAGACAGTTGCATAGTGCTTTAGGGACGAAGTTGAGGATGAGTTCTGCTTATCATTCCCAGACAGATGGACAGTTAGAGAGGACTATTCAATCATTAGAGAATCTTTTGAGGGCCCGTGTGAGACTTTGTATGGCAGGAAGTATAGGACTCCAGTATGTTAGTATGAGACTGGTGAGAGCCAAGTGTTGTGTTCTGATGTGGTACAACAGATGACAAAACAAGTTAGGAAGATAAGGGGAAAAGATGAAGGAAGCGCGAGGATAGGAAGAGGAGCTATAGTAACAAGAGGAGGAGACCCTTAGAGTTCCGGGGAAGGTGATCACGTGTTTTTGAGAGTCACTCCGAAGACCGGAATTGCGAGCTATCAAGTCTAGAAAGCTTACTCCTAGATTCATTGGACCGTTCCAGATTCTTCGACGTGTTGGTCTAGTAGCTTACCATATTGCCTTACCGCCCAACCTTTCTAACCTTCATGATGTCTTCCACGTCTCACAGTTGAGGAAATATTACCCCGATCCTTCTCATGTACTTGAGCCTGAGTCCATACAACTCTGAGAGAATCTAGAGTATGTGGCTTTACCGGTTAGGATTGCAGATAGAAGGATTCAGGAGCTTCACGGTAGACAGATTCCTTTGGTCAAGGTAATTTGGGATGACACTACAGGAGATGCTACTTGGGAGCGTGAGGCAGACATAAAGCAGCAGTATCCACATCTTTTCTAAGGTAGTAATGTAACATCTGTGTTTTAATATTTTTTTATATGTTTAATGATCATGTTTAAGGCCTTGATTAGATGTTTAATATGCATGTTTAAGCATTGGAAACCTAACATGGAAAGTACGCGAATAATCGGCTTTGAACCGAACGAGAACGTATTCTAGGGTTTTCTTTATACCGTTTAGAACGCTTAAGAGTGCACAGTAGGGAATTTAGGTTTCAGGAAGAGATTATGTATGCTTGAGGACTTAAGCTTTTTCCTTAGGTGTATTGGAGACTATGTTTCAAATTTGAGGTCAATCGGACTTCAAATGAGCTCAGAACGCGACGAAACATGCGAAGTAGGGTTTGCAATTTGCCTGGTCAAACTGGTCCATGCTCGAGCGTGAAAAATGATGAGTGGCCAAACACGCGTCGAAATTTGACAGAACACATGTTAGCTTTCTTCATGTTGAAGTAGTTGACTTTGATCAACGCTCGAGCATCCGTTGGGCCACGCTCGAGCGTGCGTATGCTGGAGTGTGGGGATTTTCACGCTTTAGCGTGATCAGATTGAGGGGAAAAAATAAAAATGGACCGAAGGTGAAAGTTTACAACTTTCACCATATTCTTTCAGAGCGAAACAGAGGACAAAGATATAGAAAGAGAGTTAGAAAGACAGAAACTCCGGAGAGATTTCCGAGTGATCTTTTCATCCTAACTCAATTCGGACTACGTCATTGTGATCGTGGCAACGAAGTCTTCTAAACCCTAGCTTCCTTTTCTATTCTAAGCTAATGTAATCTATACCTTTATTATGCCGAAATGTCGTCGGTGACGGTATTGAGTTTATCTTTCAATCCGTTTATCGGTTTTTAGTTTCGTCTTGATTAGGGTTACTTCACAATGATGTATTTAGGTAAATTTTTGGAGGCCAGGAGACCTGTCGAGGACCCAACTTAGGTGTTCTGACCGGGCAGAATGAGACCCCGATGTCCCATTCCCAAGGCCTATCAAGAACGTATAGGTCACGTCATAACATAGATAATTTTATGATACCAAAGTAAATATCAGAGTAAATGATTATTTCAAAATAAAAGAAAAACCAATGTGGCCCTGAGTCTACATATAGAGTTTAAATGAAAGAAGTGGTTCACAACCAAAGAGGGAAATAGTCCCAAATTTTAAATAAGGAAAAAGTATCTCATATGACTAAACAAAATCAAATAAATAACCAAGCTGCAGCACCTGCCCACACTACTCCTGTGCACGGGCTCCCTGAGATGGCTCCACTCGTGAAGTTCCTGAAGCTAAACCAAAAAGGGCGGGGTGAGTCACAGAACTTAGTGAGGGTATATAAACACGATCAAGTATATCACGTAAGCATATATATGCCATATCGTACCATACCACACACTTAAACCATATCTTCAGAGCAACTTTCAAGTTGCATTACAATCATTTGAACATTGAGTAAGATGCTTGTAATCCGTTTGGAGTTGTTCATTAGAGTCTCCCACTCCGACAGTCACATTTATATCTCGGTCGAATCCGTTGACCGGCAAGTGACCTCGGTCACTGTACAACTACCCTCCAAACTCCGAGGTTCTTTCACTAGAGTCACTCTTCTCCGATGGTCACATTTATATACCGGTCGGGTCCGCTGACCGGTCGGGTACACCAAGTCTTACTCAATGTGCTCATCATCACAAAACAAATCACCTAACACAATCACATTCTTTAAACTCATTAAAAGAAAAGAATCACACAAGAATATAAATCATTTAATCATAATTTAACACAATCCTTACATATAATATTGTCCTGTAACAATCCACCTCAATCCAATGATCATAAGCCATACATCATCATATATCTACTCTATACACATGGACGTAAATAAGCATTACACCTAACATATATATTATTTAAAAAATATTTTAAAGTTTTATAATAAAAAAAATCTGCATCATATATATATATATATATATATATATATATATATAGATATATATATATATATATAATATGCTAACTGGGTTTGCGTCATATGAGAGTTTGATGTACCATATCATCAAAAGCCATGTGCTTTACGTCATTGGGCAATGTTTTGGTTGCAGAAGGTTCACATTATATATGATTGAAATTGGCATTAAATTAATCTAATGGAGCAAACATATATGACTCCAGTGTCAATGGCGTCAGAAACGAGGCAGAGAAACAAGAGTAACAGATTAAAATACTTTCACACCCAGTACATCCGACGGCGTCGATAACATATGGACCACAAATTATATTCAACCTCATCAAGAAAATCAAAGAAATTAAGCAATACAAAGAGAAACATTACTGATATGAATCCGAGAACAGGGGCGAATTAAACACACCGAATTTAAATAAAACATCAAGCCTATCAAAACCTACACCCCTCACCTGAATCGATGAAAAAGAAAGGAAAAAGGAGGGTGAAATTGTATCCCTTGCACCAAGAGCATGTCTCCATGATCTTGAGTCGCCGCGCCTTCTTCCTCTTTTTCTCCGGAGAAAACTGATTTTAAAAGTTCGGGTTCTCAAGAGACTCTAACTCTTCACTAGTGGAAATAATGTAATATACGGGAACGTTTTACGTCAGTTGACCATATGTTTGACGTTAAAAAGTGAGGTGGTGGAAGTTTTGTAAATATTAAATCATTATTTGCGTCAGTTGTGTAATGAACTGACGTTAAAAGTGATTTGCAAGAATTATTAACACTTTTAACATCATTTGTTTATACAACTGACGTTAAAAGTGTTATTTTTACTTCAGTTAAATAAATAACTGACGTAAATAATTCTATATTCCTCTGAAACTCATTCCTATCTTTCTTTCGTTGTCATCTCCATGTTGTCACTCTTAACGCAGATCACTCCATATATAGTGCAATTTATTTCTAATGTTTTTTTTAAACAAGTTTATTTTTAATCTTAATTAATTAGCTTGAATTAGTAAACAAATTCTTGTGCAAATTAAAATAAATAAACACTTAACATAAAACAAGTTATATGTATAATCAAATCGTATCTCATTGAAGCGATTCATAAGTTACAATTACATGATTAAAAGATAAAAAATTTATGCAACATATCCCTAAAATATAAAAAAGTTTCTACTTCAACGTCATTTTCTTCTCAGTCCTGTCCTCAGAAACTCCAATGGATGCATCCCCTCCCTCACTTGAATTCATTGATGCTCCATCTGAATCCACAGTCACTTGCTACCAAAGCGGAGTGAAAAGGATGAAGGGGATGAAATAAAGTGAGGGAATCGCATTATGTGATTCACTCAACCTTACCATCCATGTTATCTGATTTACTCAACCTCAAAAGTTTTTTGACCAATAAGACAGAAACCTTTAAGTCTAGGTATAGGAAGAAATAACAAAAGTCTCAAATAGCCATATTGTGAAGGAATAGAAAACGCACGAAATATAGAGGAAAAGAAGAGGGTGTATTACAGACTGATACAGAAGAATGGTACTTTATATAGAGAAGAGAGACTATCTGATTTTCTTCAAAACTGATCTATAAACTTAATGCTCATTAAGAGGATTAAGTTACAAGGTGCATGGGTAAGTAGCACAGTAGTCAAAGGAATAAATGTTTTTGCAGAAACTTATACACTTTTAACGTCAGTTGTCTTCAACAACTGACATTAAAAGTGTTTTTAAAATAAAAAAATATTTACTTTTAACGTCAGTTGTTTAATACAACTGACGTTAAACAATGACTTTTAACGTCAGTTGTTATAAACAACCGACGTAAAATATTTTTTTAAAGATGGTTTTTGATTATAACGTTTACACCCGCTCGCCTTCTTCACTTTGCTTTGTACGTCTCTGTTCTTCTCTTTTCATCACGCTCACTCTCACTCTCACTCTCACTCTCACTCTCACTCCACCCTAATCGCGAGCTCCTCTCCACCGCAACCACCGCGAGGGCTTCTTCGCCACCACCGTGAGGTACACTCTTAACCCTAACTCTGTCTTTCCCGCTCATTCTTTGCAATAACTTGACATCTCTCTTTCCCCTTCCCGCGCACTAACTCTCCTTGTCCCTCTACTCTCAGTAACTACATCGAACGTTGGCCACCGCTCGAGCTCCCCTCCCCACCACCACGCGAGCACCTATTTCTGGTGAGTCTTTAGGGCACATTTTTTTATTTTTGGTTTTGAGTGTATCTTGAAACTGTAGTCTCTGTAGTTGAAACTTGAAACTGTGAGTTTGAGTTGTTTAGAATGTCTCTATTTTTGGTCGTGGGTTTTGTGGTTTCTCTTGTTTTTCTTCTGCTATCATGACCTATTTCAAAATGGGAAGAAATTTAGAGTTGCTTGTAGCATGTGACATCAACAATATATTGCTCATTGGAATTCTATTTTGTTAATTTATCTTCATCTGCTTATTTCTTTTTTGTCTTAAAAAACCTGAAAATGGTGTAAATTTGAAATAATTTTTAAATGCCTTGCTTGTATATATCATGCTCTCTTTGTCGATTCATATGGCTGAGTGGTTATAGTACTAGATATAGCAATAGTCCTAATATGTGTTGTTGCCTGCTTGATGAGAAGAATGATGTGAGATTACCGTGGAAATTTTGTTTTAGACAGTTAGTCAAATAAGATATACATGGTTGATGGGATTTCAAAAACTAGTTTTCAATTAGGATTTCAAAAACTAGTTTTCAATCTCCCGTATTGTCCTTATATTGGATATATGTTTTGTATATCTACAGAACCTATCTAGTTATGGATCGTAGTTGGATGGTTTGGAAGCGCACTAGTGCTGAGTATTTGAAGGGGTAGGTGAATTTATAGAATTTACTCAAAGGAATGTTCCTAATAGTAATGGAATGTTCTTTTGTCATTGTGTCAAGTGTTTGAATACGAGGAAATGTACGGTGAAGGATATACGTACTCATTTGATTTGTGAAGGGATTTCCTTGAGTTATACAAGATGGATATGGCATGGTGATGTGTTGTTCAAGAGTACGACAAGTGTCTCCCAAAGTGAGGACGTTGGACGAGATATGGAGGATGATCGAGTAGAGGACATGATCCGTGATATTGCACAAGAATCTTTTCATCAAGCTCATGTGTATAATAGGTTGTGCGGTGATGCGGATAAGCCTTTATATCCAGGGTGTACTACTCATACACGGTTGTCGGTGGTGCTAAAATTGGTTTGTGTGAAGGCGAGAAATGGTTGGACCGATAAAAGCTTCACGGAATTGCTTGAAGTGTTGAAAGACTTGCTTCCGGAGGACAACACATTTCCTGACCGTAACTATGAGGCCAAGAAGGTATTGTGTCCGATGGATATGGAGTATAAGAAGATACACGCATGCCCCAATGATTGCATATTGTACACTGGTGTTCATGAAGACAATCACGATTGCCCCAAATGTGGGTTATCACGATACAAAGTGAAGGGTGGTGATGATGATGATCTTGATGATGTGAGAAAAAAGGGTCCTCCTGCGAAGGTGTTGTGGTATCTTCCAATAATTCCAAGGTTCCAGTGATTGTTTGCCAATGCGAAAGATGCGAAGAATCTTAGATGGCATAATGATGAGAGGAAACGTGATGGAAAGGTTCGTCATCCTGCTGATTCTATGCAATGGAAGAATATTGATACTATGTTTCCGGATTTCGTCGATGAGCCAAGAAACCTAAGGCTTAAACTTGCTACGGATGGAATGAATCCTTATGGTAACATGAGTAGTATTCATAGTTCATGGCCTATTCTCGTTGATAATTTACAACCTTCCCTTGGTTTGTGCATGAAGCGCAAATACATGATGTTGTCTATGATGATTTCGGGACCAAAGCAACCGGAAATGACTTAGATGTTTATCTAAGTCCCTTGATTGAAGACTTGAAAACGCTGTGGGTGGAAGGTGTTGATGTAGTTGATGGGTATTCTCATGAGACTTTCAAGCTTCGTGCCATGTTATTTTGCACCATCAACGACTTTCCAAAGATCCGTAACTTGTCCCCGATGCGGTGTCAAGGGGCATAAAGCATGCCCTATATGTGAAGAAGGCACATGCTACACTCGATTGCATCATGAAAAGAAGACGGTTTACCTTGGGCATCGGAGATTTCTTAGATGTGATCACCCATATCATAAGATGAAAAAAGCTTTTAATGGATGCCAAGAGACGGAAGAAGCTCTGCAGCCTTGATTGGAGAGCAGGTTTATCGGAGGGTAAAGGGCATCGATGTTATATTCAGCAAGTCCAAAAAGAAAGGTAAAGCTCTTTGAGAAAAACATATGGAAGAAGAGGTCGATATTCTTTGATCTTCCATCTTGGCGCAAGCTTGATGTCGACATCTTGCATTGATGTGATGCATGTGGAGAAAAATGTGTGTGATAGTGTGATCAGGACGCTTCTCAACATTCAGGGCAAGACAAAGGATGGTGTGAATGCTCGTCTCGACCTCATTGCTATGGGTATACGAGAGCAATTAGCTCCAGTTGTTGAGGATGGTAAGCGGACTTATTTGCCGTCAGCATGTCATACTTTGTCAAAAAAAAGAGACAAAGTTTCTGCGGGTGTCTTCAGGGCATCAAAGTTCCACATGATTACTCTTCAAATATGAAGAGGCTTGTCTCTAGTGATCTAAATTGGTTGGCTTAAAGTCTCATGATTTTCACATCTTGATGCAACAACTTCTTCCCGTTGCTATTCATGGTATTGCTCCAAAAAATGTGAGACATGCCATTACTCGGTTGTGCTCATTCTTCAATTCTATATGTAGCAAAGTCGTTGACCCCCGTATGTTGGATAACTTGGAAGTTGAGACTGCAACAATCTTGTGCCAATTGGAGATGTACTTTCCTCCTTCCTTTTTCGACATAATGGTTCACTTAATTGTTCATTTGGTGAGGGAGATTAGATTATGTGGGCCGGTTTTTCTGAGATGGATGTACCCAGTTGAGCACTACATAAAGATCTTGAAAGGGTACGTGAAGAATCCTCATCGTTCGGAAGCATCTATAGTTCAAAGGTATGTTGCAGAAGAAGCTATTGAGTTTTGTTCGGACTACCTTCATAACACGGATCCTATAGGGGTTCCTAAGCCTCGACATGATGAGATGAGATGTCAAGGTAAGGGTACACATGGCTTAAGAATTAATAGCAAGGGTCGGGAGGAAGTGCTTCAAGCACATTTGTATGTATTGAACAACATCGATTATGTTCAACCTTTCTTATTTGAACATAAAAGAAAAGCCAATCAAGAAAACCCTCGAATGAGTGAAAGGTGGTTGTTGAACAAGCATAACAAGACTTTCTTACCATGGTTCAAGGAAGAAGTGCTTAAGGATGGTAGTGTTGTTTCTGATGACGTAAGATCGCTAGCATGTGGTCCTAGATTCAACGTCATATGTTGGAGTGGATACGACATCAATAACTTTTCCTTTTATATAAAGGAACAAGATACAAGAGTACCATGCAAAATAGTGGGGTTATGATCGTGGCCGAAGCAATGCACTTCTCTAGTGCAAAGACACAAAACCCGTTAAAGCACCGACATCTTACTTTGGATATATTGAAGATATTTGGGTGCTCGATTACACTAAGCTTACGGTGCCCATTTTTAAATGTAAGTGGGTTGATAGTAACGGTAGTGTACAAACCGACGAATTGGGGTTCACATTGGTTGACCTTAACAAGTTAGGTCATACAAATGAGCCTTTCATAATGGCTTCCCTAGTAAAACAAGTGTTCTACATCACTGATCCTTCTAACAAAAGGTTGTCCGTGGTTCTCCAAGGAAAAAGCATGTATAATGGTAGTGATGAAAATCAAGATTCAAATCTTGATATTCCTGAGACTCCTTCTTTTTCAACAAACATACCTACTATAATCGAGGAGACATAGGTGGACGATGTACATGCCACCCGTGATGATCATCACTAAGGGATATTGATATAGGTAGATTAAACTTAGTATACATTTATTTTTATTTATACTTCTGTATTTATTTTTAGTTATAACCTATTTTAATAAATATATATTGTTTCTGAGCAGGCATACATATGGATCAATCGGATGGCCCACATGCACGGGAGGACACTGTGGGGCCTACGCATGACCGGATCGCGTCTACGCCTGATTCTAATGTAAGTTTACATGTTATATACTATCTTTAGTCCTTATTTTAAATGTAAGTTTATAATGTTACAACCCTCTATTTTATCATTTTTTTGTCCATACAGACATCACAGTCTCAAAGGAAACGGGGTAGAGGATCCACGACTTTGAAGAAATTAGAGAAGGCCAGGCAAAGCGGACAGAAGCTTGAGGTGTGCTTTGATGATAATCTAAAGTCCCAGGGACCTCGTGCTAAAGAATTTAAAAAAGTAGGTGTTTCTACAAGCGAAGCAGCACGTTAGCATCAACTACAACCATTGGAATGACGTTCCACAGAATGTTAAGGATCAGATTTGGGAGGCTATCACGGTATTTTACCTTTACATTCTTTTGATTTACATTATTATATAATTATCTGAGTTATAATCCATCAAGTTGTTATGTATTCAATGTGTAGATAGCTTGGACTGTGCCTAATGACGAGGATCATCGTACGAAATGTATGAAAATGGCATCCAAGCGCTGGAATGGGTTCAAGCATCATCTTACCAGGTACTATGTATCTGGGAAGAAGAGCCTTGATAAGATGTTCTCGGATTATCCCTTGATTGATAAGGATACTTGGGATATGTTTGCTAGGAGTCGACAAGATGAAGAATTTCAGGTTGGTTGATTAAGTTAATTTTGTATGCTTCTTATAGATCATTTAACTGTATTTAATTATGTGTTTTTACTTGAATAGTCTAAGGCAGAGAAGGGTAGGCAGAATCAGGCGAAGAACGTCCACCGCCACACCATGTCTCAGGGTGGGTACGAGACTCGAATCAAGGAGATGATGGCGGATAGGCTGAGGGTGAAGCAGGAAGAGCATGCTGCTAGGATAGAAAGAGGAGAGGTCCTTGAGGGCACACCATTAAGTCCTCCGTCGGACATCGACACGAGTATGTCCGGGTTAGCCGGCCGCATGACAAAGACAGGATCTTTTAAAGTTGATGCCACTCGCGAAGTGGCAGATAAGATTGTAAGTAAATAATTAACTTCATTTCAATTGATATTTGTATAGATATTTTTAACACTTTTCACTTGCACATTTTTTTATTTCTTCATTGTAGATGGATCTTAAAGCACAATGCTCCCAGGGCTCATTCGTCCTATCTGGACGCGGGACGTCTTGATGACAGCTCTAGGAAAGAAAGACCATCCTAGTCAGGTTATCGGTGTTCCTGGAACGTGACCATCAAAGAATATTATGGCAAGTCTGCTTCACGAAAGCGGGTCGTCGATGAGGCATCAATTTTGGAATCCATGACTCAGCAGCTCATCTCCAACCCTGCTATTACAACGCATCTGATGAAAAGCTTCCTATCCAACCGGAATTCAAGCGGCGCTCTAGAGAGCTTTCCTCCGCTTCGGTTCATCCCAAGACACCGCAGGACATGCCAACCCTTCACATGTGAGAACAAAAGAGAATTATAGTAGGGCACATGTGGAGGACGATGAGTTGGCAGCTAGGGAGCGGAAGTTGGAAGTCCAATGCCGTGAGCTTGAGTTGGAAATGCAAAGGCATGAGCTTCAGTTGGACTTCGAACGTCATGAGTTCGAAATAGTAACAAAGGTATGTATTCATTATTAATGTCCAAATTATTCAAATAATTACTTGTGTTTTTTTTAATCATCAACAACTTATCTATTTTATTTTCTCTAAATTGAAGGCCAAGTCGACGTCGGTGTCGCAGTCACCTGTCACTCGTTTGTTCTCACTTGGTGAGGATTATGCCTTTGATATTTTTGAATGTCCATTGGAGCACGATGGATGGGTGGCACGCCCAAATCAAGAAAGGATATTTTCCTTCTCGTGGTGAAGATCTCGGCACGCGCTGCAGAGATAACGTGTGGATGGCCAACACGGTTTTCGGTCTCTGGTGCACGTAAGTTAATTTTAATTTTATAACTTATTTATTTTTGGTATTTTTCCATTTAATAATTTATTTTAATTTCAATATATATATTATGTAATTAACATCCACACCTTTTCATATCTTAGGTATCTACATCGTCTTCAGCGTGATAAGGGCTCCAAATCAGTTTACGGATTCTTAGATCCGTCAATCCTTATGCCTCAACTCTTTGCTGGTGATGAATTTAGTAAATACATAGGGAACTTGATGAGAGACAATCGGAAAGAATTATATCTGGCTCCCTACTGTATGAATAACCATTGGCAGTTGCTTGTACTTCACCCGTCTAGGCATGCTGTCATATTCTTTTGCTCTCTCCACCAAAACCCGCCAGAGGAGGTGGTGGAAGCTGTAAATACGTAAGTAACTAGTCTTCAATTTAATTTAAGTTTTAATATCAGTTGTTTTTAGTTTATTACACACATGATATATAAATTTTTTAATTGACATGATTATTTGTTTATGATAGCGAGCCGAAGGCGAGTAGCATAAGTTGCGCCAATGGGAGAAGTAGGACTTCTAAGGATAAAGGAAATCCTGAATGGATCATCCTCAAGGTTTGGTAGTTTATTTATCAAATAATTAATATTATAATTACTAATTTATATGTATATTTAACTGACATTGAAATTAATTTTGTTTGTAGTCTCGATTTCAACCTGACGGGTGGTCGTGCGGCTATTATGTGATGCTTCATATGCTGAACATAGTCTCTGCATATATTACGGATGGATGGAAGAAGGTAATATTTAAACAACTTGTTAAATTATATATTATATTTTTAGTGATGACTTGCGTTAATGTTATTGTTATTATTTGAACGTGTGTAGGTATTTAACAACCAATTGCCTCTTCAAAAAGATGAGTTTAGAGACTTGAGGATGTGCTTGGAAGAATTCTTCTTCAAGTATGCGGCTGAAAAAGGAATTGACAAGATACCTCCGCAATACTTAGATGAATAGTTTTTTTGTTAGACTTTAGAAACTAATTAATAACATTTTATATATATATATATATATATATATATATATATATATATATATATATATATATATATATATATATATACATACTTAGATTGGTAGTTTTGTTTTTAGACATTAGAGACTAAAATTTATATATATATATATATATATATATATATATATATATATATATATATATATATATATATATATATAGTTATAGTTATGTTTTTCCTATACATGGGTTTTGGTTTTAAGTCCCCCCATTGTTCCTTTGTATATTTCTTTTCTTTTAGTTAATATTGAAATTTAAGGGTAGTGTTTGCAATTCTGTAATGTGTGTGATATTCTGTGTTACTGGAATATTTACTAAATGCAGAGATAGCTGAGGGGAGTGATATTTTAAAACTGAATTTAAAAAAAAAAATCTATTAACGTCAGTTGTATCAAACAACTGACGTTAATAGTATTTTATAAAATATACAGTACACTATTAACGTCAGTTGTATTAGAAAACTGATGTTAAAAATAAAACCTGTAACGTCAGTTCTTTAACATAACTGACATTAGTTTGAACAACATTAACGTCAGTTGTGTTAAAGAACTGACGTTAATAATTTTATATTTAACGTCAGTTGTTTAAACAACTGACATTAAAATATTAACTATTAACGTCAGTTGTGTTTACGTCAGACAATAATCTGACGTATAAAATAAATTTTAATCGGACGTAAAAGCACTTATTGCACTAGTGCTTTTTCCCTTGTTTTATTTCTTAACCATTATACTTACCGAAGGGTCCTACCACACAAGGGGTAAAACAAAAACAAAAAATCTATCTCATAACTCTATTTTACTACGCTAATCTCTTATATATTCTTGCAAGTATTTATTATTATTATTATTTTTTTTTTCTTTAAATAAATAACTTTTAACTTTGACCATCAGCGCTAATTAAATATTTTTATTTTTTATTTTTTTTGTGGGTATTACATTCTTCCCCTCTTTAAAGGAATTCGTCCTCGAATTCGATAAATGATTATAACCGAAATTTCGTACCTTGCTCAAAAAGGTGCGGATACTTCCGCATCATGATCTGTTCTGACTCCCAAGTGAATTCCTCACCGAGAGGATGCCTCCATGCAACCTTCACTGATGGTACCACCTTTGACCTCAATTTTCGTACTTGCCTATCAACAATCCTCAATGGAGCCTCCTCAAAAGCTAACCGTTGGTCCACCTCAATATGTTGTGGTTGTAGCACATGAGTATCATCTCGAAGATATTTCCTCAAGATGGAGACATGAAACACTTGGATGCACCTTGTCTAATTCAGGTGGTAAGGCCAACTCATATGCCAACCTTCCCACTCTTCGAGTGATATGGTATGGTCCCACATACCTTGGGCTCAACTTTCCCTTCAGACCAAAACGCAAAGTCCCTCTAAAGGGTGACACTCTGAGGAAAACATGCTCACCTTCTTGAAACTCTAATTCTCGTCGTCTGACATTAGCATACTTCTTTTGTCGCTCTTGAGCTAGCTTAAGCCTCTCCCTAATCATTCGAAATTCTCTCTATCGAGTCCCTGAACCAGATCTGGGCCCAATAGTTGATGGTCACCCATCTCAAACCACCCCACTGGTGTTCTACACTTCCTACCATAAAGAACCTCAAACGGTGCCATCTGGATGCTACTATGATAGCTATTGTTATATGCAAATTCTATTAACGGCAAATGCACATCCCAAGAGCCTTCAAACTCAAGTACACATGATCGAAGCATGTCCTCCAAAGTATGTATAGTCCTCTCCGACTGA
The DNA here is from genome assembly GCA_030762895.1 of Sophora flavescens. Classification (NCBI taxonomy): domain Eukaryota; kingdom Viridiplantae; phylum Streptophyta; class Magnoliopsida; order Fabales; family Fabaceae; genus Sophora; species Sophora flavescens. The sequence goes on along the minus strand of CM061063.1, from coordinate 185,088,333 downwards.
CCATCCGTCTGTGGATGAAAAGTTGTACTCAAATGCACTTGAGTTCCCAAAGTCTGCTGAAACGACTTCCAGAAATGAGAGGTGAACTGTGAACCCCTATCTGCAAAATAGATTCTAGAATTCCATGCAAGGAAACAATCTCCCGAAGATATAACTTTGCATATTGTTCTGTCGTGAATGTGGGCTTTACAGGTAGGAAATGAGAAGACTTGGTCAAACGGTCCACCACAACCCAAATGGAATCATAACCCACCCTGTTCTTGGGTAAACCCACCATGAAATCCATGGTAATGTGATCCCACTTCCATTCTGGAATATCCAGACTCTGGAGAAGCCCTGCTGGCTTCTGGTGCTCCGCCTTCACATGCTGACAAGTCAAGCACCTAGCAACAAAATCAGCTATCTCTCGCTTCATACCGATCCACCAATACAATTGATTCATGTCTTGATACATTTTTCTGGATCCAGGGTGCATCATATATGAAGAGGAGTGAGCAAGTTCCATGAGCTTCCTTCTAGCTTCTGGAGGAACTACCACCCATCCACTAAATCGAAGCATCCCATCACTGTTCACTGTATAACCCTTTTCACTCTCTGTATTAATAGTATCCCTCAACATGACTAGATCGGAATCTCGTTCTTGGCAAGCTCTAATCTCTTCCAACACATTGGATTTGATTCCAAGTTGTGCTAGTAAAATGCCATTTTCTTTTGGCTCGAAAGCCACCAAAGCATTTATGCTCCAATGAAAATCATTTGCTATCGCTCACCTTTCTAAACTCAAATGTGCCAAACTGCCCATTGACTTGCGGCTCAAAGCATCTGCCACCACGTTAGCCTTGCCCGGGTGATACATGATTGTGCAGTCATAATCCTTCAAGAATTCCAACTGTCTCCTCTCGCCTTAGGTTCAACTCTTTTCGATCAAAAATGTACTTGAGACTCCTATGATCGGTGTATATCTCACGTGCCTCGCCATACAAGAAATGCCTCCAAATCTTTAAGGCAAAAACTACAGCTGCCAACTCTAAATCGTGAGCTCGGGTAGTTATGTTCATGCTTCTTTAACTGTCTGGAAGCATAGGCAATTACTTTTCCATTTTGCATTAGCACGCATCCCAAACCCACTCGAGACGCATCACAAGACACCACAAAACCACCTATACCCCGAAGGAAGAGTCAACACCGGAGCAAGAATCAACTTATCCTTCAATGTCCCAAAGCTTTCTTCACATTTCGAACTCCACTCGAAATTAACTCCGTTCCGAGTCGACGAGTCAATGGAACCGCTATTTTTGAAAATTTTTCAATGAACCTTCGATAATAGCGAAGCTAGCCCCAAGAAACTACGTATCTCCAAAACACTAGAGGGTCTAGGCCAATCCCGCACCGCCTCCACCTTTTTTGGATCCACTGAAATCCCTTCTGAAGAAACAACATGCCCAAGAAAAGATACCTCTGTGAGCCAAAACTCGCATTTCGAAAACTTGGAGTAAAGTTGGTGATTTCTAAGGGTCTCCAACACTGCCCTCAAATGTTGATCATGCTCGTCCTTTGTCTTAGAATATANTAANATATCATCGATNNATACAATCACAAATTTATCNATAAATGGTTTAAACCCCCCCGCTCATCGAGTCCATGAAAGTCAGCTGGGGTATTCATCAAACCAAAGGACATGACAAGGTACTCGTAATGACCATACCCGGTTCTAAAAGCCATTTTCGGGATGTCGACTCTCTAATCCTCAATTGGTGATAACCTCGATCTCGAATCAATCAAGGAGAAAAATTGTACCCCTTGCAACTGATCAAACAAATCATCAATTCTCTGCAATGGATACTTATTCTTTATCGTTACCTTGTTAAGTTTTCGAGAGTCAACACACATCCTCCATGACCCGTCTTTCTTTTTCACGAATAGAACTAGAGCTCCCCAAGGTGACGAACTAGGCGTATGAATCCCTTGCTCAACAAGTCCTCTAGCTGATCCTTGAGATCTTTCAACTCGATCGGGCCATCCTATATGGCGGTATAGAAATGGGTTGGGTCCCTAGGTGCCAAGTCAATGGAAAACTCTATCTCACGAGGTGGGGTACCCCAAGCAGTCACTCGGTAAATACATCCACATACTCTCGAACTATCGGAACCATCGACAAGTCATCACCTTTGGATTCATCCGCCACATTCACCGTGGCTAAGAGACATATACATCCATGTCGCCGCAAATTTTCTACCTTAAGAGAGGACTAAACATTCGATATACCAAAATCGCGGTCGCCTGAAACTCTATGGTGTCAAAATCGTCGGCCGCAAAGTAATCGTTTATCCCAAAGAATCCACCTTAGCCCTATACCTAGATAACTAATCCATGCCTAATATGACATCCGTCTCAAGCATACCCAACAAGATTAAGCTCGGCTGGTAGATTCAAACTATTCACTCTAACCTCACATTCTCGAACATAACTGTCGTCATATGATTACTCTCAAGTGGGGTAGAAACAATCAAAGGGTGTGGAAGCACTCTCCAAAGGCATTCCTCAGTAACCTCGCACATAATGCCCGACCACAAATGATCGAGAAGTTCCATAATCAAACATCACCCTAGCATGTGAAGGAACAACTGGTAAAATGCCTGTAATAATATCCGGTTGGTCCGGGCCTCCTCGCTGCTAAGAGAAAACACACGGGCGGTAGAGTGGTTGCCACGTCCCTCGTCTCCGACGAAGCTCCTCCCTCTCCCTCCTAACCTCGGGTTCCCTGTTGGGCATGAAAATCCAACCTGAGCACTATGGGTTGTTGCAGGCTCCATATTCATAGGACACTCCTCTTAAAATGACCAGCTTGCCCACAAGTATAACAAGCTCGTTCTCCCGCTTCTAGTACACGGTCCATCATGTCGTTTCCCACAAGTGGTTGCAAGTAGGGTAACTAGATGCCCCATAGGAAACATCATGCCTCCCGTCTGCGCGCCCCTGCAAATGATGATTGCTGCTGGGGGGTGCGACGAGAAGGTCCACTGTTCGCCCCACCAGAATTAGCCCATTAATTACCCTGATGATGTCCCGACTTCACCCCAAAGGCCTCATCTCTATGCTTTGTCTTCCTCTTTTTTGGTAGCTTTTTGAATTCAGTTTTAGCCTCATTCAAAACAATTTCGGCCCTGATGGCCAAGCTGACTACCTGCTTAAATGTGGCATTCTCCAGAATCAGTACGGATCTTCCAATGTTAAAATGAAGTCCATAAGCAAATCGTGACACCCCGCCGAGGGTCACTCACCAAATGTGGTGTATACCTAGACAAACGCAGGAACTCATTTGGTAGTCCATCACAGTCATATCTCCCTGTTTCAAAGACTTCAAACTCTCGAGCCTTATTCTCTCGCTAACCTCTAGGTAAAAAGGTCTCCATGAAAGAGTGAGAGAAATGCCTCCATTCAGATTCTCAGCATCCACCCTCTCTCGCACCCTATATGTCATGTACCACCTCGAGCGGTACCGCTCAACCGAAACCCGATCAACTCCACGGATCTCTCGGGACGAGCATCCCATAGCCCTCAACAATCTCTCCACCTCCTCTAAGAGAAAAGATGGGTCCCGATCGGAACCAGTCCCTCGCAAAAGTGGGTGGCTTCATCTTATGGAACCTCGGTCAATGAAGCAAAAGGTTGGCCTCCCGATTCGACCTAGGTGTTGAATCCCTCCTACTCCCAGCCTTTGTGCTCGCAGAAGGGTTGGTGTAAGCCCTAGAGGCCAGTGTATTTATTAGACTTACATTTGTATCTTGCTTATATATATATATATATATATATATATATATATATATATATATATATATATATATGGTATGAGGCATTCCATTTATTGTGTTACTTGTTTAAACATAATAAAGTCCTTAGAATAGAAATTTGAGTTTAATAGAATATCAAGTATATGACTTGATCGTGAGACACTATTGAACAATGAAATCCTATTCTTAAATATCCGTAGTCAAGTATTTTATTAATAAGGACAATAATAATACATTGAGACTATTATGTGTGCAGACTGATGACTATATCTCATGGGTCATGGATATGAGATATCGAGTCGCCACATAGGTACACATTAGAGTAATGATGTACTGGATTGACCCACCATGAGAACACTACATGGAGCGTTGTGTGAGTGTCATAAGTAGTTCTCATAGTGACAATGGTGTATGCAATCCTTCGACCAGAAATCGCTACGATCCCTACATGAGGAGTCGTGTGCTTTAATATCGTCAAACGTCATCTGTAATAGGATGATTATAAAGACGGTCATTGGGCATACCACGAGCCATGCAGAGGGATGTGAGTGACCTAGATGGAATTTGTCCCTCCTACATAACAGGAGTAATATCTGTGGGGCCCCTGATAGAGTGAGACTGTAAAATGCATGGTCGTGCTGAAATGATTCAATATGAGATATTGACCTCATTTGTTGTTAAGTCTACTCGGGTATCAGGGAACATGATATTGAACCATACAAGGGTGACACATTCTATGTCTTGTGTTCAATATAGATATATGGACAAAGGGATAATAATGCACATGAATATTTGTCACAGAAAGGTTTCGTCAAATCACTGACTTCCTCACTACTTAGGTAGATGTGATGTATTGCTAGATATCGCTCACTGTTTATAATATTAAATGGGATTTAATATTATTACTAACGTTTTGGGAACCTATAGGGTCACACACATAAGAGCGGATTAAAAGAAGCATTAAAAAGGAGAGTTGGACTTTTCTATTGGGCCGAGCGCATAGTACATGGGCTTAGGTCAAACGCCGCTCACTAACTCACTAAGGAGGTGCTGCTATAAGTAGACCACTTAAGCTATTGTGCCTACACGGTTTTGTTTTTACCCTAGCCGCACATAGAGAGTGATAGTGAGCGGCGGGTCTTTGCCAAGCTAGCACTGTGAGACAGAGACGCGCCGGGTTCGTGTCGTTGGACGCTCACTGAATGCCTCGTGTGGATACCTTAGAGACATCGTTCGTGTGGTGTTCGTGATAGACGATTTTAATCAACGCTCATCGCTTCAAGAGGTAAATCTTCTAACCATGAATCGTGACCGTTCGCAAGGATCCTTCGATGGGAATTTTTCCGCAGCGTTATTCTTTTTATACGCAAATTCCCAACGAAGCCTCATGAGATTCTTGTGTCATGGAAGGTGATGGAGGGGGAACCCCATTTTGTGATGGAATCGAAGTTCTTCCGCCACCACCTCCTGCTAAGGCCCCCTTGTATCACAAAGAATCCCCCGTGCTATTTGTTGCACCGTTTCCTCAAGAGCCTCCGGGATCACCACTTCCTTATGTGGTGGGTGCTGATTTCCGCCTCGAGGAGGCCTAGCAATACCTCCTCGGATCGGGCAGCTCTTCCTCTTCCTATACTCTTACCATCCTTCAAAAGGAAAGCAAACATCATACTTTAGTTTTTTTTTTTAAAAATTATCAATTCTACACAAAAATACCCTACATCAACCCCCTATCCAAAAACAATTACACCATCCATCCCAAGTTCTCGCTTTCAAATAGTCATATGAGATCCTCACTATTTTATGACTTTCTTTAAAATAATTGCATATTAGTTACTAATGAGTTCTGGCACAACTCCCGCCCAGGTTCGAGAATTATTACAAAATTCATGAGTTTCTAATCTCGCTCAGGACGTACAACCATTGGCTCTGATACCACTTTGTCAGGAACCAACTTAGGCGTTCCTGACCGGTCAGAATGAGACCCCGATGTCCCATTCCCAAGGCCTATCAAGCATGTATAAGTCATGTCATAACAGATAATTTTATGATACCAAAGTAAATATCAGAGTAAACGTTTATTCTAAAATAAAATAAAAACCAATGTGGCCCTGAGTCTACATATAGAGTTTAAATGAAAGAAGTGGTTCACAACCAAAGAGGCAAATAGTACCAAATTTTAAATAAGGAAGAGGTATCTCATATGACTAAACAAAATCAAATAAATAACCAAGCTGCAGACCTACCTACACTACTCCTGTTCATGGGCTCCTTGAGATGGCTCCGCTCGTGAAGTACCTGAAGCTAAACCAAAAAGGGCGGGGGTGAGTCACGTAACTCGGTGAGGGTATATAAACACGATCAAGTATATCACGTAAGCATACATATGCCATATCGTACCATACCACACACTTAAACCATATCTTCGAGTAACTTTCAAGTTGCATTACAATCATTTCAACATTGAGTAAGATGCTTGTAATCCGCTTGGAGTTGTTCACTGTAGTCTCCCACTTTTACGGTCACATTTATATCCCTTGCGAATTCGTTGACCGGCTAGTGACCTCGGTCATTGCACAACTACCCTCAAAACTCCGAGGTTCTTTCACTAGAGTCCCTCTTCTCCGACGGTCACATTTATATACCCGTTCGGGTTCGTTGACCTAGTCGGATACACCAAGTCTTACTCAATGTGCTCATCATCGAAAAACAAATCACCTAACTCAATCATGTTCTTTGAACTCATTAAAAGAAAAGAATCACACAAGAATATAAATCACTTAATCATAATTTAACACAATCCTTACATATAATATTGTCCCTGTAACAATCCACCTCAATCCAATGATCATATGCCATACATCATCATATATCTACTCTATACACATTGACGTAAATAAGCATTACACCTAACATATATATTATTTAAAAATATTTTCAAGTTTTATAATATAAAAATCTGCACATATATATATATATATATATATATATATATATATATATATATATATATATATATATATAATATGCTACTTTGGGTTTACGCCATCCGAGAGTTTGCTATACCATATCATCAAAAGCCATGTGCTTTACATCATTGGGCAAGGTTTTGGTTCCAAAGGTTCACATTATATATGATTGAAATTGGCATGAAATTAATCTAATGGAGCAAACATATATGACTCAGTGTCAATGGCGTCATAAACGAAGGCAGAAACAAGAGTAACAGATAAAAATACTTTCACACCTGACATCATGGCCGCGTCGATAACATATGGACCACAAATTATATTCAACCCTCATCAAGAAAATCAAATAAATTAAGCAATTCAAAGAGAAACATTACCGATATGAATCCAGAAACAGGGTAATTAAAACACACCGAATTTAAATAAAACATCAAGCCTATCAAAATCTACACCCCTCACCGAATCGATGAAAAATAAAGGAAAAAGGAGAGTAAAATTGTATCCCTTGCACCAAGAGCACGTCTCTATGATCTTGAGCCGCGTTTCTTCTTTTTTCTCTTTTTCTCCAGAGAAAACAGATTTTAAAAGTTAGGGTTCTCTAGACACTCTAACTCTTTTCCCTTGTTTTATTTCTTAACCATTATACTTACCGAAGAGTCCTACCACACTAGGGGTAAAACAAAAACAAAAATCTATCTCATAACTCTATTTTACGATGCTAATCTCTTATATATTCTTGCAAGTATTTTTATTATTATTATTATTATTATTATTATTATTATTATTATTATTATTATTATTATTATTTAAATAAATAACTTTTAACTTTGACCATCGCAGATTTTTAGATTTTTTTTTGTGGGTATTACAAGACCCTTGTTCCTTGCATGGAAGTAGCTAGAGGATGGAGAGGCCTCGTTTCGTTGCTTCTAGACTAGCTTATGACTTTCTCGGTGGGAGAAAGAACCCTTTATCTGCGAAAATGGCTAAGTAGCATATTTTACAAAAATGGTGTAGGGCGACCTAAACCCTACTAGTGGGTGAATAATTGACAATGTCAATATCACGTTGGGGACTACTTGGTGGTACCAACGATGATATGGAGATTGTAGGTTTATCCCGTTAAGTTAATTTAATGATATCCGAGGTTGTCCGATTTACCTTGCAATGGACCTCGCTTATGGTGTGCTTTTTGGATTAATATGTTAATCTTAGTTAATTATGTTTATTTAAATTTTTTTATTACTATTTTATTATTATATTATTATCATTATATGATTATGGTTTATATTATTATTAATATTATTGTATGATTATGGTTTATATTATTAATATTACTATTATTGAATAAATATGGTGGGTAACATGTGTGTTATGTGATAATATGATTTATTTGTTTATGACATGCTTGAGTTGGTTCCTAAGCAGCAATATATATGATATTTTGTAGCGATGCTTGTTGGGGAGCGTATGACGTATGACTTAGTCATGTGCCTAACCTAAATAATTAATTAATGTTTTATGTATGATGAGATTGATGATATGATGTGACTCGAGATATCAGGTGTGACATGGCGAGACTCATATACATGTGTGGTGTTGATCACGGTCGTATGATTGGAAGACACTAGGTCGAGATGAGTCATGGGTGAGTGCCTACGGACGATGAGGTTCAGGAAGACTACCATGATACTCTCATTACCTAGTGGCGGAGTGCCTGTGGATGACGAGGTTCAAGGAAGACCAATGTGACACGTTCTTAGTCCTTGTGGACGATCGACTTATATCCCTAATCAGACTAGGGATGTGTGAAAAGGGTTAGGTGGTGGCCACGTCACCTTACATGATCGCTTGCATGAGCACCGAAGGAAGAGGAATATTATCGATTTCGAGGATGATTGTTATATCTATATGTGGTTATTATGTGATGCATGTCCGTGTGCTATTATTGTAGATATACTTGTGTACCCTTTTCTATATATGATGATAGCTAGTTTCTTATCTCCCTATTTATTTCTGTATATGTTTTATTTATGTAATCGTTATGAGAATACCCTGTGGAGGAGCCCGCCATCGAGGAGCTAGATGGAACCCCTTATGAGTTAGATCTTTGGAGGACGAGCGAAGGACCCAGTAGTTGAGTATAGAGTCCCGTGGCTAGTGCGTCTTTTTGCTGGTTGTTGTATTTTCAATTCTTTTGTTAGTTTGTACTTATGGGGCCTACTACGATGGTACCCTGAAGCAGATATGTTGTACCTTGGTGTACTGGGATATGTATATATAGTGTGGTGTTTTACGTTCATGTCTTTTATTTTTAAGTTTTATATCCCCGTTTTTTGTTATGTACTTTTAACGCTTGTATCGCAATTAAGGTTAGTTAAATTTAAGTTTTCTTTAATGGGACATCGGGTGTCTTAGAACCCACTTCGATGTTTTAGCATCCTCCCAATTCAACGAGTAACAAGCTCAAAAGCAGCCAAGTGTTCATAATAGCGGGGAGGGATTATTGAAACATATTGAGTGCACCTTGCATGCGTAGGGTTGTGGTGACTCGATGGTGACTTAACAAGGTCGCATGAGGAGAGAAGAATCCAAAGCAGCATGAAGGGGAAACCAAAGTTTTTCGTTGTAGGTTAAGAGGTTTGGAAGTCATGTTTCTTGTTTGAGTTCATGTGCTAGTCATCTCCGAGCATGGATTTGGAAAAAAAGGAATGTTATTTTATTTTCGTACCCTTTTGAAGCCTCTAATAATCTAGAATATATGTTAAAAATAATTAATTTCAATGATATATTTAATGACAATTATTAATCATTTACGCTTCTCTTTTTTTTTATATTTTCGATTAACACTACAATTTTGTGCAAAGTGTGATGACGAATCTAGTATGAATTTGAATGTGCCAGTAACAATTAAAAAAGTATAATTTGGTTTTAAGAATGAATTGTCAAGATGCATTATTTAGTTGTCGTTTATGAACCCCACTTCTCCAAAATGAGCATTATTATTTTTCATTTACTGCGAAAACGCATATTAATGCTAACAATATATGTTCCTAATCAAGGCATAGCATATATTGATGTTAGACAACAAAACATATGTTAGTTTTA